>JAIUSX010000179.1:0-4894012 GCA_026573805.1 Hesperophylax magnus | reverse complement strand
GAGACAAAAAAAAGTTTCGAACGAATGTCATAGACAATTCATAATAAATGCAGAAGTCAAAATATTGCATGACCCAAAGAATTTCTGGTCCTATGTTAGAAGTAAAAGAAATAGTATGGGGTTACTCAACACTATGAAACTAATGAATGTAACTGCTAACGATCCTTTAGCTATATGTAATATGTTTTCAAATCATTTTGCATCCACTTATAATCATAATGTTACTCCAAAGGCTTTCGCTAATAATCCCCAAACTGATAATCCTATAAATATTTCTACTATTTCAATTTCCAAGGAACAGATAGAAAAAATAATTAATGATATCTCATGGTCGTTGGGAGAAGGATATGACAAAATACCATCTTACTTTATAAAAATGTGCAGCAAGCAATTATCTAAGCCTCTCCTACTGCTTTTTCAATCATCACTGAAAGAAGGCATCTTCCCAGACCGATGGAAATGTGCTCTCATTACACCAGTATTCAAATCCGGCTCTAAAAACGACGTCCAGAACTATCGGCCAATTTCAAAACTACCTATCTTCAGTAAGAATCTTGAAAAGATTGTTCATGAGCAACTCTATGACTGTGTTAAGTCTGTTATAACGGATAATCAACACGGCTTTATGAAAAAAAGATCAACTGTATCCAATCTTGCAGTATTCACCGAACATATTTCAAAATCAATGGAAAAACGAATCCAAGTGGATGCTATATATACAGATTTCTCCAAAGCATTCGATAAAATCGACCACAGCCTATTATTGTCTAAACTTTTGGCTTTAGGAATACACGGTAATTTGTACCGATGGCTAGTTTCATACCTAAACGGACGCTCCCAGATAATAGCAGTAAACGGTTTCAATTCTGAGATTGTCAATGTACCTTCAGGTGTCCCTCAAGGATCTCACCTGGGGCCTTAGAATGAGAAGTCGATATAGCCCTATAGCAATACGATATCGTTAAAATACGTCATCAATGAGCACTTAACGACACATGCTAGCACGATCAAAATATGACAACCGACGATTGTTAAAATTCCTTGTCTATGGTCAAAGTAGCGACGGTATCGTTAAAATTGCGAGCATGAGAATGTATCGATAGGATAACTTCCGACCGACGGTTGCTAAAAGCCCGCCGAATATAACGTGGGGTCTTGAGTGTCAGTTAAAACTTTGGTTGGCTGTCGATACACGTATTTTTTTAATAATGTCGTTCATTATGCAAAATTTCTGGTTCAATGAAAGGAGGCAGGTTAGGGAAGATCGTAGGATTGAAAGGCGTCGTTTACGCGATCAATTGAATCCGTTCGAACTTGCAGAGACGGAATTCAGACAATTGTTTCGAATATCTCGCATTATGGCTAGAGATCTCATTGATCAATTAACTCCTTTTCTAGTGTCAAAAAATACATAAGACTTCCAGTATGCATTAAAGTGAGAGTATTAAATATTATTGATATCTTAGTAAAACAAAAACACAATATAAATCTATCCACCACTGGAACGACCACGTGAAATAAATAAATTTGTTTCGATTGCTGATGATAATTTTTCACAATAAAGTGATTAAAATGATCAAAAGTGAAGTTTATTAATTAGTTGTATTATTTATGATGTTGACAGGTACTCGCACCCATCAGCTTCTTCGCTACAGGGAGCTACCAAAGTGGAGTAGGCCAAGATCACTTCTTGGCGATAGGGCAAACTACCGTTAGCAAGTGCATAAACTGTTTATGAAAGCAGTTTTAGAACATCTGTACAGAAGATGGATACATTTTCCGGCTACAAATGAAGCCCGCAAGCAAGTAGAGAGTAGTTTTAGGGAAAAATTAAACTTTCCACATGTTCTGGGATGCATCGATTGCACCCACATCGCCATCGTCACCCCTTCCAGACACGAGGAGCAGTACAAAAACCACAAAGGATTTTATTCGCTGAATGTTCAAGTGGTAAATATTTTTTCAGAAATAAAACAGCCGGATTGTTGTTTTCAAATTTTATTGAAGGTTTTTTATGTTTGATAAACAGGTCTGCGATGCTACGTTGAAAATATTGAGCATCAACACACGCTTCCCGGGTACTGTCCATGACCAATTCATTTGGAATAATAGTTTAGTCAAAACTGAAATGAACAGACTATACAATCAGAGAATTGGGACATATTTCTTGCTAGGTATGTATTTCAACAACTCATTTTAAAAAAAGGCAAAAAAATCATAATTTAGTAGTTATATGTACCTATTATAATGGGTGTTTTGTTTCAATCAGGCGATTCTGGTTATACACTCGAGTCTTATCTGATGACACCAATATTGAATGCAGTTGAGGGGAGTGCCCAATACAGATACACAAAGGCGCACTGTGAGGCGAGATGTTCCGTAGAACGCCTATTTGGGGCATGGAAGGCTATATTCCGTTGCCTCAGGAAAGACAGAGTTCTCCATTATGAGCCCGATGCTGCTGGTCAAATAATTATTACTTGTGCTATACTATACAACATGATGAAGCACAATAAGTCAGTTTCCTTGTTGAACTATATGCATTTAAAAAAGTAAGGCAACAGTACAAAATATTAATAAATTGTTCTCTATTTTCAGATTAACAGACGATTATAATGATAATGTAGAGTTAAGAGAGGTTGAGCTGCTGCACCAGCCTGAAGATGTCAGCAGGGTTGTTGCAGCCCGCAAAGTGAGAGACGAACTAGTGCGAAAGTACTTCTCCCACGAATGATAATATATTAAACAAGGAAACTGACTTATAGTGCTTCATCATGTTCAAACATTGTATCGTATGTACCTACATTGTAAAAACAATTCACGCCTCACAGAGACATTGCGAGAGTTTGAAGAACTGCTACTAATCAAGTATACATATATGCAAAGCGCTGCATGCAATATTTCTCAAAAAGAACTTCAATAGTAGTTTAAAACATTGTATTGTATGTACCAACACTGTAAAAACAATTCACGCCTCACAGAAACATTGCAAGAGTTTGAAGAAATGCTACTAATCAAATATACATATATGCAAAGCGCTGCAAGCAATATTTCACAAAAAGAACTTCAATAGTACTTTAAAACATTGTATTGTATGTACATACATTGTATAAACAATTCACGCCTCACAGAGACATTGCAAGAGTTTGAAGAACTGCTACTAATCAAGTACATATTCATATATGCAAAGCGCTGCATGCAATATTTCACAACAAGTTCTTCAAAAGTACTTTAAAACATTGTATTGTATGTACCTACATTGTAAAAACAATTCACGCCTCACAGAGACATTGCAAGAGTTTGAAGAACTGCTACTAATCAAGTATATGTATATGCAAAGTGCTGCATGCAATATTACACAACAAGTACTTTAAAATATTGTATTGTATGTATCTAAATTGTAAAAAAATGACATTTTTTGTTGAGTTTCACTTTTTCACAAGAAACATAAAAATTATGAACATGGAAAACGTTAATAAAAATAAAGATTTAACACAAAAAATATACAAAAAACTTATTACCTTGAAAATTATAAAAAAAACTTAACTAATCGTATTCATCCTCCGACTCCAACTGCAACGTATAGTTGGGCGAGTTGGCAAATGATGTTGACGGTTGTTTCGATGGTTGAGTTTGTCTAGAATTAGAAATGTTTTATTAGAGATCTTATTCATTCTACTTTCATCGTACCTCCTAGCTGGACTGCTTGCCTCTCCAAGGACAATTGTTAATAATCGTGTTCCATCCCTTGTGAACATACTTCGCAATCTCTCAAGTGACATATTAAATAATGCAATATTTAATTTAATTTGTTCAGTTTTGTGCATTAAATGTTTTTAAAAGCCTGTATAGATGTATAGCAAATAAATACCTCGCCAACTGTCGTTGGAGTAAACAAACCCTTTCACGTTCCACTGCCGTGTATCTCTGAAACAAGAGATGATAATTCATTAATTTACTAACTTAATTTACCTTCTATAGTAAATTAGTTATTAGTGCCAGTGAGACGAGACCAGAAAAGCACCATGTCTATGTAGACACTGTATCTTGCCCGGTCTCGGGGTGCCCTGACAATTAATTACAAAAAGGAAAAGGAAATACCTTAAAAAATGTCAGCAAATCGATCAATTGAACTCTGAAATGATAAATAACAACTCATTAATTTAATTTAAATAACAATAGGTAGTCGACATACTAAAAGGACGATTATAAATTAATTTATTCATTTTGAATTTCTCGCCAAGCTGGATTTTACATGTTTATTAATTTTTTTTAACACAAAGAATATCTAAACAAACAGAACAATAAAAACTCCACAGCGCAAAATGGAAAAATAGTACATTGGGAATAGTACAATAAATAAATGAAATAAGTCAAAGCTGGGGATTTTATTTTGTTCTACTAAGATTTAATTCTAATTTAAAAGTACAGTGCCACACTTATAAGTTGGCGGTGGCCTAAACATGAATTGACGCTATTTCTTTATATTTTAATCTGGCAACTTACACGTGTAGCGCTGTATTTGGGAGTGATTCGAAGAGAAATAGGAAATACCTTAAAAATATTGGAGAAATTATTAATAGCTCCCACAAGCTCCTTGGATGATTTGTTACTAGCCTCCTGCGCCATCACCATCCGAACCCCCACATCTGGCTTGTCAGTTAGCTTCCTCTTCTTGCTCGGGCGAGAAGGGGAAGCTAACTGCGCCGTCTGGAAATCTGTGGGCCCTTCTCCAACTTCATCGGAATACTGTAAAACACACAAATAATTTTCATTGATAATGAAAGATCAACTAAATTTTGACAGAATATATTATATTAACATTTTAAGACATTAGTGACCTCAACATCAGGTTCACTCATTCAACATCAGGTTCAACTCATTCAGGTCCCTCTCCTATACAGCTTTCTGGAAGTCCGCTGCCCTCAGAACTGGCTCTGCCGATGATGTTGATGACCTTCTGTGTCAGGTCAGTTAACACCGGTATCTCGGCAGTGTTTCCAGTCGTGAGGGCAGCTCGCTTGGCATCGGCGTGTTGGGCGCGCGACTTACATTTTAAGTCACGCCATGTCTGTAAAATGTAAAAATAATGTCAGGTTAAAAGTGATTTACGGTCTTATATCAAGTGTCTCGATGATAGATTATATTAGAAGGTCAGCAAAGTTTGCTGCAACCAGTTTGTATAGGTAGGTACAAATACTCACTGTTTTCCACTGCTCGGCTGACTTAGCAGGACCCAATTCTGCCAGTTGTTCCGCCAAATTCCGCCACATTTCCTTATTTTTTTGGGAACCCTGAGGTCCCACAAACCTTCCAGCCGCGAACTCCGAATGGTCAGCCATATAGCTGGTTAGCAAATCCATTTGACTGGTCGTCGACCTTACTCTCTTCCTGAAATCATAATATCAGCATTTTGAATATCTTAAAATACTGCGTATGATTGAAATATTAGTAAAAATAACTTCAAAATTTTGACACAATAGAATGTAAGTATATCTCTTTGATAATAATGGAAATTCTTTCACATAAAAAGATAAAAAAAAAACTTACCCAGCTACCATTGCTTGCGACATCGTAAAATATTAAAAAAACACGGCGTTTAAAATGGTCACGCTTGAAATTTGACGTTTGACGTCTATTCAATTCATAGACAATTCCGTCCCAGTATTGCCAGCGTATATCGATTTGTATTTATTGCCTTATCGATGTCGTTAGAGATATCAATAGCGTTCTCATGCTAGGGAAGTCTTTATAAAATGGTCGGTAGATACGCTTAGCAATCCGATATCGTTAAGTTCGATCGATTCTCATGCTAAGGCCCCTGGGACCGTTGCTTTTTACTACATTTATCAATGACATTATAAAATGCTTTAAGCACGCTAAAGTTTTACTTTTTGCTGATGACATGAAAATATTTCTTTCTATTAACTCTATTACTGAATGTTATAAACTGCTACAAAATCTTAATAGGCTTAGTGATTATTGTACTGTCAACTATCTCCACATGAATACTGCCAAATGTTATGTAATAACCTTTACAAAAAATAAAAATAAAATTGAATATAATTACCATATTACAAACAGTCAACCACTCAAAAAAGTCAATCAAATTCGAGACCTCGGTGTACTGATTGACGACAAACTTTCATTCAAGGCACATGTGG
This sequence comes from Hesperophylax magnus, assembly GCA_026573805.1. Classification (NCBI taxonomy): domain Eukaryota; kingdom Metazoa; phylum Arthropoda; class Insecta; order Trichoptera; family Limnephilidae; genus Hesperophylax; species Hesperophylax magnus. The sequence goes on along the minus strand of JAIUSX010000179.1, from coordinate 4,887,848 downwards.
ATAAGATTGTCAAGAAATCATTGAGCATGTTAGGATTTTTATTCCGTATTGGAAAAGAATTCAATAATATCCATACACTCAAAATTTTGTATTACTCCTACGTCCGTTGTCATCTTGAGTACGCTTCTGCCATATGGAATCCTTTTTATAACATTCACACAAAACGCATTGAAGCTGTTCAAAGAAAGTTTGTACATCACTTGAACTTCAGGAGACAATTACGTTATTACGATATGGAAAGCTCTATCAAGCACTACGGACTTAAAACATTAAAAAGCAGGAGAGACACTGCGGACATGATTTACTTGCACAAAGTCTTGAGTGGTCATATTGACTGTCCAGCCCTTTTGTCATCAATCAATATTAGAGTCCCAAGTAAGAAAACTAGAGACAAATCATTGTTTCATATCGAAATTGCTTCAACGAGTCTCAGGCAAAATTCTTTCTTACTAAGAACTTGCAATCATTATAATAAAACTTATTTTGATGCTGATATCCTGTCGTGTACCTTAGGAGCTTTTAAAAAAATTGTTAACAGAGTATTGTAATAATTAACCCTTTTCTAAATTTAATACATTACATTCATCATTTATTCATTATCACTCTTACATATTATTTGTATTTAATATCAAATGTACGTGTGTGTATGTATGTATGTATGCATGTATGTATGCGTATGCATGTATGCAACTATGTATATGTGTATATGCATGTGTATGTATATATATGCATGTATGTGTTTATACGTGTATATATATATATATATATATACATTTTCTCTTATTATTTCCTTGTTTTAACATTTCTTTGTTTTTAACCTTATCTATCTTTATTGCATGATGTGAACATTGGTTATTGGGTTGTAACCTAATTCTTTTACTTATTTTTTCTCTCTCTCTATGCATGTAATGTTATAAACCTGTTAATGTTCATAATAAAATAAAAAAAAATAAAAAAATAAAGACAATGAACTAAATGATGCCCCAAATGATTCAATTAAAGTAACTAAAATATTAAAAAAACAAGAAAAGTGACCAACTGCGCAATGTAATAATAGAAACAACAGGCCAAATCCGAAAGATATTACTTGATAAATAAAGGGTCAATATTGGTTTTGTCCGAGCGCACATAGAAGATTGCAATCCCTTAATGCAATGTTACCACTGCCTTGGTTTCGGACATACATCACTAAAATGCCTGAACAAAATGAATAAGCCTAGATGCATACACTGTGCAAAAAACCACAAATTTAGTGAATGCGAAAAAACCAAAGATATATTCAAATGCTACAACTGCGACAAAAACAACAATTTATTCGGAACAAAAAACAATACTGAACACAGTGCTAATAGCGAAAAATGTACTTACCTAAAACGAATGTTTATCAAAGCACAACAAAGAATCGATTATGAATAAGTGATGGATGATTTTCTAGGCGAGGAAATTGACAAACTAACAGATGTTTCACAGCACATTTCCGAAGATTCACAACATTGTAGAGATCTGCTAAAAAAGTCCCAAGTGCTTTCATTGTTCTACATCAAAACATCCAAAGTTTAAAAAAAACCTAGATGAGTTAGTAGTAACACTAAACCTTCTTGAAACATTACCGGACATCATTGTTTTAACAGAAGCGCACTTAAATATAAATAACGCTGACACACTGTAAAGTATTCCAAATTACACATACTTTTCGTCAACTACCTATATTAATAATACCAGTGGTATCGCGGTGTTCATTCTGAATAAATATAACAATGTCACTGTCACAGAAATTAAAATGCAATTAGCAAACTGTTTACAACTGAGTGTAAAAGTGAACGAAATTATGTACCATATTATTGCCATCTACCGGACGCACGGATTAAATCGCACAAATTTCATTATAGAAACCGAAAAATTATTACTGAGTCTAAAAAGTACCTTTAATATTATTGTTGGTGACATTAACATTAATATCGGACACTGGACACAAAGCAAAACGAAAGATGATTATATAAATGTAATGACTTTGCTAAACTATAAATAATATATAAATAATGCAACACGAAATATCAGCGGACAAATCCCTTCCTGTATCGATCACATATGGTGCAACTCAAATAACACCGAAAAAAACATGTCGATATTATGGAAAACCAGCATAACTGACCACTACACCTGTATATTCGTTAACAACATAGACAAAAAAAGTACTAACCCCAACAAAACTGACAAAAAAAAACAAGAAAAAAAATTTAAATTTGAAAACTTTAGAAACAAATCTTAAGCTGGAAACCATCAATAATTGAATCCGAAAATCCAAATACTTGTGCGGAGAATTTCGAAACTGTTTTCCTAAATCACATAAACCTTTCTACACAAATACTTGTCTCTAAAACAAAATCTAAACACAGATTAAAAAAGCCATGGATAACCTATGGATTAGTGATTTCAATCAGAAATAAGGAAAAATACTATCACCAGTCTAAAACATTCCCTAACGACGAAAAAATCGCTACTTTCTCCAAGAAATACCGAAACAAACTTACGCTTTTAATTAGACTGACTAAAGAAAAGTATTTTTATGATAAATTAAAAAATGCTGGTCAAGACAGCAAAGAGTTCTGGAAAATTATCAAAACAATAACCAACAAAAGCACAAAACAAAAAATTCCAAAAGAAGTTACTCATCAAGGAATCAATACTGACACAAAAAAAACCCAAAACTTTGTGGTGATATCTTTAACGATTATTTTGTTAATGTCGGCGCTAATCTTGCTAGTAATATTATCCTAGACAAAAAACTAACTCAACAACCAGAGCTAAACCCAACTTTTGAAGAAGGTTTCCACACATTTGATTCAGTAAAAATGAAAAAAACAGTAAACTTAAATTTCTGACATTATTGCGACAATTCTAATTTTGAAACCAAATTTAGCAAAGTGACCAAAAGAATTACATGTCCTGCATTTGACATTGACGGCTGGACATTTATATCTGTGTTGCTGACCACATCTTCCACAGGGTATATGCCCACTTGACGTTGAAGGTGATGATGACTACGACGGTGACCCGTGACGATTGAATGACCACTTGACAATGACTTGACGAACATAATGACTTGATCCTCTTGCACTTGACCCTCTTGGACTTGAAGAATGACTGTTGACATTTTGACTTTGATAAGGTGACCTTGGCTGTCTTGATACACTTTTATGCTGACAAATCTCTCACAATTTCGACTGTTTTTTTTGTTTGTAGCGATAGTGTTGAATATTGCAGAAGACGTTGACGCACTTAAATTTGAGCTTATATTTGCAATGAAAATTTCTCTTACTAGAGATTTGCTGCATTTACACTTTGGACGAATCCTTTGAGATCTAGTGATGGCATTAACATATTGATATGACAGCCATCACAAAGTAATGGTAACCGGATAGAAGAATCTTTGTTAGAAAAAAATAATTCTTTTAATACAATCATATGGCATAATTTAAAAATATACAATATTCGTGTTCCAACTGTGATATTAGAATATATAATATTAATGTCCCAAGTGTGATGTACGAACATGTAATATAAGTGTTTCAACTGTGATTTAAGATTAAATAATATTCGTGTTCCAACTGTGATGCAAGAATATATAATATTAGTGTTCCAACTATGGATGTATTTTCTGTTTATTGTAATCTTATTTTTACTATTTCTTTCTCATATTCTAATTTGTGCAGCAAGTCAAAGCCCCACGGGCGTGAAATGAACGCAATAATAAATTAAAATATTAATAATTGCAATCGGAATATGTGTAGAGTTTTTCTCCTGTATGGGTAAGTGTGTGATGTTTTAAATTTTCTATTCGAGAAAATGGGAACATGTAAAAGGTTTTTCTCTACTGTGGGTGAGCATGTGACTCTTCAAATATCGCTTTCGAGAACATGAATAATTGCAGTGGGAACATGAAAAAGGTTTTTCTCCACTGTGGGTGACCATGTGATTCGTCAAATATCCCTTTTGAGAACATATATATTTGCAGTGAGGACATGAAAAAGGTTTTTCTCCACTGTGAGTAAACATGTGTGTCGTCAAACTTCCCTTTCGAGAACATGAATAATTGCAATGGGAACATGAAAAAGGTTTTTCTCCACTGTGATTTAACATGTGTATGATCAAATTTCCCTTCTGAGAACACGAATAATTGCATTGGGAACATGAAAAAGGTTTTTCTCCATTGTGGGTGACCATGTGTTTCGTCAAATATCCCTTTTGAGAACATATATAACTGCAGTGAGGACATGAAAAAAGGTTTTTCTCTACTGTGAGTCAAGATGTGTCTCGTCAAACTTCCCTTTTGAGAACATGAATAACTGCAGTCAGAACATGAAAAAGGTTTTTCTCCACTGTGAGTCACCATTTGTCCCATCAAGCATTCCTTTTTGACATCCGGCAGGTCAATGTCAATTTCCGTATAAGAAATTATCCCTCCGTCTTCTTCTAGGGATCCTGGTTCTGCATTGATTGGTAAAGTTTCCACATTAAGGTTACCGGGAGAAACAGAAAAACAATATGCAAGTATGATATACGTTGATATGCTTAGACGAATGTGAGGTTCGAGTATCTGAATACTCGCAGAAAGGTTTACCACATTAAATGTACAACCAAGAGCAAATTATAATCAAACTGAATGTTTTAGCGGAGGTATGAAAAATTCTAAGTGACCAGGCGTGAATCGAATTCGTGTGACTGATTTAAAAAAACATGCCAAACTATTTGGCCCTGTAATTGTACACTTCATAAACTAATTGTACACTTAATAATGTCGAAATAATTAATGATGATACAATGAATACAATTAATTTCAACGCAATTGATATAACCGCACCTTTAGTATTAAAACACAACAAAAACATCGATACGAAAAAGGATGCAGGTTGTGATAAATTACACACAATTGTCATTGTTAATTGTGCTGAAAAACTAGTTACTGCTGTAACACTGTTTTAAAAAATCTTTTAAAGAAGGTGTATTTCGTAGCATTTGGAAAAAAGCATTTGTAAAACCTGTTTTTAAAAAAGGGGATAAACATAATATTGAAAATTATACACCTATCTCTAAACTATGTGTCTTGAGTAAAATCATGGAAAAATCGTTTATGACCAACTTTATAACTTATGCAGAAATACTATTTTTGCCCCCACCAACAACATGGTTTTTTTCAAGGCAGATCTGTTGAATCGAATCTAGGACAATTTACTGATTTTGTTCTCAACTCTATGGTTAGTGGGAAACAGGGATATTCCATTAAGACAGATTTTTCAAATGCATTTGACAAAGTAAATCACGACTCTTCTTATGCCAAATATTCGTAAAACTTTTTAATAGAAAAAAATAAAACTCACAATGCCTTACGAGATGTAAACATTTTCAAGTGTAACTTGAAACCATATAAAATGCAACTTACTAAACTGATAACTTAATTTTTATTTTGTGTAATAATCCTATCATCTTAGTTTATTTATTTTTTTTATTATAATCATGCGAAAACTCTATAACTACTAACTGTCTTTAATTGTTTTTATATTATTTTGTCATTCCTTATAATGTTTATTTTTTTATATATCTTTTTCATTTATAAATATATTGCATAGGTGCAAATAATGAATCAACGACTAGAATTAATGGAACATTATACATTGAATTAATACTAACCATACTTTTAATAAAAATACACGAGTCAAAATTGTGCAAGAAAATAAAAAAGGAATACGCCTTAATAATTTAGAAGCATTAGAATTAGTAAAATCAAATAAAAATAAAAGTAAATCCACAATTTTAAATAAACAGTTAAAACTAACCACCAGTCCAATTTTAAAGTTGATCCCTTTCTCCCTAACCCCCACCCTTCCCTTACCCCTCTACCTACCTGTCTCTGACGCCCCCCACCCTTCCCTTACCCCTCTACCTCCCTGTCTCTGACGCCCCCCACCCTTCCCTTACCCTTCTACCTATCTATCTCTGACGCCCCCCAACCTTCCCTTACCCCTCTACCTACCTGTCTCTGACGCCCCCCACCCTTCCCTTACCCCTCTACCTACCTGTCTCTGACGCCCCCCACCCTTCCCTTACCCCTCTACCTACCTGTCTCTGACGCCCCCCACCCTTCCCTTACCCCTCTACCTACCTGTCTCTGACGCCCCCCACCCTTCCCTTACCCCTCTACCTACCTGTCTCTGACGCCCCCCAACCTTCCCTTACCCCTCTACCTACCTGCCTCTGACGCCCCCCACCCTTCCCTTACCCCTCTACCTACCTGTCTCTGACGCCCCCCACCCTTCCCTTACCCCTCTACCTACCTGTCTCTGACGCCCCCCAACCTTCCCTTACCCCTCTACCTACCTGCCTCTGACGCCCCCCACCCTTCCCTTACCCCTCTACCTACCTGTCTCTGACGCCCCCCACCCTTCCCTTACCCCGCTACCTACCTGTCTCTGACGCCCCCCACCCTTCCCTTACCCCTCTACCTACCTGTCTCTGACGCCCCCCACCCTTCCCTTACCCCTCTACCTACCTGTCTCTGACGCCCCCCACCCCTTCTCTAAAATGCTTTCTTCTTTGTTTACCTCAAAAGATTTCTCTGTACTATATTTAGTTTATATATTTATTGTCCTGAAGAAGGTTGGGAACAACCGAAACTGGTGGACATAAATAATAAAATAAAGTGGTTTAAAACAAAAAATCTTTTTCAATTTGTATATTGTCAAGCCAAAAAATGTTTGCTTTCTTCGACAGTTAAATAAAAAATAAATAAAAATATCAGTAAGAATTGAAAATAGAATGTGATAAACTAATCGAACTTTTATAATTTTCTATAATATGTATTCAAAAATACAAAGATAGTCTAACGAACTGCTTAAATGGGTAAACGCTGTTGTACTACTGTTATTATTAATGTCAACAAGAAAAAATTGATATAACATTCAGTTTTGGAAGAAGGGTTATTTTTAACGTTTTCTACTTTGTGTTAGCATTATTTATTTGCAACACTTTATATTTATGTAAACAACCTACGTGTTTCGTAGGCGATGTAAAAGGTCATCTTTGATCCCTAAAAGCATACTGTAATAATTAATTTAAGCCTTTGGTTTACAGAAAAAACATTATGAAATTCTGGAGGTAAAAAATCATAAATTACATGATCAAACGTTTCAATGATGTAGAAGTTCTGCTCTTTGCTGATCACATCAAATTAAACAAAGAAACATCCAATATTAACGACAACCTAATTTTACAGTAAAAATATCGACAAATTATCCAATTGGTGTATCGCTGACAACTTATCCCTCAACGTCGATAAATGTAAGACAATAACATTTTGTCGAATCAAGATCTCATTATAATTTTACCACGCAATCGCTGCCTCCATCGCGGCAGTATTTACTTTACTAGTTTTTGTTCAGAATGTTTTATTGGTACACGAAGTCCTCGTTTACGTATTTTATTTAGTCATTGGGTGACGCCATGAACAATATGCGTCCCGTCCGCGAAACATTCTAAAACACATGAAATTAACATTCAAATTTTTCTTGCTTTTGCAATACTACTTACTGGCTGTCGAAGTAGTCTCAGAATACTGCAAGCATTCCTTCTTTACATCCTGGTGGTCGAAATCTGTAACCGTATACGGCATTTCACTTCCATCCTCTTCCTGGGTCCCTGGTTCCACTTTGATGAAAGCGCTCTCTGGGTCGGGAAGATCCATTGTTTTTCTGTGATAGCGTTCTGTTATATAACGGCCATTGTACCCAGTTCAATATACATATGTACTGAAACAACGATTGAAAATAGTTAAGTTCGTTTTGAGAGAACCTTTTATTTGGAACAGAGTTATTGTCGCGGATATATTTACAAAGAATATTAAGGATTACATTTGACAGGATTTGTATGAGCAACCAACAAAAAACTTGTTGACAAGGTTGCAAATTCACATCAGTCGAGCTATAAGGAGGTGACCGATTACGACATAACTCCTTATTGCTCGCCATACAATCCCATACAGGCCTGTCACACATAAGTAGCGAGGATATACGCCGTGATCTGCTAGCCAGGCTTTATTTTAAAATAATGCGACCCCTTTCCTACCAAGCGCATGAGAAGGGGCCTGAAAAAGTTACGAAGAGCCGTAATTACAAAGTGACAGCTCCCATACAAAGAAATGACATTCCGCGGCAGTCCCCCAATTGATTTGACCCACTCTCCTAAGGAAGATTATAGCGTAATGTATCAGCACAACATATAATACGTCCATGCCACGCCCAATCTATGCGCACATAATGTGTCTCAGACCATATGAGCAGCTAAAAACGTGACATAAGTGTAGAAATGTCAAAATACTGTGGACGTAGTTTACTTGGGTCGAACCAGTTGTGAATAATACAACAACCTCTCGGTGTCTTATATTGACATTTGGTAAACGCAACAAAAACTATGCTATAATAATGGAATCATTATATGAATGTAAGTATTTCGTTTCGTGAAATTATTTTATGAAGTGGAAATATAAATAAAAGATTTAAACGTTTAATATGTACCTACTAATTACTTAAAAAACACTTTTGGTAGCTGGATTATACTGAAAAGTAAGTTTTTCAGTTCCTGGAATTGAATTTTAATAGATATTTGGTTAAAATTAAAATCGGCTGTTCACTAGGCGGCCATTGATACTGATGTGAAAGTTTTAGGGTTAGTGTTTTACCTCCCTTATTTAAACCAAAATAAATACCTATGATCCTAAAATTGGTTGTTAGTTTGAGTTCTAAAAACTTGGGTAAAAAAAGGAATATTAATATGTCAAAAGATGGCTTGAGGGAAAGACGTCAAAGAATCCGTTTTTCACGAAATAGCTAATGAAATGCAGTATTTCATATTTTTGCAAGCTATAATACTTACTCTGATTATTATCTAACTGATACAAAGTAATTTTTAAATAATAAAGGGCATATAAAGCGTATCGCTATGTAAATTTACATTATCTACAATGAACAAACAAAAATGTACTATCGTCCGTAGCGTGTAAGCCTAATTAGTGTTGATATATCTAATTATTGTTGATAAAGCTGTAAATTATTAAAAATTGTTAAAAAGTGTAATGTGACATATTCTGACAATTAAAAAGATCTCAGGTCTAATTTAATCACTTTAACCTACTTACGTAAGACGAAGCGCTGCGGACAGTTCCAATGTGTTGAAGAAACGTCTGTAGAATGTAGAAAAGTAGAAGAACCGACTTCAATTTAACATTTGTTAAAAAACGTCACAATAATAATATTATGTTTATTGAAATATACACCATTACTGAATATGAACTGAAAAATATTGTAGTGCAAGAGAAAGTGCAGTGTTGCCAGCTTGGAATATATATTTCCGCTAGAATCTACAAAAAAATCCGCCAAATTCCGTCAAAAACTTACTTGGATTCTGCCAGATATTTAGCTGAATTTGAGCACTAAAATAACGAACATTACACATTATTTATTGATGATCGAAAACAGTTTCACTAAATACAATACAAACGTTTTATTACAAATTATTAAATTTTTATGTTAATGTTCACTTGAAAATTATTTTTTTAGTAAAACAAAGTTAAAACAGTATTATTGAATTATCATCATCTTCACTTCCCGCCGCCGTCGCATGTTGATCATCTAATTTTAATGAAGACGTAGATGATTGGTCTAGGTCACGTTTCTTGTTATTTATTTTCCCAGTTCCTACCCTATTTAATACCTCTGGGGGTAATGAATATTAATCGCATGTTTGATAAAATCGCTGCAATCCCGATTGAACATTCAAAATTGCATTGACATATCAGTTTTAATTTTGGTTCTAGATTGATTTTTTACAATGTTCGTGATACTAAAAACTCTTTCCACATCTGCATTTGACTGTGGTAATACTAACATTGTAAATAAGAAATCACATAAATTCTTTTAAAGGGATTCACATTGGCAGCATCTTCATATAATTTGACTTCAGTACAAAATTCGATTGTGCTATTTATTTTTGTCCATTTGGTGAAATGTATCATTTTCCAATGGCGAGCGAAATATCATCAGATGGATAGTTAAATAATACCAGTAAAAACGTTATAGACTCTTTGAGTACTTTCAATGTGTTGCTTTCGCTGAAAACATTAATTTTTCCAAAATTACAAAATTTCTAAGTTATCAGGAAGTTTGTGACGTAGTTCTTTTATTATTTTAACTGTAAAATTTACACATCGTTTACGTTAAGTTTGTTCCTCTGCTACAGACACAATATTATTTTCCCTTAATGATATCATCTTGGATTCAAATTGGTATCCCAAATATGGTCTGGGATCCAGATGACTTTCAATATTGATCGTCAACGGATCAATTTTTTGTATTGGAATGGTTACTTTTGACATTAAGAAACTTAATAGATTCTTTAGGTCACCAAATAATTTGCACGGGACTGCAGTTTTCGATTCAAATAATTTATTAACTCTCTGAACCTGTTCCAGTACTGGGCGAATAAAACAGAATATAAGAACATTGGTATCGTCACGGTACATGTTACATAATATTTCTGCATCATAACAATTTTGAGTATTCCTCGTCATATTAAAATGAGCTTTTAAGATTCGATCGGTACCATCGATTCGAAGTGGACGTGTAATTGCCGGTATTGTTTGCTTGAAGAAATTTCCATTGCGATAAAGTAATTAAACGAAAGACTTGTTATAACTATACTTAAGGGAGTTTTATATTAACAATATGCATGTAAAAGAAAAGGAGGAACGAATTAAAAAAAAGTTACGTAGTTACAATTTTTTTTTAATTTATTAAAAATAAGTGTATAAAAGGTTGTGTGTTAGTTTAAATCTAGGCTTAGTACTATTCTTAATTCTAATTCTTAACATTAATTGTCCGTTTCCTTAATTCTAAATTATTGATAATTTAATGTATTTAAAAAGTTGTTTCAGATACGAAATACACATACAAAAGTTGTTCAGGCACTTCCTTTTACGATGATTCTGGAACCGCGGATCTCCACGTTCGCACTTATCACTGATAACACAACTAAGTATAAGTGGCAACTTGGGCTGGTTCCGAAGGGCGGAGTCAGTTCAGCCTGGGCCAAGGCTCCGAAGGGCGGAGTCGGCAGGCAGCGACTCCTGAGAGGGCAGCTTCCTGGGCGGAAGTTTACGGGGTTACGGGAAGAGCCTCGGTGACCGCTCCAAGAGGGAGGGCAGGAGGCTCCTCTGCGGAGGCGAGATGGTAATTGTTGGTTGCTGAATCATCTGTCTTCAGCTGCACGATTCGGCGACATTCGCACGCCTGTCGTGGGGTGCTGGAACTATAGTGGTTCCGCTTTTCACCACTTTGGTACGTTGTTCGGGTCCATGGCGCTGGCGTCGCCACTCTCACCGCTAGATGATGCTGGCTGGCTGAATCTGGTCTTCCGATTAACTTCAGAAATCTTAATATTATATAAGGTATCTTAATATTATGCATACATACACTTAATAGATATCTGGTTGCAAATTAAATTCTTAACCTAAGTTTACAATTTCTCTTATATGTAGATTTATAATTATTGTTAAATATTTGAAAATTACATTTTTTACAATACGAACTTCAAATAATTGCAATATAGCCTAGCCTTGTGCGTAGGTTTTTATTGCCTTTGGGTCGCTGGCTTAACATTTTCAAATTTCAGATTTATGACTTTATGAGGGTCTAGAGCTAAATCTGTGGACTAATAGGTGTATTTCTAGGTTAGCTTTCTATTTATTTATGGCGGTTTTCAGCCAATCTATACAACTAAATATTTAAGTCTGTATATAGATGGGAATAATTTTTGAGTGTTTTAAAGAATTTGGGAAGAGGCCAGTTTCAAAGTTTATATTTATTATATGTTCAAGGGGCTTAGTGATGATTGGTTTGAGGTGTTTGATCAATTTAATGGACATATTGTCGATTCCAGTTGAATGTGTGTTTTTGAGTGACGAAATAATTTCAGTGATTTCTCGTTCTGTGGTAGGAGTGAGATTAAATGCATCATATGTAACTAAGATTATCAATCGATATATTATATTCTGTCTTTCCTTTTTTATCTAAAATATTATTTGCTAAGTCTGATCCGACTGTGGAGAAGAAGTTATTGAAATGATTTACGATTTTTTTTAATGATTTGTTTTATCTAGTGTTTGGTCTGCAATAATTATTTTATTTATAGGTGCGGTAGTTTTGTTTGTATAGCAAATCTCTTTGACAATATTCAAGATTTGTTTATTGTCATTGGCAGCTTCCTTGATCTGTTTCCTATAATATTCGCCTCTAGCTCTGCAGATTATTTTTTTAAAAGCATTTCTGTGTCTTTTTTGTTGTTTGTTTTTGGGGTGTTATGCGAAGATGTGGAGGAGTTAGCGCAACACGGCATAACACCCCAAAAACAAACAACAAAATTGCTTTTGGCCGTGAAAATCTAAAAACTTACCATTTCTGTGTCGTTTGTAAAATAGGAGAGATTCGTGATTATTGGGGTTGTTTTTACAAAATTTGTGAAGTTTAAGTTTTGAAAGAGAGGTGATAGTAGCGTAGTGGTTTGTAACCGTGCATTGGTATACGATAGATTCGGTATTCAATTTACCTTTATCAAAAACATGGTCAATGCAACTGACGCATAATTCTGATACCCAAGTGGGGCCGTAATAGCTGGAATAAAACCTTGTAGAGTAAGTAAGTTCATGTACTCATTTGCTTGGGGATGCATCGCATTTATGATATTAATATTAAGGTCACCAATAATTGGAACATTTTCACGATCACTCATGCACAATAAGGATTGATTAAGTGAGCTTAAGAATGGAGTTATATTAAACGCACTCGGTGATCGGTATATAGATAATATCGTTACACTATTTTCTATTTCGAGTTTAAGACAATTTGAATTTGCGATTGAGATTTCTTCAACATAGTGTTGTATGTGATTTTTGATGTATATGATTACGCCATCATTTTGAGATTTATTATTCTGTGTGCTGTATTGATTATAGTCTTTTATAGTTTTTGGAATAAAGTTATCTTTGATCCAGCATTCGGTCAGAATAAGTTAGTCAAAATCTGAATCAAGGTCTGTGAGTAATATAAGGAGTTCATTGAAATTTTTATTAATTGATCTGATATTCATGGAGAATATTTTAAAGTTTGATTGATTTAAGATTTGTCGAACTTCTATAGCATTATTTGTTTCGGTACATGGAATCTGTGAGATGTTGTCTAACACATTTGTAATGTCTTCCATTGTTCCAAGTTACTAAAGTATGAAATAATAATGTGTCAAAGGTTAGTTCATTGGTAACAGCAAATTAATAACATAGTGTGATGTTCTGTCACTGTAGTATCTCTTATATTTACTACACTTTTAGATGATTGAAACTCTCAAAGTTCGTTTACAGATTTATTACGATAAATGCTTATAACAACAACCGAGCTGTACAGTAGAGGTTGGTGACGTGTACTCGCTAGTGGGGTGATTTCTCGTCTGTCTCTGTCGCCGCTCCGTCAGCGCCCGTAGTCAATGTTATCGGCTCGGAAGCGCTCGGCCTACCCGAGCAGTTCCGAACCGCTTGTACAGTGTTGCCAGACACTGCACATAGTAAGTTAAATGTATATATATAGAAAGTGTTGGTTGCAGAATGACTCAATTAAAAAGTAAATTAGGAAAAAAGATATAGCTATTACGACTATTGCCATTAGATTTAGAAGTATGAGCCATAAAAGTTGAATTTTTTTTCCGACGCTTTAGAGCAAAGACAATAATATAAAAAAATATGTATTTGGTCGTGTTTAAACAATTTTAAACTATAAATTAAAAATAAATTTACCAATCCCAGGAACATTAAATACCACTGTAGTGGTACGCCACTACTTGATTTGAACGGCATTCTAGAAGTTTCGGCTTTTTCCAAACAAGCTTCTTGGATGTTCTTTTATTTTTTTTAATTTTGTTTTGGCAATATCTATATAGCAACCAAATATTCGAGAAGTTTCTTCACCTTATAAAAGCGGCAGCGTGAAGGAACTCTTTAGTCAGACAGTCATCAATCCGCCGTCAGTTTACAAGGATCAACGAGTGATAATCCGCGCACCTTATTTGCGCGAAGGACAATATTCCCGGCTTCGCCCGTATTCATCATGGACTCTATCGGGACATCATTATAGCGCCTTGGCCCCGGCCGCCGTCCCTGGCGGATTACAGCGCCCTGGTTCCAGCGCCTCTGACCAGTGCTTCATCCACGCACCATGACCACCACGAGGACACGGAGCATCCTCACTGGTCTACGCAGCTCCCGCTCAACCACCTACAAGGTCCACCGCACCTTCGGCCTTCCCGTCAGCACTGGAGTACTGATTGCCAAGATCGCCAGTGCCTGACAGTCAACGGGTCCGGTCACCAGCGCCCGGCGTCGACTCACTGACCCGCGCTTGACCAGCCATCACAGCCTGCATCCGGAGAATACTACATCTGTCCTACATCCACTCTCATCACGACAAACTGACTCACGAATAAAAAACTGTGACCTTCACGACACGTCTTACATTTCGTGCCTCCTCACCAGATCCACAAACCACCAAATAATTTGCAAAACTATTCCGTGAGTCAGTCCGCATGTCCCTTTTGGCAAAATCCGGATTTCAATAAAGTGAATGACTGCAGTACGACTAAGAAAAACTTTTTTCTTCACTGTGTATGGTCAAACGTTATTTTCGAGAACATGAATAATTGCAGTGGGAAAACAAAAATGTTTTTCCCCACTGTGGGTAAGCATGTTCCTAAGCAATTCTACCTTTCGAAAACGAGAATAATTGCAGTGAAAACATGAAAAAGGTTTTTCTCAACTGTCGGTTAGCATATTCCTCTCAAGGCTGTCATTAAGATACTCCCTTAAACCTAGATTGCATTCAGTTGGCAATCTTTTCTCACGAATATAGTTAAAAGAGGGCTATAATTACACAGCGCAGTCACAATAAATAATATTAAGCATGATACGCTTCTGCGTGAGTCGTATATCATATTTTACTAAATCAAAACTATGTTTTTAATTTTTTTTTATTAAATAATTTATCAATTTACAGTATAATAGTATTAACGAGTATAATCTATAATGTTAACTAAAATAATTCATACAATTAGTTATCACGGCCTTCGATTTTTTTAATGTTCCTCTTCTATAGAAGCTGGCGCTTGTGTCTAGAGAATTTACTAGAGATATCTTATAGGGTTATCTATCATATTATGTATTATTTTATTAAAAATTATTATTTCTTATCCAAAAGTATTATTAAAACGCTGACAGCCCTGAATTACTAAAGCCAAAATGCGATACCTGTCCAGCTATACCAAGGAGAATTAATTTCGAAGGTTACAATAAACTCACTACTAATTACTCTTTTATAATATTTTGCTGACAAGTCATTTTTTTATGCATATTAATATTCTGTTTAAATAAAATATACCTGTTATTATAACACCCTATACCTAAATAGCATTAATTTTATATAAATTACTATCTATTATCATAAACACCTCATAAGTCGATTTATGTCAGGTCATATACAAATCTAGTATTCATTCAACTATTATTACACAAGAAGATATGTCTTTAAATTATCTATTTTCTCACTGCACTTCTATTAACAATTATATCACTTGCAATACTAATTTTGTATACACATTACATGTTCTATAATTTATGACTCATATTCTCCTGTGTACCACTGTATGGTTATAATCCGATGAATCTTTTTATTGAAAAAAAACAATTTTATGGCGTTAAAATAAATAATTCTCCTTTTCGTGAACATAAATAATTGAAGTAGGAAGATGAATAAGGTTATCCGCCCGTATGAGCATGCGTGTGTTTCTTCAAATATTTAGTTCATCGACATGAAAAGGGTTTTTCCGTGTGTCAGCTTGTGTCTCGTCAAATTTCCCTTTTGAGAACATGAATAACTGCATTCGGGACAAGAAAAAGGTTTTTCTCCACTGTGAGTCAACATGTGATTCTTCAAACTTCCCTTTTGAGAACATGAATAACTGCATTCGGGACATGAAAAGGGTTTTTCTCCACTGTGAGTCACCATGTGTCTCGTCAAACTTCCCTTATGATAACATGAATAACTGCAGTCGGGACATGAAAAAGGTTTTTCCCCACCGTGAGTCACCATGTGACTCTTCAAACTTCCCTTTCGAGAAAATGAATAACTGCAGTCGGGACATGAAAAAGGTATTTCTCCACTGTGAGTCACCATGTGACTCTTCAAACTTCCCTTTTGAAAACATGAATAACTGCAGTTGGAACATGAAAAAGGTTTTTCTCCACTGTGAGTCACCATGTGACTCTTCAAACTTCCCTTTCGAGAACATGAATAACTGCAGTTGGAACATGAAAAAGGTTTTTCTCCACTGTGAGTCATCATGTGTATCGTCAAACTAACCTTTCGAGAACATAAATAACTACAGTTAGAACATGAAAAAGGTTTTTCTCCACTGTGAGTCAGCATGTGACTCGTCAAACTTCCCTGTCGAGAACATGAATAATTGCAGTCGGAACATGAAAAGGGTTTATGTCCACTGTGAGTCATCATGTGTCTCGACAAACTTTCCTTTCGAGAACACGAATAACTGCAGTCAGAACATGAAAAAGATTTTTCTCCACTGTGAGTCACCATGTGACTTTTCAAATATCCCTTTAGAGAACTTGAATAATTGCAATGAGAACATGAAAAGGGTTTATGTCCACTGTGAGTCACCATGTGTCTTTTCAAATCTCCTCTTCGATAACTTGAATAATTGCAATGAGAACATGAAAAAGGTTTTTCTTCACTGTGAGTCAGCATGTGTGTCGTCAAATCTCTCTTCCGAGAACATGAATAACTGCAGTCGGAACATGAAAAAGATTTTTCTCCAGTATGGATACGCAAGTGATGTTCTAACTTTGACTTATAAAAGCAGGAGTAATTACAATAAGTACAAGATAATCGTTTTTCCACATGATGCGTCTTGAGATCAGTCGATAAGTCTGAAAAAAAGTACGAATCAAACTTAACAAGTGCAACAGATTCATAGAACTATTAAAAGAGTATGATTTTTTTATTTCTAACGGACAACATTAATTTTACCTGATGTCTGGGAACTTCTTTGAAAGCGATCTAAGCATTCTTTTTTGACATACGGAAAGTCAATGTCAATTTCCGTATAGGTAATTATCCCTCCGTCTTCTTCTAGGGATCCTGGTTCTGCGTTGATGGGTACAGTTTCCACATTAATGTTACCTGGAGAAAAGAAAAACTGCATATGGTTTTTGTAGTATGATATAAGTTGATATGCTTAGACGAACGTGAGGTTCGAGTATCTGAATACTCCTAGGAAGGTTTACCACATTAAATGTACAACCAAGAGCAAATTATAATCAAAAAGAATGTTTTTGCGGAGGTATGAAAAATTCTAAGAGACCAGGCGTGAATCGAATTTGTGTAACTGATTTTTGAAAACATGCAAAACTTTTTAGCCCTGTATTTGCACAATCCATAAACTAATCATTGATTCAAGCCACATTACTGAAGAACTAAAATACAGTGTTGTGAGATTTATTTTAAAAACAGAGAATTACTCCATAAGGGCTTAAAATGTTGGGATTTATAACTAGGCTAACTAGAAATTCAAACAATATAAAGTGTATTAAACTGTTATATTTTGCCTACGTAAGAAGACAACTTGAGTACAATTCTGGAACCCACATTATAATATAAATGTACAAGCTGTTGAAAGAATACAAAACAAATTCTGACGTTTCTTAAATTTTAAAATGGGTATTCTAGCAATTATGTTGAACTACAACACTCTGTTAAATTATATGAATATGCTCAAATTGTCAGACAGAACAATTTTTACTGACTTGATATTTCTATATAAAATTCTAAGTGATTTAGTTGATAGTCCGGTATTGCTAGAATTGATTAGCATTCGGATTCCACAACGTAATACTAGAAGTAAGGATTTAATTCAGTTACCATATGTATTCCTCTTTGTCCAGAATACTAATGGAGGGAAACAATTACACCAAGTCAGTGGACATCTTCAATTTATCTTTCAACAAATATAAAATGTTGTTAATGAAGCAATTCAGTTATGTACAATAAATAATGTATATTTCTTAATATTCTTACGTAAAAGCCCCGAAAAAGGGCGTTAATAAATAACTAAACAATAAAAAAAGCAGAGGCCAATTTCCAATATACATGAACCAATAAATTAAGATAAATAAATTTAAATAATTAAGGTATTATCGATGATATCGGTGAGAATTGAAAATAAAATGTGATAAACTACTCGAAAACTTATAAAATTTTCTATAATAGGTATTCAAGAATACAAAGATAGTCTAACGATCTGCTTAAGGTGAAGATAAAAGTGAAAGCACTATTAAGATTAATCTTTTCTACGAATAGGTATAGGTTATCAATACCAAAAATATATCATGGATACATTTAAACGTGTTCTATCGCTTGGCTTGATCAGAATTAAAATAAAATGATTAATAACGTCATGAAAAATATAAGCGCAAACTACTAACTAGATTTCTTTTTCAAGAGTTTACAATGAACTCGTATAAGAAACAACTTTTAAAAAGTACAGTTTTATGGCTATGATTATTTGCTACCACTTGACTTGATTAACTTTTTTTCCGTTTTCATTAAATTATTCACAAAAAAATAAAATGCATTTTGGCGCTTACGTAATATTTTTTTTACTGAAACATTGTATTGAATTCCATGATTTCTTCAGAAGCCCGCGAAGAGCGGCACCGAACAGACGTCAGATCTGTGCCAGTATTTTTAACGGTTTCTTTTCTGGTGACATAATTTTAGCTAGGGGAATTTTTAGTTCTCAAACCGTGAGGGAAATTTTGTGTTTTTTTCTGAATTTACTATTTTTCGTGACCAAAATATTATACCTTTTCAAAACATCTATTTGAAATTCACTTTCGTTTTCTTGAAAGTATGTATGAACTACCTGACATCCAATCGAGCTGAAACTCGGCAGATACACTCGTTGTCGATGATAATGCATCGAAGTGGACATATTCGCATTTATCTGAAATTGAATGACATTACAACAGTTAATATATTCAATAAATGTTGGTCATACCAAATTGGGATTTGGCTCATTTATTAGCATGGTTGACCCCAGTCCCTGGGGAGGAAGATTTATTATTTAGTAAAATCTAGATGTACATTTATTAATAAAAACAGATAATTTATAGCAAAAAAACTTCGTTTTTTACAGATTCATTTTTTAAATCTATTAATACTACTTGTTAATTGATGTTTTTATTGATGAGTGTTTACCAGAGTTAATGATTTATTTCTCGTGTAAAAATGCGTTCCGTTTGTATTAAGAATTACTAATGATGAGTTTTTATAGGTCCATAATTGAAAATGGGGAGTAAAAACAAAACCAAATATCCAAATGTAAGCAAGCTAAGAAAACGAAAAAATATTCTCAGGAAATGTGGACTCGCGTTATAACAGTACAATAGGTGGGTAATCCAATGTACGGTTTTGTTTAGTTTCATTTAATTAGACGAAATTTAGCTAGCAAAATTTGTTTATATATTGTTATTGCGACCGCACTACTAAGTTCAAGATACAAAATTTCTATAAATCATAATAAATTCCAAGAAAGTTTAAAACACTATACGTACCTATCTCCGTTTCATTTTCAACCTAATTTTGGTTAATAAGTTCAACATTGGTAAAAAAACATTAAAAAATACTGCTCTACTAAAGTTTTTTAGTAATTTTTTTATAAAGTTGCACTGAAATTCACGAAAAACCAAACCTAGTCGTGCAATTAACTTGTTTGCATTTTTACGTCTTTATATCGGTAGCTATTAGAGATAGAAGGAAAACTGTGAATTGAATTTTTCTCAAAGAAGAGTGTGAGAGTTCATTTATTTTATAGTTTTTCCTGAATTTAAAATATATATATTAATTTGTGTCGATCCACAAATTGATAGATTGAATGAAGAATTATTAGTTCATATGAGATGGTTGTGAGTTGTTCCTCGATAATATCTCATACTGAGATTTGTTTGCTTTAATTGTTATTTCAAATTGCATTTAAAAATGATTTTATAATGATATAAGTACGCAAATTTGGTAAAGTGCATATAAGTTTTAAAGGTGTAGGTTTGCATGGTAGTTTATAAGTAATGTAAGTTAGATTTTCAAACATTTTCAGGTTATTTGTAAGCCGGGAATGTTTGCCTTTCTTTAAAAAAAATAATACTATTAACACTTCCTCACTTTAAACTAAAAACTATTTGAAAAAATTCCCGACCGTTGAGTTGGGCAGGTAGAGGGGCGGGAGGGGGCGCATCTGGAGGGAGACGTCCCCAAGTTTGTTTCCCATTCTCGTCAGTTGCCATTATGCTGTGGTCTAGAGAGCAGCGGGCCTTCGCCGTTGAGAGCTTCTTTTGTAACGGTCGCTCAGTTGTTGCTACGCAACGTGCCTTTCGCGCTCGCTTCGAAATTCCTCCTCACAGACTCGTTCCTGGCCGTAATTCGATTCTGTCGTGGGTCAACTCATTTCGGGAGTGTGGAAGTGTCGCTAATTGACTAATAATTGGCCCTTATTTTTTTGAAGAAAACGTACGCGCAGTTACAGTGAATGCAGCTCGTTACAGGAGCATGATCGAGGAATTTTTTATTCCAAGTCTCGAAGAAATGAACGTTAGGGACGTGTGGTTTCAGCAGGATGGAGCCACAGCACACACAACACGAAACTCAATGAATTTGCTGCGACAACATTTCCCCAACCGCCTCATCTCTCTCCGAG
Source organism: Hesperophylax magnus (assembly GCA_026573805.1). Classification (NCBI taxonomy): domain Eukaryota; kingdom Metazoa; phylum Arthropoda; class Insecta; order Trichoptera; family Limnephilidae; genus Hesperophylax; species Hesperophylax magnus. The sequence continues at coordinate 4,866,941 of JAIUSX010000179.1, read as the reverse complement.
GCGATCTCCCATGGCCGGCGCGCTCTCCGGATTTGACTCCATGTGATTTTTTTTATGGGGTCATTTGAAATCCCTTGTTTATGTCGATCGACCACGGACCATAGATCACCTGAAGAACAACATTCGCGATGCTATTGCCAATATTCCGATTGATATGCTGAGAAGAGTGGATGAGAACTTCAAAAAACGACTTAATCAGTGTATGCGCGATGAGGGTCGCCATTTAAAAGATGTAATTTTTAAGACAGTATGAAAAAAAACTTGATACATTGCATTTTCAAATAAAAAAAGAATTACAACAATAACTACAGTGCTTTTGTTTTTATTGAACTTTCAAATAAGTAAGTTTCTCTGGCGCACCCTGTATATATAATTTTATTAACGCTCTTGTTATTTTTAATGATTATTCATATAATTATATAAACAAAAAACATTAAATTACAGCATTAAAAAATAAAAATTAAACTATGTAATTATATTAATCATTAATCCCTAAAGATTAAGAATTCTTCGCAGTTGAAAGTCAGCGCGTTCACGACTGCTGTTCTCACAAAAACTCCGCTAGTATGCGTCCACCAGTTGAAAAGGGTTTTAGCAAGCGTGCGGAAGCGTCAACGGAAAAAGATCTTTACGGGCGCTTCCTACCTATTGCAGGTTCGCAGCGCACGGCAAATGTGTTATTTAACAATTCGTTTCCTCGCGCAGACATGACATACAATCTGAGTTTCGTGATTATTATTATGGAAGGGGTAAGAACAGAAATACTTTTGGTTTTCATATTCCTCTTATACAGGTAAACGCTGTAGAACTACTGAAATTATTAATGTCAATCAGACAAAATGGATATGACATTCAGTTTTGGAAGAAAGGTTATTTTTACCGGTTTCTACTTTGTGTTTGCATTATTTATTTTATTCAAAGACAAGTAACTTGTTTATTCAATATTTTATACACATATATATATTTGTGTGTGTAGCGGTTACGTCACCGCTCCTAGGGTCATCATGTCATAACCAGACTGCACGAATTAAAAAGCTGAATCAGACTTACGAAATTTCAATAAAATATCGGTACCGTGATACGTAAAACTGCTGATAAGAGAATGTTTGAAAACAGGGTGATGCAAATGCTCATACGATGAACCGAGTCAGAGATCCTGCAGGTTCGAAGTCCAGACGCTACTCCAACCCGTGGCAGACAAGAACAAAGGAATCAGCAGCTCAATCAGCAAAGAATCGGCCATTATGGCCGGTTCCCCCCGCGTCGCGCTTCGAACTTCACCACATCGCTACAGACTTCATCCTACCTTGCGCGGACTACAACCATGGAATCTTTGGGAGCTCACCTCAACGCCCTGGCCCAGGCTATCATTCCTGGCCAGCGCTAACCTCACGCGCCTAGACCCTGCGACCAGCTCATTGCCGTCTGCGCCTCGGCTCCGCGACCATCGTCGCCAGCCTGTACCTCCCGCTCATCTGCCGACCTGGTCCATCGCACCTTCGGCTACCTCGTTCACGCTAAAGTAACCGGAAGACTCCTCGCCTTCACGAGTGCTGAATAAGCCCACGAGTCCGATCTCTATCAACGCGGTGTCGACCCACTGACCCGCATCTCGACCATTCTACCGCAGTCATCGCCGTCTCTGACTGGTATCATGATCATCATCGATCCAGAGCCATCTCCCAACTGCGTAACTCAACTGATTTGTTATACTGACGCACTATAAACGCTGTGACAACAACAACATAATCTTTTATTGTCTCACTACCAATTCCCATATATGTAAACAACCTACGTGCTACGTAGGCGATTTAATAGGGCATCTCTTATTTCTGAATGCTTACTGAAATAATTAATTAAAGATTTAATAGGTCATCTTTAATCTCTGAATGCTTACTGAAACAATTAATTTAAGCCTCTTGTTTTCAGACAAAATATTATAAAATTATGGAGGAAAGCAATCATAAATTACATGATAAGTTGTTTCGACGACGTAGAAGTTCTGCTCTTTGCTGGTGATATCAAATTAAACTAATAAACATCCAATTTTAGCTACTACCTAATTTTACAGTAAAAATATGGACAAATTACCCAATTGTTGTATCGCTAACAACTTATCCCTCAACGTCGATAAATGTAAGACACTGATATTTTGCCGGGTCAAGACCCCATTATCATTTCACCACGTAATCGCTGTCGCCATCTCGGCAGCAATTTTTGAATAAATGTTTTTACAGAATATTTTATTGGTATGCAAAGTCCTCGTTTACGTATTTTATTTAGTCATTGGGTGACGCCATGAACAAGTATGCGTCCTGTCCGCGAAACATGCTAAAATATTTGAAATTAACATTCAACATTTTCTTGCTTCTACAACTTACTGGTTGTCGGAGTATACTGAAAGCATTCCCTCTTTACATCCTGGTGGTCGAAATCTATAACCATATACGGCATTTCACTTCCATCCTCTTCCTGGGTCCCTGGTTCTACTTTGATGGAAGCGCTCTCTGAGTCGGGAAGATCCATGGTCTTCTGTGATAACGTTCCGTTATATAACAGACATTGAACCAAGTTCAATATACATATGTACTGAAACATTTGAAAAAATTATCAGTTGACTTCGTTTTGAGGGAACCTTTTATTTGTAACATAATATTTCAAGTCTTGACGTTTTTTTTACCTTGTTACTTTATTAGGATAACCCAGTTCAATATACTGTAGCAAGTAAATAATTTGTATTATTTGTGATTGGTTAAAAAGATTCATTAGAATTACACTCACAATTTATTATTACACATTTAATTACTTGGTAGTAAGATACTCAAAAACTTAAAATTTAATTAATAAGGGATATTGTATCGCCTTTTTATTCATGTAAACTGCTTTTTAGTAACCTAGGTGCATACCTGTAGTAAAAAATTTTCTGAAACAGCGTGAAAGAAAACCGTTCTCGCGTTTAAAAAGTGCCGCAGGTTCCACAGAAATAATCTAACTAATACCAAGAATTTTATTAATAAAAAAAGTGAATATAATGCGTGTCCTTATGTTTTGTATATTTACTAATGAACTTTCTACTCCCTTGATTGATAAGTGACACGGGCTATAAGTCTACAATGAAGAAACAAAAATGTTCTATCGTCCGTCGCGTTGAAAAAACATCTGTAGAATGTAGAAAAGTAGAAGAACCAACATCAATTAAACATGTTAATAAAAACGTCGCAATAAAGACATTAGGTTTAATGAAATAACCACCATTTATACGACATTACTATATAAAAGAAGCGAAACAAAAACTTTTATGTGGCCGTAAGCAAGTGAAACGTCAGATTGATCATAAATAAACCACTCTCTAGATCGATATCTTCGGGCTTTTTGTATGGCCCCATTTTGTCACCCTCTTAACCACAGACGACCACAGATAAAACGTTCGTTTGGTCCAGACAGGTAAATATATTGTGGCCCATAAAGAAATCTCAAGGCCATTTAAAAAAGTGCAAACATAGACAATATAACTGCACCCAGCTAACATCGTTCATTCACTAGCCCAAACAAATTATATTTTAAAAATAAAAATATTGGAATGCAGGAAAAGGAAAATAAAAAAAACCCACAGCTATGCACACATCAAAATACTTTTTATTTTCAAAAAGACAATGGACAGTAATACAAAACAGGGTCAGTACAACCGATGTATTGAGCATTGATTTATCATTGAAGTAGAAGATAATACTAATATATCTAAACAAAACATGAAACAGAACAAGACACAGAAAAATAAAAAGTAACGGTCTCAACTAGGAATCGAACCCAGGATTTTTGTCTTACTACAACAACTTAATAGGGTTTAATTTGACCTTGCACAAAAATACAAGAATAAATACATATTCAACGTGTTGAAAGATATTCATTATGTCAAGTAATTAAAAAAAGAATTAGAGGCAGGGCCGACCCTGTGCGGGCGCAATTAGAGCAGTCCACTTCGGGCGCTGAATTTCCAAGGGTGATAATACCTAAACCAACGTAAGATTATCTTTCATAAAAACCACGCTACGCATACATACAAATCATCAAAATATAATTGATTACAGTGATCGCCTATCTACTACCTAGGGCCTAGGTATCTACTGGTTTTGACAAGGAGCGCTAAAATTTTACTTCTGCCATGCGCCATTTGGCTCAGGGCCGACCCTGACTAGACGAACAACAATAGTAACGCCTTTTGACTTTTACATGGTATAATTTAAATCATAATACATAAACCATAATATAAGAAATAAAAATCGTGTACATAATAAAAGCTTGTAAAGAAATCTAGCTTGTAAAACAACAAAAGAAATTATGAAATAGAAGTTAAGAACATGTAATTGATATTTCTATTTTGGATACTGACAATTCGTGGTGGAATCCATTATCTATAAATAGCATAAAATAAAGTGACATTCGCGTCTGTCTGTTTGTGCGCTTAGTTTTTCTTAACTATGCGACTGATTTCGTTAAGGTTTTCAGAATCATTTAGAGAATTTATTCCGGAAGGTTTTGATAAATAACACATGCATTGACACATATTGATAAAAAGCAGAGAAAAGTCGATATAAAGATTATTTTTGGCCGCTTACATTGCTAACGCTGGCGAGACCTTATGAGAATATCAAAATAATGTACTACGGAATTGTATACCTTAAAAAGACCTACATAAAAGTTTGTTAAATATATATATAAATGTTATACACATCGCAGCTGCCGTCTGGTCCCCAAAATCTCCAAATGCGTCTTCCGTTTCCTGGGAGAAAGGGCTGCCGTCGGACAAATGCAGCTCAAAATGCACTTCGTCTTACCTAGAAAAAGACAAAATTTGAGGCCAATGATTACACTATTCTAGTATTGTACACATATTTAATAAATTTCATGGATAAAATTAATTAAAAATATTTTAAGAAAAAGGGGACATTTATGGTGATGGATTTTCACTGTCGAACTTTTGAACTTTCTTACTTGGGAAAAAATCGTGTTTTATGCAGTTTCTGCAGAATTTGTAGCGACAGAAAACAAAACTTCTTGAGCGAGTTTCACTGTAATAACAATTAGGTGTAGACCTTCAGAATATTCCTTCAAATGAGGATTCCACACTTTTGAAGCGTACTGTAGGTGACTTACATCTTATCAATATTAGTTAAAGAATAATAAATTTAAGTGTTAACTATTATTGCCACAGCACTAGAAGTTATTCAAGTTCTCCTGCAAGGGTTTCATATAATTTTCACAGCTTTGTCGTCAGCAAACATCATTGAAAATACTGGTTAAATCTGAATAAGGTACTTACATGATGTAATTCTGGAGAGGTTTAAATGACCTTGTTTGATGTAATCGTGGCTTTGTTTAGCAATTTTAGCCTCCTAATACGTGGATAAGATCGCGTCGGAATACGGATAGGTCTGAAAAGGAAAATTAATCAAATTATTAGCCAATAAAGTACATTCAGGAATCAGGAACATTGTATCAAAGAACGAGAGGTGAGTACCTGCATTTAACAACGGGATAGGGTCCTTCTTTCAATTGGTGGAGAGAGACCGGATATTTTATGATGATTGGAAGATTAAGCGTTGGCAACGCATTATTTTTTAATCCCAAAAGTACCGTATTTTTGCTTTCAATCGCGAAATGACACCCACAAACAAACGTATTTCTTGCTGCTTCTTCCAAGCACTGGATTATCGAATCCGTTTGAGCAACCTTTAACACAACATGGCATTAATTTATCACCTTGAAGAATTCTAGCACGCAAAATTAATTTTAGATGGGTGAAAGAAAATTCAAAATATTTACGCTAAAACCTTCAACTGACTTCAATCTGCGAAATGGCGTCTTGGAAATTACCGGTATTTTTTATCGGAGCATAACAGATGCTTAGCTTCTCTTTCTGTTACACGAGTCGCTACGGTAGAGAGCGAGAGATCAAGATACAATTTTTGCTCTGAGCCAATGAGATCTGAGCTTTCAGCCACAACAGCTTTGTCTATAAGAATTTGGGTTGAGGATAACTCCTCCCATCAGGGTTACAAGGTTATGCGAGAGTTATACGCCCCTGACCATTACTGAATATGAACTGAAAAATGTTGTCGTGCAATAGAAAGTGCAGTGTTGCCAGCTTGGAATATATATTTCCGCTGGAATCTTCAAAAAAATCCGCCAAATTCCGTCAAAAAGTTACTTGGATTCTGCCAGATATTCCGCTGAATTACTAAAATCACGAACATTACACAGTTTTTATTGATGAACCAAAACAGTTTCACCACAATACAAACGTTTTATTACAAATTATTAAATTTTTATCTTAATGTTCGCTTAAAAATTAGTTTTTTTAGTAAAACAGTATTATTGAATTATCATCATCTTCACTTTCCGCCGCCGTCGCATGTTGATACTGTTGATCATCAAATGTTAATGAAGACGTAGATGATTGGTCTAGGTCACGTTTCTTGTTATTTATTTTCCCAGTTCCTACCCTATTTAATACCTCTGGGGGTAATGAATATTTATGGCATGTTTTATTCAATCGCTGCAATCCCGATCGAACACTCAAAATTGCATTTACATATCAGTTTTCATTTAGATTATTGATTTTTTACAATTTTCGTGATACTAAAAACTCTTTCCACATCGGCATTTGCCTGTGGTTATACTTAAATTGTAAATACGAAATCACATAAATTCTTAAAGGGATTCACATTGGCAGCATCTTCATATAATCTGACTTCAGTCCAGAATTCGATTGTGTTATTTATTTTTGTCCATTTGGTGAAATGTATCATTTTCCAATGGTGAGAGAAATATCATCAGATGGATAGTTAAATAATACAAGTAAAGGCGTTATAGACTCTTTGAGTACTTTCAATGTGTTGCTTTCGCTGAAAACAATAATTTTTCCAAAATTTCAAAGTTATCAGGAAGTCTCTGACGTAGTTCTTTTATTAATTTAACTGTAAAATTAACACATCATTTAGGTTAAGTTTGTTCCTCTGCTACAGACACAATATTATTTTCCCTTAATGATGTCATCTTGGATTCAAATTGGTATCCCAAATATGGTCTGGCATCCAGATGAATTTCAATATTGATCGTCAAAGGATCAATCATTTGCATTGTAATGGCTACTTTTGACACTAAGAAACATAATAGATTCTTTAGGCCACCAAATATTTTGCATGGGTCTGCAGTTTTCGATTCAAATAATTTATTAACTCTCTAAACCTGTTCCAGTACTGGGCGAATAAAACAGAATATAATAACATTGATATCGTCACGGTACATGTTACATAATATTTCTGCATCATAACAATTTTGAGTATTCCTCGTCATTTATTATTGAAATGAGCTTTTAAGATTCGATCGGTACCATCGATTCGAAGTGGACGTGTAATTGCCGGTATTGTTTGCTTGAAGAAATTGCCATCGCGATAAAGTAATTAAACTAAAGACTTGTTATAACTATACTTAAGGGAGTTTTATATTAACAATATGCATGTTAAAGAAAAGGAGGAACGAATAAAAAAAAAGTTACGTAGTTACAATTTTTTTTAAACATTTATTAAAAATAAGTGTTTAAGGTTGTGTGTTAGTTTAAATCTAGGCTTAATACTATTCTTAATTCTAATTCTTAACATTAATTGGCCGTTTCCTTAATTCTCAATTATTGTTCATTCAATGTCTTTAAGAAGTTGTTTCGCGTTACGAAATAAACATACAAACATTGTTCAGGCACTTCCCTTTACGATGATTCTGGAACCGCGGATCTCAACGTTCGCACTTATCACTGATAACACAAGCGGCAACTTGGGCTGGTTCCGAACGGCGGAGTCAGTTCAGCCTGGGCCAAGGCTCCGAAGGGCGGAGTCGGCAGGCAGCGACTCCTGAGAGGGCAGCTTCCTGGGTGGAAGTCTGGCGAACACTCCGACTTCCTGGGCGGAAGTTCGCTGGGTTACGGGAAGAGCCTCGGCGACCGCTCCAAGAGGGAGGGCAGGAGGCTCCTCTGCGGAGGCGAGATGGTAACTGTTAGTTGCTGAATCATCTGTCTTCAGCTGCGCGATCCGGCGACATTCACACGCCTGTCGTGGGGTGCTGGAACTATAGTGGTTCCGCTTTACACCACTTTGGTACGTTGTTCGGGTCCATGGCACTGAGGTCACCACTCTCACCGCTAGATGGCTCTGGCTGGCTGAATTTGGTCTTCCGATTAACTTCAAAAATCTTAATATATATTAGGTATTATTATTTTTTGGTAAACTAATGTTTTTAAGACAAGATTTTTTTATGCATAGCACAAAGGGTAACAATTATTTTACAAGCAATAATTGTTCGCCTGAAACACTCATCCACATTGAAAAATCTCCTGATAAAAGATACATGACGCCAACGGGACTCGAACCCGTGTCCCTTCGATTTCCGAATCGAAGGGACACGGGTTCGAGTCCCGTTGGCGTCATGTATCTTTTATCAGGAGATTTTTCAATGTGGATGAGTGTTTCAGGCGAACAATTATTGCTTGTAAAATAATTGTTACCCTTTGTGCTATGCATAAAAAAATCTTGTCTTAAAAACATTAGTTTACCAAAAAATAATAATTAATATTTGACAAGTTCAAGTATTTCGCCTAAAAATGTAGACAATTTGTCTCGACGCCATCTAGTGAGAGAGTTAGCACTTACAATGCCTTTCTCATATAAAATAAAGTTGGTTGTTTTCAGGTGAAAAATGTAACAAGCAGTAATTGTTGAATGAAACACTAGTATATATTGAATAATTTCGCGGGTAAGAGATAAGCCGCCATAGCTCAGTGGTCAGAGCTGTCGACCGGAAATCGAAGGGACACGGGTTCGAGTCCCGTTGGCGTCATGTATCTTTTATCAGGAGATTTTTCAATGTGGATGAGTGTTTCAGGCGAACAATTATTGCTTGTAAAATAATTGTTACCCTTTGTGCTATGCATAAAAAAATCTTGTCTTAAAAACATTAGTTTACCAAAAAATAATAATTAATATTTGACAAGTTCAAGTATTTCGCCTAAAAATGTAGACAATTTGTCTCGACGCCATCTAGTGAGAGAGTTAGCACTTACAATGCCTTTCTCATATAAAATAAAGTTGGTTGTTTTCAGGTGAAAAATGTAACAAGCAGTAATTGTTGAATGAAACACTAGTATATATTGAATAATTTCGCGGGTAAGAGATAAGCCGCCATAGCTCAGTGGTCAGAGCTGTCGACCGGAAATCGAAGGGACACGGGTTCGAGTCCCGTTGGCGTCATGTATCTTTTATCAGGAGATTTTTCAATGTGGATGAGTGTTTCAGGCGAACAATTATTGCTTGTAAAATAATTGTTACCCTTTGTGCTATGCATAAAAAAATCTTGTCTTAAAAACATTAGTTTACCAAAAAATAATAATTAATATTTGACAAGTTCAAGTATTTCGCCTAAAAATGTAGACAATTTGTCTCGACGCCATCTAGTGAGAGAGTTAGCACTTACAATGCCTTTCTCATATAAAATAAAGTTGGTTGTTTTCAGGTGAAAAATGTAACAAGCAGTAATTGTTGAATGAAACACTAGTATATATTGAATAATTTCGCGGGTAAGAGATAAGCCGCCATAGCTCAGTGGTCAGAGCTGTCGACCGGAAATCGAAGGGACACGGGTTCGAGTCCCGTTGGCGTCATGTATCTTTTATCAGGAGATTTTTCAATGTGGATGAGTGTTTCAGGCGAACAATTATTGCTTGTAAAATAATTGTTACCCTTTGTGCTATGCATAAAAAAATCTTGTCTTAAAAACATTAGTTTACCAAAAAATAATAATTAATATTTGACAAGTTCAAGTATTTCGCCTAAAAATGTAGACAATTTGTCTCGACGCCATCTAGTGAGAGAGTTAGCACTTACAATGCCTTTCTCATATAAAATAAAGTTGGTTGTTTTCAGGTGAAAAATGTAACAAGCAGTAATTGTTGAATGAAACACTAGTATATATTGAATAATTTCGCGGGTAAGAGATAAGCCGCCATAGCTCAGTGGTCAGAGCTGTCGACCGGAAATCGAAGGGACACGGGTTCGAGTCCCGTTGGCGTCATGTATCTTTTATCAGGAGATTTTTCAATGTGGATGAGTGTTTCAGGCGAACAATTATTGCTTGTAAAATAATTATATATTAGGTATCTTAATATTATGCATACATACGGTTGTAAATTAAATTCTTAACCTAAGTTTAAAATTACTCTTTTATGTAGATTTATAATTATTGTTCAATATTTGAAAATTACATTTTTTACAATACAAACTTCAAATAATTGCAATATAGCCTAGCCTTGAGCGTAGGTTTTTATTGCCCTTGGGTCGCTGGCTTAACATTTTCACATTTCAGATTTATGACTTTATGAGGGTCTAGAGCTAAATCTGTGGACTAATGGGTGTATTTCTAGGTTAGCTTTCTATTTTTTTTATTGCGGTTTTCAGCCAATCTATACAACTAAATATTTAAGTCTGTATATAGATAGGAATAATTTTTGAGTGTTTTAAAGAATTTGGGAAGAGGCCATTTTGAAAGCTTAGATTTATTATATGTTCAAGGGGCTTAGTGATGATTGGTTTGAGGTGTTTGATCAATTTAGTGGACATTTTGTCGATTCCAGTTGAATGTGCGTTTTTGAGTGATGAAATAATTTCAGTGATTTCTTGTTCTGTGGTAGAAGTGAGATTAAATGCATCATAACTAAAATTATCAATCGATATATTATATTCTGTCTTTCCTTTTTTTATCTAAAATATTATTTGCTAAGTCTGATCCGACTGTGGAGAAGAATTTATTGAAACGATTTGCGATTTTTTTTAATGATTTGTTTTATCTAGTGTTTGGTCTGCAATGGTTATTTTATTTATAGGTGCGGTAGTTTTGTTAGTATAGCAAATCTCTTTGACAATCTTCAAGATTTGTTTATTGTCATTGGCAGCTTCCTTGATCTGTTTCCTATAATATTCGCCTCTAGCTCTGTAGATAATTTTTTTACAAGCATTTCTGTATCGTTTGTAAAATAGAAGAGATTCGTGATTATTGGGGTTGTTTTTACAAAATTTGTGAAGTTTATTACGCTTGTGAATACAGTGTAGGATGCCATTTGTTATCCAAAGCTTAATTTTAATTTTGCTACTACTCTGTTTGTCGTTAGTGTTGGATGTGGAACTATTCAAATGGTTATATATGGTGTCGATAAGAAATTCGCACGCTATGTTTGGGTCGGTGAGTTTGTAGAAATTTGACCAGTTTTCCTTGGAAACCAGTTTGAATAGAGTGTCATAGCAGATTTTCTTCGTGGGTAGTTTAGATGCAGGTAATTTTTTAATAACATGTGAAAGAGAGGTGATAGTAGCGTAGTGGTCTGTAACCGTGCATTGGTATATGAGAGATTCGGCATTCAATTTACATTTATCAAAAACATGGTCAATGCAACTGACGCATAATTCTGATACCCGAGTGGGGCCGTAATAGCTAGAATAAAACCTTGTAGAGTTGATAAGTTCATGTACTCATTTGCTTGGGAATGCATCGCATTTATGACATTAATATTAAGGTCACAAATAATTGGAACATTTTCACGATCACTCATACAAAATAAGGATTGATTGTGAGTTTAAGAATGGTGTTATATTAGACGCACTCGGTGATCGGTATATAGATAATATCGTTACACTATTTTCTATTTCAAGTTTAAGACAATTTGAATTTGTGATTGAGATTTCTCCAACTGAGTGTTTTATGTGATTTTTGATGTATATGATTACGCCATCATTTTGAGATTTATTATTCTGTGTGCTGTATTGATTAGTCTTTTATAGTTTTTGGAATAAAGTTATCTTTGATCCAGCATTCGGTCAGAATAAGTAAGTCAAAATCTGAATCAAGGTCTGTGAGTAGTATAAGGAGTTCATTGAAATTTTTATTAATTGATCTGATTTTCATGGAGAATATTTTAAAGTTTGATTGATTTAAGATTTGTCGAACTTCTATAGCATTATTTGTTTCGGTACATGGAATCTGTGAGATGTTGTCTAACACATTTGTAATGTCTTCCATTGTTCCAAGTTACTAAAGTATGAAATAATAATGTGTCAAAAGTTAGTTCATTGGTAACAGTAAATTAATAACATAGTGTGATGTTCTGTCACTGTAGTATGTCTTATATTTACTACACTTTTAGATGATTGAAACTCTCAAAGTTCGTTTACAGATTTATTACGATAAATGCTTATAACAACAACCGAGCTGTACAGTAGAGGTTGGTAACGTGTGCTCGCTAGTGGGGTGATTTCTCGTCTGTCTCTGTCGCCGCTCCGTCAGCGCCCGTAGTCAATGCTATCGGCTCGGAAGCGCTCGGCCTACCCGAGCAGTTCCGAACCGCTTGTACAGCGTTGCCAGACACTGCACATAGTAAGTTAAATGTATATATATAGAAAGTGTTGGTTGCAGAATGACTCAAATAAAAAAGTATATTAGGAAAAAAGATATAGGTATTACGACTATTGTCATTAGATTTAGAAGTATGAGGCACAAAAGTTGAAATTTTTTCCGACGCTTTAAAGCAAATACAATAATATTAAAAAAATATGCATTTGGTCGTCTTTAAACAATTTTAAACTATTAGGTAAAAATAAATTTACCAATCCCAGGAACATTAAATGCCACTGTAGTGGTACGCCACTACTTGATTCGAACGGCATTCTAGAAGTTTCGGCTTTTTCCAAACAAGCTTCTTGGATGTTCTTTTATTCTTGTTAATTTTGTTTTGGCAATATCTACATAGCAACCAAATGTTCGAGATCACCTTATAAAACCGGCAGCGTGAAGGAACTCGTTAGTCAGACAGTCATCAATCCGCCGTCAGTTTACAAGGATCAACGAGTGATAATCCGCGCACCTTATTTGCGCGAAGGACAATATTCCCGGCTTCGCCCGTATTCATCATGGACTCTATCTCCATCATGGACATCATTATAGCGCCTTGGCCCCGGCCGCCGTCCCTGGCCAGCGCTACAACGGATTACAGCGCCCTGGTTCCAGCGCCTCTGATCAGCGCTTCATCCACGCACCATGACCACCACGAGGACACGAAGCATCATCACTGGTCTACTCAGCTCCCGCTCAACCGCCTTCAAGGTCCACCGCACCTTCGGCCTTCCCGTCAGCACTGGAGTACTGATTGCCAAGATCGCCAGTGCCTGACAGTCAACGAGTCCGGTCACCAGCGCCCGGCGTCGACTCACTGACCCGCACTTGACCAGCCATCACAGCCTACATCCGGAGAATACTACATCTGTCCTACATCCACTCTCATCACGGCAAACTGACTCACCAATAAACAACTGTGACCTTCACGACACGTCTTTCATTTCGTGCCTCCTCACCAGATCCACAAACCACCAAATAATTTGCAAAACTATTCAGTGAGTCAGTCCGCATGTCCCTTATGGCCAAATCCGGATTTCAATAAAGTGAATGACTGCAGTACGACTAAGAAAAACGATTTTCTTCACTGTGTATGGTCAAACGTTATTTTCGAGAACGAGAATAATTGCAGTGAAAACATGAAAAAGGTTTTTCTCAACTGTGGGTCAGAATATTCATCTCAAGGCTGTCAATTAGATACTCCCTTAAACCTAGATTGCATTCAGTTGGCAATCTTTTCTCAGGAATATAGTTAAAAGAGGGCTATAATTACACAGCTCAGTCACAATAAACAATATTAAGCATGATACGCTTCTGCGTGAGTCATATATCATATTTTACCAAATCAAAACAATGTTTTTAATTTTTTTATTAAATAATTCTATCAATTTACAGTATACTAGTATTACCGAGTATAATCTATAATGATAACTAAAATAATTCATACAATTAGTTATCAGGGCCTTTGATTTATTTAATGTTCCTCTTATATAGAAGCTGGCGCTTGTGTCTAGAGAATTTACTCGAGATATCTTATAGGGTTATCTATCATATTATGTATTATTTTATTAAAAATTATTATTTCTTATCCAAAAGTATTATTAAAACGCTGACAGCCCTGAATTACTAAAGCCAAATTGCGATACCTGTCCAGCTATACCAAGGAGAATTAATTTCGAAGGTTACAATAAACTCACTACTAATTACTCTATTATAATATTTTGCTTACAAGTCACTTTTTTAAGCATATTAGTATTCTTTTTAAATAAAATAAACATGTTATTATAATACCCTAAACCTAAATAGAATTTATTTAATATTAATTACTACCTATTATAATAAACACCTCATATCTCGATTTATGTCAGGTCATATACAAACCTAGTACTCATTCAACTATTATTACACTAGTAGATATGTCTTTAAATTATGTATTCTCTCACAGCACTTCTATTAACAATTATATCACTTGCAATAGTAATTTTGTATACACATTACATGTTCTATAATTTATGACTCATATTCTCCTGTGTACCACTGTATGGTTATAATCCGATGAATCTTTTTATTGAAAAAAAAATAAAAATTTATGGCGTTAAAATAAATATTTCTCCTTTTCGTGAACATAAATAATTGAAGTAGGAACTTCAATAAGGTTATCCGCCCGTATGAGCAGGCGTGTGTTTCTTCAAATATTTATTTCGTACACATGAAAAGGGTTTTTCCGTGTGTCAGCTTGTGTTTCGTCAAATTTCCCTTACGAGAACATGAATAACTGCATTCGGGACAAGAAAAAGGTTTTTCTCCACTGTGAGTCACCATGTGACTCTTCAAACTTCCCTTTTGAGAACATGAATAACTGCATTCGGGACATGAAAAAGGTTTTTCTAGACTGTGAGTCACCATGTGACTCTTCAAACTTCACTTTTGAGAACATGAATAACTGCATTCGGGACATGAAAAAGGTTTTTCTCCACTGTGAGTCACCATGTGTCTCGTCAAACTTCCCTTTCGATAACATGAATAACTGCAGTCGGGACATGAAAAAGGTTTATGTCCACTGTGAGTCAGCATGTGTCTTTTCAAATATCTTTTTAGAGAACATGAATATTTGCAGTGGGAACATGAAAAAGGTTTTTCTGCACTGTGAGTCAATATGTGTATCGTCAAACTTACCTTTCGAGAACATGAATAACTGCAGTCGGAACATGAAAAAGGTTTTTCTGCACTGTGAGTCACCATGTGACTTTTCAAATATCCCTTGAGAGAACTTGAATAATTGCACTCGGAACATGAAAAAAGCTTTTCTCCACTGTGAGTCACCATGTGTTTCTTCAAATTTGCCTTTCGAGAACATGAATAACTGCAGTCGGGACATGAAAAAGGTTTTTCTCCACTGTGAGTCACCATGTGACTTTTCAAACTTCCCGTTTAAAAACATGAATAACTGCAGTTGGAACACGAAAAAGGTTTTTCTCCACTGTGAGTCACCATGTGACTTTTCAAACTTCCCTTTTGAAAACATGAATAACTGCAGTCGGGACATGAAAAAGGTTTTTCTCCACTGTGAGTCACCATGTGACTTTTCAAATATCCCTTTAGAGAACTTGAATAATTGCAATGAGAACATGAAAAGGGTTTATGTCCACTGTGAGTCACCATGTGTTTTTTCAAATCTCCCTTTCGAGAACTTGAATAATTGCAATGAGAACATGAAAAAGGTTTTTCTTCACTGTGAGTCAGCATGTGTCTTTTCAAATATCTTTTTAGAGAACATGAATAACTGCAGTCGGAACATGAAAAAGATTTTTCTCCAGTATGGATACGAGAGTGATGTTCTACCTTTGACTTATAAAAGCAGGAGTAGTTACAATAGGTACAAGATAATCGTTTTTCCACATGATGCGTCTTGAGATCTGTCGATAAGTCTGAAAAACACGACGAATCAAACTTAACAAATGCAATAGATTAATAGAACTATTAAAAGAATATAAAATAAAAGAGTATGATTTTTTTATTTCTAACGGACAACATTAATTTTACCTGTTGTCTGGGAACTTCTTTGAAAGCGATCTAAGCATTCTTTTTTGACATCCGGAAGGTCAATGTCAATTTCCGTATAAGTAATTATCCCTCCGTCTTCTTCTAGGGATCCTGGTTCTGCGTTGATGGGTACAGATTCCACATTAATGTTACCTGGAGAAAAGAAAAATTGCATTTTGTTTTTATAGTATGATATATGTTGACATGCTTAGACGAACGTGAGGTTCGAGTATCTGAATACTCGCAGGAAGGTTTACAACATTAAATGTACAACCAAGAGCAAATTATAATCAAAAATAATGTTTTTGCGGAGGTATGAAAAATTCTAAGAAACCAGGCGTGAATCGAATTTAAGTGACTGATTTTCAAAAACATGCGAAACTATTTAGCCCTGCATTTGCACACTTCATAAACTAATCATTGATTCAAGCCACATTTCTGAACAACTAAAATACAGTGTTGTGAGATTTATTTTAAAAACAGAGAATTACTCCATAAGGGCTTAAAATGTTGGGATTTATAACTAGGCTAACCAGAAATTCAAACAATATAAAGTGTATTAAACTGTTATATTTTACCTACTTAAGAAGACAACTTGATAAATTCTGGAACCCACATTATAATATAAATGTACAAGCTGTTGATAGAATACAAAACAAATTCTTACGTT
Source organism: Hesperophylax magnus (assembly GCA_026573805.1). Taxonomy (NCBI): domain Eukaryota; kingdom Metazoa; phylum Arthropoda; class Insecta; order Trichoptera; family Limnephilidae; genus Hesperophylax; species Hesperophylax magnus. Next base: position 4,850,242 of record JAIUSX010000179.1, on the reverse strand, counting down.
TTTTAAATTTTAAAATGGGTATTCTAGCAATTATGTTGAACAACAACACTCTGTTAAATTATATGAATATGCTCAAATTGTCAGACAGAACAATTTTTACTGACTTGGTATTTCTATATAAAATTCTAAGTGATTTAGTTGATAGTCCGGTATTGCTAGAATTGATAAGCTTTCGGATTCTACAACGTAATACTAGAAGTCAGGATTTAATTCGGTTACCATGATATGTATTCCTCTTTGTCCAGAATACTAATGGAGGGAAACAATTATACCAAGTCAGTGGACATCTTCAATTTATCTTTAAACAAATATAAAATGTTGTTAATGAAGGAATTCAGTTATGTACAATAAATAATGTATATTTCTCAATATTCTCATGTAAAAGCCCCGAAATAGGGCGTTAATAAATAAATAAACAATAAAAAAGCAGAGGCCAATTTCCAATATACATGAACCAATAAATTAAGATAAATAAATTTAAATAATTAAGGTATTATCGATGATATCGGTGAGAATTGAAAATTAAATGTGATAAATTACTCGAAAACTTATATAATTTTCTATAATAGGTATTCAAGAATACAAAGATAGTCTAACGAACTGCTTAAGGTGAAGCTAAAAGTGAAAGCACTATTAAGATTAATCTTTTCTACGAATAGGTATCGGTTATCAATACCAAAAATATATCATGGATACATTTAAGCGTGTTCTATCACTTGGCTTGATCGGAATTAAAATAAAATTATTAATTACGTCATGAAAAATATGAGCGCAAACTACTAAATAGATTTCTTTTTCAAGAGTTTAAAATAATGTTTTGTGGCTATGTTTATTTGCTACCACTTTACATGATTTACTTTTTTTCCGTTTTCATTAAATTATTCACAAAAAATTAAAATCCATTTTGGCGCATACGTAATATTTTTTTTAGTGAAAAATTGTATTGAATTTATGATTTCTTCAGAATCCCGCGAAGAGCGGCACCGAACAGACGTCAGATCTGTGCCAGTATTTTTAATGGTTTCTTTTCTGGTGACATAATTTTAGCTAGGGGAATTTTTAGTTATCAAACCGTGAGGGAAATTTTGTGTTTTTTTCTGATTTTATTATTTTTCGTGGCCAAAATATTATACCTTTTCAAAACATCTATTTGAAATTCACTTTCGTTTTCTTGAAAGAATGTATGAACTACCTGACATCCAATCGAGCTGAAACTCGGCAGATACACTCGTTGTCGATGATAATGCATTGAAGTGGACAAATACGCATTTATCTGAAATTGAATGACATTACAACAGTTAATATACTCAATAAATGTTGGTCATACCAAATTGGGATTTGGCTCATTTATTAGCATGGTTGACCCCAGTCCCTGGGGAGGAAGATTTGTTATTTAGTAAAATCTAGATATATATTTATTAATAAAATCAAATGTATTTATACCAAAAAACAACGTTTTTAACAGATTAATTTTTTAAATCTCGTAATACTACTTGTTAATCGATGTTTTTATTCCGTGTTTACCAGAGTTAATGATTTATTTCTCATGGAATAATGCTTTCCGTTTGTATTAATAATTACTAATGATGTGTTTTTATAGGTCCATAATTGAAAATGGTGGGTAAAAACAAAACAAATATCCAAATGTAAGCAAGCTAAGAAAAGGAAAAAATATTCTCAGGAAATGTGGACTCGCGTTATAACAGTACAAAAGGTGGGTAATCTAATTTATGGTTTTGTTTAGTTATATTTCATAAGACGAAATTTAGCTAGCAAAATTTGTTTATATATTGTTATTGCGACCGCACTATTTTTTATATTACCACATTATTTCTTATCCAAAAGTATTATTAAATCGCTGACAGCCCTGAATTATTAAAGCCAAATTGCGATACCTATCCAGCTATACAAAGGAGAATTAATTTTAAAGGTAACAATAAACTCACTACTAATTACTTTATTATAATATTTTCCTTACAAGTCACATTTTATGCATATTAGTATTCTGTTTAAATAAAATAAACCTGTTATTATAACACCCTATACCTAAATAGAATTATTTTTATATTAATTACTTTCTATTATCATAAACACCTCATATCTCTATTTATGTCAGGTCATAAACAAACCAAGTATTGATTCAACTATTATTACACTAGTAGATATGTCTTTAAATTATGTATTCTCTCACTGAACTTTTATTAACAATTATATGACTTGCAATAGTAATTTTGTATACACATTACATTTTCTGTAATTTATGACTCATATTCTCCTGTGTACCACTGTATGATTATAATCCAATGAATCTTTCTATTAAAAAAATGATTTTAAGTCGTTAAATTAAATAAATAGATAAATCTCCTCTCCGTGAACATAAATAATTCAAGTAGGAACATGAATAAGGTTATCCGCCGTATGAGCATGCGTGTGTTTCTTCGAATATTTATTTCATCAACATGAAAAGGGTTTTTCCGTGTGTCAGCTTGTGTCTCGTCAAACTATACTTCCGAGAACATGAATAACTGCAGACGGAACATGAAAAAGATTTTGTTCACTGTGAGTCTCCATGTGACTCGTCAATCTTCCCTTAAGAAAACATGAATAACTGCAGTCGGAACATGAAAAAGGTTTTTCTCCACTGTGAGTAACCATGTGACTCTTCAAACATCCCTTTCGAGAACATGAAAAACTGCAGTTGGAACACAAAAAAGGTTTTTCTCCACTGTGAGTCACCATGTGACTCTTCAAACTTTCTTTTCGAGAACATGAATAACATGCAGTCGGAACATGAAAAAGGTTTTTCTCCATTGTGTGTCACCATGTGTCTCGTCAAACTATACTTCCGAGAACATGAATAACTGCAGACGGAACATGAAAAAGATTTTTGTTCACTGTGAGTCTCCATGTGACTCGTCAATCTTCCCTTAAGAAAACATGAATAACTGCAGTCGGAACATGAAAAAGGTTTTTCTCCACTGTGAGTCACCATGTGACTCTTCAAACATCCCTTTCGAGAACATGAAAAACTGCAGTTGGAACACGAAAAAGGTTTTTCTCCACTGTGAGTCACCATGTGACTCTTTAAACTTTATTTTAGAGAACATGAATAACATGCAGTCGGAACATGAAAAAGGTTTTTCTCAACTGTGTGTCACCATGTGTTTCGTCAAACTATACTGACGAGAACATGAATAACTGCAGACGGAACATGAAAAAGATTTTTGTTCACTGTGAGTCTCCATGTGACTCTTCAAACATCCCTTTCGAGAACATGAAAAACTGCAGTTGGAACACGAAAAAGGTTTTTCTCCACTGTGAGTCACCATGTGACTCTTCAAATTTCTCTTTCGAGAACATGAATAACTGCAGTTGGAACATGAAAAAGGTTTTTCTCCATTGTGAGTCACCATGTGAATCGTCAAACTTTTATTTAGATAACATGAATAACTGCAGTTGGAACATGAAAAAGATTTTTCTCCACTGTGAGTCAGCATGTGTCTTTTCAAATATATCATTCAAGAACATGAAAAACTGCAGTTGGAACATGAAAAAGATATTTCTCAACTGTGAGTCAGCATGTGTATTTTCAAATATATCATTCGAGAACATGAATAACTGCAGTTGGAACATGAAAAAGATTTTTCTCAACTGTGAGTCAGCATGTGTCTTTTCAAATATATCTTTCGAGAAAATGAATAATTTCAGTGGGAACATGAAAAAGATTTTTCTCCAGTATGGATACGCAAGTGATTTTCTAACTTTGACTTGTAAAAGCAGGAGTAGTTACAATAGGGACAAGATAATCGTTTTTCCACATGAGGAGTCTTGAGATCTGTCAATAAGTCTGAACAAAATTACGAATCAAACTTAATAAGTGCAACTGATTCATAGAACTATTAAAAGATTATGATAAAAAGAGAATGCATTTTTATTTGAAACTGACAACATTAATTTTACCTGTTGTCTGAGGACTTCTTTGAAAGCGATCTAAGCATTCCTTTTTGACATCGGAATGTCAATGTCAATTTCCGTATCAGGAATTATCCCTCCGTCTTCTTCTAGGGATCTTGGTTCTGCGTTGATGGGTACAGTTTCTACATTAACGTTACCTGGAGAAACAGAAAAACAATATGCAAGTATCATATACGTTGATATGCTTGGTCGAACGTGAAGTTCGAGTATCTGAATACTTGCAGGAAGGTTTACCACATTAAATGTACAAACAAGAGCAAAGTATAATCAAAAAGAATGTTTTTGCGGAGGTATGAAAAATTCTAAGAGACCAGGCGTGAATCGAATTTGTGTGACTGATTTTTGAAAATATGCGAAACCATTTAGCCATGTATTTGCACACTTCATAAATTAATCATTGATTCAAGCCACATTTCTGAAGAACTAAAATACAGAGTTGTGAGATTTATTTTAAAAACAGAGAATTACTCCATAAGGGCTTAAACTGTTGGGATTTATAACTAGGCTAACCAGAAATTCAAACAATATAAAGTGTATTAAACTGTTATATTTTGCCTACGTAAGTAGACAACTTGAGTACAATTCTGGAACCCACATTATAATATAAATGTACAAGCTGTTGAAAGAATACAAAACAAATTCTTACGTTTTTTAAATTTTATAATGGGTATTCTAGCAATTATGTTGAACTAAAACACTCTGTTAAATTATATGAATATGTTCAAATTGTCAGAGAGAACAATTTTTACTGACTGGTATTTCTATATAAAATTCTAAGTGATTTAGTTGATAGGTATTGCTAGAATTGATTAGCTTTCGGATTCCACAACGTAATACTAGAAGTCAGGATTTAATTCAGTTACCATATGTATTCCTCTTTGTCCAGAATACAAATGGAGGGAAACAATTATACCAAGTCAGTGGACATCTTCAATTTATCTTTAAACAAATATAAAATATTGTTAATGAAGCAATTCAGTTATGTACAATAAATAATGTATATTTCTCAATTTTCTTATGTAAAAGCCCAGAAAAAGGGCGTTAATAAATAAATAAACAATAAAAAAGCAGATGCCAATTTCCAATATACATGAGCCAATAAATTAAGATAAATAAATTTAAATAATTAAGGTATTATCGATGATATCGGTCAGAATTGAAAATAAAATGTGATAAACAACTCGAAAACTTATATAATTTTCTATAATAGGTATTCAAGAATACAAAGATAGTCTAACGAACTGCTTAAGGTGAAGGTATAAGTGAAAGCACTATTAAGAGTAACCTTTACTACAAATCGGTATAGGTGATCAATACCAAAAATATACCATGGATACATTTAAGCGTGTACTATCGCTTGGCTTGATCAGAATTAAAATAAAATTATTAATAACGTCATGAAAAATATAAGCGCAAACTACTAAATAGATTTCTTTTTCAAGAGTTTAATATGAACTCGTATAGGAAACAACTTTAAAAAAATACTATTTTATGGCTATGTTTATTTGCTACCACTTGACTTGATTAACTTTTTTTCCGTTTTCATTAAATTATTCACAAAAAAATAAAATCCGTTATGGCGCTTACGTAATAATTTTTTGAGTGAAACATTGTATTGAATTCTATGATTTCTTCAGAAGCCCGCGAAGAGCGGCACCGAACAGACGTCAGATCTGTGCCAGTATTTTTAACGGTTTCTTTCCTGTTGACATAATTTTTGCTGGGGACATTTTTAGTTCTCAAACCGTGACGATTAGCTTGCGTATATTTCTGATATTATTATTTTTCGAGAAAGAAATATTATACCTTTTCAATACATCTATTTGAAATTCACTTTCGTTTTCTTGAAATTATTTATGAACTACCTGACTCGTTGTCGATGATAATGCATTGAAGTGGACATATACGCATTTATCTGAAATTGAATGACATTGCAACCGTTAATATACTCAATAAATGTTGGTCATACCAAATTGGAATTTGGCTCATTTATTAGCATGGTTGACCCCAGTCCCTGGGGAGGAAGATTTATTATTTAGTAAAATCTAGATATATATTTATTAATAAAAACAGATGTTTTTATAGCAAAAAAACTTCGTTTTTTACAGATTCATTTTTTAAATCTCGTAATACTACTTGTTAATCGATGTTTTTATTCCGTGTTTACCAGAGTTAATGATTTATTTATCATGGAAAAATGCTTTCCGTTTGTATTAATAATTACTAATGATGAGTTTTTATAGGTCCATAATAGAAAATGTTGGGTAAAAACAAAAACAAATATCCAAATGTAAGCAAGCTTATAAAACGAAAAAATATTCTCAGGAAATGTGGACTCGCGTACAAAAGGTGTGTTTTATTCAATTTAAGGTTTTTTTTAATAAGACGAAATTTATCTATCAAAATTTGTTTGTATATAGTTATTGCGACCGCACTAAAAAGTTCAAGATAAAAAATTTCTATAAATCATAATAAATTCCAAGAAAGTTTGAAACACTATACGTACCTATCTCCATTTCATTTTCAACCTAATTTTGGTTAATAAGTTCAACATTGGTAAAAACACATTAAAAAATACTGCTCTACTAAAGTTTTTTAGTAATTTTTTTATAAAGTTCCACTGAAATTCACGAAAAACCAAACCTAGTCGTGCAATTAACTTGTTTGCATTTTTACGTCTTTATATCGGTAACTATTAGAGATAGAAGGAAAACTGTGAATTGAATTTTTCTTAAAGAAGAGTGTGAGAGTTCAATTATTTTATAGTTTTTCCTGAATTTAAAAAATATTCATATTAATTTGTGTCGATCCACAAATTGATAGATTGAATGAAAAATTATTAGTTCATATGAACTAATAATTCTTATAAATGGGTAAACTATTGGAATGGATAAAAAGCTACTTAACAAATAGAAATCTACAAGTAAAAAATAATTCTAACATTTCACACAAATTCATAGCTACTAGCGGTGTACCCCAAGGGTCACATTTAGGCCCAATACTGTTTCTCCTTTTCATAAACGATATTGTTACTATATTTGATAAAAATGTTGAAGTGCTACTTTTTGCCGATGACCTTAAACTATTTAAAATTATAAAAACAATAAATGACTGTATTCAAATTCAATTAAATTTAAATAAACTTCAAGATTGGTGCAAAACTAACAAACTTTATCTCAATATTAGTAAATGCCACATTATAAGATTTTTCAGAACAACACAACCCCTTAACTATCAATACAAAATTAATAATGTTTCTCTCGCCTCTGTAAGTGAAATTAACGATCTCGGCATTATTTTCGATTCAAAATTTAACTTTCTTTCACATGTAGAAACAGTCACCAACAAAGGATTAAAAATGCTCGGCTTCATTCTCCGAAATGGCAGAGACTTTAAAAATATTTCAACACTAAAAATCTTATATTCCTCACTTGTTCGAAGTCAAATCGAATATAATTCTCCTATTTGATGTCCTTACTTTAAAATCCACTACGACTCTATTGAAAAAATTCAGCATAAATTCCTAAGATACATTAACTATAAACTCGGTCTACCTATAGAATCAATAAATTACAATCACTTGATGAAAGAATTAAACTTACTTAAACTCTCAGATAGAAGACTTATTTCCGATTTGACTTTTATTTTTAAAATTGTCAATGGTATTATAGACAGCCCTGATATATTAACCTAATTACCTTCCATATACCCACTAGAACCACTCGATCCAAAATTCTTTTTAATTTCAATAACAATATCAGGACTGAGTCATTTAGAAACTCGCTTATACCTAGATTGCATGCAGTTGGCAATGCTTTCTCAGAAGTAGTAGATGTGTTCAACTGCACGGAATATAGTTATAAGAAGGCTATAATAACATACCTCTGTCGTAATTATCAATGTTATTAGGCATAATAACATTCTATTCATAAGTTATCACAGAACCTAAACTATGCACTTACATCAGATATCAGACAGAAGAGTGTTATGTAATAATTTTATATACTTAATCAAAACTATAATTTTTCCCAAAATTGTTATGAGATGTCTTACTGACAGCCCTGATTCATTAGAGCTAACTCTTAGTTCTCAGCAAATTCAACCAAATTCAATATTGAAGGTAACAATAAACTCAATACTAAACTACTGTACGGATTGAAAATAAAAATGCTATTGTACCTATGTATACCAGATGTTATTCTTGTTTAATTTTCAACATAATTTCTCAGTAATTATTCTGTTTAACATAATACTATTTCGCTCCTGTGAACCACTGTAAACATAAATCATGTATATTGTAAAAGCCTTTTACGGCGTCTAAATAAATAAATAAATAAATATGAGATGGTTGTGAGTTGTTGCTCGATAATATCTAATACTGAGATTTGTTTGCTTTAATTGTTATTTCAAAATGCATTTAAAAATGATTTTATAATGATATAAGTAAGCAAATTTGGTAAAGTGCATATAAGTTTTAAAGGTGTAGGTTTTGCATGGTAGTTTATAAGTAATGTTAGTTAGATTTTCAAACATTTTCAGGTTATTTGTAAGCCGGGAATGTTTGCCTTTCTTTTAAAAAAATAATACTATTAACACTTCCTCACTATAAACTAAATAGAATACTCGAATCGATCTCGAATTGGATTTTGTGCTTGGAGTGTATTATTATACATAATTAATAAATATATAATTCTAATAACGCTCTTGTTATTTTTAATGATTATTCATATAAATATATAAACAAAAAACATTGAATTACAGCATTAAAAAATAAAAATTAAACTGTGTAATTATATTAATCATTAAACCCTAAAGATTAAGAATTCTTCGCAGTTGAAAGTCAGCGCGTTCACGACTGCTGTTCTCACAAAAACTCTGCTAGTATGCGTCCACCAGTTGAAAATGGTTTTAGCAAGCGTGCGGAAGCGTCAACGGAATAAGATCTTTCCGGGCGCTTCCTACCTATTGCAGGTTCGCAGCGCACGGCAAATGTGTTATTTAACAATTCGTTTCCTCGCGCAGACATGACATACAATCTGAGTTTCGTGATTATTATTATGGAAGGGGTAAGAACAGAAATACTTTTGGCTTTCATATTCCTCTTATACAGGTAAACGCTGTAGAACTACTGAAATTATTAATGTCAACCAGACAAAATGGATATGACATTCAGTTTTGGAAGAAAGGTTATTTTTAAGGGTTTCTACTTTGTGTTTGCATTATTTATTTTATTCAAAGACAAGTAACTTTTTTATTCAATATTTTATATATTGATATATATTTATACTGCTACACGCATATATATGCGTGTAGCAGTTACGTCACCCCTCCTAGGGTCACCATATCATAACCACACTGCACGATTTAAAAAGCTGAATCAGACTTCAATTAATATCGGTACCGCGATACGCAAAACTGCTGATAAGAGAATGTTTGCATACAGGGTGATGCAAATGCTCATACAATGAACCGAGTTAGCGATCCTGCGTATTCGAAGTCCAGACGCTACATGAACCCGTGGCAGACAAGAACAAATGAATCAGCAGCTCAATCAGCAAAGAATCGGCCATTATGGCCGGATCCCCCCGCGTCACGCTTCTATCTTTCTTCACCACATCGCTACACACTTCACCCTACCTTGCGCGGACTACGACCATGGACTCTTTGGGAGCTCACCTAAACGCCCTGGCCCAGGCTATCATTCCTGGCCAACGCTAACCTCACGTGCCTAGACCCTGCGACCAGCTCATCGCCGTCTGCGCCTTGGCTCCGCGACCATCGTCGCCAGCCTATACCTCCCGCTCATCTGCCGACCAGGTCCATCGCACCTTCGGCTACCTCGTTCACGCTAAAGTAACCAAAAGACTCCTCGCCTTCACCAGTGCTGAATAAGCCCACGAGTCCGATCTCTATCAACGCGGTGTCGACCCACTGACACGCATCTCGACAATTCTACCGCATTCATCGCCGTCTACGCCTTGTGTCATCATCATCATCGATCCAGAGCCATCTCCCAACTGCACAACTGAACTGATTTGTTATACTGACGCACAATAAACGCTGTGACAACAACAACATAATATTTTATTGTCTCATTACGAATTCCTATATATGTAAACAACCTACGTGCTACGTAGGCGATTAAATAGGTCATCTTTAATCTCTGAATGCTTAATGAAATATTTAATTTTAGATTTAATAGGTCATCTTTAATCTCTGAATGCTTACTGAGATAATTAATTTAAGCCCCTAGTTTACAGACAAAATATTATAAGATTCTGGAGGTAAATAATCATAAATTACATGATAAGTTGTTTCGACGATGTAGAAGTTCTTCTCTTTGCTGGTTATATCAAATTAAACTAAAAAACATCCAATATTAGCGACTACCTAATTTTAGAGTAAAAATATGGACAAATTACCCAATTGTAGTATCGCTAACAACTTATCCCTCAACGTCGATAAATGTAAGACACTAATATTTTGTCGGGTCAAGACCCCATTATCATTTCACCACGTAATTGCTGTCACCATCTCGGCAGCAATTTTTGAATAAATGTTTTTACAGAATATTTTATTGGTATGCAAAGTCCTTGTTTACGTATTTTTTTAGTCATTGGGTGACGCCATGAACAAGTATGCGTCCTGTCCGCGAAACATGCTAAAATATTTGAAATTAACATTCAACATTTTCTTGCTTCTACGACTTACTAGCTGTCGGAGAATACTGCAAGCATTCCCTCTTTACATCCTGGTGGTCGAAATCTATAACCGTATACGGCATTTCACTTCCATCCTCTTCCTGGGTCCCTGGTTCCACTTTGATGGAAGCGCTCTCTGGGTCGGGAAGAACCATGGTCTTCTGTGATAACGTTCTGTTATATAACAGACATTGAACCCAGTTCAATATACATATGTACTGAAACATTTGAAAAATTTATCAGATGACTTCGTTTTGAGGGAACCTTTTATTTGTAACATAATATTTCTAGTCTTGACGGTTTTTTTTTTACCTTGATACTTTATTAGGATAACCCAGTTCAATATACTGTACCTAGCAAGTAAATAATTAGTATTATTTGTGATTGGTTAAAAAGATTAATTAGAATTACACTCACAATTTATTATTACACATTTAATTACTTAGTAGTAAGATACTCAAAAAATTAAAATTTAATTAATAAGGGATATTGTATCGCCTTTTTATTCATGTTTAAACTGCTTTTTAGTAACCTAGGTGCATACCTGTAGTAACAAATTATCTGAAACAGCGTGAAAGAAAACCTTTCTCGCGTTCAAAAAGTGGCGCAGGTTCCCGACAAATAATCTTACTAAGACCAAGTATTTTATCCATAAAAAAGTGAATATTATGCGTGTCCTTAAGTTCTATATATATGTGTATATTTACTTATGAACTTTCTACTCCCTCGATTAATAAGTGACACGGGCTGTAAGTCTACAATGAAGAAACTAAAATGTTCTATCGTCCGTCGCTTTGAAAAAACATCTGTTGAATGTATAAAAATAGAAGAACCAACTTCAATTAAACATGTTAATAAAAGTGTCGCAATACAGAAATTAGGTTTAATGAAATAACCACCCTTTATACGTCATTACTATATAAAAGAAGCGAAACAAAAACTTTTATGTGGCCGTAAGCAAGTGAAACGTCAGATTGATACTGGATATAACCATAGACAATATTCTTTTTTTATGTGAGTCAATGACAGTACTTATTTACAATTGCATGAAAAAAAGTTTTATTTTTAATTCAAACGTTGCTCTTGTATGAAAAAGATAAAAATTTAAAAATTATTTGACGGTGCATCGTTTTTGTATTCAAAATTTGCGTTTTATACAATCTCAAGGCCTACTAGTATTATAAGCCTTGGCGCTTGACGGATTTTGAGGTGTCAAGTGATCATATCAGTGGCGTTCCATAATAGAGCAATGACAGTTTGCAAATCGCGGCGATTGTTTTTGATCCTCGCTGTCACTCATGACTTGTATGTTGTTTTACCACAAGCGCTTTCGTGAAGAGTGTGATTAGTATTTAACAAATAGAATTGGTCCTAGTACGCTGCCTTGAGGCACACTGTAGGAAATTGATAATAATTTGCTTGTATGTATTTTTTCAGATCAGATAAGAGTTTGTTGAATTCGGTTTGTTAGATAGTTTTCAAACAAAGTGTAGGGTACCCCTGTTATTCCGTTCTGTTGAAGTTTTTTAAGCAGTAAGGGGTGGGATACCGTATCAAACGCTTTTGCGAGATCGAAAAAAAACAGCTAGTGGTTTGCGACCAATGTCGAGATTATGTGAGGGCGGCTATTGCATCTGAAGTACTCCTGCCTCTGCGGAAGCCATAACGCTGTCCTAGTTCTTGTATGTTCAATAGACCTTTTTTTGCAAAACTGAGTTATGAATGCCAATATGTTCATTAGCCTATTGCGCATTAATGAAGCTCAATAACCCATATATTTTGGTTTTTATGTGACATTTTAAGCATTTTTCGAATGCCAATATCCACTTACAGAATAATGTTTCAGTTCTTATTTGTTCAATCTCCTGGATATAGAACATTCAAACACTCAAAGTTATGAATATAATATTGTTAAAAAGTTCATAGATATTTGTTCAACATCCCGCCGAACGTTGAGGTCTTGAATGTTCAATCTCCACTGTCAATCAATCAGGAGCCGGCTAGTTAAAATGTGCGGTGATGTTGATTTTTAGTTGATTTCTAACAACTAAATTGTTCCACTAAAAATACGTTTAATTGCGAATATATACTGTTATTGAACTAAAAAATGACTTCACCGACTCATGAATCAATAAACCTTAGAACAGTAGCTCAAATAGAACGGTAAGTCTTAAAATTATGTCATTTAAAGGCTTTTTCACCATATTTTACATGTACTTCTTGAATTTGCTGGGCAAATATACAGGATGCTTCATTCATTATTTATTTATTCAATTTTTTATTTGCAAGCTTAGGACTTTTACCTAAAATGAGTATTAATAAATTATATTAGTGCATTAAAACTTATTTTTATTCAAGAAATACAACAAAAGGTAATACAGCCAGTAATACAACCTAATATAATACAGCCAGGTCATGGAAATGTGCAAAAAGTCGACTGTCCTCATAGTCTGATTGAAAGACATCTACGACATATATTTAGTCCGTTATCACTGCTGAGATCGCTGATGAAAACGAAGTCCAAATATTTCAATTTTGAATTCATTCAATTAAAAGTTTCTGATTTTCAGTTTTTTTTAGTGACATAAAAAACAATAAACATATTCTTATGTAGGAACTACAATAAAACCAACTAGGCAAACGACTAACAACAGTAAATGTTATGTTAAATAGAGCACACCCATAACCCAAATCGCGGGATATTATAATTTTAGGATTTTAAGAGCTGAAAGTATTTAAAAAAATAATATTTTACTCACGATAATCAACATAAATAATAAGCTCACGGAAAATAAGACCTTCCGAAAGAAAAAAATCTTCCTAAAGTAGTTAAACTTTAAAAATTACATTTATCAAATGTAGGTAACGAAACAATAAAAAAAACAAATTTTCAACTGAAAATTAAACTTCAATAATTTTACGCATCACTCGGGATTTTTTTTTATGGATTACCGCACACAGTCTCAACTGCTCCCAACCATCTGGAGCCAGTGAGACTATTGAATCCCCAATTGGGGTATATAAGTATATTGTGATGCTGAAGGTAGTGTGGAGGGGAAGGAGATGGAGAGGAGAAAGAGAGGAAAGAGGATGAAGGAGAAGAGATATGGTATGTGAGAATCTATTCAGATCTGATCACCAAACACGGCTAAAGCCATTTCAATTCTTATGGTGGTCTTTACACCATATCTTCTTCTCTGGAACATACCGCAAACACACTATATGTTGATTTAAATGAATAATTTGTGAAATAACATAAATGAATCAAATAAAATTTACTTGCGCACGCCGGGAATTGAATCTGCGATCGCCGGATTTCTAGTCAAGAGTACCCCTAGGCCACGGAGGCCGTAATACGTACGATGTAAGAATATTTCACATCACGCATGCACCGACAACCGTTAGTAGTATATTAGCGGTAGGTACCTTTGTACTTGTGCATTGTTTTCAAACTTCCAAAATATTGGATGATTTATATAGAGCAGTTTTTGTAAGAAATCAACTCAAGGACTCTGTTTGTATATCTTAAAGTAATACTTTAAGTCAACTACTAACTAAGATAAAAGTAAAGTATTTGAAATCTGTAAATCACCCTGTATATACAATTAACCACTAATTGGCCAATTGAACAAAAAATACCTCAAACTTATGGGAGCCGAATTGTTCAATCTCCAGACGATATGTTCAATATCCAAAATAATCATTCGTCATTTTCATGTTATGTTCAACGTCCACCTTTAAAGTCATAATATGGGCATATTATAGCTTCAATCTTCGAAAAATGATCTCTAAAAATTTCCTGTTACACATATGTATTAAACGAAATGACCAAAATTGAGAATTTTTTAGAATTTGCCTGTAAAAACAAAAAAAAACGTCTCCTGTAAAATTTTGCTAAATGGTCTATTGAACATACTAAAACTAAGGCAGTGAAATGTGTTGTTTTTGCGATTGAAAAAAAATTACTTTCAAAGCTTTACTGAGAAACCGATTAGCTTTTAGTCCAACAAAAGGCAAAACACAAAAAGCAAAACATTGCCCTCTTCGCTTTGCGACACAATGCGTGCGCTTTTTTTATAAATGTTCACGTGAACCAAATCAAAATTGGATTGGGGTTATTTTGATCTCAATAGGCCGTGTCTAGTCCTTTTTAGAAAATGGTGTGAAAACATAATGTTTCAATTTGTTTGTGATTAGATAAAACCATTGTCCTGTGAAAATGTTTTGTTGTTTTATGCAATCAATCATTTTTATTTAAAAATATGTATTGAGATAATAAATGAACGCAATTGCTTAGTGCAATAATATTGACTATTGTGGCACTTTTTAAATCATAATGTTTTAAATTAAATGGCCTTGAATTATCATCAATCATCGTCTATGGTAAACACGTTGGTCCGTTTAATCTGTGGTTAAGTGGAACACACATTTTTTTTCATTAAAAAATCCTGCGATATCGATCTAGTGAATACAATATCCATGATCCCAGATCTCCGGAAGCGTTGACATAACCCATTGTCATATCGCGTATTGAATAAATCAGTTGTCGTGTACGGAATATAAATAACATTGCCGCATTCAGAATTTGTAAGTACGTCGCAGAATAATATTGGTGGGTAACGATTTTTAAATTGCATTCATTACAGTACAAACATTGTAAAAATATGGATTTCCGATTTTCTGTTAAAAGCGGAATGACGGATCCAATAAAATGTATTACCGGATATTATCTTTGGAGATAGATATTGTATGAATTGAGTTATCTGCGATTTATGACGATTTTCACGACCGTTTGCAAATGTCGAGATACTGCCACAATAATATACTTATTCCCAAAAATTATAAGTTATGTATAAGAATTCAATGTTATTCCAAGCGTCAACAAATATTCAAAGCTCATTCGAATAAGAGTTCCGTATCAAATTTGTGATGTTTCAGGTATATTTGTTTGAGCTTGAACAAATCACAAATCGCTACCACAAAGCAGTGCCATGGATCTACTTAATCTAGAAACTGTTTCCATCAAGACGGAACCAGGGCCCCAGGAGGAAGGCGGGGGTGAAATGCCGCATATGGATATAGATTTCGACCTCCAAGATGTGAAGAAAGAATGTTTGGAATATGCGGATGGTACTCGTACAACCAGTGATTTTTATTTATACTTTTTTGGTTTATTAGATAATCTCAGTGTTAACTAGACAGAAGGTAAAAATAAGAAATTACAAAGTAATATCAAGGTCATAGCAAAATAATACCAAAATACCAACTTTCCAATAACGGTGTATAACAATTTGTTATTTGAAACTATCCGCATAAGGGTAAATAGTTGTTCCGTAATTTAAATTAATACCTTACCTTGAGGATAACTCGTCTTTAGGGAGGGAATATTAAATCTGTAAGACTGGTTGGATGTTGAATTCGAATGTTCGGAATTCATGTCCGTTTTGATATGTCGTGAAAACAGGACACATGCATATTCATTACATCCTCTCTTGCCGTACATAAGTATATTTGGTTGTTGTCTGTTGTAGCGTCTGCCTAAAACTACCATGTTACCGAACTTTTTATTTATTTTAATTGCTTTCTATATGTTCTTGATTCCTCAAGTTTTCATCTCATGTTATACGGATATGATATAAGTCACACGTATTGATTTAAAAAAACATGAATAATGCGGATTGAAGAAAACATCATTCCATAGACTAAAAATAACCAAACCCCATACTAAAAGTGCTCGGGAGATGGGTTTTTCGTTTAAGGATCGGTCCCTGAAGCGGACATCTTGGATTCAATCTTATCCAAATTTCCGCTTATACATGTTAAATAAATGGTATCTTTCGTAAATATTTTAGATGACAGTTATTTAATAAAAAAATTTACTTATTTAAAAAAAATATTAATACATAAAAAACACATAACAATAAATTACATATTAAAATATTTCGATACTGTTTGCGAAGAAATAATATTTTTTTAACAAAACTTCAACTCAATTGTGATATTATCTCTCGTGTTTGAATTAGAGGTGAAGCGTATTTACTAGAATAGATGTTTGGAACAGATATTTCAAAGAGACTTTCGTACTTAGTATTTGTTCTTAAGTATTACGCGTCTTGCGAGTCTTGCGCGTCTTGCGAGTATTGCACGTCTTGCGAGACTTGCGAGTATTGTACGTCTTGCGAGTATTGCACGTCTTGCGAGTATTGGACGTCTTGCGAGTCTTGCGAGTATTGCACGTCTTGCGAGTATTGGACGTCTTACGCGTCTTGCTAGTCTTGCGCGTCCCGCGTCTCGCGTATTCATACCGAGGCGGGGCATATGTATAGGCATCTCGTTACTCGCTTACATAAGAAGAGTGTTTCCCTAATCTTTGAATATTAGGGAAACACTCTTCTTATGTACGTGAGTAAGCGAGAAAGGATATGATACTGAATTTAGTAGATCGCGATCAGCGCGATCTCGACTGGTATTGTCAATAAATTCCGACAGTATGCGTCCACCAGTTAAAAAAGGTTTTAGCAAGAGTACAAAAGCATCGCCGGAGACGAGGTCCGGCCGGGCGCTTCCTACCTAGTGCACATAATTAGTGCACGGCTAATGTATTATTTCTCGCTTTCGAAAATTGGAAGCTATCTTGTGCGAACTGTGAACGAAAGTGGCGCCATCTAGAAATAAAATATTAGGGCTTTATAAAAAAATATTTTCACTGTGTTCTTTGTTGGCATTTAAAATCTTTGTTGTTGAGATGCACCACCATAATAAAGCTTGGCTTGTGTATGTGGGGGTGTAATATTATGTTCGTTATTTTTACTATGAGTATTCTGTTTATATTTTCAGTGTATTTTTAAGGTGGTATTTAAAATGTTTATTGTTATTTCTAATACTTTCTGATAATGTATTAAAAAAAATTCACTCCAAGATATTTATAGTTGAATTGCACTGTTTTTTAATTACTTTTTCGAGTTGTGAGAGTTGATGTTTATCTGGGTTTTCTATTATTTTAAAAGGTGCAGTTTTATTTTAGACTATTTTCTTTGTAAATTTGTAAAATTACGTGATATAAAAATAATGCATTTAATTTTCTGACTTTAAATTCTTTAAACAGAAGTTCTGATGAATATGTACCTATATGATTTAAGTGGAATTATTTTTTAATTATTATTTTTTTGAATCTATGATGTATCTTAGTTTCCTCACTTTGTCTTTGAGTACGTTAATGTGTGTGGACGATTTTATCCATTAATTTGTCTACTGTAATGTATAGGTATTTTATTTCTGTTTGGCTTTCTATCACTAAACACCGTTGTTGTGTATTTGCTTAGAGTAGATTATAATTTATTTTTCTTTAGTGTTCATTGTTTTTTATGCAGAATTGTATATAATATATTTTTTTAAACATAGTGTTAAGTAGTAAATTTATGTCAAACCACTTCTTTTAGTTCATTGATGTATCTGTGTTGGCCATGTTGTTTATTTCCGTCCATGTTTATTAGTAGCACTGTGTCGTCCTTTTGTTTCACCTTAATTACTATAAAAGGCAATCTGCATCTGGGAAATTTAAATTTTAACATTCTAATTTTCATTATAAAATGAAAATTCGCTTTCGTTGTATGGGATGACAGTCATTTAATAATTTAACTTCTTGGGGCCTCTTATTTAGGTAGCAAGTTTTCCGTGCTAATACTCATTTATCAAATTAATTAGGTTAGGTAAGATGAGAATCTCCGAAACCGGTTCGTTCGGAGAGTCCATTGAAATTGAAAACCTCTAGCAACCCCCCCCCCCCCATAATGGATTTGAAAAGTCGTTGTGTGAATCACATTTTTTTGTGGGAATTACTTTTTTAGAAATTCTCTAACAATCCCCCCCCCCATGTAATGAGCAAGTGAAATACTAGGGAACAGGTATTTGGACTAGGTATTTATTCATACTTGTACCAATTGTTCCGAGTACCAAGAAGAGCTAGTACGACTCACCTCTAGTTTGAATTGGTTAGGGTTTTTTTTGTTGTTTGTTTTTGGGGTGTTATGCCGTGTTGCGCTTACTCCTTCTTTAGCCGACGTTTCGGACAGCGTTACAGTGTCCATCATCAGGGCAGATCCGGTAGATCCGAAGATGTGTAAATTTTTGATTGTCGAGTTTGTGCTTATTTATTTGTGGCCTGGGCCCGTCCAAGTGCGAAATGCCAACGGAAGTGGCGACATCTTGTGTCGAATTCTGAAAGCACAGTATTTATGTTAGCCTGGGGTCCATCCAAGTGCGAAATGCCAACGGAAGTGGCGCCATCTTGTGGCGAATTCTAGAATTAGAAAACCGATTGACAGCTGTTAGAGTAGATGTACCCAGTATCAAGGTATAAATGCAATGGTTTTATATTGTATTATTATATGGTATTGGAGTATACTTAGACATGTTATTTGCGTTTAGCTTTGGTGTAGCCGTCAATTACCGGATACCAAGAGCTGTTGAGCTTAGCTCCGTCGTCTCTATTGATATTAAATGGATTTTTGTTGATTTCAAATGCCTCCATAATCAGGCGTGATCTATAAGTTTTGGGTCTTCCCAGGACCTCGGGAGCAAATCCAAAGTAATGGCCGGTTTAAATTAAGTGTTCGGCGATTGCCGATTTATCAGGGTGGCCAAGTTTACAAGCACTAAAATGTTCTGCTATCCTTTTGGAAATCGTCCGCTCTGTCTGGCCTATATAAACCTTGTCACAACCAGAGCAGCTGAGTTTGTACACTCCATCTGCTTCCAGAGGAAACTTAGTCTTTGCAGACCTCAGTAGGTCTTGGATTTTGGTGGTGGTTCCGAAGACAGTTTTGATGTTTTCTTTTCTCAACAGCCTGGCAATTCTGTCTGTCACATTCAATTTTGGACATGTTATAGTCACAAATGATTAAAAACGTATGATTGGGAAAACGGGTCGTCAAACTAAATAGTATTGGTATGACTGGTAAATTTTGATAACTTTTTTATGATGTTCTTACCAAAGCAACTACGACAAATTCTTTACACTTCGATACCAATATTTCAGATAACAGATATTGTAACAAATCAATCGCGTCAAAGTAATTTTTAAACAAGGACGCGTTCCCTGCCCGGCGGCATGATGCTGGGCGGTGGATGAAGAATTTTCAGTTGAGTTCGAGATATGTTTCTCCGTTCGGCGACGTAAAGCTGGGCATGAGCCGAAGAAGTGCGGCGACCTGACACGGCCAATGGCCAAAGTGCAAAGTACAAAGGCGCTGGCGCTGGTGGGAGACTTTGCTGGAGTCTCGGCTAGGAGGCCCTGAGCTGCTGAACTGAACTTCGGCCTTACTAAGGCCACGCAGAGAACTCAATGACAACACGGTGAACAATATTGCCCTTGAAGTAGTTTTGCACAAAAACGGCGCTGTATAAATCATTCAAATATAATTATTATTTTTTTTATTTATTATTAATATCATGTGTTTAATTGACAATGACGATGTGAACAATGTAGAAGCAACCCGAACCAAATGACAACTAGTTGAGATTTAGAAATAAGTAGATCTAAGTATGATTAAGAGTATGTAAACTTGGCTAAACCGAATTAAAACCAAATGCATAAATAACTTACATCTCTTTATAATTAAATGTATCACCCTCGTCCCAACTTGAGTGACCCGATTTGGTGAGAATGCAGAGTGGAGAAAGAACACGACCGAAGAGGTAATGTATATAACAGAAATTTATTTAAAAATTAAATATTATTCTTAGCTAGTTACCGGAGACATATACGGATTTGTTACAATTGTCCCTGCAGCTATCTGTTTCGCCCTATATCAAGGGACTTCTCCCGAGAGTAGATATTATCACAGCTTATACATAAAGAGAAAGCTATGCTATTCATGATTAAATTCACAAATATTTAATTATGTCAGATGCTCTCAGTTCTGCCTCTCTCACGGCGCAACTCATATTAACAAATTTCTTAGCTTGTTTAACCTTAGAATGAAGTAGAACACTTCAGCTGTCATCTGTCACTATCAAATTGCTTTAAAAAATATCTGCAGAATCAAGTGATTTTCTTTTCTTGCATAATCAGGAAGCCTATACTCAAAAATACACGGGGAGTTGGTAAAGTTTTAACTATAACTATTGTTTTTATTTCGCATTTCGAAAAAAAAACAAACATTTCATTCAACATAATGACCGTACACAACAACTTTAAGCCTTTCAGATTTTGAAATATAGTGCTGTTTAATATTTTTATTTTACGTTAATATTAATTTACGCGAGAATTAATAATTACATTTTAGAAGAATAACCATGTGAATTTCGCGGGTATGTATATCAACATAACAAAAGAAAACGTGATTCACATATGAGAAGATAGAAATGCAAAAATACAAATTAAAAAAAATAATTGATTGTCTAATTGGCCAACAAATCTCTAATATTTATTATTATATTCGGATGATTTGTAAAGCGCCTTTTTCGTGCAAAATCTCCTCAAGGGCGCTGTAAGAATACATTAATCATTTCATTGATCTATGTTATTACTTACTATATATGGAGATAATATACACCACATACTTACCTGGTAGGTCACTTGAGATTAACACTTAATTAACATTAACTAAATATTTATGAATGAAATTTAGATACAGGATTTGGGACATAATTGGACTTTCTTTCAGGAATGGAATATTTAATTTAAGGGTATGATAGCTTAAAAAGGTAAGTTTTTAGTTAAGACCTGAATTCTGTTGGACTTGTTATGGATCTTAGTTCCGGAGGGAGTTTATTCCAAGCCTTCGGCCCAGATGCTCCGAAAGCTCGACCACTAAACTTAGTATACGGCTTGCGCTTAGGTTCCATCAGTCTGCCTAAAGCTGCTCTAATCGGACACACTCTCAAATTATGTAAATAAAAAACCCACATGTTATGAATAATTTTTCCGTATTAAAATAAATGAACCTGGCTTTTTATTATGTAAAATAAGTTACGTATATGTATTATAATCATATTTCAAAATGGCTGGAATAAATTATGGTAGAAATACATTTTATGTTTAAATATTTTGTTTATTTATTTATATTATAAGAAATTATGTAAATAAAAGCGACTGGTTTTTTATTATCTATATTAATGAAAATGTTAATGTTCGTTTAATCGAATTCTTAAATCACCGAAAGTTCTTCACCGATTGCTTTGAAATTTTGACACAACGTTGCAATCAAACAAGCGTGTTTTTCTATATACCAACCTATTTTATGTGCGTAAATGTCACCTGTGAAAGGAAAAAACATGCTTTTTTAATCAGTTGGATAAATAGGCATTTTTGAAATAAAGTAAAACAGCGCCATCTGCTTTTTTTAATTTTTTTTTTATTGTGTTTATTTCTTGCTAGAGCAATCCCGATGAGTAACAGAACTCATTTTAGGACAGGAGGAACTTACAATTCATATGTAGGAGGTAGTAGGAACAATTTTACAACGGTATTTTGATATCAAATATAAGTTTCACATTCAATACAGCATAAAAATTAAAAATTAAAATAATGACACGTTAAGTAGAACAAACAACAATAGAAAACAAGTACAGAAAGAAAAGAAAAAAACATGGATAAGATACAACAAGAAATGACAACACAGTTACATATTTTCATTTTTAAATGTAGTTAAAAAATATTCTTTTAAAGCATTGCTTTGCAATTTTTTACTATGGTGGATGTGTTTGTACATATCTGGAAGCGAATTATATAGTGTATAGGCAATATAGTTCAGTGATTTTAACCCATATTTTGTAGTGTGTGTTTGAGGAATGCGGATTTTATTGTTATTTCGAGTATTGTGGTTGTGGATGTCTTGATTGTAAAGTGGCTTGATGTTGGTGTGAGTTGATTTTTGGGTAATTTGTAGGATGGTGCTTGTGATTTCATATTAAGGAAGGATTGTTATTGGAAGGATACCAGAAACTGAATAGATGTCCCTAACATGAGTGTCCCATGGAAGTTCAAACACATTTCTGAGAGCTCGGTTTTGAACCACCTGCAGTTCAGCTATCAATTTCTTTGAGGCAAAACCCCAGATACAGCAGAGATAGGAAAGGTGTGAATGTACCATGGCATAGTATACTGAAGTTAGTAAAGGAATGGGTAGTAATCCTTGAAGCCTATATAGTACACCAGTTATAGGGGTAATTTTCTCTTTTATATGATTTATATGGAGTTCCCACGAGAGTTGGGAATCTACGATCAGACCCAAATATTTTGTGTTCATTTTCTTTTCGAGGCAGTTGTCTCCAATTTTAAAATCGAGGCTGAAATTTTTCTTGTTACCGAAAAGTATATAATGGGTTTTTTTACGTTAAGAGTTAGTTTGTTTATTCTCAACCAGTTTGTGAGATGGGAAATATCAGCATTCATCTCCGTTTCAAGCTCCGCTAGGTTCAGTTTATTGTAAAAAATTACCGTATCGTCAGCATAAAGTTGTATGGTTCCTTTAATACCCCACTTTGTTATGTCATTGACGTAGATTAGGAATAGCAACGGTCCAAGAATTGATCCCTGTGGTACTCCACATGTTATTTTACCTAATTCACTCATTTCTCCTCCAAATTCTACTGCCGAAAAGCGATTTGATAAATAAGATCGGAAAAGCTCCAGAGGTGTACCAACAATACCCAAATGTTTCAGTTTTTCGATCAATACTTTATGATCCACCGTGTCAAACGCCTTCTTTAGATCAATAAATATTGCCGCCGTAAAATCGCCGTCATCTATATGTTTCTGCAGATTTGATATAAAATCGAAGGCTGCACATTTAGTTTTAGATCGTCGTCTGAAACCATATTGTTTTGACGTGAGAATTTTGTTGTGTTCGAGATATTTCAATAGTCTTTCTTTAATGACACATTCAAAAATTTTAGAGATAGCTGGAAGTATAGAGATTGGACGATAATTTTGGACATTTTTTTACATTCATCTTTATGTACAGGAATAATTTTTGCAATTTTTAGATTATCTGGAAATATACCCTTTGATAGAGAGAGATTTATTAAGTAAACGAGGTCATCCACCAGTTCACCCTTGCAGTTTTTGAGAAGGAGAGAGGTTACACCATCGGAACCAGCTGCTGCTTTAGACTTAAGGTTAGATATGATCCGTAAGATTTCCTTTTTATTTGTCCTGATCATGTTAAAAGATTGTTTTGCTTGAGGTTCCGTGTAGATCGTATTTACATCAGTTTTTGAGGTTTTTATGACTGATGCTAAACTTTCCCCAACTGAGAGAAAAAATGTGTTAAATGCAGTTGCAATCTCTTTTGGTCCCTTTACTTCTTTGTCATTTATGACTAGAGATTTACAAGCTATTTTTGGGTTTCGCGAGCTATTTGATAGAATGGAATTGATTGTTTTCCATGTTCGTTGTGGCTTATTAATGTTTTCATTAATCAATTTCGTATAATATTTAGATTTAATGTATCTTCTATAGTTGGTGACAGTATTACGAGCTTTATTTTTTTCTATTGTCAAAGGAATACTTTCTTGATTTTGTTTCCAAAGTTAAAATATACTATTTCGTTTTTTAATAAGTGTATCAAGTTCAGCATCAAACCATGGAGTATTGTTCAGTTTTGTCGCCTGTTTTTGTTTTTACTTTTGTTTTGCTTGAATTTATAGAATTCTGGAGATAGTCAGCGAAATTATTATAATTTTTGTTTACATCATCAGACGAATGATCAAATTTACAAGTTTTAAGGGAAGTATTTAATTTTTGATAATTTATTTTGTAAGCATTTGTGAGGTTTATTGCGGATCTGTTATTGGGAAGGTTTTTCAAGGAATTTTCATAATCCAATATAAGTATATTGTGGTCAATAAGGGGATCATCAATATTTGAAATTGTGCCGGAAACATTTGTCCTATTTGTAATGATGTGATCTATCAACGAGCTGGTGTTATTAGTTACCCTTGTGGGAAACATTGTGTTACATAGATAAAAGTTATATGATTTCAAGGTGTGAATATATCTTCGTGTAGTATCAGTGTCTTTTGAGATATCGATATTGAAATCTCCAAAAAGTAATGTGTCTTGTTTGTTATTGTTTAATATTATTTCGAAAGATTCAAAGAAATCTGTTATATTTGAGTTCGGCCTAGGGTAAAAAACATACAAATTTAGAGGTTTAATACTTTTTGACGTGACTGCAATTCCTAGAAAGGTATTTTCGCTGCAGGATTTTTCGATCTTCTTACTGTTGAGTGTATTATGCATGTAGATGGCGACTCCTCCTCCTCGGTCCATCTCGCGGGAAGCAAAGATTCCAGAATAGTCAGCAATATTGAAAAAAGTTTCCTCTCCTTTACGTAGCTAGGTTTCCGTAATCACGAGAATATGTACTGTTTGTGTAATGTTTTTGGGGGTTTCTTCGATTTCGTCTATTTTGTTTCTGATGCTTCTAGCGTTCATGTACATAATACGCATACAGGAATTTATAGTAGTATATTCTTGTATACTGAAACATTTTTTTTCCTTTATGTTGCCTTTAACAGTGGCCCACGTAGTTTATTTATTTATTTATTTTTTCATGTTCTCCATGAAACGGTTATACACCAATATATCATGGAGAAGATTACAAATTAAAAGGTTAACACAGGCAGTTTTACTATTTTGTCACATGCGTTATAAGATAGTTACTGAATTGTCTGTAGGTGACATTGAAAATGTCGATGGCTAATGCAGAATCGTTAAGCAGTTGAGTTGCTCTGTTTATTGGCGCGTTCTGATAGGCAGAAGTCCTCGCTTTCGGAGCATATAAGAGTGCATGGGATCTCCCTCGAGTATAATTGTTAGGGACATAAAAGTTAACCTCTCTCAACATAGGCAGATTATGTATTGTACCAGAGATTAACTTAAAAAAGTGTTTGCCTAAAAATAGTCTACCCTTTCTCTGAAGCGCTCATCCATTAGCTTCCAGAGTGGGCACTCTGGATTGGTTGCCCGGTGGTTTCTCGTACCTCCACTGCAATTTGAACATGTTGGTTCTTATTATTTTATTTTTATTGAATGAATAGTTAATACATATCAACAAACAAGTCCTGCTAAGCCAATTGAATTGGCTTGTCAACAGGTGCTTAAAGTTAAGTTACATATACATTTTAGAAGTTATAATTTACATCTTAAATCTACAGATTCAACATTTTTCATACATATTAAAATAGAAAAAAACTTTTTCCAATAGCCAATTTTTCACCATATATTTAACCTTATTCATAGACCATTGCTTTATAGTGTCAGGTAATAAATTAAATATATTCGGTATGTTGTATTTATACGTTTTCTGTCCGTATTTATTATTAAATTTCGGAACTGTTAACCCGAATTGAGTGCTGTTTTTATGTTCTAATTTCTCTTTATGCTGCGTGGTAAATATATACTGAATTATGATTTTTTGCCATAGAATAGCCTTAACAGGTAAAATTTTTGCACTCTGAAACAGCAACTGTGTATTATGTCTTTGTTGGATATAAAAGAAACATGCGCTATTATTTTTCTATCTGCACAAACAGACTGAACCACAGCAATTAAAAATGGCATTTCATTATATACAAAAAAACATAATTTGCATAAAAAAATGAATAATTTATAAAAATACCTATAGACATAATATTTTGTCGTTTAAACGATATAATGCCTTTTTAAAAATATGTATTTATCTGGTTAAAGTTTTGTTAATTAAACATGCACGTAAAATATTTTAAATGATAAAAGGTAGTGTTTTTTTACAAGCGTAATTTTTTTTTAATTTTAATAAATTATATGCATGGAAAAAAAATATTTGTACTAAAAAAAAACTTAAAATAATGTATAAGATAAAAACCATGAAAATGCTTCATTATACATATACGTAAATTAATCTAAATACTAAAAAGGCAAGTATTTTTTTTCATTATTACAGGCGAACACATTTCTGATGTGTTTTTATGAGAGTTACTATAAATGTAAGTATGCAACACTAAACACCATGAGTGCAGGGACACTGGAGGGTCTGGAATCCGTTTAAAAATAAATTTGAGTCCTAGGTCTGCTAGCCAGTCTAGGGCCTCAGGCGCCCCCATGTGAACGTCATCAATCCCGCCGGGGAAATAATGGAGCGGGCATTCGTTGATCGCATGTATCGATTCCCCTTGGCCGGGAGACCCATCGGTATTCGGCCCCTTAAATAGCGGCATAGTTTGTAGTTGGAGGCCCACTTAATTTGGTATCCGCTTCACTCACTGCACTACCTACACGCGCGGTAACAATAACATGGTGGCATTGCGAATAGCGCGGCGGACACAACCGTAGCGTGTTGCAGTTGGCACACTACTTTATATTTTACTTATCATTTTTTTAAATCGTAGAGATACATATTAATTACAAATAAATTTACCTATCCCAGGAACATTAAATACCACCAAATAATTTTCAAACCTATTCCGTGAGTCAGTCCGCATGTCATTATGGCCAAATCCGGATTTCGATAAAGTGAATGGATGCAGTACGACTAAGAAAATGGTTTTTCTTCACTGTGAGTTAGTTATGGTCAAACGTTATTTTCGAGAACATGAATAATTGTAGTGGGAAAATAAAAATGTTTTTCTCCACTGTGGGTAAACATGTTCCTTAGCAATTCTATGTTTCGAGAACGAGAATAATTTCAGTGGAAACATGAAAAAGGTTTTTCTCAACTGTGGGTCAGCATATTCCTCTCAAGTCATTTAGATACTCCCTTAAACCTAGATTGCATGCAGTTGGCAATCTTTTCTCAGAGAATATAGATAAAAGAAGGTTATAATTGCACAGCTCCGTCACACTAATCAATATTACGCATGATTCGCTTCTGCGTGAGTCCTATATCATATTTTACTAAATCAAAACTATTTTTTTATTAAATAATTCTTAATCAATTTACAGTATAATAGTATTATAGAGTATAATCAATAATGTTAACTAAAATAATTCATACAATTAATTATCACGGCTTTTGATTTTTTTAATGTTCCTCTTCTATAGAAGCTGGCGCTTGTGTCAAGAGAATTTACTCCAGATATCTTATAGGGTTATCTATCATATGTATTATTTTATTTAAAAAGAAAATTTTTTCCAAAAGTATCATTAAATCGCTGACAGCCCTGAATTACAAAAGCCAAATTGCGATACCTGCCCAGCTATACCAACGAGAATTAATTTTGAAGGTTACAATAAACTCACTACTAATTACTCTATTATAATATTTTGCTTAAAAGTCACTTTTTTATGCATATTAATATTCTGTTTAAATAAAATATACATGTTATTATAATACCTTATAATAGCTAAATAGAATTATATTTTATATTAATTACTATCTATTATCTTTAACACCCCATATCTCGATTTATGCTAGGTCATATACAAACCTACTACTCATTCAAATATTATTACATCAGTAGATATGTCTTTAAATTATGTATTTTCTCACTGCACTTCTATTAACAATATTATATCACTTGCAATACTAATTTAGTAAACACACTACATGTTCTGTAATTTATGACTCATATTCTCCTGTGTAACACTATATGGTTACAATCCGATAAATCTTTCTATTGAAAAAAAAAACATTTTATAGCGTTAAATAAATAATTGTCCTTTCCGTGAACATGAATAATTGAAGTAGGAACTTGCATAACGTTATCGGCACGTATGATCATGCGTGTGATTCTTCAAATATTTATTTCGTCAACATGAAAAGGGTTTTTCCGTGTCTCAGCTTGTGACTCGTCAAATGTCCCTTACGAGAACATGAATAACTGCAGTCAGAACATGAAAAAGGTTTTTCTCCACTGTGCGTCACCATGTGTCTCGTCAAACTATCCTTTCGAGAACATGAATAACTGCAGTCGGAACATGAAAAGGGTTTATGTCCACTGTGAGTCACCATGTGTCTTTTCAAATATCCCTTTAGAGAACTTGAATAATTGCAATGAGAACATGAAAAAGGTTTTTCTTCACTGTGAGTCAGCATGTGTCTCGACAAACTTCCCTTTCGAGAACATGAATAACTGCAGTCGGAACAAGAAAAAGATTTTTCTCCAGTATGGATACGCAAGTGATGTTCTAACTTTGACTTGTAAAAGCAGGAGTAGTTACAATAGGTACAAGATAATCGTTTTTTCACATGATGAGTCTTGAGATCTGTCGATAAGTCTGAAAAAAATTACGAATCAAACTTAATAAGTGCAACTGATTCATAGAACTATTAGATTATGAAATAAAAGAATATAAATTTTTTTATAACATTAATTTTACCTGTTGTCTGTGTACTTCTTTGAAAGCGATCTAAGCATTCCTTTTTGACATCCGGAAGGTCAATGTCAATTTCCGTATAAGTAATTATCCCTCCGTCTTCTTCTAGGGATCCTGGTTCTGAGTTGATGGGTACAGTTTCCAAATAAATGTTACCTGGAGAAACAGAAAAACAATATGCAAGTATGATATACGTTGATATGCTAAGACTAATGTGAGGTTCGAGTATCTGAATACTCGCAGGAAGGTTTACCACATTAAATGTACAACCAAGGGCAAATTATAATCAAAAAGAATGTTTTAGCGGAGGTATGAAAAATTCAAAGTGACCAGGCGTGAATCAAATGAATTTTTGAAAACATGCAAAACTATTTAGCCCTGTATTTGCACACTTCATAAACTAATCATTGATTCAAGCAACATTTCTGAAGAACTAAAATACAGTGTTGTGAAATTTATTTTAAAAACAGATAATTACTCCATACGGGCTTAAAATGTCGGGATTTATAACTAGGCTAACCAAAAATTCAAACAATGTTAAGTGGATTAAACTGTTATCTTTTGCCTACGTAAGAAGTCAACTTGAGTAAAATTCTGGAACCCACATTATAATATACATAAATGTACAAGCTGTTGAAAGATTACAAAACAAATTCTTACGTTTTATTAATTTTAACCACTCGGAACATTAGAACGTCAAAAGACGTAAATATGATAATAGCGGTCAAGACATTAGTACGTCTTTTCACGTAAACGCGCGAGATTTTACAAAAAT
Organism: Hesperophylax magnus; assembly: GCA_026573805.1. Taxonomy (NCBI): domain Eukaryota; kingdom Metazoa; phylum Arthropoda; class Insecta; order Trichoptera; family Limnephilidae; genus Hesperophylax; species Hesperophylax magnus. The sequence goes on along the minus strand of JAIUSX010000179.1, from coordinate 4,820,487 downwards.
CGATTTATTTCCATCACTAGTATACGGATTGCCATGATTTGAAAAACAGAGTATCGATAATGAATAACGCTACGCGTCTGTATTCAAGAATATCTATGGAATATAGAGGTGCATTATCTAAGTCGATTGAATCTGTCATCTTGTTCGTTCATAATTTATTGCGTTTCTAAATAATTTATTAAAAATATTTTAGTTTGGACGGTTAATATTTTGAGGTGACTAATAGTTTTTAATTATATTTCTTCAATATATAAAGTGTTATTTCTTTATGATACTCAGAAAAAAGTACATTTTTCACAGCTTTGAAATAATGGTCAGCGATTTTCACATATTTTTGACGTTTTCAGAAAATGTATATTTAGAAACGCAAATATTTACGTAAAACAAAACAATACGATAGTGAATTTCATAATCTTTCCAAAACATTTTTTAGAATGAGGCGACGTTTCCCAAAACGTGAGTTATGAAGCTTTTAACAAAACTCGTGAATAACACAAAAATTTTCGCGTTTTGACAGTTCGCAAAGGAACACAAAGTAAATAAAAGTCTTTTTCTGAGAGGAAAATGGGTATTCTAGCAATTATGTTGAACTAACACACATGGTAAAATTATATGAATATGCTCAAATTGTCAGACAGAACAATTTTTCCTGACTTGGTATTTCTATTTTTTTTATTTTTTTTTTTATTGAATAAATATTTAATACATATCAACAAACAAGTCCTGCTAAGCCAATTGAATTGGCTTGTCAACAGGTGCTTAAAGTTTAGTTTCATATACATTTTTATAAATTATAATTTACATCTTATATCTACAGAATCAACAATTTTTTCATACAATTTTTCATACATATTAAAGTAAATATTTTTTTTCCGATGGCCAATTTTTCACCATATATTTAACCTTATTCATAGATTTACATTTCTTTATAGTGTCAGGTAATAAATTAAATATCTTCGGTATGTTGTATTCAAACGTTCTCTGTCCGTATTTATTATTAAATTTCGGAACTATTAACCCGTCATTGCGCGCGAATCTAGTACTGTATTTATGTTCTAAGTTTTCTTTATGCTGCGGGATAAATATATACTGAATTATGATTTTTTGCCACAGAATAGCCTTAACAGGTAAAATTTTGGCACTCTGAAACAGCAACGGTGTATTCTGTCTCTGTTTAAAAATATTAGGGACGACTAGTAATTTTACAATTGCGTTTTGTACAACTTGGACTTGTTTCAGATTGGTTAAACTAGTTTTTCCCCATATGGTTGATCCATATCTTATAATAGATTCTGCCATTGACATATAAATTATTTTAAGTGTTTCAATTGATAGGAAAACATTTAATGTGTACATTCTGCCAGCAATTGATCTGAGTCTTTTACGGGTTTTTTAAATATGTTTGTCCCATTTGAAAAAGCAATCTACTGTAACACCAAGATAGACATATTCTGTAACAAATTCTAAGCTTTCACATTTACAATTAGTCGGGATATTTTTATGGATGCAATTAAAATTATGAGAAATAATATTAGGATTAAATTGAAATCTGGCATTAGGTGATCTTATATGCATAACTTTGGTTTTTTTAGCATTTATTAATAGTCCTGCATCATGTGACCATTTACAGAGTTGATTAAAGTCAATTTGCATGAGTTCAATTGCAATTTTTAGATCTTTATGTGATATGACCAATGCCGTATCATCTGCAAATGCAAAATGTTTAACAAAAGAGAAAAGTTTTTTCATTATAGTTACATAAATTATATATAGTGTAGTGCAGATACATTCTTTGTTTTACTAAAAGTATTATTTGTTTTGGTACATATTTTTCTATTTCTAAGATAATATTTAAAAAAATTTAACACATTTCCTCTTATTCCAATTTTTTCTAAGGTTTCTAGCAGTTTTTTAGAGTTAATTGTGTCAAAAGCTTTAGAGTTATCGATAAATAACACAATAACATGTAATTTATTAATTAATTGATTATTTATGTAATTAGAAAAATCTTGTTGTAATTTTTCAGTATTTTTTTTTTCTTTGAAAGCCATATTGATTTGGATCTATGATAGAGAATTTTTCAATGTAATTATTTAATTTATTTGATAAAAAATTTTCGAGAATTTTTTCTAACGCAGGTAGTATACTAATAGGCCTATAATTTCCCAGTTCAATGTGTTTTCCACCTTTAAATATTGGTCTCGTAATGCTACATTTAAATTCTTGTGGAATTTTTGCTTGCTTTATTATCGTATTGATTAGATGAGTAATTATTGGCCCAAGAGTTTTATATTTCTTTTTAAATCAAACCTTCTTATATTGTCAATACCTGTGCTTTTAGAGTTTTTCATTTTTTTAACAATGTTTTCAATATCAGTTATAGTAGCTCTTGGTATAAATAAACTGTGAGGCAGTTCTTCCAGTACAATATTAGTAGCTTTGTGATTGCATTTATGTAACATGTTGCTGATGCTATCCGAGAAGTAATTCACAAAATCATTTGACACAGAATCCTCAGTTCTATCTTTTAACATATATCGTGTTATTGTTTCATCACAATCGTTTTTGGGTTTACGTCCTAAAATATTATTTATCTCATCCCAGGTTTTTTTTGTATCATTAAAACAGTTTTTAAATTTATTATTATAGTAGTTAGTTTTATCTTTATTAATAAGTTTATTGACAAGGTTTCGTGATTTTTTGTATTCTGTTTCATATGTTTTGTTTGTTGGTGTACATTTCCATTTTTTATATTGTTTATCCCTTTTATTTATTTGACATAATAATTCACTGCTTACCCATTCATTTATTGCATAAGATGGTGTTTTCGGTTTTTGCACTATCGTTTTAGAACTACTCTTGTAAAATTTATTAAATAAAGATTTTATTTTTTCATATAATGAAATACAATCCTTCTCCTCTATAAGTTTACTCCAGTTATAATCTCCGATATGTCTATAAATATCCTTTTGTGAGATGATTTGAATATACTTATTTGCAAAGTCTACCTGACGTTTATGATATTTTATATTAATAGCAGTGATAAAATGATCGGCAATATTATTTTCACAGACGCAAGCTGTTATTTTCTTGCCTCTAAATTTAGCAAATATATGGTCAATACACGTGCGAGTAATTTGTCCATTTAATACAGCTTCTCTGGTTCTACATTGATGCATTTAGTTAAATAATGGTTAGTAAGTAAGTTTTCATACGAAGTTACAATATTATCTTGTTCATCAAGCAAATTAAGATTTATATCTCCAAGTAAGATAATATTTTCCTTACTATAATTTGTCTCAAGATATGATGATAATTCCGTCAGAAATGAAGATTTACTGAAATTAGGAGGTCTATAGATGGCTATTATATTGACTTTAGTTTTGTCCTGGAGTATGAGCTTTCCTGATATATTTTCAAAATGTATTGATTTTAATGTTTTTAGTCTAAATTCAAATTTGTTTCTTATATACAATATAATACCTCCACCTGACTTATCAGTCCTGCAGTAGTTATATGCATTATATCCAGGAATATTGTAAATACACATACTTTCAGTTTGAACAGATGTTTCACATAGCATCAGAATGTCAATATGCTTCAAACAATTAAGTAAATATATATGCAATACATCCCAATATTTTTGTATAGATCTTATATTACATATTACAGATTTTTCAAAGGCATTTAACAAAGTAAATCACGACTCTTCTTATGCCAAATATTCGCAAAACTATTTAATAGGAAAAAATAAAACTCAAAATGCCTTACAAGATGTAGACATTTTCAAGTGTAACTTGAAAACATATAAAATGCAACATACTAAACTGATAACTTAATTTTTTAATTTGTGTAATAATCCTATCATCTTAGTTTATTTAATTGTTTTTATTATAATCATGCGAAAACTCTATTACTACTAACTGCTTTTAATTGTTTTTTATATTATTTTGTGATTCCTTATAATGTTTATACTTTATATTTATTTTTCATTAATAAATATATTGCATAGGTGCAAATAATGAATCAACGACTAGAATTAATGGAAAATTATTCATTAAATTAATACTAACCATACTTTTAATAAATATACACGAGTCCAAAAAAAATAAAATAGGAATACGAATACAAAAAATAAAATAGGAATACGCCTTAATAATTTAGAAGCATTAGAATTAGTAAAATCAAATAAAAATAAAAGTAATTCCCCAATTTTAAATAAACAGTTAAAACTAACAACCAGTCCAATTTTAAAGTTGTTCCCTTTCTCCCTAACCCCCACCCTTCCCTTACCCCTCTACCTACCTGTCTCTGACGCCCCCCACCCCTTCTCTGAAATACATTTTTTTTCTGTTTCCCTCAAAAGATTTCTCTGTACTATATTTAGTATATATATTTATTGTCCTGAAGAAGGTTGGGAACAACCGAAACCGGTGGACATAAATAATAAAATAAAGTGGTTTAAAACAAAAAATCTTTTTCATTTTGTATATTGTCAAGCCACAAAGTGTTTGCTTTCTTCGACATAAAAAATAAATAAAAATATCAGTAAGAATTGAAAATAAAATGTAATAAACTAATCGAAAACTTTGATAATTTTCTATAACATGTATTCAAAAATACAAAGATAGTCTAACGAACTGCTTAAATGGGTAAACACTGTAGTACTACTGTTATTATTAAAGTCAACAAGACAAAATTGATATGACATTCATTTTTGGAAGAAAGGTTATTTTTACCGTTTTCTACTTTGTGTTTGCATTATTTATTTGCAACACTTTATATTTATGTAAACAACCTACGTGTTTCGTAGGCGATGTAATAGGTCATCTTTAATCCCTGAATGCATACTGTAATAATTAATTTAAGCCTTTGGTTTACAGAAAAAACATTATGAAATTCTGGAGGTAAAAAATCATAAATTACATTATCAAACGTTTCAATGATGTAGAAGTTCTGCTCTTTGCTGATCACATCAAATTAAACCAAAAAACATCCAATATTAACGACAACCTAATTTTACAGTAAGAATATCGACAAATTACCCAATTGGTGTATCGCTGACAACTTATCCCTCAACGTCGATAAATGTAAGACAATAACATTTTGTCTGCTGTAAATACTGACTCCATGGCGGCAGTATTTACTTTACTAGTTTTTGTTCAGAATGTTTTATTGGTAGGCGAAGTCCTCGTTTACGTATTTTATTTAGTCATTGGGTGACGCCATGAACAAGTATGCGTCCCGTCCGCGAAACATTCTAAAACATTTGAAAGTGACATTCAAAATTTTCTTGCTTTTGCAATACTACTTACTGGCTGTCGGAGTAGTCTCAGAATACTGCAAGTATTCCTTCTTTACATCCTGGTGGTCGAAATCTATAACCGTATACGGCATTTCACTTCCACCCTCTTCCTGGGTCCCTGGTTCCACTTTGATGAAAGCGCTCTCTGGGTCGGGAAGATCCATTGTTTTCTGTGATAGCGTTCTGTTATATAACGGACATTGAACCCAGTTCAATATACATATGTACTGAAACAACGATTGAAAACAGTTAAAATCGTTTTGAGAGAACCTTCTATTTGGAACATATTATAACATGTTATTCTGGCGGATATATTTATAAAGAATATTAAGGAATACATTTGACAGGATTCGTATGAGTAACCAACAAAAAACTTGTTGACAGCGCTATAAGGTTGCAAATTCACATCAGCCGAGCTGTAAGGGGGTGACAGATTACATCATAACTCCATATTGCTCGCCATACAATCCCATACAGGCCTGTCACACATAAGTGTGGACGTAGCGAGGATATACGCCGTGATCTGCTAGCCAGGCATTATTTTAAAATAATGCGACCCCCTCTCCTACCAACCGCATGAGAAGGGGCCTGAAAAAGTAACGAAGAGCCGTAATTACAAAGTGACAGCTCCCATACATGAAATGACATTCCGCGGCAGTCCCCCAATTGATTTGACATACTTTCCTAAGGAAGATTTTAGCGTAATGTATCAGCACAACATATAATACGTCCATGCCACGCCCAATGTATGCGCACACAATGTGTCTCAGACCTTATGAGCAGCTAAAAACGTGACATAAGTGTAGAAATGTCAAAATAATGTGGACGTAGTTTACTTGGGTCGAACCAGTTGTGAATAATACAACAACCTCTCGGTGTCTTATATTGACATTTGGTAAACGCAACAAAAACTATGCTATAATAATGGAATCATTATATGAAATTATTTAATGAAGTGGAAATATAAATAAAAGATGTAAACGTTTAATATGTACCTACTAATTATTTAAGAAACACTTTTGGTTGGTAGATTATACTGAAAAGTAAGGTTTTCAGTTCCTGGAATTGAATTTTAATAGATATTTGGTTATAATTAAAATCGGGTGTTCACTAGGCGGCCATTGATACTGATGTGAAAGTTTTAGGGTTAGTGTTTTACCTCCCTTATTTAAACCAAAATAAATACCTATGATCCTAAAATAGGTTCTTAGTTCGAGTTCTAAAAACTTGGGTAAAAAAAGGAATATTAATATGTCAAAAGATGACTTGAGGGAAAGACGTCAAAGAATCCGTTTTTTACGAAATAGCTAATGAAATGCAGTATTTCATATTTCTGGAAGCTAAAATACTTACTCTGATTATAATATAACTGATACAAAGTAATTTTTAAATAATAAAGTGCATATAAAGCGTATCGCTATGTAAATTTACATTATATACAATGAGCAAACAAAAATGTACTATCGTCGGCAGCGCGTAAGCATGATTAGTGTTGATACATCTGTAAATTATTTCTCGAATGTTGTACAAGATTACGGATTAAAAAGTGTAATGTGACATATTCTGACAATAAACTGGCATCTAAATAGATCTCAGGTCTAATTTAGTTACTTTAACCTACTTACGTAAGACGAAGCGCTGCGGACAGTTCCAATGTGTTGAAGAAACGTCTGTAGAATGTAGAAAAGTAGAAGAACCAACTTCAATTTATGATTTAATAAAAAAAAGTCAAAATAATGATATTTTTATTGAAATAACCACCCTAAATGCACCATTACTGAATATTAACCGTCGAACAAAAATATTGTCGTGCGAAAGCACGTGAATCATTATGCCATACATAATGCATTAGATTGACTTAACCATAGACAATGCACAACACACAAGTTTTTTTTAATTAGCCTATGACGGTACCTACTTACAACTGTGATATTAAAAATGTTCAAAAGGGTTCCATGATAACTCAACACTGTGACAATTCAACACACTTTTAAAAAGTAATATAAAGTCATTAGAAACGATGAAAGAAATAAAATTTTTAACCTTACCTTACCTATTCTACTTAAACAAGTAAATAAAGTTTTTGTTTCATCACTTTCCATGACTTTAAATAACTTTTTAAAGATGTAATGAATTATCATTGTGATGATTTATCTGGTCACCGTTCAAAAGTTAAAAATCAATGACGTTACAATGTTAATGTTCATGAACAAATCGGTAATATCAAAAATTGTGAATGGAACTTAACCACTGGAACGATTTCGGTCGAAAAATCGACCACTTTTATTTTTCTGCGATTGATATCGGTCCAAAAATGGACCGATTTTTCTACTATTCGTAAAATATTTATTGTAATTATTTAAAACGTTTATATGGCCAGCTACTTGTTTTATCGAATAGCTGATAATATATTCTCTTTGTCTATGAACTTATCCGTTGTCTTTGAAGTGTTATTTAACGAGTTTTCGCGGTTTTTTTATGGCGTCCTGTCAAAAAACAAAATTATATATTTTCAACATTCACGAAATTTTGGACTCTTCCTAAAATGCCGTAAGTAATTAATTTATTGGGTTTTTAACGCATAATTATATATCTGTGTAATCATGATTGACTTATCTATCTTTGAAATGCGTTTTTAATTCGTTTGTTTGTATTATATTGTTTTGGTTGAAGTTTTTGTGTAAGATTACGTCAACTGAAGACGTCATCTGTTTTTGATTTACAATAATGTCTTAAATACTGCACTCGCTCATTTTAAATATAGATATTCCATCACAGTGATTCAAAGCAAAGAGATATATATATATATATAAGTTTTATTTGAATTGGTTCATTATTAATACAGATATTTGCTAACCAATTATTTTAAGTCATATGTCAAAAAGTTGACTCTTTTTCACATGTAAAATGGTGTAAAGCCTTCGTCACACAATAAAAATTTAGTAATTTAGTTGTATAATTAATTAATTTGTTTACTTTTACCAAATTTGTGCAGAAACAGCTGTCGTCCAGGGAAAGGGATCACTCCACGACCCAATAATTATTTTCAAATTTTATATTAGTGCAATATTTAACAAAATTTAAACATTTAAGTACTTACATTAAATGTTTTCAATTTAAAATATATAGAGTGGTGCTGACTGCAAGAGGAGGCAGAGGAAGAGGGAGAGGTGGGGTACGAGCTGGTGCCGGACTACCTGCACGTGGACGTCAACGCAGAGCTGCAATTGCAGCCTCGTCTGGAGTGTTAGTATTTTTTAATGTTTTTTTATGAAAGTACTTTGCTGTGGCCGTTGAACTCATCATATATTTGTATTTATTTAAACAGCGACCCTGCTTTGCTACTGGTGCGAGAGGATCGCGTCAAGGCCCTAAAGGCTGTTAGGGCCCTGCCTGCTTCCTTCCGGCTAGAGCTGGAAAGCCGAAAATTCAAGAAGCAGGCGGCGCGCATTTTGCTCCCTACCGCACCTCCAAGAAAAACTAAACAAAAGTAAGTAATCGTATTTAGATGCTTGATACAATATTATTGTTTTTTTCCTGACAGCGTTCCACTCTTACAGTGAGAGTTGGTAAGATCAGCGCTCTGTGCATTTGGCACATTCAGTGCATATTTTACAGAGTTCTAATTTTATTGTTTATTTACATACTGTACTTACTGTTTCACACGTGAATGAGAACAATTTATATGATTTATGTAAATGTTTTCAGAATTCCATCTCCGGAGAGAACAACGTGTCCCTTTTCACAAGGGACGCCTTCACCGTTGCCACGATCCGTACCACCACCGCACAGACCCAATCAACGGCTCCCAATGCACCAATTATGCCTATCCGTGCAGCATCTCCCGAGCCGTTACCTGGGACATCGCGGAGTGGGGAACTCTTCTCTCCGGAGGCCGGCTATCACAGCGAGCTGTGGGTGGACGTGCCATTCTACGAAGAATTGTCGGCGTTTGGGAACGGTGAGTTTATTTTTTGAAATGTCATACCAGGGGCTCAATATAAAATCAATTATCTATATTTTATATCGATATCCCTAGCACAGTTGCACTGTTGGTATATTGGCAGGAAATAAGCATAGTACTTAAAAATTCCACATAACAAACATTCAAAATGTATTGTTGTTATGACGTGGATGCAACATTACACATCTTTTTTTTCTGTAACGGGTATTGCAGAGTGAGAAATAAGACATGCCGAACTTCTTTGCGAGGGTTACATTTGATTCACCGGCTTCTAAACGGTGTAATACAGCATTTTTTTCTTAAATTGAAAAAACACTTTCGCTTCACGGGACTCATTGTGTCGAGCTTCCTTGTCAAAAGCGAGGCTGTATTGGTAGGTGGGTTTTGTAACCGGACAAATTATCATTAAAATAGGTCGCTTTACGTAGTTGGTCACTTTAAACGGATACGTTTTCCTACTAAAAGCTATGAAACCTTACTAGAGTTTACATTATCGTCACTTAAAACAGTAGACCGTTAAATGCAAAGTCATTATATCCAAATTCTACTGTAAATTTGTGTTTTCTTTTATTCCAGAGTCAGACATGGGCAGAAACAGTAACGTGGACGAGGCAGCTGTACTAGAAGAGTCTGTACTTGGAAACCGTGAGTTATAAAACTAACTAACTTACCTTCACGCCATTTCGGTAGGCAGAGAGGATGAACCACCATGCAACTCGATCTTGGCACACACACTCTTTTCTTCATTCCATACCTACCTGACTGTGCTATTCTGACTCCTGACATAGCCCGCCTCAAGTATTTGATTAACTTTTTATTTATTTTTTTATATGAATACCTCACAAGAGCCTCAGCTGGAGCCAGTGAGACTATGGCATCCCCAATCGGGGTATGTTGTGAGGCTGAAGGTAGCGGGGAGGGGAAGGAGGTTTGGAAGAGGGAGGTGGAAAAGTACCTGGCTATTCAGAACTGGTCACCAAACACGGCTAAAGCCATTTCAAGCAACGTTTCAATTCTGAATAGGGTCTTACACCAGGGCGATACTATGGGTATCTTCCACTCTGGAACGTGCTGCAAATATAATATATATTATTTTAAATGAATTTTGTGTGAAAATAACACTAATTATTCAAATATAATTTATTTGATTTGATCCCGCGACCATCGTATTGCGAGTCATAAGCCGTACCAGAGGCAGTGGGTTATCGTAATATAGACACATTAAATTAATTTGGGTTTTCTGTTGTTTCAGAAATGGATATGGACAGATCGAGCGACGAGGATGACGAAGCGAGCGACGTCAACCACGAAGAGAGCGATGAGGATACCTTCTGCATGCCACCAATACCTTATCATAATATTATCAACGTTTCACCTAACTCCGCTATGGCCATAGACTTTAGTAGACAAGACCAGGTAGATAGTGAGGCAATGCGTTCGATTCTGCCGCCTGAAGGTTACTTTTTCGATTGGTCTAATGATATCTTACGTTTTACTGGGATAAGGGAGACTTTCACAGGCACGCCAGGACCAACTTTCAATACCGACGAAATGGGCAAACCTGTGGATGCCTTTCTTAAAATCTTTGATGCAGATTTCGTTGAACTGATCGCGAGAGAGACCAACAGGTATGCAGATCAATGGATTGCGAAAAAACAATTTAAGCGTCATGCGCGTACCAATAAATGGGCTCCCACGAATAAAGAGGAAATGTATGTATTCTTGGCAATTTTAATGTATCAAGGTATTAGTCCCCTTCCTGTTGAAAAAGACTACTTCTATTCAAAAAAACTCACCGCCATGCCTTATTTCAGCCGAGCCATGGATTATAATCGTTTTCTTCTAATTAAAAAGTTCCTTCACTTCACCAACAATGAAAGTCTTTCTTCTGATGCACCATTATCTGTGCGAAGGTTACAAAAGATTCAGCCCGTCTTGGACCACCTCTCAAATAAGTTTGAGACTTTATACCTGCCCGAGCAAGACATCTCTCTGGATGAATCCTTACTCTGCTATAAAGGCCGTTTGGGATTCGTCCAGATGATCAAAACCAAAGCGGCCAGTGCGGGTATAAAGTCTTACGAGCTTTGTGAGTCCAAGTCTGGCTATCTTTGGAAATTCCAAATTTATACGGGAAAGACCATTTCCAGACAGGCTGAATCGACAAATCCAGATCAGGAAGATATGACTGAAGACATAACGGAAGATATGACGGACGACATGACACAGGCCAACTTTTTGGGTGCTCACAATATCTGCCCAGTTGGGGCCACTGCAAAGATAGTATACGACCTGGCCAGCCCTCTGTTTAACAAGGGGTATACATTAATAATGGACAATTTTTATAATAGTCCATTATTGGCACGATGCCTCAAAAGAAATGGGATGGACTGCATGGGCACATTGCGGTTAAACCGATAATTTGTGCCCTCTGCATTTAAGTCCCATCTCCGGACCAAACTGAGGGAAGGTGAGGTTGTATACTCGAACTGCGGGGACCTCAATGTAATGGTTTGGTTGGACAAAAACCTGGTAAGTATGTTGTCCACCTACCATAAGGCAGAAATCGGGGCAGTTGAAAAGTTTGGTACCTGGACTTACAAACCTCAACTCGTACTAGACTATAACAAGGTAATGGGGGGGGGTTGACCGAAAAGATCAGCTTTTGTCAGACTTCCCCATTGAACGACAGCGAAACCTGGTCTGGTACAAGAAGCTTTTCAGGAGACTACTAAGCGTTTCGGTGCAGAATGCGTATATATTGTACGGCTCAAAGCTCCGCAAGGAAAATAAACGCATTTTGTACCGAAACTTCAGGAGTGAGGTTGCGGATAAACTCCTTCTGCTGTTCTGTCGTAGTCAAATTGACACGACTGTGCGGACCATTGGCCTAATAGCTGAAGGAAAGACTCTGCGACCTATCCTGAAAGGCAACCACTTCGTGGTCCGTAGCGGGAAAAAGGTGAAATGTGCGTGGTGCAACATAAATAACATTTTCAAAAGGACCCTTACAACGTGTGATGTGTGTGATGTGGCATTATGCTATGATTGCATGAAGCCATATCACACAACAATATAGATTTGCTGAGGGTTTTTTTTATTTCATTTTTTCTTTTTTGGTTTTTTAGTTTTGAAATTCTAATTTATAAATTTAATTAAATTTGTTTGAACATCAATTATGATGGCCTGGATGGCTGGACTTAACCATTTCTTTCCGCATACTCACGTCTCATGTTATGTTGTCCTCAAAGGTTCTATATGATAAGGTTCGGTGGACACTCAATATGTATATTTCAATTCTGATCATTGAAATATGTATGTTAACAAATGCAAAGGTATTCTCATTTTTCCCTGTTTATTGTACACATTAAATAACTCGTTTTATTTTTATGTCTTAATTATATTTTGTCAATTTTTCTGTAAAGAGGCTTTTACAGATCTAGTCACTAAACATAACTAAGCCAATTCAAGCAATGTTCAATTCTGAATGGTGGTCCCTCACCAGAGCGATACTCAGAATCTCACTCTATAGCGAGGCACAATGATATTATTATGTATTGATTTTCTTAAATTATGAATAAACCAATAAACTGAATACATTTTTATTATGACAAAGTGTGTAAACAATGTTTAAATCAATATACTGCTCTTTTATTGTAACCATACAACTGTAATATTGATTTAAAAGGATATTAGGGCTTAATAAATAAATCAATTATTGGTTCCATCAATTATTTTCCCTCCCTCATTTTTTTTCGATACCTTTGCGGTTAGATACAAAATTATCACTATGATTTTATTTGCCATTCTACGGTCATACAAAGGTTTGATATATATATACAAATTTATCATCATTTTACATATTCCGATTTACCCTATGTAGATTGACCTTAATGTAGCTGTCAGAAGTGATTTTTCGTCAAATATTGGTGAATTTCATCAACTTTCAAAGTATCCCCCTGAAATATTGGCAATGTTTATATCTATGATATATATCTCATTTTAAGCCTTATTTCCTCGTTTTGCACGTTATATAAAAACATGGTTACAAATCTCCAGTTCTAATTTACAATTATTTAAAAAGTAGCACCATGATTTTGACATCGTGAAATAGGCTCTCTGTATAATTCATCAAATGAATAAAATAAAGCCAACACGGCGACTATGCTTATTAATAATTGTAGACAGTTAATGTATCTTCCTAACGTTGTACCAGTTTTTGTGGTAAATTTATTATATAGTATAATACAGTGATTTCAAGTTTGACACGTCACACACTCAAATTTTAAAAAATTATTTTCTAACCAAACTTTTGAAGAGAGCATAACGTACAAAAAAATATTTTATTATATTCTTGCATCTGTGGTTATCAAACAGGCCATAGAGAACATAAAAACGTAGAAAATATTCTATAAAGATATTTAAAACTGCCACTGGCGGCAATTTCAAATCACAAAAACGCTAATTTCGCGCATTTATAAAGTTTAAGATTTTTTAATAATTTATCTATCAATTCTAAAAATATAGAATAATTATTTAAATATAGGTGAATTCATTGGCGGTATAGCACTACAATCAGTTTTATGTTTCCGTATTAAAATTCGGAGGTTTGACTTTTTTAATGTTGGCGGAAAATATTCCAAATCGTCGCCAAAAAACCGCGAGCAATCGGAGAAAAAAAGTTTTTGTCGCGCGATCGTTCGAGTGGCTAATAGGCTTATACGTATAAGACGCCTATTATTTGTGCGGCAAATAAATTGCCCATGGTTAACTTATTTGACGCAGATGATTAACTTTTGCAAAAGTTGTTAGGGCCTATGCAATGTTGACATTAGTATAAAATTACAAGTGTGGTTATAATCCAGTGTGATATGTATTAAAATTGTGAAATGAGATATAGCTGCAGGGGCTTTAATTAATTTGGCACTTTGAGCACGGTCTTCTTTAGACTAACACGACATGAGGATGTGTTACGAGCCACGGCACACTTTTTAACACACAAAGATGAATTGTGATTGGTGTGATTGTCGTGTTAATCTAAATGAGACGGAGCTCCAACTGCCATATTAGGAAAGCCCCTGGTTTAATCTAGTCCTAGCTTAACTAGGCCCAGGCCCATCGCTTTTATTTTTATTTTAAACACATCACAGACGATACGGTGATCATTTTGGGGTCATAGACCTTAATCATGGACCACCGAGTCCTAGGTGCTCTGTCAATGCTACTATTGAAAGACAAGGAAGAGTAGGACTAGCTGATGTGGTTCTAGGGTGTATTAACATACCAACTCAACTCTCCCTTGCTGTTATTTGGGCGGTGTAGTCGGAGGCCTTGGGCGCACTCTCTGTACGCATTCATACCGAATGTAAATGGCATCCCAAAGAACTCTTCTGTAGGCGGGCAGAACGTGTATACTGCATCTGAAAGATTGGAAATGTTAATTTCGAAAAACTCGTAAATATCAGCAGCTGCTTATGAACTGAAGAAAAGGGAAGGCCTACCCTAGACCTAGGCCCTAAGGTTTAGAACTTACCTCCCAACTTCTTTTTCATACTGTCTCTCGTTTTACAGAAAGGTTATTGTGATGTATGGTGATTTTTTCATCATACGTGACGTTAACATGGGCTGTCCACAAGGGTCAGTCCTCGGGCCTGACCTGTGGAACATCCTTTTTGACGACTCCTCTAGGTTACCCTTGCCTGAAGGATGCATATCGGTCGACTACGCAGATGATAAGTTTCTTTTGGTCTCAGGGGACAGCAGAAAGGAAGTGGAGAGTAAAGCAGAAGAGGGTCTGCGTGAAATTCTTGAATGGGGTAAGAGAAACAGGCTGAACTTCGCTCCCCATAAGACCGTGGGACTCTTGATGAAGGGTATGCTCAGTCGTGCTAGAAACCCTACCATCAGAATGGGAGGCTCCACTATACGTTTCGTTGAAAGCACCAGGTATTTAGGCGTCACTTTAGATAGATCTTCTTCGTTCCTAGCGCACGTCAAGAGCGTTTCTAACAGGGCCCAGGCCCTATTCTTGAAATTGAGAAGGCTCTCAACGGCTGAGTGGGGATTGCGGACTCCGGCACTTCGCCTCATATATAGGGGTGTTTACGTGACGCATGTCTCGTATGCAGCTTCTGTGTGGGAGCACCGGCTGGATAATGCATTGATCCACTTGGCCCTCAAGCGGGGCCAACGGACTCCCCTGTTGGCTCTTTCGGGCGCATATAGGACTGTGGCTAATGATGCATTACCGGTTCTGGCTGGTACACTGCCGATTGACTTGGAAATAAGGGAAGTTTTGACAAAAAAGGCATTGACAAGAGGTAAGGCCGCTGTCCACCTGGGAGTTGAACTGACACCTGGTGGAGCGGTGTCCCTTCCTGGCTTATTGAAAGCCATGCGAGATAGAACGCTGAGTGTATGGCAAGAGCGATGGGATAGGTCGACGAAGGGTAGATTGACTTTCTCTTTCTTCCCTTCAGTTAAAAGCAGAATGGAAGGGGCGCACATAAAACTGGATCACTATATGACGCAATTGGTGTCCGGTCATGGGGAGCTCAGGGGGCGGCTACATAGTCTCGCCTTGTCTCCTCATCCGAACTGTTCATGTGGTGACACTAACCAGACAGCCGAGCACATTCTGTGGCACTGCGAGTTGATGAAGGATGCCCGAGAGGAAATGTTGGATGGCTTGAGAGGGATTACAAGACCGGCATGGAATGCTGATCTCGTGTTGAACAGAGAAAATTTTGAATGCTTCAAAAAGTTTGTAAAGTCCTGGGTAGAGAGATGGCCTGTGCTTAGAGTTGCTGATTTAGATTAAAATCATATTTGTTTCAGGTGCCAAGCGTATTGTTCCTGTCACTCCACGGTTACTCCTCTTATAACAAATTTAATATTGTTTATGCGCGATTGCTTTATGTTTTATTTTTATTTTTATATACTCATTGGTTTTACTTTCTTTGTCTTATGCCATGATCGCAATGCATTTATTATTTTATTTGTTTGTTTTATTATTTCTTATTCATTTATTGTGTATACTGGCTTTTTACACCGTTTTTGCCAATTCTTTACACTGTTTTTTTTTTTATGCACATTCTTCCTTTTACTTTTGAATTTGGGCCTTATTTATTAGGAACGCGTTGATAATGATAATACTGTTTCTTTTTGTGTTTTAGCTCTTTAATACTATGTTAACCTTTTTTTCCCTTCTTTTTTTTCTATTATGAACGGTCAATTTGTTGTTGATCACAACTTATTTTCTACGTTTGTTATTTGCCTTTTTATTTGTTACTAACAAATTGGTTTATGAATAGGTTGTCGAACTGAACTCCATCGTACTGTATTGTTCATTTCCCCACCACGGGGGCGGATAGACCCTGTTCCTGCATCCAGTAAGGTGACATTAATCCGGGGCGGCTGTCCCATGAACCACGGGTGCCTCCCCCGGCATCATGAGCGGGCCTGGGGAATGTTTGCGCGAGCCCGGTCCCCTTCCGTCCTGCCTCCGGTGACCTGAGGCTCACTTCATTCCCTAGGGTCTTTGGGAGTATCTCCCCCCCCCCTCCCCCCATTTACATTTCTTCGAGGGTACTCTCGGAAAACTGGCTAAGGGACGCGGGTGCTTGGGATCGTTGTGGCCAGGCCGCTTGCCACGCTCATTCTTGCTGGGACCGCCCCGTGATAGTGGGGTAAACTGCCCTCGATACGCGGCTTGTATATTTTTATGTTTCAATCATACTTCCACTTATAAAATTTGTGCTCCTTATTTATTATTTAATTTTAGATGCCAAACCACCAGGCGAACACATTTCATATGTGTTCTTATTTTGTGTTACTATTAATGTAAGTATGCATACATTATTTCGTACTAACAATCATGCATGCAGGGACATTGGAGGGTCTAGAATCGTTATAAAATAAATGTAGCTTCTTTTTACAAAAAAAAATTAGAGTCCTGACGTGTGCGGCTAAGGAGGTTAAACAATCAGTTTCCTCACACAGCCGTCGGGAAAGGGTGGGTCCCCTCCAATGTCTCTCGTTGAAAAAGAGTGCCCCAACGCGTTCACAGAACACAGAAATGCTTCATAATTTGCTTCATTGTCAATGTATCCACTGATAACACCCGTCTCTGAATTCTTTTTGAAATTACTTAACGATACTTCTAAAAGACGGTCTAAACCCGCACTCAAAGACGCCATTTCGGCTGATTTCTGACGTTTCGTTTCACCGCCCACCGCGTTTCACTGATTTTGCATCACAGGCATAAAATAGTAGGCAGTGGGAAACAACTCGGAACAGCTCGGGTATGCTCAGATATGTTGGCCACGCCCCCTGTCGACTAGTCGCTGTGCATATAGCGACTCCCCTCTCACGGCCATAAATAAACCACTCTCGGCAGTGGGAAACAATTTATTCGGAATAGCTCGGGTATGCTCGGATATTTTGGCCACGCCCCCTGTCGACTCGTCGCTGTGCATATATCGACTCCCAATTTAAAACATGCACCTTATGCTTGGTCCACACCGAAGCCAATCTTCCAACTTCAAACGTTTGGACGATCGTGTGGAGGGTTAGTTCGTGCGTTGGAAGTTTGGGTTGGAAGGTTGGTGTTTGAGTTGGCCTGGGATCGCCTTCGAGGCGATCGCTACGGCCAACTCTATGGCCAACCCGCACGAACCGGCCGTCCGAGCTGTCTACACATCTCTGCGAACGGCAGGCAATCAAAAGTGACACTTGCGTATATGTAAGTGACGTTTATGTATTATCTTTTTCGTGCCAATCCGTTAACACATAATGGCAGAGTGGAGTAACGATTTAATATTGTCGGACTCGGATTCGTTTAAACGTTCGGAGTTGGAGAGTTGGCAGCAGTTTCTCTAGGTGGCCACCACACGATCGGCGTTGGAAGGTTGGCGTTGGTGTGGAAGAACCATTACAGGTTTTTAAGGTCCATGATTAAAAAAAAGTACTACCATACACAATATAATCGCACTCAGCATATTCTGTTATTTCATTATCCCAATATATAGTTTTTTTAAATAAAAATTTGGGAAGCAGAAAATATCAAAACGTTTCCATAAGACAGAAGGTTGTGTCTTATAAAAAACTTTGATTTCTACTTAACTTCTTATGGAAATAAGCTCAGTACATTTACAAAATGGGTTAAGAGGTTCTTTGTTTGGGTTTTTATAAAATATGAGTGTGCTTTCTATCCTTCAAAATTTATCCACGATAAAACAAGAATAAGATGCTGTCAATCTGTCAAAAGTCGTTAAATTTTAAACGCTAAAAAGGAAAAAATAGGTCTTTTAAAGCATCTTTTACAATATCTCCGGAAATAAATAAAAAAAAAATATTTGAGTAGGTTATTTTACTGAAAACGAGTGTTTATTTTTGAATTTTGCTTAATAGTGCAGCTTATTTCGGAAATTATATCCCCGTCAAAAAGGTTTTTATAAAAAACTAAATAAGAAATAACATTGAGTAAATTGTTTAAAAGTGGGAGATTTATATTCAAATTTTCACTCTTTTGTATTGCATTACTATTTTCAAATCCTTTTTGTACATGGTTATGTCTACCGAAGTCAATCTCGCAACACCCATTTCGAAAAAAAAAATTGATTCGATTTTTCATATATTTTTTTGTTGTTGATAAAATCGCATCGCTTTGGTAGAGGTCAACAAACCTGAACATTATGTCATCCGAGCACTACAGACTCTTTTTCACGAAGATGCCATGTTCCTTACTAAAAATAAAAGGCAAAATTAATGCATTATGTATTCACACCATTGTAATACTATGATTTTCGCTTTACTCATACGGAAGTAGATGAAAAATCGTTAGGTCAAAGGTTCTAGTTGCTTTAGAAGAGCATTTTCCCTATTGGAGGTGTGCTTGCCCCAGAATTGACACAAACGTTCCACGTGCAACAATGTCTGATGAATCTATCGTTTCAATATTTATTTTTATAAAATAATATGACTTTTATAAGATGGAAGAAGAATATACTTTAGGTTTACAGTTGACATATACAAGCTACAGCGGCATTGTCACTTCTTTTGGCGTATTATATTCTATTACTATTCCAATTTATTATAAAATAATGCGGATTACGGCACCGGCCTATTCATACCGCTAATTCCTATTATAAACGGGCCTTGAAATGTCGCGTGCCCGCACGCTTGTTTTGGGACCATTCTAATGTGGAGCAAGAGGGTCAATTTTTTTGTCATTTTCGCTGTTTTGTTTTCACTTTTAAATTTTCATTCTTTTCGAAATCATTTCTTTATATGCGACTTTAGCAAAATAAATAAATATAATGATAGATTGAGTAGAATAATGTCTATGACTTCATTAATGTTGTCTATGCATAAATACAATTTTTTGACGTATGCTTCCTTTACTGCTAGTGATTTCATCCTGTTTTAAATCTCTTTACATCGATATACATTATTTTCGTTAAGCCATTCAGCACACGCAGATAAATTTATAATCCCATTCTTGTGATTGTTGTTGGTAAGTACTGATGCTTATATTCGCTATTAATTTTGGTAGCGCCCGTTATTTCAAATCAAACTGAGCGACCACTGTCCGTTAATTTGTGCTATGGAATACTCAAATATACAATTGCGCTGTCTCTAACGCAACTTATCTTAACTTACGCCAATCGAAACCTAAGTTAGGAAGTCCAATGGCGTTTTTTTTGAAGAACTTTAAACTGTCAATTAGACGTCTACCATTTTACAAGAATTTCAAATATCGATAACCAATATTCTGATAAAAATGTAATGGCGGACGCAATGAAATGTTTGCTGGTTTAACTTTAGGTATGGATATAGTATATAATGAGTTATCCGAAGATTGTCGACAATTCTCTCAACCGATTTCAAATGTTGACTTCAAGGTCAACATAGTCACAGTTCTTATATCCTTATTTCCAAATATGCGTTTTGCATACGATTTCATTGTTTTGACAGAATATTCTGAACACATTCAAACAATAGTTCCGTTAAAACTATGTTATTTTTCAGGTTTATTTCATTGGGCTTGTACTAATTATCAAATTCTTCCACAGCAGTGCTATGGATCTACAAAATCCGGATACAGTTTCCATAAAGACGGAACCAGGGCCCCAAGAAGACGGCGGAGGTGAAATACCGTATACGGAAATGGATTTTGATGTCCTAGATGTAAAGATGGAATGTTGGAATAGTGCGGAGGCTTCTCGGACTGCCAGTTAGTTGCATAGCATATGTAAAAAAAAAAAAAAATTTCGCAATCCCAGTTCGTTTTGAATCGTCATGCAGGCAGGACATATGCTTGTTCACAACGTCCTCTCTTACCGTACATACATATATTTGGCATTTTCATATAAAATGTGCCGGAAACAGCCAAACTACATCACGCTTTCAACTTGATGAATTGTTTTTGTGATTTCCGCACTAAAGTCAATACTGCTCCCCACCATGTGGAGAGTATTTGTGATGCTGATGGTAGAATGGATGGAAGGAGGTAGAGAAGTGGAACCTGAGAAGCAACTGGCTTTTCAGATGTGGTCACTTAACACGGCCACGTTTCATTTGAGAATTGTATTCATAGGAATATATCTATAAAGATTTTGAATATATTTGGAGTTATATTTTATCCGTTTTTTATGTGTGTTAAACCAGGCGATACTGAGCGTATCTCAAGAAAGTTAAAAGTGGGATTAACTAGGCGGAAGGTGCTCAAAGGCAACCGGTTTTCTTTTCTTGAAGCATCGGTTCCTGTAGCAGACATCTTGGGTCATTCATATTTCTTAAATTTACCTTAAATTCTCTTATCAAAATTCACGCTTGTACATTGTTAATCGATGCTACCTTCAATCTTAAAAAAAAACCTTATATTTTAATTCGATGTTCAACATACTTATTATTTTCCTAGGCAGCTTTAATGTGGAGAGTGATACCATCAAGGCAGAACTAGGACCCCGAGAAGAAGATGAAGAGAGATTTCCTTACATGGAAATCGACATATACCTGCCAGATGTTAAAAAGGACTGCTTAGAAAACTTTGAAAGAATTACCCATACACCAGGTAAAACCGATGTAAAACCACAGACTCAAAGTGGAGAAAAAACTTTTTCGTGTTGTTTGTGCAGTGCTTCATTTTCTCAAAAGAGCAGTCTGACGAGCCACATGCTGACTCACACTGGAGAAAAACCTTTTTCATGTTCCGAGTGCAACTATTCGTCTACTATAAAGAGAAACTTGACGGTACACATGCGAATTCACAGTGGAGAAAAACCTTTTTCATGTTCCGAGTGCAGCTATTCATGTACTCAAAAGAGCAGCCTGACGAATCACATGCTGATTCACACTGGAGAAAAACCTTTTAAATGCTCAGAGTGCAACTACTCGTGTACTTTAAAGGGAAGTTTAACGGTACACATGCGAACTCACAGAGGAGAAAAACCTTTTTCGTGTTCTTTGTGCAACGCTTCATTTTCTCAAAAGAGCATTCTGACGAGCCACATGCTGACTCACACTGGAGAAAAACCTTTTTCATGTTCCGAGTGCAACTATTCGTCTACTATAAAGACAAACTTGACGGTACACATGCGAATTCACAGTGGAGAAAAACCTTTTTCATGTTCCGAGTGCTACTATTCGTCTACTTTAAAGAGAAACTTGACGGTACACATGCGAATTCACAGTGGAGAAAAACTTTTTTCATGTTCCGAGTGCAACTATTCATGTACTCAAAAGAGCAGCCTGACGAATCACATGCTGATTCACACTGGAGAAAAACCTTTTAAATGCTCAGAGTGCAACTACTCGTGTACTTTAAAGGGAAGGTTAACGGTACACATGCGAACTCACAGAGGAGAAAAACCTTTTTCGTGTTCTTTGTGCAACGCTTCATTTTCTCAAAAGAGCATTCTGACGAGCCACATGCTGACTCACACTGGAGAAAAACCTTTTAAATGCTCAGAGTGCAACTACTCGTGTACTTTAAAGGGAAGGTTAACGGTACACATGCGAACTCACAGAGGAGAAAAACCTTTTTCGTGTTCTTTGTGCAACGCTTCATTTTCTCAAAAGAGCATTCTGACGAGCCACATGCTGACTCACACTGGAGAAAAACCTTTTTCATGTTCCGAGTGCAACTATTCGTGTACTATAAAGGGAAACTTGACGGTACACATGCGAATTCACAGTGGAGAAAAACCTTTTTCATGTTCCGAGTGCAGCTATTCATGTAGTCAAAAGAGCAGCCTGACGAACCACATGCTGATTCACACTGGAGAAAAACCTTTTAAATGCTTAGAGTGCAACTATTCGTGTACTTTAAAGAGAAGTTTAACGGTACACATGCGAACTCACAGAGGAGAAAAACCTTTTTCGTGTTCTTTGTGCAACGCTTCATTTTCTCAAAAGAATGCTCTGACGAGCCACATGCTGGTTCACACTGGAGAAAAACCTTTAAATGCTCAGAGTGCAACTATTCGTGTACTTTTAAGGGAAGTTTGACGGTACACATGCGAACTCACAGTGCTCAAAAACCTTTTTCGTGTTCTTTGTGCAACGCTTCATTTTCTCAAAAGAGCAGTCTGACGAGCCACATGCTGACTCACGCTGGAGAAAAACCTTTTTCATGTTCCTATTGCAAATATTTATGTTCTCGAAAGCAGTATCTGAAGAACCACATCTTGACTCACCACACTTAATATCAGTAAAACAAAATATTTGACATTTTATAAACATCCAGTAGAGATCGGACGGATAGCTTTATTCCCAAATTATTTAAATTCTCAGCAAACGATGGTATGAAGAACGTAATCAAGTTTTATCATGACTATCTACTACTTTAACACACTTTAAAAACGTCAAATATCTTTAGTAGAATATAATTTGACTGTAACCAAATTTTCCCAATACGGAATCGGTAATATAGATATATACCTATGTAGATCGTTTGAGAAATTATTTTTTAAAGATTGGGATAATCAAGGGTATTTTCCATTAGTTGCCCTAAAACTGGATTACAGGATGTTTCCCGATATACTTTTAGTGAATTCGTAATCGTGAATATATTTTGGTTTCTCGTTATAGTATAACATCCGTGGTTTTTTATTTGTTCGCTTATTTCTTCTAAGCTATCCATCGAAGTTTGATAGGATTTTCACTAACATGTAGAGAATTTTTTACGGAAGTATATGTTATATATGTATACGGATATTATATTTATTTCTTTGTACGTATACGTACATAGATATATATATATTTTTTTTTATTTTTTTTTTATTAATCTTAAGTTAGCTCACATCTTCGTGTGTGCGAATAGTTTTATAAACATATAAACATGTACATTGTTTGGCAAACATAATTTTTCTTTAAATATTTCAATAAAGTCACAAAAAAAAGAAACATTAATAATTGAGATAGACATATTTTCTTAATTCATTTTTGAACTTATTAATATTTTCTATCACAGCAATTTCGTTCGGGATTTTGTTAAAGAGTTGAACGGCCTGGTACCTCAGAGATTTTTGGGTGCATGTTTTTTTTCTTGTTGGCAATCTAATTTGCTTAGAATTTCTCGTCCCGTGTCCGTGTATCTCGTTATTGTAATTTATTTTTCTTTTCAATTCCTTAGACATCATCCCTATGTTAATTTTATGTATAAAAATAAGTACATTCAAATACACAGTTTGCTTCACCGTCAAAATATTCAGCTCCTTTAACATGTCTCTTATCCGTGTGTATATGTTGCGCTTAAGTATTATTCGCATTGCTTTATTTTGCAGTATTTGCATTTTTTTCATTTTTTCTTTATTGCAGAGAAAAAGAATACTTGAACAGTAATTAAAGTGTGGTGATATAATTGTATTGTATATTATCTGGCATGTTTCTTTATTCACTTTGTTTCTGATTCTACCAAGAAATTATATTTTTTTTGCAATTTTTTTAATTGTATAGTCTGCATTTTTTGAGAAGTTCAATTTTGAGTCTATAATAACACCTAGATATTTAATTTCACGAACAACTTTAACACGCAATATTGTCGACGCGAAATGACAACCCGCGTGTATAAATAAACCACTTTCATTTTGTTGGAATGATTTGAAAACTGTCAAACGGCAAAATTCCGTCATCTCTTTCTGTTACACGAGTCATTATGGTAGAGAGCGAGAGATCAAACCAATCCTTCTGCACTAACCAATGAGATCTGAGCTTTTAGCCATATTATTCGTTTTCTATAAGAATTTTGAGGTGGGCGTGGCAGTTTCAAATGAGTTTCAAGGCCAAAGCTGAGAGAAATTGGCCAACTGGCTAGCGGCTGGCGGCTGGCACAAACACAGCTGTGCGGTCGTAGGTATCAATGGTCTAAATCAAAATACAACTGCAGACGTGTAGATGTCTCATGTACCCGCATAGCGAATTAAAGAGGGACATCAATAGCGTGTCATTTCCTCGCACACTCTTCGCGTATTAGTATCACACGGTTGATTGTATTGGTGTATTGGTGTATTAGTATTATTCGCATTGCTTTATTTTGCAGTATTTGCATTTTTTTCATTTTCTCTTTATTGCAGAGAAAAAGAAATACTCGAACAGTAATTAAAGTGTGGTGATATAATTGTATTGTATATTATCTGGCATGTTTCTTTATTTACTTTGTTTCTGATTCTACCAAGAAATGATATTTTTTTTGCAATTTTTTTAATTGTATAGTCTGCATTTTTTGAGAAGTTCAATTTTGAGTCTATAATAACACCTAGATATTTAATTTCACGAACAACTTTAACACGCAATATTGTCGACGCGAAATGACAACCCGCGTGTATAAATAAACCACTTTCATTTTGTTGGAATGATTTGAAAACTGTCAAACGGCAAAATTCCGTCATCTCTTTCTGTTACACGAGTCATTATGGTAGAGAGCGAGAGATCAAACCAATCCTTCTGCACTAACCAATGAGATCTGAGCTTTTAGCCATATTATTCGTTTTCTATAAGAATTTTGAGGTGGGCGTGGCAGTTTCAAATGAGTTTCAAGGCCAAAGCTGAGAGAAATTGGCCAACTGGCTAGCGGCTGGCGGCTGGCACAAACACAGCTGTGCGGTCGTAGGTATCAATGGTCTAAATCAAAATACAACTGCAGACGTGTAGATGTCTCATGTACCCGCATAGCGAATTAAAGAGGGACATCAATAGCGTGTCATTTCCTCGCACACTCTTCGCGTATTAGTATCACACGGTTGATTGTATTGGTGTATTGGTGTATTAGTATTATTCACATTGCTTTATTTTGCAGTATTTGCATTTTTTTCATTTTCTCTTTATTGCAGAGAAAAAGAAATACTCGAACAGTAATTAAAGTGTGGTGATATAATTGTATTGTATATTATCTGGCATGTTTCTTTATTTACTTTGTTTCTGATTCTACCAAGAAATGATATTTTTTTTGCAATTTTTTTAATTGTATAGTCTGCATTTTTTGAGAAGTTCAATTTTGAGTCTATAATAACACCTAGATATTTAATTTCTTCCACTTTTTTTATGATTTCTCCATTTATAGAAACCTTTGGTTCCTCATGCGTATTTGTTCTGCCTATATGCATGTATTTTGTCTTATTTACATTTAGTTTTAATTTATTTAGTTTGAGCCATTTTGACAATGTTTCTAAGTCACTATTTATCTTTTTGATTGCTTTCTCATTATTATCTTCTGCAATATAAATTAGTGCGTCGTCTGCAAACAGTCTTATTTTGCAATGTTTTAATATTTTTACCAAATATTGTATTTATTGAAAGTAGAGAAAAGTTGATCAAAAGCCGGGTACACGTCAGCTAGTTATAATTATAAATATATTTCCAAAAATAAGTAACCGATCAAGATCACGTGGCAACTTAGAAATCCCTACATATAATTTTTTTTAATGCACTCCCATATAAAATCAAATCTGAAAAAAAATATAAAGCCTTTAAATTACAAATAAAACAACTTCTTGATCAACCAAATAATAATTATAAGTTTTGATTTAATTTTTTATGTATCTTTTAATTACAGGTACATATTAGTAGTAAATGATCAAATGCAAATTTTAATCGGGCGTACTTAGTATATAATTAACTATTTATTTTCATCATTAATTAAGAAGAAAAAAAAGTAGAAAAGTAAAGAAATAGTATATCAGCATTCGAACCACCAACAGCTTATTGTCGCCATTTATTATGTTCCTTTGCTTGCAATATTATCAGCTCCGTTTACTTTCTTTCTTTTCTTTACCTAATGTATACTGTAATGGCACTACTCCCCAACTCAAACACGAGAAACGTTTTTCTCTATTGAATTGGGTTGTTACGTTAAAAAGAAAACATTTTTTTTGTAATTAGTTTTTTAAGTATAACATATTTATGTTTTTATATAAAAGAAATATATTTAAGAAAAAAAAATTACATTGTGTTTTTTTTTATTCGGTTAGTCGATTCTGTTTCAATCTGTATTCGGTGTCAGTCTATTATGATCTCCTTCTGTTGAATGAGAGTGGAAATTTTTTTTGTAGAGTTTAGTACCATGGAATGCGAAGCTAATTCTTTCAGGAACTTCCAAAATAATTTTCAAGGTCTTTTGGGTTTTAATGAGTTGATTTTGATATATTGTAATTTGCACTTCCCCATCTGATAATTCCGTATTTTAAGAGCGATTGGCAAAGAGCATGTAGATTTCTCTTATGTCTTTTTCACTGCGGGCATTCTGATGGTTTTTAAGAAATAACTTAGTCTTAAAATTTTATTATCTAAATATTTTTTTTTTTGTTATTGGGGTCCTATGCCGTGTTGCGCTAACTCCTTATTTCGCCAACGTTTCGGATAGCATTGCAGTGTCCATCATCATGGCAAATGTGGTATATGAGGTTTTTTTTTTGATTTATGGATTCTCAAGCACATGTCTTGGTATGCAATCTACTTCGATGTTGTTGACTGAAGTAAGTCCTGTCACCCTTCCATGCACGATGTGCATCTCCCATCTACTGGCTTAACCGCAAGAAGATCGCCCACATAGAACTCAGTCATTACTTTCTCTTCTATATTCACTTGCGCAGAAGGGTGTCTCCACGAGTAAGTGTGAACTATTCTAGAAAGCGCAACACCTTGATCATCCTGACTCTTCGCAGCCAGATTGTACCAAAACACTGACTGACAAAACACAAGTTCTCTTTATTGTTTGATGATATTGTTCAACTATACCGTTTCCAGCTGGTCGGTATGCCGCGCGAAATCTTTGACGAACATTCCATCTCTTACACATATCTGCAACACTGTAATGAACGAAATGCATTACCATTGTCCATGATAATCGATTTCCCGCCACACGGAAAATCTAATTGGACCACAATCGATAAATGTGAATAAACATTTCCTACCAAAATGAGCAACATCAACAGCCTAGCAACTCCAGATTGTCACAACGTTCAGA
Source organism: Hesperophylax magnus (assembly GCA_026573805.1). NCBI lineage: Eukaryota > Metazoa > Arthropoda > Insecta > Trichoptera > Limnephilidae > Hesperophylax > Hesperophylax magnus. Next base: position 4,792,752 of record JAIUSX010000179.1, on the reverse strand, counting down.
TTACCCACTTCATGGGATGCGGTGGGTCAATTGTCCTGCATTGTACGCAGGAACGCACGCATCTATCGACGTCCTCTCTTCTCACCTCGGGATCGACCAGCCGGGCAAGATGAAGCGTTCGCTTTACTCCAAAGTGATGCTGAGCATGAAGAGTTTCTACTCCAGTTCACCAGTTCCACTTTCAAGTCTCTCCCACCTATCTTCACACTCTGAGGAGTCTCTTTCACAACGTTTCCTGACATGGCTACTCTTTTCCCGGGTCTTGCAAACCCTAGTAAGTACGTCAGTTTTATTTCTACAGGACTCTACAAGGGTGATCGACAATGTCAGATCAAATTCTTCTACAATCTCCTTCACCAACCCCAAGCGTCACTTAACGAGCATCTCTGACACGACTACTCCCGGTCTGTGTAGATCTCACCCAGCACAAAACTGTCGCCGAATCTGTAATGATCTCCAGAGTTTGAAGATTCCACTTGAGAGCCAGGTTTAATCCCTTAAGGACAGCATCTAGCTCCGCTATGTTGATGTGCACTACATCAGTGGTCTTCCCCAGCCATGCGGCATCTTCAACAGTTCTCCCCTCAATTTTCAAGGTACCTAACTCCAAGGGCCAGATTACTCGCATCACAGTAAACTCTGGCACCGCCTAATGATTCGGCGACTAGCCACTCTCCTTCATCAATTCGCAATCTCACCAGAAGCTCTTCAGCCATTTTTTGGGCCCTGTCACCTACGTAATCATCCCACGTCTGGCCTTGACACTCCCTCTTCATGAAGCTGCAGGCTATCCTTAGCCATCCACATACGGGGTAGTGCCCCGTCAGCTTGCCACAGATCGAAAATAGTTCCCTTCTATTCAGGTTCGATCCTTCCTGCAGCATGGGAATATCATTGCGCCTTCTGAACATGAGACGCCCGACCTTATACGACCTCGATACGCAAACCGAGCACGGGAGAAGCTCGGGAGGTTTAGTCACCAGATAATAAGCAAGAAAGTGTGATGCAACCTCTGCAGCTGATATTATAATTAATATATATATTATATATACGAGTATATTAAAATATATATAAGTCCATTCGGCCAGGAAAGAGAGCTGGCGTTCCAGTTGTTACCGATCTAAAAGCTATAAAATATACCCAAGGAAAAATATTTTATAAATCAAGGCATACTCATAGGAACTGGAACCCAATACTGGAAAGAATTCTTAACATAAAAGGCTTCCATTTTAAAGATTTGCCAGCCCTGTATACGGAAAGGAAGGAAAAGTGCCAGCATTTACAAGACTTAAAACAGACATTCGAAAAGAATTACCACTCCTTTTACGATAACCTTCCGCATAGTTAAAATCATTAAAAATGCATCAAAATATACTGCCTCGACATATACATTCATCGTTGTTTTATTTTGTGAGTGTAAAATTCCTATCTCCCTAATCTTCTGCTAGGTTCTTCATAAAACTGTTCGCAGAAAAGTATGTTTCTTTTGTAAAATACCTATCTCCATTCTCGGTTTTTATGTAAATTTCCTAACTCCGATTTGAAATAGAAAGCCTTAACTTACAAAAGTTTAACGATTGAAAATAAATTTCGAAATTATATCATATGTTTCAAACATAAAAAAAAAGAATGAGCCGTCTTTCATTTTTTTTCACTACGAGGTTTTTTGTGCCTCCTGTAAAATTTTACATTTGGTGGTTACGCATTCTACGAATTAATGCGACGTAATGCTAGTTCTTACGGGATCTTTCAGAATTATGTTTATTGTGGCTTTTTGGGTTTTAATAAGTTGATTTAAGATATTGACATTTGCACTGCCCCATCTGATAATTCCGTATCTTAAGAGCGATTGGCAAAGAGCCATGTAGATTTTTAAAAGTCTTTTTTACTGAGGGCATTCTGATGGTTTTGAAGAAATAACTTAGTTTTTTAAATTTTAATTTAAATAGATTTACTACTAGATCAGTTCAATTATAAAAAAACCCGATTTTAACGCTGCATTAACATCCGCTACTGACGATTGACCAGTCGATTTCTTTCGCTCGTTAATCTCTGCGTATTCTGCTGTAACAATTTTATTGTTCGAGAAGGTGCATTATTAGAAATTCTAGTTCTACGATCAATGATATGGAATGAGTATCTTCTTTAACCAAATGTTTAATCGCTTCGCGATATATAAAGTGGGGTGTTACAGATAATGAGGTCCAAAATGCATCCATATTTTTTAGGTAACTTGTTAAAGTTAAGTAAGGCGAGTGAACTTCGGTCTCTGTAAGTTAACATTCGTAGATTATTCCATTTAATTTTGGACATGTTTTAGTCACAAATGATTAAAAACTTTTGGAAAACGGGTCGTCAAACCAAATAGTATTGGTATGACTGGTAAATTTTGATAACTTTTTATGATGTTCTTACCAAAGCAACTACGACAAATTCTCTACACTCCGATATCAACATTTCAGAAAACAGATATTGTAAAAAATCAACCTCGTCAAAGTAATTTTTAAACCAAGTACGCGTTCCCTGCCCGGCGGCATGATGCTGGGCGGTGGATGAAGAATTTTCAGTTGAGTTCGAGATATGTTTCTCCGTTCGGCGACGTAAAACTGGGCATGAACCGAAGAAGTGCGGTGACCTGACACGGCCAATGGCCAAAGTGCAAAGTACAAAGGCGATGGCGCTGGTGGGAGACTTTGCTGGAGTCTCGGCTAGGAGGCCCTGAGCTGCTGAACTGAACTTCGGCCTTACTGAGGCCACGCAGAGAACTCAATGACAACACGGTGAACAATATTGCCATTGAAGTGGTTTTGCACAAAAACGGCGCTGTATAAATCATTCAAATATAATAATTATTTTTTTATTTATTATTAATATCATGTGTTAAATTGACAATGACGATGTGAACAATGAAGAAGCAACCCGAACCAAATGACAACTAGTTGAGATTTAGAAATAAGTAAATCTAAGTATAATTAAGAGTATGTGTTAAAACTTGGCTAAACCGAATTAAAACCCAAATGCATAAATAACTTACATCTCTTTATAATTAAATGTATCACCCTCGTCCCAACTTGAGTGACCCGATTTGGTGAGAATGCAGAGTGGAGAAAGAACACGACCGAAGAGGTAATGTATATAACAGAAATTTATTTAAAAATTAAATATTATTCTTAGCTAGTTACCGGAGACATATACGGATTTGTTACAATTGTCCCTGCAGCTATCTGTTTCGCCCTATATCAAGGGACTTCTCCCGAGAGTAGATATTATCACAGCTAATCCATAAAGAGAAAGCTATGCTATTCATGATTAAATTCACAAATATTTAATTATGTCAGATGCTCTCAGTTCTGCCTCTCTCACGGCGCAACTCATATTAACAAATTTCTAAGCTTGTTTAACCTTAGAATGAAGTAGAACACTTCTACAAAACAAACTACTGAACACTTCAGCTGTCATCTGTCACTATCAAATTGCTTTAAAAAATATCTGCATAATCAATTGATTTTCTTTTCTTGCATAATCAGGAAGCCTATACTCAAAAATACACGGGGAGTTGGTAAAGTTTTAACTAGCATTTCGAAAAAAAAACAAACATTTCATTCAACGTAATGACCGTACACAACATGCCTTTCAGATTTTGAAATATAGTGCTGTTTAATATTTTTATTTTACGTTAATATTAATTTACGCGAGAATTAATAATTACATTTTAGAAGAATAACCATGTGAAATTCGCGGGTATGTATATCAACATAACAAAAGAAAACGTGATTCACATACGAGAAGATAGAAATGCAAAAATATAAATTAAAAAAAATAAATGATTGTCAAATTTGCCAAAATCTCTAATATTTATTATTATATTCGGATGATTTGTAAAGCGCCTTTTTCGTGCAAAATCCCCTCAAGGGCGCTGTAAAAATACATTAAACATTTCATTGATCTATGTTATTACTTACTATATATGGAGATAATATACACCACATACTTACCTGGTAGGTCACTTGAGATTAACACTTAATTAACATTAACTAAATATTTATGAATGAAATTTAGATACAGGATTTGGGACATAATTGGACTTTCTCTCAGGAATGGAATATTTAATTTAAGGGTATGATAGCTTAAAAAGGTAAGTTTTTAGTTAAGACCTGAATTCTGTTAGACTTGTTATGGATCTTAGTTCCGGAGGGAGTTTATTCCAAGCCTTCGGCCCAGATGCTCCGAAAGCGCGACCACTAAACTTAGTATACGGCTTGCGCTTAGGTTCCATCAGTCTGCCTAAAGCTGATCTAATCGGACACACTCTCAAATTATGTAAATAAAAAACCCACATGTTATGAATAATTTTACCGTATTAAAAGAAATGAACCTGGTTCAAAAAACCTGGCTTTTTATTATGTAAAATAAGTTACGTATATGTATTATAATCATATTTCAAAATGGCTGGAATAAATTATGGTAGAAATACATTTTATGTTTAAAGATTTTGTTTATTTATTTATATTATAAGAAATTATGTAAATAAAAGCGACTGGTTTTTTATTATCTATGTTAATGAAAATGTTAATGTTCGTTTATTCGAATTCTTAAATCTCCGAAAGTTCTTCACCGATTGCTTTGAAATTTTGACACAACGTTGCATTCAAATAAGCGTGTTTTTCTATATACCTACCTATTTTATGTGCGTAGATGTCACCTGTGAAAGGAAAAAACATGCTTTTTTAATCAGTTGGATAAATAGGCATTTTTGAAATAAAGTAAAACAGCGCCATCTGCTTTTTTTTAATTTTTTTTTATTGTGTTTATTTCTTGCTAGAGCAATCCCGATGAGTAACAGAACTCATTTTAGGACAGGAGGAACTTACAATTCATATGTAGGAGGTAGTAGGAACAATTTTACAACGGTAATTTGATATCAAATATAAGTTTCACATTCAATACAGCATAAAAATTAAAAATTAAAATAATGACACGTTAAGTAGAACAAACAACAATAGAAAACAAGTACAGAAAGAAGAAAAAAAAACATGGATAAGATACAACAAGAAATGACAACACAGTTACATATTTTCATGTTTAAATGTAGTTAAAAAATATTCTTTTAAAGCATTGCTTTGCAATTTTTTACTATGGTGGATGTGTTTGTACATATCTGGAAGCGAATTATATAGTGTATAGGCAATATAGTTCAGTGATTTTAACCCATATTTTGTAGTGTGTGTTTGAGGAATGCGGATTTTATTGTTATTTCGAGTATTGTGGTTGTGGATGTCTTGATTGTAAAGTGGCTTGATGTTGGTGTGAGTTGATTTTTGGGTAATTTGTAGGATGGTGCTTGTGATTTCATATTTAGGAAGGATTGTAATTGGAAGGATACCAGAAACTGAAAAGATGTCCCTAACATGAGTGTCCCATGCAAGTTCAAACACATTTCTGAGAGCTCGGTTTTGAACCACCTGCAGGTCAGCTATCAATTTCTTTGAGGCAAAACCCCAGATACAGCAGAGATAGGAAAGGTGTGAATGTACCATGGCATAGTATACTGAAGTTAGTAAAGGAATGGGTAGTAATCCTTGAAGCCTATGGTATAGTACACCAGTTATAGGGGTAATTTTCTCTTTTATATGATTTATATGGAGACCCCACGAGAGTTGGGAATCTACGATCAGACCCAAATATTTTGTGTTCATTTTCTTTTCGAGGCAGTTGTCTCCAATTTAAATATCGAGGCTGAAATTTTTCTTGTTACCGAAAAGTATATTATGGGTTTTTTTTTACGTTAAGAGTTAGTTTGTTTATTCTCAACCAGTTTGTGAGATGGGAAATATCAGCATTCATCTCCGTTTCAAGCTCAGCTAGGTTCAGTTTATTGTAAAAAATTACCGTATCGTCAGCATAAAGTTGTATAGTTCCTTTACTACCCCACTTTGTTATGTCATTCACGTAGATTAGGAATAGCAACGGTCCAAGAATTGATCCCTGTGGTACTCCACATGTTATTTTACCTAATTCACTCATTTCTCCTCCAAATTCTACTGCCGAAAAGCGATTTGATAAATAAGATCGGAAAAGCTCCAGAGGTGTACCAACAATACCCAAATGTTTCAGTTTTTCGATCAATACTTTATGATCCACCGTGTCAAACGCCTTCTTTAGATCAGTAAATATTGCCGCCGTAAAATCACCGTCATCTATATGTTTCTGCAGATTTGATATAAAATCGAAGGCTGCACATTTAGTGTTAGATCGTCGTCTGAAACCATATTGTTTTGACGTGAGAATTTTGTTGTGTTCGAGATATTTCAATAGTCTTTCTTTAATGACACATTCAAAAATTTTAGAGATAGCTGGAAGTATAGAGATTGGAAGATAATTTTGGACATTTTTTTTACATTCATCTTTATGTAGGTACAGGAATAATTTTTGCAATTTTTAGTTTATCTGGAAATATACCCTTTGATAGAGAGAGATTTATTAAGTAAACGAGGTCATCCACCAGTTCACCCTTGCAGTTTTTGAGAAGGAGAGAGGTTACACCATCGGAACCAGCTGCTGCTTTAGACTTAAGGTTAGATATGATCCGTAAGATTTCCTTTTTATTTGTCCTGATCATGTTAAAAGATTGTTTTGCTTGAGGTTCCGTGTAGATCGTATTTACATCAGTTTTTGAGGTTTTTATGACTGATGCTAAACTTTCCCCAACTGAGAGAAAAAATGTGTTAAATGCAGTTGCAATCTCTTTTGGTCCCTTTACTTCTTTGTCATTTATGACTAGAGATTTACAAGCTATTGTTGGGTTTCGCGAGCTATTTGATAGAATGGAATTGATTGTTTTCCATGTTCGTTGTGGCTTATTAATGTTTTCATTAATCAATTTCGTATAATATTTAGATTTAATGTATCTTCTATAGTTGGTGACAGTATTACGAGCTTTTTTTTTTCTATTGTCAAAGGAATACTTTCTTGATTTTGTTTCCAAAGTTTAAATATACTATTTCGTTTTTTAATAAGTGTATCAAGTTCAGCATCAAACCATGGAGTATTGTTCAGTCTTTTGTCGCCTGTATTTGTTTTTACTTTTGTTTTGCTTGAATTTATAGCATTCTGGAGATAGTCGGCGAAATTGTTATAATTTTTGTTTACATCATCAGACGAATGATCAAATTTACAAGTTTTAAGGGAAGTATTTAATTTTTGATAATTTATTTTGTAGGCATTTGTGAGGTTTATTGCGGATCTGTTATTGGGTAGGTTTTTCAAGGAATTTTCATAATCAAATATAAGTATATTGTGGTCAATAAGGGGATCATCAATATTTGAAATTGTGCCGGAAACATTTGTCCTATTTGTAATGATGTGATCTATCAACGAGCTGGTGTTATTAGTTACCCTTGTGGGAAACATTGTGTTACATAGATAAAAGTTATATGATTTCAAGGTGTGAATATATCTTCGTGTAGTATCAGTGTCTTTTGAGATATCGATATTGAAATCTCCAAAAAGTAATGTGTCTTGTTTGTTATTGTTTAATATTATTTCGAAAGATTCAAAGAAATCTGTTATATTTGAGTTCGGCCTAGGGTAAAAAACATACAAATTTAGAGGTTTAATACTTTTTGACGTGACTGTAATTCCTAGAAAGGTATTTTCGCTGCAGCATTTTTCGATCTTCTTACTGTTGAGTGTATTATGCATGTAGATGGCGACTCCTCCTCCTCGGTCCATCTCGCGGGAAGCAAAGATTCCAGAATAGTCAGCAATATTGAAAAAAGTTTCCTCTCCTTTACGTAGCCAGGTTTCCGTAATCACGAGAATATGTACTGTTTGTGTAATGTTTTTGAGGGTTTCTTCGATTTCGTCTATTTTGTTTCTGATGCTTCTAGCGTTCATGTACATAATACGCATACAGGAATTTATAGTAGTGTATTCTTGTATACTGAAACATTTTTTTCCTTTATGTTGCCTTTAACAGTGGCCCACGTAGTTTATTTATTTATTTATTTTTTTTTTTTTCATGTTCTCCATGAAACGGTTATACACCAATATATCATGGAGAAGATTACAAATTAAAAGGTAAACACAGGCAGTTTTACTATTTTGTCACATGCGTTATAAGATAGTTACTGAATTGTCTGTAGGTGACATTGAAAATGTCGATGGCTAATGCAGAATCGTTAAGCAGTTGAGTTGCTCTGTTTATTGGCGCGTTCTGATAGGCAGAAGTCCTCGCTTTCGGAGCATATAAGAGTGCATGGGATCTCCCTCGAGTATAATTGTTAGGGACATAAAAGTTAACCTCTCTCAACATAGGCGGATTATGTATTGTACCAGAGATTAACTTAAAAAAGTGTTTGCCTAAAAATAGTCTACCCTTTCTCTGAAGCGCTCATCCATTAGCTTCCAGATTGGGCACTCTGGATTTGTTGCCCGGTGGTTTCTCGTACCTCCACTGCAATTTGAACATGTTGGTTCTTATTATTTTATTTTTATTGAATGAATAGTTAATACATATCAACAAACAAGTCCTGCTAAGCCAATTGAATTGGCTTGTCAACAGGTGCCAAGTTAAGTTACATATACATTTTATAAGTTATAATTTACATCTTAAATCTACAGATTCAACATTTTTCATACATATTAAAATAAAAAAAACTTTTTCCAATTGCCAATTTTTCACCATATATTTAACCTTATTCGTAGACCATTGCTTTATAGTGTCAGGTAATAAATTAAATATATTCGGTATGTTGTATTTATACGTTCTCTGTCCGTATTTATTATTAAATTTCGGAACTGTTAACCCGAATTTAGTGCTGTTTTTATGTTCTAATTTCTCTTTATGCTGCGTGGTAAATATATACTGAATTATGATTTTTTGCCATTGAAAAGCCTTAACAGGTAAATTTTTTGCACTCTGAAACAGCAACTGTGTATTATGTCTTTTTTGGATATAAAGGAAACATGCGCTATTATTTTTCTATCTGCACAAAAAGACTGAGCCACAGCAATTAAAAATGGCATTTCATAATATATGAAAAAAATTAATTTGCATAAAAAATGAATAATACATATTATTTAGGTATAATATTTTGTCATATAATCGATAAAATGCGTTTTTTTTAATATATATTTATCTGGTAAAATGTTTTTTTTATTAAACTTGCACGTAAATTATTTTAAATGATAAAAGGTAGTGTTTTTTTTACAAGCGTAATTTTTTTTAATTTAAATAAATTATATGCATAATAAAAAATATTTGTTCATAAAAAAACACTTAAAATTAATGTATAAGATAAAAACCATGAAAATGTTTCATTATACATATACATAAATTAATTTAAATTCTAAAAAGGCAAGTATTTTTTTTCATTATTACAGGCGAACACATTTCTGATGTGTAAATAAGAGAGTTACTATAAATGTAAGTATGCAACACTAAACACAATGAGTGCAGTGACACTGGAGGGTCTGGAATCCTTTTAAAAATAAATTATGTTTCCTTTTTTATAAAATAAATTAGAGTCCTAGGTCTGCTAGCCAGTCTAGGGCCTCAGGCGCCCCCATGTGAACCTGATCAATCCCGCCGGGGAAATAATGGACCGTGCATTCGTTGATCACATGTATCGATTCCCCTTGGCCGGGAGATCCATCGGTATCGGCCCCTTAAATAGTGGCATAGTTTGTATTTGGAGGCCTACTTTATTTGGTATCCGCTTCACTCACTGCACTACCTACACGCGCGGTAACAATAACATGGTGGCATTGCGAATAGCGCGGCGGACACAACCGTAGCGTGTTGCAGTTGGCACACTACTTTATATTTTACTTATCATTTTTTTAAATTGTAGAGATACATATTAATTACAAATAAATTTACCCATCCCAGGAACATTAAATACTAACAAATAATTTGAGTCAGTCCGCATATCCCTTATGGCCAAATCCGGATTTCGATAAAGTGAATTTATTTATTTATTTATTTGTTTGTTACAAAAATATACTATATATATTACAGCATAGATTTTGACTGCCCAACTAGGAAGGTCTCCCGTTCTAGGACAGTCAAATTGACAGTGAATATACTTAATGGTGAAATCACCGACACAATTTATTTTGAGAGATTACAAGAGTGAAAGCGAGGATACATGTAGTCTTTATATTACTATATTTTAATACATAATAAAATAAACAGTAAAATAAAATGAAAATAATAGAAATAAAATTAAAATAAAAGAAAATAAAATAAAAATTTAAATTTGTAATAAAAATTTAAATTTGTAAACAGAAGAAATAAATCAGGCGCTTGTATCACATAATTATCATACAATATTTTTTAACATCGAAATAAGACTATAAGACTTAGGAAATAAATCAGGCGCTTGTAACACATAATTATAATGCAATATTTTTTAACAGTATTTCTGACTCCAACCTGCCCAAGTCTAGTAACCATTTTGTTATTTTTGGGCCAAAGGATGGCATTTCACACAGTTTTAGTTGCGATGGAATTTTGTTATATAATTTTGGTCCCAGGTATGAAAATATTTTTTGATAATCCGCTGTGGTACTTGTTGGAATATAAAGGTCATTTCTGCCTTTGCTTCTGGTTTGATGTTGGTGTTCGATTGTTTTCATTTTATGTTTATTTTTATGAGCATAGATTATTATCTTCTTTATGTAACTCTGTCGAACATCGAGTACATTAAATTCCCTGTAGAGAGCGTCACTCGGATATCTGAAAGGTTTCTTCATAATAACACGTAAGATAGATTTCTGTGCTTTTAATAGCGGGTTTAATATTGTTATTCCTGAACCTCCCCATCCAATACAGCCGTAGGTTATTATCGAATTACATAGTCCGTAATGTATATTTTTTAAGTGGTGTGTTTTTAAAATTTCCCGCAATGAAATAAATATGTGAATCAGTGAACGCACTCTTTTAGCTAAATTTTCTATTTGGTATTTCCATTTCAGGTTATTATCAATTATAATTCCAAGATACTTAATAAATTTAACACATTCAAGAGTTTCACAATTACATGGAGAGTTATTATTTCCAAAACTACAGTCAATTTTATGTATTGTGAGCTGGTGAGGTGTTTTGGGTTGTCCTGTAATAGTAGCGCTTAAAGTTAGGTATTTGGTTTAAGATATGTTTAATGTAAGCAAATTACTGTCTAGCCACTGTTTCACCCTATTTCACACGGCATCATCTGTTCCTTTACCCGACCGAAAGCCGTATTGGTTTGGACTTAGAATTTTGTGATTCTCCACATATTCGCTCAACCTTGATTTGAAAATCTTTTCAATAACTTTAGATATTGCGCTTAACAGTGATATAGGCCTATAGTTTTCTACGAGAAATTTTGGTCCACTTTTGTGAATTAGGATGACTATTGATTTTTTAAAGTGATCAGGAAATATTCCCGAAGCAAAACTTAAGTTATAGATATATGCCAGCGGAGTAGATATCGAAGATTTTTTTTTTTAATATTTGTGTATTTAGAGTATCTGGACCCTTAGCATGTGTAGTTTTAAGACTGTTGATTGTTTTTATGATCTCTTCAACAGTAGTTGGTTTAATTTCAAGTGAATAGGTTGGATCGTTTGTTTTAATGGCTGACGCTAAAATTTCTTCAGTTTTCTGAGTATTTATTAAAATATTATTCGCTAGATTAGTGCCAACAGATGTAAAATATTTATTAGTATGACATGCGATTTTTTGAGAATCAGTTATAGTCGAATTTCCGATTTTTAACTCAACTATAGGTGTACTGGTATTTCGTTTAATTTTTGTTATGTCTCTAACAACGTTCCACGTATTTTTGCTGGAGTTGTCCTTATCGAGTAAAGATTTATAGTAACTCTCTTTACATTTGCGTTTTTACATATGTTTCGGTATCGGTAGTAGTTTTGTTGTTTAGTATCGTTCAATGGGTCCTGTTTTGCTATTTTATGAAGATGGTTCCTTTTATGTATAGATTTTACAATGCCGTTACTAATCCACGGGGTGAGTTGTAGTTTATTGTGTGAAATGTGTTTTATTGTTGAGTTATTCATAATATATGCATTGATTTCATTGATGAAATAGTTTAGAGCATTGTTTACTTCAGTTTCTTTATAGATAAATTCCCAATTTTTTTATTAAGATCATTTAACAAAGCCTCAAAGTCAATAACCATTTTATTATTGTTCTTTATTTTTTTGTGTTTTGAGTTTGGGATACTGATTGCAATGGTGTAATGATCAGTAATTGTGTTATTCATAACAAATGCATTTGAGCTTGTTATATTTCTGGAATATATATGATCCAAGCACGAGCTTGAAGTACCTTGTACCCTAGTTGGAGAATTAATATTGGAAATAAGATTACTTTCCGCCATTGCACATAAATAGTCATCACACTGTCTATACTTTACTTCTCCTATTGTATTTATATTCATGTCCCCGATTAGCATGTATTGTGTTTTATCTCTACAGTGAGACTCTCCAGGAAAGGGTGGTTGTCATTGAACGATGGAGACCTGTATATAGCTAGGATACATAAAGTCTTATTTATGTTGATTTTTAAGCAATTACACTGATGTATGTCTATTTCTTGAACAAGAGAATTTAATGTGATATCGATATAAACTACCACTCCGCTATTTTGATTAATATGTGTTTTTGTGTGATATTCATTATAGCCTGAAATTTGTTTGGTGATATAAGAATCACTTAATCTGCATTCAGTGAAAATTATTACATGGAACTTTACCACAGATTTTATTTCATCCATTAATAAAATAAAGTCGTCCAAATTATCCATAGTTCTAATATTCTGATGAACAATGTTAATTTTATTAGATCCCCAGTCGAATTGCATAATTTTATAATTATCGATTATTTCAGTAGTCGGCATTGTGATACTATCGATTTCATCATGTTGGTTATATATCATTAGAATTTATATTTATATTACTCTTTGTTTGTGATAAGTGCGTTAAAATAAAGTAAACAGTTGCAATGCTTTTTGAGATGTATAAATAGTAGTTAGAAAGGAGCCTGAGAATTTGCAGTAAATTTCTTTCCAAGTTTTACATAATATCGAGATAATTATATAAAGTATTGACAGCATAGACATATGAATATTAGTAGACCTGCCCTAAGTGATTAAAAGCGTATTATCCCCACTCCCCATACCGGTTCCATTGGAACCGGCTGGGCTGGCGTATGGCCTCAAGTGAAATTTGAAAACGTGACGTCATCATTCTTGTGCGAACTATGGTCGAGGCATCATCGGTTCATTTTACGAAATAACACGGCAAAATGTTGACTTGTACTATGAAAACTTGTAAAAATAGTTGTGAAAAAGAGAATAAACCCAATTGTCGTATTACATTCCATATATAAGCATTATTTTACTTTATTTTAAGCATATTCACATCGTATAATATAGATCAGTTTTAGAAAAATATTATACTATCATATCGAGAAACGTCTGGACGCGAAACACAAAGCTGGTTGGTTGCTGGGAAGTAAATTATGAACATTTATAAAAGTGTCTTAACTAAATACTTAAACGAAATATTCGACTCTGAAAATACAACCGAATTTTTTTTCCGAATTTGGACTTCGCAAATTTGTTCATAACGTGGCGAGTAATTTGCGCTCCCATGTAAAAATGTCTATTCATTCCAAAGCAGATTTTACTTTTAAGAAGTAATTGGTGATATTATAATGCGAGATGCCTATTTACTGTCAGATTGATTTATTGACGAATCACAGTCAGCCTTACGCCCTTCGTTCTTCAACAGTTGATTTTACCCCTCGCCATTATCTTCTCGTCTATTAATTCCTATGTCTGTGATTGACAGTGAACCTTGGGTAAGAACAGATGCAATTTTTTTTTTGCTGTTGGTGGTTATGTGGTTACATGGCGAGAGTATGCAAAAACATGAGTATAAAATACTATTAACGAAATGATCTACATTTTCCTTAAAGAATAATAAGAAGACTAAAATTTGGACCAAGTAAGGTAATTGGTAAGTATTGTAAGGATATTTGAAAGTGAGATAAGCAACTATTACAATAATTATGCTGATACATAAGAAGACTATTAGAGAAAATAAGAGTATATTATTTTGAGTATGTGAATTGTTACTAATATGACTCATGCAATCTACTTTTATCCTAAGGAATGTTAAAAAATCGTGAGTTAGGTATATAATAAGATTTTCAATTATTATAATAATTTTACTGGTACAAAAAAAGCTACTAAAGAAGGTAAGAGTGCATTATTTTTATGTATATTATTTTGTATATTTTGGGTATATGAATTGTTAATAGCGTTATTACTTAAGTAAAAGCTGGCAAGGAAAATATTATTTACGGAATGACATATTTTTATCTTAGACGGCATTAAAAAACTTGAGTTTTTGCCAAAGGAGGAAACATATAATAGGAATAGTAAATAGTGAAGATTAGCAATTATTATAACAATTGTGCTGATGGAAGAAAACACTACTAAAGGAAGTTGAAATCCATTATTTTGGGTATTTACATTATTTTTTGTGGTGAGATTCATATAAAAACTTGCGATGCAAATAATATTAATAATATTAACTGAATGATTATCGTTTTGCAGCACAGTAAAGGTTAATGTTGGGATACCATTTATCATCAGTCATAGTAGTTGACATTTTTCTCGATCAAGATCAAGGACATTTTTTATCGTAATAATTTTGGAGGTATCAGTTTGCCTTAGTAGAATACGCCCAGAAGTCGTCCAAGAGTGTTTAAAGTTATTTTCTCTAGCAAATTTTTTAGTTTGAGAGAGTAGAAATTTTCTTTTTTGTGTTAGGTGTTCAGACACATAAATCCGGTTGGCTTCTTGCGATAGTCCCGAGTCCGCTGTATTTAGTTTATTTGTGCCGGTGGTAGCGGATTTTTTATATGCTTTGATTTTGTTTAAGAAGTCATCACGAGATATAATATTGTTGAACGTCACTATTATGGATCTGGGATTCTTCTCGGACACTTTCGGTCCTAGCCTGTATATTTTTGTAATTTCAGATTGCAAGGGTGTAGTGGTGTCTCCGTGATTAATAATCTTTGATATTTTTTTTAGGGTTTCAATATTATTTTCGGTGTTAGATTCTGGAATACCTCTTATATCGATATTGCATATTTGGGCTAGGTACTCCAGCCTGTCAATTTTGTCTTCTTGTTGGGAGATAGTGTTTTGTAGGGCAGAATTTTGCGTATTTACTTCGATCATATCAGTATTGACTTTTTTCTGTGATCTTTCGATCTCGATTATACGCTTTTTCAATTCATCGTGTTGTTCCGATATAAATTGAATTGAATTTATGATTTCTTTGTTTTGCGATATGATCGATTCATATTTTTGGGTATACCTATGAATCAAATTTTTGTTCCACAAATTCCATTATAGCTGTATTAAAATTAGACAGTTCTTCAATAAATAGTTCAGAGGTGAGAAGACCTTGGTTTGCGCCATCTATATTTGAGTTTTGGAGTTTGTCAGTGCCGCTTGACTGACTGTTTGCAGATTTTGATGGTTGTATTGTCTGCTTGGTATGTTTGACGATAGATTGCTCTTGATCATTTGATATCTCACATAACAAGGTTTTAGTTTTGTTATTTTTTAAGCTTTTAAGGCACTTTTTGCATTTCCACTGTATATTTCTAGCTGCACGGCGTGAGGTTTCCACATACTCAGCGCAAGTAAAATGGTAGGTGTTTTCACAAATAGCACAAGATATGAAATCAGCTGGAGTGTCAATGTTTTTATCACAAGCGATGCACTGTGTATTCATGGTGAATTTAATATAAAAAAAGTGATTTCACGATTGATAATATTGATTATATGATGTTAGTAGTGATAGTTTCACGTAAGTTTCTAGAAATATGGCACTTTTGTGTTTTATAGAGGCTGGCTCGTTTCAGAATAGTTTGACAGTTTGTGTCAGTTTTTTGTGAACACCAAAACACTGAAAAATAACGCCACTTCACGAGATAAAAAGCACTGGTTAGATGCGCGGTCCTTGATTAAGGATAGTTGAGTACTTTAAGCTTAGTTCACTATTGATTTTTTTTATTAATTTAACGCAGACATAAAAATACGTCAACACTAGACTCTGTAGGTATAATTGATTGAATGACTGCAGTACGACTAAGAAAAGGTTTTTTCGTCACTGTGAGTTAGACTGTGTATGGTCAAACGTTCTTTTCGAGAACATGAATAATTGTAGCGGGAAAACAAAAATGTTTTTCTCCACTATGGGTAAGCATGTTCCTTAGCAATTCTACCTTTCGAGAACGAGAATAATTCCAGTGGAAACATGAAAAAGGTTTTTCTCAACTGTGGGTCTGCATATTCCTCTCAAGGCTGTCATTTAGACACTCCCTTAAACCTAGATTGCATTCAGTTGGCAATCTTTTCTCAGAGAATATAGTTAAAAGAAGGTTATAATTACACAGCACAGCTGCGTGAGTACCTATATCATATTTTACTAAATCAAAACTATGTTTTTAAATTTTTTTTATTAAATAATTAAACAATTTACAGTATAATAGTATTAACGAGTATAATCTATAATGTTAACTTAAATAATTCATACAATTAGTTTTCACGGCTTTTGATTTTTTTAATGTTCCTCTTCTATAGAAGCTGGCGCTTGTGTCTAGAGAATTTACTCCAGATACCGTATTGGGTTATCTATCATATGTATTATTTTATTAAAAATTATTATTTCTTATCCAAAAGTATTATTAAATCGCTGACAGCCCTGAATTACTAAAGCCAAATTGCGATACCTGCCCAACTATACCAACGAGAATTAATTTTGAAGGTTATAATGAACTCACTACTAATTACTCTATTATAATATTTTGCTTACAAGTCACTTTTTTATGCATATTAATATTCTATTTAAATAAAATAAACATGTTATTATAATACCCTATACCTAAATAGAATTAATTTTATATTAATTACTATCTATTATCAAAAACACCTCATATCTCGATTTATGTCAGGTCATATACAAACCTAGTACTCATTCAACTATTATTACACTAGTAGATATGTCTTTAAATTGTGTATTCTCTCACAGCAATTCTATTAACAATTATATCACTTGCAATAGTAATTTTGTATCCACATTACATGTTCTATAATTTATGACACATATTCTCCTGTGTACCACTGTATGGTTATAATCCGATGAATCTTTTTATTGAAAAAAAAACAATTTTATGGCGTTAAAATAAATAATTCTCCTTTTCGTGAATATAAATAATTGAAGTAGGAACTTCAATAAGGTTATCCGCCCGTATGAGCAGGCGTGTGTTTCTTCAAATATTTATTTCGTCAACATGAAAAGGGTTTTTCCGTGTGTCAGCTTGTGACTCGTCAAATTTCCCTTACGAGAACATGAATAACTGCAGTCGGAACACGAAAAAGGTTTTCCTTCACTGTGCCTCACCATGTGTCTCGTCAAACTTACATTAAAAGAACATGAAAAACTGCACTCGGAACATGAAAAAGGTTTTTCTCCACTGTGAGTCACCATGTGAGTCTTCAAATTTCCCTCTAGATAACATGAATAACTGCAGTTGGAACATGAAAAAGATTTTTCTCCACTGTGAGTCACCATGGGACTCTTCAAATTTCCCTTTCGAGAACATGAATAACTGCACTCGGGACATGAAAAAGGTTTTTCTCCACTGTGAGTCACCATGTGACTCTTCAAATTT
Organism: Hesperophylax magnus; assembly: GCA_026573805.1. NCBI lineage: Eukaryota > Metazoa > Arthropoda > Insecta > Trichoptera > Limnephilidae > Hesperophylax > Hesperophylax magnus. Next base: position 4,774,983 of record JAIUSX010000179.1, on the reverse strand, counting down.
CCCTCTCGAGAACATGAATAACTAGAGTTAGAACATGAAAAAGGTTTTTCTCTACTGTGAGTCACCATGTGACTCTTCAAACTTTCCTTTCTAGAACATGAATAACTGCAGTGGGAACATGAAAAAGGTTTCTCTCCGCTGTGAGTCATCATGTGTATCGACAATGTTACCTTTCGAGAACAAGAATAACTGCAGTCAGAACATGAAAAAGATTTTTCTCCACTGTGAGTCACCATGTGATTTTTCAAATATCCCTTTCGAGAACTTGAATAATTGCAATGAAAACATGAAAAGGGTTTATGTCCACTGTGAGTCACCATGTGTCTTTTCAAAGCTCCCTTTAGAGAACTTGAATAATTGCAATGAGAACATGAAAAAAGTTTTTCTTCACTGTGAGTCAGCATGTGTGTCGTCAAATCTCTCTTCCGAGAACATGAATAACTGCAGTCAGAACATGAAAAAGATTTTTCTCCAGTATGGATACGCAAGTGATGTTCTAACTTTGACTTATAAAAGCAGGAGTAGTTACAATAGGTACAAGATAATCGTTTTTCCACATGATGCGTCTTGAGATCTGTTGATAAGTGTGAAAAAAAGTACGAATCAAACTTAACAAGTGCAACAGATTAATAGAACTATTAAAAGAATATGAAATAAAAGAGTATGAATTTTTTATTTCTAACGGACAACATTAATTTTACCTGTTGTCTGGGAACTTCTTTGAAAGCGATCTAAGCATTCCTTTTTGACATCCGGAAGGTCAATGTCAATTTCCGTATAAGTAATTATCCCTGCGTCTTCTTCTAGGGATCCTGGTTCTGCGTTGATGGGTACAGTCTCTACATTAATGTTACCTGGAGAAAAGAAAAACTGCATATTGTGGGTATATATAAGCGGGTTTCTGAAATAAAACCCGCTTTTTACACTAATAATAATTTAGGAAAATATTTAATTAATACTAAAGATAAAGACGATAAACTAAGCCACTCGGGCATATATAAACTTAATTGTAATGATTGTTCTGCTTTTTATATCGGAAAAACGGCCCGGAATGTCAACTTAAGAGTAAAAGAACATATACGATGTTTAAACAATAATGCCTTTTCAGAATTTGCGAATCATTTAATAAAATCTAATCATTCATTCGATAAAATCTCTGGAACTAAAATATTGCATAAAAATGGATCTGGAATTAGATTAAACAACTTAGAAGCCCTTGAAATAAAAAAAGCAGTTAATAATAATTTAAATATAATAAATAACCAAATTAATTTATCTGATAGTCCCATATTAAATTTATTCCGCCACTGAAACTGTTATTTCCTCCCCCCCCCCCCCTCCCTCCTCATCATCCTTAATAATTTATCTCCACCTTTTCTATTTGCATCTCTTTCTATCTGTTTTGTATCTCTTTCACTCATTGTTTTCATTTACCTATATTTATATGTGCCTGTATCTAATTAGCTTTAGTTGATATTTAGCCCTGATGAAGCTTGGGACAAGCGAAACCCGGTTGGCTATCGTTATTGATTCAAAAATAAAGTGGTGTCTTACTAAGTGTATGTTTTTTCATTCAAAATATTATACCTTTTCAATACATCTATTTGAAATTCACTTTCGTTTTCTTGAAAGTATGTATGAACTACCTGACATCCAATCGAGCTGAAACTCGGCAGATACACTCGTTGTCGATGATAATGCATTGAAGTGGACATATACGCATTTATCTGAAATTGAATGACATTACAACAGTTAATATATTCAATAAATGTTGGTCATACCAAATTGGGATTTGGCTCATTTATTAGCATGGTTGACTACAGTCCCTGGAGAGGAAGATTTATTATTTAGTAAAATCTAGAAGTATATTTATTAATAAAAACAGATGTTTTTATAGCCAAAAAACTTGGTTTTTTAGAGATTCATTTTTTAAATCTGGTAATACTACTTGTTAATCGATGTTTTTATTCCGTGTTTACCAGAGTTAATGATTTATTTCTCATGGAAAAATGCTTTCCGTTTGTATTAATAATTACTAATGATGAGTTTTTATAGGTCCATAATTGAAAATGGTGGGTAAAAACAAAAATAAATAACCAAATGTAAGCAAAGACTCCCTCGCCTTCACCAGTGCTGAATAAGCCCGCGAGTCCGATCTCTATAAACGCGGTGTCGACCCACTGACCCGCATCTCGACCATTCTACCACAGTCATCGCCGTCTCTGCCTGGTGTCATCATCATCATCGATCCAGAGCCATCTCCCAACTGCGTAACTCAACTGATTTGTTATACTGACGCACAATAAACGCTGTGACAACAACAACATAATATTTTACTGTCTCACTACCAATTCCCATATATGTAAACAACCTACGTGCTTCATAGGCGATTTAATAGGTCATCTTTAATCTCTGAATGCTTACTGAAATAGTTAATTTAAGCCTCTGGTAAATATTGAGGTAAATAATCATAAATTATATGATAAGTAGTTTCGACGATATAGAAGTTCTGCTCTTTGCTGGTGATATCAAATTAAACTTTTAAACATCCAATATTAGCGACTACCTAATTTTACAGTAAAAATATGGACAAATTACCCAATTGTTGTATCGCTAACAACTTATCCCTCAACGTCGATAAATGTAAGACACTAATATTTTGTCGGGTCAAGACCCCATTATCATTTCACCACGTAATCGCTGTCACCATCTCGGCAGCAATTTTTGAACAAATTTTTTTACAGAATATTTTATTGATATGCAAAGTCCTTGTTTACGTATTTAATTTAGTCATTGGGTGACGCCATGAACAAGTAAGCGTCCTGTCCGCGAAACATGCTAAAATATTTGAAATTAACATTAAACTTTTTCTTGCTTCTACAACTTACTGGCTGTCGGAGTATACTGCAAGCATTCCATCTTTACATCCTGGTGGTCGAAATCTATTACCGTATACGGCATTTCACTTCCATCCTCTTCCTGGGTCCCTGGTTCCACTTTGATGGAAGCGCTCTCTGAGTCGGGAAGATCCATGGTCTTCTGTGATAACGTTCTGTTATATAACAGAGATATTGAACCCAGTTCAATATACATATGTACTGAAACATTTGAAAAATTTATCAGTTGACTTCGTTTTGAGGGAATTTTTATTTGTATTTTAAAATAACTTAATACCTTTTATTTGTAACATAATATTTAAAGTCTTGACGTTTTTTTTTACCTTGTTACTTTATTAGGATAACCCAGTTCAAAATACTGTAGCAAGTAAATAATTAGTATTATTTGTGATTGGTTAAAAAGATTAATTATAATTACACTCACAATTTATAATTACACATTTAATTGCTTAGTAGTAAGATACTCACAAAATTAAAATTTAATTAATAAGGGATATTGTATCGCCTTTTTATTCATGTTTAAATTGCTTTTTAGTAACCTAGGTGAATACCTGTAGTAAAAATTTATCTGAAACAGCGTGAAAGAAAACCGTTCTCGCGTTCAAAAAGTGCCGCAGGGTCCACAGAAATAATCTAACTAATACCAAGTAAATTATATATAATGCGTGTCCTTATGTTCTGTATATTTACAAATGAACTTTCTACTCCCTTGATTAATAAGTGACACGGGCTGAAAGTCTACAATGAAGAAACAAAAATGTTCTATCGTCCTTCGCGTTGAAAAAACATCTGTAGAATGTAAAAAAGCAGAAGAACCAGCTCCAATTAAACATGTTAATAAAAACGTCGCAATAAAGAAATTAGGTTTAATGAAATAAACACCCTTTACTATATAAAATACGACACTACTACGACATTACTATATAAAAGAAGCGAAACAAAAACTTTTATGTGGCCGTAAGCAAGTGAAACGTCAGATTGATACTGGATATAACTATAGACAATATTATTTTTTATGTGAGTCAATGACAGTACTTATTTACAATTGCATGAAAACAAAAATGTTAAATTTTTAATTCAAACGTTGCTCTTGTATGACAAAAATAAACATTTAAAAATTATTTGACGGTGCGTCGTTTTTGTATACAAAAGTTGCGTTTTATACAATCTCAAGGCCTACTAAAGTGATAAGCTTTGGCGCTTGACAATTTTTGAGGTGTCAAGTGATCAAATCAGTGCCGTTCCATAATAGAGCAATGACAGTTGGCAAATCGCGGCGACTGTTTTTGATACTCGCTGTCACTGCTGATTTGTATGTTTTTTACCGCAAGCGCTTTCGTAAAGAGAGTGATTAGTATTTAAGAAATAGAATTGGTCCTAATACACTGCCTTGAGGCACACTGTAGGAAATTGATATTTTTTTTCCTTATATGTATTTTGTCAGATTGGATAAGAGTTTGTTGAGTTCGGTTTGTTAGATAGTTTTCAAACCAAGTGTAGGGTACCCCTGTTATTTCGATCTGTTGAAGTTTTTTAAGCAGTAAGGGGTGAGATACCGTATCAAACGCTTTTGCGAGATCGTAAAAAAACAGCTAGTGGTTTGCGACCAATGACAAGATTATTTGAGGGCGGCTTTTGCTTGTGAAGTTCTCCCAACTTTGCGGAAGCCATATTGGTTATCCGACAGTATTTTGTTATCTTCAAGAAAATCCCCGCTTTTTCTATGATTTTAGATACTGTGCTATGTTAAGATATCGGTCGGTAGTTAATTAAATTAATTATAATGTAAAATATTTTTTTGCTATGTTAGTTCCGATATTGGAGAATAATTTATTGAAATGGTCCGATATTTTTTCAGGGTCAGAGTTGTCGTGTATTGTTTGACCTTCGATATTAATCTTAACAATGGGTGAGTTGTTTTTATTAATATTGGCAAAATCTTTAATGATATTCCAATGTTTTTGTCATTGGAAGCTTCACTGATTTGTTTTTGGTTGCATTCCATTTTAACGCTGTCAATTATATTTTTTATAGTTGTTTCTATGGCGTTTGTAGAATAATAGAGATGCATAATCGTTGGGGATTATTTCTACAGACGCTGTGAATCTTATCACGCTTTCTGATACAGGGAAGAATATCAGCAGTGACCCTTGTTTTCAGTTTAGCGTTGGATCGTTTTTTTTTAGTTTTGATGTAGGATTTGGCATCGGCCAAGTGGTCATGTAAAATATTAATAAAAGCATCACATGCAGAGGTCGCATCGGTATAAGAATATGTAAGTTCCCAGTTTTCTTTAGAGACATTGTTTAGGAGAGCGTTGTAGGAGATCTTTTTTTGGGTGAGGGTATTTTGTGGCGATTTGTAGATTGTTTGGGTGAGGGAAGTTATGATAACATAGTGATCTGTGACACATTTTAATGTTGACATTAACGCCATCGCTTTTAGTTTAGTTATGTAGTGTATTGTAGTGATTGTAATTTCTTATAGTTTTAGGGATGACATTTTTTCAAATTCACCTTTTGCTCAAAACAAGTACATTGAAATCTGCGGCTAGGTCAGTGAGAAGAATTAAGAATTCATAAAAACTTCTTATGTTCATAGGGAATATCTTAAGGGTAGAATTCGGAAGTAACAGTTGACGTACTATTACGGAATCATTAGTAGATGTCCATGGGATTGGTATTTTGTTATCTACTAAGTCTGCTTTGTCTTCCTTTTTTGGTTTTTTGATATTCATTAATTATAGCCAAGGTAATAAGATTTCTTCCTCGTGTCCCAGTACTGTGTACTGTAATGGTATGTCGTTTGTATCCTTAATTCGTATTATAGGGGAGTCGTCGCTCTTTCTTAGTAAAATTTGTCCGTCCTTCGTCCATACATATTTGTATCCCAAAGCTTTTGTCGTCTTTGCCAACCACAGGAGCTGCTTATTTTGTGGGGTTAGTTTGTCATTGATGAAGGTTTTCTGAGTTGACTCCGAGTATCTTTATTTCCTTAGGGGTGAGAATTCCTTAATTTTTTTGTGTATTATTCTTCTCTTTTGCTTCTTTTGAATTGAATTGGATTGAAATAATTTGCTTGGCCGGATTGTTGTAGAAAGTTATGAAAGAATTATTATTTAGTAGGTCGTTGCAGTATAGGGCCGACTTCAGTATTTAAATGAATTTTCGTACGTTATCAATTTGCTTCACTTGGACTTCTTGTATTTCGGTAGAATTTTCAAGTGCGCTTTGTTGGATATGATTAACAGATAGTTTGATTTTGATGTTTCGCCACGTTTTTTTTTGGGTGGTCGTTTGTTTTTTTAATTTCTTTTTCAAAATCATCAATTTTGTTCGAGCAGAATTCTACGCTCTTTAATAGCTCTTGTATATCGTTTTAAATATCTTTAAATAGTTTATGCCTTTTTTTAAATATTGCAGTTGGAGATCAATTCTATCAGTCATTTTTTGTAATAATTGTTCTTTGAAGCTTTCAAATTTATGAACCATATTACTTTTTGGGACTATTTTTAAAGATGGTTTGATTTTGATATTCATAATTTATAACTGTTAAATTATATATTTGTATTAAATTTGCACTGTTGTAAAATCTATAATAAACTGTAAAAGTTCATTTTCTTAGTCAGATGAACCTTGCCCTCGGAAAAAATTTCGACATTTTTCTGCTTCAAGGACATTTTTATATTTATAATAGTTTTTTTAGGCTAGTGAATGAATAGAGTAGGCTGAGAGCAATCATGTTGTCTATGGTCGCATCTTTTTTAAATGGCGTTGAGTTTCTTCTACCTTGTCTACTGCTCTGCTCCGCACGGTAGGTACTGCTTGCATATCTGTGGTTAAGTACTGTATAATTCCGTTACATACAAAAAGCCCGAAGATATCAATCTTGAAAGTGGTATATTTATAGTTGACATAAACCATTGTCATATCGCGTATTGAATAAATCAGTTGTCGTGTACGGAAGACAAATAATATTGCCGCATTCAGTATTTGTAAATACGTCGCAGAATAATATTGGTGGGTTACGATTTTTTAATTGCATTCATTACAGTACAAACATTTTAAAGATATGGATTTCCGATTTTCTGTTAAAAGCGGAATGACGGATCCAATAAAATGTATTACCGGATATTATCTTTGGAGATAGATATTGTATGAATTGAGTTATCTGCGATTTGTGACGATGTTCACGACCGTTTGCAAATGTCGAGATACTGCCACAATAATATACTTATTCCCAATAATTATAAGTTATGTATAAGAATTCAATGTTATTCCAAGCGACAACAAATATTCAAAGCTCATTCGAATAAGAGTTCCGTATCAACTTTGTGATGTTTCAGGTATATTTGTTTGAGCTTGAACAAATCACCAATCGCTACCACAAAGTAGTGCCATGGATCTACTTAATCTAGAAACTGTTTCCATCAAGACGGAACCAGGGCCCCAGGAGGAAGGCGGAGGTGAAATGCCGTATATGGATATAGATTTCGACCTCCAAGATGTGAAGAAAGAATGTTTGGAATATGCGGATACTACTCGTACAGCCAGTTAGTTTAATTTATACTTTTTTGGTTTATTAGATAATCTCAGTGTTAACTAGCCAGAAGGTAAAAATAAGAAATTACAAAGTAATAACAAGGTCATAGCAAAATAATACCAAAATACCAATTTTCCAATAGCGGTGTATAATAATTTGTTATTTGAAACTATCCGCATAAGGGTAAATAGATGTTCCGTAATGTAAATTAATGAGAATTAATGTTCCGTAATGTAACCAAATGAGAATAACTCGTCTTTAGGGAGGGAATATTAAATTTGTAAGACTGGTTGGATGTTGAATTCGGATGTTCGGAATTCATTACCGTTTTTAAATGTCGTGGAAACAGGACATATGCATATTCATTACATCCTCTCTTGCCGTACATAAGTATATTTGGTTGTTGTCTGTTGTAGCGTCTGCCTAAAACTACCATATTACCGAACTTTTTATTTATTTTAATTGCTTACTATAAGTTCTTGATTTCTCAAGTTTTCATCTCATGTTATACGGATATGATATAAGTCACACGTATTGATTTAAAAAACATGAATAATGCGGATTGAAGAAAACATCATTCCATAGACTAAAAATAACCAAACCCCATACTAAAAGTGCTCGGGAGATGGGTTTTTCGTTTAAGGCGGTTTAACCAGCAGACGAGAATTCAAATTTCGTTAAAAGACGGCCTCGCGATCGGACGTTTTTTTAGACCGAGACAGAAATACCGAATTCATTCCGCTGCGAGCAGTACACTCGCGCGGCTGTGAAAACTACAGCATGGTTCCGATAAAATAACAATTATTGTTGTTAAATTCTTGGTTGAAGCTTTTTTCCTAATAAGTAGTTACCTACATACATATTTGTAAATTATACGTCGGAGTGAGTTAACATAAATAAATACAAATGCAGTTTGTTGACATGGTAGATATAAAATATGTAGGTATATGAATATACATTTAAAAAAAAATTCAAATATTTGTTTAATCTGTTTTTTTTTTAAATATTTACACGAGTTTTCCAAAGGAGAGTAAAAATCGTTTGTTTTACTTATTTATTCGTTTGTCCGAAAGGTATTACCGGTAAGTTTTATTTCTAATGAAGAATTTATTTCTAATTAAGAAATTTCTAAGGAGGAGAAGTAATAGACAAGTGATAAAGAGTGCATGTCAAAAAATCGCTCCACAAAAATATCCAAAATTCGTAGATTATATTTCCTAATAAACATATAATTTATCGTTAAATGTGTCCCCGAAGAACACTCTAGAGAATTGTCGAATTTTGTGAAATCTACAAAGTCTTATTTACAGTTTACAAGTGTTTTAAACTAACTGTGAAGTGTCAGAGTGTTGTTGCCGAAAAATCAACCATCTGTTATTACATACTGTGCTAAGGCAATTCACAGTATATAGGAGTGAAATACGCCACTACACGGAAGGGAGCCGTGGCAGCGCGGGTTAACGCACAGCTATTGCTCGCACATTATCCAGCCGCGGCGCACCGAGTTCGATCCTCACACCGACCAAAAAAAAAAAAAAAAACTTTACTTTTTGTTTTTTAAATAAAATAAATTAAATTAATTAATTAATAAATAATCCTACACCATCTATCTAAAGAAATAAGAACTAATTATCGACAACATCACTGTTGAGTTTTGAAGGGAAGGAACTTGAATTGATAACGCAGAAGAAACTTTAAAGGACTCTTGGTGTTTTATTGCTCTATCCCCAATTACATTGTGAATATTCCGGAGACCCAAACTTCCCAAGAAGACTAAGGAGGGCTTGTATTTACTATTTAAGAGTTAGCGAAGAAAGAGGAAGTATAATGAGATTCAAGCCTTTTTATAATCTGTTTTGAGAGCTTGGATCTACCGACATCTATGAATGATTTCTTTAACTAATTATCTTGTGTGCATTTATAATGCAATTTTTACCTACTTAAGAGGTGTGATTCCTAGATAACAAATTATATTATTCAATTTTAAACATATATCCCGCCAAAAAACGATTAGCAATAGAGTTTTTTTACACAAAATAAAATTACTAAGAAAAAACAATTCTAATAAAATCACTTTTAGTACTAAGGATAACTGACAATATTTATAACTTTAAATACCTCACACCATATTAAATTAACTAATAATTCATATTTACTAGATCTAACTGAAGTTAAGATAAAGAATCAAATCAATATTTTTTTTTATAATAATAAAACATTTAATTTTAGGACAAACACAATACAATGATGGTTGGGCCAGGTCTTCCTTCCAGGACTGCTAATTTTGTATAATATTTTGAACAGGCACTTGCAGTGTTCTTCACTTTTCCTTTCATTAAATTGTCATCTTGACCTTTCACTTAGACCAATGTCTCACTAAAGTTTCACAAGAGGTCACGACCTCCACCACCTTTATTCATTTTGCATTTTATTTTTTATTTTTGATTGTTTATCACATAGTCTGATTTTAAATTTCCCAGCTTCTCTGAAATTTCTTCTGTTCGTTAGCGCCACACTGTGTATTGGTGCTGCCGGGTCGCTTATTATTCTCCCTGGTCCGTCCTAGGTAGGTGGTCTCCGCATTTGTTGTCCTCAATTGGCAGTAGGCATAATTTTGATATTGCCCTCTGGACCGTTCCCTGTGCTGTGTTGATGGTAGCTACTCGTACTCTTCCATCAGGTCCTGGGTGTACAGCGTGCACTCGTCCTAGCCTCCAAAAGCAAGGAGGCTCGTTATCTTCCTTCAGAATGACCATCTGGCCTGGTTGCAGCTGCCTTTGGTGGTTGCCAGTCCATTTCGTCCGGGTCTGCAGCTCAGCCAAGTATTCTTTGCGCCACCTCGACCAAAAGGATTGTATTAGTTGATTTAATTTTTGGTAATGATTCAGTCTATTGACTGCTACATTCTGCAAGTTCTGCTCCGGGATTGCTGCTAAACTCGTTCCAATGAGAAAGTGACCAGGTGTCAGGGGATTTAGGTCTTTGGGGTCATTGGACAGCGGACAGAGGGGACGGGAATTCAAGCATGATTCAATTTGACATAATACTGTGCTAAATTCCTCATATGTTAATAGTGAAGTATTTGCAACCCTTTTCAAATGATATTTTACTGATTTGACCCCTGCCTCCCAAAGTCCACCAAAGTGCGGAGCCCTTGCTGGTATGAACTTCCACTGAATAGATAAATTGGCTAAGTATTTATCGATTTTTTCATTTGAATTTTCCAAAAATTCATAGATTTCCCTTAGTTCATTATTTGCTCCCTTAAAATTAGTGGCGTTATCTGAGAACATTTTACTGGGTTTCCCTCTTCGCGAAATGAAACGTTTAAACGCATTTAGGAAGCTATCAGTGCTCAAAGACATTACTACTTCTAAATGTATCGCCTTGGAAACCATACATATAAATAGACATATATAAGATTTTACGCTGTGAGTCTTACGGCTAACACCTGATTTAATCATAATGGGGCCGCAGTAATCCACTCCGGACAATTGAAATGGACGACATTCCGTTATTCGTTCGGCCGGTAGGTCTGCCATCAGTTGTTGTTCTGTTTTCGGGTTACATCTAAAACATATAATACAGTATTTCAGAATCTTTTTTATTAAATTTTTACCCATAATTGGCCAGTATTTCATTCTTATTAACGCTAACAATGCCTGCGTCCCTGCATGTAAATATAAATAGTGGTAGTGCTTGACAATAAGCTCACTTAGTTTATGATGTGAAGGTAATACTATGGGGTGTTGTTGACTTTCCGATATCATTTTTCCGTTGGATAACCTACCCCCCACCCGGATTAAATCCTTAAACAAATAAGGATTTAATGACTTCAACCTACTACTATTCCTTACACTACCCTTGGCCTGTAAAGCCCTCATTTCTTCCGGGAATGCAAAACATTGTGCGCGAGATATTAAAATGTGAAGCGAATTTTCCAATTCGTAGACAGTTAGCGCTCCGTCACGCCTTGATAAAGAATTTCTGCAATTAAAAATAAATCGTAACATATAGGCTGCCACCCTTTGCAATTTGGTTAAACAAGAGTATCTGGAAAATATTTCCCAATCCTGTTTTACTGCTGAAATTAAAGTTATTTTTAATTTTTCTTCTGGCAGATCCAACGGCGTAACTTCACTGCTGGTATTTGGGTAATCGCCTGACGTCAACCAGGTGGGCCCATGCCACCAAATGTCAGACTTTAGTAGTTGCGACACCTTAGCGCCTCTGGATAAAACGTCCGCCGCGTTATCCTCCGATCTTACGTGTCTCCATTGTGCGGGTTGACTGGATTCCTGGATTTCAGATACCCGATTCGCCACAAATGTGTTCCACCTTGCTGGTTGTCCACGAATCCAGAATAGTGCTATCATGGAATCGCACCAGTAGGTTGTATCTATTTCATTTAAGTTCATAGCTATTTTGACATAATTAACTAACTTTGTGAGTAACACAGCACCACAAAGCTCCAGTTTTGGTAGCGATATGTTCTTCAACGGTGCCACCCTTGATTTTGATGTGACTAAATTAGAAGTTGTGTTTCCCGATTCATCAGTAGACACTATATATATACATGCTGCATAGGCTTTTTCTGACGAATCACAAAATCCATGCAGATGCAGTTTAACTTGATGTTTGCAAATTACCTTTCTCGGTATTTTTAAATTATTCAAAAGAGGTAATTCATTTATATATGAATTCCATGCGTTCATCTGGTCAGATGGAACATCTTCGTCCCACTGAATCTTAGTTTGCCACAAACCTTGCATTATCAATTTTGCGATTAAAGTTACAGGTGCTATCAGCCCCAGGGGGTCGAAAGTAGAAGCGATACATGATAACATTTGGCGTTTACTTTTAACGCACGTTTCTAAGGGCTCTACAATGTACTGAAAATGGTCTTGCTGGTTATTCCATGACAACCCTAAAATTTTCTTTTCCTTGGGGTTATCAGTAATAATCATATCTGTTTCACTCTCTGGTTTCGAACTTATAGAGGGTAAATTTGATCTCCATTTTCGTAAATTCATGCCAGCAGATGCCAAAATGCTGCTTAATTGATATTTAATAGTGAGACAGTCTGCCTCATTTTCGTCGCCAGTTATTAGATCATCCATATAAAAGTTGTATTTTAGGATTCGACTGACCTTTTTGTATGCTTCCTGATTTTCTGTTCCTAACTGCTCCAAGCATCTGGTAGCCAGAAAGGATGATGGTCCCAAACCGTAGGTGACAGTATTGAGTTGATAGTGCTGGATTTCCTTTTCCGGAGAGTCCCTCCAGACTATGCGCTGGTAATCTCTATCCTCCGGCTGCACCAATATTTGACGATACATCTTCTCGATGTCGGCAGTTAATGCATACTGGTGCTTTCTGAAAAACAATAGTTGTGCACATAACTCCTTTTGCAAAACTGGTCCTACCATGAGGGCGTCGTTTAATGATATACCAGTTGATGATTTGGCTGATCCGTCAAACACGACCCTGGTTTTGGTTGTCGTGCTAGACTCCTTTATCACTGCATGGTGTGGCAAATAATAACAAATTTTATCTTTTGGCGCTGCTTCGCACAGCGTCATATGCCCCAATTCCTGATACTCTTTCATGAACTTTTTATAATTTAGCATCAGGTCTTTATTGGCAAGGAATTTCTTCTCCATATTATAGAATCTTTTTTCAGCCACCTTTAGGGTTTCACCCATTTGATTAATATTAGGTCGCAGCGGTAATCTTACCGCAAAACGTCCTTTCTCATCTCTTTGATGCGTGTGTAAGAAGCTCTCCTCACATGCTCTTTCTTCATGGCTTCTATGTTTTACAGGAGCTAGTTCCTCTATTTTCCAAAAGCTTTCTAATTGCTTATGTAATAAATTTAAAGATAAATGACAGTAATTTACTGGCCTTTTTGGTTTCGGAGTGGCGATAGGTCCGGATACAAGCCACCCTAATTCGGTCCTTTGTAGTGTGAGTCCTGCTTCTCCAATTCTCATTCGATCGGCATGCAAGACTTCCCAAAATACCTCCGCTCCCAACAGCATATCTATCGGGCTGGTAATGTTGAAGTTTGGATCAGCTAATTTGAGACCGCTGGGGATCCCAGTGTCCTTTTTCTGAAAGGAAATTTGCGGCAGATTACTGGTCACTTCAGATATTATCAGGCATTCTATCTTCTTTTCGTATTCGGAATAGTTTGAAGTTATATTTAATTCAACTTTAGATCTTATATTTAAAACCTTATTGTGAATTCCGGTGACTGGAATATTTGCCCTTTTCGCTTTCAATTTTAATTTATTTGCAAATTTCTCACTTATAAAGTTCGATTGCGCCCCAGAATCTAGTAAAACTCTGGCTTGAATTGACTTTCCAGCATTGTTTTTTATGTTGATGATGGCAGTGGACAATAACACGAAATTTGGTTCTACCTTCGCGGCATGATTTGATACTAAAGGCGCTTCCGTAGTGGAAGATGTTGATGCCCTTTCGTGTTTTGAATCTTCTTCCTTCTTAAAATGAAGTAGTGTATTGTGATTTTCACCATCGCATTTACGGCAATTGAATTTAGATTTGCAATCCTTTAATTTATGACCGAGGTTTAAACATTTTAAACAAGCGCCTAATTTATGTATTTTATCAATTCGTTCTTTCGGCTTTAATTCGAAAAATTTGCGGCAATAATAAATCTTATGATTATCGTTGCAATGTAAACATTTTAATTTTTGTGCGGATAGTGACACCATAGTTTCTTTTTTATAATTATGCGGATTCGCTTTTCCCGGATTAAATTTTTTATCATTATTCGCCGATGCTTCTAGTACTTGGGCCCTTGCATACAAACATTTAATAAATTCTTCGTAGGTAGGCAGATTATTTTTTGTTTGGTATTGTTCCCAATGAGCTCTTGTGTTTGAGTCTAGTTTATTTGATAATAAATAAATTAAAATTACATCCCAATTTTTAGTAGTTATATTTAAATTATTTAGCGATTTTAAATGCAATTGCGCCTCGTTCAATAAGCTTCTTATTGCGACGTGATTTTCTGTCTTTACGTCCGGTAATTTAAACAACGCGTTTACATGATTATTTATAATTATTTTTGAGTTTTCGTATCTGTCTGTGAGCATTTCCCAAGCTGTAACATAATTGTCCATATGCATAGGTAATGCAGTGATTAGCTTAAATGGTTCTCCTCTGAGACAACTCTTCAAGTAATAAAATTTCTGGATGGCATCTAAGTTAGTATTGCTGTCCACTAAAGATATAAACGCGTCTCGAAACTCCATCCACTCACAATAATCCCCTTTAAATTTCGGCAATTCGATTATCGGTAACTTAATATTATTATTTGTCTGGATTGATGATTCTTTTTTATATAATCTGTCTTTCGCGTTGGCCAATGTATTAAAATAATCGTTTTCAAAGTTCGCCCGGTCATTTTGGTCATCTTCGGGAGATAGTGCTTCTATTTTATCCTGAATTCCTTCAAAGTCATCTAGCAAAGGTTCGAAACGCTTTATACGCAATTCTAGTTCGCTTTGCGTTGAAGAATCTTTGGCTAAAAAATCACTGAATCTAGTAATTTTTCCTTTACAAATTCCCCGTTGAGCGATCAGCGATTTTAAATCCATTTTGATTCAATCAGGCGTTTACTTACAGTTCACTGAGTTATCCAATTATCACATTCACTATAAATACACTTAAAAAACACTGATAACCTCCCAAAAAACGATCGTTATTGACTTTCAAACCCGTTACAATTTGACAGTTGCACAATGACAATGACTAAGCGGTTTGATAAGTTCGCCCATAGGGTATTTCTTTAAAAAACTGCCTTACCGGCTTCGCGGGTAATTCAAATAAACATTATTTTAATCTCGGAACTAACAATATTACTGTAGTTTTTTCGCAATAATCTTATTACCTACATAACTGCAATGTCGAATTATTTTTTGTTAGACTTGATCATACAGGCTTGTAACAATTTTTTTATGAGTAAGCACAATATTGATGTCATTAATTTTGCTTCTAATTTTAAGGATTTTAATTGTAAGGTAGGTAAGGTATATGGATTGGTCACTCGCCCATTTTTGTTGCTGATGTCTTCTGCTGCTTGCTGGATGCTGGAAGCTGCATGTTGGCTGGATGTTCCTTCTTCAGTGCTGGTTCATTTTTATTGATTTAATCACTCGCGTTAAATCTTCCGACTCGTAGGACCATATGTTGAGTTTTGAAGGGAAGGAACTTGAATTGATAACGCAGAAGAAACTTTAAAGGACTCTTGGTGTTTTATTGCTCTATCCCCAATTACATTGTGAATATTCCGGAGACCCAAACTTCCCAAGAAGACTAAGGAGGGCTTGTATTTACTATTTAAGAGTTAGCGAAGAAAGAGGAAGTATAATGAGATTCAAGCCTTTTTATAATCTGTTTTGAGAGCTTGGATCTACCGACATCTATGAATGATTTCTTTAACTAATTATCTTGTGTGCATTTATAATGCAATTTTTACCTACTTAAGAGGTGTGATTCCTAGATAACAAATTATATTATTCAATTTTAAACAATCACTATTAGCCAAAATCACAACCAGGCATAATGGCAACTACCAATAAAGTCCAAACACGATCAAAACAAACCGAATCACCACATCGAACTGATGCCTGTGCAGACCAGCAATATGATAAATTTATAAAGTATGTCGATAAAAAGATGGAGGATTTAAAGCAACAACTATTCAAAAAAATTGAAGATGAGACACTGAACACAAGAAAAATTTTTGAATTTGATATATCAGATATGAAAAAAAGTGTTGACCTCAGCCGTCAATATCTCATAAACATGGCAGAAAAAATTGATGAAGCAAGCAAATCTCTTGAATTCGATGATAAACAACATTTCAAAGAAAAATTAAGGAAACATGAACCAATTGTTATAATTAAACCTAAAAATCATGAACAAAAAAACACAAAAACACAAAAACACAAGAGGACATAAAGAACAACATAGATCCAGTTGATGTGGGCGTGGCCGGAATCAAGAATTTCAAAAAAGGATCAGTTATAGTGGAATTAAAAAACACAGAGGCAACAAAAAAGATCCGAAAAGAAGTTATCACTAAGCTTGGGGATAGGTATGATGTTGATATTTCTAAACCCAAGAATCCAACAGTAAAAGTGATAGGAATGACGGATAAATATACCGCCGAAGAAATAGAAAATAAAATAAGGATGCAAAATGATTATATAGACAAGGAAAACTCAAAAATATCGGTAAAATTTATAAAAGAAAATAAAAAAAGTAGTGAAAACAATAACTTTACTGTATTCATAGAAGTAGATGGAAAAACACACTCAAAAATGTTAGAGGAAGCGAAGATAAATATTGGATGGAATAGATGTGCTGTCTTCGATCATCTCTCAGTTTTGAGATGTTTCAATTGCAACGGATACAGACATAAAGCAGGCGTTTGTAAAAATAAAAAATCATGCGGAAGATGCTCAAATGAACATGATACGTCAGACTGTCAGGAAAATAGTGACAAAATCAAATGTGTAAATTGCAAACTGACAAATGAAAAACTTTCATTAAATTTGAATGATAATCACCATGCATGGAGCAAAGAGTGTCCTATTTACAAAAGAAACATAGAATCGGAGAAGAGAAAAATTGATTTTTTAGGATAAAAAAAAAGACAAACGTATACTATTTAAATATTTCAAGTCTTTTGGCCCACGTAAATGAAATTGAAGTTTTATTACAAGAATTGAAACCAGAAATTTTAATGTTAAGTGAAACATGTATAACTAGTGATATTTACGATTCTGAAGTATCATTCATTGGGTATTCAACTGTAAGATGCAATTCATTTAGTCGGCATACGGGAGGAGTTCTAATGATTATTAAAAATAGTATATCTTTTAAAATAATATCAAATGAAGTGTTTGATGAAAAAAATACATGGATACTGGCAGTACAAATAAGAAAAAACTTTATTAAAGGAACATACGCTGTATTATATCACTCACCAAACCAAAGCCATTCAAAATTCTTAGATTTTTTCGAAAGTTGGTGTAGTAAAAACATGAAAAATCAAGATATGTTTTATGTAACCGGTGACTTTAACATTGACATGAAAGTCAAGAATACCTACAGTAATAGACTTCAGAGTTTAGTGAATTATCTAGGAATGAAACAACTTGTGACCAAACCAACTAGAATCTCAAATACATCAGCAAGCATTATTGATTTAGTCATAACAAATCATTTTTACTTGAATGTTAATGTTATGGATACTCCAAAAATATCTGACCACGAAAACATATTAACAATATTTGAAACGACCACAAGTCCGAAGCCACAGGGAAAACGAAATATAACGTATAGAAAAAAAAATAACTATAATAAGGATACATTGTGTACAGCATTACAAAACAAAAAATGGATCTGCGATACCCAAGGAAATTTAGACGGAAAAGCCGATGAACTAGTAGGACATCTGAAAACAGTAGTAAATGAGCTAATGCCTTTAACTAATATTATATTAAAAGATACAAATAAATGGTATACGAAATCCCTACATATTCTACAAAAACAAAGGGATACAGCCTATAAAGCCTGTAAAATACAATTCACTGAAGAAAGGTGGGAAACTTATAAGAAACTTAGAAACATGTACAGTACAGAAATAAAACATACCAAAAATTCGTATATCAGGCAAAAAATAATTACCTCTCAAAGTGACTCAAGAAAAATGTGGACTACACTTAAAGAAATTATAAGCGGCAAACAGAGGGAAAACATTAAGGAAGTTCGGTTTCCAGATGGAGTTGAAGATGATACACTTAAAATAGCCCAAAAATTTAACACAAATTTTGTACTTAGTGTCGAAAACATAAATAAGAGTATTCCATTAGTCGCAGATACCTCTTCTCAATCATCGGAAAAAAGAGAGAATAAAAATATTTTCAGGTTTAGTAAAATTGACAATGAGTATTTAATGAAAATCATTAAAACAATGAAACCAAAATCATCGCCGGATGGAATTACTATAAGCATAATCAAAGATGCACTGCCAGCTATAGGAGACAGATTAGTTGCACTAATAAATGAATCTCTGACTAAGGGAATTTTTCCGCAGTCATGGAAAACCTCCATAATAACACCAGTGCCCAAAATAATAAATGCTAAAAATTTCGAAGACTTCAGACCAATAAATGGATTGCCTAAATATGAACAATTACTAGAATGCATTGTGAAAGAACAGATGAGTAAATTTATAGAAAAAAATAACATCCTAGTAAAAGAACAATCTGGGTTTAGAAATAAATATTCCTGTGAAACAGCAATAAATTATGTGATAAATGAATGGAAAACAGCTATGGATCAGAAGAAAATCACAATAGCAGTGTTCTTGGATTTTAGACGTGCTTTTGAAACGATAGACAGAGAAAGGCTAATAATGAAATTGAAGGACATAGGAATCCGTGCTAATGAATTGCAGTGGTTTATTGATTACTTAAAAAATAGAAAACAAAAAACCAAAATTGGAGATACTATCTCTGAAGAACAAGAAATCAACATTGGAGTTCCTCAAGGATCTGTTTTGGGACCGCTCCTATTTATTTTATATATTAATGATATAGTGAAGTGCTTAAAGTACTGTTCCATCAAACTTTTTGCAGATGACACACTTTTATATATTATAGCAAATAATATTGAAGATGCGTTGTCAAAAATACAAAATGAACTTAATGAATTATCTAAGTGGTTAAACATAAATAAATTGAAATTAAATGTAACTAAAAGTAAATTCATGGTATTAGGGAAAAAACTAAACGTACATACTGTCCTAAATATAGACAATCAAAATATGGAAGAAGTAAAAGGAATTAAATACCTGGGAATCATAATAGATAACAAGTTAAAATTTAACACTAACTTTGAAATTTTAAATAAAAAAATGGCGAAAAAGGTTAATTTCTTAAGTAGGATAAAAGGAAAATTGGACATTAAAACAAGGATATTGGTCTACAATACCACTGTAGCATCCCATCTAAATTATTGTACAAGTGTAATATTTCTAAGTAACAAAACCCAAATTAAGAGAATGGAAGTAATCCAGAACAGAGGCATGAGGTCAATACTGTGTTGTAGCAGGTACACCAGAATAAAAACCATGCAACGTCAACTCAATATTTTAAGTGTGTGGCAACGATTAGTTTATAATACCTTAGTGTTTATTTATAAGCTAAAAAATAAAATGTTACCTGACTATATGTCAATGAATGTTAGAATTAATAGTGCAGTTCATTTATATCCTACGAGAAACTGCAACGATTTTAGGCTTCCTAAAACACACTTATCAGAAACACAAAACAATATTTATTATAAAGGTTTTAAAATGTTCAATGAACTCCCGGTAATTGTTAAGGAAGCTAAAAGTCTTGCAGTTTTTCGTGGATTATGTCTCAATGTTGTGAAATCTAAATTTTAGTATGTAAGAAGTAAATAATATTGTAGTAGTAATAGAAAATAATATATTAGGTATAAGATGTAAACTCTTATAACTAAATAAAATATACATAAAAAAAAAAAAAAAAAAAAAAAAAAAAATAAATAAATAAAAAAAAAAAAAAAAAAAAAATAATACTTATCTTTAAAGTATTACTTGATTTTATATGTATGACATTGAAAATAGGGTTTATTCCTTACAACTGAAGTAGTATATATATTAAAGCTAGGTTTTATTTCCAACTATTTTCTACGGTACCTACCTACATATGTAGTTATGCGATTGCATAATATTGTATCGCTTTCATGTATTTGTTTTCATGATTAACGGAGCGACTTGACTCGTCTAATTTTCGAAATGTTATTAAATTCACGAGTAAATTTCGATTGAAAAATCATAGGTTAGTATGTCAAAAATAACCTTGTTTTTTTTTCTCAATTCACAATATGACATTATGAAACTGACAAAAAGTAACACAAAAAATATTAAATATGTTGAATTATACCAATGTAATAGTGAATTGGACAATAAAATAGAAATTATGAACAAAAAAATGATTTGAATCGCACATCACGAATCGAAATTCATTTGGTTAGTGGCACCTTTTGACTACCAATCACAAACAGTTTCACGTACTTTGGCATAAGTTTTAACATTTATACATGAAAAAACGATGACAGACATAAACTCCTGTCCATAGTTGATTCTTTTCCCTGGAAATTAAACAACACAAAATTATCGCCAAATGTTATAAAAAATATGTGCTTATTCTGACTGATTCTTTCGAACGACTCTGTAGCATATAAGTACGTACAATGTACACGGATAATTAAATATCACTAACCTTTGTTTTTTCTGAAAATATATCTCCACGTTCGTTTTTGATGTCGTAATTTGTGCTATCTAATAAAACTTTTTTCCGAGGGTGTTTTCCTCCTCATTTTTAAGCGAGGAATTTCTTTAAAATGTTATCAAGTAGACTGGCGTGGAATAGACGTCCGCTCGCCGCCCTGTCGCAGCGGGGAATGATAAAATTTCGGCTTGCGCCGGGGTAATCACAAACAACAAACGCGAATCGAAATTAATTACTATTATGTACTTTCTTTAAGAATATATTTTTTGGTCATAAATTATTTCTAATGTTTCAATAATGTCTTGGTAAATTATTTTTCTAAAAAAATCTGAACTATACCAATTTGTAAGATCATAAATAAATAGTCCAATTGAGGGATTTTCGTCACAAAACGCGTGCTCGGATTTATTTATTAGTAATTTTATTTGAAATAAAAACAAAATTCTTATACATACATATGATAGATAATTTATTGATTGCTTATACTGTATTATTATATGATTTGAAATATTTGTTGTATAATACAACTTCACCTTTGAAAATGCAACAAATCTGCGCATCGTCCAACGGTAACACTTTATTATGATATGAAAATAATAATTTTTTTCAAAATTTTACATCTTACTTTACAAGATAAAATAACGATCTTTCGAAATCAATTTGTGTTTTTTTCTAGAAAAGTGTCCATACGTCTAAAAGTGGCCTCAAAAATGCCAAATTTCAGGTCAAGTCTACCTATTTCGCCTTAAGGATCGGTCCCTGAAGCGGACATCTTGGATCCAATCTTATCCAAATTTCCGCTTATACCTGTTAAATCAATGGTATCTTACGTAAATATTTTAGATTACAGTTATTTAATAAAAATTTTTACTTATTTGAAAAAATAATTAATAGATAAAAAAACACATAGCAATAAATTACATATTTCGATACTGTTTGCGAAGAAATAATATTTTTTTAACGAAACTTCAACTCAATTGTGATATTATCTCTCGTGTTTGAATTGGGTAGGGTTTTGTTTTATATCACTGTTCAACATACATATTGTCGTTTTATTTTTCAAGGTAGCATTAATATGGAGACAGTTACTATCAAGGCGGAACTTGGACCCCGAAAAGAAGACGAAGGGGGATTTCCTTGTATGGTAATTAACATTGATCAGTCGAATATACAAAAGGAATGCTTACCACGCTTTGAAATATTTAACCAGACATCAGGTAAAACCGGTTTTCCGTGTATGATTTAACTATGAGTCGTATTATATGTTTTTTAGAATTTAATGTGCTTATCTTACTAACTGCGGGTAATTTAACTTGTAAGGCCTTACATGAAACACTTTGTATACACCACTTTTATTTAATAATAATCTAATAATTTTTTCAAAGCCAATGGCTTCTTTGTCAAGATAATGAAAATTAACCCAAACTAAGACTTTTCTAAACCATCATTATCCGGATTATTTTTCTACAGATCTGATGACGCATCCTGTGAAAAAACCATTTCCTTGTACCCATTGTAACCACTCCTATCGTGGTATGTCAAATTTGGAACGTCACATATGCACTCACACTGGAGAAAAACCTTTTTCATGTTCCGAGTGCAACTATTCATGTTCTCTAAATGGAAACCTGACTAAACATATGCGCACTCATAGTGGAAAAAAACCTTTTTTATGTTCTGAGTGCAACTATTCATGTTCTGAAAAAGGAAACCTGACTAAACATATGCGCACTCATAGTGGAGAAAAACCTTTTTCATGTTCTTGGTGCAACAAATCATATTCTCAAAAGAGCAGTATGACGAGACATATGCTGACTCACACTGGAGAAAATCCTTATTCGTGTTCCGAGTGCAACTATTCAAGTTCTCAAAAAGAACATTTGAAGAAACACACGCTGATTCACAGTAAAGAAAAACCTTTTTCATGTTCTTTCTGCACCAATTCATTTTCTCAAAAGAGCAATTTGACGAGACATATACTGACTCATACTGGAGAAAAACCCTTTTCATGTTCTTGGTGCAACAATTCATTTTCTCGAAAGAGCAATTTGACGAGTCATATGCTGACTCACACTGGAGAAAAACCTTATTCGTGTTCTGAGTGCAACTATTTATGTTCTCGAAAAGGCCAGCTGACTGAACATATGCGCACTCATAGTGGCGAAAATCCCTTTTCATGCTCTTGGTTCAACAATTTATTTTCTCAAAAAAGCAGAATGACGAGCCATATGCTGACTCACACTGGAAAAAAACCTTTTTCATGTTCTTGATGCAACTATTCATGTTCTCAAAAAGGAAACCTGACTAAACATATGCGCCCTCAAAGTGAAGAAAAACATTTTTATGTTCTTGGTGCAACAAATCATATTCTCAAAAGAGCAGTATGACGAGACATATGCTGACTCACACTGGATAAGAACCTTTTTCATATTCCGAGTTCAACTATTCATGTTCTGAAAAAGGAAACCTGACTACACATATGCGCACTCATAGTGGAGAAAAACCTTTTTCATGTTCTTGGTGCAACAAATCATATTCTCAAAAGAGCAGTATGACGAGAGATATGCTGACTCACACTGGAGAAAATCCTTATTCGTGTTCCGAGTGCAACTATTCAAGTTCTCAAAAAGAACATTTGAAGAAACACACGCTGATTCACAGTAAAGAAAAACCTTTTTCATGTTCTTTCTGCACCAATTCATTTTCTCAAAAGAGCAATTTGACGAGACATATACTGACTCATACTGGAGAAAAACCCTTTTCATGTTCTTGGTGCAACAATTCATTTTCTCGAAAGAGCAATTTGACGAGTCATATGCTGACTCACACTGGAGAAAAACCTTATTCGTGTTCTGAGTGCAACTATTTATGTTCTCGAAAAGGCCAGCTGACTGAACATATGCGCACTCATAGTGGCGAAAATCCCTTTTCATGCTCTTGGTTCAACAATTTAT
Organism: Hesperophylax magnus; assembly: GCA_026573805.1. Taxonomy (NCBI): domain Eukaryota; kingdom Metazoa; phylum Arthropoda; class Insecta; order Trichoptera; family Limnephilidae; genus Hesperophylax; species Hesperophylax magnus. The sequence continues at coordinate 4,751,226 of JAIUSX010000179.1, read as the reverse complement.
TTTCTCAAAAAAGCAGAATGACGAGCCATATGCTGACTCACACTGGAAAAAAACCTTTTTCATGTTCTTGATGCAACTATTCATGTTCTCAAAAAGGAAACCTGACTAAACATATGCGCCCTCAAAGTGAAGAAAAACATTTTTATGTTCTTGGTGCAACAAATCATATTCTCAAAAGAGCAGTATGACGAGACATATGCTGACTCACACTGGATAAGAACCTTTTTCATATTCCGAGTTCAACTATTCATGTTCTGAAAAAGGAAACCTGACTACACATATGCGCACTCATAGTGGAGAAAAACCTTATTCATGTTCCGAGTGCAACTATTCATGTTCTGAAAAAGGAAACCTGACTACACATATGCGCACTCATAGTGGAGAAAAACCTTTTTCATGTTCCGAGTGCAACTATTCATATTCTCGAAGAGACAGTCTGAAGAGACACATACGAGAAAAACCCTTTACATGTTCTTTGTGCAACAAATCATTTTCTCGGAAGGACAGTCTGACGAGCCACATGCTGACTCACACAGGATAGAAACCTTTTTTAATTTTCCGAGTGGAACTATTCATTTTCCCAAAAATAATATTTCAAGAAACATAAGTTGATTCATAGTGGACAAAAACCTTTTTCGTGTTCTTTTTTCAAAAATTTATTTTTTCCGAAGGACCGTCTAACGAGCCACATGCTGACTCACAAGAGAAAAACCTTTTTCGTGTTCCGAGTACAACTATTCATGTTATTGAATGTGGCACCTGACGAGACACATGCTGGAGAAAAACCTTTTTTTATGTTCAGAGTGCAATTATTCATGTTTTCGAAAGAAAAATGCTAAAATGAATGTGGCACCTGATGAGACACGTGCTAAAAGAAAGCGGTAAAAACCTTTTTCATGTTCTGAGTGCAACTGTTAATCTTCTATCTCGTCTATTTACATTATGATTTCCTTCTATTGAATGAGAGTGTTATTATTTTATACAATTTAGTACCATTGAATGCGAAGCTAATGATAGTTCTTACAGGAACTTCCAGAATAATTTTTATAGTGGCTTTTTCGTTTTAATAAGTTGTCTTTAAGATAAGTCTTTTTTACTGCGGTCATTCTTATGGTTTTGAAGAAATAACTTAGTTTTTAAATTTTTAATTTAAATAGTTTCACTCCTAGATAAGTTCAATTTTAACCGATTTTAACGCTGCATTAACATCCGTTGCTCACGATTGACCCGTCGATTTCTTTCGCTCGTTAAAATCTGCGTATTCTGCTGAAACAATTTTATTGTTCGAGAAGGTGCATTATTAGAAATTCTAGTTTTTGGACTAAATGTTTAATCGCCAAGCGATATATAAGCTAGGGTGTTACAGAAAACGAGGTCCAAAATGAATCCATATTTGTTAGGTAACTGGTTAAATTGAGCAAAAGATATGAAGTTAAGTAAGGAGAGTGAACGTCGGTCTCTGTTAGTTGACATTTGTAGATTATTCCATTCAATTTTGGACATGTTATAGTCACAAATGATTAAAAACTTGTGAATGGGAAAACGGGTCGTCAAACCAAATAGTATTGGTATGACTGGTAAATTTTGATAACTTTTATATGATGTTCTTACCAAAGCAACTACGACAAATTCTTTACACTTCAATACCAACATTTCAGATTACAGATATTGTAACAAATCAATCGCGTCAAAGTAATTTTTAAACCAAGTACGCGTTCGATGAGACGATGTATGAATGTGAATGAGGCAAGAAGTGTGTGCCAAGACCGAGTTGTTTGGCGGTCCGTCCTCTCTGCCTACCCCTGCGGGGAAACGGCGTGATGGTTAGTTAGTTAGTTAGTTAAGTACGCGTTTCCTGCCCGGCGGCATGATGCTGGGTGGTGGATGAAGAATTTTCAGTTGAGTTCGAGATATGTTTCTCCGTTCGGCGACGTAAAGCTGGGCATGAGCCGAAGAAGTGCGGTGACCTGACACGGCCAATGGCCAAAGTGCAAAGTACAAAGGCGATGGCGCTGGTGGGAGATTTTGCTGGAGTCTCGGCTAGGAGGCCCTGAGCTGCTGAACTGAACTTCGGCCTTACTAAGGCCACGCAGAGAACTCAATGACAACACGGTGAACAATATTGCCCTTGAAGTAGTTTTGCACAAAAACGGCGCTGTATAAATCATTCAAATATAATTATTATTTTTTATTTATTATTAATAGCATGTGTTAAATTGACAATGACGATGTGAACAATGTAGAAGCAACCCGAACTAAATGACAACTAGTTGAGATTTAGAAATAAGTAGATCTTAGTATAATTAAGAGTATATGTTAAAACTTGGCCAAACCGAATTAAAACCCTATTGCATAAATAATTTACACCTATCTCTTTGTAACTAAATTTATCACCCTCGTCCCAACTTAAGTGACCCGATTTGGTGAGAATGCAGTAACTCTAGGCCGACGAAACTATGTATGTATTTGTCTTAGTTCAAACCAACTCTAGGCCGACGAAACTATGTATGTATGTTACTTGCTTCATACCAAATCTAGGCTGACGAAACTATGTACGTATTTGTCTTGGTTCAAACCAACTTTAGGCCGACGAAACTATGTATGTATGTTACTTGCTTCATACCAACTCTAGGCTGACGAAACTATGTACGTATTTGTCTTGGTTCAAACCAACTCTAGGCCGACGAAACTATGTATGTGTGTTACTTGCTTCATACCAACTCTAGGCCGACGACACTATGTACGTATTTGTCTTGGTTCAAACCAACTCTGGGCCGACGAAACTATGTATGTATTTGATTTGGTTCAAACCAACTCTAGGCTGGCAAAATATTATTACTTATTTATTTATTTTTTTTTTTTTTCATGTTCTCCGTAAAACGGTTATTCACCAATACATTATGGAGAAGATTACAAATTAGACAAAAAGTATAGCAAAACACATAAAAAGGTCAGTTTCACTACTTTGTGACATACGTCAAAAGATAATTGTTAAACTGCCTGTAGGTTACGTTAAAAATGTCGATGGTCAATGCAGACTCGTTGAGCAGTTCAGTCGCTCTGTTGACTGGGGCGGTCTGATAGGCAGAAGTCCTCGCTTTTGGAGCATAAAATAGGGTATGGGACCTTCCACGAGTATACTTGTTTGGAACATATAAGTTAATCTGTTTCAAAATAGGTGGATTATGTATAGTTCCAGAGATTATCTTAAAAAAATGTTTTCCTAAAAATATTTTTCGGCGGGCTTCTAATGTATTAAGATCGAGCATTCCTGCTAAGAATAAGGATGGATACAGGAAAGGGTAGTACATATATTCCTTCATATATAGGTAACGCATGAATCTCTTTTGTACTTTTTCTATTTATGGATGAACATTGAAAAATCCAGTTATAAAAACCCACTTAGGACACATAATATGTTCATTATATACAAAAACTAGCTAACGTTTACCCGGCGTTGTTCGACATTTCTCTACTTTCAATAAATGTAATATCCATGTATTATATATTTATTTATTATTTATTATTTGGTACAATATTTTTAACATTTCAAAGTTTTCCAGTAATGTTGGCCTCACTGGGTGGCTTGCCCGTGCTGAGGCCTTCATTTTATAATATGAAAATATAATCTACATAATATATTTAACGAGAAAATAATACATTTAAAATATAATCTTGTGTGTTTGTGAGTGATGTGTGTTTATATTGGTTTTGTGTGTTACGTGTAGGTTTTATTTTTTATTTTATGCTATGACATTTTGGTTATATTGTCTTTTAAGTTCTTTAATCCATTTTGTGTGTGAATTTATTTTTATTTTGCTCAATTTTAATTTCAAGTTTTACACTGTTGAAAGCTTTTATAGCATGGTATTGGTAGTGTCTTCGTCCAAAGCTTGAATTTACTGTCGGAGTTTTTACGTTTTCTTTTACGCTTGTATAACTGGTCTGTTAATGTTATTTTGTATATGTTGAAATTTATTTTTTTTGTCAAAAATGTAGTTTAGTAGTGTTTTAACGTATAATTGGCGTATATCTAGTACGTCACAGCGTGACTGTATCAATCAGTTTATGTTTACCTTTAAGATCGTTTTCTGTGCGGTTTCTATGTAATTGATAGCCGAGTTTGTTGCTCCTCCCCAAGCAATTCTATTATTGATTGGAAAAGGGCAAAATATATTGTTTTCAATAGTTTTATTTTATATATGTTTCTTATGTTTAGGAAAATGTGTATTGTTTTGAGAAGTTTATTTGTGATTTGTTTGATGTGAGGTATCCATCTAAGGTTATGGTCAATTACGATTCCTAGATACTTTATTAAAAAAATATAAAAACCTTTCGGTAAAAATTTTCTAAATAATAGTGAAAATCCTATCAAACTCCGTTGCATAGTTCAGAAGAACTAAGCGCACAAACAGACGGACGTGGATAGTTACTTTGTTTTATAATATTTAGAGCTAAAAAACTTATTGAAAGGGTACAATTGTATGTTTTGAAATATACCCACTTATTCTGGTTGCACAGACCGATTATATCCGATTCAATAAACTCTAATTTACTTTAAATTCAAGTGTCATTTTAAAAATTGGAACTGATTAGACAATAATTCAGACTATTGGTAGGGTTAATATTAAGGGCATAGCGAGGTTATGGCCACACCACACTCTCAACCCAGGGGATATGATGGGACACGCGGAGGTAAAGTTGCTGGCAGATGTCACCGACTTGCTTATAATCCAAATAGAGTCCCACCAGCAGCCGGGTGCAAGCCACCCTGTCCCCATTGTTGGCTGTGATGTGATCCCAAGAGAGGCCCTGCAATGCGTACAATAGAGTCAGTCAATGCGGAATTTAGCCAGTCGAGCGATTATCCTCAAAATATTATTATTTTTTCATTTACCCCACACAGAAGGCGCGGAGGAAACAAATTCTTTCAGGAATTACATCATCTTTGGGGATGCTATGGATGGGAATCTATGAATCAGTTTGTCCATAGGTGACGGACGGGAGATCTATTCCTCCCACTGTGGTATAAGGCGATGGGTCAAGAGATACCAATTGGAGTGGTTAATGGGTCACCCCAAACCATCCCCTCCCGATCTGGCACGCCATGCAGCTGGTGCAACACATCCAACCCGGGCACCCCTGCTAAATCACGAAACGTTAACGAATCACTCGTTGTGACCTATGGCAGGTTAGTCTCAAACGGCTACATAACAAAATTAGGCACTTTATGACTTCTTGCAAACATGGCAAAATATGCCAAACATCGCTAGAGTGGTTGTAATGCCTTTGTACGGTGAAAAGTTCGGAGTCACCAGTAGTGAGCACGGTACAAGAGCTGCCCGCGAGGTAATGGAAGTATACCCCTTGTCACAGCTATGGGACTGCGTCAATACACAAACTAGCCACCAGATAACCATCTACTAAGGAACACAAATGCAACTGGATGAACCAATAGAACAAGAAAATTTAGAATTATCTACGTTATTAGAAAGCTAATAATTGCGCCATTTATACTTACACACCACACCCTGTTGGTGGTGATGCACATGTGTCCATCCGTAAGTCCGTCAGGTACGCCTCTGCTTCCAGGAGGGAACAGTCTGCGGCACTCCTCTTGAGACAAGAGGGTTGCTGGGTACTGCGTCTATATTAACATGGGAACAATAACAATAAATCAATTATTTCCGTCTGCAAGGGTCCAATCTGTTCAGAGCCTGTGGGATTATAACAATAACTATTTTATTATTATTATTTATTCTGACATCTAACATCCGACACATCACATAAATATAGCAGGGACATAGCTGCATCACTCCCATGAATGGGAAGGGGAGATGGACATTTAATTTGAAGTTTTTTGGAAGATTATGAACAAAATCTGCATATATCTATATTATCTTATAAATTTAAATAAAAATGTAAATGTTCGTTTCAAAATCTTAAATCTACGAAAGTTCTTCACCGATTGCTTTGAAATGTTGACACAACGTTGCATTCGAATACGCGTGTGTTGTTATATACTTATATTATATAGATGTCACCTGTTACACGTAAAAATGCATTTTTTTCAAAAAACAGCGCCATCTGTTGGACGTAAAAGAAACATGCTCTATTATTTCTCTGTCTGCTCAGATAGACTGAGCCACAGCAATGCTTGGCGGGGTAGAGCTAGTTAAAAATAATTATAAAAATTCAAAATATTACTATTATCATTTTGAATTGTGTATTAAATAATAATATTTTAGAAAAGTTTACATGTGCCCTCACATGTATGCAAATAGTCTCGCTTATTTTTAAAAGCAAATAAGCAATAGATTGTGAAGGTTTGTTTTTTTATTTTATTTACTCAGTTTTCTGTTTTTTTTTATTGATCTGTATGTTTTGTTTTTGATATCTCTTTTTTTGCCTCTGTTCACGTTTTGCTGTTTATGTTTTTTGTTAATACATAGTGTATAATGATACTCAAACTGTGCATTATGTGAAAATTTCTTATTTGACTACAGACTTTTTCATGTTAATAGTCCGTAAATGTTCTTTATTTATTTGTCTGTGATGTATGGTAAAAAGTTGGGTATTCAAGCAATAGATGGCACCAGTCAGAAAGCTTACTCCAGAGTCCGACAGATGTCGCTAGAGTGTAGCAATTGCCTGTGGGGTATCATTGTCAGACTTCAAGCTTCTAGAAACAGAGAATTACCAACCCTCAGGTAATGAACAGTGTAGCTAAATTCAGACTTATTTATTGTAACGTAAATACACGCAATTATTGTAAAGAAGCTTTTTTTAGCTAAATCAACTAGTGAAATTTTACAACCTATAAACCATAATAACTCCCAACACTCCCCAACTCAAACACGAGAAATAATTTCTCAATTGAGTTGGGCAGTTTTCGTTAAAAATTTATATTTTTTTCGCAATCAGCCTCGAAATATCTACATTTGTAAATTATTGTAATGTGTTTGTATATTCAATAAATAAATAAATATAAGAAAAAAAAATAAAAATAAAAGAACCTTTTACTTTGTCAAGAGTTCCCAACACACTAAATCTGCAAGTAAAGGCAGAGATTAAAGCAGCAATTATTATTAGCAGTATGACATTTGAGGCTGACATTTTATGCTCATATTGAGGCAACATGTAGCACTTAATTTAGAATTCTGGGCTTTGTTCTACGCACTGCAAGGAATTTTAGAGATAACCGGGTGCTTATAGTTTAATTTAATTCCTTAGTAAGGAGTATACTTGAAAGTGGGTCGGTGATTTGGAGTCCTCACCTGGTAAAGTATTCTCTCATGTTGGAGAGAGTTCAGAAGGAATTCTTGAGATTTCTCTACATGAGGGAGTATGGCTACTACCCGTGGCTCTATCCCACTGACTTTCTTTTGGGTATGCTCGGAATGAACTATCTACGGGTCAGGAGAGATGTGCGCATTGCTACACATTTCTTTAGACTGATTCGTGGATGGTTTGAAAACTCGGTCATCATGGAGAGCATTCATTTCTATGTTCCCGATGGTTATCTACGTCACCGACAACATAGACTATTTTATCTCCCGGCCTCCAGAACTAACTTGCCAATGGTCATACCTGTGGGGAGAGCAATCTTACTGTTGAACAGAATCAATTCGGATATCGACATTTTTTGCATCAATGAAGCTTCCTTTAAAAGGCAAGCTCTATTATCACTGGTATAGTTGATATATAAACTGTTAATATTAATCTAAGAATGTTTATTCTAAAAATATTTTAAAAACGCATTGAAATTAACAATTTTGTAATTTTTTTGAAATGAATAAACAAAATTGAATTGAATTCCGATATAACACTAAACAATAAATAAATTTGAAAGGTTAAGGTCCACATGCAATTGATTCGCATGCAATGTGTGACTACAGATGGTAAGCTTACCTTATCCCATCCGACCCATCTAGTGAGGTTGAGTCCTGCCACAGAGTCCTTAGGAGTGTGGAGACAAACCGGCCGATGACTTCTACTGAAGGGGACCCTGAAACATCAGCTCAGAGTTACTCGATCATTAATTACACAATTTCATTTAGGTGGTTCCACAAGAGCGATTTTTGACATATTTGACAACTTTGCAAAAGCAATCACTTGCCATAGTATGCCAACATTATAGAACCTACAAATATATATATATATATATATATTTTTTTTTTTAAAACAAATTCCATTAATTCAATAAACAAATTTACAATGTGTGATATACATATATATATTTCACTAGTAATAAGATAAGATATTATGATATGATTAATATTTATTATTTTTCAATGTTCTCCCATAAAAAGCAATTGCTTGTGTGTATGGGATGAGGTATTATTTGTTTAGTTTCTTAGATTTTTATTTAATTTTTTAATTTTTTGTTTTTGTTTTTCTTTTATTTATTTATTTTTTTTTAAATTTAGTTTAGGTTTTCAGTATATTTTTTTAATTGTGTTTTGAATTCTTTGAAACTATCATTTAGTGATCTTATATTTTCTGGCAATTTATTGAAGAAATTTGTTCCTAAGTATTTGTAGTTTTGCTGACCCAAAGTTTTTTTACAAATCGGAATTGGTAACATGTATTTTTGCCTGAGATTTGCTATGTTTTTGAATGGTACGGTTTTGTTTAGTATATCATCTTTGTAAACTTGTAAGGTTGCGTGATACAGGAAAAGAGTATTTAATTTTCTGACTTTAAATTCTTTGAAAATGAGTTCAGATGAATATAAAAATGATTTCTTTAATATTATTTTAATTATTAGTTTTTGCGCAATTTAAAGAGGTTGTGTGTGAGTTTTATAGGCGCCCCCCCATCCTATTATACCATATTGGATTATGGATTGACAGAATGCGAAGTACGTCATTCTCAGTAGTTCTTTATTTAGAATATGTCTCAAGCAGCTAAAAATTAAGGTTAATTTTTGTACTCTGTTTTTGAGAATGGTTATATGTGGTATCCATTTTAGGCATTGGTCAATAGTGATCCCTAGATATTTGGTTGAAGTTTTAATTTCAATATTAGTACATAGTAAGTTACAGTGGTGTTGTTGAGTGCTTGGTGCAGAGTGAATTCGAATGTTTATTTCATGCGGCGTATTTGGTTTGTTTATGAAAAATGGTACGTAGTGTGTTTTTTTAGAGTTTAACGTTAGTAGGTTATTGTCAAACCATGTTTTCAATTCATTGATGTCTGAATTAGCTTTTTGTTCAGTTCTAACCATGTGTTTGCTTTTAGAAGAAGCACTGTGTCATCTGCATATGAGACAATTTCCCCGTATTTAGCAACTTCAAATATATCATTTACATATAATATGAACAAAAGTGGTCCTAAAACTGTGCCTTGTGGTATCGAGAAGTTATTACTTTCGGAATCACTTAATTCATTTAATAATTTTACTTGCTGTGGTCTATTTTCCAAAAAGCTTATAATCCAGGATAGTACCGTTCCATTTATTCCAATTAATTTTATTTTTTTTATTAAGTTAGTGTGTGAAATACTATCAAATGCTTTTTTAAGGTCAATAAATATTCCAATGCATTTTTCATTTGAGTCTAGGGCGGTATATATAAAATTTGTTATTTTTGCAATAGCATCGTGGGTGCTGGTATTTTTTTTGAAACCATACTGTTTAGAATTAATAATTTTATGTTGTTCTAGGAAGGACCAGATTTGATTTTTTACAATTTTTTCGAATATTTTTGATATATTTGATAAAAGGGATATAGGGCGGTAATTTTGTGGGTCGTTTGGGCAGTCAGCTTTATAAATCGGTGTTATTATTGTTCTTTTGTAGTTATCAGGAAATACACCTTTTATAAGGCTTGTATTTATTATATGAGTTAGGGGGTAAATTAGATATTGTTTCATTGTTTTTAATACGTTTACATTTATGTTGTCATAACCGGGTGTGGAACCCCCCCTTAAATCATCGATAATTTTTCCGACATCAGTTTCTGTTATTTTGTTGAAACTATTATATTGGTGTTGGGAAGCGTGGGGATTCTTTTTATTACTGTTGGGACATGTTTTGATGGCATTAGCCAGATTTTTTCCGACATTTGCAAAATAGTTGTTTAGAATATTACAGCATTTTTTGGTGTCAAGTTGGACATTATACGTTTTTTTCCCATCTGAAATTTCGGATACACAACTGTTCTTTCTATTTTTATTTATTATTTCGTTTATTGTAGTCCATATTTTTTTATTATTGTTTTTAGCATCTAGAATTAATTGGGAGTAGTAGCTGTTTTTCGTTTTTCGAATTAAAGTTGTTAAGATGTTTTTATATTTTTTATAATAAGAAATAATTGATTTTTTGGCAGTCGGTTGATTAGCTAATTTGTAAAGTTTGTTTTTTTTTCTAACTGCTTTCACTAATCCGATAGTGATCCAGGGTTTTATTTTCTTTGTTTTAGAGTTTTGATGCAGATTTTTAATTTCAGAGGCATTTAAAATGTGTTCTGATAATTTTTTTTCAAATAATGATGCACATTGATTGGCGCACTTACTGTTTATTATTTCAGTCCATTTTTCGGTTATGAGTGATTTTTCTAATAGTTGGTAGTTTAATGTGGTTTTTGTGGTACTTGATTTAGGTAGGTTTTTTGTTTTATTTTTTGTTTCATAGTTAAAAAGGGTTGCGTGATGATCAGTTATATTTATCTTCCAGGTTGAGGATTTGATATTTTTTATATAATTCAGGTTTACATTACACCAAATATGGTTTAGACAAGATGGCGTTTGATTTGGTACTTCACGGGTATAGTTGTTGATGCACGATTTGAAGTTAAGATGAGTCATCATGTTCAAGAAGTTATTTTTTTCTATAGAATTATGGTTATTAGAAATATTTATGTTAAAGTCACCACATATAATCGTAAAAATCTTTGTTAAATTATTCAGGTATAGATAAAGTTCGTTTGTAAAATTCGTTATGTTTGATTTGTGTGTGCGGTATATTGTAATGATTCTATAAATAGAATTTTTAAATTTAATATCTATTTTTAAACAGTTGACAAATTCAATATTTACTTCTTCTGTGTTTATCACTTCACAATCGTCACGTACAAACATAATTATTCCACTATTTTTGTTTATAGATTTTTTAGTTGCTATTCCTCGGTAGTTGGGTAGCGCACTTATGTATTGATCGCTGTTGGAGTGTGTTTCAGTTATGTTTAAGTAATAAATGTTTCAGTTTTATATATATATATAGATTTCTTCAAACGCCATAAAATAGCCATCGAATTACAAGCGTACAGTGGTACACATGATAATAATGGCAATAAATTAAAGAACAATTAATGTGTACATAAAAACACTATTGCAAGTGATGCAGTTATTAATAAATATAAGGAGTAAGATAATGCATAATTCAAAAAAAATATATACCAGTGTAACAATAGTTGAACTAATTTATACTAGGCTTGTATAAGACCTGTCACAAGTTGAAGTATGAGGTGTCTTTGATAATAGTCTGCAGTGAGTTTATTGATACCCACAAAATTAATTGTACTTGGAGTAGCTGTGTAGGCATCGCAATTTGGCATTAACAATTCAGGACTGTCAGCGATTCAATGATACTTATGGATAAGAAATAATAATTTTTTGAATAAAATAACACATATGTTACATTCCTGACATTGATTATTGTGATTGAGGTATGTTATTATAGCCTTCTTACAACTATATTCCGTGCAGTTGGATACATCCACTACTTCTGAGAAAACATTGCCAACTTCATGCAATCTAGGTATAAGCGAGTATCTAAATATGAGATGATCGGTGAAATCTAGGCGGATTCATGGCATAAGCAGTTCGGATGTTTTCATATTCAATTTCAGAGGCAAGTTTAAGTACCTCACATCTGCCTTAGGTCTCCCAAATGGTTCGCTACGTTTGGTTATTTAGCAGGGGTGCCCGGGTTCATTAAGTGAGGTGTGTTCGGGATACGTCTGCCCACCAGCTGCGTGGAGTGCCAGATCGGGAGAGGCTGGTTTGGGGAGATCCTTTAACCTCTCCAATTGGTCTCTTTTGACCCATCACCTTGCACCGCGGTGGGAGGGATAGAAATCGTTCGTCCGTCATTCCTGGAAACACTGATCCCTATCCACAGCATCTCCAAAGTTTATATAAGAGGGGAAGGAGTAGGAAAAGAGGAAGATGGAGACTATTCAGATATGTCAAGTAAAAATACGCTAACATCGAGATTCGAACCTATTAGCTCTACCACAGAGGTCACCTATATTAATATGTACCTAGTAGTTCACAATAGAGTGCTAGTACTTACCCTGATGTATGGTTGTGAGGCATGGAACTGGCAGAGGAAGGATGAAAGTAGGCTGAACGCTGTAGAAACGAAGTCCCTGAGGCATATGTGTGGTAGAACTATGTATGATCATGTAAGGCTGATGTAAGCGTAAAGATAAAAGGACGCTTAGATGCCTTGGGCGGGGAAACGGCGTAATGGTTGGTTAATTAATTAAAAAAAATATTTATTTAAAATTATATTTGATACTTACGGCATCTCCATTTCCAATAGAATTATATCATTAGTTCCTATAGTGTCGTTACCGGGGAGGTACAGCGGGTGGCGTACACTCCTTCTTACGGAGAATACCACCTCCGGATGAGGGCTAAAATTCTCCCCATCCTCCCTGCAACCAATCAATGTAATTATTAAAATTTTGGGTAAATGTACAGAAAATAGAGACAAAGTCAAAATGAACTTTTAACAAAAAAACTTCTGTGTATCGTTTAGATAACAATGAGAACTTTGTATTACACAGTCCGAAAATAATGCATTTCACGCCATGTTTTTACAATTATAATTTTGAATTGTTTTTTAGGGTAGTTTTTTTAATTATATATTTATGTTTAGTCAAAACCCAAACTGACAACTTAAGAACCTATTTTAGGGACATGGGTTAACATTTTGATTTAAATAAGGGATGAAAAAAAAATACCGTAAAATTTTTTAATTAATAAAAACGACAACAATCGAATTTAATTTAAAAAAATTTTTTTCCATTTCTGGAAACTGAAATACTTTCTTCTCGTAATAAGTTAACTACTACAAGATATTTAAAAACAAAATGTGTTTATTTAAGCGTGTCCCTGTTTTCCAGGGTTTATACAAAAACCAACTAATTTGCCCTCTACAAAAATATTGTTGTGTTTTTAATAAAAATTGTATCTGATAAAAATATTGTTGTGTTTTTAATAAAAAGTGTACCAGATAAAAATATTGTTGTGTTTTTAATAAAAAGTGTACCAGATAAAAATATTGTTGTGTTTTTAATAAAAAGTGCACCTGATAAAAATATTGTTGTGTTTTCAATAAAAAGTGTACCTGATAAAAATATTGTTATGTTTTTAATAAAAAGTGTACCTGATAAAAATATTGTTTTGTTTTTAATAAAAAGTGTACCTGATAAAAATATTGTTTTGTTTTTAATAAAAAGTGTACCTGATAAAAATATTGTTGTGTTTTTAATAAAAAGTGCACCTGATAAAAATATTGTTGTGTTTTCAATAAAAAGTGTACCTGATAAAAATATTGTTATGTTTTTAATAAAAAGTGTACCTGATAAAAATATTGTTTTGTTTTTAATAAAAAGTGTACCTGATAAAAAAATTGTAATTCGCGTTGTTCTTTGCGTTATTTATTGAGTCTTCGATTTTAAATTGGGCCGTCCAAAAATATGAAACAATATTATCTGAGATTTATTTAATACTTACAAACATAAACTTCTAACTGAAAAATCTGTATATTTCACAATTACTTACTGAATAAACTAAAATTAACAGAACTGTCAAACACACAATTGAAATTTAGCTATTTTTTTGTATTTCTTCGGTAATCTGTGTTCAAAATAACTAAAGAGTATTATTTTACAATGTATAAAATAATACTCACAAGTATAGCTTTTGGGCAAATTTACAAACATCCGCGAGCTTACGCTGGCGGAATGTGGCCAATTTGAAGAGATATGTACCTATATTATAAAATAATTACCAATTATTTCTAAAGTTCCCGTTACTTCGTTACTTCGACATTAACAGAGCTATCAGTTTTACACAGCTAGTGGTTTCACCGTTCACAAAAGATTTGGCAGAGGATCTTGTCACGGGCGAGAAGAGAAAAAAATCATATTTATTTGATAAAAATCTCAGGTTGACTTGAAACAAGTCTGACGGTACAAGTCCGTTCTGATACAGCCTGGATCATACTTACTAATGACCTCTCTAAATAGTATAAAATAAATTCGCTTTTCGTGTCTGTCTGTTTGTGCACTTAGTTCTCCTAAACTACGCAAAAGATTTTAATACGGTTTTCACTATCTTTTAGAAAATTTCTTCCGGAAGGTTTATGTATATAATACATGCATATTTTATTTATAGAAAGTATAGAAAATTCGACGTTTTGTAATCAAATCAATAAAATATAGTTTCGGGCTCTTACACTGGTAGCGCTGGCCAAACCTCGGAAGATACAACAAAATAATGTATAAACAATTATATGTCTTTTAAAAGCCTACAGAAAAGTCAGGAATGATATATATCTATCTCGTAAGGATAACCCACAGTAATCATTTTTATATTTTATTTTGACCAATAAAAAATGAATTCTTATCGAATTTAATATGTATTTAACCTTTCCTTATCTGTGGTGTGCATTTACTACACATTGCTTCTACTTAATAACTTTATAAATATAATAAATTCTGGGTTCAGATTTTAGGTTTTCCTCCGTTATACATTTATGCACTGAATTAAAAAATAAGATTTTACATAGTTTTCAAATTCAATTAAAAATTAGAGATTTTTGTTAAAAATCGGAAACAAATACACCAATACAATCAACGGTGTGATTTTTTAAATTTTTTTTTTATATTAACTCCACACAGGAGGCCCTGAAGAAAATAATTTCCCTCAGGGCCTATGTCATCTTTGGGGATGCTATGTGGAGGGTCTTTTTGTGGAGAGGAAGGAGTGAACATGGGTCTTGAAGAGTCCCATGTTGTAGGAGGGAGGAAACACAGAGGCCGGCAGTTCGTTCCACAGCCGAGCTGTTGAACTTAAGAACGAATCGTAGAAGCGACCCGTTCTCATGTGACAAATGTCAACCGTGTACAAATGTTGGGCGCGCGTTTGGCGTGTATCCCGACTACGCACCGGTGCCGAAGGGATCAATGACGCTAGTTCCTCAGCTGTGATACTAATACGCGAAGAGTGTGCGAGGAAATGACACGCTATTGATGTCCCGCTTTATTTCGCTATGCGGGAACATGAGACATCCACACGTGTGCAGTTGTATTTTGATTTTGACCATTGATACCTACGACCTCACAGCTGTGTTTGTGCCAGCCGCCAGCCGCTAGCCAGTTGGCCGCGAACCGTCATTAGATATGGACCCCTCGCACGTTTCTTTAGCATCTGCCGATGCTTTTTTCATTGTTTTCAGCAATTAAATTACAATTATTTTCACTTTTGATTCAAAATATAATAAACATAAGCGATTAGCTATGAATATTCATATTTTGCCGATATTAAATCGCTTACTTTAAGTTGTATATTGACTACACAGCACCGGAACAGTAAGTAAGGGAAAGGTTAATAGATATGTTGAGCATTAAATACATATATTAATACTCAGTTTCTTTGTTTTTTTTGCTCGCTGAAAATTAGGCAAAAATCGACCACTCTCCCCCTTAAGTTCAAACAACTCGAGGTTCGTTTTGGCGTGCCAGAAAAAAAGTCCCATTCAATTGTTTTTTTGCCGAATTCCTGGCGAGCGAAAATCGACCGCCGCTCTCACGGAGCCGCTTCGACTCGAGGTTCATAATGGCGGGACGCATTTTGGGCGAAATTCAGTAAGATTTTCTATGAAAATGTTTTCTAATTTATTCGTTCGGTGTAATTTGTCGACAAAAATTTGATTAGCATCTAGCGGCGGAAACTGGAAGCGCTCGCGGCGCGCCATACAAAATTGCGCAGTGCTCTCTCCGGCCGCCAGGTTTGCCTAACACACAAATTGCCTAACACTAAAGTTGATTTGCGTCAGTTTAATTGGCACAGCTTCGAATCGACGATTCCCCGCGAGTGTTGCCAAACGCACGGTTTCGAAACGGCCAAATTTTGGTGCATTTTCTCAATGTTTCGTTTTCATCGATCACCATCGATCTGTAAAACTGTTTTTCCTTCACCGTTTATATTTTTATTCAATTTCGAACGCACGCCGAACGCAAAATCATTAAAAAAAAATTCCTGCGCCTTTTTGCTCGAAAATGTTTCGTTTTAAGCATTACTCTAACGCAAATTAAAAAGACGATTGATTTTGATCGAGCGTCGTGTCTGATTTAATCAGGTATCGTTGATTTTTTTTTTAAATTTCACGAAAAATAAATTTTAATTTCACGATAAATATTACGAATTTCCTCATTTATCGGGAAAGATTTTTAATTTAAGTAAAATTGTTTTTCTTTGCATAGTGGTATCATTGGACAAAAATTAGTCACGTGGTCAACACGAAACCACGTGGTACGATTTTTTATAAAATCAACACGGTCTACCTGATGATTCAATTCCGTCAAAAAGGCACAGTCTACGGTTAAAATTATCGAAAAAATTCATCCTCCGAAGATTTAGGAACGTTAATCGGCCGTTCTACATCTGGCGCTCGGTTCAAAATGTCCCACAATAACCGGCTAAAGTTTTGACATTTGCTATTTTAACAAAAAATGCCAACAGTCGGGCTTTTGGTCAATCTGAAATCAGCCAATCATAGACAAACACCGAAGAGATGTTTTATTACATAGGGATGTTACTTCAAAGAAACGATAAAATCTGTGTAGGTACTTACTTTGACGGCTAATCTTTTGAAAATCGATAATGCTTTTGAACGAAATAAAATGTATTAATTATTAACGAAATAAAGTTGGGGAAAATAATTTAGCACGGGTACCGTCGCCCCGTAGTGAAAAACTACATCAATAGCGTCCCGCAATTTTGTAATTTCTACCAGGAGCGCAGAAGTTATATAGGGTGAAGCGGTGTTAATTGTTTTGTAAAATAAACATTTTTTTAATCAAAAGTTTTTCCAGTCTGAGTGTTTGTAATAAATTTGAGAGGCGGGCATGGGTACCGTCGCCCCGGGAGCCATTCATATTTTAAGTTTTTATTTCTTTATTTTTTAACGAGTAGGTACCTAATTGCGTTATGAATATATTTTTTTGATAATTTTTTTTTTAAATATATTAAGTTTGAAGATTTTTTTTTTATATAATTTTTTCCAATAAAAATTTTTACATTTTACATGTTTGTAGAGCGATGTTTTTTTCCAAAATAAAACTCGCTGGGACTTTTGAAGAATGTCGGTGACAAAAACCGTACATCGGATATGGGTATCAAATTACGCGTCTCGACTTACAGAATCCGAACGGCTCGGTGAAAAAATGATCAGTAAGCTCCTTGGCACTTTTTTTTCTCAAAATATTCATTTCTTTCTAAACAAACATATGTTTTAATACATTTGTGGTCACACATTCATTGCTTCATTCACATGCAAACATACATATTACATTAATAAAAGTTTTTAAATTTTGCGTGTTAATTGAGCGATTCTTTTTCCAAAATAACAACTTTTGAAGAATGTCGGTGACAAAAAACCGTACATACGATATGGGTATCAAATTACGCGTCTCGAACTACACAACCCGAACGGCTCGGTGAAAAAATTATCAGTAAGCTCATTGGCTCTTTTTTTTCTCAAAATATTCATTTCTTTCTAAACAAAAATATATTTTAATACATTTGTGGTCACACATTCATTGCTTCATTCACATGCAAACATAAAAATTACATTTTTAAAAGTTTTCAAATTTTGCGTGTTAATTGAGAATTTTTTTTTCCAAAATAACAACTTTTGAAGAATGTCGGTGACAAAAACCGTACATACGATATGGGTATCAAATTACGCGTCTCGACTTACAGAATCCGAATGGCTCGGTGAAAAAATGATCAGTAAGCTCCTTGGCTCTTTTTTTTCTCCAAATATACATTTCTTTTTTAAACTATTTGTAGTCCCACACCCTCGCCTCTTCTACATTCAAATACTACACCACGCAACATATTTTTACCCATTAGTTGCCTGCAACGGGCAAAAAGCTAGTGTATATTAAAATTGCCCGTCACAACATTTCATTTAAATCCATATATTAGATGATATCGCAATTTGAAAAATCACTTGCAACAAAAATATTTATGGCACGCACAAAATCCACCGCGGCGAGTACTTTTCTTTGTCGCGATAAGAAGTATATTGGAGCTCTCCGTGTTGGGGTGTTTATTGACAACATTATTTTGTTTTCAAAGATGAAACACGAATTATTATTATTTAAGTGTTGTTATTTTGTGAATATTATTTTGGAACTATAAACTGTAAAAAGTCAAATCGCTAAAAATGGATCGGACATGTGTCGCTCGGACTTATGATGCCACATTAGTGCATTGCACCCGTGCGAAGCCGGGGCGGGTCGCTACTCTATAATAACTTTTTAATGTCATTCTTCTTGTAGTGATTTGTTTTTGGGGTACTATGCCGTGTTGCGCTACCTCCTTCTTTAGCCAACGTTTCAGACAGCATTGCAGTGTCCATCATCAGGGCAGATGTGTAATCTAAGGATGTGGTGAAATGTCTTCAAATTTGATACCGTGTCGCCAGCTCCACCCCTCTAAGAGCTGACGTTAACGTATAATTTTAAAGTGGTTTTCTGCGTTTAGTTCTGCTGTAGCCGTCAATTACCGGATACCAAGAACTACTGAGCTTAGCTCCATTGTCTCTATTAACCTCTCAGACATAGAATTTTATTTATTATGTGTCCCTTTGAGAACTGTCAGAACGTGATAATTTTTGTGTTATTTACAATTTTTTTCTAAAATCTTCATAACTCACGTTTTGGGAAACGTAGCCTCATTCTAAAAAATGGTTTGGAAAGATTATGAAATCCACTATCGCATTGTGTTGTTATACGTAAATATTTGCGTTTCTAAATATACATTTTATGAAAACGTCAAAAATATGTAAAAATCGCTTACCATTATTTCAAAGCCTTGAAAATTGTACTTTTTTCTGAGTAGCATAAAGGAATAACACTTTAAATATTGAAGAAATATATTTAAAAACTATAAGTCACCTCAAAATATTAATATTTAAGGGATTTTTGTGAATTAACATAATACGGCATACTTTTGGCCGTGAAAATCTCGAATCATACCTCATTCTTCTTGGTGTATAGAAATTATTATCCAACAAGAAAAACTATTTTTACTATATTTATAAAGCGCAAATACTATTAGCTGTGCAGTACTAGCCAGATGAATAAAAGTTAAGTTCCTGATAAAAATCAGTCTGCACAAGCACGCTGCAAGTTACTTCTGAAACTTACTCCAACAGATTGTCCCACTCTGATGCCATGGTAAGGAGCCAACGCTCACTCAATAGGAAGACTGGTTTTCCATAGCTAAACACCAACCCCTGGAAAAATGCAATATTTAAATATTATATTTATATTTAATACAAGATTTTCCAATAAGAGGTGTTATTCTGATATTCAATCGTAAAAGATAAATGCTTTCGTTGCTTGTGTGGCACTTAGCGCCGTCTTGTTGAAATTAAACGTTGTCCAGATCAATACCATCTAATTCCGGCCATAAAAATCATTAATCATCTCTCGATAGCGCAATCCATTCACCGTAACTGTTGCTTCAGCCTCATTTTAGAAAAAGTAAGGTCCATTGACTCCGCCGGACCATAAACCGCACCAAACAGTCACACGTTGAGAATAAAGAGGATTTACAACAATAACTCTTGGGTTTTCCGAGCCCCAGATGCGACAATTTTGCTTGTTGATGAAGTCACCGAGGTGGAAATGGGCCTCATCACTCAAGATGATTTGCATTTGATTCACTCAAGGTAATTTTAATAATTTTAATGCGTTGTTGAAGCGTGTATCGTTCAATTTTTATTAATGGCATAGTTTCTACTTATCAAATGTCAAAAAATGACAGCTTCAAAAGTAACATCTACCGAAATAGCGGGCTATTCAAAATAACACCTCTTATTGGAAAACCCTGCATAATCTTCCTACAGAAGCAACAAAACTACTTATGAACTCTTACGTAGTCTCACGTCTCGATTTCGGCAACGAAATTTGTGCCAGCCTTCCAAAATATCAAATTGACAAACTTCAATCAGTGTTTAATGCATAACCGGGGTTTCTAAATATTCGCACATTTCAGAACACCTTCGTAACCTTCACTGGCTCAAGTGCCCTGAAAGAATCCAGTACAAACTGTGCTGGATGGTGTTTAAATCCATCAATGAAATGGCCCCACCCTACATCTCTGAACTATGCATCCCGGAAAACACTCTGCTATTAAACAGTCAACTCTTAGATCAGCAACATCATCAGCTGTAGGCAGACTGATAGAACCTAAGCGCAAGCCATGCAATGGTACTGTATATTATCCCCATATATAGTTAGTAGATCATTGTAAGCAGTCAATTGATAAGCAGTAATTGTTGATTGAGGTACTAGAACGTATTGAATTATTTGGCGTGTTGGAAATAAACCGATATAGCTCAGTGGTTTCAGAGCACCTGACCGGACATCAGAAGGTACGGGTTCAATTCCCGTTGGCGGCATTAATTTTTTCTAGAGGAGATATTTTCAATTTGTATTGATATTTCAGGCGACTAATTATTGCTTATAATTATTTGTTATCCTTTGTGCTATGCATAAATCCTTGTCTTATAATCATTAGTTTATCATTAAACAAAATAAAATTTTAAGAATTTTTATCGTTTACTCTTTGCAAATACTAGGTAGCTATTATTTTGGTAGGACTCGAAATATTAAAAAAAGGTATTTAGGTATATTTTATAAATAAATTAGGTTAGGTTAGGTTATTACAGGTAAGGTTAGGTTATTACAGGTAAGGTTAGGTTATTAAAGGTAAGGTTAGGTTATTATAGATTGGGTTAGGTTAGGTTAGGTTATTCTAGGTTAGGTTAGGTTATTATAGATGAGGTTAGGTTATTATAGATTTGGTTAGGTGAGGTTATTATGAGTTGGGTTAGGTTGAGTTATTATTTACCATAATGTGAAATAGGTTCTGTAATTTTTGCATATTATAGCAAGCGATTGCTCAAAATGTTTTTGCAAACTTGACATAATTTATTGTCTCATTAACTAAGGTTTGTTTTGTAAAATTCCCAATCGGGCAAAATAAAGATTGATGATTACAAAGATGGTTTACAACAAACTGTAGTGTTTATCTTTATAATAATAATAACAAACTTACTTGTCTTGTGTGTATTACCTACTTACATTATTGTACTCTTGTAACTACACTATATTTATATAAACTTATCGAACTCATTGTCCAAATTCCAATAACACCGTAACTATATACTTGAATTGTATCTACTTAACTACCTACCTATATCTGTTATATTTTTCTCAAGTTTATGTATTAGTTTAACCTATGTTCTGTAAAATATTCAACCGACGTACTTTGTACAATAAACTTTGCTTGCTTATGTTTACAAAATAATAACACCATAACAATAACCCTACACATTGTTATGTAAGTTCATACTCAATTTATTATGCTATGTAATTAAAATATTTTATAATGCTACTGAACAACAAAACCCATAATATGTATATGTAAAAGCCTTCTAGGCGTTAATAAAATGAAATAAATAAATAAATAAATAATAAAACAAAAATCGGCATTCGACGAAAATATTATATTTCATTTGTACAGGTGTTTCAACTCACGTATTGTTGGACATCCGAGGAATTAGTTTTAGCAAGGGAGGTCATCCAGCTCAATGATGGGCGTTCCTCTGGCTTGGGTCCGCAGAGGTCCCCCCTACTCCTGCTGTACCCATTCTGCTGGCACGGGTACAATTCCTCTGCTAGGTCCACGCAGTCTGCAAGCAACGAGAAAACATTATTATTTATATGTATGTAAAGGAATTGAGGTAAATATACAGAAAATAGGCAAACGATTAATAAGCACTTTTAGAGCATTCTGGTCGCTTGCGGGCTCAATAGGTCGGAATTTTTGCAAACCCAGTTTGCCACCTCTTACCAGACCTGACGGCTCACTAGCAAACACCGCCACCGAAAAGGCTAACCTATCAGGGAAAATTTTTGCGGAAAACTCGACCCTCGATGACGGAGGTGCTGTTCCGCCGTCGGTTCCTCACTGCGGCTTCTATATGAAAAAGCTGAGGATCCGGCATCGGGATGTACTCCACGTTATACGGGGGCTCGATGTTAACAAAGCTAGTGGACCTGATGGAATACCTGCCCTGGTATTGCAGAGGTGTGCTGCGGAAATAGTTCCAGTTTTGACAAAGCTCTTCAAAATGTCCCTGAAGTGTGGCACTGTGCCCTCTGGTTGGAAAAAAGCGGTCATTCTCCCTATTCCCAAGAAAGGTGACCGCTCCAACCCGGCCAACTACCGCCCCATAGCGATCACATCAGTTGTGTCCAAAGTGATGTAACGTGTGATCAACGACAATCCGCTCACATACCTCGAGAAGAACTTTATTATCAACGACCGTCAATACGGATTCCTGCGGAACCGTTCGTGCGGTAATCTTCTCGCGTATGTCTCGCATGTTTGGGGGCGGTGCCTGGAACGTCACGGTGAGACCCAAACGGTCGCACTAGACATATCCAAGACCTTTGGCCGGGTCTGGAACCGAGGACTTGTCAGCAAATTGCCTTCTAACGGACTTCCCGCATCCCTGTGTACGTGGATTGCTGACTTTTTAAGGGATAGGTCGATTCAGGCGGTTGCTGACGGCTTCACCTCTTCCTTGCACTCCATAAATGCTGGCGTCCCACAGGGATCGGTTCTGTCTCCGACTTTATTTTTGTTGCACATCAATGACCTTTTGACATGTGCACCGATTCATTGTTACGCGGATGACAGTACAGTTCATGATAGCTTTTTGTTTGACAAGCCCCCAAAGGGCACACAAACTCCAACGGCTCGGAGGGCTTTGAAGCAGAGAATGGACGGTTATCTCGAGAGTATTTCCTCCTGGGGTAAAAATAATCTCGTCGAATTTAATGTTTCAAAGACCCAATTCTGTCTGATTACGTCTAAAAGGGATCCAAATGATAATCTAGTCTCCTTCAACGGAAGCAATCTTCCGAACAGGCCTTCCATTAATATGCTTGGTGTAACTATAAGTAACCAGCTCAGGTACGGGAACTCCATCGAAGCCAGAGTAAAGTTGGCCTCTCAGAAGCTGGGCGTACTTTACAGGGCCCGCAGATACTTTAATAGTACACAACTGCTGACCCTGTACAAATCGCAAGTGCGCCCTACTGTCGAATTTGGCAGCCATCTCTGGTCCGGAGCCCCTAAATACCTGAAAAAAACCCTTGACTCTGTGCAAAAACGGGAGGTCCGTTTGATAGATTCCCCAATCTTAACAAACGGACTGCAATCTTTAGAGCACAGGCGTCAGGTAGGTATGCTGTCCTTGTTCTATCGGTATTACAATGGAAGATGGTCTGAGGAACTAGCGTCATTGATCCCTTCGGCACCGCTGCGTAGTCGGGATACACGCCAAACGCGCGCCCAACATTTGTACACGGTTGACATTTCTCACATGAGAACGGGTCGCTTCTACGATTCGTTCTTAAGTTCAACAGCTCGGCTGTGGAACGAACTGCCGGCCTCTGTGTTTCCTCCCTCCTACAACATGGGACTCTTCAAGACCCATGTTCACTCCTTCCTTTCCACAAAAAGACCCTCCACACAGCATCCCCAAAGATGACATAGGCCCTGAGGGAAATTATTTTCTTCAGGGCTTTCTGTGTGGAGTTAATATAAAAAAAAATAGAAAAAAACAGTGTAAATCTCTAATCTCTAAATAGTATAAAATAAAGTCGCTATCTTCGTCTCTCTGTTTTCGCGCTTAGTTCTTCTAAAATATGTAACATATTTTAATCTGGTTTTCACTACTATTTAGAGAATTTTTTCCTGAAGGTTTATTTTACTATTCTACTACTCCATAAGTTGAACTCCAAGAGCTCGTGTATATAATACATGCATATATTATTTAAATAAAGTGTAGAAAAGTCGGCAATTTGTAATCAAGTATAAAATATAATTATTTAGATGTATCTAATAAGGTTTAGCAAACGTTAGCAATGTAAGCGCCGGAAAATATTTTTTTACGACTTGATTACAAAACATCGATTTTCGCTACTTTTTATAAAAGTAATATGCATGTTTTAAATAGAAAATCCTTCCGCAAAAAATTCTCTAAATGATATTGGAAACCCTATCAAAATCCGTTGCGTAGTTTAGAAGAACTAAGTGCACAGACAGATGCGAATAAAGAATTTATTTTATACTGTCAAGAGATATGTTTATTGTATCTCACTACGCATAAATCATGTTTTTTCTCATGAAAATCAACCTCACTAGGACTAATCCTGTATCGTGGTTAACAATTTACATTTGTAGCGATCGTCTCGATCCAGATTATCTCGCTAAAGGTTAACAATACGGGCTACCTGTCTATGGGCTACCGACGTCTGGAACTACCTGCGATAATAATATTTTAGTTTGGCGAAGTACATTACGCGCACTCGCTAGAAGGTTCTAGCCTGTTGCCTAGAAATAGTTTCAGCGCCAACGAAAATTCCAGTAGCACCCAGACTGAGCGAGTTGTCTCCATTTTACCAGCGATCTCGCGTACCTACTGATGCCATCGGCCGGTCTATATAAATAGGCCCGACGCAGCGAGCAGTCAGTCAGTCAGTCATCAGTCAGCCAACAATTAGCACGTCAACGAGTGACAACCCGCTTGTAGGACAATATTCCCGGCTCTGCACGGCTCATCCGACAACATCCAACGGGATTTCATCACAGCGCCTTGGCCCCGGCCATCGTTCCTGGCCTGCGCTACACCGGATCACAGCGCCCTGGTACCAGCACATCTGACCAGCGCTACATCTGTGCACCTAGACCACGCGGCATCCTCCCCGGTCTATGCACAACCCGTACAACCGCCTACCAGGTCCACCGCACCTTCGGCTTTCTTTTCAGCACTGGAGCACCCGGAAGACCCACGCTCTTATTTTATTTTATTTTTATTTTATTTATTTCATTTTATTAACGCCTAGAAGGCTTTTACATATACATGTTATGGGTTTTGTTGTTCAGTAGCATTATAAAATATTTTAATTACATAGCATAATAAATTGAGTATGAACTTACATAACAATGTGTAGGGTTATTGTTATGGTGTTATTATTTTATAAACATAAGCAAGCAAAGTTTATTGTACAAAGTACGTCGGTTGAATATTTTACAGAACATAGGTTAAACTAATACATAAACTTGAGAAAAATATAACAGATATAGGTAGGTAGTTAAGTAGATACAATTCAAGTATATAGTTACGGTGTTATTGGAATTTGGACAATGAACTCTTCACCAGTTCCTGACAGTCAACCAATCCAGTCACCAGCAGCGGCGTCGACTCACTGACCCGCGCTTGACCAGCATCACCGCCTACATCCGGAGTCGTCAACATCGGTCCTGAAGTCATCTCACATACGGCAACCGGACTCAATAAAACACTGTGACCTTCACGACCTCTATCATGCTGTGCCTCCTCACCAGATCCCCAAACATTTAAAGCAAATATTTATTTATTTATTTAAACTCCATAAAATGGCTTTTACAATAGAATGATGCATCGGATTATAAGCATACAGTGGTACAAGGGAGAATATTAGTAATAAATTACAGAACAAGATACAGACGCGGATAGCGACTTTATTTTATACTATTTAGAAAAGCGTAATCTATACCAGCACTTTGTTGAATTCTACAAATTATGGTAGCTTTAGTAATGTAGTTTTAGTGATTTGTCTTATTTGTAGTATTGTTCTAGTTTCTATATTATTTTATGTTACATGCTTTATTGTTATTATTATTTAATGTGTATATTTATGATATTTACAAATGTTTTTTACACGCCAATTACCTAGCATATGCAGACGATAAAAAAATCTACTTAGTTATCAAATCAATCGAAGATTGCATTAAACTTCAAAAGGATTTCAATCGTCTTTTTGACTACTGTGGATCAAATAAACTTGTAGTAAATAATACCTCGAAGTGCAATAAATTTTCATTTACACGTAACAAAAATAAAATTTCCTTTGATTATACATTAAACGGGACCAGAGATGTGCTTTAATTCAAATTAATCCATTTCAAATGGAATTGCAAAATGCAAAATGGGTATTTTCCATTTTGCATTTTAAATGCTTTTCTAAAAACCATTTTGCATTTTGCATTTTAAATGCTTTTCTCATTGCATTTTCCATTTTAAATGCTTTTTTGGAACATTCTTCCTACTATCTCCACTCACCTTTTTTTCATAAGCCCCAAATATCAGTCGGTCCTCAACCTCGCTATGAGAGATAATTTACATTTGTCAAGTTGCTCCCTGGTAGGAGCCCTGGCAATTGAGTGATACCATTACAAAAAATACTGAACATTGGGCCATGATGCTATAATACTAAATGTTAGATAGCAGTTTCTATGTTTTTACGTTGGCAACATTAGTCCCGCGCAAATTTTTTGTGGTTTCATAATCTGTAGTCGGGGTGTTTTTGGATTTACCATCATGTAATATGTTTGTTCCACATTAATGTCCATTATGAAATGAAAAAAATTGTTTTAAAATTCTATAATTATTTTAATTGTTTGACCTGAGAAACCATTTTGCATTTTCAATGCATTTTGAACATAGGTATTTTGCATTTTACATTTGAAATGCTTTTCTAAAAACCATTTTGCATTTTGCATTTTCAAATGGAAAAGTTTTGACCCATTTCCATTTTGGATTTGAAATGGTTTTGGGTACCCATTTTGCACATCTCTGAACGGGACACATATCAAAGAAGTAGAATCTATCAGAGACCTTGGGGTAATACTGGATGTGAAATTAAACTTCATTCAACACACTGATCAATCATCAACAAAGCCAACAAAATGCTAGGATTTATAATACGTTTACCGAAACCTTTCCGCAACCTTAAGACTCTATATTCCCTTTACACAGCGTTCATCCGTCCCCACCTAGAACACTGCACACCGATCTGGACTCCTTTTTACCAAGCTCACATTGAAAGAATCGAAAGAATTCAAAAAAAAAATTTTTAAACACATTAATTATAAACAAAACTTACATTTCTCAAATTACACCGATTCTATTAATTACCACAACTTCAACTCCCTTCACACACGATGTTTGATTTTTGACCAAATCTTATTATTTAAAATTCTTAACAATGGCCCCGACTCACCAGAGCTAACCAATTTAATAAATATACATATTCCAACAAGATCAACACGGCAATCCCATTTGTTTCATTTACCTACATATAGAACTAACTTTAGAAAAAAATCACCAATTTCACGTATATGTGCCCAATATAATACTAAATTTCAAAACATAGACATTTTTAGCAATAAACTTCACAAATATCGATTAGAAGTAACACTTACGATCGAAAATTAATACAATAGTATGAAATGTATCCAGAGCATCTCCTATCCTCATCCTAAATTCCTATTCCTCCCCTCCTCACCTTAAATATATATATATATTTTTTTTTATGCAATAAATCTCCATCTCCAATCAACTTTAATATAGGAGACTTTTTTGGCTTGACTGTATTTAACATGTATATATTTATATTTTATGTATAAGCTGTTTGTCTCTTACCTTTACCAATAAATAAATAAATATTCAGTTTATCAGTTTAACGTTATTTCATGCCTAAAAAACATTGTGTATAATGTTCGATACTCTGTTCTTAAAATAACTAAATAAAATGAAACTTACAGTCGTTGGCCTTTGAGCCAGTCTTTCGCTGGCTGACAGTCGAAGACGGCAGAGGCGGGCAGGTCTCCAGTGGCTCCTCACAGCAGATATTTGTACTTGTAGGCGAGCAGAGCTAAACAGATATTATTATGTCATAAAACAAGTATTTATTTTCATCATAATTGTTCGTACATGTAAATAATTTGCTTAACCACTGTACCGCTAAGATATTGACGATAAAATACGTTGATCGCTGGATTTTCGTACGTCTGGTTTTGAAAGACCCCCTGCCTGCCGAATATTGAATTTTCCTAAAACTATTAACGTCCCTTCCCTTGCCTGTCCAACAACCGGGTGGAGGTATAGTTCCTCTGTCTTTACATTGTGCAGATAGGGGGGCCCTTGTGAGGTATTACACCAAATGAAAATGAAGCAGGATAAGCAACGGGAATTTCTTTCTGTAGCTGGCCCTATAGAACTGCCCCTTAAGTTCTTTGTTAGCGCTTATTCCGATCAGTTCTTCTTGTCATATGATATCCAATTCTTCAACATTCCATTTCCACAGTCAAAATGTCCTCAAACTTAGTTTTGAAGTCTGTGTGAAGTGCATTTAAATGTTGAACGTCATTATTACCCTGGACGTTTTTCAAAAACAAGTTGGGGAACTAGGAAAATTCGCGGCTTTCAATGTGCAATGTTTTGCTTGAATATATTAATTATTAGTTTCAGCCAATAAACGGGTTTCGGTTGCGGTTTCGTACCGGGTCACATTCGACTTTACTCGGGCGCATGTGTGGTGTATACCTCCAGAATATCTTACACATTATTTTAAAATAAGCTGACAGATACAAGTTTGTAATATCTCTAATATTATTGAAGTTTAAATTTTAAACAATAAATAGTTAATATATTTATTATTTTTTAATCAATTTGGGAGGTGGATATTGGTACCGCCGCCCCAGTTTCATTTTATAACCAACACTTCTGATATAAGTCACCCCAAGTTTTTCGCTTAGTTTGATGACTCAGCAGGGGTACCCAGTTTAATGGGGTGAGGATTGTGTTTATTTTTACGGCAGACGCATCTGCCCCTCTATTTTAAAGAGGACTTGCCAGCTATGCAAGAGACCTCTTAGTGGTAGGTTCGCTTTTTCAAAACGGGAATCTCATGCGTCAGTCTGTCAAAATGCGACGTTGCAATCTCGTTATTTTTTGAATGAGAATTCAAATCAGAGCTTGTACAGTCTTTAGTCAATGTGCAATTTCAACGCTATTTAACGGTTGGGAACACAGACATATGAATATTAATAGACGAGAAATTAAGGACGAGGGGTTAAAACAAGAGTTGCGGGACGCAGGGAGGAAAGCTGACTGTGATTCGTCAATAAATTAATCTGACAGTAAATAGGCATCTCGCATTATAATATCACCATTTACTTCTTAAAAGTAAAATCTGCTTTTGAATGAATAGACATTTTTACATGGGAGCGCAAATAACTCGCCACGTTATGAACAAATTTGCGAAGTCCAAATTCGGCAAAATAAATTTCTTCTATTTTCAGAGTCGAATATTTCGTTTACGTATTTAGTTAAGACACTTTTATAAATGTTCATAATTTACTTCCCAGCAACCAACCAGCTTTGTGTTTCGCGTCCAGACGTATCTCGATGTGATAGTATATGTTTCTACAACTGATCTATATTATACGATGTGAATATGCTTAAAATAAAGTAAAATAATGCTTATATATGGAATGTAATACGACAATTGGGTTTATTCTCTTTTTCACATCTATTTTTACAAGTTTTCATAGCACAAGCCACCATTTTGCCGTGTTATTTCGTAAAATGAACCGATGATGCCTCGACCATAGATCGCACAAGAATGATGACGTCACGTTTTTCTAAATTCATTTGAGGCCATACGTGAGCCCAGCCGGCTCCAATGGAACCGGTATGGGGAGTGGTGAATAATACGCTTTTAATCACTTAGGGCAAGTCTACTAATATTCATATGTCTATGGTTGGGAACTATTTTTTTTTAATTAGTAAGGCTGGTAGTGTTCAGTTTTGACAGAAACAAAAACAATAGCCGAAATTCGGTTACGGTTTTGGCTGAAAATCTGATTTCAAATCTACTAATGAATGAATTGATTTTATAAGTTAAATTAATTTTTAAGAATGAATTAAGTACAATTGACAAGTGTCCTAACTCTACAACATACTCCAATTATTGGAAATGCCAGTGTCTCACTGGATTTACACAGTTGGGAGTAGTTGGAACTTGATGTTAAAAGTTCAATAACTTATCTGGTAATATTTTACCTGTGGCAGAATTCCACGGGCAGACTCTTCGAGTGCACTCGGGCAGTCAGAGAATTTACGGCAAACACCGACGATGGACCCTCTCAGTCTGCAGCTTCCTGTAGCAAACATACAATTGTCACTCAGGGAAGATAAATAATTGAATAATCACTCATTGTGTTGTATATACTACCGAAGAACCGTAAGCAGAACAACCGATGTGTTACCGAGTGTCCTGTTAGGTCCGCACACAGGCATCGCGAGTCCCATCTGCCAGGAAAGTCTTCCTGTGAGTGGGCATGATGCCAAAAGAGAAATGTAAGCTAACTAACTAACTAACCATCACGTCGTTTCTCCGCAGGGGTAGGCAGAGAGGACGGACCGCCAAATAACTCGGTCTTGGCACACACTTCTTGCCTCATTCACATTCACACATACTCTTCTATAATTCTGACTCTTGACATGGTCCGACACAAGTATCTGATTCACTTGGTCGTGCCATATCTTCCTCGGGCTTCCCTGACTTCTGCTACTATTCACATTTGCATCATATATTCTCCTTACACTCCTTTCTTCGCTCATTGGCTCTGCATACCCAATCATCTATGCGTCCCTTTCTTGATATTACTCACTACGCTTACATCAGCCTTGCATTATTTGCGGATCTCCACATTTCTCACACGATCATGCATGGCTTTGCCACACATACGGCTCAGGGATCTCATTTCTCATTCATTGGAATATATTGGTGACGGTAATTTCACCTCACCGATAAGAAAAACTTTAATCAAATGTATGTACAAAGATCCTTTTGAATGTTTCGTGATGAAAATGTTACGAGTCAGGTCTATCACTTAACTTCGTTTAAAGGTTACGAGTCTGGTCTGTCACTTAAGTATGTTCAAAGGTTACGAGAGAGGTCGATCACTTAAGTATGTTCAAAGGTTACTGGTCAGGTTTGTCACTTTTGTATGTTCGAAAGTAAACAGCAAAAGATGACATTGTTGGTAAAAAGTATAACGACCAGAACAGATCAGAAGAGGTTTGTAGCGGTCTAATTCTCACATTCTATTTCAACATCAAGGACATCAGATTTACCTCGCGGTAGATTGTCTTCGATTTTTGTAGACAGCCATATTCGATGACTGTATATATTTGTGTAGAGTGCGAAAACGTGAGCAAGACAGGGATTACTATCATTATTGGAGTTCGGCGCGTTGCTGAGTATAGCCCGCAAGTACCAGCGCTGGGGGCTTGTGCTTGTGTTCTGTACCGGGAATACTAGCCCACCACCACTGTCTCCCGGGCACACGGCTGTTCCTGGAAGTAAACGAATATAGTTGGTTAGGCAGGAATTATTATTTATGGTTGTGGTTTGCGGCAGGTATCCGTATGGGCGCATGGCTGTTCCCGAAAGGAATATTATTGATAGTGTTGGTTTTCGAGAACTTACCATTGGTATATCCGGCACATAACTTATCTGACGTTAAGAATGACTTGAAGTTGGTCGGCAGCTTCTCGTAGCACTCCACACGCGCCACCACAGGGACCCCCAGGAAGTTGAGTACGTCCGATGGAGTAGCCAATTCCGTTAGTCCCCAACCAGCCATCTGCAGGATAAACACTATCATTCATCACAGCCATATTTGTATTGAGTTAAATGACATTATTTTGTCTTTAAATAATTTTTTACATCTCATAGGAGGCCCTGAGAAGAATTATTCGCCTCAGGGACGTTGTCATCTTTGGGAATGCTGTATTGAGGTTATTTTTTGGAAACGAATAAGAGGAAGTTTTGGAAAGAAAAATACATATCATAAGATCCTAAATCTGTACCTACTACCCGGGCTGGTCTCGCTGGTGTACCAACCGATAAAGTTTTTATCGTGAGCACAAATGCAAACGCAAACGTGCAAATAAGAGCTCATGTCGAATAAATTAAGAACACTTTGTCGTTTGTTCGTTGGCTATCGGCAGTCAGCTCATAAACGATAACAAGTTACCAACATTATCGATAAAACCATCAAAGATCGTCAATGCTAGCCCCTAGGTCTAGGCAGACTGAGCAAACCATGAAGGAGAAACTGAACGCCTTCATTATTAGCACGACAACTACGATGTCATCTTATCAGTAGTTGAGGTCAAGTCATCCGTACAGGGTGATACTAAGACTTTCCACCACTATTCAGTAAGATAATAATTACCTTGCCCACACTGCCCGGGATGGTCTGCCTGGTGTACAGGTCCGTGTCTGCCAGGTCCAGACAGACTGCGCGGATCGTGTCGGAGAACGTGAACGCTGTCATTAACTGGACAATAGCGATGTCGTGCTGATAATACAGGGCATCTGCTCCGTAGTACTCCCCTAAATTAACTTCACGTACCTGCAACATAATTTGTACATATGTTACTGGAGGGTCTGCAAATTGGAACACCTCGGGTTCTATTGTCACATTCTAAAATTTAGGTCCTTATACAAAACTTACTAATTTGATTATAACTTAACTAGGTTATATATAGTAGCGATGACTCGTTAATGGGGCCGGACAATTGAGCTAGATCTTTGTGATGAGCAGTATTAGTACGACTCCCGGTAAATCGTACCACGGCTCATCCTCGCGGTTGCGGCAGCCTGCAAAAGGAACATAAAAATACGACGGTCTCGGCGCATTTGAATTGGTGATATCGGAAGATTGAATTCGCCTTTGTTAAAACCACATTGAAATTTGAAGCAGATGTTTGCGGAATTCTCTCAAATATAAGAGTGAGTCATCGGCAATATTTTTGCATGTTGCCGGTTTAAAAAAAGGAGTGAATTTATAAGACGGGAATGACGAATCAAGCGATAAAATAAGGAGATTGGAGGATAGGACTTGGTTTTGTCGCTGCAGCCAGAGAAAATAAACTTAGACAGGAAAGGGCTACGCGCCAGTCAGAATTTTACGTGGTAAAAAGGCAATATTTACTTTTCACTGGCGGATTCATCACAACCTTATGTAATGACTGGGCATGATAGAACTTGAAGACGGCTCCACTTGTGGATGTGATAATACACAGCAGCAATGAATACACGTCATAGTGTTATGGCGTAACAAAGCGGTACCTAAGTACTTTCATACGGTTTAGAACATCAGTTATTGCAGGCGAATAACACTCCTTCAGATAACTCCTACAGATTCGAGAGACATGGCTTAACTGGTTGCAAGTGGCAATCGGCAGTATGCATCATAGAGATCAACATAATGGGCAAATCTTAGCTCCGGCAAGATGGAAAGCATAACAAAGCCACCAATGGCATTACGAAACACTATACTAATCTTAAATGTAAAAGATGGACGCAAGACGACTCCTCGATTTGACAGCATTCGGAACAGGGAAAAGGTTTTTCTCCACTGTGAGTCAGAATGTGGCTCGTCAAATTTCCATTTTGAGAATATTAATACCTAGTTGCACTCCGAACATTAAAACGGATTTTCTCCACTGTGCAACCCCTTCTTCATGTAGAGAGTCTTAAAAATATTGAAAACAATCTTGTAGCATTTGCACAAAAGCCAAACGTTACGAACGGAATCAAATAATATAATATTTTACTCAATATCGTAAATAATTCACACAAAAGTGATGTACAAATGACTTCTCATGGAATTGGAAACGTATTGATTAAATTATGTGGTAATATAAATAACTGTCATTGGTTCTTTGACCAAAAGGACAAACAAATTGTTTTCTTGAAACTGTGCTTAAGTAAATAAAACCAACCTCTGATTGTTGTCTGCCTATCTCCGTAGACTTCCAGGAAGAAAGGCGGATTCCTCCAACCACTCGATAGTCATACACATGAACCTGATGGCTGTGAGCTCGGTCGGAGAAGCAATGCGCGGCTGCAAACCAAAGAAAGCTTTTAATGGAATCTTTAAAATATGTATGTGAAACCCAACAAGACAAGAGTCAAATACTACGTAGAACTAGCCACCCCTTAAATTCACTAAATCTATTGACCGTGTATTATCTATACAGGGCGCGTGTGTTTTAAAATTAACACCGAAACCAAAAATATTTACTAAAAAGAAAATGCATTAGCTCGCAGTCGAAAGATCGGAAGAAGCATGGCTTTGTACCTTTTGTCGGTCTGCACGGAGCAAATTGATCTTCCAGCAAGTTCGTCCCAACGGATGTCGATAAAGATCTCTTTGAAGGCTCTCGCGGACTTTATCACTAACAATTTAATAAGTTCTTTTTAAATATATCCCTTATAGCCTTAGCTTTAAGGCGGCGTATCTATGAAAGTTAGAGTTGATGAAAATCTGACAATTTTTTTCTGGCAAAACTTCTACGTCACGCGACAAATTACGACAACACTTTTGCCACAAAATGAACGATCTCCGCGTAAGTTTTTAGAAGCATGTACATCATATTTTACATCATATTGGGTTGATGTTGATATATTTATGGCTTGTGAAGCGATGCATTTAAGGCTCGCTATTGGCCGATAAATTAGCAAATATTACGTGATGGGTTTTGTGCGATAACTTTGGGCTCCGTTTTATTTTTTACTTGTAGCAAACACTTTGTGGGTATACATAATTATAATAATTAAAATAAAATAAATTTGTTTGAATACCACTTTATTGTATGTATTTATAACCAACCGGTTTCAGTTCAACCCGAACCTTCATCAGGATTAATAAAAACATATTAAATTAATTACAGAGTTGTATTGGTACTTATAGTTAAGCTGGAAGAGGGAGAGAGAACATCAACATTGGTGGGGGTGGAAGACTTAGGTAAGAGAGAGGGGGTAAACATAGGTGCAGGGATTGGAAATATATTTAAAATGAGGCTGTTTGTTAAATCTAATTGTTTATTTAATAAATTGATTTTATTGACTTTAAGGAATTTTTTTAAACTCGATTGCTTCCGTTTTATTTTGTAGGATCTTGCGTTTATATTGTTATGAAGCACGGTCACCCTATACGTATTAAAGTACGGTCACCCTTAATTCTCCCACTCCACGCACAAAGCAGATGGTCAAGCGCTCGGTCGCTCCGTGTCCCCCGGCAGTAGAGGTGTGAATAACGGTTCTTTTCCGATACCTAATATAACAAATAACACCCCAACCTAATAACATAGTATCATACCTGTTATTTAATAACATAGTATTCCAAGAATTTGGATAAGCTTGTAGATACGTAATAACGAACGGCATCGTTATTCGTTGCTGGGGCCGAGCGGCTGAGTCGATAATGAAATGTTATATTCATATTAGGGCAGGAGAGGAGCATAAAATAAATAATGTTTATAATTTGATGATTTTTATTGCTTTGCACTTTTCTAGTGATAGTTAGGTTGCATATATACATTATGAAGTACATAAAATTGTTGAATTAATTTTGAATAAATACCTCAAATAAAAAATATATATTTTTACCACTGGAGCGATTACAGAAGTAAAAAATATTCTCCTTGATTGCTTGACATTCCTGCGCGAAAAAATTTCATTCCACATTAAAAATATCTTACCGCCGAATTTGAATATGGAGACACACAAAACTGATTAAATTGATATCTTGGCAATGAATCCAACTATATTTAATCATATATTTTTATCACATATTTTTAGGATTTAGCTATTAAAAAATTAACAACTTTTTTGTAGTTATTTAAAATATTGCATTTTTCACGTAACATGGCGATACTGAAAGTACCTATCTACCATTCTTGAACGTGCTGCAAATATACCATATAGGTACTAACGAATTACTTAAAACTAATAAATATTGTGAAATGTACAAATTTATCAAATAAAATTTACTTGCGCACGCCGTAATTTGAACCCGCGACCTCCGAATTCGTAGCCAAGGATCGTAATCTCAATCTCAACGGCGAAACAATGAACAACTATTTTGTAGTTATTTAAAATATTGCATTATTCAAGTAACATGGCGATACTGAAAGTACCTATCTACCATTCTTGAACTTCCCGCAAATATACCATATAATTATCAAACAATACTTCGTATATCTTCGGTGATCGGGAATTGCCCAAATTACGTTCTTTCCTTTTTAGAACTTGGAACTTCCAAGTTCCAAGAAGTTAACATTATTTCATAATTTTATTATTCCGTTCCGTTCGTTATTCGTTATTCGAATTATTTAGTTATTCAGTTATTTTACAAGTCAACCGTTCCATGTCAGAACGGTCGACTAGTCGACTTATAAAATAACGGGAAGTTATTCAATACTATGTTATGCGGTACTAGAGTAACAGGTATGCCATTATTTGAAGATACTATGTTATCCATACCTGTTAACGTTATATTAGGCACACCTCTACCCGGCAGTCAATATCTGGCATCAGCCTCGGACACACTGTGTCCCGCGGGTCAATAACCAGCATCGGGCCGATACATCGTCTGTTTGGTCCAAACAGGCAACGAGCTACAGCATGGCATGGCGAATCAGTAAGCAACACCAGAATATTCCCCTTTTAATTGTATTCAATTCGTAAATTCACCTAGTTACCAATTCACCCTGTTGAGGGTTAGAGAGAATTTGATAATGTGTCTTTATAGTTAAGGTGTGCTCCCCGTGTAATTCTACTATAATAAACCTTTGTCCTACAAGTTCTGTTTTGTGATAATTGAAGTGACCTTTCCCCATGTACTGACCGTTGATGAACATAGAATCTCACCGATCTACCTTGAGCTATCCTAACCTGTTGCACCCTGGTTCGACACCAGTGGTGCCCTATAATGATGGGGCCCTATTGTACACCACCTTTCACCTTTACACTGGCTTCCAATTTGGGGCCTAAACACCATTTATATTACAATATCTAGACTTTCGAAGCCAGACATTGTAGCGGTGCAATTTTTCGTCTATGGGTAAATACCGTTGATTCTTCACTGAATCATTCACTACTTGGAGAGTTTCTGAGGAGATATACCCTCCTGACCCATCCTTTACCGTTGAATTCAAGGTTTGGAACTTTTGCAACTTAACAACAATTGATAAAATAGATATTACGATAAACATTGTTATTACAGAACCTTCCTCAGAACTTACCGCTTATAACCAGATTACTCCGCACTAAGCTGCCACCGCATAACAGCACGAACTGGTTATTTTCTTCCCGATGGAAGATCGCCACGTGCCACGGGAACTGTTTTGCTTTCACACCTCCCAATCCCTCCCTCACGAGTGGCGTTGAAGCCACCGCTTCCAATCCGCATTCTGGAAACATAAAGTCATCATCATCATCATTTGATGAAGGTCCAAACATCGAACCTCTCCTCGCACAGTCTCTAAAGCAGCATAAACTACATATATTATAATATATTACAATACAATTCCACGGTTTGGTCCCCAAATTATTAGGTTCATTCACATGCGATTGAAAGAATCAAAAAGAAATTTTTAAGATACGTAAATTTTAAAATGGGCATTCCTAGAAAAAAACCTAAATTACGATAACGTACTTTGTTCACTAAATTTAATAAAATTATCTGATTGTAGAATTATTTCCGATTAAACCTGTTTGTATAAAATCATTAATCAATGTTTGAAACCCATGATTTATTAAATGTAATCTCTTTTCATACTCCAAGCAGGTCGGTTACAAGACAGTACCTACCATATTATTGTAGCGATTCTATATCAACGTCCCAATATCACACTCCTATGCGACGGATTCAACAGCTAGGAAACAAATACTACGATGTTGTTGATTAGTTCATCAATTTCAATCTAAGCATACCCTATTGAAGTTTTTTCATCAAGTAGTGAAATGGTTTAATAAAGGTATTTAATTTGACTAACACGTAATAATTTTATCAACTGAAACAGAAAAAAATATTTTGGATTTTTTATGTTTTGTGCCTGCATGCTGTGTAGATCAAGTTCAGTGATATTTTGGCCATTTATTTATTTTTCTGCAATTGTTTTAAATAGTCGTTTCCTGCACTATTTTCGTGTATAATTTCGTAAATTTTCTTATATATTTGTATGTAAAAGCCTTAATAGGCGTGAAATAAATAGATAAATATTGAAATTGTACAATTGTAAGTCTAATTATAAAAATATTATTGAAAAAACCAAGAGATTATCTAACACACCTAATTTTTGAAGAATTTAAAGTATTCAAATTTAATAATCTTGTCCACAAAAACATAATAATTCAAATAATAGAAGAAAAATAAAATCACAGCTTTTTAACTGAAAGTCGTACTCGTCAAAAACATATATTTCCATCACAAAAATGTAACACCACTTTTGCTTAACATCATTACATATATCTAGGGAAAAATACTTCAACAGCCTACCCGAAAATATCAGAACAATAGAAAACGATAAACACCTACTAAAAGCAATTAAAGAAAAGTTCAATGTAAAAATACCAAAATGATGAAACTATCTTTTTAATTAATTATAAATTTTAATATTCATAATTACAAACACTAAATATTCTCAATCTTGATACTCACCACTCTTCTAGACACAAGCGCTAGCTTCTATAGAAGAGGAACATTAAAAAATCAAAAGCAGTGAAAACTAATTTTATGAATTATTTTAGTTAACATTAATGATTATACTCTGTAAATTGATTATTCAATAAATATTTAATTAAAAAAATATATTATTATTAATAAGTTTCAAACGGATAATTTTTTTTAAAATGTGAATTTTTGCGCACCATCGCAAACCGGTGAAAAATCAATGGATAAAAATAATTTATTGTTGAATTTGAGAAGCTGGAAGTGTTTATTAAAAGAATATATATGTTTCGGGATCATTGCCATTAAAAATACGATCAGAAATTTACATTTAACCCGCCATCACTCGCATGGGGTGCTGTCAGCACCCCACGCATTTTTTAACGTAAAAATGAATAATAAGCTAGTTACGAGTCCGCGCGTCTCAGTACCTTCAAGTGACCTTTACCTTTACACGGGGAGGAAGGGGCAGTGCGGCGCGAGCAGTGTTGCCAAGTTAGCATATTATATGCTAAATTCGGCATAATTACTCCATGTTTAGCATAACTATTATGCTTTTAGCATATAGCATATTTATTTGGCTTATTTTTACAGAAACATGAAAATAATAAAAACCTATTTTTTAACTAACAAAAATGATATCGATTGAAAAACTGGTGTCTCAATGGAGAAACATAGTTCACATTAAATGGGAATCCTTGACTTCCACTGTAGAGTTTTGGAATGAAGTCATGCAATATAAAGATGCAGCTAATAATAACCCCTTAGGTGATTTATGTCAGTTTGCAATGTCTATTTTAACATTGCCGCATTCAAATGCGGACATTGAACGTGTATTTAGCCAAATGAGTCTGGTCAAAACAAAACTCCGACATCGTTTGGCGGTGAGAACCCTGAATGCCATTTTGTACGTGAGATTTGGCCTAAAGAGAGCGGGAAAGTGCTGTTTTTCTTACACTGTTCCTGACGAAATACTACGCTGCATTGGGACCAAAGAAAGTTACGACTCCGTCTCTCAGCCTTCCACATCAGCTGCTGTTAATGAAGAAGAAGAAGATGAAGATATTGATATTTTATTTCACTGATTTTATTTCAAAGTTAAATTTATGTTAGCATTTTTTTGGTATTTTTTAAAGTAATTTAGCATTTTTCTGGCATATTTTTCCCATTACTCTATTTCTCAATAAATACTAAGTTAAATTTATGTTAGCTTTTTTTTGGCATTTTTTAAAGGAATTTAGCATATTTCTGGCATATTTTTCCCATCACTCTAGCATATTTTGAAGTAGTTGAGTTTGCAACACTGGGCACGAGCGCTCGCAACGTGAGGACGTGTCAAAGTTTTCGCGAGGTGGTCACGACACCCTTATATATATACTTTTGCGGAGGTTACTTTATCAGCAAGGTTACGATAAATAAGAAAATTTTATTCGTATTTCGTTAAGACTTATTTGAGGTTAAGGCGAAGCTTAAAGCTAAATCACTATTTTGAAATCTTTATTACGAATTGGTGTACATTATGATTACCAAAAATATGCTTTATAGCCCAGTCAATGAAGGTTTTGTGTCGGAACTAATTCCCCGGAAGCCGAATTTTTCACAGATGTTAGAAGACCTTTAGACATGTATTTTTACAAAAGTCCCCGACTTTCCCCCTTGTGCTTCCTTCCCCACCCCCTCTTGAATATATTTTTCAAAGCCTTTCGGAATACGCTAATATCTCCTTAATGGTTTTATAAAATCAGATTATTTATTTATTGTTTAGTTTTAAATTAGTTATTCTAAAAAATTGTATTCTTTCATTTTTGCGAAAAAAGCTATACAATCTCTACAATTTATTAATAAAGGTAAAATATCAGTTTTTAAAATAGTATTTCAGAATATATTTGCACATAACTTTTTTCTGAGCCTGTTAACGAAAAAAAATAAATCAACAAAACTTGTAGACAATATTTTTAACTATAAAATAATGTATATAATAATGGGTTTTAATTTATAACAAGGCACGTAGGCTGTTAATAAGGAGTACGGCGCGCGGCGGCTCGAACGCGCAGCGGTTCGCGGCGCAGCGAGAAATTACAAAAACCTAAGGAAAGTAATGATTAATTGATGTGTTTTTTTTTTTATATAACAAATTCGTCTGAGTTTGAATTCGTTGAAGAGTTTTATTGTTATTTACCAGTTTTAGTTCGGAGGGGAGGGGGTAATATAAATATTTTCCCCTGCCCAATGAAGCGCTTTCATTATCCACCAACCTCCGTGCCTCGTCCTGTCTGGCTAAACAGTCATATTATGTTGTATGATTGTTTGTTACTTATTATTTAAATAAAGGTATGTAGGAAATGTATGGGAATCAGTTTACGCGTCCTCAACAGTAACCCACATGCTCAATGGACATGAATATTCTCGGGCAAACAGAGCCTACACTTTAACAGCAGCGTATCTTGTCCACGTAATGAGAGAAGAATACCGAGATATTGATGGGAAATTAAGACAAATAGAAAATATGTATCAAGATTTAGTTACGTGGAAAAAAGATATTGAGGAGGTTAATAATGATGACAATCTAAAATAGACGATTCCATATACTGAAGCAAGTGAAGACAGGGTTAAGGAATCATCGAGTAGGACTGCCAAGTTGTGGCTTTACCTTCTACATTGCATCGACCTCATGCTTAGATTTATATTTGCAGAGAAGTCTGGGAATCGGAAAATGCACCTTAATACTATTGTTGATATGCTTCTATTTTTCCAACCGGCAGGACATTTACCATACGCAAAATCAGCACATATGTACGTTCAAAGTATGCTGCAACTCGAATCAAGAATAACTAAAGAAGAATATAAACTATTCACTGAAAATGGGTACTTTTCAATAAGAAGAAGCGACAGATATTGGTCCGGTACGTGGACGGACATGATCATCGAGCAGTGTCTCATGTGACCAATGAAGTCAGTAGCAGGTTTGACACTTGGGCGCGGAATCACTGACAGCGCTTTGTCAAAGTGGAAACTTGGAACCACTTACTACGTGAAAGTGCAACAGAGCATTGAAAAATTCATCCGTATAGAATTTAATTTTACTGAACAGCATGTTGAGCTGCGCGAATCACGGAAGAAAAGGGATGAGCTAGATATAGGAAAATATACATCATGGCTAAGACAGCACAGCCCGTTCGCCAAGCTCTCAGGGGAGCTGGTGTCTTTATCTTCAGGGTTTATTTCATATAATAGTGTCAATTGTGATAACGCTTATGAGGTGGGCTTGGCAGCTATGCAAAAAATGAAAGGATTTAATTTTGGAGATATACGAATAAAAAGGAAAGACATGGTGACTACCCAGCAAGATTCAAATCCGCAACTGTTAGGACGAGACAAGTTTCAGTAAACCCCCAGCAGCTATTTAACAGAATACTGTGCATTAGTGATAGTCCTAGCAAGCTTTAGACCTACTTAGGATATGAATTGGCTTCAAGACCCCTTCTATTTTTGAAGAAGTCTCCCTTGGAAAGGAACAAAATCATGTATGGCGAAAGTATTTAGCGAAAGTATTCATGACGAAGTTGATTTGGAAAATGCTGCAATAGTCATCGATGGGGGATACCTCCTACACTCTGTTGTTTGGCAAACTTAAACTACTTACGGAGACATCATTAAATCATACTCACGTTTCGTCCATACTAAATTTGGCAAACATTCTCTTGTCGTTTTCGATGGATACCCTGAAGAGCCAACTGTAAAATATGAAGAGCCAAGACAAAGGTCGGCTAAGAACTCATCGTGCGATATTGAATTAAACTTCACTACACGTTGTTTGACTAAGAAGGAAGTTTTCTTATCTAATAAGAAAAACAACAAAAATAATGATTGAAGCACTGTGTCATGAATTTAGTGAATCTGGTTTGAAAACAGTCACGGCCGCAAGTGATGCCGATATTGACATTGTACTAACCGGCATCGAACAACTCAACATCTTCTCAAAAGTGATTGTTGTTGGCACGGATAGTAATCTTTTGGTATTACTTGTAAGTCTTGCTCCTGAAGGAAAATCTATTTTTTTCTGTAAAGATGTTGGTGGAAAAGCCCCTTCAAGAACTTTCTACATCATAGAGAAACCTATAATATTACATAAAGATATTCGAAAACATATGCTATTTACCCATGCTATTACGGGCTGTGATACGACCCCATCTTTATATGGGTTAGGAAAGATAAAAGCTGTTGACATGATGAAAAACAATCCCGAAGCAAAACGCGCAGCTGAGGCATTTCTGGAAAAAGATGCAACTGAAGAGAACTTGTTGCAAAATGGA
This sequence comes from Hesperophylax magnus, assembly GCA_026573805.1. Lineage (NCBI taxonomy): Eukaryota > Metazoa > Arthropoda > Insecta > Trichoptera > Limnephilidae > Hesperophylax > Hesperophylax magnus. The sequence continues at coordinate 4,708,159 of JAIUSX010000179.1, read as the reverse complement.
GAAAAATTCGCTCTCGCCATGTATGGTCTTGGTAGCTACTCTAATTGAAACGAAGCTCGATACTATATATTTACCAGACTAACGACAAAATCATCTTTTAAATCTAAATTTGACTTGGAAAAACTACCACCGACTTCAGAATCGTGTCATCAACATTTGTTGCAAGTACAGTTTTGGTTAGGAAACAAACTAAACCCTATAAACTGGAGATGGAGGTATGAAAATGGTGGAAAGAAGAAATTTTTGAAACCATTTGCTCCTGATGACCTTCTTTCTCTGGTGTCCTGTTCCTGCAAGTATGGATGTCAAAATTACTGTGGCTGCAGAAAAATTGGATTTACCTGCTCTGCCATGTGCTATAACCGTAACGGATTATCATGTCTGAACACACCCCAGTATAACGAATAAATGGAAGACTCTCTTGACTAGAAAATTATTTGAATATTTGCCTAATTTTGTCATAGATAATATTTATTTATTTATTTATTTATTTATTTTTCCATGTTCTCCGTAAAACGGTTATTCACCAATACATTATGGAGAAGATTACAAATTAGACAAAAAGTATAGCAAAACACATAAAAAGGTCAGTTTCACTACTTTGTGACATACGTCAAAAGATAATTGTTAAACTGCCTGTAGGTTACGTTAAAAATGTCGATGGTCAATGCAGACTCGTTGAGCAGTTCAGTCGCTCTGTTGACTGGGGCGTTCTGATAGGCAGAAGTCCTCGCTTTTGGAGCATAAAAAAGGGTATGGGACCTTCCACGAGTATACTTGTCTGGAACATATAAGTTAATCTCTTTCAAAATAGGTGGATTATGTATAGTTCCAGAGATTATCTTAAAAAAATGTTTTCCTAAAAATATTTTTCGGCGGGCTTCTAATGTATTAAGATCGAGCATTCCTGCTAAGAATAAGGATGGATACAGGAAAGGGTAGTACATATATTCCCTCATATATAGGTAACGCATGAATCTCTTTTGTACTTTTTCTATTTCGAGAATATGGTTTTGCTCAGAAGGGGCCCAAATAATGGAGCTATATTCCAAGATACTGCGAACAAGTGCTTCATACGTTCTTCGGATTGCGATTCCGTTGGTAAATGATCTTGAATTACGAAGAACAAATCCAAGCATTTTGTTGGCACGGGAGACAATATCAGATATATGGGATTTGAAAGAGAGATTTGCTTCAAAAATTACGCCAAGGTCTCGAATCTCATTTTTACGTGTTAATTCATGTTTATTAATGTGGTAGGGGAACAGGAATGTATCTTTGGACCTTGTAAATGTAACGATACTGCATTTTTGAATACTAAAGGGTAAGTTGTTCAGTTCCGACCATTTGACAAGAGAATCAAGATCGTTCTGCAGAAGAATGGAATCGATGTAACTTTTGATTGCTTTGAAAAGTTTTATATCGTCAGCAAAAAGGAGATATTTTGAGTGGTTTATAGTGTTGCCAATGTCATTGATGAATAAGAGAAAGAGAAGGGGTCCTAGATTCGATCCCTGGGGAATCCCGGAGTTAGTTTTGTATTCGTGAGAGATATGGTGTCCGTAACTGACATACTGACGACGATTGCGTAAGTAGCTAGCCACAAAAGCGAGGAAATTCTGAGAGAATCCGATGTCACTTAATTTTTTTAATAAAATATCATGGTCGACTTTATCAAATGCTTTCTCGAAGTCTGTATAAATCACATCAACAGGTACAAAATTTTCAAATGAATTATTAATATAGGTAATGAGATTCATAAGATTCGTTGAAGGTGACAGTGTGGGACGAAATCCGTGCTGATTTTCGGTGAGTGCGTGTTTTGTTTGGTTATATATCTGTGAATAAATTATGGTTTCTAAAAGTTTTGCGGGTGCTGACAACACAGCTACAGGTCTGTAATTATCTATTTCTGACTTTTTTCCTTTTTTATGTATAGGCGTTACTTTCGTTAGTTTCCACATTTCCGGAAAGATATTTTTGCGAAGTGATAGGTTAAAAATATGTTTTAGAGGTTGAACAAAATAACTTGCATATCTTTTGAGGATTATAGGTGGAATACAATCTGGGCCGACGGAGTATTTAGGTTTTAGCTTATGGAAAGCTGTAATAATATCGTCATCGTTAATTTCATGAATTTGTACAGGTAAAGAGTTAAATGACGATGAAGCTATAGAGGATATGTCAAGTTTGGGGATATTGTCGCTAAATACTGATTGAAAATAGTGTGCGAAACCTGCGGCGATCTCAGACGATCCATTATATTTATTGTCTTTGTAGTCCATGTGGTTAAGTTTGTCACAGCCGCGGCGTTTATCGTTAGTGTAAGACCAAAATCGAGTTGGGTCTGTTATTATACTGTTCTCGGCCTCACGTGTAAAGTCAGTGTAGGCCTGACCAATTAACCGTTTGATTGATTTTCGCAAACTTTTAAAGTTAGCTAAGGCATGTTCGGATTTTGGTAAGTATTATTATTATTGGTAAGTATATAATATAATTTAGAAACCGTTTTGTCATTATAATATTTTTTGAGGTATATTTTTGAAAGTAAACCTTTTAAGATATATGCACTATTTTAAGTGATTTGTTGTTTCGGTATTTTATTGTTGATAGGTGCACATAATAAAACAAGTGAGAATTTCCACAAAAGATTTTTAGAACTTCGCCATAACATAAGGTCTGCAATATTTTAATGTTGTGAAAGGGTAGTCCCACGCTGTTGTAGGTATTTTTGGCTTATTTCACATAACTTTATTTAAATAATATGTTACAAACAATCATACAACACAATATTACTCTTTAGCCAGACCGGGGCACGGCGGTTGGTGGATAATGAAAGCGCTTCATTGGGCAGGGGAAAATATTTATGTTACCCCCCTCCCCTCCGAACTAAAACTGGTAAATAACAATAAAACTCTGCAACATTAGACGAATTTGTTATAAAAAAAACACATGAATTAATCATTACTTTCCTTAGGTTTTTGTAATTTCTCGCTACGCCGCGAACCGCTGCGCGTTCGAGCCGCCGCGCGCCGTGCTCTTTATTAACAGCCTACGTGCCTTATTATAAATTAAAACCCATCATTATATACATTATTTTATAGCTAAAAATATTGTCTACAAGTTTTGTTGATTTATTTTTTTTCGTTAACAGGCTCAGAAAAAAGTTATGTGCAAATATATTCTGAAATACTATTTTAAAAACTGATATTTTTCCTTTACTAATAAATTGTAGAGATTGTATAGCTTTTCTCGCAAAAATGAAAGAATACAATTTTTTAGAATAACTAATTAAAAACTAAACAAAAAATAAATAATCTGATTTTATAAAACCATTAAGGAGATATTAGCGTATTCCGAAAGGCTTTGAAAAATATATTCAAGAGGGGGTGGGGAAGGAAGCACAAGGGGGAAAGTCGGGGACTTTTGTAAAAATACATGTCTAAAGGTCTTCTAACATCTGTGAAAAATTCAGCTTCCGGGGAATTAGTTCCGACATTGGGTCTTTTTTTCCCTTCATTGACTGGGCTATTAGATAAATTGAAGATTTTCCTATCGTTTCGCTTGAGTAGAATACAAATAAAAAATAAATTACCCAATAAAAAATATAAATGTAAACTATTGAAATATTTTTTTTTTCAATAGAAATGTATAAAAGCGTAAAGGAAATAACTTTTAAAAAATACAGTATTAAAGCTAAAATTATCTGTGACAGTTTCATTTGAATAAATTTTTTGCTTTCTTATAAAATTATTTACAAAATAAATAAAAACCAGTTTTGTACTTAAATCGAACGTTTCTAGACTCCGTTTTTCAAACGATTTTAATGCCTATTACCTACAATATAAGGTGCATCTGCAGGATTTTGTTTATTTTAACTGTTACTGATAAGCACGAATAAATTAATATTAAGATTAATAAGTCAATTATCAGGAAATAATGATAAATAAATAACTTTTTACGGATTACGTTACTCGTGAAAATGACCTGAAGTAAGTTGACTTTCCAAGGCGAAAACTGACAAACTTTTCTCTCTACAGAATCCAGATCAGATAGCCGTTAACAGTGAAAATCACGGGATAGTTAAAAAATCCACTTTCTTGATGTTTTATTTTTTAAAATACAAATACCACGCAAGAGTCCCAACAGCTCCCAACTGTACGGATCCGGAGAGACTATCGCATCCCCAATTTGTTAATGTTGTCAGGCTGAAAGTTGTGTAGAAGGGAAGAAGATGGGGAGGAGGAGGTTGGGGTATGACCTGGCTATTCAGATCTGGTCACCAAGCAACGTTTCAATTCTGAATGGTGGTCTTACAGCAGGGCGATACTGAGAGTATCTTCCACTCCGGAAGTGCCGCAAGTATACTATATAATATTTTAAATTAATAAATTGTGAAATAAAAAAAAATCATCAAATAAAATTTACTTGCGCACGCCGGGATTTGAATGCGTATCACCACTTTGAAAGACAACTATTGAGAAAATAAACGTTTTATGTTTAGTGGGTTTACCCGTGTTTGGTTACGTGGTACAATATTTTTTTATTATTATTATTGTTGTGACAGCTGTTTCGGCCGTTCACGGTCATCTTCAAACTGTCAACAAATACACACGTAAATCAGATACAGTATGTCAACAAATAGTACTAAAAAATGGAGGGCGCTGTAATCGTCAAATTACTGCCATACTGAGATGGTCGAAAGGAAAAAAATATGTTAAAACGTCTCTCTAGTTCAGGTGAAAATTGTTTACACTGGTCAAACGGTGTTCAAATATAAATTATTGTAGGTAGTAGTTGAGATGTTACTATCATCGGCTACAAATCCATAGTGCACGGGTTCAAATCCCGGTATAAGCAACTAAATAGTTTTGTGTTTTTTTTATATGTTTTTCTTTCAAATAGTACAAACGGTGTCCGGAAAGACCTAAGAAAAAGTGGAAATCGAAATTACTTTTGTTTTCAATGTCAGCATTTATATTATTTGTATTGTGCTTTATTGATCTGTTTTCATGACAAAATCAACTCTAAGGAGCTTTATTGTGCCGTTTTCATGACAAAATCATATTTAGTGAGCTTTATTGTGCCGTTTTCATGACAACGTCATATTAAGGACTAAATCATATTTAAGGCGCTTTATTGTGCCGTTGTCACGACAAAATCCTCCCAGGGCGCTTTAATGTGCCGTTTTCATGACAACATCATATTAAGGACTAAATCATATTTAAGGCGCTTTATTGTGCCGTTGTCACGACAAAATTCTCCCAGGGCGCTTTAATGTGCCGTTTTCATGACAACATCATATTAAGGACTAAATCATATTTAAGGCGCTTTATTGTGCCGTTGTCACGACAAAATCCTCCCAGGGCGCTTTAATGTGCCGTTTTCATGACAACATCATATTAAGGACTAAATCATATTTAAGGCGCTTTATTGTGCCGTTGTCACGACAAAATCCTCCCAGGGCGCTTTAATGTGCCGTTTTCATGACAACATCATATTAAGGACTAAATCATATTTAAGGCGCTTTATTGTGCCGTTGTCACGACAAAATCATATTTAGTGAGCTTTATTGTGCCGTTTTCATGACAAAATCATATTTAGTGAGCTTTATTGTGCCGTTTTCATGACAACATCATATTTAGTGATTTTTATTGTGCCGTTTTCACGACAACATCATATTTAGTGATCTTTATTGTGCTGTTTTCATGACAACATCATATTTAGTGAGCTTTATTGTGCCGTTTTCATGACAAAATCATCTCTAGAAAAGAGCAGTTAGTGCAATACTCTGTCTGGCATATTATAAAAACATACATATAAATTCATTTTTAATGTTTTAAAATTCGTAATATTTTTTTTTCAATTAAAATAGTAAACATAACTTTTTTTCGATCTTAGCATTTAGATTTTTTTTTTTAATTTTCATTATTTCAATTCATTTTCATTATTATTTTAAAACGATTCTAGACCCTCCAATGTCCCTGCATGTATGATTGTTAGAACGAAATAATGTATTTGTACTGGACACCTACGCCAGTGACATCGACTGTAAATGCCGGTTTCCTCTGGGGGTAGGGTTTGCCAGATGGTATCCAAAAAGATGACATGTCCTCCTTTTCCATGTTTTGTCCTCCCTTACCTACTGTAAGTCCTCCTTTTTGCTAAACATCCGAAGTATTAATAAAACAGCCAAATACCCGTGTTTTACCAGCGGGCGAGACGACTTTGACGCCAAAAATGTTCTGTTTACGACTGCCATGTGAATGTGGGCAACAAGGGCACTATTGCTTTAGACACGTTGCACAGTGGTCCCAAATCCCGATCTAGCTAGACAAAAATATTTTTTCATGGCATTTGATACAAAAGGGTCACAATGTAATAAAAAAAATACTTAAAAAAATATACATTTATTTTAGCCATTGTTGCAGATTTTTTAAAACAAAATTAATTACTAATAAAATGTCCATAGTATAATAGTTCGGTTAAGTCATAACGAAGCACTTATTTTAAGTTATTAGTTAAAAATATTTTTTTAACATAATATAAGAACAAAACCGAATGACATTTTTTGTTTATGAATTACTAGCCGAGTCGCTATCGTCACTATTATTAAATGCTAATGTTCCAACATTGGCTTTGTTAACAGACTTCTGTATTTTCTTCGCTAGAACTTCTGGAATCCATAATAATTTTAAGACACCAGTAGGTAAGACATTGCAATGTGTTGTTGATATTTTGGCAGCATCCCGTTTTCCATGTGACCTCAAGTTGATTTGAGTAGTATGAGAGAGTTCTTGTGGACTTCGAGATTTTCTTGTTTTGCTTTTTGACGAGCATAAACCAAATTCTTTTTCTGGTCTACCATGTAGTCTCTCATCACGCGTCTCTACAGGAAGAATAAAAACTGTGTTAAGCCATTTTGCGTGTTTAAACTTCAATTTTAAAGTACTTCTTCCGACTTCAAACCATTTTCAAAATATTAATATAAACGAAGGGATTTTTTTCTTAAGTAAACTATCCTCGAGACTTTAAAAACTGTTTTTCTTCAATAAATATTTTAAATGTTCATAAACACACTGCCGTATTGCAGCACAATTCAACTTTGACGTGCCCTTTACTTCTAGAATGTCCAAAATATCTAAACGATAGATTGTAGGTAGAGGCTCTGTAAAAGACAAAAGAGCAAGTTTGAGCAAACAAATTTTATAAGATTTTATACATAAGGAATGGTTTTATATGAAACTAGTTTCTTTTGGTGGTACAAATCGGTACACGATTTTGAAAGTTTAATTAAACTTTGGCAAATAATTTTAAATATTGATACTTTTTTCACGATTTTGGATTAATAATTAAGTAATTTTGAATAGGCAAATTATAAAATAATTAAATTAATTTGAAAGAACATACTATAGACTTCAATTTTTGTAAACACATAATTTCTCTCCGATTTCAAATAACAACATTAACGATCGAACAGCGTGCACACCCGAAAGCGTCCGACCGCTGGGCGAACGATTGGCACATCCGAAGTGTCGTGTTTACAACGTCGCCACGTATCGCGCGTATTGTTTTAAATTTTTTATCGATGTGAACATAATACTATGGACATTTTTCAATGTTGTGAGAATTTTTTTGTACATAAATAAAAACATCATTGAAATCTTTTTGTCTAGCTAGTTTCCTCAAAGGGGACCATAGTGCGTTGCTACGAACTACGTAACTTGATTTTATTTCTTAAATCAAAATCAGATGAAGATGAAGCATATTATGATTTGAAGTTGCATGAGCAGTGGTAAATCTACTTCTAAAGTGTTAAAAACATTGAATTTTTCTTAGAACTGCTCAAGATCTGCGAGTTTTATTTTTGTATAAGCGCACATAACGCAAATGTGGAAAGAGTATTTTCACTGATTAATACTCGGTGGAGCAAAGAGAGGAATATACTAAGTGTGCAGTCAGTTAAATCTTTAATTCTTACTCCATACAACTTTAAAAACATGAAATGTGAAGATTTTTATAATTAATTGTTAAAAAACCAAGAAGTTCTTTCCAAAATTAAAGCAGCAGCTCAGCTAAATATGATTAAAACAAAGTAAAATAATATTAAAAAAATTCGTTTAATTTCTGAATGTCCTCCTTTTTTTACAGAAAATCCTCCTTTTTGGACCCATCTGCACTCCTTTATCAAATTATCATCTGGCAACCCTATCTGGGGGGTACCTTGGGTAAGGATTTGCAAAGTAACACAACTTGCGAATGTCGTCGGACAACTGACTGATTGTGCTACTTGTTTGCATATTTATCGAGTTCAAATCCAACACGTGTTAATGTACAGCAATTATTCTTATCTCTAAACAGGATGCATGAGAGCATTAAGGAACCAACAAATATAACCAAATTTTAATTACTACGGTTAAATCCCATTTGACACACGATACGTGTCGTCGTTAAATGTGTGATAACAGTAAATATTCATTTCCTTCATTATTTTGGTACATCCACCTGCTGTCCGGTACAGTACGCATACTGACCTTAATAGTAACACAAAATAAAACACATCAGAGATGTGTTCGCCTGATGGTTTGGCATCTAAAATTAAATAATTAAGAAGGAAAACAATATTTACAAGTGGAAGTATAATAGTAATAGTGCATTGTGCAATCAGTTCTCTGACGTAAACTAGCCTAGAAGGTCATCTATAAATATGCATTAATTTGTGACCTTTTGTCAATTCTTAAGAACTCGATTTATCTATATTATATTACATTTTCATCATGCTATTTTATCTGGAAATTGCAAACAATCTAAGAAGTTTATCATTATTTAACCTTCAATCGTACGCGATGTCCTTTATAAAATACTAGTACCCTTAGGTTATCCTTAGGAGATAGAAATATATAATCACAGATTTTTATGTAGGTCTTTTTAAGATACACAATTCAATGGTACATTATTTTGATATATCTCATAAGATTTATCAATGTAGGCGCCCGAAAATATTTTTTCACGACTTGATTACATTACATCACTTTTCTCTACTTTCTTTACATATAATATGCATGTATTATATATGTTAACCTTTCAAAATAAATTTCCTAAATGACAGTAAAAATCATATTAAAATCCGTTGAGTAGTTTAGAAGAACTAAGCGCACAAACAAACAGACGCGGATAGCGACGTTTTTTTATACTATTTAGAGAGAATGTTACGCGTAACCCAATAGACCAAAGGAATATCAAAGATAGATGTGTACGACAGATTTAGATATTTTACGCAAATTGTAATGTATTTAGTCAAGTTGCATTTTAACATTGTTACATCTGAAACTGCTTCCGAATTACAGTTCCAGATGAACATGACTGTAAATGAATTTGAAACGAAACGCAATGAATTTGTTGTAATTGGATGTTCATAGTATAGGGATGAAAAAACGGAAACCAATCACGTACCACGAAGCAGCTCACAACACAATATGGTGAGTTCAGGCACAACACAATCCCAAGAGTTTCTCCGCGCTATGGCTACAAAACAATACAATGGTGCGTCGGTTGGAAAATTTTCTCGTAGATTATTAATATTTTTCTAAATCATAAATGCAGAAAGATGTTGTTTATTGTCACCAAGTTATTTTTTTATTTATATATATATATATATATATATATATATATATATATATATATAAATTAATAACAAATCAAAATGAACCTTTGTCTGTCCAACTGGGAAGGATTCCCGTTTCAGGACAGCCAAATTGTGTATTTAGTACATAATATTCTTACAATGGAATGGCGATGCTCTCAAAACAAATTTTGAGAACATTGTTGATTGCATTGGAAGTGACAGGATGGTTTCATTATCCTTGAAAGAATCGCAAAGATGTAATTAATTATCAGGGTCAATTTGGAGAACATTAGTAATTGCATTCAGAACAGATGAATGGTTTCTTTCGTGACATCACAAGTCTGAGATTCTTTCCAGGGCATTTTGGAGAACATTTACAATGTTTAATCAAATGATTGTTTTTTTTAAATGCGTATTAAAAACAGTAGTTTTTGGTTATCTTTAACCGAACTTTCAATATAGTTTAATTCGTTATTTTCAAAGATTATCAAACGATAAATACAGGGTGTCCGGAAACTCGTAGTACAAGCGGGAAACTGGTGAATCTACATCACATTTGGAGTCGATTTTGTAGTATATTTTTTTTTTGATTTGAGCTTTCGTTATCGAGTAAATCGAGTTAGAAGTTGTTTCTTTTTTTTTTTTTTTTTTATCAAATTCTTATAAATTATTACTGAAGATCAAAGTACCCAACTAATTAAAACTATTTGAAAGTAAAACAAATGAAGAAACTCGGATTTGAAGCATTATTTTGAAATCACCATTCATTTAATCCGGTGTAATCATAAAATATTTCTGCTCTGCAGGGTTAAAACATCTGTTGTTCAACCCTAAACACCAGAAAAAACTTTAACCCTAAAATAGCCGAAAAATATTTTTTTTTGGTTTTTTTTTTTTTGTGAAAATGCTCAAATCAAAAAACTTTATGTTTATTTGGGTTCCCCATGTGGTGTAGATTCTCCAGTTTCCCGCTTGTACTACGAGTTTCCGGACACCGTGTATATTCAATAAATCGTTCAATTCTTATCCTTCTGTGTTTTCCAAACAAATGCACTCGAAATTTGCAAAGTGTTCTTGTCACTGTTCTAAATGTCAAATCTTTTTCCAGCAAGGTGATGGTTGGAGGTAGGTGGGAACTGGATAAATAACATTCTAGCAGGAAATATGCATATTTTCATTTAAAAACCAAATCTTTCTGAAGATTCACTGTCATAATTTGCAATTAAACTCTCTTGCAAAGGAAAGTGGAAGATATTCCTTGAGTAGGATACATAGGTAGTGGGTTTTCTTTTTTGAAGTGAAACTTCTTTACGCGCGTCATGCATTTTTGAGGACCGGAGTAAAACCGACTCATGACCGTCACGAAAAACCGTGATCATTTGGTGGTGGGGGTACGGGACCCCCACCACCGCTCACCGTTCACTGTCGCTCTCTCACCGTAGTCGCTTACTGAGGTGAGGGAGCCACTGACGAACGTTCTCTCTCTCTCTTCTCTCTTTTCCTCTCTCTCTAGCTACCGACGCCACGCCAGGCATCAGCTGCTTGCTTCGTGTACTGCGCGGTGAGTTTAATACGAGTAAAAAAATTATTATGGTGTCAATTTATATCTCGCCAGGTAAATCGATTACAGATATCAAAGATTTTATCCACCATGTACTTTTGCTATACACAGAGGGTGGTTCAAGGTTATTAAATACAAATTATCACGAAATTCCGATGATTACTTCGGGAGATTTTAATGTGAATTTCGCGAAGAATGAATCTGTAGAGTTGTGGAACTTTTTCAAAAACATCCTTAATTTGGAAATGGTTAATGATAGGAACATTAGTATGACTAGACGGGGGACAACAATCGATGCAGTTTTTGCACGATTCATTAAGGATTTGAGTGCTAATGTATAAATTATCTCGCACTTTAGTGAAAGTGACAATGAAAATGTCACATGATTGGTAAATCGTAATCGAAATTTTTAATTGTAATATTGTTGTGTATGTAATATTTGATAATTGTAAATTGTATTGCATAACTGTAAATAAATTGAAAATTTTTGGAACTGTACTTATATCGAAATTCATTCATGTATAAGAAAATATTAAAAAGAGAAAATCTATGCTTCGTCGTTGAATTATTTGACCTATAATCTTCAAACTAACGTAAAACAGAAAAAAAGAGAGAATGAAATGAAAAGAGAGAGAGAAGAATACTAAAAGTTTCACTTCCGTCTTGCCACACACTGTATTTTTTTCTTTGCAGGAACCCTATCCATGTTTCCCTAGAAGTTGGTGTGCTTTATTCAACACAAGCAAGTTATTCTCTCGATTGAACGACTGAATCTTACGGACAGCGCTGCGTATCTAATGCTTGGCGGGTCGGATCGGGAGAGACTGGTTCAAGAAGGCCTTTTCACCATTCCAGCCGGTGTCTCGCAACCTATCGACTTGCACCGCTTTTGGAGGGATTCGTTCATACATCTGTCACTCCTAGACACAATAAACCTTATTTCCTACCAATCCCTCGTACCTATTCCTTCCAATCCCTCGTACCTATTCCTACTCAAAACTTCATTCCTATCGTTTCCTTAAAAATTATCTTCACCCTTTGGATTTCGATATTCGAATTTCGGTTGATGAAATTTTAAATTAATTAATTTTAATTTCAAGGTTTGAATTTAATTTTCTAGAAAATTTATTGAACGAGGTTAATTATTGTAAATGAAGTTTTTTCAACATACTTTATCTAGATTTCATTCGAAGTCAAAGATGACAGTCTTTTGCAATCGTCTTTATCTACAGATTGTAGTACTGACAGCAAATATATGTAATGAATCACATAGGTAACTTGACAATACATAGTGTATATTTCTACAATAACTTTGAGTGTAAATATGAAACTTTGCAGCAAAGACGAGCAGTAGCTGACTCAATATTTATACACAGAATTTTAAACAATGACATCGACTCTACCGACCTTCTGTCCCTTATTAACTTTAACATACTTTTGATCTACACGACATACAGTGCTATTAATTAATTATTAAACAAATGCAGCATCTAATTCGCCAATTAACCGAGCTCAAATAATATTTGTCTAAACTCTAACATTGACATTTTCTTTGGATTCACTGCCCAAATTCAAACGTGACATCATGTCAATAATTTAAACTGTTCAATGCGCATACATACAGACACACACGCACACAAACACTCACACATACATTACACACACTCCTATATACTACACACGTCACCTGGTAATTAAGGAATAAACATACCACTTAGCAGACATTACAGGAAAACATATCATAGGTACTCAACATGAAGTATCTTATTCCTGTATATTGTTTCATATCTGTAAATCATGTACTGTTAGTTTCTATAATATGAAATAAAATAAAAATATACATACTTTCCTCAAACTGATCTCCAGAACAACAAAACAATATCACGCACAGTAAAAATATTGGTCGATTACAAAACATGTTGGCAAGTTGTTGGCAGTTTGATGCACGTCTGTCACTTGACTCCACTGAATAGCCAATGCTTAGAACTAACGGTTCTTATAATGAACATACGAAGCAGAGATACGAAACTTATGGTTTACGAGCCGCTTTACTAGAAATATGCTGTGCAGTGGACTGGCTGTATATAAGACCCTGCACAGAAAAGTCCCAAAATTGTTTCGCTGTAAATCTCAGCAAAATACGTGGACAAATTATTATAAGCAATAACTAGTCGCCTGAAATATTCAAACAATTTGAAAATATCTCCGGAGTAAAAATAAATGCCGCCTACGGAAATTGAACCCGCACCTTCTGATCAGGTGCTCTGGACCACTGAGTTACGTCATTTCCAACCCGCCAAATAATTCAATATGTACACTAGTAGGTACTTCAATCAACAATTATTGCTTATTATATTTTTCACCCGTAAACAACCAACTTTATTTTTAGGTTCAATTCCAGTCGGCGGCATTTATTAAACTTGTTAAATTTGTTATCCTTTGTGCTATGCATAAATTAACCTTGTCTTATGAACACAAAAACAGTCCCAAACGTCTGCACCCAGTGAGACTATTGCATCCCCAACTAGGGTATGTTATAAGGCTGAAGGTAGTGGGTAAGGAAAGGAAGTGGGAAAGAAGAAGGTTGGGAAGTACCTGGCTATTCAGATTTGGTCATCAAATACGTCCAAAGCCATTTCAAGCAACGTTTCAATTACACCAGGGCGATATTGAGAGTATCATCCTCTCTGGAACGTGCCACAAATATACTACATATTATTTTAAAAAAGTAATTTGTAAAATAACACAAATTTAATCAATTCAAATTTACTTGCGCACTCCGGGATTTAAGCCCGCGATCTTCAGCTTTCTAGTCGAGATCTTCACCTCTCAATTATGAAGGCCATGTAGTTTGTAAAACCAGTGCAGTAAGCCAACATATACTAGTTATTCCCAATTTCAATTAATCAATAATAAAAAAATAATAAAACTGAAGTAAGTCTGCGGCGACATTTCTAGAGTGACTCATCTATTCAGTGGTTGTATAATATGTATTTACCTACTGGAATACTTCAAAAGTGGATTATCAAGTTTTACATGAATGCCAGTAAAGAAAAACAAAACGTATTTTCATCGTATCACAAGGATTGCGAGTCACCGTGATGGAAATTTTCCTCTATCAACACAAGTAATAATATTATGGATATAAGAATTGGCAAAACATCGAGACTTATCAACTCAAGGCAAAGTCATTCGCAAAGCTGTTGTTTTTTTAATATATGTAGTTATTTAGATTTATAATTATTTATTTTAGTGCTGTTGGTGTCGTAAAACTGCGACTATTTTGTATTAGTTATTTATTTATTAGTTGGAAAAAATTCGTTAATATCGATATATTTTTATTTTCCCAATCTATGCAGGCGATCCTGCATAGATTGGGAAATATGTACTTTGATATCAATGATGAAAGGAAGTCTGTTATCATATAAAAGATGCATAAAATAATATTTTTTAAGTGTGCAAGAATCAAAAGATAAGTAATTAAGCATACTACATTCATTAATTGTATTTTATGATATTGTTAATTAAATCACCGTTGTTAGTTTATAGATGTATAGTGGTACGTCACTACTTGACTCGAACGTTATTCTAGAAGTTTCCAAACAAGCTTCTTGGATTTTCTTTTATTTTTTTAATATTTGTTTTTTGTAGCAACTGGAATGTTCGAGAATGTTTTATTTTCCACCTAGATAAGTGGCAACGTGAACGAAATGCTCAGTACAGTACCAGCAACCGCGACATCGAGATCGAATTATTTTGCCTACGTGACGCGCTTCGGAACATTCTCGAACCTTCCTTTCGTAAATCATTTTGTTGAATTTTCTACGTTTATTTATTGTTTTCGGATGTATTATTAAAAACCGCTTCAGCCAAATTTCGTAGTTATTTATTAATAAAAAGAATACCGAACATAACAAGAAATGTACAAGTGTAATCTACTTGACAAATTAATTATAGATTTCGTTACTATACTTACCATACACATTATTTAATAATCATATAGTACAGCTAATACATTTTATTTAAAATTACAACAAGAGTTACCCCATAATGCATGTACTTTGGTTTATTTGAAATAAGAATACATTTTTAACAGATATTTTATATTTATTTTCGTTGCAATTGAAGATATTTACTTCAGAGTATAGTGACTTTATACCTATGATAATGGCACATGTATCACATTTGTTCAGTTTGCAATGTTTTCTGTGTATTTCAAATGCGCTATATAATCTTATGTTTTTAATACGTAAAAATAAATACTGTTTTAGAAACTAGATAAAATTATCTTTCCGATGTATACATTTAAAGTAAACATTACTATTTATAAATAATTAAATTTTAATATCAAACTTGAATAATGTTGTCAAAAACGCTAACCACATTTTTTACATTTTTAAAATTGAGAGAACTCGATATTTCAAAAACACGCTCGTTTTGTTTGGGGAATTGGTAAGAAAACTATCACTTCACTTTTATCTCGTACATATAATAAAAAATAAGAAATAATGAAAAATAAATAGTTGAATTATTCATTTTGGAAAGAATTATAATTAAATTAAGTATTTCTGCATGATAGAAAAAAATACTTTAAAAAATATGGACGCCCGGTCATATATGACCCTCAAACGCTGGAGGGGTTTAATACATTTTCTATTAACCTTGACCAACAGTATCGTTTTTACCCAGTAACATCTTATCGCGTGTTCAAGAACTCTGATCTCGACTGTCAGTAGGCCAGAGCGATAGACTAATAGCACAAAAAAGATGCCTTAACTAACTTACTAACCATCACGCCGTTTTCCCGAAGTGGTAGGCAGAGAGGACGGACCGCCAAACAACTCGGTCTTGGTCTATTCATTCATCGTCTCATACATACTCTTCTATTGCTCTTAATATGGCCCGAGTTAAGTATCTGATTCACTTGGTCGTGTCATGTCTTCCTCAGGCGTACCCGACTTCTGCTACCATTCACATTTGCATCTTATACAATCCTTACAATCCTTTCTTCGCTCATTCGCTCTACATGCCCAAACTATCTAAGCATCCCTTTCTTGATCTTACTCATTACGCTTACATCAGACTTGCACTCTTTGCGGATCTCCTCATTTCTCACACGAGCATACATGGTTTTACCACACATACGCCTCAGGGATCTCATTTCTATAGCATTCAGTCTACTTTCATCCTTTCTCTGCCAGTTCCATGCTTCACTATCATACATCAGGGTAGGTACCAGCACTCCATTGTGGACTGCTATCTTCACTTCTTTGGACAATAATAAGATTATAATAATAATAATAAATGAGATAAAAAGAATTTTGCATTCTCAGACTATAAAAATATTACCATTTGAAATTTCGGCCACTAGCATTATACCTGGCTCTCTCATTCAAAATTTAGGCGTATTAGATCTGTCAAAGAATTTAAATATAAAAATGCAAAAATCAGTCATTTTAAATACATGTAGGATAACGAAAGATTTTTTAAATATTTATGTTGAGGGATCAGTAGGATTTATAGGCCCTGTTAGAAGTTCTACCGAGCCGAACCCTCTGATATGAAAATATCTGGAGTCGGTGAATTATTTTCCCATTTGATCTCTGGTGAGTTGACGTATTGTTCTTGTATTGTTTTGTATTTATTATGCTTATATAATGCACTTGCATAATGTTGATTGACTAGATGATCATTTGTGGAAAAGTATGTGGAAGGGTTTAGTTTTTCCTGTGGGGAAGATTTAACCCGGACATAAAGTCGGAAAATAAAAATTAAAAAAAATACCTTGTATTATCCATTTTCTCTTTAAAATACTATCGCATGTCACCAAAATGACTATATTACATTCATAAAATCTTAGTACATGGATTAAAAATTTGTACATCGCATAAAAATCTTTGTTTTAAAGATTTGCTTGCATAATATTCGATTCAATGAGAATTTCTGATCACAGAGGAGGCAAACCGGCTAAATTCTTGCGATTGCTTTTCCAACACTATTTTCGCTAACCATTGGATCTTATTTGGCCAGATTTTGGCCAATTGTTAAACGTCCGCAAGCTTACGCTGGCCAAAATGTGGGCAATTCGAAGAAATATTTCAAAACATTTATTGGAATTATTTCATAGGAACTTTTGAATCTTAGATTAATTTCACATTCTAACAAGATATGTCTCTCAACTGTTCCGACTTATTAGTTAATTTATTTTTCTTCTTACAAATCATTAAACATGTATTTACATATAAAAAATGCATGTTAGAATTTAAATTGATATCAGTTCTTATCAACTAGGCCAAAGAAATACCTGGTAAAAATACCGGTGACAAAATACTCAAAAGTATTTATTACCGACCTGAGGATTGATTCAGAATAAGTTATTTCTAAACTGCACTCACATATTCCCCACAAATTTTCTACGGTAGCTTGATTCCCCCATCAATTATTCGAAATCCATGGGGAGTTGGGGGTTATTACAGAATTTCTGTAATACGTAATTCCACACGAAAAATTTTCATATATGTACTTCCCCATGTGTGATTCCCCATAAAAAATTTACCAAATGCATGGTGGGGAGGGGTGGCTTCAAAATGTCCTGTCAAAAAAAAATTCCCCACATTTTTCCGATCAAAAAAACTCATTATAAAAAGTACACGTCAAAAATACCTACTAAAAATACCCATCGAAAATACCCATCAAAAATAACTACTAAAAATACCCATCAAAAATACCTTTTAAAAATACGCACAAAAATACCTGGTAAAAGTACCTATTAAAAATACCCATCGAAAATACCCATCAAAAATACCCGTCAAAAATAGCTACTAAAAAGTACCTATTATAAATATTTAGTCCCGGTATAAAATACTTGTGAGTATTTTGGAACCAGGAATTTTGGAGATTTGCCACAAGTACAAAGTATCGCATGAAAATACCCAATACTTTTACTGGGTACGATAAATACGCCTCACCTCTACTGCAGTGGTGCTAATACCTAAACATTGACAATTGACAAAAGAGGATTCTCTTCTGAGGTTTAGATAAAGTAAGTAATGTGTGTATTTTGTGTACACGGTTAGCATTTTTATCGCGCATGAGAACAGGTCATTTCTACGACTCGTTATTATGTTTAGCAACTCAGCTGTGGAATAATATGCCAACCTCTGTTTTTTCTCCCTCCTACAACACGGTGAAATCTTTCCATTCTTCAAAAACCAATACAGCAACCTCCAAAATGAACCCAGCCCTCAGAGTATGTAATATAAGGAATATAGATACATAAATATTTAACAATATTACATTTTAGATCATCATTGGTTATGTATACCTTATCAGAAAAGAGGAGTTCTTGTGTCTGAAAAGGGAGCCAAGATTCTTACATCGGTTTTATGTTATAATTATATATTTGTATAGAATGTTGATTTTTCAATGTAATGTTTACTTTTGATTTGAATTTTTTTATTTGTTCTGATTGGTCGAAAATACATCGCAGTTCAGAAGTAAGAATATTGTAATTATTTTATGGCTTTGTAAATATAGTAGTTTTGCATTTGTGTTGTTTTAAAATTAGGTGAAATAAATTGATTTCCATTTCTCATTAGTTTGTAAAATTCTTTGCTATTTTTTTCTTTGCAAATTTTTACAATGGAATCTTGCTTAAATATTTCCAAGATTTTTGGTACTGGATACAATTTAAAAAATGATTCTGTTGTGAATGTTGAATATTTTTTTTAATTTATTAAAACCTTGTTAAAAACGAGACATAAAACCGTTTCCTATTAAAATGTTAGTACTTTCCGAATATATCGGAACACTGTCCATGAAACTGTGTTTGCCCTGGACGAAATGCGAAAATATGATTTTTAAGAACACGTGTTCCGATGTCGCCCTTGTAATGTGACCACTATCAAATCATTCAATAGTACTACGAATAATTTTAAGAAATTTTTAATAAATTAGCAATATTTATTTATATACCTATATGTTTTTTAAAATAAAGACAAACATTCCCGGGTTACGAATAACCTGACAATATTTGAAAATCTCCTACTACCACCACAGTAAGCTGGTGTAAAATAGTTTAATTTTTTTTTTTTCAATCAAAGCTGAAAATGTTGCTTGTGCTGTGATGGAGGACTTAGCCAGCCGAGGAATTGAACACACTACGCCTGGGTGGGACCCAAACGCGATGTCAACTCGGCCACGGACCGGTCAGATTTTGTATCAGTAGTTTCTACATACTTATAGTATGAAGTAATGCAGCTCTCAAACCATAAGTTGAGCTTCCCTGCTTCGTCTGTTGAGTATTTAAGCTCTGTTCGATCTGTCAATTGGTTATTTAGTGAAGTCAAGTTACCGATGTACATCAAACTGTCAACTTGCAAAATGTTTAATGACCAACTATTCGTTCTGTTGTGCGCGATATTCTGTTATTGTTCTGGAGACCAGTTTGAGGACAGTATGTAAATACATTACAGATTATCAAATAATGCCATTCATTAGATAAGAAATCAATGAAATTTAGTGAATGGATTCATGTTTTTAGGCTTGTTGTGTTGGTTACTTGATTTTCTCATCTTCGTGTTTATTATTTATATTGTCACCTTCGTGTTTGATGATTTCCTCGTGTCCGTGTTTGTTGACTGTTGGTGTTCTTTAATAATTTTCATGCGAAGTTTAACAATACAAAGTTCCTACCTACTTCCTATCTTATCTTAATACAGTGTTTTCCAATAAGAGGTGTTATTTTGAATAGTCCACTATTTCGGTAGATGTTACTTTTGAAGCTGTCATTTTTTGAAATTTGACAAGTAGAAACTATAAAACTAGTGATAAAAAAGGAACGATGCACGCTTCAACAACGCATTGAAAGTATTAAAATTCACTTAGTGAATCAAACGCAAATCATCTTGAGTGATGAGGCCCATTTCCACCTCAGTGGCTTCGTCAACAAGCAAAATTGTCGCATCTGGGACTCGGAAAACCCAAGAGTTATTGTTTAAAAGCCTCCTTATCCTCAACGTGTGACTGTTTGGTGCGGTTTATGGTCCGGCGGAGTCATTAGACCTTACTTTTCCGAAAATGAGGCTGGAGCAACAGTTACGGTGAATGGATTGCGCTATCGAGAGATGATTAATGATTTTTTATGGCCGGAATTGGATGGTATTGATCTGGACAACGTTTACTTTCAACAAGACGGCGCTACGTGCCACACAAGCAACGAAACCATTGATCTTTTACGATTGAATATCAAAATAACACCTCTTATTGGAAAACCCTGCATATAAAAATCACGAGTCACTCTCTTTGTAACACGCTAATCTCTGAAACCACCCAACCGATTTTAATGAAAATTTGTGAATTTGTATGGCTGGTTCCAGTTTTAAATAAAAGATAGTTTTTTTAATCCGATACGTGTTGCTGTTGTCGAGATAAAATTAAAATTAAAATAAAATTAAAAAATAACTAACGATTTTTTTCAGATTGCTCATCTAAAAATACATACAACCACAAATTTTAACTTCACTACATAGAAGGCGGTCTGTGGCAGGACAACGTATTATTATTATAGAATGCATTCCAAATGGTTGAGTTAAATTCTAACTGGTTTATAATAATAATATATAAAAAAAATTCTTGCGTTTGTTTGTGCTCGCAAAACTCGAAAAGTAGTCGACTGATATCGCTTAAAATTTCTAAGTTTGTTGTTATTTGTGCCAGGTGTGTTTGGAGAGCGGTTTTCATGGTAAAAGAAGTCAGGGACACCTTTGGAAGACTTAAGGCGAAGCTTAGCAATAATAAAAATATGCTTTAGATAAATTGAAGGTTTTCCTATCGTTTCCTTTGAGTAGAATACAAATAAAAAAAAAATTACTCAATAAAAAATATAAATGTAAACTACTAAAAAAAATATTTTTTCAATAGAAATATATGAACGCGTAAAGGAAACAACTTTTAAAAAATACAGTGTTACAGCTAAGATTATCTGTGACAGTTTCACTTGATTAACTTTTTTGCTTTCTTATAAAATTATTTACAAAATAAATCAAATTCAGTTTTGTGCTTGAAATCGAACGTTTCTAGACTCCGTTTGTCAAATGATTTTAATGTCTATTACCTACAGTATAAAGTATACCAAGAATATACACATTTTTGGCTTGCAGCTTCCTCTTAACGCATTATCTTTGCACCGTATAGGAGATACGAAGTGGAATTAATGTAGTTTTTTTTTTATATACAGAAATACATTGCTTGAAGGTTAAACGATAAACTTCTTAGAATGATTGCAATTTCCAGATAAAATAGGACAAGGAAAATCTAATATGATGACAAAAGGTCACATAGTAATGTTTATTTATAGATTGACGATATAATTTTCCGTAAAAACAATTACTGTTGAAACAAGGTAAAATTTTCTTTCCGTTGTATGCATTTAAAATAAACATTACTATTTTTAAATAATAAAATTTTCTTTTCAAACGTTACCAAAGTTTTACTTAATTTTTTACTTCAATTGTAGAAAAATGGAGAGAACTATAAATTTCGAAAACACATTACGTTTTGTTTGACATTTTTTATAACTAACTTTTGACTGTAAGCAAAAAATGTTGCTTTGTGCAATGATAAAGGACTTATCAAGCAGAGAATTGAACTCGCGACGCCTGGGTGAGAATCCAACGCATTTGTCCACTCGGTTACTATTTTTTTTATGTGAATAACTCACAAGAGTCCCAACTGCGACCAACCTATGGCATTCCCAATTGGGTTACGTTGTGGGGCTGAACGTAATGGGGATGTTAAATAAATAGGAAAGAGGAAGGCGGGGAAGTACCTAGCTATTCAGATCTGGTCACCAAACACGGATAAAGAGTTTTCAAGCAACGTTTTAATTCTGAATGGTGGTCTAACACCAAGGCAATACTGAGAGTTTATCGCATTCTGAAACGTGCCGCAAGTCTGCGAATTGAACCCGCGACTTTCGGCTTGCTGTTCAAGACCACGGTGGCCGAAAAATTTATTTATTTATTTTATTAATACAAGACTTAGAGGGTACATATGGTTTTTGTGATATTTCACCCTCCATGCTAGGGATGACCCTGTGTTATGGAGGGTGAATTTTACAGTTTGTACAGAATCTATACATTACTATAATATGAAAAAGAAAAATGATGTAAAGCTAGTTTGGGTTGCAAGAAGAGGATGGAGAAGTTAGAGAATTATAAGAAGATGAAAAATTATTAGTAAATAGATCACACTAATTAATTATGTACATTCTATACCTAGAGATGGCAAAATTTCGTTTTAACTAAAAACGCGAAAAAATATTTATGCTTCGAAAATAGGGCATTTATAAGTTTTCTTTGCGTTTCAAGGTATTTGAAAATGTTTCCAGTGATTTCTATTTCGCGAATTAACGCAAAAAACGTGATTTTGGCCGTATTTCAGCTAAATTATTCTATTTAGCGAAATAGGCGCGAATTTCCCGAAAATACCGGGTAAAAAATAATATGTGAGAATTTCAAAAAATCGATATTTATCAGCCGAAATAAGTGATTAAAAATCATCTCTAACTTCAGCTCGCGCTCCACCGACTGTGTGCGTAAACGCTTTCCGAGAATATAGCGTATTTCAGAAGTCAAAGAACCATACAAATTGGAGAAGCTGATACTGTAATATTTAGTCCAGTACAACTAAAGAAGAATTGAGAAAAATGCGTAAGGAAGGTAGTTTCATGTGAATGTGCAGGGAAAAGTATTATGCCTACTTCATTTCATTTTTGGAAGCCTTTCCTACGATTTTTTATAATTTTGTTACAATTTTATGTGTAAATATTTAATATTTTGTACTGTAGGCTAAAATTGCTTTTTGACATTACACAAATTGTGCGAAATAAATTACGCCGATTGATGTTAATCGCAATCTGCATTTGTTGTGTTTGCGTTCGACCCGTACTTAGAGTTTCCTTACTTATTAATTTAATATTAAAATTAATTATTTATAATCTTTCATATGGAAATACTTGCAAATGAAGGTTGAACATATATTTTACCAAAAATACTTAAAATATGCGCCAAAAACATTCAGGAAATACATTTTTTTCTATTTTGCTACAAAACGCTAAATTATGCCTCAAAATGCCATAAAACGCTAAATTTCCAATTAATAATGCTAAAAAATCTGAAAATTAATGCTAAATTTTGCCATCTCTAACTATACCGCTAAGTTAAAGAATAAGGATATATTATGTTTTGTCTAAAATGTGATTAAATTGATAGAGTGTAGAATGAATTGGTATTATAGTTGTAATGTATTCCGTGTGTAAGGATCCATTTCGTTATTTGTTTTTAAAGGAATGGGGTTGACTCACGGTTTTTAGGTTTTCAGGGATAAGGTTAAAGATTTTAGGAGCTAGGAAGAAAAGCTTGTCTTTGAGCTGACGTTGTATGTAGCGAAGGTACTTTGTAGTGACCGTTGGTTATTGTTCTGGTGGTGTAGTTGTGTTGTAAAAGAGTTTTGTTTTTATATTTGAACAGGAAATTGTAGGTGGAGTTGTCGTATGTTTAAGACCTTATACTCTATGAGGAGTCGAGTGGAGGGGTATCTTGTCGGTCGCTTGTTAATGACATGTATTACCATTTTTTGGGCTTTCAGAAGAGGTTCGATGGTAGATTGTGCACAGCCACCCCAGATTATAATGCCGTAAGCTAGTAGGGTTTGGCAGAGAGCGTAGTATACAGTTTTAAAAATTGAGGTAGTAAGGATATTTCATAGATTTCGAAAAGCATAAGAGAGCTTGCGGATGCGTGGAGTTAGACTGGCCAAGTGCTGATCCCAACGAAGATGTTGATCAATGATGACCGATGTTGGTCAAATGTGTGCCGTGTATTTTCTATGAAGAGTAGCTAAGGAGGAGGTCGATAAATCCACCGATTCGATTAGTCCAGGCATCTTCCATAGTAGAATGTCCAGCCAGCCTCTGTATCGTTTCTCCCAACATTGCCTATGGATTCCCGATGTAATCACCGTCAGTAATTTCAATAGGATTTGGTCTTCTGGCAAATCAAGTTTACTAACTTGGTTCCTTCCCAATGTACATTTAAGACCGTCGTTTAAAAGCCAATAATCTTGAAGCAATCTTCAAAAATTGCACAATTATAATATCCAGTGATTGTTCACGAGTATGCGCTAGTACATAAAAATATATAAGATAATAATAATTTTTAATCCATTAACCGTGCCAAACGTTTTGACGTTCGTGTTCAATGTAATAAAGATTAAGCCAAAAATGTGTATATTCTTGGTATACCTTATATTGTAGGTAAAAGGCATTGAAATCGATTGACAAACGGAGTCTAGAAACGTTCGATTTCAAGCACAAAACTGAATTTGATTTATTTTGTAAATAATTTTATAAGAAAGCAAAAAAGTTAATCAAGTGAAACAGTCACAGATAATCTAAGCTATAATACTGTATTTTTTAAAAGTTGTTTCCTTTACGCGTTAATAATAATAATAATAATTGGATAATTTGTAGAGCGCCGTTTTTGTGAAAAATCACCCCGCGTTCATACATTTCTATTGAAAACATATATTTTTTAGTAGCTTACATTTATATTTTTTATTGAGTAATTTATTATTTTATTTGTATTCTACTCAAGCAAAACGATAGGAAAACCTTCAATTTATTTAAAGCGTATTTTTTGGTATTCATAATGTACACCAATTCGTAATAAAGATTAATCAAAATAGTGATTTAGCATTAACTTGCCATAGACTGTGCGGGGAGAGAATGGGCAGTTAGGCCTGTAATATTATGTATTCAACGCACAGAGGGCTTTTACATGTAGGTGGTACAATTGTACAATAATAAAAATATAATTACATTAAAAACAAAAAAAAAACAAGATAAAGAACAAGAACATAAATTTAAAAATGCAGCGATTTGACTGGTTTACAAAAGTACAACTTCTATTTAGGAATAGTGTTGGAATAAATCTTTTACGTGATCCATAAAATTTGCAAAGTTAATATTAAATATATCGACATCACCTAAGTATTGGTTTCCCATAGTGTGAAACCGTTGTATTGGGGAGTTCGCAATGTAATTGCGCTTATGTGTGCTGCAGTGGAATAGTGTATTGGTCGTGTTGTTATTGTAGATATTCGTAAGTTTAAGAGTTGCAGAAGTTCGCAACAGTCGAATTTAGAGTTTAGAATGAGAAAGAGTAAGAAATGATATTGTAAGTCTTCTAGTGGGATATTTAATTTAGAATTTATAAAACGTAGATTTTTTTGTATTCGCACAATATTATGTTATTATGGAATTATTGCTTGGGGAGGAGCAACAAACTCGGCTATCAATTACATAGAAACCGCAGAGAAAACTATCTTAAAGGTAATACTAAAAAACATAGACTGACTGATACAGACCAAATATTCAACAGCTGTGACGTACTAGATATACGCCAATTATACGTTAAAACACTACTAAACTACATTTTTGACAAAAAAAAAAAATTTCAACATACACAAAATAACACTTACAGACCGGTTAGACAAGCGTACAAAGAAAACATAAAAACTCCGACAGTAAATTCAAGCTTTGGACAAAGTCACTACCAATACCATGCTATAAAAGCTTTCAACAGTGTAAAACTTGAAATTAAAATCGAGGAAAATAAAAATAAATTCACACACAAAATTACAAAATGGATTAAAGAACAAAAAAGACAATATTACCATAATTTCATAGAATAAAATAAAAATAAAACCTACACGTAACACACAAAATCAATATAAACACACATCACTCACAAACACACAAGATTATATATTAAATGTATTATTTTATCTTATATTGTAGATTGTATTTAGATTATATTTTCATATTATAAAATGAAGGCCTCAGCACGGGCAAGCCACCCAGTGAGGCCAACATTACTGGAAAACTTTTAAATGTAAAGAATATTGTATGAAATAAAAAAAATTAAAATGTTATTAATGTGAATTTTGTAAGAGGAAAATCAAACTACTGAGTTGCATTCAATTATGCTGCTAACTAGATGTTGATGATGATGTCTTTATGTTTCCAGAATGCGGATTAGAAGCAGTGGCTTCAACGCCACTCTTGAGGGGAGGACTGGGAGGCGTGAGAGCAAAACAGTTCCCGTGGCACGTGGCCATCTTCCACACCAGAGAAGATAACCAGTTCAGGCAGATATGCGGTGGCAGCTTGGTGCGGAATAATCTGGTCATAAGCGGTGAGTTCTGATGCAGACTTCCTAAAGTTAAAACCAACAGGAGTTCCATAAGATTCTTTTATAATAACAATATCAATCAGAATTGTTTAACATATCTATTTTATCAATTGTTTAAAAGTTCCAAACATTGCAAAAAGCGGTAAAGGTTGGGCCAGTAAAGTGTAAATCTTGACAGAAATTCTTAAAATCTAGTAAGAGAATCAGAGGCATTTACCCATCGATATATAATAACGATAGATTAGTCCTCTGGTAACTTATTTCAATCTAAAAAAACACCGCATTTATAATAACGATAGATTAGTCCTCTAGTAACTTCTTTTAATCTAAAAATGACACTGTTTAAGAGTAATTTCGTGATACAACTCCCCATCGAGAGTAATTTATTATTTTATTTGTATTCTATTCAAGCGAAAAGATGGGAAAACTTTCAATATATCTAAAGCATATTTTTTGGTATTTATAATGTAGGTACACCAATTCGTTATAAAGATTAATCAAAATAGTGATTTAGCATTAAGCTTCGCCTTCAGAGATATTTTCACAGACGAACTTGCTGGATAACAAATTTGCTCCATGCAGACCAACAAAAGGTACAAAGCAATGCTTCTTTCGATCTTTAGACTGCGAGATAATGCACATAAATGTTTAAACCAATATTTTGGTTTCGGTGTTAATTTTAAAATCTACACGCCCAATCTATGTAAAACTCGGTCAAAAGATTTGCTGGGTTTAAGGGGTGGCTAGTTCTAAGCAGTACTCTTGTCTTGTCGTGTGTCACATACATGAACTATTTTGAAATGTCCATTAAAAGCTTACTTTGTTTTGCAGCCGCGCACTGCTTCTCCGACCGAGCTCACAGCCACCAGGTTCAAGTGGCTGATTATAGAGTGGTAGGAGGAATCCGCCTTTCTTCCTGGATGTCTACGGAGATAGGCAGGCAGCAATCAGAGGTTTGTTTTTATTTATTTAAGCACAGTTTCAAGAATACAATTTGGTTGTGCTTTCGGTCCTTAATTAATCCTTAATTAATTCCTTTCCACTTCTCTCTTACATTTGAACGCGTTTGGACATCATTTGTCCATGTATTATTTGGGATATTTAGTTAAGTATTTCTTTATTTGATTCCATACTACAAGATTGTTTTCATTCGTTCAGAGAGACTATAAACGAAGAAAGGGTTGCACATTGGAGAAAAACCCTTTTCGTGTTTGGAGTGCAACTATTAACGTTCTCAGAAATGAAAATTTGACGAGCCACATTTTGGCTCACAGTGGAGAAAAACCATTTCTCTGTTCTAAGTGCTGTCAAGTGAGGATTCACCTTTTGCCCATCTTTTATATTTATGAAAGTAGTGTTTCTACATGATGCAAACTACCGATTGCAACTTGCAGCAAGTTATCAACAACCTCTTGCCCTGTCTTAGCATCAAGGTTATGACAGTTCAATGAATCCGTAGTATAAAGAGAAAGGTTATCCTGAAGTAATGTTTATCACCGGAGATTACCGATGTTCTAATCTTTTCATTGAGATTCTGCAAACCATACGCCGGTGTGTACTTTATACATACACTCATTTTTCCCAACGGGCAACATATAACAATATAGCCGATGACTCGTATATTTGAGTGAATTTCGTAAACAAGTGCTCCAAATTTTAATGCGGCTGCGTGAAAATTTCTTGAAATGAGGTTTGAAGTCTTCTTCCTTCCAAGGCAAATGTGCTAAGGTCTTCAACCTTCCAATATCGCCAATTCCATTGTACCAAAATGATGGTATTTTTTATGTTTCGTTTCCAGGCTGCTGCAATAGCCGAAACTTCTTCAATCCGCATCTTTATTGTTCTGTCACCGTGCAGCTTCAATTGTACTATTGTCAAATTTGCGTTTTTTGTTGTTCCGTTATTCCTTACCTTACCATGCTGCGATGAAACCCGAGGTGCTCTGATATTCGGACTCTCCAGTAACATGTATACAAATAATGTTTCAGGTACGTGAAGTTCATCTGGGAGAGTACTACGGAGCAAATATCCTACATTTTCAACACGACATCGCTATTGTCCAGTTAATGAGTGCGTTCACGTTCTCCGACACGATTCGCGCAGTCTGTCTGGACCTGGCAGACACGGACCTGTACACCAGGCAGACCAGCCCGGGCAGTGTGGGCATGGTAATTATCTTATTTAATAGTGGTGAAAAGTTCCACTATCACCCTGTACGAAGAATTTATCAGCAACTGGCAAGACGACATCGCAATTGTCCAGCTAATGAGGGCGTTCACTTTCTCCGATACGGTATGCTCAATCTGGCAGGACCTGGGGGCTAACACGGTCGATCGATAAAGATTTTATCGATAATATCGGTAACTTGTTATCGTTAAGATATGTTTATATTAAAACATTTTTAGGAATTATTTCAAGTTTCCGGATGTTCAAACGTCAGAGCTAACAGTTTTACACAGCAAGTGGTTTTACAGTTTATCAATAGATCTCTCTCACCTCTAATTCAGGGTTTTCCAATAAGAGGTGTTATTTTGAAATTTTAAGAAACTTTTCCCGTAAAAGATCAATGGTTTCATTGCTTGTATGGCACGTAGCGCCGACTTGTTGAAATTAAACGTTGTCCAGATCAATACCATCCAACTCCGGCCATAAAAAATCATTAATCATCTCTCGATAGCGCAATCTATTCACCGTAACTGTTGCTCGAGCCTCATTTTCGAAAAAGTAAGGTCCAATGACTCCGCCGGACCAAAAACCGTACCAAACAGTCACACGTTGAGGATAAAGAGGCTTTTTAACAATAACTCTTGGGTTTTCCGAGCCCCAGATGCGACAATTTTGCTTGTTGACGAAGCCACCGAGGTGGAAATGGGCCTCATCACTCAGGATGATTTGCATTTGATTCACTCAAGTGAATTTTAATAATTTTAATGCGTTGTTGAAGCGTGTATCGTTCCATTTTTATTAATAGCGTAGTTTCTACCTGTCAAAAAATGACAGCTTCAAAAGTAACATCTACCGAAATAGCGGGCTATTCAAAATAACACCTCTTATTGGAAAACCCTATACAATACATATATATAAACAAATGTCGTAAGTTATTTTTTCATGACAGTTTGCTGCTGATTTTACACAAATTCTGTGATGTGTTGTGTATCAATGTATTCTTAATTAAATTTTTCTTAGGACTTTGAAATATTTAAAGATATTTCAAAGTCCTAAAAGTAAAAATAAGATGTGAAAGTGAAGTTTAATTGCACCTGAAAAAATTTACCTTTCGGTGCAGTATAGGTATTATCATAAATAAACCACTGTTATTACACTGGTATTAAATACTGGTATTAAAATAAACTACACGGGTATTATCGTGAAGTTAAATGTATAAGATTGGAGCTAACCTGAGATGTTTTATACTAATTCAGTTAGAGTGATTCATAACAAAAAAATTAAATAATAATAAGACATTAGTCCCAGTTCCTCAATAATCTCGCAGCCTGTGGACCAATGGCGTTCCCAACTAAGAGCGAAGGGAA
Source organism: Hesperophylax magnus (assembly GCA_026573805.1). Classification (NCBI taxonomy): domain Eukaryota; kingdom Metazoa; phylum Arthropoda; class Insecta; order Trichoptera; family Limnephilidae; genus Hesperophylax; species Hesperophylax magnus. The sequence continues at coordinate 4,678,186 of JAIUSX010000179.1, read as the reverse complement.
TGGAAAATTTGTTTTAACTTCCACAAGAACAAACGGAAATGCACCACAGGCGAATTTTTTTACATGAGAATTGAGATGCCGATGTGTTCTGTGAGAAGAGAGTAGAATACGAATTATCAAATTCTCAAAGTCACAAAAAAATCGCAGGGCGTCGTGAGTTCAATTTAATGTTAGATAAGTCCACCATCATTGCATAAACAACATTTTCCACTTAAGGCGATGCCATACGTAGTAATGCAAAATCATGTGTTTTTGGTTTGAATATTTGGTCGCCTAGAAATGTTTCAGATGCTTTAATTAAATACTGCGAGTAGAATACATCTTGGCCTTTGAAATAATCGAGTATTTTTTAGATAAGTCTTTTTATAAGCCCAGAAAAATATAATGTAAAGGCCTATGAAAACTGCTTTAAAGTTCAAAATCTCCTACTTACAAACCCATTTTCGTTTATGATTTTATTGTATAATGTGGCAAATTAAGTTATCTATAAAATGATCGAAAAAAATCAAATATTTATGCCTGAACATCCACAAAATAAAATTAAAGGCACTTTTTGGCCATGTTTTTTTCCTGCATAAATAAAAACAGGCGGATGGTGTTAAGCGGGAATTTATACCTTATCTACGCTATCTACGTAAGGGTTGTTATTGATATTGGCTCGATTTAAAATATTACACGACGTAGTGCCTTAAATAAAAATTTTAATTTCTTTTTATTGTGTCCTCAATGTGTATCGTTTTGGCATCTTGCCGGCGCCCAGTCCGAGTTTGGGGCCTTAGGGATAATTTGATTTATTAATTTCCGAGTCCTTTCTACTCAATCTGTATCATTTTTACAGCATCCCCAAAGATGACATATTGTGCTATGAGGTACTTATTTCGTATCCTATTATATGTTTTTAAGACAAAATAATGTGATTTAAGTCAATACAAATATGGTTATGATCAGTGGCGGTTCTTCCCTTAGGTCAATCGGTGATTGACCCCCCAAAATTATAAGACAACAATAATAATCAATTATGTGCATCAAAACAACTGGTCTTATTCTTAATTTATTTAAAATGTAACTCGACATCTGTTGTCTCTAATAGAAGCTTTCATTCACAAGTCCACACGATTCGCTGGGTCAATTTAAAGAATGTCCACTTTGGCATCTTCTTTCCCTATGCGCGCCATAGAATAAACGAGATGGCACTATATATGTCGTCGAAGTAAAAATTAGGTACCGAAGAAAGCTTAGAGACGCTTAGGTCATGGCCGTGAGGGAGACAGCACGGTGAATATTATATGTTTTACAGAGATAGTGACATTAAGATATGTCGGTTTTTCATTTTACACGCTTGTAGTGTGTGGAACAATGGTTGTTTTTTGTAGTGTTTTGTATTTTACTACACTTTTTACTGAACCGCAAGCCTCGTTGTGATTGAAACGCGGATGGTTCGTATTCAGATTTATTACGATATAATGATATTATAACCGAGCTGTACAATCTTAGTTTGGTAACGTGTGCTCGCTAGCAGGGTAAATCTCCGTCTGGCCGCTGGCTCCGCGCAGCGCTCGCTGTTTACGCGACTGGATCGGAAGCGCTCGGCCTTTACCAACGGTTCCGATCCGCCTGTTCAGTGTTGCTCAACACTGCATTTTTCAATTGGACAGTTCGGGAAAGGTTTGGAATAATTATTTATTTTGTTATCGATTTAGAATTAAGCTGAAGAATGAAACAAAACAAAAAAACGTAAAAGACCATTGTCAAATAGAATAAAACTCTTATTTTTTACTTTGATGTTGTGCACAACTACGTCACGGACTCTAAATACCATAAAAAATTGATATAGATAATAATATTTGGGCGTTTTTCACAATGTCAAATAAGGATTAGTAACACATATTTTTCAAATGAACTACCACTACTAAATCCCTAGAACCACCTCTGGTAGTGATGAATGATAGTGTTTGTCTTGCAGGTGGCGGGTTGGGGACTAACGGAATCGGGTACCCCATCAGACATACTCAACTTCCTTGGGGTCCCTGTGGTGGCGCGTGTGGAGTGCTACGAGAAGCTGCCGCCCGGCTTCAAGTCATTCTTAACGCCTGATAAGATGTGCGCTGGACTTACTAATGGTAAGTTCATGAATACCGACACTATAAATAATCTTCCTTCAGGGAACAGTCATGTGCCCGGAAGACAGCGGGACGGGGTGGTTATACTGAAGATAACAATAACAATTACTCAATAAAAAAACTAACCAACTCTTTTCATTCCGTTCCAGGAACAGCCGTGTGTCAGGGAGACAGCGGTGGTGGGCTAGTATTCCCGGTACAAAACACAAGCACAAGCCCCCAGCGCTGGTACTTGCGGGCTATACTCAGCAATGCGCCGACTTCCTACAATCTTAGTGATCCCTGTCCGGCTAACGTCTTCGCACTCTACACAAATATATACAGTCATCGAATATGGCTGATCACAAAAATGGAGGACAATCTACCGCGAGGTAAATCTGATGTCTTTGATATTGAAATAGAATGTGAGAATTAGACCGGAACAAATTAACATCTTCTGATCTGTTCTGGTCGTTAGACTTTTTACTAACAATGTCTTCTTTTGCTGTTTACTTTCGAACATACAAAAGTGACAAACCTGACCCGTAAGCTTTGAACAAACTTAATTGATAGTCCTCACTCGTAATCTTTGAACGTACTTAAGTGATAGACCTGACTCGTTACCTTTGAACATACTTAAGTGATAGACCTGACTCGTAACCTTTGAACATAATTAAGTGATAGACCTGACTCGTTACCTTTGAACATACTGGGGGGGAGCCGCTGACAAGTTTTTTAAGCCCCTCAACACAACGCATAAAACATTAATTAGGATTATGTTCAAACAACCATATATGCATCCAACGGAAAATCTCCTAATTACAAATAATATACTAGATATTAGGAAACTATTCATTAGAAAGTTCATTCAAATAAACTGCCTAAAATCCTCACCATGCCACGTAACCCACATAACACAGGGGCAAATCACAGAATCAACTTCAAGTGCCAAAAATTTATTCAACCTTTGCCAAAAAGCACGAATCCTTCCTAGCACCTTACATCTTCAACACCTTCCTTAAAGAAACCACTTACTGCAACACTCATAAACACCCAAACAGTTTACTTAAACATTTCAACACATGGTTACTACATAAAAAAGGGCATGCATCAGCAAATTTCTAGCAATCCCTTCTTAGTCTAATTCTCATTCCTTATTTACAAACATGTGTTATTTACATTTATAGTGATTTACTCTTTCTTATTAAAACTGCTTATGTTTTACGTATGCCTAATTTATCAATACCTAATACTGTTGTTTAAACTATTTTTTTATTTTGTATTATTATGAGATTTAGACGCTACCATTTTGTAAATTTAAAGTTCATACGAAATTCCTGTTTTTATGTAACTATATATGTATGTAACTATATATGGAATGCTCCATGTATTTTTTTATTTATTTTTTTTTTATTTAATTATTTTAATATTACATATAAACAGAGTGATCAAGTATTGCCCATCTCACTAGGTGTGGAACGCCTGTGTTGAGATGGCAATTTACAGAGCGGTTGTTAACATACTATGAATATAATAAAATAAAATGTTTTTTTTTAAATTATACAATTCAAGTATTATAAGACAATATGTTTAAAAATACTCAATGGATATGTTTATTGGAGGTAATCGATGATTTTACTTTTAAATGAACTTTTTGTTTGCGTGTTTCTATTGTCAGTAGGTAGAGAATTGAATAGTTTAGTAGCATTGTATTTAAAACTTCTTTGGCCATAAGAGGTTTGACAAACTGGGATGTTAAAAGATTTTACATGTGACTGTCTTAGGGCTCTAGTATTGATATATATATTTGTATAAATGTATGTGTAAGCAAATATATGTACCCGCCTCAGAACAGAAATCTTCTAGTGAGGCGGGTTACTTTCACATTTGTAATATTGATCATGTTATTGCAATAAACGCCCGGGTTGCCGGCAATTAAAAAAAAAATACTCTAGTGATAGACCTGAAAAGTAACCTTTTCATCACGAAACATTCAAAAGGATCGTGGTACATATATATACATACACTGTTAGCTTCCATTTCTCTTTCGGCATCATGGCCACTCACATGAAGACTTTCCTTGCAGAGGGTGGAACTCGCGATGCCTGTGTGAGGACTTCTACGAGTTGTTCTGCTTACAGTTCTTCGGTGGTATAAACAACACTAGGTGTGTTGGAGTGTGGAGTGATTAATCAATTTTGTATCTTCCCCTAAGTGACAGTTGTATGTTTTGCTACAGGAAGCTGCATACTTAGAGGGTCCGTCGTTGGTGTCTGCCGGAAGTTATCAGACTGCCCGAGTGCACTTGAAGAGTCTGCACGTGGAATTCTGCCACAGGTAAAATATTACCAGATAAGTTATTGAACTTTCTACATCAAGTCCCAACTGCTCGCAACCGTTTAGAGCCAGTGAGACTATAGCATCCCCAATAATTTGGGTGAATTGTGCAGTTGGGACAATTGTACGCTATTCACAGATATACGTCGAAACCGAAATCAAATTTCGGCTACTCTTCTAGTTTCGGCCAAAGCCGATTGGTATGATTGGTTTATTATCAATTACAAGGGGTAATGCTAGACAGTTACAGTGAATCAGTTTAAGACCTGTTTATACCATGGCAAGCTATGAATCTATGGCTCAGACAGGGTTAGGTATATTAGTGTCTCACGTGTTAGCTAACGATGGTGGCGTGGGCGGCCTGGAGTGGCAGGACACCTATGGCCAAAGCCGAAACATTACCAGCCTTACTAATAACTATAAAAACTTCCAAACCGTTAAACAGAATTTTAGTTACACATTGAATAACTACTTGACAGTTTCTGTTTTGAATTCTCACTAAAAAAATATCTTTCTGTGCTCCGAAAGAGATGGCAACTTCGCATTTTGGCAGACTGACGCATGAAATTCCCGTCATGAAAAAGCCAACCTGATACTACCTTGCATTGTAAGCAAGGCCCCTTTAATCCTATAAGGTTCCTAAAGTACAGTAGGTAGGCAGACACATCCGCCCCCAAAACCTGGGCACCCCTGCCGAGACACTAAACATAGTGAACCATTTGGGGCGTCCTATGGAAGAGGTGTCCCGGGCGGCGGTACTAGTACCGGCCTCTTAAATTAAATTTAATAAAACTAATCATTTCAGTCTTTAGTAACAATACAATAAATAATTATTATTCAAACTAAAAATTTTGACAAAAATAACTAATATTTGAAAATTACAAACTTTTAATAGCACATTTTAAGATAATATTTAAGTTATTCACTACACACGCGCCCGAGTAAAGTCGAACGTAAGCTGGTACAAAACAAGTTTATTAGACGAAAAACCAATATATCGGTAGGTCACTACTCGTTAGATATTTAACACTTTGCTTTTCAACATAAGGACAACTTCCGAAGGTAGTGATCTCAAGTCTCAATTATTATTATTTGGTTCTTTGGTCAGATCAATTGGGGGACTGCCGCGGAATATCATTTTTTATTGTAGGAGCTGTCACTTTGACAGATGACAGCCGCGTAATTACGGTGCTCCGTAAATTGTTCTGACCCCTTCTCCTGCAGCAGGTAGAATAGGGGGTCGCATAATTTTCAAATAAAGCCTGGCTAGCACATCACAGCGCATATCGTTGCCACACCTACACTTATAGCACATCATATTTTTAGGTGTGACAGGTAACAATACATCCCATACACCAAAACAACTGCTCCTAACAAAATATTGTTTGCACACTTATACATATTGTTTAAACGTATAAACCGTATATGGGGAAAATAAATATTTATTTATATTTTTCGAGGATCCCACCACTTACCCGCCCCGGTATAGGTAACTTATGGTTACCCCTTCAGGGCACTAGCATGGACTCAAATTTTTTTTTCATGAACGACTCTACATTTAAAGAACGAAGCTAAACCTCGAATGTCCCCGCATACGTTGTTAGCAAGCAGTATGCAAGTGCTTGGTTATGTACAGGTTAGTTTAGTGTTAGTAAATGCTTACCTTTTGATTAGTGGATATAGGGATGAAGAATAAAACACATAGGAGGACACTAGGTCCGCCAAAACCAGTTTTGTGTACATAATGCACTTGAAAGGAAAAGTCAGAACATTATATTTAAAATGGTATGAACTAAGGTACATCTGAGAGAGGAGCTAAGAACTTCCCTCCCGGCAGTCCAGAGTTGGGTGAAACTGTGATCAGGTTGTCCGATGCGAGTTTCGGGTACCGCGCCCTTGAGCCGATTTCCCGATGGAGCCCTGACGAAAGTGTAACTGGGAAGAGTTGGGTAGGAACCCGAAGACCCTAGGGAGTTGAAGTAGCGTCGGGTTAATATTTATTAATATAAGAGTGTCTGTTTTCTCAGCTCTGCTCGTCCACCATTCCAAAGGTCTGCTGTAAGGATTCAGTGGAGTCCTGCCCGCCTCTGCCACCTTCGACTGTCAGCCAGCGGAAGACTGGCTCAAAGGCCAACGACTGTAAGTTGGATTGCTCTGCATTCATTCTGACTCTAATAATAATTAACATATTTGAGATGACTTATCGCCTAAATAATTTTATGATGTTTTGTGTCCATAGGTATGCGTTATTCAAATAAATACATTTGAAATGTTGACGCAACTATCTTCCTTTAACATTGTCCTTGAAATTTTCCTATCCTATTACCTACAAGTAGGTACCTGTCATTATCCGACTGTACCCACGTTTGTGTGACATTAACAACAATAAACGTAACTGCCAAATCAGTTTATTGATGAAGCCGGTTTGATGAACATGTCTTTATGATCAGTGCTTTTATTGATATCAACTCGGGGTAGAATACCTACTGTGCAGTGAATATATTCGGTTCCCATCAGTGTGTTTCTTACCCAACCCAGATGTTGTGGAAGTTGCGTGTGAAATAAATCATCTCCTGTGAGTGAAACCAACCAGCAACATCGTTGACGAACATCAAAGGGGTAAGTCGGATTCCTTCCTTACTCCCTGTTCACCATCGCTAACCATCGTTGTGTCAACTTCAAGTTTACAATTAATACAATTAATTTTACAGTCCATTCTTGATTCTCCTTGCGATTACATGAAATGTAAATGCAAAATCGGTATTTTCCATGTTTTTTTCACAAATGTTTCATATCATTTCATATTATTATTTTACTAACGAACGTACAAGAAAATAGAAAAAAAAGAAAGCAGTGAAAGAAGAGCATATTATATAAATGATTAACAATGACAAAACTAACTTACTAACTAACCATCAGGCTGTTTCCCCGCAGGGGTAGGCAGAGAGGACGGACCGCCAAACAACTCGGTCTTGGCACACACTCCTTGCCTCATTCACATTCATACATACTCTTCTATTGTTCTGACTCTTGACATGGCCCGACTCAAGTATCTGATTCACTTGGTCGTACCATGTCTTCCTTGGGCGTCCCCGACTTCTGCTACCATTCACATTTGCATCGTATATTCTCCATACACTTCTTTCTTCGCTCATTCGATCTACATGCCCAAACCATCTAAGCGTCCCTTTCTTGATCTTACTCATTACGCTTAGATCAGCCTAGCACTCTTTGCGGATCTCCACATTCCTCACACGATCATACATGGTTTTACCACACATACTCCTCAGGGATCTCATTTCAACAGCATTCAATCTACTTTCATCCTTTCTTTGCCAGTTCCATGCCTCACTTCCATACATCAGGGTAGGTACCAGCACTCCATTGTGGACTGCTAACTTCGCTTCTTTGGACAATTTTTTGTTAGCACCAACTGCGTTCAGTCCTCCATTAATGGAGTTACCTGCATTTACTCTTCTTTCAATATCTCTGTCAGCCTTCCCATCTCTCGTAAACATGCTTCCTAAATACACAAACTCATCCACCTGCTCCAAGTATTCCTCATTCACAGCTATATTGCACACTGTTATCGTACTCTCTCTTTCAAACACCATTATTTTAGACTTACTTACATTCATCATTAACTCATTCTTCATGCATACTTCGTTCATCCTAGACACGAGAGACTGCAGATCATCCATACTATTAGCAATCAGCACCGCATCATCAGCATACAACAGGCAACATACTTTCAGATTACTCAATAAAAAATAGATTAACAATGACAATGTACATATAATATTAAAAAAGTACAGATGGAAGACAATTACAAAGCATGAAAAGGTTTAAAGGGCTTTAAAAATTAAACATTACGTAACGACTGCCGAAATTCATTCAGGCTTACACCAAAATTCAAAGCTTTTATTTTTATGGTGAGTTTACGTCAAAGATCAAGTCTCGACATTCTAGACTCTAGACAAAGGAGAATTGAAACCATAATTAGTGGAATGCTAATTGAGGAACAGCAATTCATTATTTCGGAGTCTACGGGAAGGGATGTTGAATTGGATGAGCCGCAACAAAGAAGGTGTGTCAGTAATACTGCTGATAATTTTGAATTTGCAAATCAGATCTGAGTCTTTTCTACGTTTATCCAAAGAAGAAATTTTTAAAGTTTGTTCAACTTAATCATGTGATTACTCGCCTCTTTCAAGTCCCAACCTCCAAGCAAGTCCTCGTAGGAAGCGATGCTGTACGGATTCGATGTGACAAATGTAAACAGCATAGAAAGGAGACCTAGTTCATATAGGATATAACAGAACTTGAATAGGACTTTCACAGAATCCGAAAACGAACGTTGAAATTTTATGAATTGTTCAAATTCTCTGAAACAACCCGTCGTTGATGGCCGAAACTTCAAAAAATTCAAAATTAAAAAAAAGGAAGAGAAGAGAAATAATAAATCATAGTTCGATTTTGTATAAGCGGCATTGAAGCCAAATCTAGGGTGAGGGGAAATTGCCTGAAATCTAGTATGACAAACTTAAAACGATTTTGTATGCAAAGTAATATATAATGAACTATTTTAATTTTTGTATTGTTAATTCAACGGCTAATGATATTTTGGTGTAATTGATGAGACAGAGAAAAATAGTAATTTAAGTAATTTTATAATAATTTAAGTAGTTTGGCAGTTCCGCAGGGTTCTTCCAATAAGAGGTGTTATTTTGAATAGCCCGCTATATCGAGAGATGTTACTTTTGAAGCTGTCATTTTTTGACATTTGACAAGGAGAAACTACGCAATTAATACAAATGTAACGATACACGCTTCAACAACGCATTGAAATTATTAAAATTCATTTGAGTGAATCAAATGCAAATCATCTTGAGTGATGAGGCCCATTTCCACCTCGGTGGCTTCGTCAACAAGCAAAATTGTCGCATCTGGGGCTCGGAAAACCCAAGAGTTATTGTGGAAAAGCCTCTCTATCGTCAACGTGTGACTGTTTGGTGCGGTTTATGGTCCAGCGGGGTCATTGGACCTTAGATTTTCAAAAATGAGGCTGGAGCAACAGTTACGGTGAATGGATTGCGCTATCGAGAGACGATTAACTATTTTTTATGGCCGGAATTGGATGCTATTGATCTGGAAAACGTTTACTTTCAACAAGACGGCGCTACGTGCCACACAAGCAACGAAACCATTGATCTTTTACGATTGAATATCAAAATAACACCTCTTATTGGAAAACCTTGTTTTATGACTCCTGTAGGTTGTCTATAACCTATTTGATAAGCCCTGCTATAAATTTTTACTCTAACATGCATTTTTTAATATGATTTGTAAGAAAAATATTTCAATAATTTCGGATTATGAAATGCCAATAACAAATAAGTCGAAAGTGATGCAAGACATCTTTTGTAAGAGTTTTGATAATCGAATATTCCAACGCGCTGTAGCTTATGAAATAATTCCAATAAATGTTTTAAAATATCTTTTCAAATTGCCCACATTTTGGCCAGCGTGAGCTCGAGGGCGTTTGCAAATTGCCCAAAATTTGGCCAAATAATATTTTTTTATATTAACTCCATACAGGAGGCCCTGAAGAAAATAATTTCCCTCAGGGCCTATGTCATCTTTGGGGATGCTGTGTGGAGGGTCTTTTTGTGGAGAGGAAGGAGTGAATATGGGTCTTGAAGAGTCCCATGTTGTAGGAGGGAGGAAACACAGAGGCCGGCAGTTCGTTTCACAGCCGAGCTGTTGAACTTAAGAACGAATCGTAGAAGCGACCCGTTCTCATGTGACAAATGTCAACCGTGTACAAATGTTGGGCGCGCGTTTGGCGTGTATCCCGACTACGCACCGGTGCCGAAGGGATCAATAACGCTAGTTCCTCAGAGCATCTTCCATTGTAATACCGATAGAACAAGGACAGCATACCTACCTGACGCCTGTGCTCTAATAAGGATTGCAGTCCGTTTGTTAAGATTGGGGAATCTATCAAACGGACCGCCCGTTTTTGCACAGAGTCAAGGGTTTTTTTCAGGTATTTAGGGGCTCCGGACCAGAGATGGCTGCCAAATTCGACAGTAGGGCGCACTTGCGAATTGTACAGGGTCAGCAGTTGTGTACTATAAGAGTATCTGCGGGCCCTGTACAGTACGCCCAGCTTCTGAGAGGCCAACTTTACTCTGGCTTCGATGGAGCCCCCGTACCTGAGCTGGTCACTTATAGTTACACCAAGCATATCAATGGAAGGCCTGTTCGGAAGATTGCTAGATTTATCCAGTGGATATTGAACTAATGTATCCAAAGAAAACTGCCAGTCCTTTCCAATAAATATGTTTCCTCGTTGCTTGCAGACTGCGTGGATCTAGTCGAGGAATTGTACCCGTGCCAGCAGAACGGGTCCAGTTGGAGTAGGGGAGACCTCTGCGGACCCAAGCCAGAGCAACGCACAACGTCCCACACCGTGGTCCCCCTTGCTAGATCTAGTGCCTCGGAGGTACAGCGCTACGTGAGTAATAATACTAGATAGAATATTATATTTCGTTTAAAACTAACAATTTGGGAGGCAGTTCTGGGTACCGCCGTCCCAGGAACCATTTATTGGATAACCATCACCTCTACCATAGGTCACCCCCAATAGAACGCTGGTTTAGGGAGACCGTTTGACCTCTCCAACTGGTCTCTTTTGACCCATCGCCTTGCGCCGCAGCGGGAGAGATTTTTTTTATTTATTTTACTATTTTTTTATATATTTAACGTCCAGAGGGCTTTTACATGTAGGTGGTACAATTTTTTTGACAGACAATTTTGAAACATAAGAAAGAAATAGTAAAAATAAAATTACATTATAAAGTACATGCAAGAAACAAAAACAAATAATAAAAAAACAAGAAAAAGAACAAGAACATAAATTAAAAAATACTTTATTATTTTTTTTTGGTAAACTAATGTTTACGACAAGAGGGTTAGCACTTACAATGCCTTTCTCATATAAAATAAAGTTGGTTGTTTTCAGGTGAAAAAATGTAACAAGCAGTAATTGTTGAATGAAACACTAGTATATGTTGAATTATTTCGCGGATAAGAGATAAGCCGCCATAGCTCAGTGGTCAGAGCTGTCGACCGGAAATCGAAAGGACACGGGTTCAAGTCCCATTGGCATCATGTACCTTTTATCAGGAGATTTTTCAATGTGGATGAGTGTTTCAGGCGAATAATTATTGCTTATAAAAATAAAAAATACAGTTTTTTGGCTGGTTTACAAAAATACAACTTCAATTAAGGAATAGTGTTGGAATAAATCTTTGGCGTGATCCATAAAATTCTAATATTAAATATATTGACATCACCTAAGTATTGATTTCCCATGGTGTAAAATTGATGTTTGGGGAGTTCGCATTGGAATTGCGCTTATGTGTGCTGCAGTGGAATAGTGTAATTTGTCGTGTTGTTATTGAAGGTATTCGTTAGTTTATGAGTTGCAAAAGTTCGGAGATAGATCATTCATCCACTGACACACTGATATCTAGATTCCTACCCACACCTCACCTTTTTCCTTCACAGAACTACCTCTACTTCCTTTCCTTTAAAAAGACCTTCCATACATCATTCCCTAAGATGACATAGGCGCTAAGCAAAATTCGATGAACACCTAAAAAACACGAAAAAAGTTGGATTCCCACAAAAGATTACAATTCTATTGTAACTCCGCATTTAAATTATTGTTCTAGTGTTTTATTCTTATGTAACGAAGCCCAAAATAATAAACTACAGGTTATACAAAATAGGGGGATGAGGATGATTTTAAAATGCAACATTTTTACTGGAGTTAAAATTATGTTACAAAATTTAAATACGATGACAACCAAACAATATATATTACGTTAAAAATGATGTATAAGCTTCAAAATAATATGCTCCCAAATTATCTGCATAGAAATATTATGTACCATGAAAATGTTCACAATTATCCTACGAGAAGACGCAGAGATTTTAGGCTTCCCAAAACTAAACTTTCATGTACCCAAAACAGCGTGTTTTATAAAGTGCAAAAACTTTATAATAACCTACCAAATGTCGTAAAGGAAGCCCCAAGCCTTAGCACTTTTCGTAGGACATGTGCATTATATGTAAAAAAATAATTTTTGATTGTTGAACATACTCACCAATATTATTTTAGTCACCTAGATATCTTATATAATGTAATTTTGTGTATTTATCTTTTTCTCTTAAAATGTAATTGTTATTTTTTGTATAGGGTTTTCCAATAAGAGGTGTTATTTTGAATTGAACCCGCTCTTTTGGTAGATGTTATTTTTGTAGCTGTCATTTTTTGACATTTGGAAAGTAGAAACTACGCCATTAATAAAAATGGAGCGATACAGGCTTCAACAACGCAACGAAATTATTAAAATTCACTATTATTAATTATAAGAATTCCATCGAAAAATCATCTTGAGTGATGGGGCCCATTTCCACCTCGGTGGCTTCGTCAACAAGCAAAATTATCGCATCTGGGGCTCGGAAAACCCAAGAGTTATTGTGGAAAAGCCTCTCTATCATCAACCTGTGACTGTTTTGTGCGGTTTATGGTCGGGCGGAGTCATTGGACCTTACTTTTTCGAAAATGAGGCTGGAGCAACAGTTACGGTGAATGGATTGCGCTATCGAGAGATGATTAAAGATTTTTTATGGCCGGAATTAGATGGTATTGATCTGGACAACGTTTACTTGCAACAAGACGGCGCTACGTGCCACACAAGCAACGAAACCATTGATCTTTCACGGGAAAAGTTTCTTTGAATATCAAAATAACACCTCTTATTGGAAAATCCTGTACATCGTATTTTTTATATTTTCCTACAAGATGTATGAAAAAATTTGCGTTCATCTAAATAAAGATTCAAAAACAAAAAACAAACAGTTATTTTATTCAGGGCCACCTGTGTAGGGTTAACGTAAGAACAAAATATTTGGGATGCGGTTTACAGGTAGGTTTACTCAAACTAACCCCTAAACAAAACAAACTACAAGAATTACGAATTCACAATCCTAAACTTTAATCATTATGACAGCTAACAGCAGGCGTCCTCGGTGCGTTAAGTACTTACAGAGCAATTTGTGTTAACTTTGTCGAGTATTATAAAAACCATTGTGTAATTTTACATTTTTCCAGGGATTCTCAGAGAACGGCATCGGGAGACCAGTTTTCCTGGTGAGTGAGCGCTGGCTCCTCACCAGAGCATCAGACTACGACGATTTGCTAGAGTAAGTTTCAGTAGCAACTTGCAGCGTGATTGTGCTTGTAGGGAAAACTGATTATCCATGTGGAAGCCCTGTTTCGATACAATCCATATTTACTTACTGCATGTGAACTTATATACTTTATCTTCCCCATAGGAAAAACTAAGCCCTTCCACACACTTTTCCACAAATGATCATCTAGTCAATAAACATAATGCAAGTGCATTATATAAGCAAAATAAATACAAAACAATACAAGAACAACACGTCAACTCACCAGAGATCAAATAGGAAAATAATTCACCGACTCCAGATATTTTCATATCAGAGGGTTCGGCTCGGTAGAACTTCTAACAGGGCTTATAAATCCTACTGATCCCTCAATATAAATACTTAAAAAATCTTTCGTAATCCTACATGTATTTAAAATGACTGATTTTTGCATTTTTATACATAAATTCTTTGACAGATCTAATACGCCCAAATTTTGAATGAGAGAGCTAGGTATAATGCCAGTAGCCGAAATAATAAATGGTAATATTTTTATGGTCTGAAAATGCCAAATTCTTTTTATCTCATTTCCTAAATCTGTGTATTTTCTTTTTTTTTCTGAAACAGATTTTTGTATATTACAGGAATTTGTAATAGCGACATCAATGATATAAGTTATTTTTTAATTTTGTCATGTAAAACTATATCGGGTCTATTATGACTAATCGTTCGGTCTGTTAGTATTGTTTTATCATAATATATTTTATAAAATTCATTTTCTAAAAATGGATTTGGTTTGTATTCATAATATGGTATTATATTACGGCAGTCAATCAAGTAATATTTAATTGGTGAATTAATTTTAAAACTTGATTGTGCCTAAATGTATACTCGGACGGCGCTTATACAGAACATCCCGACATAATATCAAATTTCCACGTTCATTTTCGGGTTCTGTGAAAGTCCTATTCAAGTTCTATTATTATATCATTATTGGCCAGTGGCTTCACAAAACTGAAAAAAATAATAGAATTTGAATAGAACCTTCACAGAACTTAGAACAGGTTGTGTCGAAGAATTTGAACAATTCATCAAATTTCAGCATTCATTTCCAAGTTCTGTGAAAGATCTGTTTTTATTTCAGTTCTGTCGAGCAACTAGCCTATAATGATACAATAACAGAACTTGAATAGAACTTTCAAAGAACCCGAAAATGAAAGTTGAAAATTGCTGAATTGTTCAAATTCTGTGACCCGTCCTAAGAAAATATTTTTTCGTATTTTTGAGCTGCCTAATGAGAGTGGTTTATTTAGGGGCCCAATTTAATCAGAGTGAAATTGTAACTTGGATTCAAAGCAGAAAACTTGTTATAATTTATGATAATTAAAATTACATTTTTATTAGGTAAATTTTTATTGAAAACACAAAAATGTTTTTTTAGAGGACAAATTTAGCTTGTCTTTGTATAAACCGTGGTTGATTACTGTGATGTATGGTAATAAGTTGGGTATTCAAGCGATAGATGGCACTAGTCAGAAAGCTTCCTCCAGAGTCCGACAGATGTCGCTTGAGTGTAGCAATTGCCTGTGGGGTATCCTTGTCAGACTTCAAGCTTCTAGAAACATAGAATTACCAACCCTCGGGTAATGAACAGTGTAGCTAAATCCAGACTTATATATTGTAACGTAAATAAACGCAATTATTGTAAAGAACCTTTTACTTTATCAAGAGTTCCCAACACAGAAATCTGCTAGTAAGCAGAGATATAACAAATACTAATTCTGTTGATTGGTTGCAGTTTCGCTGGTCAAAATATCACTCCCCCTCCAGAGGTGGTATTCTCCATCAGAAGGAGTCTGCGCCATCCCCAGTTCATCGGGTCGAATACCTTCATGATTCCAGGAAATAATGATATTATTCTACTGGAGATGGACAAGCCGTAAGTATCAAACATCTCTAAATAGTATAAAATAAAGTCGCTGTCCGCGTCTGTCTGTTTGTGTGCTTAGTTCTTCTAAACTACGCAACGGATGTTGATTTGGTTTTCATTGTCATTTTTTCCGGAAGGATTACATATATATAATACATGCATATTATATTTATAGAAAGTAGAGAAAAATCCATGTTTTATAATCAAGACGTGAAAATATATTTTCGCGAACTATATTGCTAATGCTGGCTAAACCTCATGAGATACATCAAAATAATGTACTACGGAATTGTATATCTTAAAAAGATCTACATAAAAGACTGGAGTGATATATGTCTATCTCCTAAGGATAACACCCAGCAACGCCGGGTACACGTCATCTATTCTTCTTAATATAGAGAAATTCTTAGAAATATATTAATATATAAAAACTCGAAAAGTATTGGACCGATTTCGTTGAAAACTTCAAAATTTGTTATTATTGGTGTCAGGAGTGCTTAGAGAGATTGGTTTAAAAGCATAGACATATGAATATTAGTAGACCTGCCCTAAGTGATTAAAAGCGTATTATCCCTACTCCCCATACCGGTTCCATTGGAGCCGGCTGTGCTCGCGTATGGCCTCAAGTGAAATTTGAAAACGTGACGTCATCATTCTTGTGCGAACTATGGTCGAGGCATCATCGGTTCATTTTACGAAATAACACGGCAAAATTTTGACTTGTACTATGAAAACTGGTAAAAATAGATGTGAAAAAAGAGATTAAATCCAATTGTCGTATTACATTCCATATATAAGCATTATTTTACTTTATTTTAAGCATATTCACATCGTATAATATGTATCAGTTGTTACTATCACATCGAGAAACGTCTGGACGCGAAACACAAAGCTGGTTGGTTGCTGGGAAGTAAATTATGAACATTTATAAAAGTGTCTTAACTAAATACTTAAACGAAATATTCGACTCTGAAAATAAAACCGAATTTTTTTGCCGAATTTGTACTTCGCAAATTTGTTCATAACGTGGCGAGTAATTTGCGCTCCCATGTAAAAATGTCTATTCATTCAAAAGCAGATTTTACTTTTAAGAAGTAAATGGTGATATTATAATGCGAGATGCCTATTTACTGACAGATTGATTTATTGACGAATCACAGTCAGCCTTACTCCCTTCGTTCTTCAACAGTTGATTTTACCCCTCGCCATTATCTTCTCGTCTATTAATTCCTATGTCTGTGTTTGAAAGGCATAAAAAGTCGGGCACGCCCGATCAATGTTTTTCATACATAACAGAAACTACGCATTCCTTTTTTTGAATATTTTTTACTGGCCAATAAATATTCTTAATCCACAAGAGATCAGGCTCAACGGAAAACTCTATATTTCTTAACATAACTATATCATTTTATTTACTGCCTTACTGTTAGGAAGCTTTGTAGATGCACGCACAGATGGCAGTGCATAGAGCTTGCGGGGATGTCCGCAAGATGGAGCCAGTGGCCAGTAGTCGCCAGGGCCAGTGCAAAGTCTCTCTGAGAATCTGACTGGTCCAGATTCCAATTAGCAAGCTTCTAGCTAGGTCGACTATCGAGGCACCATTATAATACGTGGAGTATTAATAAATCCCTGATTAATATAAAGAACCATTTATTATTAAACTCCTTCCAAGACGAGTTGGAGACCTGTTTGTGCGAACACAACAGTTTCAAAAAAACTATCCTCATATTTTTACGTTACACTTTTTGGATAAGCTGTAGTGAACAAGGTTAACTATGACTATTTGAATTACGTAGTCTGCGACCTCGGTCTCACGGGTTGGCACTAAAACTTCACGGCGTGCGCGTTAGGGTGGAACACTTTTGTATGAAATTTTTTTTTTTTTCGAAATTCGAATTGGAATACCAGGCAAAAGTTGCTTTATGTAATTCTAAATAACACTTCTCAATTTGGAAGTTCTTGCTCGACAGTTTGAGGTCCCGCCATAGACTTGAAATTTTATTTTTTAAGGTTTTATAGACGTTTTGTATTAACCACCCTATAAACAAAATAATAAGTAAATATAATATATTATGCATTAAATGATAAAATAAAAGTAGGTTTTAAATAACTAAAAAAATAATTTCAAAAGTAAACACAGGTTCAGAAAGTTAAGGTGGTATGAATAAAATCATTTTTTATAGAAAAAATCCTTTTTCGGCTCAAACTTTGGCATGAGTTTTCGGGATGCTAATTTTGATTTTATGAATCCTTCTCGTCTTGTCTTGTCGAATACACTTAGAGCTGCTTCTGTCACAACTTTTACAGATCTTTCCATAGCTTGGGTGTGGCAAGGCTCATAAACTCCAACACTGTATCTCCATTTTCAATAAGATTTTGTAACTGATCATCGGAAATATTCATCAATTGGGGTTCGTATATATTTTATTGCCAGTCAATCATGTCTATGTAAGAACATGCATTTAAGTCCACTTTTGGCACCCCAAACATGCGCCAAACAGAATTTTTATTAACTTGACGAGCCTTTAAAATGCGTCTTGCAGCGAGTTCTGTAATGTGCTTACGTGAATCTGTTATCATACTCAACAACAAGTTTTCTGGATGAGCAAAGTAACTGTTTCGAATTATAACAAGGTCCACTATCGCCAACAACTCGTTGGACAAATATCTAGTGCTGTTAATGAGCTTCCATAAATGATTTGAACCATCTTTGCAGGATGAATGTGTTTTGATAGCAAACCAGACAGGAGCGTATGATTATATGACAAACGTTGCTAAAGTCACAAGATTTTGTTGTGGATTTTCTGTAGAAATATACAAATGCAGTTTGCGATTAGCTCTTGTCAACCAGCGGGCATGGGGTAGTTTACCTGGTCTTCTCTGGAATAAATCAGGAGACCAGGATCCATTTACGACAGCAGAAGTAATTTCTTGTAAATATTTCTGGTCTGTACTGAGATCTGTGGATATTTGTGGAAGTAGTTCACCTTCTATCGTCTCAAAGTTGGCTAACGGCAGCGTCTCGCATATCTCTAATGCTTTACCAATTTGACCTGCAAATGATTTAGGTCCTGCAGTAGGGCCATCCAAATAGATAAACAAATGCCTCAATGGTAACTCATTGGCGTGTAAGAGACAAATTATCCATTGCAATGGTCGAGATAGTCTATTTTCCAAAAGACGAATAACGCCTCTCACTTTCCCTGTATTTGTGTTTGTTCCATCACAGCCAACAGCCATTAAACTATCTAGTGATATCTTTTCAGTCGTTAAAAAGCTGTGGATAGCTCTTTCAATATTTCTTGCGCTGCCCGATGTTGGAACACTATACCCAACATAAACAGTACCTTGTTCTTTTATAATCGAAATATGTTCCTCTTGTACAATCACTCTAAGCCTTTTCGATCTTTTTAAAGCACTTTTAGCCGTCTTGTCTTTCCTTCCATCGAAATATAATAAAAGAATTTCTGTTACTCTTTCTTCGGTTAAAATTCTGTCTTATTTTTCTTAGTTTCATCCTATCTATTATGCCTCATTTCTTGTTTGAGAGTACGTAATCTTCTATTCAGCAATTTTTTACTCTGGATAAGATCCGTTTTACTTAAAGCCATTAGTCAGTTAGTGCGTTGGTCTTCTAAAAACATTTGTTCCTCTTTTGGCACTATTTTTTCTCTCAAAAAAGTACAGCTTACAAATTCTTGACATTTACTTGCAGCTATGTCAAAAATCTTTCTACTTTGTACTCTGAACTCTTCTAACTTTTCTTCCATAGTTTTTACAAAGACTTTTTCGAATTATAACACTTCGAGTGATAACTTTTTAGTAATTGTAAGATTCTTTTGTGTGTGACAATTTGAATGGAAGATTTTATCCACAATTTTTCAATTTTCGTTCAAACTATTTCGGCAATTTCCAAAAAAGTAGGTTTTTTTGTGTTAATCCTTACTTTTAAGTCTTGTGGAACCCATTCGTAGAATTTCATCACTTTTTCATACGTAGGTAGGATATTCTCTTTCAACTCTGCACTTACACCAAATATCGGACATTTTAAATTTTGTCTTCTAGAAGTCATGTTAATTCACTTAAAAAACGTTTATCAATAAGTACTCGTGAATATAATTGACGCGCGACCTTTCACCTTGAGACAATTATCGACACTAGTTTAAACAAAACACTGCATTTCGTAGATTGTAAGGTGCCGCCTCCCGCTTCGTCCCGCATTTTGCTTCTCTGTAACAGCGCCAAAGTATATTAAAATAAAGACATATTTGATTGCAATAGCTAGTTAACTATATTTGAATATGTTATTAAATAAAATAAACCTATTTTAATAAATTCTCTACTATTTTGTAGGCCGCCCAAATAGCCCCTAAACCATCGTTTTTGTAAATGTTCGATGTCTTGGCGGGGGCTTTTACCGTTATCTGATATTTTTTATATTTTTAATTGAGGTAATTGATGGCAATTGGCAACTTAATACAACTATTCCAAATCAAAATTTTAAAAAAAAATTTCGTTCCGCCCTAGTGCGCGTCACCCGGGGAAAGTATACGAAATCACAACTCAATGTAATTGCGTCTAAAAAAGTTATTTGACTTTTTCGAATAACCCGGTCTTGGCGTGTGGCGTATTAAATAATTTTTCCCATGCAACTATCTACGAGTATATTAAATAATATGATTAATGATTCAGTAACTCTGCGATGATGTTTCAGGGTCCTCTTCAGCAGGAGCTATTGGCCAGTTTGTCTCCACACGCCCCAGGAGTCTTTGGAAAGACTCGTAATTTCTAATTTCGGTAACACTGTGAGTTTACGATCATTAGTCCAATATTGTAATATCTCGAATCCGCGCAATTTGCTAAATAAAATGTAAGCTTGCAATTAGTGTTGTGTTGTCCCACTTCAAATGAGGTGAGTTGTGAGATGTCAGTGTGAGGTAATGAGGCCAATGATGAGTACTGAACACTGCATGTCATATTTTGTGTTCTAATTGTTTTATTTAATATAGATAAGTGGGTACAGTGGTGTTAAATAAATTTCATATGGGTACGAAATAATTTTACAATCGCAATCTCAACAAAGAACTGGTTCTTGTGCTTAGTGAGCGAGTTACACTAATTATAATTATCAATATGTGTACGTGTACATATATATAGGATTCTGTTACATACTAAATATTGAGAGTAATTGGAAACATATAATTAAAGTAGAGGTGAATATAAACTAATAATAAACACAGGGTTTTTCAATAAGAGGTGTTATTTTGATATTCAATCGTAAGAGATCAATGGTTTCGTTGCTTGTGTGGCACGTAGCGCCGTCATGTTGAAAGTAAACGTTGTCCAGATCAATACCATCCAATTCCGGCCATAAAAAAATCATTTATCATCTCTCGATAGCGGAATCCGTTCACCGTAACTGTTGCTCCAGCCACATTTTAGAAAAAGTATGGTCCAATGACTCTGCCGGACCTTTAACCGCACCAAACAGTCATACGATGAGGATAGAGAATCATTTCAACAATAACTCTTGGGTTTTCCGAGCCCCAGATGCGACAATTTTGCTTGTTGACGAAGCCACCGAGGTGGAAATAGGCCTCATCTTTGAAGATGATTTGCATTTGATTCACTCAAGTGAATTTTAATAATTTAAATGCGTTTTGAAGCGTGTATCGTAATTTCTACTTGTCAAATGTCAAAAAATGACAGCTTCAACAGTAACATCCACCGAAATAGCGGGCTATTCAAAATAACACCTCTTATTGGAAAACCCTGTATATTATATGTATAATACACAATCCAAAATGACAACAGCGGCATTAAGATTTTTATAATTATTTTAAACTTTAAAATTGCTCATAATAATTATGTCCCTCCGCTATCCTAAAAGTTAACTAATAACATCTATAAAAAAATTGTTGTTATGGTTCTTGTGTATATTCACAGTCGGCGACACTCCTATCACAAGAGGAGTGCCGCAGACTGTTCCCTCCCGGCAGCAGAGGCGCAGCGGACGGAGTTACGGACAGACACATGTGCACCACCACCAGCAGAGCTGATGAATGTGTAAGTAAGGCACAACTATTAATAGATTTAATTATTGAAGGCAATATTAGGGATTCCTAAAAGAAAATCTGAAACGGAAAAGATACGCTGGTGATGATCTGGCTTGTAAACCACACAGACCATCAGGGAATAATTAATTCCCTATGAAAAAATGGGTTGATTAAAAAATTCACTCTGCAGGAAACGTAACAAATTATCATCCAGCCACCAAATACAAAAAAAAAACAGAGAACTCAGCGAATATATCACTCGCATTGAGATTGGCAGCGATTCCTTAATCTCCAAATTCGGCAGCGGACGGCAATCAGCACAATAACACTTGCATTTGCACCATTAAATAATAATCTGTCACGAACAGCTCTCAAGAGAGTAGAATTTAGAATAAAATTGAATTAACACATTTTAATTCAAAAAGTACTGTCACTTACATGTGACAAAAATATTTAAATCTTTTAGTCAAATTGACCAAACAGGAATAGTTATGCCCAATTTTGTCAAACAATATAATTCAGATGAATCCAGCTGCTTAATGCACAGATTACTGTATTTTATTGTCACTTCCTGCAGAGCAAAATCTATGCGAGAATTCTCATAGAGGTCTATAATATCACTATTTTTAATTTTAAGTTTAAAATTTTAAGTTTAAAATTTTAAGTTAACTAAGTTTTAGTCTACTGCTTCTCCATACGGTCACATTTAGGTCTTCAATTTTTTTTTAGATTTTCGTTTAGGAATCACTAATATTGTTTTAATATAGTAAAATTTTACAATTTTAGGTTTTACTCATTGAGTTATACAAAAAAAAATAATAATGCAACCTTGCGAGCAATTCTGTGATTTTATTAAAACATTTAATTATTAAATATCATTATCTCTAAAGTTCCCATTGCTTATTTAATTAAATAATTAACAATAATATATTATTTCGTATTTACTTTTTAATAACATAGACAATTCGACATTATCTTGTTGTATTGGTTCATGAAATTGTAAATATTATTTATTTATTTTTTGTTTGCTTTTTGTAGTGAATGTTTTCTGTGGGTACTATTTTTATACATGTTGTCCGGAAAATCGTAGTACAAGTGGTAAATTGATGAATCTATCACATTTTGAGTTGATTTTGTGTTATGACAATTTTTGATTTTGTTTTTGAGTAAATCGAGTGAAAAAATGGAATCCTTAAGGTCAAATTTGAAAAAATCATCATTTGCTGTTTTAAAGTGTACTGAAGCCTAGACCCTGCTACAAAAGTTTTATAACCCTTGAAAAAAAGAGAAAACAAAATATAAAAGAAATATTTTGTTCGCCATTTCATGTAGATTTACAAGTATACGCTTACCACGACGTTACGGACACCATGTAATACTCACTTTTTTGCTGTTGGCATCTAATTCAAAAGTATTATTTAGAAACACCCTCCCACAGTCCCCTCTTACCCATCTTACCTAAGTAGCTCCACGATAAAGTACACCACTACACAAGCAAGGATCTATTTATTCTAAGTTATCTGTGTCTTATTGAAATAAAATGTTTCAAATTGTTTCCAGATATTTTCTTAGATATGTATATTAATTTTTTTATCGCTTATAAATTGTGTAAGAGTAATTTTTAATCATTGTTTCATGTAAAATAGCGTAACTATACTGTAGCCAAGTGGGGGAGTAGGCAGTACCCAAAATTACAACCCTCCTTATACAGGATTTTCCAATAAGATGTGTTATATTGATATTCAATCGTAAAAGATCAATGGTTTCGTTGCTTCTGTGGCATTTAGCGCTGTCTTGTTGAAAGTAAAAGTTGTCCAGATCAATACCATCCAATTCCGGCCATAAAAAATCATTAATCATCTCTCGATAGCGCAATTCATTCACCGTAACTGTTGCTCCAGCCTCATTTTCGAAAAACTAAGGTCCAATGAATCCGCCGGACCATAAACCGCACCAAACAGTCACACGTTGAGGATAGAGAGGCTTTTCAACAATAACTCTTGGGTTTTCCGAGCCCCAGATGCGACAATTTTGCTTGTTGACGACGCCAGCGAGGTGGAAATGGGCCTCATCACTCAAGATGATTTGCATTTGATTGACTCAAGTGAATTTTAATAATTTCAATGCGTTGTTGAAGCGTGTATCGTTCCATTTTTATTAATGGCGTAGTTTCTACTTATCAAATGTCAAAAAATTACAGCTTCAAAAGTAACATCTACCGAAATAAAACCCTGTATTAGCTTAAATATTTGACATTATCATTTTAGTATTTTACGTATTCCTGCCAAATACATAAGTTACCATTAATAATTGAGATTTCTATGGTTTAAAAACCCATAAGACAGAAAAATCATGGGGTCGTCGGAAAACCAACTTGGTTACAGACGTTTTGTTTCTCATCTTGGCCTGTCAAAATGTGATAAAACTAATTTGGTTTTACCGTCACATTCTTGGAAATAATGTCACAAATATTGCATGTTACACTTGTCCCTTAGTTGATTGTTATCTAGTGGCTAGTTTATGTGTTGATGTAGTCCCATGGATGAGACAAGGGGCCATACCCAAAACTTCCTAGATCAAGAAGGTTTTGCTATACCTCCCATTACCTTACGGCCGGATCTTATGCCGTGCTTACTGTTCGTGCTACCATGCAAAGGCATTGCCTATTTTTCCGCATTGAGTGACTTTAATGTAAACATTGCAGGGATACCATTGGAACTACCTTACAGCTAGCAATGGCAACAGGGTGCCCTGCACCCGGCTGTTGGTGGGGCTCCCGTTGCATTGGAAGGTAGAGAATAACACCTGTATAGATCTTTACCTGCGCGTGGCCCACTACATCTCCTGGGTGGAGAGTGAGGTGTGGCCGTGAACCATACGACCGCCATGAACGTTGTAATATAATATGTAGAGTTACTTTAAAGTACGTCCATCGTTCTCGTAATAGATATTCCGGGGGAATAAGGCCGTAATACAACAGTTTTAAAAGTTGACAGATTTTTAAACTACTAGATCGCCAGGTATAGAAACGTATTATGATCGTATTAAAACGGAAATCGCGGACTTTGTTGAAAATTTAAAAAAGCAGTAATACCAATTTGCAGCACTATCAGACGAAAATTTTATTATAAGTCATATTTAAAGCAACAAATGTTGAAGCACTCTAGAGAGAAACCATTCGCGTTTTCGAAATTAAGTGATACATTTTCTCGAAAGTCAAATTTAAAGCAACATGTCATGAAGAACTCTAGTGTCAAACCATTATTGTGTTCCTAATGTAGTTATTTATGTTTCCATAAGTCAAATTGAAATGGACATATTATGAAACATACTGGTTTTAAACCATTCTCGTGTTCTGAATGTATTCTTGTTCCACTAAGTCAAGGTTAAAACAACATATAATTGCACACTGTGGTATAAAACCACGTTAATAAGTCAGACTCACTATGTCAGTACTAACTGCTCTCAACCGTCTGGAGCTAATGCTTCTATGGCATCCTCAATCGGGGTATGTTGTGAGGATGAAGGTAGAGTGGGAAGGGGAAGGAAATGGGAAGTAGGAAGGTGAGAAAGTATTTGGCTATTCAGATTTGGTCAGCAAACACGACTAAAGCCATTTCAAGTAAAGTGTTAATTCTGGTGGCATCTCACCAGGGGATTATAAAATTAAATTAAAACCTGGGATTCGATTAGAACCGCGGTCGGAAATTTTAACCACTCAAGTCGTTAAAAAGATAACTTCATAAAATCTTCATAATAATATATATGAAGATAAAATTTCCAATAGTTGAAGATATCATATCGTATGCAGACGATACTGTACTGATAACAAAAGGAAAAACATGGGAGGAAACAACGAGGACACCAAATTCCAACATAAACATACTCAAAATATGGTTTGACCAAAATTGCCTGTCACTAAATTCTAAATAAACATATTTCATCCCATTTTCATTGAAAGAAAAAAAACTTCGAAAATAATGTTACAATTGAAATCCACTTTCGAGTGTGAACATAAAAAAATGTAACCATGTGAAATGTTCAGACATAACAGGCAAAAATAGCATAAAGTATCTGGGTGTTATAGTTGACAGACAATTAAAATGGAGCGAGCAAATAAAAAAATACTGTAACTAGAGTAAGAAAACTAATATACATTTTCTTTATATTAAGAACCATCTTATCATCCACTATGATTAAAATAATATTTTTTCTCTTGCCCAATCTATATTACAATATGGTGTAATCGGTTGAGGATGGACTTTCAAACCTTTCGCCTGTAGAAAAGGTACAGAGGTTAATTTTGAATGTCATGCTAAGAAAACAATCGATATTTCCAACCACGCAGCTATTTAACTCTTTTAGGGTTCTTAGCTTAAGCCAAATTTTCAAAAATAATACACTGTTACAAATTCATAAAGACCATTCCAATTCAACAATTTCTACAAAAATAAGTAACCATTCAAGATCACGTGGTAACTTAGAAATCTTTAAATTTAAAACTAGTGCTTGTCAACACTATTATACTTATCCAAATAAAAAAATTTAATGCACTTGCGGATAAAATAAATCTGAATTTTTTTTATTTTTTTTATTGTTTAACTTATAACATTGTTACATTGTACATAAAATTAGGTAATAATAGGTAATAGTGAAAAACATAATATGTTATTGAATTTCTACTCCAATGAAGAGTGCTAGCTCTTGAGTTTGGCGTAGGAGTTATTTCACAATTATTTCATGTTTATATCAGTAATTAACATAAATACAGTACAATAAATATAAACTTAAAAGAGGATTGTGATGTTAATTTTGGTTGTAACATGAATTGAAGTTATAACATTTGAAAGGTGATTTAATTTTTTAAAAGATAAATTTGACCTTCTTTTTGAATAAAATAAAATTTGGTATTTTTTTCACTTCTTCGGGAAGACTATTAAAATATCTTATGCCTTTGTAAATGTAATTATTGTGCATTTGTTGTGTTGAAAATAGAGGAATTTGGATGTTAAAATTATGCCTTAAGGATGAGTTAAATTTAAGTTTTTTTTATTACAGTTTCTTTATATATTTGTAATATTGCATCTTTTTTATAGAGGTATTCAATTTTTGGTACTTCGAAAATTTTGAACAATGATGCTGAAGAGAATGTTGGTTGTTTTTTCAAAATTACTTTAATGATTAGTTTTTGTACCACTTTTACAGAGCTTTTTTTTTTCATATGCATCTCCCCACCCAATGATTCCATACTGAAGTAATGATTGGACTAGTGCGTAATAGACTTTTTTTAGGTTGTTTAGCTTGAGAACATTTCTTAATCTAATGAATATATAGATACATTTTCTAATGCGCTTAACAAGTTCACATATCAAATCACAAATAAACAACTTTTAGATAAACACAACAGTAATCACAAGTTTTAATTTCATTGGATACATTTTTCACATAATTGATTATATGAGCCCATTTGTTATTACTTTCTATTATATTCTTACATAATAAGTACTATTTTATTTATATATCTTATGATTTCTAAGTTTAATTACATTTTATTTTTGTAATTATCTTTCGTATTTTTCTTTATCATATTATGTTATTTAAATATATAATCTAGGTTTATAATAACTATTTGTTAATTTTTAATGTACATCAGTTAATGGAATTTTACACCTTATAAACCATAATGACGTCACTCCCCAACTCAAACAAGAGAAATAATTTCTCAATTGAGTTGGGCAGGTTCGTCAAAAAAATTTATTTTTTTCGCAATCAGCTTCGAAATATCTACCTTTGTAAATTATTATAATGTGTTTGTAAATTTAATAAAAAAATTAAAAAAATATACGATTTATATTTTAAATTAGTTTCTTTAGCCAAATTTGCTATAACTTTTTAGAAAGAAAATGGTTTCTTGAATGGAACGCCTTCTTGAAGCGAAAGAAACCATTTCAATGTTCTGAATGCACCATTAGTATTCTCATAAAGATTTCATTTCTTGGGCACTCACGATACCACTTCCATGTTTTAAATGTAGTTATAACATCTCAAAAGCCAACATTAACCATAACAATGCACGACGGTGGACGAGACAGAAACCACTCCAATGTTCCGATTGCAAGTATTGTTATTATCAAAAACAGTCTTTAAAAAGTTGCATTTTTAGTAATGATGCATTAAATACAAATTTAACAAATGTTTTTGTTTTTTGCAATTTTTGTTATGGTTATCGGTGGATTTAGTTCGTCGTTCGTGACATAATGTTCCTGGGGAAAACAATTAAATTTAAAAAAAAAAATATTTGTTATAATAATTAATAATTCTCAAAATTAGTTTTTTTACTTTAATAACTGGATTGATAATAGATTCAGCACAGCTCAATTAAAGCACAATTAAAAAGACTAAAAGGATGCTTAGATGATTTGGGTATGTAGGGTGGATAAACGAATCATGGAGAATATATGTCGTCTTTGAGGATACCGTGTGGAGAATTTTAAAGAAATTAAGGAGAGGGGGTTCTGAAAAGCAAAAAGGTAAGATAAGTGGGTAGGAACCTGGGGGTCAGTGTGTCCAGGAGTGACTGACTTATGAATGCATTCCTCGAAGTGTGGTACAAACAAGAGAGTCCGCCTGGAGAGATGAAAGGGTCTCCCTCAACCGGCCTCTCCAAATCCAACCCGTCACGCAGATGGTGGGAGACGCATCCGTCGCCAAGACCTGGATAAACCTAACCCCATGAGGCTGGTAACTCCTGCTAAGTCACCAAACGTACCGAAACACTTGGGGTTACCTATGGCAATTAAATAAATAATATCTTGGCTTTGCAGTTTCGTTGGTTACATTGAGCTGCGCTAAACATTTCCCCTTTATATCTGGGTAGTCTGTATCGATCTGTGAAAGAAGCATTTCTCCTCTGTATTCTTCATGTGCCCCTGGTTCTGTCTTAATGGTGAGAAGACCTGTCCACAGTGTCCACCGTGGGAAGATCCATACCACAGCAGTGAGATTTAGCACACGATCCAACATTACACACTCATCACGTTCTAGCAGCGCGCTATGCGAAGTACGTAGTATTTAAAAACCATTTAATTAATTGGACAAGTCTATTAAAAAGGTTTAAGGATTTTATTAACGAATTACTAGTATTTTGTAGGTGTCTAATTATAAATAGTACGTGCGGTACGAAGCAAAAAGCAAATTTGAGAAACATCGGCCGTGCAGTATTTTAGAAACGTTTTTCTATGGAATTATAATGTGTCATTAAGCCTGATGCAAAGAACGTACTGAAAGTAATGAACTGCTGCGCAAGTTTGAGAAAGTAGGAACTTATACGTAGCGATATCCGTTGTATTATGATTTAAATACTGCTTAGCACTGTTTTATTCTCAAGTTATGCATTCCAGGAGGTGGCAGTATATCGATATTATATAATAGTTCAATATGCATACAAATTGATATGTCCCTAGGTATCTACGTGACTTGAATTCACAGAACGACCAAATTAAACACGTGCGCCCGCATATGTCTCTGTAATTTTACACGCAGATGGAGGCGGCAGTTCGCATTATTAGACTTTAAATATTTAGTTGTACAGAATGGCCGGCAACCGCCATAAAAAAAATAGAAAGCCAACCTAGAAATACATCTATTAGTCCGCAGATTTAGCTCTAGACCCTCATAAAGTCGTAAATCTGAAATGGGAAAACGGTAAGCCAGCGACCCAAGGGCAATAAAAACCTTCGCCCAAGGCTAGGCTATATTGCAATTATTTGAAGGTCGTAAAAATGTAATTTTAAAATATTTAACATTAATTAAAGACAAATTTTCAACTTTAATTAGAAATTTAATTGCAACCAGATATCAATTAAGTGTATTTCTGCATAATATTAAGATACCTAATGTTCGAAGAACGAACATGGGTTGTGACAGGCGATGCGAAAACACAATGCGTAACGTTAATTCACAATCAACTTACCGGGAGGCGATGGTGAAATTTGCATAGTGAGCATCATCTGTCAGCACTGGAACGGGATTGTGGTTCTTTAGCACTCGTTGTTTTAAATTATATTGCGATAAAAAATACGTATTATGATTATTCCGATAGATGACCGGCGATCGAGATTTTACGGGACGAACGGTGTTTTTTCAACTGGCTCGGCTCCCGGCTCTCCGTCGTTTTAGCTGACGTGTGCGAACTTAAACTACACAGTTTAAATTCTGACGATACGATTGGTTAGCACACGGCCTGTCAAAGCAAACGGCATAACGGAACATTCCGCCCACCAAAATACAACAACGTATATCTTAAAAAAATTTAGAAACCAAAACGGGCAATGCTGTGGAACGTTGCGTGAATGAAGAACAGTAAAAAGAGGGAAAAAAGGAAATATATATATATATATATATATATATATATATATATATATATATATATATATATATTAATAATAATTATGAAAAGAATAAGAAAATAAAATAATTAAAATAAAAATAACGAAAATCGATAAGAGAGAATGCGCCGCGAAAGCGAAGATGATTAGTTACATTGACTAGGCAATGGACATAATTTGGTTAAAGGTCTCGTGAGAAGAGAACCATTCGATGTACGAACCGTAGCGATACGAACAACGCCGTCGGGACCTGGGTGCAATTTGTCGACTCGCGCGAGAGGCCAGTGCAAAGGGACAGTATTTTCGATTCGGATTATCACTACATCATTCACAGAGAGTGAGTTGCAATTTTTTGTCCACTTGGCGCGCTGAGTTAGCGATTGGAGATATTCAAACTTCCAACTTTTCCAAAAATCCCGTTGGAAACGTTGAATGAGTTGCCAGCGACTCAGACGGTTTATTTTAAGATCAGTATAATCCTCATCCGTCACGGAAGTCAAGGGTTCCTAAGTCAAAAAATGACCTGGAGTCAACACGCGCAAATCGTTTGGGTCAGAACTCAACGGGTAGAGAGGCCGAAAGTTTAGCATGGCCTCAATCTGCATGAATAGTGTCGTCAGCTCCTCGAAAATTAACGTTTGGTTACCGATTAAGCGATAGAGATGAGTTTTAACCGATTTAACCTGAATCTCCCATACGCCACCAAAATGGGGAATCGATGGTGGATTGAAACGGAACTCAATTTGTTCTAACTGTGAAGCAGTCTGCATAAAGGAATTGAGCTGAGTCTTAGCTCCTACGAAATTCGTGCCGCAATCTGAGTGTATGACGTTTACACGACCTCGTCGACCTACAAATCGACGTAGCGCTGCAATAAAAGCTTCGAAAGACAAGTCAGAAGCGACTTCAAGATGTAGAGCCTTGGTGGTAAAACAGACGAATAGGCAAAGATAAGCTTCGTTTATCTTAGCGCCGCGATAGTTGCCGGCCTTTATACGAAACGGACCACCGTAATCAATGCCCACAATCGAGAATGGTTTAACCTGATTAACACGATCGGCGGGTAGGTCACTCATGAAAGGTTCTAGAGGTGCTGGATTTATGCGATAACATTGTTTACACCTTGACAGACAATGTCGGATGTCGCGCTTGGGGGACAGAATCCAGAACTGCTGTGTCAAGAATTATTGCATTGTGTTAATCCCTGGGTGACAATGTTCTCGATGTAGAGCGTCTATCACAAGAGAAGTAAGCTTAGATTCGCGTGGAAGGGCAGGATGTTCATGCTCGAATTCGAGCCCAGATCGAGATAACCTGCCACCCACCCTGAGCACACCGTGGTCGTCAATGAAAGGATTAAGCTTCCGCATTTGTTTCGACATAAGGTTGCCCTCTTTAAAATGTACATGTTGAGTGCGTTTAACTACTGTCAAAAATGAAGTGTGAATTACAAAGGACGGGATTCTTTATTCTGTAGGTTGTAGATGAATCTAAGACAGTAACCGAGAATGCGTTGGATCTTCCGAATCGAAGAAAATTTAACTAGTAATAGGTCCACCAGATTTTCGTCCTGTTGGACAAATAAGGATCGAACTCGTTCCTCAGAGTGAAGTTCAATTTCGTCGACATTGCCATCGAACGACGGCCAAGAATCGGATGACTGGATCAGCCACGAAGGCCCCGCCCACCATAACGTGTTATCGATCAGATCAGCTGGAGATTGACCACGAGAAGCGACATCCGCTGGATTATCTCCAGATGACACGTGATGCCAAGAAGTCCCTTCGAGGGCATCTTGAATGTGACTGACACGGTTAGCCATGAAAGTCTTCCAGCGACACGAAGGAGAACGTCACCAGGCGAGCACGATGGTTGAATCCGACCACGCAAAGGTATTGGAGATCGGAAGCAATGGTACGTATAAATCTTTGACGAATTTTAATAGATCTGCTAGAAGAACTTTACTGCCGTACCTACACAGTTCAAGGCGAGGCAATGAAATCTTTTTTGTGGGGGTGACTCGAGACTTGGCGCAAACCAAATATATTTGGACTTTATCATCAACATCCGTGATTTGCAAGTAAACTACCGCACCATATCCAAGTTCCGAACTATCTGAGAAGCCATGAAGTTGACACGACTGCATGTGAGGGAATGACACCCATCGAGGGATTTTGAACGACTTCAAGAGTGGTAATTGTTTAGTATAACGATCCCACTGACGAACAATGTCAACAGGGGGGGTGTCATCCCACCCAACCTTTAGAACCCACAACTTTTGTACTAGGGATTTGGCGAAAAACGTCAAAAGGCATAGAAAACCGAGAGGGTCAAAAACCCGAGCGACTTCACTGAGGATAGTGCGTTTAGTAAACTCGCGATCGAGGCATAGGACTTTGAATGTCGTGGCTCCCACTTTAATCACAATACCTTGAGAATGTGAGAGTTATCAACATCCATGGACACCAAGTCATTGAGGCAGTATTCCGGCGGCAGATCGGTGAGTAATTCTGGTTTGTTAGTAGCCCACTTCCGCAATTCGAATTGACCTCGTTTGAACAGCTCGATAACTTCGGTTTTCGTTTGTTGAGCTTGTTCCAAGCTGTTACAACCGGTGACGATGTCATCTATGTAAATATCCGAAATTAGCACACGACGCGCTAGTGGTAAATCATAACCTTCATCTTTGGTCAACTGTTTGACAGTACGACAGGCCGAAAATGGGGCGGAGGAGACACCATTGGTTACAGTGTTTAGTTGGTACTCTTGGATGGGTTCCGACGAATGAAAACGCCATAATATTCTTTGGAAAACACGATCTGGTTCTTGAACCAATATTTGGCGATACATTTGTCGTACATCAGTAGTAAACACTACTGATGGTATACGGAATCTTAGCAAAAGCTCCAGCAGGTTCTTTTGAAGCTTTGGACCGATAAGCAAGGTATCATTTAACGAGGATCCGTTCACATCCGTTGCTGAGGCGTCGAAAACCACTCTTAACTTAGTGCTAGCGCTGCCTGGATGAAGAATGCAATGATGAGGTATGTGATACTTTCCCTTGTGCAAATCTTTTCCAGGAACACGAGTCATTTGACCACTGTGTAAATAATCAGTCATGAAAGCAGAATATTGTTCACGTAAGGTTGGATTTGCTATGAGTTTGCGCTCGAGTGAATGGAATCTGCGTAAAGCGATCTCACGCGACCCTGGAAAAGAGATATCCCTTCCCCTTTCTCGGAAAGGCAAAGATACGATGTATCTTCCCGAAGATCCGTCCCGTGAGTGGTCAGTGCAGTACATTTGTTCACAAAGTTGTTCCTCAGGAGTGAGGTGTGAAGACTGGGGAACGGTGTCTAACTCCCACAGTCGCTGGACCTCTTCGTGGAGCCGGTTCTCGTTAGTAACGATGAAAGATTTCGTTTCGTGAGCAGTGTCTGAACCAACTGAACCTAGAAGAAGCCAACCAAATGTAGAATTGAAAGCTGATGGCTGACGTGGACCACCATTCACATTACCAGGTCTCAGAAGAGAAGAGAAAACCTCACCTTTGTGACAGTCAGGATCGGCAAGAGGCAAGTCTCTCAACTGATGCCACGATGACTTATCTAGACGAACAGTTGGCATGTTGCCGCAGATACTAGGCAGCGTAAGTGCCTTGATGTTGAAGAGAACCCGTCCCTTAACACCGATCTCTAATTGAATGACTCCTGACGTGGTTGCGGATGATTGGCCTAAGCCGCTAACTCTCTGAGAACTGGCTTGACGAGGGATGCCTACGAGCTCCGCAGCACGATTGGTGATGAAGTGAGCTTGACTGCCCGAATCGATCAATGCGCGAAAGGTTTGGAAACGGCCGGATGAATCGCGAATGCCAACATTGACTTGAGTGCAAATACCTTGCACTTGGAAATGGAGTGGTCTTCCCCGCAACAGGAGCATTTCAGGTAAGTGGTGGAGTTCGAGGACCTATTTGTTTCAGACTGTCCTTTCTTAAGATCGCAATGAAGCGCTGAAGTGCGTTTTTTGGCAGCCTGATTAAAATTCCGTGCAAGAGGTTTGTCAACAGTACTGCTATCGCGAATCAAAAAATATAAGTCTCGTACAAGAGCTTCGCATTTGTTGTAAAGAAACTCTTTGAGTTTCAAATATGAAGGCAGCTAGGTAGGAGACTGCAGTTGTTCGAATGCGCATCTTGTAGGTGAATCTAATTTCGACAGAATTAAAAAACAAAGCACGAAGTCCCAATTGTCCGTTGGGAGATCCAATTCCTTTAAAATTGTTAAATCCTCATTAATATATCGAACACGCGACGGAATTCAAAAGGATCGTTGGGCGGAAAATTTAAAATTAGCATTTCCCGCCAACACGTAAATGCGAGTTAACGCGCATTACGATAGCGCGCGATAAATCATTGATATGCTTCAACGTAGTGAGCTCCTTGTACTGGAAATGTCCGAATTAACCCTAAAGCTTCTCCAGATAAACATGAGAACAAATACAGCGTTCGATGTTGGATAAAGATTTAATGGATTTTATATATATAATAGATTTTCCTGTAAAACTAATGTCGACCATGTACAATCCGTGCAAAATTCATTGGTTAAATTATTAGCTTAAAAAAAATTATACAAAGAAAGTCATAATATTCCATACATCTATCAGAGTCTCAAAATTCTGTGGTACAAAATTATATTTCAGCACATAAATATCCCATTATATATAAACAGGCTACAACGCCATCATGACACTCGTTTTAACTTTAATGAAGGATTTATTGTACCTAAGTATACAAATAAATGTGGACAAAGAACGTTAAATTATATGATTCCCAGTTGGTTTAGTATGATTCCTACTAAAATTAAAACTGTGCCCAAAACATCAATTGGTGAACTTACTGAAGACTTGGCTTACTAGAATTAATTTGCATTAGCTTACAATGATATATTATTCTAAAGACTTTTAAAATTGTTATTGATGTTTTTCAAAATTTTCTTTTGCTATATTTCTGTAAATCTTTATTTTTTTGTTTTGTACATATAAAAATTAAAAAGTGTAAATTCAATATTATAAGATTTAAAATGTAAAGAAGCCGTTAGACAAACTGCTAAAAAGCATTTTATTGGGACTTTTTTGCCTTATATTTGTAAAGTGTGTAATATATGTAAAAACAAAAAATTTAAAAAACCAACACACAAAGTTTTGAAGTTGTATATTCTATAGTATCTGACAACTGGGTGGAATAAATATGATTGCATTGTAATTTTTTTTCTTCTTTTGTTTTTTCCCAATTTTTACATTAATTACATACAATATTATATAAATCAATACGAATAATGGGAACCCAATAATACGCAGCCTGTGCGTGGGTAGTATATATATTAGTTGTATTGTACCAAGAAATAAACAAATTACAGGCATATAAAACAAAAACGAGATTACATTTTGTTTAAGAGGTTTGTATAAAAAGTGTTAACAATAGTGTATAGTGAAGTTATAAGTTATAATAACTTATTATAATAATATGAAAAGTACTTATATTAATAAAAAAATATTTTCCTTGTATCGATGCTACGAGATTCATCTAGAACGTCTCACCCATACATAAAGCATCGTAACATAATGCGAAGCGTTCCTATCTTGCTACCTACCCGTCTACGAGCACCTACTTGCGAGCGAACTACCTACAACAATACGTAGCGAGTTACTAGAAAATTACGCGCATTCGCTAGAAGGTTCTAGCCTATTGCCTAGGCATAATTCCAGCGTCAACGAAAGTACCAGAAGTGCCCAGACTGAGCGAGTGACCCGTAGTTTACCAGCGATCTCGCAGTTGCGCAGCTACTGATGCCATCGGCCGGGCTATATAAAAAGGCCCAACGCAGCGAACAGTCAGTCAACGGACTCCAACGGGATCACAGCGCCCTGGCCCCATCGTTCCCGGCCAGTGCTACACCGGATCACAGCGCCCTGGTTCCAGCACATCTGACGAGCGCTACATCCACGAACCTACACCACGCGGCATCATCGATGGTCTATGCATCTCCCGCACAACCGCCGACGAGGTCCACCGCACCTTTGGCATTCCTGTTCAGCAATGGAGCACCCGGAAGACCCATGGCCTTCACCAGTACCTGAGATGTACCCGAGTCGGGTCACCAGCAGCAGCGTCGACTCACTGACCCGCACATTGACCAACACTTCACCGCCTGCATCCGGAGTCTTCATCATCGGTCCTAAAATCAACACATATACGGCATCCTGACTCAATAAAACACTGTGACCTTCACAAAATCTTTCATTTCGTGCCTCCTCACGTGATCCCCAAACCCTTGATCGTATTACATTAGTTATACTAGTTTTAAAAATTACTTTGACCCAACACAAGAGGCCCTGAAGAAAATAATTTTCCTCAAACTTTCCCGCCTATGTTATCTTTGGGGTGCTGTGTGAAGGGTTTTTATAAGGCGAGGAAGAAAAATTGTATGAGCGGTGGGTAGGGATTTAGGGATTAGTGTGTTCAGGAGTGACGGTCGAATGAGTATTAATAGATGTTATATAAACAAAATATTCTTTAATTTTATGTCTTATTTTAGCAATGAATAGGTATAAACAATAAATGTCCAATTTCCTTCGCGGTTATATTTCCGTGGATTTGATGAAAAATATGATGCTGAACAAACCCCACTGTTTCAATATGATTGCTTTCTCTCCTTATCCCACGAATCGTGGTAACGACCCGTTCTCATGTGGTAAATCTTACCCGTGGATGCTCGTTTGGCGTGTTTCCTGACTGCAACGGTACCGAAAGGATCAATGATGCTAGTTCCTCGGGGCACCTTCAATTGCAATAACGGTAGAATAAAGACTGTTATCCCAACTGATACCTGTGCTCTGAAAATTGCAATTCGCTAGTTTTGTGGAATGTATTAAAAGGACCGCCCATTTCTGCAAAGGATTTTTTCAAAAACGACAAAGTCAGTGGAACAGAGCCACGAATAGTAGTACTTCATAGTAATAGCCATACTCCCCTCAGGTATTGAAATTTCAGTAATACTTCACCTGGTGGGGGTGTAGAATCACTCTACTTTGTTCTTCTATGTTGTCTCATTCGCCGACAGCAAAATCATTTGTCACACGAGAAATGCCCAATAGTTGCAGTCGTGACAAGAAAAAGGTTTTTCTTCACTGTGGGTACACATGTGAAGTTTAAGACTGCCCTTTGTAGAACATGAATATTTGCAGTAGGGACACGAACACGGTTTTTCTCCACTCTGGGTAAACATATGAGTTTTAAGTTGGCTCTTTGTGGAACATGCAAATTTGTAGTCGGCACACGAAAAGAAAACAGCTGCAACTATTACAGATATCGTAGCAGCCGCTAATGAGTCACGCTAGCATAATAGAAAGAGAAGTATAATAAAATAGTAAATTGTACGTCTTCAAAGATGCACCGCACGCTAAATACTATAAAATACGAAATCACTATAATAGATGCACCGCGTGCTAACTACTAAATGTTACGACTAGATTGAACATCAAAAACTCTTTTTAAAATACCAAGCTTAACAACAGTTGGAAGACCTAAAACTGATTGACATTCTGTATTTGTGACAAAAAAATAATATTATGTGTTTTTTTTAAATTTTTTATTTAATTTAACTGAAATTCAATAATATAATTATAATATTAGATTTTAATTAAATTTAAAAAAAAAATACATAGAGTTCTACGAATTAAACACAAAAACAATAAATATTATTTTTGTTATTTGTTTTTGGGGTGTTATGCCGTGTTGCGCTAACTCCTTCTTTAGCCAACGTTTCGGACAGCATTGCAGTGTCCATCATCAGGGCAGATGTGTAATTTGAGATTGTGTTAAAATGTGAGCTTATGTATGAGGTTGTGATACCGTGTTGCCAGCTCCAACCCTCTGAGCTAACATTAACGTATCATTTTTTATTTAAAGTGGTTTTCTTCGTTTAGCTCTGGTGTAGCCGTCAATTACCGGATACCAAGAACTATTGAGCTTAGCCCCATCGTCTCTATTAATGTTTACAGGATTTTTATGAATTTCAATGGCTTCCGTAATCAGCCGTGCTCTATAAGTTTTGGGTCTCCCCAGGATTTCAGGAACAAATCCAAAGTAATGCCCGGTGTCAATCGGCAATTGCCGATTTGTCAGGGTGGCCGAGTTTACAAGCTCTGAAGTGTTCTGAAATCCTTTTGGAGATAGTCCGCTCTGTCTGGCCTACATAGACCTTGTCACATCCGGAATAGCTGCCACCAGAATTAAGGGAAAGTCCTACCTTGTACTGGTATCTCCTTACAGCCTCCGTGGTAGCACCAGCCTCACACAGTATTAGTCTATTTCCGTCACTAGATAGATAGATAGAATCTGAGAAAGTGAGTGAGTGATCGAAAACAACTCGATCAAAATAAAGTTGTCATCAACATTTCGACTCTTGCGTTGAGCCCAGACGCAACTTCTGTGCTGGCAAAGGGGATGAATTTTGCAGTGGCCCCCAAAAAGATACCTGTGGAATCCATCGTATGTGGTGTAGAGACTGCACTACATACAATGATGAAAGTACACAAAATGTCAGAGGTGCAAGCAGAGGACATCCGGCAAGAGACTTGCCATATTTTGAATTAGTTTTGGGTCTCCCCAGGATTTCAGTAACAAATCCAAAGTAATGCCCGGTGTCAATCAAATGCTCGGCAATTGCCGATTTGTCAGGGTGGCCAAGTTTACAAGCTCTGAAGTGTTCTGAAATCCTTTTGGAGATAGTCCGCTCTGTCTGGCCTACATAGACCTTGTCACATCCGGAACAGCTGAGTTTATACACTCCATCTGTTTCCAGAGGAAATTTAGTCTTTGCAGACCTCAGTAAGTCCTGTATCTTTGTTGTTGTTCCGAAGACAGTCTTGATATTTTCCTTTCTCAATAGCCTGGCAATTTTGTCTGTCACATTGTGCACATAAGGCAGGAAGGCACAGCCTTTCGACTCTTGTTCAATTCTGTCTTCACTTGGTGCAGACTTGGCTCTTATGATTTGCCTTGTCTGACTTGCTGGGTAACCGTTACGCTCCAGTGCATCGGTCAGCTTCGTAAGTTCCGCTCCGATTTTATGTTCTTCACATATTCTGGTCGCTCGGGTCACCAATGTATGGATAAGTCCTCTCTTCTGCGCTGGGTGGTGGTGCGAATCAGCGTGTAAGTACCGATTCGTATGGGTTGGTTTCCTATATACAGTGTGCCCTAGGCTACCATCGTGTTTACGCATCACCTCCACATCTAGAAAAGGCAGGATTTTATCTTCGTTTTCCAGTTCCATTGTGAACTTAATTTTGCTGTGGAGAGAATTAAGATGGTTCAGGAATTCGTTAAGTTTCTCCGTTCCATGAGGCCAAATGGCGAAGACATCGTCGACGTAGCGCCACCATACTTTAGGGACAGCCGAAGCTGTGTTGAGTGCCACTTCTTCAAACTTCTCCATAAAAAAGTTGGCTAGTACTGGCGATAACGGACTGCCCATCGCAACTCCCTCCAATTGCTCAAATAGTTCACCCTGAAACGCAAAGTATCCCGTTTTGAGGCAGTGTTCAAAAAGTTTGCAAATGTCTTCTTCATATATCTCCCTGAGCATTGTCATGGAGTCATCTAGAGGCACATTTGTGAAAAGTGACACGACGTCAAAGCTGACCAGAATATCTCCTTCCTCAGTCTTAACTTTCTTGAGCTTACTTATCAGATCTGTTGAATCCTTTATCCACGATTCGGTTTTTCCAGTTTGCATCTGCAGTAATCTCGAGAGGTATTGGGAAAGTTTGTATGTAGGAGCACCAATAGCGCTGACAATCGGTCTCATTGGGATTTCCTTTTTATGTATTTTTGGGAGACCGTACAGGGCAGGAGTTCTAGAGGCTTTTAAAAAAAGCTTAGGCCAATCTTCTTTCCTGATGCTAGAAGCTTTCACTAGTTCCCTTGTCTTTATGTCAATCTTGTTGGTGGGGTTGTTTTCAATCTTCTTATAGGTGCCTGAATCGCACAAGAGGTCTTCCATCTTCTTTGTGTAGTCTGCCGTATTAATCACGACACTGGCATTTCCTTAATCGGCTGGCAGAACCAAGATTTCCTCATTGGCGCGTAATTCTTTTAGGGCCGCAAACTCTCCTTTCGTGATATTGGGGCGGGGTATTTCAGCCCTTTTCAAAATATGGCAAGTCTCTTGCCGGATGTCCTCTGCTTGCACCTCTGACATTTTGTGTACTTTCATCATTGTATGTAGTGCAGTCTCTACACCACATACGATGGATTCCACAGGTATCTTTTTGGGGGCCACTGCAAAATTCATCCCCTTTGCCAGCACAGAAGTTGCGTCTGGGCTCAACGCAAGGGTCGAAATGTTGATGACAACTTTATTTTGATCGAGTTGTTTTCGATCACTCACTCACTTTCTCAGATTCTATCTATCTATCTAGTGACGGAAATAGATTAATACTGTGTGAGGCTGGTGCTACCACGGAGGCTGTAAGGAGATACCAGTACAAGGTAGGACTTTCCCTTAATTCTGGTGGCAGCTATTCCGGATGTGACAAGGTCTATGTAGGCCAGACAGAGCGGACTATCTCCAAAAGGATTTCAGAATACTTCAGAGCTTGTAAACTCGGCCACCCTGACAAATCGGCAATTGCCGAGCATTTGATTGACACCGGGCATTACTTTGGATTTGTTCCTGAAATCCTGGGGAGACCCAAAACTTATAGAGCACGGCTGATTACGGAAGCCATTGAAATTCATAAAAATCCCGTAAACATTAATAGAGACGATGGGGCTAAGCTCAATAGTTCTTGGTATCCGGTAATTGACGGCTACACCAGAGCTAAACGAAGAAAACCACTTTAAATAAAAAATGATGCGTTAATGTTAGCTCAGAGGGTTGGAGCTGGCAACACGGTATCACAACCTCATACATAAGCTCACATTTTAACACAATCTCAAATAACACATCTGCCCTGATGATGGACACTGCAATGCTGTCCGAAACGTTGGCTAAAGAAGGAGTTAGCGCAACACGGCATAACACCCCAAAAACAAATAACAAAAATACTTTTGGCCGTGAAAATCTTAAATTAATAAATATTATTATTTATGACTTCTCCATTAATTTGACATATAAGATCACATTGCCCAATAATCGGTATTTTATTACCTCCAAAACCAGACACATTTACATAACCCTTTTTTAAAATAGAATTTAACTTTTAAAAGTTTGATAATGACATGACCTTTATGTCAGCTTCAGATTCTGTATCCAAAATAAATAAATCTAAAATCATTTCTAAAACTTTATTATTAATTAATTAATCTAAGTGCCATTCTTGACTTGAATTATTGTTACTATATATGTTTCTTATTGTTCCAACGTAATGAACTTCAGAGCAATAAGCACTCTCATCGTTAGGTTTTGATGCTTGTAAACTTAAATTTCTGACATTATTGCGACAATTCTAATTTTGAAACCAAATTTAGCAAAGTGACCAAAAGAATTACATGTCCTGCATTTGACATTGACGGCTGGACATTTATATCTGTGTTTCTGACCACATCTTCCACAGGATATATGCCCACTTGACGTTGACGATGATGATGACTACGACGGTGACCCGTGACGATTGAATTGACCACTTGACGATGAATTGACGACTTGACGAACAAAATGACTTGATCCTCTAGGACTTGACCCTCTTGGACTTGACGAATGACTGTTGACATTTTGACTTTGATAAGGTGACCTTGGCTGTCTAGATTGCACTTTTATGCTGACAAATCTCTCGCAATTTCGACTTTTTTTTGTAGCGATACTGTTGAATCTTGCAGAAGACGTTGACGTATGTGACTTAAGTTTGAGCTCATATTTGCAATGAAAATTTCTCTTACTAGAGATTTGCTGCATTTTCACTTTGGACGAATCCTTTGAGATCTAGTGATGGCATTAACATAGTGATATGACAGCCATCACAAAGTAATGGTAACCGGATAGAAGAATCTTTCTTAGAAAAACACAATTCTTTTAATACAATCATATCGCATAATTTAAAAATATACAATATTCGTGTTCCAACTGTGATAATAGAATATATAATATTAGTGTCCCAATTGTGATGTACGAACATGTAATATAATTTTCAATTTGGTAGGCGGGAATGGGTACCGCCGCCCTGGGAACCATTTATTGGATGACCAGCACCTCTGTCACAGGTCACCCCAAGTGGTTCGCTACGTTTGGTGACTTAGCAGGGGTGCCCGGGTTCATGGGTTAAGGTTTGCCCAGGTCTTGGTGGCGGATGCGTCGGCCCACCTTCTGCGTGGCGGGCCGGTTGAGAGATGCTGGTTGAGGGAGACCCTTTACAACCGGATACCGCTGTCCGGGCCGCTCGATAGTAAAGGGGCCTGACCCTCAGGCTCACGACTAAGGGTGGGCTGCCCCATCAGCGAGTGAAAAAACCCTGCCACTGCTGTTGTGCCGGTTCGTGACCGGAGGGGACCCAGCAGTAGCGTTTGGGGCGCATTGGATGCCCTCTCCAGCCGGACTCTCCCAGCCTATCGCCTAGCACCGCAGTGAGTGGGCTGGAACCAAACGCTCATCACTCCTGGACAGCCTGAACTCCATATTCCTACCCACCCCTCATACCTTTCCATTCCAGACCTTCCTTTCACTTCATACCCTTAAAAAAAAAAAAAAAAAAAAAATCATGAATATACATAAAAACAAACATAACAACATTACAGCGGCGAGTAGCAGGCGTCCCCGGTGAGGGCCAAAACTGTTGATAAATTTTGCCAACATTCGCGGTCTGCACACTAATTTAAATTCTGTTCATCACCATCTTTTGTCCCAACGTCCCAACCTTCTTTTCCTATCCGAAACTCAGATAGCCGAGCCGCCAGACTCTTCCTATCTGGACTGCCCGGGCTTTACCCTTGCAAGCAAGTTCCGACTCAAAGGAGGAGTCTGCCTTTATAGTCGAGCTGACGTCAACTGTACGACTATTGAATCTGGAAAACTCCAGATTCGACGTAATGTGGGTGCGCGTCAATCTTGCCAGTATGGTAAGATTCTACGCATGACTATACCGCTCACCGAACCATAGCGAATCAGACACTTCCGAGCTCTTCAAACATTGAGAGATACTATTGACGATCTCTTGCCCCGCTACCCTTCGGCCGAGTTTATTGTTCTGGGGGACTTCAATGTTCATAACGAACCACGGTTGAAGTTCTCAGGCCCAACGGACTCGGCTGGCCGACAGGCGGAATCCTTTGCCATTTGCTACGGATTAGAGCAACTGGTTCAGGAGCCTACAAGGGTTCCTGATGTCCAGACTCACCGTTCCAATCTGTTAGACCTATTCTTAACTACTGTGCCACACGGTTATAAAATTGACGTCACAGCGCCTCTGGGATCATCTGACCACTGCCTAGTGACGACATCAATCCCCGTTTGCCTCAGACCAACCAATGAGAGGCTGAGGAGAAAAGTGTGGTACTATAGGTCAGCAGATTGGTTCGGTATGCGGGCCCA
Source organism: Hesperophylax magnus (assembly GCA_026573805.1). Taxonomy (NCBI): domain Eukaryota; kingdom Metazoa; phylum Arthropoda; class Insecta; order Trichoptera; family Limnephilidae; genus Hesperophylax; species Hesperophylax magnus. Next base: position 4,634,542 of record JAIUSX010000179.1, on the reverse strand, counting down.
TTTCAACGCTTTTCCGAGGTGAGCTGTTTTTTTTCGGACTTCCGACCCTTCAAGATGTGCCCAGGAGATTGGTGAAGTCATCAAATCGGCGATGGATGGCTTCATAGAATCGACTACTAAAGAAACTGGTGTGGGCTCAAAGCCGTGGTTCAGTCGACAATGCTCCGAAGCAGTTCGACGAAAAAACGCGGCTTACCGAGCCTACAACACATCTCGAACGCCCGAAAGCAGATCAGCATACATCAAATCGGCAAAGGAATGCAAGAGAATCATTAATAGGTCAAAATTCGAACACGACCTGCAGATCAGCAAAAAGCTGGCTGCCTGCCCGCATGGCAGCAGAGCATTCTGGTCCCTTGCGGGCTCAATAGGTCGGAATTTTTGCAAACCCAGTTTGCCACCTCTTACCAGACCTGACGGCTCACTAGCAAACACCGCCACCGAAAAGGCTAACTTATTAGGGAAAATGTTTGCGGAAAACTCGACCCTCGATGACGGAGGTGCTGTTCCGAGGTCGGTTCCTCACTGCGGCTTTTATATGAAAAAGCTGAGGATCCGGCATCGGGATGTACTCCACGTTATACGGGGGCTCGATGTTAACAAAGCTAGTGGACCTGATGGAATACCTGCCCTGGTATTGCAGAGGTGTGCTGCGGAAATAGTTCCAGTTTTGACAAAGCTCTTCAAAATGTCCCTGAAGTGTGGCACTGTGCCCTCTGGTTGGAAAAAAGCGGTCATTCAACCTATTCGCAAGAAAGGTGACCGCTCCAACCCGGCCAACTACCGCCTCATAGCGATCACATCAGTTCTGTCCAATGTGATGGAACGTGTGATCAACGACAAACTGCTCACATACCTCGAGAAGAACAAAATGATCAACGACCGTCAATACGGATTCCGGCGGAACCGCTCGTGCGGTAATCTTCTCGTTTATGTGACGCATGTTTGGGGGCGGTGACTGGAACGTCACGGTGAGACCCAAACGGTCGCACTAGACATATCCAAGGCCTTTGACCGGGTCTGGCACCGAGGACTTGTCAACAAATTGCCTTCTTACGGACTTCCCGCATCCCTGTGTACGTGGATTGCTGACTTTTTAAGGGATAGGTCGATTCAGGTAGTTGCTGACGGTTTTACCTCATCTTAACACTCTATAAATGCTGTTGTCCCACAGGGATCGGTTCTGTCTCCGACTTTGTTTTTGTTGTACATCAATGACCTTTTGACATGTGCACCGATTCATTGTTACGCGGATGACAGTATAGTACATGATAGCTTTTTGTTTGACAAGCCCCCAAAGGGCACACAAACTCCAACGGCTCGGAGGGCTTTGAAGCAGAGAATGGACGGTTATCTCGAGAGTATTTCCTCCTGGGGTAAAAATAATCTCGTCCAATTTAATGTTTCAAAGACCCAATCCTGTCTGATTACGTCTAAAAGGGATCTAAATGATAACCTAGTCTCCTTCAACGGAAGCAATCTTCCGAACAGGCCTTCCATTGATATGCTTGGTGTAACTATAAGTGACCAGCTCAGGTATGGGGGCTCCATCGAAGCCAGAGTAAAGCTGGCCTCTCAGAAGCTGGGCGTACAGTACAGGGCCCGCAGATACTTTAATAGAACACAACTGCTGACCCTGTACAAATCGCAAGTGCGCCCTACTGTCGAATTTGGCAGCCATCTCTGGTCCGGAGCCCCTAAATACCTGATAAAAACCCTTGACTCTGTGCAAAAACGGGCGGTCCGTTTGATAGATTCCCCAATCTTAACAAACGGACTGCAATCTTTAGAGCACAGGCGTCAGGTAGGTATGCTGTCCTTGTTCTATCGGTATAACAATGGAAGATGCTCTGAGGAACTAGCGTCATTGATCCCTTCGGCACCGGTGCGTAGTCGGGATACACGCCAAACGCGCGCCCAACATTTATAAACGGTTGACATTTGTCACATGAGAACGGGTCGCTTCTACGATTCGTTCTTAAGTTCAACAGCTCGGCTGTGGAACGAACTGCCGGCCTCTGTGTTTCCTCCCTCCTACAACATGGGACTCTTCAAGACCCATGCTCACTCATTCATCTCCATAAAAAGACCCTCCACACAGCATCCCCAAAGATGACATAGGCCCCGAGGGAAATTATTTTCTTCAGGGCCTCCTGTCCCTGTGTGGAGTTATGTAAAAAAAAAATAAAAAAAAGTGTTTCAACTGTGATTTAATATCATATAATATTAGTGTTCCAACTGTGATGCAAGAATATATAATATTAGTGTTCCAACTATAAATGTATTTTCTGTTGATTGTAATCTTATTTTTACTATTTCTTTCTCATATTCTAATTTGTGAAGTAAGTAAAAGCCCCACGGGCGTGAAATGAACGCAAAAATAAATTAAAATATTAATAATTGCAATCGGAATATGTGTAGAGTTTTTCTCCTGTATGGGTAAGTGTGTGATGTTTTAAATTTTTTATTAGAGAAAATGAATAGCTGCAATAGGAACATGTAAAAGGTTTTTCTCTACTGTGGGTGAGCATGTGACTCTTCAAATATCGCTTTCGAGAACATATATATTTGCAGTGAGGACATGAAAAAGGTTTTTCTCCACTGTGAGTCAGCAAGTGTGTCATCAAATCTCCCTTCCGATAACACGAATAATTGCATTGGGAACATGAAAAAGGTTTTTCTCCACTGTGAGTAAACATGTGTGTCGTCAAACTTCCCTTTCGAGAACATGAATAATCGCAATGGGAACATGAAAAAGGTTTATGTCCACTGTGAGTCAAGATGTGTCTCGTCAAACTTCCCTTATGAGAACACGAATAACTGCAGTCAGAACATGAAAAAGGTTTTTCTCTACTGTGGGTGAGCATGTGACTCTTCAAATATCGCTCTCGAGAACATAAATAATTGCAGTGGGAACAAGAAAAAGGTTTTTGTCCACTGTGAGTCACCAAGTGTGTCATCAAATCTCCCTTCCGATAACACGAATAATTGCATTGGGAACATGAAAAAGGTTTTTCTCCACTGTGGGTGAGCATGTGACTCTTCAAATATCGCTTTCGAGAAAATGAATAATTGCAGTGGGAACATGAAAAAGGTTTTCGTCCACTGTGAGTCAGCAAGTGTGTCATCAAATCTTCCTTCCGATAACACGAATAATTGCATTGGGAACATGAAAAAGGTTTTTCTCCATTGTGAGTGACCATGTGTTTCGTCAAATATCTCTTTTGAGAACATATAAAACTGCAGTGAGGACATGAAAAAGGTTTTTCTCCACTGTGAGTAAACATGTGTGTCGTCAAATTTCCCTTTCGATAACATGAATAATTGCAATGGGAACATGAAAAAGGTTTATGTCCACTGTGAGTCAAGATGTGTCTCGTCAAACTTCCCTTATGAGAACATGTATAACTGCAGTCAGAACATGAAAAAGGTTTTTCTCCACTGTGAGTCAAGATGTGTCTCGTCAAACTTCTCTTTTGAGAACATGAATAACTGCAGTCGGAAAAAGAAAAAGGTTTTTCTCCACTGTGAGTCACCATCTGTCCAGTCAAGCATTCCTTTTTGACATCCGGCAGGTCAATGTCAATTTCCGTATAAGAAATTATCTCTCCGTCTTCTTCTAGGGATCCTGGTTCTGCATTGATTGGTAAAGTTTCCACATTAATGTTACCTGGAGAAAAAGAAAAACAATATGCAAGTATGAAATACGTTGATATGCTTAGACGAATGTGAGGTTCGAGTATCTGAATATTTGCAGGAAGGTTTACCACATTAAATGTAGAACCCAGAGCAAATGAAAATAAAAGCTATGCAATAGTAGTAAAGGAGAAATTTCACCCAATACCGAAAGCAAATTTTGCTCTTCTAATTTCTTCAAAAGAATAAAAGCCTGCAGATGAAATCGATTAAATATTAAAAGACAAAATAAAAGCATCCAAACTAGGAATAGGAATTTCTGGACTAAGAAAATCGTATCAAAACAAAATAATACTAAAATGTGAGAAACAAAATGATGCCAAAAAAATAATAAACGAAATCAACAAAAACTCGGATAAATAAAAAAAATCTTGCATTATCATTAAGGGTGCTGATGCTGGGATACAAGCAAGAATAACTTCTAACAGATTTGATAAATCAAAATGAAGACCTATAAAATGCCATGACGTCGGAAACTGGCAATGAACCAATTGTTGTTTAAAAAAAGCTGAAGAATAAAAAATCTGATAAATTGGCAAAATTTCATTATACAAACAACAGCCAAACTAAGAAAAATAATAATATCGAAAGAAAGGATCAATATTGGATTCACAAGAGCACACGAAGAAGAACGACTGTGACTCATTGATGCAATGCAATCATTGTCTTGGTTACGGACACACCTCACTGAGATGCCTCGAAAACTTGAAGAATCCCAGATGCCTCCACAGTGCAGAAGAGCACAAAATACAACACTGCACCAAAAAACAAGAGCCTGTCACTAACAGAATGCGTTATCAAAATGATCACACAGCTAACAGTCACCTATGTGAATTACGCAAGAAAATGTTACGAAACCGCAAATGCGAATTGAATATGAGTGAGTTGTATTTCGCATACTTAATTCCTTGTTTCTTTAAAAAGAATGATTTCTTCGAAAAGGAATTGGATAATTTTTATTTTTATTTAATTTTTTATTTAAAAACCTTAATATTTCGAAATATAATTGTCATACTTTAAATTATGGTAATCAAAATTGAGCTATACGGATCGATAAAAATTATAAAACAGATTTGGAATTTCGAAAAGTACTGTCTTAAACAAAATAATCTGTCAGTTTTCCAACCGGTAACAACAGATGACATAAAAAACATTATTAGTGAAATAAAAGGTGGATCTTCACCAGGGTTTGATGAAATCACAAAGAAGACAAAAGTAAAATTAAATAACTCACAAGTGTGGATCAAACATTAAAATTTGGAATTTCTAAGGGACTGTTATTGGACCAATTTTATTTATAATTTACGTTAACCATGTGTTTAAATTATCACTTAATTTTTTTTTTTTCTTTATATTAACTCCACACAGGAGGCCCTGAAGAAAATAATTTCCCTCAGGGCCTATGTCATATTTGGGGATGCTGTGGGGAGGGTCTTTTTGTGGAGAGGAAGGAGTGAACATGGGTATTGAAGAGTCCCATGTTGTAGGAGGGAGGAAACACACAGGAACCGACGGCGGAACAGCACCTCCGTCATCGAGGGTCGAGTTTTCCGCAAACATTTTCCCTAATAAGTTAGCCTTTTCGGTGGCGGTTTTTGCTAGTGAGCCGTCAGGTCTGGTAAGAGGTGGCAAACTGGGTTTGCAAAAATTCCGACCTATTGAGCCCGCAAGGGACCAGAATGCTCTGCTGCCATGCGGGCAGGCAGCCAGCTTTTTGCTGATCTGCAGGTCGTGTTCGAATTTTGACCTATTAATGATTCTCTTGCATTCCTTTGCCGATTTGTTGTATGCTGATCTGCTTTCGGGCATTCGAGATGTGTTGTAGGCTCGGTAAGCCGCGTTTTTTCGTCGAACTGCTTCGGAGCATTGTCGACTGAACCACGGCTTTGAGCCCACACCAGTTTCTTTAGTAGTCGATTGTATGAAGCCATCCATCGCCGATTTGATGACTTCACCAATCTCCTGGGCACATCTTGAAGGGTCCGAAGTCCGAAAACAAACAGCTGACCACGGAAAAGCGTTGAAATGGGCCCGCATACCGAGCCAATCTGCTGACCTATAGTGCCACACTTTTCTCCTCAGCCTCTCATTAGTTGGTCTGAGGCTAACGGGGATTGATGTCGTCACTAGGCAGTGGTCAGATGATCCCAGAGGCGCTGTGACGTCAATCTTATAACCGTGTGGCACAGTAGTTACGAATAGGTCTAACAGATTGGAACGGTGAGTCTGGACATCAGGAACCCTTGTAGGCTCCTGAACCAGTTGCTCTAATCCGTAGCAAATGGCAAAGGATTCCGCCTGTCGGCCAGCCGAGTCCGTTGGGCCTGAGAACTTCAACCGTGGTTCGTTATGAACATTGAAGTCCCCCAGAACAATAAACTCGGCCGAAGGGTAGCGGGGCAAGAGATCATCAATAGTATCTCTCAAATGTTTGAAGAGTTCGGAAGTGTCTGATTCGCTATGGTTCGGTGAGCGGTATAGATATGCGTAGAATCTTGCCGTACTGGCAAGATTGACGCGCGCCCACATTACGTCGAATCTGGAGTTTTCCAGAATCAATAGTCGTACACAGTTGACGTCAGCTCGACTATAGAGGCAGACTCCTCCTTCGAGTCGGAACTTGCTTGCAAGGGTAAAGCCCGGGCAGTCCAGATAGGAGGAGTCTGGCGGCTCGGCTATCTGAGTTTCGGATAGGAAAAGAAGGTTGGGACGTTGGGATAAAAGATGGTGATGAACGGAATTTAAATTTGTGTGCAGGCCGCGAATGTTGGCATAATTTACCAACAGTTTTGGCCCGCACCGGGGACGCCTGCTACTCGCCGCTGTAATGATGTTAAGTTTGTTTTTATGTATATTCATGATTATAATTTTTTTTTTTAAGGGTATGAAGTGAAAGGAAGGTCTGGAATGGAAAGGTATGAGGGGTGGGTAGGAATATGGAGTTCAGGCTGTCCAGGAGTGATGAGCGTTTGGTTCCAGCCCACTCACTGCGGTGCTAGGCGATAGGCTGGGTATAATATAATATATATAATCGTCCGGCTGGAGATGGCATGCAATGCGCCACAAACGCTGCTGCTGGGTCCCCTCCGGTCACGAACCGGCACAACAGCAGTGGCAGGGTTTTTGAACTCGCTGATGGGGCAGCCCACCCTTAGTCGTGAGCCTGAGGGTCGGGCCCCTGTACTATCGAGCGGCCCGGACAGCGGTAACCGGTTGTAAAGGGTCTCCCTCAACCAGCATCTCCCAACCGGCCAGCCACGCAGAAGGTGGGCCGACGCACCCGCCACCAAGACCTGGGCAAACCTTAACCCATGAACCCGGGCACCCCTGCTAAGTCACCAAACGTAGCGAACCACTTGGGGTGACCTGTGGCAGAGGTGTTAGTCATCCAATAAATGGTTCCCAGGGCGGCGGTACCCATTCCCGCCTACCAAATTGGTCATCTACCAAATCTGTTTAAAAAAATCATTAGAATATTTTTATTACTCTAAAGATAAATACATGATAATACTGAATTTTAAAAACATGCCAAACTATTTATCCCTGTAATTGCACACTTCATAAACTAATCATTGACATAAGCCACATTTCTGAAGAACTAAAATATAGTGTTGTGAGATTTATTTTAAAAACAGATAATCACTCCATAATTAAAAAGCAGAGGCCAATTTCCAATATATGTGTACCGATAAATTAAGATAAATAAATTTAAATAATGTATGTATTATCGATGATCATACTTCATCTTCTGAAGTCACCGATAACATGTATCACAAAAACGTTTCCTCAAGTGATGGTCAGCGAATTTGCAATATGTTTAATGATTATTTCCAATCTGTTAAATCTGATAAATCTACTAGTACCTAATACTTCCTTTAATAATGTCGAAATAATCAATGTTGATACAATGAATACAATAAAATTAATTTCAAAGCAATTGATATAACCGCACCTTTAGTATTAAAACACCTCAAAAACATTAATACGAAAAAGAGTTCAGGTTGTGATAAATAACGCACAATTGTTATTGTTAATTGTGCTGAAAAACTAGTTACTGCTGTGACACTGCTTTTCGAAAACTCTTTTAAACAATGTGTATTTCCTAGTATTTGGAAAAAAGCATTTGTAACACCTGTTTTTAAAAAAAGGGATAAACATAATATTGAAAATTATAGACCTATTTCTAAACTATGTATCTTAAGTAAAATCATGGAAAAAATCGTATATGACCAACTTTTTAGTTTATGCAAAATAATATTATTAGCCCCCACCAACATAGTTTTTTTTAAGGCAGATCTGTTGAATCGACAGTTTACAGATTTTGTTCTCAACTCTTTGGGGATCAGGTGAGAGGCACGAAATGAAAGACGTGAATGGGCAATGATGATGTCCTGATGGAGTCCATAGTTGAGCACGGGCGGATTCTGGATTGTTCTCTCAACGCCATATAGATAGTGGGAAAAAGATTGATTCCACTTACACAGATTTTTCAAAGGCTGTTAAATAAGCTCTTGAAAATCGGTGCATGTGGAAATCTTCTGAGATGATTTTCTTCTTATGTTAAAAATAGAAGTCAAGATGTTGCCGTAAAAGGTTTCATGTCACAAATTATAACTATTCCCTCAGGGATACCACAAGCTTCCCATTTAGGGCCTCATTTGTTTACATTGTATATAAACGACATAAAACGTATTAGTAGTCATCCGTCTTTCCTAATTTACGCAGATGATATGTAATTATATAAACTTATTGACTGACAGATGACTGCAACCTGTTACAAGAAGACGTAAGTTAAATTAAACAATATTACAATATCAATCAACTTTATCTAAATACAGAAAAGTGTAACGTTATTACATTTACACGTAAAAAACAGCCGATTAATTATACTTACAAATTAAACCATATACCACTACAACGAGTAGAATCAATCATAGATCTTGGAGTACTGCTAGATTCTAAAATGTTATTTACGGACCATATTGAACATATTTTAGAAAAAGCTTATAAACAATTGGGATTTATTATACGCATTACAAAGCCTTTCACTATAGCACACACTAATTCTGCTATATATGTCATACGTAAGGTCGCAACTTGAGTTTGCCTCAGTCATTTGGAATCCTCAATATCAAACATACATTGATCGTATTGAAAATATCCAATCCAAATTTATTAAACACCTATCGTATCGCTTTAGCGATCATTGGTTGGACCCTATTGCTTTATATAAACACAGAAAAATTTCTGATGCCCTATTCTTATAAAAAATCGTGAACAGTCTTGTTGATTCATCATATCTGCTAGAAAAGATTGCATTTCGTTACCCTGAACAAAACACCAGATCGAAAGACTTATTTAGAACACCACACTGTAAAGCCAAATATGCGCATAACTATTTAATAGGACGTATCTGTCAAAATGACAATGCCTTACGAGATCTAGACATTTTCAAATGTAACATGAAAACGTCATATAAAATGCAACTTGCTAAACTGATACCTTATTTTTTTTTTACTTTGTGTAATAATCCTATCATCTTAGTTTATTTTATTGTTTTTATTATAATCATGCAAAAATTGTATTACTACTAACCGTCTTTAATTGTTTTTATAACATTTTGTCTTTCCTTATAATGTTTATTCTTTATATTTCTGTCATTTTTTTAAATAATTGCTGTCTATGCTAAATATATAAATGACTATTTGTTTCCGAAAAAAAAATATATATATAAAAATATCAGTAAGAATTGAAAATAAAATGTGATAAAGTACTCGAAAACTTATATAATTTTCTATAACAGGTATTCAAGAATACAATGATAGTCTAATGAACTGCTTAAATGGGCAAACGATGAAGAAATACTGTTATTATTAATGTAAACAAGAAAAAATGGATATGACATTCAAATTTGGAAGAAAAGTTATTTTTACCGTTTTCTACTTTGTGTTAGCATTATATATTTTGTTCAACAACAAGTAACTTTCAACACTTTATATTTATGTAAACAACCTACGTGTTTCGTAGGCGATGTAAAAGGTCATCTTTAATCCCTGAATGCATACTGTAATAATTAATTTAAGCCTTTGGTTTACAGACAAAACTTTATGAAATTCTGGAGCTAAATAAGCATAAATTACATGATCATTTGTTTCAACTACCTAATTTTACAGTCAAAATATCGACAAATTACCCAATTTGGTGTATCGCTAACAACTTATCCCTCAACGTCGATAAATGTAAGACACTAATATTTTGTCGAATAAAGATCTCATTATCATTTCACCACGCAATCGCTGCCTCCATCGTGGCAGTAATTACTTTACTAGATTTTGTACAGAATGTTTTATTGATATGCGAAGTCCTCGTTTACGTATTTTATTTAGTCATTAGGTGACGCCATGAACAAGTATGCGTCCTGTCCGCGAAATATTCTAAAACATTTGAAATTAACATTCAAAATTTTCTTGCTTTTGCAATACTACTTACTGGCTGTCGGAAAAGTCTCAGAATACTGCAAGCATTCCTTCTTTACATCCTGGTGGTCGAAATCTATAACCGTATAAGGCATTTCACTTCCATCCTCTTCCTGGGTCCCTGGTTCCACTTTGATGAAAGCGCTCTCTGGGTCGGGAAGATCCATTTTTTTCTGTGATAGCGTTCTGTTATATAACGAACATTGAACCCAGTTCAATAAACATATGCACTGAAACAACAATTGAAAACAATTAACTTCGTTTTGAGAAAACCTTTTATTTGGAACAGTGTTATTCTCGCGGATATATTTATAAAGAATATTAAAGATTACATTTGACAGGATTTGTATGAGCAACCAACAAAAAACTTATAACAAACTTTTCGAATACTTTGCTTTGTTAACGAAGAAAATAGATCGTAAATATGTTATGAATAAACAGTTAGAACATAATGCTCAATCACCATTAATTTACCCATTATAATTCACTTAGAATAATTTTACTTCAGAGAGCAGTGGTATAATTTAAGTATGTAATTTAAAGATGTAATAACCCAAATATGTGGGGAACCCTAATAATAATAATGACTTAATTGCTATCAATATTTGACAATAAGCCCTAAGCAACAAGGAGGGAATATCCCAACATTACAAAAATAAAATATCAGAAATCACAAACCTTTTTAATTATATAAATTCTTTTATATTCATATGAACTATAAATATGTACTTGCTTTGTAACATCATTAATAATTTGTAAAAATAAACTTTATAATTACCTAATGTACCCTAAATTAACAAAATAACTCATAATACCTACCTCAAATTAACAAAATAGAATCATTCATTATATATAAACAATGTTGTGTACCCCTGCCTAAGTTTGTATAAAATCAGTAGCATAAGAGTTTCAACTACCAGTCTGAAAATGTCCGTAGTAGGATGAAACCGGTCCTGGTAATAATAAATAAGTGGAACAAAGTGAAAAAGTTTTTTAATTTTAATTCTATAACACGAATTATGTTTAAGAAATAATAATTTCTCCGAGTTCGCTAATCATTTGATAGAGACAGGCCATAGCTTCAACCGGGATAAAACTAAGTTTAAACATTCTAAAATTAATAAATATTTTAATTTGTGCGCATTGGAAACATTAGAAATTAACAAAAAAATTAATTCAAGCATTAATATAGTAAATAAAATACTAGCACCTTGCAAATCACCCATATTGACAATTTTCCCCGTTATGTTGACTCCTCCCTCCGTTTCCTTCTCAACCCCCTCCCCCTCCCTCAAATCCCCTCCAAACAAAGAACCAAACTAAATAAAACCCCATATTTCTGCACTTAAAAATTTAGTTATAAAATAGCTAGTTAATGACACGGACGTATCGAAACCGGTCGCTAATTAATAAAATTTATACATAGCAAATGTACATTGTGAAATTTTAAAACTCATTAAAAACAAAAAACTTGGGTAAATATTTACCTACGACTACCGTTTAAAAAAATATTCCGTACGAGACACTATTTTGACATACCGAGTTCTCGCATACTTCGCGTTTGTTATTACGTAGTGTAGAGCACTGCCAACATAACAATTAAAAAACACAATCGGATAGTTGTTAAAATTTATATGGCAAAACGGTTTTTTATATCATAGACAATGAAAAACATTTTTTTTAAATGATGTGTTAATTTATTTATACAAAAAAATATTGTAAATAAAAAATTATTTATTAAAATTAACGTATTAAGGAAAGGTTTTTTTGGTAAAGGTTACGAATTCCGCTTCACGGTAAATATGGAATGATTACTTTGAATTAATACTTGAATTTAGTTATATTATTAAATTATTACTAAAAGTTACTATAAATGTTGGGGAACCTTTAATAACGCCTGCTCGCGTCCCCTTTAAAGTTGTATCCCAGTTTTCAAGTAGTTTGTGGGCTACGCTAGGTTTGTATAAACTGGTTTGTGATTTAATTCTAATACCTATTTTCCATGTTATTTCCTGTTACAAAAAAATGCCCCTTTAATAACGCCTGCTCGCGTCCCCTTTAGAGTTATATCCCAGTTTTCAAGTAGTTTGTGGGCTAAGCTAGGTTTGTATAGACTGGTTTGTGATTTAATTCTAATACCTATTTTCCATGTTATTTCCTGTAACAAAAAAATGCCCCTTTAATAACGCCTGCTCGCGTCCCCTTTAGAGTTATATCCCAGTTTTCAAGTAGTTTGTGGGCTACGCTAGGTTTGTAAAGACTGGTTTGTGATTTAATTCTAATACCTATTTTCCATGTTATTTCCTGTTACAAAAAAATGCCCCTTTAATAACGCCTGCTCGCGTCCCCTTTAGAGTTGTATCCCAGTTTTCAAGTGGTTTGTGGGCTACGCTAGGTTTGTATAGACTGGTTTGTGATTTAATTCTAATACCTATTTTCCATGTTATTTCCTGTTACAAAAAAATGCCCCTTTAATAACGCCTGCTCGCGTCCCCTTTAGAGTTGTATCCCAGTTTTCAAGTGGTTTGTGGGCTACGCTAGGTTTGTATAGACTGGTTTGTGATTTAATTCTACCTAATCCAACCTAACCTAACCTAACCTATCCTATAATAATCCAACCTAAACTATCCTATAATAACCCAACCTAATCCAACCTAACCTAACCTAACCTATCCTATAATATTCCAACCTAAACTATCCTATAATAACCCAACCTAACCTAACCTAACCTATCCTAATCTAACATATATATTAATCCAACCTAACCTAACCTAACCTAACCTATCCTAATCTAACCTATAATAATCCAACCTAACCTAACCTAATCTATCCTAATCTAACATATAATAATCCAACCTAACCTATAATAATCCAACATAACCTAATCTAACCTGTAATAACCTATAATAACCCAACCTTACCTAAAATGAAAACGTTTTATTTAAAAAAAAATCGTAGTAAACCTTTAAATATTAAGAAACTAAATTCATCTGATGTTTGGTATCAAAGTTGATCGCCTAACAATTAACGGGTGCGTGTCTAGCAATCTCGAAAAATTGTCATGTTTTCTACACTGCCACTACACAAACAAACGCGAAGTATGCGAGAACTCGGTGTGTCAAAATAGTGTCTCGTACGGAATATTTTCTCAATCGGTAGTCGTAGGTAAATAATTACCAAAACTTGTTGACAGGTCACTATAAGGTTGCAAATTCACATCAGTCGAACTGTATTACATACAGATTACGACATAACTCCTTATTGCTCGCCATACAATCCCATACAGGCCTGTCATATATAAGTGTGGACGTAGCGACGATATACGCCGTGATCTGCTAGCCAGGCTATATTTTCAAATAATGCGACCCCCTCTCCTCAAGATCTCAGGTCTAATTTAATCACTTTAACCTACTTACGTAAGACGAAGCGCTGCGGACACTTCCAATGTGTTGAAGAAACGTCTGTAGAATGTAGAAAAGTAGAAGAACCGACTTCAATTTAACATTTGTTAAAAAACGTCACAATAATAATATTATGTTTATTGAAATATACACCATTACTGAATATGAACTGAAAAATATTGTAGTGCAAGAGAAAGTGCAGTGTTGCCAGCTTGGAATATATATTTCCGCTAGAATCTACAAAAAAATCCGCCAAATTCCGTCAAAAACTTACTTGGATTCTGCCAGATATTTAGCTGAATTTGAGCACTAAAATAACGAACATTACACAGTATTTATTGATGATCGAAAACAGTTTCACTAAATACAATACAAACGTTTTATTACAAATTATTAAATTTTTATGTTAATGTTCACTTGAAAATTATTTTTTTAGTAAAACAAAGTTAAAACAGTATTATTGAATTATCATCATCTTCACTTTCCGCCGCCGTCGCATGTTGATCATCTAATTTTAATGAAGACGTAGATGATTGGTCTAGGTCACGTTTCTTGTTATTTATTTTCCCAGTTCCTACCCTATTTAATACCTCTGGGGGTAATGAATATTAATCGCATGTTTGATAAAATCGCTGCAATCCCGATCGAACATTCAAAATTGCATTGACATATCAGTTTTCATTTTGGTTCTAGATTGATTTTTTACAATGTTCGTGATACTAAAAACTCTTTCCACATCTGCATTTGACTGTGGTAATACTAACATTGTAAATAAGAAATCACATAAATTCTTTTAAAGGGATTCACATTGGCAGGATCTTCATATAATTTGACTTCAGTATAAAATTCGATTGTGCTATTTATTTTTGTCCATTTGGTGAAATGTATCATTTTCCAATGGCGAGCGAAATATCATCAGATGGATAGTTAAATAATACCAGTAAAGACGTTATAGACTCTTTGAGTACTTTCAATGTGTTGCTTTCGCTGAAAACATTAATTTTTCCAAAATCACAAAATTTCAAAGTTATCAGGAAGTTTGTGACGTAGTTCTTTTATTATTTTAACTGTAAAATTTACACATCGTTTACGTTAAGTTTGTTCCTCTGCTACAGACACAATATTATTTTCCCTTAATGATATCATCTTGGATTCAAATTGGTATCCCAAATATGGTCTAGGAACCAGATGACTTTCAATATTGATCGTCAACGGATCAATTTTTTGTATTGGAATGGTTACTTTTGACATTAAGAAACTTAATAGATTCTTTAGGTCACCAAATAATTTGCACAGGTCTGCAGTTTTCGATTCAAATAATTTATTAACTCTCTGAACCTGTTCCAGTACTGGGCGAATAAAACAGAATATAAGAACATTGGTATCGTCACGGTACATGTTACATAATATTTCTGAATCATAACAATTTTGAGTATTCCTCGTCATATTAAAATGATAAGATAAGATGATAAGATAAAATAAGATTCGATCGGTACCATCGATTCGAAGTGGACGTGTAATTGCCGGTATTGTTTGCTTGAAGAAATTTCCATTGCGATAAAGTAATTAAACGAAAGACTTGTTATAACTATACTTAAGGGAGTTTTATATTAACAATATGCATGTAAAAGAAAAGGAGGAACGAATAAAAAAAAAGTTACGTAGTTACAATTTTTTTTTAATTTATTAAAAATAAGTGTATATAAGGTTGTGTGTTAGTTTAAATCTAGGCTTAGTACTATTCTTAATTCTAATTCTTAACATTAATTGTCCGTTTCCTTATTTCTAAATTATTGATAATTTAATGTATTTAAAAAGTTGTTTCAGATACGAAATACACATACAAAAGTTGTTCAGGCACTTCCTTTTACGATGATTCTGGAACCGCGGATCTCCACGTTCGCACTTATCACTGATAACACAACTAAGTATAAGTGGCAACTTGGGCTGGTTCCGAAGGGCGGAGTCAGTTCAGCCTGGGCCAAGGCTCCGAAGGGCGGAGTCGGCAGGCAGCGACTCCTGAGAGGGCAGCTTCCTGGGCGGAAGTTTACGGGGTTACGGGAAGAGCCTCGGTGACCGCTCCAAGAGGGAGGGCAGGAGGCTCCTCTGCGGAGGCGAGATGGTAATTGTTGGTTGCTGAATCATCTGTCTTCAGCTGCACGATTCGGCGACATTCGCACGCCTGTCGTGGGGTGCTGGAACTATAGTGGTTCCGCTTTTCACCACTTTGGTACGTTGTTCGGGTCCATGGCGCTGGCGTCGCCACTCTCACCGCTAGATGATGCTGGCTGGCTGAATCTGGTCTTCCGATTAACTTCAGAAATCTTAATATTATATAAGGTATCTCAATATTATGCATACATACACTTAATAGATATCTGGTTGCAAATTAAATTCTTAACCTAAGTTTACAATTTCTCTTATATGTAGATTTATAATTATTGTTAAATATTTGAAAATTACATTTTTTACAATACGAACTTCAAATAATTGCAATATAGCCTAGCCTTGTGCGTAGGTTTTTATTGCCTTTGGGTCGCTGGCTTAACATTTTCACATTTCAGATTTATGACTTTATGAGGGTCTAGAGCTAAATCTGCGGACTAATGGGTGTATTTCTAGCTTAGCTTTCTAATTTTTTTATGGCGGTTGCCAGCCAATCTATACACCTAAATATTTAAGTCTAATAATACGAACTGCCGCCTCCATCTGCGTGTAAAATTACGGAGAACATATGTGGGCGCACGTGTTCAATTTGGTTCTTCTGTGAATTCAAGTCACGTAGATACTTAGGGATATATCAATCTCATCATTTTTTCAGTAATTAGTAATTCCGGGCTCTATTCGATTCCGCCAGAATTTTTCATTCCGCTAGGCACAAAATTCTTCTGCTTCGAGGGCACTCAATCCGCCAAATATGGCGGAAAATCCGCCAAGTTGGCAACATTGAGACAGTGAATCATTAGTTTGTTTTAACCATAGACAATGCACAACACTCAAGGTTTTTTAATTAGCCTATGACGGTACCTACTTGCAACTGTGATATTAAAAATGTTCAAAAGATAAAAATGTTTACAATATAATTTTTTGCTAATAAATTGTCAAACGTTTATTAGGATATTATCTACCAACAAAAGAAGCTACGAATATGTGAAAAATTTATTCATTTTTTAGGTCATAATATATTAATTAATAGTAACACATTCGAATTCCTTTAATATGCACTAGAAGATGTTGAATTCTACGGAAGAAACAAAGCATACTGCATTCGAATCCTTGTTATTTCATGGAGTCGAAATGTTTTTAAACCGGTGAATGTATTGAATAATCTATCAGAAAAAAAAAATTATCCGATAAATGATTCAAGTTTCATGTACAAAACAGTATATTGATCTTATAAAAAAAATTTATTTAAGCTCGTGAAAAAAATGTTCACAACAACGAACTGCCTTATTGACTACCAGCTCTATTAGAATAGATTACATTTCGTTGCCTTGAACGAAATACCAGATCAAATACATTATTACTGTGTACTAAATGTAATGTAAACCAAGTTGTAATTTTTAATAAAATAAATAATGTCATTGTTTCATGTGATCTTTTGGGTCTTTATATTGAACACTTATAACTGTTAAATTACTTTATTTAGACTTGATATACAGGATATATTTTAGAGATGCGAGCTTGCTGGATGACAATACACATACTGTGATTCACTATCGACAGTTGACAATATTAATAGTGATGGCATTAACATAGTGATGTGACATCACCCTTCTTAATTAATACATTAAAATAAAACATAAAATTCATTAACATTCCATATATCACAATAACTATCAGGTTGTTCGATAACTCTTCCATAACTTGTAATATATGGATTTTCAAAATTATTTTCTTCCACCCACATCTCCAACTTCCTCCTCTTCATGTGCTGGATAAGATCGCATGGTCAGATGGTCATTATGAATTGCAATATTGTATCTGAGTCTTAAGTGTATTCCATTTCGTCTATGCCTATTTCCATAACAATCTTCTATAATATAAGACCTATTGCATTTTAATTTATCTTACACTACAGCTGGTAACCAGTCACTTTTGGGATTTTTTTAAAAATTATACTTGATCCCCTGTATTTAATGTAGACAAAGGTTTTACATTGACATTATAATTTTTGGAATTTTGTGTATTATTTTTTTTCTACACTCTTTTTGTACCCTGAGAATCTGACAATCTTAGGTTGTAATTTGATCTGAGTTAAAGGAATTCATTCTCAAAATTCAAGACATTAATAATTGAGCAGGTGACGGTAGATTGGCTTTTGGCGTGTTCCTATAATGTAACATAGGTAAATAAGGATCTGTATTTGTTTCTTTGGACATTTTTAGAAGGTTTTTTACAATTTTTACAGAACTCTCTGCTTAACCATTAGATTGTGAATGATATTGACTTGTAACTAAGTGTTCTAACAATGATTTAAATTCAATATATTGAAATGACGGTCCACCATCTGATACTTATGACATAGGTATACCATGACGCGAAAAAATAGATTTTAAGTGTATTATTACATTTTTGGATGTGGAATCTTTATTGAATAAAGCAATTTCTATAACCTTTGAATAACAGTCTATTACAATGAGATAAGTTAAATTAAATCAATACCGACTTGTTGCCATGGAAACTTATTTATTTCATAATTTATTAATGGCTCTTTCTGATTAGATACTTAAAAAATTATCAATACATCCGAAATATACATTTCTTTACCTGGGACATAATAACATTTAAATCATAAGATTGAAGTGCTAACATCATTCGCTGCAACCTAGCGGGTACATCATGCAAATGTTTTTTTAAATAAATGGACTAAAAGTTTGTGATCAGTCTGCACATTAACTATTTTATTTTGCATAATAACTGCACCGATAGCTGATTTTGATGCACCGACTGATAAGGTAAGCGGTATTTTCGGATCATAATGAATTAAAACTGTTATATTTGAAAATGTAACCAAGGAAACATAATTCTTTTAAATAAAATGTACATTTTGACTTATTTAATTTTAAATTGACTTTTCTAGCCCTTTTCATGACTTTTCTCAACCTAATATTATGAATTTATTCTGTTTCTCCATAAATTAGAAAATCATCGACAAATATTAAAATACCTTCTAGATCTCCAAATAAATTTATTATAATCCTTTAATAAAATTCTGTTGCTGCATTTATTCCAAACGGTAGTCGTGAATACTTGTACCTTCCAAATGGCGTTTGTAAAGTGCATAGCTCACTGCTTTCTTCATCTAATTTTAACGACCAAAATCCTGAATACGCGTCTAGATACGAAAAAGAAGCAGGTCCTATAAGTTTAGATCCAATTTTATAAATGTTTTTAAATGGAAAATGCTCTCTGATTATGCAATTATTTAGTTTTCTAGGATCTAGACAAATTCTTAATTTACCTGAACCTTTGACGGTAATTACCACAGAAACAATATTATTTGTGACATCTCCATTAATTTGACATAAAAGATCACATTGACCAATAATCTGTATTTTATTACCTTCAAAACAAGACACATTTACATAACCCTTTTGTAAAATAGAATTTCATAAATTTAGCTTTTTTAAATTTGGTAATGACATGACATTTATGTCAGCCTCTGTATCCAAAATACAATCTAACATTCTATTATTAATTATTAAATCTAAGTGCCATGCTTGACTTGAACAATTTTTATTAATAATGTTTCTTATTGTTCCAACGTAATTAGCACTCATTAGGTTTTGATGCTTGTAAATTTAAATTTCTGACATTATTGCGAAAATTATAATTATTTTTGCAACCAAATTTAGCCAAGTGACCAAAAGAATTACATGACCTGGATTTGACACTGACGGCTGGACATTTATATCTGTGTTGCTGACCACAACTTCCACAGAGTATATGCCCACTTGACGTTGAAGGTGATGATGACTACGACGGTGACCCGTGACGATTGAATTGACCATTTGACGATGAATTGACGACTTGACGAACATAATGCCTTGATCCTCTTGGACTTGACGAATGACAGTTGACATTTTGACTTTGATAAGGTGACCTTGGCTGTCTTGATGCACTTTTATGCTGATAAATCTCTCGCAATTTCGACTGTTTTTTTGTAGCGATAGTGTTGAATTTTGCAGAAGACGACGTTGACGTATGTGACTTAAATTTGAGCTCATATTTGCAATGAAAATTTCTCTTACTAGAGATTCGCTGCTTTTGCACTTTGGACGAATCCTTTGAGATCTAGTAATGGCATTGATATAGTGATATGAAAGCCATAACAAAGTAAAAGGTAACCGGATAGGAGAATCTTTCTTAGAAAAAAAAAAATTTTAATACAATCATATGGCATAATTTAAAAAAATTCAATATTCGTGTTCCAATTGTGATGTTAGAATATATAATATTAGTGTCCCAACTGTGATGTAAGAACATGTAATCGTAATAATATAATATTGTGATTTAAGATCATATAATATTTGTGTTCCAACTGTGATGCAAGAATATATAATATTCGTGAATGAATTTTCTGTTTATTGTAATCTTATTTTTACTATTTCTTTCTCATATTCTAACTTGTGCAGCAAATAAAAGCCCTACAGACGTGAAATGAAGGCAATAATAAATTAAAATATTAATAATTGCTATCGGAATATGTGTAGGGTTTTTCTTCGGTATGTGTAAGTATGTGACGTTTTAAATTTTCTATTAGAGAAAATGAATAGCTGCAATAGGAACATGTAAAAGGTTTTTCTCTACTGTGGGTGAGCATGTGACTCTTCAAATATCGCTTTCGAGAACATGAATAATTGCAGTGGGAACATGAAAAAGGTTTTTCTCCACTGTGGGTGACCATGTGATTCGTCAAATATCCCTTTTGAGAACATATATATTTGCAGTGAAGACATGAAAAAGGTTTTTCTCCACTGTGAGTCAGGATATGTCTAGACAAACTTGTCTTTCGAGAACTTGAATAATTGCAATGAGAACATGAAAAAGATTTTTCTCCACTGTGGGTGACCATGTGATTTGTCAAATATCCCTTTTGCGAACATGAATAATTGCAATGGGAACATGTAAAAGATTTTTGTACACTGTGAGTCAACATGTGTGACATCAAATTTCCCTTGCGAGAACACGAATAATTGCATTGGGAACATGAAAAAGGTCTTTCTCCACTGTGGGTGACCATGTGATTCTTCAGATATCCCTTTTGAGAACATATATAACTGCAGTGAGGACATGAAAAAGGTTTTTCTCTACTGTGAGTCAGGATGTGTCTAGAGAAATCTGTCTTCCGAGAACTTGAATAATTGCACTGAGAACATGAAAATTGTTTATGTCTACTGTGAGTCAGCATGTGTTTTGTCAAAATTCCCTTTCGAGAGTATGAATAATTGCAATAGGAACATGAAAAAGGTTTTTCTCCACTGTGATTTAACATGTGTGTCATCAAATTTCCCTTGCGAGAACACGAATAATTGCATTGGGAACATGAAAAAGGTCTTTCTCCACTGTGGGCGACCATGTGATTCTTCAGATATCCCTTTTGAGAACATATATAACTGCAGTGAGGACATGAAAAAGGTTTTTCTCTACTGTGAGTCAGGATGTGTCTAGAGAAATCTGTCTTTCGAGAACTTGAATAATTGCACTGAGAACATGAAAATTGTTTATGTCTACTGTGAGTCAGCATGTGTTTCGTCAAAATTCCCTTTCGAGAACATGAATAATTGCAATGGGAACATGAAAAAGGTTTCTCTCCACTGTGATTTAACATGTGTGTCATCAAATTTCTCTTCCGAGAACATGAATAATTGCATTGGGAACATGCAAAAGGTTTTTCTCCACTGTGGGTGACCATGTGTTTCGTCAAATATCCCTTCCGAGAACATGAAAAATTGCATTGGGAACATGAAAAAGGTTTTTCTCTACTGTGGGTGACTATGTGCCGCGTCAAATCTGTCTTTCGACAACTTGAATAATTGCAGTGAGAACATGAAAAAGGTTTATGTCCACTGTGAGTCAGCATTTGTCTTTTCAAATATCCCTTTAGAGAACTTGAGTATTTGCAGTGGGAACATGAAAAAGATTTTTCTCCAGTATGGATACGCAAGTGATGTTCTAACTTTGACCTGTAAAAGCAGGAGTAGTTACAAAAGGTACAAGATATTAGTTTTTCCACATGATGCGTTTTGAGATCTGTCGATAAGTCTGAAAAAAATAACGTATCAAACTAAATAAGTGCAACTGGTTCATAGAACTATTAAAAGATTATGAAATAAAATAGTATTAATTTTTTAATTTATAACGGACAACATTAAATTTACCTGTTTTCTGGGTACTTCTTTGAAAGCGATCTAAGCATTCCTTTTTGACATCCGGCAGGTCAATGTCAATTTCAGTATAAGAAATTATCCCCCCGTCTTCTTCTAGGGATCCTGGTTCTGCGTTGATGGGTAAAGTTTCCACATTAATGTTACCTGGAGAAACAGAAAAACAATATGCAAGTATGATATAAGTTGATATGCTTAGACGAATGTGAGGTTCTAGTATCTAAATACTCGCAGGAAGGTTTACCACACTAAATGTAGAACCAAGAGCAAATGAAGATAAACGCTATGCAATGATAAACACACTCAGGCAGTGCCTTAGTGGGTTTTCATTTCTTGTGTATACTATTTGGTATTATATATTGTGTTATTATATACTATCTATTAATATGTATAATATGTGTAAAGAAATGAAAATAAATAAAGTAATAAAAAAAAATAAAAATGGTAGTAAAGGAGAAATTTCACCCAATACAGAAAGCAAATTTCGCTCTACTAATTTCTTCAAAAGAAGACATAGCTATCTAGGACAGTTTACTAATTTTGTTCTCAACTCTATGCATAGTGGTAAACAGATTGATTCCATTTACACAGATTTTTCAAAGGCATTTGACAAAGTGAATCACGACATAGGTACTATTAAATAAGCTCTTGAAATCTTCTCAGATGGTTCTCTTCTTATGCCAAATATGCGCAAAACTATTTAATAGGAAAAAATAAAACTCACAATGCCTTACGAGATGTAGACATTTTCAAGTATAACTTGAAAACATATAAAATGCATTTTATTTTTTTGGTAAACTAATGTTTATGACAAGATTTTTTATGCATAGCACAAAGGGTTACAATTATTTTTGTATGCAATAATTATTAGCCTGAAACACTCATCCACATTGAAAAATCTCCTGATAACAATCGTCCCGTTGGCTTCATGTATCTTTTATCAGGAGATTTTTCAATGTGGATGAGTGTTTCAGGCTAATAATTATTGCTTATAAAAATAATTGTTACCCTTTGTGCTATGCATAAAAATCTAACTAGCAGTAATTGTTGAATGAAACTCTAGTATATATTGAATTATTTCGCGGATAAGAGATAAGCCGCCATAGCTCAGTGGTCAGAGCTGTCGACCGGAAATCGAAAGGACACGGGTTCATGTCCCGTTGGCGTCATGTATCTTTTATCAGGAGATTTTTCAATGTGGATGAGTGTTTCAGGCTAATAATTATTGCTTACAAATATAAAATGCAACTTACTAAACTGATAACTTAATTTTTTATTTTGTGTAATAATCCTATCATCATAGTTTATTTATTTTTTATTATAATCATGCGAAAACTGTATTACTAATAACTGTCTTTATTTGTTTTTTATATCATTTTATCAATTCTTATAATGTTTATTCTTTATATTTCTTTTTCATTTATAAATATATTGCATAGGTGCAAATAATGAATCAACGACTAGAATTAATGGAACATTATACATTAAATTAATCTTAAATATATTTTTAATAAAAATACTCGAGTAAAAATTGTACAAAAAAATAAAATAGGAATACGCCTTAATAATTTAGAAGCATTAGAATTAGTAAAATCAAATAAAAATAAAAGTAATTCCCTAATTTAAATAAATAGTTAAAACTAACCACCAGTGCAATTTTAAAATTGTTCCATTTCTCCCTATCTAACCCCCACCCTTCCCCTACCCCTCTACCTACCAGTCTCTGACGCCCCCTACCCCTTTTCTTAAATGCTTTCTTTTTTGTTTGCCTCAAAAGATTTCTCTGTACTATATTTAGTTTATATATTTATTGTCCTGAAGAAGGTTGGGAACAACCGAAACCGGTAGACATAAATATTAAAATAAAGTGGTTTAAAACAAAAAATCTTTTTCATTTTGTATATTGTCAAGCCACAAAGTGTTTGCTTTCTTCGACAGTTAAATAAAAAATAAATAAAAATATCAGTAAGAATTGAAAATAAAATGTGATAAACTAATCGAACTTTTATAATTTTCTATAATATGTATTCAAAAATACAAAGATAGTCTAACGAACTGCTTAAATGGGTAAACGCTGTTGTACTACTGTTATTATTAATGTCAACAAGAAAAAATTGATATAACATTCAGTTTTGGAAGAAGGGTTATTTTTACCGTTTTCTACTTTGTGTTAGCATTATTTATTTGCAACACTTTATATTTATGTAAACAACCTACGTGTTTCGTAGGCGATGTAAAAGGTCATCTTTGATCCCTAAATGCATACTGTAATAATTAATTTAAGCCTTTGGTTTACAGAAAAAACATTATGAAATTCTGGAGGTAAAAAATCATAAATTACATGATCAAACGTTTCAATGATGTAGAAGTTCTGCTGTTTGCTGATCACATCAAATTAAACAAAGAAACATCCAATATTAACGACAACCTAATTTTACAGTAAAATATCGACAAATTACCCAATTGGTGTATCGCTGACAACTTATCCCTCAACGTCGATAAATGTAAGACAATAACATTTTGTCGAATCATGTTCTCATTATAATGTTACCACGCAATCGCTGCCTCCATCGCGGCAGTATTTACTTTACTAGTTTTTGTACAGAATGTTTTATTGGTAGGTGAAGTCCTCGTTTACGTATTTTATTTAGTCATTGGGTGACGCCATGAACAAGTATGCGTCCTGTCCGCGAAACATTCTAAAACATTTGAAATTAACATTCAAATTTTTCTTGCTTTTGCAATACTACTTACTGGCTGTCGGAGTAGTCTCAGAATACTGCAAGCATTCCTTCTTTACATCCTGGTGGCCGAAATCTATAACCGTATACGGCATTTCACTTCCATCCTCTTCCTGGGTCCCTGGTTCCACTTTGATAAAAGCGCTCTCTGGGTCGGGAAGATCCATTGTTTTCTGTGATAGTGTTCTGTTTTATAACGGACATTGAACCCAGTTAAATATAAATATGTACTGAAACAACGATTGAAAACATTTAAATTCGATTCGAGAGAACCTTTTATTTGGAACATAGAGTAATTCTGGCGGATATATTTATAAAGAATATTTAGGAATACATTTGACAGGATTCGTATGAGCAACCAACAAAAAACTTGTTGACAGCGCTATATAGATGCAAATTCACATCAGCCGAGCTGTAAGGGGGTGACCAAAGATATTAGAAGAACGAGATGTGCTTTGCGCAGTTCGTACTGAGTGGAATTGTTTCGCCGAGTGTCGCCGGTTTTGTTCACCAATACTACTGCACACCTTCGCTTACGCTAAGGCGATCTAAGGTATCCGCACTAATACATAGAACAGATTTCTGTGCGTACACGTCCCGATACCGTTCAAAGTACCCTAATTAGGTAGTACTCTGGCTACGGTCCGGCGGCCAACATAGCATATCTCGTTCTTCTAATATCTTTGGGGGTGACAGATTACATCATAACTCCATATTGCTCGCCATACAATCCCATACAGGCCTGTCACACATAAGTGCGGACGTAGCGAGGATATACGCCGTGATCTCCTAGACAGGCTTTATTTTAAAATAATGCGACCCCCTCTCCTACCAACCGCACGAGAAGGGGCCTGAAAAAGTTACGAAAAGCCGTAATTACAAAGTGACAGCTCCCATACATGAAATGACATTCCACGGCAGTCCCCCAATTGATTTGACATACTTTCCTAAGGAAGATTTTAGCGTAATGTATCAGCACAACATACAATACGTCCATGCCATGCCCAATTTATGCGCACATAATGTGTCTCAGACCTTATGAGCAGCTAAAAACGTGACATAAGTGTAGAAATGTCAAAATAATGTGGACGTAGTTTACTTGGGTCGAACCAGTTGTGAATAATACAACAACCTCTCGGTGTCTTATATTGACATTTGGTAAACGAAACAAAAACTATGCTATAATAATGGAATCATTAAATGAATGTAAGTATTTCGTTTCGTGAAATTATTTAATGAAGTGGAAATATAAATAAAAGATGTAAACGTTTAATATGTACCTACTAATTATTTAAAAAACACTTTTGGTAGCTAGATTATACTGAAAAGTAAGTTTTTCAGTTCCTGGAATTGAATTTTAATAGATATTTGGTTAAAATTAAAATCGGCTGTTCGCTAGGCGGCCATTGATACTGATGTGAAAGTTTTAGGGTTAGTTTTTTACCTCCCTTATTTAAACCAAAATAAATACCTGTGATCCTAAAATAGATTCTTAGTTTGAGTTCTAAAAACTTGGGTAAAAAAGGAATTTTAATATGTCAAAAGATGGCTTGAGGAAAAGACGTCAAAGAATCCGTTTTTTTACGAAAAAGCTAATGACATGCGGTATTTCATATTTCTGCAAGCTGAAATACTTACTCTGATTATTAACTAACTGATACAAAGTAATTTTTAAATAATAAAGTGCATATAAAGCGTATCGCTATGTAAATTTACATTATCTACAATGAGCAAACAAAAATGTACTATCGTCCGTAGCATGTAAACATGATTAGTGTTGATATATCTGTAAATTATTTCTCGAATGTTGTACAAGATTACGGATTAAAAAGTGTAATGTGACATATTCTGACAATAAACTGACATCTAAAAAGATCTCAGGTCTAATTTAGTTACTTTAAGCTACTTACGTAAGACGAAGCGCTGCGGACAGTTCCAATGTGTTGAAGAAACGTCTGTAGAATGTAGAAAAGTACAAGAACCAACTTCAATTTATGATTTAATAAAAAAAGTCACAATAATGATATGTTTATTGAAATAACCACCCTAAATGCACCATTACTGAATATTACCGAACCGCCGAAGAAAAATATTTTTGTGCGAAAGCACGTGAATCATTAGATTGACTTAACCATAGACAATGCACAACACACAAGTTTTTTTTAATTAGCCTATTACGGTACCTACTTGCAACTGTGATAGTAAAAATGTTCAAAAGGGTTCCATGATAACTCAACACTGTTACAATTCAACACACTTTTGAATAGTAATATAAAGTCAATAGAAAAAAAATTAGAAGAAATAAAGAAATAAAATTTTTAACCTAACCTTACCTATTCTACTTAAACAAGTAAATAAAGTTTTTGTTTCATCACTTTCCATGACTTTAAATAACTTTTTAAAGATTTGATGAATTATCATTGTGATGATTTATCCGGTCACCGTTGCGAATGGAACTTAACTGGTTTATTTTATACTCAACATCTTAAATGCAAAATTAATTCACCTGGATATTTACTGAATATAATTAAAATAAAATAATAATAAACCAATATTTCCAAAACCCTAGGTACAGTAATTTCTAAGTAATAAGAAGGCAAGCCGAAGGTATTTTTTGAACTGAGAGGAAAACACCTTATGGGCCGTTTTCGCAAGATTTTGGTCGCTAGAGGCGCTATTGTTCTACCGGTCCAACTTTTTGTGTTTAACTGTCAGATCCCATACATTTTTTAGGCCGTTTGACGCAATTTAGTGTTTTTTAAATATTACAACAATGCCTGTTGTAGTGTTCCTATGTGTAGACATAGGGGTGTTTCCCAAAGATAGAGACTTAAAAGGGATTCATTCCATCAGACGTCTAAAATGGGCACCGACTCCTACATCTGTAGTCTGTAAAGCTCATTTCAGATTATGTAGTCAATGATATTAACCATAACAGTAAGTACATTTAATTAATATCTTATAATTCAATATAATACCATAATTCAATATAATATAAAGGTATAGTATAATGAACAAGTAAAGAAACATTATATTTAGCCTTCTTTCGCAGTTGACATTATTTAACAAACAATAACCGTAAATATAAGTGTAGTCAATCACAACTAACATTCATAATTATGGTAGACATAATATCTTATTTCCCTTTTTTAAATTAACCATATTTTTAATTATTGCAATAATTTTATTACACGGTTATCAAACTGTCTGGCACGAGATTTCTGGGCGGCTGATTCTTCATTGTTGGCAATATAATTTACTTTGCATTTCTCGTCCAATGTCTGTGTATCTCGTAATTGTAATTTAATTTTCAGTAGGAGTGTTTTAGGAAAAAAGATCAATTTGTTATTATTTCTTAACGTAGACCTTTTTTTTATATCATGCAAGTATGGAAGTTTGAGCATAATTTTATTTTCAGATGTACTGTACAGGCAAAAGCTACTGAAAGGTGTAGTTCCTTCAATATTTCCCTGGATAAAAGTAGAAGGAAGTAATTTAGAATTAAGAAACAGACTGGGAAGGCATCTGAAACGTGAAAAAACATATATATAAATTCTACAAAACCAAAACCACAAGATGAAGCGGCGTTGTCTGTGAATATAGAAGACGTGGCAGTGGAAGTCATATTGCCTTTTGATACTCCGTGTGATAGACCGACTCTAGATAAAGACACTCAGACAGATAATAAAAATGAAAGGTTAACAAGAGAATTTTCAAGTCAAACCATAAAACACTCTGAGTTCAGTATAATGACATACAAGAAAGACCCTGCCTCAATTCATTTTTATACCGGTTTAGAGTCATACGAGAAAGTGCTGTTTGTTTTTCAATCCTTAGGACAAGCCTCACACTGTTTAACTTATGCCGGGTACACGCTGTATATAATGCTAAAATACGGTAGTACTCGTTAGCTAGCTCTAGCTCCTTCTTCTTCTCCCGGCTCCGATCACTGTTTGCATCGATTAAGACCCTCCTCCGATCATCGTTTCATCGATTAGCGTTGGCATGTGATTTTTCTTTACGCTTTTCGTAAGGCACCAGTTTACCCCCCAAGTGTCGAGCTTGCGTAAAGAAGTTTTACTTCAAAAACTGTTAATGTAAATATTATTTTACATTATATATTTTAGATAACTTCCCGAAGAGCTCATCCATCAGCGCGCACGATTTCTAACTTAACCCTTCTTTGAAGTTCCTTTTGTTATATGTATTAAACAAATATACAGGGTGTTAAGGGACGTACTTGACTTACTTTAACCAGTAATTCCTGACATTATTTGGAATAAAAACCGTTTCTTTTAATTTAAAAATTCTTTTATTTCTCGAGGTCAATATGAAAAGAACAAGATTACAGACATATAATAAATGTGTCGTAAATCATTTACAAACATTATACACATAGAAGAACATATCAGTACAACGAATAATTAACATTATACATAAATTATTTATTGTTTTGGCATTTTTTTTTTTTTTTTTTACATCCTAATATTATATAGTTGTTGTAGCATTGGTCAACGCGTGAGCAACTTTGTGAACAGTCAACCTGTTAAAATAAAGAAAATAAGATTAGCAAATTAAATATGCAACTAGTGCAGAATAAAAACATAAATAAGTAAGTTTGTCAAATCAATGCCTTCAGAAGGCGAAACAGCTGCCATGCATAGTAATAGATACACTTAGTAAGACATTTTAAATCCTATTTTATTTAAAATAATTATATTTAAAATATACAAGATATTATTTTTCCAATAATAATTTTCTATAACATGTATTTATATGACTACTTATTTACATTCTGTACACTTATTGGAGGTTGTCCACCACTTACCCGCCCTGGTATAAGTAACATAAGGTAGAACTACAAATACGTGCTTGCAATGTGCTTTAGGCCCCACACCGGCTGCACACTCACATTGGCTTTCCAATATAGTGTTACAATTATAGTGTATATAGACAGCATAAGAAAGATGTTTCCTTTCCTAAAATATAGGTTGGGCCATTTTCATGTGCACTTCGAACACATATTGTTCAGAATACATACTTAACGCTTTGTCGGTGTTCTTCAAACTGAAACACCTAATGTATGTAGTTCTTCCCGCGTCAGTGCTGGAATATTGGAGGCCATTGAAATTATGAAGTTTATCATAGTCTTCGAGTCTTAAATAAAACGCATTATGATAATAACTATTGCTAAATTAGAAAAGAAATTATCGCAGGCAATATAAATAAGCAATAGTGGTGTATTGATATGTATAGATATGTAACAATAAATATCACTGACAGCTGTCGAGTTTTTTCTGTGTCTTACTAGAAACTTATAAATAGAACAAAAAAAAACAGTGTTTTTAAACAAGTTTCAGTATACTGCAACATAATTTAGTGCACTACGTTATTTATTAATAATCATTTCGAAATCATCGTAAATATTCACCATTATTATAAAATTTATAAATCAATTTGTTTAATAATCAATTGTGCACAGTGTTCCCTACGTCTCGCTCTAACAAGTAACAGGATAAGGTATTCTCTCCCTCGCACTTACTGGATAACACTTGTGGACGCTCCCGCTACCTACTTGAGTTAATTACCTGTACATTGCGAGCAGGGTTGTCACTCATATTATTTTCTTATAAAAAAAAAAAAAAATTAAATTTAACTTTCGAAATGAATAATAATGAAGCAATTGCTTTCCTAAACAAAGCTAAGGAGGAGATTAATAGCATCCACAATGCCATTACCGATCCTGTCTTAAAAATAACAAAAGACCAAATGGCAAAAATACTCAGTAAACTTTCTAATCTATCTGGAACTATGCAAGACCTAGGAGTAACTGTTGGAGTTCTTGAAGGAAAAGTTATGACATTCGAAAAAATCATTGAAAAGAAAGTATTACCACAGGAAACAACGCCAATTTGTGAGGTGCTCGCTGAGATAGAGGAACGCAAGACCCGCTCGAAGAACATAATTTTACTCAACGTCCCCGAGTGTAATTCGAACTCAACTACAGTGAGCGTCTTGGAGGATGGAAAAAAGGTATTAGCAGCTATTAGTGAAATTAATAGCGAGTTCAATCTAGAAGATGTGAAAATTTACAGGCTCGGAAGTAAAATTCCAAACAAAACCAGGCCAATTAAATTAGAATTTGATGAAGTCAAACAGGCGAAACTAATACTCTTTAACAAAACTACTCTGTCCAATGGAATTATAATCAAACCTGACAGGACACTACAACAAAGAAATCACTTAACTGACCTCTGGAAGGAATTAGAAGAGAGGAAAGAAAAGGGCGAAGTCGATTTACGAATCAAACATTTCAACGGAATTCCCAAAATCATCAAAACCCAAGCAAAAAACTAAAAAACAAACAGAACAGATTTTCTAGACTTACAGGATATTATCAAAATGTACGGGGAATGCGTACAAAATTGCACCAACTTAAAATTAACTCCCCAATCTTCTCACACGATATTCTGTTTTTAACTGAAACATGGTTAAATGCTGATATCAGCTCGTCAGAATTAGGCCTACATCAATATACCACATATCGTTCTGATCGAAATTCTATTACGAGCAAAAAGTCTAACGGAGGAGGTGTGATGCTGTGCGTATCCAAGAATATATCATCTACTAAATTACCGGTAAAACACAAAAGTGTTGAACAAATTTTTGTATTGCTCAATATACCTAATGGAAAAATTATTATTGGCTGTGTCTATATCCCACCTGCATCGGATTTGCAAACGTATAAAAATCACAATGAGGACATAGAAGTACTCAAATTCAAATATCCTAAAGCAAAATTCATTATTGCTGGTGATTATAACCTTCCTAACTGGACCAGCCAAGATGACAACGGACCTGCTACAAACCAAGCCGATTTACAGTGTGCTAAATGTAGTGAAATTCGTGATATGTCTTTATTTTTGGGACTAACTCAATCAAACAAGATTTTCAACTTTAACAATCGAATGTTGGATTTAGTGTTTTCAAGTGATTCGAAAATAGTGGTTGAGCTATCCGACGAATTATTATTACCATTAGATCAACACCACCCACCGTTGGACATTATCATAACAAATAGGCCTTTAACATCTTCAAAAAAAACAAGTGTCCCATCGTATAACTTTTCCAAAGCTGAATACCATCATATTACGGAGTACCTTGCCCAAACAGATTGGTCCTTTTTAGATGAGGAAAATAATATAAATGATCAATTAGAATACTTTTACTCGATTTTAAATACCTCTATAGAACAATTCGTTCCCAAGGTTAGCTTTACATCATCTAATTATCCGAAATGGTTTACAAGGGAACTAACTAATTTAATTAATAAAAAAAAATGTATCCACAGAAAATATAAACATACCAGAAATTCTAACGATTATATAGCATTTACTAAACTACGAAAACAATGTAAAGAATTATCAATAAAGTGCTATAGTGACTATGTTAACGTAATTGAAAATGAGGTACATCATCACAATGTGAAAAAATTCTGGAATTTTACTAAATCTCAACGAAAAGACAACTGTGGATATCCTAATAGCATGTTCTTTAAAGAAAAATGTGCCGACAGTATTGAGGGTATAGTTAATCTTTTTGCTGACTCATTTAAAAGTGTCTACGACAAAGATATTCCCATCAAAGCAGTCTCCAGTACGTCAGTGGAAGAGTCATTAAACCTAAGTCAATGTTTCATAAAATTAGATTCCATAGAAAGAAGCATAAAAGCACTAGATAGTAATAAATCTGCTGGACCGGATGGTATTCCTCCCATATTTTTAATAACTTGCATTGATAGTTTGATATATCCCTTACATAAACTTTTTAACAAATCCTTAGCGTCTGGCTGTTTTCCGGCTCTGTGGAAAAAGAGTTATTTAACGCCCATTCATAAAAAAGGCGACAAAAGCGATATATCTAACTACAGACCTATTTGTATTATGTCTGCTTTACCCAAACTTTTCGAGTCATTAGTATTAGATACCATTGTAAAACCTATCAACAATATTATTGTTCCTAACCAACATGGCTTTATCAGAGGTCGATCTACCTTAAGTAATTTAACTATCTACAATAATTACATATCTGAATCGCTCAGTCTGAAACAACAAGTGGATTCTATATACACCGATTTCAGTAAAGCATTTGATAAGGTTCGACATCATATTCTTATATCCAAACTCCGACTGTTAGGCATCAAAGGTAGTTTATTGACATGGATTATTAGTTACCTCAGTAATAGAGTTCTTTGTGTCAGGATTAATTTTATAGAATCCTATGTATTCGAGGCCACAAGTGGTGTCCCGCAAGGGTCCCACCTTGGCCCAATATTATTCTTAATATTCATTAATGACATTGTAAACATATTTAAAGATGTACAAGTCCTACTTTTTGCAGATGATCTAAAATTGTTTAAAAGAATACGAAATATATATGATTGCCTAATTTTACAAGCTAATTTAGATAAATTTTTTAAATGGTGCGAACAAAATATGTTATTTTTGAACATTGAGAAATGTCAAGTAATACGATTTTCCAGAACTCATTCTCATATCTTACATGAATATAATTTAAATAATGTTAAATTAACACCAGTATCACAAATTCGTGACTTGGGAGTTATATTCGAATCAAACTTAACATTCACAGCGCATATAGATGATATAACTAATAAGGCTTTAAAGATTCTTGGCTTCCTTTGTAGAACCCTAACTGATTTTAAGTCCTTGGATTGCATGAAAACACTCTACATTTCACTAGTTAGAAGCCAAGTGGAATATAATTCACCTATTTGGTCTCCTTTCTATAAAGTACACTCTAACAAATTAGAACGGGTTCAACACAAATTTCTTAGGTACTTAAATTTCAAGCTTAAAATTCCAATAGAAAACATTAATTATGTAAATTTGATGAATGAACTTAATTTAATTACGCTGTCTGACAGAAGAACCATTTCAGACCTAATTTTATTATACAGAGTCATGAACAACCTTATTGACAGCCCTGCCATCGTTGCTGCTATTAAACTCTATGTACCGACAAGAAATACTAGACAAAATACAACATTCTTTTGCGACACATATAAAACCAACTATCAGTCAAACTCACTTACCAATAGGATGCATGATTTGGGCAACAAGTTTGGTGGTATTATAGATATATTCCATGATTCCCTTTATAATCTTAAATTCAAATTAAACCAACACTTTGTGGAATCATACAAATTATTGTAATAGATTTAACGATTAGATATGTTATTGTAATGTTTTATATTATATTTTGTTCTTTGTTATTGTTAAATATTATGTTGTTTAAAATGTTTCTTTACGCCATATTCTTCAAAAACTACTTGTATATTTTTTTAAAAATTCTTCACTTTTATAACTCTTAGTATAAATTCAAACTCGATAACTTATGTAAAACTTATTTATAATCTATGTAAAAGCCCCTATGGGCGTATAACAACAATAAATAAATTTACTAACCTTTAACAGTTTTGACATTACGTCCTTTCAATTCTTCCTTCAATTGGAAAATAGTCCACTGACCGTAATTTCTGTGCATTTTACTTACAAATCGAGCAAACTAGGTTTGTTCGAGGAAAACAAATAGCTATCGAAATGACAGATCCTTGGAAGACAGAATAGGTGACAGGGAACCGGTAAACACCATCCCTTGGATATTTTGAAATCACTCAGAAAACGGCCCATTAGAAACATGGGCCGTGCAGTGTTTTAGAATCGTTTTTCTATGGAAATATTGTATGTCATTAAGCCTGATGCACAGAACGTAATGATACAAATGAACTGCTGCGCAAGTTTTAGAAAGTAGGAACTTATACGTAGCGATTTTCGTTGTAATATGATTTAAATACTGCTTAGCATTGTTTTATTCTCAAGTTATGCATTCCAGGAGGTGGCAGTACATCGATATTATATAATAGTTTGTTATAACTCTACTTAAGGGAAGTTAATAATTAATACTATTTATATAAAAGAAAAGGAGGAACGAGTAAAAAAAAGGAATTTACTTAGTTGTAAACACTATTAAAAATTTATTTAAAAAACATCTATAAAAAAGGGTGAGTCTTAATCTAGGTTAATACTAGTCGTAAATTATAGTTCTTATCTGGAACCGCGGATCTCCATGTTCGCACTTATCACTGATACACAAAAGCGGCAACTTGGGCTGGTTCCGAAGGGCGGAATTAGTTCAGCCTGGGCCAAGGCTCCGAAGGGCGGAGTCGGCAGGCATCGACTCCTGAGAGGGCAGCTTCCTCGTAGGGATATCCTCAGCACCGCTCCAAGGGAGAGAGCAGGAAGTTTCTCGGCGGAGGCGAGACGGTAACTTCTGCTAGGGCAGCTCCCTGGTCGGAAGAGCCTCGGTGCCGCTCCAAAGGGGGTGAGCAGGAAGTTTCTCGGCGGAGGCGAGACGGTAACTTCTGCTAGGGCAGTTCCCTGGTCGGCAGCTGCCTCGTCGCCGCTCCAAGGGGGGGAGCAGGATGATGACTCCCAAGATGATGACTGTCGAGAGGACAGCTTCCTGGTAGGAAGCGCCTGGGCGAGAGCGTGACTGTTGAGCTGAATCTGTTGAATTCACCCGCGCGATCTGGCGACCGTAGCGCCTG
Organism: Hesperophylax magnus; assembly: GCA_026573805.1. NCBI lineage: Eukaryota > Metazoa > Arthropoda > Insecta > Trichoptera > Limnephilidae > Hesperophylax > Hesperophylax magnus. The sequence continues at coordinate 4,599,208 of JAIUSX010000179.1, read as the reverse complement.
TCGTGGAGTGCTGGAACTAAAGTGGTTCCGCTTTACACCACTTCGGTACGTTGTTTGAGTCCGTGGCGCTGGCATCGACATTCTCACCGCTAGAGTTACTATTATTTTAAAAGATGTTAAAATTTGTACAAAAGACCTTCAAACAATTACAATGGCCTAGCCTTGGGCAAAGGTTTTTACTGTCGGGTCGCTGGCTTAACGATACACCCATTTCAGAATTACTACTTAATGAGGGTCTAGAGATAAATCTGCCGACTAATGGGTGTATTTCCAAGTTAGCTTTCTAATTTTTTATAGCGATTTCCGGCCACGCTATTGACTAAATTGCTTTGGCCTTTATGTGAATTCAAGTCACGTGGATACCTAGGGACATATCAAGTTCAATATGCATACAAATCAATTCAAAAGTTTGTCATACAAGATGGCTGCCGGGCAATTTTCTCATCCTGGATTTGGCTTCAATCCCACTCATGCAAAATCCCACTAATGCTCTATCAAGGTGTTTTTAGGCCCATTATTTAATTATTAAAGTTTTTACGTGCATTGTTGTTTATCAATTGTGTAAAATTTGGCGGTAAGACATTTCACGATTTGACAAATAGCAACATTTCGATGTTTTGCGTATTTCTATGGCATAACCTCAAATACTTCCACGACTGACGTTTCGATAAGCGACTTATTGACTTTCAATTCATTAGTCATTTCATAAGATTATTTAATAAACTTGTCGAATTCCGCTGCTCGCTTATTACTCAAAATATTAAATAGCACTTATTTCAACTTAATTACTACAACCCATACTTACTATTAACGTTTTGGGAGATGGTAAAATAATCATTGCAGTTCCATTTTTTCACAATCAAAGTTAAGTTTGAAGGTGAGGAAATACGCATAAATTCATAAATTAACCCAAACTTACAATCTGAAACCTATTTGTGCATATTTACTTAAGCCCCCGACTTTAATAGTTTTGTTGTTTTTAATAGCGAGTGTTGTTTTTTTAAAAAAGCTTGAAGCATGCAGCGGAATACTGCAAGCTTGTAAAATTCTGTGTACATAAATGTGCTCCGAAAAAATGCCAATGGTAAGTTATCTTTATTTCACGTTCAACTTACGAATTTGACTTATAAACATGAAAACATGATGAATTAATTACTTTTTTACAGTTATCTCAGCACGAAATCCGTGAACCAACAATATCTGTGAAAACAGAAGAACTATGCTATAACGAATCAACAGTAAGTCATTTTTGTTTTGGACGCGTTTAAAATTCAAACTTTGCTTATAAATAAACATGAAACACGGTGAATTACAATTATTCTTTTTTTACAGTTATTACATCAGCACAAGATCGGTGAACCACTAAAATCTATAAAAACGGAAGAATTTAGCTCTCACGAAACGATGGTACGTTACCTTTATATTGCATCGTTTAACCTTTCCCTTACTGTGCTAAAAAAATTCCACGCGTTCCGGTGCTGTGTAGTCAATACACATCTCAAAATAAGCGATTTAATATCGGAAAAATATGAATATTTATAATATATTTTAAATCAAAATACAACTGCGTACGTGTGGATTTCTCATGTTCCCGCTTAGCGAACTAAAGCAGGACATCAATCGCGTGTCATTTCCTCGCACACTCTTCGCGTAGCAGTGTCACACGGTTGATTGTATTGGTGTATTTGTTTCCGACTTTCAACAAAAATCTCTGATTTTTAATTGAATTTGAAAACTATGTAAAATATTATTTTTTTAATTCTGTTCATAAATGTATAGCGGAGGAATACCTAAAATCTGAACCCAGAATTTATTATATTTATAGAGTTATTAAAGTTATTAGAAGCAATGTGTAGTAAATACACACCACAGATAAGGAAAGGTTTTAACATAAATTTAATAGAAATCAATTCGTAAAAAAACAATTGACTAATTTGATAAATAAATGTTTATAAAAATATAAATTTTTTTGGTTTGACTGAAAATTGACTCTTGAACTAGGGACTGCCTCTTATCTTCCTAATTGCTGTGAACTTTTAAAATGTCTTTTAAAAATCGTTCATATGAAGCAGATTTTTTGTGAGGTGACTTCTGATGAGGTGTGTGTGCGTTTACCACCAATCGAAAATAAAATGCATTGTCATCGACAACACGTCTAACTGTCAAGTTTCATCTCCATCGGATGTCGGAAAGTGGATTAATTTCCGCCTCCAAGATTTACAATCATGTCCGAAACCAATAGTGAATTTCAAATAGATAAATTTAAAAAGACATGAAGCACAGTGAATTAATCAAAATTATATTTGTTTACAGTTATTACACCGGCAAAGGATCGGTGAGCCACCAAAATCCATAAAAACTGAAAAAATGTGCTCCCACGAAACAAAGGTATTTTCGCTTTGTTTTTGACACATTACATTCAAACATTACTTATGGACATTAACACAGTGTTAATTTTTTATAGATGTTACACCAGCACTGGATCCGTGAAGAACCAACACTCGAAACTCCAGAAGAAATATACTATGACAAAAAGATGGTACTTTTTCGTTATTTGTTTAATGAACCTTAGTTATGAAAACCTTTTGAATTAATTCTATGAATTAATTTTTTTAAAGATATTATGTAAGCATGGGATTCGTGAAGATCCAGTACCTAAAACCCTAGAAAAAATACATGACAAAACAATGGTATTTTATCTATATTTGTAAAACATTAAATATTTATTTTTAATTATGTTCCATTATCTTCGCTGATTAACAATCAAGTTGTGTGGTTAAGTTCATATCTATACCTTATGAAGCGATATTTTTCGGGCTCGCTACTGGCCGATAAATTAACAATATTTTATATCAAATAGATATTATGTATGAGGGGGCTAATCTATTGTTATTATATATAGATGATCGTTATGTAATCTTTCTACAGAATGGTTCAATTGTGATTATTTAATCTAAGCACATTATATCCATTAATCTTCCCTGGTTGTAGAAATTTAAATTAATATTATTTTTAAGCACAAATCGGCGAGTAATGATGGAGAATCCAAACAAAACTTTACAACTGTGGGGGACATGAAAATTAAAGATATATTTGAAGAAAATGTAAATCCATGTGCATCGACTTCGGAGGAAGTTACAGTTAGGAGGGCTGCTACTCCTCCAGTATTGTCTTTTACAAAACGAGGTACGGAAAGGAAACGGAAAATTAAAACACTGTCGGCAAGTGATAAAAAATCTCTCGCAAAACAAAAGAAAATACTCAAACATCCCCTACGTTTACCATGCACGGTGAAAATTTGCAAAAAGAATTGTATATCGAAAATTGTTGAGACTAGAAGAATTGCAATTCACGATCAGTTTGTTAACATGTCCTGGTCAGAACAACATACATTTATGTCGGAGAATACTAAATGTCTAAAAACCAAGAAATCAATCACCTTAGAGGCAAGGAAAGCTCTTACAACTAAATATTTTCTTCCGAACGAAGAAAACATCAAGCAAATAGTATGCAAATTCTTTTTCCTCACAACTTTGGGGTTCCATGGAAAGAATGACTCCGTTATATATAAAATACAAAAAAGAAGAAACAAAGATTCCACGGAACCATTTGAAGACAGACGAGGAAAAAAACCATCTGTTAATAAAATTAATACAACATTAATTACTGATCACATTGAATCCTTTCATCCAACTACATCACATTACTACTGGCCGGAACATGCCCCTGTTATTAAATATTTACCCAGTAATGTGACGGTGAGGAAGATGCACAATGATTTCATGGTAAAAAATCCACTATTGAAGTGCTCATATGAAGCGTACCGGAACATCGTGAAAAATCAAAATATCTGCTTCACAAAAATGTGCTCTAACGAAAGAATGGTACGTCTTCTTTATTTTGGACAATTTTAAGATTCAAACTTTACTTATGGAAATGAAAACACAGTAAATTAATTCAATGTATTATTTTTTTACATATGTTATACCAGCATGAAGAACCAATACCCAAATCTATGGAAGACACGTGGTATGAAAATACAATGATGGTAGGTTGTCTGATAAATACACGGGTATCTAATATAGAAAAAAACACTCTGTAGTAGGTAGATCAGGAGCGAGAAACCTTTTTTGCCGTCAGTGGCCATTTGGATGTGTTTACTATTAACCGCGGGTTGCACTCAGATTTTAGTATCACATCTGAAAATAATTCTTCGGATAAAAAAATGGAAAATGCGTGACCAAATGACTATACCTATTAACTGCAAATTTTTTAACCGCACTCTGAACGCGAGAATGGTTTCCGTTGAATTGCGTATTCAGATGAATCCGCAAATCGCATTCAAAACACAAGACTGGTTTAAGCTTGGTAATGCCCATCTCTGAGTTAGATAAAAATAAGAAATAAGTATTTAAAATGGAAAATAATACATTTTAATAGTTTATTCATTAAAATTAAAATTGATTTGGTGGCATTTGTTACTGATGCGAATGTTTTGAGGTTAGTTTTTTTCTGCTCTTATTTAACCCAAAATTTCATCCTATAATTTTAAAAAAGGTTCTAATTAAGAAATAAAAACTAGATTAAATAACTGTTTTAATATTATTATGTCAAAACTTAGCGTGATGAAAAGACGTCAAATTAGCAATTTTTTTATCTAACTGATACATAGTGTCACTATTTTCTGTATATTTAGCGGTCATGTTTATTTGTAAATGTTTTGAATTTTATACTTCACTTATAGACATGGAAACAGCATGAATTAATTCAATGTATTTATTTTTGACAGATGTTACACCAGCAAGGGAACATTGAAGAACCAATGCCAGAAACCAGACAAGAAATGATATTCTATGACAAAACAATGGTACGTTATTGTAATTGGTTAAAGGTTTAAAATACCAACATTAACACTTACATGAAAACACATTAAAATAATTCAATGTATAATTTGTTACAGATATTACGTGAGCACGCGATTTGTGAAGAACCAATTCCTGAAACTGCGGAAGAAATATACTTTGACAAAACAATGGTATATTTTCTTTATTTGTAAAACATTTAACATGCAATTGTTATTTTTAACGCACCCAATTAAAGTATTGGGGTGGAATTATTGGGCTAGCGCCTTATCGCAGATGCTATGTCAAGTGATTATTAATATCGCGGGAGAATAATGCTTACTGCTAAGTATGCATTTTAAATGAAACGATCATATTTTTCATAAGGTTAACATTATTCAACACAAAAATATTACAAAGGGTTTTATCAAAAGGTTTCGGCGATCACAAACATATATACGTGTTGCACTCCAAGACGCTCGAGACAGAATAAAATTCCTATTAGAATTTTCGAGATGCACTGGCAGGTTTGCTGTAACGCGCATGCGGCCACGTGTGGCGATTCTAGAAATTGCCAATGTTTAAAATGAACATTTCCTTCACCGTGTTTTCTGTTAGCTCAAACTATATACTGTTCCCTGTTTTATTAGCTAAAAACTTGCGATTGAATGCGATTATCTCAGAAATCAATTTTAGCGATTATTCCATTTTTTCTACTCAATGCTTCAATTGTTGTACTTAATTTAGGAACATAATTTTCCTTTATCTTTCCTAGTTGTAGAAATTTAAACTAATTCATTTTTTTATTGCAGAAATCAGCGAGAAATGATGGAGAATCCAAACGGAACTTCATAACTGCGGAGAACATGAAAATTAAAGAGTTATTTGAAGAAAATGTACTTCCATGTGCATCTACCTCGGAGGAAGTTATAGCTGGGAGGGCTGCTACTCCTCCAGTATTATCTTTTACAAAACGAGGTACGGAAAGGAAAAGGAAAAATAAAACATTGTCCGCAAGTGATAAAAAATCTCTCGCAAAACAAAAGAAAATTCTTAAACATCCCCTGCGTTTACCATGCACGGTGAAAATTTGCAAAAAGAATTGTATATCGAAAATTGTTGAGACTAGAAGAAAAGCAATTCACGATCGGTTTGTTAACATGTCCTGGTCAGAACAACATTCATTTATGTCGGAGAATACTAAATGTCTAAAAACCAAGAAATCAATCACCTTAGAGGCAAGGAAAGCTCTTACAACAAAATATTTTCTTCCGAACCAAGAAAACATCAAGCAAGTAGTTTGCAAATTCTTTTTCCTCACTACTCTGGGTTTCCACGGAAAGAATGACTCTGTTATATATAAAATACAAAAAAGAAGAAACAAAGATTCCACGGAACCATTTGAAGACAGACGAGGAAAAAAACCATCTGTTAATAAAATTAATACATCATTAATTGCTGATCATATTGAATCATTTCAACCAACATCACATTATTTAAGGCGGGAACATGCCCCCCTTGTTAAATATTTACCTAGTGATGTGACAGTTAGGTTGATGCACAACGATTTTATGTTAAAAAATCCACTATTTAAGTGTTCGTACGAAGCATACCGTAATGCTGTCAAGAATGATAATATCCGCCTCACAAAGTCGGGGCACGAGATATGTGAACAGTGTGAACACTTCAGGCATCACGATCCAGAACATGTTCAAACTAATTCCGAGAACTGCGAAGTATGTGTTGATTACCAAATACACATTAAAAAGTCGTCTGACTCTCGCGAAGCTTATAAAAAAGACGAGGAAGCCTCACATTCAGATGCACTCTGTGTTTCGGCTGATCTGCAGAAGATCATTATGTTGCCAAGGATTGATGCATTCAAAACGGTGCTGTCCACGCAACGAATCATAGCGTACCATGAGAGCTTTGTTCCCGTGGGGAATAACCAGAAAAAAATCAAGCCATTTGCTGCCATCTGGCATGAAGCAACGTCAGGGAGAAGTGACGAAGAACTCATCAGTACATTCTATGCTTTTCTTTTAGCTAATCGCGATGCTAAACATATCACAATTTGGCTGGACAATAATGCAGCTCAAAATAAGAATTGGCCCCTGTTTTCATTCTTAGTATACATAATCAATTCACATCAAATAGCGGCGCAAGTAATCTCTTTAAAGTACTTCGAGTCAGGGCATACTTTTATGTCTGCAAACAGCTTTCATCATTCCGTGGAAAAAACTTTAAAGGATCAAGAAAATTTGTACGATTTTAGTGACTTCCAAGAAGCCGTGTCAAAGGCAAATTCAGGAAATGTCTCTACAAAAGAGATGAAATTTGCAGATTTTTACAATTGGAAAGACCTTTTCTCTGGTTGCAAAATTAGCAACAAAAAATTTAACCAACGAATGCCTTGTGTGAAGGACATCGTAAGAATAAAAGCTATTAGAGGGCGTAAATCGCTAATTTATAATATTTCTTACGCTAGGGACGCTACAGAATTTGAAATGAATTTCTTAACGAAAGCGTCCCTATTAAATGTACCGGAGCCTGTTCCTTACGTTGCTCCCCGCGGAATTAGTGAGGACAAGAAAAATTCCATTTTGACCAAACTGGGTAAAGTAATTCCAGCAAATAGATTACTATTTTGGCAAAACTTGCCTACTAACTAATCTATTTAACCACATAGAGAACAGTGTCTGTCTCTGGTGGACAGTGGGCGTGGATTCTATGAGGACAGTCACTGTTACACTACCCCATCACCTTTTCCCATTCCTTGGCAAAAAGGCCCACGGGGCTTTAATATAAAGAACATTTTTTACACAAAGGGTAGTAATAAACAGGGGTTGAATTTACTTTGTAATTGCATTAATCCCCTGCATACCCAATTTTTACCGATTTATGACTAGTTTCTTGTTAACTCTTTAGGTTTTTAAGTTCCAAAAAATATATACGTTATTTTTTAAGATAATATCTAAACATTTGTTACGCCGAAACGTAAATTATATAAAATTCCCTCGGTAGAAAAAAAAATCCCAAAGTAAGCTCCGAAAATTATTAAACACACGTTTTGTTCTGTTATTTAATATGTTATATTTTATACATACGGTTTTTTTTTTCAAACGAGGCACACATTGTTACTTGACATTTTAAATAAATTAAATGAAAATACTTGGTTTTAAGTCACTCTTGATAAATTTTATTGTCTACCGGTTTCGGTACCTCTGTACCATCATCAGGACTGTTATAAAAATTTTGCTATTAAATACAGAAGTACACATATATATTGCGAACTTTGAAGTTCACGGAACATTTAATTAATGAATTATGACCATACATATAACCGTGATACAGGAATTAAAGTCCTACATAAAAATTGAATAGTTTTAAGACTAAACAATTTAGAATCTTTGGAAATAAAAAAATCAATAAATTAAAAGTTTGAAATCATTAATCCAATTAAATTTACCTGTCAGCCCAATTCTAAGTATTTTCCCCATTACTTCGCTTATCCCACGCTCCCCTCCCCCACCTCTCTCAAACAACTGACGCACTCTCCCACTCTGATAGACTGTCTCTTTCTTTATTGATAATATGTGTATATATATGAGTACTTCTGTTTTTAATAGCATAATTTTTATAACTGTCCTGAAGATGGTACGGAGGTACCGAAACAGGGAAGACAATAATTTTTTTCGATAAAGTGACCAAAAAGCAATTAATTTCATTTATTTATATTTACTGCGTATCTTTAAATGCAACTAAAGCATTTCTCGACAGATTTTTGTTCTATTTCACACATTAAATATTATCGTTTTTTATTATTAGCGCACTCCCTTTAACATTCGTATTTTCATATCTCCCTTTCAAACCATCTTTGAACGCTTACTACGGGGCCTTAAACAAATATAAACATAATCAAAAACCTTTAGAAACAATATTTTGACTCGAAAAAATCGTTAAGGTACGTTTTAAAATATGGAATTAGCTACGAAAAATGTCGATGTAATTTGTGTATTCGCTAAACTAAGTGGACAAATAAAATTTTCAACATCGCAAGTGAATTGAAATTTTAAATGGTTCCTAGCAAAATCCTAAAGTTTTCATCCAATGTGCTTTTTTAATATGCTTATAACTTCAATGAGATTATATTTTGATGTCTGCAGTATCTCTCGTGGGCCGCACATACATTTTAAAGATGGGTGGGGGTTCAAATTCCTTGATATATATTTATAACCTCATCTTACCAAGTACTTACCGATTTCTTAAATTTTTCATCACATCCACACCTGAAAAGAATTTTTCGAAAATCATTATTCACAAATGTGTCAAATAGATATTTATTATTACATTCGGAACGCGAGAATGGTTTCCCTTGAATTGCGTCAACAAGTTCGCAACTATATTTTTAAGATACGTTCAGAACACAAGACTGGTTTTAACTTGAGACTGATTCTGCAGGAATCGTCGATGATGGTTACATGCGCAACAAGCAAATGGTTTTCCTAATAATATTGCAGTAAGTGGTGTGCAACTCGAATTTTAAACGTATGTTAACTCTACATACTCAATAATAACAATGCTTGTATTATAATATTTATTTGAAAGAAGACTATCACGGTTCTGGACTGAGCGCTCATTCCCGCTCATACGATCTCTTATATACGTCTCGTACTCGCTGTCTCGCTCTCATGCTGTCCCCCTTACACACATACACCACACCCCCACACTTAAATCATAATTACATCTTTTTATTTTTACAAATTTATATAAGCCAAATATATTTAATTATTTCCATTATGTATTTAATTTCCAATTTATATGTAATTATGTATGTTCTTGACTCTTCATTCGGTGTAGCATGGGCGTTGTCCTCGAGGGCGTAACCTCCCCTCCCATGGTGTAGGTGACCTGCAAAAATCAGAGGAATTAGGAAACTTGGTCATGTCCACGTCCGAGAGTGGACCCAGGTCCAGCAAATCATCAGACCTGTCACTCTCCCCCCACCTAACCTTCCTCTCTGAAATTTGATCATGGTGGCGTTTCCACACTTGTCCTGTAGACATAATTTTTACTAAATAAACCCTATTCCCCAATCTTTTATAAATTTCTCCTAAAATCCATTTGTTTTTATCACTTCTCAAATCCCTGGTTAAAACTTTAGATCCAACATCAAAGTACTTTTTAATTTTTTTTCCTCTATAATACTTTTTTTTGTTTTTGCTGACTCAATAACATCTTATCTTTAATCGTGTTATCAATCCCTTTAAAACCTTGACCTTCAACATTATCTAATATTGGAATGATTGTATTAAAAATTGATCTAATTTTCCTTCCCAAAATTAATTTACTAGGTTCAATCCCCGTAGACATAGAAGGCGTATTCCTAATATCAACCAAAAATGTTAAAAGTTTATCCTCAAAATCAGCAGGCAATTTATTATTTATCATAATTTTTTTTTAAAAATTCTTTACTGTTCTAACCCCATTTTCGGCAAGTCCGTTAGAAGCTGGATGGTTGACAGGAGATGTCAACGATTTAATATTAAAATTATGACAAAATTCCTTAAAAACTGTTGAAGTGAACGCTGTACCATTGTCACTTACTATCTGCTCCGGAATTCCGAAATTAGAAAATAATCTTTTCAAAACTTTTATTGTACAAAACGAATCTACTTTATTTACGATGTGACAGTCTATCCATTTTGTAGTTGCATCAACGATTATCAAAAAATTGTAACCACCAAAAGGTCCCATGAAATCAATATGCAATCTATTCCATATTAATCCACTGATTGGCCACGGCTGTAACTCAACTTTACATGGAGTGGGTAAACACTCCAAGCATCGAACGCACTGCTTCACAGTTGCTTCTACCTCTGAGTTCATACCTAACCAAAAAAAATAATTTCGAGCAAGATTTTTAGATTTAACAATACCTAAATGCGATTGATGTATGAAATTCAATATGATTTCCCTTAATTCCCTCGGAACCACAAATTTATTATTATAAAATAAACACGAGTCATAAGTCGATAATTTATTTCTAAAATACCAGAATTTTAACAAGTCATCCTTTAAAAACTTTTTATCCGGCCAACCATTGATTACGAACCCAGTAATGCTTGCTATGTTTACATCTTTAATCGAAAACTGCTTCATCGTTTCTTTTGAAATTGTCGTTTCCGCCTCAATTATATTTAAAAAATCCGATTCAATCTTATCAACGTTCAGACTACCAATATAATTTAAGAAATATTCGCTACCGTCGACCTCGTCGATACAATCACTTAAATTATTATTACTATTAACCGGCAATCTAGATAAGAAATCCGCTTTGTTCTCACCCGACTTGACATATTCTATATTATAGTCAAATGTTTGTAAAATCAACGCATAGCGCTGTAGCCTATTTGCCGCTAGTATTGGCACTTGTTTTTCAGTGTTCAAAATATGTACCAAAGCTTTATTATCACAAGTTAGAACGAATTTATTACCATATAAATATTGAAAAAATTTTTTCAAACCAAATATTATTGCACACGCTTCCTTATCTAGAATGGAATACCTCAATTCCGTTTTTGACAATAAACGGCTAGCGAATGCAATCGGTCTTTCCATGCCATTCTCATATACGTGACATATAATAGCAGATATACCTATATCACTCGCGTCTGTAATTAGCTTGATAGGTAATTGTGGGTCAAAATGCACCAAAATATTGTCTGACGTCAGCAGTTTCTTAACTTGCTCAAACGCAATATTGCATTCCTGAGACCATACAAATTTTATCCCTTTTTTCAACAATTGGTATAAAGGAGACAAAATACCTGACACATTCTGTATAAAAGACCTATAGTAGGAAATAACTCCCAGCAAACTTCTAAGTTCCGAAACATTTTTCGGTACACTCATTTGGGTAATAGCATATATTTTATTTTCTAAAGGCATAACTCCTTTCTGCGAAATTCTATAACCTAAATATTCTATCTCTGTTTCTAGAAAAGAACACTTATTTTCATTAATAGTTAATCCGCAATCACTTAACTTGCTAAGTACTGCTTCACAAATAGAAAATAATTCCTCTTTAGAATTCCCAAATAAAAGTAGATCATCTAAAAATACACGAACGTTCCTAAGTCCACCAACTATCGCCGTAATGACTTGCATAAAGATGGCCGGACTCGTGCTTAAGCCAAAAGGCAATACTTTATATGCAAATAAACCTATATGCGTACTAATCACACATAATTTTCTAGACTTTTCGTTCAATGAAATTTGTCCAAATGCATTTCGTAAGTCTATCTTAGCAAAATATTTTGCACCATTCAGAGATGAAATTAAATCGTCAATACGAGGTAGTGGGTATTTCAACTTCGCTAACATAGGATTCAATGTTGTTTTGAAATCAGTACAAATCCTAATTGAAGCGTCTTTCTTTTTTACAACAACAATCGGGCTTGCAATATCGCTTATTTCTACCTTTTCAATAATGTCTTCATGCAACATTCTCTGTAACTCTATCTCTACTTTCTCACGTAAACTAAAAGGTAATGGCCTCGGATTTACAAACTTTGGCCTAAAGTCCGAATTAACTTCAATGTTTGCCTCATAATTTTTAAGCCTACCCGATTTTTCTGAAAAAACATGAGCATATTTCTTCTTTAAACTTTCACGAAAAACAAGATGATTATCACAATTAATCTCACTGAATTTTACAGAATTTATTCCACTTAATCCGATACCGAAAACTTGTAAAAAATCTCTACCAACTATTGTAGAATTACCATTTTTAATTATTACGAACTGTATTTTCGCACTTTTACCTAAAAATGACACCTCTAAATTCACTTTACCTAAAACATTTAACTGCGTTCCGTCATACCCTGACAAATGAACATTATACTTTTCTAAATCGTAAGAAACAAAATATCTTAAATACACTTCATATGGTATCGCGTTTATCGCAGCTCCCGTATCTACCAACGCCGGCAATATTATGTTACCAATTAACAAATCTATATATGTGGGTTCCGGCCCCACATTATTATTAACCACGAACACCGAATTCAACCGTTTATTTTTAGTACCTACATAATTTTTATTGTATTTACACAAATTACTAGGATGACCCGATTTGTTACAATGATTACACAAAATTTTTTTCCAGCAATCTCTTTGCAAATGATTTTTTTTTCCACACAAAAAACAAGTTTTTAACGTACCATTAACCGGTAATTTACTCCGCATTGAATTTTTATTCCTGGAAGGACTATCTTTCCTGGATTTATGGAAATACTCGCTTTCCTTATGAACAACATTTAAATTCGGATTTACTTTTTTAAAAGCCACAACATGTTCCCACGTCGCCGCTAGATTAATGCAATCCGTAAAAGAAGTATTGATTGCCTCTACGAATAGCTTGTGTTTCAATTTTTCATTAAAAATCCCAATAACGAATATGTCCTTTAAACATGGTTCCAATCTCAGCTCAAAATTACAAGATAAACTTAACCCTCTCAATCTAGCCGCGTAATCTTTAACGGATTCGCTAGGAAACTGTTTACATTTATAAAATAATTCACGAGACTCAAAAATATTTTTAACTGGTTTGCAATGTGAATCAAATAATTTACATAAATCTTCAAAAGAACAAACAGAAACCTTTTTTGGAAAACATAAATCACATAATAGAGAGAAAGTTTCTTCCGTGAGGCAACTCAGCAAAAATGCTCTTTTGCGTTCTGGTGACAACAACTTATCATCATTTAAAATGAGGGCCTGATCCAATCGTTCCCTGAACAATGACCAGTCTCCCGTTCTGTAACAGAACGTCCCCAAATTCTTACAAATCGCCTCCATTGGGAGAAGAACTGAAACAAGTTGAATAAAATATACGTATCTCAGCCCTTCCAGAGGTTATGCTCCGAGCCCCTGCCCTGAGCCTGTGAATCACCAACGTCTCAGCACCCTTTTCTGGCTCCGTCTCCCTTCAGCTGCGGACACGATCACCTTCCAAGGTCTTCCTTCCCGCTGTAGCGACAGAACCCCGGTCCCGGATTCCGGCCAATTCACCCTTGATGCCGATCTTGATCCTGGATCTTCTGCGTACCCCGTGTAACGGTGTACTCTCGACAAAATGTTGCAATGTCGGCTCCCACACACGTGTAAAATTGCGTTTTTACCGCGCAATTTGCCCGGCCCGATCTGCGTGCTCGCCTCGGCTGCGTGTGAATTCTCCAATTTGATAGCCTTTTATTATTCTTCTTCTTCCTTCAAAATTTAGCGATCCAACGCCCAAAAGCGCCAGACTATACTGTGATCACCAAAAATTCGAATAATCTTCTTGAATCATCTGATTCTCCGTAAACTTTCAATAATTTACGAACTACCGTGCTGCGCCACTGTAACGTATGTTAACTCTACATACTCAATAATAACAATGCTTGTATTATAATATTTATTTGAAAGAAGACTATCACGGTTCTGGACTGAGCGCTCATTCCCGCTCATACGATCTCTTATATACGTCTCGTACTCGCTGTCTCGCTCTCATGCTGTCCCCCTTACACACATACACCACAACTTAGAACATGAGAATGATTTTCTTCGAAATGCGTCAGCAAATGAATCCACAACTGGTGGTTTGTGGGGATTTTTTAAGTAAAGGAAGTACTGGGAAGGAAAAGGGTATAAGAGATAGGTAGCAATCCGAAGGTCGGTGTGTCAAGGAGAGACGGACGTACGAATCCATCCTTCCCACTACCGTGCCAAGCGAAAGGTCGAGAGAGTCCCGCTGAAGAGGTAAAAAGGTCTCCTTCGACCAGTCTCTCAAGTCTTGAATCAATTTCTGTATTTAAATTAATTTATTTTGAATGTTAGTATTTGTCGTATGGTTGTCACAGGAAAGCAAATTTCCCATTGTATCCCTCTACTGAAGCAATTGCGGAAGTATAACGATGCTATTGACTTTATGATTATTTAGGACATTTTTGATTTAATGCTTTAGACCTGCAAACAATGAGATGTGTAATTTCATGATCTGTCCTATTTACAAGAGTGAAACATGAAACTCTTTACAATCTAAGAAAAGCCTATTTATGCCGCCACTGCAGCTATTCTTGTTATTTTATTTCACATTTAAAGGGACACTTTCTTGATCATACTGAAGAAAAACCATTTACATGTTTGGAATGCGGTTATTCGTGTTCACGAAAGTCATCCTTACCGGTTCATTTTTTTAACTCACAGTCAAGATAAACCATTAACATGTTCTAAATGCACCTATTCGTGTTCCCCGAAAACACAATTACGTAACCATGTTATGACTCATACTGGTGTTAAACCATTTGTTTGTTCCAAGTGCAACTACTCATCTTCATACAAGGCTGATTTAAGACGACACCTTCTGACGCATTCTGGAATAAAACCATTTTCCTGCGATTAATGTAACTATTCATGTTCTATGAAACATTTCTTTAAGAACTCACTCGCGGATTCACAGTAAAGAGAAACCCTTCTCATGTTCATATTGCAACTTTTTATGTGCGAGGAAATCAGTTTTACAACAACACACTATCACTCATTCTAGAATAAAACCATTTTTCTGTGCCCAATGTATCTATTCGTGTTCATTGAAGTCTTGAAATATTACTTTTACACTCAATCTTGAATAAAGCCGTTCTCCTGTGCCCCTGCAATTATTCAGGTTCATTGGGGGTGTATTCAAGTCATTTATTGTTTCATAATGTACCAAAGTAAACTTAATTCAAGCCGTAACATTAATTAGCTGTAGTATTATTTCCGCCCTATTATTAAATTCGGACAAGTCAAATCAATCATAAGAATTACCTGACTTATTTTATAATAAATTTAATTAATAAATAATTTTAGAAGTCAGACTGATGATGGCGGTAAACCATAATTTGTTTGTTTAGAGTGGTTAAGATTCTCGAATACAAATTCAGTGGTGCGATTTCAACTACCGGAGTGCGCAAGGAAATTTAATTAACTGTTTTGTTTAAGTTCACATTGCAATTAAATAATTTAAATTAATTATTGGATGTTTTTATAGTTAATTTTTTATATACATTTGGTAATCTTTCAATTAATCTGGCCATTTCAATGCATTAGATCCATACTTGGACAATAACTTCCATAGCTTTTTCTTGTTGTCCTAGATCTACATATGCATAGAAGAGTTTCTTGTTTTTTGCTAGAAATTTATGATCCATGTACCCCTTCCACCATTTTTCCAATATTTTTAAACATTTTTTATGTTGTTAGACATTATTTGAGATTTTCACGGCCAAAAGTATTTTAAGCAATGATTTATTTTTACATTTCGTGATTAGGCATATATTTTTAAATAAAACAAACCAAGCTTAGTTTAAGCGAAACCGGTCGATGTGTAAAATATTAATATAAGAATCGGGGATAAATACGGCTGTATCAGCCTTACTAAAGAAAAACCACTTCACATTCGTTAAACGGTGTTTTTGTTGAACAGTGTATAAAGAATGTGAAAGTTAAGATTCGTGTTAGTAACAATAAAAAAAATCTTAAACGCAACATTTTTTATGCGACTTCACGCATGCGCATTAAAATATTCTTGAAGCGCCAAAACCGCGGTTGACAACTGTTTTTATTTATATTGAAATATCTTCACAGATCGTTTTTTTTTCTTTTCATAAATTGATCAATTTAATAAATCAATATATGAATAACTTATTAAAACATTTAGTGTTATTTTCGTCAGTTTTAGACAAGTAAATGCATAATAATAGCATTTGTAAAATCTACTTTCACATTATGTCATAAAGTTAGGTAAAAAAGATTATGCCACTACGTTATATCTCTGCTAACTAGCAGATTTCTGTGTTGAGAACTCTTGTGAAGAATTAAAAGGTCTTTACTATAATTGCGTTTTATTTACGTTACAATAAATTAAGTCTGGATTTAGGTACACTGTTCATTACCCGAGGGTTGGTAATTCTCTGTTTCTAGAAGCTTGAAGTCTGACAAGGATACCCCACAGGCAATTGCTACACTCTAGCGACATCTGTCGGACTCTGGAGTAAGCTTTCTGACTAGTGCCATCTATCGCTTGAATACCTAACATTTTACAATACATCACACACTATTAAAAATGAATTTTATGGTCTATGTTTTATAAGAACTTCTATAAAGTGATGTTTTTTAATAACATAAATGCCTAATAAACGTGTTGTAACCAAGTATCGAAGAAATAAACATTTTAAAATGTGCAACCAATGCGTTAAATATTACAGTTATTTTATATTGTTTTCAGGAAATCAAAAGCAAGCTCAAATTTTTTTTATATTTTTTTTTCGTATGAACGTGATAAATAATGAGGTGACAATTTTCTCGCAAACTCCATAAATAAAACTACTGTTTTTCTATGAAATTTTGATACGTTTTGATCAAAAATATTTGTAGTAAGCTTTTTTTCATCTTTTTTCATGTTTCATATTTCAAATATTGCACTTTTAAGTAATAAAGTATATTTCAAATAAAAAAAACTAATACGTAATTTTAGGTTATTTCTAAAATGGTATTCGTTTTTACGACATCTTCAAAATTAAGAAATATATAGAACATTTAAAATACCTTGGAAATATAATAAGTTTACACAACAGATAAGCAATTCCCTGTGACTGGATAAGCAATGTTTACATCTTATGTATCTTTTCATTAACTATTTAATGTCAGTTTCTATTAGTAAGGTTTTCACATACACGGTCGTTTATCAATTGAATAAAATTTTCACCACGTTTTTTAGTTAAGGCGATGCACTACGTCGTGTAATATTTTAAATTGAGCCGCTATCAATAACAACCCTTATGTAGATAGCGATAAGGTTTAAATTCCCGCTTAACACCATCCGCCTGTTTTGTTTTATGCAAGAAAAAAACATTGCCAAAAAGTGCCTTTTATTTTATTTTGTGGATGTTCAGGCATAAATATTTTTTTTTTTTTGATCATTTTATAAATAACTTAATTCGCCACATTATACAATAAAATCATAACCGAAAATGGGTTCGTAAGTAGGAGATTTTGAACTTTAAAGCAGTTTTCATAGGCTTATAGGTACATAATTTTTTCTGGGCTTATAAAAATACTTATATAAAAAATACACGATTATTTCAAAGGCCAGGATGTATTCTACTCGCAGTATTTAATTAAAGCATCTGAAACATTTCTAGGCGATCAAATTTTCAAACCAAAAAGACATGATTTTGCATTACTACGTATGGCATTGCCTTAACCCAAAAGTTAAATATGTTAAATTTACCATTCTTATAAAAAATCTAAATTCTAATTATGTTAAACGTACGTATTCTTTTAATTAAGTAAAATGTACCAGGGTATTTAGCATAGTCGATCGATAAAGGTCGGTAACTTGTCATCGTTCCCAAGCACAACTGCAGATCGCCAACGAACAGATGACACTTCACAACGACTAAGTATTCTTAATTTATTCGACTTGAACTGTTGTTTACATGCTAGCGATTTGAAGTCGTGCTTTAACAAGTTACAAACAATATCGATAAAGCCTATATCAATACGATATTGACTAAATCAATGATTTATGGTCAGTTATCAATATTCCCTTGCACGATTAACGATTGATAAGAAACTCGGAAATAAAAGCTCGCGAAATCATCAGCTATCAATTAAAATTCGGTTTATTGTTGATATACGCAACATTTTTTAAGATTGTCATTCTTTATATATAATTACTGGTTTAATAATGAATACAAGCATATTAACGAAGCTCGCAGAATTGAAATACTTTATTTGCGCGATCAATTAAATCCGTTCGAACTTGGAGAGACGGAATTCACACACTTGTTTCGTGTATCTCATATTATGATTAAATATCTCATTGACATTTTAGTGACGAAAAAAAATATATATAATGTTTCAATGTAAGTATATAAAGTGAGTGTATTTAATAAATTATTATGTCTTAGTAAAATAAAAAAAACGATGTATTCGATGTTTAAAACGATCAAAAGAGAAGGACAGTTTGTTGTATTATTATAATATATAAAAATAGTAAACACAAACCCCCCAATAATCATGAAATTAGAATATATAATGCTAACTGTAATCAAGAAATATGCTCATCTTTCTTTGATCGTGGAAAAGTTGAAAAGATCAAATATTTGGGTATATATTGATACAAATTTAAATTGGCAATCACAAATTAATAATACCGTCTGTAAATTAAGATATCTTACATACAAATTTCACAGACTAAAAGAAGTGATCAATATTGACAAACTGAAAATTATTTATCGAAGAAAGCAAACACTTTGTGGCTTGACATTATACAAAATGAAAACAAACACTTAGTTTTAAACCACTTTATTTTGATGTATATTCGTCGACCGGTTTCGATTGGACTCAATCTTTATCAGGACAATAAAATATAATACAACAATAGTAATAAAATATAGTATTATATTTTATTGTCCTGATGAAGATTGAGTCCAATCGAAACCGGTCGACGAATATATATCAAAATAAAGTGGTTTAAAACTAAGTGTTTGTTTTCATTTTGAAAATTATTTCATTTTCTTTAGTGCAATCTTCACTCATATACGGAATAATAGGATGGGGCGGTGCGCTTCATGCACATATAAAACCTTTACAACTAACTGAAAATTATATTATCAAAGTTATGTATAAGATGAATTATATAAATAATCTAATTATTCTGTCTCCGTAAACTATTTATGTAGCAAACTATGAAATACATCTTTAAAAACAAAAATAAATTCTAAATAAATTAAAACAGAATCAACATTAGAAATAATACTGTATTTTATACTCCCCAAACGAACACAAAACAAATGCCAGTTTCATTGGACCTCGTACTTTCAATCTTTTACCGAAAAATATTCAAGTGATTACTAAACTTCCTCAATAATTAGAAAAGTTAAAATTAAGGCTTTGAATACAGCAGTTGAAACTTTTTTTATTTAATTTGTATCACTTTAAGTTTCTCATAAACTATACCTACACTTAATATTACACTAAACACTTATAACTTCACTATACACTATTGAAAACACTTTTTATAAAAAACTCTTTGACAAATTGTAACCTTGTTTTTGTTTTATATGCCCACACTTTGTTTCTTTCTAGGTACAATAATATAATGTATTTAACTATATTACTCACGCACCGGCTGCGCCTTAGTTGGTTCCCATTTTTCTTATTGATTTTTATAATATTGTATGTATTTAAAGTAACAATTGGGGAAAAAAAGGTTATTTAAAATAAAAATGAAGGATTGAGACGTTGTTGATAGTTACTAGCACCAATCAGTCTCTTGATCATGCTAAGATCGTGTGATGACTATAGGTCAAACTACGGAAATGTATGTATCTGTTTATCAATATGGTTTTTAATCACCTACATATAGGGTTTTCCAATAAGAGGTGTTATTTTGAAATTCAAAGAAACTTTTCCCGTGAAAGATCAATGGTTTCGTTGCTTGTGTGGCACGTAGCGCCGTGTTGTTGAAAGTAAACCTTGTCCAGATCAATACCATCCAATTCCAGCCATAAAAAAAACATTAATCATCTCCTGATAGCTCAATCCATTCACCGTAACTGTTGCTCCAGCCTCATTTTCGAAAAAATAAGGTCCAATGACTCCGCCGGACCATAAACCGCACCAAACAGTCACACGTTGAGGATAAAAAAGCTTTTCAATCAATAACTCTTGGGTTTTCCGAGCCCCAGATGCGACAATTTTGCTTGTTGACGAAGCCACCGAGGTGGAAATGGGCCTCATCACTCAGGATGATTTGAATTTGATTCACTCAAGTGAATTTTAATAATTTCAATGCGTTGTTAAAGCGTGTATCTTTCCATTTTTATTATGGCGTAGTTTCTACTTGTCAAATGTCAAAAAATGACAGCTTCAAAAGTAACATTTTAACATCTTTATCCTCAACGTGTGATTGTTTGGTGCGGTTTATGGTCCGGCGGAGTCATTGGACCTTACTTTTTCGAAAATGAGGCTGGAGCAACAGTTACGGTGAATGGATTGCGCTATCGAGAGATGGTTAATGATTTTTCATCGCCGGAATTAGATGGTATTGATTTGGACAACGTTTACTTTCAACAAGACGGCGCTACGTGCCACACAAGCAACGAAACCATTGATCATTTACGATTGAATATCAAAATAACACCTCTTATTGGAAAACCTTGTAGCTTTCACGCTTCAAGGACGTTCTAAGCCATCATTTCAAATTATGGAGAGAAGAAAGGTATGTATTGTATGAAATTTGTTTAAATTGGCAAATGTCAAAATTATACCGAAATTTAGGACCGAATTTAGACTTGGAAGAGATAAGATGTTGAAAGGAGGGGAGATAATTTTAGATAAGGCTTGATAGAAGAGAGGAAATTTGTTTAGAGAGTGACAACAAACAAATATATTATCTTAAGTTTCCACTTCTAGACCATTGAATGTATAATCTGAGGAATCAAGCACGTAAATTTTAAAAAGGTGAGAATTAACGGAAGACTGTCCAATCTTCTTTTGAATAAGTAACGAAATTCTTCCATAGATCACTCCAAGTGGTTCGGTACGTTTGTTGATTTTGCAGGGGTACCCGGGTTTATCGGGTGAGGTGTGTTCAGTACGCACCTGTCCACCAGCTGCGTGGTGTGCCAGATCGGTAGAGGCTGGTTTGGGGAGGCCTTTTGATATCTCCAACTGGTGAGAGTGATAGATTCATATGTCCGTCTTAAATATACCCTCCACACAGCATCCAAAAAGATGACATAGGACCTGAGAAAAATTAAAAAGTTAAACAAGAGTCCCAACTGCTACCAACCGGAGAGCCAGTGAGACTATGGCATCCCCAATTGGGGTATATTGTGGGGCTGAAGGGAATTAAATGGGAAAGAGGAAGGTGGGAAAGTATCTGGCTATTCAGATCTGGTCACCAAGCATGGCTAAAGCCATATCAATCAATTTTCCAATTCTGAATGGTGGGCAACACTTTGAGTAAATTAAACCCCGGAACGTGCCATAAATATAGGTAAGTACCTTACATTAAAAATAAATTTAGACAGTGACCTTTCTCTTGTTTTGAAGATCAAGTGTGCAAAATTTCATCAATGTCCAAATAAAACTGTAGATTCATATAAAAATCAAGCACAACCCGCATGCCACTAAAAAGTTGTGATTTAACAAAAATTTATATAATTTCAAACAAAAAAATTCGTAATGAAAAATATATGATTTGTTTCAAAATAATGTAAATGTGTTTTTTTTCATGAAATATTGTCAAGTACCTTGTGCTCTGTAACTAATGTCTGTCACACTATATAGTAATATTAACAAATGTTTTATTAACATCGTTTTTATAACAAATAGAGATAATGATATCCTCACTGGAATCTCCAATGCTGGCGATGGACATATGAAGCAATTTTAAATATATCAGCTGACATGTACCCGGCGTTGCTGGGGGTTATCTTTAGGAGATAGACATGTATGATTTAATACTTTTCTGTAGTCCTTTTTAAGATATACAATTCCGTAGAACATCATTTTGATGTATATCATAAGGTTTAGCCAGCGTTAGCAATGTAAGCGCACGAAAATATATTTTTTAGACTTTATCATAAAACATCGACTTTTCTCTACTTTTTATAAATATAATATGGATTTATTATGTATGTAAACCTTCCGGAAGAAATTTTCTAAATGATAGTGAAAATTGTATCAAAATCCGTTGCGTATTTTAGAAGAACTAAGCGCACAAACAGACATAAGCGTAAGTCGCTTCGTGGTATATACCAGTACATAACACTTGTGTATTGTATTTATGAATGCAAAAATTGTTTTAGAATAGATTTGATTTACAGGAAGCTACAAGCAAAAAATGTGTACATTCTTTGTATTACTTATATTGTCACGAATGTAGGTAAAAGGCATTAAAATCTCTTGACAAACGGAGTCTAGAAACGTTTGATTTCAAGCACAAAAGTGGTTTTTATTTATTTTGTAAATAATTTTATAAGAAGGCAAAAAAGTTAATCAAGAAAAACTGTCACAGATAATATTAAGGCGATGCCATACGTACTAATATCATGTGTTTTTGGTTTGAAAATTTGGTCGCCCACAAATGTTTCAGATGCTTTAATTAAATACTGCGAGTATAATACATATTGACCTTTGAAATAATCGAGTATTTTTTAGATAAGTCTTTTTATAAGCCCAGAAAAAATAGTGTAAAAGCCTATGAAAACTGCTTTAAAGTTCAAAATCTCCTACTTAGGTATAATGTGGCAAATTAAGTTATTTATAAAATGATAGAAAAAAAATTAAATATTTATGCCTGAACATCCACAAAATAAAACAAAAGGCACTTTTTGGCCATGTTTTTTTCTTACATAAATCAAAACAGGCGGATGGTGTTAAGCGGGAATTTAAACCTTATCGTCATCTACGTAAGGGTTGTTATTGATAGCGGCTTAATTTAAAATACTACACGACGTAGTGCATCGCCTTAACAATAATACTGTATTTTTTAAAGTTGTTTTCTATTAAAAAAAAATTACATTTTAAACTAATTTACAATTTTAAAAACTATTTACAGACGAGATAGGGACACATCGAGTTCTTTTAAAAAATCAGGTGGTGGAGTTCTAATAGCCATAAAAAAGAAATGACATCTATCACAGTCCCAACAAACAACTCAACTTTACAGAAGATTTATGGATTAATTTTAAATTGCATGAAACATCTAGGCAAACCATCAACTTACACTGAAAAAAATGAGTTAGCTAAAGTGTTAAGCTAATTGAAGTTGTGTAACCATCGCCTAAACTTTAGCTACAGTACCTAAACTACTTTATGTGCAGATACCGTCGTTGTTTAGTAAAATGTACTTGAGCTATTACAACTAAACTTTAATAATAGCACACTAAAGGCTTACTTACCTAAACAAAATAATCGGCTTGGTTAATTAACCTAAAGTAATTTACTAAACCTATTTCACTTTAGTAACTTAAGTTTATGTGTTACTTCCCAAAGTATTTAGCTAAATTTAACTAAACATCTAGTTTGGTTAAATTTTTTGTTCAAATAGCTAAACTGATGTTGGAATATCTAAATTTGATATTTTTACATAACAATTAGTTGCATTGCACAAACTTGAGCAAAGTATAACAAAAATTTAGTTAAAACAACCGATCACACCGGCCTTTTTGTCGTGTAGCCGCCATGACGCAGTTTTCAGTTCTTAGTACGCACCGCCACCGCGTGTGACGCCATCTTGACATCTGACAGTTCAGATATTTGCGTGTTTTCTGTTGTTGTTCTTTTAAAATGTCTGAAGATAAAGTGGATAAAGTTATCAAGCCGTGTTGTGTGAAGGGCTGTAGTGACAGACAGTAAACACGGAGTATATGAGGGTAAATGGGCCTGGTGAATTGATAGAATCGAATACGTATCCTACCCTATAATGGCGAGATATGCGTTAGTTAGCGGCTGCCATTTCTCCATTAAAAACAAAAAGCCCAATGGATCGCTGCGTTTCAAGTTCTGCACTGCCACTTTAAATCTACCCGGCATTGGAAGTTATCCAGATTTAAGACAGTATCGCACCCGTTATGACGAAAATACAGGTGTGAATATACCTTTGTTTGTCTCCAGTGTTCCATGCAATGTGTAACTTAATTTCACCAAAGAATTGAATTTATTTTTAGACCCCATCCGTTTTCCATCAGGACGATGTGATGTCATAAAAGACCATAATTACTTGCAATATGATATGTTTAGTTCACAAACTTTGGTTAACCCGATAAATATGTTTATTTCAGAGCTTGATAACATTTACCGGGTTTCAGCGGTGTGGTTCCTTCTGCCAAAAAGATCATGGAAAATTATAAAGGTTGTGGGACTACTTTAACTCATCCCACATATGACAACATTAAAATAATTACTCCGCCACCTGAAGCCCCGGGAGAGCTAGGTACGGACGGGAACGCAACTCTCTGGCATTCCACTTTCAACTTTCGACCAGACCACCCACCACTACCACCGTCTCTGCGTTCGCATAACGTGTAAATTCATTCTCGCAAATAAATTCAACAAAGATCGCAGACCTTTATTTTTCAATCATCCGAATTCCTTGAACACTAATTTACGATACCGGCAGCCATCGTAAATTACATACCACACTGCCATACTGGTGACCCTCGACATTTCTGGTGATAATAATATTTAGTGGACACGGTAGGTCGATCGTTGAAGCTGGAATCCTGGACAATCAAGTAAGTAACTTCCAATCTCAATAATTTCAATCTCATTTCCAACATTTTTAAGTCCAGTATTTTTAATATTTTAATATTTGAAACTGTTATTTCGTGGTGGAATTCCATTATAAATATATATAAAGAACACAATTTTAAACTTTTTTCCACTTGTTTTTATTTGACCGTGACCGGTTTCAGCCTGTTAGGGCCATCTTCAGACTGGTACAATTTTTGTCTTAAACTAGGGTTTATATACATAGGCAAATTACATTGAGGGGAGGGGTTAACATAGTAGGTTGGTTTGAATTATGAGGGGTTTTTTCGTGAAACATGATATTTCCCAAATAAGTATTGTTATTAAAATCAAATGAATTTATCTGTAGAACTATAATAATTATGCCTATTAGGACTATCAATTTAAGGATTGACCCAACATAAAGTTATCGGTAATCTATTGTGTGGTTAGGAAAAAATATTTTAATGGATTTTATATAATTCAAATACATATTTATGATAGGTGACACACTGATTATAATGGATATAGCAACGGAGATTTAGCAACTGATTCTAATTTTGTGTTCATAACATTGTTGGAGTTTACTTTTTTAGTTAGGCGGGTTATCTCTAATGACTCTAGCCTATCTAATTTATGACCTTTGTCGCAGGTATGTAAAAATTTTACATCTCTATCCTTGTCAAACGAGTGTTTATTCTCAAGTAAGTGTGCCGCAACATTCGACATTTCGCCTTTGTCATTTACCCAGCTTGAAAAATGTTCCTTTATGCGGGTTTTGAATGATCTACCCGTTTGGCCTATATAGTAAGACGGGCAATTGGCACAGTTGATTTGGTAAACTCCTGAGTTTTCCATTTTATCCCTTTTATCTTTATTATTTATTAGGATTTTACCTAATGAATTTACATTATAGAATGCTGTTTTACAATTGTCTTTATTGGTTATCCTAGATATTTTTGTGGATATATCACCAATATACGGTATTTTAACCCATTGTTTTTTTGTGACATCATTTTCATTGTTGATTGTAAGACCTTGTGATATGATTGCCAGTGTGAGTTTTTTATTCTTTTTCTTTAATAAACTATCAATAAGTTCACTACTATATCCATTATTATTTGCTATGGTTTTAATAACATTTAGTTCATTATTATAATTTATACAATTCAGGGGTATATGTAAGAGTCTGTGAATGAGTGAGTTAAATACTGATAACTTGTGAGAAATGTGGTGTCTAGATGTGTTATGTATAATGTTGTCGCTGTATGTTGGTTTTCTGTAAATTGTGAATTCTAATTTTTTATTAATTATTTCAATACCTATGTCTAAAAAATTAATTTTATTTCCCCCCATTTCCATTGTAAATTGGATGGCTTTGTTGATTTTATTAATTTCTTTTAGAAAATTATCTAATTGTCTGTGAGTTCCCGTCCAGATAATTAAAACGTCATCTACGTATCTACGATAGAAGGTAACCTTTTTAAATGATTTTAATTTTTCTATCTGTTCTTCCATGTGATCCATGAAAAATTCGGCCAGCACCGGTGATATCGGGCTGCCCATGGCTAGTCCATTAGATTGAATATAAAAATTATCATTAAATCTAAAGAAGTTTTGTTCTATACATGTATTTAGTATTTCAGTTATTTCTTTCCGTTCTATCAAATTAGTATTACGTTTTTCCATGTAGTTGTTAATAATTATCTTTAATTCATTTGTCGGTATGTTAGAGAATAGGCTAACAACATCAAACGAAACTAGAGTGGCATTGTTAGGTATGTCTATGTCTTTGATGAGGTCTATAAGTTGTAGGGAATTTATTATGCCGTATTTTGATTTAAAATTGAGAGTGTTTTTGATGATTTTATTTCCAAATTTTGCTAATTTATAGGCAGGACGACAACGACGACTACAGCAGCGACAAATGAATTAAAGATAATTATTAACAACTACATGGAAAAACGTAATACTAATTTGATAGAACGGAAAGAAATAACTGAAATACTAAATACATGTATAGAACAAAACTTCTTTAGATTTAATGATAATTTTTATATTCAATCTAATGGACTAGCCATGGGCAGCCCGATATCATCGGTGCTGGCCGAATTTTTCATGGATCACATGGAAGAACAGATAGAAAAATTAAAATCATTTAAAAAGGTTACCTTCTATCGTAGATACGTAGATGACGTTTTAATTATCTGGACGGGAACTCACAGACAATTAGATAATTTTCTAAAAGAAATTAATAAAATCAACAAAGCCATCCAATTTACAATGGAAATGGGGGGAAATAAAATTAATTTTTTAGACATAGGTATTGAAATAATTAATAAAAAATTAGAATTCACAATTTACAGAAAACCAACATACAGCGACAACATTATACATAACACATCTAGACACCACATTTCTCACAAGTTATCAGTATTTAACTCACTCATTCACAGACTCTTACATATACCCCTGAATTGTATAAATTATAATAATGAACTAAATGTTATTAAAACCATAGCAAATAATAATGGATATAGTAGTGAACTTATTGATAGTTTATTAAAGAAAAAGAATAAAAAACTCACACTGGCAATCATATCACAAGGTCTTACAATCAACAATGAAAATGATGTCACAAAAAAACAATGGGTTAAAATACCGTATATTGGTGATATATCCACAAAAATATCTAGGATAACCAATAAAGACAATTGTAAAACAGCATTCTATAATGTAAATTCATTAGGTAAAATCCTAATAAATAATAAAGATAAAAGGGATAAAATGGAAAACTCAGGAGTTTACCAAATCAACTGTGCCAATTGCCCGTCTTACTATATAGGCCAAACGGGTAGATCATTCAAAACCCGCATAAAGGAACATTTTTCAAGCTGGGTAAATGACAAAGGCGAAATGTCGAATGTTGCGGCACACTTACTTGAGAATAAACACTCGTTTGACAAGGATAGAGATGTAAAATTTTTACATACCTGCGACAAAGGTCATAAATTAGATAGGCTAGAGTCATTAGAGATAACCCGCCTAACTAAAAAAGTAAACTCCAACAATGTTATGAACACAAAATTAGAATCAGTTGCTAAATCTCCGTTGCTATATCCATTATAATCAGTGTGTCACCTATCATAAATATGTATTTGAATTATATAAAATCCATTAAAATATTTTTTCCTAACCACACAATAGATTACCGATAACTTTATGTTGGGTAAATCCTTAAATTGATAGTCCTAATAGGCATAATTATTATAGTTCTACAGATAAATTCATTTGATTTTAATAACAATACTTATTTGGGAAATATCATGTTTCACGAAAAAACCCCTCATAATTCAAACCAACCTACTATGTTAACCCCTCCCCTCAATGTAATTTGCCTATGTATATAAACCCTAGTTTAAGACAAAAATTGTACCAGTCTGAAGATGGCCCTAACAGGCTGAAACCGGTCACGGTCAAATAAAAACAAGTGGAAAAAAGTTTAAAATTGTGTTCTTTATATATATTTATAATGGAATTCCACCACGAAATAACAGTTTCAAATATTAAAATATTAAAAAGTGCAAACACAGCGACACTGAAGAGACTCTACAAAAAACTCATTCTTAAACGACGGATGGCTTCACAACATTTGTGGTTCAATCGAGAATGCAAAAAACGGGGTATAATACCTAAATACATCAACATCAAGACGAACACGGACAGCAAAGCAGCCAAACTTGCAGTTACCGCAGCCCACAGAACATGGACCACGCAGGAGATGAAAAAATGGTACAGCATTAGAGATAACGTTAATAATTATTTATATTATGTACACACTACACTCACATCACAACTACACCCCGTAGAATTTGATTGTCTTTTTAATGATACTACCCTTATGGTTAACAATAAAATACACGCAACTTACCAAAGACAACTTAAAAAACTAACATATTGGACAGAAAAACAAGTCAAATCAAAACATACGGAAAAGACAGTAAATTCACCCACCCTATTATTTTACGATAAGGTAGTAAATACAACCGATGTAGAATTTAATGATACCGAAATTAAAATGCTTGAAAAAGGTTTAAAATACTGCCCAAACTTACCACTTCAATTAAAAGATCTCGAGAATCTAGCTATAGACACAGATATAGCAACGTCAGACTATAGCAATAAATACCTATGCGCTAAAATAATTAAAAAAGCAACGACTGAGGGTAAATTTTCAAGCGAAGCACACACAATAAAATCATTAAAAAGTAAAATCAAACAAAACAACCTTATTATCTCAAAAGCAGATAAAGGGAATAGTACAGTAATCTTAAACAAATCAGATTACATAGAAAAAGTCCAAGATGTGCTGGACACTAGTAAAGTAACCCTATTGAAAAAGGACCCCACCTCGAAATTCGCATCTGATGTAAACTCAATCTTAAACTCTAGCAAAGTCCTTATTAAGAATAAATTCCATAAATATAGTCTATCTGTTATGAACCCCCAATGCCCACGCCTTTATGGACAACCTAAAGTACATAAAAATAACATGCCAGTAAGACCAGTAGTATCATACAATTCAGCTCCTGCCTATAAATTAGCAAAATTTGGAAATAAAATCATCAAAAACACTCTCAATTTTAAATCAAAATACGGCATAATAAATTCCCTACAACTTATAGACCTCATCAAAGACATAGACATACCTAACAATGCCACTCTAGTTTCGTTTGATGTTGTTAGCCTATTCTCTAACATACCGACAAATGAATTAAAGATAATTATTAACAACTACATGGAAAAACGTAATACTAATTTGATAGAACGGAAAGAAATAACTGAAATACTAAATACATGTATAGAACAAAACTTCTTTAGATTTAATGATAATTTTTATATTCAATCTAATGGACTAGCCATGGGCAGCCCGATATCACCGGTGCTGGCCGAATTTTTCATGGATCACATGGAAGAACAGATAGAAAAATTAAAATCATTTAAAAAGGTTACCTTCTATCGTAGATACGTAGATGACGTTTTAATTATCTGGACGGGAACTCACAGACAATTAGATAATTTTCTAAAAGAAATTAATAAAATCAACAAAGCCATCCAATTTACAATGGAAATGGGGGGAAATAAAATTAATTTTTTAGACATAGGTATTGAAATAATTAATAAAAAATTAGAATTCACAATTTACAGAAAACCAACATACAGCGACAACATTATACATAACACATCTAGACACCACATTTCTCACAAGTTATCAGTATTTAACTCACTCATTCACAGACTCTTACATATACCCCTGAATTGTATAAATTATAATAATGAACTAAATGTTATTAAAACCATAGCAAATAATAATGGATATAGTAGTGAACTTATTGATAGTTTATTAAAGAAAAAGAATAAAAAACTCACACTGGCAATCATATCACAAGGTCTTACAATCAACAATGAAAATGATGTCACAAAAAAACAATGGGTTAAAATACCGTATATTGGTGATATATCCACAAAAATATCTAGGATAACCAATAAAGACAATTGTAAAACAGCATTCTATAATGTAAATTCATTAGGTAAAATCCTAATAAATAATAAAGATAAAAGGGATAAAATGGAAAACTCAGGAGTTTACCAAATCAACTGTGCCAATTGCCCGTCTTACTATATAGGCCAAACGGGTAGATCATTCAAAACCCGCATAAAGGAACATTTTTCAAGCTGGGTAAATGACAAAGGCGAAATGTCGAATGTTGCGGCACACTTACTTGAGAATAAACACTCGTTTGACAAGGATAGAGATGTAAAATTTTTACATACCTGCGACAAAGGTCATAAATTAGATAGGCTAGAGTCATTAGAGATAACCCGCCTAACTAAAAAAGTAAACTCCAACAATGTTATGAACACAAAATTAGAATCAGTTGCTAAATCTCCGTTGCTATATCCATTATAATCAGTGTGTCACCTATCATAAATATGTATTTGAATTATATAAAATCCATTAAAATATTTTTTCCTAACCACACAATAGATTACCGATAACTTTATGTTGGGTAAATCCTTAAATTGATAGTCCTAATAGGCATAATTATTATAGTTCTACAGATAAATTCATTTGATTTTAATAACAATACTTATTTGGGAAATATCATGTTTCACGAAAAAACCCCTCATAATTCAAACCAACCTACTATGTTAACCCCTCCCCTCAATGTAATTTGCCTATGTATATAAACCCTAGTTTAAGACAAAAATTGTACCAGTCTGAAGATGGCCCTAACAGGCTGAAACCGGTCACGGTCAAATAAAAACAAGTGGAAAAAAGTTTAAAATTGTGTTCTTTATATATATTTCCAGTATTTTTATTAGAGTCTGATTGTCGAATCATAAAGCACATTTCAAAAAAAAATTATTGTCCCACCAATTCTAATACTTAAGTATATCAAATATACCCACTAATCTGAACCAAAAAACTCGTATATTCGAATAGTATAGTGCCAAAAAATCTCAATTTCAGTGAAACACCGCACCAGCAGCTGCAGACCAAGCATCAAATTCACCGCAGAACGCAACAATTTCTGCAGACCAACATCAATTTCATCGCAGATCAAGGATCTACCGGATTTACTACGCAGGCAGAACTTCAGTTCCGGACCTCGTAACATCCACCACAAATCAATGCCCAGTAATCAACACCAAGTAACGAACCATAATTAATCCTACATACAGTGATTTTACAGTTAAATTTCCGAATACGAACATTCTAAAATAACTTTTAAAAAAATTTTTTTGCAAGTGTACAATATTGTTACATGTCTATTAAATTAAGTGACCAGACAAGTTGAACTCGTCACAGTACATTCACATTATTTACATTATATGCACTCTAGATTAAGGGATTTTTGAAATTTTCGGATACCATCAATGTAACATTTTTGAATTTTTAAATTTTTTTTCAAAA
Organism: Hesperophylax magnus; assembly: GCA_026573805.1. Lineage (NCBI taxonomy): Eukaryota > Metazoa > Arthropoda > Insecta > Trichoptera > Limnephilidae > Hesperophylax > Hesperophylax magnus. The sequence goes on along the minus strand of JAIUSX010000179.1, from coordinate 4,567,057 downwards.
CCTTAATTTACTGTCGTCATTGCTTGTGTTTCCTTGCTATTTTTTACACATACATCTGCCTATTTTATACTGCCTATTGCTTGCCGTATTATCAAAACAATATGTCATTCGAGAATAACCAGACATCGAACGAAATCCACGGTAATAATTCCACAATGGACACAACAATAAACTCTGTCTCGGTTAAACTACCCGCGTGCTGGCGCGACAACATTGCACTTTGGTTCGCACAAGCTGAAAGCCAATTTTCTAACTCAAGACTAAAGGATGATCTCACCAAGTACAACATTATTGTTGCCGCTTTGGATATGGAGACCCTCAGGACCGTAAGCGACATCGTCATCAATCCTCCTGCAGCAGACAAGTACACTCATCTCAAATCAGCACTCATCGAGAGGTTACAAGATTCGGAGGAAAAGCGACTCACTCGTCTTCTAACCGGACTACAGCTCGAGGATAGGAAGCCTTCTGGACTGCTTCGACTAATCCATGAACTCGCTGGTCCCGGGCTATCGGAGAGCCCAATCGTACGCGTACTTTGGCTGCAAAGACTCCCGCAACACATTCAGGCCATTCTTACCGCACTACCCGACAACAATCTGTTGCAACTAGCATCCGCAGCAGATAAAATCTCGGAAGTTTATCAAAAATCTGAATGTGAAACTATGGACAATAATCATCATAATGGCATCCCGAACTCGAATCCAAACATCAGTGCTATATTACAAAATTTACAAGAACAAATTTCGGCACTCACTCTAGAAGTCAGTCGACTTAAAACAACTCGGAGAGATGATCATGGACAGGCAAACATTAATTTCGAAAACCGAAATCCCAGCACCCGCCGCGAATGGCGTCATCCATCGACATCATACCCAAATTCCGCGCACCGACCTCGTTCCAGGTCACGTGGTAGACCGTTACACACCAATAATACAACACACGGCTACTGCAGTTACCATGCAAAATTCGGTAACAAATCACATAATTGCATTAAACCATGTAATTTTATTAATAACAAGTCGGGAAACGACAATGCCCCACCACATTATACAGTGCCAGTGGGAAACATACAAAAACCATAAACCATAAAGGAGCAGACTTCTTACACTTCTTCAACTTAAGCGTCAAAAATCTGAGAGAAACACAAATAACAACCCGCGCAGCTTCATCGCGCGAAGGACGATATTCATGGACTCATCGGGACATCACTGTAGCGCCCCGGCCCCGGCCGTCGTACCAGGCCAGCGCTACATCGGATCTGAACGCCCTGGCTCCTGCAATCGGACCAGCGCTTCATCCAAGCACCACGACCACCACGAGGATACGCGAAATCCTCACTGGTCTACACACCTCCCGCCCAACCGCCTACAAGGTCAACTGTACCTTCGGCATCCTGTCAGCACCGGAGTGAAGAACCACGTTCTTCCCCAGCGCCTGACCATCATCGAGTCCGGTCAACAGCGTCCGACGTCGACCCACCGACTCACGCACGACCAGCAAACCACCGCCCGCATCCGGGCATCCGGGCATCCGGGCATCGAACCCGCATTCAATATCCGTCACACATCATCTCTCATCACGACTACCGCTTATCACCTTAAGCTAATAGACAAGTTGAAACCTGCATTCTTTCAAAGCACAGAAGAAATTCCATCAAGAGGAACCGTCACACAGCCTCCAATAACGAAAATGACAACTCGATCCGGAAGACATGTTCATTTCCCGGACAGATATCAAGCGCAGTAATAATTTGGCAATATCATAAGGCACAGTAATTAGCAAAAAAACTAACCAGAAACCTTATATTGACGTATCCATAAATTTCATTAATTATTTTGTAACTATCATATCGCAAATGTCAGCCAATATAATAAATTACTGTTACTAAAACAAAAAAAAAAACAATTTAAAATTTACTATCAATAATACGCATATATAAGCATCCTACAATAAAATCTTTATTATGTAAATATTCACAATACTATGTACTACGTCAAAAGTGCATTAATAAAAACAACAATAGAACTGTCATAACAAGCTATTTTTAAATCATTGTAAACAATCATAGTATACACAGGTAGCTCACTACTACGCTAAGTACATTGCGACTAGCGCTCGCCGTTCATCAATAATTATATTACCTGTATATCATTTATGTACCTAGTTACTACGGCGAATAAAAATTCGTACGGCCACAGTTACTATGCAACGGCGGCATGGAGCCACTATTATTATTACTTACCTTTGTATTACTTTCCTGTCGCTAACCGAGCGCAATATTATCACAACATTATGTACCTTAGATTATAAATGGACTTGTGTTTTTGTAAATTATTATTGACATTGTAAAATATTCATTGTTGTAATTATGTACTATATGCCTTTGTATCGCGTAGAGACGCTGGGGGGGAGGTATGTGGGACTACTTTAACTCATCCCACATATGACAACATTAAAATAATTACTCCGCCACCTGAAGCCCCGGGAGAGCTAGGTACGGACGGGAACGCAACTCTCTGGCATTCCACTTTCAACTTTCGACCAGACCACCCACCACTACCACCGTCTCTGCGTTCGCATAACGTGTAAATTCATTCTCGCAAATAAATTCAACAAAGATCGCAGACCTTTATTTTTCAATCATCCGAATTCCTTGAACACTAATTTACGATACCGGCAGCCATCGTAAATTACATACCACACTGCCATACTGGTGACCCCTGTTCACGCTGCCACAAGGTAAACATCTGTTCTATGTTACTTGTTATCCAATATGCAGATCTTTTCTTTCTTTCCTTTGACCACTAAGATCATTTTGTTTTCAGACATCAGTGTTCCTGTTCCTGTGGGACCCAGCTGCAGTAATTCAGTTGCTAAACGGAAACACGCACTGAAAAAAATGAGTTAGCTAAAGTGTTAAGCTAATTGAAGTTGTGTTCCGCCAGGACGGTGCGATGTCTTCAAAGACCATAATTACATCATGGAAAATATAAATCCTTCCAAAAAGATCATGCAGAATTGCAGAGGTATAAATCTGTTCTATTTTACTTGAAAAGGAATAATATGCTATGTGTTCACAGACGTTGGTTAACCCGATAAATATGTTTATTCCAGAGCTTAATATCTTACCAGGTACCAGCAGTTTGGTTCCTCCTGTCAAAAGGATCACGGTAGGTAAGATTACATCTGTTCTATGTTACTTGATAAGGAATAATATCGTCGGCTTAAAGTGTAAACCTGCTAAATAGCGTGTGTCGCTCTCCATAGAGAGAAAAAAAATTGCCTTATTTTTAAACGCCTGGGGTCTCAAAAGTTGCGTATGATCTGTAGCTATTCGAAAACGTAAAAATAAATGAAATTGGTGTTCACTATTAGCTCGCTAAAATGGCCGGAAATTTTGAAAAATATTTGCTTTTGTGATTTGGGAAAAAAATAAAACAATGGGTCCATATTTTATATTTTGTAGCACACTTAATTTTATTTCCATAACTGCAGTACGAAGAACGAAAAATAAATATTTTTTTAAACATATGTGATGTGTTTGTTAAAAATATAAAAGGGGAAAATAACACTTTTTATGGTTAAATTCAAGATACTAAACAATAACGTACAACATTTTTGACCAAAATACAACGAATAAAAAATAATGGATGCTCAAAATTGAATGATAACATGTTTTTAAAACAGTAATTACTTAAAATCTTGCTTAGAATTAAAATTTGGCATTATGTTTCTTGAATGTTGCTTGGCGTAAATATAACCTTTTCTAGCATTGTAACCAGCAACAGAAGAAGACGCCTCTGTGGTCAACTTCACACACCTTTCCACTGATTGTGTGTGGCAAAGGAAATTTAGGAAAATCGAACCTTTTTACATTTCCTTCATCACACAATTGCTCAGGAGTGGAGGTTCTGTCAGAATTAAATCTGTGGCCTGCCAGTCAATTAATTCTATAAAGCTATTGCAGTTGAAATTAATTTTTGGAATTATGAACTCTCTCACTCTTGAAGTTTGAAGGGCCCTATATTTAATGATCCATCTACATCCTAGCTCCCTTATACATTTATTATCGTCGGTTAACATTGATAGAATAATGTTTTCCGGGTGTGTAAAATATATGCGTTCCTCTGAATCACGAGGTCGACAATAGCTTTCAATTCTGCTGAAAGATATCTGGAAATGCTAACCATTTTCCATAGATTACGGGCTCCCTCTATACAAGAACTATTGCACTTTATGGTAAACCATGTTGGAGCATAAACTCTCACAATAAAGGTGGCCAATATTTGCAAATTTTCTGTTGGGTTTCCCGTTGCAACATATGGCCGTAATATTCTGTTTGAAGTTGTTAGCCACCTGGCATGAGACATTTTCCCTGGTTGTTTCCTTGCCAAATCTACAGTTATCATACCTTTTGACACAGCCAGACACATATTAGATAAATAATTTTGGTCCATGCTTAATTTTTCTGTTATATTTTCCGGTATGGATGATTGAATGGGAACAAACCGAATAATTTTAACGTTCTCACAATTTTTTAAGTTTCTTCCGATTGGTCCCGAGAAAGCTACAGGTCCGCTAGTCGGTCCATCTAATGAAGATAGCAGATTTCGCAATGGTAGTTCATTGGCGTGCAGCTGGCAGATAAGCCATTGCAATGGCTTTCCAAGTCTGTTCCATTCTTGAAATGATTCCATTTTTCCGGCCAGTGTTTGTATTTGTTCCGTCACAACCAACTGCAACAATTTTCTCCATTTGACGATTTTCCTCTTCCAAAAGAGAACATATGGCATTTTCGCTGTCTTTAGCAGCACCAGATGATGGCGTAGCGTGTCCGAGATACACTGATCTTGGCTCCTGCACAAGCGTTATGTGTTCTTCAACTTTTATTCGTCGATAAATTTTTCTTCCTTTCTTGATAATAAACATTGTTTTGTCCTTGCGCCCATCGAAAAATAAACCTTCGATATTTGTCAATTTACGGCTATTTAATAACGTATCTCTAGTTTGCTTTCTAGCTCTTCGTAATCTATTATGATCTATAACGAAAGATGGACCAGCTTCATTTACATCTTTTAAAACCGCAGAAGCAATGGCAGCTGCTGCTCTGTGTGATACGCCGTATCGATCACAAATTTGAGATAACTTCGTCAAGGGATTCTTCATCTTCGAATATTGTATATTTCGAGGAGATAATGTATCATGAGCCACTGCAGATTGATGATCATCACTTAGCGCTGGTTCCTCATCAGAATCTGAAAAACTGTTGGGAAAGAAGCGTAAAAAGAGTAGATGGTTTTTCTAAAGGTCGTGACTTATTCGGATTTACAATCCTTTGCGCCCTTGTATATTTTTTACGAAGTTTTTGCGTAGTGTTGAAATCGATATTCCCCATAATCAATAATCTTTGACTACGTTGATAAGTCCAATAATTGAAAATTAAAGCAAACTAAATGGCAATGGAAAACGTTTTAATGGATTTTTATAATTTTTTTGTTAATTTCGGTATTCTTGTAGATTTACTTGCATTAATAAAATTGATTCTTTTATTTAATTTTTGTCAATTATACGCAGTTTTTAATAATAAACAAACGTTAAAAGGTTAAATTATTGTGAAAAAAATATTAATTACCATTATTTAAAAATACATGTTTTAGGTTTTTTTTCTGTTTTTCAATGCATTTTAGCGAGCTAATAACCATTTTAAAAAAAATAATTTTAAATGTAGTTCTCATTTTCTTTGTAAGACGCAACTTTTGAGACATCAGGCGATTCTGATTTCAAAAGTTGAAATAATTGACACACCCTACTGAAATCCATTTTGACTGTTTCGTTTATTATACCATTCAAAAGAGAAAAAAAATACACAAGCTAGGAAAAACAGCTAGTGTCAGTTTTGGCTTTAAATTGACGAAAACGCGTGATAAGTAAAACTGCCAAATCCATTGCGTCAAAAGTCTGCTGCTAAGTCCATCTTAACCGCCTTTCTGTATAGAGTTTTCGGTGACAGCACGCGTGCTCTTACAAATAATGACATAATTCGGTGTTACTTGTGCAAACGGAGGTTTGAGGATTGAGATATTGCAAAGGTACGTATTTTTTTTTTAAAAGAAGAAGCTCGAGCAGAAAAAGAAGAAGATAAAGCTGAAGAAAGTGTGTTAACGGTTGACTTGCAGGTGGTTCTGATGGCTCCCAAATAAAAAAAGAGTAGTTAATACTATAGAACAAAGCTCCAAATACACAATCTTACCTTAACGTCTAATGCATTGCTATTGTCTGCTATAAACCACAACATAATCATAAAACAAAAGTTTCTAGAAGTTGGGCACACACAGATGGATTAAAACATCAATTTTAATAAAAACACAAATAACTTTGTTTACATCACTTTAGTTGTACACAATCAACATGTTTCATGAACAATGTACACTTCTTCAGGATCAAACGTATACGTTTGATCCTGAAGGAGTGAACATTGTTCACGAAACATGTTGATTGTGTACAAATAAAGTGATGTAAACAAAGTTATTTGTCTTTTTACTAAAATAAATAATGCCATCACAAAGTGAAAACCTATCCGAAGAAGTTTTCTTCGAAAAATTAAAAACATCAATGTTCCTGCGGAGTATATATCTATTTGCAGGTCGGCAAGGAAAAACCCTAGACCTTATGATGTAACTTACTTAAACCATACTTTTTTCAAAAGCTTTGATGAAGTAAATTTTTTTAAAAGCATGCAAGTTACTGGTATTAGAGCTCTTCAGTACACTCCAAACGGTGACGTATTTTTTAAATTGAGATTCACTGATGTATGGAAAATACTACCGCAAAGAAAATCACCGACTGTAATTGCATAGCCTTTTGATTCCCTTAGAAATCACTTTCAAACAAAAATAAAAATTACAAAAAGGAAGTTTGAAGACTTGCAATATTTAAAAAGCATTTTACCTGAAGACTATCGTTATTATTATGATAATTTACTTCATGACTAGTCACTACTCGTATTAGTAATAATTGAGACTGACTGGTGTGTAATGTGATTTATTTTTATTTTATTTTAGAAATATTCAGGTTACAAACTTTCAACGTGTAACTGTTACTTTATGTTAGAGAGTAAAATATAAACAGTTCAATATTTTTTTTGATAAGAGAGAAATTTTGTTATTAAGAGAAGCTATTATTGTTTATTGTTTATTGTGTTATTTTAAGTAGGTACATAGTTATCTATGTCCTAATACAATCCTTATATACATATACTTATAATTATGGTAACACATTTAAAATGAATCAATCACATATTTTCTTAATTTAATTTTTAAATGTTTTTATGTTTTCTTCTGATTTTATTTCTTCTGGTAGCTCTCCAAATATCTTCAACGCTCCGTACATCAATGACTTTTGAATCTGTGTTTTTTTCCTGAAGGGGAGTCTCAATTCATTTCTTTTCCATGTCTCATGTGTGTGTTTGTTCTGTAGTTTATCAATTTTTCTTAGGAATTCACTAGACGTATGGCCATTGATTATCTTGTAGATTAAAAATATGGTATTAAAGTAAATAATTTGTTTAAATGACAAGATATTTAACTCCTTCAACATGTTCTTAATTTTTGTGTATCTATTTTTCTTCAATATGGTTCTCATTGCTCTATTTTGTAGAATTGTCATTTGTTTCATTAAACCCTCGTTGGATAAGAATAGAATGCTGCTACAGTAATTTATGTTTGGTACAATAATTGCGTTGTACACATTTTTACTGGAAACTGTGTCTTCTTATTCTTCCCAACAGTGAGATTTTTTTGGCAATCTTTTTAATAATTTGTTTTGTATTTTGAGATTATTTTTTTTATGCTTCCGATTTTGTTGTCCGGGTTAAATCTTCCCCATAGGAAAAACTAAACCCTTCCACTCACTTTTCCACAAATGATCAGCTAGTCAATCAACACTATGCAAGTGCATTATATAAGTAAAATAAATACAAAACAATACAAGAACAACAACACGTCAACTCACCAGAGATCAAATGGGGAAAAAAATTCACCGACTCCAGATATTTTCATATCAGAGGGTTCGGCTCGGTAGAACTTCTAACAGGGCCTATAAATCCTACTGATCCCTCAACATAAATATTTAAAAAAATCTTTCGTTATCCTACATGTATTCAAAATGACCGACTTTTGCATCTTTATATATAAATTTTTTGATAGATCTAATACGCCTAAATTTTTAATGAGAGAGCTAGGTATAATGCCAGTAGCCGAAATAACGAATGGTAATATTTTTATAGTCTGAGAATGCCAAATTCTTTTTATTTCGTTTCCTAAATCTGTGTATTTTCTTATTTTTTCATTAACAGATTTTTGAATGTTACAGGAATTTGGAATAGCGACATCAATGATATAAGTTATTTTTTTAATTTTTTATATTTTATATCGTTCGATCTGTCAATATAGTTTTATCATAATATATTTTATAAAATTCGTTTTCTAAAAATGAATTTGGTTCGTATTCATAATATGGTACTATATTACGGCAGTCAATCAAGTTATGTTTAATTACCAAATTTTGGTGAATTATTTTTAAAACTTGATTGTGCCTAAATGTATACTCGGACGGTGCTAATATAGAACATCCCGATATAATATGTTCTATAGTTTCCGGAAAAGCCAAACATTTTCTACACAAATCATCAATTTGATTTGTATCTTTGATTATATGCTTTCTATAATTTTTAGTATTAATGACTCTATCCTGAATGGCAAGCATAAATCCTTCTATTTCTGCGCTCAACTCTCCAATACTCAACCATTTGTTTGACGAAAATTTGTCAACATACGTTTGGTTGAGATAATTGAAGTGTTTTGCGTGTAAAATTTTATTTGACCAGGAATCTAATAGTTCCTGGTTGGGATTTATAAAAATGTTGGCATTCTTTTTGCATAATATTATTATAATAGAGCATTTAGTTTTAGAATTAAATTACGTGATAATTTTCCAAAGTTATAGAATCTATCAATATTATAATATTGAGACCGAAAAAGGTGTTCCTAATCTATATTAACAAAACGTTGTATTTAGAAACATTACTGTTAATTTAAAAAAAAATGAAGTAGTTTAATATTAAGAGTGAAAAACTGCCAAATCCTTTATTAATAATGTTACTGCACTACGAAAACCTGTTATATCACAAATGTGTTGATTATTAAATAAATACTGAATTTATTAACTCTTCTTTTGATTTATATTATAAAGAATAAAAAAATACACAATACTGTATTAGAACCGTTTCTTAAAATTAATTAATTTTTTTTTAAGAACGTTTTTTGTCTCTCCTGTAAAGTTACCTATTTGGCCGTTAGCAGGTTTACACTCTAAGCCGACGATATTCAAAATTTTGATCATCCAATATGCTGATCGTTTCTTCCTTTCCACTAAGATAATTTTTTTTTCAGACATCAGCGGCAGTAATTCAGCCACACGGAAAAACGTTTCTTCCCTGCGTAAGAATATTTATTATTTTGTTTTACAATCATTATTTTTTTCCTTTTGTTTGAATAATGTAATAATTAGCTTGAAATATTGTGTGTTTTCCAGGTAAAAGGAAGAGCATATAAGGTTACATTGGGTCAACCGCAGCTCTTTCTCCCAGGAAGAAGAAAATGCGTTTGGAGATTTTAGGTACCAAGCGGAAGCTGCGGTATGTCCAGCGTAAAAATTGTTATTTAAAGAAACGCCTCTCTATGGCAACTCGTTACAGAAATAGAACCTGCTTGGAAGATTCTCTTTCAAGCTTAAGGTTAAACGCAACGCTTGTTATATTCTACGTGTTCATAGATGGCGTTAATTAAATACTTTTATTAAAATACGCTTTTGCAAAGTATTTCTTTACAATATTAAGAAAAATCATTTGTTTGCGCCCGTATATACGCAATATGAATATGAATCAATAGTTTTGTGCGTTTAAAAACTCAATTCTTTCGAGAAATACAAATACAATATTGTACCGATTATTCAATCCAATATTGTATTTGCATGCCTTTCTCGATAGAATTGAGTTTTTATATAGACAAAACTAGTTATTCATATTCATATTGCGTATATACGGGCGCAAACAAATGATTTTTCTTAATATTGTAAATAAATAATTTGCAAAAGCGTATTTTAATAAAATTATTTAATTAACGCCATCTATGAACACGTAGAATATAACAAGCGTTGCGTTTAACCTTAAATCTCGTTCTCTCTAAATTCATTTTATAACAATCAAAGCTTAGCCCGGTCAAAAAAAGGGTTCGAAGATATAGTCGCGCGGATAAATCTTTGGCACTTGCTGTATATAAGGGAGGACCAAAATGTTAACGATTCTTATCTAAAATTTTTGCATTACCTTCGCCTTTGACCCTGAAAAATGAATTAGCTTCAGTATCTCTAAAACCGGGAATTAATCAAAATTTATTTGAAAATTTAAAATAAACAGCAATATCTATGCCGGATATTAAAAAATACTGCATTTTAATGTTTCATGAGATGAGTATATTTCCTCATATTAACTTGAACGTGCTAAGTGAGGTTCAAAATTCATTCGCAGACTTGGTACACACTTAAAATGTGTTTCGTGCTCATGAATGCTGTATTCATATTATTTTTTTAATAAATTTATGACTAAAACCTCAAATTGAAATATTTAATCATTTAGAATAATATTAGCGACTCAAATGAATATTTAAAGATAAAGATTCGGTCGCAGACTTGGTTTACATTTAAAATGTGTTTTGTACTTATAAATTTATTTGTGTTTCTTGTTTCTGTCATATTAGTGAAATAACATAAAAATACTTCACAACATGTAACAAAGTTTTTCATTTTTCTGATAAACAGAGAAATTTTAACATTCAACACTGTCGTAGAAAAGCACAAAGACACATACAGGCAGCGCCGAAAAGAATGTGCCAAATCAGGACACAAACAACTTTTACTATATTTAAGATAAAATTATTATAAAAAATGATAATATAAATGTGTATATGATCAAACGTGTTTTCTTTTTTGAGGCTTTGCTGGTAGCTGGAAATAATATTTTGATAGACGATTCTTAACAAAATAAATTTTATGTGAATGAGGTTTTTAATAAGTACATTCTAGTCTTACAAAACATAATATTTATTTATTTAGGTTTTATCTCTCAAAAGGGTTGTAATAAACTACCTGCAACTCATAGTATTTAACCCATGATTCTGAATCAATTCTTGGAGTTGATGGTGGTTACATTTACACCCTGTATTGTTTTCAGCTAAACTGCAAAGCTGCACTTCCTATTTAATATAGATAATCTAACCAAAAAGCTAAGCTACAGTACCTAAAGCTAGCTAGCAGTAGAGAGCTTAAACACCTATATCGGTAGGGCTATTCCAACCGAAGTTTAGTTAATCAACCTAACCATTTCGGAATATTAACTAAATAATAAGGTTACTACATCTAAACAGTTATGTTTTTCTAACCAAACACTACAAAATGGTTTAGGTATATATTTTTTAGTTTAGGTAACACAACTAAACACAGAAAGCTGTCTCAACCGATTAGTTTAGCTAGAATATCTGAATCGTTAGCTGTCATAAATACAGTTTAGGTAACACAACTAAACACAAAGCTGTCTCAACCGATTAGTTTAGCTAGAATATCTGAATCGTTAGCTGTCATAAATACAGTTTAGGTAACACAACTAAACACAAAGCTGTCTCAACCGATTAGTTCAGCTAGAATATCTGAATCGTTAAGCTGTCATAAATACAGTTTAGGTAACACAACTAAACACAGAAAGCTGTCTCAACCGATTAGTTTAGCTAGAATGTCTGAATCTTTAAGCTGTCATAAATAAACTGCTGTTTAGCAAACAGTAGCTAAAAGTTCGGCAGTCACCACAGCAACTAAACTGTTCAGTAGATAATTACTGAAAATTTTGTAAATAGTACCTAAACATTTCTTTCAGTGTATGTTTGGCGTATTTGCCTCCAGATATACCAATCGAAAATCTCACAGATTTTTTAGAAAAGTGTCAAACAACATATAATAATTTATCATCAGAGGATGTAACAATAATAATGGGCGATTTTAATGTACCATCTATTCAATGCCCACTAAATATCAATGAAATTCACACCAGACCAGTCATATATACATAATAGCCAAAAATCAATATCCCTAATAGACTTTCAAAATTTGACCGGACTTAATCAGTTCAATCACGTCTCTAATAATATAGATCGAATTTTAGATTTAGTGTTTTCCAACCATCACCTTGAAATTCAAATCGCTTCACATGTGCTATCTGAAGTTGACTCCTATCATCCTCCCATTGAATTCGAGTTTCTAATGTCTAAATACAGACCCCTACCCACCAACCCAGATCACATCAAATATAACTTCAAAAAAACGGACTACACTAAATGCAATGAAATGCCATCACTAAATAACTGGAACGATCTTAATACTCTGAAGTGTAATGACTCCCTACTACATTTTTATAACCTATTATGGCTATCAATTGAAAAACACACTCCGCGCTTAAGAAACAGCAACAAAAGGTTTCCAATTTGGTTCAGCAGTGCTTTGATCCACCAACTCAAAGAAAAAGAAAAGTTTAGAAAAAATTGGAAAAAATACAAAAATCAATGTGACTATGACAGTTTTTCCATCTTGAGGGCGAGAGTAAAATTATCCATACGTTCCTGCCTTAAAGCCTATGTAGATTCAATAGAAAATTCTCTCCCTAACAGTATCAAAAATCTGTCAACCCTCATTAAATCGAAAAGAGTTTCTAATTCTCTCCCAAAAATCATGCATCTCCACGACAAATCAGCAACAAATGGCAAAGAAAGATGCGAACTCTTTTCTACTTACTTCTCTTCTGTATTTAGCTCACCATCTAATTCTAAAAGTGACTCTAAACTTTCTTTCACACTCTATAATTATCCACTATCTCATATCAAAATAACCTTAGACGAGATCAAGGTGAAGTTGAACACTCTCGATATCAATAAGGGTTCCGGTCCAGATGGTATTCCTCCACTATTCATTCGAAATTGTAAAGATCAACTTGCAGCACCTTTACACGAATAATGCAGGAAAAGGAAAATAAAAAACCCACAGCTATGCACACATCAAAATACTTTTTATTTTCAAAAAGACAATGGACAGTAATACAAAACAGGGTCAGTACAACCGATGTATTGAGCATTGATTTATCATTGAAGTAGAAGATAAAACTAATATATCTAAACAAAACATGAAACAGAACAAGACACAGAAAAATAAAAAGTAACGGTCTCAACTAGGAATCGAACCCAGTCTTACTGCAACAACTTAATAGGGTTTAATTTGACCTTGCACAAAAATACAAGAATATATACACAAAATACATATTCAACGTGTTGAAAGAAATATACAAATGTTATACATATCGCAGCTGCCGTCTGGTCCCCAAAATCTCCAAGTGCGTCTTCCGTTTCCTGGGAGAAAGGGCTGCCGTCGGACAAATGCAGCTCAAAATGCCCTTCGTCTTACCTAGAAAACCTTTGACGGCCGGCATAGTCCAGCGGTAACGCATTGGACTGCCATTCCGAAGGTCGCGGGTTCGAACCCGGCGTGCGCAAATAAATTTTATTTGATTAATTTGTGTTATTTCACAATTAATTAATTAAAAATAATATATAGTATATTTGCGGCACGTTCCAGAGTGGAAGATACTACCAGTATCGCCCTGGTGTAAGACCACCATTCAGAATTGAAACGTTGCTCCAAATGGCTTTAGCCGTGTTTAGTGACTAGATCTGAATAGCCAGGTACTTCCCTTTCCTTCCTCTTTCCCTTCCCCACTTACCTTCAGCCTCACAACATCCCCCAATTGGGGATGCCATAGTCTCACTGGCTCCAGACGGGAGCAGTTGGGACTCTTGTGAGGTCACTATAAAAAAAAAAAAAAAAAAGAAAAAGACAAAATTTGAGGCCAATGATTACACTATTCTAGTATTCTACACATATTTAATAAATTTTATGGATAAAATTAATTAAAAATATTTTAATAAAAAGGGGACATTTATGGTGATGGATTTTCATTGTCGAACTTTTGAACTTTCTTATATGGGAAAAAATCGTGTTTTATGCAGTTTCTGCAGAATTTGTAGCGACAGAAAACAAAACTTCTTGAGCGAGTTTCACTGTAATATAAATTAGGTGTATACCTTCAGAATATTCCTTCAAATGAGGATTCCACACTTTTGAAGCGTACTGTAGGTGACTTACATCTTATAAATATTAGTTAAAGCATAATAAATTTAAGTGTTAATTATTATTGCCACAGTACTAGAAGTTATTCAAGTTCTCCTGCAAGGGTTTCATATAATTTTCACAGCTTTGTCGACAGCAAACATCATTGAAAATACTGGTAAAAATCTGAATAAGGTACTTACATGATGTAATTCTGGAGAGGTTTAAATTTTTTTTTTTTTTTTTTTTTTATATTTAATCCACACAGGAGGCCCTGAAGAAAATAATTTCCCTCAGGGCCTATGTCATCTTTGGGGATGCTGTGTGGAGGGTCTTTTTGTGGAGAGGAAGGAGTGAACATGGGTCTTGAAGAGTCCCATGTTGTAGGAGGGAGGAAACACAGAGGCCGGCAGTTCGTTCCACAGCCGAGCTGTTGAACTTAAGAACGAATCGTAGAAGCGACCCGTTCTCATGTGACAAGTGTCAACTGTGTACAAATGTTGGGCGCGCGTTTGGCGTGTATCCCGACTACGCACCGGCGCCGAAGGGATCAATGACGCTAGTTCCTCAGAGCATCTTCCATTGTAATACCGATAGAACAAGGACAGCATACCTACCCGACGTCTGTGCTCTAAAGATTGCAGTCCGTTTGTTAAGATTGGGGAATCTATCAAACGGACCGCCCGTTTCTGCACAGAGTCAAGGGTTTTTTTCAGGTATTTTGGGGCTCCAGACCAGAGATGGCTGCCAAATTCGACAGTAGGGCGCACTTGCGATTTGTACAGGGTGAGCAGTTGTGTACTATTAAAGTATCTGCGGGCCCTGTACAGTACGCCCAGCTTCTGAGAGGCCAACTTTACTCTGGCTTCGATGGAGCCCCCGTACCTGAGCTGGTCACTTATAGTTACACCAAGCATATCAATGGAAGGCCTGTTCGGAAGATTGCTTCCGTTGAAGGAGACTAGATTATCATTTGGATCCCTTTTAGACGTAATCAGACAGGATTGGGTCTTTGAAACATTAAATTCGACGAGATTATTTTTACCCCAGGAGGAAATACTCTCGAGATAACCGTCCATTCTCTGCTTCAAAGCCCTCCGAGCCGTTGGAGTTTGTGTGCCCTTTGGGGGCTTGTCAAACAAAAAGCTATCATGAACTGTACTGTCATCCGCGTAACAATGAATCGGTGCACATGTCAAAAGGTCATTGATGTGCAACAAAAACAAAGTCGGAGACAGAACCGATCCCTGTGGGACGCCAGCATTTATGGAGTGCGAGGAAGAGGTGAAACCGTCAGCAACCGCCTGAATCGACCTATCCCTTAAAAAGTCAGCAATCCACGTACACAGGGATGCGGGAAGTCCGTAAGAATGCAATTTGTTGACAAGTCCTCGGTGCCAGACCCGGTCAAAGGCCTTGGATATGTCTAGTGCGACCGTTTGGGTCTCACCGTGACGTTCCAGGCACCGCCCCCAAACATGCGTCACATACGCGAGAAGATCACCGCACGAGCGGTTCCGCCGGAATCCGTATTGACGGTCGTTGATAAATTTGTTCTTCTCGAGGTATGTGAGCAGTTTGTCGTTGATCACACGTTCCATCACTTTGGACAGAACTGATGTGATCGCTATGGGGCGGTAGTTGGCCGGGTTGGAGCGGTCACCTTTCTTGGGAATAGGGTGAATTACCGCTTTTTTCCAACCAGAGGGCACAGTGCCACACTTCAGGGACATTTTGAAGAGCTTTGTCAAAACTGGAACTATTTCCGCAGCACACCTCTGCAATACCAAGGCAGGTATTCCATCAGGTCCACTAGCTTTGTTAACATCGAGCCCCCGTATGACGTGGAGTACATCCCGATGCCGGATCCTCAGCTTTTTCATATAGAAGCCGCAGTGAGGAACCGACGGCGGAACAGCACCCCCGTCGTCGAGGGTCGAGTTTTCCGCAAACATTTTCCCTAAAAGGTTTGCCTTTTCGGTGGCGGTGTTTGCTAGTGAGCCGTCAGGTCTGGTAAGAGGTGGCAAACTGGGTTTGCAAAAATTTCGACCTATTGAGCCCGCAAGCGACCAGAATGCTCTGCTGCCATGCGGGCAGGCAGCCAGCTTTTTGCTGATCTGCAGGTCGTGTTCGAATTTTGATCTATTGATGATTCTCTTGCATTCCTTTGCCGATTTGTTGTATGCTGATCTGCTTTCGGGCGTTCGAGATGTGTTGTAGGCTCGGTAAGCCGCGTTTTTTCGTCGAACTGCTTCGGAGCATTGTCGACTGAACCACGGCTTTGAGCCCACACCAGTTTCTTTAGTAGTCGATTGTATGAAGCCATCCATCGCCGATTTGATGACTTCACCAATCTCCTGGGCACATCTTGAAGGGTCCGAAGTCCGAAAACAAACAGCTGACCACGGAAAAGCATTGAAATGGGCCCGCATACCGAACCAATCTGCTGACCTATAGTGCCACACTTTTCTCCTCAGCCTCTCATTGGTTGGTCTGAGGCTAACGGGGATTGATGTCGTCACTAGGCAGTGGTCAGATGATCCCAATGGCGCTGTGACGTCAATCTTATAACCGTGTGGCACAGTAGTTAAGAATAGGTCTAACAGATTGGAGCGGTGAGTCTGGACATCAGGAACCCTTGTAGGCTCCTGAACCAATTGCTCTAATCCGTAGCAAATGGCAAAGGATTCCGCCTGTCGGCCAGCCGAGTCCGTTGGGCCTGAGAACTTCAACCATGGTTCGTTATGAACGTTGAAGTCCCCCAGAACAACAAACTCGGCCGAAGGGTAGCGGGGCAAGAGATCATCAATAGTATCGCTCAAATGTTTGAAGAGCTCGGAAGTGTCTGATTCGCTATGGTTCGGTGAGCGGTATAGACATGCGTAGAATCTTGCCGTACTGGCAAGATTGACGCGCACCCACATTACGTCGAATCTGGAGTTTTCCAGACTCAATAGTCGCACACAGTTGACGTCAGCTCGACTATAGAGGCAGACTCCTCCTTTCAGCCGGAATTTGCTTGCGAGGATAAAGCCCGGGCAGTCCAGATAGGAGGAGTCTGGCGGCTCGGCTATCTGAGTTTCGGATAGGAAAAGAAGGTTGGGACGTTAAATGACCTTGTTTGATGTAATTGTGGCTTTGTTTAGCAATTCTAGCCTCCTAATACGTGGTATAAGATCACGTCGGAATACGGATAGGTCTGAAAAGGAAAATTAATCAAATTATTAGCCAATGAAGTACATTCAGAAATCAGGACATTGTATCAAAGAACGAGAGGTTAGTACCTGTATTTAACAACGGGATCGGGTCCTTCTTTCAATTGGTGGAGATAGACCGGATATTTTAAGATGATTGGAAGATTAAGCGTTGGCAACGCATTATTTTTTAATCCCAAAAGTACCGTATTTTTGCTTTCAATCGCGAAATGACACCCACAAACAAACGTATTTCTTGCTGTTTCTTCCTAGCACTGGATTATCGAATCCGTTTGAGCAACCTTTAACACAACACGGCATTAATTTATCACCTTGAAGAATTCTAGCACGCAACATTATTTTAGATGGGTGAAAGAAAATTCAAAATATTTACGCTAAAACCTTCAACTGACTTCAATCTGCGAAATGGCGTCTTGGAAATTACCGTTATTTTTTTATCGGAGCATAACCGATGCTTAGCTTCTCTTTCTGTTACACAAGTCGCTATGGTAGAGAGCGAGAGATCAAACTACAATTTTTGCTGTGAGCCAATTAGATGTGAACTTTCAGCCACAACAGCTTTGTCTATAAGAATTTGGGTAAAGGAGAACTCCTCCCATCAGGGTTACAAGGTCAGACGGGAGTTGTACGCCTCTGGGCAGTGGGAAACAATTTATTCGGAACAGCTCGGGTATGCTCGGATATTTTGGCCACGCCCCCTGTCGATATGTAAATTTACATTATATACAATGAGCAAACAAAAATGTACTATCGTCGGCAGCGCGTAAGCATGATTAGTGTTGATATATCTGTAAATTATATTTCTTATGTTGTACAAGATTACGGATTAAAAAGTGTAATGTGATATATTCTGACAATAAACTGGCATCTAAATAGATCTCAGGTCTAATTTAGTTACTTTAACCTACTTACGTAAGACGAAGCGCTGCGGACAGTTCCAATGTGTTGAAGAAACGTCTGTAGAATGTAGAAAAGTAGAAGAACCAACTTCAATTTAACATTTGTTAAAAAACGTCACAATAATAATATTACGTTTATTGAAATATCCACCCTATATACACCATTACTGAATATGAACTGCAAAATATTGTCGTGCAAGAGAAAGTGCAGTGTTGCCAGCTTGCAATATATATTTCCGCTAGAATCTACAAAAAAATCCGCCAAATTCCGTCAAAACTTACTTGGATTCTGCCAGATATTTAGCTGAATTTGAGCACTAAAATAAAGAACATTACACAGTTTTTATTGATGAACGAAAACAGTTTCACTAAATACAATACAAACGTTTTATTACAAATTATTAAATTTTTATGTAAATGTTCTCTTAAAAATTATTTTTTTTAGTAAAACAAAGTTAAAACAGTATTATTGAATCTCATATCATCTTCACTTTCCGCCGCCGTCGCATTTTGATACTGTTTATCATCAAATTTTAATGAAGACGTAGATGATTGGTCTAGGTCACGTTTCTTGTTATATATTTTCCCAGTTCCTACCCTATTTAATACCTCTGGGGGTAATGAATATTTATCGCATGTTTTATAAAATCGCTGCAATCCCGATCGAACATTCAAAATTGCATTGACATATCAGTTTTCATTTTGGTTCTAGATTGATTTTTTACAATGTTCGTGATACTAAAAACTCTTTCCACATCTGCATTTGACGGTGGTAATACTAACATTGTTAAAACGAAATCACATAAATTCTTTAAGGGATTCACATTGGCAGCATCTTCATATAATTTGACTTCAGTCCAAAATTCGATTGTGCTATTTATTTTTGTCCATTTGGTGAAATGTATCATTTTCCAATGGCGAGCGAAATATCATCAGATGGATAGTTAAATAATACCAGTAAAAACGTTATAGACTTTTTGAGTACTTTCAATGTGTTGCTTTCGCTGAAAACATTAATTTTTCCAAAATTTCAAAGTTATCAGGAAGTCTCTGACGTAGTTCTTTTATTAATTTAACTGTAAAATTAACACATCGTTTACGTAAAGTTTGTTCCTCTGCTACAGACACAATATTATTTTCCTTTAATGATGTCATCTTGGATTCGAATTGGTATCCCAAATATGGTCTGGGATCCAGATGACTTTCAATATTGATCTTCAACGGATCAATTTTTTGCATCGGAATGACTTCTTTTGACACTGAGAAACTTAAAAAATTCTCCACTGGAGCGACCATGCGAAATAAATAATTTTGCCTCGATTGCTCGAGATGTAGAGACGATCATTTTTTTTTAATTTTTCGCCAATATTAAAAAAAACATAACTTAGAATTTTTACATGAAGTCATACAAACTTATTATAGTGCTATATAGCCAATAAGTTAACCTGTATTTTGTTGTTTGTTTCATTTTTGTAGGATTTATAGAAAAAATATTTTAAAAAAATCGTAAAGTTTATAATCGCGTGAATCCTGCGTATTTTTTACTTCGAAACTGCTGTGACAGGTACTTTTTCGAGTCAACATTAAATATTTTATATTTCTGTATGTTGTCTGTGGATTACTTGATAATAAATGATACATGTCTATGGAAAAAGACTTGATATTAACCAGAGTGGTATATTTATGTATTAACCGTAAACAACCTTTCAGAGATCGTGGGTGAAAAATTATTTTAAAGAATTTGATCACGGACTGTCCAAATGTCAAGAACTAAATTACCATGTTTAGTACATTTAACACACTGAAATTGTATTAAATTAAAGATAATTTCATTGTCTACAATTACCAATAACAATTATTATAATTTTTGCCTTTTTTAACTAATTGAATAGTATAATACAGTCTATTTTACAATGTCAAAATCGAAGCGCCGTTTTTTATATAATTGAGATCTAATACTGGATATTTATGACCATGTTTTTATATTGGATAGTAAAACAAGAAACAAGGTTTTTAATAAGATATATATCAAAGCAATACTAATCTTTCAGAAAATACTTTGTAAATTGCTTAAATTCCCCTGTTATTTTGATATTTTTTCCTCCAGAATACGTGATCTGAGAGCGTTTAAGCTCAATATACACCAGGTGAATTAACCTAGCAAAGTTGATGATGGTGATGAAACCTTTCATGTCAAACTTGTAGGAGCTTAGAACGGTAATTAAAATCTTTATATTATTGTAGAAAGCAATCACTTTGTGGTTTGACATATTTAATAAAATACTTTTAGTTTTAAAACCACAAGTAGTAATAATTTGTACCCTGAAAATGCTTGAGTATGTAGAAACCGGTTGGTTGTAAAAATTATTTAAAACTCGTGGTTTTAAAACAAAAAGTATTTTATTTTATTAAAATCTCTATGATTTTTATACCTAAAAGTTGGGTTTTGAAAAAAAATAGTTGGGAGGGAAATAAATTATAGAACAAACAATTTATTTATTTATTACCTGCAATAAAAATAATTAATTTTTTTATTGGTGTCATATAATTTAAACAAATCAATATATAGTATCATTATGCCTCGTTCCAGAGTTATACTCTTAGTATCGCCCTGGTGACAGACCGCCATTCAAAATTTAACATTGCTTGAAATGGTTTCACTATGTATAGTGACTAGATCTAGAATAGCTACTTTACTAGATATAGATAAATTGAAAAAACATATATAAAAACACAAAAACAAAACAAGTAATGTGTACAATATACAGGGAAAAACGAAAATATCTATGCATTTTTCAATCATTGAAATATACATATTAAACGTCCACCAAACCTTCTCCAAAAGGACTCCAAAATCGAACCTTTGGGAGCTTTGTCGTAACAACATTTTAATGAGATGTAAATACGCGGAAAGATTCTGGAAAGAATGCGGAAAGATCTGGTCACCAAACACAAGTGAATAGCCAAGTACTTCACCACCTTCCTCTTCCCCATCTCCTTCCATAACTTCAGTCTCACAACATACCCCCAATTGGGGATGCTATCACACAAAAAAACCTCAGGCGGCAGAATCGATCGCATTGCCTGCCTATCATCCTGGTCTTGTCTCCTAAGTTCTATGGCCAAAGCGGGGTGAAGTGCATTGCTAAAAATTTGAGATGGTTCTGGTAACATGCATAAAGTATCCTCGTTGCTCACTCCGTGGTCGACGTCGCTTGCTTCATCGTCCACGTTGCTTGCGCGGCTATCCTTCATGTCCGTTTCTGAAACAACAGAAATCACAAATTAATTTAATGGGTCTGTATTTCAATTACGGACCGCCTCTGGTACGACGCTTAAAAAATAAACTAATAGCACGATCAAACGAATCAAATACTTGAGGCGGGCAATGTCAAGGTTTAGAATAACATCAGTGTATGTATGAGACGATGTATGCATGTCAATAAAGCAAAGAGTATGTCTGCCAAGACGGAGTTGTGTAGCGGTCCATAATTTCTGCCTACCCCTGCGGGGAAATGGTATGGTGGATTTGGTGGTTAGTTATTTAGTTTTTTAACTTACGGTTCCTAAGTGTTGACTTTTCTTGATAGCGAGCTGCTGCGTCCACATCGCTCCCGCGGCTATCCAACATGTTCGTTTCTGAAACAACAGAAATCACAAATTAATTTAATGCGTCTATTTTTCAATTACGGTCCGCACCCGGGAGAGTAATTTAAAAAATAAACTCTCCATTTCCAAACGCAGACACTTCTTGGTAGAGTGGGACGTCCACCCACAACTCGCTATCGTCACCCCACCGCGGTTCATCCCGTGATGTCCCAGGTAAGGGAGTGAAGGTAGCGGGAGATGTCAATGGTGGGGGAACTGGTGAAGGTAATGTTGCTGGTGTCCCTAGTAAAAAAGGACACCCTATTCTCTCCGGAGATGGAATTCTGAAAACATATACATTAATCACATTAACGGATTGTTCTCATTCACGCGTGAACTGAATCTGTAAAAAGCCAGTAGGTAAAATTAATGAAAAATCAACATCAGTGTCATGGACAGCTTCGATTCTACCTCATGTGTACAATGCACATATAACCAACGCTAATCCAACTCACTGTTGCAGAACACTCGCAACAGGAAAACAATAATATTGTATCATGCATATTTAAACACGTTCACTTACTTTTTTTGTTTTTCTTAGGGGCGCAGTGGGGAGAAGGATCCGCGCCGCCTGCTTCTGGAACTTTCTGAATTCAAATTCCAGTTGGAAGGAAGCAGACTGGGCCCTTACTGCCTTTTGGGCCCTGGCGCGATCCTCTCTCACTATCAGTAAAGCTGGATCACTGTTAAAATATAAAAAAAATATATGATAGCACAACACAGATCCACAATAAAAGAGCGACTTTAAAAATATTAAAAAATACTAACACTCCATACCGAGCTGTAGCTACAGCTCTTCGCCTACGTCCACGACCTCGCCCTCGTTCTGCAGCTAGTGCTGATACTGGAGCGGCACCAGCGGCTGGCCCAATCCCTCGTCTCCCTCTGCCTCTCATCAGTCCACTATATATTTTATATTCAAAATAATTAACGTAAATACTTATATTTTGTAAAATACATTCAAACCTTCAAATTTGAAATAAATTAATTACTCATAAAACGAAATCATCGAAAACGTTTTGTGTAGTGGGACCTTAATTCCAGAAATGGCCTAAAATGGTGAATTTATGTTCATAAATTGCTACAGATTTCAAATGCAAGTTACTTGTTTAAAAAACACCCGATCTATATAAAATTTATATTTTTCTCTTTGTTACGAATCACTATAATGGAATAACTTTATTTCCAATGCACACGTGAATTAATTAAATCGATTTTTGTAAAAACAAAACACATTCTGTAATGGCGTGGCAAAAATTCACATTTGGTTTTAGAAATGTATTAAAAACAGTAATTTTTTTTATATAATAGAGTTGAAAACACGATAAATAGTTATACAAATGATTAGCAGATACACTGGTACAATAATATTAAATTAAAATGATATACTTACGACATTTCAATGATTTATATATCTGACAGCTGTAAACCGCAAGCGAAAAAACAGAGAATTTCTGAATAAAAGAGGCAACTTGAAATTTCTATAGAAGACGAATTAATCCTAGGATTTGCGACATCCTTGTTTTAACGGATAAAGCATTTCAATAGCTTCGTATTTAGTGCAAAATAAAAGATGCGGTAAGGGCTTAAATTTTAAAATAAATATTTTTCCGAATCACAAGATAATTTGCAATTTTTTTCAATAAAGCAATCGGAGGCATTTAAATTGGCGCATTTATATTACCAAAAGCAATCCAGTGGATAAGTCACCAAATAATTCGCACGGGTCTGCAGTTTTCGATTCAAATAATTTATTAACTCTCTGAACCTGTTCAAGTACTGGGCGAATAAAACAGAATATAAGAACATTGGTATCGTCACGGTACATGTCATATAATATTTCTGCATTATAACAATTTTGAGTGTGCTTCGTCATATTGAAATGGGCTTTTAATACATTCCAGTGCTTTAAGATTCGATCGGTACCTTCGATTCGAAGTGGACGTGTAATTGCCGGTATCGTTTGCTTGAAGAAATTGCCAGCGTGATAAAATAATTAAACGAAAGACTTGTTATAACTATACTTAAGGGAGTTTTATATTACAATTTTTTCTAAACATTTATTAAAAATAAGTGTATAAGGTTGTGTGTTAGCTTAAATCTAGGCTTAGTACTATTCTTAATTCTAATTCTTAACATTAATTGTTGGTTTCCTTAATTCTAAATTATTGTTCATTCAATGTCTTTAAAAATTTGTTTCGCGTTACGAACTAAACACACAAAAACTGTTCAGGCACTTCCCTTTACGGTGATTCTGGAACCGAGGATCTCCACGTTCGCACTTATCACTGATAACACAAGCGGCAAATTGTGCTGGTTCCGAAGGGCGGAGTCAGTTCAGCCTGGGCCAAGGCTCCGAAGGGCGGAGTCGGCAGGCAGCGACTCCTGAGAGGGCAGCTTCCTGGGCGGAAGTCTGGCGAACACTCTAACTTCCTGGGCGGAAGTTCATGGGGTTACGGGAAGAGCCTCGGCGACCGCTCCAAGAGGGAGGGCAGGAGGCTCCTCTGTGGAGGCGAGATGGTAACTGTTGGTTGCTGAATCATCTGTCTTCAGCTGCGCGATCCGGCGACATTCGCACGCCTGTCGTGGGGTGCTGGAACTATAGTGGTTCCGCTTTACACCACCTTGGTACGTTGTTCGGGTCCATGGCGCTGGCGTCGCCACTCTCACCGCTAGATGATGCTGGCTGGCTGAATCTGGTCTTCCGATTAACTTCAGAAATCTTAATATTATATTAGGTATCTTAATATTATGCATACATACACTTAATAGATATCTGATTTCAAATTAAATTCTTAACCTTAGTTTACAATTAGTCTTATATGTAGATTTATAATTATTGTGAAATATTTGAAAATTACATTTTTTACAATACGAACTTCAAATAATTGCAATATAGCCTAGCCTTGTGCGTAGGTTCTTATTGCCCTTGGGTCGCTGGCTTAACATTTTCACATTTCAGATTTATGACTTTATGAGGGTCTAGAGCTAAATCTGTGGACTAATAGGTGTATTTTTAAGTTAGCTTTCTATTTTTTTATGGCGGTTTTCAGCCAATCTATACAACTAAATATTTAACTCTGTATATAGATGGGAATAATTTTTTAGTGTTTTAAAGAATTTGAGAAGAGGCCAGTTTCAATGTTTAGATTTATTATATGTTCAAGGGGCTTAGTGATGATTGGTTTGAGGTGTTTGATCAATTTAATGGACATATTGTCGATTCCAGTTGAATGTGTGTTTTTGAGTGACGAAATAATTTCAGTGAATTCTCGCTCTGTGGTATGAGTGAGATTAAATGCATCATAACTAAGATTATCAATCGATATATTATATTCTGTCTTTCCTTTTTTATCTAAAATATTATTTGCTAAGTCTGATCCGACTGTGGGGAAGAAGTTATTGAAATGATTTGCTATTTTTTTTTAATGATTTGTTTTATCTAGTGTTTTGTCTGCAATGATTATTTTATTTATAGGTGCGGTAGTTTTGTTAGTATAGCAAATCTCTTTGACAATATTCAAAATTTGTTTATAGTCATTGGCAGCTTCCTTGATCTGTTTCCTATAATATTCGCCTCTAGCTCTGCAGATTATTTTTTTACAAGCATTTCTGTATCGTTTGTAAAATAGGAGAGATTCATGATTATTGGGGTTGTTCTTACAAAATTTGTGAAATTTATTACGCTTGTGAATACAGTGTAGGATGCCATTTGTTATCCAAGGCTTAAGTTTAGTTTTGCGACTACTCTGTTTGTCGTTAGTGTTAGATGTGGAACTTTTCAAATGGTTATATATATACAGGTACCCAAAACCATTTGAAATGCAAAATAGAAATGGGTCAAAACTTTTCCATTTGAAAATGCAAAATGCAAAAGGGTTTTAAGAAAAGCATTTCAAATGCAAAATGCAAAATACCTATTTTCAAAAAGCATTGAAAATGCAAAATGGTTTCTCAGGTCAAACAATTAAAATAATTATAGAATTTTTAAATAATTTTGTCATTTAATAATGGACATCAATGTAGAACAAACATATTACCTGATGGTAAATCCAAAAACACCACGACTACAGATTATGAAACCACAAAAAATTTGCGCGGGACTAATGTTGCCAACGTAAAAACATAGAAACTGCTATCCAACATTTATAACAGCGTCATGGTCCCATGTTCAGTATTTGAATCAGTATTTTTCTAATGGTTTCACTCAATTGCCAGGGCTCCTACCAGGGAGCAACTTGACAAATGTAAATTATCTCTCATAGCGAGGTTGAGAACCGACTGATATTTGGGGCTTATGAAAAAAAGATGAGTTTAGATAGTAGGAAGAATGTTGCAAAAAAGCATTTAAAATGGAAAATGCAAAATTCAAAATGGTTTTTAGAAAAGCATTTAAAATGCAAAATACCCATTTTGCATTTTGCATTTCCATTTGAAATGGATTTATTTGAAATAAAGCACATCTCTGTATATATGATGTCGATAAGAAATTTGCACGCTATGTTTGGGTCGGTGAGTTTATGGAAATTTGACCAGATTTCCTTGGAAACCAGTTTGAATAGACTGTCATAGCAGATTTTCTTCGTGGGTAGTTTAGATGCAGGTAATTTTTTAATAAAATGTGAAAGAGAGGTGATAGTAGCGTAGTGGTTTATAACCGTGCATTGGTATACGATAGATTCGGTATTCAATTTACATTTAGCAAAAACATATTCAATGCAACTGACGCATAATTCTGATACCCGAGTGGGGCCGTAATAGCTGGAATAAAACCTTGTAGAGTTAGTAAGTTCATGTACTCATTTGCTTGGGGATGCATCGCATTTATGATATTAATATTAAGGTCACCAATAATTGGAACATTTTCACGATCACTCATGCACAATAAGGATTGATTAAGTGAGTTTAAGAATGGAGTTATATTAAACGCACTCGGTGATCGGTATATAGATAATATCGTTGCACTATTTTCTATTTCGAGTTTAAGACAATTTGAATTTGTGATTGAGATTTCTTCAACAGAGTGTTGTATGTGATTTTTGATGTATATGATTACGCCATCATTTTGAGATTTATTATTCTGTGTGCTGTATTGATTATAGTCTTTTATAGTTTTTGGAATAAAGTTATCTTTGATCCAGAATTCGGTCAGAATAAGTAAGTCAAAATCTGAATCAAGGTCTGTGAGTAGTATAAGGAGTTAATTGAAATTTTTATTAATTGATCTGATATTCATGTAGAATATTTTAAAGTTTGATTGATTTAAGATTTGTCGAACTTCTATAGCATTATTTGTTTCGGTACATGGAATCTGTGAGATGTTGTATAACACATTTGTAATGTCTTCCATTGTTCCAAGTTACTAAAGTATGAAATAATAATGTGTCAAAAGTTAGTTCATTGGTAACAGTACATTAATAACATAGTGTGATGTTCTGTCACTGTAGTTTCTCTCTTATATTTACTACACTTTTAGATGATTGAAACTCTCAAAGTTCGTTTACAGATTTATTACGATAAATGCTTATAACAACAACCGAGCTGTACAGTAGAGGTTGGTAACGTGTGCTCGCTAGTGGGGTGATTTCTCGTCTGTCTCTGTCGCCGCTCCGTCAGCGCCCGTAGTCAATGCTATCGGCTCGGAAGCGCTCGGCCTACCCGAGCAGTTCCGAACCGCTTGTACAGTGTTGACAGACACTGCACATAGTAAGTTTAATGTATATAGGTAGGTATATAGATAGTGTTGGTTGCAGAATGACTCAAATAAAATAGTATATTAGGAAAAAAGATATAGGTATTACGACTATTGTCATTAGATTTAGAAGTATGAGGCATAAAAGTTGAAATTTTTTTCCGACGCTTAAGAGCAAAGACAATAATGTAAAAAAATATGTATTTGGTCGTGTTTGAACAATTTTAAACTATTAATTAAAAATAAATTAACCAATCCCAGGAACATTAAATACAACTGTAGTGGTACGCCACTACTTGATTCGAACGGCATTCTAGAAATTTCGGCTTTTTCCAAACAAGCTTCTTGGATGTTCTTTTAATCTTTTTAATTTTGCTTTGGCAATATCTACATAGAAACCAAATGTTCAAGAAGTTTCTTCACCTTATAAAAGCGGCAGCGTGAAGGAACTCGTTAGTCAGACAGTCATCAATCCGCCGTCAGTTTACAAGGATCAACGAGTGATAATCCGCGCACCTTATTTGCGCGAAGGAAAATATTCCCGGCTTCGCCCGTATTCATCATGGACTCTATCGGGACATCATTATAGCGCCTTGGCCCCGGCCGCCGTCCCTGGCCAGCGCTACAACGGATTACAGCGCCCTGGTTCCAGCGCCTCTGATCAGCGCTTCATTCACGTACCATGACCACCACGAGGACACGCAGCATCCTCACTGGTCTACGCAGCTCCCGCTCAACCGCCTACAAGGTCCATCGCACCTTCGGCCTTCCCGTCAGCACTGGAGTACTGATTGCCAAGATCGCCAGTACCTGACATTCAACGAGTACGGTCACCAGCGCCCGGCGTCGACTCACTGACCCGCGCTTGACCATCCATCACAGCCTGCATCCGGAGAATACTACATCTGTCCTACATCCACTCTCATCACGGCAAACTGACTCACCAATAAAAAACTGTGACCTTCACGACACGTCTTTCATTTCGTGCCTCCTCACCAGATCCACAAACCACCAAATAATTTGCAAAACTATTCCGTGAGTCAGTCCGCATGTCCCTTATGGTCAAATCCGGATTTCAATAAAGTGAATGACCGCAGTACGACTAAGAAAAACGTTTTTCTTCACTGTGTATGGTCAAACGTTATTTTCGAGAACATGAATAATTGCAGTGGGAAAACAAAAATGTTTTTATCCACTGTGGGTAAGCATGTTCCTAAGCAATTCTACCTTTCGAGAACGAGAATTATTGCAGTGGAAACATGAAAAAGGTTTTTCTCAACTGTGGGTCAGCATATTCCTCTTAAGGCAGTCATTTAGATACTCCCTTAAACCTAGATTGCATTCAGTTGGCAATCTTTTCTCAGAAATATAGTTAAAAGAGGGCTATAATTACACAGCTCAGTCACTATAAACAATATTAAGCATGATACGCTTCTGCGTGAGTCTTATCATATATTACTAAATCAAAACTATGTTTTTAATTTTTTTTTTTATAAAATAATTTATCAATTTACAGTATAATAGTATTACCGAGTATAATCTATAATGTTAACTAAAATAATGCATACAAATAGTTATCACGTTCTTTGATTTTTTTAATGTTCCTCTTCTATAGAAGCTGGCGCTTGTTTCTAGAGAATTTACTCGAGATATCTTATAGGGTTATCTATCATATTATGTATTATTTTATTAAAAATTATTATTTCTTATCCAAAAGTTTTATTAAATCGCTGATAGCCCTGAATTACTAAAGCCAAATTGCGATACCTGTCCAGCTATACCAAAGAGAATTAATTTTGAAGGTTACAATAAACTCACTACTAATTACTCTTTTATAATATTTTGCTGACAAGTCATTTTTTTATGCATATTAATATTCGGTTTAAATAAACTATACACGTTATTATAATACCCTTTACCTAAATAGAATTAATTTTATATTAATTACTATCTATTATCATAAACACCTCATATCTCGATTTATGTCAGGTCATATACAAATCAAATATTTATTCAACTATTATTACACTAGTAGATATGTCTTTAAATAATGTATTCTCTCACTGCACTTCTATTAACAATTATATCACTTGTAATAGTTATTTGGTATACACATTAGGTACATATTCTATAATTTATAACTCATATTCTACTTTGTACCACTGTATGGTTATAATCCGATGAATATTTCTATTAAAAAAACGATTTTAAGTCGTTAAATTAAATAAATAGATAAATCTCCTTTCCGTACACATAAATAATTGAAGTAGGAACATAAATAAGGTTATCCAGCCGTATGAGCATGCGTGTGTTTCTTCAAATATTTATTTATTAGGGTTTTTCCGTGTGTCAGCTTGTGAAAAAGTTTTTCTCCACTGTGAGTCACTATGTGTCTCTTCAAATTTGCCTTTCGAGGACAAGAATAATTGCAGTCGGGACATAAAAAAGGTTTTTCTCCACTGTGAGTCACCATGTGACTCTTCAAACTTCCCTTTCGAGAACATGAATAACTGCAGTTGGGACATGAAAAGGGTTTATCTCCACTGTGAGTCACCATGTGCATCTTCAAACTTACCTTTCGAGAACATGAATAACTGCAGTCAGAACATGAAAAGATTTTTTTCTACTGTGAGTCACAATGTGACATTTCAAATATCCCTTTAGACAACTTGAATAATTGCAATGAGAACATGAAAAAGGTTTTTCTCCACTGTGAGTCATCATGTGTATCGTCAAATTAACCTTTCGAGAACATGAATAACTACAGTTAGAACACGAAAAAGGTTTTTCTCCACTGTGAGTCACCATGTGACTCTTCAAACTTCCCTTTCGAGAACATGAATAACTGCAGTCAGAACATGAAAAAGATTTTTCTCCACTGTGAGTCACCATGTGACTTTTCAAATATCCCTTTAGAGAACTTGAATAATTGCAATGAGAACATGAAAAGGGTTTATGTCCACTGTGAGTCACCATGTGTCTTTTCAAATCTCCCTTTAGAGAACTTGCATAATTGCAATTGGAACATGAAAAAGGTTTTTCTCCACTGTGAGTCAGCATGTGTGTCGTCAAATCTCTCTTCCGAGAACATGAATAACTGCAGTCGGAACATGAAAAAGATTTTTCTCCAGTATGGATACGCAAGTGATGTTCTAACTTTGACTTATAAAAGCAGGAGTAGTTACAATAGGTACAAGATAATCGTTTTTCCACACGATGCGTCTTGAGATCTGTCGATAAGTCTGAAAAAAGTACGAATCAAACTTTACAAGTGCAACAGATTCATAGAACTATTAAAAGAATATGAAATAAAAGAGTATGAATTTTTTATTTCTAACGGACAACATTAATTTTACCTGATGTCTGGGAACTTCTTTGAAAGCGATCTAAGCATTTCTTTTTGACATCCGACAGGTCAATGTGAATTTCCGTATAAGTAATTATCCCTCCGTCTTCTTCTAGGGATCCTAGTTCTGCGTTTATGGTTACAGTTTCCACATTAATGTTACCTGGAGAATAGAAAAACTGCATATTTTCTTACAGTATGATATAAGTTGATATGCTTAGACGAACGTAAGGTTCGAGTATCTGAATACTCGCAGGAAGGTTTACCACATTAAATGTACAACCAAGAGCTAATTATAATCAAAAATAATGTTTTTGCGGAGGTATGAAAAATACTAAGAAACCAGGCGTGAATCGAATTTGTGTGACTGATTTTTGAAAATATGCGAAACTATTTAGCCCTGTATTTGCACACTTCATAAACTTATCATTGATTCAAGCCACATTTCTGAAGAACTAAAATACAGTGTTGTGAGATTTATTTTTAAAACAGAGAATTACTCCATAAGGGCTTAAAATGTTGGTATTTATAACTAGGCTAACCAGAAATTCAAACAATATAAAGTGTATTAAACTGTTATATTTTGCCTACGTAAGAAGTCAACTTGAGTACAATTCTGGAACCCACATTATAATATAAATGCACAAGCTGTAGAAAGAACACAAAACAAATTCTTACGTTTTTTAAATATTACAATGGGTATTCTAGCAATTATGTTGAACGACAACAATTTATGTTGAACTACTGACTTGGTATTTCTAAATAAAATTCTAAGTGATTTAGTTGATAGTCCAGTATTGCTAGAATTGATTAGCTTTCGGATTCCACAACGTAATACTAGAAGTCAGGATTTAATTCAGTTACCATATGTATTCCTCTTTGTCCAGAATACTAATGGAGGGAAACAACTATACCAAATCAGTGGACATCTTCAATTTGTCTTTAAACAAATATAAAATGTTGTTAATGAAGGAATTCAGTTATGTACAATAAATAATGTATATTTCTCAATATTCTCGTGTAAAAGCCCCGAAAAAGGGCGTTAATAAATAAATAAACAATAAAAAAGCAGAGGCCAATTTCCAATATACATGAACCAATAAATAAATTTAAATAATTATGGTACTATCGATGATATCGGTGAGAATTGAAAATAAAATGTGATAAACTACTTGAAAACTTTTACAATTGTCTATAATAGGTATTCAAGAATACAAAGAAAGTCTAACGAACTGCTTAAGGTGAAGCTAAAAGTGAAAGCACTATTTAGATAAATCTTTACTACTACATAGGTTATCAATGCCAAAAATATACCATGGATACATTTAAGCGTTTTCTATCGCTTGATTTACTTTTTTTCCGTTTTCATTAAATTATTCGCAAAAAATTAAAATCCATTTTGGCGCTTACGTAATAATTTCTTGAGTGAAACATTGTACTGAATTCTATGATTTCTTCAGAAGCCCGCGAAGAGCGGCACCGAACAGACGTCAGATATGTGCCAGTATTTTTAACGGTTTCTTTCCTGGTGACATAGTTTTAGCTGGGGGAATTATGTATGAACTACATGACATCCAATCGAGCTGAAACTCGGCAGATACATTCGTTGTCGATGATAATGCATTGAAGTGGACATATACGCATTTATCTGAAATTGAATGACATTATAACAGTTAATATACTCAATAAATGTTGATCCTAACAAATTGGGATTTGGCTCATTTATTACCATGGTTGACCCCAGTCCCTGGAGAGGAAGATTAATTATTTAGTAAAATCTAGATGTATATTTATTAATAAAAACAGATGTATTTATAGCAAAAAAACTTCGTTTTTTACAGATTAAGTTTTTAAATCTCGTTATACTACTTGTTAATCGATGTTTTTATTCGATGTTTACCAGATTTAATGATTTATTTTTCATGGAAAAATGCTTTCCGTTTGTATTAATAATTACTAATGATGAGTTTTTGCAGTTATTCATTTTCTCGAAAGCAAAGTTTGAAGACTCACATGGTGACTCACAAGGGAGAAAAACTTTTTTCGTGTCCCGACTCCAGTTATTCTTGTTCTCGAAAGGCAAGTTTGAAGAGAAACATGGTGACTCACAGTGGAGAAAAACCTTTTTCCTGTTCCGAGTGCAGTTATTCATGTTCTCTAAATGTAAGTTTGACAAGACACATGGTGAGGCACAGTGTAGAAAAACCTTTTTCGTGTTCCGACTGCAGTTATTCATGTTCTCGTTAGGGAAATTCGACGAGTCATAAGCTGACACACGGAAAAACCCTTTTCATATTGACGACATAAATATTTGAAAAAACACACCCAATGCTCATACGGGCGGATAACCATACAGTGGTACACAGGAGAATATGAGTCATAAATTACAGAACATGTAATGTGTATACAAAACTACTATTGCACGTGATTTAATTGTTAATAGAAGTACAGTGAGAGAGTACATAATTTAAAAAGATATCCACTAGTGTAAAAATAGTTGAATGAGTACTAGGTTTGTATATGGCCTGACATAAATCGAGATATGAGGTGTTTATGATAATAGATAGTAATTAATATAAAATTAATTATATTTAGGTACAGGGTATTATAAAAACATGTTTATTTTATATAAACAGAATATTAATATGCATAAAAAATGACTTGTAAGCAAAATATTATAATAGAGTAATTAGTAGTGAGTTTATTGTAACCTTCAAAATTAATTCTCGTTGGTATAGCTGGGCAGGTATCGCAATTCGGCGTTAGTAATTCAGGGCTGTCAGTGATTTAATGATACTTTTGGATAAGAAATATAAATTTTTAATAAAATAATACATATGATAGATAACCCTATAAGATATCTGGAGTAAATTCTCTAGACACAAGCGCCAGCTTCTATTGAAGAGGAACATTAAAAAAAAATCAAACGCCGTGATAATTAATTGTATGAATTACTTTAGTTAACATTATTGATTATACTCTATAATACTATTTTACTGTAAATTAATTATTTCATAAAAAAAATACTTTTGATTTAGTAAAATACGATAGGACTCACGCAGAAGCGAATCATGGGTAATGTTGATTAGTTTGACTGAGTTGTGTAATTATATCCTTGTTTTAACTATATTCTCTGAGAAAAGATTGCCAACTGCATGCAATCTAGGTTTAAGGGAGTATCTAAATGACTTGAGAGGAATATGCTGACCCACAGTTGAGAAAAACCCTTTTCATGTTTCCACTGAAATTATTCTCATTCTCGAAAGGTAGAATTGCTAAGGAACATACTTACCCACAGAGGAGAAAAACATTTTATTTTCCCACTACAATTATTCATGTTCTCGAAAAGAACGTTTGACCATACACAGTCTAACTCACAGTGAAGAAAAAACTTTTTGTTAGTCGTACTGCAGTCATTCACTTTATCGAAATCCGGATTTGGCCATAAGGGACATGCGGACTGACTCACGGAATAGTTTTGCAAATAATTTGTTGGTATTTAATGTTCCTGGGATGGGTAAATTTATTTGTAATTAATATGTATCTCTACAATTAAAAAAAAATGATAAGTAAAATATAAAGTAGTGTGCTAACTGCAAAACGCTACAGTTGTGTCCGCCGCGCTATTCGCAATGCCAACATGTTATTGTTACCGCGCGTGTAGGTAGTGCAGTGAGTGATTAAGTGGGCCTCCAACTACAAACTATGCCGCTATTTAAGGGGCCGAATACCGATGGGTCTCCCGGCCAAGGGGAATCGATACATGCGATCAACGAATGCCCGCTCCATTAATTCCCCGGCGGGATAGATGACGTTCACATGGAGGCGCCTGAGGCCCTAGACTGGATAGCAGACCTAGGACTCTAATTTATTTTTAAACGGATTCCAGACCCTCCAGTGTCCCTGCACTCATGGTGTTTAGTGTTGCATACTTACATTTATAGTAACTCTCATAAAAACACATCAGAAATGTGTTCGCCTGTAATAATGAAAAAAATACTTGCCTTTTTAGTATTATGATTAATTTACGTATATGTATAATGAAACATTTTCATGGTTTTTATCTTATACATTAATTTTAAGTGTATTTTTATGAACAAATATTTTTTATTATGCATATAATTTATTTAAATTAAAAAAAAAATATGCTTGTAAAAAAACACTACCTTTTATCATTTAAAATAATTTACGTGCAAGTTTAATAAAAAAAACATTTTACCAGATAAACATATATTTAAAAAAACGCATTATATCGTTTATATGACAAAATATTATAAATAGTATGTATTATTCATTTTTTATGCAAATTGTTTTTTTTCATACATAATGAAATGCCATTTTTAGTTGCTGTGGCTCAGTCTGGTTGTGCAGATAGAAACATGATAGCGCATGTTTCTTTATATCCAACAAAGACATTATACACAGTTGCTGTTTCAGAGTGCAAAAATTTAACCTGTTAAGGCTATTCTATGGCAAAAAATCATAATTCAGTATATATTTGCCCCGCACCATAAAGAGAAATTAGAACATAAAAACAGCACTAAATTCGGGTTAACAGTTCCGAAATTTAATAATAAATACGGACAGAGAACGTTTGAATACAACATACCGAAGATATTTAATTTATTACCTGACACTATAAAGCAATTGTCTATGAATAAGGTTAATATGGTGAAAAATTGGCTATTGTAAAGTTTTATTTTTATTTTAATATGTATGAAAAATGTTGAATCTGTGGATTAAGGATGTAAATTATAACGTCTAAATGTATATGTAACTAAACTTTAAGCACCTGTTGACAAGGCGATTGAATTGGCTTAGCAGGACGTGTTTGTTGATATGTATTAACTATTCATTCAATAAAAATAAAATAAAAGCAGATGGCGCTATTTTACTTTATTTCAAAAATGCCTATTTATCCAACAGATTAAAAAAGCATGTTTTTTCCTCTCACAGGTGACATCTTTGTACATAATATAGGTATATAGAAACACACGCTTATTTGAATGCAACGTTGTGTCAAAATTTCAAAGCAATCGGTGTAGAACATTCAGAGATTTAAGAATTCGAATAAACGAACATATTCATTAATATAGATAATAAAAATCCAGTTGTTTTTATTTACATAATTTCTTATCATACTGTGGAGTCAAGAACTGTCAACCAACTAAATAATATTTTTACATACGGAAACACTGTTTTGGGGATCGCAACCCGAAAACAGAGCTCGCTGCTAGTTCCGTAAACGGCCGACATTCCTGTTTCTCAAGTCCGGCCTGGCAGTCGACAATTCTCGGTTCCTACTAAATCCTTCAGATATTAATTTCGTGTTATAGTGTAACGTATTTTCATTAAACTTAAATTATCAAACTACATCTTTTTACTTTATCACAATCTACACTATACACACTAAATGGTTGGCTATAAAGGTAAGTATATAGTCCCGTAATTGGTGACCCCGACTATAGCTTCATAATTGGTGACCCTCGACTACTCAGAATATAATTACTACCGACATTCGTATTAAAAATAATTTTACAACATTCCGTCACTGCCAGGGACCAGAAATGAGAAACAGTGAATCCCGGGCAAGATCAGTAAGTTCAATCCAATTAATATCTCTTTTACAAATCAATTTTTTAATATAAATTCAATTAAATGTCCCGGTAATTTAAAGAAAATATACACGTGGTGTATTTTCCAATCAATATCATATTTGTCAATCAATCCCTAAAGCTTGAAATGTTTTACTATTTTTATGAAAATTAAGTGCGTGTTAAAATTAATTTCAGTGAGAACGATCCTCAATACAAGCTGTCAACAACGTGGTTAACCATGGCTTCATAATATTTTGATGAATTACAACCCACAACGGCAGCATCTACTTCCCAGACAATGAAGATGACGCAACAATCCTCGTGTACAACCAGCAGTTGAGCAACCAACCTACCCACATGAATCTCAAATAAGTAACCTATATCACCAAATTTCTTATTGCCATATCGCACAACAATGAATTGTTCAGCATACCTACATAATTATGTTTTAAATGTACATTATTGTAGTAATTATAAGGTTATTGTCCAATAATTGCCAAACCTTACTTTGAGGTAATTTAACATCGTACTATTTTGTACTATTAAATTCATATTGTAACCTATATTACCAAATTCACATCATTTTCGTACTATTTCATTAGCTTACGTGACGCGGTTTGCGTCTTCACTAAAATACAATACAAACGCGAACTCGCTAATAACTTGCTAAGCTATCCGGTAGATGGAATAGATTCTTTTAACACATTATTCTATAGTTCTTTCTTTGATTTTGTATGTCTTGCATAACGTATTACGTATCATATTATTGAAAATGACCTCATCGGAAGAAACAAACATACCTTCATCGTTTCAAGAACCTGTAACAATTTCACAAGATAAGCTAAACAATATGGAACAATCGAGAGGATCGACGTCTGATGTACATCACGTATTTTACCTACAAAACAAATATTAAAGCTTCCACTTCAAATGAAACAACTCAAATCAGTCATCAATCAGCCGTCAACAATTTGAGAGAAATGCAAGTAATAAACCGCGCATCTTCATCGCGCGAAGGACGATATTCCCGGCTCTGCTCATGGACTTCATCGGGACATCATTGTAGCGCCCAGGCCCCGGCAGTCGTCCCTGGCCAGCGCTACATCGGATCTGAACGCCCTGGTTCCAGCAATCTGACCAGCGCTTCATCCATACACCGCGACCACCACGAGGACACGCAACATCCTCACTGGTCCAAACACCTCCCGCTCAACCGCCTACAAGGTCCACCGTACCTTCGGCCTTTCCGTCAGCACTGGAGTACCTGAAGAACCACGTTCTTCCCCAGTGCCTGACCATCATCGAGTCCGGTCACCAGCGTCCGACGTCGACACACAGACCCGCGCTTGACCAGCAAACCGCAAAGCAAACCATCGCCCGCACCCGGAGAATTCAATATCTGTCACACATCATCTCTCATCACGACTACCGCTTATCACCCACAAGCCAACAACACTTTAAAGGCATCTCTCATGGCAAGTGGTGAGCAAAACTGGATAGAAACCCTCCCACTTATATTACTTGGCCTGAGATCTACCGTTCGTGAAGAATTGAAATGTTCGCCAGCCGAACTTACTTATGTAAGAACTCTTAAACTTCCCTGCGACTTCTTCACAAGTACTCCACGAGAAGAACCCGATACTTATATCGGACGTCTACAGAGGAAATTTGAATTAATTAAATCAACCCCTACCTCTAATCACAGCTCAAGAAAATTTTTTGTACACTCGGAACTTCCCGTTTCTACGCATGTATTTCTGCGGACAGACAGTGTTAAAAAACCGTTACAAAACCCATACGAGGGACCTTATAAGGTCGAGGAACGAAATGACAAGACCTATGTCATCACCATTAAAGGTAAGCCTAAGCGCGTTTCGATAGACCGCCTGAAACCAGCCTTCGTTCCCACCGAGGAAAATGTTCCAGATCATGCATCTATTCCAGACTCACCTGAAGCAAAAACAACAACAAGATCAGGTCGACAAGTCCATTTTCCAAAAAGATACGGTACATACTAATGCATAAAAAGGCATAATTTTCTTACATATAAATTTTCTGTAACTCATGATAGAAACATTGATTAAGAATCTACTCTTGCTATCGATTTAAGTTCTTGATGAAAACCTGACCTTTCTTATTATAATTACTTTGCAAATTACTACGTTTTTTTACCATTTTATAAAAAAAACCTTATTACGATGAATACTTTCATCCTTTAATACCATGAAGTGATATCATGTAATCGCACAAAGTTACCTAGCTAACTTTTCATTTACCATATAATAGTGCAAACTCATATACATATATTTTCTAGGATAATTATCCATTTCGCTATATGCGACAACTTTTGTATAAATCTTGTTTAGAAATAACTTACCACTATATGTGATGACTCTGTTATAAATATAAATGCTTTTAACCATGCTACATCAAATATTCCCAATCATGCATCTGATGTAACATGTCGTTGAGACCTATATGTATTATTTTTTTACAGAATTGAACCATTGTCATTTGTTCGTAAGAAAACATAGCCATTTGATAACATTATCTATACAAACACATTCTACGAACATATGACAGTTGTTTTGTTATAATTTTAATTATCTTGTAATCTCAAAGATAAAGATTTGGATTTATGTACTAACAGCCATGCTATGTACTTTTACAAAAACATTTAAATATGTAATTTTTTCTTTTTTCCATAACACGGATATAAATAATTTTATAATATAGAGACATTAATCGTCGTTTCCTTTTGTTCAAAGATTGAAGAAACACTTCTGTTTATACTTTATACATTGATTTCATGTTCCTACATTATAAGCCAAATTTGTAGTTATTTAAATATGTAATAAATAATATTTGGAATAATCAACTCTAAAATAACACAATAATTGACAACTCATACTCCGAACACTGTTTGTAGAGGCATTATTAAAAATATATTCAACTGGAAATAGATTCCTACTCTTTATTTTATAATTAACTTATGCTTAATTTCATAACATGCTCCGACAACACTGTTCGTAGATGCATAACCATATAAAAAGGTTTAGATAAGTTAAAATAAGAACCACTTTTGTCAAATGTTGTAATACCATTTATTGTTTTTAAACATTAAAGTATTAAATGCACTCTGTTTGCAACTTTTGGTTTTGAAAATAAATACAAAACATACAATTGTCGATGCAGTAAATGCTCCAATTATAAATAGAAAATTTGTCGATGCAGTAAATGCTCAAATAAAAACATACAATTCGTAGATGCAGTACATGCTCCGAACATGTAATTATATCAAGATATTTTTAAAAGGATTTAACTTTCAAATAATGTTATTATTAGTTATGTAGGAATTTGTTCATGCCAATGCGTTCACAAACATATAAATTTATTATTCACAAAATAGCCTTACCATTTAAGATATATCTTTCTGAACGCATAGGCTTATGTTATTTTGCGATGACGTCGCATATTAAATTTGTTTATATTATGTAACTGACGTCATGCAATTTGTGTAATATTTTTTTAGAACCCCTAGTTTTTTCTTTTCTGTATCGTTAACACTGGGGGGAAGGTATGTGGAGTCAAGAACTGTCAACCAACTAAATAATATTTTTACGTACGGAAACACTGTTTTGGGGATCGCAACCCGAAAACAGAGCTCGCTGCTAGTTCCGTAAACGGCCGACATTCCTGTTTCTCAAGTCCGACCTGGCAGTCGACAATTCTCGGTTCCTACTAAATCCTTCTGATATTAATTTCGTGTTATAGTGTAACGTATTTTCATTAAACTTAAATTATCAAACTACATCTTTTTACTTTATCACAATCTACACTATACACATTAAATGGTTGGCTATAAAGGTAAGTATATAGTCCCATAATATAAATAAATTATATATAAAATAAATTAAAAAAATATATTTACATAAAATGTATTTTACGATAATTTATTTCAGCCATTTTGAAATAAGATTATAATACATATAGGTAGGTACGTAACTTATTTCACATAATAAAAAGCCAGGTTTTTTGACCCAGGTTCATTTCTCTTAATACGGTAAAATTATTCATAACATCTGGGTTTTTTATTTACATAATTTGAGAGTGTGTCTGATTAGAGCAGCTATAGGCAGACTGATGGAACCTAAGCGCAAGCCAATTACTAAGGACGGGTTGTTTCGGAGTATTTGAAAAATTCATCAAATTTCAACGTTCATTTCTGGGATCTGTGAGAGTCCAATTCAAGTTCTGTTATTATATCATTATAGGCTAGTTGCTTGACAAAACTGAAATAAAAACAGAACTTGAAAAAATCTTTCACAGAACTTGAAAATGAACGTTGAAATTTGATGAATTGTTCAAATACTCCGTAACAACCCGTCCTCAGTTTAGTGGTCGCGTTTTCGGAGCATCTGGGCCGAAGGCTTGGAATAAACTCCCTCCGGAACTAAGATCCATAAC
Source organism: Hesperophylax magnus (assembly GCA_026573805.1). Classification (NCBI taxonomy): domain Eukaryota; kingdom Metazoa; phylum Arthropoda; class Insecta; order Trichoptera; family Limnephilidae; genus Hesperophylax; species Hesperophylax magnus. Next base: position 4,525,931 of record JAIUSX010000179.1, on the reverse strand, counting down.
CAGTCCAACAAAATTCAGTTGTTCTATGGTTAACTATAGTGCTAAGATCTGAAATTTCCGCGTCCCTTATAAACTAGCCGAAAAATTAATAGGAGTTGTTTAAAGCCACAATAAATAGATTAAATTAAAGTTTAAACCTTCTACGTTTTGTGGGATCAAAAGTTTTAGTTAAGATTTCAAAGTGTGAGTGATTTTTGTGCAAAAACTAATTAAAGTAAAAAAATATTAAATGTCAAGTTGAGTGACTTTGTCTATGCAATAAAACAAATATTAAATAGTGATTGCCACCATCAATTTTTCATCAAGCATAATTAAAGAGGGGCATTTGTGAACTTACTAAAATAGTGCTAGCACACGTAGCAAAACCCCAATAATTTCGGAAGATAAATTGAACATGGATAAGATTATTGAATACATTGATAAAAAATTTGAAACCCTGAAAAGAGATATATTTACAAAAATTGATTTACAAACTACAGAAACTACTAAAAGTATTGATTTTATCAGTGCTCAATACGATGAGATGTTAAAAAAAATTGAGGTCTCAAATAATTTAAATCGAGCGATTCAAACAGATTTTGAAAATATAAAAAAAGACCAAATGGAAAAAAATATGATAATTAAAAAACTTGAAATCCGACTTTCTGATTTGGAAACGTTATCAAAATCTAATAGTTTGGAAATAGCAGGAATTCCACAACAAAACCGCGAACAACCTTTGGAAATTGTTAAAAAAGTTGCTGCCGCAGCAGGAATCCACCTCTTACACACTGATATAACTGACGTCACGAGAGTCTCAGACAGACGAAATGAAGCCCCTCCTAAACTTCTTGTGTCCTTTTCCGATAAAAGAAAAAGATATTCCCTCCTTGATAAGAAAAAGGAAATAAATTATAATGAAATCAAGGATCTGGCGACATCTCGAATCTTCATCGGGGAAGAATTAAGCCCGTATCATAAAGAAATCCTATGGAAAACAAAACAATTATCAAAAGAAAAAAATTACCAATATGTATGGTACAAACAGGGTAAAGTTATGATACGCAAAAAACAAGATGATAAAATTATCTACATTAAGCACCTTGATGATATGGTGAAAATAATTTAGTGAATAATATGAACAACATTACTTAATCCACTTAATAATTTTTTCTCAACTCCTTATCTAATCAACTAAGTCTACTAAAAAGAACTAAAGATGTATTTATCATCGGTGATATAAATATTGATATTCTTGAAAATGGCCATCCAAAAAATTTTGATTATTTGCAAACACTAGCATACCATGGATATAAAAGCCTAATTGATGAACCAACACGTGTATATAATGAAAGCAAAACTTGCATTGATCATATCTTTTGTAAAACTAATAGAAAAACTCAAGCCATTATTTGTACTACCACACTGACAGACCATTATACAATAATTCTATCTATTACAAAAAAAAATACATATGTAAACCAAAAAAAGAAATCACTCCTAACGAAGTCTGAAACAAATTGGGAAAACGTCAAATGTGAGTTAACAGTGAATGACTGGACAAGCCTTCTGGAAAAAGATGATACTGATACTGCTTGGAGTTATTTTATAGAAGTTTTACAAAACATCATCCTATCAAACACCAAAACCATAGAAAAAAGTTATCTCATGAAAATTTACACATTAAACCTTGGATTAGTCAGAATATTATAAACTCAATCAGAAAAAGAGATGAACTGCACAAAAAAGTCAAAAACAACCCTTATGATATCCTAACACTTCGATTCTACAAAAGATATCGTAATACATGTAAAAATGTAATACGTTATGCTAAAGAAACATTCTATAAAAACAAAATTGATGAATGTAATAATGATTCACGTAAACTCTGGCAGATCATAAAAGAAATAACTAATGCTAAAGCCTCACATAATGACAATAGCATTAAGGAATTAAACATTGATGAGATTCCCACATCTTTTACAGAACACCCGGACAAACTTCTTGACTTTATAAACAACTATTTTTGCAATATATGCTCAAACTTAGCAAATAAAATTAAACAAAATTCAATTAGTACTATCGAAAATACAGTGAGGATTGACGATGTAAATCAAGAAAACAGCCTCAATATTGTCAAGATAACAAGTGATGAAATAAGAAATATTTTAGCCTCCCTAAATAAAAATACTTCATCGGGAAATGAACTGATATCAAGCAAATCAATTAAATAACTACAAAATGAGTTAATCCACCCACAGACATATCTTATAAATCTGTCAATATCAAATGGTATATTTCCTGCTTGTCTTAAAATTGCTACGATCATTCCAATATATAAAAACGGTCCCAAAAATGATGTATCAAACTATCGACCAATTAGTATCTTAACTACACTATCAAAAATATTAGAAAAAGTTATAAAAAAACAAATGCTTACATTTTTGGATTCTAATAAAATATTATCATCTACGCAGTATGGTTTTAGGGAAAGCCTAGGTACTGGTGACGCTATAGCTAATGTAACAAATACAATTATTAGAAAATTGGATGATGGCAAAAAATGCCTAGCAGTTTTCATTGATCTTCAAAAAGTTTTCGATACCATTGACCACGAAATACTGTATTTAAAACTAAAAAAAATGGAATAACCGAAACAACCCTAAACCTACTTAGAAGTTACTTAACAGGAAGAGAACAATTTGTACAAATTGGTTAAAGAAGGAGCAAAACTCTACCAATTAAGTACGGTGTCCCCCAGGGAAGCGTATTACGACCTATACTATTTCTAATTTACATAAATGACCTTATGAATCTTCCCATCAAAGGAAACATAATGAGCTTTGCAGATGACACCGTAATTTTATTCCATGAACAAGATTGGACAAGCACATATAAGGAGGCTGAACATGGCCTAACTGTTCTTCAAAACTGGCTTAAAGCAAACTCCCTTACATTAAATGTGAATAAAACCAAATATTTAATTTTCTCCAAAAACAAAAGAGGACAACCAATGAATGAGCATATACTCAAACTACATGAATGTCAAAAAAAATTTCCTCAATGTTCCTGCTCGATTATAACTCAAACCAAAAGCATGAAATATCTTGGTATTGAAATTGACGATAAACTACACTGGGATTCACACATTGATCGAACTTCAAAAAAGTTAACTAAACTCATCTACTTCTTCAAAAAATTACGGAACATTTTGTCAGCTAGGGATTTAAAGAGAGTTTACTATGCTTTATGCCACTCCAAATTGGAATATGGAATAATAGGATGGGGCTCAGCAGTATCAAAACATATAAAACAGCTGAAGGTAACTCAGAATTGCATCATAAAGACCATACTAAAGGTTCCTATAAGAACTTCAACAACAGAAATTTTTAAACAATTTGACGTTCCAAGCATACAGAAAATCTATGCCAAAAACATTTTGGTACAACACCTCAAAAATAATTCTCAGGAAAACACCTCACATACTCATAAAACCAGAGCCAAACAAACAGAGATACTAACTATACCAAAGTGTAACTCTACCTTTGGACAAAGAAGCTCTGAATTTTTAGCAGTAAAGGTATATAACAAACTCCCACTTAGTATCAAACAAATCAAAACAAAAAACAACTGCATTAAGAACATTAAATCTTGGCTTAAGGAATTACCGGAAAAAGAACTTACTAGCATATTTAAAACATCGTCGTAGAAGTTTCTGGAAACCCTTACCCAAAACATGGAGTCATACCATAGAAGTCGCTGAATAACTTATCCAAAACCTAGTCCCCCTCAGCACAGGATCTCCTAGTGAGGAGGACTATGAATAAAATCAACATCTATTTTTTATATATATATTCTTATAAAAATGTAAAAAAAAATGTATAATATAGCTACTAAATAAAAAAAAAAATAAAAAAAACTAAAAACTTACCTTTTTAAGCTGTCATACCCTTAAATTAAATATTCCATTCCTTAGAGAAAGTCAAATTATATCCAATTTTTCAATTATGTCCTAAATCCTGTATCTAAATTTCGCTAATAAACAATTAGCTTAAGGTAATTACGTGTTAATCTTAATTGACCTACCAGGTTAGTATGGTAGTGTATATAATCTCCATATATAGTTAGTAATAACAAAGATCAATGAAATGTTTAATGTATTTTTACAGCGCCCTTGAGGGGATTTGGTACGAAAAAGGCGCTATGCAAATCATCCGAATATAATAATAATTATTAGAGATGTGTTGGCCAATTTGTCAATTATTTATTTTATTATATTTATATTTTTGCATTTCTATCTTCTCGTATGTGATTCACGTTTTCTTTTGTTTATGTTGATATACATACCCGCAAATTTCACATGGGTATTCTTCTAAAATGTAATTATAAATTTTCGCCCAAATTTATATTTACGTAAAATAAATATATTAAACAGCTCTATATTTCAAAATCTTAAAGGCTAAAAGTTGTTGTGTATGGTCATTATGTTGAATGAAATTTTTGTTTTTTTTCGAAATGCGTAATAAAAACAATAGTTGTAGAACTTTACCAACTCCCCGTGTATTTTCGAGTATAAATAGGCTTCCTGATTATGCAAGAAAAGAAAATCACTTAATTCTGCAGATTTTATTTAACGCAATTTGATAGTGACAGATGACAGCTGAAGTGTTCTACAATGTGTGAAATCGTAAACATGAGTTGCGCCGTGAGAGAGGCAGACCTGAGAGCATCTGACATAATTAAATATTTGTGTCATGAATAGCATAGCTTTTTCTTTATGGATACGCTGTGATAATACCTAGTCTCGGGAGAATTCCCTAGATATAGGGCGAAACAGATAGTTGCAGGGACAATTGTAACAAATCCGTATATGTCTCCGGTAACTAGCTAAGAAAAGAATTGAATTTTAAAATAAATTCCTGTTTTATACATCTCTTCGGTCGTGTACTTTCTCCACTCCGCATTCTCACCAAATAGGGTCACTTAAGATGGGTCGAGGGTGGTAAATTTAGTTATAAAGAGATGTAAGTTACTTATTTAATAGGGTTTTAATTCGGTTTGGCAAAGTTTTAACACTTAGGGGGAGATGGGGTACATTGATACATGGGGCACATAGATAAAGTCAATATTCATCGAAAACAAAACGCGTTAAGACGAGCCGTCCGCCACAGATAAAATGGTAGTTATACACCCTACACGCACACTAGCGCGGAGCAACGTTCACTCGACGCAGGGGCATTTCTCTCAGCTTTAGCCTTGAAACTCAGTTGAAACCGCCACGCCCACCTCAAAATTCTTATAGAAAACGAATAATATGGCTAAAAGCTCAGATCTCATTGGCGAGAGCAGAAGAATTGGTTTGATCTCTCTCTCTCTACCATAATGACTCGTGTAACAGAAAGAGATGACGGAATTTTGCCATTTGACAGTTTTTAAATCATTCAAACAAAATGACAGTGGTTTATCTATACACGCGGGTTGTCATTTGCTGCCGAAATACTATCATTTCCGTCGAAAATATTGCGTGTTAAAGTTGTTCGTGATAAAAATACAATATAAGCCAGTATAGTGTTAGCGAGTTACAAACATATATTCAACCTACCTACGTAAGTTCAAGTTTAACTTGAATTGACAGTTTTTAGGTTATTCGTTCGGTTTTTTGAACAATGCTTCATACTTGGCATATGTCTTCCTCCACAACGTATAAATATTATTTATTATATCGATAAACTTATTCATGTTATTGATTGGTGTTATCCTGTATTATCTTATTGTTTTGGTGAAATTAAAGATTTTTAAACATATGTAACCATGAGTTCATGAGGCTGAAAAATATCGGAATTCTTCGTCGTACTGTCGGACAATCATGTTTTGGAAATTTTCTTCAGTGTTTTTGCAAATTTCTTGTCATTTTGGGTTTCTTCTTCTAAGATTAACAAGTTTCATCTTAAGGAAATGCACTGTAAAAGTTTATTTTCTTAGGTCAGATGAACCTTGCCCTCGGAAAACATTTCCACATTTTTCTGCTTCAACGACATTTTTATTTTTATAATAGTTTTTTGGGGCTAATGAATGAATAGAGTAGGCAGAGAGCAATTATGTTGTTTATGGTCGCATCTTTTTTTAAATGGCCTTGAGTTTCCTCTACCTTGTCTACTGCTCTGCTCCGCACGGTAGGTACTGCTTGTATATCTGTGGTTAAGTACTGTATAATTCCGTTACATACAAAAAGCCCGAAGATATCGATCTAGAGAGTGGTATATTTATGACTCGACGACTAGCCGCTGGCACGTATAAACATGTTTCTGATGTTCGCAACAAAATTTTCGTAGTTTTCTTTCGGATGTGATTATTCAAATTTATTAAGTGTTACCTGTGTAATATTAAGACATTTGGTAAGTACATATCTGTCATTACATTATAAACACTTCAATTTTTTTATTATTTATTGCTTTAATTTTTATAAAATATTTATAGCGATTGTAGTCGGCAGGGGCACATTGATGCAAGTGCTCTTGGGGCACATTGATGCGTATCAATGTGCCCCAATATTTTGTTAAATGTATGTGTATGTAAGAGTTAATATATTTTTATTTTCTTTATAGAAAAATGGTTCGAACATTTAAACGCAAAACGAAGAGAACTTCCATCGATGAAATTTCTATGGCTTCTGCGATATCTGACGTGTTGGAAGGAAGATTATCAATAAGAAAAGCAGCCGATGAATATAATTTAAAACCTGCAACTCTACAGCATAGAGTTGCAGGTTTATAGAATAGAAAAAAGAAGAATAAAGACGGCGAAGGCGTGAGTTTTTCTTCTAAGTATACCTCCCAGCAAGTATTTACAACCGAACAAGAAGACCAACTAAATGCTTATATAATAAAATGCAGTAAAATGCATCATGGGCTTACATTATCTAAGGTGCGGCAGCTTGATTACGAATACGCTAAAAAAAAAATTGCAGCTATCCACCATCTTGGGATGTCAATAAGAGTGCTGGCTTAGATTGGACCTACGGTTTTCGTAAGAGAAATAAAAATATTAATTTAAGGAAACCCGAAAACACTAGTGTTGCCCGATCATTTTCGTTTAATAAGACTGCCGTTAAAACCTTTTTTAATAATTTAGAAGATGTTTTTTTTTTTTTTTTTTATTAATTATTTTTTATTTTTAATAATATGTTTTACATGGTACATATAATTCATTTTACATCATTGGTTTTTTACTACTCTTCCATTGGAAGCATTTGCTTGTGTATGGAAGGGGAGTGTACATAAATGTTGTTGTTAGTTAGTACTTAAATAATTCATTGTACATAAATGTATGTTTGCTGTAGTATTTCTTTGGAAAGTAGTGAAGGATAATATATTAATTTATTAAATTTAAAAAAAGAAAGGAAGTTATGGAAAACTAAGGATATTTGTGAGATTAATTAAGTGACAGTAGTTTTTTTTTCAGAATATTTTTAAAGTGTCTCTTGACAGAGAGCAGTATGCGGGTTTTATCATTAATGCTTCTGATTTCTTCTGGTAAACGATTGAAAAAAGTTCTTCCCTGGTAAGTATAATGATGTTGTGCAAAGGACGTATTTAGTTTTGGGCATAGAAAAACATGTCTAAGTCGCGTTCTGTTTTCATTTAAAAATTGATATTTATCTTTTTCTTTTATAATTTGGATTAATGAGTTTTTAATATATAGGTCTTTAAATGTAGGTACTTGAAATTCTTCAAACAGGCGTTCTGTTGGGTAGTCAAAGGATTTTTTTAATATAATTTTAATAATTGTTCTTTGTATAATTTCAATTGGAAGAAGGTTACATTTATACGCGGATCCCCAACTAATAATAGCGTATTGTAAAGTGGATTGAACTAAGGCATAGTAAATTAAATATAGATTTTTTATCGACAGAAAGTTTCTAATTCTTAAAAATATATATATTTATTTTCTAATTTTGTTTACTACTTGACTTATTTGTTCCTTCCATTTCAGATTTTTATCAATAATTACTCCTAGATATTTAATTTTATTTGTTGTTTTTAGTACTGTACAGTTTGATTTGCAATAGTTTTGGCTGTGAATTTTAGTATTATTATGTATGACAATGTTAAAATTTTTAGGAGTATCATTTGTATGGATTGCAAATGGAATTAGAAATGTCTTTTCATTATTAAGTGACAGTAAATTAGTGTCAAAAAAATTCTTGAGCGTGTTGATGTCTTCTGTGGCCTTTAATTCTACATTTTCCGAAGTCTTATCACTTATTATTAATACTGTATCATCGGCGTATGACGTAATTTGACCGTGTAAAGGTTGAAAAAAAATATCGTTTACATATATAGTAAATAGAATTGGTCCAAGCACTGTACCTTGGGGGATTCCAAAGCTTGTAATCTCTTGATCACTATTAACACCATTGATTTTTACTAATTGAGGACGGTTTTTTAAGTAGTCGGTGATCCATTTAATCGCGTTGCCTTTTATGCCGATATTATTCAATTTTTTTAATAGCATCTCATGGGATATGCTATCGAATGCCTTTCCAAGGTCAATAAATATACCCGCACATTTTTTACTTTTATCTAGTGATTCGTAAATGTATGAAGTTACGTTAGCAATAGCATCTTGTGTGCTGAGTGATTTTATAAAGCCAAACTGGTTTTTGTGTAATATTTTATTATTATCTAGAAAATTTACCAATTGTTTTTTAACTATTTTTTCAAAGATCTGTCCTATATTAGAAATTACACATATTGGGCGATAATTCGTTGCTTGATGTGGATCTCCAGATTTGTAAATAGGTGAGATTATTGTGGTTTTGTAGTTCACTGGAAAAATTCCATTTGTTAAACTTAAGTTTATTAAATGAGTGATAGGTTTTATTAAGTGAGGTTTCATAGTTTTTAACATGTGTGTCGTAATAGAATCAAAACCGGGGGACGAACCTCTTTTCATATTTTCTATTATTTTCGAGATTTCACATTCTGTTGTTGTTTCAAACATTGAAAGTATATTACGTTTCTGTATATTTTTATTTTTATGGTTTTCTTGGTTTGAAGGCTTATGAATATTTTTCGCAAGATTTTTCCCAACATTTGCAAAGAAGGAATTAAATATGTTTGCACATTGTTTAGGCTGTATATTGGCATCTATAATTTTTTTATCATGTTCAATGTACTTAATGTTTTGTGTTTTTTTTGTATTTTCTATGGCGAAATTAACAGTTTTCCACATTTGTTTATGGTTATTTTCTGAAGATAATATTTTATTTTTAAAATGTTCGTCTTTACTTTTTTTAATATAAGATGTTAATTTATTTTTATATTTTTTATAGAAAATATATGCTTTTTCATCTTGGGGATTTTTTAAAGTTATTTTGTAAAGTTTTTCTTTATTTCTGATAGATATAATAAGTCAGGTGCCACATTCGATAGCATAAATAGTTGTACTCGGAACACGAAAAAGGTTTTTTTCTTGTGAGTCAGCATGTGGCTCGTGAGACGGTCCTTTGGAGAAAATAAATTTTTGAAAAAAGAACACGAAAAAGGTTTTTGCCCACTGTGAATCAGCTTGTTTTCTTGAAAAATTATTTTTGGGAAAATGAATAGTTCCACTCGGAACATTAAAAAAGGTTTCTATCCTGTGTGAGTCAGCATGTGGCTCGTCAGACTGTCCTTTCGAGAAAATGATTTGTTGCACAAGGAACATGTAAAGGGTTTTACTCCACTATGATTAAGTATGTGTCTCTTCATACTGCCTCTTCGAGAACATGAATAGTTGCACTCGGAACATGAAAAAGGTTTTTCTCCAGTGTGAGTCAGCACATGTCTCGTCAAAGTGCTCTTTTGAGAAAATGAATTGGTATAGAAAGAACATGAAAAAGGTTTTTCATTACTGTGAATCAGCGTGTGTTTCTTCAAATGACCTTTTTGAGAACTTGAATAGTTGCACTCAAAACACGAATAAGGATTTTCTCCAGTGTGAGTCAGCATATGACTCGTCATACTGCTCTTTCGAGAAAATGAATTGTTGCACCAAGAACATGAAAAAGGTTTTTCTCCAGTATGAGTCAGCATATGTATCGTCAAATTGCTCTTGTGAGAAAATGAATTGGTGCAGAAATAACATGAAAAAGGTTTTTCTTTACGGTGAATTAGCGTGTGTTTCTTCAAATGTCCTTTTTGAGAACTTGAATAGTTGCACTCGGAACACGAATAAGGATTTTCTCCAGTGTGAGTCAGCATATGACTCGTCATACTGCTCTTTCGAGAACATGAATAGTTGCACTCGGAACATGAAAAAGGTTTTTCTCCACAATGAGTGCGCATATGTTTAGTCAGGTTTCCTTTTTCAGAACATGAATAGTTGCACTCGGAACATGAAAAAGGTTTTTCTCCAGTGTGAGTCAGCACATGTCTCGTCAAAGTGCTCTTTTGAGAAAATGAATTGGTATAGAAAGAACATGAAAAGGTTTTTCATAACTGTGAATCAGCGTGTGTTTCTTCAAATGTCCTTTTTGAGAATTCGAATAGTTGCACTTGGAACACGAATAAGGATTTTCTCCAGTGTGAGTCAGCATATGACTCGTCATACTGCTCTTTCGAGAAAATGAATTGTTGCACCAAGAACATTAAAAAGGTTTTTCTCCAGTATGAGTCAGCATATGTCTCGTCAAATTGCTCTTGTGAGAAAATGAATTGGTGCAGAAATAACAAAAAAAAAGGTTTTTCTTTACGGTGAATTAGCGTGTGTTTCTTCAAATGTCCTTTTTGAGAACTTGAATAGTTGCACTCGGAACATGAATAAGGATTTTCTCGAGTGTGAGTCAGCATATGACTCGTCATACTGCTCTTTTGAGAACATGAATAGCTGCACTCGGAACATGAAAAAGGTTTTTCTCCACTATGAGTGCGCATATGTTTAGTCAGGTTTCCTTTTTCAGAACATGAATAGTTGCACTCGGAACATGAAAAAGGTTTTTCTCCACTATGAGTGCGCATATGTTTAGTCAGGCTTCCTTTTTCACAACATGAATAGTTGCACTCAGAACATGAAAAAGGTTTTTTTCCAGTGTGAGTCAGCATATGGCTCGTCATACTGCTCTTTTGAGAAAATGATTTGTTGCACCAAGAACAGGAAACAGGTTTTTCTCCACTATGAGTGCGCATATGTTTAGTCAGGTTTCCTTTTTCAGAACATGAATAGTTGCACTCAGAACATGAAAAAGGTTTTTCTCCACTATGAGTGCGCATATGTTTAGTCAGCTGGCCTTTTTGAGAACATAAATAGTTGCACTCAGAACACGAATAAGGTTTTTCTCCAGTGTGAGTCAGCATGACTCGTCAAATTGCTCTTTTGAGAAAATAAATTGTTGCACCAAGAACATGAAGAAGGTTTTTCTCCAGTATGAGTCAGCATATGTCTCGTCAAATTGCTTTTATCAGAAAATGAATTGGTGCAGAAAGAACATGAAAAAGGTTTTTCTTTACTCAGCGTGTGTTTTTTCAAATGTCCTTTTTGAGAACTTGTATAGTTAGACTCGGAACACCTAAAAGGTTTTTCTGGAGTATGAGTAGGGAAGTGGTTCGTCAGACTACTTTTTTGAGAAAATGAATAGTTACACTTGGAACATGAAAATGGATTTTCTCCAGTATGAGTGCATATGTGACGTTCCAAATTTGACGTAGCACGATGGGAGTGGTTACAATGGGTTCAAGAAAATGTTTTTTTCACAGGATGCGTCATCAGAACTGTTGAAAAATAATACGGATAATGATGGTTTAGAAAGGTCTTAGTTTGGGTTAATTTTCATTATCTTGACGAAGAAGCCATTGGCTTTGAAACAATTATTAGATAATTATTAATTAAAAGTGGTGTATACAAAGTGTTTTATGTAAGGCCTTACAAGTTAAATTACCCGCGGTTAGTAAGATAAGCACATTAAATTCTAAAAAACATATAATACGACTAATAGTTAAAACATACACGGAAAACCGGTTTTACCTGATGTCTGGTTAAATATTTCGAAGCGTGGTAAGCATTCCTTTTGTATATTCGACTGATCAATGTTAATTTCCATACGAGGAAATCCTACTTCGTCTTCTTTTCGGGGTCCAAGTTCCGCCTTGATAGTAACTGTCTCCATATTAATGCTACCTTGAAAAATAAAACGACAATACGTACGTTGAACAGTGATATAAAACAAAACCCTACCCAATTCAAACACGAGAGATAATATCACAATTGAGTTTAAGTTTCATTGAAAAAATATTATTTCTTATTTTATTTTATGAGGAACATTAACAGGTTTATAACATAACATGCATAGAGAGACAGAAAAAAATAAGTAAAAGAATTAGGTTACAACCCAATAACCAATGTTCACATCACGCAATAAAGATAAAGAAGGTTAAAAAGCAATAAACAAACAAAGAAAACAAAGAAAGGTTAAAAACAAAAAAATGTTAAAAACAAGGAAATAATAAGAGAAAATGTATATATATATATATATATATATATATATACACGTATAAACACATACATACATATATATACATAGGCATGCATATACACATATAAATACATACGTACATACATACATATGCATAGTTGCATACATACATACGCATACATACATGCATACATACATACATACACACACGTACATTTGATATTAAATAAAAATAATATGTAAGAGTGATAATGAATAAATGATGAATGTAATGCATTAAATTTAGAAAAGGGTAAATTATTACAATACTCTGTTAACAATTTTTTTAAAAGCTCCTAAGGTACACGACAGGATATCAGAATCAAAATAAGTTTTATTATAATGATTGCAAGTTCTTAGTAAGAAAGAATTTTGCCTGAGACTCGTTGAAGCAATTTCGATATGAAACAATGATTTGTCTCTAGTTTTCTTACTTGGGACTCTAATATTGATTGATGACAAAAGGGCTGGACAGTCTATTGACTCAAGACTTTGTGTAAGTAAATCATGTCCGCAGTGTCTCTCCTGCTTTTTAATGTTTTAAGTCCGTAGTGCTTGATAGAGCTTTCCATATCGAAATAACGTAATTGTCTCTTGAAGTTCAAGTTCAAGTTCTTCGCAAACACTATCGAAATATCTTAATATGTAATTTGTTGTTATGTGTTTTTTTATCTATTCATTTTTTTTTAAATAAGTAATTTTTTTTATAAAATAACTGTAATCTATAATATTTACGAAAGATACCATTGATTTAACATGTATAAGCGGAAATTTGGATAAGATTGGATCCAAGATGTCCGCTTCAGGGACCGATCCTTAAACGAAAAACCCATATCCCGAGCACTTATAGTATGGGGTTTGGTTATTTTTAGTCTATGGAATGATGTTTTCTTCAATCCGCATTATTCATGTTTTTTAAAACAATACGTGTGACTTATATCATATCCGTATAACATAAGATGAAAACTTGAGAAATCAAGAACTTATAGTAGGCAATTAAAATAAATAAAAAGTTCGGTAATATGGTAGTTTTAGGCCGACGCTACAACAGACAACAACCAAATATACTTATTTACGGCAAGAGAGGATGTAATGAATATGCATGTGTCCTGTTTCCACGACATTTAAAAACGACATGAATTCCGAACATCCGAATTCAACATCCAACCAGTCTTACAGATTTAATATTCCCTTAGTAAAGACGAGTTTTTCTCATTTGGTAAGGTGTTAATTAACATCAAGGTACACCCTTATGCGTATCGTTTTAAATAACAAATTGTTATACACCGTTATTGGACGCTTGGTATTTTGATATTATTTTGCCATGACCTTGTTATTATCTTAATTTTTACCTTCTGTCTAGTTCACACTGAGATAATCTTATAAACCAAAAAAGGATAAATAAATAAATAAAACTAACTGGCTGTACGAGTACTATCCGCATATTCCAAACATTCTTTCTTCACATCTTGGAGGTCGAAATCTATATCCATATACGGCATTTCACCTCCGCCTTCCTCCTGGGGCCCTGGTTCCGTCTTGATGGAAACAGTTTCTAGATTAAGTAGATCCATGGCACTGCTTTGTGGTAGCGATTGGTGATTTGTTCAAGCTCAAACAAATATACCTGAAACATCACAAAGTTGATACGGAACTCTTATTCGAATGAGCTTTGAATATTTGTTATCGCTTGGAATAACATTGAATTCTTATGCATAACTTATAATTATTGGGAATAAGTATATTATTGTGGCAGTATCTCGACATTTGCAATCGGTCGTGAAAATCGTCACAAATCGCAGATAACTCAATTCATACAATATCTGTCTCCGAAGATAATATCCGGTAATACATTTTATTGGATCCGTCATTCCGCTTTTAAATCGGAAATCCATATTTTTATAATGTATGTACTGTAATGAATGCAATTTAAAAATCGTCACCCACCAATATGGTTCTGCGACGTATTTACAAATACTGAAGGCGGCAATGTTATTTGTCTTCCGTACACGACAACTGATTTAATCAATACTCGATATGATAGTGGTTTATATCAACGCTTCCGGAGATCTGGGATCATAGATATTTTATTCACTAGATCGATATCGCAGGATTTTTTAATGAAAAAAATGTGTGTTCCACTTAACCACAGATTAAAAGGACGTACGTGTTTAACATAGACGATGATTGATGAAAATTCAAGGCCATTTTATTTAAAACATTATGTCGTAATGTTTTGAAACATTATGATTTAAAAAGTCCCACCATAGTCGATATTTTTGCACTAAGACAATTGCGTTCATTCATTATCACAATAAATATTTTAAAATAAAAATGATCGATTGCATAAAACAACAAAACATTTTCACACGACAATGGTTCTATCTAATTACAAACAAATTGAAACATTATGTTTTCACACCATTGTCTAAATAGGGCTGGACGCGGCCTATTGACATCGAAATAACCCCAATCCAATTTTGATTTGGTTCACGTGAACATTTATAAAAAAAATCGCGCGCATTGTGTCTCAATGCGAAGAGGGCAATGTTTTTCTTTTTGCGTTTTGCCTTTTGTTGGACTAGAATAGAGGTAATCGGTTTCCCAGTCAAGCTTTAACACATAAATTTAACACAAAAATAACACATTTGTTAATATTTTAGAGGGCATCTACCGCTGACTTCTGAATAAAAAAATAAATATATAAATTAAATCATACTTAAAAAACCTTAAAATACATAAATCATTCAATATAATTGAAATAAGTAATTATTTAATTAATTATTGTCTTACTACACTATCTATCGACCAATGGACAAAGCGTAATCAGTTACCTACCGAGCAATATGTTTAAAAAACCAAAATTTAGCCGATAGATTTAACTACAGTGTTAATTTAATAAAATTTAATACAAATATAAAATTTAACATATATAAATTATGAATATCAAAATCAAACCATTTTTTAAAAATGGCCCTAAAAAGTAATAATAATAATAATAATATTTTTTATTCCAGGATGTAGGGAGGATCATAAATTTGAAAGCTTCAAAGAACAATTATTACAAAAAATGACTGATGGAATTGATCTCCAACTGCAAAATTTAAAAAAAAGGCTAAAATAAACTATTTTTAGATATTAAAAACAATATACAAGACCTAGTAAAAAGCGTTGAATTCTGCTCGAAAAAAATTGATGATTTTGAAAAAGAAATTAAAAAAACAAACGACCACCCAAAAAAACGAAGCGGAACATCAAAATCAAACTATCTGTTAATCATATCCAACAAAGCGCACTTGAAAATTCTACCAAAATACAAAAAGTCTAAGGACGGGTTGTTTCGCAGGATTTGAACAATTCATCAAATTTCAATGTTGATTTCCGGGTTCTGTGAAAGTCCTATTCAAGTTCTGTTATAATATCAGCATAGGGTAGTTGCTTGACAGAACTAAAATAAAAATAGGACTTGAAAAAATCTTTCACAGAACCTGAAAATTAACTTTGAATTTTGAAGAATTGTTCAAATTCTCCGAAACAACCCGTCCTAAGTGAAGCAAAATGATAACGTACAAAAATCCATTTAACTACTGAAGTCGGCCCTAGACTGCAGCAACCTACTAAATAATAATTCTTTCATTCTACAACAATCCGGCCAAGCAAATTATTTCTATCCAATTCAATTCAAAAGAAGCAAAGGGGAAGAATATTAAACAAAAAAAATAAAGGAATTCTCACCCCTAAGGAAATAAAGATACTCGGAGTCAACTCAGAAAACCTTCATCAATGACAAAATAACTCCACAAAATACGCAGCTCCTGTGGTTGGCAAAGACGACAAAAGCTTTGGGAAACAAATATGTATGGACGAACGACGGACAAATTTTACTAAGAAAGAGCGACTACTCCCCTATAATACGAATTAAGGATGCAAACGACATACCATTACAGTAAACAGTACTGGGACACGAGGAAGAAATCTTATCACCTTGGCTGTAATGAATGCATTGCAAAAAACCAAAAAATGAAAGACATAGCAGACTAAATAGATAACACAACACCAATCTCAATTTAAGAAAAATTAAATCAATTGAAGAAAGCAGAACACAAACTAAACAGGATTAAAAAATGGCTAGACTACCATTCACTTGCACTAAATGCTAATAAAACCAAATTCATCACTTTCAAAATAAAAAATACAAAAAACTCTGAAGAAAACCTTAACTTGAAAATTCATAGCCCGCATCACTTAAATTTATTTTTTATTTATTTATTTATTTTATTTATTTAGTACAGGTGATGATACAATGACACATGTACATATACATAAAAAAATACTTTGACTGCCCAACTAGGAGGAATTCCCGTTTTAGGACAGTCAAAATTGAGTTAGTATTCATGCACGCAATCATATTTTGTAAGAACAAAAACAAAAACGGAAAAGAAAAGAAAAGTAATATAATATATACATAACTAAAAAAAAAATATATATATATATATAACTAAAAAATAATGATACATAAAAAAATATTATTATAAAAGATTAAAAGCAAAAAGTTATAAAGTTAACTGATGTAAGCTTGTTGTTTGGTTTGTTTAGTTTTGTTTATTTTCTCAATGTGTTTGATATTTTGTTTGTTTTATTTTTGGAAAAGTGTGAGTTCACACTCTTTTCTCCCTAATTGGTGAAGCCAGACAGTGGTCGATTTACGACGAGCACCTATGCTTTCCTTTTTCCAAGCATCAGGTATAAAGTTGTAAAGTTTTGGGCCTAGGAATGAAAAATGTCTTTGAGCGAGTGAAGTTTTGGTTGTGGGTGGTACGATTGGGTTCCTCCGTGAGTGTCGGGTGTCGTGAGAGTGGTCGATAGATGGGTAGAGATGACGTTTTTTATCAGTGTTCAAAATTATTTTCCTCATGTATAATTGTCTGACATCTAGAACTTGTAACTCTTCAAATAGTGAATCGCTGTGGTACCTAAAAGGTTTTTTCATGATTACCCTTAGTAAGGATTTTTGGGCCTTTGCTAAGTGGTCTAAAACCATTTTTGCGCATCCACCCCAGCCTAATGATGCATAGTCTAGTAGTGACCCACACATAGCGTTGTAAATGAGTCTTAAATCTTTTAGACATAGGATATTTCTAATTGGCATAAAGATATGCGTCAGCTTTCTAATCTTAGTAGTCACAAGGTCTATATGCCCGTCCCATCTAAGATGTTTGTCGATAACAATACCGAGATATTTTATACTGTTCACGCATTCTAATTTATGGCAATTACAGATAGTTGATTCGATGCATTTATTAATGAAGATATTGTATAATTCTTTGGTTGACAATTAAAATGAGCATTTTAATTGTCCCTCATTAGAATACGTTGACAATATAACATATCTAGGTCTAAAAATTGATGGAAATTTAAAATGGACCAAACACATTAGGTATTTAGGTAATAAAATTAAAAAACTAAGTTATTTTGTCAAAACTATCAGGAATGTTCTCATTAAAAAATACTTAATCAAAATTTACATGGCTCTCTGCCAATTACTGTTAGAATACGGTATTATCGGATGGGGCAGTGCAAATAAAAATATACTACATCCACTAATTAAAACTCAAACAGCCATAATGAAAATTATACTGAAAGTTCCTGTTAGAATTAGCACTGACGAAATCATCACCAATCTTAACATCATGTCAATTAATAACGTTATTCTAAAACAATACTCATTAACATTCATAAGTACAAAACCCAAGAAATAACATCAAACACGTACAATAGAAACACTAGATCTCATGGTCAAAATTGTATCCAACAAATAACTACTAATACAATTTTGAGAAAAAAAGCTTCTTATATCATAGTATTAAACTCTACAGTAAAATACCACTCTCACTCAAAAACCTCAACATTATAACATTTAAATCACAAATAAAAAGCTGGATACTTAATATGTGGAGATATCAAACACAGACTAAAACCGAATCTTCTAAACTGAACTATACAAAAAAACATTATCTTACTTATTTCAAAATGATTAAAAAATATATATGTATACTACATGATATACGTTTGTACTTTGTTGTAATATTAATTTCTTATAATTGAATTACAATATGTAAATGAAATCCTCAGCACGGGAGATCCCAGTGAGGATATCACTATCTACATATGTTACTAAGAAAAGAAGACAATAAATCATTATTATTATTTTATTATAAATCCCATGGACATCTACTAATGATAACGAAATAGTACGTCACCTGTTACTTCCTAATTCTACCCTGAAGATATTCCCTATGAACATCAGAAGAATAAACAAAAATTTTGATGAACTCTTAATTCTTCTCACTGACCTACCCGCAGATTTCGATGTAATTGTTTTGAGCAAATGGTGAATTAAAAAAAATGTCATCCCTAAAACTATAAGAAATTACAATCACTACAATACACTACATAACTAAACTAAAAGCGATGGCGTTAATGTCAACCTTAAAATGTATCACAGATCACTATGTAATCAAAACTTCCCTCACCCAAACAATGCACAAATCGCCACAAAATACCCTCACCCAAAAAAGATCTCCTACGACGCTCTCCTAAACAATGTCTCTAAAGAATACTGGGAACTTACATATTCTTGTACCGATGCCACGTCTGCATGTGATTCTTTTAATAATAATTTACATGACCACTTGGCCGATGCCACATCCTACATCAAAACTAAAAAAACGATCCAACTCTAAGCTGAAAACAAGGGTTACTGCTGATATTCTTCACTGTATCAGAAAGCATGATAAGATTCAGAGCGTCTGTAGAAAAAATCCCAATGATTATGCATTTCTATTATTCTATAAACGCTATAGAAACAACGATAAAAAAATAATTGACAGCGTTAAAATGGAATACAACCAAAATCAAAGCAGTGAAGCTTCCATTAAAGATATTGCCAATATTAATAAAACCAACTCACCCATTGTTAAGATTTATATCGCAGGTCAAACAATACACGACAACTCTGACCCTGAAAAAATATCGGACCATTTCAATAAATTATTCTCCAATATCGGAACTAACTTAGCAAAAAAAAAAAATTACATTATAATTAATTTAATTAACTACCGACCGATATCTTAACATAGCACAGTATCTGCAATCATAGAAAAAGCGGTGATTTTCTTGAAGATAACAAAATACCATCGGATAACCAGTATGGCTTCCGCAAAGGCAGGAGTACTTCAGATGCAATAGCCGCCCTCACATAATCTCGACATTGGTCGCAAACCACTAGCTGTTTTTTTACGATCTCGCAAAAGCGTTTGATACGGTATCCCACCCCTTACTGCTTAAAAAACTTCAACAGATCGGAATAACCGGGGTACCCTACACATGTTTTGAAAACTATCTAATAAACAGAATCTTACAAACTCTTATCCAATCTGACAAAATACATATAAGCAAAAAAATATCGATTTCCTACAGTGTGCTTCAAGGCTGTGTACAAGAACCAATTCTATTTCTTAAATACTAATCACTCTCTTAACGAAAGCGCTTGCGGTAAAACAACACACAAATCACCACTGACAGCGAGTATCAAAAACAATCGCCGCGATTTGTAAACTGTCGTTGCTCTATTATGAAACGGCACTGATTTGATCACTTGACACCTTAAAATCCGTCAAGCGCCAAGGCTTATAACTCTAGTAGGCCTTGATATTGTATAAAACGCAACTTTTGAATACAAAAACGACGCACCGTCAAATAATTTTTATCTTTGTCATACAAAAGCAACGTTTGAATTAAAAATTTATCATTTTTGTTTGCATGCAATATTAAATAAGTACTGTCATTAACTCATATAAAAAAAGAATATTGTCTATGGTTATATCCAGTCTCAATCTGACGTTTCACTTGCTAACAGGCCACATAAAAAGTTTTCTTTCGCTTCTTTTATATAGTAATGTCGTATAATGGGTGGTTATTTCATTAAACCTAATTTATTTATTGCGACGTTTTTATTAACATGTTTAATTGAAGTTGGTTCTTCTACTTTTCTACATTCTACAGATGTTTTTTCAACGCGACGGACGATAGATCATTTTTGTTTCTTCATTGTAGACTTACAGCCCGTGTCACTTATCAATCAAGAGAGTAGAAAGATCATTAGTAAATATACAAAACATAAGGACACGCATTATATTCACTTTTTTATTAATAAAATACTTGGTATTAGTTAGATTATTTCTGTTTAACCTGCGGCACTTTTTGAACGCAAGAACGGTTTTCTTTCACGCTGTTTCAGATAAATTTTTACTACAGGTATGCACCTAGGTTACTAAAAAGCAGTTTACATGAATAAAAAGGCGATACAATATCCCTTATTAATTAAATTTTAATTTTTTGAGTATCTTACTACTAAGTAATTAAATGTGTAATAATAAATTTTGAGTGTAATTCTAATTAATCTTTTTGTAGCGTCGATATTAATCCATTGAATAATAAATAATAAATCGCTCGATCTACTTAGGTACGTACTTGCTACTTAGGTACGTATTTGCAGCCGAAAACAAAGCAACCTACCTGTTTCAAGACCTACTTGCATACTCGCGACAATACTAACGCGCACTCAGTCCGGGATACTACGAGAACTCGCCAGAAGGTTCGAGTCTACGGCCTATGCATAATCGCCGCAATGTCGAAGGTTCCCGAAACACACAGTCTGTGCGAGTGCCTAGAATTTAGTTGCCATCCATCTACCTACTGCCGCCGTCGGCCGTCTAGTATAAATAAGCCCGACGCAGCGAGCCAGTCAGTCAGTCATAATTTTTCCCCAAATTTTTAACCAATCACAAATAATACAAATTATTTACTTGCTACAGTATATTGAACTGGGTTATCCTAATAAAGTAACAAGGTAAAAAGAACGTCAAGACTTGAAATATTATGTTACAAATAAAAGGTTCCTTCAAAACGAAGTCAACTGATAATTTTTTCAAATGTTTCAGTACAAATGTATATTGAACTGGGTTCAATGTCTGTTATATAACAGAACGTTATCACAGAAGACCATGGATCTTCCCGAATCAGAGAGCGCTTCCATCAAAGTGGAACCAGGGACCCAGGAAGAGGATGGAAGTGAAATGCCGTATACCGTTATAGATTTCGACCACCAGGATGTAAAGAGGGAATGCTTGCAGTATACTCCGACAGCCAGTAAGTTGTAGAAGCAAGAAAATGTTGAATGTTAATTTCAAATATTTAAGCATGTTTCGCGGACAGGACGCATACTTGTTCATGGCGTCACCCAATGGCTAAATAAAATACGTAAACGAGGACTTTGCATACCAATAAAATATTCTGTAAAAACATTCATTCAAAAATTTCTGCCGAGATGGCGACAGCGATTACGTGGTGAAATGATAATGGGGTCTTGACCCGGCAAAATATCAGTGTCTTGCATTTATCGACGTTGAGGGATAAGTTCTTAGCGATACAACAATAGGGTAATTTGTCCATATTTTTACTGTAAAATTAGGTAGTCGCTAATATTGGATGTTTATTAGTTTAATTTGATATCACCAGCAAAGAGCAGAACTTCTACATCGTCGAAACAACTTATCATGTAATTTATGATTGCTTACCTCCAGAATTTTATAATATTTTGTCTGTAAAGAAGAGGCTTAAATTAATTATTTCAGTAAGCATTCAGAAATTAAAGATGACCTATTAAATCTTAAATAAATTATTTCAGTAAGCATTCAGAAATAAAAGATGACCTATTAAATCGCCTACGTAGCACGAAGGTTGTTAACATATATGGGAATTGGTAGTGAGACAATAAAATATTATGATGTTATTGTCACAGCGTTTATTGTGCGTCAGTTTAACAAATCAGTTGAATTGCGCAGTTGGGAGATGGCTCTGGATCGATGATGATGATGACACCAGGCGTAGACGGCGATGACTGCGGTAGAATGGTCGAGATGCGGGTCAGTGGGTTGACACCGCGTTGATAGAGATCGGACTCGTGGGCTTATTCAGCACTGGTGAATGCGAGGAGTCTTCCGGGTACTTTAACGTGAACGAGGTAGCCGAAGGTGCGATGGACCTTGTCGGCAGATGAGCGGGAGGTACAGGCTGGCGACGATGGTCGCGAAACTGAGGCGCAGACGGCGATCAGCTGGTCGCAGGGTCTAGGCGCGTGAGGTTAGCGTTGGCCAGGAATGATAGCCTGGGCCAGGGCGCTGAGGTGAGCCCGCAAAGAGTCCATGGTTGTAGACCGCGCAATGCCTACCTTGTGAAGTGTGTAGCGATGTGCTGAAGAAAGATCGAAGCGTGACGCGTGGGGAACCGGCCATAATGGCCGATTCTTTGCTGATTGAGCTGCTGATTCCTTTGTTCTTGTCTGCCACGGGTTGGAGTAGCGTCTGGACTTCGAACCCGCAGGATCGCTGACTCGGTTCATTGTATGAGCATTTGCATCACCCTGTATGCAAAAATTCTCTTATCAGCAGTTTTACGTATCGCGGTACCGATATTTTAATTGAAGTTTCGTAAGTCTGATTCAGCTTTTTAACTCGTGCAGTGTGGTTATCATAATATGATGACCCTAGGAGCGGTGACGTAAGCGTATATATATATATTGAATAAAAAAGTTACTTGTCTTTGAATAAAATAAATAATGCAAACACAAAGTAGAAACCGGTAAAAATAACCTTTCTTCCAAAACCGAATGTCATATCCATTTTGTCTGGTGGACATTAATAATATCAGTAGTTCTACAGCGTTTGCCTGTAAAAGAGGAATATGAAAGCCAAAAGTATTTCTGTTCTTATCCCTTCCATAATAATAATCATGAAACTCAGATTGTATGTCTTGTCTGCGCGAGGCAAGGAATTGTTAAATAATACATTTGCCGTGCGCTGCGAACCTGCAATAGGAAGGAAGCGCCCGGAAAGATCTTGTTCCGTTGACGCTTCCGCACGCTTGCTAAAACCCTTTTCAACTGGTGGACGCATACTAGCGGAGTTTTTGTGAGAACCGCAGTCGTGAACGCGCTGACTTTCAACTGCCAAGAATTCTTAAACTTTGAGGATTAGTGATTAATATAATTACACAGTTTAATTTTTATTTTGTAATGCTGTAATTTAATGTTTTTTGTTTATATATTTATAATTATATATATATATTTATATAAAAATAACAAGAGCGTTATTAAAATTATATATATTAATTATGTATAATAATACACTCCAAGCACAAAATCCAATTCGTGACCGATTCGAGTATTCTATTTAGTTTTAAGTGAGGAAGTGTTAATAGTACTATTTTTTTTTAAAGAGAGGCAAAAATTCCCGGATTACAAATAACCTGACAATGTTTGAAAATCAAACTAACATTACTTATAAACTACCATGCAAAACTTGCACCTTTAAAACTTACATGCACTTTAACAAATTTGCGTACTTACATCATTATAAAATCATTTTTAAATGCAATTTCAAATAACAATTAAAGCAAACAAATCTCAGTATTAGAAATTATCGAGGAACAACTCACAACCATCTCATATGAACTAATAATTCTTCATTCAATCTATCAGTTTGTGGATCGACATCAATTATAATGTATATTTTCAATTTGGTAGGCGGGAATGGGTACCGCCGCCCTGGGAACCATTTATTGGATGACCAACACCTCTGCCACAGGTTACCCCAAGTGGTTCGCTACGTTTGGTGACTTAGCAGGGGTGCCCGGGTTCATGGGTTAATGTTTGCCCGGGTCTTGGTGGCGGGTGCGTCGGCCCACCTTCTGCGTGGCGGGCCGGTTGGGAGATGCTGGTTGAGGGAGACCCTTTACAACCGGTTACCGTTGTCCGGGCCGCTCGATAGTACAGGGGCCTGACCCTCAGGCTCACGACTAAGGGTAGGCTGCCCCATCAGCGGGTGAAAAAACCCCGCCACTGCTGTTGTGCCGGTTCGTGACCGGAGGGGACCCAGCAGCAGCGTTTGGGGCGCATTGGATGCCCTCTCCAGCCGGACTCTCCCAGCCTATCGCCTAGCACCGCAGTGGGTGGGCTGAAACCAAACGCTCATCACCCCCGGACAGCCTGAACCCCAGATTCCTACCCACCCCTCATACCTTTCCTTTCAGACCTTTCCTTTCACCTCCTACCCTTAAAAACAAAAAAAAAACTTAAAATTCATGAACATACAACACAACAATTTTAACATCGTTACAGCGGCGAGTAGCAGGCGTCCCCGGTGCGGGCCAAAACTGTAAATTTTGCCAACATTCGCGGCCTGCACACAAATTTTAATTCCGTCCATCACCATCTTTTGTCCCAACGTCCCAACCTTATTTTCCTATCCGAAACTCAGATAGCCGAGCCGCCAGACTCGGATATAGGAATCTGGACTGCCCGGGTTTTACCCTCGCAAGCAAATTCCGACTCAAAGGAGGAGTCTGCCTCAATAGTCGAGCTGACGTCAACTGTGTACGACTATTGAGTCTGGAAAACTCCAGATTCGACGTAATGTGGGTGCGCGTCAATCTTCCCAGTACGGCAAGATTCTACGCATGTCTATACCTCTCACCGAACCATAGCGAATCAGACACTTCCGAACTCTTCAAACATTTGAGCGATACTATTGATGATCTCTTGCCCCGCTACCCTTCGGCCGAGTTTGTTGTTCTGGGGGACTTCAATGTTCATAACGAACCATGGTTGAAGTTCTCAGGCCCAACGGACTCGGCTGGCCGACAGGCGGAATCATTTGCCATTTGCTACGGATTAGAGCAGTTGGTTCAGGAGCCTACAAGGGTTCCTGATGTCCAGACTCACCGCTCCAATCTGTTATACTCATTCTTAACTACTGTGCCACACGGTTATAAGATTGACGTCACAGCGCCTCTTGGATCATCCGACCACTGCCTAGTGACGACATCAATCCCCATTAGCCTCAGACCAACCAATGAGAGGCTGAGGAGAAAAGTGTGGCACTATAGGTCAGCAGATTGGTTCGGTATGTGGGCAACGCTTTTCCGTGGTCAGCTGTTTGTTTTCGGACTTCGGACCCTTCAAGATGTGCCCAGGAGATTGGTGAAGTCATCAAATCGGCGATGGATGGCTTCTTACGATCGACTACTAAATAAACTGGTGTGGGCTCAAAGCCGTGGTTCAGTCGACAATGCTCCGAAGCAGTTCGACGAAAAAACGCGGCTTACCGAGCCTACAACACATCTCAAACGCCCGAAAGCAGATCAGCATACAACAAATCGGCAAAGGAATGCAAGAGAATCATTAATAGGTCAAAATTCGAACATGACCTGCAGATCAGCAAAAAGCTAGCTGCCTGCCCGCATGGCAGCAGAGCATTCTGGTCGCTTGCGGGCTCAATAGGTCAAAATTTTTGCAAACCCAGTTTGCCACCTCTTACCAGACCTGACGGCTCACTAGCAAACACCGCCACCGAAAAGGCTAACCTATTAGGTAAAATGTTTGCGGAAAACTCGACCCTCGACGACGGAGGTGCTGTTCCGCCGTCGGTTCCTCACTGCGGCTTCTATATGAAAAAGCTGAGGATCCGGCATCGGGATGTACTCCACGTCATACGGGGGCTCGATGTTAACAAAGCTAGTGGACCTGATGGAATACCTGCCCTGGTATTGCAGAGGTGTGCTGCGGAAATAGTTCCAGTTTTCACAAAGCTCTTCAAAATGTCCCTGAAGTGTGGCACTGTGCCCTCTGGTTGAAAAAAAGCGGTCATTCACCCTACTCCCAAGAAAAGTGACGCTCCAACCCGGCCAACTACCGCCCCATAGCGATCACATCAGTTCTGTCCAAAGTGATGGAACGTGTGATCAACGACAAACTGCTCACATACTTCGAGAAGAACAAAATTATCAACGACCGTCAATACGGATTCCGTCGGAACCGCTCGTGCGGTGATCTTCTCGTGTATGTGACGCATGTTTGGGGGCGGTGCCTGGAACGTCACGGTGAGACCCAAACGGTCGCACTAGATATATCCAAGGCCTTTGACCGGGTCTGGCACCGAGGACTTGTCAACAAATTGCATTCTTACGGACTTCCTGCATCCCTGTGTACGTGGATTGCTGACTTTTTAAGAGATAGGTCGATTCAGGCGGTTGCTGACGGTTTCACCTCTTCCTCGTACTCCATAAATGTTGGCGTCCCACAGGGATCGGTTCTGTGTCCGACTTTGTTTTTGTTGCACATCAATGACCTTTTGACATGTGCACCGATTCATTGTTACGCGGATGACAGTACAGTTCATGATAGCTTTTTGTTTGACAAGCCCCCAAAGGGCACACAAACTCCAACGGCTCGGAGGGCTTTGAAGCAGAGAATGGACGGTTATCTCGAGAGTATTTCCTCCTGGGGTAAAAATAATCACGTCGAATTTAATGTTTCAAAGACCCAATCCTGTCTGATTACGTCTAAAAGGGATCCAAATGATAATCTAGTCTCCTTCAACGGAAGCAATCTTCCGAACAGGCCTTCCATCGATATGCTTGGTAAAACTATAAGTGACCAGCTCAGGTACGGGGGCTCCATCGAAGCCAGAGTAAAGTTGGCCTCTCAGAAACTGGGCGTACTGTACAGGGCCCGCAGATACTTTAATAATACACAACTGCTGACCCTGTACAAATCGCAAGTGCGCCCTACTGTCGAATTTGGCAGCCATCTCTGGTCCGGAGCCCCTAAATACCTGAAAAAAACCCTAGACTCTGTGCAAAAACGGGCGGTCCGTTTGATAGATTCCCCAATCTTAACAGACGTACTGCAATCTTTAGAGCACAGGCGTCAGGTAGGTATGCTGTCCTTGTTCTATCGGTATTACAATGGAAGATGCTCTGAGGAACTAGCGTCATTGATCCCTTCGGCACCGGTGCGTAGTCGGGATACACGCCAAACGCGCGCCCAACATTTTTACACATTTGACACTTGTCACATGAGAACGGGTCGCTTCTACGATTCGTTCTTAAGTTCAACAGCTTGGCTGTGGAAGGAACTGCCGGCCTCTGTGTTTCCTCCCTCCTACAACATGGGACTCTTCAAGACCCATGTTCACTCCTTCCTCTCCACAAAAAGACCCTCCACACAGCATCCCCAAAGATGACATAGGCCCTGAGGGAAATTATTTTCTTCAGGGCCTCCTGTGTGGAGTTAATATAAAAAAAATATATATATATTTATTTTTTAATTCAGGAAAAACTATAAAATAAATGAACTCTCACACTCTTTTCTGTGTCACAGTTTGATAATGGCCTCAATAGCCGAAACAGCTGTCACATTGAAAAACTGTAAAAATAACAGAAATACTTGAGAAACTTAATAACTATTATAAAATTATAAAATTTGTTTTATTTTATATTTATTTAAAAAAATTAAATGGAGTTCTACGAATTAAACACCAAAACAATAAAAAAATTAAAAAAAAAAAATCACACACTCTTCTTTAAGAAAAATTTAATTCACAGTTTTCCTTCTATCTCTAATAGGTACTGAGATAAAGACGTAAAAATGCAAACAAGTTAATTACACGACTAGGTTTGGTTTTCGTGAATTTCAGTGCAACTTTATAAAAAAATTACTAAAAAACTTTAGTAGAGCAGTATTTTTAATGTTTTTTTACCAATGTTGAACTCATTAACCAAAATTAGTTTGAAAATGAAACGGAGATAGGTACGTATAGTGTTTTAAAGTTTCTTGGAATTTGTCATGATTTATAGAATTTTTTTATCTTGAACTTAGTAGTGCGGTCGCAATAAAATTATATAAACAAATTTTGCTAGCTAAATTTCGTCTAATTAAAAAAAAACCGTTAATTGAATAAAACACACCTTTTGTACGCGAGTCCACATTTCCTGAGAATATTTTTTCGTTTTCTTAGCTTGCTTACATTTGGATATTTGTTTTTGTTTTTACTCCCTATTTAAATTATGGACCAATAAAAACTCATCATTAGTAATTATTAATACAAACGGAAAGCATTTTTCCATGAGAAATAAATCATTAACTCTGGTAAACACCGAAAAAAAACATCGATTAACAAGTAGTATTACGAGATTTAAAAAAATAATCTGTATAAAACGAAGTTTTTTTGCTATAAATACATCTGTTTTTATAAATACTTTCAAGAAAACGAAAGTGAATTTCAAATAGATGTCTTGAAAAGGTATAATATTTTGGTCACGAAAAATAATAATATCAGAAAAAATCACAAAATTTCCCCCACGGTTTGAGAACTAAAAATTCCCCTAGCTAAAATTATGTCACCAGGAAAGAAACCGTTAATAATAGTGGCTCAGATCTGACGTCTGTTCGGTGCCGCTCTTCGCGGGCTTCTGAAGAAATCATAGAATTCAATACAATGTTTCACTAAAAAAAATATTACGTAAGCGCCAAAATGGATTTTAATTTTTTGTGAATAATTTAATGAAAACGGAAAAAAAGTTAATCAAGTCAAGTGGTAGCAAATAAACATAGCAATAAAATAGTATTTTTTTAAAGTTGTTTTTTATACGAGTTCATTGTAAACTCTTGAAAAATAAATCTATTTAGTAGTTTGCGCTAATATTTTTCATGACGTTATTAATATTTTTATTTTTATTCTGATCGAGCAAAGCGATAGAACACGTTTAAATGTATCCATGATATATTTTTGGTATTGATAACCTATACCGATTCGTAGAAAAGATTAATCTAAATAGTGCTTTCACTTATAGCTTCACCTTAAGCAGTTCGTTAGACTATCTTTGTATTCTATGTTTTTAAAGATTTCCCGGTTCCCCCACTTACAAAAATTTATGACAAAATTGCACTCCTACAAATACATAAAGATTTCTTTAGTAAAAATAATTTACCACAATTGAATATTAGCAAAAGAATAATATCTGTTGGAGGACTAACCGTGCCACTAGCACGAACCACAACAGCACAGCATCACTATATATTCAAGGGTGTAAAATTATTTAATAAATTACCCCTTGATATACGATCGGAAGAAAACTTCGAAAAATATAAAAAAAAAAATTAAATTAAAATACTCTTGTACCACCTCATAACTTTACTTATTGTTTAGAAATATGTTTTTGCCTTTTAAATTCTTTGTATCATTTATTAACTAACCTATATTTTTATTACTTTTATTGTTATTTTTTGTTTTATTACTAATATTTTTTGTTTAATTTAAACAAATGTAAAAATATTTTTGTTGTCCTCTCCTAAACACAAGCAGCTGCTTTATTAGGAGAGTGATTGAAATATTTGTGTTTATATTGTTATAAAATTGTAAATCTTGTTTATATGTTTCAATAAAAAAAAAAAAAAAAAAAAAAAAAAAAAAAAAAAAAAAAAAAAAAAAAAATTCTTTAATACCTATTATAGAAAATTATATAAGTTTTCGAGTAGTTTATCACGATTTATTTTCAATTCTCACCGATATCATCGATAATACCTTAATTATTTAAATTTATTTATCTTAATTTATTGGTTCATGTATATTGGAAATTGGCATCTGCTTTTTTATTTATTTATTAACGTCCTTTTTCGGGGCTTTTACATGAGAATATTGAAAAATATACATTATTTATTGTACATAACTGAATTGCTTCATTAACAACATTTTACATTTGTTTAAAGATAAATTGAAGATGTCCACTGACTTGGTATAATTGTTTCCCTCCATTAGTATTCTGGACAAAGAGGAATACATATGGTAACTGAATTAAATCCTTGCTTCTAGTATTACGTTGTGGAATCCGAAAGCTAATCAATTCTAGCAATACCGGACTATCAACTAAATCACTTAGAATTTTATATAGAAATACCAAGTCAGTAAAAATTGTTCTGTCTGACAATTTGAGCATATTCATATAATTTAACAGAGTGTTGTAGTTCAACATAATTGCTAGAATACCCATTTTAAAATTTAAAAAACGTAAGAAATTGTTTTGTATTCTTTCAACAGCTTGTACATTTATATTATAATTTGGGTTCCAGAATTGTACTCAAGTTGTCTTCTTATGTAGGCAAAATATAACAGTTTAATACACTTTATATTGTTTGAATTTCTGGTTAGCCTAGTTATAAATCCCAACATTTTAAGCCCTTATGGAGTAATTCTCTGTTTTAAAAATAAATCTCACAACACTGTATTTTAATTCTTCAGAAATGTGGCTTGAATCAATGATTACTTTATGAATTGTGCAAATACAGGGCTAAATAGTTTCGCATGTTTTCAAAAATCAGTCACACAAATTCGATTCACCCCTGGTCTCTTAGAATTTTTCATACCTCCGCAAAAACATTATTTTTGATTATAATTTGCTCTTGGTTGTACATTTAATGTGGTAAACCTTCCTGGGAGTATTCAGATACTCGAACCTCACGTTCGTCTAAACATATCAACTTATATCATACTATAAAAACAATATGCAGTTTTTCTTTTCTCCAGGTAACATTTTTGTGGAAACTGTACCCATCAACGCAGAACCAGGATCCCTAGAAGAAGACGGAGGGATAATTACTTAAACGGAAATTGACATTGACCTTCCGGATGTCAAAAAGGAATGCTTAGATCGCTTTCAAAGAAGTTCCCAGACAACAGGTAAAACTAATGTTGTCCGTTAGAAATAAAAATTTCATACTCTTTTATTTCATATTCTTTTAATAGTTCTATTAATCTGTTGCACTTAAGTTCTATTTGTACTTTTTTTCAGACTTATCGACAGATCTTAAGACGCATCATGTGGAAAAACGATTATCTTGTACCTATTGTTACTACTCCTGCTTTTATAAGTCAAAGTTAGAACATCACTTGCGTATCCATACTGGAGAAAAATCTTTTTCATGTTCGGACTGTAGTTATTCATGTTCTCGGAAGAGAGATTTGACGACACACATGCTGACTGACAGTGAAGAAAAACCTTTTTCATGTTTTCATTGCAATTATTCAAGTTCTCGAAAGGGAGATTTGAAAAGACACATGAGGACTCACAGTGGACATAAACCCTTTTCATGTTCTCATTGCAATTATTCAAGTTCTCTAAAGGGATATTTGAAAAGTCACATGGTGACTCACAGTGGAGAAAAATCTTTTTCATGTTCTGACTGCAGTTATTCGTGTTTTCGAAAGGAAAGTTTGTCGAGACACATGGTGACTCACAGTGGACATAAACCCTTTTCATGTTCCGACTGCAGTTATTCATGTTCTCGAAAGGGAAGTTTGTCGATACACATGATGACTCACAGTGGAGAAAAACCTTTTTCATGTCCCGAATGCAGTTATTCATGTTCTCAAAAGGGATGTTTGAAGAGTCACATGGTGACTCACAGTCGAGAAAAACCTTTTTCATGTCCCGAATGCAGTTATTCATGTTCTCAAAAGGGAAGTTTGAAGATTCACATGGTGACTCACAGTGGAGAAAAACCTTTTTCATGTTCTGACTGCAGTTATTCGTGTTCTCGAAAGGAAAGTTTGTCGAGACACATGGTGACTCACAGTGGACATAAACCCTTTTCATGTTCCGACTGCAGTTATTCCTGTTCTCGAAAGGGAAGTTTGAAGAGTCACATGATGACTCACAGTGGAGAAAAACCTTTTTCCTGTTCCGAGTGCAGTTTTTCATGTTTTCTAAATGTAAGTTTGAAGAGACACATGGTGACTCACAGTGGAGAAAAATCTTTTTCATGTTCTGACTGCAGTTATTCGTGTTTTCGAAAGGAAAGTTTGTCGAGACACATGGTGACTCACAGTGGACATAAACCCTTTTCATGTTCCGACTGCAGTTATTCATGTTCTCGAAAGGGAAGTTTGTCGATACACATGATGACTCACAGTGGAGAAAAACCTTTTTCATGTCGCGAATGCAGTTATTCATGTTCTCAAAAGGGATGTTTGAAGAGTCACATGATGACTCACAGTGGAGAAAAATCTTTTTCATGTTCGAACTGCAGTTATTCATGTTCTCGAAAGGCAAGTTTGAAGAGACACATGGTGACTCACAGTGGAGAAAAACCTTTTTCCTGTTCCGAGTGCAGTTTTTCATGTTTTTTAGCGTCGAAAACAATACATTAAATAATTAATAATAAACCGCGCGACCTACTTAGGTACGTACTTGCTAATTGCTACTTAGGTACGTATTTGCAGCCGAAATCAAAACAAAGCAACCTACCTGTTTCAAGATCTACTTGCCTACTCGCGACAATACTAACGCGCACTCAGTCCGGGATACTACGAGAACTCGCCAGAAGGTTCGAGTCTACGGCCTATGCATAATCGCCGCAATGTCGAAGGTTCCTGAAACGTACAGTCTGTGCGAGTGCCTAGGATTTAGTTGCCATCCATCTACCTACTGCTACCGTCGGCCGTCTAGTATAAATAGGCCCGACGCAGCGAGCATATCATCAGTGTTCAGTAATTACTATTGCCGGCCGCACCTACTTGCGTTTTACTACAGTTTAGTTTCGCGCGCATTCCTTTGTACATAACCAACGTGAAATATTGTGATTGTAAAATCAGCTGACAACTAAAAAATAAACGTTATATCTGAGTGAGAGATCTTTTCATTTATACACCACGATAACCACAGTAAGTTTGAAGAGACACATGGTGACTCACAGTGGAGAAAAACCTTTTTCATGTCCCGAATGCAGTTATTCATGTTCTCAAAAGGGAAGTTTGAAGATTCACATGGTGACTCACGGTAGAGAAAAACCTTTTTCATGTCCGGAATGCAGTTATTCATGTTTTCAAAAGGGAAATTTGACGAGACACAAGCTGACACACGGAAAACCCTTTTAATGTCGATGAACTAAATATTTGAAGAAACCACGCATGCTCATACGGGCGGATAATCTTATTCATGTTCCTACTTCAATTATTTTTGTTCACGGAGAGGAGATTTATCTATTTATTTCATTTAACGACTTAAAATCGTTTTTTTAATAGAAATATTCATCGGATTATAACCACACAGTTGTACACAGGAGAATATGAGTCATAAATTACAGAACCTGTAATGTGTATACAAAATTCTTATTGCAAGTGGTATAATTGTTAATTGAAGTGCAGTGAAAGAATACATAATTTAAAGACATATCTTCTAGTGTAATAATCGGTGGCGGCCGCTGCCCTAAAAAGGTGGTGGTTCACTGACAATCGAAAATAAAAGCAATATGACAAAAAGATTATGGGTAAAAATAATTATTCCACCTACCTTATTTGTAGATAAGGTCTATTCTACGTTGTTTGTGAAGAGCAAAAACTTTCAATACAAAGTACAGATAAAGCATTCAAACGGTCTTGACTCATCGCGTTTCGCAAGAATGATTTAATTCGTTTTAGGGTAGAAAAACACCTTTCGCTTTCCACAGATATCATAGGTAGTATACATATTATTTTCAAAAGCTTCACAAACTCCGAAAACGACTCGACTAAATTATTTTTATAAAAAAGTTGCAAGATTGCCACTGCACCATCGGCGTTAATAAACTGTTATAATTTCTTATATATTCGACACTGATTACACTCATTTTTATTTCTTATCAAGTTACAAATTGGAAGATGGTCTGAGGAACTAGCGTCATTGATCCTTTCGGCACCGGTGCATAGTCGGGATACACGCCAAACGCGCGCCCAACATTTGTACACGGTTGACATTTTTCACATGAGAACGGGTCGCTTCTACGATTCGTTCTTAAGTTCAACAGCTCGGCTGTGGAACGAACTGCCGGCCTCTGTGTTTCCTCCCTCCTACAACATGGGACTATTCAAGACCCATGTTCACTCCTTCCTCTCCACAAAAAGACCCTCCACACAGCATCCCCAAAGATGACATAGGACCTGAGGGAAATTATTTTCTTCAGGGCCTCCTGTTTGGGGTTAATACAAAAAATAAAAAAAAATTAAAATTAAAAGGATTAGGTTTAGTATTAAGCTTGATCAAATTACTCGATAAATCAATACCAAAACAATGGCAATAATTACGTCACGGCTCGCGATAACGACGCTAGCCGATTTGTGATCTATTGTCCAGTTGTCCACTATCGATGAAGTTCAAAGTTCGACGAATGTCGAATGTATTCGGATAACATCGGGTCAAGGTTCATCGATCGGTTATCTTCGGCAATGATCGGGTTATGTCGGCGGCGTGTGTCACACGAAAATCAGCTGATTCCTGGTACAAATGGCTAGATTGACGAGCTTGCAGTGTTATAAAAATACATACAGAAACGTATTTTCGTCCGTTTGCAAATCTGTGCACACGGCGAATTCTAGCGCCGCGCAGCGGCCATTCTTTATACTTGAAGAGATTAAAATCGCTCTCCCTGATAATATTAATTGCATTGTATTGGTAAGTAATATTTTTAAATGATTTTTATAGATTTCATAGTCTTCAGTAAGATATTATAAATTAATTTAAGTCATTACAATTTAGAAAGTGCTGCACACGAACGCACTATGCGACCAGCCGCCACTGGTAATAATAGTTGAATGAATACTAGATTTGTATATGACCTGACATAAATCGAGATATGAGGTGTTTATGATAATAGATAGTAATTAATATAAAATTAATTCTATTTAGGTATAGGGTATTATAATAACGTGTATGGTTTATTTAAACAGAATATTAATATGCATAAAAAAATGACTTGTCAGCAAAATATTATAAAAGAGTAATTATTAGTGAGTTTATTGTAACCTTCAAAATTAATTCTCCTTGGTATAGCTGGACAGGTGTCGCAATTTGGCTTTAGTAAGTCAGGGCTGTCAGCGATTTAATAATACTTTTGGATAAGAAATAATAATTTTTAATAAAATAATACATAATATGATAGATAACCCTATAAGATATCTCGAGTAAATTCTCTAGACACAAGCGCCAGCTTCTATAGAAGAGGAACATTAAAAACATCAAAGGCCGTGATAACTAATTGTATGTTTTTTTAGTTAACATTATAGATTATACTCGGTAATACTATTATACTGTAAATTGATAAATTATTTTATAAAAAAAAATCAAAAACATAGTTTTGATTTAGTAAAATATGATATAAGACTCACGCAGAAGCGTATCATGTTTAATATTGTTTATTGTGACTGAGCTGTGTAATTATAGCCCTCTTTTAAATATATTCCTGAGAAAAGATTGCCAACTGAATACAATCTAGGTTTAAAGGAGTATCTAAATGACAACCTTGAGAGGAATATGCAGACCCACAGTTGAGAAATACCTTTTTCATGTTTTCACTGCAATTATTCTCGTTCTCGAAAGGTAGAATTGCTTAGGAACATGCTTACCCACAGTGGAGAAAAACATTTTTGTTTTCCCACTGCAATTATTCATGTTCTAGAAAATAACGTTTGACCATACACAGTGAAGAAAAACGTTTTGCAAAGTCGTACTGCAGTCATTCACTTTATTGAAATCCGAATTTCGCCATAAGGGACATGCGGACTGACTCACGGAATAGTTTTGCAAAATTATTTGTTGGTTTGTGGATCTGTTGAGGAGGCACGAAATGAAAGACGTGTCGTGAAGGTCACAGTTTTTAATTGGTGAGTCAGTTTGCCGTGATGAGAGTGGATGTAGGACAGATGTAGTATTCTCCGGATGCAGGCTGTGATGGCTGGTCAAGCGCGGGTCAGTGAGTCGACGCCGGGCGCTGGTGACCGGACTCGTTGACTGTCAGGTACTGGCGATCTTGGCAATCAGTACTCCAGTGCTGACGGGAAGGCCGAAGGTGCGGTGGACCTTATAGGCAGTTGAGCGGGAGCTGCGTAGACCAGTGAGGATGCTGCGTGTCCTCGTGGTGGTCATGGTGCGTGGATGAAGCGCTGGTCAGAGGCGCTGGAACCAGGGCGCTGTAATCCGTTGTAGCGCTGGCCAGGGACGGCGGCCGGGGCCGAGGCGCTACAATGATGTCCCGATAGAGTCCATAATGAATACGGGCGAAGCCGGGAATATTATCCTTCGCACAAATAAGGTGAGCGGATTATCACTCGTTGATCCTTGTAAACTGACGGCGGATTGATGACTGGCTGACTAACGAGTTCCTTCACGCTGCCGCTTTTATAAGGTGAAGAAACTTCTCGAACATTTGGTTGCTATGTAGATATTGCCAAAACAAAATTAAAAAGAATAAAAAAACATCCAAGAAGCTTGTTTGGAAAAAGCCGAAACTTCTAGAATACGGTTCGAATCAAGTAGTGGCGTACCACTACAGTGGTATTTAATGTTCCTGGGATTGGTGAATTTATTTTTAATTAATAGTTTATAATTGTTTAAACACGACCAAAAACATATTTTTTTTTTATATTATTGTCTTTGCTCTAAAGCGTCGGAAAAAATTTCAACGTTTATGCCTCATGCTTCTAAATCTAATGTATTTTTTTTTTCTAATATACTTTTTTATTTGAGTCATTCTGCAACCAACACTATCTATATATATACATTTAACTTACTATGTGCAGTGTCTGGCAACACTGTACAAGCGATTCGGAACTGCTCGGGTAGGCCGAGCGCTTCCGAGCCGATAGCATTGACTACGGGCGCTGACGGAGCGGCGACAGAGACAGACGAGAAATCACCCCACTAGCGAGCACACGTTACCAACCTCTACTGTACAGCTCGGTTGTTATTATAAGCATTTATCGTAATAAATCTGTAAACGAACTTTGAGAGTTTCAATCATCTAAAAGTGTAGTAAATATAAGAGAAACTACAGTGACAGAACATCACACTATGTTATTAATTTACTGTTACCAATACCGAACTACACTTTTGACACATTATTAGTTCATACTTTAGTAACTTAAAAAAATGGAAGACATTACAAATGTGTTAGACAACATCTCACAGATTCCATATACCAAAACAAATAATGCTATAGAAGTTCGACAAATCTTAAATCAATCAAACTTTAAAATATTCTCCATGAATATCAGATCAATTAATAAAAATTTCAATGAACTCCTTATACTACTCACAGACCTTGATTCAGATTTTGACTTACTTATTCTGACCGAATGCTGGATCAAAGATAACTTTATTCAAAAAACTATAAAAGACTATAATCAATACAGAACACAGAATAATAAATCTCAAAACGATGGCGTAATCATATACATCAAAAATCACATACAACACTCTGTTCGAGGAACGAACAAGGGTTGGAATAGCCGCACTTTAAAGGGCTATTCCACACAGATAAAGTATAAATGAATTCTATGGCTTGTGACAGGCGATGCGAAAACATACATAACGTTAATTCACAATCAACTTACCGGGAGACTTTAGTCCGAAATTCGATTGTGCTATTTATTTTTGTCCATTTGGTGAAATGTATCATTTTCCAATGGCGAGCGAGATATCATCAGGTGGATAGTTAAATAATACCAGTAAAGGCGTTATAGACTCTTTGAGTACTTTCAATGTGTTGCTTTCGCTGAAAACATTATTTTTTCCAAAATTTCAAAGTTATCAGGAAGTCTCTGACGTAGTTCTTTATTATTTTAACTGTAAAATTAACACATCGTTTACGTTAAGTTTGTTCCTCTGCTACAGACACAATATTATTTTCTCTTAATGATGTCATCTTGGATTCAAATTGGTATCCCAAATATGGTCTGGGATCCAGATGACTTTCAATATTGATTGTCAACGGATCAATTTTTTGCATTGGAATGGCTACTTTTGACACTAAGAAACTTAATAAATTCTTTAGGTCACCAAATAATTTGCACGGGTCTGCAGTTTTCGATTCAAATAATTTATTAACTCTCTGAACCTGTTCCAGTAATGGGCGAATAAAACAGAATATAAGAACATTGGTATCGTCAGGGTACATGTTACATAATATTTCTGCATCATAACAATTTTGAGTATTCCTCGTCATATTGAAATGAGCTTTTAAGATTTGATCGGTACCATTGATTCGAAGTGGACGTGTAATTGCCGGTATTGTTTGCTTGAAGAAATTTCCATTGCGATAAAGTAATTAAACGAAAGACTTGTTATAACTATACTTAAGGGAGTTTTATATTAACAATATGCATGTAAAAGAAAAGGAGGAACGAATAAAAAAAAAGTTACGTAGTTACAATTTTTTTTAATTTATTAAAAATAAGTGTATATAAGGTTGTGTGTTAGTTTAAATCTAGGCTTAGTATTCTTAATTCTCATTCTTAACATTAATTGTCCGTTTCCTTAATTCTAAATTATTGATAATTTAATGTATTTAAAAAGTTGTTTCAGTTACGAAATACACATACTGTTGGGGACGGATATAGCATTGTCGCAACGCGGAATAATAGGAATGGAAAGGTTCGGAATGCCGACTTACCTTTTTCTTTTCTTCCACGGTTTTCAATCCTTCTTTGCGCTGGTTCACAACAAATCACAAATTTCGCGATGCGCGAGCTCACGATGGCTTTGATTTTCGACACGGTCGATAAAGGGGGCTCCGTAATCAAACGATGGTGACAGGACGAATATTTTTACTCAACTCAGTCGGCATAGGAGAAGAGGGGAGAGGTCGATAAGCCACAATAATTTTAGAAAGGATATAAAGGTAGGTAGCACGATGCTAGGTGCCAACATTTCCGCCCAACCTAATTTGAACGAATTAATAATTATGATACAAAATTTAATAAAAGGTTAATTTAAATATATACATAGGTAAATTGTTCATTCAAGTTCTATCCGTAATGCCTCGCAGAAAGCAATTAAAAAAAAAAACTTTTACTAAATTAAGTATAACCTTTCGAAGAATGGTTCCTGGACCACAACAAAAATTGTGGTTTTGAAAAATATTTAAAATTGCTAATAACTCCTTTGGTCTAGAATCTGAGTAAGAAACAAAACGAGAATTAGAGTATAGACATCTAAACAACAACAGAAAAATATATTTGCATGTTTTGAGTTCTGGTATTTCTCCGTCAGATTGATTGTACACAGCTGAACAAGGCCAGAGTGCTATTGGTTGGTGAAGCCATTTTGGTCCCGTAAACCACAAAGGGTGTGATATAATGTCTGCTGGGAAAAGCCCTCTTGAACCAGAATCGGCACAATTTTCCTCCGAGACAACATGCTTCCAAACAGCATTTGGTGTATTTTCCAGTATTTGCACAACCCTATTAGCGACAAATGTTTTCAATAAATATGGCGGCGTTTTTAGCCACGCTAGTACAATAGTCGAATCTGTAAATAGAAAAACGTTTTCTATTTGTTCGGCAAACTTTACAGATGACATAATATACTTTACAAGTTTCGTGAGAAGAACGGCCCCACATAATTCTAGTCGTGGAATTGACAGGGTTTTCAAAGGAGCGACCTTCGATTTTCCCATTAAGATGTGAGTGGTACTACACTCTAATAAATATACTACTGCTGAATAACCTAATTGTGAAGCGTCACAGAACCCTACGAGGAAAAGACGACTTGTCATCACCGTGTTGTGATATCTAGGAATATTCAATGTTCGAAGTAATGAAAGTTGACTTACAAATTTACTCCACGTATTATGAATATGTGGTGGAACATCACGATCGTCCCAATCGACACTTAACTTCCATAGTTCCTGTAAGAGACATTTTGCGAAAAATGTCACTGGGGTGATGATCCCAAGTGGGTCGAATAAACGAGCTACCGTTGATAAAATTGTTCTTTTTGTGCATATCTCCTTTGAAGGTAGATCGACCTTGTAGGTAAAATTATCAGTCGTTGGACTCCACTGAATGCCTAATATTTTAACAATTTGATCTGTTCCGGCGTTATCAGAAGAATAACCATCTTTTTTGTTGTTTGTTTTTGGGGTGTTATGCCGTGTTGCGCTAACTCTTTCTTTAGCCGACGTTTCGGACAGCGTTGCAGTGTCTATCATCAGGGCAGATCCAGTAGATCCGAAGATGTGAAGATCTACCGGATCTGCCCTGATGATGGACACTGCAACGCTGTCTGAAACGTCGGCTAAAGAAGGAGTTAGCGCAACACGGCATAACACCCCAAAAACAAACAACAAAAATGCTTTTGGCCGTGAGAATCTAAAAACTTACCCCAATAACCATCTTGCTGGTGCTCTTGCGAAACGTGATCCAAAAGTGAAGGTGTATTAGATTGCCATTTACTAAGTTCTAATTTCCCAAGATTTAACAACCCAATGATATCTTGTTTTAGTCTGAGGGCTGTGCTAATCGTTTCTGTCCCTGTTACTAAATCATCTACATAAAAATAATCGCATAGAACCTTGGCAGCATCAGGATACTTTGATCCTTCATCTTGTGCTAGCTGGCGAAGGGTACGAATGGCCAAGAATGGTGAACTAGACAACCCGTACGTTACAGTTTGTAACTCGAAATCAATAATTTCGGTTCATTCTGAGATTCTCTCCACAAAATATTTTGGAATTTACGCTGAGATGGAATAATTAATATTTGCCTATACATCTTACAAATATCAGCTGTAAATACATACTTATGAAAACGAAAATTTAAAATCATACGTGGAATTTCAGTTTGCAATTTTGGACCGTTCAATAATAAGTCATTTAGAGATAAGTTATTTGGTTGGGTTTTTGCCGACCCATCAAAAACCACACGTAGTTTTGTAGTTTTACTGTCAGGATTCAAAACACAATGATGAGGTAAATAGAATGCATCTAAATTCCGAGGTACCCGTGTCATGTGTCCCAGACCCTCATATTCTTGTATAAAATTTCCGTAATTAATTGCTAACATGCGATCCCTTTTAAAACGAATTTCTAGTTTGTTCAATCGCGATTCCGCAAGTTTTAAGGAATTTTGAGAAGGCATAATTTCAGATTTTGTTAATAATGGTACAACATATCTACCATCACATTCTCGATAGTGATTCAAAGCGTAGATTGTTTCGGCTAATTCGTCGTCCGGATTACTCGTCACAATTGAAGGTGTTTCTTCCCAAAATTTTCTAAGAGTATTGCTTAACGAATTTGTTTCAACAAATAAAGACGAAGGCGTTTGAAATGACGAATTTTCCATCTTCCCCATTATAATGTAAAATGCCACTAAGTTTTATATTCAACCTATCTTTAGATACTGGTATATTTCCTGATTCCTGGAAAGTCTCAAAAATTTGTCCCATTTTCAAAAGTGGATCAAAGACATCTGTCGAAAATTTCAGGCCAGTGGCAATACTTTCCGCCCCGGCTAAGTTATTCGAATCGATAATTCATAAACATGTGCTGTTTCAAGTAGAGCCTTTCTTAATATCGGAACAGCATGGGTTTAGAAAAGGTCGATCAACAGATACTAACCTACTGGTACTCACAGATTATATTTCCAAATCTTTAGATAAGGGCTACCAAGTAGATTGCTCATATAATGATTTCTCGAAGGCATTTGATACCGTAAACCATGACATATTATTAAATAAATTGTCAACTATAGGTTTTTCTTTACGGTTTCTCACATTCTTTGCAAGCTATTTTACTGGAAGAAAGCAATTTGTATCTCATGGAATATTCTTGTCAAAATTATTCCTTGTGCTGTCAGGCGTTCCACAGGGCTCTTATTTAGGACCGCTCCTCTTTCTGATTTTTATTAACGATATTACAGAAAATATTCTGCATTCCAGGTCACTTCTTTTTGCTGATGACCTAAAACTATTCTTGGAAATTAAAACTTTAGAAGACTGCATTCGACTCCAATCGGACATTAATAGAATTGTTGACTGGAGTAAACGGAATCAGATCGAATTCAATGTTTCTAAATGTTTCATTCTTTCTTTCACACGGGCACGTCATACTTGGTTTTACCGGTATACCATGAATGCCCGAAGTTTAAAACGTGTCTCCACTATGAAAGATCTTGGCATCATGTTTGATAGTAGGCTGACATTTCATACTCATATCGAAATGACGTGTAGTGCTTCACTGAAAATGCTGGGCTTCGTCCTACGCACTGCGATGAATTTTAGAGACACCCGGGTTCTCCAAGTGCTATACATTGCGTTGGTTAGGAGTAGGCTTGAGAGTGGGTCGGTGGTTTGGAGCCCACATCAGGTGAAGTATTCCCTTATGTTGGAGAGAGTGCAGAAGAAATTTCTGAGATTCCTCTACCTGAGGGAGTATGGCTACTACCCGTGGCTCTATCCTACTGACTTTCTCTTGGGCATGCTCGGTATGAACCATCTACGGGTCAGAAGAGATGTGCATATTGTATCACACTTCTTCAAACTGATTCGTGGATGGTTTGAAAATCCGACTATCATGGAGAGTATTAGTCTCTATGTTCCTGATGGTTATCTCCGTCACCGACAGCATAGACTGTTTTATCTCCCGGCCTGCAGGACCAACTTGCCAATGGTCATGCCGGTGGGGAGAGCAGTCTTGCTGTTGAACAGAATTAATTCGGATATCGACATATTTAGCATCGGTGAAGCTGCCTTTAAAAGGCAAGCTCTATTGATGCTGGTATAGTTTATACACCGCTAACTATTATGTAATACTATTTTACAAATGTACTTAAAAACGAAATAAAATGTAATTTTGTAATGTTTTTAAAGGAATAAACAAATTGAATTGAATTGAATTGAATGTATCCGAATATACTGCTTACAGCACATGGAGAGCCGTGAATTATTTCATGGCCACTATTAAATATATCCAAGTATACGTCAGCTCCTAACAAAAGGTCTATTTTGCCCGACATGTAATATGATTCATCAGCTAATTTTAAATTTTTAAATTGTGACGTTCCACTCGATGGTAAATCATATGACGGATGATTAGAAGTGATTTCTGTAATCACGACAGTTTGACATTGAAGAATAGGCCCTTTTTTATTTCGAGGTTTTATAAAACATTTTGTTTTTCCATGACAAGAATTTATACTAGAATTTCCTAAACCGTTCAGTGAAATACGATGTGCTCTAATTGACAAACCCAAGAGCTTAGTACATCTTTCCGTAATCAGAGAGACTTGACTCCCACAATCCACGACGGCGCGGATAGATATATAATCATTATATTGATTTCGGACCTCAAGTTGTACAGTTCCTAACAAAACGGTAGAAACGCTCGGAATCGTTGTTGCGGCCAGGGCTGCACTTGAATTATTAAGTTCATTTTCGCCCGATGGTTCGGCGGCAATGTGCAACATTGAATGGTGTTTTTTATTACAAACCTGGCATGTAAATTTTGATACACAATCTTTTACATGGTGTTGTTTCAAACAATTGAAACAACGGCTTAAAGTTTTAATTTTGTCCCTCCTTTGATGGGGACTTAAAGATGTAAAAGATGCACATTTGTAAAGAAAATGTGCACCTTTACATAATGGGCGATGAAGGTTATTATCATTCTTATTGGCAGATAACAACGTTTTAAACGAACCTTTTTTCTCTTTTGTAGTATGTGGAGATAACATTTCTAAAATACGCGTTTGATTTCTCAGAAACTCGAAAATTGAATCCAACCCTGGAATCTCTTCACCGGGCAATTTGGATTCAAATTGACGTTTAGTAGTCAGATCCATCGATCGTATCATAATATGACCAAAAAATTTATCAAAGATATTTTCTATCTTCATCGCCTTTATAGCGGCGCAATTCTCTTGAAACGTACTGAGTAACCGCGCTATACCTGACGCAGACTCGTTTTGTAATATTTTGAAATTAAGAATTTCATCAACATAATGCGTGAAAAGAATTCTAGAATTTTGGTATTGATTTACCAGAATATTCCAGGCAATGTCATAATTCTCTTCGATAAGAGGCAATGATTGTATAAGTGCCAGTGCCGGCCCTGTAATAACTGATAAAAGATAATGGTATTTTTCTACATTAGTATATGCATTGCTGTCATGTATAAGACTTTTAAATAATGAATGAAATGAGCACCAACTTTTAATGTTACTATCAAAAGTGGGCAGCTTTATCACTGGTGCACGAATCACCGAATTACTTGCCGTTTTTGGAATTGAATTTTCATTATTACTAGTGATAACGCTTTTCATTTGCATGATCTCGAAATACATTGAATCAACATTATTCCCAATGTTTCCTAGCTCTGACATTTCTGTAATCTTGTCTAATGACAGTAATTGTTCCTCAATCTCGTTTTGAACTGATTCAAATTCTTGTAACCAATCTTTTAACTTTTCACATCTAGCAAGAAA
The DNA here is from genome assembly GCA_026573805.1 of Hesperophylax magnus. Taxonomy (NCBI): domain Eukaryota; kingdom Metazoa; phylum Arthropoda; class Insecta; order Trichoptera; family Limnephilidae; genus Hesperophylax; species Hesperophylax magnus. The sequence goes on along the minus strand of JAIUSX010000179.1, from coordinate 4,481,273 downwards.
CGTATCTTTTTTCTTACTATCATCATAAGTGCTCGCTATGAGCTCTTGCGTAATACGAATACGAGATACTATTCGCTCACGTCGGGATTGCAACAAAAGTACTTTTTTCTCAGCCATTGTATTGAGAAATTAATCTGCACAAAAATGCCGAGTGAATACAAAAATTTATTTTAAATATTAACAAATTTGTCACCAGTTAAGTATTTTTTACTACCTACAGGCAATTTTCGCTAACAGCACGGCTGACGCGAATTTTACACATAGATCAACTTTTATGAACAATTTAACCTTGAAATAATTAAATTAACCACAATTTATTCAATTAATATAAATTATCCGGCTCGAAGGACCAATGTTGGGGACGGAAACGCACCGTCGCAACGCGGAATCATAGGATTGGAAAAGTTCGGAATGCCGACTTACCCTTTTCTATTCTTCCGCGGTTTTCAATCCTTCTTTGCGCTGGTTCACAACAATTCACAAATTTCACCATGCGCGAGCTCACGATGGCTTTGATTTTCGACACGGTCGATAAAGGGATCCGTAATCAAACGATGTTGACAGGACGAATATTTTAACTCAACTAACGTCGGCATAGGAGAGGAGAGGAGGGGAGAGGTCGATAGGCCACAATAATTTTACAAAGGATATAAAGGTAGGTAGCACGATGCTAGGTGCCAACAACGACTATTGTCATTAGATTTAGAAGTATGAGCCATAAAAGTTGAAATTTTTTTCCGACGCTTTAGAGCAAAGACAATAATATAAAAAAATATGTATTTGGTCGTGTTTAAACAATTTTAAACTATAAATTAAAAATAAATTTACCAATCCCAGGAACATTAAATACCACTGAAGTGGTACGCCACTACTTGATTTGAACGGCATTCTAGAAGTTTTGGCTTTTTCCAAACAAGCTTCTTGGATGTTCTTTTATTTTTTTTAATTTTGTTTTGGCAATATCTACATAGCAACCAAATATTCGAGAAGTTTCTTCACCTTATAAAAGCGGCAGCGAGAAGGAACTCGTTAGTCAGACAGTCATCAATCCGCCGTCAGTTTACAAGGATCAACGAGTGATAATCCGCGCACCTTATTTGCGCGAAGGACAATATTCCCGGCTTCGCCCGTATTCATCATGGACTCTATCGGGACATCATTAATAATTATAGCACCTTGGCTCCAGCCGCCGTCCCTGGCCAGCGCTACAACGGATTACAGCGCCCTGGTTCCAGCGCCTCTGACCAGCGCTTCATCCACGCACCATGACCACCACGAGGACACGAAGCATCATCACTGTTCTACGCAGCTCCCGCTCAACCGCCTACAAGGTCCACCGCACCTTCGGCCTTCCCGTCAGCACTGGAGTACTGATTGCCAAGATCACCAGTGCCTGACAGTCAACGAGTCCGGTTACCAGCGCCCGGCGTCGACTCACTGACCCGCGCTTGACCAGCCATCACAGCCTGCATCCGGAGAATACTACATCTGTCCTACATCCACTCTCATCACGGCAAACCTACTCACCAATAAAAAAACTGTGACCTTCACGACACGTCTTTCATTTCGTGCCTCCTCACCAGATCCACGAACCACCAAATAATTTGCAAAACTATTCCGTGAGTCAGTCCGCATGTCCCTTATGACCAAATCCGGATTTCAATAAAGTGAATGACTGCAGTACGACTAAGAAAACGATTTTCTTCATTGTGTATGGTCAAACGTTATTTTCGAGAACGAGAATAATTGCAGTGAAAAGATGAAAAAGGTTTTTCTCAACTGTGGGTCAGCATATTCATCTCAAGGCTGTCATTTAGATACTCCCTTGAACCTAGATTGCATTCAGTTGGCAATCTTTTCTCAGGAATATAGTTAAAAGAAGGCTATAGTTACACAGCTCAGTCACAATAAACAATATTAAGCATGATACGCTTCTGCGTGAGTCATATATCATATTTTACTAAATCAAAACTATATTTATAATTTTTTTTATTAAATAATTTATCAATTTACAGTATAATAGTATTACCGAGTATAATCTATAATGTTCACTAAAATAATTCATACAATTAGTTATCTCGGCCTTTGATTTTTTTAATGTTCCTCTTCTATAGAAGCTGGCGCTTGTGTCTAGAGAATTTACTCGAGATATCTTATAGGGTTATCTATCATATTATGTATTATTTTATTAAAAATTATTATTTCTTATCCAAAAGTATTATTAAAACGCTGACAGCCCTGAATTACTAAAGCTAAAATGCGATACCTGTCCAGCTATACCAAGGAGAATTAATTTCGAAGGCTACAATAAACTCACTACTAATTACTCTTTTATAATATTTTGCTGACAAGTCATTTTTTTATGCATATTAATATTCTGTTTAAATAAAATATACCTGTTATTATAACACCCTATACCTAAATAGCATTAATTTTATATAAATTACTATCTATTATCATAAACACCTCATATCTCGATTTATGTCAGGTCATATACAAATCTAGTATTCATTCAACTATTATTACACAAGAAGATATGTCTTTAAATTATCTATTTTCTCACTGCACTTCTATTAACAATTATATCACTTGCAATACTAATTTTGTATACACATTACATGTTCTGTAATTTATGACTCATATTCTCCTGTGTACCACTGTATGGTTATAATCCGATGAATCTTTCTATTAAAAAAACGATTTTAAGTCGTTAAATTAAATAAATAGATAAATCTCCTCTCCGTGAACATAAATAATTGAAGTAGGAACATGAATAAGGTTATCCGCCCGAATGAGCATGCGTGTGTTTCTTCAAATATTTAGTTCATCGACATGAAAAGGGTTTTTCCGTGTGTCAGCTTGTGTCTCGTCAAATTTCCCTTTTGAGAACATGAATAACTGCATTCGGGACAAGAAAAAGGTTTTTCTCCACTGTGAGTCAACATGTGATTCTTCAAACTTCCCTTTTGAGAACATGAATAACTGCATTCGGGACATGAAAAGGGTTTTTCTCCACTGTGAGACAACATGTGTCTCGTCAAACTTCCCTTTTGATAACATGAATAACTGCAGTCGGGACATGAAAAAGGTTTTTCCCCACCGTGAGTCTCCATGTGACTCTTCAAACTTCCCTTTCGAGAAAATGAATAACTGCAGTCGGGACATGAAAAAGGTATTTCTCCACTGTGAGTCACCATGTGACTCTTCAAACTTCCCTTTTGAAAACATGAATAACTGCAGTTGGAACATGAAAAAGGTTTTTCTCCACTGTGAGTCACCATGTGACTCTTCAAACTTCCCTTTCGAGAACATGAATAACTGCAGTTGGAACATGAAAAAGGTTTTTCTCCACTGTGAGTCATCATGTGTATCGTCAAACTAACCTTTCGAGAACATGAATAACTACAGTTAGAACATGAAAAAGGTTTTTCTCCACTGTGAGTCAGCATGTGACTCGTCAAACTTCCCTGTCGAGAACAAGAATAATTGCAGTCGGAACATGAAAAGGGTTTATGTCCACTGTGAGTCACCATGTGTCTTTTCAAATCTCCCCTTCGAGAACTTTAATAATTGCAATGAGAACATGAAAAAGGTTTTTCTTCACTGTGAGTCAGCATGTGTGTCGTCAAATCTCTCTTCCGAGAACATGAATAACTGCAGTCGGAACATGAAAAAGATTTTTCTCCAGTATGGATACGCAAGTGATGTTCTAACTTTGACTTATAAAAGCAGGAGTAGTTACAATAAGTACAAGATAATCGTTTTTCCACATGATGCGTCTTGAGATCAGTCGATAAGTCTGAAAAAAAGTACGAATCAAACTTAACAAGTGCAACAGATTCATAGAACTATTAAAAGAGTATGATTTTTTTTATTTCTAACGGACAACATTAATTTTACCTGATGTCTGGGAACTTCTTTGAAAGAGATCTAAGCATTCTTTTTTGACATACGGAAAGTCAATGTCAATTTCCGTATAGGTAATTATCCCTCCGTCTTCTTCTAGGGATCCTGGTTCTGCGTTGATGGGTACAGTTTCCACATTAATGTTACCTGGAGAAAAGAAAAACTGCAAATGGTTTTTGTAGTATGATATAAGTTGATATGCTTAGACGAACGTGAGGTTCGAGTATCTGAATACTCCCAGGAAGGTTTACCACATTAAATGTACAACCAAGAGCAAATTATAATCAAAAATAATGTTTTTGCGGAGGTATGAAAAATTCTAAGAGACCAGGCGTGAATCGAATTTGTGTGACTGATTTTTGAAAACATGCAAAACATTTTAGCCCTGTATTTGCACACTTCATAAACTAATCATTGATTCAAGCCACATTACTGAAGAACTAAAATACAGTGTTGTGAGATTTATTTTAAAAACAGAGAATTACTCCATAAGGGCTTAAAATGTTGGGATTTATAACTAGAAATTGGGCTAACTAGAAATTCAAACAATATAAAGTGTATTAAACTGTAATATTTTGCCTACGTAAGAAGACAACTTGAGTACAATTCTGGAACCCACATTATAATATAAATGTACAAGCTGTTGAAAGAATACAAAACAAATTCTTACGTTTTTTAAATTTTAAAATGGGTATTCTAGCAATAATGTTGAACTACAACACTCTGTTAAATTATATGAATATGCTCAAATTGTCAGACAGAACAATTTTTACTGACTTGGTATTTCTATATAAAATTCTAAGTGATTTAGTTGATAGTCCGGTATTGCTAGAATTGATAAGCTTTCGGATTCCACAACGTAATACTAGAAGTCAGGATTTAATTCAGTTACCATATGTATTCCTCTTTGTCCAGAATACAAATGGAGGGAAACAATTATACCAAGTCAGTGGACATCTTCAATTTATCTTTAAACAAATATAAAATATTGTTAATGAAGCAATTCAGTTATGTACAATAAATAATGTATATTTCTCAATTTTCTCATGTAAAAGCCCCGAAAAAGGGCGTTTATAAATAAATAAACAGTAAAAAAGCAGATGCCAATTTCCAATATACATGAACCAATAAATTAAGATAAATAAATTTAAATAATTAAGGTATTATCGATGATATCGGTGAGAATTGAAAATAAAATGTGATAAACAACTCGAAAAATTATATTATTTTCTATAATAGGTATTCAAGAATACAAAGATAGTCTAACGAACTGCTTAAGGTGAAGCTATAAGTGAAAGCACTATTAAGAGTAACCTTTACTACAAATCGGTATAGGTGATCAATACCAAAAATATACCATGGATACATTTAAGCGTGTTCTATCGCTTGGCTTGATCGGAATTAAAATAAAATTATTAATAACGTAATGAAAAATATAAGCGCAAACTACTAAATAGATTTCTTTTTCAAGAGTTTACTATGAACTCGTATAGGAAACAACTTTTAAAAAATATTATTTTATGGCTATGTTTATTTGCTACCACTTGACTTGATTAACTTTTTTTCCGTTTTCATTAAATTATTCACAAAAAATTAAAATCCATTTTGGCGCTTACGTAATATTTTTTTAGTGAAACATTGTATTGAATTCTATGATTTCTTCAGAAGCAGGCGAAGAGCGGCACCGAACAGACGTCAGATCTGTGCCACTATTTTTAACGGTTTCTTTCCTGACATAATTTTAGCTGGGGGAATTTTTAGTTCTCAAACTGTGAGGGAAATTTTGTGTTTTTTTCTGATTTTATTATTTTTCGTGACCAAAATATTATACCTTTTCAAAACATCTATTTGAAATTCACCTTCGTTTTCTTGAAAGTATGTATGAACTACCTGACATCCAATCGAGCTGAAACTCGGCAAATACACTCGTTGATAATGTATTGAAGTGGACATATACGCATTTATCTGAAATTGAATGACATTACAACAGTTAAAATACTCAATAAATGTTAGTCGTACCAAATTGGGATTTGGCTCATTTATTAGCATGGTTGACCCCAGTCCCTGGAGAGGAAGATTTATTATTTAGTAAAATCTAGATATATATTTATTAATAAAAACAGATGTATTTATAGCAAAAAAACTTCGTTTTTTACAGATTATTTTTTTAAATCTCGTAATACTACTTGTTAATCGATGTTTTTATTCGGTGATTACCAGAGTTAATGATTTATTTCTCGTGGAAAAATGCTTTCCGTTTGTATTAATAATTACTAATGATGAGTTTTTATAGGTCCATAATTGAAAATGGGGAGTAAAAACAAAAACAAATATCCAAATGTAAGCAAGCTAAGAAAACGAGAAAATATTCTCAGGAAATGTGAACTCGCGTACAAAAGATGTGTTTTATTCAATTTACGGTATTTTTTAAGTAGACTAAATTTAGCTACCAAAATTTGTTTATATATTGTTATTGCCACCGCACTACTAATTTCAAGATAAAAAAATGTCTATAAATCATAATAAATTCCAAGAAAGTTTAAAACACTATACAAACCTATCTCAGTTTATATTTTCAATTTAATTTTGGTTCATAAGTTCAACATTGGTAAAAAAAAACAAAGAATCACTGCTCTACTAAAGTTTTTTATAAAGTTGCACTGAAATTCACGAAAAACCAAACCTAGTCGTGCAATTAACTTGTTTGCATTTTTACGTCTTTATCTCGGTAAATATTAGAGATAGAAGGAAAACTGTGAATTGAATTTTTCGCAGAGAATAGTGTGAGAGTTCATTTATAATATAGTTTTTATATTAATTTGTGTCGATCCACAAATTGATAGATTGAATGAAGAATTATTAGTTCATATGAGATGGTTGTGAGTTGTTCCTTGATAATTTCTAATACTGAGATTTGTTTGCTTTAATTGTTATTTGAAATTGCATTTAAAAATGATTTTATAATAATATAAGTATGCAAATTTGGTAAAGTGCATGTAAGTTTTAAAGGTGTAGGTTTTGCATGGTAGTTTATAAGTAATGTAAGTTAGATTTTCAAATATTTTCAGGTTATTTGTAAGCCGGGAATGTTTGCCTTTCTTTAAAAAAATAATACTATTAACACTTCCTCACTTTAAACTAAATAGAATACTCGAATCGGTCTCGAATTGGATTTTGTGCTTGGAATGTATTATGATACATAATTAATATATATAATTTTACTAACGCTCTTGTTATTTTTAATGATTATTCATATAAATATATAAACAAAAAAGATTAAATTACAGCATTAAAAAATAAAAATTAAACTGTGTAATTATATTAATCATTAATCCCTAAAGATTAAGAATTCTTCGCAGATGAAAGTCAGCGCGTTCACGACTGCTGTTTTTACAAAAACTCCGCTAGTATGCGTCCACCAGTTGAAAAGTGTTTTAGCAAGCGTGCGGAAGCGTCAACGGAAAAAGATCTTTCCGGGCGCTTCCTACCTATTGCAGGTTCGACGCGCACGGCAAATGTATTATTTAACAATTCCTTGCCTCGCGCAGACATGACATACAATCTGAGTTTCATGATTATTATTATGGAAGGGATAAGAACAGAAATACTTTTGGCTTTCATATTCCTCTTATACAGGCAAACGCTGTAGAACTACTGATATTATTAATGTCAACCAGACAAAATGGATATGACATTCAGTTTTGGAAGAAATGTTATTTTTACCGGTTTCTACTTTACACTACGTGTAGCGGTTACGTCACCGCTCCTAGGGTCATCATATCATAACCAGACTACACGAGTTAAAAAGCTGAATCGGACTTACGAAACTTCAATTAAATATTGGTACCGCGATACGTAAAACTGCTGATAAGAGAATGTTTGCATACAGGGTGATGCAAATGCTCATACAATGAACCGAGGCGATCCTGCGGGTTCGAAGTCCAGACGCTACTCCAACCCGTGGCAGACAAGAACAAAGGAATCAGCAGCTCAATCAGCAAAGAATCGGCCATTATGGCCGGTTCCCCCCCCGTCACGCTTCGATCTTTCTTCACCACATCGCTACACACTTCACCCTACCTTGCGCGGACTACAACCATGGACTCTTTGGGAGCTGGCCCAGGCTATCATTCCTGGCCAGCGCTAACTTCACGCGTCTAGACCCTGCGACCAGCTCATCGCCGTCTGCGCCTCGGCTCCGCGACCATCGTCGCCAGCCTGTACCTCCCGCTCATCTGCCGACCAGGTCCATCGCATCTTCGGCTACCTCGTTCACGCTAAAGTTCCCGGAAGACTCCTCGCCTTCACCATTGGAGGGACCCACCACTTTCCCGTCCCGGTATAGGTGACTTATTGTCACCCCTTCGGGGCTCTCGCAAGGAAGCTAATTTTTTGGTATAAATGACTCTACAGTTTCATAAATAAGGACTCTAGAACTCCTCGCCTTCACCAGTGCTGAATGAGTCCGATCTCTATCAACGCGGTGTCGACCCACTGACCCGCATCTCGACCATTCTACCGCAGCCATCGCCGTCTCTGCCTGGTGTCATGATCATCATCGATCCAGAGCCATCTCCCAACTGCGTAACTCAACTGATTTGTTATACTGACGCACAATAAACGCTGTGACAACAAAAACATAATCTTTTATTGTCTCACTACCAATTCCCATATATGTAAACAACCTACGTGCTTCGTAGGCGATTTAATAGGTCATCTTTAATCTCTGAATGCTTACTGAAATAATTAATTTTAGCCTCTGGTTTGCACACAAAATATTATAAAATTTTGTAGGTAAATAATCATAAATTATATGATATGTTGTTTCGACGATATAGAAGTTCTGCTCTTTGCTGGTGATATCAAATTAAACTAATAAATATCCAATATAAGCGACTACCTTATTTTACAGTAAAAATATGGACAAATTACCCAATTGTTGTATCGCCAACAACTTCTCCCACAACGTCGATAAATGTATGACGCTAATATTTTGTCGGGTCAAGACACCATTATCATTACCATTACCATTTACCACGCAATCGCTGTCACCATCCCGGCAGCAATTTTTGAACAAATGTTTCTACAGAATGTTTTATTGTATGCAAAGTCATCGTTTACGTATTTTATTTAGTCATTGGGTGACGCCATGAACAAGTATGCGTCCTGTCCGCGAAACATGCTAAAATATTTGAAATTAACATTCAACATTTTCTTGCTTCTACAACTTACTGTCTGTCGGAGTATACTGCAAACATTCCCTCTTTACATCCTGGTGGTCGAAATCTATAACCGTATACGGCATTTCACTTCCATCCTCTTCCTGGGTCCCTGGTTCCACTTTGATGGAAGCGCTCTCTGGGTCGGGAAGATCCATGGTCTTCTGTGATAACGTTCTGTTATATAACAGACATTGAACCCAGTTAAATATACATATGTACTGAAACATTTGATAAATTTGTCAGATGACTTCGTTTTGAGGGAACCTTTTATTTGTAACATAATATTTCAAGTCTTGAGGTTTTTTTACCTTGTTACTTTATTAGGATAACCCAGTTCAATATACTGTAGCAAGTAAATAAGTATTATTGGATTGGTTAAAAATATTAATTAGAATTACACTCACAATTTATTATTACACATTTAATTACTTAGTAGTAAGATATTCACAAAATTAAAATTGAATTAATAAGGGATTTTGTATCGCCTTTTAATTCATGTAAACTGCTTTTTAGTAACCTAGGTGCATAGGTACCTGTAGTAACAAATTATCTGAAACAGCGTGAAAGAAACCCGTTCTCGCGTTTAAAAATCGCCGCAGGTTCCACAGAAATAATCTAACTAATACCAAGTATTTTATTAATAAAAAAGTGAATATAATACGTGTCCTTATGTTTTGTATATTTACTAATGATCTTTCTACTTCCTCGATTGATAAGTGACACGGGCTGTAAGTCTACAATGAAGAAACAAAAATGTTCTATCGTCCGTCGAGTTGAAAAAACAACTGTTGAATGTAGAAAAGTAGAAGAACCAACTTCAATTAAACATGTCAATAAAAACGTCGCAATAAAGAAATTAGGTTTAATGAAATAACCACCCTTTATACGACATTACTCTATAAAAGAAGCGAAACAAAACATTTTACGTGGCCTGTTAGCAAGTGAAACGTCAGATTGAGACTGGATATAGCCATAGACAATATTCTTTTTTTATGTGAGTTAATGAGAGTACTTATTTAATATTGCATGCAAACAAAAATGTTAAATTTTTAATTCAAACGTTGCTTTTGTATTACAAAGATAAAAATTTAAAAATTATTTGACGGTGCGTTGTTTTTGTATTCAAAAGTTGCGTTTTATACAATCTCAAGGCCTACTAGAGTAATAAGCCTTGGCGCTTGACGGATTTTGAGGTGTCAAGTGATCAAATCAGTGCCGTTCCATAATAGAGCAATGACGGTTTGTAAATCGCGGCAATTGTTATTGATCCTCGCTGTCACTGCTGATTTGTATGTTGTTTTACCGAAAGCGCTTTCGTAAAGAGAGTGATTAGTTTATTAACATTGGAGTTTAGTTGTTCTTCGTAATCAGGCCGTTGCGAGCCTCGCCCTCTGCTGTAGTCAGCCTTGCATTTTGACGCATGAAATCTTTGAATGTGAAACATCTGTATTATTTACAATAATGGACGCTTAGATGGTTTGGGCATGCAGAGCAAATGAGCAAATATAGGAGTGTAAGGAGAATATATATTTATTTATTTATTTTATTTAAACGCCCATAGGGCTTTTACATACAATGCTATTATGTTTTTTAAATACAATAACAATAAAGAGCTTACATAATATATAAGAATATACAGATTACATAAAATATAAGATTGAACAATGCATAGGTTAACAAAATATAGGTAACATGATATAGGAACATAAAAGTTTACAAAGCGTAGGTAACATGAAATTTAAGTAAATGAAATAAAAATATATGATCTGGCAATATCCTAGAAAACAATTGAATAAAAAGGATGAAATTGTTGTTCACATTAGCCTATAAACTATGTAACTCTAATTAACAATCTCTATTACGCAAGATTAGGATAAGAAACGACAAAAAGTCTAATAGAAAAACATTTAGTTAAGTATTATAATATTAAACCAAGTATCACAATATTAAGTCAAGTACCACAATATTAAACCAAGTATTATAATATTAAATTAAGTATTACAATATTCAGTCAAGTATTATAATATTAAACAAAGTACCATAATATTAAGTTATATTAAAATAAGTATTATAATATTTATTTATTTAAACGTAATTTGTAGAGTAGTGGAAATAGTTCGCACATACTCCGTTTAATGTTTGCCAAGTTCATATTTGACATACAGATTTAATAATAATGTGTTTATAGGCTGATAGACATTCAGTACCGTTAGTGTTCACGCAATATTTATTCCCTGCACTGTGTAGTCGGTTCATTACTGAATTTATTTCTGCTAAGGTACCTGCAATGTTACAATGGTAAGGTACCTTCTGACGAACCGTTCTACTAGGCACATGAAAGTCGATCAACCTAAGGAGTTCAGGGGAGTCAAACATGTTATTAACAATTTTATAAAGAAAAAAGAGATCAGAACATATTCTTCTTTCTTTTAATGTGGCTAGGCCCATGACTTTCAACAGTGAGGTGTAGTTAATGTTTTCAATAGGAATACCTAATCTATAATTTATGTTACGTAAAAATTTATGTTGGATTCGCTCGATAGATTTTTCATGAATATTGTAAAATGGATTCCAAATGGTTGAGTTGAATTCTAAATGGCTTCTGACAATGGATGAATATAATATTTTTAAAGTTTTTAAATTTTTGAAATCTTTTGCAGTTCTTAATATGAAACCCAACATTTGCATCGCTTTAGTGGTTATATTGTTAATGTGGGAGATAAATGTTAATTTGGTGTCAAATATTATCCCCAGGTCTTTTATTTCGGGTACAGATACTAAGACTTGATCATTCATACAGTATGTGAAAATCAATGGGTTTTTCTTCCTATAAAATTTCATGACTTGACATTTTTTTACATTGAGGGTTAACTTATTTAGGATACACCAATCAGAAAAGCTAATGAGATTTGATTGTAATAATAAGCAGTCATTAATAATGTCAATAATTCGGTAAATTTTCATATCATCTGCGAACATCAAAATAAAGACACGTTTAAATACATTTGTAACGTCATTTATAAATATGTTGAAAAGAATGGGTCCTAGATGTGATCCCTGGGGCACACCGCTTGTAGCTGTAAAAGTGTAGGACAGTTGACCTTTAATGCAGACAGTAAGCTCTCGATTAGACAGATAATTCTTAAACCAGGATAGTACGTTACCGGTTATGCCAATTTTCGCCAGTTTGCTAACAAGAATTTTATGGCAAACCTTATCAAACGCTTTGCTGAAATCAGTATATATAGAATCGACTTGTTGTCTATTAGCAAGTGCATTTGTTATATAATTTTCGTACAGGGATAGATTGGTTAAGGTTGATCTGTTTGAAACAAAACCATGTTGGCAAGTTGTAATGATGGATTTCACGCTGGGGTTTATCTCTAGAAGAATTAATTTTTCAAAAATCTTGGGTATTGATGATTGGATACAAATTGGACGATAATTTTCAATTGCAGATTTATCCCCGCATTTAAATATTGGAGTTAAGTTACTTTTTTTCCAAAGTTTTGGGAAATTTCCCGTTGACAGAGACTTATTAAATAATATGAATAACGGAATGGATAAGCTGTCTGCATAGTTTTTAATCAAGATGGGTGGAATTTGATCCGGCCCGGAACTTAATTTTGGTTCAAGTGTTTTAAGGTAATTTGTAATGTCGGTGATGTTAATATTAATATTTGATAATTGCAAGTTTATATCAGAATTAAATTCCGGAATTTGTTCATCTGAAATGTTAGGTTCAAACGCATCTTTAAAGAAATCGGCAAACATGTCAACAATTTCTTTTATGTTGCCAGAACTCCTCTGTTTATGATTCATAGTTCCGGGGATCCCGACTTCATTTTTTTTCATAGACTTTACGTGTTTCCAGAAATGTTTTACATCATGATTTATAGTATTTTCCACTTCCATTATATAATTTTTATAACTATTTTTAGACAAATTTTTGCAAGCTTTCCTGACACTTTTAAATTTAATATAATTAGGTACAGATCTATGTTCTTTATAGATTTTATGAGATTCTTTTTTTAAATTTATCAAGTGAATTAATTCTTTAGTGAACCATATTGGATACGTTGATTCTTTATGTTGGGTAAGAGGAATATTATTTGAAATTACATTATTGAGTTGCGAGTAAAAATATTCAGTATTGTAATCAATATCACCGTCATTTAGACTTGTGCAGTCAATGTTAGACAGTACCTCATTAACTTTATTGTAATCTGCGTTTTTAAAATTATAACAAATTCTTGAGATTTTAAGATTATCATTTCCAGTGTAAGGTATAGAAATTATAAGTGTAGGATGGTGTTTATCTATAGGGACAATGAACTCAGGAGATTCGTATACATTTACATTATCTTCATTTGAGAATATCAAATCGAGAATGCGATTGTTAACATTGGGTACGTTATTAAATTGAGAAAGATTTAAATAAGAACACATATCCAGAATATCCCTTTCACAATCAGAAATTGGCGAGTAATTAGGATCATTAAACTTACAATTCGGAAGGTTGTAATCACCACAGACAATTATTTTGTGTGTTGGATATTTTGTTTTTACATACTCGACGTCCTCACAGTGATTTTTGTATATCGACAAGTCCGAGTTGGGAGGAATATATACACTGCCAATAATAGTTTTACATGATTTTCCGCTTAATAGTACAAATATTTGCTCAACATCATAATTTTTATGTTTAATTAATTTAGAGTTAGTGCTTTTATTCACTGCTATTAAGACGCCCCCTCCTCTTGATTTGGCACTAGTATTATGACTCCGGTCCATTCGGTATATGTTGTGATTCGGTAATCCGAGCTCCGCTGAATGAATGGAAGGTTCCAACCAGGTTTCGGTGAGTACGATGACGTCTTGTGTGATGGTAGGAGCTGTAACTTTGAATTTGCCGAGTTTTGATTTGATACCCCTGATATTTTGGTAGTAGATGCAGCATGATCCCGGCTTATGTTTATTAGCTGGCCTCTGTAATTTCACATCAACCACTTTCGTGCTTAATTCCATAACATTTCTGATATTCTGATAGTACAGGTTACATTTATTTAGTTTGAGTTTTTTGGCAAAACATCGATAATTTTGGGGAGGTTATTAATATATTTTATAGTTAAATTTGGTTCGCCATTTTTCTTTCTAGTTTCCAGTTCGTCCCGAAGCATCATAAGTTGTTTTCTTTGCTGACTCGTCTGATCGTTGCCGGCTTTAACACCATCTTTGAATTTTTTGTTATTAATTAAGATTGTCCGGGCTAAATGCTCCTCATTGAGTTCTATCTTGATTGGTCTACATTTGTTTGAAATTTTCTTCGTTCCCAACCTGTACATTTTAATGTCTTGAGTATTAATGGTAATATCAATATTTTTCAGGGCCGTAGTAACTTTTTTAACATCATCGGAAATATTTATAGATGTTAGATCTGACGTACTCTCCGGGACATTGAAGAGAATTATGTTTTTAGCACGAAGCTTCCTCTCTTCAATTTCGGTTAATACTTCACAAATATTAGGTGGAGGATTTGTGGGGTTAGTATCAGTAGATTGAGTAAGAGCTGCACTTTTTAAGGTCGATAATTCTCCTTCGAGAATACCCATCCGGACGGCCATTAATCCTGTTGTTCCCAAGAGTTCCGTTTTTAAAGGTGTTATTTTTCCCATTTGTTCCTTTGTGAATTTGTTACCCGGGTCATTTATAATTTTGATAAGGGAACTAAGTATATCTTTTGCCTTTGTCATGTAGTTGAGCGAGTTTTCGTTTAGATCCATGTTTTATAAGAGTTAAGACGATGTTTACACTATTCTTTGAAAAATTGATACTAGCGCCTATTTCCCGCAATCAGTTAGGCACGATTCAAAAATGATGACACTATTAGCCAATAGCGAGAAAATGACGACACTTGCAACCAATGACAAACTTATTTTTTGCGCATGCGCGTTCTGTATGTTTATGATTTCAGAAATGTTTTTATTTGATATTTTTAAAACACGATACTGCTCAGCACACAATATATTTAAGAAATATAACTGACTGATTTTTGAAAACACCAAGTAATATAAAGTATTTAACACTTTTTGTTTGTATTTACTTGCAAATCCTTACTGTTTATGCAATTTTAACATGGAGCGTATTTCACTGTGAACTCTAGGTTGTAGGTATTGTTGTATATGAATATATGTGAATGGTATCTGAACTCGGGGACGCCCGAGGAAGACATGGCACCACCAAGTGAATCAGGTACTTGAGTCGGACCATGTCAAGAGTCAGAATAATAGAAGAGTATGTATGAGACGATGTACGAATGTTAATTATGCAAGGAGTGTGTGGTGTGACCGAATTGTTTGTCGGTCTGTCCTCTCTGCCTACCCCTGCGGGGAAACGGCATGATGGTTAATTAGTTAGTTAGTTATGACCTCTCATATTATTACACTTCCTTTGGCCCTCTTTAGCTTACGGGCCACACTGCGTGTACTATAAATATGAGAACCGTATATTCTACTGGATTATACTAGGATTGCGTTCGCCTTTAAGAATATTACCTTTACAAACAACCAAAATTATTTTATTATGTAATAAAGAGTAAAAATAAAGGTTTTTTGGTTTTCTGGATTCTTTCCATAGGTATTTGAGTGGGGATTATCTAAATTTTCGGCTCTTTATGAAAAATGAACGGCGTTTGTTGTGCTTCTTAATATATTGTTCTAGTATGCCAAATCGTCGAAAATGTAATTCTTGTATTTGTTTTAATAATTTATAATTTCGTTCTTTAATGAGTGCTCATAGGAGAGTAAACGCAAATTTTATTTTTTGTTTTTGTGTTTAGTTAGTAGAACTCCATTTTTTTTTAAATGTAATAAAATCCGCATATATTCTTAATATTGTTTTTTAAATGACTAAATGGTGAACTAACACAAATTATTCAAATAAAAATTACTTGCGCACGCTGGAATCGAACCCCGGAGGCCGTCATCTTATCTTTTATTAGTTTTTTTTTAGATTTTTGAATTTATTCATTTTTTATAACTTACACGTTAATTATTTATATTAAGATAATAAGTACATATTTCTAATTATAATTAAAACATATTTACCTTTACGAGAGTCCAACACTCGTGTGTAGTTATATATCTGCAATAAGCAGTTGTCCCTTACAGGTATAGTAGCATCTATTTCCAGCAAGTAAAGGTCATTTTAGCTCAGTTGGTAAAATTTTATTTTGATGTTATTGTTAAGTTTAGTATTAAGCATTGGTTTTTATTACAGATAAATTACACAATGAGAAAACAGCCTTGTAATTTCACCTACATTGCCAAATCATACATACCGAACTATTCTGTCTTTGCGGTCACCAAATGCATGGATAATTCAAAGAAAACCACATATTCCAGGCGTGCAGCAAACGCACTTGACTAGAGAATTCAAAACACTCTAAAAACAATAATGTATTTTATTTATTGGTGGAATTTGGAATTAACGAGAGTCAAATTTTGCTTCGTAAACTTGGGCATGAATGGGCATTGGGTGGTGTTGTAAATTGTATTTTTTTATTAATTTTATGTACGAAATAAAAAAGTCGCACATTTAACAGATCTGAATAGCCAGGTACTTCCCTCTTTCCCATCTCCTTCCTCTCCACATTACCTTCCGCCTTACAACATACCTACCTCATTTGGGAATGCCATAGCCTCACTGCCTCCAGATGTTAAGGAGCAGTTGGGACTGTTGTGGTGTCTACACATGAAAACAATCAAAAACAGGAATTTCCGAGGTTACAGTTAAAATAAACTTATTCCACGTTTGAGTTTTATAAATGCTTTGTTTTTAACTATTTTCCAAAAAATTCGATTTATTTCGAACCTCGAAAGACGGTCGCGTTGATTTGATGTCATCTGCACTACCAAACCGTTCACCGTGAAAAATATAAGAATTGTACTGAAAATTAAAAACTTTTAAATAACCAATTTTTTTCTGAATACATTTTTCGCCCGTAATATGTACATACAAACGAACCCATCATTTATGGTTAAGGGGGTATTTGCAAAAACCGAAATAATATTTCGGGGCGGAGAGGAATGAAGTATGTTGGAACGGGGAACACGCGGCGACGTGCTGTGGTCAACTCAGTTCGAACAGAGCAGCGATGAAATCCACTAGATAGTACCCATGAGTAAGGTTTGAACATGAAACGCTTAATAATGAGCGTCTTTCAAATAAAGTTTATTAAGTTGAGTATGCATTTTTAGGTAAATTTCGATAGAAGAATTGCAGAAGGAGCTCATGATTTTATGAGATTTAGATGAGATTATCAGATTTCTATCAAACTCGTTTGATAAATTTTCGATACTATCAACTACACTGCTAGACGGTAAGCAGTACCTTATGACTCGTAACCGACGTGTTCTTCATTGACAGATGTCAAAACAATACGGTATTTATTTTCATAATATCTGATCATAATTATATCTGAATATATTGGCAAGATAAATAAAATATCGGTCATTTTCAATATTTATTATTATTTTTTGCAAAAAAGTTACATAAAACAAATAATTATGTAATGTAAAAAGCATAAGATTATTTTTTTATATAAAGGCCATCATTTATTATTTTATCAGTTAGGAATAGTAAAAATAATTTACATAATAATTTACTAGATGTCATTACAAAACAAATCAATAATATAATCGTTCCCAATCAGCACGGCTTTATCACAGATAGAAACACTTTAAGTAACTTAATCATTTATGAAAATTATGTAACTGATTCCCTTATCCACAAGCATCGGGTGGATTCGATATACACTGATTTTTCCAAAGCTTTTGATATAGTTAGGAGACATATTCTTGTGTATAAACTAAGTCTTTTGGGCATTAAAGGAACCTTATTGATCTGGATCAACAGTTATCTTAGTAAAAGAAAGCTTTATGTTAAAATAAATTCCGTAGAATCTTACATCTTCGAATCCATATGTGAAGTTTCCCAAGGATCTCACCTCGGACCAACTCTGTTTTTATTATTTATAAATGACATTTTTGGTGTATTTAAAGATGTACAAGTTCTGCTCTTCGCTGATGATTTGAAAATATATAGAATGATACGTACTATAGAGGATTGCCATATTTTGCAATCAAATTTGTATAAATTGTAAATTGTATCATTGGTGTGTGATCAACTAATTATTTCTTAATATTCAAAAGTGCTAAGTTATTCGTTTTCGTAAAATCCAAAGTCATGTTACTTATGAATACTCTTTAAATAATGTACTATTGACATCAGTCGCTCAGATCAGCGACTTGGGGGTTATATTTGATGAAAAGTTAACATTTACTCTGCATGTAAATGATATAACAAAGAAAGCTAAAAAATGCTTGGTTTCATATGCAGAACAGCGAGTGGTTTCAAGTCACTTGAATGTTTGAAAACATTGTACACTTCTTTAGTAAGAAACCAGGTAGAGTATAATTCGCCTATTTGATCTCCATTGTATAAAACGCTTTCTGACAATATAGAAAGGGTACAGCACATATTTTATACAGGAATAGTGCATCCTTATGATGCTTCCGTACGCTCAAGTATGAAGCTGCCTCTGCATAATTATTAAATCTTACAAATGACTTGTAACAATAACATTAATATAAAAAACTAAAAAAAAATATTCAATCAACTAGCATTTCGTCGAAATCTAAACGACGCTTTCCTAATTGACGTTCTTTACATACTATTGCGTCTAAGATATATGAAGGATCACGAACATTCATAGACCTTGTGACTCGAGGATCGATAAGCCCGGGAAGAATGCAATCCATTTAACAATTGGTTAATTTAATAAGCATTTTTATTTCCCAGAACTTGTCATCTCGAAGTATACTCTCAACTTTTAGAGGGAAGTGTGAGCCAGTCCAAACGGCAAAAATGCAATGACTTTTCTTACTAATGTGTAATTGGCCCTGCACCTGGAAACACCAATCGTGATTTTGGTTTACGCGATATTTTTCGTTTTCTAATTTCCAAAACGTTATTTTTTTTTTCAATTGCGTCTTCAACAGACATACTCTTTGCAGAAGATGGGCATTTAATTTCGACGATACAGTTATTACCGGACAGACCATCAGGTGTAGCTCTCTGATCTGAAGGTGACACTCTGTTCAATAGTTATGGACTCTTGTTCACATAACTGCCGAATTGCGATTGGCTCATTTATTTTCCCATATTTAATTGATTCAATATTTTGCAAAGAACCTCCATATAGTAAAGTTTTAACTAATGGCGCACAACTTATCATTCTTCTCTTACAAATCTTACCAAACCACGACGCTGTTAAAAGATTTCGACGCCTTTCTAACCATTCACCACTCTCAGACTGTAAAATGGTTTCCCTTTCAATTCACCGACGTTCTGGGGAAGAACATTGCAAATCTTTGAAAAACTGCCTTTTTGCAGCATCAAATGATATATTATCCATATCCGGCTTTTGACATGCATCGCCATATTCGGAATCTGGTTTTAATGAATTTAGTGTTTTATTATTTTTTTGTTTTGTACTTATAATTTTGGTTACTAAGTTTTCTACGTTTATTGCTTCAAAACATTTCTAGACATTTCGCGGGCTGCTATCAAAAACCGTTTTATGGAGAACATAATGTGGCCGTTTTGTATTAAACGCAACAACAGATGCTGCGCACCTCCCAGTATAAGACTGTTTTGTTGAAAAATTTATTCTTTTCCCACCTATCATTTTGGCGACAACGCTGTTATATGATTCCGCAATATTGCTATCAACGTTATATATTAAGCTGCGGGAATTTGAAGCTAAACGCGAATAAAGTTGGGAGAGTTTGGAAAATAAGTTGCACAATTTTAAATCTTGAATGTAGTTTTTCTCATCCACATGCTTACAGTAATAGTCGTCACAGGTAGCGTGGTCGCCAAACACATGTTTAATGCTATTTAGAATATCTTTATTTAAATTCCCGACTTTGGTATCCATCAAACAATTTTCTGAAATCCTATATTTAATAGCAGATGTGATTGATCTACGCAAGCGAAGTAATCTTTCACTGATAATTTTGCGTAATCGTATAGGCGTATAGGGTACTGGGTATCTAATGAAAGTAAACTGATTTTAGTTATATAATTACGTAGAAGGTGATTCCGACATTCGATTTTCTCTACGGTTATATTTGAATAGGGTCGAGCTTCTAATATTTTCTTATATGTACTACAATCGCCATCTGCTATTAACTTGGAATATATCAATCCGTGTGTGGCTAATGAGTTTTTAAATCCTTCAAAAATTATTTCGGATTCCGCCGCTTGAAGAGCCTACGTAATTCTTATAGCACTTATGTTCGGGTGGGGTCACGCTTTTATTTGAGGCCCGAGTGCAAGTCATACAAAACTTATTCTTGACACCCATATACAAAACTTTCTTTGTCCTATATCCAATAATTACAGCTGCGCCAGATAAAGCAACATATTTTGTCTTATAAGATCTTTTAGACCAACACCCATCTGCCACAACTGTAATCATTGGAACCCCATCCCTGTTAACATCACCGGCAATTTGGGCTAACGTAGCCTCCTCTTTGGCGGCTTCTGCCATCGTCTTAACCTTAGTACGGTCACCATTCACACGCCCTTTCATTTGATTTGCTGTACTGTCTGTTACTCATACAAGGGATCCCTGCTACTGCCGTTAGTTCTTTTAGGTTAGAATAGCCAGATCCAATACTTATAATTCCAGAAACCATTGAATCAGAAACATTCGTATCATCTTTCACGTCTTCGCAGGTAAAAATACTAAATTTGTTCTTGCACATATTACAAATAAATGTCAATACTGAATTAAATCCTGATTGCTTCTCTTCAACTATCTCCAAGTTAGATAATGTACACTCATAAAGAGAGTTGTGGTGCTGCGAAATTTTGTTTAATTGTTTTTTTTTTAAATGTATAACTACTATTCTTCTTCCTTCCAGAATAACGGGTTTCTTCTTTTCCTGTGTAAACAAAACTTTTACTTTATTTACGTAAATTGAAAATAACATGTATTTGAAATTCTTTTAAGATAAATTATTGTTACAACTAATAAAACTGTATAATTAGAAATTTATGTAAAAGCACAGTAGGGCGTGAATAAATAAAACTAGGAATACGATTCTAGTGAAGGGGCACTCTCTAATATTCTGTGCCGCTGGTAGTCAGCCAGCTGGCCAAGTGTTGCATAAAACGAGATTTATAGTAAAAAAGTCAACTTGGGCTAGAAATGATACATAATAACATAACGACTAGCCTTTAGTGTGATCTCTTTTCTCATGTGCCTACACATTTACGTATTTATTTTTTGTAAAATGAAACGTGCTCTCACGCCGAACTCACCTCGGTTACTGAAGATAAATAACTTGCGTTGTGATTTATATAATGCGGTGATACAAGGAACAATATCTTAGTATTAAAAAACTGTTTTTATTTATTTAAGCATTGTTTTAAAATTCTTTTCTAAATAATTTTATTTTCTCATCGTTTAGACGACATTGACGTGGTGATAATGTATTTATTTAAAATTCTTCTGCATTTAGAATTAAAGGATATAATCGAACTTAAAGCTATTTTTAGAGGTTCTGTATATATTTTTTTACGCAATTGTTTTAAACATTTTAAAGCGTTTTGTTTTTTCATTGTTTAGAAGAATAAATTATCTGTTCAAAACATAATATTATTTTCTTATAAACAATATGGAAATTTATAAAAAACTGCGTCAAAAACCGCAATTATGCTGCGCTTGCGGTAACATCCCCTTAATCGAACACTACGATTTGACCCTAAATGTATATATTATATATCAAATCATTAATTGAGAATTCAGAGTCGAGGAGTTATGCCCGTTGTCGGCCCGCCTTCCCTGTTTTCACGGAAAACTAGTTTCTAAATTCATTAGAATATTACCCATGACTTTATTTGTAAGATAATGACTACTGAAACACAGTGACAAGATTATGTAATTTACATTTTTAAATTAGCAAAACAAATTGGGGAACCCTAGTGACCCCATTCGGATCTAATGTGGTTTTTTCTCTCAGGGACGAAAAGGTTAATGAGCTAAATATAATTTTCACACTTTTCTCGAGTATTCGTTCGCAGCAGAGGAATAAAAATCAAGTGCAGGTGAGTATTATTTGATTGGTTTTATTTTTTTAGTTATAAGCTCCGAAATATATATATTTTTTTTAGGTATAAGCTCTGATACATATCATTTCTTCAGAAAGAATATTTTATTAAAAGTGTTGAAATATTATAAAGGTGAAGATAGATCCAATATATAATTTTAAATTAATTTTTTGAAATAGTTTTAGGAAGTCTAAGAATTCTCGCTCCCTTACAAATATCCAGCGTTGAACACCTATAGTAAAAAGGGATATATTCTTAGTTGATTTTATATCGGTGCTCAAAGAGTTGTATGTTTTAGGGGCGATGAACCAGAATTGCCGCTGAGCGAATGTGGTTCTAGTTTTAGGGACCTCGCATCCCAGGTTTGATGAAAAGCGAATGTGTATACTTGATGTTGTGGAGCCACCAGCTGGTTATTTTTACGTATGTAGGATAAGCTTGTCTAAGTGAATCCTTGGCGAATATCTAAGACCCTGATTTTAGCGAATAGCAAATTGGAGGGGTGTGTAGGTTGGCCTTTAAATATAATTCTCAGTATTAGTTTTTGTACTGTAATTTTTGGATAAATGAAGGGTTCAGCACAACCACCCCATCCCACAATACCATAAGTTGCAATGGATTGAAAAAGGGCAAAATATACACTTCTTAGAGTTTGTAGGTCTAAGAAGGATCTAAGAAAGCAAAATATATGGCAGAGCCTACGAAGTCTTTTTACTGTGCCACTGATATGTGCTTCCCAACGTAGTTGGTCATCTATGAATTTTCCCAAATAATTAACTTCCTTTGATGATTTTAGAGTAGGACATGTGCAATTAATATTAGGTGAGCTTTAAGGCGAATGTATATTGAGTAAACATCACTGAATTATTGGTTTAGGATAGCTTTTGGGGAAATTATGTTTTCGTTTAGAAAACGTCATAAATTGTGTTTTGTCTATATTAAGTGTGAGGACGTTTGTATCTAGCTTATGTTTTATTTTAATTAGGTCAATATTAGTTTTGTTAGAAACTGCTAGCCATGTTTCGGCTTCAAATATTAAGACTGTATCATTGGCTAGTGATAATATCTTACCTCCAATATCCATAGTACATCATGATTATATGTATATAAGAAATAGAATTGGTCCTGGTACACTGCCTTGAGGCACGCCGAAGGACATTGATAATTTTTTGCTTAAATGAATTTTGTCAGATTGGATAAGAGTTTGTTGAATTTCGTTTGTTAGAGTTTTCAAACCAAGTGTAGGGTACCCCTGTTATTCCGATCTGTTGAAGTTTTTTGAGCAGTAAGGGGTGGGATACCGTATCAAACGCTTTTGCGAGATCGAAATAAAACAGCTAGTGGTTTGCGACCAATGTCGAGATTATGTGAGGGCGGCTATTGCATCTGAAGTACTCCTGCCTTTGCGGAAGCCATATTGGTTATCCGATAGTATTTTGTTATCTTTAAGAAGATCACCGCTTTTACTATGATTTTAGATACTGTACTATGTTCAGATATGGGTCGGTAGTTATTAAATTAATTATAATGTAAAATAATTTTTGCTAAGTAAGGTCCGATATTAGAGAAAAATTTATTGAAATGGTCCGATATTTTTTCAGGGTCAGAGTTTTCGTGTATTGTTTGACCTTTGATATTAATTACAAATATTTTTTTACAGTTGTTTCTATAGCGTTTGTAGAATAATAGAGATGCATAATCGTTGGGATACAGACGCTGTGAATCTTATCACGTTTTCTGATACAGTGGAGAATATCAGCAGTTATCCTTGTTTTCAGTTTAGCATTGTATCGTTTTTTTTTAGTTTTGGTGTAGGATATATCATCGGCCAAGTGGTCATGAAAAGTATTAATAAAAGAATCACATGCAGAGGTGGCATCGGTACAAGAATATGTAAGTTCCCAGTTTTCTTTAGAGACATTGTTTAGGAGAGCGTCGTAGGAGATCTTTTTTTGGGTGAGGGTATTTTGTGGCGATTTGTGCATTGTTTGGGTGAGGTAAGTTATGATTACATTGTGATCTGTGACACATTCTAATGTTGACACTAACGCCATCGCTTTTAATTTAGTTATGTAGTGTATTGTAGTGATTGTAATTTCTTATTACTTTTGGGATGACATTTTCTTTCATTCACCATTCGCTCAAAACAATTACACTGAAATCTGCGGCTAGGTCAGTGAGAAGAATTAAGAGTTCATAAAAAACTTCTTATGTTCATAGGAAATATCTTTTGTTTAATATTCTTCCCCTTAGCTTCTTTTGAATTGAATTGGATAGAAATAATTTGCTTGGCCGGATAGTTGTAGAAGCTTATGAAAGAATTATTATTTGGTAGGTCGCTGCAGTCTAGGGCCGACTTCAGTAGTTAAATGAATTTTCGTACGTTATCATTTTGCTTCACTTAGACTTCTTGTATGTCGGAAGAATTTTCAAGTGCGCTTTGTTGGATATGATTTACAGAGAGTTTGATTTTGATTTTTAGTTTTTTTTTGGTTTGTTTTTTTTTTAAATTTCTTTTCTCAAAATCATCAATTTTGTTCTAGCAGAATTCTACGCTCTTTACTAGGTCTTGTATATCGTATTTAATATCTAACATTAGTTTATTTAAGCCTTTTTTTAAATTTTCAAGATCAATTCCATAAGTCATTTTTTGTAATAATTGTTCTTTGAAGCTTTCAAATATATGAACCATATTACTTTTTGGGGCTTTTTTTTAAAGATGGTTTGATTTAGATATTCATAATTTATATCTGTTAAATTTTATATTTGTATTAAATTTTATTAAATTTGCACTGTTGTGAAATTTATCGGCTTACTTCTGGTTTTTGAAACATATTTCTCGGTAGGTAACTGATTACGTTTTGTTCACTGGTCGATAGATGGTTAAGTAAGACAATAATAAATTAAATAATTATTAAAATTATATGGAATTATTTAAGTATTTTGAGGTTTTTTAAGTATGATTTTATTTATATATTTAGTTTTTTATTCAGAAATAAAGTCCGCGGTAGATGCCCTCTAAAATATTTACAAATGTGTTGTTTTCGCGATTGAAAAAAATTTACTTTCAAAGCTTGACTGGGAAAACAATTAGCTTCTAGTCCAACAAAAGGCAAAACGCAAAAAGCAAAACATTGCCCTCTTCGCATTGCGACACAATGCGAAGAGGGCAATGTTAATTGTTGGGCAATGGCAACCAAATCAAAATTGGATTGGGGTTATTTTTATGTCAATAGGCCGTGTCTAGTCCTTTTAAGAAAATGGTGTGAAAACATAATTTTTCAATTTGTTTGTGATAAAACAGAACCATTGTCGTGTGAAAATGTTTTGTTGTTTTATGCAATCGATCATTTTTATTTAAAAATATGTATTGAGATAATGAATGAACGCAATTGTCTTAGTGCAATAATATTGACTATGGTGGCACTTTTTAAATCATAATGTTTTAAAACATTACGACAATCAGTCTTACTCATAATGAAATCCCTAATACGACGATAATACCCCGTATTAGCTATACAGGGGTGGGGGCCTATACTGGTCAGATTAAAAATATTTACTCATAATCATAAATTTTCCCAATATAGCTCGACCGCTGGATTATGGAATATGATTTTTTTACAGTAGCAACACTTGAAAAATTTGACATTTCGCGGCGTGTTGCCAACTTCACGTTTATTCATATGTCAAAAAAGTAATCCGAGAGTTGGTTTGTTTATCTTTGAATAATCTAAAAATGGATAATGTTGAGATTAATTTGGAGGTAGAATTAAAAAGGCGCAAGCGTAACAAAAATTGGGGTGACGTTGAAAAGGTTTGTTAACTTTTATCTTGGCTCTAATGTTTTGTTTACTTGTTTGAAATTAGTGTAAGTATAATGATTGTTTTCCTTGTAGGCCTTGTTGAAGGACTGTGTGGCTGAACACGTGAGGGCTGTAGAAAATAAAAACTCGGACAGTAACACCCTAATTGCCAAGAGGGAAGCTTGTTTTATTAAAGGAAGTATACCTCCATAATATATCCGCATTGTTAACTTTTCTACAGATTAAACTTTAAATTTGTCGCTTCGTAGCTTTGACATCCATTTCAAATAAAAAAATTATCATAGTATAAAATTAATTAGGTAAAGGTATGCAAACCACATAATTAATAGCACACTATTTTTCAGATTCAACACACTAAGTGACCAAAAAAGAGATATGGGTCAGATACAAGCTCAATGGAAGATGCTCAAATTGGCTTGTAAGAGCCAATTGAGCCGGTATAGGAGGGAAGTGATGGCAACAGGTGGAGGTCCCCAACCACCAAGTCCTTCGCAGGATATTCTCTCGATGGTGGATTTGTTACCACATGAATTCGTAACGGACAAAAATGTTGATGATAGCGATTCAACATTTAAAGCAAAGGTGAATATATTTTTATCGAATCAAGCAAATACTTTGTGGTGTGACATTATATATTAAATGGAAAAACACACTTTGTAAAACACAACTTTTTATATGAATTAATATTGGTAATTGTGTTTTATTATTACAGATGAATTTTCCTACATCAACCCCTCACTCCACACTGCCACACTCTGTTCCCAATAGGAAGTTGTCTTTTGAGGTAATATACCTAAACCTACTTAAATGATCAGCGCAAAAATGAGTGCTAACTATTTGCAATATTTAAAGCAGTAACTTTTCAGTTGGACATAATCTTTTGTTTATATCAACAGGAATCAGTATCGAATAACAAAACTGCTGCTTCGGAGAGAGACGGAAGACGTTTAAGCGAGAAGTTTCGGACTGAGGTACGTTTTTACTGCCAAGATACTCAAATAGTATTGTTATTTTCCTAAGAATTCAATGTAGATACAAATAACATGTGTTTTTTTCAGTGAAGCTGATTCACCACCACCGCCACTATCACCACAAGCACACACCATCCAGCATGTCCCGCTGCACGCTTGCCCTCCACCTCTACCTCCACCTCCACCTCGGAGGCGACCACGCCATAAAGTAAGTATTTCTTCACACCACATTTTTGTTTGCTCAACTGACTTTATTGTCGTACCAAAACTGAAAGTTTACTTAGAAAAACAATAACTCATATATGAATATTATTTTTTTTATGTATAAAATGCACGATAATTAAGAGATTTGCAGAGAATAGATTAAAACACCGTACTAGGTGACTGCCTGTTTCATGGTGACTAAAGTTGAATATAGTTATTTTGTATGTAGTGTTGAACATATGGATTAATAAAAATAATAATTGTAAAGCGCCGTTTTTGTGAGAAATCACCTCTGCTGTACACTTTGTTATATATAGGCACTATCTAAGTTTATTATTTACAAAGATACATAATCATACTTACCTGGATTGGAAATTGGAAAAATTATAATAGAAAGTTGGAAATAGAATAATTATGTTAAACCAGTTGTGAAAAGTTTGTCATTTAATGTTTTTATTTTCAGGAAGACGACTTAGCCCAAATGAAAGCGAACGTCTTTGAAGAAACATTAAAAATAATGCACCTTGAGCACCAAAAAAAAATGGAGTACTTGTTCAGGCTCATGAAAGACGAATCCAGGGCCAAAATTCGTCTACAGGAAGTAGAGTCACAGACCAAGGTTAGCTTGATGAAGAAGGAAAGTGACATTGTCTACAGGATGAAGAGTCGCAGACCAGGATTAGGTTCATGGAGGAGGAACACAAAATTAAAATGTCGATGCTGAAAGATGGATGGATAGCCAAATAATAATTTTATTTTATCTATATTTCATATTTTAGTTTACATTTATTAATGTTCTTCACTGTGCTAAATAAAAATGTACAGACGTACATCAAATTGAATTCCTTGTAATATAAATAGACCAGCTCAACGCCCATGTAAACATAATGAGGAAATCTATAAATGGTTTCTCAGTTAGGTGAATTACACATGACTATAAATTAAGCACGTTGTAAACTGATTTCCCTAAAATAAAAATAAATAAACAATATTGATCATACCTTAGTCTTATTATTATATCTTCATTATTGTGTAATATGCATTTGTGTCGCAGGTACATTATACTATTGAGTATGTACATTTTTTTCAGTGTAATATAATTATATATGTAGATACAATCGTATCGAGTACATACTAATACATTTAAAAATGTTGATCAATGAACACCTGTCTAGTGGCATTTCCAATATGATTGATTGGGGCTACTTGTTCATTTGGGGCTACTTCCATGAAACCACCACCACCTGCTTCTGCTCCTGCACCCTCATCATGTTCTTCATCATCATCTATTCCAAATTACAAATCATAGCATTAGTACATACAAAACTCTAATGTAAGGAATATCTAAAAACTGACTAACATATTATATTATGTTTCATTTTAACACATCTTTTATTTTGAGTTGTTTTCTTACCTAACTGAGGATCATTCATATCGATGGCAAGACAATGGAGAACAGCAAGAGCTACGATAGTTGTCTTGATGGTATCGAGAGATCCTGACATACCCCGCAGCAGGCAACGAAATCTCTGTTTCCATACCCCAAAACATCTCTCCACCGTGTTGCGAGTAGATATTTGAGCCCTGTTATACGCCACTTCTCTGGGGTTTCTTGGGTTCCTAACTGGGGTGAACAGATATGGTGTACAGGCATAACCTCCGTCTCCCAACTGTCGTCCGTTGAAGTGACCTTCTTCAAACCTCTGCTTGATGGAACTTTCCCGGAAAATACGAGCATCGTGAGTACTGCCTCTCCAATGAGCAACAATATCCATAATTTTTAGTTCTGCATTGCACACCACCTGGAATGAATTTATTCATGCAATCAATGTTGGTTAATGTTTATATTTCAGACACGTATTGAGGTTTATCACTTTACAAACCTGGACATTTAAGGAATATATCCCCTTCCTATTGATGTAATATTGGCCGGCATCACCCCCAACTTTCCTTATTTTAATGTGCGTGCAGTCAATGGCACCCATTACTCCAGGAAAACGTTTTATTCCTTGGAACTTTGCAACTGTTGATTGTTGCTCTTCAATAGATTGTGGCATTTTAATGTACTGTGGAGCAAGGCGGGCAAATGCAGTTGCGACCCTTTTGGCAATACGGGACATTGTCTGTTGACTAAATCCATGTAAATCTGCACAATCATCTTGTATCTGCGAAAAAAATGTTATAATAATTTTAAAACTGTTTAGTTATCGATTTTGCTGATTTGTTTCACAGGAATGCAATTATAGACACTATCCTTACCTCGTTTCTGCCCCAGTATCGTATGGCACAAAGAACTTGGAGATCGGTAGATATTTTTCCACCCCGTTTGTTATTGACATGCAAATATGGCCGTACCAAATCGATCAAACGTCTCATATTTGCTTTGGTGAATCTATATTTGGACCTAAAATCTCCTTCCGTTAGCGCCGTAAATGGGTCATACCGCTTTTTGTATGTTTTCCGTGCCCGTGGTGGATGAATACGGTCAAGATTTGCCAAAGCTCCAGTCAAAACGTCAAAATTGTCAAAGTCAGCCATTTCCGAATTTATAATACGGCCGTATAATACTGCCTAATCCTGCTCTTCGGGTGGGTTAAATTCTGACGTCTGCTAATACGGTCAGATTAGGCAATGCGCATGCGCGCGAGTTGGCGCTATTATGAGTAAAAATTTCACTTAACCTGTCCGTATTATCTACGTGTTGCGATTATGAGTAAGGCTGATGGTGTTTAGTGTTGCATACTTACATTTATAGTAACTCTCATAAAAACACATCAGAAATGTGTTCGCCGTTAATAATGAAAAAAAATACTTGCCTTTTAAGTATTTAAATTAATTTACGTATAATGTATAATGAAACATTTTCATGGTTTTTATCTTATACATTATTTTAAGTTTTTTTGGTACAATTATTTTTTTCCATGCATATAATTTATTAAAATTAAAAAAAAATACGCTTTTAAAAAAACACTACCTTTTATCATTTAAAATAATTTACGTGCATGTTTAATAAACAAAACTTTTACCAGATAAATACATATTTTTAAAAAGGCATTATATCGTTTAAACGACAAAATATTATGTGTATAGGTATTTTTATAAATTATTCATTTTTTTATGCAAATTATTTTTTTTCGTATATAATGAAACTCCATTTTTAATTGCTGTGGCTCAGTCTGTTTGTGCAGATAGAAATATAATAGCGCATGTTTCTTTTATATCCAACAAAGACATAATACACAGTTGCTGTTTCAGAGTGCAAAAATTTTACCTGTTGAGGCTATTCTATGGCAAAAAATCATAATTCAGTATATATTTACCACGCAGCATAAAGAGAAATTAGAACATAAAAACAGCACTAAATTCGGGTTTTTTTTTCCTATTATTTCTGGCTTTCACCCTTCAAGGGTGTTCTTGGCCATCATTTAAAATTATTGAGAAATGAAAGGTGAATTTAAATGTTAATTTTATTTAAATAGGTAAATTTCAAAATTATAATGAAAATTGGAGTCGAGTTCAGACTTAGAAGAGATGAGATGTTGAATGGAGGGGAGGCAATTTTAGATAAGGCTTGATAGAAGAGAGGATATTTGTTTAGAGAGGGACAACCAAAAAATATGTGGTCTAAAATTCCCACTTCTAGACCACAGAATGTACAATCTGGGGAGTCAACAACGTGAATTTTAAAAAGGTGGGAAGGAACGGAACAATGTCCGATCCTCATTCGAATGAGTGAAGAAATTTATTTTTTGGAAAAATGAGGGAATTGCTGTAACCACGGTTTTGATGGAATAGTCCTTTGTATTGAGGCATAGCAGGCTCCCTTGGATTGAATAGCAATGTGCCAATACTCCGACCAAACATTACGGGATCTATCTTTGATGATGGAAAAAATGTCAGATAGGGGAATGTGGTTTACGAGGGTAACAACAGGGTTGGACGCTCCTTGTTTTGCCAAGGCATCCGCAATATCATTACCCATGATACCAACATGTCCAGGAATCCAAATCAGAGTTACAGTTTTACCAGAGCTTTGAATGGAGGCTATCATCTCTCGAATAAGGCATACAAAGTGATCATCAGGATGAAGAAGAGGACTGGATTTAAGTTTTTGGAGGGAACTGGGAGAGTCAGAGAGAACGAGGGAATGTTCAAAATTATTTTTGATTATATATTTGAGAGATTCTATTATTGCAATGCACTCGGCTGAAAATATTGAAAATTGATTTGAAATTGAATGAAATATTCTGTCATTAGAATTATTGTGGTAAACGTATATACCTATACCACAGTTAGGAGAGTCGGGAGATTTGGATCCATCAGTAAATAAAAGAGAAAAGTTGGGCCATTTAGATGAAATAATGTCATTGAACATATTATTGACAGTTCGGGCCGGGAGATTGGAATGACTTTTAAGGATTCCGATCCCTTCTATTATTGTTGGGGATAGGGTGACGTGACTATATTTTAATTTGTATAAGGGAAGTAGATCATTTTGGATGATGTGAAGCTCTGAGAGAGACTTAAATTTTTTACAGATGTCAGGAAGAGGTTTAGTTGAAGCTCTGATTGTAGATGAATGGGTTGAGTCAATGAACAACGAGACGCTGGGGATAACCTGATGACATTTAGAATTTAAACATTTAAGAACAAATTTGTCAGCAAATAGTTGACGCCTTAAATAAAGAGGAGGATCAGAACATTCTACTTGAAGGGAATTGATGGGTGACGATTGCATCGCTCCAGTTATAATTCGCAAAGATTTAGATTGAATTTTGTCTAATTTATCAAGTACATTTTTTGAGGCAGTACTAAAAAGTGGGCAGGCATAGTCAAGATGGCTTCGAATAAGTGCGTTGTAAAGCAACTTAATGCAAGTAGGGTGAGCACCCCACCAAACGCCAGATAATGATCTGATGATATTTAATTTTTTTTCGCATTTAGTAACTAAATTATTAATATGGGAAGAACATTTAAGTTTCCTATCAAATGTTACTCCCAAAAATTTTACTTCAGAAACGTTGGGGATTGGAGAATTTTTAAATAAAATTTGAACGGGGGGGTTTTTATGGCGGTTTGAGAAGGTGACACACTGAGTCTTTTGGATTGAAAGTTCAAGACCATTTAACGTGAGCCATGTGCAAAGGGCATTCATGGCTTCGTTAAGATATTTGACGGCGAGAGGGATGATTTTGGATGATAAGAAGAAAGCTATGTCATCTGCGAACTCAATAACTTTTACTTGTGGGGGAATAGCGACATGCATATTATATGTGTATATATTATACAGTAAGGGGGACAATAAATCGCCTTGTGGTAAACCCTTCCAAATAGACCTACTTTGAGGAAAAATATCTGGAAGTTCAATGAAGATTTTTCTATCTAGAAATAGATTAATAATAGATTGGACAAACATGGGGGGAAGGCCGAGGCCTAGAAGTTTTTTTTCAGGATTGGGATGGAAACATTGTCAAAGGCGCCTTCTATATCTATAAAGACGGCAAGACAAACTTCCTGTTTAGAAATTGATAAATAAATATCAGTGCTGATGATGGCAAGGTTATCCTGAGTGGATTTTTTTTCCTAAATCCAAATTGAGATGGAGAGAGAAGCTGTTTACTCTCGAAAAAAAATTCTAATCGATTGTTAATTAATTTTTCATAACGTTTACTGAGGGTGGATGAAAGAGCGATTGGCCTGTAGTTGGATCCAGAATTTGGTGATTTGTTTGTTTTTAAAATAGGGATGATTATTTGAGAACTCCAGTCATCAGGCATTATACCAGTCTGGATGATTTTATTTAAGATGCTTAAGAAGTGGTTTAGAACATTATCATTACTATTTTTGATTATGCTGTAAGGTATACCATCTCTGCCTGGAGATGAGTCCTTGACTGTTGATAAACAATTTTTTAGCTCAATTAAGGTGAACGGAGAGTCTAGCCAATGATAAGACATAGGAGTATTATAGATGGGCGTTATTTCATCTAAGTTAGGTACAGAAGGGGGGGCAATTTTGTCCAAAAATTCATCGATCCATTTAGAATGAGGCGCTCGAGGAGATGGTGAACTGAAGGAGGATCTAAATCTTCGGATCATAGACCAAACTTCCGAAATTGGAGTATTCGGAGATACTGAACTGCAGAAGTTGTACCACCCGGATCTTTTTTTGACCTCAATACCCTTTTGGCATTGGATTCAGCGTTTTTGTATATAAGATAGTTCTCCATAGTCATATTGTTACCATAGGAAAGAGATTTAGCTTTCCGAATTCTTACTACTTTGGAACATTCCTCATCCCACCAGGGAGTTGGAGGGAGTTTTTTGAGAGATTTAGTTTTAGGGGGAGGATTTGATTTATTTATTGCAGTTATGAGCATTGATTTGAAGTTATTATAATCATCTTTGACCGAAAATATATCGGTGGCGGGTGAATTTAATAGGAACTTGTCCATATGAGAGTTAAATTCATCCCATTTGGTGTATTTCCTTTTAATTTTTGTCGAAATATGAGACTTGTCTGATTGGAAAGAAGTTTGATAAGTAATGGTGATCGGGAAATGATCACTGGAGCAAGGGTCGGGGGACACCACCCACGAGGAGAGAGAAGCCAGACTAGTAGAACATATCGAGAGATCCACTGCACTGGGGTTTGTGCTGGGGCGTGAGATCCTAGTAGGAGATCCGTCATTCAAAAGGAAAAGGTTGGATTGATCTAGGAAATCCATCACACTTCGACCATCTCGGTCGGAGAAAGCAGAACCCCAGACGGGGGAATGGGCATTAAAATCGCCTAATATAAAGAAAGGAGGGCTTAGTTGACTTACAATTTGCAACCAAGTTTGTTTATTGAAGTGGGCTATTGGGGGAAGATAGACTGAAATAAAGGATGTGTCCTTTATTTTAGCTGCAACCATTTGGAAGTCAGCATTGGGGGGTTTGATATTATTTATTGGGGAAAATGATATGGATTTTTTAATAAAAAGGGCAGCACCGCCGCCCGAACCTTCCGGGTGGTCGTCGCGGAGACAGGAATACCCTCCCACATTAAAGTGGGTGGATGGAGTAAACCAAGTCTCCGAGATAGCAGCCAAAGAAATAAAGTTGGAATTTAATAGGTAAAGGAGATCAGATTTGTTAGAAATAGCACTTCGGCTATTCCACTGAAGTATTCTGACATCCTGAAGAGTCATTTTGAATAAATGATTTTAATGTGGGAATAATAGTAGCAGCGTTGGACGGTAGATTAGTTTGAGAAGAAATAAGGTCAATTAGAAGCATAATAAGAGTTTGGATAAATGAAGAATTGTCTTGGGAGAGTTTTTCAGAAAGTTTAAGAGAGTTCATTGAGGACGGATTATAATTATTTGCACACCCATTTGTGGCATTTGAAAGAGGTGAACCATTGGGATTTAAGAGCAGTGAGTTGTGTTGTTGCTGATCGTATCCAGGAGCCGGTTTAGAGATAGCGTTTTTGTATGTGAATTTAGTTGAACGAGAAGAAGTTGTTGTAGTGGAGGAAAGAGGGTTGAATGAGGAGTAGCTGGATAAAGCCTCAGCAAATGATTTTTTGACAGGCGGGAATAGTTTAGAAGCCTGCAGAAAAGACAAGTTCTGAGAGGCCATAGAAATTTTTATATTTTTTTGGCGAGATTGTTCTGGGCAAGATGTGTTGATAGCTGTATGTGAGCCTGAGCAGTTAAAACATTTAGGTGTGGAGGAAGAAGGACATTGGTCAGCTGCGTGGTTTTCTCCACATTTAAAACATCTGGGTTGAGATCTGCATGCAGCTTTGGTATGACCAAAGACGGCCGGCATAGTCCAGTGGTAACGCATTGGACTGCCATTCCGAAGGTCGCGGGTTCGAACCCGGCGTGCGCAAATAAATTTTATTTGATTGATTTGTGTTATTTCACAATTAATTAATTAAAATAATATATTGTATATTTGCGGCACGTTCCAGAGTGGAAGATACTACCAGTATCGCCCTGGTGTAAGACCACCATTCAGAATTGAAACGTTGCTCCAAATGGCTTTAGCCGTGTTTAGTGACTAGATCTGAATAGCCAGGTACTTCCCCACCTTCCTCTTTCCCTTCCCCACTTACCTTCAGCCTCACAACATCCCCCAATTGGGGATGCCATAGTCTCACTGGCTCCAGACGGGAGCAGTTGGGACTCTTGTGAGGTATTCACTATAAAAAAAAAAAAAAAAAAACGGCAGCAATTGAAACATTGAGTGGTGGGATAAGTATACATTTCAACTGGTAATTAGTTGAAGAATAAATATATATGGGAGGGAAGAGATTGACCTTCAAAGGTGATAACGACAGATTGGGAGGGCTTCCAAGAAATTATACCCTCAGAGGAGTCCTTGTAATTTAGCCTCCTGGCTTTTATGGGATTGCCAATGTGTTGGGGGGTGTAAAGTGAAGACAGAATTTCTTCGATGGACAGATCGGTCGAGATAGGGATAGGGATAGGGATATATGCCTTAAACTTCGAATTAGATGAAATGAAGATATTTTTGATGAAACTGACCCTGAGAGGAATTCGACGGAGATTCGGAAGCGACCCTCGGCTTTTACACCTCCAGGCTTGATTGAAAGATTCTTGCTATTTGATAGGAATTTGCCAAATTCAAGAGGGTGGATGGTTTTTCCTTGCTCAGTTTTTTGGGCGTATACCTTCTATGAATGGGCCACGGGAATGAGGAGAATAAAAGTTTGTTGGAGGAAGTTGAGAAAGTGCTGGTGGGGACTGTGAAGTCGAAGGCGAGTCAAGTTTTATTGGGGAAGAAGGAGTAAATTTCCTTTTTTTGGTAGAAGTCAAAATGACAGAATCACTGTCAGAAATTTCTACATTTTCCCCGTCTGGGGGGTCCGGAGAGGGATCTGGGGGCTTTGTAGGGGGTCCAGGAGGGAAATCTTCCTCCATTATTCACAACAGTAAACAACTACAATAATAGTATGAAAAATGACAGAAGTAAAAAAGTTTATAAATATCTGGAAATCAGCAGCGAAAGGTAACTCCTGGAAGATCAGAAGGGAGAAGAAACCTCAAGGCACAACACACTACACTTTTTTTTTGGCCAGAAAACAAAATAGAATGGTAAAAAAATAATTTTAGAGAGAGCAAAACAAAACAACTGATGACAGCCAAATGTTATTGTTGCAATCCTAAATTCGGGTTAACAGTTCGGAAATTTAATAATAAATACGGACAGAGAACGTTTGAATACAACATACCGAATTTATTTAATTTATTACTTGACACTGTTAAGCAATGGTCTATGAATAAGGTAAAATATATGGTGAAAAATTGGCTTTCGGAAAAAGTTTTTTTTATTTTAATATGAATGAAAAATGTTGAATCTGTAGATTTAAGATGTAAATTGTAACTTCTAAAAAGTATATGTAACTTAACTTTAAGCACCTGTTGACAGGCCAATTCAATTGGCTTAGCAGGACTTGTTTGTTGATATGTATTAACTATTCATTCAATAAAAATAATATAAAAACAGATGGCGCTGTTTAACTTTATTTCAAAAATGCCTATTTATCCAACAGATTAAAAAAGCATGTTTTTTCCTCTCACAGGTGACATCTATGTACATAAAATAGGTATATAGAAAAACACGCTTATTTGAATGCAACGTTGTGTCAAAATTTCAAAGCAATCGGTGAAGAACTCTCGGAGATTTAAGAATTCGAATAAACGAACATTAACATTTTCATTAATATAGATAATAAAAATCCAGTCGTTTTTATTTACATAATTTCTTATCGTATAAATAAAATATTTAAACATAAAATGTATTTCTACCATAATTTATTCCAGCCATTTTGAAATATGATTATAATACATATACGTAACTTATTTTACATAATAAAAAGCCAGTTTTTTTGAGCCAGGTTCATTTCTTTTAATACGGTAAAATTATTCATAACATGTGGGTTTTTTATTTACATAATTTGAGAGTGTGTCCGATTAGAGCAGCTTTAGGCAGACTGATGGAACCTAAGCGCAAGCCGTATACTAAGTTTAGTGGTCGCGCTTTCGGAGCATCTGGGCCGAAGGCTTGGAATAAACTCCCTCCGGAACTAAGATCCATAACAAGTACAACAGAATTCAGGTCTTAACTAAAAACTTTTCTTTTTAAGCTATCATACCCTTGAATTAAATATTCCATTTTTTGTATTTCTTTTAGCATTCTTTGACATTTTTTTTAAAAGGTGATAACTTTTCAACTCTTCCAAAAGACCCTACAAAGAAATTTCAAGAAGATGTCAAGAAGACAATCAAAAGCTGCCCTTTACTATGTGGTGAACCTAAATATAATCATATAGTATTAACTAATCCACAGCCTCCTAAACTATATGGTTTAGCGAAAATTCACAAACCAAATATTCCCATTAGACCTGTTGTTCCTGCATATTCTAGTCCCAACTATAATATATTATGTTCTAAATTTGTATCTTTATTCAAATCTAATAATTTATTCAGATCACATCGCTCAATTAAAAACAGTTTGGAGTTAATAAATAAAATCAAAGACTTAGACATACCTAGAAACAGTTAATTAGTGTCCTTTGACGTCGTTAATCTTTTCCCAAGCATTCCCACTAATGAATGTAAAAACCTAATTGTAAACTTTTTAAATAATTCCCATTTTGATCGAACCATTGTGAAGGAAATGTCCACTTTCTTAGAAATTTGTACCAATCAAAACTAATTTATTTAATATCTTTAATGATAAATTACATAAACAGCATAATGGTCTCCCAATGGGAAATCTCGCTTCTCCTTTGTTTGCTGAAATATTTATGGATTCCTTTGAAAACAAACTTTTCGAATGTGGACTTTCGCTTTTAGCTAATGTATTTGTTTTGTATAGATATGTTGATGACATTTTTGTAATTTGGACAGGTAGCAACAGACAATTAGACTTTTTTCTCACTTTTATTAATAACATTCACCAAAATATAAAATTTACACATAACGATAATAACAATTTAATTTTTTTAGACTTAAACATCAGTTTAGATAATAATAAGTGTGTTTTTAACATCTATAGAAAACCTACACACACTGACTGTGTTATACCTTCTACTTCACTTCATCCTTTGTCCCATAAACTCGCCTCCTTCAACTCAATGATACATCGAGCAATTAATGTCCCTTTAAATATTGAGAATTTCAATAATGAAATTAACATTATAAAACAAATAGCTCTAAACAACGGATATAAACCTGACGTAATTAATCGTTTAGTTAATAAGAAACAAACCAAAATATTTATCTAAAAAGTACATTTATAGTAGAGATAATAACACTCAATCTAGTCAAAATCTAATATATAAAAAACTTCTTTATACAGGCGACTTATCCTTAAAAATATCCCGCATGTTACCAGTTAATATTTCAACAGCTTTTTACACTAATTCTAAAATAAAAAAAACTTAATTAATAACAAGGATGTTTCAAATAAATTAGATAAAAATGGGATATACACTTTAGAGTGTAATGATTGTAACTCACAGTATGTAGGAATGACTACTAGAAATTTCAAAACCAGAATTAGGGAACACGAACTATGTTTAAAAAATAATAATTTCTGCGAGTTCGCTAATCATTTGATAGAGACAGGCCATAGCTTCAACCGGGATAAAACTAAGTTTAAACATTCTAACATTAATAAATATTTTAATTTGTGCGCATTAGAAACATTAGAAATCAACAAAAAATTAATTCAAGCATTAATATAGTAAATAAAATAATTGCACCTTGCAAATCACCTCTATTGACAATGTTCCCCGTTATTTTGACTCCTCCCTCCACTTCCCTCTCAAACCCCTCCACCTCCCTCAAATCCCCTCCCACCAAAGAACCAAACTAAATTTTTTTATTTTTTTTTATTGTTTAACTTATAACATTGTTACATTGTACATAAAATTAGGTAATAGTGAAAACATATGTTATTGAATTTCTACTCCAATGAAGAGTGCTAGCTCTTGAGCTTGGCGTAGGAGTTATTTCACAATTATTTCATGTTTATATCAGCAATTAACATAAATACAGTACAATAAATATAAACTTAAAAGAGGATTGTGACGTTAATTTTGGTTGTAACATGAATTGAAGTTATAACATTTGAAAGGTGATATTAATTTTTTCAAAAGATAAATTTGACTTTCTTTTTGAATAAAATAAAATCTGGTATTTTGTTCACTTCTTCGGGAAGACTATTAAAATATCTTATGCCTCTGTAAATGTAATTATTGTGTATTTGTTGTGTTGAAAATAGAGGAATTTGGATTTTAAAATTATGCCCTAAGGATGAGTTAAATTTAAGTTTTTTTTATTACAGTTTCTTTATATATTTGTAATATTGCATCTTTTGTACAGAGGTCTAATTTAGTTTTAAAATAGCTAGTTAATGACACGGACGTGTCGAAACCGGTCGCTAATTTAATAAAATTAATACGTAACAAATGTACATTGTGAATAATAAAACTCATTATAAACAATAAATATTCCATTCCTGAGAGAAAGTCCAATGATGTCCTTAATCCTGTATCTAAATTTCGCTAATAAACAATTAGTTAATGTTAATCTCAAGGGACATACCAGGTAAGTATGGTAGTGTATATAATCTCCATATATAGTTAGTAATAACATAGATCAATGAAATGTTTAATGTTTTTTTACAGCGACCTTGAGGGGATTTTGCACGAAACAGGCGCTATACAAATCATCCGAATATAATAATAAATATTAAAGATTTTTTGGCCAATTTGACAATAAATTATTTTATTAAATTTATTTTTTTGCATTTCTATCTTCTCGTATGTGAATCGCGTTTTCTTTTGTTATGTTGATATACATACCCGCAAATTTCTAATGGTTATTCATCTAAAATGTAATTATTAATTTTAGCGTTAATAAATAATTACGTAAAATAAAAATATTAAACAGCACTATATTTCAAAATCGTAGAGGCTAAAAGTTTTTTTACGGTCATTA
The DNA here is from genome assembly GCA_026573805.1 of Hesperophylax magnus. Classification (NCBI taxonomy): domain Eukaryota; kingdom Metazoa; phylum Arthropoda; class Insecta; order Trichoptera; family Limnephilidae; genus Hesperophylax; species Hesperophylax magnus. The sequence goes on along the minus strand of JAIUSX010000179.1, from coordinate 4,440,940 downwards.
TATTGAATGAAATGTTTGTTTTTTTTTTCGAAATGCGTAATAAAAACAGTAGTTATATTTAAAAGTTTACCAACTACCCGTGGATTTTCGAGTATAAGCTTCCTGATTATGCAAGAAAAGAAAATCACTTGATTCTGCAGATTTTTTTAAACGCAATTTGATAGTGACAGATGACAGCTGAAGTGTTCTTCAACAAGCTTCGAAATTTGTGAAATCGTAAACTTTAGTTGCGCTGTGAGAAAAGCTAACTCGGCTACTGACCGGTCAAACATGTTCAAGCAACATCGCATTTCCGAAAGTCGGTCTCTCACCAAGGAAGAACTGAGAGCATCTGACATGCCCTGATCTGACATAATTCAATATTTATGTATTTAATCGTGAATAGCAGAGCTCTCTCTTTATGGATACGCCGTGATAATATCTGCTCTCGGGAGAAGTCCCTTGCTATAGGGCGAAACAGATAGCTGCAGGGACAATTGTAACAAATCCGTATATGTCTCCGGTAACTAGCTTAGAATAATATTGAATTTTTAAATAAATTCCTGTTTTATACATTACCTCTTCGGTCGTGTTCTTTCTCCACTCTGCATTCTCACCAAATCGGGTCACTCAAGTTGGGACGAGGGTGATAAATTTAGTTACAAAGAGATGAAAGTTATTTACGCAATAGGGTTTTAATTCGGTTTGGCCAAGTTTTAAAACATACTCTTAATTATACTTAGATCTACTTATTTCTAAATCTCAACAAGTTGTCATTTGGTTCGGGTTGCTTCTACATTGTTCACATCGTCATTGTCAATTTAACACATGATATTAATATTATATTTGAATGATTTATACAGCGCAGTTTTGTGCAAAACCACTTCAATGGCAATATTGTTCACCGTGTTGTCATTGAGTTCTCTGCGGGGCCTTAGTAAGGCCGAAGTTCAGTTCAGCAGCTCAGGGCCTCCTAGCCGAGACTCCAGCAAAATCTCCCACCAGCGCCTTTGTACTTTGCACTTTGGCCATTGGCCGTGTCAGGTCACCGCACTTCTTCGGCTCACGCCTAGTTTTACGTCGCCGAACGGAGAAACATATCTCGAACTCAACTGAAAATTCTTCATCCACCGCCCAGCATCGTGCCGCCGGGCAGGGAACGCGTCCTTGTTTAAAAATTACTTTGACGCGATTGATTTGTGACAATATCTGTAATCTGAAATGTTAGTATCAAAGTGTAAAGAATTTGTCGTAGATGCTTTGGTAAGAACATCATAAAAAAGTGATCAAAATTTACCAGTCATACCAATACTATTTGGTTTGACGACCCGTTTTCCCATTCACAAGTTTTTAATCATTTGTGACTATAACATATCCTAAAAGGAATGGAATAATCTACAAATGTCAACTAACAGAGACCGACGTTCACTCGCCTTACTAAACATCTCTTATGTTTTGCTCAATTTAACCAGTTACCTAACAAATATGGATTCATTTTGGACCTCGTTCTCTGTAACACCCTAGCTTATATATCGTTTGGCGATTAAACATTTACTTGCAAAACTCGAATTTCTAATAATGCACCTTCTCAAACAATAAAATTGTTTCAGCAGAATACGCAGATTTTAAAGAGCGAAAGAAATCGACGGGTCAATAGTGAGCAACGGATGTTAATGCAAGGTTAAAATCGTATTTTTTTTATAATTGAACTTATCTAGGAGTAAAACTATTTAAATTAAAATTTTAAAAACTAAGTTATTTCTTTAAAACCACAAAAATGACCTCAGTAAAAAAAGACTTGAAAAAAATCTACATAGCCCTTTGCCAATCGCTCTTAAAATACGGAATTATCAGATGGGGCAGTGCAAATGACAATATCTTAAGGACAACTTATTAAAACGAAAAAGCCACTATAAAAATTATTCTGGAAGTTCCCGGGAGAACTAGCATTAGCTTCGCATTCAATGGTACTAAATTGTATAAAATAATAACACTCTCATTCAACAGAAGGAAATCAAAATATAAGTAGACGACAGTTGCACTCGGAACATGAAAAAGGTTTTTTACCGCTGTGTTTAAGCATGTGTTTTCGCCTTTTTCTTTCGAAAACATGAATAGTTGCACTCTGAACATAAAAAAAGGTTTTTCTACAGAGTGAGTCAGCATGTGTCTCGTCAAGTGCCACATTCGATAACATGAATAGTTGTACTCGGAACACGAAAAAGGTATTTGTGTTGTGAGTCAGCATTTGGCTCGTGAGACGGTCCTTAAAAAAAATTTTGAAAAAAGAACAAGAAAAAGGTTTTCATCCTCTGTGAATCAGCTTGTGTTTCTTGAAATATTATTTTTGGGAAAATGAATAGTTCCACTCGGAACATTAAAAAAGGTTTATATCCTGAGTGAGTCAGCATGTCGCTCATCAGACTGTCCTTTCGAGAAAATGATTTGTTGCACCAAGAACATGTAAAGGGTTTTTCTCCACTATGATTAAGTATGTGTCTCTTCAGACTGTCTCTTCGAGAATATGAATAGTTGCACTCGGAACATGAAAAAGGTTTTTCTCTACTATGAGTGCGCATATGTTTAGTCAGGTGGCCTTTTGGAGAACATGAATAGTCGCACAAAGAACATGATTAAGGTTTATCTCCACTATGAGTGCGCATATGTGTAGTCAGGTTTCCTTTTTGAGAACATGAATAGTTGCACTCGGAACATGAAAAAGGTTTTTCTCCAGTGTGAGTCAGCATATGACTCGTCAAATTGCTCTTTTGAGAAAATGAATTGTTGCACCAAGAACATGAAAAAGGTTTTTCTTCACTATGAGTGCGCATATGTTTAGTCAGGTTTCCTTTTTGAGAACATGAATAGTTGCACAAAGAACATGAAAAAGGTTTTTTTCCAGTGTGAGTCAGCATATGGCTCGTCATTATGCTCTTTTGAGAAAATGAATTGTTGCACCGAGAACGTGAAAAAGGATTTTCGCCACTATGAGTGCGCATATGTTCAGTCAGCTGGCTTTTTCGAGAACATAAATAGTTGCACTCAGAACACGAATAAGGTTTTTCTCCAGTGTGTGTCAGCATATGTCTCGTCAAATTGCTCTTATGAGAAAATGAATTGGTGCAAAAAGAACATGAAAAAGGTTTTTCTTTACTGTGAATCAGAGTGTGTTTAGTCAGGCGTCCTTTTTCAGAACATGAATAGTTGCACTCGGAACATGAAAAAGGTTTTTTTCCAGTGTGAGTCAGCATATGGCTCGTCATACTGATCTTTTGAGAAAATGATTTGTTGCACCAAGAACATGAAAAAGGTTTTTCTCCACTATGAGTGCGAATATGTTTAGTCAGCTGGCCTTTTTGAGAACATAAATAGTTGCACTCAGAACACGAATAAGGTTTTTCTCCAGTGTGAGTCAGCATATGACTCGTCAAATTGAACTTTTGAGAAAATGATTTGTTGCACCAAGAACATGAAAAAGGTTTTTCTCCAGTATGAGTCAGCATATGTCTCGTCAAATTGCCTTTTTCAGAACATAAATAGTTGCACTCAGAACACGAATAAGGTTTTTCTCCAGTGTGAGTCAGCATATGACTCGTCAAATTGCTCTTTTGAGAAAATGAATTGTTGCACCAAGAACATGAAAAAGGTTTTTCTCCAGTATGAGTCAGCATATGTCTCGTCAAATTGCCTTTTTCAGAAAATGAATTGGTGCAGAAAGAACATGAAAATGGTTTTTCTTTACTGTGAATCAGCGTGTGTTTCTTCAAATATCCTTTTTGAGAACTTGAATAGTTGCACTCGGAACACCTAAATGGTTTTTCTTTACTGTGAATCAGCGTGTGTTTCTTCAAATATCCTTTTTGAGAACTTGAATAGTTGCACTCGGAACACCTAAAAGGTTTTTCTGGAGTATGATTAGGGATGTGGTTCGTCGGACTCCTTTTTTGAGAAAATGAATCGTTGCTCTTGGAACATAAAAATGGATTTTCTCCAGTATGAGTGCATATGTGACGTTCCAAATTTGACATACCACGATAGGAGTGGTTACAATGGGTACAAGAAAATGGTTTTTTCACAGGATCCGTCATCAGATCTGTAGACAAATAATACGGATAATGATTGTTTAGAAAGGTCTAAGTTCAGGTTAATTTTCATTATCTTGACGAAGAAGCAATTGGCTTTGAAACAATTATTAATTAAAAGTGGTTTATAAAAAGTGTTTCATGTGAGGCCTTACAAGTTAAATTACCCGCGGTTAGTAAGATAAGCACATTAAATTCTAAAAAAACATAAAATAAGACTAATAGTTAAATCATACACGGAAAACCGGTTTTACCTGATGTCTGGTTAAATATTTCGAAGCATGGTAAGCATTCCTTTTGTATATTTGACTGATCAATGTTAATTTCCATACAAGGAAATCCCCCTTCGTCTTCTTTTCGGGGTCCAAGTTCCGCATTGATACTAACAGTCTCCATATAAATGCTACCTTGAAAAATAAAACGACAATATGTTTGTTGAACAGTGATTTAAAACAAAACACTAGCCAATTCAAACACTAGAGATAATATCACAATTTAGTTCATGCAAATTGACTTTAATCAACTTTGTAAATGGTCACATGATGCAGGACTATTAATAAATGCTAAAAAAACCAAAGTTATGCATATAAGATCACCTAATGCCAGATTTCAATTTAATCCTAATATTATTTCTCATAATTTTAATTGCATCCATAAAAATATCCCGACTAATTGTAAATGGGAAAGCTTAGAATTAGTTACAGAATATGTCTATCTTGGTGTTACAGTAGATTGCTTTTTCAAATGGGACAAACATATTAAAAAAAACCTGTAAAAGACTCAGATCAATTGCTAGCAGAATGTACACATTAAATTTTTTCCTATCAATTGAAACACTTAAAATAATATATATATCAATGGCAGAATCTATTATAAGATATGGATTAACCATATGCGGAAATACTAGTATAACCAATCTGAAACAAGTCCAAGTTGTACAAAACGCAATTGTAAAATTACTAGTCGTCCCTAATATTTTTAAACAGAGACATAATACACCGTTGCTGTTTCAGAGTGCCAAAATTTTACCTGTTAAGGCTATACTATGGCAAAAAATCATAATTCAGTATATATTTACCCCGCAGCATAAAGAAAAATTAGAACATAAATACAGTACTAGATTCACGCGTAATGACGGGTTAATAGTTCCGAAATTTAATAATAAATACGGACAGAGAACGTTTGAATACAACATACCGAAGATATTTAATTTATTACCTGACACTATAAAGCAATGTAAATCTATGAATAAGGTTAAATATATGGTGAAAAATTGGCTATCGGAAAAAAAATATTTATTTTAATATGTATGAAAAATTGTATGAAAAATTGTTAATTCTGTAGATATAAGATGTAAATTATAACTTTAAAAAATGTATTTGAAACTAAATTTAAGCACCTGTTGACAAGCCAATTCAATCGGCTTAGCAGGACTTGTTTGTTGATATTATGTTTTAACTATTTATTCAATAAAAAAAAAAAATAATAAAAAAAAGTTGGAGTTTCGTTAAAAAAATATTATTTCTTCGCAAACAGTATCGAAATATCGTAATTTAATGTTGTGTTTTTTCATGTATTAATTTTTTTTTTAAATAAATTTTTTTATTTAATAACTGTAATCTAAAATATTAACGAAAGATACCATTGATTTAACATGTATAAGCGGAAATTTGGATAAGATTGGATCCAAGATGTCTGCTTCAGGGACCGATCCTTAAACGAAAAACCCATCTCCCGAGCACTTTTAGTATGGGGTTTGGTTATTTTTAGTCTATGGAATAATGTTTTCTTCAATACGCATTATTCATGTTTTTTTAAATCAATACGTGTAACTTATATCATATCAGTATAACATGAGATGGAAACTTGAGGAATCAAGAACATATAGAAAGCAATTAAAATAAATAAAAAGTTCGGTAACATGGTAGTTTTAGGCAGACGATACAACAGACAACAACCAAATATACTTATGTACGGTAAGAGAGGATGTAATGAATATGCATGTGTCCTGTTTCCACGACACATATATTACGGAACATCTATTTACCCTTATGCGGATAGTTTTAAATAACAAATTGTTATACACCGTTATCGGAAAGTTGTTATTTTGGTATTATTTTGCAATGACCTTGTTATTACTTTGTAATTTCTTAATTTTTACCTTCTGTCTAGTTAACACTGAGATTATCTAATAAACCAAAAAAGTATAAATAAAACTAACTGGCTGTACGAGCACTATCCGCATATTCCAAACATTCTTTCTTCACATCTTGGAGGTCGAAATCTATATCCATATACGGCATTTCACCTCCGCCTTCCTCCTGGGGCCCTGGTTCCGTCTTGATGGAAACAGTTTCTAGATTAAGTAGATCCATGGCACTGCTTTGTGGTAGCGATTGGTGATTTGTTCAAGCTCAAACAAATATACCTGAAACATCACAAAGTTGATACGGAACTCTTATTCGAATGAACTTTGCATATTTGTTGTCGCTTGGAATAACATTGAATTCATATACATAACTTATAATTATTGGGAATAATTATATTATTGTGGCAGTATCTCGACATTTGCAAACGGTCGTGAAAATCGTCATAAATCGCAGATAAATCAATTCATACAATATCTATCTCCAAAGATAATATCCGGTAATACATTTTATTGGATCCGTCATTCTGCTCTCAACAGAAAATCGGAAATCCATATTTTTATAATGTTTGTACTGTTATGAATGCAATTTAAAAATCGTAACCCACGAATATTATTCTGCGACGTATTTACAAATACTGAATGCGGCAATGTTATTTGTCTTCCGTACACGACAACTGATTTATTCAATACGCGATATGACAATGGGTTATGTCAACGCTTCCGGAGATCTGGGATCATAGATATTTTATTCACTAGATCGATATCGCAGGATTTTTTAATGAAAAAAATGTGTGTTCAACTTAACCACAGATTAAACGGACCTACGTGTTTACCATAGACGATGATTGATGAGAATTCAAGGCTATTTAATTGAAAACAATACGTCGTAATGTTTTGAAACATTATGATTTAAAAAGTGCCACCATAGTCAATATTATTGCACTAAGACAATTGCGTTCATTCATTATCTCAATATATATTTTTAAATAAAAATGATCGATTGCATAAAACAACAAAACATTTTCACACGACAATGGTTCTATCTAATCACAAACAAATTGAAACATTATGTTTTCACACCATTGTCTAAAAAAGACTAGACACGGCCTATTGACATCGAAATAACCCCAATCCAATTTTGATTTGGTTCACGTGAACATTTATAAAAAAACGCGCGCATTGTGTCGCAATGCGAAGAGGACATTGTTTTGCTTTTTACGTTTTGCCTTTTGTTAGACTAGAAGCTGATCGGTTTCCCAGTCATGCTTTGAAAGTAATTTTTTTTCAATCGCGAAAACAACACATTTGTAAATATTTTGGAGGGCATCAACCGCGGTTTCTGAATAAAAACTAAATATATAAATAAAATCATACTTAAAAAACCTCAAAATACATGAATAATTCCATATAATTTTAATGATTATTTAATTTATTATTTTCTTACTACACCATCTATCGTGTAGTGAACAAAGCGTAATCAGTTACCTACCGAGAAATATGTTTCAAAAACCAGAAGTGCCGATAGATTTCACAACAGTGCAACTTTAATACAAATATAAAATTTAACAGTTTTAAATTATGAATATCAAAATCAAACCATCTTTAAAAATGGTCCCAAAATGTAATATGGTTCATAAATTTGAAAGCTTCAAAGAACAATTATTACAAAAAATGACTGATAGAATTGATCTGCAACTGCAATATTTAAAAAAAGGCATAAACTATATTTAGTTATTAAAAACGATATACAAGACCTAGTAAAGAACGTAGAATTCTGCTCGACCAAAATTGATGATTTTGAGAAATTAAAAAACAAACGACCAACCAAAAAAAAAACGAAGCGAAACATCAAAATCAAACTATCTGTTAATCATATCCAACAAAGCGCACTTGAAAATTCTACCGAAATACAAGAAGTCTAAGGACGGGTTGTTTCGGAGGATTTGAACAATTCATCAAATTTCAATGTTATTTATTTATATTATATTATTAATCCCATCTACTAATGATTACGAAATAGTACGTCACCTGTTACTTCCTAATTCTACCCTTAAGATATTCCCTATACCTAAACATAAGAAGAATAAACAATTTTTTTTATAAACTCTTGATTCTTCTCACTGACCTAGCCGCAGATTTCGATGTAATTGTTTTGAGCGAATGGTGAATGTAAAAAGAAATGTCATTCCTAAAACTATAAGAAATTACAATCACTACAATACACTACTAACTAAACTAAAAGCGATGGCGTTAATGTCAACATTAAAATGTGTCACAGATCACAATGTAATCATAACTTCCCTCACCCAAACAATGCACAAATCGCCACAAAGTACCCTCACCCAAAAAAGATCTCCTACGACGCTCTCCTAAACAATGTCTCTAAAGAAAACTGGGAACTTACATATTCTTGTACCGATGCCACCTCTGCATGTGATGCTTTTATTAATACTTTATATGACCACTTGGCCGATGCCACATCCTACATCAAAACTAAAAAAAACGATCCAACTCTAAACTGAAAAAAAAGGTTACTGCTGATATTCTTCACTGTATCAGAAACCGTAATAAGATTCACAGCGTCTGTATCCCAACGATTATGCATCTCTATTCTTCTACAAACCCTACAGAAACAACTGTAAAAAAAGTAATTGACAGCGTTAAAATGAAATACAACCAAAAACAAATCAGTGAAGCTTCCAATGACAAAAAAATGGAATATCATTAAAGATATTGCCAATAATAATAAAACCAACTCACCCATTGTTAAGATAAATATCGAAGGACAAACAATACACGACAACTCTGACCCTGAAAAAATATCGGACCATTTCAATAAATTTTTCTTCAATATCGGACCTAACTTAGCAAAAAATATTTTAAATTATAATTAATTTAATAACTACCGACCGATATCTTATCATAGCACAGTATCTAAAATCATAGAAAAAGCGGTGATTTTCTTGAAGATAACAAAATACTATCGGATAACCAATATGGCTTCCGCAAAGGCAGGAGTACTTCAAATGCAATGTGAGCCGCTCTCTCATAATCTCGACGTTGGTCGCAAACCACTAGCTGTTTATTTACGATCTCACAAAAGCGTTTGAAACAGTATCCTACTCCTTACTGCTTAAAAAACTTCAACAGATCGGAATAACAGGGGTACCCTACACTTGGTTTGAAAACTATCTAAAAAACCGTACTCAACAAATTCTTATCCAATCTGACCAAATGCATATAAGCAAAATATTATCAATTTCCTACAGTGTGCTTCAAAGTGTACTAGGACCAATTCTATTTCTTAAATACTAATCACTCTCTTTACGAAAGCGCTTGCGGTAAAACAACATACAAATCAGCAGTGACAGCGAGTATCAAAAACGATCGCCGCGATTTGCAAACTGTCGTTGCTCTTTTATGAAACGGCACTGATTTGATCACTTGACTCCTCAAGCGCCAAGGCTTATAACTCTAGTAGGCCTTGAGATTTTATAAAACGCAACTTTTGAATACAAAAGCGACGCACCGTCAAATAATTTTTAAAAGGTTTTTCTTTGTCATACAAGAGCAACGTTTGAATTAAAAAATTATCATTTTTCAAGTCTATAGTAATGGTGTTTGAAAGAGAAAGTACGAAAACAGTGTGCAATATAGCTGTGAATGAGGAATACTTGGAGCAGGTGGATGAATTTTTGTATTAAGGAAGCATGTTTACGCGAGATGGGAAGGCTGACAGAGATATTGAAAGAAGAGTAAATGCAGGTAACTCCATTAATGGAGGACTGAACGCAGTTGGCGCTAACAAAAAATTGTCCAAAGAAGCGAAGTTAGCAGTCCACAATGGAGTGCTGGTACCTACCCTGATGTATGGAAGTGAGGCATGGAACTGGCAAAGAAAGGATGAAAGTAGATTGAATGCTGTTGAAATGAGATCCCTGAGGCGTATGTGTGGTAAAACCATGTATGATCGTGTGTGGAATGTGGATATCCGCAAAGAGTGCAAGGCTGATGTAAGCGTAATGAGTAAGATCAAGAAAGGGACGCTTAGATGGTTTGGGCATGTAGAGCGAATGAGCGAAGAAAGGAGTGTAAGGAGAATAAACGATGCAAATGTGAATGGTAGCAGAAGTCGGGGACGCCCGAGGAAGACATGGCACGACCAAGTGAATCAGATACTTGAGTCGGGCCATGTCAAGAGTCAGAACAATAGAATAGTATGTATGAGACGATGTATGAATGTGAATGAGGCAAGGAGTGTGTGCCAAGACCGAGTTGTTTGGCGGTCCGTCCTCTCTGCCTACCCCTGCGGGGAAACGGCGTGATGGTTAGTTAGTTAGTTAGTTATCATTTTTGTTTTCATGCAATTGTAAATAAGTACTGTCATTGACTCACATAAAAAAGAATATTGTCTATGGTTATATCCAGTCTCAATCTGACGTTTCACTTGCTTACGGCCACATAAATGTTTTTGTTTCGCCTCTTTTATATAGCAATGTCGTATAAAGGGTGGTTATTTCATTAAACCCAATTTCTTTATTGCGACGTTTTTATAACATGTATAATTGAAGTTGGTTCTTCTACTTTTCTTCATTCTACAGATGTTTTTTCAACGCGACGGACGATAGAACATTTTTGTTTCTTCATTGTAGACTTACAGCCCGTGTCACTTAATCGAGGTAGTAAAAAGTTCATTAGTAAACATACATATATATATAGAACATAAGGACACGCATAATATTCACTTTTTCTATTGATAAAGTACTTGGTGTTAGTTAGATTATTTCTGTGGAACCTGCGGCACTTTTTGAAAGCGAGAACGGTTTTCTTTCACGCTGTTTCAGATAAATTTTTACTACAGGTATGCACCTAGGTTACTAAAAAGCCGTTTACATGAATAAAAAGGCGATACAATATCCCTTTTTTTATATCCCGATTTAGTTGTCCGGTTTAAATCTTCCCCAAAGGAAAAACTTAACCCTTCCACTCACTTTTCCACAAATGATCATCTGTCAATCAACATTATGTAAGTGTATAAACAAAATAAATACAAGAACAACACGTCAACTCACCAGAGATCAAATGGGAAAATAATTCACCGACTCCAGATATTTTCATATCAGAGGGTTCGGCTCGGTAGAACTTCTAACAGGGCCTATAAATCCTACTGATCCCTCAACATAAATATTTAAAAAGTCTTTTGTTATCCTACATGTATTCAAAATGACCGACTTTTGCATCTTTATATATAATTTTTTTGAAAGATCTAATACGCCTAAATTTTTAATCAGAGAGCTAGGTATAATGCCAGTAGCCGAAATAACGAATGGTAATATTTTTATAGTCTGAGAATGCCAAATTCTTTTTATTTCATTTCCTAAATCTGTGTATTTTCTTATTTTTTCGCTAACAGATTTTTGAATATTACAGGAATTTGGTATAGCGACATCAATGATATAAGTTATTTTTTAATTTTGTCATGTAAAACTATATCGGGTCTATTATGACTAATCGCTTGGTCTGTTAGTATAGTTTTATCATAATATATATTATAAAATTCGTTTTCTAAAAATGAATTTGGTTCGTATTCATAATATGGTACTACATTACGGCAGTCAATCAAGTTAGTTAATTAAATTTTAATTTTGTGAGTACGTTACTACTAAGTAATTAAATGTGTAATAATAAATTGTGAGTGTAATTCTAATTAATCTTTTTAACCAATCACAAATAATACTAATTATTTACTTGCTACAGTATATTGAACTGGGTTATCCTAATAAAGTAACAAGGTAAAAAAAACGTCAAGACTTGAAATATTATGTTACAAATAAAAGGTTCGCTCAAAACGAAGTTAACTGATAAATTTTTCAAATGTTTCAAATGTTTCAATACATATGTATATTGAACTGGGTTCAATGTCTGTTCTATAACAGAACGTTATCACAGAAGACCATGGATCTTCCCAACCCAGAGAGCGCTTCCATCAAAGTGGAACCAGGGACCCAGGAAGAGGATGGAAGTAAAATACCGTATACGGTTATAGATTTCGACCACCAGGATGTAAAGAGGGAATGCTTGCAGTATACTCCGACAACCAGTAAGTTGTAGAAGCAAGAAAATGTTGAATGTTAATTTCAAATATTTTAGCATGTTTCGCGGACAGGACGCTTACTTGTTCATGGCGTCACCCAATGACTAAATTAAATGTATTGATGTTGTACAGGAATAGAATACTGGGCCCTTAATCTCCAGTATTCTAACGAGGATAGGGATCTGGTATTATCTCTATTAATACTCGTAGATTCTGATATACGGAGGTTGTTTAATTCGGAATATAATAAATTGACAATACAAATAACAAGTTATCTAAAGGCCGTCTGGCGACAGAATGAAACCACGCTCCGGCAATGTAATACGAGACGGCTGGTAACGTTCGGTTATCTTCGGTAGAACCCGAAGCTGCCCGAACGTGAACAGCATACGTTACACTTTCCCTCCTTCAACTCTGAAGCTACTTACAAATCAACAAAATATTTACATACCTATATAAATCATAACATGAACATTTTATATTACATTTGGTTTTAACAATGATTTTAAAAAAAGATAGACAACTTAGACATTTTAAATATTAAGTACAAAACACGATTAAATCAATTGTGCAGAGATCCACAAAAATTTCTAACAGAGCTGCGCTATGCCGTTATTACAACAAGTGAAGTTATGTTATTATTGCTAACAAATAATCCTAAGCTAACAACCGCGGTGCCTGGGTCAAGTTGCCCCGTTTCCTCTGGAAGATGTGGGTGTCCCGCGTCTTGGCCGCAATCTCCCCGACCATGGTCTCTGTTGCCGGGCCTGTGTCTGCTCCGACACCACCTCCTCTGCCGCCAATCTGAAATCAGGAGGAAAACCAGTGAATCCACGCAATAAGGTTGAAGTCTCTAACTCCTGAGGCTCATTCCTCGAAATTTCAGACGCGGGATGCTGTGCACTATTGCCATCTTCCTTCCAGCTCACTGACATTTCCCTCATTTGGTCGACATGTCTCTTCCATGTCACATCTGTGTTCTCTATCTTAATAATATAAACTTTTTTACCTAGCTTTCTAGAGACTACTCCCTTAGCCCAAACTACTTTATTATCCTGACGATAATCTTTTGTTAAACACTTTTGTCCAACTTTAAAAACCCTGGTTTTAACCCCTTTGTAAAACTTAACCTGATCAGATTGAGTTTTAGAAATGTTAACGTTTGCTTGACTTTTTGGTGGTGACTGTTTTGATAACGCACAATCTGAACATGATTGAACGACTTTCTCCAAGTCTTTGTTCAGAGTTGTCCACCAAAAATATGCTCTAGCTATTCCCTTCATTTTAACAATACCAATATGTGACCTGTGTAATGAATCTAACACTTGCTTTTGGAGAGAAAAAGGTATAACTATTCTGTGTTGCCAAAACAAACAATCTTCTGCGATAGAAAGTTCGTTCCTTTTTAGCCAATATTTCCAAATACTGCTGTCACGATTTACTCGTTTGGGCCAGTCCTGCCGCAAATATCTAAGCACTAGCTGTAATTCGCTATCTGCTGCGGTGGCTTCCACAACTGCTTGAAAATTTACATGTTCACAATTTTCAATAAAACAGATTTTGTCCTTGATTGATGAAACCGAATTTATCATCACTGAAACTATCTTCAGATTAAAAATCTCCATAAAATCCCTACCCACTATCAATTCCGTGCCATTAACCACAACAGTAAATAATAAATTATTTTTAAGATTATTGTATTCTACGGTAAAACAGGCACTACCTACAAGGTTAAGTGGTTTGCCATCGTATCCTGATAAAGTACGCTTAACTGGTGACAATGTTACATTTCTAAAATAACGATTGAAAATAAAATCCGGCATGACCGACATGCTTGCCCCTGAATCAATCATAGCAGCACATTTCACTTCGTTAATTACCACATTAGCCCTAAACGGATTAATGTATGAAACACTATTATTCTGGGATTGTTCAAAAATCGGATTAACCTTGTGATTCCTACAAAATTTCTTCAAATGCCCTACCTTGTGACAATTAAAACATTTTGCGTTCTTGAATTTACAATATTTTTCTACATGATATTCACCGCAAATCGTACATTTTTTATTCCTCGGTTCGGGGCTCTTTGAACGAGATAACCTTGAAAAACCTTGAGTTTCTCTTGAACGCGACGAATGTCTCTCGGGCGAATTTGAACGATTCGAAATGGCATTCACATCCGAATTCCCTGCGGAAAATTCAGATTTAATTTCCGGAACCAGATTGTCTAAAACTGAAACCGTTATTGCTAACTCTTCCATATTGTTAAATGTTAATTTAGTTCCCTCTAGAAAAATTTTCTCCTTAGCCCGGCCTGGTAAAATACCGATTGCAAAGGCATCCGCTAAGCTTTCTGGCAAGCGCGTTCCAAATTCACAAAAAGAAGATAATCCCCTTAGACGAACTGCGAAATCTCTGACCGATTCCCCATGCGATTGCTTTGCTTGATAAAATTTTTCCCGTTCCTTGAACACCGATCGCGGTCTGGAACAATGTTTCTCAATTAATTCTATTAACTGATCGAATGCCACGTCTGTAACTTTAGCAGGGAAACACAAGTTGATCAAAAGAGTTAATGTCTCCGCTTCCAGAAGATTCAGCAAATAAGCGCGTTTCTGTGAAGCATCTAACTTAGTCGTTTTAATGTCATCACGAATTAGAAGGAACTGTTCTAACCTCAAGCGGAACAAACTCCAATCTCCATTAACGTGGGAGAACCTGGAAATTCCGCCCGATTCCATGATTGCAACGACAACAAAAACACACCCACCCGGCAACAATAACACCTTCCAGAAAACAAACAAGACAACCTGACTCCCGGAACCGGCGCCGATGCAGTCCAGCGCCCAGCCGCTTCCCGGAATTCCAAATCTTCTTCTTCTGTGAAATTGTCTGGTCTTTGTTACCCAGAGCCACCGATCTGGTCCTTGTTACCCAGAACCACGTGACTATTTATACTTCGCTGGATTCTTCGTCTGGTCTTTGTTACCCAGAACCACGAAATTATAGATTCTTCGCTGGATTCTTGGTCTGGTCTTTGTTACCCAGAGCCACGTAGTTATTTACTTCCAATTGTCCTTATTATGCCCAGTTTATCTCCATTTATTGTCACCTTGACAATAAAATCCCGGAGATTTTTTTCCGCAAGTCACTGGTGTGAAACAGATCCACTTGCCGGCAATCCGAAAAAACTGTTTCCGTATACTCCTTTTTAAGCTGCGCCACTGTAATGTATTGATGTTGTACAGGAATAGAATACTGGGCCCTTAATCTCCAGTATTCTAACGAGGATAGGGATCTGGTATTATCTCTATTAATACTCGTAGATTCTGATATACGGAGGTTGTTTAATTCGGAATATAATAAATTGACAATACAAATAACAAGTTATCTAAAGGCCGTCTGGCGACAGAATGAAACCACGCTCCGGCAATGTAATACGAGACGGCTGGTAACGTTCGGTTATCTTCGGTAGAACCCGAAGCTGCCCGAACGTGAACAGCATACGTTACAGTAAACAAGGACTTTGCATACCAATAAAATATTCTGTAAAAACATTTGTTCAAAAAATGCTGCCGAGATGGTGACAGCGATTACATGGTGAAATGATAGTGGGGTCTTGACCCGACAAAATATTAGTGTCTTACATTTATCGACGTTGAGGGATAAGTTGTTAGCGATACAACAATTGGGTAATTTGTCCATATTTTTACTGTAAAATTAGGTAGTCGCTAATATTGGATGTTTATAAGTTTAATTTGATATCACCAGCAAAGAGCAGAACTTCTATATCGTTGAAACAACTTATCATATAATTTATGATTATTTACCTCAAGAATTTTATAATATTTTGTCTGTAAACCAGAGGCTTAAATTAACTATTTCAGTAAGCATTCAGAGATTAAAGATGACCTATTAAATCGCCTACGAAGCACGAAGGTTGTTTACATATATGGGAATTGGTAGTGAGACAATAAAATATTATGTTGTTGTTGTCACAGCGTTTATTGTGCGTCAGTATAACAAATCAGTTGAGTTACGCGGTTGGGAGATGGCTCTGGATCGATGATGATCATGCACCAGGCAGAGACGGCGATGACTGCGGTAGAATGGTCGAGATGCGGGTCAGTGGGTCGACACCGCGTTGATAGAGATCGGACTCGTGGGCTTATTCAGCACTGGTGAAGTCGAGGAGTCTTCCGGGTACTCTAGCCTGAACGAGGTAGCCGAATGTGCGATGGACCTGGTCGGCAGATGAGCGGGAGGTACAGGCTGGCGACGATGGTCGCGGAGCCGAGGCGCAGACGGCGATGAGCTGGTCGCAGGGTCTAGGCGCGTGAGGTTAGCGCTGGCCAGGAATGATAGCCTGGGCCAGCTCTTAAATAGTCCATGGTTGTAGTCCGCGCAAGGTAGGGTGAAGTGTGTAGCGATGTGGTGAAGAAAGATCAAAGCGTGACGCGGGGGGAACCGGCCATAGTGGCCGATTCTTTGCTGATTTAGCTGCTGATTCCTTTGTTCTTGTCTGCCACGGGTTGGAGTAGCGTCTGGACTTCGAACCCTTAGGATCGCTGACTCGGTTCATTGTATGAGCATTTGCATCACCCTGTATGCAAACATTCTCTTATCAGCAGTTTTACGTACCGTGGTACCGATATTTTAATTGAAGTTTCGTAAGTCTGATTCAGCTTTTTAACTCGTGCAGTCTGGTTATAATCTGATGACACTAGGAGCGGTGACGTAACCGCTATACACATACATATATTTATATATAAAATATTGAATAAAAAAGTTACTTGTCTTTGAATAAAATAAATAATGCAAACACAAAGTAGAAACCGGTAAAAATAACCTTTCTTCCAAAACTGAATGTCATATCCATTTTGTCTGGAAGACATTAATAATATCAGTAGTTCTACAGCGTTTGCTTGTATAAGAGGAATATGAAAGCCAAAAGTATTTCTCTTCTTACCCCTTCTATAATAATAATCACGAAACTCAGATTGTATGTCATGTCTGCGCGAGGCAAGGAATTGTTAAATAATACATTTGCCGTGCGCGGCGAACCTGCAATAGTTAGGGAGCGCCCGGAAAGATCTTGTTCCGTTGACGCTTCCGCACGCTTGCTAAAACACTTTTCAACTGGTGGACGCATACTAGCGGAGTTTTTGTGAGAAGCAGTCGTGAAAGCGCTGACTCTCAACTTCAAGAATTCTTAAACTTTAAGGATTAACGATTAATATAATTACACAGTTTAATTTTTATTTTTAAATTCTGTTATTTAATGTTTTTTGTTTATATATTTATATGAATAATCATTAAAAATAACTAGAGCGTTATTAAAATTATATAAATAGTAATTATGTATAATAATACACTCCAAGCACAAAACCCAATTCGAGACCGATTCAAGTATTCTATTTAGTTTAAAGTGAGGAAGTGTTAATAGTATTATTTTTTTAAAGAAAGGCAAACATTCCCGGCTTACAAATAACCTGAAAATGTTTGAAAATCTAACTAACATTACTTATAAACTAACATGCAAAACCTACACCTTTAAAACTTATATGCACTTTACCAAATTTGCGTACTTATATCATTATAAAATCATTTTTAAATGCAATTTCAATTAACAATTAAAGCAAACAAATCTCAGTATTAGAAATTATCGAGGAACAACTCACAACCATCTCATATGAACTAATAATTCTTCATTCAATCTATCAATTTGTGGATCGACACAAATTAATATAAATATTTTAAATTCAGGAAAAACTATATTTTAAATGAACTCTCACACTCGTCTCTGATAAAAATTCAATTCACAGTTTTCCTTCTATCTCCAATAGGTACCGATATAAAATTCAAATAAGTTAATTGTACGACTAGGTTTGGTTTTTCGTGAATTTCAGTGCAACTTTATAAAAAAATTACTAAAAAACTTTAGTAGAGCAGTATTTTTTAATGTTTTTTTACCAATGTTGAACTTATTAACCAAAATTAGGTTGAAAATGAAACGGAGATAGGTACGTATAGTGTTTTAAACTTTCTTGGAATTTATTATGATTTATAGAATGTTTTTTATCTTGAAATTAGTAGTGCGGTCGCAATAACAATATATAAACAAATTTTGCTAGCTAAATTTCGTCTCATTAAATAAAACTAAACAAAACCGTACATTGGATTACCCACCTATTGTACTGTTATAACGCGAGTCCACATTTCCTGAGAATATTTTTTCGTTTTCTTAGCTTGCTTACATTTGGATATTTGTTTTTGTTTTTACTCCCCATTAATTATGGACCTATAAAAACTCATCATTAGTAATTATTTATACAAACGGAAAGCATTTTTCCACGAGAAATAAAACATCAAACTCTGGTAAACACGGAATAAAAACATCAATTAACAAGTAGTATTACGAGATTTTAAAAATGAATCTGTAAAAAACGAAGTTCTTTTGCTATAAAGACATCTGTTTTTATTAACAAATATACATCTAGATTTTACTAAATAATAAATCTTCCTCCCCAGGGACTGGGGTCAACCATGCTAATAAATGAGCCAAATCCCAATTTGGTATGACCAACATTTATTGAGTATATTAACTGTTGTAATGTCATTCAATTTCAGATAAATGCGTATATGTCCACTTCAATGCATTATCATCGACAACGAGTGTATCTGCCGAGTTTCAGCTCGATTGAATGTCAGGTAGTTCATACATACTTTCAAGAAAACGAAAGTGAATTTCAAATAGATGTCTTGAAAAGCTATAATATTTTGGTCACGAAAAATAATAATATCAGAAAAAAACACAAAATTTCCCTCACAGTTTGAGAACTAAAAATTCCCATAGCTAAAATTATGTCACCAGAAAAGAAACCGTTAAAAATAGTGGCACAGATCTGACGTCTGTTCGGTGCCGCTCTTCGCGGGCTTCTGAAGTCAATACAATGTTTCACTCAAAAAATTATTACGTAAGCGCCAAAACGGATTTTAATTTTTTGTGAATAATTTAATGAAAACGGAATAAAAGTTAATCAAGTCAAGTGGTAGCAAATAAACATAGCCATAAAATAGTATTTTTTAAAAGTTGTTTCCTATACGACCTTGAGGTGTTTTTGCACAAAAACGGCGCTATAAAAGTCATCCAGGTATTATTATAGTAAACTCTTGAAAAAGAAATCTATTTAGTAGTTTGCGATTATATTTTTCATGACGTTATTAATAATTTTATTTTAATTCTGATCAAGCCAAGCGATAGAACACGCTTAAATGTATCCATGGTATATTTTTGGTATTGATAACCTATACCGATTCGTAGTAAAGGTTAATTTTAATAGTGCTTTCACTTATAGCTTCACCTTAAGCAGCTCGTTAGACTATCTTTGTATTCTTGAATACATATTATAGAAAATTATAAAAGTTTTCGAGTACCTAGTTTATCGCATTTTATTTTCAATTCTTACTGATATCATCGATAATACCTTAATTATTTAAATTTATTTATCTTAATTTATTGGTTCATGTATATTGGAAATTGGCCTCTGCTTTTTTACTGTTTATTTATTTATTAACGCCCCTTTTCGGGGCTTTTACATGAGAATATTGAGAAATATACATTATTTATTGTACATAACTGAATTGCTTCATTAACAACATTTTATATTAGTTTAAAGATAAATTGAAGATGTCCACTGACTTGGTATAATTGTTTCCCTCCATTAGTATTCTGGACAAAGAGGAATACATATGGTAACTGAATTAAATCCTGACTTCTAGTATTACGTTGTGGAATCCAAAAGCTAATCAATTCTAGCAATACCGGACTATCAACTAAATCACTTAGAATTTTATATAGAAATACCAAGTCAACAAAAATTGTTCTGTCTGACAATTTGAGCATATTCAAATAATTTAACAGAGTGTTGTAGTTCAACATAATTGCTAGAATACCCATTTTAAAATTTAAAAAACGTAAGAATTTGTTTTGTATTCTTTCAACAGCTTGTGCATTTATATTATAATGTGGGTTCCAGAATTGTACTCAAGTTGTCTTCTTACGTAGGCAAAATATAACAGTTTAATACACTTTATATTGTTTGAATTTCTGGTTAGCCTAGTTATAAATCCCAACATCTTAAGCCTTTATGGAGTAATTCTCTGTTTTTAAAATAAATCCCACAACACTGTATTATAGTTCTTCAGAAATGTGGCTTGAATCAATGATTAGTTTATGAAATGTGCAAATACAAGGCTAAATAGTTTCGCATGTTTTCGAAAATCAGTCACACAAATTCGATTCACGCCTGGTCTCTTAGAATTTTTCATACCTCCGCAAAAACATTATTTTTGTTTTTTTTTTTAATAAAACAAACACTTTGTATTTAACCACGAATATTTATTATTTTACACATCGACCGGTTTCGCTTAGACCAAGCTTCATCAGGATATAATAATAACTTTAATGTGGTAAACCTTCCTGCGAGTATTCAGATGCTTGAACTCACGTTCGTCTAAGCATATCAACTTACATCATACTATAAAAACAATGTGCAGTTTTTCTTTTCTCCAGGTAACATTAATGTGGAGACTGTACCCATCAACGCAGAACCAGGATCCCTAGAAGAAGACGGAGGGATAATTACTTATACGGAAATTGACATTGACCTTCCGGATGTCAAAAAGGAATGCTTAGATCGCTTTCAAAGAAGTTCCCAGACAACAGGTAAAATTAATGTTGTCCGTTAGAAATAAAAAAATCAAACTCTTTTATTTCATATTCTTTTAATAGTTCTATTAATCTGTTGCACTTGTTAAGTTTGATTCGTACTTTTTTTCAGACTTATCAACAGATCTCAAGACGCCTCATGTGGAAAAACGTTTATCTTGTACCTATTGTAACTACTCCTGCTTTTATAAGTCAAAGTTAGAACATCACTTGCGTATCCATACTGGAGAAAAATCTTTTTCATGTTCCGACTGCAGTTATTCATGTTCTCGGAAGAGAGATTTGACGACACACATGCTGACTCACAGTGGATATAAACCTTTTTCATGTTCTCATTGCAATTATTCAAGTTCTCTAAAGGGAGATTTGAAAAGACACATGATGACTCACAGTGGACATAAACCATTTTCATGTTCCAACTGCAGTTATTCATTTTCTCTAAAGGGAAATTTGTGGAGACACATGCTGACTCACAGTGGAGAAAAACCTTTTTCATGTTCCAACTGCAGTTATTCATGTTCTTCAAAGGAAAGTTTGAAGAGTCACATGGTGACTCACAGTGGACTAAAATCTTTTTCATGTTCCGAGTGCAGTTATTCATGTTATCGAAAGAAAAGTTTGATGAGACACATGGTGACTCACAGTGAAGAAAAACCTTTTTCATGTTCCCACTGCAGTTATTCATGTTCTAGAAAGGATAGTTTGAAGAGTCACATGGTGACTCACAGTAGAGAAAAACCTTTTTCATGTTCCAACTGCAGTTATTCATGTTCTCGAGAGGGAAATTTGAAGAGTCACATGGTGACTCACAGTAGAGAAAAACCTTTTTCATGTCCCGAGTGCAGTTATTCATGTTCTCGAAAGGGAAGTTTGAAGAGTCATATGGTGACTCACAGTGGAGGAAAATCTTTTTCATGTTCGAACTGCAGTTATTCATGTTCTCGGAAGAGAGATTTGACGACACACATGCTGACTCACAGTGGATATAAACCTTTTTCATGTTCTCATTGCAATTATTCAAGTTCTCTAAAGGGAGATTTGAAAAGACACATGATGACTCACAGTGGAGAAAAACCTTTTTCATGTCCCGAGTGCAGTTATTCATGTTCTCGAAAGGCAGGTTTGAAGACACACATGGTGACTCACAGTGGAGAAAAACCTTTTTCCTGTTCCGAGTGCAGTTTTTCATGTTCTTTTAATGTAAGTTTGACGAGACACATGGTGAGGCACAGTGAAGAAAATCCTTTTTCGTGTTCCGACTGCAGTTATTCATGTTCTCGTAAGGAAAATTTGACGAGTCACAAGCTGACACACGGAAAACCCCTTTTCATGTTGACTAAATAAATATTTGAAGAAACACACGCCTGCTCATACGGGCGGATAACCTTATTGAAGTTCCTACTTCAATTATTTATGTTCACGAAAAGGAGAATTATTTATTTTAACGCCATAAAATTGTTTTTTTTTCAATAAAAAGATTCATCGGATTATAACCATACAGTGGTACACAGGAGAATATGAGTAATAAATTATAGAACATGTAATGTGTATACAAAATTACTATTGCAAGTGATATAATTGTTAATAGAAGTGCAGTGAGAGAATACACAATTTAAAGACATATCTACTAGTGTAATAATAGTTGAATGAGTACTAGGTTAAATATATATAAAGAACACAATTTTAAACTTTTTTCCACTTGTTTTTATTTGACCGTGACCGGTTTCAGCCTGTTAGGGCCATCTTCAGACTGGTCTGAAGATGGCCCTAACAGGCTGAAACCGGTCACGGTCAAATAAAAACAAGTCGAAAAAAGTTTAAAATTGTGTTCTTTATATATATTTATAATGGAATTCCACCACGAAATAACAGTTTCAAATATTAAAATATTAAAAAGTACTAGGTTTGTATATGACCTGACATAAATCGAGATATCAAGTGTTTATGATAATAGATAGTAATTAATATAAAATTAATTCTATTTAGGTATAGGGTATTATAATAACATGTTTATTTTATTTAAACAGAATATTAATATGCATAAAAAAGTGACTTGTAAGCAAAATATTATAATAGAGTAATTAGTAGTGAGTTCATTATAAGCTTCAAAATTAATTCTCGTTGGTATAGCTGGGCAGGTATCGCAATTTGGCTTTAGTAATTCAGGGCTGTCAGCGATTTAATGATACTTTTGGATAACAAATAATAATTTTTAATAAAATAATACATATGATAGATAACCCTATAAGATATCTGGAGTAAATTCTCTAGACACAAGCGCCAGCTTCTATAGAAGAAGAACATTAAAAAAATCAAAAGCCGTGAAAACTAAATGTATGAATTATTTAAGTTAACATTATAGATTATACTCGGTAATACTATTATACTGTAAATTGTTTAATTATTTAATAAAAAAAAATTAAAAACATAGTTTTGATTTAGTAAAATATGATATACTCACGCAGAAACGCATCATGCGTATTGATTATTGTGACTGAGCTGTGTAATTATAACCTTCTTTTAACTATATTAAAAAGATTGCCAACTGAATGCAATCTAGGTTTAAGGGAGTATTTAAATGACAGCCTTGAGAGGAATATGCAGACCCACAGTTGAGAAAAACCTTTTTCATGTTTCCACTGGAATTATTCTCGCTCTCGAAAGGTAGAATTGCTAAGGACATGCTTACCCATAGTGGAGAAAAACATTTTTGTTTTCCCATTACAATTATTCACGTTCTCGAAAAGAACGTTTGACCATACACAGTCTAACTCACAGTGACGAAAAAACTTTTTCTTAGTCGTACTGCAGTCATTCAATCAATTATACCTACAGAGTCTAGTGTTGACGTATTTTTATGTCTGCGTTAAATTAATAAAAAAATCAATAGTGAACTAAGCTTAAAGTACTCAACTATCCTTAATCAAAGACCGCGCATCTAACCAGTGCTTTTTATCTCGTGAAGTGGCGTTATTTTTCAGTGTTTTGGTCTTCACAAAAAACTGACACAAACTGTCAAACTATTCTGAAACGAGCCAGCCTATATAAAACACAAAAGTGCCAGATTTCTAGAAACTTACGTGAAACTATCACTACTAACATCATATAATCAATATTATCAAACGTGAAATCACTTTTTTATATTAAATTCACCATGAATACACAGTAGCCTGGAGCACGGATGTATGAAAAAAAAAAAAATTTATGATTCAGAGTTCTAAGAGGGGGGGATTTGTGCCTTATGTTAAAATAAAAATAAGTGGGATTTTTCATTTCATTTAATTAAGATCTTCTGCCTCCGCAGTGACCCCAAAAATTGAAAATTAGGGTAAAAAAGTTAAAAGTTTATAAGGCGATACATTATGATTAATTTAGTGGAAAGTAGGTGTTAAATGATAAACAATATTTATTAAGATGTTTATTAAGGCATCGCTCTAAAAAAAAAAAAATTGAAACACAATTATACATTTATTATTTAGGTTTAAAATCCTTTTTTAGTTTAAAATTTAGGTATTTTGTTCCGCGATTCCAGCCTGGCATCACCTAGCCGCGACTTTCTTGTACACTGAGAAATGGAAGCTTCTGTCGTAGTCTTTACAGCTCTTGAAATTTGAAACAAACTTGAAAAATTATACATTTATTATTGAGGTTTAAAATCCTTTTTAGTTTCAAATTTAGGCATTATGTTCCGCGATTCCAGCTTGGCATTTATGGCAATTAGTCGCGACTTTCTTGTGCACTGAGAAATGGAAGCTTCTGTCGTATTCTTTACAGCTCTTTCAACAGCTTGAGTATGGCAGGGAAGCCTTATAAACAATAGTTCGCTTTTGCCACCAGATTCCACGATATTCTGAATTTCCTGGTCCGATAAGTTTTTCAAAATCGGTGGTTCGGTTAAGTTTTCCTGCCAATTTATTAAATCAATATATGTAGAAACATTGAAATCTATCAATGGCACTTGAAACATTCTAGGTGTTGGAGGTTGAGCAGTACTGCGTGCCTTTAGTATGCGGCAGGCTGCCAGCTCTCTAACATGTTTTTTATCATTTGTTATCATCGCAAGTAGAATCCCTTCAGGATGCGCAAAGTAGCCGTTTCTTTGGATAACAGGATCTATAATTTTTTTTAGAGTTTCTGGCAGGTATCTGGAGGCCTTAATGATATTGAACAGATGACGCGTGCCATCTTTGCATGATGGTTTATTTTTAATTGAGAACCAAGACGGTGCGTAAACTCTGACAACAAAAGTAGCCAGAGTTTTCAAATTTTCAGATGGTTCTTCAGTAGATACATACAAACGTAGTATTCGGTTAGCACGTGTGATCCAACGGGCATGTGATAGTTTTCCTGGAGATTTATTGCCTAGGTCTTCTGGAAATTCACCTGAAATTACCACCGAGACAATTTTATGCAAGTACTGTTGGTCTGAACTCAGATCTTTGGCCTTTTCTGGTAGCATTTGACCTTTGATGCGTTCAAATTTTTAACAGGCAGCTTTTCACAGGTTTCCAGTGATTTTCCCAGTGGACCAATATAAGATTTAGGTCCCGAAGTACACCCATCGAGATGAAGAAACAGATGTCTCAAAGGCAGTTCGTTCATGTGAAGCAAACAAATTATCCACTGAAGTGGTTTTTGTAGCTTTTTCTCAAGCAGTCTTATAATTCCAGCATACTTTCAAGTATTTACATTCGTACCATCGCAACCAATTGCCATAATTCTATCTTAGGAAACTTCTTTATGTAACAGAAACCCTGTTATCGCGGTTTCTATTCCTTTTGCTGTCCCAACATCAGGTACCACGTATCCCATGTAAATGGATCCCGGCTCTTGAATTAGTGAGATATGTTCCTCCACAACCATAGTCCTGTAGCATTTACCGCCCTTTTTAACAATATTCAAAGTTTTGTCTTTTTTCCCGTCAAAGTATAAGGCCAAGAGCTCTGTAATTGTTGCATTTTCCGTTATTTTTTCTCTAGTTTTAGTTCTCTCTCTTCGTAACTTGTGCCGATCAATGACCTCAACATCAGACCCAATGTCGAACAAAACAGATGATGCTATTGCTGCTGCTGCTCTGTCAGACACTCCATACTATCACATGTCTTCGATAACGTAGGAAAATTAAGCGTCGATTTTTTTATTTTCTTTTTAATAACGCCTTTGATCATGGAGCAATCAGATTTTTCTGTCTCTGATGATGTCGCTGAAGAAATACTAGCATTTAAATCAGCTAACGTTGAAGTGCTTAAGGATGTGTTTCGGCGATTCTCTCGTTCATGGTTCCTTTTTAGAGTTTTTTGCATGTTCTTTGTAGCAGTTACGTCGATTCCGCTGATTACCATTATCCGAGACGTTCTTTGATCGGTCAAAAAAGTTTGCTCTCGTTTAGGAACCTTTTTATCCTTAGGACAGATACATTGAGCGAATTCTTTGCACTTGCATGCTGAAATATCAAAAAGTATCTTACTTCTTTGCTGAAAACTATTTAACTCGTCCGGGGAGAGCCTCTTGATAGATTTGAGTAGATTTTTGCACTTTAGATGATATGCTTTCAACATTTGAATGATCCTTGTTCGCGTCACTGTAGAAATAGATGCCGTTTGCCATATATTTTCAATTCTCGACGTTACTATGTCTGCTATCTCGCCAAAAATTGGTTCTTTTGCAGTTTCTAATTGCAATTTCAGTTGATGTCTCGTCCACTCATAGTATTTCACTACATCTTCATAAGTAGGTAGAACGTTTTCTTTCATCTCACAAACATCACCAAATAGAGGACATTTGAATACACTCCGAGTTCTTTGCATGGTTGCAACGAAAGATTATCGAACGTATTTTTAACGATAAACGAGCGTGCGACTGATCCGAGCCACGAACGATAGAGCACTGACGACGCGCGACTCGAGACGCGACAAGTGCAAGCAAGCTCAGTATCACCTCCCGCGCTTCCTCTCTCCCCTTATTTAAATTATAAAACACAAATTCGAACTTCTTTTTATTTTGTGTCAAATCTATATTATACCAAGTAAACTTTCTTGATAAAAATAGGTAGGTATGTTTATTCAAAAATATCGTACATAAACATTACTTCAAATTAGAGTGTAAAACCGATTATTTTCATAAATTCGATGCCGTTGCGGAGGCAGTTACCCTAAACCAAATGGTATAATATTTTACATGGCTTAAATTAAACCTAAAAGGCACCAAATTTTGACTCTTACATTACCGTCCAGTGAAAAAAAAGATTTCACTCCACTCTAATACACAGTGCATCGCTTGTGATAAAAACATTGACACTCCAGCTGATTTCATATCTTGTGCTATTTGTGAAAACACCTACCATCTTACTTGCGTTGAGTATGTGGTAACCTCACGCCGCACAGTGGGGCCGAACCCCCAAAACGTGGCGGAAACCCCGAAACGACGTTTAATTCAAACAAAACTCATCACTCAGGGGTTTTTGAGGTCGCTGATTACGAATTTGAAGTTAAAAATTATCCAAACACAATGGTGGATCCAATATAGCAACGAGACGCATGAAAACCCGAAAATATATAGACAGTAGGAGATCAATAATTACAACAATTAACATACTGAAAACGTCATTGTTTATTAAACTAAATAACAGAATATCAGTCGAAAATATATCGAAGCATTGTTGTCTTAAAATTCAAAACTTAATCTGATTAACCCTATGCCCTATCCGAATCAGTATCGCTCTCGAAGTCCTCAGAGTCAGAATCCACATCAGAGTCTTCCGTGTTCAGTCGTGGTGCGATTTGAATTTCAGGAGAAAGTAATAATCCTATTGCCTCCTTTGATAAACTTTTCATTTTCTTCTGTGGCAGTTTTCTGATGCTGGAGATGTATGGATCGGAAGTTACCAGAAGCCGCTTGAAAACGTCTTCCATTGTTTTTACTCGCGAACACTTTCTGGAAAAGTCTTCGCGATATCTTTTAATATCCTTGTTCCTCGCTTCCTGTGCTTCTTCGGATAACTGACCGATTTGTAGCAATGCGTGAGCTACAATTTGTGGACCGTGAATCAATAACTTATGCACCGAAGTAGGCATATAATACCATGGATACAGCTCAACGAATTTCCTCGCAGTTGTCAGCGTATAATTATGGAACTTATCAGAATTGATTTCATGTCCACTCGAAATGACTTGTAAGATGACGTGAAACCGTTCTATCAAATCTATGTCCAATGATGTTATGAGAGCAGATGTCTTCGAATTTTCAAAAAAGCGTCGAGCTGTATTTCCATCATTGGTATTTCCGTAACCAGGTTTCGGACGATCGACAATAAGTCCCAGTTTTGATCTGAATCCCTTTTGAATGATCTTCTTGCGCGTGTCTACCATCTCTTTTTCTTCGGCACTGCGTGCTTGCCATTTTTTTAAGCCAAGTTTATACGACAAATGCAAGCAGCATTCAAAAAACCTTATCCAAGCATGTAATATTGAAAGTCCAAACTTCAGATTCTCTTCTTTGACTTCTTTTTGCAAAACAGCATCGATGTTATTGAAATCTTTGCTAGTACTTCCACATAAATAGCATCGTTGCGTAGAGTTTATGGATGCGACTGCGTTGCATACTTTGCCATCGATCATTGTGAACGCCATATTGTACGAAACCGAGATTTCTTTCCCATATATTATATTCTCAAAGGGAACAAGTGACTTTATCTGCTCTTCAATATATTGCACCTCACTGACCGTAGATTCTGCACTTTCGTGCAAAAATTGCAGTCTCAGTGGTCTACAAAATCGAGGAGACGATGGTCTAGGATTCTTCCAAATCACGACTACTGCCTCTGATTTTGGATCCACAGAAATGAGTTGTAAGGGTACTACCGATGTAAAAAATACATTCGCATCTGATACGCGTTCATCCTCAAATGTTTGTTTATATTCACTTTGTCCTGAACTTCCGTCACAACCCCATTTGAAAATGAATTTCATGTGGCTAACATTCGCTTGATCCAAACTGCGAATGATATCTTCTTGGCATAGTAAAATACGGTCGGTTGTATGATCCAATAAAGCTTGTAGCTGAACTTCAGCCATGCTTTCTGTAATGGTGATAGCAGTATTAGGTGGATAGCAACGTTTTTTCGCTTCTGCCAATTTCTTGTATGAAGGATACAGCTTGCAGTTATTCTCATTACTTGTTATTCTCAATCCCTGATATTGATTCTTTGTGAATTTGTACTCAATATATAACGAAAGTGCGGCTTCGGAGGACAAAGTTTTCTCGCTTGTCGCGGTCAATTGGAAAGCCTGTCGATACTTCAAAGCTCTCGATGGACTTGTCATTGTTATTTCATAAAGAACCTTTGAAGCATCCAATTTACCTGCAGAGCGCAGGCTCATTTGAGTAGCATAAGCTAACTCTTGTGGCGTCAAAGTTTCGCGAACTGATTGGGTTCTTTCGCGTTTCGACCTCTTGCTCAATAATTCAAAATCCCCAGAAGGACGACCACTGCACGTACTAGTCGATGGCAGATCACAGTCAGCTTGATAATTGCCACTAACAATAGGTGCCGGAAATGAAACGGATGCATTCAGCCATTCATTATTCCGTTTCAAAAAGGGATTCTCTGTCCTGTTAGCTTTTTGCCACCTTGTTCTCATTTGATTAAACAATATAGAAAGCGAGACTCTCATGTCCTCAGGTACCTGCAACGGTCGATCAATTTTTCCGGAAAGTTGTTCCTCCAGAAAAGGGATTATTTCAGGTAGGCCATCATTCAACCGGTGTTTAACGATGTTGAATATTTCTTGCCGAGTGAATTTCACACACTCTTCATCCGAATCTGTATGAAAAATATTACTTTAGCATTAGCAACAAATTAATTACAGAAAAATAATCAAATATCGTAAGCGTGCTGCATGGGAAAAATAGTTCTGAAGCCTGCCGCACCGCGCGCTACATCGACCGCGGTGCACCGCCATGTTGTGATACGTTATTTGGGACGCACACGCTCGAAGAAAAATTCATTATACAAGAGAATAGGCAGATTTAGGCAGCTGATTTTTGTCAATTCCATCAGATAATTGATTATTCTATAGTCTGGGAGTTGTAATTCCGCATGATATTGCAAAAAATGCTACTTTTGCTCTAGTTGAAAATACAAGTACAGAAAATCATGCTATTTTTGTACAAGCGTCGAAATATGTGTAATATAAATAGGATAACCATTAGATTTAAAACTTATTAGTATATGAATATTTTCTACATACCTGAGGCAATCGTTTCCATTTTGTAGAATTGTAATTCTTTACTTCACTACTTAATTATGAACTCACTAATCGAGGGTAAATTTGACTAGTTTCGACAGCGACACGTGTGCTCTTGACAAAGGTCAACTTCGAACTGAAATGGTTTGACAGATCCCGAAGGTAGGGACCTATCCGTTCGGAGTGAGATGCACGAACCCTTCCCCCACCCGCTTCATTCCTTGAAATACCCCGAATCGAACATTCATTTTTCGGGGTTTCCGCCACGTTTTGGCGATTTGGCCCCACTGTGCGCCGTGCAGCTAGAAAAATACAGTGGAAATGCAAAAAGTGCCTTAAAAGTTTAAAAAATAACAAAACTAAAACCTTGTTATGTGAGATATCAAATGATCAGGAGCCATCTATCGTCAAACATGCCAAGCAGACAATACAACCATCAAAATCTGCAAACAGTCAGTCAAGCGGCACTGACAAACTCCAAAACTCAAATATAGATGGCGCAAACCAAGGTCTTCTCACCTCTGAACTATTTATTGAAGAACTGTCCAATTTTAAAACAGCTATAATGGAATTTGTGGAACAAAAATTTGATTCATATACCCAAAAATATGAATCAATCATATCGCAAAACAAAGAAATCATAAATTCAATTCAATTTATATCGGAACAACACGATGAATTGAAAAAGCGTATAATCGAGATCGAAAGATCACAGAAACAAGTCAATACTGATATGATCGAAGTAAATACGCAAAATTCTGCCCTCCAAAACACTATCTCCCAACAAGAAGACAAAATTGCCAGGCTGGAGTACCTAGCCCAAATATGCAATATCGATATAAGATGTATTCCAGAATCTAACACCGAAAATAATATTGAAAACCTAAAAAAAATATCAAAGATTATTAATTACGGAGACACCACTACACCCTTGCAATCTGAAATTACAAAAATATACAGGCTAGGACCGAAAGTGTCCGAGAAGAATCCCAGATCCATAATAGTGACGTGCAATGAGATATGTCAATGAGATTTAGACCTGTAACAGAAAAAGATATAAAAAAAATAATTAATGATATGGATGTTAAAAAGTCAGAAGGCAACGACCAAATAAGAATTAAAGACCTGAAGTTAATTGCTGATAATATAATTCCATTCCTTACTAAATTAATTAACCTTTGTGTAAATAAAAGCATCATGCCTGACGAACTTAAAACATCCATCATCAGACCTATTTATAAATCAGGAAATCACAAAGATTTCACAAACTATCGACCAATTGCAATTCTCTCGTGTAGGTATTGATAAAATTATTGAAAGAGCTATCTTTAACCAAATACAATTTTTTATAGAAAAAAACAGAATCATAAATCCCATACAGTACGGATTTCAAAAAGAAAAAAGTACTTCACAATTACTTTCTAATTTCACTGACCACATAAATTGTCATTTAAATGAAAAAAATTACGTTGGTATAATGTTTATAGACTTTAAAAAGGCCTTTGACACATTGGACCATCAAACATTACTAAAGGCAATGGAAGAATGTGGTATAGAGGTCCTTTAAATAAAATGTTTAAAAATTATCTGTTAAATAGAAAAATTAAAGTTAAAATTGACGGAATTTTCAGTGATGAAATGTTAACAGACACTGGAGTAGCAACAGGGTCGATATCGGGACCTACGTGTTATATAATGCAAGTAAACAGTTTACCTAACGTAATAAAACGTTGTAAATGTTACATGTTTGCAGAAGATACTTGCATTATATGTGCTGACAGAAATCTACAGAAAATTGAGGAATTTTTACAAACAGACCTAAATAACATAATTAAATGGTCCCACGACAGTGGAATTATTATTAACGCAAAAAAAACAAAATATATGCTTATATACTCTACATATGCAAGTTGTCAGGATAAAGAACTGAATATAAAAAGTCATTCATACGATTGTTTTCACACAAAAAACCAATCTCTGCCATGTAAATGCCCAAACATAGAAAAAGTTTACCAATATACAATATATACATACCTTGGTCTTACAATAGATGTCAATTTTAACTGGTCAAATCACATTGAAAATGTATGTAATAGATTAAGATCCATATTAGGGAAATTTTATCACCTAAAAAACTTTGTTAATAAAAATATATTATACTGTATATATAATGCATTAGCGGAATCAATTATAGGATACGGAGTAAATAGTTACGGAATAACGTATAAATCGTACTTAAATAAAATAGAACAATTACAAATCCGTTTCCTAAAATTGATATCAGGCAAAAAAAAATACAATTATGTGAAGGCGATTATAAAAAAATGTTTTCTTTGTGTAATGTGCTCTCTATACATAGTAGGATAGATTACCAACTAACGCTAGATGAATTCTGGAATACAGAATTTTAAAAACCTGTAAACCATAACTACCCTACTAGGCATAGAGAAGCACAAATGTTTATTATTAAAATATCGCAAAATGTATACGGAGATAGAACAAAAAGACATAAAATTCCGGAATTGTTTAACTCATTACCAGAAGACATTAAAAATGAGACATGTCATTCAAAAATAAAAACGAAAATTAGATCGTTCTACCTCCGTCAAACATAAAAACAATTAATATTGTGGTACCTACCAAGATATCAAGTTGAAATTAAATATATTATTATAAGCTAACAAATAGAAAAAGTGAGAGATTTCTTACAATTAAACTGATTGCTCAGTTTTGTAAGATCTAAGCAATAGAAAATAATGTACAAATAAAAAAAACTGAAAAAAAATAAAAAAAAAAATAAATAAAAAAAAAACACAATATTACATCTCGTGATGACTTCTTAAACAAAATCAAAGCATATAAAAAATCCGCTACCACCGGCACAAATAAACTAAATACAGCGGACTTGGGACTATCGCAAGAAGCCAACCGGATTTATGTGTCTGAACACTTAACACAAAAAAGAAAATTTCTACTCTCTCAAACTAAAAAAATTGCTAGAGAAAATAACTTTAAACACTCTTGGACGACTTTTGGGCGTATTCTACTAAGACAAACTGATACCTCCAAAATTATTACGATAAAAAATGTCCTTGATCTTGATCGAGAAAAATGTCAACTACTATGACTGATGATAAATGGTATCCCAACATTAACCTGTACTATGCTGCAAAACGATAATCATTCAGTTAATATTATTAATATTATTTGCATCGCAAGTTTTTATATGAATCTCACCACAAAAAATAATGTAAATACCCAAAATAATGGATTTCAACTCCCTTTAGTAGTGTTTTCTTCCATCAGCACAATTGTTATAATAATTGCTAATCTTCACTATTTACTATTCCTATTATATGTTTCCTCCTTTGGCAAAAACTCAAGTTTTTTAATGCCGTCTAAGATAAAAATATGTCATTCCGTAAAAAATATTTTCCTTGCCAGCTTTTACTTAAGTAATAACGCTATTAACAATTCATATACCCAAAATATACAAAATAATATACATAAAAATAATGCACTCTTACCTTCTTTAGTAGCTTTTTTTGTACCAGCAAAATTATTATAATAATTGCAAATCTTATTATATACCTAACTCACGATTTTTAACATTCCTTAAGATAAAAAATATTACTTTCCATGCATGCTTTTGCATGAGTCATATTATTAACAATTCACATACTCAAAATAATATACTCTTATTTTCTCTAATAGTCTTCTTATGTATCAGCATAATTATTGTAATAGTTGCTTATCTCACTTTCAAATATCCTTACAATACTTACCAATTACCTTACTTGGTCCAAATTCTAGCCTTCTTATTATTCTTTAAGGAAAATGTAGATCATTTCGTTAATAGTATTTTATACTCATGTTTTTGCATACTCTCGCCATGTAACCACATATCCACCAACAGCAAAAAAAAAATTGCATCTGTTCTTACCCAAGGTTCACTGTCAATACAATTATCAATAATACAATATAATTATCTCGATATTATGTAAAACTTGGAAAGAAATTTACTGCAAATTCTCACGCTCCTTTCTAACTACATATTTATACATCTCAAAAAGCATTGCAACTGTTTACTTTATTTTAACGCACTTATCACAAACAAAGAGTAATATAAACATAAATTCTAATGATATATAACTAACATGATGAAATCGATAGTATCACAATGCCGACTACTGAAATAATCTGTGAAGATAATTATAAAATTATGCAATTCGACTGGGGATCTAATAAAATTAACATTGTTCATCAGAATATTAGAACTATGGATAATTTGGACGACTTTATTTTATTTATGGATGAAATAAAATCTGTGGTAAAGTTCCATGTAATAATTTTCACTGAATGCAGATTAAGTGATTCTTATATCACCAAACAAATTTCAGGCTATAATGAATATCACACAAAAACACATATTTTATTTATTTATTTATTTATTTATTAAACGCCATAAAAGGCTTTTACAGTAATGTGAAACATTGGATTATAAGTACACAGTTCAGGGCTGTCAGAGACTTGACAATTAGAAATAACATTTTTCATTAAAATAATACATCCGCAAGCAGTTTTTATTTATGCTATACATATACATTTCACATATATGTATATATGTGGAATGTATATGTATAGAACACCATATATATGTTACACATAAAGAAGAACACAACAGTCAGTATGATGCAGTACAAACAGACATTAAACATTTCACAAACATATCAGTTACATTCACAACCAAGTATTTTTGCCTTGATGCAAGACGGTGAGGTTTTGAAAATATCAAAAAGGTCTGTATACGTGTTGGCAGTGCGGTGAAAACGCGCCAACGGTGAATGATAAAAATATTTAGTGCTATGATTGTCACTGTGGAAAAGATGGTGGAGTCGAGTTGATTTAACAGGGACATTTAAAGGCACCCACCACTGTCCCATCCCGGTATAGGTGACTTATTGTCACCCCTTCGGGACTCTCGCAAGAAGCTATTTTTTTATACTAAAGAATTCGAATTATCAATAAAAGACTCTAGACCTTTAAATGTCCCTGCATGAGGTGTTAGCGAGCACTATGCAGGATGCTCGAATTAGTAATGTTAGACGTGCACATGCGGTGTTAGTAGTCACATAACAAAATATATATAAACAGTGATGCATTTGAAGTATTTCAGGTCCTCGGCAGTCCCATAGGGGCGCAACCAGTCGCCGATCAGCCCACAGATGAGTTTCCACCACCGCCCATCACACGCTGAGGTATGGTTATGCTCGAAGACCCTAAAAGAAGTAAGACTGGATTGTAGACAACCGAAGAAGGTAACTGTAAGTGGAGAGCGTCACACGTCAACGGGAAGTGGGGAAGGTGGTGTAGTTCATTGCAAACGTCACAACGATCCGGAACACACCATATGGGGGAAAGCCGATTATCAGCACGTGCCAAATCCAAGGGTCATGAGTCATCGAACTAGATGCAGGGACTGGGGTCTTTATGCCACGCCCAAGAAAAGGGCTAGGACAAGACATGACATGAAAATAGTTCAGTTCTTATCTGAAAAGTGACAACGATAATACAAAGAGAAATGAACATCAAAATACAATATAAGAGTGTGTGGAATACAAAAAATAATATGGTATAGCAATACATGAGTAAGATAAGATAGAACAGATCATAATGAAACATATGCATTTCACAGGTAACATAAATAAATACGCAATAAGAATGAAAGTATATGAGAGAGAGAATGTACAAAATCAAAAACCGGGGGAATCAGGAGCAGTACATCCGGCTAAACTAAATCAAATGAATTTACACTAAATAACATCGACTCTCAACACAGGCCACCTCTCAACCCATACCTTTAAAAACTTCTTCAGGCATTCAAAATTACTCTGATTCGAAACGAGATCTACGTTCAAGATCGGTCTCGTTGAAACATTCAAACCATTAAGCATTTCCTCTCTAGCGTCCTTCAGTATCTCGCAATGCCACAGAATGTGCTCGGCGGTTTGGTTGGAGTCACCACACGCACAGGTGGGGTATGGGGACAAGGTAAGACTATGTAGCCTCCCTCTAAATTCACCATGTCCGGTTAGAATCTGGGTTGTGTGGTGATCCAACCTAATGTGTGCCCCTTCCATTCTGACTTTAACTGATGGGAAGAAGGAGTGAGTCCATCTTCCCTTTCTCGAACTATCCCAACGCATTTGCCATTCGCTCAGTGTCCTTTCTCGCATCGCTCGAAGAAGGCTTTGGAGAGACACAGCATCACCGGGGGTTAGTTCAACCCCTAGGTGGTTGGCTGGTCTTCCTCTGGTCAGCTTCTTTTTAGTTTGTATTTCTCTTATCTCTAAATCAATGGGCAAAATGCCCGCCAGAACAGGCAACGCGTCCGAGGCCACTGTACGGTAGGCACCCGAAAGTGCCAGCAAGGGAACTCGCTGACCCCTCTTAAGTGCAGAGTGGATCAGGACGTTATCCAGACGGTGCTCCCAAACAGATGCGGCATAAGCCACCTGTGATATGTATACACCTCTGTACAGAACACGCAGAGCCGGAGAACGTAATCCCCACTCCGCAGTTGAGATTCATAAAAAGAGTCTGGGCCTTGCTGGACACATTTTTCACGTGTGCCAGGAAAGATGATGAGCGGTCCAAAGTAACGCCTAGGTACTTGGTGTCTTCCGCAAACTTGATGCTAGAGTTGCCCATTTTGATCGAGGGGTTTCTTCTTCTACTGAGGAAACCCTTCATGAGCAAGCCTACGGTCTTATGGGGAGCGAAGTTTAACCTATTTAACCTTCCCCATTCTAAAATTTGTTTCAAACCTTCAGCAGCCTTACGCTCAATTTCATACCTACTGTCCCCAGAGACCAAAAACAACTTATCATCAGCGTAGTCTACCGAGATACATCCCTCAGGCAAGGGCAACCTAGAGGAATCATCGAACAGGATGTTCCAGAGTTCAGGTCCAAGGACCGACCCCTGAGGACATCCCATGTCGACATGCCTAGAGATGGTTACGTCACCATACGATATTTCGATTGTTCTATTGGATAGGTAGTCGGATAGAATTTTAAAAAGAGGTTTAGGACAATTACGCGCTTTTAATTTAGACAGTATCATCGGCCACCACGCATGATCGAAGGCACCAGTGATATCTAAAAATATCCCTATAACATACCTCTTATTACAAACCTTCACCCAATCAAGCGCATTCTGAATGGCGTGCTCGGTGGACATCCCAGGGACAAAACCAAATTGCCTCTCATATGCAGGTGACAGGGTAGTTCACAGGCGCTTTCTGATAAGTTTCTCCAGGATCTTGCTGAAAGCTGGAAGAAGAGTGATTGGTCGGTAGGCCTTGATGTCTGTTTTTGGCTTATCTCCTCCCTTGGGAATGACCCGAAGCACGCCCTTCTTCCATTCCGAGGGGAAAACTCCCCTCCTCATACACGTTTGAAACACCTGAAACATCTCATCCTTTGCGTAGTGCCACACTTTCTTCACAATTATTCCATTCAGTCTGTCAAAGCCTGGTGCCTTCTTTTCACCAAAGCCCTTAATTATCTCGTCCACTTCCGCTATAGTTATTACCATTACGTCCTCCTGAGCGAGGCTGAGTGGAAGCCGTGAAAGATCTCTGATCCTTTTGTGGTGGTCGTTTTCCCCAACTACTGAATCTACTGGGACTAGCTCGCTCAGAAGCGTTCGGAGGGTGGAAGCAACATCAACACTCTCGGCGTCCCCTCCATCATTGTTGGAGATAATGCTTGTTAAATGCCGTTCAGACCCTTTACCGGTTTTATCAATGGCGCTGTGGAGAGTCCACGGGTCGGCGTTACCCACTTCTTGTACCCAATTATGCCAGGTAGCTCGTTTCGCTGTGATGACAGCTGTTTTGAAGGCACTGCGCGTGCGTCTAAGGTTTAACTCAGCCGCATTCAACTGGTCGGGCATCCAGCCGTCCTTTCTTGCACGGCCAAGAGTTCTGGCTGCCTTCTTAAAAGCACTCTTCAGCGAAGTCAGCTCATTCGACCACCACGGCGTCCTTATAATCCTCTTTGGGTTTGTTCTTCCCAGAGATGACTCTGCAGCCGATACCACTGCTGCGTTAAAGAAATTCCCCAAATTATCCGGATCACAACACGCTACGTCATGGAATCCCCTTAAGGTATCGCGTAACGTTTCCCCGAAGTTATCCCAATTCGCCTTACAGGTTCTAAAGTTCCAGGAGGATCTAGGAGCTTCATTCTTAATAACACCCACCTCGAATGTAATTAGCCTGTGATCAGAGTTAATCGCGGATTCATGTACATGCCACTTAGATATTAAGCCAGTAACGGATCCAGAGTAGAGAGTTAGATCGATGTTACTCTCGCCTGAGAAGTTTGAGAAAGTGTAGCAATTGTTGGGTTCATTAAGTAAACTAAGACCTTGCGCCGCAATGAGGTCAATGACGGCGTCTGTGCGTTCCGTCCTATCTTCAATATGATCAAACCACACAGACGAGCGAGCGTTAAAGTCTCCTCCAATAACTATGTTACGTCCTTTAAGTGCGTTTAGAGCGCGTGTCAAACTTAATATGTGTGGTCCAACGTGATTACCATATTTAAAATAGACTGAGATGAGGACGATCTCATGCCTACCAGAATTAACCACAACACAGGTTTGATACTCGTTGGATAGACCCACCAAAAGGAGGGGGCTGATGGACGAAACGTTCACCAGAACACCCGCCATTGGATTACTACCCACTGCAAGCATCTCACCTGGATAACTTATAGGCGTCCTACCTTGCCAAGTGTACTGCTCCTGAACAAGCATAATGTCAATGTTGCGGTCAGACATGACCCGCAGGATTTCGGTTGTGGCAGCCCTGGATCTCTGCAGGTTGATCTGACCTATGATGAGGGGCGGATTACGATCCATTATCCGTCATTTTCACCTGAGCTTCAATGGCTGCTCTGTAAGCTGGGCATATCCTATCACCAGTAGAGTGGTCCGATGGCTTGTTAAATCTTTTGCAAGTAGCACAAATAGGGGTGTTGGACTTGTTTGGACAGGTGTCCATGTCGTGTCCACTGATTGAACAGTGACGGCATACCTGGGCTGGTTGTGTGCAGGCTTTGCTTATGTGCCCATACTAGTGGCACTTAAAACACCTCGTCGCTCCAAGGTAGTCGCGTACACGGCAGGCATTCCACCCTAAAAAGCAGAGGCCGCTGTCAATTAGGACCTTCCTCGCTTCAGGATGACAGGTGACGATCATATTCATTCCAGGTCCATCACGTTTGCCAAACAGGGCGACGCGTCGCATAGTCCTTGTGAAGTCATCCTTGGAAAGAATACACTTACCCTCAATGTTGTTTGCGTAAATCTCCTCAAAGACGGCTGCATCTGCAGAGGCTTCACCTTTGGGCACATCGTATAACACGATCTTCGGGAGACGACCCTGTGGGCTGATGATTTTCAGTCCCTGCTCCATCAATTTGGCCTCGACTTTTTTGATGTTCGAGATTCCATCAGGAGTGCTGGTCTCCAATGCCACTCCTCCACCCTTGATCTTTTTAGTTCTAACAACCCTAAAGCCATCCTTATTAGGATTGAGGAGCTCGGTTAGTTTTTTCTGAGTTTCCTCAGATGTCTTCCCCTCAGGAACAGTGGGGTAGAAAAGGATAGTGGGTTGTGGGGTAGGGATCGGCCTCGGGACACCGTCGACAAAAATTTTCTTCGACTGGGGGCCTGTGATGTTGGCGGCTGCAGACGCGTAAGATTTACTTACCTGTGTGGGGAAGTTCGATTTTTTGATAAGCTGGTCCACCTTGGAGGATAATTCTTTTTGCGGCTCCAAAATGTCAGCTAGGGTGGTTGCTCTAGCCACCGCACTTGCGTGTGTCACCGCAAGGTTTGAGACCAGTTTTTTTTATTTCGTCCATGGCATGGCTGATAACCGTTCGGTCGTCCTTGTTCATTTTATTTTTACCACTATTCATGGTGACGGTAACAGAGTCCATGTGCGACCAGATAAGGGTAAGGATATCGTGGGTAGACGAACCTGTTGGGTCAAAAATCAATGAGTCATTTTCTCTTTGCCTCTTCCTGTTCTCCTGGTTGGGGGAGCGTGTGGCATTAGATGTGGACGCAACAGGGTTGTTGGCCGCAACGGCAATTTCAGGTGCAGCAGAGGAGTGTTCCATGGCGCTGACTGGTGGTTGAACGGAAACTGTACTAACCTCTACTGGGCCTTTGTTGGAGGTCTCACTTTGTCGCGTGCTGTGGATGCTCGTGAATGGCGAGGCGCTTTTGCGAGGTGGCTCAGGTTTTCTCACAGACAAAGACTTGAGAAGAGCCGCTGACCTGGGTGAGAGCTCCTCATGCTCGCTTAACGCTTGTCGAAGCAGCTCATTTTCGCTATGTAAAATGGCGAATTCTACCGAGGGACCCCTTCTGCGGGTGCCCCCATCAGAGTCCTCTGTTTCTGACATGGCAGAAACCTCCAGACAAGAATTTGATCAAATATGTGTTGTTTAAAAATAAAATTAGAGAAAAAATACGCCTTACTCGGTTTCGCGGAGGTCCTGGAAATTTTTAGATGGCACCATGCGAATCCCCTGACGAAACTGAGCCGGAAAACAGCTCAAACCAAAAAGTGGGGTAAATGTAAATTTACCCCAAATTTCAAAAAAAAAATCCCCAAAAATGGGGAAAAAAATGGGGAAATTTTTTTTGTCAAAGTGCCCTCAG
Source organism: Hesperophylax magnus (assembly GCA_026573805.1). NCBI lineage: Eukaryota > Metazoa > Arthropoda > Insecta > Trichoptera > Limnephilidae > Hesperophylax > Hesperophylax magnus. The sequence continues at coordinate 4,399,914 of JAIUSX010000179.1, read as the reverse complement.
ATTGTCCAAAAAGTTGATTTTAGGGGTCGAAAATATTTCACTAACACTTTTGTCTAAAAATTTTAAAATTTAGTAGTCCTCCCCTTAGTATCAAAATAAAAATAAAGTAATACGGCTAATGCCGACTCTTTATTAGTCCTCCTCTGATTGGGGATTAAATATTTAAATTTATGAAAAAAATGGATATGTTACTTAAGTGTGAAAAACCTTACACGTACAAAATTTCAAAAATAAATTATGAAAGTCAGAAAATCTCAAAGTTTTAGGTCGGTCCTCTAGACCGCTTTATAATCTTATTCAAAAATTTTGCGTGGATTGTTCTAGAATAAATAAACACGTGGCCGAACTTTAAACACTTGTAACTTTGAAAGTATAAAACGTACACAAAAAGTAAAACGACCAATCGACGTAGAAAAAAATTCTGCGTCGAGCACAGTATGTGGCTTTATAGTTCACTGAAGTAATCACTAGTAAAAAGTATATCGATGAGGAACACCGCAGGCTGATTTTTTAAAATAGCTATAAATTGCACAAATTAGTGTCAAATTCACAGATTTTTTACAACACGATGCGCAAGCAACCTTAACACCCTGTACCGATAGTGGGTACAGGGGATGTGGTAAGAAAACCACCACTTTGGGTGATTGTAAAAATAAACAATAACAAAACACAAAAAACACTGAAAAACACTGAAAAGAATACTGTGACAGGAAATATGAAAACACAGGCGGATAGCCCGTGAAAAAATACACCTGGTGGTGCTTAGAGAACTTTAAAATCTTGTACCGAAACCGAAATATGGATTTTTGATTGCGGAGCAAAATTTGTGTGTGTTGTTACCTTGGCGGCAAGAACTGAACTGAACAGGGACACGAAAATTTATAACACTTAACATTTGAGGGCAGTCTATGAGATTGTTCAGTAATTTAAAAAGTATAAGAATGTCATTAATAGTTCGCCGGGTAGAAAGAAGTGGTAGATTTAGACCAGACATTAATGTATTATAGCAGATATCAATTACAGGCTGTCTCAATTTGAATTGAACGTATCGAAGAAATTTTCTTTGTACTTTCTCCAAGCGGTGTAAGTTACAGGTATAAATCGGAGACCATACAGGAGATGCATATTCTAGGTGCGATCTCACAAGAGAGCAGTAGAGTAATTTAATTGACTCAATGTTTTGAAAAGTCCTTGTGTTACGCATTACAAAACCTAGAATTTGCATGGCCTTATTGGAAATTGTTTCACAGTGACGATCAAAGGTAAGTTTTCTGTCAAAAATAACACCAAGGTCTTTGATAAATGGTACTAATGCAATTTCATTATTGTTAATTGAATACGATATGGTTATTGGAGTCCGTGAACGGTAAAAACACACGTGGAAACACTTTTTTACGTTTAGGAATAATTTGTTTATTTCACACCAGCTAGCAAGTCTATCTATATTATGCTGAAGGATAAGTGCATCATTTAAACATTTTATAATCTTAAAAAGCTTTAGGTCATCTGCAAATAGAATGAATTTGACATTTTCGAAACATAAAGATAAATCATTTATAAACAATACGAAGAGAAGTGGGCCCAGATGAGAGCCTTGAGGAACTCCCGATGTTACTTTAAATTTATATGAGACTTTATTATTTAATTTTACCATCAGTTCGCGGTTACAGAGGTAACTATTCAACCATTTTAGGAATGATCCATGTATACCAAGGGCTTGCAGTTTCGCGAGAAGGATATTAATATTTATATCGATATTTATATATTTAATCAAAATAGCGGAGTTGTAGTTTATATCGATATCACATTAAATTCTCTTGTTCAAGAAATAGACATACATCAGTGTAATTGCTTAAAAATCAACATAAATAAGACTTTATGCATCTTAGCTATATACAGGTCTCCATCGTTCAATGACATCCACCCTTTCCTGGAGAGTCTCACTGTAGAGATAAAAAAATCAAAAAATTATCCACAATACATGCTAATCGGGGACATGAATATAAATACAATAGGAGAAGTAAAGCATAGACAGTGTGATGACTATTTATGTGCAATGGCGGAAAGTAATCTTATTTCCAATATTAATTCTCCAACTAGGGTACAAGGTACTTCAAGCTCGTGCTTGGATCATATATATTCCAGAAATATAACAAGCTCAAATGCATTTGTTATGAATAACACAATTACTGATCATTACACCATTGCAATCAGTATCCCAAACTCAAAATACAAAAAAATAAAGAACAATAATAAAATGGTTATCGACTTTGAGGCTTTATTAAATGATCTTAATTAAAAAAAATGGGAATTTATCTATAAAGAAACTGAAGTAAACAATGCTCTAAACTATTTCATCAATGAAATCAATGCATATATTATGAAACACTCAACAATAAAACACATTTCACACAATAAACTACAACTCACCCCGTGGATTAGTAACGGCATTGTAAAATCTATACATAAAAGGAACCATCTTCATAAAATAGCAAAACAGGACCCATTGAACGATACTAAACAACAAAACTACTACCGATACCGAAACATACGTAAAAACGCAAATATAAAGAGAGTTACTATAAATCTTTACTCGATAAGGACAACTCCAGCAAAAATACGTGGAACGTTGTTAGAGACATAACAAAAACTAAACGAAATACCAGTACACCTATAGTTGAGTTAAAAATCGGAAATTCGACTATAACTGATTCTCAAAAAATCGCATGTCATACTAATCAATATTTTGCATCTGTTGGCACTAATTTAGCGAATAATATTTAAATAAATACTCAGAAAACTGAAGAAATTTTAGCGTCAGCCATTAAAACAAACGATCCAACCTATTCACTTGAAATTAAACCAACTACTGTTGAAGAGATCATAAAAACAATCAACAGTCTTAAAACTACACATGCTAAGGGTCCAGATACTCTAAATACACAAATATTTAAAAAAAATAAATCTCAGATATCTACTCCGCTGGCATATATCTATAACTTAAGTTTTGCTTCGGGAATATTTCCTGATCACTTTAAAAAATCAATAATCATCCTAATTCACAAAAGTGGACCAAAATTTCTCGTAGAAAACTATAGGCCTATATCACTGTTAAGCGCAATATCTAAAGTTATTGAAAAGATTTTCAAATCAAGGTTGAGCGAATATGTGGAGAATCACAATATTCTAAGCCCAAACCAATACGGCTTTCGGTCGGGTAAAGGAACAGATGATGCCGTGTGAAATAGAGTGAAACAGTGGCTAGACAGTAATTTGCTTACATTAAACATATCTTAAACCAAATACCTAACTTTCAGCGCTACTATTACAGGACAACCCAAAACACCTCACCAGCTCACAATACATAAAATTGACTGTAGTTTTGGAAATAATAACTCTCCATGTAATTGTGAAACTCTTGAATGTGTTAAATTATTAAGTATCTTGGAATTATAATAGTAGGAGATTTTCAAACATTGTTGGGTTATTCGTAACCCGGGAATGTTTGTCTTTCTTTAAAAAAAAAAAAAAAAAAAAAAAAAAAAAAAAAAAAAAAAAAAAATCAGGAATAACAATATTAAACCCGCTATTAAAAGCACAGCAATTTATCTCACGTGTTATTATGAAGAAACCTTTCAGATATCCGAGCGACGCTCTCTACAGGGAATTTAGTGTACTCGATGTTCGACAGAGTTACATAAAGAAGATAATAATCTATGCTCATAAAAATAAACATAAAATGAAAACAATCGAACACCAACATCAAACCAGAAGCAAAGGCAGAAATGACCTTTATATTCCAACAAGTACCACAACGGCTTATCAAAAAATATTTTCATACCTGGGACCAAAATTATATAACAAAATTCCATCGCAACTAAAACTGTGTGAAATGCCATCCTTTGGCCCAAAAATAACAAAATGGTTACTAGACTTAGGCAGGTTGGAGTCAGAAATACTGTTAAAAAATATTGTATGATAATTATGTGTTACAAGCGCCTGATTTATTTCTTAAGTCTTATAGTCTTATTTCGATGTTAAAAAATATTGTATGATAATTATGTGATACAAGCGCCTGATTTATTTCTTCTGTTTACAAATTTAAATTTTTATTACAAAAAGCAGTTGGTAGAGCACTGTCCCGGAAAGACAAGGGTCCTGGGTTCGAGTCCCAGATGTGACCGTTTCCTTTTCTGATTTTTCTGTTTCAGATTTTCGTTTAGAAATCACTAATATTGTCTTCAATATTTAAATATTACAATTTGAGGTTTTACTCAATAAAGTTATTCCGAAAAATAAATAAAAAAAATAAAAAAAAAATTTATTACAAATTTAAATTTTTATTACAAATTTAAATTTTTATTACAAATTTAAATTTTTATTGCAAATTTAAATTTTTATTACAAATTTAAATTTTTATTACAAATTTAAATTTTTATTACAAATTTAAATTTTTATTTTAATTTTATTTTCATTTATTTTAATATTATTTCTATTATTTTCATTTTATTTTACTGTTTATTTTATTATGTATTAAAATATAGTAATATAAAGGCTACATGTATCCTCGCTTTCACTCTTGTAATCTCTCAAAATAAATTGTGTCGGTGATTTCACCATTAAGTATATTCACTGTCAATTTGACTGTCCTAGAACGGGAGACCTTCCTAGTTGGACAGTCAAAATCTATGCTGTAATATTTTTGTAACAAACAAATAAATAAATAAATTCACTTTATCGAAATCCGGATTTGGCCATAAGGGATATGCGGACTAACTCACGGAATAGGTTTGCAAATTATTTGGTGGTATTTAATGTTCCTGGGATGGGTAAATTTATTTGTAATTAATATGTATCTCTACAATTTAAAAAAATGATAAGTAAAATATAAAGTAATGTGCCAACTGCAACACGCTACGGTTGTGTCCGCTGCGCTATTCGAAATGCCACCATGTTATTGTTACCGCGCGTGTAGGTAGTGCAGTGAGTGAAGCGGATACCAAATTAAGTGGGCCTCCAACTACAAACTATGCCGCTATTTAAGGGGCCGAATACCGATGGGTCTCCCGGCCAAGGGGAATCGATACATGCGATCAACGAATGCCCGCTCCATTATTTCCCCGGCGGGATTGATGAGGTTCACATAGCGGCGCCTGAGGCCCTAGACTGGCTAACAGACCTAGGACTCTAATTTATTTTATAAAAAGGAAACATAATTTATTTTTAAAAGGATTCCAGACCCTCCAGTGTCCCTGCACTCATGGTGTTTAGTGTTGCATACTTACATTTATAGTAACTCTCATAAAAACACATCAGAAATGTGTTCGCCTGTAATAATAAAAAAAAAATACTTGCCTTTTTAGAATTTAAATTAATTTATGTATATGTATAATGAAACATTTTTATGGTTTTTATCTTATACATTACTTTTAAGTGTTTTTTTATGAACAAATATTTTTTATTATGCATATAATTTATTTAAATTACAAAAAATTACGCTAGTAAAAAAAACACTACCTTTTATCATATAAAATAATTAACGTGCAAGTTTAATAAAAAAAACATTTACCAGATAAATATATATTTAAAAAAACGCATTTTATCGTTTATATGACAAAATATTATAAATAATATGTAATATTTATTTTTTATGCAAATTATTTTTTTTCGTATATTATGAAATGCCATTTTAATTGCTGTGGCTCAGTCTTTTTGTGCAGATAGAAAAATAATAGCGCATGTTTCCTTTATATCCAACAAAGACATAATACACAGTTGCTGTTTCAGAGTGCAAAAATTTTACCTGTTAAGGCTATTCAATGGCAAAAAATCATAATTCAGTATATATTTACCACGCAGCATAAAGAAAAATTAGAACATAAAAACAGCACTAAATTCTGGTTAACAGTTCCGAAATTTTATAATAAATACGGACGGAGAACGTTTGAATACAACATACCGAAAATATTTAATTGATTACCTGACACTATAACCACTGGAACGATTTCGGTCGAAAAATCGACCACTTTTATTTTTCTGCGATTGATATCGGTCCAAAAATGGACCGATTTTTCTACCATTCGTAAAATATTTATTGTAATTATTTAAAACGCTTCCTTGGCCAGCTACTTGTTTTATCGAATAGCTGATAATATATTCTCTTTGTCTATGAACTTATCCGTTGTCTTTGAAGTGATATTTAACGAGTTTTCGCGGTTTTATAAGGCGTCCTGTCAAAAAACAAAACCATAAATTTTTAACATTCACGAAATTTTGGACTCTTCCTAAAATGCCGTAAGTAATTAATTTATTGGGTTTTTAACGCATAATTATATATTTGTGTTATTGTGATTGACTTATCTATCTTTGAAATGCGTTTTTAATTAGTTTGTTTCTAATATATTGTTTTGGTTGAAGTTTTTGTGTAAGAATACGTCAACTGAAGACGTCATCTGTTTTTGATTTACAATAATGTCTTATATACTGCACTCGCGCATTTGAAATATAGATATTCCATCACAGTGATTCAAAACAAAGAGATATATATAAGTTTTATTTGAATTGGTTCATTATTAATACAGATATTTGTTAACCAATTATTTTAAGTCATATGTCAAAAAGTTGACTCTTTTTTACATGTAAAATGGTGTAAAGCCTTCGTCACACAATAAAAATTTAGTAATTTAGTTGTATAATTAATTAATTTCTTCACTTTTACCAAATTTGTGCAGAAACAAATGTCGTCCAGGGAAAGGGAGCACTCCACGACCCAATAATTATTTTCAAATTTTATATTAGTGCAATATTTAACAAAATTTAAACATTTAAGTACTTACATTAAGTGTTTTCAATTTAAAATATATAGAGTGGTGCTGACTGCAAGAGGAGGCAGAGGAAGAGGGAGAGGTGGGGTACGAGCTGGTGCCAGACTACCTGCACGTGGACGTCAACGCAGAGCTGCAATTGCAGCCTCGTCTGGAGTGTTAGTATTTTTTAATGTTTTTTTATGAAAGTACTTTGCTGTGGCCGTTGAACTCATCATATATTTGTATTTATTTAAACAGCGACCCTGCTTTGCTACTGGTGCGAGAGGATCGCGTCAAGGCCCTAAAGGCTGTTAGGGCCCTGCCTGCTTCCTTCCGGCTAGAGCTGGAAAGCCGAAAATTCAAGAAGCAGGCGGCGCGCATTTTGCTCCCTACCGCACCTCCAAGAAAAACTAAACAAAAGTAAGCAATCGTATTTAGATGCTTGATACAATATTATTGTTTTTTCCTGACAGCGTTCCACTCTTACAGTGATAGTTGGTAAGATCAGCGCTCTGTGCATTTGGCACATTCAGTGCATATTTTACAGAGTTCTAATTTTATTGTTTATTTACATACTGTACTTACTGTTTCACACGTGAATGAGAACAATTTATATGATTTATGTAAATGTTTTCAGAATTCCATCTCCGGAGAGAACAACGTGTCCCTTTTCACAAGGGACGCCTTCACCGTTGCCACGACCCGTACCACCACCGTGGATGTCCACTCCCGCACAGATCCAATCAACGGCTCCCAATGCACCAATTATGCCTATCCGTGCAGCATCTCCCGAGCCGTTACCTGGGACATCGCGGAGTGGGGAACTCTTCTCTCCGGAGGCCCGCTATCACAGCGAGCTGTGGGTGGACGTGCCATTCTACCAAGAATTATCGGCGTTTGGGAACGGTGAGTTTATTTTTTAAAATGTCATACCAGGGGCTCAATATAAAATCAATTATCTATATTTTATATTGATATCTTTAGCACAGTTTCACTGTTGGTATATTGGCAGGAAATAAGCATAGTACTTAAAAATTCCACATAACAAACATACAAAATGTATTGTTGTTATGACGTGGATGCATCATTACACATCTTTTTTTTTCTGTAACGGGTATTGCAGAGTGAGAAATAAGACATGCCGAACTTCTTTGCGAGGATTACATTTGATTCACCGGCTTCTAAACGGTGTAATACAGCATTTTTTTCTTAAATTGAAAAAACACTTTCGCTTCACGGGACTCATTGTGTCGAGCTTCCTAGTCAAAAGCGAGGCTGTATTGGTAGGTGGGTTTTGTAACCGGACAAATTATCATTAAAATAGGTCGCTTTACGTAGTTGGTCACTTTAAACGGATACGTTTTCCTACTAAAAGTTATGAAACCTTACTAGAGTTTACATTATCGTCACTTAAAACAGTAGACCGTTAAATGCAAAGTCATTATATCCAAATTCTACTGTAAATTTGTGTTTTCTTTTATTTCAGAGTCAGACATGGGCAGTAACGTGGACGAGGCAGCTGTACTAGAAGAGTCTGTACTTGGAAACCGTGAGTTATAAAACTAACTAACTTACCTTCACGCCATTTCGGTAGGCAGAGAGGATGAACCACCATGCAACTCGATCTTGGCACACACACTCTTTTCTTCATTCCATACCTACCTGACTGTGCTATTCTGACTCCTGACATAGCCCGCCTCAAGTATTTGATTAACTTTTTATTTATTTTTTTATATGAATACCTCACAAGAGCCTCATCTGGAGCCAGTGAGACTATGGCATCCTCAATCGGGGTATGTTGTGAGGCTGAAGGTAGCGGGGAGGGGAAGGAGGTGTGGAAGAGGGAGGTGGAAAAGTACCTGGCTATTCAGAACTGGTCACCAAACACGGCTAAAACCATTTCAAGCAACGTTTCAATTCTGAATGGGGTCTTACACCAGGGCGATACTATGGGTATCTTCCACTCTGGAACGTGCCGCAAATATAATATATATTATTTTAAATGAATTTTGTGTGAAAATAACACTAATTATTCAAATATAATTTATTTGATTTGATCCCGCGACCATCGTATTGCGAGTCATAAGCCGTACCAGAGGCAGTGGGTTATCGTAATATAGACACATTAAATTAATTTGGGTTTTCTGTTGTTTCAGAAATGGACAGATCGAGCGACGAGGATGACGAAGCGAGTGACGTCGACCACGAAGAGAGCGATGAGGATACCTTCTGCATGCCACCAATACCTTATCATAATATTATCAACGTTTCACCTAACTCCGCTATGGCCATAGACTTTAGTAGACAAGACCAGGTAGATAGTGAGGCAATGCGTTCGATTCTGCCGCCTGAAGGTTACTCTTTCGATTGGTCTAAAGATATCTTACGTTTTACTGGGATAAGGGAGACTTTCACAGGCACGCCGGGACCAACTTTCAATACCGACGAAATGGGCAAACCTGTGGATGCCTTTCTTAAAATCTTTGATGCAGATTTCGTTGAACTGATCGCGAGAGAGACCAACAGGTATGCAGATCAATGGATTGCGAAAAAACAATTTAAGCGTCATGCGCGTACCAATAAATGGGCTCCCACGAATAAAGAGGAAATGTATGTATTCTTGGCAATTTTAATGTATCAAGGTATTAGTCCCCTTCCTGTTGAAAAAGACTACTTCTATTCAAAAAAACTCACCGCCATGCCTTATTTCAGCCGAGCCATGGATTATAATCGTTTTCTTCTAATTAAAAAGTTCCTTCACTTCACCAACAATGAAAGTCTTTCTTCTGATGCACCATTATCTGTGCGAAGGTTACAAAAGATTCAACCCGTCTTGGACCACCTCTCAAATAAGTTTGAGACTTTATACCTGCCCGAGCAAGACATCTCTCTGGATGAATCCTTACTCTGCTATAAAGGCCGTTTGGGATTCGTCCAGATGATCAAAACCAAAGCGGCCAGTGCGGGTATAAAGTCTTACGAGCTTTGTGAGTCCAAGTCTGGCTATCTTTGGAAATTCCAAATTTATACGGGGAAGACCATTTCCAGACAGGCTGAATCGACAAATCCAGACCAGGAAGATATGACGGAAGACATAACGGAAGATATGACGGACGACATGACACAGGCCAACTTTTTGGGTGCTCACAATATCTGCCCAGTTGGGGCCACTGCAAAGATAGTATACGACCTGGCCAGCCCTCTGTTTAACAAGGGGTATACATTAATAATGGACAATTTTTATAATAGTCCATTATTGGCACGATGCCTCAAAAGAAATGGGATGGACTGCATGGGCACATTGCGGTTAAACCGAGAATTTGTGCCCTCTGCATTTAAGTCCCATCTCCGGTCCAAACTGAGGGAAGGTGAGGTTGTATACTCGAACTGCGGGGACCTCAATGTAATGGTTTGGTTGGACAAAAACCTGGTAAGTATGTTGTCCACCTACCATAAGGCAGAAATCGGGGCAGTTGAAAAGTTTGGTACCTGGACTTACAAACCTCAACTCGTACTAGACTATAACAAGGTAATGGGGGGGGTTGACCGAAAAGATCAGCTTTTGTCAGGCTTCCCCATTGAACGACAGCGAAACCTGGTCTGGTACAAGAAGCTTTTCAGGAGACTACTAAGCGTTTCGGTGCAGAATGCGTATATATTGTACGGCTCAAAGCTCCGCAAGGAAAATAAACGCATTTTGTACCGAAACTTCAGGAGTGAGGTTGCGGATGAACTCCTTCTGCTGTTCTGTCGTAGTCAAATTGACACGACTGTGCGGACCATTGGCCTAATAGCTGAAGGAAAGACTCTGCGACCTATCCTGAAAGGCAACCACTTCGTGGTCCGTAGCGGGAAAAAGGTGAAATGTGCCTGGTGCAACATAAATAACATTTTCAAAAGGACCCTTACAAAGTGTGATGTGTGTGATGTGGCATTATGCTATGATTGCATGAAGCCATATCACACTACAATATAGATTTGCTGAGGGTTTTTTTTTATTTCATTTTTTTCTTTTTTGGTTTTTTAGTTATGAAATTCTAATTTATAAATTTAATTAAATTTGTTTGAACATCAATTATGATGGCCTGGATGGCTGGACTTATAATCATTTCTTTCCGCATACTCACGTCTCATGTTATGTTGTCCTCAAAGGTTCTATATGATAAGGTTCGGTGGACATTTAATATGTATATTTCAATTCTGATCATTGAAATATGCATGTTAACAAATGCACAGGTTTTCTCATTTTTCCCTGTTTATTGTACACATTAAATAACTCGTTTTATTTTTATGTCTTAATTATATTTTGTCAATTTTTCTGTAAAGATGCTTTTCCAGATCTAGTCACTGAACATAACTAAGCCAATTCAAGCAATGTTCAATTCTGAATGGTGGTCCCTCACCAGAGCGATACTCAGAATCTCACTCTATAGCGAGGCACAATGATATTATTATGTATTGATTTTCTTAAATTATGAATAAACCAATAAACTGAATACATTTTTATTATGACAAAAGGTGTAAACAATGTTTAAATCAATATACTGCTCTTTCATTGTAACCATACAACTGTAATATTGATTTTAAAGGATATTAGGGCTTAATAAATAAATCAATTATTGGTTCCATCAATTATTTTCCCTCCCCCATTTTTTTTCGATACCTTTGCGTTTAGATATAAAATTATCACTATGATTTTATTTGAAATTCTACGGTCATACAAAGGTTTGATATATATATACAAATTTATCATCATTTTACATATTCCGATTTACCCTATGTAGATTGACCTTAAGGTAGCTGTCAGAAGTGATTTTTGGTCAAATATTGGTGAATTTCATCAACTTTCAAAGTATCCCCCTGAAATATTGGCAATGTTTATATCTATGATATATATCTCACTTTAAGCCTTATTTCCTCGTTTTGCACGTAATATAAAAACATGGTTACAAATCTCCAGTTCTAATTTACAATTATTTAAAAAGTAGCACCATGATTTTGACATCGTGAAATAGGCTCTCTGTATAATTCATCAAATGAATAAAATAAAGCCAACACGGCGACTATGCTTATTAATAATTGTAGACAGTTAATGTATCTTCCTAACGTTATACCAGTTTTTGTGGTAAATTTATTATATAATATAATACAGTGATTTCAATTTTGACGCGTCACGCACTCAAATTTTACAAAATTATTTTCTGACCAAACTTTTGAAGAGATCTTAACATGCAAAAAAATATTTTTCTATTACATTCTTGCATCTGTGATTATCAAACAGGCCATAGAGAACATAAAAACGTAGAAAATATTCAATAAAGATTTTTAAAACTGCCACTGGCGGCAATTTCAAATCACAAAAACGCAAATTTCGCGCATTTATAAAGTTTAAGATTTTTTAATAATTTATCTATCAATTCTAAAAATATAGAATAATTATTAAAATATAGGTGAATTCATTGGCTGTATAGCACTATAATCAGTTTTATGTTTCCGTATTAAAATTCGGAGGTTTGATTTTTTTAATGTTGGCGGAAAATATTCAAAATCGTCGCCAAAAAACCGCGAGCAATCGGAGAAAAAAGTTTTTTGACGCGCGATCGTTCGAGTGGATAAAGTAATGGTCTACGAATAAGGTTAAATATATGATGAAAAATTGGCTATCGGAAAAAAATTATTTTATTTTAATATGTATGAAAAATGTTGAATCTGTAGATTTAAGATGTAAATTATAACTTCTAAATGTATATGTAACTTTAAGCACCTGTTCAATTGGCTTAGCAGGACTTGTTTGTTGATATGTATTAACTATTCATTCAATAAAAATAAAATATAAACAAATGGCGCTGTTTTACTTTATTTCAAAAATGCCTATTTATCTGATACTGTACGGTTATATCTTGCGAGTGGGGGGCCACCTTGGGTCCAAGTGTCATACATGTTAGTAGCTTTGTACACTACATATACTGGTAAAATGTCGCCAGCTGCTGATCCAGCGTACATTATTGAAGTAATTGAAATTAACAATTTTTTCGGGATACTTGCAGCCTCTTTTTGTTATATTTTTTTTACGACCTGGGTCATCGCTTAAATTTGTTTCGTCATAATTGACGATGTTTGCCGGATCAACGTCACACGAGGAAGATTCCAAATGATTAAAATAATCAGAAATGGTGTCGACAGATATTTGGGCTCTACAACGGTTAATATTTTAACTCATTCTTTGAGATATTTTTGACTTGTGGCGCTTTAAAAAGCTTCAGCAAAATCACGCCCTGGGAAGTTATTTTTAAATTTTGGTACATTCTTCCCACGTCGGTCTAGGTATCCTTTGACTATTAGCCGAAGATCATAGGTGTCTAATGGGTAACCCCATTCAGCACAATATTAATGTTTTCAATTATAAAATTTTCTATTTCATCCGAAAGAACTTTCTGGCCACCTTTTTTTTTGTGTGGCGCAAATTATGGCGACAAAGTACACTCTTGGATATTCCAAATTCAGAAGCCACTTCACGATAGCTTTTATCATTCTTCACTAATTCCAACACATTTTTGATATTCTCATAGTTGTATTTTTTGTATCTTTTACTACTCCTCGGGTCGGGCTTGTAGGTTCGTGGCATTTTCTGAAATTAATAAATAGGGTTTTTAATTTAATAAGAGACATTTTAATAGAGCAAACATATTAAAGATTAAATACTAAAAAAATAAAACTAATTTGAGTATGCCCTGTCCCTATTCACCCCGTATAGCGTCCCCATTCACCCAACAACATAATCAAATTGTCTGTGAATTCACTTTCAGTTCTAAAGTAAATTAATTTAATACATTATTAAACTCACTAATAACTTCCTCCTGATGTAGGAATCTTATTCTTCACAATTGACAAGCTTTCAAAGGTTTTCAAGGCCTGCGCACACTTTTTTCAGAAAGTTTTGCACCGAGATATTCTGACCGCCAGCACGCTTTACTAAATAATGATTTTTGGTTAAGAAAGTGACACTTCTGACAGTTCGCAATGTTGCTATCGTAAAAAAAAATACATTTCCCTACCTAATAATGTTACCGTTTTTGATGTAGAGTATGGTATGAAATAAATGTGTAACAATTTTTTTTACCCAAGCCTGTCCCTATTTAGACGTCCCTATACACGTTAGTTAATGTTAATTAAGTGTTAATATCAAGTGACCTACCAGGTAAGTAATGTACTGTATATTATCTCCATAAATAGTTAAGTAATAACATAGATCAATGAAATTTTTAATGTATTTTTACAGCGCCCTTGAGGGGATTTTGCAAGAAAAAGAGGCTTTACAAATCATCCGAATATAATAATAAATATTAGAGATTTGTTGGCCAATTCGACAATCAATTATTTTATTCAATTTATATTTTTGTATCTTCTCGTATGTGAATCACGTTTTCTTTTGTTATGTTGATATACATACCCGCGAATTTCACATGGTTATTCTTCTAAAATGTAATTATTAATTTTCGCGTAAATTAATATTAACGTAAAATAAAAATAAAGCAGCACTATATTTCAAAATCTTAAAGGCTAAAAGTTGTTTTGTTTACTGTCATTATGTTGAATGAAATGTTTGTATTTTTTTTCGAAATGCGTAATAAAGCAATAGTTGTAGTTAAAACTTTACCCGTGAATTTTCAAGTATAGGCGCTCCTGATTATGCAATAAAAGAAAATCACAAATTTTTTTTAACGCAATTTGCTAGTGACAGGTGACAGCTGAAGTGTTCTAATTCATTCTATGGTTCAACAAGCTTGGAAATTTGTGAAATCGTAAACTTTAGTTGCGCTGAGAGAGAGATAACTCGGCTACTGACCGGTCAAACATGTTCAAGCAACATCGCATTTCCGAAAGTCGGTCTCTCACCAAGGAAAAACTGAGAGCATCAGACATAATTCAATATTTATATATTTAATCATGAATAGCATAGCTTTCTCTTTATGGATAAGCTGTGATAATACTTACTCTCGGGAGAAGTCCCTCGCTATAGGGCGAAACAGATAGCTGCAGGGACAATTGTAACAAATCCGTATATGTCTCCGGTAACTAGCTAAGAATAATATTGAATTTTAAAATAAATTCCTGTTTTATACATTACCTCTTCGGTCGTGTACTTTCTCCACTCTGCATTCTCACCAAATCGAGTCACTTAAGTTGGGACGAGGGTGATACATTTAGTTATAAAGAGATGTTCCTAAGTTATTTACGCATTTGTGTTTCAATTCAGTTTAGCCAAGTTTTAACACATTCTCTTAATTATCCATAGATCTACTTATTTCTTAATCTCAACTAGTTGTCATTTGGTTCGGGTTGCTTCTACATTGTTCACATCGTCATTGTCAATTTAACACATGATATTAATAATAAATAAAAAAATAATAAATATATTTGAATGATTTATACAGCTCCGTTTTTGTGCAAAACTACTTCAAGGGCAATATTGTTCACCGTGTTGTCATTGAGTTCTCTGCGTGGCCTTAGTAAGGCCGAAGTTCAGTTCAGCAGCTCAGGGCCTCCTAGCCGAGACTCCAGCAAAGTCTCCCACCAGCGCTTTTGCACATTGGCCGTGTCAGGTCAGGAACGTAGAAACATATCTCGAACTCAACTGAAAATTCTTCATTCACCGTCCAGCATCATGCAGCCGGGCAGGGAACGCGTACTTGGTTTAAAAATTACTTTGACGAGATTGATTAGTAACAAAATCTGTGATCTGAAATGTTGGTATCGGAGTGTAAAGAATTTGTCGTAGTTGCTTTGCTTAGAACATCATAAAAAAGTTATCAAAATTTACCAGTCATACCGATAGTTACTATTTGGTTTAGCGAACCGTTTTCCAAATGACAAGTTTTTAATCATTTGTGACTATAACATGTCCAAAATTGAATGGAATAATCTACAAATGTTAACTAAGAGAGACCGACATTCACTCGCCTTACTTAACTTTAACCAGTTACCCAACAAATAAAGATGCATTTGGACCTCGTTCTCTGTAACACCCTACCTTATCCTTATATATCGCTTAGCGATTAAACATTTAGTTAAAGAAGATGCTCATTCCAAATCATTGATCGTAGAACTACAATTTCTAATAATGGACCTTCTCGAACAATAACATTGTTACAGCAGAATACGCAGAGATTAACGAGCGAAAGAAATCGACTGGTCAATCGTGAGTAGCGGATGTTAATGCAGCGTTAAAATCGGTTTTTTTATAATTGAACTGATCTAGTAGTAAATCTATTTAAATTAAAATTTAAAAAACTAAGTTATTTCTTCAAAACCATCAGAATGCCCTCAGTAAAAAAGACTTTTAAAAATCTACATGGCTCTTTGAAAAATCGCTCTTAAGATACGGAATTATCAGATGGGGCAGTGCAAATGACAATATCTTAAATCAACTTATTAAAACCCAAAAAGCCACAATAAAAATTATTCTGAAAGTTCCCGTAAGAACTAGCATTACGTCGCATTAATTCGTAGAATGCGTAACCACCAAATGTAAAATTTTACAGGAGGCACAAAAAACCTCGTAGTGAAAAAAAATGAAAGACGGCTCATTCTTTTTATTTATGTTTCGAACATATAATATATTTCGAAATTTATTTTCAATCGTTAAACTTTTGTAAGTTAAGGCTTTCTATTTCAAATCGGAGTTAGGAAGTTTACATAAAAACCGAGAATGGAGATACGTATTTTACAAAAGAAACATACTTTTCTGCGAACAGTTTTATGAACAACCTAGCAGAAGATTTGGGAGATAGGAATTTTACATTCACAAAATAAAACACAACGATGTATGTGTATGTCGAGGCAGTTTATTTAGATGCATTTTTGATGATTTTAATGATGCGGAAGGTTATCGTAAAAGGAGTGGTAATCTTTTTCTTATCCTTTCCGTATACAGGGCTGGCAAATCTTTAAATTGGAAGCCTTTCTTGCTTATTATCTGGTGACTAAACCTCCCCAGCTTCTCCCGTGCTCGGTTTGCGTATCGAGGTCGTATAAGGTCGGGTGTCTCATGTTCAGAAGAGGCAATGATATTCCCATGCTGCAGGAAGGATCGAACCTGAAGAGAAGGGAATTATTTTCGATCTGTGGCAAGCTGACGGGGCACTACCCCGTATGTGGATGACTAATAGCCTGCAGCTTCATGAAGAGGGAGTTTCAAGGCCAGACGTGGGATGATTACGTAGGTGACAGGGCCCAAAAATGGCTGAAGAGCTTCTGGTGAGAGTGTGAATTGATGATCCTGTACAAGGAGAGTGGCTAGTCCCCGAATCATTAGGCGGTGCCAGAGTTTACTGTGATGCGAGTAATCTGGCCCTTGGAGTTACCTTGAAAATTGAGGGGAGAACTGTTGAAGATGCCGCATGGCTGGGGAAGACCACTGATGTAGTGCATATCAACATAGCGGAGCTAGATACTGTCCTTAAGGGATTAAACCTGGCTCTCAAGTAGAATCTTAAAACTCTGGAGATCATTACAGATTCGGCGACGGTTTTGTGCTGGGTGAGATCTACACTGACCGGGAGTAGTCGTGTAAAAATTTCTGGCATGTCAGAGATGCTCGTCAAGCGGCGTCTGGGATTGGTGAAGGAGATTTTAGAAGAATTTGATCTGACATTGTCGATCACCCTTGTAGAGTCCTGTAGAAATAAAACTGATGTACTTACTAGGGTTTGCAAGACCCGGGCAAAGAGTAGCCATAACATGAAACGTTGTGAAAGAGACTCATAGTGTGAAGATAGGTGGGAGAGACTTGCAAGTGGAACTGGTGAGCAAACACGTGCTTTAAGCGTAGAAACTCTTCATGCTCAGCATCACTTTGGAGTAAAGCGAACGCTTCATCTTGCCCGGCTGGTTGATCCCGAGGTGAGAAGAAAGGACGTCGATAGATGCATGCGTTCCTGCGTACAATGCAGGACAATTGACCTTCCGCTATCATCCCATGAAGCGGGTAATCTTAATGTTGTGACAACCTGGAGTCGCTTGGCAGTTGATGTTACTCATTTCGATAGGAAATGTTTACTCACATTTATCGATTGCGGTCCAAGTAGATTTGCCGTGTGGCGGGAAATCGAGTCAGATAATGCAGCTTCGATTGTCAGACATTTGGAAGAAGTTTTTCGGGAAAGAGGCCCGCCCAAAGTAGTTCTCGTGGACAATGGTACTGCATTTCGTTCCTACAGTGTTGCAGATAAGTGTAAGAGATGGAATATTCGTCAAAGATTTTGCGCGGCAGCTGGAAACGGTATAGTTGAACGATATAATCAAACAATAAAGAGAACTGCAGCCAGAAGTGGAAGCGATCCCCTGCAGGTAGTGTTTTGTTACAATCTTTGGCTGCAAAAAGTCAGGATGATCAAGGTGTTGCGCTGTCTAGTATAGTTCACACTTACTCGTGGAGACACCCTTCTGCGCAAGTGAATATAGAAGAGGAATTATTGACTGAGTTCTAAGTGGGCGATCTTGTTGCGGTTAAGCCAGTAGATGGGAGATGCACATCGTGCTGGAGGCTTGGAAGGGTGACAGGACTTACTTCAGTCAACAACATCGAAGTAGATGGCATACCAAGACATGTGCTTGACCCGCGGAAGATGCCTGACAGAGAACGGACTGTGTCTGAGGAGAGACGAGATGGAATTGCCGCACGTTCCACCGTCAATATTTTGGGTTTGTTTGAAGGGGACAGAGAAGAACCGGATCCGGGTTTGCATCAGGAGGAGATCCACTTGGAAAGAGATGGTGACCTTAAATAAGAGATAATCACAGAACAACGACCTATTATGTTGGACGCGAAGGGCTCCGGGTTAGTTAAATCAATTCGTGCAGCGATGATGACATCAGGAGGGCGTGTGGTGATAAGCAGGTACCACTGTAAAAGTAGTGAACGCAACCGCAGAGGCACATAAAACAAGAGAGCTACGGCAGAGCGTCACACGGTGCAGAAGACGTCAGTTTAGACTACAGATACAAACACTATTCGTGACTTCACAATTAAAATTAAGGTTATAAAATGTTCAAAATTGATTAATCAACTTACCTCAGTTAATTTCACGGTAAAACTATTACACCGTAAATAAATTCCCTCAGTCAAAAACACAACCAGCGCGCACGGCTCACCGGCCAATACTGAATTAAGGAGTTTCAAAGTATTCGCGAGTAAAAATTTCACCATGGTATTACGCAGTTTCCTATTTTGTGTTTATCTAAAAGGTTAATTTTTTTTTAAATTTGCGAGTTTTACTAGTCGATGCGGGACTAATTTTAACACCAGACGGCATTAAAAACGTATTTTCGAAAAATTTGGAGTTACGGAGTCTACGAATTAATGCGACGATATATATATTGACCTCTTCCCATAGTATGTTGATCCAGTAAGAAGTTGTTAGACTAAGATGATCCACCTTTAACACCATATAACTTGGCTATTATGGAATACATAAGAAAGCTCGAACAATTGGGCATTATAAACATTATAGAGGCAGCAGATCTTCAACCTGTTGACTGTGGGAAATCCGGAACCTTACTAACAAATCACAGTAAAATATGTACACAAAATTGAAAAAAACATTGTTTCTAAAATAAAATTTAGTGCAAGCGATTTGGACACTCACCTTTATTTCAGTTTCTTTATACATAAGGATTAAAATCTCTTTAAAAACTAAGGGCAAACACATTACTATCCTATTAGTTGTTAACCCTTAACTAGGCAAGGATATCAAAATTAAAAATTTAATAGTTAAACCGCGTTATTAGGTTTCTGGGTCTAAAAGAGTTCTTGAAAAAAATAGCAAAAAATTATGTTTTTAAATTTTCAGTAATGTGAGAGTTCAAATGTTAACTACGGTAAACAACGTAATGTTAGATATAAATGAAAAATTGTAGCGAATAAGTAGTTATCTGTATTTACTTCAAATAATTACAAAAACAAGAATATTTCAACTTTGTTTTTAAATGAAAGAGTTTTCGTTTTTTCCAATAAAATCATAGAATATATTGGCATTGCAGCCCTTACAAACCCATCTTTACTGTTTTCTGTTCCCTGCTTTACTACATTACACAGGATCAATACTTAATTGATTCTCGTGCCGCAGTTCGTCCTAATTTTCTCTACAATTGGCAATATATTTTACCAGAATAATCTTAATAACTATTGTCAAAGTGCAAAAATTTACGAATTTGTTGATTACGCTTTAACGGAATTATATCTGCTTTAAGCACGTAACAAAATGTATGATTGCGTGAAGCCATTTCGACAACAATTTTCAATTAGTAAAGATTTAAAAAAAATCTTAAGTTATGATTTGTCGGTTCAGTTATGCAAGGAGAAAAATACTAACATTTTAAAATATCAGAGGAAAATCGTCATCAGTTAAATCACTGGAATTTTTTCTGTCTACCCAGTTAGTACGTTCTCGAGCGGTTGAAGTACCTAGCGGTTGTGTTTACCAAATAAATCTAGTAGGTACAAGGTGCGATCTGCGCATAGTAAACAAAAAAGAAAATTATTTTACAAGCAATAATTGTTCGCCTGAAACACTCATCCACATTGAAAAATCTCCTGATAAAAGATACATGACGCCAACGGGACTCGAACCCGTGTCCCTTCGATTTCCGGTCGACAGCTCTGACCACTGAGCTATGGCGGCTTATCTCTTACCCGCGAAATTTCCAGTTGGCGTCATGTATCTTTTATCAGGAGATTTTTCAATGTGGATGAGTGTTTCAGGCGAACAATTATTGCTTGTAAAATATAAATTTCGCGGGTAAGAGATAAGCCGCCATAGCTCAGTGGTCAGAGCTGTCGACCGGAAATCGAAGGGACACGGGTTCGAGTCCCGTTGGCGTCATGTATCTTTTATCAGGAGATTTTTCAATGTGGATGAGTGTTTCAGGCGAACAATTATTGCTTGTAAAATAATTGTTACCCTTTGTGCTATGCATAAAAATCTTGTCTCAAAACATTAAGTTTACTAAAAAATAATAAAAAAGAAAATGTTCTAGAATGCACTAGTAGCTGCTTCTACAGTTCTACAGTTTAGACAGTGAATGTAGAAGTGTAAAAATATTATTTGAAAAAATAATTAAATATATTACTGTACACATATTCACATATATTTTGATATTCGTGTTAGAAGCATGACATAATTATCTTTTTTACACATACATTTACATTTAACTTGCAAGTACATTTAAGTTTAAAAAAAAAATCAAATATTTTGCAATGCGATTCAGAACAAATTTAAGGAAATCAAAAGGTTATAAATATTTTGACCATTATAAAATTATACTAATTTTATATACTGGAAACTCTCTGGTGAAACATATCATATCTAATACTAGAATTTATTTTGTAAATAGTTTTCGTGAAGGTGAATGTTAACGCAAGGAACAAGAAAAGTGTCCAGTCAAAGATTCTTTTCGAGAAAACGCATAATTACATACGAAAAAAAACTGTGAGTGCGCACGCGTTTTTTCAAATCTCTCTTCAGCCAGAAAACGAAAAAGTTTTTTCTCAGCTGTCATTCAGTATTTTCTCTTCAAGGAACACTGTTGATTACTTGCATAGTTGCACTCGGAACAAGAAAAGGGGGGTTTTCTCCGCTCTGAGTCAGCATGTGTTCCAACAAATGTCCTATATGGGTGGCCTTTCCTAGAATCTGAATATGTGCACTTGGAAAATGAAAAAAGTTTGTTGCCACTGTGAAACAGCATTTGGCTTTTTAGATGTGCGTTTTGAGAATATCCATAGATGAACAAGGAAAAAGAAAATGTTGACTCCGTAGTGACTTAACGTGCGCTTCATATTGCGTTTATAATAACATTAATATGTGCACTTGGAACATAAAACAGGTTTTTCGCCACTGTGAGACAGAATGTGGGCCTTTAGATGGGCGTTTTGATAAAATGAAATGTTTCACACGGGACATGAAAAAGGTTTTTCTCCACCGTGAGTTAGCATGTTGCACTTCAGATAACATGTTTAGTTGCACACGGAATATTAAAGAGGTTTTCCTACGATGTGAGAGAGCATATGTCTCTTCAGATGGCCCTTTTGATAACACGCATAGTTGCATACGGAACATGAAAAAGGTTTTTCGCCACTGTGAATCAGCACGTGTCTCGTCAGCTGACCTTTTCTATAACATGCATAGTTGCACACGGAACAAGAAAATGGTTTTTCTCCACTATGAGTCAGCATATGGCTAATCAGTTGAACCCTTCGATTACATGCATAGTCGCACTCTGAACATGAAAAAGGTTTTTCTCCACTGTGAGTCAGCTTGTGCCTCTTCAGCTGACCCTTTTGACAACACGTATAGTTGCACTCGGAACATGAAAACGGTTTTTCTCTGCTGTGAATCCGCATGTGTACGTTTAGTTCGCTTTTTCGATAACATGCATAGTTGCACAAGGTACATGAAAATGGTTTTTCTCCACGGTGAATCCGCATGTGTCCGTTTAGTTCGCTTTTTTGATAACATGCATAGTTGCACTACGAACATGAAAAAGGTTTTTCTCCACTGTGAGTCAGCTTGTGCCTCTTCAGCTGACCCTTTTGACAACACGTATAGTTGCACTCGGAACATGAAAAAGGTCTTTCTCTACTGTGAATCCGCATGTGTACGTTTAGATCGCTTTTTCGATACCATGCATAGTTGCACACGGAACAAGAAAATGGTTTTTCTCCACTATGAGTCAGTATATGGCTAATCAGTTGAACCCTTCGATTACATGCATAGTTGCACACGGAACAAGAAAACGGTTTTTCTCCACTGTGATTCAGCAAGTGTGTCTTCAGGTTACCTGGTTGATAACTTGCATAGTTGCACTCCGAACATGAAAAACGTTTTTCTCCAATGTGAATCAGCATGTGCCTCTTCAGATGATCCTTTCGACAATACGTATAGTTGCACTCCGAACATGAAAAAGGTTTTTCTCCAATGTGAATCAGCATGTGCCTCTTCAGATGATCCTTTCGACAACACGCATAGTTGCACACGGAACATGATAAAGGTTTTTTTCCACTGTGGGTCAGCATATGCCTCTTTAAATTTCTATTTTGAGCATTTGAATAGTTAAACTTGGAACAAGAAAAAGTTTTTTCTCTTGCATAGGTGCGTACGTTTATTGCAAAATTTTACTTAGGAGAGGAGGAGTAGTTGTGATGGGGAGGAGTGAATCCCTTTTCCACAAAATGCGTCTGAAGATCTGTCGACAAATTTGAAAAATAACATGGGTGAAAAAGACTCAGTTAAACTTATTTTCTAAATAAGCGAAGTAAGTTCGTAGAAACGATAAAAAAAATAGGAGAGTCCGAATCGTTCAAGTTTACAGTGAAAAATTGGTTTTACCTGCTTCCTTGGTAATTCTTCCAAGGCGTTCTAAGCATTCCTCTTTTACATCCAACAGGTCTATGTCAATTTTCATGTAAGTAAGCGCCGCTTCATATTGTCGGGGTCCAAGATCCGCGTTTATGGTGACTGTCTTCACATTAATGTTTCCTATAATAAAAAAGGACAATAAATATAATGAATCTTTGCATGGCCAGCCCTGAATCAAACGGCGCCAGGCGCAAGATTAATTTTGGCTGCCCTCACAGTCTAAAATAGTACACGCCGAGGCAGGATACCAAAATTAAAATGATGATTTGGGTTTTTTTGTAGAGCGGTATTTATCAAAAATTATATAAAGGGCGATGTGATAGGTTAAGTATTCGATGCCCGGGACGAACAGCACTAATTGCGCCCGCATAGAGCCAGCCCTGTATCTTCGTCAAATTGATATTGACGAGATTTTTTTTAATTGAAAAACAATAAACTATTCTTTTACGAATAAATACCATTGATCAACAAGGTCAATATCAGATAAAAAATGACCTCAGATATCCGCTTCAGGGACCGATTCTTCAAGAAGGAAAAAACCTTTCTCTAGAGCACCTGTAGTAGAGAGTTGGGTCGTTTTTGGTCAAAGAAATATTGTTTTTACAATCAATATTTATGTATTTTTAACGTATAATACGTGTAATTCACATCATATCTCAAATAAAATAAGGTGAAAATCGAGGAACCGACAACTTACTATGAATAACAAGTTTAATGGGTGCTGTATTTTGGTATTTTCCGGCAAGGACACATATTAAGGTAAATACCCAATACACCTCATGTTTTATAAGAAAGGATGTTGTGCACAAGTGTGTGTCCTGTTTGCACGACATTTCAAAAGAGACATTGATTCCGGACATCCGAATTTTAAGTTCTATATTTAACACGTATGCAATGCAACAAACTGGCTGTCTGAGTACTCTCCGCATATTGCGAGCATTCCTTCGTTACAGCTGGGTGGTTGAAATCTAAATCTGAAAATGCAATTTCACCTCCATCTTCTTCCTGGAGCCCTGGTTCCGTCTTGATGAATATAGTATCTGGCTTCAGTAGATCCATGGTCTGCTTTGGTAGAGTTTGGTTATTGGTTTAACCCTAAACAATATATCTGAAACAGAACATTGTTAAAATAAAATAAAATGATAAAATTTAAAAGTTAAATTAAAACAGGATACATGATTTTTAGCTGAAATCGTTAAATCATTCCTCCTTACGTACCCTTAAAAATTGAATATAACAACCTGTAAATCCTGATACGGGAGAATTATCATGGGCTGTGCATTGATAAACACCTAACTTTTAAATAGCATATTCAAGATATTAAAGATAAAATCACCCCTTTAATTAGCGTATTTAACCGGATATCATATCTGTTACTAGATAAAATTAAAAAACGGTCTATATTATAGCCTCGTACATTCACATTTAAACTACTTGATTGAAATCTGGTTAAATGCATATGAAACATATATAAATGAACTACACGTAAAACAGAACAAAGTAATCAAAAAGCTATTTCACTTCAAACCTAGAACATCAACAGAAAAATTATGTATGAAAACAAAACTATTAACATTAAGAAACTTTTTAAGAATATAATACATGTCTCATTATATGAAAAATAAATAATAAACTAATACATCCAAATACAGAAATCATTAAAACGTACCAAGTAAACACACACACACGGCAACAAGATAAAATACATTTAAACACCATACATACTCATTACGGTAAGCAATCCATTGATTTTGAGGGGAGCAACATACATAATTGCCTCCCAGACGAAATTAAAAATGAAAAAAGTGTAGTTAAATTTTTAAAAAAGTTGTTCAGTTTTATGATCAATCAACAAAACAATGATCGTGAGTAAAATAGTTGTGTAATATATTAATTTATTTATTTATTTATATATACGCCTAAAAAGGATTTTACATAGAAGTGATACATGATGCAGTACAATAAGAGAATATGTATTATACAGGAGATATTGACAGTAAATAGATGTAATCCATTTTAAAGAAGGTAAAAAATACACACTTGTAAAATTGTGATTATAAGTATAATGAGAAAATATTAAAAAATATGAAGCAATATTAGTAAAACGTAAGAGTAAAAACATAAAGTAAAAAAGAAATTATAACAACACTACATATAAGAAAAATCATTAAAACTAATTTACCAACGCTACTCTAATTTGTAGGAATCAACAAAGTGTTGGTGTAGATTATGCATAATTCTATATATGGAGTCAATAAATAAATCAATAGCACCCCCATACTTGTTGCCTAAATCATGCATCCTATTGGTCAGTGAGTGTGTCTGATAGTTGGTCGAGTATGTATTACAGAAGAATGTTATATTTGTCTTGTATTCCCAGTCGGCACATGTAGTTTAATAGTGGCAAGGATGGCAGGACTATCAATTAAGTTGTAAATGACTCTGTGTAACACAACCAGGTCTGAAATAATTCTCCTGTCAGACAGTGTTATTAGATGCAATTGATTCATCAAACTGACATAATTAATGTAATCAATAGGAATTTCGAGCTTAAAATTTACGTACTTAAGAAATTTGTGCTGAACTCTTTCTATATTATTGGAGTGAACTTTATATAAAGGGGACCAAATAGGTGAATTATACTCCAATTGACTTCTGACTAATGAAATATAGAGGGTTCTCATACAATCTATGGACTTAAAATCAGTTAAAGTTCTCCAAAGGAAGCCAAGCATCTGTAATAATGTGTAATGTATTAGTTTTTTCTAGTTAAATAAGTGAAAACGTAATTTTATTTTATCTAGAATAAAAAAAAAATAAAAAATAAAATGTGGTTTCGCTTGGAATATCCTGTTAAAATAACGAAGACGTAGCCAAAACACATTTGTAAACCTTGAAGATATGACAACGGTTAAGAGAAACGTTGTTTATAGTGGGAAAACTATATATATATGTTTACAATGTTTACCGCCATTCCGCTTTTAACAAAATATCTGTTAACAATATGTTTTTTTTGTGATCATTGTAATAATTGCCTTCGAAATGCTAATCTAATAATAGGTGGACGTCAAATTGACAGTTTAAACATTCTACTGTGACAAAACGCCCAATGATTCCCTAACTAAACTGGAATAACGGCAGCTACCAAATAAATAGCGATGAATATAAGAATAAGTACTTACTTTACCAATAACCATCACAGGCGTGGGATAGTACGTTTAACAGGAAGAAACGGCTCTCGGAGAAGAAAGCACTTGTTAGCACTTGTCAAAAATAATTATAGGTTATGCATAGACAAGAATGAAGTCATAGACAATTATTATAATTATCATGGCGACCAGATAACTAAAAAAAAAAAACATTTTCATCATGTGACTTTTGAACACATACATAATATATTGTTAACATACAAAATCATCATATGATAATTAATCACGGTAATCAATAAAAACGGTTATTATTAAGAACGATCGTAACTAAGAATAATGATTTTTAAGAACATTTCATATTCAGCACAATTTGCGAGTCATTCCACGAGAATGTAAGTTAGTTCTGCCTCAAAGTCTCAACAAAAGAGTTCCATTATTTTACCTGGTTAATTATTGATTTGATAAGGGTTATTATAAATTTTAATTATATTTTCATTTGTGTTCCGAGTTTCAGCAGGAAAGCGACTAAATAATTTGGAGTTTTAATGTGAACATGTTCGTGATACACGTTCGTGTTTACATGATGACGTCCATCGAAAGTGACGAACATGTTCGTGTTTACACTTTGCTCTTGCAAAAAAAACTAAAAAAAAACTCCGAATTCGTGTGCAAACAGTATTTATATGGAAAATTTAAGTGCCAAAAAAGTTTATTTGATAAAACAGTAATAAAATAATACTATTCTAGCGGATTCTAAACATTTTTATCGAAAGTTTTAAAACAACCTAAGATTGTGTGTTTGTTCTCATTGAAATGTCCATCCCACCGATGCCTGATGAATGCTGCCATCGGCGTAAAAAAATAATGCTGGACATGATGACGTCCCCATTACAAAAAAAGGCCTCGGGAATGATTTCTCCAGTGGTTGAAGATCAGGAAACTGACGGAGCATCGGACTATTCCGACGTGTCTGAAAATGAGAGTGAAATCCCAGTGTCCTCAGTCCAGATACTGAACGACACTGAAGCAAGTCTAAGAGCACTCCAAGATGTCCTTGCTGAAAAGCAGTCAAGAGTCTCAAAGGACCAACAACTGCGGATAAGCGCATATGTATCCGCTGTATTCAGATCAGTTTCACAGCTGTTATTGGAACGAGAGGGCTTCAAAGCTGATCTGGCAACAGTCAATGCCAAATTAATAGTGGCAAAGGGAGAGATTGCGATTGAAAAAGCAGAAAACCAACACAGGTTAGAAAAAATATTGCAGTTGGAGTTGGATCTAGGACCAGTGATGCGTAGAGTAGCCGATGCCACGGAAGCAAGCCTATCGTTTTGCCGATATTGTGAAAAATGGCCCACAGAAGATGATACCATCAATCAACCGCTCAGGACTTAACGTTGGGACCCCCAAACCTGCTGTATGCATCTTCCCAAAGCTGGATTCTGCAAAAGATAGCGACGATACGAAACAGCTACTAAAAGATACATTACGACCATCAGAACTTGGAATCCGTGTGACGGGCATTAGGAGTATCAGAAACAAAGGCGTTGTAATCCATACTGCAACACAAGAAGATCAGGATAAAATTCTGAAAACCCCATGTCTAGCAAACTCGGACACTCTAAGCGCTCGATTACCAACAAAACGGCTTCCAAGGGTGATCTTCTTCAACGTTCCTCGTGACCTAACGGACGAGTGCTTCCTGAAAAATGCCTTAGCAGGAGTCCAGGACAAAGCAGGCCTAGATTTCGCAGTAAAAAGTTGCAAACTAAGTCACCTTGCTGGCGCTCGAACTGGATCAACTTGCCACCGGGTCTTCGAGGTTCCTGCCCACATTCGTCACGTGCTGGTGGAGCAGGGGAAAGTCTTTGTGGACTGGAATGTGTGCCGTGTTCGTGACTTCATTGGACTTACAGTGTGCTCCAAGTGTCAAATGATCGGACATTCCTTCAAGTTTTGCAAGGACCAGCAAAGATGTGGACACTGCGCAGGCGAAGGTCAAGCCCGGATAAACTGCCCAAAAGCCGCCGCCGAGCCTGTCTGCGCCACCTGTACAAGATTTGGGAAGCCCGCTGCACATCCGACCGGAGACAAGGACTCCTGCCCGGCCTACAAGGCTGCCCTTGCCAAGGACTTTGCAACTATTGATTATGGCGTCTAATTACATTGAAGAAGATGACGAGGTAGATTACGAAAATACTCATAATTTCTGTGATTGGCTAAAGTTTCATAGCAACTACAATATGGAAAATATTAATATTGTTCAGTTGAATGTTAGATCGATTTATAAATACTGGGATACTTTGAATGTCTACTTAAATACTTGTTGGAAGCATATTCATGTGTTAATGTTATGTGAAACGGCTATAACACCGAATCTTGTCTGTCTGTATAATATTCCTGGATTTAATTGTTACAACTATTGCCGAACTAAAAAATCTGGAGGAGGTAAATTGCTATATGTTCGAGATGAATTCACATTTCAACAGAAAACAATAGAAACAAATCATTTTGAATGTGTGCTTGGCTCTATGACACTTCCAAACAAAGAATATACCGTCCCCCCAACTCTAGCCAACCACAATTTCTTAATGAAATATCTGCCATTCTGCATACTATAAGCCCCAAAGAAAATGTTTTACTTATAGGAGATATTAATCTAGACTTGTTAAATTGTCAAAACCCTATTATTATGGCATATGAAAATATAATGTCGGATAATTATTTAATCAAATGTATTTGTGACGTAACTAGAGAAGCAGTTTTAGCAGGAAAAGTTACTCGTACTTGTTTAGACCACATATTTGTCCGATTTAACAGTGGATGTGAACAAAGCGATTCTCTTTCCTCATGTGTATGTAATAATATTACTATAGCGGATCACTTTTTAACTGCAGTTAATATTAAATATAGTGCAAGGAAAGAAGCCCCAGAACACGGGGAAAGAATTTCGTTTTTATCGCAAAACAAAATCGACAAAAACATTCATAATTTTAAGTGGCACTCCTTGCTTGAGGAACAAGATTGCAACATATTATACAGTAAAATTAAAAACAACTTTAAGAATTTGTATGAACAGAGTAAAATCGTTATGAATTATAAACCCAAAAAAGACCTCTGTCAATAAAACCTTGGATAACTTCTAATATCTTAGAAAACATTAAAAAAAAAAATTCATTGTACAGAAGGTGGAAGAATTTTCCTAGCAATCAATTCTTTGAATTGGAATATAAAACTTTCAGAAATAAGGTGACAAAAGAAATTATTAAATGTAAGTCTACCTTTTTTAACAATACATTCAAAAATTATTTTGGAAATACAAAAAAAACTTGGGATGAAATAAATAAATTATTAGGACGCAAGTCCAAAAGTAGTTGTGACGAAATAATCTCGAAATATATGTTAAATACGAATAATGAAGAAACCGTAGCAGATAAGTTTGTTGAATATTTTACAAATAGTGTTAGCTCTATGATACATAAATGTGATTATTTAGCATCGACCGTCAGGCCGAATGAAGTGCAACATAGTATGTACCTACCCAGAGCTACCTGCCAAGAAATCAATATTATTGTTAGCAAATTAAACAATTCAAAGTCACCAGGGATTGACAACATTCGAATGTTTGACATTAAGACACATATTCATATTTTAGGGCCTGTTATAACACACTTTATCAATTTAATTTTATCGCAAGCAGTAATACCAGATGAACTAAAAAGTAGCATCATTGGGCCAATTTACAAAGGGGGCAAACATACAGATATTCAAAATTATAGGCCAATAAGCATATTGCCAGCCCTAGAAAAAATACTTGAAAAATATATTTCCATAAAACTTAATAAATATTTAGAATCTTTCTCTTTGTTGGATCCCAACCAATATGGATTTCAAAAGAAAAAAGTACGGAAATGCTGCTTCAGGAATTTTCAAATCACATAAATTATGAATTAAATCTAAAAAAACAAGTGTTGGTTTTATTCATAGATAACTCTAAGGCATTTGATACCATTGATACAAATAAACTATTAGAAACACTGGAGACAATAGGAATTAGAGGAAAGCTGCTAGTTTTATTAAAAAATTTACTAACTGATAGACAAATAAGAGTAAAAATTCTTAAAAAATTTAGCAAAAGAAAACATATCTCAACAGGTGTTGCACAGGGGTCAATTCTAGGGCCAACCCTTTATATTATTTATGTCTCAATTATGAGAAAATTGTTTTCATTCGTTAAACATTTTGTGTATGCAGACGATACGGCGCTCGTAATATCGCACGAAGATCTGGTTACTGCAATGAACCTTATGCAACATGATTTTATTGCCCTACTGAAATGGTCGCATGATGCAGGCCTCTTTATAAACGCCAAAAAAACTAAAATTATGCACATCAGATCTCCACACGCCAGATGTAATGTAATTCCTTCATTGTATACACACACATTTGACTGCATACATAAAAATGTTGCACAGCCCTGTTCATGCGATACCATTGATTTTGTCAAAAGTTATGTTTATTTGGGTGTTACTATTGACTGCTACATGAAATGGGATGTACACATTGCTAATGTTTATAAACGTCTACGAGCTATTGTGGGTAGGATTTATAAAATAAAATATTTCGTCCCTATAAGTACTTTGAAGTTAATCTACTTATCTCTGGCTGAATCCACTATACGTTATGGAATTACTTCTTGGGGACATTCTTGTAAAACTAATATAAGCTATATACAAACATTACAAAACTCCATTATAAAATTGTTAATCCATAAATATGCCAATCAACACAGAAGTAATATTAAATTAATATACAAGTCTCTGAATATTTTACCTGTCAGAGGATTATTGTTTTATAATATTGTAAGTCAACATGTTATATTGTCTGATTCATTGTATAAGGAAAGAGTTTGCCATAAACATAACACAAGATTCACTCAAAATGAAGGACTGGTAGTTCCGAAATGTACTAATAAATATGGTGAAAGAACTTTAAACTATATAGTACCCAAAATTTTTAACCTATTACCAATGACAATTAAAAATAATAACATGTATACTGCTAATGTTAAATATAATCTAAGGAAATGGTTATTGGATAATAATGATCTATACTGATGCCCCTGAAATGGAATTCATATTCTTAGAAAATGGAAAAACAATTATTTTGTAATACCTGACTACCTACCTCTATTTATGAAACTATTGATGTACTTGTTGACAATACTAATTTTTTCATACATTTATTTTTACTTGCTTATTTTATAAGGCTTTTATGTTTTATGTTGATAATACTAATTTGTTCATACATTTATTTTTACTTTCTTATTATGTAAGGCTTTTATGCTGATATTTAAACTTTTCTGCAATGTAACCAATTTATGTAATTATGTACCGTTCAAATTGTAACTTATGAGTGTATAAATTTTGTCTCTATGTCCCTGCTGACAAACTACATAAGTAGTTTAGCGGGTTTAAATGTGAATAAAAAAAAAAAAAATATATATATATATTTGCAAGTAAATTGTTTATTTGTTTTTGACGTTGTTATGTAAATATTTTGTTTGTGTATTTATTTGCAGGTATCGACAGTATGGACACTTGCAGAGAGCCATTTCTTTGTGATTCTCTTTCGACGAGACCAATCCTGTCCTTACTGTCCCAAAACTTTTTCGTCCATTGACATTGTTTTTAAAACCTTTTGTTTAAATTTGAGTATATTCAATAACAAACCTAACATATTGACA
The DNA here is from genome assembly GCA_026573805.1 of Hesperophylax magnus. NCBI lineage: Eukaryota > Metazoa > Arthropoda > Insecta > Trichoptera > Limnephilidae > Hesperophylax > Hesperophylax magnus. Next base: position 4,367,795 of record JAIUSX010000179.1, on the reverse strand, counting down.
GCCCCGAAAAACCATGTCAGATGTGCATGTCTTGTATTTTTGCAATAAAGCTGTTTAAAGTTTAATTTGTGTATTTTAACTGTTTTTGAAATCAAGAAATGTTGTGTTGTTAGATATGTGGCGTCAAGAGAAGAATGCAGACTAACTAATTAATAGTAAACAGCTCGACCTACTTAGGTACTTGCAAATTACTACAAAGAACAAATCGTAAACAACGCGACCTACCTACGACAATATGATTGCAAGTCGGTCTGGCACATTACGCCAACTCGCTAGAAGGTTCTAGCCGATCGCCTATGCGTAATTGCAACGCCGCCGAAGGTTCCCGAAAGGCCCATACTGAGCGATTGGCTCCGATTTATTTGCAATTCCACCTTCCTACTGTTGCCGCCGGCTGTACCGTATAAATAAGCCCGACGCAGCGAGCAGTCAGTCAGTCATCAGTCCGCCGTCATTTAACAAGGATCAACGAGTGATAACCCGCACTCCTCTTACTAGCACGAAGGACAATATTCCCGGCTTCGCCCGTACTCATCATGGACTCCATTGGGACATCATCCTAGCGCCTTGGCCACCGTCCCTGGCCAGCGCTACAACGAATTAGAGCGCCCTGGTTCCAGCGCCTCTGACCAGCGCTTCATCCACGCACCATGACCACCACGAGGACACGCAGCGTCCTCAATGGTCTACGCAGCTCCCGCTCAACCGCCTACAAGGTCCACCGCACCTTCGGCCTTCCCATCAGAACTGGAGTACTGATTGCAAAGATCGCCAGTGCCTGACAGTCAACGAGTCCGGTCACCAGCGCCCGGCGTCGACTCACTGACCCGCGCTTGACCAGCCATCACAGCCTGCATCCGGAAAATACATCTGTCCATACATACATCTGTCCTACGTCAACTCTCATTACGGCTACCTGACTCATCAATAAACACTGTGACCTTCACGACACTTCTTTCAATTCGTGTCTCTCGCCAGATCCCCAAAGATATATTGGCTATTTATTTAAATGGAGAAATACATTATCGAAAACAATAAAAATGCAGAAATGAAACTTTTAACACCTTTCTCGCCTTTTAACACACTAAACTTTTAACACACTAAAAATTTGCACATCTGACATTTTTCTTCGGTACCATCGAAATGTTGGGAAATGAACAAAAGTTTTTTTTTTCTTTGTTTTTGGGGTGTTATGCCGTGTTGCGCTAACTCCCTCTTTAGCCATCGTTTCGGACAGCATTGCAGTGCTGCACTGTAATGCTGGCTAAATAAGGAGTTAGCGCAACACGGCAAAACACCCCAAAAACAAATAGCAAAAATACTTTTGGTGGTGAAAATCTTAAATCACATAAAACAAAAGATTATATAAAACGAAAAATGTACAAAACAATACATTTATAGCCATGGAGAGAGGTTGTAGATATAAATCAAATCATAATAGAAATATAAACAATAGAGACATAAGTCACAAAAAATTACTGTACAAGCTTAACAAAATAGGAATTATAGATAATGCTTTAATGTGGATAGAAAGATTCCTGAACTATATAAATGAATATGTAAAAATAAAGAAGACTCTCAGTGAACCGAACACAAGTAACTTTGGATTACCACAAGGCAACATTTTGGGCCCTCTTCTATTCATATTATTTGTTAATAATATCTTTAAATTACCATTAACAGGAAAACTCATTTCATATGCAGATGATACTGCAATTATATTTCAAGCGAATTCATTGAATGAACATGAAATAATTGCTAACATTGATATCAATAAGTTAAAGGAATGGTTTGATAAAAACTTATTAACATTAAATATTGAAAAAACATATTATATAATTTTTAGTATAAAAAAAAAAACTTTTATTTCCTTAAATATTAAAAGACATTAAAAAAGTGAAATTAAATATTTAGTTGTAATAATAGATAGTAACCTTTAGTGGAAAACTCTTATAAACAATATCATAAATAGATTAAGAAAACTCATTTACATATTTATTAGTCTCAGAAATATACGAACTTAAAAATTCTTAAAAATATTTACTACGCTCTAGCCCATTCAATAATACAGTATGGTATCGTTGCATGGGGGGGAGCTTACAAATCATCACTTTTACCGCTGGAAATCACTCAAAGGCTGTTCATAAAAAATTTAATAAAAAAACCATCAGACTACCCAACCTCACAACTTTTCCAAGACATTCAAGTCCCACCACTAAAAAATACATACAAAAAATACGCTGTTTCAAATCCACAAAGATCTGTATAAAAAGTCACACCATGCCATGGTTCGTGTTGAGAGCAATAGGCAAAATACAATGGGTCGCTTATGTACTCCATTAATGCACTCCAGTTTGGCACAACACTATTACACGTGCACTGGAGTGGTGTGGTTTAATCAACTAACGACAGAGATAAGGTTAGAACCGGAATATAATAAATTTAAAAATAAAATAAACTTCACTACCTTAAATAATTTAGCGAATGTGTATGACGATGACATCTCACTATATAACTTTATATATTATTGTATAAAAAAAACATAAATCTTTTCACTTTATGTGTTTTTATGATTTTTTTTGTTGTATTTACAATTGTATGTTTAGTTATTATTTTTATTTTTTTCCCTTTACACACGAGTTTTTGACTCTTGTAAATGAAAACATGTTAACTTTTATTTGAAATATGTTCGTACTATGTAAATTTAAATAAATAAATACAAAATTTAAAAAAAAAAATAACATCAGAGAAATATTATTTTATGGACCTCTTGTAGTTGGTTAGTTCACAACTGAAAATATCAACCTTGGATAAAACTCCATTGTAATAATTGCATAGTCTGTTCAGGCAAGAATTCTGCTTAGAGTTCGTTTTGCATTGATCAACCCTGAACAGGACACAAAAGCGTGCTGAACGTGCTAGTACATTGAATGGAATCTTATTTAGCAACTCTGGGCAAGGAGTATTATTTTTAACTACTTTATACAGGAATAGTGCATCCTTATGAAGCCTCCGCAAGCTCAGTGAATCAATTTCGAAGTATGAAGCTACCTCTTCATAATTATAAAATCTTAAAAATGACTTGCAACAAAGATATTTTAGAAATTTGTTTTCAATTGCTTCGATTTTGTTGAATGGAGACCAAACAACTGTTGCATACTCCAAATGACTTCGCATTTATCTATTTGACTATCTGAGACTGTCGCAATGTTGACAATTCACAGCATGAAACGATCATTGGAGTAATCAGCTTTCAGAAAAATTAATCAATGAATCTCTTTTTGCGTAACGGGCGGCCTCCAAGCCCTCAAACCCATTATCGAGTTATGTAACCCACAAGTATAGTGAGTACATGTGAGGTTTTTGTTTATAATATTTCTTTAGAAAGCAAATCACGGCTGTTCTGTTACCAGCTGTAAAGCGCGGGAAGGGGGTGTTGCGGGTGTAAGTTCTAGGTTCGGCTGGTCGATTTCAAATGATCCAAAAGCAATGATAATTTTTCGTTCGTAGCTGAAAAGTACATCTAAATGTTGAAATTTAAAAAAAGTTATTTTTCTTTTTTACTTCTACCATCATATATTGCCTCCCGAAATTATTGCACTTTGACCCCGGACATCCTGTATAGATATTTAAATTTTAGCTAATACTTTTGTTTTATTTTGTAAAATTTCTAGAGAGCGATAAAAAACACGACAGCCGTCATTGAATATTATTGTGTTAATTACTTATACTATGGTGTATCTATGCACAATGCTTGCAGCAGAATAATGATGGGTTAATCGCACCTTCGGCTACCTCGCCACAAATTTGCGTACTTATATCATTATAAAATCATTTTTAAATGCAATTTCAAATAACAATTAAAGCAAACAAATCTCAGTATTAGAAATTATCGAGGAACAACTCACAACCATCTCATATGAACTAATAATTCATCATTCAATCTATCAGTTTGTGTATCGACATCAATTATAATGTATATTTTTTAATTCAGGAAAAACTATAAAATAAATGAACTCTCACACTCTTTTCTGTGTCACAGTTTGATAATGGCCTCAAAAGCCGAAACAGCTGTCACATTAAAAAACTGTAAAAATAACAGAAATACTTGCAGAACTTAATAATTATTATAAAATTATTAAATTGATTTATTTTAAATTTATTTAAAAAAATTAAATGGAGTTCTACGAATTAAACACCAAAACAATAAAAAAAATAAAAACAAAAAAAAACAAAAAAAAAAAAAAAAAACTCACACTCTTCTTTAAGAAAAATTCAATTCACAGTTTTCCTTCTATCTCTAATAGGTACTGAGATAAAGACGTAAAAATGCAAACAAGTTAATTGCACGACTAGGTTTGGTTTTTCGTGAATTTCAGTGCAACTTTATAAAAAAATTACTAAAAAACTTTAGTAGAGCAGTATTTTTAATGTTTTTTTTACCAATGTTGAACTCATTAACCATAATTAGTTTGAAAATGAAATGGAGATAGGTACGTATAGTGTTTTAAACTTTCTTGGAATTTGTTATGATTTATAGAATTTTTTTATCTTGAACTTAGTAGTGCGGTCGCAATAACAATATATAAACAGATTTTGCTAGCTAAATTTCATCAAGTTAAATAAAACTAAACAAATCCGTAAATTGGATTTCCCACCTATTGTACTGTTATAACGCGAGTCCACATTTCCTGAGAATATTTTTTCGTTTTCTTAGCTTGCTTACATTTGGATATTTGTTTTTGGTTTTACTCCCCATTTTTAATTATGGAAATACATCTGTTTTTATTTAAATATATATCTAGATTTTACTAAATAATAAATCTTCCTCCCCAGGGACTGGGGTCAACCATGCTAATAAATGAGCCAAATCCCAATTTGGTATGACCAACATTTATTGAGTATATTAACTGTTGTAATGTCATTCAATTTCAGATAAATGCGTATATGTCCACTTCAATGCATTATCATCGACAACGAGTGTATCTGCTGAGTTTCAGCTCGATTGGATGTCAGGTAGTTCATACATACTTTCAAGAAAACGAAAGTGAATTTCAAATAGATGTATTGAAAAGGTATAATATTTTGGTCACGAAAAATAATAAAATCAGAAAAAAACACAAAATTTCCCTCACGGTTTGAGAACTAAAAATTCCCCCAGCTAAAATTATGTCACCAGAAAAGAAACTATTAAAAATACTGGCACAGATCTGACGTCTGTTCGGTGCCGCTCTTCGCGGGATTCTGAAGAAATCATAGAATTCAATACAATGTTTCACTCAAAAAATTATTACTTAAGCGCCAAAATGGATTTTAATTTTTGTGAATAATTTAATGAAAACGGAAAAAAAGTTAACCAAGTCAAGTGATAGCAAATAAACATAGCCATAGAACTGTACTTTTTAAAAGATGTTTCTTATACGAGTTCGTTGTAAACTCTTGAAAAAGGAATCTATTTAGTAGTTTGCGCTTATATTTTTCATGACGTTATTAATAATTTTATTTTAATTCTGATCAAGTAAAGCGATAGAACACGTTTAAATGTATCCATGATATATTTTTGGTATTGATAACCTATACCGATTCGTAGAAAAGATTAATCTTAACTTAATTCTTAAGTTCAACAGCTCGGCTGTGGAACGAACTGCCGGCCTCTGTCTTTCCTCCCTCCTACAACATGGGACTCTTCAAGACCCATGTTCACTCCTTCCTCTCCACAAAAAGACCCTCCACACAGCATCCCCAAAGATGACATAGGCCCTGAGGGAAATTATTTTCTTCAGGGCCTCCCGTGTGGAGTTGATATAAAAAAAAATAAAAAAAATAAAATCTAAATAGTGCTTTCACTCATTGCTTCACCTTTAGCAGTTCGTTATACTATCTTTGTATTCTTGAATACCTATTATAGAAAATTATAAAAGTTTTCGAGTAGTTTATCACATTTTATTTTCAATTCTCACCGATATCATCGATAATAGCTTAATTATTTAAATTTATTTATCTTAATTTATTGGTTCATTTATATTGGAAATTGGCCTCTGCTTTTTTATTGTTTATTTATTTATTAACGCCCTTTTTCGGGGCTTTTACATAAGAATATTAAGAAATATACATTATTTATTGTACATAACTGAATTGCTTCATTAACAACATTTTATATTTGTTTAAAGATAAATTGAAGATGTCCACTGACTTGGTGTAATTGTTTCCCTCAATTAGTATTCTGGACAAAGAGGAATACATATGGTAACTGAATTAAATCCTTACTTCTAGTATTCGTTGTGGAATCCGAAAGCTAATCAATTCTAGCAATACCGGACTATCAACTAAATCACTTAGAATTTTATAAAGAAATAACAAGTCAGTAAAAATTGTTCTGTTTGACAATTTGAGCATATTCATATAATTTAACAGAGTGTTGTAGTTCAACATAATTGCTAGAATACCATTTTAAAATTTAAGAAACGTAAGAATTTGTTTTGTATTCTTTCAACAGCTTGTACATTTATAATATAATGTGGGTTCCAGAATTGTACTCAAGTTGTCTTCTTACGTAGGCAAAATATAACAGTTTAATACACTTTATATTGTTTGAATTTCTGGTTAGCCTAGTTATAAATCCCAACATTTTAAGCCCTTATGGAGTAATTCTCTGTTTTTAAAATAAATCTCACAACACTCTATTTTAGTTCTTCAGAAATTTGGCTTGAATCAATGATTAGTTTATGAATTGTGCAAATACAGGGCTAAAAAGTTTCGCATGTTTTCAAAAATCAGTCACACAAATTCGATTCACGCCTGGTCTCTTTGAATTTTTCATACCTCCGCAAAAACATTCTTTTTGATTATAATTTGCTCTTGGTTGTACATTTAATGTGGTAAACCTTCCTGGGAGTATTCAGATACTCGAACCTCACGTTCGTCTAAGCATATCAACTTATATCATACTATAAAAACCATATGCAGTTTTTCTTTTCTCCAGGTAACATTAATGTGGAAACTGTACCCATCAACGCAGAACCAGGATCCCTAGAAGAAGACGGAGGGATAATTACCTATACGGAAATTGACATTGACCTTCCGGATTTCAAAAAAGAATGCTTAGATCGCTTTCAAAGAAGTTCCCAGACATCAGGTAAAATTAATGTTGTCCCTTAGAAATTAAAAAATCATACTCTTTTAATAGTTCTATGAATCTGTTGCACTTGTTAAGTTTGATTCGATTATATAAAATAAAACAATTGAAAACAATATATTTTGCACTTTGCCAATCACTAATAGAATATGGAATTATTGCTTGGGGAGGAGCAACAAACTCGGCTATCAATTACATAGAAACCGCACAGAAAACGATCTTAAAGGTAATACTAAAAAAACATAGACTGACTGATACAGACCAAATATTCAACAGCTGTGACGTACTAGATATACGCCAATTATACGTTAAAACACTACTAAACTACATTTTTGACAAAAAAAAATAAATTTCAACATACACAAAATAACACTAACAGACCAGTTAGACAAGCGTACAAAGAAAACATCAAAACTCCGACAGTAAATTCAAGCTTTGGACAAAGACACTACCAATACCATGCATTAAAAGCTTTCAACAGTTTAAAACTTGAAATTAAAATTGAGGAAAATAAAAATAAATTCACACACAAAATTACAAAATGGATTAAAGAACAAAAAAGACAATATTACCAAAATTTCATAGCATAAAATAAAAATAAAACCTACACGTAACACACAAAACCAATATAAACACACATCACTCACAAACACATAAGATTATTTTCAATGTACTATTTTTTAATTTTAAATATATTATTATGTTTTATGTATTTTTAATTTTAAATGTATAATTTTTCTCTTTAAATGTATTATGTAGGAGTTAGAGCTATCTAACGAGTACTGCCGTATTTTAGCATTATATACAGCGTGTACACGGCATAAGTTAGTAAAGTTTTACTTCACTCGTGTGGTCTAAAGCAAATTCTTTTTTTTTACATACAATTTATTAAGCATCTTTATCTATTATACTTGATCTAAAATTACACAACATGCAACATATAAATATTATATCCGATGAAAGTATTGTCTCGGTATAGTTCGTAGGGGATTTCAAAATTTTATATGTTTTTAAAAGTCCTATTACTCTTTCTATGTGCACCCTTTTGCTAGCAACTTTTCTGTCATTTTCTAAAACACTCCTAGTGATTCTGTTTGTTTTTGTGGTGACACCATATGGTGCGAAGATGTCCTGGGCATTAAAACCTTTGTCAGCCATAATAGAATCACCAACATCACACAGGGATAAAAGGTTGCTTTTTTCAATGATCTGGCGATCACTGGCAGAGCCTGCATAGCTTGGAGACACATAATTTATGAGGCCACCAGGAGTAGCACCGATAAGTACTTTAACAGTATTTCTGTTTTTATAGGTAGAAAAGGTTGCTTGCTGGGCAGTCGGTAGTGTAGGCCGTTTAATTGGACATTCCGTGCCGTCAATCATTAACCTCGTGTTAGGGTATTTCTCTCTAAAATCAGATGGAGAAAAAAAAATTACGTTTGATTTTGATGTCCAAAGGTTGAGCTCTTTCCACTGCAGTGATATGAATTTCATCCATGTAATAAAAATATTAGAAACGTCTTTAATAGATATATGATACATTCTTGCAAATTCAAAAAATGTTTTGTGTGTTCTCAATATCATTAATGTTAAAAAAAATTTGTTCAAATGCATTTATATTATTGGGAGGATTACCATAAAAGTATTTTAAACAGTGTGAGGCTTGTCCTAAGGATTGAAAAACAAACAGCACTTTCTCGTATGACTCCAAACCGGTATAAAAATGAATTGAGGCAGGGTCTTTCTTGTATGTCATTATACTGAACTCAGAGTGTTTTATGGTTTGACTTGAAAATTCTCTTGTTAACCTTTGCTTTTTATTATCTGTCTGAGTGTCTTTATCTAGAGTCAGTCTATCACACGGAGTATCAAAAGGCAATATGACTTCCACTGCCACGTCTTCTATATTCACAGGCAACGCCGTGTCTTGTAGATTCACAGGCAACACCGCGTCTTATAGATTCACAGACAACGCCGGGTCTTCTAGATTCACAGGCAACGCCGCTTCATCTTGTGGTTTTGTAGAATTTATATATGTTTTTTCACGTTTCAGATGCCTTTCCAGTCTGTTTCTTAATTCTAAATTACTTCCTTCTACTTTTATCCAGGGAAATATTGAAGGAACTACACCTTTCAGTAGCTTTTGCCTGTACAGTACATCTGAAAATAAAATTAGGCTCAAACTTCCATACTTGCATGATATAAAATACAAAACGGTCTACGTTAAGAAATGATAACAATTTGATTTTTTTTCCTAAAAGACTTCTACTGAAAATTAAATTACAATTACGAGATACACATACATTGGACGAGAAATGCAAAGTAAATTAGATTGCCAACAATGAAGAATCAGCCGCCCATAAATCTCGTGCCAGACAGTTTGATAACCGTGTAATAAAATTAATGCAATAAGTAAAAATATGGTTAATTTAAAAAAAGGAAATAAGATATTATGTCTACAATAATTATTAATGTTAGTTGTGATTGACTACACTTATATTTATGGTTATAAGGTACGTTTGTTAAATAATGTCAACTGCGAAAGGCAAAATATTGTGTATAAAATTTTGTGCATTCTATGTCAAATGTTTCTTTACTTGTACATTATACTATACAAGTAATCTTTATTTTATATTGGGTATTCAATTATAGTAAGATATTAATTAAATGAGTCATGTACTTACTGTTATGGTTAATATCATTGACTACATAATCTGAAATGAGCTTTACAGACTACAGATATAGGAATCGGTGCCCATTTTAGACGTCTGATGGAATGAATCCATTTTAAGTCTCTATCTTTGGGAAACACCCCTATGTCTACACATAGGAACACTACAACAGGCATTATTGTAATATTTAAAAACACTAAATTGCGTCAAACGGCCTAAAAATGTATGGGATCTGACAGTTAAAAACAAAAAGTTGGACCGGTAGAACAATAGCGCCTCTAGCGACCAAATCTTGCGAAAACTGCCGATTAAAAATTGACAGTCGTAAACAGATGTATATAGAAAAATGTATCAAATCTATGGAGTTAAATACACGGGTTACCATATAAAAAAATAAACTTGGTACATTTTTAGTTGGTATTAATATCGGTTGTTTTACATTATCTACGACGGTCGAAAATGCGCATTTATCGAAACAGTAGATAATTTATCGTGCGCGATCCTCGCATGCGAGCAATTGTCTACTGAAATGAAAATTGGGTTCCAGATAACCAATATGGCTTCCGCAAAGGCAGGAGTACTTCAGATGCAATAGCCGCTCTCACATAATCTCGACATTGCATTGGTCGCAAACCACTGGCTGTTTTCTTTCGATCTCGCAAAAGCGTTTGATACGGTATCCCACCCCTTACTGCTTTAAAAACTTCAATAGATCGGAATAACAAGGGTACCCTACACTTGGTTTGAAAACTATCTAACAAACACTTATCCAATCTGATAAAATACATATATAATCAAAATATTATCAATTTCCTACAGTGTGCTTCAAGGCAGTGTACTAGGACCAATTATATTTCTTAAATACTAAACACACGAAAGCGCTTGCGGTAAAACAACATACAAATCAGCAGTGACAGCGAGTATCAAAAACAATCGCCGCGATTTGCAAACTGTCGTTTGTGAAACGGCACTGATTTGATCACTTGACACCTCAAAATTCGTCAAGCGCCAAGGCTTATTACTCTAGTAGGCCTTGAGATTGTATAAAACGCAACTTTTGAATACAAAAACGACGCACCGTCAAATAATTTTTAAAAGGTTTATTTTTGTCATACAAGACCAACGTTGGAATTAAAAAATTAACATTTTTGTTTTCATGCACTTGTAAATAAGTACTGTCATTAACTCACATAAATAAAGAATATTGTCTTTGGTTATATCCAATCTCAATCTGACGTTTCACTTGCTTACGGCCACATACAAGTTTTTGTTTCGCTTCTTTTATATAGTAATGTCCTATAAAGGGTGGTTATTTAATTAAACCTAATTTCTTTATTGCGACATTTTTATTAACATGTTTAATTGAAGTTGGTTCTTCTACTTTTCTTCATTCTACAGATGTTTTTTCAACGCGAAGGACGATAAAACATGTTTGTTTCTTCATTGTAGACTTTCAGCCCGTGTCACTTATTAATCAAGGGAGTAGAAAGTTCATTTGTAAATATAGAGAACATAAGGACACGCATAATATATAATATACCTGGTATTAGTTAGATTATTTCTGTGGAACCTGCGGCACTTTTTGAAGGCGAGAACGGTTTTCTTTCACGCTGTTTCAGATAAATTTTTACTACAGGTATGCACCTAGGTTACTAAACAGCAGTTTAAACACGAATAAAAAGCCGATACAATATCCCTTATTAATTAAATTTTAATTTTTTGAGTATCTTACTACTAAGTAATTAAATGTGTAATAATAAATTGTGAGTGTAATTCTAATTAATCTTTTTAACCAATCACAAATAATACTAATGATTAACTTGCTACAGTATATTGAACTGGGTTATCCTAATAAAGTAACAAGGTAATAAAAAACATCAAGACTTTAAATATTATGTTACAAATAAAAGGTTCCATCAAAACGAAGTCAACTGATAAATTTTTCAAATGTTTCAGCACATATGTATATTGAACTGGGTTCAATGTCTGTTATATAACAGAACGTTATCACAGAAGACCATGGATCTTCCCGACTCAGAGAGCGCTTCCATCAAAGTGGAACCAGGGACCCAGGAAGAGGATGGAAGTGAAATGCCGTATACGGTTATAGATTTCGACCACCAGGATGTAAAGAGGGAATGCTTGCAGTATACTCCGACAACCAGTAAGTTGTAGAAGCAAGAAAATGTTGAATGTTAATTTCAAATATTTTAGCATGTTTCGCGGACAGGACGCTTACTTGTTCATGGCGTCACCCAATGACTAAATTAAATACGTAAACAAGGACTTTGCATACCAATAAAATATTCTGTAAAAACATTTGTTAAAAAATTGCTGCCGAGATGGCGACAACGATTCCGTGGTGAAATGATAATGGGGTCTTGACCTGACAAAATATTAGTGTCTTACATTTATCGACGTTGAGGGATAAGTTGTTAGCGATACAACAATTGGGTAATTTGTCCATATTTTTACTGTAAAATAAGGTAGTCGCTAATATTGGATGTTTATTGGTTTAATTTGATATCACTAGCAAAGAGCAGAACTTCTACATCGTCGAAACAACTTATCATGTAATTTATGATTGCTTACCTCCAGAATTTTAAAATAATTTGTCTGTAAACAAGAGGCTTAAATTAATTATTTTAGTCAGCATTCAGAGATTAAAGATGACCTATTAAATCTTAAATTAATTATTTCAGTAAGCATTCAGAAATAAAAGATGACCTATTAAATCGCCTACGTAGCACATAGATTGTTTACATATATGGGAATTGGTAGTGAAACAATAAAATGTTTTTGTTTTCACAGCGTTTATTGTGCGTCAGTATAACAAATTAGTTGAGTTACGCAGTTGGGAGATGGCTCTGGATCGATGATGATGAAAACACCAGGCGTAGACGGCGATGACTGCGGTAGAATGGTCGAGATGCGGGTCAGTGGGTCGACACCGCGTTGATAGAGATCGGACTCGTGGGCTTATTCAGCACTGGTGAAGTCGAGGAGTCTTTCGGGTACTTTAGCGTAAACGAGGTAGCCGAAGGTGCGATGGACCTGGTCGGCAGATGAGCGGGAGGTACAGGCTGGCGACGATGGTCGCGGAGCCGAGGCGCAGACGGCGATGAGCTGGTCGCAGGGTCTAGGCGCGTGAGGTTAGCGCTGGCCAGGAATGATAGCCTGGGCCAGCTCCCAAAGTGTCCATGGTTGTAGTCCGCGCAAGGTAGGGTGAAGTGTGTAGCGATGTGGTGAAGAAAGATCAAAGCGTGACGCGGGGGGAAAAGGCCATAGTGGCCAATTCTTTGCTGATTGAGCTGCTGATTTCTTTATTCTTGTCTGCCACGGGTTGGAGTAGCGTCTGGACTTCGAACCCGCAGGATCGCTGACTCGGTTCATTGTATGAGCATTTGCATCACCCTGAATGCAAACATTCTCTTATCAGCAGTTTTACGTATCGCGGTACCGATATTTTAATTGAAGTTTCGTAAGTCTGATTCAGCTTTTTAACTCGTGCAGTTTGGTTATGATCTGATGACCCTAGGAGCGGTGACGTAACCGCTACACACATATATATATTTATTTATAAAATATTGAATAAAAAAGTTACTTGTCTTTGAATAAACTCATCATCATCATCATCACTTTTGGCTCTACAACCCCTGGTGGGTCTTGGCCTTCTCAAGAGTCCTCCTCCACTCATCTCGGTAATAAAATAAATATTAATAATAAAATAAATAATGCAAACACAAAGTAGAAACCGGTAAAAATAACCTTTCTTCCAAAACTGAATGTCATTTCCATTTCGTCTGGTTGACATTAATAAAATCAGTAGTTCTACAGCGTTTGCTTGTATAAGAGGAATATGAGAGCCAAAAGTATTTCTCTTCTTACCCCTTCCATAATAATAATCACGAAACTCAGATTGTATGTCATGTCGGCGCGAGGCAAGGAATTGTTAAATAATACATTTGCCGTGCGCTGCGAACCTGGAGGGCGATTCTCGTTCTTTTAGCCTTAAGCTAAATGATAGCATACGTCAACGACTGCTATCGTTTGCGAAAGCTAGCAGTCCGTCGCTTGTAACATCTTTTCTTAACTATTAAGCGATTCTCGTTCTTCTGATAGCCTTACAAGTTCGATTTTGGAGAGACCTAGTAAAAAATCCTAAAGAAGCGTGGTTAAGAGCATCTACGAAATTGTTAAGAGATTATTGAAAACACAAATTGGTGAAATATAATTAAGTGACGCAAGGTTTCTAACTAAAACTTAAAAAAACAATTACTTTATATTATAATTCATTTTAATAACTGCTTATTTCATTTATGAATGACATAAATAAGCCATTTATCGAAGATTCACGTTTTGTGAAAAGGTACTTACCTCGCTGGATAGTAATGACTTTGTTACAGATTCACCACTTCTAAAGTGACGTTTGCTGTCGATTCTAATGCCGCTAACTGTCACCCAATTAACTTGACAAAATTGTTTAAAATGAGGTAAGCAAATGCTGAAAAAGTGAGACAGTTATTGTATTATTATTCTTCTTCTACATCATTTTTTTTAAAACCTAAGAATAGTGTGTAACTTATTGTTATTTATGTAGATATCCTAAATGGTCCTGTAGTTTATTGTAAATTAAATCACTTTTATCTGGTTTTCGACATGTTACGTACTTTACAAACATAGCAATTATGTTATTCAATTCATTTAATAGCATCAATGTGCCACAAACAAGTCACTAATCATGATTACAGTCAATACTTAGGATAATATTAGGTTTTCTCTTGTTAAAACTACGTAAATATTGCTAATTGTCAAAACGTCACACTTAAATGAAGCAAATTCTCCGCGAATGCTAGCGTTCGGCCGGCGAAAGATAGGTCGAGGGGTACCCTTCGCGGAAGGCTATAAGTTTTGGCGCGCAATCGAAAATCTAAGGATTCCATCTGTCATCGAGAGAACCGGAATCGCTTCATACGAATAATCCGAGAAAAATCGTTAATTTGAATGAAAGGACGATTTTAGTGTCGTTAAGTAGAACGAGAATCGCCCTCCAGCAATAGGTAGGAAGCGCCCGGAAAGATCTTGTTCCGTTGACGCTTCCGCACGCTTGCTAAAACCCTTTTCAACTGGTGGACGCATACTAGCGGAGTTTTTGTGAGAACAGCAGTCGTAAACGCGCTGACTTTCAACTGCCAAGAATTCTTAAAGTTTAAGGATTAACGATTAATATAATTACACAGTTTAATTTTTATTTTTAAATGCTGTAATTCAATGTTTTTTGTTCATATGAATAATCATTAAAAATAACAAGAGCGTTATTAAAATTATATATATTAATTATTTTTAATAATACACTCCAAGCACAAAACCCAATTCGAGACCGATTCGAGTATTCTATGTAGTTTAAAGTGAGGAAGTGTTAATAGTATTATTTTTTTAAAGAAAGGCAAACATTCCCGGCTTACAAATAACCTGAAAATGTTTGAAAATCTAACTAACATTACTTATAAACTAACATGCAAAACCTACACCTTTAAAACTTATATGCACTTTACCAAATTTGCGTACTTATATCATTATAAAATCATTTTTAAATGCAATTTCAATTAACAATTAAAGCAAACAAATCTCAGTATTAGAAATTATCGAGGAACAACTCTCAACCATCTCATATGAACTTATAATTCTTCATTCAATCTATCAATTTGTGGATCGACACAAATTAATATAAATATTTTAAATTCAGGAAAAACTATATTTTAAATGAACTCTCACACTCTTCTCTGATAAAAATTCAATGCACAGTTTTCCTTCTATCTCCAATAGGTACCGATATAAAATTCAAACAAGTTAATTGCACGACTAGGTTTGGTTTTTCGTGAATTTCAGTGCAACTTTATAAAAAAATTACTAAAAAACTTTAGTAGAGCAGTATTTTTTATTGTTTTTTTACCAATGTTGAACTTATTAACCAAAATTAGGTTGAAAATGAAACGGAGATAGGTACGTATAGTGTTTTAAACATTCTTGGAATTTATTATGATTTATAGAATTTTTTTAATTTATTTTTATTTATTTATTTATTTAGTACAGGTGATGATACAATGACACATGTAAATATACATAAAAAATACTTTGACTGCCCAACTAGGAGGAATTCCCATTTTAGGACAGTCAAAATTGAGTTAGTATTCATGCACGCATACATATTTTGTAAGAACAAAAACAAAAAAGGAAAAGAAAAGAAAAGTAATATAATATATACATAACTAAAAAAAAAATATATATATAACTAAAAAATAATGAACATAAAAAAATATTATTATAAAAGATTAAAAGCAAAAGGTTATAAAGTTAACTGATGTTAACTTGTTGTTTGGTTTGTTTAGTTTTGTTTATTTTCTTGTTTTCTTAATGTGTTTGGTATTTCGTTTGTTTCATTTTTGGAAAAGTGTGAGTTCACACTCTTTTCTCCCTAATTGGTGAAGCCAGACAGTGGTCGATTTACGAAAAGCACCTATGCTTTCCTTTTTCCAAGCATCAGGTATAAAGTTGTAAAGTTTTGGGCCTAGGAATGAAAAATGTCTTTGAGCGAGTGAAGTTTTGGTTGTGGGTGGTACGATTGGGTTCCTCCGTGAGTGTCGGGTGTCGTGAGAGTGGTCGATAGATGGATAGAGATGACGTTTTTTATGAGTGTTCAAAATTATTTTCCTCATGTATAATTGTCTGACATCTAGAACTCGTAACTCTTTAAATAGTGAATCGCTGTGGTACCTAAAAGTTTTTTTCATGATTACCCTTAGTAAGGATTTTTGGGCCTTTGCTAAGTGGTCTAAAATCATTTTTGCGCATCCACCCCAGCCTAATGATGCATAGTCTAATAGTGACCCACACATAGCGTTGTAAATGAGTCTTAAATCTTTTAGACATAGGATATTTCTAATTGGCATAAAGATATGCGTCAGCTTTCTAACCTTAGTAGTCACAAGGTCTATATGTCCGTCCCATCTAAGATGTTTGTCGATAACAATACCGAGATATTTTATACTGTTCACGCATTCTAATTTATAGCAATTACAGATAGTTGATTCGATGCATTTATGTATGAAAATATTGTATAATTCTTTGGGTTGGCCCGCTTCTGTAGCACTAAATCGTATAAATTTTGTTTTTTTCTGAATTGAGAGTCAAAAGATTATAATCTAACCAATATTTAAGCTGGTTAATACCGTCTTCTGCTTTGTTGTGTACAGCATTCCAGTTTCTTCCTTCAAATATTAAGACAGTATCATCCGCAAATGTTATGATGTGATTGGAGAGATTACTGTTACACAAATCATTTATATAAATACTGAACAGAAGTGGTCCTAGGGTACTCCCTTGCGGTACACCAAATTCTATAAGGGCGGGATCGCTAACAGTATCATTAATTTTAACTTTTTGGTATCTGTTCGCTAAGTAACTATCCATCCATTTGAATAGCTGTCCCTTAATGCCGATGGCCTGTAGTTTTTTCAGAAGTATTTTATGCGAGATGGTATCAAAAGCTTTTGCCAGATCAAGGAAGAGAGCGATGGACTTAACTCCCTGGTCAATATTATTGGAAATAATATCAGTCAGCTTAGCAATAGCATCTTCTGTTCCTAAACCGGGTCGAAAACCGAATTGGTTCTTAGATAGGATCTTATGATTTTCTAGGTAGAGGCTAAGACGATTTTTGACGATTTTTTCAATAATTTTTGAGATTGAATTTAGTAGAGATATAGGCCGATAATTTTGTATATCCGATTTGTCTCCATTTTTGTGAATCAGTATGACAATTGATTCTTTTAAGTGGTTCGGAAATATGCCTGATTTGAAACTAAGATTACAGATAAATGCAATAGTAATAAGTGGTTTCAACACTTTTAGCAAATTTGTTGACACTTTATCTGACCCACAAGCATTCGATGTCTTGAGTTCATCTATCATTTTCATTACTTCATTAGTCGTAGTTTGAATCTCATCTGCTTTACAATTATAAACAGTTGAAGGTATGTTGGCTAGATCGGATTCAGTTTTCTTACATTTATCGAGTATTTTGTTAGCGAGTGAAGCTCCTACGGAAGTAAAATAATTATTTGCAAAATTAGCCATCCCCTTGGGGTCAGCAGTGTTTGTGTTTTTAGTGTCTAATGATTGTATGAATGACGACTTATTAATTTTTGTTTTGGTGATTTTTCGAAATATATCCCAGAAACGTTTCGGAGTTAATGTGTTTTCGTATATATATTGTTTGTAGAATTTTTCTTTTGTTGTTTTAATTAATTTTTTGCACAAGTTCCTATATTTCTTATATTGTTCTTGTAGTAAAATATTACCTGGTTGCCTTTTCGCAATTTTGTGGAGTTGGTTACGCCTGTGAATAGATTTGACAAGGCCAGGGGAGATCCATGGCATGAGTTTAAATTGTTTGTTTGGGATACATTTGTTGACAGTGTTATTAGATATGTAGAATTGCAATTTCTTAATAAATTCGTCCATTGCTTGGTTAGTGTCAGTCTGATCTAGTACGTTATGCCACTTTTCTGTACGTAGCTCCTCGAGCAGGCTGCTGTAATTTATTCTAGAAATATATTTGTTTTTAGCAGCAGAGGAGGGCTTATTTCTTAGACCGAGCGCCGTGGTATAATGGTCTGATATTGTTGTGTGTATGAAAAACGAGTCTATGAACTTAATATTTTTTATGTTAATGTGATCTAAGCAGGATTTGCTCGTGCCTTGTACTCTAGTGGGGGTGTTAATTGTTGGAGTGAAACCGTTTTCGCTTAGAAAACATAAATAATCATCGCATTGACGGTGATTGTCTAAGATTATATTGACATTTAGGTCTCCAATGATTATTTGATGTTCTGAGTTGTTTGTGCTGTTTATGATGGAATGTAGTGAATTAAGAAAGGTATCAATATTGTTGTATGATGGTGATCTATAAATTGCAAATACGCATACATTTTTGTTAAGTACTATTTTTAGACAATTTGCTTGTGACAAGCGAGCTCGTCAACTTGCGCTTGTATTCCGTTCCTGACATAGATAACAATTCCACTGGATTTATTTATTTTTATAGATGTGTGGTATTCAGTGTAATTTTGTATTTCTTTGGAGGTATAGTATTCATTGATCCAGCACTCAGTCAAAACTAATATGTCAAATGTGAATTTAAGTTGGTCAAGAAATATGAGAAGATCATCAATATAATACTTCGTATATTCTGGTGTACAATTTTTAGACTGTACGATTCCCAACAGTATTTATTTATGTCTTTAATAATAATAATAATACCTGGATGACTTTTATAGCGCCGTTTTTGTGCAAAAACACCTCAAGGGCGCTGTACAAACTTATAATACAATTCTACAGTGTTATTACTTTACTATTTATGGAGAAAATATACAGTACAATACTTACCTAGTAGGTCACTTGAGATTAACACTTAATTAATATTATCTAATTGTTTATTGGCGAAATTTAGATACAGGGTTTATTGAATATAACTGGACTTTCTCTTAGGATTGATATTTAATTTAAGGGTATGACAACTTAAAAAGGTAAGTTTTTAGTTTAGACCTGAATTCTGTTGGACTTGTTATGGATCTTAGTTCCGGAGGGAGTTTATTCCAAGCCTTCGGCCCAGATACACCGAAAGCGCGATCACCAAACTTAGTATTTGGCTTGCGCATAGGTTCTATCAGTCTGCCTACAGCTGCTGATGTTGCTGATCTAAGCGTTGACTGCCTCAGACCAGTGTTTTCCGGGAAGCATAGTTCAGAGATGTAGGGTGGGGCCATTTCATTGATGGATTTAAACACCATCCAGCACAGTTTGTACTGGATTCTTTCAGGGCACTTGAGCCAGTGAAGGTTACGAAGGTGTTCTGAAATGTGCGAATATTTTGAAACCCCGGTTATGAGCCGTGCTGCTGCATTAAACACTGATTGAAGTTTGTCAATTTGATATTTTGGAAGGCTGGCATAAATGCCGTTGCAGTAATCGAGACGTGAGACTATGTAAGAGTTGATAAGTAGTTTTGTTGCTTCTGAAGGAAGGTTTCTTCGGACAGACTTGAGTTGTCTTAGGTGAAAAAAACCGGTGCTTACAGTCCTATTTATTTGACTTTTAAACGAAAAGTCTGAATCTAAATTGACACCGAGAAGTTTGACTGTTGTTTTTGGGATGATATCGCTGCCGGAAATAGTAATAGGTGAATTGTCTATGAAATGTTGACGTTTGTTTGTGGCTACCCAGAGGAACTCAGTCTTAGATGGATTGAGCTTCAGCTTGTTTGAAGACATCCAACGAGTTATTGCTTCTAGACATTCAGTTATACGGATCTTGAGACTATTGATTTCATTTGGAGCGCAGTAAAAATAAACTTGCTGATCGTCAGCGTAGCAGTGAGACAAGAGATCAAATGACTCGATTATTTTGGCGACATCATTTGTAAAAAGGATGAAGAGAAGTGGACCCAAAACGGATCCCTGGGGTACCCCTGAAGAAAGTGTTGCGAAGTTGGACAATTTATTTCCAACCCTCACGGCTTGTAAGCGATTGGATAAATAGGATACCAGCCAATTTTTTATGTCGGAATTCAAACCAAATGTTTCCTCTAATCTCCTAATGAGGAATTCATGATCAATCGTGTCAAACGCTGCACTCATGTCTAGGAGTGAGATAAGTGATAACTTACCTGACTCTACGGCCAGCGTTATGTCTGATAGCATACGAAGTAGTCCGGTTTCAGTTGAGTGGAACTTTCTGTACGCGGATTGACGTTTTGCGAATAATTTATTTGAATTCAAGTGACTGGTTATTTGTGTGGCAGCAATTTTCTCCAGGATTTTTGAAATAAATGGTAAGTTTGAAACGGGCCGATAATTACCTAAGTTATCGGCGTCTAGATGTGAATTTTTCAGGATTGGTGTAACTACAGCTGACTTGAGTTGTTCAGGAAAGTCACCCGTGCTAAGTGATTTATTAAAAACATGAACTAGGAATGGAGCTAAAACAGTAGAACATTGTTTTAATAACCATGTCGGTATGGGATCAAGACTGCACTGTTTATTAGGCGAGCTTGAAATAATTTTTATTACTTCTTCCAGCGTTGTGGGTTTGAAGGAAGACAAAATTCCTTTAGAATTTAAAGTGAATATTGGCGGAGGGGCGTGAGATGTGGAAGCACGAATGGATTCAATTTTTTCCCGAAAAAAAATTGAGAAAGCTTCCGGGGTAATATCTATTTTCGTTGGAACAGTGACTTCCGAAATTACTGTCTTTATTGAGTTCCAAAGACGTCGCGGGTCGGTTCGCTCAGAGTTAATCTTTTCTTTCCAATAGTTGATAATTTGGGATTATCAACTACATAATTGTTGCATGTGAGCATAGATTCATCGGGAATTTCAAAGGAAACTTGAATCATTTTTAGAGTAAGTTATCTGTAAGTAAACCCACACGGTAATATTAATTTGGGATGGTAAATTTATGTTTTTGATGTGTGAGCAAAGAGTACATAAGTTTGGTTGCTCAGTTATTGAAATAAAATAATATACATAAATTATCGTAATACATAAATTGTGAGAAAACATTAGCCATTTCATGTTCTTCGAATTTTTTTTTTTTTTTTTTTTTATATTTACTCCACACAGGAGGCCCTGAAGAAAATAATTTCCCTCAGGGCCTATGTCATCTTTGGGGATGCTGTGTGGAGGGTCTTTTTGTGGAGAGGAAGGAGTGAACATGGGTCTTGAAGAGTCCCATGTTGTAGGAGGGAGGAAACACAGAGGCCGGCAGTTCGTTCCACAGCCGAGCTGTTGAACTTAAGAACGAATCGTAGAAGCGACCCGTTCTCATGTGACAAGTGTCAACTGTGTACAAATGTTGGGCGCGCGTTTGGCGTGTATCCCGACTACGCACCGGCGCCGAAGGGATCAATGACGCTAGTTCCTCAGAGCATCTTCCATTGTAATACCGATAGAACAAGGACAGCATACCTACCCGACGTCTGTGCTCTAAAGATTGCAGTCCGTTTGTTAAGATTGGGGAATCTATCAAACGGACCGCCCGTTTCTGCACAGAGTCAAGGGTTTTTTTCAGGTATTTTGGGGCTCCAGACCAGAGATGGCTGCCAAATTCGACAGTAGGGCGCACTTGCGATTTGTACAGGGTGAGCAGTTGTGTACTATTAAAGTATCTGCGGGCCCTGTACAGTACGCCCAGCTTCTGAGAGGCCAACTTTACTCTGGCTTCGATGGAGCCCCCGTACCTGAGCTGGTCACTTATAGTTACACCAAGCATATCAATGGAAGGCCTGTTCGGAAGATTGCTTCCGTTGAAGGAGACTAGATTATCATTTGGATCCCTTTTAGACGTAATCAGACAGGATTGGGTCTTTGAAACATTAAATTCGACGAGATTATTTTTACCCCAGGAGGAAATACTCTCGAGATAACCGTCCATTCTCTGCTTCAAAGCCCTCCGAGCCGTTGGAGTTTGTGTGCCCTTTGGGGGCTTGTCAAACAAAAAGCTATCATGAACTGTACTGTCATCCGCGTAACAATGAATCGGTGCACATGTCAAAAGGTCATTGATGTGCAACAAAAACAAAGTCGGAGACAGAACCGATCCCTGTGGGACGCCAGCATTTATGGAGTGCGAGGAAGAGGTGAAACCGTCAGCAACCGCCTGAATCGACCTATCCCTTAAAAAGTCAGCAATCCACGTACACAGGGATGCGGGAAGTCCGTAAGAATGCAATTTGTTGACAAGTCCTCGGTGCCAGACCCGGTCAAAGGCCTTGGATATGTCTAGTGCGACCGTTTGGGTCTCACCGTGACGTTCCAGGCACCGCCCCCAAACATGCGTCACATACGCGAGAAGATCACCGCACGAGCGGTTCCGCCGGAATCCGTATTGACGGTCGTTGATAATTTTGTTCTTCTCGAGGTATGTGAGCAGTTTGTCGTTGATCACACGTTCCATCACTTTGGACAGAACTGATGTGATCGCTATGGGGCGGTAGTTGGCCGGGTTGGAGCGGTCACCTTTCTTGGGAATAGGGTGAATTACCGCTTTTTTCCAACCAGAGGGCACAGTGCCACACTTCAGGGACATTTTGAAGAGCTTTGTCAAAACTGGAACTATTTCCGCAGCACACCTCTGCAATACCAAGGCAGGTATTCCATCAGGTCCACTAGCTTTGTTAACATCGAGCCCCCGTATGACGTGGAGTACATCCCGATGCCGGATCCTCAGCTTTTTCATATAGAAGCCGCAGTGAGGAACCGACGGCGGAACAGCACCCCCGTCGTCGAGGGTCGAGTTTTCCGCAAACATTTTCCCTAAAAGGTTTGCCTTTTCGGTGGCGGTGTTTGCTAGTGAGCCGTCAGGTCTGGTAAGAGGTGGCAAACTGGGTTTGCAAAAATTTCGACCTATTGAGCCCGCAAGCGACCAGAATGCTCTGCTGCCATGCGGGCAGGCAGCCAGCTTTTTGCTGATCTGCAGGTTGTGTTCGAATTTTGATCTATTGATGATTCTCTTGCATTCCTTTGCCGATTTGTTGTATGCTGATCTGCTTTCGGGCGTTCGAGATGTGTTGTAGGCTCGGTAAGCCGCGTTTTTTCGTCGAACTGCTTCGGAGCATTGTCGACTGAACCACGGCTTTGAGCCCACACCAGTTTCTTTAGTAGTCGATTGTATGAAGCCATCCATCGCCGATTTGATGACTTCACCAATCTCCTGGGCACATCTTGAAGGGTCCGAAGTCCGAAAACAAACAGCTGACCACGGAAAAGCATTGAAATGGGCCCGCATACCGAACCAATCTGCTGACCTATAGTGCCACACTTTTCTCCTCAGCCTCTCATTGGTTGGTCTGAGGCTAACGGGGATTGATGTCGTCACTAGGCAGTGGTCAGATGATCCCAGAGGCGCTGTGACGTCAATCTTATAACCGTGTGGCACAGTAGTTAAGAATAGGTCTAACAGATTGGAGCGGTGAGTCTGGACATCAGGAACCCTTGTAGGCTCCTGAACCAATTGCTCTAATCCGTAGCAAATGGCAAAGGATTCCGCCTGTCGGCCAGCCGAGTCCGTTGGGCCTGAGAACTTCAACCATGGTTCGTTATGAACGTTGAAGTCCCCCAGAACAACAAACTCGGCCGAAGGGTAGCGGGGCAAGAGATCATCAATAGTATCGCTCAAATGTTTGAAGAGCTCGGAAGTGTCTGATTCGCTATGGTTCGGTGAGCGGTATAGACATGCGTAGAATCTTGCCGTACTGGCAAGATTGACGCGCACCCACATTACGTCGAATCTGGAGTTTTCCAGACTCAATAGTCGCACACAGTTGACGTCAGCTCGACTATAGAGGCAGACTCCTCCTTTCAGCCGGAATTTGCTTGCGAGGGTAAAGCCCGGGCAGTCCAGATAGGAGGAGTCTGGCGGCTCGGCTATCTGAGTTTCGGATAGGAAAAGAAGGTTGGGACGTTGGGACAAAAGATGGTGATGGACGGAATTTAAATTTGTGTGCAGGCCGCGAATGTTGGCAAAATTTACCAACAGTTTTGGCCCGCACCGGGGACGCCTGCTACTCGCCGCTGTAATGATGTTAAGATTGTTGTTTTGTATGTTCATGAATTTAATTATTTTTTTTTTTTTTGTAGGTGTAGGAAGTGAAAGGAAAGGTCTGGAAAGGAAAGGTATGAGGGGTGGGTAGGAATCTGGGGTTCAGGCTGTCTAGGAGTGATGAGCGTTTGGTTCCAGCCCACCCACTGCGGTGCTAGGCGATAGGCCGGGAGAGTCCGGCTGGAGAGGGCATCCAATGCGCCCCAAACGCTGCTGCTGGGTCCCCTCCGGTCACGAACCGGCACAACAGCAGTGGCGGGGTTTTTTCACTCGCTGATGGGGCAGCCCACCCTTAGTCGTGAGCCTGAGGGTCGGGCCCCTGTACTATCGAGCGGCCCGGACAGCGGTAACCGGTTGTAAAGGGTCTCCCTCAACCAGCATCTCCCAACCGGCCCGCCACGCAGAAGGTGGGCCGACGCACCCGCCACCAAGACCCGGGCAAACCTTAACCCATGAACCCGGGCACCCCTGCTAAGTCACCAAACGTAGCGAACCACTTGGGGTGACCTGTGGCAGAGGTGTTGGTCATCCATTAAATGGTTCCCAGGGCGGCGGTACCCATTCCCGCCTACCAAATTGTAGAAATACCTACCGAATGGTACAAATAAAAATTACAATTGGTATTAGTGGTGAATTGAGGGTTAGCTAGTAATTTCTTATAATAGGGAAGTAAAGTAGTGGGGTCAGAGAGACACAATGATGTAGTTGTAAATTTGTCATATAAGAATTTCCTGATAATGTGTGGGTAATATAAATGCACCACGTTGTTAATAATTAAATTATTAATTAAAATGTCTGACATCGTGCTTATTTGGGGATTGAACAATGCAATATTGTAGTATTTTTTTGAAAGGAATAGAAATATCATGAAATATAGGAACACTCTGATTAACATTTTGAAAAGGGATACAGGTAGTATGGGTATGATTGCATTTGTGAGTCATAGTGCAAGTAAGATATTCTCAGAGGTGATATGTACAGCTCTCGATTCCGTGGTTTGGCGTATATATACTCGTCCCGCTTTTACCCATACGAATGCAAATTTTTTATCAATAGCCTTCTTCTTCGCTAGGTAAAGTAGGCGTTTATTGGTTGAAGTCAGGTGTTCCGATATATATACCGGCGTTCGCGGTCCGGAGAGTCCTATTGAGGTCGTGTTGAGTTTGTCTTCCTTAGACCCAGCATTCATATTGTACCTTTTTACATCGTTTAAAAAGTCATCTCTTACTTGAACGTGCTTAAACCGTACAATTATAGGTCTGGTTTTATGGGGGATTGTCTTACCCGGAGCCCTATAGCTGGTCTCGATGTCATTTCTCGTAGTGTTTGTTTTTATTTCTTGATTTATGTTAAATAAAATATTTGCCAAATTCTCACCTTCAACCTCCGGTATACCTCTTATTTCGGCGGCAAATTTTTTTTGTTGCCGATCTTGATCGTCGATCTTTAATTCGAGCATAGATAGTTTTGCTTCGAGTTCTGTGTTTTTTTTTTGAACGGAGTCTATGCTTTGTAGTTTTATCAGAGATTTTTTAAAGTCTTCTTCAAATCCCTCCATTTTGCTATTAAAGAATGTTAGCGAGGCCTTGAAGTCCTTGAATTCATCGAACATTTCGTATAACTTCGTCTGGACATTCTTGAATCCCTGTAGCTCAGTCTTGATTTGACGTAATTCATGTGTGATTAGGTCGAGCTGTGTTTCACCTACTTTAGTGGTGCTGGCCGCTGGGGTCTCCTTACTGGAAATGGAAGTAGAACGCGCCGTACTGCGCGTTTCCGTCTTGCAGCCAGTGCATTTGGTATTATTGCGTTTTTCTTGGGAGAGTTTTCGGTAATGACCTTCACTTACGCCACCGCAGGCGAAATGTAGACTCTCCTTGCAGGAGGAGCACCAGAACATTGATTCTCTCGAGAGTATGGGTTCCGGGCACTTGCTGCAGGTGGTGCTCTCCATATTGCAGGTCGTTATTATTTATTACAATGAGCAATCGACACAGAAACTGTGTTTTAAAAAATATATATTTTAGTATCACAGTTTTGAAGGATTTGTATTAGAATATTATATTTAGTTTATTTTGTTAGATTTAATATCACATTTATTTTGAAATAACAGTAAATATTTGATTTAGTATTGGATTTATTTTGTATGATTTATTGGGTTGCCATCTGTTGGACAGTAAGTAAAACAAACTTCACAACTTAAAAAAATAAAAATAAATGTTTACTCGGGGATTCGAACTCACGTCCCAGTAAGGTAGATCGGAATGTGTCGGCGCCTCTCACCACGCTGCCAAGTACCGATACACAGTTAGCGTGATTTATTCCAATATAACTGGTAGACTTGCGAAATAGTCGTACAAAAGGTCTGAATTGTGGTTTAGTTGTTTGACACTTATATAACGACTGTTTTTTTTTTAAATAAATCGTGAAATTCACGTTCGCGTACAACGGGTTCACTGGTTTAGTAGTAATTATTTTTAATGTTTGTTATTTAGATTCACTTTTCACTATGTTTATTACGATTGTTTGTTACCTTCTTTTGTATGTCAGAAGGTGTTGATATAAAACACAAATTTAATGTCGGTTTGTCGTTTTTTAGAAGAGCGCAGCTCACAGATAGTGCGCAAACGCAAAAATGATTATATTCACTTGAATTCTAACTTTAATTCTAACTTTAAGATTGTTTTATTTTTAAATTAGTTTATAGTAAAATGAGATGCGACTGGTCGGTAGGTAGTTAGTTGAAAGTGTTTTATCTTGAACTTAGTAGTGCGGTCGCAATAACAATATATAAAACAAATTTTGCTAGCTAAATTTCGTCTTATTAAATAAAACTAAACAAAACCGTACATTGGATTACCCACCTATTGTACTGTTATAACGCGAGTCCACATTTCCTGAGAATATTTTTTCGTTTTCTTAGCTTGCTTACATTTGGATATTTGTTTCTGTTTTTACTCCCCATTTTCAATTATGGACCTATAAAAACTCATCATTAGTAATTCTTAATACAAACGGAAAGCATTTTTACACGAGAAATAAATCATTAACTCTGGTAAACACTCATCAATAAAAACATCAATTAACAAGTAGTATTAATAGATTTAAAAAATGAATCTGTAAAAAACGAAGTTTTTTTGCTGTAAAAATATCTGTTTTTATTAATAAATATACATCTAGATTTTACTAAATAATAAATCTTCCTCCCCAGGGACTGGGGTCAACCATGCTAATAAATGAGCCAAATCCCAATTTGGTATGACCAACATTTATTGAGTATATTAACTGTTGTAATGTCATTCAATTTCAGATAAATGCGTATATGTCCAGTTGTCCACTTCAATGCATTATCATCGACAACGAGTGTATCTGCCGAGTTTCAGCTCGATTGGATGTCAGGTAGTTCATACATACTTTCAAGAAAACGAAAGTGAATTTCAAATAGATGTTTTGAAAAGGTATAATATTTTGGTCACGAAAAATAATAAAATCAGAAAAAACCACAAAATTTCCCCCACGGTTTGAGAACTTAAAATTCCCCTAGCTAAAATTATGTCACCAGAAAAGAAACCATCAAAAATACTGGCACAGATCTGACGTCTGTTCAGTGCCGCTCTTCGCGGGCTTCTGAAGAAATCATAGAATTCAATACAATGTTTCACTCAAAAAATTATTACGTAAGCGCCAAAATGGATTTTAATTTTTTGTGAATAATTTAATGAAAACGGAAAAAAGTAAATCATGTCAAGTGGTAGCAAATAAACATAGCCATAAAACATTATTTTTAAAAAGTTGTTTCTTATACGAGTTCATAGTAAACTCTTGAAAAAGTAATCTATTTAGTAGTTTGCGCTCATATTTTTCATGACGTAATTAATAATTTTTATTTAATTATTTATTTAACGCCCAGAGGGCTTTTACATGTGGGTGGTACAAATTTAATGACAGTTTTGAAACATAAGAAAGAAAAGAAAGAAATAATAAAAATAAAATTACATAAGTATATGCGAGAAACAAAATTAAAAATAACAAGAACATAAATTAAAAAATACAGCGATTTGACTGGTTTACAAAAATATAACTTCCATTTAGGAATAGTATTGAAATAGGTCTTTTACGTAATCCACAAAATTCGCAAAGTTAATATTAAATATATCGACATCACCTAAGTATTGGTTTCCCATAGTGTGAAACCGTTGTATTGGGGAGTTCGCAATGTAATTGCTCTTATATGTGTTGCAGTGGAATAGTGTATTTTGTCGTGTTGTTATTGTAGGTATTGCTATGTTTATGAGTTGCAGAAGTTCGCAACGGTCGAATTTAGAGTTTAGAATCTTGAATAAAAAAGTTAAGTCGTTTATTTTACGCCTGTCTTCCAATGTGTGTATTTTAGAGTGTTTAATAAGAAATGATATTGTAAGTCTTCTAGTGGGATATTTAATTTAAAATTTATAAAACGCATAATTTTTTTTTTGTATTCGCTCAATGTTATTAATGTGAATTTTGTAAGAGGGAGACCAAACTACTGAGTTATATTCAATTATGCTTCTAACTAGAGATATGTATAACAGTTTAATGGCTTGTATGGAGTTAAAGTTTTTAGTTGTTCTTAATACGAAGCCTAGTGTTTTCAAGCCTTTGTTTACAATTTGGTGGATATGATTGGCGAAACTTAGTTTTTCATCCAAAATAATTCCGAGATCTCTCATTTCCGTGACTCTTTCTAAAGCTGTATTGTTAATGGAATATTCAAATAAAACAGGATTTTTATTTCTGCAGAAAGTCAGGGTTTGCATTTGTCTACATTTAAAAACAGATTATTTTGTACGCACCAATCTTTAAACTTATTAATATTTGATTGTAGTATTTGGCAATGATTTACATCAGTTATTTTTTTGTATAGCTTGATGTCATCAGCAAAGAGCAATACCTCGACATCGTCGAAGCAATTTGTTATGTCGTTAATGAAAATGAGAAACAAAACCGGACCAAGGTGACTACCCTGCGGTAGGCCACTGGTCGCACAGAAAGCTTTCGATAGCAAAGATTTTATTTTAACAAATAGTTTATTTTAATTCCGATCAAGCCAAGTGATAGAACACGCTTAAATGTATTCATGATATATTTTTGTTATTGATAACCTATACATTCGTAGAAAAAATTAATCTTAATAGTGCTTTCACTTTTAGCTTCACCTTAAGCAGTTCGTTAGACTATCTTTGTATTCTTGAATACCTATTATAGAAAATTATATAAGTTTTCGAGTAATTTATCACATTTAATTTTCAATTCTCACCGATATCATCGATAATACCTTAATTATTTAAATTTATTTATCTTAATTTATTGGTTTCATGTATATTGGAAATTGGCCTCTGCTTTTTATTGTTTATTTATTAACGCCCTTTTTCGGGGCTTTTACATGAGAATATTGAGAAATATACATTATTTATTGTACTCAACTGAATTGCTTCATTAACAACATTTTATATTTGTTTAAAGATAAATTGAAGATGTCCACTGACTTGGTATAATTGTTTCCCTCCATTAGTATTCTGGACAAAGAGGAATACATATGGTAACTGAATTAAATCCTGACTTCTAGTATTACGTTGTGGAATCCGAAAGCTAATCAATTCTAGCAATACCGGACTATCAACTAAATCACTTAGAATTTTATATAGAAATACCAAGTCAGTAAAAATTGTTCTGTCTGACAATTTGAGCATATTCATATAATTTAACAGAGTGTTGTAGTTTAACATAATTGCTAGAATACCCATTTTAAAATTTAAAAAACGTAAGAATTTGTTTTGTATTCTTTCAACAGCTTGTACATTTATATTATAATGTGGGTTCCAGAACTGTACTCAAGTTGTCTTCTTACGTAGGCAAAATATAACAGTTTAATACAGTTTTTATTGTTTGAATTTTTGGTTAGCCTAGTTATAAATCCCAACATTTTAAGCCCTTATGGAGTAATTCTCTGTTTTTAAAATAAATCTCACAACACTATATTTTAGTTATTCGGAAATGTGACTTGAATCAATGATTAGTTTATGAAGTGTGCAAATACAGGGCTAAATAGTTTTGCATGTTTTCAAAAATCAGTCACACGAATTCGATTCACGCCTGGTCACTTTGAATTTTTAATACCTCCGCTTAAACATTCTGTTTGATTATAATTTGCTTTTGGTTGTAAAATTAATGTGGTAAACCTTCCTACGAGTATTCAGATACTCGAACCTCACATTCGTCTAAGCATATCAACGTATATCATACTTGCATATTGTTTTTTCTGTTTCTCCAGGGAACATTAATGTGGAAACTGTACCCATCAACGCAGAACCAGGATCCGTAGAAGAACACGGAGGGATAATTACCTATACGGAAATTGACATTGACCTTCCGGATGTCAAAAAGGAATGCTTAGATCGCTTTGAAAGAAGTCCTCAGACAATAGGTAAAATTAATGTTGTCCGTTACAAATAAAAATGCATTCTCTTTTTATCATAATCTTTTAATAGTTCTATGAATCTGTTGCACTTATTAAGTTTGATTCGTAATTTTTTTCAGACTTATCGACAGATCTCAAGACGCATCATGTGGAAAAACGATTATCTTGTACCTATTGTAACTACTCCTGCTTATACAAGTCAAAGTTAAAAAATCACTTGCGTATCCATACTGGAGAAAAATCTTTTTCATGTTCCGACTGCAGTTATTCATGTTCTCGGAAGAGAGATTTGACAAAACACATTCTGACTCACAGTGAAGAAAAACCTTTTTCATGTTCTCATTGCAATTATTCATGTTCTGTAAAGGGATATTTGAAAAGTCACATGGTGACTCACAGTGGAGAAAAATCTTTTTCATGTTCCGACTGCAGCTATTCATGTTCTCGAAAGGTAAGTTTGACGAGACACATGGTGACTCACAGTGGAGAAAAACCTTTTTCATGTTCCGACTGCAGTTATTCATGTTATCGAAAGGAAAGTTTGAAGAGTCACATGGTGACTCACAGTGGAGATAAACCTTTTTCATGTTCTAACTGCAGTTATTCATGTTCTCGAGAGGGAAGTTTGAAGATTCACATGGTGACTCACAGCGGAGAAAAACCTTTTGCATGTTCAAACTGCAGTTATTCATGTTCTCGAGAGGGAAATTTGAAGAGTCATATGGTGACTCACAGTGGAGAAAAACCTTTTTCATGTTCTAACTGTAGTTATTCATGTTCTCGAAAGGGAAGTTTGAAGAGTCACATGGTGACTCACAGTGGAGAAAAACCTTTTTCATGTTCTAACTGCAGTTATTCATGTTCTCGAGAGAGAAATTTGAAGAGTCACATGGTGACTCACAGTGGAGAAAAACCTTTTTCATGTCCCGAGTGCAGTTATTCATGTTCTCGAGAGAGAAATTTGAAGAGTCACATGGTGACTCACAGTGGAGAAAAACCTTTTTCATGTCCCGAGTGCAGTTATTCATGTTCTCGAAAGGGAAATTTGAAAAGTCACATGGTGACTCACAGTGGAGAAAAATCTTTTTCATGTTCCAACTGCAGTTATTCATGTTCTCTAAAGGTACGTTTGATGAGACACATGGTGACTCACAGTGGAGAAAAACCTTTTTCATGTTCCGACTGCAGTTATTCATTTTCTCGAAAGAAAAGTTTGAAGAGTCACATGTTGACTCACAGTGGAGAAAAACCTTTTTCATGTTCCAACTGCAGTTATTCATGTTATCTAGAGGGAAATTTGAAGAGTCATATGGTGACTCACAGTGAAAAAAAACCTTTTTCATGTTTTGACTGCAGTTATTCATGTTCTCGAAAGGGAAATTTGACGAGACACATCAAGACTCACAGTAGAGAAAAACCTTTTTCATGTTCAGAATATTTGAAGCAAAATATTTAGATTCATAGTGGACATAAGCCATTTTCATGTTCCGACTGCAGTTATTCATTTTCTCGAAAGAAAAGTTTGAAGAGTCACATGTTGACTCACAGTGGAGAAAAACCTTTTTCATGTTCCAACTGCAGTTATTCATGTTATCTAGAGGGAAATTTGAAGAGTCATATGGTGACTCACAGTGAAAAAAAACCTTTTTCATGTTTCGACTTCAGTTATTCATGTTCTCGAAAGGGAAATTTGACGAGACACATCAAGACTCACAGTAGAGAAAAACCTTTTTCATGTTCAGAATATTTGAAGCAAAATATTTAGATTCATAGTGGACATAAGCCTTTTTCATGTTCCCACTGCAATTATTCATTTTCTCGAAAGATATATTTGAAAAGACACATGCTGACTCACAGTGGAGAAAAATCTTTGTCACTGCAGTTATTCATGTTCTCTAAAGGAAAGTTTGAAGAGTCGCATGGTGACTCACAGTGGTGAAAAACCTTTTTCATGTGCCGACTGCAGCTATTCATGTTCTCTAAAGGAAAGTTTGAAGAGTCGCATGGTGACTCACAGTGGTGAAAAACCTTTTTCATGTGCCGACTGCAGCTATTCATGTTCTCTAAAGGAAAGTTTGATGATTCACATGGTGACTCACAGTGAAGAGAAAAACCTTTTTCATGTGCCGACTGCAGCTATTCATGTTCTCTAAAGGAAAGTTTGAAGAGTCGCATGGTGACTCACAGTGGTGAAAAACCTTTTTCATGTTCCGACTGCAGTTATTCATGTTGTCGAAAGGAAAGTTTGAAGAGTCACATGGTGACTCACAGTGGACTAAAATCTTTTTCATGTTCCGACTGCAGTTAATCATGTTCTCGAAAGGGAAGTTTGAAGAGTCACATGGTGACTCACAGTGGAGAAAAACCTTTTTCATGTTCTAACTGCAGTTATTCATGCTCTCGAGAGGGAAGTTTGAAGATTCACATGGTGACTCACAGCGGAGAAAAACCTTTTGCATGTTCAAACTGCAGTTATTCATGTTCTCGAGAGGGAAATTTGAAGAGTCATATGGTGACTCACAGTGGAGAAAAACCTTTTTCATGTTCTAACTGTAGTTATTCATGTTCTCGAAAGGGAAGTTTGAAGAGTCACATGGTGACTCACAGTGGAGAAAAACCTTTTTCATGTTCTAACTGCAGTTATTCATGTTCTCGAGAGAGAAATTTGAAGAGTCACATGGTGACTCACAGTGGAGAAAAACCTTTTTCATGTCCCGAGTGCAGTTATTCATGTTCTCGAGAGAGAAATTTGAAGAGTCACATGGTGACTCACAGTGGAGAAAAACCTTTTTCATGTCCCGAGTGCAGTTATTCATGTTCTCGAAAGGGAAATTTGAAAAGTCACATGGTGACTCACAGTGGAGAAAAATCTTTTTCATGTTCCAACTGCAGTTATTCATGTTCTCTAAAGGTACGTTTGATGAGACACATGGTGACTCACAGTGGAGAAAAACCTTTTTCATGTTCCGACTGCAGTTATTCATTTTCTCGAAAGAAAAGTTTGAAGAGTCACATGTTGACTCACAGTGGAGAAAAACCTTTTTCATGTTCCAACTGAGGGAAATTTGAAGAGTCATATGGTGACTCACAGTGAAAAAAAACCTTTTTCATGTTTCGACTGCAGTTATTCATGTTCTCGAAAGGGAAATTTGACAAGACACATCAAGACTCACAGTAGAGAAAAACCTTTTTCATGTTCAGAATATTTGAAGCAAAATATTTAGATTCATAGTGGACATAAGCCATTTTCATGTTCCGACTGCAGTTATTCATTTTCTCGAAAGAAAAGTTTGAAGAGTCACATGTTGACTCACAGTGGAGAAAAACCTTTTTCATATGCCGACTGCAGCTATTCATGTTCTCTAAAGGAAAGTTTGATGATTCACATGGTGACTCACAGTGAAGAGAAAAACCTTTTTAATGTGCCGACTGCAGCTATTCATGTTCTCTAAAGGAAAGTTTGAAGAGTCGCATGGTGACTCACAGTGGTGAAAAACCTTTTTCATGTTCCGACTGCAGTTATTCATGTTGTCGAAAGGAAAGTTTGAAGAGTCACATGGTGACTCACAGTGGACTAAAATCTTTTTCATGTTCCGACTGCAGTTAATCATGTTCTCGAAAGGGAAGTTTGAAGAGTCACATGGTGACTCACAGTGGAGAAATAATGAAGTAATATGACGAGTCACATGGTGACTCACAGTGGACTAAAATCTTTTTCATGTTCCGAGTGCAGTTATTCATGTTCTCGAAAGGTACCTTAAGTTTGTGATTCGTCAAACTTACCAGTTTGACGAATCACATGACTCACAGTGAAGAAAAACCTTTTTCATGTTCTCATTGCAATTATTCAAGTTCTCTTAAGGGATATTTGAAAAGACACATGGTGACTCACAGTGGACATAAACCATTTTCATGTTCCGACTGCAGTTATTCATGTTCTCGAAAGGGAAGTTTGTCGAGACACATGCTGACGCACAGTGGAGAAAAACCTTTTTCATGTTCTGACTGCATTTATTCATGTTCTCGTAAGGGACATTTGACGAGTCACAAGCTGAGACACGGAAAAACCCTTTTCATGTTGACGAAATAAATATTTGAAGAAACACACGCATGATCATACGGGCCGATAACCTTATTCAAGTTCCTACTTCAATTATTAATGTTCACGGAAAGGAGAATTATTTATTTAACGCCATAAAATTGTTTTTTTTTTCAATAGAAAGATTCATCGGATTATAACCATATGGTGGTACACAGGAGAATATGAGTCATAAATTACAGAACATGTAATGTGTATACAATATTATTATTGCAAGTGATATAATTGTTAATAGAAGAGCAGTGAGAGAATACATAATTTAAAGACATATCTACTAGTGTAATAATATTTTAATGAGTACTAGGTTTGTATATGACCTGACATAAATCGAGATATAAGGTGATTATGATAATAGATAGTAATTTATATAAAATTAATTCTATTTAGGTATAGGGTGTTATAATAACAGGTATATTTTATTTAAACAGAATATTAATATGCATAAAAAGTGACTTGTAAGCAAAATATTATAATAAATTAATTAGTAGTGAGTTTATTGTTACCTTTAAAATTAATTCTCCCTGGTATAGCTGGGCAGGTTTCGCAATTTGGCTTTAATAATTCAGGGCTGTCAGTGATTTAATGATACTTTTGTATAAGAAATAATATTTTTAATAAAATAACACAAATAAGAGATAACCCTATAAGATATCTGGAGTAAATTCTCACAAGCGCCAGCTTCCATAGAAGAGGAACATTAAAAAAATCAAAAGCAGTGAAAACTAATTGTTTGAATCATTTTTGTTAACATTTTTGATTATAATCTGTAATACTATTATTCTGTAAATTTATTAATCATATAATATAAAAAAAATATAAAAACATATTTTTGAAGTCGTAAAATATGATATAGGACTCACGCAGAAACGTATCATGCGTAATATTGATTATTGTGACTGAGTTGTGTAATTATAGCCTTCTTTTAACTATATTCTCTCAGAAAATATATCCAACTGAATGCAATCTCGGTTTAAGGGAGTACCTAAATGACTCAGTCTTGAGAGGAATATGCTGACCCACAGTTGAGAAAAAGCTTTTTCATGTTTCCACTGAAATTATTCTCGTTCTCGAAAGGTAGAATTGCTGAGGAACATGCTTACCCATAGTGGAGAAAAACATTTTTGTTTTCCCACTACAATTATTCATGTTTTCGAAAAGAACGTTTGACCATACACAGTCTAACTCACAGTGAAGAAAAACCATTTTCTTAGTCGTACTGCAGTCATTCACTTTATCGAAATCCGGATTTGGCCATAAGGGACATACGGAATGACTCACGGAATAGCTTTGCAAATTATTTGGTGGTATTTAATGTTCCTGGGATGGGTAAATTTATTTGTAATTAATATGTATCTCTACAATTAAAAAAAAAAGTAAAATATAAAGTAGTGTGCCAACTGCAACACGCTACGGTTGTGTCCGCCGCGCTATTCGCAATGCCACCATGTTATTGTTACCGCGCGTGTAGGTAGTGCAGTGAGTGAAGCGGATACTAAATTAATTGGGCCTCCAAGGGGCCGAAGACCGATAGGTCTCCTGGCCAAGGAGAATCGATACATGTGATCAAAGAATGCCCGCTCCATTATTCCCCGGCGGGATTGATGAGGTTCACATGGCGACGCCTGAGGCCCTAGACTGGCTAGCAGACCTAGATGTTACCCTCTGACCCCCCCACCATACGAAAGAAGAAGATTAGTAAAATACATTATAAAATTTAATATATTATTTAATAGTACATTGGAGTGGATCAGCCACTTTCCTAATGACTGTGGGAGGAAACTGATTGTTTATGTTCCTTATCCGCACTTGTTAGGACTCTAATTTATTTTATAAAAAGGAAACATAATTTATTTTTAAAAGGATTCCAGACCCTCCAGTGTCCCTGCACTCATGGTGTTTAGTGTTGCATACTTACATTTATAGTAACTCTCATAAAAACACATCAGAAATGTGTTCGCCGAAATAATGAAAAAAATACTTGCCTTTAAATTAATTTACGTATATGTATAATGAAACATTTTCATGGTTTTTATCTTGTACATTATTTTAAGTTTTTTTTTTAGTACAAATATTTTTTTACCATGAATATAATTTATTAAAATTAAAAAAAATTACACTTGTTAAAAAACACTACCTTTTATTATTTAAAATAATTTACGTGCATGTTTAAATAACAAAACTTTTACCAGATAAATACATATTTTTAAAAAGGCATTATATCGTTTAAACGACAAAATATTATGTGTACAGGTATTTTTATAAATTATTCATTTTTTGATGCAAATTATTTTTTTTCGTCTGTAATGAAATGCCATTTTTAATTGCTGTGGCTCAGTCTTTTTGTGCAGATAGAAAAATAATAGCGCATGTTTCCTTTATATCCACAAAGACATAATACACAGTTGCTGTTTCAGAGTGCAAAAATTTTACCTGTTGAGGCTATTAAATGGCAAAAAATCATAGTTCAGTATATATTTACCACGCAGCATAAAGAGAAATTAGAACATAAAAACAGCACTAAATTCGGGTTAACAGTTCCGAAATGTAATAATAAATACGGACAGAAAACGTTTAAATACAACATACCGAAGATATTTAATTTATTACCTGACACTATAAAGCAATGGTCTATGAATAAGGTTAAATATATGGTGAAAAATTGGCTATTGGAAAAAGTTTATTTTATTTTAATATGTATGAAAAATGTTGAATCTGTAGATTTAAGATGTAAATTATAACTTCTAAAATGTATATGTAACTTAACTTTAAGCACCTGTTGACAAGCCAATTCAATTGGCTTAGCAGGACTTGTTTGTTGATATGTATTAACTATTAATTTAATAAAAATAAAATAAAAGCAGATGGCGCTGTTTTACTTTATTTCAAAAATGCCTATTTATCCAACTGATTAAAAAAGCATGTTTTTTCCTCTCACAGGTGACATCTATGTACATAATATAGGTATATAGAAAAACACGCTTATTTGAATGCAACGTTGTGTCAAAATTTCAAAGCAATCGGTGAAGAACTTTCGGAGATTTAAGAATTCGAATAAACGACCATTAACATTTTCATTAATATAGATATTAAAAATCCAGTCGTTTTTATTTACATAATTTCTTATCATATAAATAAATAAATAAAATATTTAAACATAAAATTTATTTTTACCATAATTTATTCCAGCCATTTTGAAATATGATTATAATACATATAGGTACGTAACTTATTTTACATAATAAAAAGCCAGGTTTTTTGAGCCACATTCATTTCTTCTAATACGGTAAAATTATTCATAACATATGGGTTTTTTATTTACATAATTTGAGAGTGTGTCCGATTAGAGCAGCTTTAGGCAGACTGATGGAACCTAAGCGCAAGCCGTATACTAAGTTTAGTGGTCGCGCTTTCGGAGTATCTGGACCGAAGGCTTGGAATAAACTCCCTCCGGAACTAAGATCCATAACAAGTCCAACAGAATTCAGGTCTTAACTAAAAACTTACCTTTTTAAGCTATCATACCCTTAAATTAAATATTTCATTCCTGAGAGAAAGTCCAATTATGTCCCAAATCCTGTATCTAAATTTCATTCATAAATATTTAGTTAATGTTAATTAAGTGTTAATCTCAAGTGACCTACCAGGTAAGTAGGTATGTGGTGTATATTATCTCCATATATAGTAAGTAATAACATAGATCAATGAAATGTTTAATGTATTTTTACAGCGCCCTTGAGGGGATTTTGCACGAAAAAGGCGCTTTACAAATCACCCGAATATAATAATAAATATTAAAGATTTTTTGGCCAATTTGACAATAAATTATTTTATTAAAATTATATTTTTGCATTTCTATCTTCTCGTATGTGAATCACGTTTTCTTTTGTTATGTTCATATACATACCCGCAAATTTCACATGGTTATTCATCTAAAATGTAATTATTAATTTTCGCGTTAATTAATAATTACGTAAAATAATAATATTAAACAGCACTATATTTCAAAATCGTAAAGGCTAAAAGTTTTTGTGTACGGTCATTATGTTGTATGAAATGTTTGTTTTTTTTTCGAAATGCAAATTCAAAACCACTTCAATGGCAATATTGTTCACCGTGTTGTCATTGAGTTCTCTGCGTGGCCTTAGTAAGGCCGAAGTTCAGTTCAGCAGCTCAGGGCCTCCTAGCCGAGACTCCAGCAAAATCTCCCACCAGCGCCAGCGCCTTTGTACTTTGCACTTTGGCCATTGGCCGTGTCAGGTCACCGCACTTCGTCGACTCATGTCCAGCTTTACGTCGCCGAACGGAGAAACATATCTCG
Organism: Hesperophylax magnus; assembly: GCA_026573805.1. Taxonomy (NCBI): domain Eukaryota; kingdom Metazoa; phylum Arthropoda; class Insecta; order Trichoptera; family Limnephilidae; genus Hesperophylax; species Hesperophylax magnus. The sequence continues at coordinate 4,328,456 of JAIUSX010000179.1, read as the reverse complement.
AACTCAACTGAAAATTCTTCATCCACCGCCAAGCATCATGCCGCCGGGCAGGGAACGCGTACTTGGTTTAAAAATTACTTTGATTGATTTGTTACAATAACTGTAATCTGAAATGTTGGTATCGGAGTGTAAAGAATTTGTCGTAGTTGATTTGCTAACATCATAAAAAGTTATCAAAATTTACCAGTCATACCAATACTATTTGGTTTAGCTAACCGTTTTCCAAATGACAAGTTTTTAATCATTTGTGACTATAACATGTACAAAATTGAATGGAATAATCTACAAATGTTAACTAAGAGAGACCGACATTCACTCGCCTTACTTAACTTTAACCAGTTACCTAACAAATAAAGATGCATTTTGGACCTCGTTCTCTGTAACACCCTACCTTATGTATCGCTTAGCGATTAAAGTTTAATTTAGTTAAAGAAGATGCTAATTCCAAATCATTGATCGTAGAACTAGAATTTCTAATAATGCACCTTCTCGAACAATGTGCTCAAAGTGTGATGATAGGACATTCCTACAAGTTCTGCAAGGAGACGACGAGATGTGGGCACTGTGCCCGGGAAGGACATACCCGTGAGACATGCCCTTCTGCTACTGCGGAGCCAGTCTGCGCGACATGCACGAGATTTCACAAGCCCGCAAACCACCCGTCCGGAGATAGGGACTGTCCGGCTTACAAGGCAGCCCTTCAAAAGAACTTAGCTAAAATTGACTATGGCGTCTAATATTGATTTTGAGACCTCAGATATAGAATACGAACGGATTCAAAAGTTCGAAAACTGGACCCAATTCAAACATGAAACAGGCGATAACGCAATAAATGTCGTTAATTTGAACATTAGGTCTATCTCCAAGTACTGGAATACATTCCTACTAAGTATTTATAGTCAACTAAATAAAATTGATATTATAATACTCTGTGAAACCTCGATAGACGAAAACAGTGTAAATCTATACAAAATATCAGGATTTAACTCGTTCTATTATTGCCGAACAAAAAGATCGGGAGGCGGGATTATGATTTATATTAAAGAAAACTATATATTCGAAAAAAAAGATATAATAGCTACTACATTCGAGTGCGTCTATGGAACCTTCTCCGTAAACAAACACAAACGTATACATCTATTTGCATTATATCGACCCCCGAACACGAACAAAAAAACCTTCCTACAACAGCTCGAAAATATAATACGAAACATTGATATTAAGGAAACCATCTTGATACTTGGAGACATTAATTTAAACCTATTAAATAAACACGACTCAATAATTCTGCAATACGAAAATTTAATGGCTAATTACGGTCTAGTGAAATGTATATAAGACATTACGAGAGAAGCGGTGGTAAATACCTACACAACTGCGACGTGTCTGGATCACATATATATTAGAGAAAAAGAAAAGTGTGAAATTAACTCATGCGTATGCGAAACAAGGATAGCAGATCATTATATAACTGCTGTGTCTGTAGTATACCTTTACACTAAGGACAAAAGCAAAATATCGCACCATGAATACAACACTGTACTATCTGAAAAAAAAGTTGGAGAAATGATTACAAAAACTGATTGGAACTCAATTCAAATTCACACTGATCCGGATATCATATATCAAGACATTAAATCACACTTTAAAAAAATCTACGAAAAAAGCAGTATCACAAAATTAGTAAAAAATACGTATCGCCATAATCAAAAAGTTGGATGAACGATATTCTCATAGAAAATATACAAACGAGGGATAAATTATGGAGAAAATGGAAAAACATGCCAACAAACAAGAATTATGAAAAAGACTACAAAAAATACAGAAATAATCTAAATAAGCAAATATTAGATGCAAAAAAAACGTACTTCAATAACAAATTCAATAATTGTTTTAAGGATATAAAAAAAACGTGGAACGAAATAAACAAAATATTAGGAAGAAAAAACAAATCCAGTTGTGACGCAGTTATATCTAAATTCTTCTTGAAGACCAAACCGACGGATGAAGTTGCAGAAAATTTTGCTAACTTTTTTGATGAGGGAGTAAATGAGTTACTACACAAATGTGATGTCCGTGCGTCTCCGTGCCAGCTAGACGATTTACCGCATTCTATGTACCTACCCAGAGCTAGCGTAAAACAAATCGAATCTATTATCGGAATATTGAAAAACTCAAAAACACCAGGATCGGACCAAATACGTATGTATGATATAAAAAAACATGTAAAAATACTGAGCCCAGTAATTACTCATTTTATAAACACAATAATTGATACTTGCCAAATACCTGAAGAATAAAAAACTAGTATTGTTAGACCTATTTTTAAAGGCGGTGATCATTCAATTATAAATAATTACAGACCTATTTCCCTATTACCTGCCTTGGAAAAAATTCTCGAAAAATATATAGCAATATACCTAGATGGATATTTAAATAAATTTGGTATCATTGACGAATGTCAGTACGGGTTCCAGAAAAAAAAAAGCTGTGACGCACTACTTAATAATTTTTCTAATTTCATAAACACCCAGCTAAACTCTCAAAAACATGTACTTGTACTCTTTATTGATTTCTCTAAAGCCTTTGATACACTATGCCATAAACAAATAATAAAATTTCTACAAATTATTGGAATCCGTGGTAAACTGCTAACTTTTTTTAATAACTACTTATCAAATAGAAAAATGAGGGTAAAAATATTGAATGAGATGAGTAAATCTAAATTTGTAAGGTCTGGTGTCCCACAGGGATCAATTTTGGGCCCAAAATTATATATTATATATGTTATAGCTATGTCGAAACTATTTAGAAAGGCGCGCAGATTCATTTTCGCAGATGACACCGCACTTGTAGAATCTCATGAAAATCCTCAAATAGCGATTCAAGAATTGCAAACCGACTTTGATGAACTGCTAAAATGGGCACACGATGTAGGATTGGTTATAAATGTAAAGAAAACAAAATGCATGTATATCAGATCACCAAGTTTGAAAATGTGGAATATCCCCAAACTAACCGCACATAACTTTGAATGCATCCATAGAAAAATAATATCCAACTGCCAATGTGAGAAAATTGATTTTGTCAACGAGTATACTTATCTGGGATTAAAAGTAGATAACACATTTAAATGGGATAAGCAAGTTACTAAAATATGTAACCAGCTAAGAGCTCTAGCAAACAGTTTCTATAAATTAAAATTTGTCTTGCCTCATAGCACACTCAAACTAGTATATTTCTCATTAGTAGAATCTATTCTTAGATATGGAATTAGAAGCTGGGGAAATACAAGCATGACATATATTAAGTATGTACAAAATTTGCAAACCTCTATCATTAAAAAAATTGTATCACCTAATATGTATAGACAAAGACACAATGTGCAACTCTTATATTGTGCTGAGGGCCTGCTCCCAATAAAAGGTTTATTTTGGTTCCTTACCATTAAAGATAACTGGGGCGATAGTACTTATAAAAAACCACTGGTACATAGTCACAGCACACGTCTTACAGAAAACAAAGGGCTGAAAATACCTAAAATAACAAATAAGTATGGAAGCCGAACGCTGGAGTACTGTGTACCAGTGATTTTTAATAAGCTCAAAAATAAATTTGTTTTTTCAGTAAATAAGAGTTTAAGCATGAAAACTGTAAAGATGTGGCTTATAAATGAAAAATCTGTATATCTATAAAAATAGAGCAAACAAATAAGAAAAGGAAAGACATTAATTTAAAGTTTAAATTCTAATATAAATGAATGTATTTTTTTTTTGTTCACTAGCAAGCTTTTTATTTGTGTTATGTTAATTCTATTACATTGTGTTATCGTATATGTCTTAATTTGAATGTGTGTTATCTATGTGCTATATTGTCTTGTATTTTTGAATGTATGTTATCGTATTGTCATTCAAAGTGTTAGTGTACTTGGGACGCTTTAGTGAGTTCTATGATTGTATGTAAGAGTCTGTTATTTATTTTGTATAACGGGAGACTTATATTGTATTATAACTGTATATTGAGATAGAACCTGCAGACAAGCAGCCATGTGGCAGCTTCGTGGGACTATCTATACATTGTCTAAAAAAAAAAAAATGTAAAAATTTTCATTCAATAAAGAGTTAATTTGAAAAAAAAAAAAAATAAAAAAAAATAACATTGTTACAGCAGAATACGCAGAGATTAACGAGCGACAAAAATCGACTGGTCAATCGTGAGTAGCGGATGTTAATGCAGCGTTAAAATCGGTTTTTTATAATTGAACTGATCTAGGAGTAAATCTACTTAAATAAAATTTTTTAAAACTAAGTTACATGGCTCTTTGAAAAATCGCTCTTAAGATACGGAATTATCAGATGGGGCAGTGCAAATGACAATATCTTAAATCAACTTATTAAAACCCAAAAAGCCACAATAAAAATTATTCTGAAAGTTCCCGTAAGAACTAGCATTACGTCGCATTAATTCGTAGAATGCGTAACCACTCACTATCGGATCAAATGAAATCGCAAGTTCATTATTCCATCTTCTTTCTAAAATTAATTTTGTTTCTTGTGTTTGTATGACTTGTTGCATAGCTTTTATCGAATGTAATTTTTTTTGTAACTTTTAAAGTATCTGTCAAATTAAAATTATGTATAATACCAACCATGTAAAAGCCCTCTGGGCGTTAAATAAATAAATAAATTATATAAATAAATAAATAAATTTAGTTTTTAGTACATTATTGTCCCGATGAAGAGAACATCGTTCTCGAAACATGTTGACTTTATATAAAAAAATAAAGATTATCGTGATAAAAACAAAGTGTTTTAATTATTTTATTTATATATTGATTTATTTGGTAAAATGGTTTTTAATTAAACGTGCACGTAAATTATTTTAAATGATAAAAGGTAGGGTTTATTTTACAAGCGTAATTAGTTTATTTTAGTAAATAAATATATTATAAAAAAATGCTTTAAATTTATGTATAAGATAAAAACCGTGAGAATGTTTTATTAGCATACGTAAATTATTTAAATACTAAAAAGCCAAGTTTTTGTTCATTATTACAGGCAAACACATTTCTGGTATGTTTTTATGAGAGTTACTATAAATGTTAGTATGCAACACTAAAAATCATGAGTGCAGGGACACTGGAAGGTCTGGAATAGTTTTAAAAATAAATTATGTTTCCTTTTAATAAAATAAATAAGAGTCCTAACAAGTGCGGATAAGGAGCTTAAACAATCAGTTTCCTCCCACATTCATTAGGAAAGTGGCGGATCCACTTCAATGTACTATTAAATAATATATTAAATTTTATATTGTATTTTACTAATCTTCTTCTTTCGTATGGTGGGGGGGTCAGAGGGTAACATCTAGGTCTGCTAGCCAGTCTAGGGCCTCAGGCGTCGCCATGTGAACCTCATCAATCCCGCCGGGGAAATAATGGAGCGGGCATTTGTGACCTATAGTTTCAAAGTGTGACATCTCCATTTTTACAGTTTTGAGATAATCATGAAAACATATTTAACTATTAATATTGACGATGTTTAACCATTTTTCAACGTATTTCCAATAAACATAGTGAAATATTTAATTTTATGAAGTAAGTTCTTTTGTATAATGCTTATTTTCATTTCTATTTAACTTTTTAGTTTGGATGTGTCACATTTTGAAAATAATGTATGGATTTGTCATACTTTGAAACTCATGATACTGGATTTGTCATACTCTGCAGCCAACTTATGTAGGTCCGCCATTTTTTTGAAGCCATGGGTGTACGTAACAAACTAGCAAAATTATACATATTTTTGTTAAAATAAGTACTTTATTTTCATGAGGTAAACAAAAAATATTCATTATATTTAAAAAAAAAAAGTACAAACACCATTCTCGAAAGAGTGTCAGTACAATCACAAGTTTATTATCTTAATTTTCAATAAACAATTTAAAAATAAAAAAATTCCAATGAAAGCAATGACAGTTTTAAAAATACACTATTATTCAAATGATAAACAAGAAATTAAAATAGACTCGTAAATTGGTAATTGGTGCTTGTACAAAGGATACGTATTTAATTACAAATCATATTATAAGGTCATTAATTTCCACGATAGGTTCACAATCTTCTTCGCTAACTTCCACATTTTCAATATTCTCGGATTCTCTCTGATTTTCTTCATACCTTTCGATAACATTTTTATAATATTGTAAGCAACCAAGAGCTCTCCAGTTGTTGCCATAATGTTTTTTTAAAAGATAATCAACATCCTTAATTTTAGCCATTTTTACATTTGTTCCACAATTTAACTCTTTGGGGTTAATTTGTACTGCAGATAAATTTGTTTTGAAAATTTTCTTTGAAGAACACAAATCTACTCTATAGTGAGCTTCTCCAGCAACTGTTATGACGCCTGATGGTTTTTTGGTTAAAATAAATCTTTTCGAAGGAGCAAATTTAAAATGCCATTTGCCTGGAGGTTTCAAAACCTCCTGAACGGCAGACTTCCAGTCAAAGACTTTCACGTCAGTTCCAAGATTATATACTTTTCCATGTTCCTTAAATATATCGTAATACTCTTCAGGATTGACAATTACTTCTTTCTTCTTTATTTTTTTCTCTATTCCAGCAAAAACTCTGTCAGATGGTAGGAAGGAATGGCCTGGGACGGGAAAAATTATTTCAATTCTTTTTATTATGTAAGCACTGCTTCCTAACACCGACACTGGAGGTCTAGATTCGTTCAAACTTAAATTTAGATTCGGAGCCTTGAAGGAGTAACCATCTGTTATTTATACCAGGGCGGTTATGTGGTGGATAACCTCCAATACCTTTGTTTACTAACAATCACTGTCTTGTGTATTTGTAAGCACTTGCATACTGCTACCATATGCACGGACATTGGAGGTCTAGCTTCGTTTTATTAAACGTTCTTATATATAGCGTCCTTGTGAGAGCCTTGAAGGAGTAACCATCTGTTATTTATACCAGGGCGGTGGACAACCTCCAATGACTGTACAGAATGTAAATAAGTAGTCATATAAATACATGTCATCCAAAATTATTATTGGAAAAATAATATCTTGTATATTTTTAATATAATTATTTTAAATAAAATAGGATTTAAAATGTTTTACTAAGTGTATCTATTACTATGCATGGCAGCTGTTTTGCCTTCTGAAGGCATTGATTTGACAAACTTACTTATTTATGTTTTTATTCTGCACTAGTTGCATATTTAATTTGCTAATCTTATTATCTTTATTTTAACAGGTTGACTGTTCACAAAGTTGCTCACGCGTTGACCAATGCTACAACAACTATATATTAAATTAGGATGTAAAAAAAATAAAATAAATGCCGAAACAATACATAATTTATGTATACCCAATGTGAATTATTTGTTGTACTGATATGTTCTTCTATGTGTATAATGTTTGTAAATGTTTTACGACACATTTATATTATATCTGTAATCTTTTTCTTTTCATATTGACCTCGAGAAATAAAAGACTTTTTTTAATTAAAAGAAACAGTTTTTATTCCAAATAATGTCAGGAATTACTGGTTAAAGTAAGTCAAGTACGTCCCTTAACACATTTATTTAATACATAAAACAAAAGGAACTTCAAAGAAGGGTTAAATCGTGCGCGCTGATGGATGAGCTCTTCAGGAAGTTATCTAAAATATATACTTATATATTTGACCATAACCTTAGATGGATACCTCACATTAAAGAAATCACAAATAAACTTCTCAAAACAATTCACATTTTCCTAAACATAAGAAACATATATAAAATAAAACAATTGAAAACAATATATTTTGCACTTTGCCAATCAATAATAAAATATGAAATTATTGCTTGGGGAGGAGCAACAAACTCGGCTATCAATTACATAGAAACCGCACAGAAAACGATCTTAAAGGTAATACTAAAAAACATAGACTGACTGATACAGACCAAATATTCAACATCTGTGACGTACTAGATATACGCCAATTATACGTTAAAACACTACTAAACTACATTTTTGACAAAAAAAATAAATTTCAACATACACAAAATAACACTAACAGACCAGTTAGACAAGCGTACAAAGAAAACATTAAAACTCCGACAGTAAATTCAAGCTTTGGACAAAGACACTACCAATACCATGCAATAAAAGCTTTCAACAGTTTAAAACTTGAAATTAAAATTGAGGAAAATAAAAATAAATACACATACAAAATTACAAAATGGATTAAAGAACAAAAAAGACAATATTACCAAAATTTCATAGCATAAAATAAAAATAAAACCTACACGTAACACACAAAACCAATATAAACACACATCACTCACAAACACACAAGATAATTTTCAATGTACTATTTTTTTAATTTTAAATATATTATTATGACATATATGTTTTATGTATTTTTAATTTTAAATGTATAATTTTTCTCTTTAAATGTATAATTTTTCTCTTAAAATGTATTATGTAGTTTATATTTTCATATTATAAAATGAAGGCCTCAGCACGGGCAAACCACCCAGTGAGGCCTACTTTACTGGAAAACTTGGATTGTAAAAAATATTGTACCTAATAAAATAAATAAATAAAAATATAATCTAAAATTTGAACAATATTTACATTAACAGTTTTTTAAGTAAAACTTCTTTACGCACGCTCGACACTTGGGGGATAAACTGGTGTCTTACGAAAAGCGTTACAAAAATCACATGCCAACGCTAATCGATGAAACGGTGATCGGAGGCGGGAGAAGGAGAAGGAGCTAGAGCTAGCTAACGAGTACTACCGTATTTCTTTTTTTAGCATTATATACAGCGTGTACCCGGCATAAGTTAGTTAAGTTTTACTTCACTCGTGTGGTCTAAAGCAAACTCATTTTTTTACATATAATTTATTAAGCATCTCTATCTATTATACTTGATCTAAAATTACACAACATGCAACATATAAATATTTTATCCGATGAAAGTATTGTCTCGGTATAGTTCGTAGGGGATTTCAAAATTTTATATGATTTTAAAAGTCCTATTACTCTTTCTATGTGCACCCTTTTGCCAGCAACTTTTCAGTCATTTTCTAAAACACTCCTAGTGATTCTGTTTGTTTTTTTGAAAAATGTAGGAATGTTTGTGGTGACACCATATGGTGCGAAGATGTCCTGGACATTAAAACCTTTGTCAGTCATAATATAATCACCAACATCACACAGGGATAAAAGGTTGCTTTTTTCAATGATCTGGCAATCACTGGCAGAGCCTGCATAGCTTGGAGAAACATAATTTATGAGGCCACTAGGGGTAGCACCGACAAGTACTTTAACAGTATTTCTGTTTTTATAGGTAGAAAAGGTTGCTTGCTGGGCAGTCGGTAGTGTAGGCCGTTTAATTGGACATTCCGTGCCGTCAATCATCAACCTCGTGTTAGGGTATTTGTCTCTAAAATCAGTTGGAGAAAAAAAAATTACGTTTGATTTTGATGTCCAAAGGTTGAGCTCTTTCCACTGCAGTGATATGAATTTCACCCATGTAATAAAAATATTAGAAACGTCTTTAATAGATATAAGATACATTCTTCCAAATTCAAAAAATGTTTTGTGTGTTCTCAATATCATTAATGTTAAAAAAAAATTGTTCAAATGCATTTATATTATTGGGAGGATTACCATAAAAGTATTTTAAACAGTGTGAGGCTTGTCCTAAGGATTGAAAAACAAACAGCACTTTCTCCTATGACTCTAAACCGGTATAAAAATGAATTGAGGCAGGGTCTTTCTTGTATGTCATTATACTGAACTCAGAGTGTTTTATGGTTTGACTTGAAAATTCTCTTGTTAACCTTTCCTTTTTATTATCTGTCTGAGTGTCATTATCTAGAGTCGGTCTATCACACGGAGTATCAAAAGGCAATATGACTTCCACTGCCACGTCTTGTAGATTCACAGGCAACGCCGCGTCTTGTAGATTCACTGGCAACGCCGCGTCTTCTATATTCACAGGCAACGCCGCGTCTTCTAGATTCACAGACAACGCCGGGTCTTCTAGATTCACAGGCAACGCCGCTTCATCTTGTGGTTTTGGTTTTGTAGAATTTATATATATGTTTTTTCACGTTTCAGATGCCTTCCCAGTCTGTTTCTTAATTCTAAATTACTTCATTCTACTTTTATCCAGGGAAATATTGAAGGAACTACACCTTTCACTAGCTTTTGCCTGTACAGTACATCTGAAAATAAAATTAGGCTCAAACTTCCATACTTGCATGATATAAAATACTAAAAGACTTTTACTGAAAATTAAATTACAATTACGAGATACACATACATTGGACGAGAAATGCAAAGTAAATTAGATTGCCAACAATGAAGAATCAGCCGCCCATAAATCTCGTGCCAGACAGTTTGATAACCGTGTAATAAAATTAATGCAATAATTAAAAATATGGTTAATTTAAAAAAAGGAAATAAGATATTTTGTCTACAATAATTATTAATGTTCGTTGTGATTGACTACACTTATATTTACGGTTATTAGGTACGTTTGTTAAATAATGTCAACTGCGAAAGGCAAAATATTGTGTATAAAATTTTGTGCATTCTATGTCAAATGTTTCTTTACATGTACATTATAATATACAAGTACTCTTTATTTTATATTGGGTATTCAATTATAGTAAGATATTAATTAAATGAGTCATGTACTTACTGTTATGGTTAATATCATTGACTACATAATCTGCTTTACAGATGTAGGAGTCGGTGCCCATTTTAGACGTCTGATGGAATGAATTCCTTTTAAGTCTCTATCTTTGGGAAACACCCCTATGTCTACACATAGGAACACTACAACAGGCATTATTGTAATATTTAAAAACACTAAATTGCGTCAAACGGCCTAAAAATGTATGGGATCTGACAGTTAAACACAAAAAGTTGGACCGGTAGAACAATAGCGCCTCTAGCGACCAAATCTTGCGAAAACTGCCCATTGAAAATTGACAGTCGTAAACAAATGTATATAGAAAAATGTATCAAATCTATGGAGTTAAATACACGGGTTACCATATAAAAAAATAAACTTGGTACATTTTTTGTTGGTATTAATATCGGTTGTTTTACATTATCTACGACGGTCGAAAATACGCATTTATCGAAACAGTAGATAATTTATCGTGCGCGATCCTCGCATGCGAGCAATTGTCTACTGAAATGAATATTGGGTTTCAGATGACCAATATGGCTTCCGCAAAGGCAGGAGTACTTCAGATGCAATAGCCGCTCTCACATAATCTCGACATTGGTCGCAAACCACTGGCTGTTTTCTTTCGATCTCGCAAAAGCGTTTGATACGGTATCCCACCCCTTACTGCTTTAAAAACTTCAATAGATCGGAATAACAGGGGTACCCTACACTTGGTTTGAAAACTATCTAACAAACACTTATCCAATCTGATAAAATACATATATAATCAAAATATTATCAATTTCCTACAGTGTGCTTCAAGGCAGTGTACTAGGACCAATTATATTTCTTAAATACTAAACACTATCTTTACGAAAGCGCTTGCGGTAAAACAACATACAAATCAGCAGTGACAGCGAGTATCAAAAAAAAATCGCCGCGATTTGCAAACTGTCGTTGCTCTATTATGAAACGGCACTGATTTGATCACTTGACACCTCAAAATCCGTCAAGCGCCAAAGGCTTATTACTCTAGTAGGCCTTGAGATTGTATAAAACGCAACTTTTTAATACAAAAACGACGCACCGTCAAATAATTTTTAAAAGGTTTATTTTTGTACGTTGGAATTAAAAAATTAACATTTTTGTTTTCATGCACTTGTAAATAAGTACTGTCATTAACTCACATAAATAAAGAATATTGTCTATGGTTATATCCAGTCTCAATCTGACGTTTCACTTGCTTACGGCCACATAAAAGTTTTTGTTTCGCTTCTTTTATATAGTAATGTCCTATAAAGGGTGGTTATTTAATTAAACCTAATTTCTTTATTGCGACATTTTTATTAACATGTTTAATTGAAGTTGGTTCTTCTACTTTTCTTCATTCTACAGATGTTTTTTTCAACGCGAAGGACGATAGAACATTTTTGTTTCTTCATTATAGACTTTCAGCCCGTGTCACTTATTAATCAAGGGAGTAGAAAGTTCATTTGTAAATATAGAGAACATAAGGACACGCATAATATATAATATACCTGGTATTAGTTAGATTATTTCTATGGAACCTGCGGCACTTTTTGAAGGCGAGAACGGTTTTCTTTCACGCTGTTTCAGATAAATTTTTACTACAGGTATGCACCTAGGTTACAAAAAAAGCAGTTTAAACACGAATAAAAAGGCGATACAATATCCCTTATTTAATTAAATTTTAATTTTTTGAGTATCTTACTACTAAGTAATTAAATGTGTAATAATAAATTGTGAGTGTAATTCTAATTAATCTTTTTAACCAATCACAAATAATACTAATGATTAACTTGCTACAGTATATTGAACTGGGTTATCCTAATAAAGTAACAAGGTAATAAAAAACATCAAGACTTTAAATATTATGTTACAAATAAAAGGTTCCCTCAAAACGAAGTCAACTGATAAATTTTTCAAATGTTTCAGTACATATGTATATTGAACTGGGTTCAATGTCTGTTATATAACAGAACGTTATCACAGAAGACCATGGATCTTCCCGACTCAGAGAGCGCTTCCATCAAAGTGGAACCAGGGACCCAGGAAGAGGATGGAAGTGAAATGCCGTATACGGTTATAGATTTCGACCACCAGGATGTAAAGAGGGAATGCTTGCAGTATACTCCGACAGCCAGTAAGTTGTAGAAGCAAGAAAAAGTTGAATGTTAATTTCAAATATTTTAGCATGTTTCGCGGACAGGACGCTTACTTGTTCATGGCACCCAATGACTAAATTAAATACGTAAACAAGGACTTTGCATACCAATAAAATATTCTGTAAAAACATTTGTTCAACAATTGCTGCCGAGGTGGCGACAGCGATTACGTGGTGAAATGATAATGGGGTCTTGACCCGACAAAATATTAGTGTCTTACATTTGTCGACGTTGAGGGATAAGTTGTTAGCGATACAACAATTGGGTAATTTGTCCATATTTTTACTGTAAAATTAGGTAGTCGCTAATATTGGATGTTTAAAAGTTTAATTTGATATCACCAGCAAAGAGCAGAACTTCTTTATCGTCGAAACAACTTATCATATAATTTATGATTATTTACCTCAATATTTACCAGAGGCTTAAATTAACTATTTCAGTAAGCATTCAGAGATTAAAGATGACCTATTAAATCGCCTATGAAGCACGTAGGTTGTTTACATATATGGGAATTGGTAGTGCGACAGTAAAATATTATGTTGTTGTTGTCACAGCGTTTATTGTACGTCAGTATAACAAATCAGTTGAGTTAAGCAGTTGGGAGATGGCTCTGGATCGATGATGATGATGACACCAGGCGTAGACGGCGATGACTGCGGTAGAATGGTCGAGATGCGGGTCAGTGGGTCGACACCGCGTTGATAGAGATCGGACTCGTGGGCTTATTCAGCACTGGTGAAGGCGAGGAGTCTTCCGGGTACTTTAGCGTGAACGAGGTAGCCGAAGGTGCGATGGACCTTGTCGGCGCGGGAGGTACAGGCTGGCGACGATGGTCGCGAAACTGAGGCGCAGACGGCGATGAGCTGGTCGCAGGGTCTAGGCGCGTGAGGTTAGCGCTGGCCAGGAATGATAGCCTGGGCCAGGGCGCTGAGGTGAGCTCGCAAAGAGTCCATGGTTGTAGTCCGCGCAAGGCCTACCTTTTGAAGTGTGTAGCGATGTGGTGAAGAAAGATCGAAGCGTGACGCGGGGGGAACCGGCCATAATGGCCGATTCTTTGCTGATTGAGCTGCTGATTCCTTTGTTCTTGTCTGCCACGGGTTGGAGTAGCGTCTGGACTTCGAACCCGCTGGATCGCTGTCTCGGTTCATTGTATGAGCTGAACTTAGTAGTGCGGTCGCAATAACAATATATAAACGAATTTTGCTAGTGTATCTGCCGAGTTTCAGCTCGATTGGATGTCAGGTAGTTCATACATACTTTCAAGAAAACGAAAGTGAATTTCAAATAGATGTATTGAAAAGGTATAATATTTTGGTCACGAAAAATAATAAAATCAGAAAAAAACACAAAATTTCCATCACGGTTTGAGAACTAAAAATTCCCCCAGCTAAAATTATGTCACCAGGAAAGAAACCGTTAAAAATACTGTTCGGTGCCACTCTTCGCGGGCTTTTGAAGAAATCATAGAATACAATACAATGTTTCACTCAAAAAATTATTACGTAAGCGCCAAAATGGATTTTAATTTTTTGTGAATAATTTAATGAAAACGGAAAAAAGTAAATCATGTCAAGTGGTAGCAATTGCACAGAAGATCAGTACGCAAAAGGATCAAATGAAATCGCAAGTTCATTATTCCATCTTCTTTCTAAAATTAATTTTGATGGAATCAACACTATTCGACTAATGGCAGATGGATGCGGAGGACAAAATAAAAACTCTGTTCTCATAGGAATGTGCATGAAGTGGTTGGAAAACAGAGGTGATGTTGTAAAAAGATTTGAAATAATTTTTCCCGTCCCAGGCCATTCCTTCCTACCATCTGACAGAGTTTTTGCTGGAATAGAGAAAAAAATAAAGAAGAAAGAAGTAATTGTCAATCCTGAAGAGTATTACGATATATTTAAGGAACATGGAAAAGTATATAATCTTGGAACTGACGTGAAAGTCTTTGACTGGAAGTCTGCCGTTCAGGAGGTTTTGAAACCTCCAGGCAAATGGCATTTTAAATTTGCTCCTTCGAAAAGATTTATTTTAACCAAAAAACCATCAGGCGTCATAACAGTTGCTGGAGAAGCTCACTATAGAGTAGATTTGTGTTCTTCAAAGAAAATTTTCAAAACAAATTTATCTGCAGTACAAATTAACCCCAAAGAGTTAAATTGTGGAACAAATGTAAAAATGGCTAAAATTAAGGATGTTGATTATCTTTTAAAAAAACATTATGGCAACAACTGGAGAGCTCTTGGTTGCTTACAATATTATAAAAATGTTATCGAAAGGTATGAAGAAAATCAGAGAGAATCCGAGAATATTGAAAATGTGGAAGTTAGCGAAGAAGATTGTGAACCTATCGTGGAAATTAATGACCTTATAATATGATTTGTAATTAAATACGTATCCTTTGTACAAGCACCAATTACCAATTTACGAGTCTATTTTAATTTCTTGTTTATCATTTGAATAATAGTGTATTTTTAAAACTGTCATTGCTTTCATTGGAATTTTTTTATTTTTAAATTGTTTATTGAAAATTAAGATAATAAACTTGTGATTGTACTGACACTCTTTCGAGAATGGTGTTTGTACTTTTTTTTTTAAAAATGTAATGATAATTTTTTGTTTACCTCATGAAAATAAAGTACTTATTTTAACAAAAATATGTATAATTTTGCTAGTTTGTTACGTACACCCATGGCTTCAAAAAAATGGCGGACCTACATAAGTTGGCTGCAGAGTATGACAAATCCAGTATCATGAGTTTCAAAGTATGACAAATCCATACATTATTTTCAAAATGTGACACATCCAAACTAAAAAGTTAAATAGAAATGAAAATAAGCATTATACAAAAGAACTTACTTCATAAAATTAAATATTTCACTATGTTTATTGGAAATACGTTGAAAAATGGTTAAACATCGTCAATATTAATAGTTAAATATGTTTTCATGATTATCTCAAAACTGTAAAAATGGAGATGTCACACTTTGAAACTATAGGTCACAAATGCCCGCTCCATTATTTCCCCGGCGGGATTGATGAGGTTCACATGGCGACGCCTGAGGCCCTAGACTGGCTAGCAGACCTAGATGTTACCCTCTGACCCCCCCACCATACGAAAGAAGAAGATTAGTAAAATACAATATAAAATTTAATATATTATTTAATAGTACATTGGAGTGGATCCGCCACTTTCCTAATGACTGTGGGAGGAAACTGATTGTTTAAGTTCCTTATCCGCACTTGTTAGGACTCTTATTTATTTTATTAAAAGGAAACATAATTTATTTTTAAAACTATTCCAGACCTTCCAGTGTCCCTGCACTCATGATTTTTAGTGTTGCATACTAACATTTATAGTAACTCTCATAAAAACATACCAGAAATGTGTTTGCCTGTAATAATGAAAAAAAAACTTGGCTTTTTAGTATTTAAATAATTTACGTATGCTAATAAAACATTCTCACGGTTTTTATCTTATACATAAATTTAAAGCATTTTTTTATAATATATTTATTTACTAAAATAAACTAATTACGCTTGTAAAATAAACCCTACCTTTTATCATTTAAAATAATTTACGTGCACGTTTAATTAAAAACCATTTTACCAAATAAATCAATATATAAATAAAATAATTAAAACACTTTGTTTTTATCACGATAATCTTTATTTTTTTATATAAAGTCAACATGTTTCGAGAACGATGTTCTCTTCATCGGGACAATAATGTACTAAAAACTAAATTTATTTATTTATTTATATAATTTATTTATTTATTTAACGCCCAGAGGGCTTTTACATGGTTGGTATTATACATAATTTTAATTTGACAGATACTTTAAAAGTTAAAAAAAAAATCACATTCGATAAAAGCTATGCAACAAGTCATACAAACACAAGAAACAAAAACAGAAAATTACAGCTATTTGTAGGTTTACATGATGTGTTTAGGAGTATTGTTGAAATAAATGTTTTAAATGATCCACAAAACTTGCCAAGTTGGTATTGAATATGTCAACATCACCCAAGTAATGATTTCCCATGGTGTGAAGTCGTTGTATCGGAGAGTGGGCAATGTAGTTACGCTTATGTGTGCTGCTGTAGAATATTGTATTTTGTCGTGTTGTTACTGTGGGTGTATGTATGTTTATAAGTTGCAGGAGTTCACAACAGTCGAATTTAGAGTTAAGTATTTTGAATAAGAACTTTAAATCTTTTTTGTTGTTTGTTTTTGGGGTGTTATGCCGTGTTGCGCTAACTCCTTCTTTAGCCGACGTTTCGGACAGCGTTGCAGTGTCCATCATCAGGGCAGATCCGGTAGATCCGAAGAAGGAGTAAAAAGAAGAAGTTAGCGCAACACGGCATAACACCCCAAAAACGAACAACAAAAATGCTTTTGGCCGTGATAATCTAAAAACTAACCAGAACGTTAAATCGTTTATTTTACGTCTATCTTCTAATGTATGTATTTTTAGAGTATTTAATAAGAAATTGTATTAAGTCTTCGACAGGGATATTTAATTTAAAATTTATAAAACGTAAAAAAATTTTTTGTATTCGCTCAATGTTGTTAATGTGAATTTTGTAAGATGGAGACCAAACCACTGAGTTATATTCAATTTGACTTCTTACTAGAGATACGTATAATAGTTTAATGGCTTGTAAAGAATTAAAGTTTTTAGTTGTTCTTAATACGAAGCCTAGTGTTTTCAAACCTTTGTTTACAATTTGATGGACATGATTGGCGAAACTTAATTTTTCGTCCAAAATAGTTCCAAGATCTCTCATTTCCGTGACTCTTTCTAAAGCTATGTTATTGATGGAATATTCAAATAAAACAGGATTTTTGTTTCTGAAGAAAGTCAAGGATTGCACTTTACTATATTTAAAAATAAATTATTTTGAACCCACCAATCTCTAAACTTACTAATATTTGACTGTAGTATATGGCAATGATTTATATCAGTTATTTTCTTGTATAGTTTGATATCATCTGCAAAGAGCAATACTTCGACATCGTTAAAGCAATTGGTTATATCATTGATGAAAATGAGGAACAAAACCTTGGCCCGGTTTTGTTCCTCATTAAATATTAATTTAAAAGTGAATTTGCAAAATTTGAAGAAGAAATCAATATATTTTAAAAAAGGCATTATATCGTTTATACGACAAAATATTATGAGTATCGGTATTTTTTTGTAAATTAATTTTTGTCGTATATAATGAAATGCCATTTTTAATTGCTGTGGCTCAGTCTGTTTGTGCAGATAGAAAAATAATAGCGCATGTTTCTTTTATATCAAACAAAGACATAATACACAGTTGCTGTTTCAGAGTGCAAAAATTTTACCCGTTGAGGCTATTCAATGGCAAAAAATCATAATTCAGTATATATTTACCCCGCAGCATAAAGAGAAATTAGAACATAAAAACAGCACTAAATTCGGGTTAACAGTTCCGAAATTTAATAATAAATACGGATAGAGAACGTATAAATACAACATACCGAATATATTTAATTTATTACCTGACACTATAAAGCAATGGTCTATGAATAAGGTTAAATATGTGGTGAAAAATTGGCTATCGGAAAAAGTTTTTTTTTTATTTTAATATTAATGAAAAATGTTGAATCTGTAGATTTAATATGTAAATTATAACTTTTAAAATGTAGGTATATGTAACTTAACTTTAAACACCTGTTGACAAGCCAATTCAATTGGCTTAGCAGGACTTGTTTGTTGATTTGTATTAAATATTCATTCAATAAAAATAAAATAAAAACAAATGGCGCTGTTTTACTATATTTCAAAAATGCCTATTTATCCAACAGATTAAAAAAGCATGTTTTTTCCTTTCACAGGTGTCATCTACGAACATAAAATAGGTAGGTATACAGGGTGTCCGGTGGTAAAGTGCAGTAACTTCGGGAGGTGATTCTACGTGATCGTAGGAGTAAAAAAGATAAATAACTTTTTCTGAAATTCCAACTTTTAGATGTACTTTTAAGCTAATAACGAAAAATTTCTCCGACGTGCCTAGACGGCATTATTAATTTCGTCGTTGCCAAATCTACATCCCGCGCCCCCTCGGCAACTAATCCCCGCTACCCCCGGCACCCGAATTCAGTCGGTCAGCTGGTAAACTGTCCCCCGCACCCCCTCCTGCACCCCCCGCTATTAGTAAATCGTGCTTTGAATGTAATGTGTCACAAAATTTGACGGGCGGAGTAAACAACTTTGAAAATTTAATTTATCTAAGAATTTTTGAATTCGTTCACTAGATTTATTGTTTGTTCTTTGCGAACTTTTCATTTGGTTTGAATTTTTGACAGATGTGAAGAGAACCCCGTACAATTTAGATGTCGGTACGTGTTTTAGAGGTATAATGGTTATGGTGCTGATTTTATCAAAATCAAATTTTATAATATTCTTATTATTATTATAATTTACAAGTACAAGTATATTACATTGGATTTATTAATATAGACGTTGTACATTATAATGATTTATGATCAATAAGATGGATCAAGGAAAAAAATATTTATGAGATGTAATATTTTTGGTATGCCTCGTTATTCTGCTGTGTCATTCGTGTGGAAAACGTTCTTTTTTTTAAATGATTTTCGGCTATGTAATCATTGTTTTTTCTCACCTATAAAATTATGTCCCGTCTTTCCGGTTTATAAAAAAAGGTCTGATTTTTCGGATTGAAATTTTCAAAAAATCCCCAGGGTTTCAAAAATACGATTAAAAAAATAATAATAATACAGAATGTCTTAGAATATTTTCCTTAACCGGAAAAAAAATTGAAAAATATGATGTAAGTGGCCTATTAGTAAAAAGCGATGAAATTAGTTAAGTGTTCAATGAGTTATTAATATTTTTTATAATAAAAAGTGTAACGTGATTTTAGTGCAGTTCTCTTTTTGAATTTGGTAAAATATCAAAACATACGGCGAACTCTGTGTTGTTATTGTTTACAATTCACATGCGGTTTCCATGGATACGCGCCACTCACAAATATGCAACGTTGCCACGTTCACACTTGCGAATTTATCGGGTAAGTTTGCACCTACACTATGGCTTTTTAGCAGGTATGTCTTTTTGTATGAAAAATAAAAAATTGGAATTTCGGAAAAAGTTATTTATCTTTTTTACTCCTACGATCATGTAGAATCCCCCCACGAAGTTACTGCACTTTACCCCCGGACACCCTGTATAGAAAAACACGCTTATTTGAATGCAACGTTGTGTCAAAATTTCAAAGCAATCGGTGAAGAACTTTCGGAGATTTAAGAATTCGAATAAACGAACAATAACATTTTCATTAATATTGATAATAAAAATCAAGTTGCCGTTGTTTACATAATTTCTTATCATATAAATAAATTATATACAAAATAAATAAATAAAATATATTTATGCATAAAATGTATTTCTACGATAATTTATTTCAGCCATTTTGAAATATGATTATAATACATATACGTAACTTATTTTACATAATAAAAAGCCAGGTTCATTTCTTTTACTACGGTAAAATGATTCATAACATCTGGGTTTTTTATTTACATAATTTGAGAGTGTGTCTGATTAGAGCAGCTATAGGCAGACTGATGGAACCTAAGCGCAAGCCAATTACTAAGTTTAGTTGTCGCGCTTTCGGAGTATCTGGGCCGAAGGCTTGGAATAAACTCCCTCCGGAACTAAGATCCATAACAAGTCCAACAGAATTCAGGTCTTAACTAAAAACTTACCTTTATAAGCTGTCATACCCTTAAATTAAATATTCCGTTCCTGAGAAAAGTCCAATTATATCCAATTTTCCAATTTTGTCCTAAATCCTGTATCTAAATTTCGCTAATAAACAATTAGATAATGTTAATTAAGTGTTCATCTCAAGGGACATACCAGGTAAGTATGGTAGTGTATATTATCTCCATATATAGTTAGTAATAATATAGATCAATGAAATTTTTAATGTATTTTTACAGCGCCCTTGAGGGGATTTTGCAAGAAAAAGGCGCTTTACAAATATAAATATAAATACTTCATCGGGAAATGAACTGATATCAAGCAAATCAATTAAATATCTACAAAATGAGTTAATCCACCCACTAACGTATCTTATAAATCTGTCAATATCAAATGGTATTTTTCCTGCTTGTCTTAAAATTGCTACGATCATTCCAATATATAAAAACGGTCCCAAAAATGATGTATCAAACTATCGACCAATTAGTATTTTAACTACACTATCAAAAATATTAGAAAAAGTTATAAAAAAACAAATGCTTACATTTTTGGATTCTAATAAAATATTATCATCTACGCAGTATGGTTTTAGGGAAAACCTGGGTACTGGTGACGCTATAGCTAATGTAACAAATACAATGATTAGAAAATTGGATGAAGGCAAAAAATGCCTAGCAGTTTTCATTGATCTTCAAAAAGCTTTCGATACCATTGACCACGAAATACTGTATTTAAAACTAAAAAAAAATGGAATAACCGAAAAAACCCTAAACCTACTTAGAAGTTACTTAACGGGAAGAGAACAATTTGTACAAATTGGTAAAAGAAGGAGCAAAACTCTACCAATTAAGTACGGTGTCCCCCAGGGAAGCGTATTAGGACCTATACTATTTCTAATTTACATAAATGACCTTATGAATCTTCCCATCAAAGGAAACATAATGAGCTTTGCAGATGACACTGTAATTTTATTCCATGAACAAGATTGGACAAGCACATATAAGGAGGCTGAACATGGCCTAACTGTTCTTCAAAACTGGCTTAAAGCAAACTCCCTTACATTAAATGTGAATAAAACCAAATATTTAACTTTCTCCAAAAACAAAAGAGGACAACCAATGAATGAGCATATACTCAAACTACATGAATGTCAAAAAAAAATTTCTCAATGTTCCTGCTCGATTATAACTCAAACCAAAAGCATAAAATATCTTGGTATTGAAATTGACGATAAACTACACTGGGATTCACACATTGATCGAACTTCAAAAAAGTTAACTAAACTCATCTACTTCTTCAAAAAATTACGGAACATTTTGTCAGCTAGGGATTTAAAGAGAGTTTACTATGCTTTATGCCACTCCAAATTGGAATATGGAATAATAGGATGGGGCTCAGCAGTATCAAAACATATAAAACAGCTGAAGGTAACTCAGAATTGCATCATAAAGACCATACTAAAGGTTCCCATAAGGACGTCAACAACAGAAATTTTTAAACAATTTGACGTTCCAAGCATACAGAAAATCTATGCCAAAAACATTTTGGTACAACACCTCAAAAATAATTCTCAGGAAAACACCTCACATACTCATAAAACCAGAGCCAAACAAACAGAGATACTAACTATACCAAAGTGTAACTCTACCTTTGGACAAAGAAGCTCTGAATTTTTAGCAGTAAAGGTATATAACAAACTCCCACTTAGTATCAAACAAATCAAAACAAAAAACAACTGCATTAAGAACATTAAATCTTGGCTTAAGGAGTTACCGGAAAAAGAACTTACTAGCATATTTAAAACATCGTCGTAGAAGTTTCTGGAAACCCTTACCCAAAACATGGAGTCATACCATAGAAGTCGCTGAATAACTTATCCAAAACCTAGTTCCCCTCAGCACAGGATCTCCTAGTGAGGAGGACTATGAATATAATCAACATCTATTTTTTATATATATATTCTTATAAAAATGTAAAAAAATGTATAATATAGCTACTAATAAAAAAAAAAAATAAATAAATAAAAAAATCATCCGAATATAAAAATAAATATTAGAGATTTGTTGGCCAATTTGACAATAAATTATTTTATTAAATTTATATGTTTGCATTTCTATCTTCTCGTATGTGAATCACGTTTTTTTTTTGTTATGTTGATTACATACACGCGAATTTCACATGGTTATTCTTCTAAAATGTAATTATTAATTCTCGCGTAAATTAATATTAACGTAAAATAAAAATATTAAACAGCACTATATTTCATAATCTGAAAGGCTTAAGGGGCCGCATTCCAAATTTCTACCGATTTATAACAAGTTTCTCGTAACACTTTAAGTTTCTAAGTTCTTAAAAAAATATATGCTATTTTTCAAGATATTATCTGAATATGTGTAGGGCCGAAACGTTAATTACATAAAATTCCCTCGATAGAAAAAAATTGCAAAGTATGCTCCAAAAATTATTATTTACACATTTGTTTCTGTTATATTACAAGTTACAGGTATGAAAAAATTCAAATTGCTTCTTTAAATGCTACTTAAGATATTTCTAAAGAAATTTTTGCTGTATTGTTAATAAGTCATGTTTAATTAAATATTTTCACAACTGTCTCTTACGCTTATTGCTTTTAAATCACATTTATTATAGCGCGCTCGCTCCGACATGAAGATTAACCTATCTTTCATTGCAAAGCTCATTCGCCAACTCGAGGGCTTTGGGGGCAAACGTGTCGTTCATCGTTTTATGATATACAGACGTGCGATTACGTGCAAATATTTGAACCTATAAAGATAATTTTAAGCGTATATCAGTTCATAAATATTGTTTTTTCAAAGATGGGAAATAAGCGAAAGACATCTCGTATTCCAAAGAAAACAATTTATCTCCAAAGGGTTCAACGCATGATAGGTGAGAAGAAAAAAGTACAATATTTGATTTACAAGCTTATATTTATTATAAACGATAATTTATTATAAACATTTGTAATTCATATTTTTATTTATGTATTGTGTAGTAAAAAGTTATAAAAATTATTATTTTATTTTTTTCAGAATACGATAAACGATAATTTATTATAAAAATTAATTATTATTTTTATTTATGTATTGTGTAGTAAAAAGTTATAAAAATTATTATTTTTTTTTTTTCAGAATACGTACTTTGGGAAATAAAACTAATTCCAAAACATTAGAAATTACGGGGCAAGTTCTTATTAATTTAGTTTGCTTGTTGAGGATACTATATGATCGTGATTTATTTGTGAATTAACTTTCTACGTACACAAATACACACGTCACTTTACATCTGCTCCTTAGAGTAATATTACTCTAAGATCTGCTCTAATGATTCACAATGCAACGATGTCCGAAATATAATATAATATGTAATAATAATATATGGGCCACCTGTTTCAAATAACAATACTCGAACGTGGAATCCAGAAAAATAATGAACGGGCCAGCGAAAAAAGCTATTGAAAGTTCTGAAACTGTGGGGAATATAATTTAATAAAATAAAATACTTTTTTGTTTTAAAACCACGATATTTATTAATTTAAGAACCGACTGGTTTCGCTTTACTTAAGCATCATCAGGGTACAAATTAATACTAAACAAGAAGTACATAATGTGTGCATATATATAACAAAATATAGAGGGAGACAACATGATACAAATATAAGCAACACAAAGACGGTCATAAAATACATTAACATAAGTGCACAAGTAATGGAAAAACCGCTAGATAATTATGTAGACTAATGGGTTATACGAATAAATCGGGAGATGTTTTGTTTTTCCCGATTTATTCGTATAACCCATTAGTCTACATAATTATCTAGCGGTTTTCCATTACTTGTACACTTATGTTAATGTATTTTATGACCGTCTTTGTGTTGCTTATATTTGTATCATGTTGTCTCCGTCTATATTTTGTTATATATATATGCACACATTATGTACTGCTTGTTTAGTATTAATTTGTACCCTGATGATGCTTAAGTAAAGCGAAACCGGTCGGTTCTTAAATTAATAAATATCGTAGTTTTAAAACAAAAAAGTATTTTATTTTATTAAATATTTCAAACCACAAAGTGATTGCTTTCTACAATAATATAATTTAGTTCAGTGATGTTATTTTTTATGTCGGAAGGAGGCCCTGAAGAAAATAATTTCTCTCAGAGCCTGTGTCATCTTTGAGAATGCTGTATAGAGGGTCTTTTTTGAGGAGGAGGGAGTGAACCTGTCCTGAATGTCAACTGTACAATTTCTACCCAGAATTAACTTAATTGTACGTTTTTTGACTAACCGTACCTTGGTGTTCTATTTTCAATAAACTCTTTAATTATGTTTCAAATGTGAAATCTATACTCCGCTACAGAATGTTTTGCCCAAGTCTTGTAAAGATGCAAAGGCACGGAGGTAATAATAAAATCATTTGAGCCCTTTACTGTTATTTAAAAGGTCACTTGAAGTGCAGTTATAATCAATGATTTTATTTTTTTCTAGCTTCCACGAATAATCTGAAAAGGCATTATCTAAGGATTATACTCTTAAGGAGAATATAGAAAATGTAGAAAGGTGAAACGGATTTAAGATTTTCGATGAAATTATTGTGTTGTGAAATATTTATTTTGTTATTTATTACTTTATTTTTTTTACAGTTTTACCGTACGCGGTCTTGTTGTAGAGTGGTATATCTAACTGTCATGGAAAGTTTTTTTCTGAGCTTTAAGAGAAAGGTTTCTTAAAGATACTGGAGTTATTCTAGGGCTATGTTAGATTTTTAACATCGATCACCGTAATGCTTGCCTTCCTGAATAAATCTAATTTTATTTAATCATTAACGGCCAAGATATTTTTGACAATGGTGTGTTTTTATCTTTCTGTATTCCAATCATTTAGCTTTGCTTCTAGGGTTGTGCCCCAGTATTGCTTTTTGGAGACTGTAAACGGATCTCTCGGCATTTAATGAAACTGCAGCAGAACAAAGGCTGTTGCTATATTGACGTTCATGGTATGTTTTGCTCAGATTGACGATAAGGTTTCCAGATCCGCATTTCGCTCGAAGCATGTTTAGGGTAATAAGTTTATAGTTTAGGGTTCTTTCACCGTATTTATGGGAACATTTCAGAACCACCAATCTTTCATTTTGAGTGAATCTTGTGTTTGTGATTAAATTATATTTGACAATTTAAACAAATAATATTTAGAGAAGTTAAAAATAAAATTGAATGTTCACTGAAAGCTTAAACTATTAAAAGTAGTAATTTCATAAAAATTTAAATAAATAGAGCCCCTTTCACATTTTAGAATGTAATTTTATGTTGCTTACATGTTTTATTACTCTTTATAATTATTGAATTGTTTAAATGAATAAATAAATAATTACAAAAAAGTCTTCTGATTTGTAAGTCCTCAGGAAGCACTAAGGATCTTTCTATCTATCTTTATAATATAATAAATTTGATGAGCATAAAAATGTAAACGTGTATATAATTGATATAAATGTACAAAAGTAGATATTACACGTGTATAAATATTATATTGCGCATATTATACAAGATGTCGGGGGTAAAGTGCACAAACTTCGGGAGGTGATTCTAATTGATAGTACAAGTAAAAACTTTTTTTGGAATTCCAACGTTTTAAGATAGTTTTCGAGTAAAAAAGTTTAATTTTTTGTATAGAAAAAAAAACAATTTCTTCTACGGAAAATAAATTTTTGTGGAAAAAATTTGGAAATTCGAATAATTTCCATTTCATTTTTACTTCTTCTAGCATTTAGAATAACCTCCTGAAGTTTGAGCACTTTTCCCCCGGACACCCTATAAAGATAACCATATAAGAAAAACCTTATTGATGTAAAAATATATTTATTGATTTTATAAAAGTTATAAATTACTTTTATAAAAGTGATAATAGTATTTTAGTAAAGTAAAGTAATTTTTATACCTATTCAAATAACTTTCGAAAATGTTTTTTGTAAAATTAAAAAAAAAATTAATTAATTAAATCCGTAATAAAACCCATATTTTGAGAACCATCTTCATTTCGACTTCGTTATAATTTGCTCGGTGCTAACTAAAAATGTTTTTTTTTCTAAAATTGCAATAGATGTCGGTAATTTAATTTCGTTATTTAAATTATAATCCCCAAAATTATTCCAAATACGAATTCAGACACCTCTGTCGGATTCTTTTAACACTAAATATTGTTTATTTTGAGGGTGTTGCCCAAATCTAAATTCTTTACGCGGAAAGCGGGCCTGGTGATGATCTGGCGTGTAGGTAGCACAGATCATCTAGGGAATATTATATTTCCCTATGAAAAAATATATTGTGGATTAATAAATTATCTCTGCAGGGAGAAAAATAACAAACCAGTCACCAAAATACAAATGAACAGAAAAACTCACCCAAGAATGGCATTCACAAATTGAGGTCTTCTATTTTTGTCATCAGATTCGGTTTCAGGCAGCAATCAGCAATCACTTTGCATTTGCACTAGATAAGGTTATAAGGAACAACCAGCTCACAAGAGAGAAGAATTATTAATGTTTGAGATGAATCAGCACATTCATTGTAACACACAGCCGAGATTTGTGACATCTTATTTTGTCAAAAAATATATTTTAATTATTTTTATCTTAAATAGACCTCTTTTGACGAAATATCACAATCTCAGATGAATCTACTGAACAGATGTAAAAGGTGGCCGCAATTTGCTTATCATTCACCTGCAGAGAAAATACTATCCGAAATTGACAAGAGATGTCTCTTTTTGTCCATTCTATATCTTAAAAATCAATTAATTAATTTATGTTTATATATTAAAAATAATTTTAAATTAAGTTTTAAATCTAATGCTTCTCCATACTCCCCGCCTTGGAAGTTCTCAGAACTTGCAAAGAAGTAAGAGAACAACGTACAAATAAATAAACGTCAAATCATTTCAAGTGACTCTATTCACATATAATATCCAAGAATTACGTCGGAAGGTCACCAAAAAAAAGCTTTCAACAGAACGAAAAGTATAAACTTAATAAAGTTCAACTGACAAGAGTACAATTAACTGTAACGGAATATCATGGCATAGTCGGAGATAATTTGAACTACCAAAAAAAATAACAAAAAATAGAAGTAAGCAAATTATTGAGTCGGAAGGGGATATAACTTGATAACCGGTCGTTTGAAGAACCCAAATCGTGTTTTCACCGTCGCAACGCGAACAATTTTGTCCAATCCGGGATGGACCTCAGTGATTACACCCAAAGGCCAGTTCAACGGAGGGGAATCTTCCTGTCCCACTAGAACGACAGTTCCGATCATCCAATTGTGCCTTTGCACCCACAAAATTGGTACCATTATCCGAATACAAGCACGACACAGGGCCACGCCGTGAAATAAAACGGCTGAAAGCAGCCAGGAAAGCATTTGAAGTTAAGTCAGAGACCAACTCAATATGAATGGCCTTAGTCACAAGGCATACAAACAGACAAATATATGCCTTCTGCGAATGTTGTCATCTCCGACGAGCAAGCGTAATACGTAGAGGACCCGCGTAATCAACACCGGTGTGAACGAAGGCTTTTGCTTCAGTAATACGATATGAAGGTAAATCTGCCATCTTTGGGGTAGGATGTGATGGATTTGAGCGGAAGCAGCAGTTGCATTTCCGCACCCTTGCCCTAATAACCGTCCTAGCATCTAATATCCAATAGCGCTGACGTAATATAGACATAAGAAGTCCTGGACCGGTATGACAGTTCATGACATGAAAGTGATCTATGATAAGATTTACAACACAGTCATGTTTAGGTAGTAATATCGGATGTTTAACCTCAAAAGGTAAGTCCGATTTAGAAAGGCGTCCCCCGATACGTAACAAAGTGTCCTCATCAAGAAATAAAGACAAACCCTGAAGCCTTTTGGAGTGCAATTTGCCTTTCTGAAGTGCAGCAATATCATTTGAAAAATGAGCATTTTGCACGGAACGAAGTACAGCCTTTTCAGCAGTCACAAGATTATTGACAATTCCAGAGGAAGGTGATATCTTTTTTATGAATCGGAGAATATAAACGACACTCCTTAGTAGTTTATCCCAAGTGGATATACGCTGGGCCAGTTCACCCAGAACCGATTGTTCACCCAGAACCATTGCAGTGAGCACATTAACTTTGTGTTCAGGCATTTCACCGGTATTGGTGGGGCGAAACGGTTTTACTGGCCATTCCAAAGGTGGGTGGCGAATCCATGATGGGCCGTTCCACCATAAATCATGTGAAACGAGTTGAGAGGGTAGCATGCCACGAGAAAGGCAATCGCTCGGGTTTTCACTACCGGCGACATGGTAAAAATTTTCCGGAGACAAATTTTCCTGGCACTGAGCTACACGATTGCTAACAAACACCGACCAACGATGCGGTGAGGAATGTATCCAGGAGGGCGCAATGGTAGAATCTGAAAACGCGTATGTTCCTGCAATAGAAAGACGCGCACGATAACTATCTTGAACCGTCCGTATCAACTTTGACATCAAAACTGCGGCACAAAGCTCCAAACGAGCGAGAGTTGTCACTCTCGTGGGAGAAATCTTTGATTTTGCACACAATAACCTCACTGAAATATTTCCAGAGAGATCAGTGGTGTGCAAATAAATCACGCAGCCATAACCATTCATGCTCGCATCGCAGAAGGCGACAACGAGCACTGTACTGTCCTTTAGGACGCCAACATGGCGGGGAATTTTTACTGTCGAAATTAAAGGAAATTCCTGTGTGAGAGCCGAAAACCTTTGAATAACGCTCTCAGGGGGTATATCATCCCAACCAATGTTGCACAGCCATAGCTCCTTAATAAGTAATTTCGCATACAGAATGACAGGGGCGACCAAGCCGAGAACATCGAACAAGCGGGCTACTATGGAGAGTATGTTCCGCTTCGTGCACTTCTCCTGAACATAAGAAGACGTAAAGAAGAAGCTGTCATCAGCTGGTTCCCATGAAAGGCCTAACACCTTAGCGGCATTGTTAGAACCAACAGTAAAGTCCACAGGGCTTCGGTGCGAATCTGGAAGATTCTCAAGTACCACTGAAGAATTACTAGTCCATTTTACCAAATCAAAGGCACCGGACTTAAACAACGAGATCAATTCTCGCGACAGACGTACGGCACTGGGTTCATCTACAATAGAATATACCAGGTCGTCCATATACAACTTAGACTCTGCCACATTGGCAGCGTCCGGAAAATGTTGTCTCATATCCTGGGCCAACTGTCGAACAGTGCGCATTGCCAAGTATGGACTAGCTGTTAGTCCGAAAGGGACCCGATTGAATTGAAAGGTTTGTATGGGATCGTTGTCCGCGAATCGAAATAGAATTTTCAAATATTTGCGATGCTGACTTGGAACCTCAATCTGCAAATACATCTGCTTTATGTCTGCAGTAATAGCAATGGGAAAAAGACGAAAGTTTAACAGAAGCAAAAACAGATCGGCTTGCAAATTCGGACCAGTATAAATAACGTCATTTAATGACAATCCTGTATGTGTCTTAGCGCTCGCGTCAAGTACAATCCGAGGCATAGGTTTATCCGGGCGAGTGACAGCGTGATGCGGAATGTAATATCCGTCATCGGTAATATCCGACCTTGAAACTTTTGCTAAATAACCGTTTTCAATGTACTCATGAATAACTTTATTATAATTCTCCCGCAAAGCCGGTGAATGTTTAAATTTTCGCTCCAAAGCCATAAATCGGCGCTGAGCAGTAGCAAGGGAATTACCCAATTGCTTCGGGTCTTTACAGAAAGGTAAAGCAACAGAATACCTTCCGTCGACGGTGCGAGAAATGGATGATATAAATAAATTCTCACACTCCGTCTCTTCCGGACTTAGAAATTGCATGTTGGGTATTTCCTCTAACAGCCAAAATTTTTGTACTAAGTCATTAAGCGCAAGTACCGAAAATGACGTACTTGTATTAAGCACATTACTAGGGTAGTCACCCATTAACACAAAACCGAAAGTAGTCGCTAATGCCGGAGGTTCGCCGTTACCAGATTCAACCCTGTTCCCTAAATAAATATATGGGAACAGTTGTGCACCTAATACTATATCCACGCATCCAGGAATATTCCACGTTAAGTCAGCGAGATGTATACCCTTTAAGTAACTCATATCACCCTTGGTTATATAGTGATTAGGTAGCTGATCTGTAATACTGTCAATGACAAGCGCATAAATATTATATTTATTATTCTGGTACACGCGGGACTCAATGTCCAAATAAACGTAACGCAAAATTGGTTTGGATGCTGAACCAATTCCTTTTACAAAGGAATTGTTTAAAGGAATTATTGGTACGTTAAGGATCTTGCAACAATCAACAGTAATTAAATTGTTCTGTGAACCGTTATCCATTAAGCACCGAACAATAACTTTATTTCCATTTTTACTCTTTGCGAATATTTGCGCGGTTGATAATAGAATCGTATTATGTGTCGCTTTCACAGAAAGGGAACATGAGTTATTTATGTTTAGCGGAGGTTCTTCTAATTGTGTATCACAATTTTCAGATGTCCCTGTAGATGTTCGCGACGTGTGTGCGTGGGTACTTGATGGAGTTTTAGCATTGTTATCAGCACTGCCAAAATGCAACAAAGTGTGATGACGTTTTTTACAAACCTCACAAGTTAAACCCGATTTACACGCGTTTATTGTATGCCCTCCACTAAGGCAATTTACGCAAGCATGTTTTGACTTTATAAATTCAAAACGCGCCTGTGAAGAGCTCATATTTTTAAATTTAACGCATTCTTTAATTGTATGATTAGTTTTATTACAAACAAGACAACAATTTGTGCGCGAAGCCGTAAACCGAGGTACATTCTCGTTGCTAGCAAGGAACGATTTAAAATTTTTACTAGAACGAAATGACGACGTGGTGGACAGTTTTTTACCGGCTTCATTTGAATTGCCTAAACGTTCTAAAATCTTAACCTGATCTTGAACAAACGAGACTAAATCGTCATATGTCGGAATCTCTTTATTCCTGACTGACAGCTCGAAAATCTGTGCGATTTGAAAATCAATTTTTCTAAATGCACAATGAAATAAGATAAAATCAGTTAAATTTTCAATCTCTAATTGTTTTAACGCTGCTACTGATGCAGAAAAATTTTCAATAAAAAAGTCAAGACTGCCAGATGTATTTGTACAATTTTTTGCATCAAGAATATTATTTAAATAATGTGTGCCTAGTGCACGTTTATTTTGAAATTTGTTTACCAAAGCATTCCAGATTATATTGTATGTGTCACCTCCAGGTACAATGCCTGAAGTAACCTTTAAAGCGCCGTGTGTCAATTTACCAATTAAATATTGAACACGCTGGGCGTCGGTTAATTGTCTATTATTATGTACATTAGATTTGAAAGCTTGGTAGAAAGTAGGCCAATTTCCCATTTTACCATCAAATGATGGTAATTCCAAAGGTGGCAATTTAATAATACAATGATCCCGCGAATCGTTGCGTGACGCGTTTTGAAGGTTAAATCGACTTCGTTTGACCTTCAAATAAATATCATCAAATGCATTTAATTGTTGGAAATCCGGTTTAAATGAGTCGTCCAAAGTCAACTGACGGTCGTTAAGTTTATCAATAACAGTTTCAAACTGAACTCTCAAGTCTTCAATCATATCCGACTTTGTCATGAAGTCTTCATTTTTTCTTGACTCGAAGGTATTTAAATTATTTGATAAATTATACAATTCATTCATCCGCAAAAAAAGATTTTCCTTTTTTGCCGTCAAAAGAGTCAACGTTCTATCCTGAATATCTCCAGAAACTTCTTCAGCAATTCTCGGCATTTTTAATGAGATGACAAAATATTCTTAACCAAAAAAAGTATACAATAATGTTGTAAGTATTGTAAATTAGAATTCTCCAAAAATTACGACAATTCCAATTTATTATATGTTTCGAATCTACCAAAGAATACGTAAAAAAAACGAAACTAAATTCACTATACCTAAATAATATTAAGTAATTTGAGCTTTAATGAAATTTACCAAAAAATATGCAAATTTCTAATGCTAGAAAAATTATTTATGTATGCTAGAAATTGGTACAGATAGGTACTTCTTAAATCACCAAAAAAATTACGTGAATAGAACTTCCATTTATCATGTGTCCAAATCTAAATCACTAAATATTAATTAATCTTCGCTAGCAATATATCCGAGCTACGTGGGACCAAAATTATGGTGATGATCTGGCGTGTAGGTAGCACAGATCATCTAGGGAATATTATATTTCCCTATGAAAAAATATATTGTGGATTAATAAATTATCTCTGCAGGGAGAAAAATAACAAACCAGTCACCAAAATACAAATGAACAGAAAAACTCACCCAAGAATGGCATTCACAAATTGAGGTCTTCTATTTTTGTCATCAGATTCGGTTTCAGGCAGCAATCAGCAATCACTTTGCATTTGCACTAGATAAGGTTATAAGGAACAACCAGCTCACAAGAGAGAAGAATTATTAATGTCTTAGATGAATCAGCA
The DNA here is from genome assembly GCA_026573805.1 of Hesperophylax magnus. Taxonomy (NCBI): domain Eukaryota; kingdom Metazoa; phylum Arthropoda; class Insecta; order Trichoptera; family Limnephilidae; genus Hesperophylax; species Hesperophylax magnus. Next base: position 4,295,248 of record JAIUSX010000179.1, on the reverse strand, counting down.
CATTCATTGTAACACACAGCCGAGATTTGTGACATCTTATTTTGTCAAAAAAATATATTTTAATTATTTTTATCTTAAATAGACCTCTTTTGACGAAATATCACAATCTCAGATGAATCTACTGAACAGATGTAAAAGGTGGCCGCAATTTGCTTATCATTCACCTGCAGAGAAAATACTATCCGAAATTGACAAGAGATGTCTCTTTTTGTCCATTCTATATCTTAAAAATCAATTAATTAATTTATGTTTATATATTAAAAATAATTTTAAATTAAGTTTTAAATCTAATGCTTCTCCAGGGCCCTTAAAGTTGTTGCGTACGGTCATTATGTTGAATGAAATGTTTGTTTTTTTTTCGAAATGCGAAATAAAAACAATAGTTGTAGTTAAAACTATACCAACTCCCCGTGTATTTTTGAGTATAGGCTTCCTGATTATGCAAGAAAAGAAAATCACTTGATTCTGCAGATATTTTTTAAAGCAATTTGATAGTGACAGATGACAGCTGAAGTGTTCTACTTCATTCTAAGGTTAAACAAGCTTAGAAATTTGTTAATATGAGTTGCGCCGTGAGAGAGGCAGAACTGAGAGCATCTGACATAATTAAATATCTGTGAATTTAATCATGAATAGCATCTTTCTCTTTATGTATAAGCTGTGATAATATCTACTCTCGGGAGAAGTCCCTTGCTATAGGGCGAAACAGATAGCTGCAGGGACAATTGTAACAAATCCGTATATGTCTCCGGTAACTAGCTAAGAATAATATTTAATTTTTAAATAAATTTCTGCTATATACATTACCTCTTCGGTCGTGTTCTTTCTCCACTCTGCATTCTCACCAAATCGGGTCACTCAAGTTGGGACGAGGGTGATACATTTAATTATAAAGAGATGTAAGTTATTTATGCATTTGGTTTTAATTCGGTTTAGCCAAGTTCACATACTCTTAATCATACTTAGATCTACTTATTTCTAAATCTCAACTAGTTGTCATTTGGTTCGGGTTGCTCCTACATTGTTCACATCGTCATTGTCAATTAAACACATGACATTAATAATAAATAAAAAAATAATAATTATATTTGAATGATTTATACAGCGCCGTTTTTGTGCAAAACTACTTCAAGGGCAATATTGTTCACCGTGTTGTCATTGAGTTCTCTGCGTGGCCTTAGTAAGACGGAAGTTCAGTTCAGCAGCTCAGGGCCTCCTAGCCGAGACTCCAGCAAAGTCTCCCACCAGCGCCATCGTCTTTGTACTTTGCAATTTGGCCATTGGCCGTGTCAGGTCACCGCACTTCTTCGGCTCATGCCCAGTTTTACGTCGCCGAACGGAGAAACATATCTCGAACTCAACTGAAAATTCTTAATCCACCGCCCAGCATCATGCCGCCGGGCAGGGAACGCGTCCTTGTTTAAAAATTACTTTGACGCGATTGATTTGTTACAATATCTGTAACCTGAAATGTTGGTATCGAAGTGTAAAGAATTTGTCGTAGTTGCTTTGGTAAGAACATCATAAAAAAGTTATCAAAATTTACCAGTCATACCAATACTATTTAGTTTGACGACCCGTTTTCCCAATCATACGTTTTTAATCATTTGTGACTATAATATGTCCAAAATTGAATGGAATAATCTACAAATGTCAACTAGAAGAGACCGACGTTCACTCGCCTTACTTTACTTCTCTTATCTTTTGCTCAATTTAACCAGTTACCTAACAAATATGGATTCATTTTGGACCTCGTTCTCTGTAACACCCTAGCTTATATATCGCTTGGCGATTAAACGTTTAGTTAAAAAACAAGAATTTCTAATAATGCTCCTTCTCGAACAATACAATTGTTTCAGCAGAACACGCAGGTTTTAACGAGCGAACGAAATCGACGGGTCAATCGTGAGCAGCGGATGTTAATGCAGCGTTAAAATCGTTTTTTTATAATTGAACTTATCTAGAAATAAAACTATTTAAATTAAAATTTTACAAACTAAGTTATTTCTTTAAAACCATAAAAATGACGGCAGTAAAAAAGACTTAAAAAAATCTACATGGCTCTTTGCCGATCGCTCTTAAAATACGGAATAATCAGATGGGGCAGTGCAAATGACAATTTCTTAAAGACAACTTATTAAAACGAAAAAGCCACTATAAAAATTATTATGGAAGTTCCCGTAAGAACTAGAATTAGTTTCGCATTCAATGGTACTAAATTGTATAAAATAATAATACTCTCATTTAACTGAAGGAAATCATAATATAAATAGACGAGAGAGAAGATTAACAGTTGCACTCGGAACATGAAAAAGGTTTTTTACCGCTGTGTTTTAGCATGTGTCTCATCAGGTGCCACATTCATTTTCGCATTTTTCTTTCGAAAACATGAATAATTGCACTCTGAACATAAAAAAAGGTTTTTCTCAAGAGTGAGAAAGCATGTGTCTCGTCAAGTGCCACATTCGATAACACGAATAGTTGTACTCGGAACACGAAAAAGGTTTTTTCTCTTGTGAGTCAGCATTTGGCTTGTGAGACGGTCCTTTGGAGAAAATATTTTTTTTTTAAAAGAACACGAAAAAGGTTTTTGTCCTTTTCCCTCTTTGTGAATCAGCTTGTGTTTCTTGAAATATTATTTTTGCTCCACTCGGAACATTAAAAAGGGTTTCTATTCTGTGTGAGTCAGCCTGTGGCTTGTCAGACTGTCCTTTCGAGAAAATGAATTTTTGCACAAAGAACATGTAAAGGGTTTTTCTCCACTATGATTAAGTATGTGTCTCTTCAGACTGACTCTTCGAGAACATGAATAGTTGCACTCGGAACATGAAAAAGGTTTTTCTTCACTATGAGTGCGCATATGTTTAGTAAGGTTTCCTTTTTGAGAACATGAATAGTTGCACTCGGAACATGAAAAAGGTTTTTCTTCACCATGAGTGCGCATATGTCTAGTCAGGTTTCCTTTTTGAGAACATGAATAGTTGCACTCGGAACATGAAAAAGGTTTTTCTCCACCATGAGTGCGCATATGTTTAGTCAGGCTTCCTGTTTGAGAACATGAATAGTTGCACCAAGAACATGAAAAAGGTTTTTCTCCACTATGAGTGCGCATATGTTCAGTCAGTCGGCCTTTATGAGAACATAAATAGTTGCACTGAGAACACGAATAAGGTTTTTCTCCAGTGTGAGTCAGCACATGACTCGTCAAAATGCTCTTTTGAGAAAATGATTTGTTGCACCAAGAACATGAAAAAGGTTTTTCTCCAGTATGAGTCAGCATATGTCTCGTCAAATTGCTTTTTTCAGAAAATGAATTGGTGCAGAAAGAACATGAAAAAGGTTTTTCTTTACTGTGAATCAGCGTGTGTTTCTTCACATGTCCTTTTTTAAAACTTGAAAAGTTGCACTCGGAACACCTAAAAGGTTTTTCTGGAGTATGAGTAGGGATGTGGTTCGTCAGACTACTTTTTTGAGAAAATGAGTAGTTGCACTTGGAACATGAACATGGATTTTCTTCAGTATGAGTGCATATGTGACGTTCCAAATTTGACATACCACGATAGGAGTGGTTACAATGGGTACAAGAAAATGGTTTTTTCACAGGATGCGTCATCAGATCTGTAGAAAAATAATACGGATAACGATGGTTTAGAAAGGTTTATGTTTAGGTTAATTTTCATTATCTTGACAAAGAAGCCATTGGCTTTGAAACAATTATTAGATTTATATTAATCAAAAGTGGTGTATACAAAGTGTTTCATGTGAGGTCTTACAAGTTAAATTACCCGCGTTTAGTACGATAAGCACATTTAATTCTAAAAAACATATAATACGACTAATAGTTAAATCATACACGGAAAACCGGTTTTACCTGATGTCTGGTTAAATATTTCGAAGCATGGTAAGCATTCCTTTTGTATATTTGACTGATCAATGTTAATTTCCATACAAGGAAATCCCCCTTCGTCTTCTTTTCGGGGTCCAAGATCCGCCTTGATAGTAACTGTCTCCATATTAATGCTACCTTGAAAAATAAAACGACAATATGTACGTTGAACAGTGATATAAAACAAAACCCTAACCAATTAAAACACGAGAGATAATATCACAATTGAGTTGAAGTTTCGTTAAAAAAATATTATTTCTTCGCAAACAGTATCGAAATATCTTAATATGTAATTTATTGTTATGTGTTTTTTTATCTATTAATTTTTTTTTCAAATAAGTAAAAATTTTTATTAAATAACTGTCATCTAAAATATTTACGAAAGATACCATTTATTTAACATGTATAAGCGGAAATTGGTTCCAAGATGTCCGCTTCAGGGACCGATCCTTAAACGAAAAACCCATCTCCCGAGCACTTTTAGTATGGGGTTTGGTTATTTTTAGTCTATGGAATGATGTTTTCTTCAATCCGCATTATTCATGTTTTTTTAAATCAATACGTGTGACTTATATCATATCCGTATAACATGAGATGAAAACTTGAGAAATCAAGAACTTATAGTAAGCAATTAAAATAAATAAAAAGTTCGGTAATATGGTAGTTTTAGGCAGACGCTACGACAGACAACAACCAAAAAATATACTTATGTACGGTAAGAGATGATGTAATGTATATGCATGTGTCCTGTTTCCACGACATTTAAAAATGGACATGAATTCCGATCATCCGAATTCAACATCAAACCAGTCTTACAGATTTAATATTCCCTCCCTAAAGACGAGTTATTCTCATTTGGTTAGGTATTAATATACATTACGGAACATCTATTTACCCTTATGCGGATAGTTTCAAATAACAAATTGTTTTACACCGTTTTTGGAAAGTTGGTATTTTGGTATTATTTTGCTATGACCTTGATATTACTTTGTAATTTCTTATTTTTACCTTCTGTCTAGTTAACACTGAGATTATCTAATAAACGAAAAAAGGATAAATAAAACTAACGGGCTGTACGAGTACTATTCGCATATTCCAAACATTCTTTTTTCACATCTTGGAGGTCGAAATCTATATCCATATACGGCATTTCACCTCCGCCTTCCTCCTGGGGCCCTGGTTCCGTCTTGATGGAAACAGTTTCTAGATTAAGTAGATCCATGGCACTGCTTTGTGGTAGCGATTGGTGATTTGTTCAAGCTCAAACAAATATACCTGAAACATCACAAAGTTGATACGGAACTCTTATTCGAATGAGCTTTGAATATTTGTTGTCGCTTGGAATAACATTGAATTCTTAATCGTCATAAATCGCAGATAACTCAATTCATACAATATCTATCTCCAAAGATAATATCCGGTAATACATTTTATTGGATCCGTCATTCCGCTTTTAACAGAAAATCGGAAATCCATATTTTTATAATGTTTGTACTGTAATCAATGCAATTTAAAAATCGTCACCCACCAATATGATTCTGCGACGTATTTACAAATACTGAAAGCGGTAATGTTATTTGTCTTCGGTACACGACAACTGATTTATTCAATACGCGATACGACAATGGGTTATGTCAACGCTTCCGGAGATCTGGGATCATAGATATTTTATTCACTAGATCGATATCGCAGGATTTTTTAATGAAAAAAATGTGTGTTCCACTTAACCTTAGATTAAACGGACCTACGTGTTTACCATAGACGATGATTGATGAAAATTCAAGGCCATTTATTTTAAAACAGTATGTCGTAATGTTTTGAAACATTATGATTTAAAAAGTGCCACGATAGTCAATATTATTGCACTAAGACATTATTGCGTTCATTCATTATCTCAAAACATATTTTTAAATTAAAATGATGGATTGCATAAAACATCAAAACATTTTCACCCGAGAATAAGGATCTATCTAATCCCAAACAAATCGAAACATGTTTTATCACCATTGTCTAAATAGGACTAGACACGGCCTATTGACATCGAAATAACCCCAATCCAATTTTCATTTGGTTCACGTGAACGTTTATTAAAAAGCGCGCGCATTGTGTCGCAATGCGAAGAGGGCAATGTTTTGCTTTTTGTTAGACTAGAATAGAGCTAATCGGTTTCCCAATCAAGCTTAGAAAGTAAATTTTTTTCAAGCGCAAAAATAACACATTTGTTAATATTTTAGAGGGCATATACCGCGGACTTTATTTCTGAATAATAAAAAATATATTTATTAAAGTGATACTTAAAAAAAACTTAAAATACATTAATCATTCGATATAATTTGAATAATTATTTAATTTATTATTATTATTTTTTTTTTTTTTTTTCTTTATTCATGAAATATTAATGTGTACAGTTTTTACATGCTTTTCGACTACCACACTAGACACATGCCCGTATAATGGTAGTCGAAATTTATATACATAGGTTTATATAATTATATAAATGTAATATTTGATAACTTGTTAATCTAAGTATTTTTTTTCTTACATGCAATGTATGTGTATAATAGGTAACATTTTTACTGGTTCCCAGTTCAGTAGATTGCTCAAGTGTACATCAACCGTATTTTAAACTGTTGATATTAATGAGATAAAATGAACACAATCAGCAAATAAATAGGTTACTTTACTTGTTAAAATAATGAAAATAAAGTAGAAATTATGAAAATGAACTTGTTGAAATAATGAAAATAAAGATTAATTAATTAATTATTAAACTTTTTTCTTTACAGAATTGAATGAAAAACAAAAATGACTAATAAAGAAAATGAGCTTAATTTAATGATGGCAGGCATTCCTTGAAAAAGTTCCTTCCCTTTATAAATAACCAATTTTGAACACTTATGACATACAAATTGTGAGTTTTTGATTTTCTGATATCAATACTCAGCGAGTTGAATATTTTGGGAGCAATATAAGAAAACTGCCGCTGGGCGAAAGCTGTTTTCGTTTGGGGAATTTTACATTTTAGGTGTGACGAGTAACGGGTGTTAATTTTTTGTTGTGTTTTATTCACCAAGTCATTTTTCCGTATGTATATGAGAATGGTCTTAACATATAATTGTCGAATATCTAATATTCTGAGTTTTCTAAAAAGTGGTTCTGATGGGTTTGTTGGCTTACATTTGAATATTATCCTTAGTAACAGTTTTTGAATTAAAACCATGGGATGAAGAATCGTTTTTGCACAACCTCCCCATCCTACTATACCATATGTAGTAATTGATTGAAAAAGTGCAAAGTATACACATCTTAGTGTTTGTAGGTTAAGGATAGATCTGAGAGAGTAGAAAATGTAGCATAATTTGCGAAGCCTTTTTGTTGTAGAATTTATATGGGCCTCCCATCGCAGTTGATTGTCTATAATGACCCCCAAGTACTTAATTTCGTTTGATATTATAAGGTTATCGCATGAACAATTTTTGTGAGGTGATGTAGCCACGTTGAAGTTCTGTGAACATGAATGTATGGTAAGTTTATGATAGTTTTGAGGGAGATTATGTTTGCGTATGGAAAAAAGTAAGTATTTAGTTTTCTCAATATTTAGAGTGAGGAGGTTGGAATCTAACCAGTGTTTTATTTCATTTATACCATGATTTGCTTTTTCAAATGCTGAATTCAAATTTTCATCTGCAAATATGATAACCGTATCATCGGCAAAAGATATTATAGTACCACCAGTATCCAAATTGCATAACGAGTTAATGTATATTAGAAACAGAAGTGGGCCCAACACACTGCCTTGGGGCACGTCATATGTGATTGGCAAACTTGTACTTCTATACTCTTTAGCGGAGTTAATAATAGTTGACTGGGACCTATTTGTTAGATAGCTCTCAAACCATTTAAGAGGAACACCTTTTATTCCTATCTGTGAGAGTTTTTTCAAAAGTATGCTGTGAGATACAGTGTCAAAGGCTTTAGCCAGATCCAAGAATACAGCGAGGGGCTTGCGACTTTTATCGAGGTTATCAGAAATTAATTTAGTAAAAGATGCAATTGCATCTGATGCACTAAGATCTTTGCGGAAGCCGTATTGGTTTTTTGACAGGATTTTATTTTCTTCGAGAAACTTGTAGAGCCTTTGTTTTACTGTTTTTTCGATTATTTTAGAGATTGGACTCAGTAGAGATATTGGTCTATAGTTATTGACGATTGATCTGTCCCCTGATTTAAAGATAGGAATAATTGTTGAATGTTTTAGAGTGTTTGGGAAAAGGCCAGTTCGAAAACTTAGATTTGTGATGTATACAAGGGGCTTAGCAATGATTGGTTTAAGGTGTTTAATTAGTTTAGTGGATATATTGTCAACTCCCGTGGAGTGTGTATTTTTGAGTGAATTGATGATTTCAGTGATTTCTTGTTCTGTTGTTAGTGTGAGAATGAAAGGGTCATAACTCAGATTATCGAGAAAGATAGTATTTGCAAGATTATTTTCAGACTTGCTATTTCTTTTTAAAATATTATTTGCTAGATCCGATCCGATTGTAGAGAAGAATTGGTTGAAGTGATTTGCGATTGTTTCTGAATTTTCAGTTGCATTTAGTGTTTTATTTGTGATGGTTATTTTATTTATGGGTGTGGTAATTTTGTCGGTGTAGCATATTTCTTTGACAATGTTCCAGATTTTTTTATTATCATTCGCAGCTTCCTCTATCTGTTTCCTATAATAATCTTCTCTGGCCGTACAGGTTATTTTTTTACAGGCATTTCTGTATCTTTTATAGAATAAGAGAGATTCGTAATCAGTGGGGTTATTTTTACAATATTTATGAAGTTTATCACGTTTGCGGATACAGTGTAAGATACCAGTAGTTATCCAAGGTTTTAGTTTAATTGTACGACTACTTTGATTGTTGTGTGTGTGGGATGTGGCATTTTTCAGATGCTTATGTAGGATGTTGATGAGAGATTCACACGCTAAGTTTGGATCGCTAATTTTGTAGAAATTTGACCAGTTTTCATTGGAAACCAGTTTGAAGAGAGTGTCATAAGAAATTTTCTTTAGTTGTATAGTGGATGCTGGTAATTTTTGAATTTTATGAGAAATGGAGGTGATAGTAGCGTAGTGATCTGTCACAGTGCACTGATATATGAGAGATTTGATATTTAGCTTACATTTGACAAAGACGTGGTCTATGCAACTGGCGGATAACTCTGAGACACGAGTAGGGGCTGTAATAGCTGGGATAAATCCTTGAAGAGTTAATAAATTTATGTAGTCGTTTGCTTGGGGATGCATTGTATTTATAATATTAATATTTAGGTCACCAATAATTAGAACATTTTCATGATTTCTAATACATGCCAGAAACTGATTAAGCGAGTTTAAAAATGGTGTTATATTGGAAGTGCTCGGTGATCGGTATATAGTTAGAACAGTAACGCTATTTTCTATTTCAAGTTTAAGACAATTTGAGTGAGTTATTGTGATTTCCTTTATAGAGTATTGTATATGATTTTTTATGTATATAATAACGCCATCATTTTGTAATTGGTTATTCTGAGTACTGTATTGATTATAGTTTTTTATGTTTTTAGGAATATAGTTATCTCTGATCCAGCATTCGCTCAGAATAATCAAGTCAAAGTCTGAGTCAAGTTCTGTAAGTAGTATCATTAGTTCATTGAAATTTTTGTTCATGCTTCTGATATTCATGGAAAATATTTTTAGGTTGGATTTATTTAGGGTTTTTTGAACTTCTACAGAACTACTTGTTTCGATACATGGAATCTGCGACAAATTGTCTAAAATATTATTTATATTATCTTCCATTTTTTAAATTGGTGTAGGGTGTTGGTAGCTAAACTTTGGATGAAGACTAGAAGCTGAATAAAACTTGGCGAGCAATTTAGAAAACAAGTTGTATGTAGAGTTTTTACTGTTGGCAATGTTAGAAAATAAGGTTGATGTTTCAAAGCAATAGAAATAGGAATAGTATCTTTTACCGGATTCTTGATTCTGACACTAGTACAATATATGTGATACCTCAAAACAAGTACAATAAAAAATAATAATACGATACAATAAAAGTTTTACACATGATAATTTTAGAACTATAGTTGTGATGAATTTGGTGAGAGTAGTGCCAGTGTCTCCGCATTTGAAACAAGAATTGCAGGTGTTCCGATATCTCTACGTACGTAGATCTGCCCTGATTTGATCCATGAATACTTTAAAAAATTTTCCTTTGTAGCTTTGCGGGCCAGGTACCACAAGTGGTTAGCACGAAATGTCAGGTGTTCCGCAACGTAGACTGGTGAGCTTGGTCCGGCAATCCCTAAGTTCAGAGTGTTGAGCTTCTCCTCGGGACTGGATGCTTGTTTGTGGAAGGCTTTTATATCCGATAGTAATTGTTCTCGATCGCGATTCGAGGTCAGTTTAAAAACAATAGGTCCATTTTTGTGTTTTTGTGTCCTGTAGGACGCTTCAATGTTTGAAGTATTTACTTTTGATTGAATGGTTTGGCATATATTGTGGAATATATTTTTCAAACTTTCTCCCTTTATTTCGGGTATTCCCCTTACCTCTATATTTTTGGCTCTTGCCGACCTTTCGATATTTTCAAGCTGGCCTTCTAGTAGGTCAATTCGGGATTCTAAAGAGGAATTTTGTTTTGTTAACACCATATTTTTATCTTCTAACTCCCGCACGCGGAGGAGAATATCTTCATACTGCTTGCTCATGAAGGTTATTGTATCCAGTATTTTATTATTTTGTAAGATGATTGCATTTTGACTTTTCAGGATTTCGCTGTTCTCCGATCCAATGGGTTTATCACAACTGATATCGTAAACCGGTGACTGCGCCTGGGAATAAGTGCCAACCGCTACGGTTGCGCACTTCTTGCATTTAATTTGAGTGCGCCGTTCCATTGTCAGTCGTCGATAAGCGGTTTCTGTGATTCCACCGCAGAGAAGATGATATGCTCCTTTACATACTAGGCATACAAATGTAGTTCCCGTCGATTCGGGACATGCTAAGCAGTTAGGCATAGTTAGAAGATTTTTAATATTTTTAATTTATTCAATTTTCGATGGATTCTCTGGGCCTTGAACGCGCCCCGCAACTTAACAGTCGTGCGTTAGAGATTAAATAAAATAAAAATAAAATATAAAATTTCTAGTTGGTTTGGTTGGGGCTCGAACGTACGCCGTTGATATAACTTTCAGCGTGACCGATTTATCCACTGAACCACTTCCGAGTTATGAGTAGGCGAGATAATAGATCTTCATATATTGTAATTCAGCTTGAGAGATGACAGTGCTGTTTTTGCTAAATCTTTCACTTTCAATATTTGATAGTTTTACTTCTATATAAATAGAATTGGATTTAAAACTGGGTGATTTAACACTGTTACACTTAGCAAAAAACAAAATTGAGCACTTTTGATGTAGTTTGAACGTAATCTTGAAAACAATTAATTTTGACAGTTCCGTATTATTTAAATTCGTACACTTTTAGTGGAATGCAATGCAGAATTTAACTTATTAATCACGTAGATTGTGGATTTTTAAAGTCTTTATCGTTTGATCACTTAAATATATAGGTTTGATTACTTTTGACTGCAATTTTTATAAATTTAATAGAGCTCAGCAGTTGTTGACAATAGCGTGCACTTGATTTTATATATTGTCTTACTACATCATCTATCGTCTGTGGACAAAGCGTAATCAGTTTTCTACCAAGCAATATCTTTCAAAAACCAAAAGTAAGCCGATAGATGTCACTACAGTGCAAATTTAATAAAATTTGATATAAATATAAAATTTAATAGATATAAATTATCAATATCAAAATAAAACCATCTTTAAAAAATCGCCTTAAAAAGTGATATGGTTCATAAATTTGAAAACTTCAAAGAACGATTATTACAAAAAAGACTGATGGAATTAATCTCCAACTGTAAAATTTAAAAAAAGGCTTAAATAAACTATGTTTTGATATTAAAAACGATACACAAGACCAAGAGCGTAGAATTTTGCTCGAACAAAATTGATGATTTTGAAAAAGAAATTAAAAAAAAACAAAAAACAATCCGGCCAATTAAATTATTTCTATCCAATTCAATTCAAAAGAAGCAAAAAATAAGGTCATTAAACAAAAAAAAGGAAGAAATTCTCACCCCTAAGGAAATAAAATACTCGGAGACAACTCAACCCTACAAAATAAGCAGCTCCTGTGGTTGGCAAAGACGACAAAAGCTTTGGGATACTAATATGTATAGACGAAGGACAGGCAAATTTTACAAAGAAAGAGCTTCTCCCCTATTATACGAATAAAGGATGCAAACGACATACCATTACAGTAAACATGTACTAGGAAATCTTATCACCTTGGCTATAATTAATGCATAGCAAAACACCAAAAAATGGAAGACTTAGCAGACTTATTAGATAACACAACACCAATCTCATGGACATCTACTTATGATTCCGAAATATAACGTCAACTATTACTTCCTAATACTACCTTATATTGATATTCCCTTAGAATGAACATAAGAAAAATAAACAAAAATTTCGATGAACTCTTAATTCTTCTCACTAACCTTGCCGCAGATTCCAATGTTATTGTATTGAGCAAAAGCTGAATTGAAAAAAAAAATCATCCATTAAACTGTAAGAAATTACAATCACTACAATACACTACATAACCAAACTAAAAATGTCAACATTAAAATCTGTCACAGATCACTATGTAATCATAACTTCCCTCACCCAAACAATCCACAAATCGCCAGAAAATACCCTCACCCAAAAAAAAATCTCCTACGACGCTCTCCTAAACAATGTCTCTAAAGAAAACTGGGAACTTACATATTCTTGTACCGATGCTAACTCTGCATTTGATTATTTTATTAATACTTTACATGACCACTTGGCCGATGCCACATCCTACATCAAAACTAAAAAAAAAGATCCAACGCTAAACTGAAAACTGCTGATATTCTTCACTGTATCAGAAAGCGTGATAAGATTCACAGCATCTGTAGAAAAAATCACAACGATTATGCATCTCTATTATTCTACCAATGCTATAGAAACAACTTTACAAAAAATAATTGACAGCGTTAAAATGGAATACAACCAAAAAAAATCAGTGAAGCTTCCAATTTATTTATTTATTTACGGACATCGTCCAAATTTCAAAATAATAAGACGAATAAAGTAAAATGAAAAATACAGGAGTAGACAAAGGTACATGAAAGCTAAGACATATGGTAGATATAATTTAAGAAAATAAAGTGACAAGTCGAATCAAGTCAAGAATACGCCGTAGGTCAGGACCACAGGACACTTATAATATTCCGTCACTTGTTTAGCGACTGGCAAAAATCATTCAGACTTATCCCAAAAAAGTTAAGGTTTTGACTTGAGTTGATCAGTCTACACATTCTGGACAATGGTGAATAATATCCATAATTTGTCGAATTATGGTTGAGGAAAAGCAGTTCATTGTGTCTTTGCGAGGGGATATTGAAGGGAATGAGTTGCAGTAGAGTAGGTGAATCAATAATACCATTTATAATTTTGAAGAAGCAAATGAGGTCATTTCTTTCCCGACGGACTTCTAAAGGAGAAAGGTTTAGAGTTAGTTCAATTTCATTATATGAGTATTTTCCTTTTTCTAAACCTAGCCTACTAGCAATCCCTCCTAAGAATTGATGTCGAACAGATTCAATGCGTCGAATGAAAGACCGGTCAGTGGTTGATTGGGCATAGCGCTTGGGTCTCACCCGAGCGTCGCGTGTTCGATTCCTCGGCTGGCTAAGTCCTCCATCACAACACAAGCAACATTTTCGGCTTTCTGTGGTGGTAGTAGGAGATTTTCAAACATTTTTGGGAATGTTTGTCTTTCTTTTAAAAAAAAAAAAAAAAATGTTGACAGCATAAAAAGGAGACCAAATAACACAAGCATATTCAAGATGGAGGCGAACCAAGGAGCAGTAAAGAGTTCTAAGGGTTTTTACGTTTTTGAAGTCCGAAGTGATTCTAGTGATGAAACCAAGTAGTTAGAGGGATTTATTAACGATTGCAGTTAAGTGAAAGTAAGAGTAAAATAAAGCTTGCTATCAAGAGAGACACCAAAGTCTTTAATAAATGTAACAGTTGTTACGCAAATATTATTAAGTTTGTATTCGACGACAATCGTTTTTTTTTTATCTATAGAAGGACATAATTTTGCATTTATCGACATTTAGTTTCAAACAATTAATTTTTCACCAATCATAGAGTCGATATTCGATTAGAAAAGTAGGCAGTCATCGTGAATTTTTATTATCTTTAGAATCTTATTTTCGTCCGCAAAAAGCCAAAAGCGTGTATGAGAAAAAATACTAATAATGTCGTTTATACAAAAGTTAAAAAGAAGCGGTGCTAGATGTGCTCCTTGAGGTACGCCGGACGTTACTTCAATAATAGTAGACACAAAGTTGTTTAATTTAACTCTTTGTTTTCTAATCCTTAAATAAGAATTAAAGAAGGATAGCAAGGAGTTTCTAATACCGATAGCATATAGTTTGGCCATAAGGATTGAGTGGTTTACTTTGTCGAAAGCTTTAGAGAAGTCGGTATATAGAACATCCATTAAAAACATTGGAATATCATTAAAGATATTGCCAATATTAATAAAACCAACTCACCCATTGTTAAGATAAATATCGAAGATCAAACAATACACGAAAATTTTGACCCTGAAAAAATATCGGACCATTTCAATAGATTATTCTCCAATATCGGACCTAACTTAGCAAAAAAATATTTGAAAATATAATTAATTTAATAACTACCGACCGATATATTAACATAGCACAGTATCTAAAATCATAGAAAAAGGGGTGATTTTCTTGAAGATAACAAAATACTATCGGATAACCAATATGGCTTCCGCAAAGGCAGGAGTACTTTAAATGCAATGTGAGCCACCCTCACACATAATCTCGACATTGGTCGCAAACCACTAGCTGTTTTTTTACGATCTCGCAAAAGCGTTTGAAACGGTATCCTACTCCTTACTGCTTAAAAAACTTCAACAGATCGGAATAACCCTACACTTGGTTTGAAAACTATCTAACAAACCGAACTCAACAAACTCTTATCCAATCTGACAAAATACATATAAGCAAAATATTATCAATTTCCTACAGTGTGCCTCAAGGCTGTGTACTAGGACCAATTCTATTTCTTAAGTACTAAACACTCTCTTAACAAAAGCGCTTGCGGTAAAACAACATACAAATCAGCAGTGACAGCGAGTATCAAAAACAATCGCCGAGATTTGCAAACTGTCGTTGCTCTATTATGAAACGGCACTGATTTGATCACTTGACACCTCAAAATCCGTCAAGCGCCAAGGCTTTGTACTCTAGTAGGCCTTGAGATTGTATAAAACGCAACTTTTGAATACAAAAACGACGCACCGTCAAACAATTTTTAAAAGGTTTATCTTTGTCATACAAGACCAACGTTGGAATTAAAAAATTAACATTTTTGTTTTCATGCACTTGTAAATAAGTACTGTCATTAACTCACATTAATAGAGAATATTGTCTATGGTTATATCCACTCTCAATCTGACGTTTCACTTGCTTACGGCCACATAAAAGTTTTTGTTTCGCTTCTTTTATATAGTAATGTCCTATAAAGGGTGGTTATTTCATTAAACCTAATTTCTTTATTGCGACATTTTTATTAAAATGTTTAATTGAAGTTGGTTCTTCTACTTTTCTTCATTCTACAGATGTTTTTTCAACGCGAAGAACATAAGGACACGCATAATATATAATATACTTGGTATTAGTTAGATTATTTCTGTGGAACCTGCGGCACTTTTCGAAGGTGAGAACGGTTTTCTTTCACGCTGTTTCAGATAAATTTTGGGTGAAATGCAGATCATGCCAAACTCTGGGAATTGAATAAAAATGCACTTTCTAGATGAGAAAAGTGTGTAGAAATTCATTAAAAAAAGAATTAAGGCGCGGAAGAATAAATTGAGGGAGATACAGCCGATCAAAGTTTAATAAATTGCACTTCGCGATCTGATATTATTACCACATTATGACAGTCCGCCGCCATATTTGTCACTGTTGTGTTGGTAGACCTAATACTAGCATCAGCTACATGCGATTGTAGCCGACTTCGTGGGGTAAATTCATAAGGCGCGTAATTATGAGTAGTGGCAATGTAGGAAACATGAAAGGCATAATCGGTATAATAGACAATTTTTCGAAATCGCTAGACACGCACCCGTTAATTGTTAGGCGATCAACTTTGATACCAAACATCAGATGAATTTAGTTTCTTAATATTTAAAGGCTTACTACGATTTTTTTTAAATAAAAAGTTTTCATTTTAGGTAAGGTTGGGTTATTATAGGTGATTACAGGTTAGATTAGGTTATGTTGGATTATTATATCTTAGATTAGGATAGGTTAGGTTGGATTATTATATGTTAGATTAGGTTAGGTTAGGTTGGATTATTATAGGTTAGATTAGGATAGGTTAGGTTAGGTTAGGTTGGATTATTATATGTTAGATTAGGATAGGTTAGGTTAGGTTGGATTATTGTATGTTAGATTAGGATAGGTTAGGTTGGATTAATATATATGTTAGATTAGGATAGGTTAGGTAAGGTTAGGTTGGGTTATTTTAGGATAGTTTAGGTTGGATTATTATAGGATAGGTTAGGTTAGGTTATGTTGGATTAGGTAGAATTAAATCACAAACCAATCTATACAAACCTAGCGTAGCCCACAAACTACTTAAAAACTGGGATATAACTCTAAAGGGGACGCGAGCAGGCGTTATTAAACTGTCAATTTTTTGTTAGAGAAAATAACATGGAAAATAGGTATTAGAATTAAATCACAAACCAGTCTATACAAACCTAGCGTAGCCCACAAACTACTTGAAAACTGGGATATAACTCTAAAGGGGACGCGAGCAGGCGTTTTTAATGGGTCAATATTTTGTTATAACATGGAAAATAGGTATTAGAATTAAATCACAAACCAGTCTATACAAACCTAGCGTAGCCCACAAACTACTTGAAAACTGGGATATAACTCTAAAGGGGACGCGAGCAGGCATTATTAAAGGGTCAATTTTTTGTTACAGAAAATAACATGGAAAATAGGTATTAGAATTAAATCACAAACCAGTCTATACAAACCTAGCGTAGCCCACAAACTACTTGAAAGCTGGGATATATCACTAAAGGGGACGCGAGCAGGCGTTATTAAAGGTTCCCCAACACTTATAGTAACTTTTAGTAATAATTTAATAATATAACTAAATTCAAGTATTAATTCAAAGTAAACATTCCATATTTACCGTGAAGCGGAATTCGTAACCTTTACCAAAAAACCTTCCCTTAGTAGGTACGTTAATTTTAAGAAATAACGGGTTTTTTATTTACAAGATTTTTTATGTATAAATAAATTAACACATCATTTAAAAAAACTGTTTTTCATTGTCTATGATATAAAAACATATCAGTGACAACGGGCAGGTTGGTGTACCTGACCTGTTGTTGTCGTAGTAGTACGGTTTTCCGGGTGAGTTCATTTATGGTAGTGTGCTGTGCGTCGCGGTTCGTTTCATTGTGTATATTCATATACGTATTATTTTTTCCTTTTGTTTGATAATATGCGTCTTTTAGAGATAGATGCGTTGTGTAAAGACACGGAGTTGTTGTTGTGTAAATTGCGTGAATGGAAAATTATACCGAGTGAGCCTGATTATTTATGCAAGAAATGCGGTGGAACATTAAAGTTGGTAAAAAGGGATCGGGCGATTGACGGCTGGCAGTGGCACTGCCTAAATTATGTTAGTGAACGTAAACAAAAAAAGAAAATTTGCGGAAATCAAGTGTCACTTCGAAGAGGAACATTTTTTGCCCTGTCGAATCTCAGCATTTTCCAAATATTGGGATTTGTCCACATGTGGGTATTAAGCCTTCCATTAGCGTTCATAGGCGACGAACTTTTGATTAGTGGTCAGCACACGCTTGTTGATTGGGCTTCATTTTGTCGCGAGGTTGTTTTGTGCAGCTTAATGGACAATGCGGAGCAGCTGGGCGGCGAGGGGAAAATTGTGGAAATAGACGAGTCGAAGTTCGGGAAACGTAAATATAATCGAGGAAAGTACGTCGACGGCCAGTGGGTGTTCGGTGGATACAAACGCGGAAGAGGTCGAGTGTTTTTGGTACCAGTTCAAGAACGTTCAAGTGACACGCTGGTCCCTATAATCAAACAGTGGATTTCTACCGGCACCACGATAATTAGTGACTGTTGGCGCGCTTACGACTGCTTACAAAATGAAGGATTCCAGCATTTAAAGGTCAATCACAGCATCACCTTCAAGGATCCAGACAGTGGGGCGCACACGAATTCCATCGAATCTACGTGGCGTGCTTCTAAGGCTGTATCGTCAGGTGCCGGCAGGAAAAAAACAAGTATCGCGGGCAATCTCGCTAAATATGTTTCAAAAACGTTGTCGGGAACGGAACGTCGATCGCATGGACGATTTTTTGTGCATGGCTGGCCGTATGTATGACGCCAATGTGGAACATCCACCCAACACTCTGCCGTCGCTTGAGGATGGGACATCTGATTCAGAGGACGATTACGAGTGAGCGATTTTAAGGTAGTATTTTGATTTTCTCCATTCCAGTGCCTGATTACATTATATTATTAATTCTGTTTTTTCATAATTACGCACCTTATGAATTTACCCCACGAAGTCGGCTACAATCGCATGTAGCTGATGCTAGTATTAGGTCTACCAACACAACAGACTTTTACTTTACTTTATTTTACTCAGACTTTACCAGACCTTTCCTTTCACCTCCTACCCTTACAAAAAAAAAAAAAATTAAATTCATGAACATACAACACAACAATTTTAACATCATTACAGCGGCGAGTAGCAGGCGTCCCCGGTGCGGGCCAAAACTGTTGGTAAATTTTGCCAACATTCGCGGCCTGCACACAAATTTAAATTCCGTCCATCACCATCTTTTGTCCCAACGTCCCAACCTTCTTTTCCTATCCGAAACTCAGATAGCCGAGCCACCAGACTCCTCCTATCTGGACTGCCCGGGCTTTACCCTCGCAAGCAAATTCCGACTGAAAGGAGGAGTCTGCCTCTATAGTCGAGCTGACGTCAGCTGTGTGCGACTATTGAGTCTGGAAAACTCCAGATTCGACGTAATGTGGGTGCGCGTCAATCTTGCCAGTACGGCAAGATTCTACGCATGTCTATACCGCTCACCGAACCATAGCGAATCAGACACTTCCGAGCTCTTCAAACATTTGAGCGATACTATTGATGATCTCTTGCCCCGCTACCCTTCGGCCGAGTTTGTTGTTCTGGGGGACTTCAACGTTCATAACAAACCATGGTTGAAGTTCTCAGGCCCAACGGACTCGGCTGGCCAACAGGCGGAATCCTTTGCCATTTGCTACGGATTAGAGCAATTGGTTCAGGAGCCTACAAGGGTTCCTGATGTCCAGACTCACCGCTCCAATCTGTTAGACCTATTCTTAACTACTGTGCCACACGGTTATAAGATTGACGTCACAGCGCCTCTGGGATCATCTGACCACTGCCTAGTGACGACATCAATCCCCGTTAGCCTCAGACCAACCAATGAGAGGCTGAGGAGAAAAGTGTGGCACTATAGGTCAGCAGATTGGTTCGGTATGCGGGCCCATTTCAATGCTTTTCCGTGGTCAGCTGTTTGTTTTCGGACTTCGGACCCTTCAAGATGTGCCCAGGAGATTGGTGAAGTCATCAAATCGGCGATGGATGGCTTCATACAATCGACTACTAAAGAAACTGTGTGTGGGCTCAAAGCCATGGTTCAGTCGACAATACTCCGAAGCAGTTCGACGAAAAAACGCGGCTTACCGAGCCTACAACACATCTCGAACGCCCGAAAGCAGATCAGCATACAACAAATCGGCAAAGGAATGCAAGAGAATCATCAATAGATCAAAATTCGAACACGACCTGCAGATCAGCAAAAAGCTGGCTGCCTGCCCGCATGGCAGCAGAGCATTCTGGTCGCTTGCGGGCTCAATAGGTCGAAATTTTTGCAAACCCAGTTTGCCACCTCTTACCAGACCTGACGGCTCACTAGCAAACACCGCCACCGAAAAGGCAAACCTTTTAGGGAAAATGTTTGCGGAAAACTCGACCCTCGACGACGGGGGTGCTGTTCCGCCGTCGGTTCCTCACTGCGGCTTCTATATGAAAAAGCTGAGGATCCGGCATCGGGATGTACTCCACGTCATACGGGGGCTCGATGTTAACAAAGCTAGTGGACCTGATGGAATACCTGCCCTGGTATTGCAGAGGTGTGCTGCGGAAATAGTTCCAGTTTTGACAAAGCTCTTCAAAATGTCCCTGAAGTCTGGCACTGTGCCCTCTGGTTGGAAAAAAGCGGTAATTCACCCTATTCCCAAGAAAGGTGACCGCTCCAACCCGGCCAACTACCGCCCCATAGCGATCACATCAGTTCTGTCCAAAGTGATGGAACGTGTGATCAACGACAAACTGCTCACTTACCTCGAGAAGAACAAAATTATCAACGACCGTCAATACGGATTCCGGCGGAACCGCTCGTGCGGTGATCTTCTCGCGTATGTGACGCATGTTTGGGGGCGGTGCCTGGAACGTCACGGTGAGACCCAAACGGTCGCACTAGACATATCCAAGGCCTTTGACCGGGTCTGGCACCGAGGACTTGTCAACAAATTGCATTCTTACGGACTTCCCGCATCCCTGTGTACGTGGATTGCTGACTTTTTAAGGGATAGGTCGATTCAGGCGGTTGCTGACGGTTTCACCTCTTCCTCGCACTCCATAAATGCTGGCGTCCCACAGGGATCGGTTCTGTCTCCGACTTTGTTTTTGTTGCACATCAATGACCTTTTGACATGTGCACCGATTCATTGTTACGCGGATGACAGTACAGTTCATGATAGCTTTTTGTTTGACAAGCCCCCAAAGGGTACACAAACTCCAACGGCTCGGAGGGCTTTGAAGCAGAGAATGGACGGTTATCTCGAGAGTATTTCCTCCTGGGGTAAAAATAATCTCGTCGAATTTAATGTTTCAAAGACCCAATCCTGTCTGATTACGTCTAAAAGGGATCCAAATGATAATCTAGTCTCCTTCAACGGAAGCAATCTTCCGAACAGGCCTTCCATTGATATGCTTGGTGTAGCTATAAGTGACCAGCTCAGGTACGGGGGCTCCATCGAAGCCAGAGTAAAGTTGGCCTCTCAGAAGCTGGGCGTACTGTACAGGGCCCGCAGATACTTTAATAGTACACAACTGCTCACCCTGTACAAATCGCAAGTGCGCCCTACTGTCGAATTTGGCAGCCATCTCTGGTCTGGAGCCCCAAAATACCTGAAAAAAACCCTTGACTCTGTGCAGAAACGGGCGGTCCGTTTGATAGATTCCCCAATCTTAACAAACGGACTGCAATCTTTAGAGCACAGGCGTCAGGTAGGTATGCTGTCCTTGTTCTATCTGTATTACAATGGAAGATGCTCTGAGGAACTAGCGTCATTGATCCCTTTGGCACCGGTGCGTAGTCGGGATACACGCCAAACGCGCGCCCAACATTTGTACACAGTTGACACTTGTCACATGAGAACGGGTCGCTTCTACGATTCGTTCTTAAGTTCAACAGCTCGGCTGTGGAACGAACTGCCGGCCTCTGTGTTTCCTCCCTCCTACAACATGGGACTCTTCAAGACCCATGTTCACTCCTTCCTCTCCACAAAAAGACCCTCCACACAGCATCCCCAAGGATGACATAGGCCCTGAGGGAAATTATTTTCTTCAGGGCCTCCTGTGTGGAGTAAATATAAAAAAAAAAAAAAAAACCATTGACAAATATGGCGGCGGACTGTCATAATGTGGTAATAATATCAAATCGCGAAGTGCAATTTATTAAACTTTAATCGGCTGTATCTCCCTCAATTTATTCTTCCGCGCCTTAATTCTTTTTTTAATGAATTTCTACACACTTTTCTCATCTAGAAAGTGCATTTTTATTCAATTCCCAGAGTTTGGCGTGATCTGCATTCCTCCCTAAATTTTTACTACAGTTATGCACCCAGATTACTAAAAATCAGTTTTAACATGAATGAAAAGGCGATACAATATCCCTTTTTAATTAAATTTAATTTTTTTGATTATCTTACTACTAAGTAATTAAATGTGTAATAATAAATTGTGAGTGTAATTATAATTAATCTTTTTAACCAATCACAAATAATACTAATTATTTACTTGCTACAGTATATTGAACTGGGTTATCCTAATTTAGTAACAAGGTAAAAAAAACCCGTCAAGACTTGAAATATTATGTTACTAATAAAAGGTTCCCTCAAAACGAAGTCATCTGATAAATTTTTCAAATGTTTCAGTACATATGTATATTGAACTGGGTTCAATGTCTGTTATATAACAGAACGTTATCACAGAAGACCACGGATCTTCCCGAATCAGAGAGCGCTTCCATCAAAGTGGAACCAGGGACCCAGGAAGAGGATGGAAGTGAAATGCCGTATACGGTTATAGATTTCGACCACCAGGATGTAAAGAGGGAATGCTTGCAGTATACTCCGACAACCAGTAAGTTGTAAAAGCACGAAAATGTTGAATGATCAAATATTTTAGAATGTTTCGCGGACAGGACGCATACTTGTTCATGGCGTCACCCAATGACTAAATTAAATACGTAAACGAGGACTTTGCATACCAATAAAATATTCTGTAGAAACATTTGTTCACAAATTGCTGCCAATATGGCGGCAGCGATTGCGTGGTGAAATGATAATGGGGTTTTGATTCGACAAAATATAAGTGTCTTCCATTTATCGACGTTCAGAGATAAGTTGTTAGCGATACACCAATTGGGTAATTTGTTAATATTTTTACTGTGAAATTAGGTAGTCGCTAATATTGGATGTTTATTAGTTTAATTTGATATTATTAGCAAAGAACAGAACTTCTACATCGTCGAAACAACTAATCATGTAATTAATGTTTATTTACCTCCAGAATTTTATTATGATTTGTCTCTAAACCATAGGCTTTCATTAATTTTTACAGTATGCATTAAGAGATTAAAGATGACCTATTACATCGCCTACAAAACACGTAGGTAGTTTACATAAATATAAAGTGTTGATAAAAAAGTTACTTGTCTTTGAATAAAATAAATAATGCAAACACAAAGTAGAAAAAGGTTAAAATAACCTTCTTGGAAAACTGAATGTCATATCCATTTTGTCTTGTTGGCATTAATAATAACAGTAGTTCTTCAGCGTTTGCCCATTTAAGCAGTTTGTTAGACTGTCTTTGCATTCTTGAATACCTATTATGGAAAATTATAAATAATTTCGATTATTTTATCACATTTTATTTGCAATTCTTATTGATATTTTAATTTATTTTTTTTTTGTATTTTTTTTTGTTTAGAAAACAAACAGTCATTTATATATTTAGCATAAACAGCAATAATTTATAAAATTAGACCAATAATGTTCCATTAATTCAATAAGTTTATATAATTACATATCATCTGCGTTAAGGGCCCACTATTCGAATTTCATCCAATTTCCGACATACTTTCCTTAAAATTTTGAAGTTTTTAAGCTCTTAAAAAAATATATGTTATTCTTTAAGATAGTATCTATTTGTTCCAAAAGCCGAAACGGTAATTATTTGAAATTCCCTCGATAGAAATAAATCGCAAAGTATGCTCCGAAAAATATTATTAACACGTTTATTTCTGTTATTTTACAAGTTATATGTATGAAAAAAATCACAATGCTTCTTTTAATGCTACTCAATAGACCCCAAAAGTGATTTTTGCTATTTTTGAAATACGCCGTGATTTATTAAACATTTTCACAACTGTCGCTTACGCCTATTGCTTTTAAATCATATTTATTATAGCGCGCTCGCTCCGACTTGAAGATTAAACTATCTTTCTTTGAAAAGTTCATTCGCCAACTCGAGGGCTTTGGGGGCAGACGTGTCGTTCATCGTTCTATGATCTACAGACGTGCGATTACGTGCAAATATTTGAATTTATAAAGATAATTTTTACGCGTGTAAAGTTTATGAGTTAATAAATATTGTTTTTTCAAAGATGGGAAATACACGAAAGATATCCCGTATTTCAAAGAAAAAATGTTATCTCATAAAATTATATCCTATCTATTAGGTGAGAAGAAAAAAATACAATTTTTGATTTATAAGCTTATATTTATTATAAACGATAATTTACTATAAAAATTAATAATTCATATTTTTATTTATGTATTGTGTAGTAAAAAGTTATTATTTTTTTTTCAGAATAGGTACTTTGGGAAATAAAACTAATTCCAATGCATTAGAAATTACGGGGTAAATTTTTATTAATTTAGTTTTCTTGTTCCTATACGATCGTGATTTATTTGCGAATTAACTTTCTACGTACACAAATACACACGTCACTTTACATCTGCTCCTTAGAGTAATATTACTCTAAGATCTGCTCTAATGATTCACAATGCAACGATGTCCGAAATATAATATAATATGTAATAATAATATATGGGCCACCTGTTTCAAATAACAATACTCGAACGTGGAATCCAGAAAAATAATGAACGGGCCAGCGAAAAAAGCTATTGAAAGTTCTGAAACTGTGGGGAATATAATTTAATAAAATAAAATACTTTTTTGTTTTAAAACCACGATATTTATTAATTTAAGAACCGACCGGTTTCGCTTTACTTAAGCATCATCAAGGTACAAATTAATACTAAACAAGAAGTACATAATGTGTGCATATATATAACAAAATATAGAGGGAGACAACATGATACAAATATAAGCAACACAAAGACGGTCATAAAATACATTAACATAAGTGCACAAGTAATGGAAAAACCGCTAGATAATTATGTAGACTAATGGGTTATACGAATAAATCGGGAGAAACAAAACATCAACTGGCAAGGTGGTAAGGAGGTAAGGAGAACTGGGAATTTTTTATGGGTTTATTGGAAACAGACTTAATATTGGACTACTTGATATGTCTAATTGATTATTAACTCTTAAACCCTACCACTCTGGGAATGTAATTATTCCTACCACGGGGTACTGAAGTACCCCGCGCAAAAAAAATGAATAAAATAAAAGTCTTAGATATTTTATTCAAAATTATTTTTATAATGGCAAAGTAATAAGAAAAGACAATAAAATTTATTAATACAAAACTAATAGACATTTTTGTCGTTACATGAAGGACAGCTTTTGTATTGATGGTCAACACAAATATAGCGGCGTCAAGTGTTACAGACAGATCGAGATTTTTTGTCCTTTGTGCGCGGACAAAAGCAGCAGCGACCAGGTTTGGGATTATCAGGGACCGGCCTATGATCTTCACTATGAATATTCAAGACTGCACGTATAGTTTCTCTGATATCCCGGGGTAAACTTGGCTATTGAATTTTGCTCTCATATGAGGCTTTATGAGTGCCATTGACAAACTCTTAAGAAATTTACGCCGCTTGGTTATTTTCTATTCATCAATGTTAGTTGACAGCTAGAATAAGACCCAAAAGTTGACACCAACGGTATTAAGCAACCCGTAGAAGAGACACATGGGCCACCTTTTGATCTTCCTGGACGTCGAGTACTTCTTACAAAGTTGGTCGAACACATCCTCCCCGCATTTGGTTTTATTATGGAAATGTATTATTTCTGGAAGGTACACTTCATTATCCTTGTCAGGACTGTCATGCATGGTGGACAGCATGATTACAACTTTCTTCTTAGCTGACTTCAGAGGACAATACGACAAAAGTGTGAGAGATCCGTCGTAGCCAAACATTGATGTGCATCTTTCTCGATTTTTAGGGTCTAAGAAAACAGGAGGAATTTCTCGTTTATTCTTCTTTTCAGTTCCAACTAATATTATACCTTTTTCCAGTAACTTCTTGGCTGTGGGTATAGACGTGAACCAATTGTCACATGTCAGGTTTCTGTTAAGACGTTACCAGGTGGGTGCAACAAAATATTACGGCGAGGCATTCTTGAGTGAAAAGGCTTAATACTAGTCCACTTATGTCGATTATTATGACCTTTTCCGTACAGAACTAATGGAGAATCTAGCACACCAGCCCCGCCATTGTCAGTCACTAAATACTCTTCATCTCCTTCCACACTATCCAGACTTTCCAGATCCGCATTTCGCTCGAAGCATGTTTAGGGTAATAAGTTTATAGTTTAGGGTTCTTTCACCGTATTTATGGGAACATTTCAGAACCACCAATCTTTCATTTTGAGTGAATCTTGTGTTTGTGATTAAATTATATTTGACAATTTAAACAAATAATATTTAGAGAAGTTAAAAATAAAATTGAAAGTTCACTGAAAGCTTAAACTATTAAAAGTAGTAATTTCATAAAAATGTAAATAAATAGAGCCCCTTTCACATTTTAGAATGTAATTTTATGTTGCTTACATGTTTTATTACTCTTTATAATTATTGAATTGTTTAAATGAATAAATAAATAATTACAAAAAAGTCTTCTGATTTGTAAGTCCTCGGGAAGCACTAAGGATCTTTCTATCTATCTTTATAATATAATAAATTTGATGAGCATAAAAATGTAAACGTGTATATAATTGATATAAATGTACAAAAGTAGATATTACACGTGTATAAATATTATATTGCGCATATTATACAAGATGTCGGGGGTAAAGTGCACAAACTTCGGGAGGTGATTCTAATTGATAGTACAAGTAAAAAAGAAAAAAAACTTTTTTTGGAATTCCAACGTTTTAAGATAGTTTTCGAGTAAAAAAGTTTAATTTTTTGTATAGAAAAAAAAACAATTTCTTCTACGGAAAATAAATTTTTGTGGAAAAAATTTGGAAATTCGAATAATTTCCATTTCATTTTTACTTCTTCTAGCATTTAGAATAACCTCCTGAAGTTTGAGCACTTTACCCCCGGACACCCTATAAAGATAACCATATAAGAAAAACCTTATTGATGTAAAAATATATTTATTGATTTTATAAAAGTTATAAATTACTTTTATAAAAGTGATAATAGTATTTTAGTAAAGTAAAGTAATTTTTATACCTATTCAAATAACTTTCGTAAATGTTTTTTGTAAAATTAAAAAAAAAAATAATTAATTAAATCCGTAATAAAACCCATATTTTGAGAACCATCTTCATTTCGACATCGTTATAATTTGCTCGGTGCTAACTAAAAATGGTTCTGTTTTTCTAAAATTGCAATAGATGTCGGTAATTTAATTTCGTTATTTAAATTATAATCCCCAAAATTATTCCTAATACGAATTCAGACACCTCTGTCGGATTCTTTTAACACTAAATATTGTTTATTTTGAGGGTGTTGCCCAAATCTAAATTCTTTACGCGGAAAGCGGGCCCTTAAATAGGAAAGAAGGATAACTAATAATACGTTTTATGTCGCTTATATATAATGTAAACAAATGAGGACCTAAATGGGAAGCTTGTGGTATCCCTGAGGGAATAGTTATAATTTGTGACATGAAACCTTTTAAGGCAACATCTTGACTTCTATTTTTAACATAAGAGGAGAACCATCTCAGAAGATTTCCACATACACCGATTTTCAAGAGCTTATTTAATAGTATGTCGTGATTTACTTTGTCAAATGCCTTTGAAAAATCTATGTTAATGGAATCAATCTGTTTCCCACTATCCATAGAGTTGTGGCGTTGAGAGAACAATCCAGAATCCGCCTGTGCTCAACTATGGACTCCATCGGGACATCATCATAGCGCATTCACGTCTTTCATTTCGTGCCTCTCACCTGATCCCCAAAGAGTTGAGAACAAAACCAGTTAACTGTCCTAGATTCGATTCAACAGATCTGCCTTTGAAAAAAACTATGCTGGTGGGGGCTAGTAATATTATTATTGCATAAGCTGAAAAGTTGGTCATATACGATTTTTTCCATGATTTTACTTAAGATACATAGTTTAGGAATATGTCTATAATTTTTAATATTATGTTTATCCCTTTTTTAAAAAACAGGTGTTACAAATGCTTTTTTCCAAATACTAGGAAATACATCTTATTTAAAAGAGTTTTTAAAAAGCAGTGTCATAGCAGTAACTAGTTTTTCAGCACAATTAACAATGAAAATTATGTGTAATTTATCACAACCTGAACTCTTTTTCGTATTAATGTTTTTGAGGTGTTTTAATACTAAAGGTGCGGTTATATCAATTGCTTTGAAATTAATTGTATTCACTGTATCATCATTGATTATTTCGACATTATTTCTTCTTCTTTATGTGCCGTATCAGGTCCCCCCGACGTTGGCGATCACTCTTGAAAATGTCTCCTTGTCTTGCGCTGCCCGGAATAGCTCCTCCACACTTCTAATGCCGGTCCACTCTCGTATATTTCGCAGCCAAGACATGTGTCTCCTACCAGGCCCTCTGCGACCCTCTATCTTGCTTTTCAATATTAACTGGAGCAAGTGATACTTCTCCCCTCGAAGTACATGACCCAGATATGAAATTTTCCAAATTTTTATTAATCTAAGCAGTTCTCAGTTCTCAGTTTTTAATTTCGACATTATTAAAGGAAGTATAAGGTACTAGTAGATTTATCAGATTTAACAGATTGGAAATAATCATTAAACATATTGCAAATTCGTTGACTGTAGTATATCATACTGGCGTCCGTGCACGAACGGAGATAGCCGAGGGTTGCCGAACGTTTCCTACTCGGCCGGACAGCGGGCGGTCGAGCACGCGGGAGCCCATTCTCGTAAATTCCTTCCTAGCAGATACACTGCACTGTACTTGATAAACAACTGATTAATTAATAAACGTAACTTCGTATAAAGAACCTATTTTATTTAAACAGTAATGAACATTACAAATTGGCGCAGCTGAAGTGATTTATACGTGGCGAAGTGTTTATTTAATGTCGTTTAGCACACACAAGTTACTTGGGTGTGCGGGTTACTCGACAGATTTGCTCAGACGGATTTTTATTGTCACGAACATCTGAAGGTCGCTTCTGTGCAAGGACTATCCGGAGCAAGGAGCTCAGTTGTGAAGAAGTTACGGCTGAATCTTAATATTGAGAAGGAAGGAAGACTTGCCATCCGGTGGAGGAAGTTTCCGGTCTGTTTATTAAGATTAGAAGGAAGGAAGACGGTCAATCCGACCTGAAGGAAGACGGTCAATCCGACCAGAAGGAAGACTATACTAGCCAAGCAGTCAGTGAATTAACTAGCCAAGCAGCCCATCGCCGTGGACCCTGGTTGAGTTAAGTAGTCTTCTCTTTTGGAGGTTATTGTTGTCGAGTTGTGTTGGTGTTTTTGCTGCGTCATTGCTGGTTCGGGTGTCGGACCAGGCATCTGGCAGCTATGGAGTCAGGTGGAATCCCGCAGTTTAGCCACCTACGTGATGACTGGGGAATCTTCCGACTGAGAATTGAGCAGTTCCTGCTGATCCGTGATGACACAAGAACCGTCAAACTCGATGCATCTCAAAAGAGAGCATATCTGTTGAGCTCTCTCGAAGCTGAAACGCTCACTTTATTGATCAATTTATGTTTTCCTACCAAGGTCACAGATACGTCATTCGATAATTTATTGGAATTATTAGAAAAACATTGTTCTAAGCCTAAGTCGGTTTTTAGGGAACGAGAATTGTTTTTTTCAGCTAAACAATCGCCGGGGGAGTCGGCTAAAGACTTCGCGGTGCGGCTACGCGGTCTTAGCACATTTTGTGAATTTGGGACGCGTTTAGAAGCGAATTTAGCGGATGTATTTGCTCTGGGGTTGATCCCTGGGAGAGCAAAGGAGAAAATCTATCTGGAGGGACCTAGTCTGTCTTTCATTAAGATGGAGGAACTGGCAATTAGGATTGCGGGGTTGGACCATCTAGGGGTGAAAGTTAAGGATGAGGGTTCTGTAGGTAGTT
Organism: Hesperophylax magnus; assembly: GCA_026573805.1. Taxonomy (NCBI): domain Eukaryota; kingdom Metazoa; phylum Arthropoda; class Insecta; order Trichoptera; family Limnephilidae; genus Hesperophylax; species Hesperophylax magnus. Next base: position 4,265,272 of record JAIUSX010000179.1, on the reverse strand, counting down.
TTGTGAGTACAATCAAGAAAAAAACGAACACATGGGGTGATCAAAGGTCGCGTTCTAGAGGGAAACAGGAGTTTTCAAGAACGGATTCACGGTCGGGAAGCCCTAGTGTTAGGAAATTCTCGAGTTTTAAGAAATGTTCTTGTTGTGGAGCGAATCGCGCGTTAAGTGATTCTAAGTTTAAACGCGCAAAATGCTTCATCTGTAAACAAGTGGGTCATCTTAAAAATATGTGCAAGAATAATAAAGTGTCTCCGTTGTTAGTAAAAAAGGCAATTCATAAAGAACACATTGCATTTATTCGTCCATATAAAGTCGAGATTAAAATTAATGAGATTTCATGTTCAGCTATGGTAGATAGCGGTTCGAGTGTTTCGGTGATTCCTGAGGTTGTTTTTAAAAAATCGTTTAAAAATATAGAGTTGTCAACTGACAAGCGTACAATTTCTGGTTACGACAGATATCCATTAAAAATCGTGGGTAAATCAATTTTTTCGGTAACATACAACAACTCTAAAAATAATATGTATTTTATAGTTGTCGCTAAGGGTTCAGAATTAATTGTGGGTCGTGATTTCATGGAACTTTTCAACTTGGGAATTGCGCCGATTAATCGTGATTCAGTTTTTTCAGTGAATGTAAAAAAAGAGGAACTGTTTAAGGAATTTCCAGAAGTTTTTTCAGACAACTTAGGGAAATTTAACAAACATAAAGTATGTTTTAAAGTCAATCGGGATTCAAACCCAGTGTTTCATAACGCGAGACCGGTACCGTTTGCGTTAAAAGATAAAATCGGGAATGATGATTTTAGTGCAGATTTTGTGAGTTTTATAGAAGAAGGAACACAATTAGATTTGCGTTCGGTTAAAACAACGACCGTTTCAGACACAGTTCTACAGCAAGTAGTAACTCATCTGAGGCAGGGCTGGCCTAAGTCTATGAAACGTGACAATATTTTATGGAATTTTTGGGTTAAGAGAAACGAACTTTCTATTGTAAATGATTGTTTGTTCTGGAACCATAGGATAATTATTCAAGTTTCTTTACAAAATCATGTGTTAACCTTGATACATAGGTCGCACTTAGGTATAGTCAAGATGAAAGGCGTTGCGAGAGCGTATTTCTGGTGGTCATCGTTGAACAAGGATCTAGAAAAGATGGTTCAATCATGCCAGGATTGTGCTGTTAATAGACAATCACCACCAAAGAGTCAATTAATTGTTTGGCCGAATTCAGGGAGAGTGTGGAGTCGTTTGCATATAGATTACTGTGGGCCTTTATCAGGCAAGATGTTCTTAGTAATTTGCGATTCATTTTCTAAATGGATAGACTGCATCGAAGTTACAAAGGCAGATAGTACTCACACCATTTTAGAATTAAGAAAAAATTTTGCGATTTTTGGTAACCCTGAATTGATTGTGTCAGACAATGGTACTGCTTTCACGAGTGAAGATTTTAAGAAATTCTTGAGTGAAAATAACATTAAATTTATGACGTCACCGGTAAGGCATCCGCAAAGTAACGGACTAGCGGAAAACGCAGTGAAAACTGTAAAAGGTTTTCTTAAAAAGGTGATGGTTGGTTCTAGCTTACACAAAGATTATAGAATAAAACTACTGAATTTTCTGTTAGATTATAGAAACTCGCCTCACTGTTCGACGGGGGTTGAACCCGCTGTTTTGTTAGTAGGCAGGAGGCTTCGTTCCTCGTTTGACGGGTTAGTTCTACCCAAGGTGGGAGAGCTAGAACTAGACTCAGAGGTAGTCAAGCGTGCAAACGATAATATTGCCAAAAGTCAGAATAGACAGATTAAAGGTTTTGGTGGAGCCAAGGCTCGCAAATTTAGGATAGGTCAAAAATGCCTTGTGCGAGATTATCGCCAAAATAATAAAGTATTATGGACAAAAGCTGTGATTTGTAAGTCTCTGGGAAAAAAGGTTTTCATTGTAAGAGTGGGAGATTCGAATGTGACGTGGAAGAGACACTTGGATCAAATCAGGGAGCTGTCAGTAAGCTGGGGTGAGGAGCTCAACGGGTCGCAGTCCGCGTCTGAGATCAGTTGGAACGACCCTCAGGAGTTGGAGACCTCGGTTTTACTACGTGGTTTTAAGGGGTATTCTCCTGATTTCAGGTTGGCAGATGTGGAAGGTGCCGGGCCAGGACCATCAGGAGCATCATCAATACCAACACAAAGGAGTCCGTGGGCGAATCGACTTCGGCCCAGACAAAATACCCCAGAAGAGCTGGCTACTTAAGTCAACATTATTGAAGAATTATAAAATTATGTACTTATTATTAATTGTGTTAAAATATTTAGTTTGTGTGTGTAATATATTTTATATATTCTTCAAGTATTTTGTTGACAATGATAAGGTTTTAGCCGTAGGGTTACCACTTAAAGCGGTAACTAGGGACCTTATATCAATGTTTTTTTTTTTTTTTTTTTTTTTTTTTTTTTTTTTTTTTTTTTTTTTTTTTTTTTTTTTTTTTTTTTTTTTTTATTCAGGAGAAAAAACAGATACAGATATCAATTGACAAAAATATATACGAAACATCAACTAGAAAATTCACCTGCATCCAAACTATTTCTCACGAATTAACTTAAACAGCTGTTAAAAACATTTACAAATATTTTCACTTATAAATATGGGAAAAATATATACATAAGAATATTATTTTACAAATAGAGATATGAAAGAAATGCGCAATATCCTTTTAAGAATTCACAAATTATTTTTAAAAAAAATTTAGAGGGTAAAACAAAAAAATATATATATATAAATAGATAAACAATGTTAAACAGAAATTAAAAAAAATATATAAATATATTTAAACGAAGTATGTCTAAGTTGTTTACTTTGAACTTTGTAGGAAAACAGTCTTCATTTTTCTACTAAAAGTAGTGCGTGTATCAAAAAATAAGTCAGAGTCCTTGAGGTTTTGATTCTGATTAAGTGATTCGCACATTCTTCTGATTGGATCCCTGACACCAGCATTTGTACGCGTCCTGCTAATGTGGAATAAGTCGTTAAGCCTTGTTACTCTGGGTGGTACTTTGAAGTTTATCAATTTCAGTAAGTCGGGACAGTCAATAATGTTGTTACAGATTTTATACAGAGTCATGAGATCAAGGTATGTTCGCCGGTTAGATAGAGTGGAGACGTTATAACTCGAGAGCATATTTATGTACCCGCGTTTGGGTGCGCTCATTCTGTAATTGAGGCATCGCAGAAATTTCTTTTGAATACTTTCAATATTTTCTTTATAGATATCGTAAAGTGGATTCCATATGGAGGTGCAGTATTCAAGTTGAGAACGGACCAGAGTGTGGTAAAGAAGAAGATATGTTTCAGGTTTTCGAAATTCACGGCTGTTTCTGATGACAAATCCTAGCATGCTGTAAGCTTTATTCACAATATTATCTATGTGCGCATCGAAGTGGAGTTTAGAATCAAAAAGTACGCCTAGATCTCTTATACAGTAAACGCGCTCGAGTAAATAATTACCAATACAATAATTGTGTTTGATAGCATTTTGATTTTTAGTAAAACTAATTTGTTTACATTTATTGTAACTTAGGTAAATTTTGTTTTCATTGCAAAATGTTTCGAACCTTACTAAGTCGCTTTGTATGAGAAGACAATCGCTTAAATTCCGAACAATGGCAAATATTTTTATGTCGTCAGCGTACAAAAGATATAAACAATGCACGAAACATTTAGTAACAGTGTTAATAAAAAGAATAAACAACAGCGGACCCAGGATTGACCCCTGTGGCACGCCAGAAGTAACTGGTTCCCATGTAGAAGTCTGTCCTCGTAATGATACGGCTTGTTGTCTTTTTGTTAAATATGAGATAAACCAACGTAATAAATTTCCTCTAATTCCGTTGTACATAATTTTTTTAATAAGAATAAGGTGGTCAACCTTGTCGAAAGCTTTTTTGAAATCGCAATATATTGCATCTACCTGGTGGCCTCGATCCATGCTAGTAAATAAGAAATTTGAGTAAATAAGTAAATTACTCGTGGTAGATTTGCCTTTTACAAACCCGTGTTGTTGTTCAGTAATTTTGGCAGCAAGCTGGGGATATATATTGTCATGGACAAGTCTTTCCAATAGTTTAGGGATCGCCGAGAGAATGGATATTGGCCTATAGTTTTCCACTCTTTGACGCGAGTCACCCTTGTGGACCGGTATAATATAGGCCAACTTCCACCTATCAGGGAAAACCCCATCACTCAGGCATTTATTAAATATTATGGTAAGCGGCACACACAGTGACGATGCAGCAGATCTAAGGAAAAACGCCGGTATTCCATCGTGACCCGCACCCTTGTTTATGTCTATCGATTTTAAACTCGATTGCACTTCTTTTTCCGTTAGTTTAATTGTGTGAATGTGCGCAAGTCCAGAGTCCTGAACTTCCTCAAGTTGGTCAATGTTAATAATTGGGTCATTGATAGAGGAAGGTTCAAATGTTGACTTAAAGAATTCAGAGAACATATCACAAATTTCCTGGGCATCGTTAGATTTGCGCCCTTCGAAGGACATTGCAGCAGGGTATCCATCAGACGATTTTAATGAGGATATGTATGACCAAAAGCTTTTGATATTATTTTGCAATGAACTTTCGATGTTGTCAAAAAATAACCTTCGGGTTTCATAAGTCAATTTTTTGTATGTAGCACGTAAGAAGGAAAATTCACGATAGTCAGAAAGACCTTTATATGTCTTCCATTTGAGCCAGACTTTATCTTTTTTCCTTGATAACCTAATAAGTTCTGGAGTAAACCATATGGGGAATTTGTCATTTCGTCGTGCCAATACTGGAATAAGCTTATCAATTACATTGTTTATTTTTAAATAGAATCGATCTACTGCTTTTTCGGCTGATAAATTTGCGATTTCAGATAACCAATCAATACAATTAATGTCCTCATTAATCTGAGCATAATTAGCTTTCCTGAAATTGCGCCTACGCTGTATTTTGTTTTTGATTTTTGGTTGAATTACGAAGGATATATCAAATTCAAGGGCTGGGTGGTGTCTATCCTCTGAGAGGAGAGGGTTGTTGCTACGTTTAACATTTGTTTCGCGACTGTAGAATACGAGGTCTAAGTATTTTTCATTATGGTTAGGTATACAGTTATATTGGAGTAAGTCCATCAATGACATTGCTTGAAGCAAAGTTTTCGATGCAGCCGTATTTGAGGAGGCGAGACCTTGACTGCTGTCTTCGGAAAATGACCAAGTCAGAGTTGGTAAATTCATATCTCCTAGTACACAAAAAGTATTATTTGGTTGTGATGAATATACAGATTCCAGGTTTTCGGAGAACGCATCATAGACCGTAGGTTGTGAGGCAGGAGGTATGTATACTGCACATATGATGAGATTGAAAGACCTTACCGGAATAGAAATGAAGATTTGTTCGATTTGACCATTTTCCCAGTCATCGAGCCGGGAAGATGCAAGCTCCTTGCGCACTGCTACCAACACACCGCCTCCGTCCATTTTACCAGTGAGTGTACGGTCCCTATCACGTCGGAACACCGTGTAACGCGAATCTATGAATTCAGCCGTATTTATACTTGCTACAAGCCATGTTTCAACTAGAACTATAACGTCGTAGTTATTCGATAATACATTAATTAGTAGCTCCTGGGTTTTGGTCCTAATACCACCACAGTTCTGGTAATAAACGGATATAGATGATGATGAGATCATTTTACCAGAGTAGGAGTGCTGTTTGACATATTCCACAATCGCACGAGTGATACATTATGCAGGGCATATGAGGCTTCGAAATTACATAAAAAACATAGACTACTTATTAGATCAAGGAATGTGAAATATGTTGATATTTTAGAATGTGAATGAATATGTGAGAAACATGGTGTTGGTTTAAAGTTATAGGGATATTGCGCGGTAAACAAAAATATAAAGTAGCTTTGAAAGAAACAAATTACAGGATACAGAATACTGTGAGAAAGCGGATACCGAAGACAGCAGTAACATGTTTGTAGTCACATGTTTTGCTGATCATGTGTGATTATCTTTTGAAGGTCTCCCTCACGGCGAATGGTGAAAACCCGAGAGAGATCGTTCCTCTTCGCCAGAATACTACCGTTCCGCACCCATATGTATTTAAAGCCGTTAGCTTTTCCGGCGGCTCGTGTTTTGGCAAATAGGATTTTATTTTTCAATGTAAGGTGCTCGTTTATATAAAAATTGGTGGTGGGAGCACCAAATCCTAATTGTTCCGTGGTAAGGCCGCGGCGAGTCCTTGCTGCAGCGATGACATCATCACGAAGTCGCTTTGTGGAGAGCTGGACGACTATATTGCGTGGACGGTTGGAGGGCGAGGAGTGGCCGCGAGCGACGCGATGCGCAGAAACCACACAGCTACTTGGAAGCGGGACGTTAATGTTGGATCCTATTTTCTCTATTAATGTCATCAAATTTTCGCCCTTTGCTTCGGGAATCCCATGGATGTCTACATTGCATATTCTGCTGCGCTGCTCCATCTCATCTTGTGCATCTCGGAGTGACTGGACTTCTTGCCGGAGGTTTGAGTTTTCTTCTTGGAGAACGCTCACACATCCCAGAATTTTTGTGTATTGATCCTTCCACTCGTTAGACAGCGCATCTAATTTTAACTGAACAGCGTCAATTGCTTTCTTGTTTTCAGTGCGCATGATTTCAAGTTTCGACTCAAAAAAATTGATTAATGAGTCAGTGTCAATGTTAATCATTGACTGATGCGCCGACGGTGAATCAATAGGGCCAGACGTGGTTGCTAAATGCGTGGTTGTTATATAGAAGTCGTAGCGCTGCAGTTAGAGAGGGAAGGGTGTAGTATATCATACTGGCGTCCGTGCACGAACGGAGATAGCCGAGGGTTGCCGAACGTTTCCTACTCGGCCGGACAGCGGGCGGTCGAGCACGCGGGAGCCCATTCTCGTAAATTCCTTCCTAGCAGATACACTGCACTGTATTTGATAAACAACTGAATAATTAATAAACGTAACTTCGTATAAAGAACCTATTTTATTTAAACAGTAATGAACATTACATTGAGGAAACGTTTTTGTGATACATGTTATCGGTGACTTCAGAAGATGAAATATGATCATCGATAATACATAAATTATTTAAATATATTTATCTCAATTTATCGGTACACATATATTGGAAATTGGCCTCTGCTTTTTAATTATGGAGTGATTATCTGTTTTTAAAATAAATCTCACAACACTATATTTTAGTTCTTCAGAAATGTGGCTTATGTCAATGATTAGTTTATGAAGTGTGCAATTACAGGGATAAATAGTTTGGCATGTTTTTAAAAATAAGTATTATTATGTCTTAAGTATTTATCTTTATAGTAATAAAAATATTCTAATGATTTTTTTTAAACAATAATCTAAAACTTATGAGATAAATACAATCACAATTTTAACATAGGGACACAAATTATCAAATTGGTTTTTTAAAGTCAATTAAAATAATATATTCTATTTCAGATTAAGTAAGCTTGATAAAATTAAGGGTACAATATAACATAATCCAATTTTAGGGAGTTAATTAACTTTTTGAATTGTTCATAATTCAAAGTTTCGGTTACACTTTTTTTTTAAATTTTAATTTTATTTTTTATTACAAGATAATACATTACAAAATGAAAACAAAGTAATAATGTATTATTCCCAATGAGTTTATAAAACTAATTTCGGGAAAGACAACATTAAAAAGGACAAGGCAAATAAATAAAATACATTAAAATAAATAAACGCAGATGTTATTATGGAGTACCAGAAAAAGATTGTGTTAGTCATTAATGAAACTGCTAAGGAAATATCTTTTAAGAGCTTTTGTCAATGTTTTTTTGTTAGTTGCCGGAAGTTTTAAATTACTAGGTAATGCGTTATATTGTTTATGTGCAATGTATTGTAAGCAGTTAATTCCAAATTTGGTCGTGTAAGTAGATGACGATAAATGTATTTGATTTTGTGATCGTGTTTTGTGCTGGTGCATGTCAGAATTAAAGACTGGTTTAGTGTTGGTGTGTGAGGAGTGTTGAATTATTTGTAGAATGGCAGTTGTGATGTTATACTTTTCAGGACTGTAAAAGGAAGTATTTGTGTCTGTGAGTATATAACTTTGACACGTGTATCCCATGGCAGATTATATATATATTACTTACGGCTCTATTTTGAATAACTTGTATTTCGGAACTTTTTTTTTGGTAATGGTTCCCCAGATACTAACTAGATAACTTAGGTGGGAGTGGATCATAGCATAATATGTTGCACGCAGTAAAGATGTGGGGAGCACACCTTGGAGTCGATAAAGTACACCGGTTATCGGGGAAATTTTGGATTTTGCATTCTCAACATGGGAGTTCCACAAGAGGTTAGAGTCTATGAGTAACCCCAAATATTTCGTTACTTGAACATGTTGTAGCTTTTCATTTCCAAGAATGATATTCATACCCATGTTATCTTTTTTTCCGAAAGTAACGTAATGGGATTTTTTAACATTGAGGCTTAATTTGTTTAATCGAAGTCATTTAGCCAGCTTTGCGAGATCTTTATTCATTAAAGCTTCAAGTTCCTTCAGATTTTTACAATGGTAGTAAATCACAGTATCATCAGCGTAAAGTTGAAGTTTTCCCGAGATGCCACATTTAGTTATATCATTGATGTATAGTAAGAAAAGTAGAGGTCCAAGAATCAAGCCCTGTGGCACTCCACATGTGATTTTTCCAACGTCGCTTAGGTTCGTTCCGTTATCGACAAGGAAAAATCTATCAGCTAGGTAACTTCGGAGCAAATTTAAAGATTTCCCGACTATTCCCAAATGTTCTATTTTTTGTAGAAGTATTTCATGATCTACCGTATCAAAGGCTTTTTTCAGATCTATAAATATAGCTGCCACATATTCGCCCTGGTCTATGTACTGCTGAATGTTAGAAATGAAATCGAAAGTGGCACATTGGGTATTGGAGTTTTTCCGAAAGCCATATTGCTGTGGTGTTAGGATATCGTTGCTAGAGATGTATTTTATCAGTCTATCTTTGATAATTGACTCGAACACCTTTGAAAATACCGATAAAATCGATATTGGACGATAGTTAGAAATACACTTCTTGCAGTCTTCTTTAAAAATTGGTATAATTTTTGCTAGCTTTAACTGGTTTGGAAATATTCCCGAGCATAATAAGCACTAATTTTATTTTTGGACAACAATGTATTGTACCATCTCACACCTAAATACAAATAGTGGTGCTGAGCCGTGGTCCTTCTATGCATAGGGCCATCCAATTAAGCCATTAGTTTTGAATCTATTGCTTATGCTATCTGAGGGGTGAATTTTATGTATAAAATAATCTTTATAAATTTGATATAAGGCGATTTTCTGATACAATTCTGTGATAGATGTTACATTAAATTCCCGAAATAACTCTAAAGTAGGGATAGCGTATGGTTTCCTAAGGATGGTTATTATAATTATTCTATGAATTGTAATTATGGGCTGTAAGGAAGAAAATGTCATAGCATAAAATAAAAATAAAACCTACACGTAACACACAAAACCAACATAAACACACATCACTCACAAACACACAAGATTATTTTCATTGTATTATTTTTTAATTTTAAATGTATTATTATGTATTTTTATTTTTAATTTTAAATTTATTATTTTCTTTTCAAATTTACTATCTTAGATTTTCATATTATAAAATGAAGGCCTCAGCACGGGCAAGCCACCCAGTGAGGCCTACATTACTGGAAAACATAAATTGTAACAAAATAATGTACCAAATAAATAAAAAAAAAAAAAAAAAAAAATGTAGACAAATGCAAAACCCTGACTTTCTGCAGAAATAAAAATCCTGTTTTATTTGAATATTCCATTAACAATACAGCTTTAGAAAGAGTCACGGAAATGAGAGATCTCGGAATTATTTTGGATGAAAAACTAAGTTTCGCCAATCATATCCACCAAATTGTAAACAAAGGCATGAAAACACTAGGCTTCGTATTAAGAACAACTAAAAACTTTAACTCCATACAAGCCATTAAACTGTTATACATATCTCTAGTTAGAAGCATAATTGAATATAACTCAGTAGTTTGGTCTCCCTCTTACAAAATTCACATTAATAACATTGAGCGAATACAAAAAAAAATTATGCGTTTTATAAATTTTAAATTAAATATTCAACTAGAAGACTTACAATATCATTTCTTATTAAACACTCTAAAAATACACACATTGGAAGACAGGCGTAAAATAAACGACTTAACTTTTTTATTCAAGATTCTAAACTATAAATTCGACTGTTGCGAACTTCTGCAACTCATAAACTTACGAATACCTACAATAACAACACGACAAAATACACTATTCCACTGCAACACACATAAGCGCAATTACATTGCGAACTCCCCAATACAACGGTTTCACACTATGGGAAACCAATACTTAGGTGATGTCGATATATTCAATATTAACTTTGCGAATTTTGTGGATTATGTAAAAGACCTATTTCAATACTATTCCCAAATGGAAGTTATATTTTTGTAAACCAGTCAAATCGCTGTATTTTTTAATTTATGTTCTTGTTATTTTTAATTTTGTTTCTCGCATATACATGTAATTTTATTTTTATTATTTCTTTCTTTTCTTTCTTATGTTTCAAAACTGTCATTAAATTTGTACCACCCACATGAAAAAGCCCTCTGGGCGTTAAATAAATAAATAAATAAAATAAATAAATAAAATAAATAAATAAATAGTTGCAGCTGTTTTCTTTTCGTGTGCCGACTACAAATTTGCATGTTCCACAAAGAGCCAACTTAAAACTCATTTGTTTACCCAGAGTGAAGAAAAACCTTTTTCTTGTCACGACTACAACTATTGGGCACTTCTCGTGTGACAAATGATTTTGCTGTCGGCGAATGAGACAACATAGAAGAACGACGTAGAGTGATTCTACACCCGCACCAGGTGAAGTATTACTGAAATTTCTATACCTGAGGGGAGTATGGCTACTACTATGAAGTACTACTATTCGTGGCTCTGTTCCACTGACTTTGTCGTTTTTAAAAAAATCCTTTGCAGAAATGGGCGGTTCTTTTAATAGATTCCACAAAAATAGCAAATTGCAATTTTTAGAGCACAGGTATCAGGTGAGATATCTGTCTTTATTCTACCGTTATTGCAATTGAAGGTGCCCCGAGGAACTAGCATCATTGATCCTTTCGGTACCGTTGCAGTCAGGAAACACGCCAAACGAGCACCCACGGGTAAGATTGACCACATGAGAACGGGTCTTTATCACGATTCGTTTGATAATTAGAGAAAGCAATCATATTGAAACAGTAGGGTTTGTTCAGCATCATATTTTTCATTAAATCCACGGAAATATAACCGCGAAGGAAATTGGACATTTATTGTGTAAAATAAGACATAAAATTAAAGAATATTTTGTTTATATAACATCTATTAATACTCATTCGACCGTCACTCCTGAACACACTAATCCCTAGACTCCTACCCACCGCTCATACAATGTTTCTTCCTCGCCTTAAAAAAACCCTCCACGCAGCACCCCAAAGATAACATAGGCGGGAAAGTTTGAGGGAAATTATTTTCCTCAGGGCCTCTTGTGTTGGGTCAAAGTAATTTTTTAAACTAGTATTACTAATGTAATTCGATCAAGGGTTTGGGGATCACGCGAGGAGGCACGAAATGAAAGATTTTGTGAAGGTCACAGTGTTTTATTGAGTCAGGATGCCGTATATGAGTTGATTTTAGGACCGATGATGAAGACTCCGGATGCAGGCGGTAAAGTGTTGGTCAATGTGCGGGTCGTGAGTCGACGCCGCTGCTGGTGACTGGACTCGTGTACATCTCAGGTACTGGTGAAGGCCATGGGTCTTCCGGGTACACCATTGCTGAACAGGAATGCCGATGGTGCAGTGGACCTCGTCGGCGGTTGTGCAGGAGATGCATAGACCATCGAGGGTGCCGCGTGGTCTAGGTGCGTGGATGTAGCGCTGGTCAGATGTGCTGGAACCAGGGCTGTGATCCGGTGTAGCACTGGCCGGGAACGATGGGGCCAGTGCGCTGTGATCCAGTTGGAGTCCCGTTGACTGACTGCTCGCTGCGTCGGGCCTATTTATATAGCCCGGTCGATGGCATCAGTAGCTGCGCGAGATCGCTGGTAAACTACGGGTCACTCGCTCAGTCTGTGTACTTCTGGTACTTTCGTTGACGCTGGAATTATGCCTAGGCAATAGGCTCGAACCTTCAAGCGAATACGCGTAATTTTCTAGTCCAACTCACAACGTATTGTTGTAGGTAGTTCGCTCGCAAGTAGGTTCTCGTAGACGGGTAGGTAGCAAGATTGGAACGCTTCGCATTATGTTACGATGCTTTATGTATGGGTGAGACGTTCTAGATGAATCTCGTAGCATCGCTACAAGCAAAATAAATACTTATTAATATCAGTACTTGTCATATTATTATAATAAATTATTATAACTTATAACTTCACTATACACTATTGTAAACACTTTTTATACAAACCGCTGAGACAAAATATAATCTCGTTTTTGTTTTATATTCCTTTAGTTTGTTTATTTCTTGGTACAGTAATACAACTAATATATTACCCACGCACAGGCTGCGTCTTATTGGGTTCCCATTATTCGCATTGATTTATATAATATTGTATGTAATTAATGTAAAAATTGGGAAAAAATAAAAGAAAAAGAAAATTACAATGCAATTATATTTATTCCACCCGGTTGTCAGATACTATAGAATTTACAATTTCAAAACTTTGTGTGTTAGTTTTTTTAATTTTTCTTTTTACATATATTACACACTTGACAAATATAAAGCGAAAAAGTTCCGATAAAATGCTTTTTAGCAGTTTGTCTAACTTTTTGTTTGTCTCGAAATCAAAAGATGGAAAAATGTTGACGAATGAGGAAAAAATAAAACAGAGATGGATGAATTATTTCGAGGAAGTCTTCGAAAGCGAAGTGAGTGACAGTGATTCCAGCGGCGAATCGGATATGAATGACGATGGAGTGAATGTTATCGAAATCAGCATGGATGAGATAGAAAGTTCGATTAAATGTATGAAAAATGGTAAGGCTGTCGGGTTTGACAATATTGCTGCTGAATATTTTAAAGGAGGTAGCCGTATAATTCTCACATGGTTGTGCAATCTTTTTAACCAATGTTTAAAGGAAGGTTATACGCCTTTAGACTGGAGAAGGGCTGTTATCATGCCATTATACAAAGGTAAAGGGTCACGTATGGAATGTGGGAACCATAGGGCTATTAGCCTGCTAAGTTCAGTTGGCAAGCTGTATGGTAGAATTTTGATTGAAAGAGTAAGAAAGGAAACAAAAGATAAAATATGGGATGTGCAAGGTGCTTTTATGAGTGGAAGGGGGTGCATGGACCAGATCTTCTCATTGCGTATGCTCACTGAGAAGTTTCTGGCAAAAAACCAGAAAATTTTCTGTGCCTTTGTAGATCTACAAAAAGCATACGACCGAGTCGACAGGAAAAAGCTATGGAAGGTGTTGTCCAAGTATGGAGTGAATACAAATCTGACTCAGGCAATTGCGTCTCTGTATGAGGGAAGCGTTGCATGTGTTAGGGTAAACGGTGGTTTTACGGGGTGGTTTGATATCACAAAAGGTGTTAAACAAGGCTGCGTAATGTCACCGTGGTTATTCAATCTATACATGGATAATTGATGGGAAGGCTGACAGAGATATTAAAAGAAGGGTAAATGCAGGTAATTCCGTTAATGGAGGACTGAACGCCGTTGGCGCAAACAAAAATTGTCCAAAGAAGCGAAGTTAGCAGTCCACAACGGAGGGCTGGTACCTACCTTGATGTATGGAAGTGAGGCATGGAACTGGCAAAGAAAGGATGAAAGTAGATTGAATGCTGTTGAAATGAGATCCCTGAGGCGTATGTGTGGTAAAACCATGTTTGATCGTGTGAGGAATGTGGAGATCCGCAAAGAGTGCAAGGCTGATGTAAGCGTAATGAGTAAGATTAAGAAAGGGACGCTTAGATGGTTTGGGCATGTTGAGCGAATGAGCGAAGATAGGAGTGTAAGGAGGATATATGATGCAAATGCGAATGGTAGCAGAAGTCAGGGACGCCCGAAGAAGACATGGCACGATCAAGTGAGTCAGATACTCAAGTCAGGCCATGTCAAGAGTCAGAATAATAGAAGAGTATGTATGAGACGATGTATGAATGTGAATGAGGCAAGAAGTGTGTGCCAAGACCGAGTTGTTTGGCGGTCCGTCCTCTCTGCCTACCCCTGCGGGGAAACGGCGTGATGGTTTGTTAGTTAGTTAGTATTGTATTATTGTATCTACTTACCAAAGAAAATCAAAATAATAACAGCAAAACAAAACTGTAATTCTAACCTCCAACCAATTTCAGAGAATCTTCACTTTGTTAAGGAAAAAGTGACATTTGACATTCGCGAAAGAAAAAAAAGGTGATGCCACTCGATAAAATATATTACCGTGAACTTGATAATTCTAAAACGGCATGCATTAAGTATACACCAAAGAGTTAAAGGTGGTTTGAACGGTATGTTGCAGTTTTGCTACAGTATGCATTTAAGGGTTAACTTTTATAAAATGTACCATTCATAGCCCGTTTCTGCCAAAATTTCCCGAAATTTCTGACTCCGAAAAGTATCGATACCGCATCGCGTACGTACCCCGGTCGAGCGGTACGATGTTCAGTTATTTGTATGCAAATTTCACCTACTAATTATAATTTAAAATATGTTAATAATACCTGTTTTAACTTGTACATCTTCTCAGCGGTAGTAAAATAAAAAAACTATTTGAGATATGCTACCACTGAGGAGATATTTAAAAAGGCCTTATGTACTATCATGTAGCGTGGGTAAAATCCCCACCCCTTTTTCGGTTTTTTTTGTTTTTACTAAGCTGATCTTCATTGACTGAATTTTTTTTTTTTTTTTTAGACAATGTATAGATAGTCCCACGAAGCTGCCACATGGCTGCTTGTCTGTAGGTTCCATCTCAATATACAATTATAATACAATATAAGTCTCCCGTTATATAAAATAAATAACAGACTCTTACATACAATCATATAACTCACTAAAGCGTCCCAAGTACACTAACACCCGTATTCAGAGTCGATCCTTCAATGTTGCCTTATTCAAGTGTCTTCCTTACTCAAGTGAAAGAACTTTATCGGGTCCTGCAGATTTGCGGGAATCGAGACTCGTCAGCTTAGATATAACGTCATCTATAGTTACTGTACAGTCAGATATAACAAGGTTCTCAACCATATTAGAACAAGAGTAGGTACTCACTGTCTACACTTTTAATAGCATATACACCACCAAAAAACTCAGCAAACAGATTAACAGTTTCCTGTAGATTTTGTGATTGTTTACAATCGAATGACATAATAATCGGTGTGTTCCATTTTCTTTTTGGGATAACATATTTCCAAAAGAATTTTAAGTCTTCTACGAGAGACTCTTCGACAACACACATATGTCCATACATTATTAGTTGTCAAGTTAAATCAAAGGTAATATTTGAGATACAAATATTATAAAAAGTATTTTCAATTTTCAGATATGACAAGAATGCCGAGGGAGAGTCATACACCCCAGCTGCCAACACGTCGCATGATTCCCAAGAGAGGTGACTATGTTCATATTTTTATTTGCCACGATTCATTAGTAATTTTACCATAAAATAGGCTTAGACAAATTACGCCAGGTATCTTGGCGTAATTTTTTACTTAGTTTTTGCCGGGATAGCCGCTCGCATATTTGTGTCCTGTTTTTGGATTTTTTTTTAAATCTTAGATAACAGTACATACATCAAATTGTTCTTCCGAAATACGCAAATGATTGCAATAGCCTTCGGCATCTTCTAACGCCATCTCTCTCAATATAGTGTTAGAAGCATTCAATTCGTTTCTCCTTATTATCCATTTTCTAGCCCTCATGGGACATTTTTCATGCTTTTTCATATTTTAAAGTTCGTTCCGGAAAAGGTCCAAAATCATAGGGACGCACGCAGCGATAACTTCACTTGACGCCATCTTGATTAACAATATTGGTTCGAATTAAATTGAAACGTCTTAACGATATCTTGTTCAACTAAAATCGCCCTTTTCTGAACGGGGCATAATAATATTTATATACACTATATTGTTCTCTTTTAATATATTGTTGTTTCATTTTGGTTTTACTTTCTATCTCCCTCTGTATGTATATATAATGACACATTTTGTATTATTTATTAGTTTAATTTTGTACAAAGTTTTAAGCAAAGAATATTGTTTTTATTTCATTAAAATGTTAAACCACAAAGTGATTGCTTTAAGAAAAAAAAATACAAAAAATACAAAAATAAAACTTTTCACTAGTCTTTACATTAGCTATGGTGTCCTTTCACAGTGCATTTATTTTGGAAATCATTTGCATTATAAAAAAAGTCTTTGGGTAAATGAATCTCTAATCAATCTGCCTGATGCTGACTGCACCACCGAATTCACAGGTATATTTCTGCCCTCATGCCGCCCAAAATGCTGGCTGAAGTTATACACAAGTTGTGCAAAATGGAACAAGCAACTATTATGTCAGTCGTATTGGACAATTTATTTTCTAATTTTCTTCTCAAACACTCTCTCTCCTTTTCCATACACCAAATAGTCTTTCGACTACATTGCGGGTGGAAATTTGAGCTTTGTTATATTTTTCCTGAGCTTCATTAACTGGATTTAAAACTGGCGTGAAAAGGTAATTTTTCTGACCATATCCACTGTCCCCGAGGAAAATTCCTGAAATTCTTTTCTGCTCAAACTTTAGGCAGCATGCGCTGTTTAGAAATATCCTGGAATCGTGGGTGGAACCAGGCCATCTGGCGACAATATCCAAAAATTCTAAACTGGGGCCAGAAACTGCTTGCACGTTGATGGAGAACCATCCTTTCCTATTGCGAAAAGATTCCCCTATTGCTCGGCTTGGGCTCTTGGTGGCAATGTGAGTACAATCAATGCACCCGACTACTCCTGGAAATTGAGCTCTCGAGTAAAAGAGTTTTCGATTTTCAGCGTAGACAAATATGGTCTTAGGAGAGTATAATGCGCGCACGGCATTTGGGACTGTTGTTGGGTGGGTCTTAGAAGGTCCCAAGGGTTAATGGAAAATACACAAAATAACAAAAAATTAAATATTAGAAAAAACCTTCTAGAATGAGGAAAACTAACCAAATCTAACCAAATTATTCTCTAAGTGATACCGTTCGAAGCAGTCAAAATGAAGGGCGCGGTTGCAGGCCCGGAATCGATAGACTGCTGGATTTTTTTTTACATAGAGCACAACGAATTCGAGATTCGCCACGATATGTCAAATGAAATTCTTGCATTCGACGCACACGATTCCCATCTTCCTTCACACGAGAATCTCCGAATTTGGCATTGACCTGATTTGGAAAAGACAATAAAAGAGTACGGGTAACCTCCACACGGAATGCTTTCTTGGAAGGTTTTCTCTGTCGCCTAGTCATCTGGTTTCCCATATCATGCTCGTACTTCCTAAAGAAGCATAGCAACTTCCATCCATAAAGAGTGCTGCTCAGGCAAGATGCAAATAAAGGCCAGTACCACTTCTTTGACCGAATGTTGACCCGATAATTTTGTATACCATTATGATGGAGGTCTACCCCACCCATTCCCAAATTATAATTTCGTGTTGGCACGCTGGGCAACCGATTTTTTTTGCATGCTTCCTTCAAAACTTTGCCTTTTTTGTCTTTCTTCAATTTCTGCCAACTCTGCACTTGACTTACTGGCTCCATTCGATCATAGCCACTGTTGACACATAGCCACGTTCGTGGCCACTGTTACTTCACGGTTGTCCTAACCAACGGCATACGAGGATTTGGCTTTCTACGTCCACCACCGCATCAAATTCACCTGCTAGGTAAATGTTCGCTATGCGCAAGGGAAATATAGAAGAAAATGTTACCTTTAGGCAATTACTTACCTGTCTTCAACTTGCCTGAAGCTTCAAGGTTAGGAAAGCGAACTGGCTTACATATGCCAGTAGCGCACATTCTCTTATCCTTCAGGATACACATCAAATGGTGAGATGTGAAGAAATTGTCCATAAATAACTCATGGCGTGCGGGGAACTCTATATATTCCATCATAGACAGTACGAAGGATAATCTTTGACCTAATACGGGGTCATATGTATCAGATGCTCAGGAATATGGCATTGCTTGGAAACAGGTAGCCTTTGGAGGAAGCAAAAAAAGACACCAAATCTCGTAGCCAACTTTGATTGGCTTATTCTTAATGTACATCTTGCAATAATGTCGACCGAAATATGGCACCATTTGATCGTCGATGGAAAGTTTGTGTGCAAAAACATCAAATACAAGTAAAGATGGTACGTTAGTAATTATTATACCTTAGCCATTCTGTCGGTTATATCTAGATTGTTGTTATCGCAAAAATGTATATAGCGCTTTATAAGCTCGAAATGTGGACGTTGGTTCCTTTTTTGATGACGCTTACACCCAAGGTCAGGTCAGACGAATAATAATCTGTGGTAGATGGCAATGTATTGTAGCCGGTCAACACAGAAACCAAGAAAACGCTTCAATTCGTATACATATATCTTACTGGAATTCAGAATTGGTTTTAAATCGAGCGTATTTGATCATCCTCTCAAGAATAAACTGAATCACTTCGTCATCAAAGAATAATGAAAACACTTGAAAAGCATTATAAGACTTCAGCTTTTCGTACATGCACCACATTCAGCGGTTCAGGAACGCAACAGTTTACTGTAGTTTTAATTTTTTGGCTGGTTGTGCATTTGAAATAGATATTCGCAAGGTATTACGACTCGCACCATCGAAGTCAGATGTCGAAGGCTGATTCCAGTCAAGTCGTGATTTGCCATCAAATCATCGTCAATCAGCTCTTCGTCCGTCTGTTCATCAACATTCTCTGTTTTAAAATATCCGAAAACTGCAGACTAACTATTATTTTTAATAAAAATCACCCATAAAAACACAACAAAACCGTATTATTTGAAGGTAAGCTAACCAAAAACATATGAAAACACTGTCACAGCTAACCTCCAAACGTTGCGCGCAGGCATCATTGATTTCAGTGACATCCAGCGGTCATCTTATGCATATAATACTATGTTGAAACAGTGTTGTCGACTATTTTATCTTTTGATAACAATATGTGATTCACACATGTTTTATTTTTTTCCGTTTTAATTTTTTTTTTTTTTCAAAATGGGTCTATTTTCAGGGCTTTAGTAAAAAATATATTAAAAATAGAATAATTAATAAAATTTATGAAATTATGTTAATTATTGAAAGCTAACATACTGCATAACATAAAAATACAATAAATGCTGCATTACAACTTGGTGGGATCTAGCTTTATTCAGTGAAAAAAAACATACTTTTCATCTATTTTTTTGATGCCTATAGACATCGTCAATCGTCATGGAGGTAATGGGTTAATAGATGTAACAGTTGCTAAGCAAATATTATTAAGTTTGTATTCGAAGACAATCGGTTTTTTTGATCTATAGAAGGACATAATTTTGCATTTATCGACATTTAGTTTCAAACAATTAATTTTACACCAATCATAGAGTCGATATTCGATTGGAAAAGAAGGCAGTCATCGTGAATTTTTATTATCTTTAGAATCTTATTTTCATCCGCAAAAAGCCAAAAGCGTGTAGGTATGAGAAAAAAAACTAATAATGTCGTTTATAAACAAGTTAAAAAGAAGCGGTGCAAGATGTGCTCCTTGAGGTACGTCGGACGTTACTTCAATAATATGTAGTAGACACAAAGTTGTTTAATTTAACACTTTGTTTTCTATTGCTTAAATAATAATTAAAGAAGGATAGCACGGAGTTTCTAATACCGATAGCATATAGTTTGGCCATTAGGATTGAGTGGTTTACTTTGTCGAAAGCTTTAGAGAAGTCGGTATATAGAACATCTATTAAAAACATTGGAATATCATTAAAGATATTGCCAATATTAATAAAACCAACTCACCCATTGTTAAGATTAATATCGAAGATCAAACAATACACGAAAATTCTGACCCTGAAAAAATATCGGACCATTTCAATAAATTATTCTCCAATATCGGACCTAACTTAGCAAAAAAATATTTGAAATTATAATTAATTTAATAACTACCGACCGATATCTTAACATAGCACAGTATCTAAAATCATAGAAAAAAGGGAGATTTTCTTGAAGATAACAAAATACTATCGGCTAATCAATATGGCTTCCGCAAAGGCAGGAGTACTTTAAATGCAATGTGAGCCACCCTCACAATATAATCTCGACATTGGTCGCAAACCACTAGCTGTTTTTTTACGATCTCGCAAAAGCGTTTGAAACGGTATCCTACTCCTTACTGCTTAATAAACTTCAACAGATCGGAATAACAGAGGTACCCTACACTTGATTTGAAAACTATCTAACAAACCGTATTCAACAAACTCTTATCGATTCTGACAAAATACATACCTATAAGCAAAATATTATCAATTTCCTACTGTGTGCCTCAAGGTTGTGTACAAGAACCAATTCTATTTCTTAAATACTAATCACTCGCTTAACGAAAGCGCTTGCGGTAAAACAACACACAAATCAGCAGTGACAGCGAGTATCAAAAACAATCGCTGCGATTTGTAAACTGTCGTTGCTCTATTATGAAACGGCACTGATTTGATCACTTGACACCTTAAAATCCGTCAAGCGCCAAGGCTTATAACTCTAGTAGTCCTTGAGATTGTATAAAACGCAACTTTTGAATACAAAAACGACGCACCGTCAAATAATTTTTACATTTTTATCTTTGTCATACAAAGCAACGTTTGAATTAAAAATTGAACATTTTTGTTTGCATGCAATATTAAATAAGTACTGTCATTAACTCACATAAAAATAGAATATTTTCTATGGTTATATCCAGTCTCAATCCGACGTTTCACTTGCTTACGGCCACATAAAAGGTTTTGTTTCGCTTCTTTTATATACTATTATACTGTAAATTGATTAATTATTTAATAAAAAAAATTAAAAAACATAGTTTATGTTTAGTTAAATATGATATAGGACTCACGCATAAACGTATCATGCGTAATATTGATAATTGTGACTGAGCTGTGTAATTATAACCTTCTTTTAAATATATTCTCTGAGAAAATATTGCCAACTGCATGCAATCTAGGTTTAAGGGAGTATCTAAATGACTTGAGAGGAATATGCTGACCCACAGTTGAGAAAAACCTTTTTCATGTTTCCACTGAAATTATTCTCGTTCTCGAAAGATAGAATTGCTAAGGAACATGTTTACCCACAGTGGAGAAAAACATTTTTATTTTCCCACTACAATTATTCATGTTCTCGAAAAGAACGTTTGACCATACACAGTCTAACTCACAGTGAAGAAAAACCATTTTCTTAGTCGTACTGCAGTCATTCACTTTATCGAAATCCGGATTTGGCCATAAGGGACATGCGGACTGACTCACGGAATAGGTTTGAAAATTATTTGGTGGTATTTAATGTTCCTGTGATGGGTAAATTTATTTGTAATTAATATGTATCTCTACGATTTAAAAAAATGATAAGTAAAATATAAAGTAGTGTGCCATCTGCAACACGCTACGATTGTGTCCGCCGCGCTATTCGCAATGCCACCATGTTATTGTTACCGCGCGTGTAGGTAGTGCAGTGAGTGAAGCGGATGCCAAATAAAGTGGGCCTCCAACAACAAACTATGCCGCTGTTTAAGGGGCCGAATACCGATGGGTCTCCCGGCCAAGGGGAATCGATACATGTGATCAACGAATGCCCGCTCCATTATTTCCCCGGCGGGATTGATAAGGTTCACATGGCGGCGCCTGAGGCCCTAGAATGGCTAGCAGACCTAGGACTCTAATTTATTTTTAAAAGGATTCCAGACCCTCCAGTGTCCCTGCACTCATGGTGTTTAGTGTTGCATACTTACATTTATAGTAACTCTCATAAAAACACATCAGAAATGTGTTCGCCGTTAATAATGAAAAAAAATACTTGCCTTTTTAGTATTTAGATTAATTTACGTATATGTATATTGAAACATTTTCATGGTTTTTATCTTATACATTAATTTTAAGTGTTTTTTTATGAACAAATATTTTTTATTATCCATATAATTTATTTAAATTAAAAAATTACGCTCGTAAAAAAAACACTTCCTTTTATCATTTAAAATAATTTAAGTGCATGTTTAATAAAAAAAAACATTTTACAAGATAAATACATATTTTGAAAAAGGCATTATATCGTTTATATGACAAAATATTATAAATTATATGTATTATTCATTTTTTACGCAAATTAATTTTTTTCTTTTATTATGAAATGCCATTTTTAATTGCTGTGGCTCAGTCTTTTTGTGCAGATAGAAAAATAATAGCGCATGTTTCCTTTATATCCAACAAAGACATTTTACACAGTTGCTGTTTCAGAGTGCCAAAATTTTACCTGTTGAGGCTATTCTAGGGCAAAAAATCAAAATTCAGTATATATTTACCCCGCAGCATAAAGAGAAATTAGAACATAAATACAGCACTAAATTCGGGTTAACAGTTCCGAAATTTAATAATCAATACGGACAGAGTACGTTTGAATACTACATACCGAAAATATTTAATTGATTTCCTGACACTATAAAGTAATGGTCTACGAATAAGGTTAAATATATGGTGAAAAATTGGCTATCGGAAAAAGTTGAATCTGTAGATTTAAGATGTAAATTATAACTTCTAAATGTATATGTAACTTAACTTTAAGCACCTGTTCAATTGGCTTAGCAGGACTTGTTTGTTGATATGTATTAACTATTCATCTAATAAAAATAAAATAAAAGCAGATGGCGCTGTTTTACTTTATTTCAAAAATGCCTATTTATCCAACTGATTAAAAAAGCATGTTATTTCCTTTCACAGGTGACATCTATGTACATAATAAAGGTATATAGAAAAACACGCTTATTTGAATGCAACGTTGTGTCAAAATTTCAAAGCAATCGGTGAAGAACTTTCGGAGATTTAAGAATTCGAATAAACGAACATTAACATTTTCATTAATATAGATAATAAAAATCCAGTCGTTTTTATTTACATAATTTCTTATCATATAAATAAATAAATAAAATATTTAAACATAAAATGTATTTCTACCATAATTTATTCCAGCCATTTTGAAATATGATTATAATACATATACGTAACTTATTTTACATAATAAAAAGCCAGTTTTTTTGAGCCAGGTTCATTTCTTTTAATACGGTAAAATTATTCATAACATGTGGGTTTTTTATTTACATAATTTGAGAGTGTGTCCGATTAGAGCAGCTATAGGCAGACTGATGGAACCTAAGCGCGAGCCGTATGCTAAGTTTAGTGGTCGCGCTTTTGGAGTATCTGGGCCGAAGGCTTGGAATAAACTCTCTCCGGAACTAAGATCCATTACAAGTCCAACAGAATTCAGGTCTTAACTACCTTTTTAAGCTATCATACCCTTAAATTAAATATTTCATTCCTGAGAGAAAGTCCAATTATGTCCCAAATCCTGTATCTAAATTTCATTCATAAATATTTAGTTAATGTTAATTAAGTGTTAATCTCAAGTGACCTACCAGGTAAGTAGGTATGTGGTGTATATTATCTCCATATATAGTAAGTAATAACATAGATCAATGAAATGTTTAATGTATTCTTACAGCGCCCTTGAGGGGATTTTGCACGAAAAAGGCGCTTTACAAATCACCCGAATATAATAATAAATATTAAAGATTTTTTGGCCAATTTGACAATAAATTATTTTATTAAAATTATATTTTTGCATTTCTATCTTCTCGTATGTGAATCACGTTTTCTTTTGTTATGTTCATATACATACCCGCAAATTTCACATGGTTATTCATCTGAAATGTAATTATTAATTTTCGCGTTAATTAGTAATTACGTAAAATAATAATATTAAACAGCACTATATTTCAAAATCGTAAAGGCTAAAAGTTTTTGTGTACGGTTATTATGTTGTATGAAATGTTTGTTTTTTTTTCGAAATGCAAATTCAAAACCACTTCAATGGCAATATTGTTCACCGTGTTGTCATTGAGTTCTCTGCGTGGCCTTAGTAAGGCCGAAGTTCAGTTCAGCAGCTCAGGGCCTCCTAGCCGAGACTCAAGCAAAGTCTCCCACCAGCGCCAGCGCCTTTGTACTTTGCACTTTGGCCATTGGCCGTGTCAGGTCACCGCACTTCTTCGGCTCATGTCCAGCTTTACGTCGCCGAACGGAGAAACATATCTCGAACTCAACTGAAAATTCTTCGTCCACCGCCAAGCATCATGCCGCCGGGCAGGGAACGCGTACTCGGTTTAAAAATTACTTTGATTGATTTGTTACAATAACTGTAATCTGAAATGTTGGTATCGGAGTGTAAAGAATTTGTCGTAGTTGATTTGCTAACATCATAAAAAGTTATCACAACAGATACCAGATACCAGATACTGTCAAAGGTACTAAGGCCAAACCTATCCCTTTGCCATCAACATCATCTGTCCGACCACAATTTGAGGTTCAGCAAAAACTGGTACTTCAATCATCACCATCACCATCGGCCGTACCAGCTGACCCATTGGAATCGTCTCCTGCGGCCGAACCCGTCGAACCCGTCGCTCCTGCCACGACTGATAGCTCTACCGATAATACGACTCCCAACATATTACAACCTAAAGGGCTATCTGATCAATGGACAAAAGTTGCACGCAAACGGCGTGTCACCGTACGGGGTAATCAAAAGAGTGAAAAGGAGCCATCAGTATTGAACTTCTTTCACTGTTATCCCTTCCATCCTGATACTTCTTGCGATGACATGTCGCATTACCTAACGTCACTATATGGCACCGCATCATATAAGGTCGTAAAAATTAAAACTCGGGGTGAGTACTCCTCATTTAAGATTGGCGTGCCTCAGCCGGCTGTTGCCGAAGTTTTGAAAGCAAAACACTGGCCGCGCCGCACATTCATCAAGGAATGGGAAGTAAGGCTGACGGCGCCTCGTCTTCCAGCGGTTGCGGTCGGCAACAGCTGACTCAACTCGCACACAAAAAAGATCATTTACTACCAAAATGTCAGAGGGTTGAAAACGAAATGCTCGCATTTTTACAA
Organism: Hesperophylax magnus; assembly: GCA_026573805.1. Lineage (NCBI taxonomy): Eukaryota > Metazoa > Arthropoda > Insecta > Trichoptera > Limnephilidae > Hesperophylax > Hesperophylax magnus. The sequence goes on along the minus strand of JAIUSX010000179.1, from coordinate 4,239,918 downwards.
TAATGTCGCGGCCGGTGACTGTGATATCATAGCACTGACCGAGACATGGCTAAATGCTGGTGTTTTGACCTCTGAACTTTTTGGTGGTGACTTCTTAGTTTTTAGAAGAGATCGAGACAATGGCAGTGGTCACAGGCAGGGTGGCGGTTGTCTCCTTGCCTTCAAGGGTGAGGATGGGGTAAAGGTAGAGCGCATCCACACCCTAGAAACTGAGCAAGAAGATTTATGGGTAAAAGTATCTTGCAAACTGACTGTCACATTCATTTGTGTAGTTTATTTCCCGCCTAACAGTAGGTGGGAAGTATTCAATCAATTTTTTGACAGGATACATTCTAATTTCGATGCAATTGGTCAAAAGAATGTCGTCATACTGGGAGATTTTAATTTGCATTCCGCTCGTGAAGTTTCTAAAGTAGAATCTGATTTGGACTATCTGTGCGCGGCCTTTGGTCTCTCGCAGTGTAATGACATTCTAAATTCCAATTCCAGAATCCTTGACTTTGTTCTGTGTAATGCCAATCTTGAGGTGAGACGCTGTGAATTTCCACTTGTACCTGAGGACAGCTTTCATCCGGCTATTGAATTTCAGTGCAGCTTGATGAGAAAACCTTTTAAAAGTAATAAAGTCCCGACCCTTGAACGTGAAATCTCAAGGGGATGGAATTTCAACAAGGGTAATTTCATCAACTTGTATGAATCAATGAGCCGGATGGACTGGCAAAACCTCAGCACTTTCTGTACAGTAGATGAGGCGGCGCAATATTTTTACAGATGTATTTATGACGTATTTGATTCTTGTTTTCCCAAAAAACGTGTAGGCAGTGGTGGTCGCAAGTATCCGAAGTGGTTCTCGAGAGAAGTCATCTCGAATATAGAGATCAAACACGCCCATCATAAGCGCTGGAAAGCTGGACGCCTTCAGAGTGAATACGATCTGTTTAGTTTTTACCGAGCGTTAGTTAGGCGCGAGATTCGAGTGGCCTATCGAGCCTACGTGTCTGAAATTGAGGAAAACATCATGCATGATCCCAAGATGTTTTGGCACTATATAAAATCTCTTCGGAAGGATGGTGGTCTCGAAGACACCATGATGAAAGGTAATCAGGAATTTCGTGGCTTGGGTGTGGCAAACGCATTTGCTGATCATTTTCAATCGGTCTACAATAAAGACCCTCCACTTCTAGACATTAATAATACGGCCACATTTAATACCAAAAGAGCTTCAAACGTCGATTTAGGTATACTTACGGAATCTGACGTTATGAGTGCCATAAGACTCATGAAGAACTCGCACTCTATCGGACCAGACTTCGTTCCCGTATTTTTTATTAAAGGGTGTGCCGAGTTCCTAAAAACACCACTATGTCTTATCTTTAACTTAGCTATAAATACTTCAACTTTTCCCGAAGTATGGAAAACTTCAAAAATATGTCCTATTTTTAAGAATGGTTCGAAAAAGTTAATCGAAAACTATAGACCAGTTGCTATACTATCAGCTCCTGCTAAAGTATTTGAAAAATTAATTCATAAATTCATTATGCCTCAGATAGACGCATACATTATCCCAGAACAGCATGGTTTCCGGAAAGGAAGATCCACTGAAACCAACCTGATGGTTTTCACCGACTATGTTGCTAGGTCCCTAGACAGAGGTTACCAAGTAGACTGTTCGTACAACGACTTCTCCAAAGCTTTTGACACCGTGAATCACGATATCTTACTCATAAAACTTGCCCAGATGGGTTTTTCACTTCGGATGTTAGAGTTTTTTAAAAGTTACCTCAAGAACAGAAAACAATTTGTCACTCACGGAATCTTCCAATCTGCCGAATTTCTTGTTTTTTCTGGGGTTCCCCAAGGATCGATCCTAGGGCCTCTTCTTTTTTCCATTTTCATTAATGACATTGCTGAAGTCATTCGTTTTTCTCGCTTTCTGCTGTTCGCTGACGATCTAAAATTATTTCTTCTAATAAGAAATATTGAGGACTGCCTGCACCTTCAAGCTGATGTTGATAACATTTCAGAATGGAGTCAACGAAACAAGCTTCATTTCAATGTAATGAAATGCGTAGTTCTGACTTTCACCAGAGCATTTAGTCTCACATACCACAGGTACACTATGCTCGGTCATAATCTCAAACGAGTTTCAAACATAAAGGATCTTGGGATTATGTATGAGAATAAGTTGACATTTCGTCCTCATATCGAAGGGGTGTGCCAGTCGGCCTTAAAAATGTTAGGGTTTGTTCTCCGAACCGTCAGAGTATTTCGGGATACCCGTGCTCTGAAGATTTTATACTTCTCCCTGGTCCGCAGTAGGCTGGAGAGTGGTTCGCTTATTTGGAATCCTCATGAGGCGGGGTGCTCCCTCATGTTGGAGAGGGTTCAAAAAAAGTTTCTAAGATTTCTTTACATGAGGGAGTACGGCCACTATCCATGGCTCTACCCGACGAACTTTCTTCTGGGCATGCTGGGACTTCACTCCCTGCAGCTCAGAAGGGAGGGGTATGCCGCTACCCACTTATTCAGACTGCTGCGAGGCTATATTGAGAACTCAGCCATTTTGGAGCGCGTGAGTCTCTATGTTCCAGATGACTATCTTAGACAACGTCATCATAGATTATTCTATCTTCCTGCCTGCAGAACTAACCTGCCAATGGTTCTCCCGGTAGGGAGGAGTATATTGCTCCTGAACCAAATCTCCTCCGAGATTGATATATTTGGCGTCAGTGAGGAGAGATTCAGAAGGGAAATTCTTCTGATTCTTGAAAGAGTCTCTCCACATTGACGAGATCTTTCACCACTGCCTGAATTTTTTTTGAAATTCCACATTTCTTGAAATTTCTTTTTCTACGTATAAATACTAAAACAATCTTTTGTAAAATTTATATAACCTAATTTCTTATATGTATTAAATCCTAATTTGTAATTGTGTAAGAAATTAATAAAAAATTATTATTATTATTATTATCAAAATTTACCAGTCATACCAATACTATTTGGTTTAGCTAACCGTTTTCCAAATGACAAGTTTTTAATCATTTGTGACTATAACATGTACAAAATTGAATGGAATAATCTACAAATGTTAACTAAGAGAGACCGACATTCACTCGCCTTAACCAGTTTAACCCTTTTTTAACCAGTTACCTAACAAATAAAGATGCATTTTGGACCTCGTTCTCTGTAACACCCTACCTTATATATCGCTTAGCGATTAAAGTTTAATTTAGTTAAAGAAGATGCTAATTCCAAATCCTTGATCGTAGAACTAGAATTTCTAATAATGCACCTTCTCGAACAATAACATTGTTACAGCAGAATACGCAGAGATTAACGAGCGACAAAAATCGACTGGTCAATCGTGAGTAGCGGATGTTAATGCAGCGTTAAAATCGTTTTTTTATAATTGAACTGATCTAGTAGTAAATCTATTTAAATAAAATTTTTAAAAACTAAGTTATTTCTTCAAAACCATCAGAATGCCCTCAGTAAAAAAGACTTTTAAAAATCTACATGGCTCTTTGAAAAATCGCTCTTAAGATACGGAATTATCAGATGGGGCAGTGCAAATGACAATATCTTAAATCAACTTATTAAAACTCAAAAAGCCACAATAAAAATTATTCTGAAAGTTCCCGTAAGAACTAGCATTACGTCGCATTAATTCGTAGAATGCGTAACCACTAAATGTAAAATTTTACAGGAGGCACAAAAAACCTCGTAGTGAAAAAAAATGAAAGACGGCTCATTCTTTTTATTTATGTTTCGAACATATAATATATTTCGAAATCTATTTTCAATCGTTAAACTTTTGTAAGTTAAGGCGATGATGGAGATACGTATTTTACAAAAGAAACATACTTTTCTGCGAACAGTTTTATGAACAACCTAGCAGAAGATTTGGGAGATAGGAATTTTACATTCACAAAATAAAACACAACGATGTATGTGTATGTCGAGGCAGTTTATTTAGATGCATTTTTAATGATTTTAATGATGCGGAAGGTTATCGTAAAAGGAGTGGTAATCCTTTTCTTATCCTTTCCGTATACAGGGCTGGCAAATCTTTAAATTGGAAGCCTTTCTTGCTTATTATCTGGTGACTAAACCTCCCCATCTTCTCCCGTGCTCGGTTTGCGTATCGAGGTCGTATAAGGTCGGGTGTCTCATGTTCAGAAGAGGCAATGATATTCCCATGCTGCAGGAAGGATCGAACCTGAAGAGAAGGGAATTATTTTCGATCTGTGGCAAGCTGACGGGGCACTACCCCGTATGTGGATGACTAATAGCCTGCAGCTTCATGAAGAGGGAGTTTCAAGGCCAGACGTGGGATGATTACGTAGGTGAAAGGGCCCAAAAATGGCTGAAGAGCTTCTGGTGAGAGTGTGAATTGATGATCCTGTACAAGGAGAGTGGCTAGTCCCCGAATCATTAGGCGGTGCCAGAGTTTACTGTGATGCGAGTAATCTGGCCCTTGGAGTTACCTTGAAAATTGAGGGGAGAACTGTTGAAGATGCCGCATGGCTGGGGAAGACCACTGATGTAGTGCATATCAACATAGCGGAGCTAGATGCTGTCCTTAAGGGATTAAACCTGGCTCTCAAGTAGAATCTTCAAACTCTGGAGATCATTACAGATTCGGCGACGGTTTTGTGCTGGGTGAGATCTACACTGACCGGGAGTAGTCGTGTCAGAGATGCTCGTTAAGTGACGCTTGGGGTTGGTGAAGGAGATTGTAGAAGAATTTGATCTGACATTGTCGATCACCCTTGTAGAGTCCTGTAGAAATAAAACTGATGTACTTACTAGGGTTTGCAAGACCCGGGCAAAGAGTAGCCACAACATGAAACGTTGTGAAAGAGACTCATAGTGTGAAGATAGGTGGGAGAGACTTGCAAGTGGAACTGGTGAGCAAACACGTGCTTTAAGCGTAGAAACTCTTCATGCTCAGCATCACTTTGGAGTAAAGCGAACGCTTCATCTTGCCCGGCTGGTTGATCCCGAGGTGAGAAGAAAGGACGTCGATAGATGCATGCGTTCCTGCGTACAATGCAGGACAATTGACCTTCCGCTATCATCCCATGAAGCGGGTAATCTTAATGTTGTGACAACCTGGAGTCGCTTGGCAGTTGATGTTACTCATTTCGATAGGAAATGTTTACTCACATTTATCGATTGCGGTCCAAGTAGATTTGCCGTGTGGCGGGAAATCGAGTCAGATAATGCAGCTTCGATTGTCAGACATTTGGAAGAAGTTTTTCGGGAAAGAGGCCCGCCCAAAGTAGTTCTCGTGGACAATGGTACTGCATTTCGTTCCTACAGTGTTGCAGATAAGTGTAAGAGATGGAATATTCGTCAAAGATTTTGCGCGGCAGCTGGAAACGGTATAGTTGAACGATATAATCAAACAATAAAGAGAACTGCAGCCAGAAGTGGAAGCGATCCCCTGCAGGTAGTGTTTTGTTACAATCTTTGGCTGCAAAAAGTCAGGATGATCAAGGTGTTGCGCTGTCTAGTATAGTTCACACTTACTCGTGGAGACACCCTTCTGCGCAAGTGAATATAGAAGAGGAATTATTGACTGAGTTCTAAGTGGGCGATCTTGTTGCGGTTAAGCCAGTAGATGGGAGATGCACATCGTGCTGGAGGCTTGGAAGGGTGACAGGACTTACTTCAGTCAACAACATCGAAGTAGATGGCATACCAAGACATGTGCTTGACCCGCGGAAGATGCCTGACAGAGAACGGACTGTGTCTGAGGAGAGACGAGATGGAATTGCCGCACGTTCCACCGTCAATATTTTGGGTTTGTTTGAAGGGGACAGAGAAGAACCGGATCCGGGTATGCATCAGGAGGAGATCCACTTGGAAAGAGATGGTGACCTTAAATAAGAGATAATCACAGAACAACGACCTATTATGTAGGACGCGAAGGGCTCCGGGTTAGTTAAATCAATTCGTGCAGCGATGATGACATCAGGAGGACGTGTGGTGATAAGCAGGTACCACTGTAAAAGTAGTGAACGCAACCGCAGAGGCACATAAAACAAGAGAGCTACGGCAGAGCGTCACACGGTGCAGAAGACGTCAGTTTAGACTACAGATACAAACACTATTCGTGACTTCACAATTAAAATTAAGGTTATAAAATGTTCAAAATTGATTAATCAACTTACCTCAGTTAATTTCACGGTAAAACTATTACACCGTAAATAAATTCCCTCAGTCAAAAACACAACCAGCGCGCACGGCTCACCGGCCAATACTGAATTAAGGAGTTTCAAAGTATTCACGAGTAAAAATTGCACCATGGTATTACGCAGTTTCCTAATTTGTGTTTATCTAAAAGGTTAATTTTTTTTAAATTTGCGAGTTTTACTAGTCGATGCGGGACTAATTTTAACACCAGACGGCATTAAAAACGTATTTTCGAAAAATTTGGAGTTACGGAGTCTACGAATTAATGCGACGATATATATATTGACCTCTTCCCATAGTATGTTGATCCAGTAAGAAGTTGTTAGACTAAGATGATCCACCTTTAACACCATATAACTTGGCTATTATGGAATACATAAGAAAGCTCGAACAATTGAGCATTATAAACATTATAGAGGCAGCAGATCTTCAACCTGTTGACTGTGGGAAATCCGGAACCTTACTAACAAATCACAGTAAAATATGTACACAAAATTGAAAAAAACATTGTTTCTAAAATAAAATTTAGTGCAAGCGATTTGGACACTCACCTTTATTTCAGTTTCTTTATACATAAGGATTAAAATCTCTTTAAAAACTAAGGGCAAACACATTACTATCCTATTAGTCGTTAACCCTTAACTAGGCAAGGATATCAAAATTAAAAATTTAATAGTTAAACCGCGTTATTAGGTTTCTGGGTCTAAAAGAGTTCTTGAAAAAAATAGCAAAAAATTATGTTTTTAAATTTTCAGTAATGTGAGAGTTCAAATGTTAACTACGGTAAACAACGTAATGTTAGATATAAATGAAAAATTGTAGCGAATAAGTAGTTATCTGTATTTACTTCAAATAATTACAAAAACAAGAATATTTCAACTTTGTTTTTAAATGAAAGAGTTTTCGTTTTTTCCAATAAAATCATAGAATATATTGGCATTGCAGCCCTTACAAACCCATCTTTACTGTTTTCTGTTCCCTGCTTTACTACATTACACAGGATCAATACTTAATTGATTCTCGTGCCGCAGTTCGTCCTAATTTTCTCTACAATTGGCAATATATTTTACCAGAATAATCTTAATAACTATTGTCAAAGTGCAAAAATTTACGAATTTGTTGATTACGCTTTAACGGAATTATATCTGCTTTAAGCACGTAACAAAATGTATGATTGCGTGAAGCCATTTCGACAACAATTTTCAATTAGTAAAGATTTAAAAAAAATCTTAAGTTATGATTTGTCGGTTCAGTTATGCAAGGAGAAAAATACTAACATTTTAAAATATCAGAGGAAAATCGTCATCAGTCAAATCACTGGAATTTTTTCTGTCTACCCAGTTAGTACGTTCTCGAGCGGTTGAAGTACCTAGCGGTTGTGTTTACCAAATAATTCTAGTAGGTACAAGGTGCGATCTGCGCATAGTAAACAAAAAAGAAAATGTTCTAGAATGCACTAGTAGCTGCTTCTACAGTTCTACAGTTTAGACAGTGAATGTAGAAGTGTAAAAATATTATTTGAAAAAATAATTAAATATATTACTGTACACATATTCACATATATTTTGATATTCGTGTTAGAAGCATGACATAATTATCTTTTTTACACATACATTTACATTTAACTTGCAAGTACATTTAAGTTTAAAAAAAAATCAAATATTTTGCAATGCGATTCAGAACAAATTTAAGGAAATCAAAAGGTTATAAATATTTTGACCATTATAAAATTATACTAATTTTATATACTGGAAACTCTCTGGTGAAACATATCATATCTAATACTAGAATTTATTTTGTAAATAGTTTTCGTGAAGGTGAATGTTAACGCAAGGAACAAGAAAAGTGTCCAGTCAAAGATTGTTTTCGATAAAACGCATAATTACATACGAAAAAAAACTGTGAGTGCGCACGCGTTTTTTCAAATCTCTCTTCAGCCAGAAAACGAAAAAGTTTTTTCTCAGCTGTCATTCAGTATTTTCTCTTCAAGGAACACTGTTGATTACTTGCATAGTTGCACTCGGAACAAGAAAAGGGGGGTTTTCTCCGCTCTGAGTCAGCATGTGTTCCAACAAATGTCCTTTATGGGTGGCCTTTCCTAGAATCTGAATATGTGCACTTGGAAAATGAAAAAAGTTTGTTGCCACTGTGAAACAGCATTTGGCTTTTTAGATGTGCGTTTTGAGAATATCCATAGATGAACAAGGAAAAAGAAAATGTTGACTCCGTAGTGACTTAACGTGCGCTTCATATTGCGTTTATAATAACATTAATATGTGCACATGGAACATAAAACAGGTTTTTCGCCACTGTGAGACAGAATGTGGGCCTTTAGATGGGCGTTTTGATAAAATTAAATGTTTCACACGGGACATGAAAAAGGTTTTTCTCCACCGTGAGTTAGCATGTTGCACTTCAGATAACATGTTTAGTTGCACACGGAATATTAAAGAGGTTTTCCTACGATGTGAGAGGGCATATGTCTCTTCAGATGGCCCTTTTGATAACATGCATAGTTGCATACGGAACATGAAAAAGGTTTTTCTCCACTGTGAATCAGCACGTGTCTCGTCAGCTGACCTTTTCTATAACATGCATAGTTGCACACGGAACAAGAAAATGGTTTTTCTCCACTATGAGTCAGCATATGGCTAATCAGTTGAACCCTTCGATTACATGCATAGTCGCACTCTGAACATGAAAAAGGTTTTTCTCCACTGTGAGTCAGCTTGTGCCTCTTCAGCTGACCCTTTTGACAACACGTATAGTTGCACTCGGAACATGAAAACGGTTTTTCTCTGCTGTGAATCCGCATGTGTACGTTTAGTTCGCTTTTTCGATAACATGCATAGTTGCACAAGGTACATGAAAATGGTTTTTCTCCACGGTGAATCCGCATGTGTCCGTTTAGTTCGCTTTTTTGATAACATGCATAGTTGCACTCCGAACATGAAAAAGGTTTTTCTCCACTGTGAGTCAGCTTGTGCCTCTTCAGCTGACCCTTTTGACAACACGTATAGTTGCACTCGGAACATAAAAAAGGTCTTTCTCTACTGTGAATCCGCATGTGTACGTTTAGATCGCTTTTTCGAGAACATGCATAGTTGCACACGGAACAAGAAAATGGTTTTTCTCCACTATGAGTCAGTATATGGCTAATCAGTTGAACCCTTCGATTACATGCATAGTTGCACACGGAACAAGAAAACGGTTTTTCTCCACTGTGATTCAGCAAGTGTGTCTTCAGGTTACCTGGTTGATAACTTGCATAGTTGCAATCCGAACATGAAAAACGTTTTTCTCCAATGTGAATCAGCATGTGCCTCTTCAGATGATCCTTTCGACAATACGCATAGTTGCACTCCGAACATGAAAAAGGTTTTTCTCCAATGTGAATCAGCATGTGCCTCTTCAGATGATCCTTTCGACAACACGCATAGTTGCACACGGAACATGAAAAAGGTTTTTTTCCACTGTGGGTCAGCATATGCCTCTTTAACTTTCTATTTTGAGCATTTGAATAGTTGCACTTGGAACAAGAAAAAGTTTTTTCTCTTACATGGTTGCGTACGTTTATTGCAAAATTTGACTTAGGAGAGGAGGAGTAGTTGTGATGGGGAGGAGTGAATCCCTTTTCCACAAAATGCGTCTGAAGATCTGTCGACAAATTTGAAAAATAACATGGGTGAAAAAGACTCAGTTAAACTTATTTTCTAAACTTAGAGTAAATAAGCGAAGTAAGTTCGTAGAAACGATAAAAAAATAGGAGAGTCCGAATCGTTCAAGTTTACAGTGAAAAATTGGTTTTACCTGCTTCCTTGGTAATTATTCCAAAGCGTTCTAAGTATTCCTCTTTTACATCCAACAGGTCTATGTCAATTTTCATGTAAGTAAGCGCCGCTTCATCTTGTCGGGGTCCAAGATCCTCGTTTATGGTGACTGTCTTCACATTAATGTTTCCTGGAATAAAAAAAGGACAATAAATATAATGAATCTTTGCATGGCCAGCCCTGAACCAAACAGCACCAGGCGCAAGATTAATTTTGGCTGCCCTGACAGTCTAAAATAGTAAATGCCGAGGCAGGATACCAAAATTAAAATGATGATTTGGGTTTTTTTGTAGAGCGGTATTTATCAAAAATAATATAAAGGGCGATGTGATAGGTTAAGTATTCGACGCCCGGGACGAACTGCACTAATTGCGCCCGCATAGAGCCAGCCCTGTATCTTCGTCAAATTGATATTGACGAGATTTTTTTAAATTGAAAAACAATAAACTATTCTTTTACGAATAAATACCATTGATCAACAAGGTCAATGTCAGATAAAAAATGACCTCAGATATCCGCTTCAGGGACCGATTCTTCAAGAAGGAAAAACCTTTCTCTAGAGCACCTGTAGTAGAGAGTTTGGTTGTTTTCGGTCAAAGACATATTGTTTTTACAATCAATATTTATGTATTTTTAACGTATTATACGTGTAATTCACATCATATCTCAAATAAAATAAGGTGAAAATCGAGGAACGGACAACTTACTATGAATAATATAATAAAGTTTAATGAGTGCTGTATTTTGGTATTTTCCGGCAAGGACACATATTAAGGTAAATACCCAATACACCTCATGTTTTATAAGAAAGGATGTTGTGCACAAGTGTGTGTCCTGTTTGCACGACATTTCAAAAGAGAAATTGATTCCGGACATCCGAATTTTAAGTTCTATATTTTTCACGTATGCAATGCAACAAACTGGCTGTCCGCATTTTGCGAGCATTCCTTCGTTACAGCTGGGTGGTCGAAATCTAAATCTGAAATTGCAATTTCACCTCCATCTTCTTCCTGGAGCCCTGGTTCCGTCTTGATGAATATAGTATCTGGCTTCAGTAGATCCATGGTCTGCTTTGGTAGAGTTTGGTTATTGGTTTAACCCCAAACAATATATCTGAAACAGAACATTGTTAAAATAAAATAAAATGATAAAATTTAAAAGTTAAATTAAAACAGGATACATGATTTTTAGCTGAAATCGTTAAATCATTCCTCCTTACGTACCCTTAAAAATTGAATATAACAACCTGTAAATCCTGATACGGGAGAATTATCTTGGGCTGTGCATTGATAAACACCTAACTTTTAAATAGCATATTCAAGATATTAAAGATAAAATCACCTCTTTAATTAGCGTATTTAGCCGGATATCATATATGTTACTAGATAAAATTAAAAAGGTCTATATTATAGCCTCGTACATTCACATTTAAACTACTTGATTGAAATCTGGTTAAATGCATATGAAACATATATAAATGAACTACACGTAAAACAAAACAAAGTAATCAAAAAGCTATTTCACTTCAAACCTAGAACATCAACAGAAAAATTGTGTATGAAAACAAAACTATTAACATTAAGAAACTTTTTATGAATATAATACATGTCTCATTATATGAAAAATAAATAATAAACTCATACATCCAAATACAGAAATCATTAAAACGTACCAAGTAAACACACACACACGGCAACAAGATAAAATACATTTAAACACCATACATACTCATTACGGCAAGCAATCCATTGGTTACGAGGGGAGCAACATACATAATTGCCTCCCAGACGAAATTAAAAATGAAAAAAGTGTATTTTTTGTTTTTAATGAGTTTTTTTATTCACAATGTACATTTGTTACGTATAAATTTTTTTATAAAATTAGCGACCGGTTTCGACACGTCCGTGTCATTAACTCGTGTCATTAACTAGCTATTTTAAAACTAGTTTTAAAATATTGTCATTAACTAGCTATTTTAAAACTAGTTTTAAAATAGCTAGTTAATGACACGGACGTGTCGAAACCGGTCGCTAATTTTATAAAAAAAATTATACGTAACAAATGTACATTGTGAATAAAAAAACTCATTAAAAACAAAAAATGTCTAGAAATTGTTACATAGTGAATGCCAAAGAAATACAAAAAAAATAGAAAAAATTGTACTTAAATTTTTTTTTAAGTTATTCAGTTTTATGATCAATCAACAAAACAATGATCGTGAATAAAATCGTTGTGTAATATATTAATGTGTAATGTATTAGTTTTTTCTAGTTAAATAAGTGAAAATGTAATTTTCTTTTATCTTGAAAAAAAAAAAATTTAAAAAAAAAAATGTGGTTTCGCTTGGAATATCCTGTTAAAATAACGAAGACGTAGCCAAAACACATTTGGGTAATTATTCGGAATCGCTGGACAAGGATTATATGAAATATTTTTAAATAAAACCTTCTGATTTACCTTAATTACTAAGGAATCTGACTGCATTTGGGATATTTTTAATTTTAGCATTTTAATTTTTAATTACGTAAATCGAAAATTCACTCTCGTTGTATGGGATGACAGCTGGAATGGTTTCTGTTGATAACATTTTCTTTTGTTTGTATTCCTGATACGAGTGGCTATATTTTTTACCATGTGCAAATACTAGGTAGGTACTATTTTAGCCAAACTCGAAAAATAAAATAAAGATATATTATTTAGGTATGTTTTATAAAATAGAAAAATTAAAAAAGGTCATGTTATTATAGGTTAGGTTGGATTATTATAGGTTAGGTTGGTTTATTATTAGGATTTAGGTTAGGATAGATTGGATATTATAGGTTAGGTTGGATTATTATAGGTTAGGTATGATTATTATTAGGATATAGGTTAAGTTGGATTATTATAGGTTGGGTTAGAATATTGTAGGTTAGGTTCGATTATTATAGGTTAGGTTGGATTATTATTAGGATATAGGTTAGGTTAGGTTAGGTTGGATTAGGTAGAATGAAATCACAAACCAGTCTATACAAACCTAGCGTGGCCCACAAACTACTTTAAAACTGGGATATAACTCTAAAGGGGACGCGAGCAGGCGTTATTAAAGGTTCCCCAACATTTATAGGTTAAGTTAGGTTGGATTATTATAGGTTAGGTTAGGTTGGATTATTATAGGTTAGGTTAGGTTGGATTATTATATGTTAGGTAGGGTTGGATTATTATAGGTTAGGTTAGGTTAGGTTGGATTATTATAGGTTAGGTTAGGTTAGGTTGGATTATTTTAGGTTAGGTTAGGTTGGATTATTATTAGGACATAGGTTAGGTTAGTTTAGGTTGGATTATTATAGGTAAGGTTAGGTTGGATTATTATAGGTTAGGTTAGGTTGGATTATTATAGGTTAGGTCGGTTTATTATTAGGATTTAGGTTAGGTTGGGTTGGATAATTGTGGGTTAGGTTCGATTATTATAGGTTAGGTTCGATTATTATTAGGATATAGGTTAGGTTAGGTAAGGTTGGATTATTATAGGTTAGGTTAGGTTGGATTATTTTGGGTTAGGTTAGGATATAGGTTAGTTTAGTTTAGGTTTGATTATTATAGGTTAGGTTACTATAGTTTAGGTTAAATAAAACAATAATTATAATAATACCTAAATATGAATAATTTAAGTTTTTTAAGTAACATAAAAATATTTTATTTTTCGAGTTTGGCCAAAACTAAAAAACTAGAATTTGCATTCTGAAATGATTCAAATTCTAGCTACTCGTATGAATACAAACAAAAGAAAATTTTATCAACAGAAACCATTCCAGCTGTCATCCCATACAACGAAAGTGAATTTTCGATTTACGTAATTAAAAATTAAAATGCTAAAATTAAAAATATCCCAAATGCAGTCAGATTCCTTTTATAGTAATTAAGGTAAATCAGAAGGTTTTATATAAAAATATTTCATTTAATCCTTGTCCAGCGATTCCGAATATTTACCCACATTTGTAAACCTTGAAGATATGACAACGGTTAAGAGAAACGTTGTTTATAGTGGGAAAACTATATATATATTTACAATGTTTACCGCCATTCCGCTTTTAACAAAATATCTGTTAACCATATGTTTTTTTTGTGATCATTGTAATAAATGCCTTCGAAATGCTAATCTAATAATAGATAGACGTCAAATTGACAGTTTAAACATTCTACTGTGACAAAACGCCCAATGATTCCCTAACTAAACTGGAATAGCGGCAGCTACCAAATAAATAGCGATGAATATAAGAATAAGTACTTACTTTACCAATAACCATCACAGGCGTGTGATAGTATGTTTAACAGGAAGAAACGGCTCTCGGAGAAGAAAGCACTTATTAGCACTTGTCAAAAATAATTATAGGTTATGCATAGACAAGAATGAAGTCATAGACAATTATTATAATTATCATGGCGACCAGATAACTAAAAAAAAAAAACATTTTTATCATGTGCGTTTTGAACACATGCATAATATATTGTTAACATACAAAATCATCATATGATAATTAATCACGGTAATTAATAAGAACGGTTATTATTAAGAACGATCGTAACTAAGAATAATGATTTTTAAGAACATTTCATATTTAGCACAATTTGCGAGTCATTCCACGAGAGTGTAAATTAGTTCTGCCTCAAAGTCTCAACAAAACAGTTCCATTATTTTAACTGGTTAATTATTGATTTGATAAGGGTTATTATAAATTTTAATTATATTTTCATTTGTGTTCCGAGTTTCAGCAGAAAAGCAACTAAATAATTTGGAGTTTTAATGTGAACATGATCGTGATATTTGCAAGTAAATTGTTTATTTGTTTTTGACGTTGTTATGTAAATATTTTCTTTGTGTATTTATTTGCAGGTATGTATCGAAACTTGCAGAGAGCCATTTCTTTGTGATTCTCTTTCGACGAGACCAATCCTGTCCTTACTGTCCCATAACTTTTTCGTCCATTGACATTGTTTTTAAAACCTTTTGTTTAAATGTGAGTATATTCAATAACAAACCTAAAAAATCGACAGTTCCGAAAACCCATGTCAGATGTGAATGTATTGTATTTTTGCAATAAAGCTGTTTAAAGTTTCATTTGTGTATTCTAACTGTTTTTGAAATCAAGAAATGTTGTGTTGTTAGATATGTGGCGTCAAGAGAAGAATGCAGACTAACTAATTAATAGTAAGCAGCCCGACCTACTTAGGTACTTGCAAATTACTACAAAGAACAAATCGTAAACAATGGCATTGAAATTTTACGACGCCGCACCGAATCCTTTATGATGCTTATCACCGGACACGTATCATGTGTCAAATAGGATTTAACCGAAGTAATTAAATTTTGGTTATTTTTTCTTGGTTCCTTAATGCTCTCGTGCATCATATTTCGAGATAAAAATACTTGCTGCACATTAACACGTGTAGAAACTGTTGAATTTTAACTCAATAAATATGCAAACAACTGGCTCAATCAGTCATTTGTCCGACGACATTCGCAAAGTTGTGTTTCAATTGCAAATCCTTCCCTAAGGTACCCCCGAGAGGAAACCGGCATTTTACAGTCGATTGACAGATTGACAGACTTGCATAGATGTTCAGTACAATGTTTTAATGTAGTATTATGTTAAACTGTAAATTCCTTAGTTTTTAAACTTTTTTTGTGATCTAACCGTATATAAAACCGTATTAAAATAACCTTTTCGTGGTTTTGTGATATATTGAGTTTTGTGATTCATATGTTTATACGTTATTATAATTATTATTTGTGTTTTGTGTTTGTTAGCCGGAAATTACAACATTTTTGGTGATTTTTGTGATTCAAAGTGTACTATTAAAACATCAAAAACCTCATGGATTTAGGAGATTATGAAATGGCCGATATTTTGATAAAAAGTAATGATGATGAAGACGAAAGTATTGAAACCACTGACGATCTATCAATATTCTCCGATGATCTTTCTACTGATGATGGGGAAACGGTTATAGTAGAATCGCAACCTAGTGCTAATCGGAGACGGGAGGAAGCTAGAATATGGGATGATACAAACTTCACCCCAACACTGCACAACTTCGATGATTTCCAGTCCGGAATAAAAACACACGTTTATTTGGACGATGATTATCTTGAACTGCAACTTTTCCAAGTGTTTTTTATAAAAGAAATTATAAACACCATTGTTTCTGAAACAAACATTTACGCAAAATCCGCATCCCATAATGTATCCGCGTCGTCAAAAATTGAAAAATGGGTCGACACTACGAAGGAAGAAATGTACGTTTCTCATCTACCATAATTGTTTTGAGTCTGGTTGGAAAAAATTGTATCAAAGAATATTGGTCCAATAATCCTATAATAGAGACACCGTTTTCCAAAACATTATTTTCCCAGGATCTTTTTTTTACTTATCTTGAGGAATCGTGCAAGTCAATGCTACAATAATGACAGACTTTTCAAGATTAGGAGCATTTTAGAACCGTTAAAAAAAAAATAATGAATGAACTTTTTATCCCTATTTGAGTATTGATGAGAGTTTATTATTGTGGAAAGGACGGCTCTCTTTTAAAATGTATATACCTTCAAAAAAGGCACAGATTTTGCATCAAAATTTTTGTTTGCTGTGACGTAAAAACAGGCTATGTTTATTACACCGGAACTGAAACAGACATTGAAAGCCACCAGCGTTGAAATATCGGGATCTGTAGCAATGACTTTACTTGAAGATTATCTTGGCTGTGGGCATCGACTCTACGTAGATAATTGGTAAACTTCACCCGCTTTGTTTGAATGTCTTTTTGAAAACAAAACTAATTCTTGTGAGACAGCAAGAACCAATCGGAAGCAAATGCCTAAATTGGATAGGAAAATAAGAAATGGACACTGGACAGGTCATAGCGTACAATTCGGAAAATGTATTGACCTTGAAATGGCGAGATAAACGGGATATTGTGATGTTCACAAATTTTCACGCTAACAATATGATCGGTACAAAAAAAAAGATTTATGAAAACAGTTTATTTATAAACAATTTCTGCTATGTAATTATTATTACGTGTGACAGCTGTTTCGCCCTCTGAAGGCATTATCAAACTGTTTTTAAGTTTAAAGAGATGTCATGGCCGTTGATGTAATTTATTGGGTGGTTGTGCTGGGTGATCGGTATTAGACATTTTTGATAATACACACTTTGATAATATGCCAGATTTTTTTGTTATTATTACTGGCTCTAGACTGTTTCTCTTTGTAGTAGTTTTTTTTGTGGTTTTGATGATATTATTGCATACATTTCTGTATTTTTTATAAAATATTTTGGCTTTAGTGTACAGATTATTGAGTAGGTTTTTGTGAAGTTTGTCCCTTTTTTTAATACAAAAAATTTGGACATCAGTGATCCATGGTTTCAGTTTTTTTTAATTTTTTGAATTATTCAAACTGGATTCTTCGGTGACATCTTCAATATATTGCAAAAGGTATTAAAAGCAACGTCCAGATCGTTGGAATTTAGAGTAGAGTGCCAATTTTCTAATTTAATTTAAGAAGTTAGTTTCTCAATTTTTTTCATTTTTATACTATTACGTGACGTTCCGGTAGTAGGATCATTGTGCATAAGGCCAATTTCTACTGAGAAGTGATCTGTTATGGTTGATTGATACAAAATCCCCTGGGCATTTTGTTTTGTTCTTAAAAATATGAGATCAATGATACGGTACAAATGATCATTCATTAATAACTTGAATAAATCAGATTGTAAGTTTTTTCCCGAATGTAATGTATCGTTCAAAGAATACGAAGTACTAGTCTTACAGCTTGAGTCTAAAACTATTCGTAGTTTAGTAGGTGTTTTATCGTCTCGTAGTATGCAGTGATGTGGAATATAATAACTACTTTACAGCAGCCTGTCAGGATTAACAGGGGATAGATAACCCTTTTCGAGATAATCCATTATTACGTTGTTATACTTTTGTCTCAGGGATGGAGATGCTTTTAGTATTTTTTCTAGCCTTAGAAAACGACGTGAGGCTACTTGATGAGAATCTTCTAGAATTTGTGGAGGAGGAGGATTTGAATGGAGCTCATATACCTACCGGAGGTATCTCTGCTGGTAGATTGATCGTAAATTGTATCACATTCTTTTTCCTCCGATGAAAGCAGTTCACACTCCGTGACCTCTTCCAATTGCCAGAAGTTCTTCAACCGATGGTTCTGTCGTTGTGCAAAATGAGTTACCAAGTGAATAAGAACTATCGATGGTAGGTGCATTTCCTATTATTATATATCCTAAGCTGGTCTCAATGGCACTTGGTAATAACAGTGTGCCTTTTACCTTACCGGGTAATATTATTTGGCAAAATTAATTGGCTCCGACGATTGCATCTATGACCCCTGGGGTGTGTAATTCGTTATCGGCAACTGGTAATTCATTTAAATAAGATAAAGCATTTATATTTAGCGATGATGCTGGAAGGTGAGCTGTGATGCTGTCTACGACCAAAGGTTGAATGGAGAAAGACACTTTATTGTTGTAACGAGACTCAAAACTCAAATTATTGACTCCTTTAACGCGTTGAGCAACATCCCCTATTCTTCTAATCGTGGCGTGATTGCGATTTGGGAATAAATGTAAGCCAAGACGTTAGCAACATTCCGTTGTAATGAAATCGTTTTGCGATGCGCTATCGATTAGGACACGTATTTTCGGATAATTATTCCTAAAATCAAGAACATTAATGGATGCGGTCCCTAGTAGTATGGTTTGATTCGGGGAAAAAACGTTTGCATCTCCATTATTCAGAGTGCACAATGTGACATTATCGGATAGATTTTCAGATTAACGCTCGGAATTTTCCGCTAAATCTTGCTCATTAGAGTGAGAAGAGTCGGATTCTGTTGTATTAAAATGTAATAGAGAGTGATGATTTTGATTACAATATTTGCATCGGTGTTCCGATTTACATTTATTAGCAAAGTGCATTTTACTAAGACAATTTCTGCATAGATTTTGTTTTTGAGCAATTTCAAATCTATTCTTAGGAGATGCTTTTAAAAATGTTGGGCATTTATAAATTGATGTATGACCTGATAGGTTACATACAGCGCACTCGTATTGTTTTATTTTGCTGTTTGTTACACTAACAAATGCTTGGCTATATTGCTTCTTAAGTGAGTTTTTCTCCATGCGCTGTTGCGATTTACATTCCGGTAATGCAGATGTTCGTTGTAATATTTTTGCGTGCTCACGCAAAAAAATCAGGAACTCTTCATATGAAGGTGTCTCCGATCTCCTTACTGACGATTCGAATGCCATAGCTGTTTCCTTATCTAATTTTTGAGTTCCTATATAAAGGAAAAATATTGTAATAAATTTGGAATATTTAATTGTTGTAACGCCGAAATTGAGGAATGAAACTTATCTATAAACGCTTCTAAATTGGATGCTGTTGGAATAGTTATTTGTTTAATGTTTAAAATTTGATTGAAATAATACGCTGCGTGTGCTCGATTATCTTCATATTTCTCTATTAAAGCATTCCAAATAATTTCATAATTATCAGCTGTTGTTGGAATCCCAACACAAATATTTAATGCTTTATCAGACAATGAACCGACCAAATATTGTACTTTTTCTGCGTTAGAGAGATCTGTGTTTTCGTGAATAATATTTTTAAACGTTTCATAATAAATTTTCCAGTTCATTAAATTCCTATTAAAGCCGGGTAGCGTGAACTTTGGTAACTTTAGATTATGTTTTGGTTGGGTAGTAGATGACGACTGATTCATATTTTCATTATTCACTTGCCGCGCGGTTAGTTGAATAATGGCGTAAAGTTCATCAAATGATTGTTCCATTTGAAAATTGGGAATATATTCCGGATTTATTGTAAGGTTTAGCATGTTTATTTTATTAACCATTTCCGAAAATTCCTTCCTAATCTCTGGTAGCAATGTGGCGTTTGCGTAAAAAGTGTTTTTTGACGATGTCGTCTTCAAATTTTTCATGCTATCAAATATTAATTTTTATTGTTTTTCATGCTATCAAATATTAATTAATTTTTAAGGTTTTTATTCTCGCGGCTCTATGGACGTTACCCTTGGCTTTACCCATCGATTTATATATTAGGCATGACCAATTACCACTCCCTAGAGACACGTAGAGGTATTGCTTTGCTTAAATATTTTTTCTAACTAATAAACGGTCACTTATCTAATAATGAGATACTGGCCCAATTAATTTTTTTTGTACCAGAGTCTCACTCTCGAGGACGTCATCACAATCTTCTATATAGTAGAGCAAGCCGCACTAATTTATTAATGAACTCACCTGTAGGGAGAGCTACGTACTTTTTGAATGCGGTAGATAAAAAATTAGATTTATTTTTTGTGTCCTATAGCGCATTTGCGAGATTTTTGGAATTGCATAAACACTGCATAAATGGTATAATTATAACGTCTTAGGCTTTATTACCTGTAATTGTTATAAATAAATGTACAAATTATATAAATAAATAAATAAAAAAATAAATATTCTCTGAGCTCTTGAAAAGAATGAATTTTGAAGAGCTTACAATAACTTAATTTCTACATTTGACGTTTCGTTAGTCATTTTTACGATAAATAATATAATAACAATAAATCGTTTAATTAAAATAAATAATGCGAGATCTTACTGTACAAAACTATCTACCCTACCCACATAAATAAATCGACACGTATTTAACAATGTAACACAATATCGTGGATAAATGCGTAAATACGTATTATAATTACGCGATGCGCTGGTTCATATCTCTACATAATAATGTATGTGGCTCGAATTGACCAAATGTTTAAGCCGTGGACCTTTTATAATCCAATATTGTGTACTTCCAATCTTCAGAATATTATTTTTGTATCAACTATGTATGTAAAAGCTCAATGGGCGTATAAATAAATAAATCTATCACTTATAATGAAGAGCACAGAAGAACGCGTACGTCTCGTGTGTATTTTACGTATATAGTAGAGTGAAATCTCAATTGTAGGAATATTTTCTACAACGGCACGGCCCGCCGCTGGTTACACCAATACGCCCTTTTCGGACAGTCGTGCGACATTCAAAAGAAATCTTTGCAGGCAGCCCTATGTGTGCTTACATAATATTTAAATTCCCTCACTATGAAAAAATATCTATTTTTTAACTTGATATTGTAACATCCTTTTTAATTAATAAAATAGAAACAGGGCGAGTGGTTTATTTATGGAGAGAGGGTTCTGAGAAATGCTGATTCGGTATTTTAGCTGCTGTGTTATGGTAGTTCTACCACAAATAATAATAATAATAATAAAAATAATGAATAATAATACATAATAATAATACGAATAAAATAAGATAAACAAAGATACAAAGATCATATATGCAATTTCGCTAAGGCATTGGTACCTATACAAATCATTATAACAAAGATTTAAAAACGAACCAGCAAACAAAAATATTGTTTGGGTGACGACAAAGCACGTGACAAAGCTCGCATATGAGTGACAGGATTTCATGATCGTGATATATGTTTATGTTCAAGTAATTGCCACTTGTTGACGATTAAGTACCGTCTCAAAATATTATTTCTTCTCGAATGGCAAAACTTTTCATATGAAATCGAAAATAAATAAAAATTGAAAAATAATCATAACGAAAAAAATATATACAAATAGGTAGAGGAGAATAATTGTCTATGACTCATAATTGTTTAATTTCTATGCTCAAAAATTTTATTTGGCGTACGCTTTCTTTACTGCCAGTGATTTCATTATTTAATCTCTAATTCTACGTTATAGTCCTTCAACTGTTAAGCCCACGCAGCTTAATTTATATTCCCATACTTGTGATTGTTATTGGTAAGTACTGATGCTTATATTCATCGCTATTAATTTTGGTAGCTACCGTTATTCTGAATCAAACTGAGTGACCAATTTCATTTAATTTGTGTTATATAATACTCAAATGCACAACGGCGCTGTGTCTAAAGCAAATTATCTTATCTTACACCAATCGGTACCTAAGTTAGGAAATCCATTGGCGTTTTGCTTGAGGAACTTTAAAATGTCAATATTCAGTATAATGGCGAACTCAACGAACGGTTTACTGGTTTAACTTTATATAGGAATATAGTATATATTGAGTTATACGACGACTGACGACAATTCTCTCGACCGATTGCAAATGTCGACTTTTAGGTCAAATTAGTCATGGTTATTAATAGGATAATTCGTTATTTCCAAATATGCGTTATTCATACGATATCATTGTTTTAAAAGAATATTCCGAGCACATTACAAAAAATAGTTCCGTTACAAATATGTTCTTTTTCAGGTTTATTTGTTTGGGCTTGTATTAATTACCAAATCCTACCACAGGAGTGCCATGGATATACAAAATCCGGATACAGTTTCCATAAAGACGGAACTAGGGCCCCAAGAAGACAGCGGAGGGGAAATACCGTATACGGAAATGGATTTTGATGCCCCAGATGTAAAGATGGAATGTTGGCAAGGTGCGGAGACTTCTCGGACTGCCAGTTAGTTGCATTACATATGTAAAAAAAAAAGATTTTCGTTCCCAGAAAATCTCTGTACGTTTTGAATTGTCCTCTCTTACCGTACATACATATATTTGAAATTTCACATAAAATGTGTCTTTGCCGGAAACAGCCAAACTACATCACACTTTAAACTTGATGAATTGTTTTTGTGAATTCCGCACCAAAGTCAAAACTGCTCCCTTTAATGTGAAGCAATTTGAGTATTTGGGAGGCTGATTGTAGAAGGGATGGAAGGAGGTAGAGAAGTGGAACGTGAGAAGCACCTGGCTTTAGATATGGTCACTAAACACGGCCAAAGCCATATTAGCCACGTTTATTTTGAGAATTGTGTTCATAGGAATATAACTATGAATATTTGGTGTACTTTTGTAGTTATATTATATCTGTTTTTCTTATGTGTGTTAACCCGGGCGATACTGAGCGTATCTTAAGAAGTTAAAAGTGGGATTTACTAGGCGGAAGGTGCTCAACAGCAAATAGTTTTCCGTTCTTGAAGCATCTGTCCATGAAGCAGAACTTTTAGGTCATTCCTATTACTTAAATTAATTTTAAAGTCTCCTATCCAAATTAATGCTTCTACATTGTTAATCAATGCTATCTTCACTCGTTCAAATAAACCTTTTGTTGTTTTTCAATGTTCACCATTCTTATTGTTTTTATAGGTGGCATTAAAGCGGAGACTCTTTCAATCAAGGCAGAATTAAGACCCCAAGCGGAAGATGAAGGGGGATTTCCTTACATGGAAATCGACATAGACCTGCCAGATGTTAAAAAGGAATGCTTAGAACACTTTGAAGAAATTACCCAGACACCAGGTAAAACCGATGCAAAACCGCAGACTCACAATCTGACAAGCCACATGCTGTCTCATAGTGGAGAAAAACCTTTTAAATGCTCTAAATGCATCTATTCGTGTACTCTAAAGGAACATTTGACGGTACACATGCTAACACACAATGGAAAAAATCCTTTTAAATGCTCCGAGTGCAATTATTCGTGTACCATGAAGGAAAATTTGACGGTACACATGCGAACTCACAGTGGAAAAAAAATCTTTTCGTGTTACGAGTGCAACTATTCATGTTCTCGAAAGACACAATTGACTAGCCACATGATGACTCACAGTCGAAAAAAACCTTTTTCATGTTCCGAGTGCAATTATTTATGTTCTCATAAAAGCGATATGACGAACCACATGCTGTCTCACAGTAGAGAAAAACCCTTTTCGTGTTCTTTGTGTAACAAATCATTTACTCAAAAGGGAAGTCTGACCAGCCATATGCTGATTCACACTGGAGAAAAACCTTTTTCGTGTTCTTTGTGCAACAATTCATTTACTCAAAGGGGAAGTCTGACCAGCCACATGCTGATTCACAGTGGAGAAAAACCTTTTTCATGTTCTTTGTGCAATGCTTCATTTACTCAAAAAAGCCATCTGAAAAGCCACTTGCTGACTCACACTGGAGAAAAACCTTTTAAATGCTCTGAGTGCAACTATTCGTGTACTCAAAAGGGATATTTGACGGTACACATGCGAACTCACAATGGGGAAAAACCCTTTTCATGTTCCGAGTGCAGCTATTCATGTTCTCAAAAGAGCAGTCTGACGAGCCATATGCTGACTCACACTGGAGAAAAACCTTTTTCATGTTCCAAATGCAAATATTCATGTTCTCGAAGTCGCAATCTGAAGAGACACTTGCTGACTCACACCGGAGAGAAACCCTTTAAATGCTCCGAGTGCAACTATTCGTCCACTGTTAAGGTAAGTTTGATGGTACACATGCGAACTCACGGTGGAGAAAAACCTTTTTCATGTTCTGAGTGCAGCTATTCATTTTCTCAAAAGGGCAGACTGACGAGACATTTGCTGACTCACACTTGAGAAAAAAACTTTTCCATGTTCCGAGTGCGACTATTCATTTTCTCAAAAGAAAAGACATATTCTGATTCACATTGGAGAAAAACCTTTTTCATGTTGTAGCGATAGGAACCGTCCGCTCACATAATATGACTTCTAGACACGCGTTGGCATTGAATTACAGCTGTCACTCGGAGGATTCAAAATTTGTTCTGCACATTGAGTTCCATAGAAGTCGTCAGTTGGTTTTCGAGGCTGGTGGGGAACACACCTGAGGGCGAGCTGCTTGATTGTCGGGAGATTATTCACGCACGTGAGACATTTTAATAATCCTTATGAAATAGACACATAATTTTATAGATATCACCATGTTTATAAATTTGCTTAGAATAGTTTCTAGACTGGCGCTCATTGGTGATGTCTTATTTTAAGATGTTTAGTTAATATAATTTTACAAGTAAATGTCGTGGCCAAGTTCATATTACGTTTGTGCTTTCAAATAGCCAACCACCCTTGTTTTCTAAATGTGAGTCCTTGCTCTTGTATTTAAAGTTTAAATTAAATATACAACATATTATTATATCTCAATTGATATTCCGAGTGTTCATTTCAATTCTCATGTTTGCTGCAAGCTATGGTCGATCAATTCTCCGGAATATGGTAAGATTAAAACATGCGGTGACAATCGACGTTACAATGTACTTTGTGCAACTATTCGTTTTATCAAAAGAGAAGTCTGACGACCCACATGCTCAAACTGTAAAAAAACGTTTTTCATGTTCCGAATGCAACTATTCATGTTCTCGAAAGCAGCATCTGACGAACCAAATTTTGACCCACTACACTTTAAATCAGTTAAACAAAATGTTTGGCGTTTCCTTGACATCCCGAAGAGATCAGACGAATGACTTTACTCTCAAATTATTTAAATTCCAAGCAATCGATCGTAAAAAGAACGTAATCAAGTTTTATCATGCCTCTGTCCTACTATAGCACACTTTTAAAACGTCTAATATCTTTAGTAGAATATAATTTGATAGTAAAAATTTTTTCCCAATACTGTACATAGAATCGATAATTTAGATATATATATATATATTTATATATATTTATATATTTTATTTTTTTTACTATATTTATATATTTATATAAAATTTTATAATTTGTATGTAAATGTATGTTTATTCTTTATCTACCCATAAGTATATATTAACATAAAAACAGACCCACACACACACACCTCAAAAATGCAGGACATCATATACCGATGTTACTGAAGGCCGCATACGTTTCAAGTTGACGATCGGCCGCTCCTTCCTGGGTAAGGTTTTCTGCGGTTTCCCTTACTCCATCGAGCAAATGCGGAAGGATTCCCACAATAGGACGCAGCCGAATTTCCCCCCCGATCACAACACAAACAGACACGTATGTAGTATATGGCCGCTGTTGGTCGCTGGTGGTGCTGATGCTGGATAATACATGCAATTTTAGTAGGGTTTTTAGGTAACAAATTTTTTCCCTACCGAGAAAATACAAGGCCTCTAAGTCTATAAAAGCCAGGTAATATTTAAATAAACCCATATGAGGTAAAAATTGTGAGGCGCATATGACGCCGTTCTATTTGTATAAAGAACATTAACTTTAAATTCAGTAAATTTAAATGATTCACCACTTCATGGAATATAAGAATCTAGAAAATTAAAAAAAATATAAAAAATTACATTTAAAAAACTTCAAGTTACTCAAAACAAATGCATAAAAATCGCCTACAACACACCACGATACACAAACCTCAAAAGAATACACGAACGAGAAGATATACCTTCATTACAGGAGCACGCATACCAACTCACATCACAATTCTACAACACTCTGAACCCGGATAATCCGTTAATTAAAGCGCTGGGTAATTATAACTCGCCAGCGGACCTCGCTTTCAACTACAAACATGGGATGCCCAAACACCTAATCTTGAAGTTCCATGAAAATGACGACAGCGCCAGTGAAGAATTAGAAGAAGAGGACGATAATTATTAGCGCAAAGTATCCTTTTTAATACAACAAAATGTTTTTATCCCACACGTTTTTTCTCCCAAATGCTTTTTTCTCACCGCAGGTAGATGTACAGACCACCGAAGCGAAAAGGACGCAGCCAAATTATGAAAAAAATGAAATATTTACATTCAGTAAATTACAAAGGTAAGCGGTAAACAGCGTAAAAAGTTCAGAACTTATTGTTTTTCTTTTTCTTGTCATTTGTATGAGGTTTTTTATCCAGTTAAGAATTTTTCCTCATAAAACTCATTAATGTAATATAAAATCAGTCAAGTAAATACAACCATCAGATGCTGATAGTAATAAGGCCAAATGAGCCGCAGTATTAGTCAGCTAGAAACATGAAAGGGTATTGTTATAAGCCCTAGCTAGTTAGAGGATTACGAAAGAATCCTAAAATCAAAAAAAAAAAACCTCATATTTACATTTGCAATGATGATGGACACTGCAATGCTGTCCGAAACGTTGGCGAAATAATGAGTTAGCGCAACACGGCATAGTACCCCAATAACAAAAAAAAACTATTTATATAATAAAATTTTAAAACTAAGTTATTTCTTCAAAACCATCAGAATGCCCGCAGTGAAAAAGATATAAGAGAAATCTACATGCTCTTTGCCAATCGCTCTTAAAATACGGAATTATCAGATGGGGAAGTGCAAACGACAACATATCAAAATCAACTCATTAAAACCCAAAAGACCTTGAAAATTATTTTGGAAGTTCCTGAAAGAATAAGCTTCGCATTCCATGGTACTAAACTCTACAAAAAAAAATTCCACTCTCATTCAACAGAAGGAGATCATAATAGACTGACACCGAATACAGATTGAAACAGAATCGACTAACCGAATAAAAAAAACACAATGTATTTTTTTTTTCTTAAATATATTTCTTTTATATAAAAACATAAATATGTTATACTCAAAAAACTAATTACAATAAAAATGTTTTCTTTTTAACGTAACAACCCAATTCAATATAGAAAAACGTTTCTCGTGTTTGAGTTGGGGAGTAGTGCCATTACAATATACATTGGGTAAAGAAAAGAAAAGAAAGAAAGTAAACGGAGCTGATAATATTGCAAGCAAAGGAACATAATAAATGGCGACAATAAGCTGTTGGTGGTTCGAATGCTGATATACTATTTCTTTACTTTTCTACTTTTTTTTCTTCTTAATTAATGATGAAAATAAATAGTTAATTACATACTAAGTACGCCCGATTAAAATTTGCATTTGATCAATTACTACTAATATGTACCTGTAATTAAAAGATACATAAAAAATTAAATCAAAACTTATAATTATTATTTGGTTGATCAAGAAGTTGTTTTATTTGTAATTTAAAGGCTTTATAATTTTTTTCAGATTTGATTTTATATGGGAGTGCATTAAAAAAATTTATATGTAGGGATTTCTAAGTTGCCACGTGATCTTGATCGGTTACTTATATTTATAATTATAACTAGCTGACGTGTACCCGGCTTTGATCAACTTTTCTCTACTTTCAATAAATACAATATTTGGTAAAAATATTAAAACATTGCAAAATAAGACTGTTTGCAGACGACGCACTAATTT
Source organism: Hesperophylax magnus (assembly GCA_026573805.1). NCBI lineage: Eukaryota > Metazoa > Arthropoda > Insecta > Trichoptera > Limnephilidae > Hesperophylax > Hesperophylax magnus. Next base: position 4,211,815 of record JAIUSX010000179.1, on the reverse strand, counting down.
ATATTGCAGAAGATAATTATGAGAAAACAATCAAAAAGATAAATAGTGACTTAGAAACATTGTCAAAATGGCTCAAACTAAATAAATTAAAACTAAATGTAAATAAGACAAAATACATGCATATAGGCAGAACAAATACGCATGAGGAACCAAAGGTTTCTATAAATGGAGAAATCATAAAAAAAGTGGAAGAAATTAAATATCTAGGTGTTATTATAGACTCAAAATTGAACTTCTCAAAAAATGCAGACTATACAATTAAAAAAATTGCAAAAAAAATATCATTTCTTGGTAGAATCAGAAACAAAGTAAATAAAGAAACATGCCAGATAATATACAATACAATTATATCACCACAGTTTAATTACTGTTCGAGTATTCTTTTTCTCTACAATAAAGAGAAAATGAAAAAAATGCAAATTCTGCAAAATAAAGCAATGCGAATAATACTTAAGCGCAACATATACACACGGATAAGAGACATGTTAAAGGAGCTGAATATTTTGACGGTGAAGCAAACTGTGTATTTGAATGTACTTATTTTTATACATAAAATTAACATAGGGATGATGTCTAAGGAACTGAAAAGAAAAATAAATTACAATAACGAGATACACGGACACGGGACGAGAAATTCTAAGCAAATTAGATTGCCAACAAGAAAAAAAACAAGCACCCAAAAATCTCTGATGTACCAGGCCGTTCAACTCTATAACAAAATCCCGAAGGAAATTGCTGTGATAGAAAATATTAATAAGTTCAAAAATGAATTAAGAAAATATGTCTATCTCAATTATTAATGTTTCTTTTTTTTGTGACTTTGAAATTGAAATATTTAAAGAAAGATTATGTTTGCCAAACAATGTACATGTTTATATGTTTATAAAACTATTAGCACACAAGAAGATGTGAGCTAACTTAAGATTAATAAAAAAAAATAAAAATAAAAAAAAAAATAAAAATATCTATGTACGTATACGTACAAAGAAATAAATATAATATCCGTATACATATATAACATATACTTCCGTAAGAAATTCTCTACATGTTAGTGAAAATCCTATCAAACTTCGATGGATAGCTTAGAAGAAATAAGCGAACAAATAAAAAACCACGGATGTTATACTATAACGAGAAACCAAAATATATTCACGATTACGAATTCACTGAAAGTTTATCGGGAGACATCCTGTAATCCAGTTTTAGGGCGACTAATGGAAAATACCCTTTATTATCCCAATCTTTAAAAAATAATTTCTCAAACGATCTACATAGGTATATATCTATATTACCGATTCCGTATTGGGAAAATTTGGTTGCAGTCAAATTATATTCTACTAAAGATATTTGACGTTTTTACAGTGTGTTAAAGTAGTAGATAGTCATGATAAAACTTGATTACGTTCTTCATACCATCGTTTGCTGAGAATTTAAATAATTTGGGAATAAAGCTATCCGTCCGATCTCTACTGGATGTTTATAAAATGTCAAATATTTTGTTTTACTGATATTAAGTGTGGTGAGTCAAGATGTGGTTCTTCAGATGCTGCTTTCGAGAACATAAATATTTGCAATCGGAACATGAAAAAGGTTTTTCTCCAGCGTGAGTCAGCATGTGGCTCGTCATACTGCTCTTTTGAGAAAATGAAGCGTTGCACAAAGAACACGAAAAAGGTTTTTGTGCACTGTGAGTTCGCATGTGTACCGTCAAACTTCCCTTTAAAGTACACGAATAGTTGCACTCTGAGCATTTAAAAGATTTTTCTCCAGTGTGAACCAGCATGTGGCTGGTCAGACTTCTCTTTTGAGGAAATGAATAGTTGCATAAGGAACATGAATAAGGTTTTTCTCCGCTGTGAGTTCGCATGTGTACGGTCAAGTTTCCCTTTAAAGTACTCGAATAGTTGCACTCTGAACATGAAAAAGGTTTTTCTCCAGTGTGAGATCGCATGTGTACCGTCAAGTTTCCCTTTATAGTACATGAATAATTGCACAAAGAACAGGAAAAAGGTTTTTCTCCTCTGTGGGTTCGCATGTGTACCGTTAAACTTCCCTTTATAGTACACGAGTAGTTGCACTCTGAGCATTTAAAAGGTTTTTCTCCAGTGTGAATCAGCATGTGGTTCGTCAGGCTGCTCTTTTGACTACATGAATAGCTGCACTCGGAACATTAAAAAGGTTTTTCTCCACTGTGAATTCGCATGTGTACCGTCAAGTTTCGCTTTGAAGTACACGAATAGTTGCACTCGGAACATGAAAAAGGTTTTTCTCCAGTGTGAGTCAACATGTGGCTGGTCAGATTGCCTTTATGAGTAAATGAAGCGTTGCACAAAGAACACGAAAAAGGTTTTTCTCCTCTGTGAGTTCGCATGTGTACCGTTAAACTTCCCTTTAAAGTACACGAGTAGTTGCACTCTGAGCATTTAAAAGGTTTTTCTCCAGTGTGAATCAGCATGTGGTTCGTCAGGCTGCACTTTTGAGTACATGAATAGCTGCACTCAGAACATGAAAAAGGTTTTTCTCCACTGTGAATTCGCATGTGTACCGTCAAGTTTCTCTTTATAGTAGACGAATAGTTGCACTCGGAACACGAAAAAGGTTTTTCTCCAGTGTGAGTCAGCATGTGGCTCGTCAGACTGCTCTTTTGAGAAAATGAAGCACTGCACAAACAACACGAAAAAGTTTTTTCTCCACTTTGAGTCTGTGGTTTTACATCGGTTTTACCTGGTGTATGGGTAATTCTTTCAAAGTTTTCTAAGCAGTCCTTTTTAACATCTGGCAGGTATATCTCGATTTCCATGTAAGGAAATCTCTCTTCATCTTCTTCTCGGGGTCCTAGTTCTGCCTTGATGGTATCACTCTCCACATTAAAGCTGCCTAGGAAAATAATAAGTATGTTGAACATCGAATTAAAATATAAGTTTTTTTTTAAGATTGAAGGTAGCATCGATTAACAATGTACAAGCGTGAATTTGGATAAGAGAATTTAAGGTAAATTTAAGAAATATGAATGACCCAAGATGTCTGCTACAGGAACCGATGCTTCAAGAAGGGAAAACCGTTTGCTTTTGAGCACTTTCTTGAGATACGCTCAGTATCGCCTGGTTTAACACACATAAAAAACGGATAAAATATAACTCCAAATATATTCAAAATTTTTATAGATATATTCCTATGAATACAATTCTCAAATGAAACGTGGCCGTGTTAAGTGACCACATCTGAAAAGCCAGTTGCTTCTCAGGTTCCACTTCTCTACCTCCTTCCATCCATTCCACCATCAGCATCACAAACACTCTCCACATGGTGGGGAGCAGTATTGACTTTAGTGCGGAAATCACAAAAACAATTCATCAAGTTGAAAGCGTGATGTAGTTTGGCTGTTTCCGGCAAGGATACATTTTATCTGAAAATGCCAAATATATGTATGTACGGTAAGAGAGGACGTTGTGAACAAGCATAATATGTCCTGCCTGCATGACAATTCAAAACGAACTGGGATTCCGAAAATCTTTTTTTTTACATATGCTATGCAACTAACTGGCAGTCCGAGAAGTCTCCGCACTTTTCCAACATTCCATCTTTACATCTGGGACGTCAAAATCCATATCCGTATACGGTATTTCACCTCCACCTTCTTCTTGGGGCCCTGGTTCCGTCTTTATGGAAACTGGTGTGTAAGAAGTTATGTAGTTGTTTTTTATGTTAGTGTAAAAAATGATTGTCGAAGGACCTTGAATGATTGAGCAATGCCCACTGCACATAAGATAATATTTGTTATATGGATAAAGGAAGGACTCACCATTAAGAAAGGGCACTTGTTTCTTCCCGTCTTTTCTTCACAACAATGTCACTTAACACAAGCGGATTGCACTATATCGTCGCGAATAATAATTTCGTAAGATAAGGGAGACGAGATCTCGAGCGGGTGCGGTTTATTGTTAGCGGTTCGGGTTATTGCAACATACTGACGTCAAAGGGCACATAAAAATTAGCAGGAATGGAAGGGAAGGTAGGAACAAAGGACAACAATACTATCTCAGTACAGTGGTCGCAGGTATGTGTGTATGTGTGCATGAGATGTATGTATAAATTAATGTCTATTGCGTATTGGCGCAACCATGCCCCCCGCCTGGAAGGGGATGAAAGAATCCACTTCCATAAACCATAAAAAGGGTCAGTACGCTTTAACGTTAAAACGAACAAAATTGTAGTAACACGCGGTAAAATTAATATTAATTTGTAAAAAGGTCAGAAAAATGTTAATATGTGATGCTATTGTACTAATTTATTAATAAATTAATCAGCGGTAAATTTAAACTAAATCAAATAGAATAATGTAGAAAATAAAAAAGAGGGCCATAGATGTACCATCTGATGACCAAGTTGCCAAAGACTATTATTGCGACGGTAAAGGGCAGAGTTTTACTACTGCTCTGCGGTATATGCCGGTGTTCGTTTTGACATCAGCAACACGGGTCACTCCGTCCAAACCGGGATATACGTTGACTATTATGCCAATAGGCCATTGAAGAGGCGCAATATTGTCACACTTGATCATTACAATTGTGCCTGCCGTTACCGGGTTTGAACTCGTGTTCCATTTCTGCCGCGATTGTAAAGTATTTAAATATTCCATACGCCAGCGGTTCCAGAAAGTCTGGACGAGATGATCGACGAGATGCTTCCTTTGCAGTAAGTTTACGGACTCGTTGGACAAGTCAGCGGCGGGTAGAGATTTTAACGGCGTAAGTGTTAAAAAATGCGCGGGTGTTAAAGGTAACGGAGCTGAAACATCGGTGACACTAAGTACCGACAGCGGACGTGAGTTTAAAATTGCTTCAATCTGAGAAAGCACTGTCTGCATCTCTTCGTAAGTCAGTAGAGAGGTGCCTACGATTTTATTTAAATAACTCTTCAGGCATTTAATGTTACTTTCCCAGATTCCACCAAAGTGTGGAGCAAAGGATTACGAGACTCTATTAGATCGAATAAAGAGTTTAAATGAGACTTAGCTCCCACGAAGTTCGTTCCATTATCGGAGTACATTACACTCACAGGACCTCGTCTAGATAAAAAACGCTTGAAAGCGTTGAGAAAGACTTCGGTGGAAAGATCTGAAGCGAGTTCGATATGAACCGCACGGGTCACTAGGCAGATAAATATGCAAATGTATGCCTTTTGACTTCGGACCCCCCGACGTCTATATGGGATTATTTGAAGCGGGCCAGCGTAGTCAACACCTGTGTGTAGAAAAGCCTTGGCTTCGCGGACGCGACAAGCGGGTAAATCTCCCATTATTGGGAATTGTGGTTTAGGCTTAACCTTGAAGCACGTATTGCACCGGTGCACGCGCTTCCGGATCAGATTACGCGAGGAAAGTATCCAGAATCTTTGTCTTAGCAGAGACATGAGTAAAGTGGGACCCGTATGTAGGTTCTTGATATGATAGTAATCTATTATTAAATCGACTACATGATCACGCGCGGGTAATAGAATGGGATGACGACTGTCAAATTCTATTTCAGCGTTTTTTAATCTGCCTCCTACCCTTAGAATACCGTGATGAAGAAACGGATTCAATTTTGCAATAGCTCGCCGAACCTTCTTCCCATCATTGACTGCCTTTATATCTTCGGAGAAATGTTCTTGCTGTATTGATTTTATAACAGCTATTTCTGCAGTTATGATATGACTTAATTCGAATGTTCGCGGTAATTTCTTAATGAAACGAAAAACATAGATTACAATCCGAATTAATTTTGGCCATGAACTAACACGAGTAGCTAGTGCACACAGTAAAGGTGGAGCAATTGTTTTGAGGCGGTTATTGTTTTGAACGGACATCAAAACTTTAGTTTTCAGTTCGGGTGGATCAGATACAGATTTCGAATCAAAACGCTGTAAAGGCCAATCATTTTTAGGTAACTGAGCGAATGCGGGGCCATTAAACCATAACGGATGGTCTATGAGTTGAGCGGGGGTAAGACCACGCGACAGGCAGTCGGCGGGATTGTCTTTCCCTTTTATATGATAGAAGCATTCAGCCCCCAGGTGTTTTTGTATTTGTGACACACGATTGGCAACGAAGGTCTGCCATTTCGCAGGCGGTGAATTTATCCACGCTAGAGCAACCGTGCTGTCGCAAAAAGCTAAGGTCGTATGAGCTCTTGAATTTGATGCGTAGGTATTACTGACCGTATGCATTAATCGCGCAAGTATTAGTGCTCCACATAGTTCTAATCGCGCAAGTGAAATCGTCTTAGCAGGAGCGACTTTGGATTTGGCACATAATAAACTAATTGTGGTTTTATCAGTATTCGGACAGTAAATATGTAAGTAAATAACACCTCCGAATGCGCGTTCACTTGCGTCGGAAAACCCGATAAGGGTTAGTACACATTGGTGTTCGATTCCTACAAAACGAGGAATTTTAATAGATTGCAGCAATGGCAATTCTTTTTCAAACTGTCGCCAAAGCGTGACAACAGTTCCAGGAGGAGTATCGTCCCAATCAAGCTTGTATTCCCAAAGAGACTTAATTATAAGCTTGGCTAATAATACAACTGGTGCAACGAAACCCATCAAATCCCAAAGACGAGCAATCGTCGAGAGAATGTTTCGTTTAGTACAAATTCTTTCGTTGGAGTTTACAACAAATACGAAATTATCTGAAGCGGGTATCCAATGAAGCCCTAGTATTTTTAGGTTTTCATCAGGATTAAATTCCACATGTTCCTTAACACGACGAGCTGAAGGAATCGTGGACAAAAGATTAGGAGAATTGCTAGAGAACTTTACAAGGTCAAATCCTCCAGAAGCGAACAGCTGAATTAATTCCGTCGATAACTCGGAAGCTTCCTCGACCGACGAACAACTGGTGACGAAATCGTCCATATAGAAAGAGCCATTTTCCACCAAGTTTGCAGCAAGTGGAAAACGAGGTCGTTCATGCGACGCGAGTTGGCGCAGTGTACGCATTGCCAAAAATGGGCTACAAGACATGCCGAATGTGACGCGATTAAATTCGAACAATTGTAAAGGGTCGCTATTGTTAAATCTATAAAGTATTCGCTGATAACGACGGCATTCTTCTTGCACTACAATTTGAAGATACATTTGTTTTATGTCGGCGGTTATAGCTACTGCAAACAATCGGAACTTTGTAACATATTATCGTGGATGGGTGATGAAAGGATAGTTGTATTAATTAATGATGGGTCTTTCGATTGTGACATTAATTGGTAAAATTACCGAATACAACTATCTAGTCATCCACGCACATGCAATAATTCAAAGTAGGTAGGTAGTGATGAGAACTGATAAGGATGATAAAAATAGAATACTTTAAATATCAACAGACGCTAATTTATTAAAACAATAATTAAAATGTTTAATCAAATAAATAAACATGAGACTCTATCAAATAATTTAACTCAGAGCGTGACAAGAATGTACGTGTAAATAACGCCATCTTGATAAAATTTTGACTAAGGAACATGTGACATTAATGAATTTAAAAACACTTAATCTTGTAAAGAATGTCTGAGCGGGCGCCAGCGAGTTATAAAATAACTACGCAAGAAGTTAAAATGAGTAATCCCTATTTAAATTATAAGTACATTGTTAAAAGATATAAGTGAAAAAGACCTTCCGTAGTTTGCACAGTAGACCCTCATAGCTCCAGCGTTGTACGAACACACCGTAATCCCACGAGTCCAGCAAGCAACTGAAGTCGATGAAGTGCCGCTCCGCACTCCTAGCTCGAAACAGTCGTGCCAATTTAAGAATGTTGACCAATGATTATCTTAATCGGGTAGGAACTGCCCGTCCAGAAGTACGCACTGCTACAACTTAAGTATAATCCGAAACAAATCACCTTGTAAATTCTTACCGGTATGTAGAATGTCGTTGAGCGAGTAGCCCGAATCGGATTTCATACTCGCGTCCAGAACCATGCGGATTTTGGTAGTTAATTTGTCCTCGCGAACTACAATATGATGCGGAATGACGTAATGGGGTAAGTCAGAATTATCGACAGGCGAAATGTACCCTTTCTGTAGGAATTCGCGCAATATTTTGTCGTACTCTAATTTTATAGCGGGTTGAGCTATTAATCGGCGTTCGAGAGATCGGAACCGGCGCTCAGCGGCTGGCAACGATTCACCGAGGATAGAAGGACTGTTGCGAAACGGCAACGCAACAATGTAACGACCTGTCGTGTCACGGGAAGTGGTGAGTTTAAAAATGTCTTTACATTCCTGTTCATCAGGCGTTGAAAACTTCTCGTCCGGAATGTCTTCCAATTCAAAGAAGCGCGAAAGGCAAAAGTCATCATTTTTCGCGAACGTACAAAATGATGGTGTGGCGTTTATACTTGGGGTTTCAGTCATCGTTGGAGCAGTGCCTAGGATGAGATAGCCCAAAGTAGTTTCGATAGCAATTGGCTGGCCGGGATAACGTGATATTTTGTTTGCTTTAAAAATGCGAGCAAACATGTCACATCCCAAGATAATATCAATTTCACCGGGCGAGCAGAAAGTATTATCTGCTAAGGGCAAATTGTCAAGATACGACAACGAGGCGCGGTTGACGTTAACAGTAGGCAACTCACTAGTTATAGTTTCTACTACATAAGGTTCAATCATATACGAGTGAGTGTCGTCGTAGCGGGAGTATAATTTTAGACAAGTCATGCCCTTTGTCAAATTTCTTGAGTCGCCTATTCCCGTGACGTACGTGCCTTGCGATGATCGCACCGTGAGATTCAAACGTAAACAGCATTTACGCGTAATAATATCTCTTTGGGAGCCGCTATCTATCAGAGCGCGTATTGTCTGCACCTGGCCCTTAGCATCTCGGGTAGTGCAAACGGCAGTTCCTAAGAGTGCAGTAGTATTTGCTCTAGTAAATGAATTTGTCACGCACAGTGATACCGGGCTTGCAGAATTTGAATCGTCATTATCGACGTCTGCTGGCGACGCGGGAGACGGTATTTGGTCTCGTTGTGGTTATCGCTGATCAGTTTGTTTGAAATGCAACAAACTATGGTGGTTGAGAGTGCATGATTTGCACGTACTCTTTGATTTGCACGCTTTTGTGCCGTGCCTAGTACTGAGGCAGTTAACGCAAACTCGTATATTCAATGACTTAATCAAATTAAATCGCTCGCGTGGTTCTAAACCGGTAAATTTAGAGCATTGATACAAAGGGTGCGATCCCCGTTTACAACAAAAACAAATTTCGACAGAGTGATTGTCGCCCTTTTCGACATTAATAAATGCCTTTGCGGAATTATTATTATTTGAGCCAAGACGGCTCGACGTAGGTTGTGCGATTTGCGCGCGATTAAGAATTCGTTGCTGTCCTCTCACAAAATCAATTAAATCAGAGCTGGACGGGAAACTTTCATCATTCCGAATAGACGATTCGAAAGCCTTCACTGTCTCTATGTCAAGACGTTTAAGGCACAGTTGTAGCAATATAAATTCTGCGAGATCCTTGATTCGTAACTGTTTCAGTGCGGCAATGTTAGTCGCGTATGTATCTGCAAATTTTTCTAACGAAGCGGGCGTAACCGAAGTAACAGCAGGTATTTTCAGCAATCGATCAAAGTATGACTCAGCGAGAACGCGTGGATCATTATATTTGGTGCACAATGCGTCCCATGTCACTTGGTAATTTGTACCGGTAGGTGTTATAGTTTTGCAAATATTTAAAGCTTTTCCCGTCAACTTGGACATCAGATACTGCATCTTTTCTGAATTATCCAATGAATTATTTAAATGGATAGCCGAGATATAAGTCTCATGGAAAAGAGGCCAATTTTCTAATTTTCCGTCAAAGCACGCTATTTCTAAAGGCGGTAATTTAATTTGACGGCGAGGTTTTTCAACTGGATTGGCCAGCATGTTCGCTTCGGTATATTTAATAATGCCGAATATTTCCTCAAAAGCATTTAATTGAGAATATTCAGCGACTGCTTCTGGGTTCAATTCCAGTTCACAATTAACCTTTTCATCTAGAAGCGTTATAAATTCAGACCGAATTCTTTCTAATGTACTTGCGCCTGATAAAAAAGATTGCCGATTGTTAACACTATCAGAAGCCTTCTTCATCTTGTCGAAGACTGATTGTAAACATGCAAAATTAGCGGCCAATTTTGCATTTAAACGTTTCAAGAGTCTTTCGTCCCGTGACGACCCGGACGCGCTTGTAGCCATTTCTGATTCTGGTTATTTTATTATTGAATACGGTAAAAAATAATATAATAATAATATTTATATAAAATAAATTGATTAATATTAAATTTTTATTCAATAAATTAACTTTTATGCCCGTAGGGTTAACTCAGTGCGGATGCCGTGAAGGGTTAAGTATAGATAATGCAGGTAGAACAAATTTATCACTTTACGTCTTATTGAAGTATTATTCTTTTTATGTATAATACATCCAATACTGGGATGTATTACAATAAACAAATTATTTATAATGAAATGCGGTTAATTTTAAATGCGGTTGATATAACAATATCGGTATTATTATTAGAAATAGATATCAAATAGCGGTATTGGCATATATTTAATCTATTCTATTTGCGGGTAAATATGTTATTTCCGTTTAAACCATCCAGTAATATCGGATAGGAATATCCAGAAATAAAATGCGGGTAGTTATTAATTGATTACGCGGGTATGTAAAACGCAATAACACTCTTATGGTTTATTACCGAAATTACGGAAATTACGGAAATTACGGTTCAATATCAGGCTCGTTTGGGCCAACTATGGTGTGTAAGAAGTTATGTAGTTGTTTTTTATGTTAGTGTAAAAAATGATTGTCGAAGGACCTTGAATGATTGAGCAATGCCCACTGCACATAAGATAATATTTGTTATATGGATAAAGGAAGGACTCACCATTAAGAAAGGGCACTTGTTTCTTCCCGTCTTTTCTTCACAACAATGTCACTTAACACAAGCGGATTGCACTATATCGTCGCGAATAATAATTTCGTAAGATAAGGGAGACGAGATCTCGAGCGGGTGCGGTTTATTGTTAGCGGTTCGGGTTATTGCAACATACTGACGCCAAAGGGCACATAAAAATTAGCAGGAATGGAAGGGAAGGTAGGAACAAAGGACAACAATACTATCTCAGTACAGTGGTCGCAGGTATGTGTGTATGTGTGCATGAGATGTATGTATAAATTAATGTCTATTGCGTATTGGCGCAACCAGAAACTGTATCCGGATTTTGTAAATCCATGGCACTGATGTGGAAGGATTTGATAATTAGTACAAGCCCAATGAAATAAACCTGAAAAATAACATAGTTTTAACGGAACTATTATTTGAATGTGTTCAGAATATTCTGTCAAAACAATGATATCGTATGCAAAACGCATATTTGGAAATAAGGATATAAGAACTTTGACTAAATTGACCTAGAAGCCAACATTTGAAATCGGTTGAGAGAATTGTCGACAATCTTCGGATAACTCAGTATATACTATATCCATACCTAAAGTTAAACCAGCAAACATTTCATTGCGTCCGCCATTACATTTTTATCAGAATATTGGTTATCGATATTTGAAATTCTTGTAAAATGGTAGACGTCTAATTGACAGTTTAAAAATCTTCAAAAAAAAACGCCATTGGACTTCCTAACTTAGGTTTCGATTGGCGTAAGTTAAGATAAGTTGCGTTAGAGACAGCGCAATTGTAAATTTGAGTATTCCATAGCACAAATTAAAGGACAGTGGTCGCTCAGTTTGATTTGAAATAACGGGCGCTACCAAAATTAATAGCGAATATAAGCATCAGTACTTACCAACAACAATCACAAGAATGGGATTATAAATTTATCTGCGTGGGCTGAATAGCTTAACGAACATAATGTATATCGATGTAAAGAGATTTAAAACAGGATGAAATCACTAGCAGTAAAGGAAGCATACGTCAAAAAAATATATTTATGCATAGACAACAATAATGAAGTCATAGACATTATTCTACTCAATCTATCATTATATTTATTTATTTTGCTAAAGTCGCATATAAAGAAATAATTTCGAAAAGAATGAAAATTTAAAAGTGAAAACAAAACAGCGAAAATGACAAAAAAAATTGACTCTCTTGATCCACATAAGAACTGAATCAGTCAGAATTGCCCCAAAACAAGGCCCGTTTTTAATAGGAATTAGCGAATAGGCCCGTGCCGTAATACGTTATATTTTAGATTGTCGTTTATAATTGGAATAGGAATAGAATATAATACGTCCATAGAAGTGACAATGCCGCTGTAGCTTGTATAATATATGTCAACTGTAAACCTAGAGTATATTCTTCCTACATCTTATAAAAGTCATATTGTATTATGTATATAAATAAATATTGAAACGATGGATTCATCAGACATTGTTGCATGTGGAACGTTTTTGTCAATTCTGGGGCTAGCACACCTGCAATAGGGAAATTGCTCTTCTAAAGCAACTAGAACCTTTAACCTAGCGATTTTTCATCTACTTCCGTATGAGCAAAGTGAAATATCATAGTATTTGTGAACGTGACATAAGAAAAGAAAATACACTTCTTCGGTAGTCGATTGGTCAGAGAAAAACTTTCAGTTCGTTTTATTGTACACTTGCCATAATGTACATAATATTGAAAAGAATTAAATTTAATACATTTAATTTTATTCGAGAACCACATAAAAAGTGCTTATGCGTATCCATCTGCTCGAGTTCTGCTTCATTTTCAGCTGAATGTATATGTATTTTGATATTTATCTGTTTTCGTTAGTTCTTAATTCGGTAGAATAGCGATATCCATTTAATTTAAAATTATGATATTAGGCCCCGTGTGTTTACACAGTAGTATGGATTAGACACGAGACGAGCAAGGTGTGTGCACTGGAAAAGGAAAGGAAAGGAAAATGGAAAGGCTTCGGGTTCAATATAATAACGCTTACCGATTGATGTTCGGACTCCCCAGGCACTGCAGTGCCTCCTCGATGTTAACAGAAGGGCGAGTTCCAGGATTTACAGTTCTGTTAAGAACCAGAATTGCAGGACTGAGGGAAAGGATAAACCATTCCAGAAACACTATTATCATAGAATCCTGTCTGACTTCAGGATCGAGCATTGAAGACCATTGGAGAAAGATACTTGCTCCCACAATCTTAGATCCGATGGATTTCCGTGCTTCTCTGCTTTAACTTAATTTCATTTTCTATTTAATTTTTAATTTTTTAATCTCTTTTTATTTATGTTACTTTATGTAAATATTATTTGTACTTATATCCTCTATGGGATGTGTGGGATTGCACTAACCTCCCCACATCCTGGAATAAAGAATTTATTATTATTATTATTATTATTACTACCACAGAATTGTGGGGCGGTCAATCCAAAAACAAATGAAATTAAAACTTAATCCTCGTGTAAAAAATGCATCTGGCTATTAAAAATTAACACAAAATAGCCTAAAGATAGCCCACATAGTAAAATTGATACGTGCCACGAAAACTTATAGAAGTTGCAAGGTCATTAGGATTTTGATTTTGTGTTGTTAAGTTTTTGCTTTGAATAGTTTTAAGCGAACTGTTAGTAAGAAAAAAGAAGATAATATTGGCAAATCGAAGAAAAGAGATTGTTCGACAAGTAGTCTTCTTTCAACGAATTCGTAAACAAAACCTAATGTGAAGACAGCAAAACATACGACGACAATAGCACAAACGAAACTCTTTACCTCGTTATTATTAATAATGATAGTAATGAAGAAATGGAAGTAGATTTGGAAATTAATTGGAAAATTAATTAATCCAAATCTCAAGGAGAAAATTGAAAATTGAGTCCGTAGCTGAACAGATATTGGAGAAATTTAAAACTGACAATGAATCAAACGTACATTTCTACGAAAATGTACTTTTGAAATCAACTTTCTTCGATAAAATGTGTGTCTTGATAATTTTAACTGTTCCTGCAAACACAGTGCTGAATATGTGCAAAGCTTTTTGTCGTTTGGACAAATTGTAGATTGAAGAACATTGTAAAATATTCTAACCATGTTGTCTTCTGCCAACCATTTTGTGTCACGATTCCTCAATAGAAATCGACTTTTCCCTTTTTGAATGCCTTAAAAAGGCTGAATACACTTCAGTTTGCTCTTTATTATATTAACAATGCTGCTAAAGAGCACAGCATCCTGTTTATTAAACGTTAGTTTTGTTACCAAGATCTCGCAGCTACAAAAACAGTTTTTGGTCAAAGAATAATTAATAAACTACACCGCGCAATTTTCGTGCAGTTTTCCCATTTTGTTATCACTTTATACTTCTATTGACTCTGATGATGATGACGCGGTTAATGATTTAATGGCCGATTACCTTCTGAAGGGATCAGTCTCATACAGAAAGAATGTATATTTTGCTAAGATGTTGCACGCTGTTGCTGTGAATGTTAAATAAGAAAGTAAATGTCTTCAAATTGTTCACATTTATTGATTAAATTGAAAAGTTACCACGAAAATAAGACTGCTTTTAAAAACAAGCGCTTGAGTATATTGGCAGAAATTTAATTGAATGCTGCCGGTATGTAATGCAGTTTTAGAAGACATGGTTGGTAAGAGTTTACGGTAGAGAAACAGAAAATTATTGTCACTAAAAAATAACCTTTCCTCATCTGTGGTGTGTATTTACTACACATTGCTTGTAATAACTTTATAAATATAACAAAATTCTGCCTTCAGATTTTAGATATTCCTTCGTTATACATTTATGCACTCAATTAAAAAAGAATATTCAAATTCAATTAATACATCACAGATTTTTGTTAAAAATCGGGAACAAATACACCAATAATGTACAATGATTGTGCAAGGAAATGACACGCTATTGATGTCCCGCTTTAGTTCGCTATACGGGATCATTAGAAATCCACACGCCCGCAGTTGTATTTAGACCATCGATACCTACGACCGCATAGCTGAGTGTGTGCAGTCCAGCGCCTGTTGTGCCAGCCGACGAGCCGAGCAAGTCGGTCGCGGGCCGTCGTTAGATAAGGACTCCTCGCACGTTTTTTATTATCTGTCGATGGTTTTTTCATGTTTTCAGCAAATAAATTACCACTTCATGATTATCACTTTTGATATAAAATATAATAAACATAAGCGATTAACTATGAATATTTATATTTTTCCGTTATTAAATCTCTTATTTTGAGATGTGTATTGACTACACAGCACCGTAACGAGTGGATTTTTTTACCACAGTAAGGGAAAGGTTAAAAAGTCTATCGCAAACGTCTGTCAAGTTGTATTTTGGGTTTTAGTTGATAATTCTTTAAATTTTAGTGGTAAATAATTATCTCTAATACCGGACTAGTTTCTCCCTGCTATGGGCAACTATAGACTGGTAAGCAGTACATTTACACTTATGAAATTGCTTTAATAAATTAATATCTATTTCAGGGTTGTGAAAGATTTATTCTGTACTTACAATGTTAGAATTTTCTAGTTTATCACTTCACTTTATTGATAGTGACATGTAATCAGTCGGTTTGTATTTATTGCAATTTAAGAAAATTCTATGGTTTTATTTAATTTGTGTGAAAACCGCACAAAAGCCCCAACAGTCCTAGCCAGTGGAACTATCGCATCCCCAATTGGGGTATTTTGTGAGGCTAAAGGTGTAGCAGTCTCGCTTGTTAAGTACGTACCGTATCGACAGACAGCATTCTCAAGTTGCCGTCTTCTTTGCGATCTAGCTGCGCAGCATTTGGAATTTGTTCCGTCAGTTGTGGCTCGAGACTCGTGTGACAAGGAACGGTGTGAAGATTTGCCGACTTTGGCGGACTTTGAAAATACATAAGAGGCCCTTTAAATTGAGATTGATATTTTATACTATTTGTTCAGAATTATCTAATTCTGAGCTGGCGCCCATTTATTTCTTTATAGCATCATTTATTCTTTCGTAATTTCAACTGTCATGACTTGCATTTTTAACTATCGAGAATATTTATCTCGACACGCCTTGAGATATAACCTTTTATAATGAGTCTCTTGATTTATTTATTAACTTCCTTGAGCTATGTGTTTAGTAACCGCATTTTATATAATAAATGTGATATTTGTTATGAGAGTTTTTATTACTTGGTGCAAGCATTTATTCTACCCACATGTAACCTCGAATTCCTTTTAAGGAAGTAATTAATATTGGTAAGAATAATTGCTACAAAGGTAGTGGGGATAGGGAGGGGGAAGATATGGGTAAGACAAAGGTGGAAGTACATGCATATTCAAATCTAGTTACCATATAGGCTTAAGTCATTACAAGCAACGTTTGGATTCTACATGGTGGGCTTTCACTAGGGCAATACTGAAAGCATCTACCGCCCTGCAACTTGATATTATATATTTTTCTTCTTTCATAAATATTACAGCATCCGTTGTCGAAGGGTAAGGCTCTAGACTAGTAAACCGCAGGTGGGGGTTCAAATCCCGTGCGCAAGTAAATGTTAATAGATTACATTGTGATATTTCACAATTTACTGACCAGAAGTCATTTCGAGTGTTGCTTGAAATGACTTTGGCCTTGTTTGGTGACCAGATCTGAATAGCTAGGTATTTCCTCACCTTCCTCTTCCCCTTCCACATCTCCTTCCCCTCCCCACTACCTTTAGCCTTACAACATAGCAGTAGCGGCTCGTGACTTTTGGGTATACTATTAATTATAATATTATCACTCTAGTACACCTACAAGTTACGAGCCCCCACTCCAACATACCCCATTTGTCATAGTCTCACTGGTTCCAGATGATTAGGAGCAGTTGGGACTGTTGTGGTAAATTCACATAGAAAAATCAAAAACAGGAATATCTGAGGTTACAGTTAAAAATACTTTACTCCACGTTTAAGTTTTAAAAATACCTTGTTTTTTTCACTATTTTCCAAAAATTCGTTTTATTTCGAACCCTTTGACATACAAACGAACCCATTATTTATGGTAAGGCAAACACCACGATTTAACCCTAAATGTAAATGTACTACATAAAATCATAAATTAGGAATTATAACCTTCACTTACATCTAAAAATTCCATAATATCCGAAATAACATCCGTACCTGGTTTAGAAGTGGTAGGTTTTTAAAACTTATTTAAAAAAATATTTTTATAAATATATCCATCATTTACGGACCATCCTGTGCAACAAACTAGCTACGCTGTAATCGCCAATCGCCAGTCGAGATTCAGAATCGAGGAGTTATGCTCGTTATCGGCCCGCCTTCCCTGTTTTGTATGGGAAAAGGTGCATTATTATCTAAATTCATTAGAATATTAACTACGACTAAATTTATGGAATTATTTAGATAATGACTTCTGAAACACGTTGAATATATTCCCCCATAATTATTACTAAAACAAATTACGCAATATTATGCCATTAACATCCTTTAATAAGCAAAACAAATTGAGGGACCCTAGTGACCCCCCTTCGGATCTTATGTGATTTTTTTCTCTCCGGGACGAAAAGGTTAATCTAAAGATAAAAAAAACGGTAATAAACTTGTTTACTCATTATATTAATACGCCTTACCATGTAAGGTCGGAACAGTGAAAGACTTGACTTGTTATCACTTAAAATTGCCGATTTTACCAAACTAAAAATGATTTGGCGTGATATGGTAATTTTTGGTTTGATTACCAAACGCGCCATATGAAAAAATGTTCACTCTCACAACTGAGTCAGAGCGACAGTGAATTCTAACACACACTTGCATAAAGGGCACGCAAATCAACATCGTGACGTTCGTGCTAATCGTTAGGAAAAGGAACGCACATTGAATATTGTATTTTATGCGTTTCAAAGAATATGACAGTTCAAAAAATACAATGCGACAAATTTACGTGAAAAAAGAGTATTTGTGAGTACTTACCGTTTTTGTAGCTTCCTTAGATTATTGCAATGCTTCAAGTGTGTCGGTATTCTACTTTTAGACCCAGAAATGAAACATTTTGATGGCATTTTAGAAATATATACGTTGTGAAACATGGAGCGATAGTTTCACCACCGTTCACGTGGCCTTCTCTCCCGTAATAAGTAAAAGACTGTGAAATGTGTTGAAAATTTGGTGCAAGATGAAGTATTTATTTAATTGTTAATATCCACAGATATCATAATGATAATAAGAGGCCGTACTTCTACAGATGTGTGTATTATATACATATTTTAATTTAAAAATATTGTGTAAAACCGTTTTTTATGCGATAATCATGGATCGAAGTTTTAAAAGTGGGTTGTATGGTGTATCAATGTTTTTATTTTTTATAGTCGAATGCCTACAACAACTACAAAAAAAATAGGCAGACTGAAAAATAATAGTCCATTAATTGGTATCAAAAAATATGAAGTCTGAGAATGACATACAAAAGGTAGTATTAAGCCGTTTTAGAGAGCCGTTTTCCAGCAAATCACCATTCTGCCTTATAACCCATTCTTAAAGGATTTTCAAATCATTGAAATAGAAAGGGACCAAGATTTTATTGAGAAAATGTTACACAAATTAATAAGTTTTAATGAAGATTACTTTAAACCAGCTTTGTTAAAGAAGCATGTTTACAGGGACAACCTTTGGTAAGCTGACAGAGGGAACGGCCCCACTAGGAATTGGCACAATCAGGAAACCGGCTGAAGGGCGTGGGCATCTGATTTCGCTTACGGTCAGGCTGAAGCCCTTGTGCATTCTCCTGGGACCTGCCAGTTGTAATGTGGATTACCAATTCTGCCCAAGTGTTTCTTTAAACCATATGTATTTCCAACACAATTTACAGGTGCTTACAGTATACAGACAACTACCTTGCTGCTTCTTCCTGCCTCTTAGTTTTTGACGTACTTACTTGACGCCCTTCCGCTCCCCCTCCGGCAACTCGACGCTTCCATCCTTAAGGTCTGTCCCCCCACTCACTATCCATAACCGAGAAACAGACTAAAGGACAGAGATTCGTTCACGGTCAGTCCGACAGCATTCTCGCTGGTACTGCCACATGACGAGAGAGGTATCCCACCCGATATTAGCGTTCTTCACCATACTTGTTTATGTTCATTTCTTGCAGATGCTTGCAGCCAATACCAGCTTCTTGTATGTTTATGTTTTTAATTACTTTATATTATTATATCATTCGCATTTTCTTTATTGCTTCCTAACACCGACACTGGAGGTCTAGATTCGTTCAAACTTAAATGTAGATTCGGAGCCTTGAAGGAGTAACCATCTGTTATTTATACCAGGGCGGGTATGTGGTGGATAACCTCCAATGCCTTTGTTTACTAACAATCACTATCTTGTGTATTTGTAAGCACTTGCATACTGCTACCATATGCACGGACATTGGTGGTATAGCTTCGTTTTATTAAATGTACAAACGTTCTTATACAACAACAACAGCGTCCTTGTGAGAGCCTTGAAGGAGTAACCTTGTGTTACTTATACCAGGGCGGTGGACAATCTCCAATGACTGTACAGAATGTAAATAAGTAGTAATATAAATACATTCAAGCTTTGGACAATTACACTACCAATACCATGCAGAAAAGCTTTCAACAGTTTAAAACTTGAAATTAAAATTGAGGAAAATAAAAATAAATTCACACACAAAATTACAAAATGGATTAAAGAACAAAAAAGACAATATTACCAAAATTTCATAGCATAAAATAAAAATAAAACCTACACGTAACACACAAAACCAATATAAGCACACATCACTCACAAACACACAAGATTATTTTCAATGTACTATTTTTTCATTTTAAATATATTATTATGTTTTATGTATTTTTAATTTTAAATGTATAATTTTTCTCTTTAAATGTATAATTTTTCTCTTAAAATGTATTATGTAGTTTATATTTTCATATTATAAAATGAAGGCCTCAGCACGGGCAAACCACCCAGTGAGGCCTACATTACTGGAAAACTTGGATTGTAAAAAATATTGTACCTAATAAAATAAATAAATAAAAATATAATCTAAAATTTGAACAATATTTACATTAACAGTTTTTTAAGTAAAACTTCTTTACGCACGCTCGACACTTGGGGGGTAAACTGGTGTCTTACGAAAAGCGTTACGAAAAATCACATGCCAACGCTAATCGATGAAACGGTGATCGAAGGCGGGAGAAGGAGAAGGAGCTAGCTAACGAGTACTACCGTATTTCTTTTTTTAGCATTATATACAGCGTGTACCCGGCATAAGTTAGTGAAGTTTTACTTCACTCGTGTGGTCTAAAGCAAACTCTTTTTTTTTACATACAATTTATTAAGCATCTCTATCTATTATACTTGATCTAAAATTACACAACATGCAACATATAAATATTATATCCGACGAAAGTATTGTCTCGGTATAGTTCATGGGGGATTTCAAAATATTATATGTTTTTAAAAGTCCTATTACTCTTTCTATGTGCACCCTTTTGCTAGCAACTTTTCTGTCATTTTCTAAAACACTCCTAGTGATTCTGTTTGTTTTTTTTTTTAAATGTAGGAATGTTTGTGGTGACACCATATGGTGCAAAGATGTCCTGGACATTAAAACATTTGTCAGTCATAATATAATCACCGGGATAAAAGATAAACACAGGGATAAAAGGTTGCCTTTTTCAATGATCTGGCAATCACTGGCAGAGCCTGCATAGCTTGGAGACACATAATTTATGAGGCCACTAGGGGTAGCGCCGATAAGTAGTACTTTAACAGTATTTCTGTTTTTATAGGTAGAAAAGGTTGCTTGCTGGGCAGTCGGTAGTGTAGGCCGTTTAATTGGACATTCCGTGCCGTCAATCATTAACCTCGTGTTAGGGTATTTGTCTCTAAAATCAGTTGGAGAAAAAAAATACGTTTGATTTTGATGTCCAAAGGTTGAACTCTTTCCATTGCAGTGATATGAATTTCACCAATGTAATAAACATATTAGAAACGTCTTTAATAGATATAAGAAACATTCTTGGAAATTCAAAAAATGTTTTGTGTGTTCTCAATATCATTAATGTTACAAAAAAATTGTTCAAATGCATTTATATTATTGGGAGGATTACCATAAAAGTATTTTAAACAGTGTGAGGCTTGTCCTAAGGATTGAAAAACAAACAGCACTTTCTCGTATGACTCTAAACCGGTATAAAAATGAATTGAGGCAGGGTCTTTCTTGAAGGTCATTATACTGAACTCAGAGTGTTTTATGGTTTGACTTGAAAATTCTCTTGTTAACCTTTCCTTTGTATTATCTGTCTGAGTGTCTTTATCTAGAGTCGGTCTATCACACGGAGTATCAAAAGGCAATATGACTTCCACTGCCACGTCTTCTATATTCACAGGCAACGCCGCGTGTTCTAGATTCACAGACAACGCCGGGTCTTCTAGATTCACAGGCAACGCCGCTTCATCTTGTGGTTTTGTAGAATTTATATATGATTTTTCACGTTTCAGATGCCTTTCCAGTCTGTTTCTTAATTCTAAATTACTTCCTTCTACTTTTATCCAGGGAAATATTGAAGGAACTACACCTTTCAGTAGCTTTTGCCTGTACAGTACATCTGAAAATAAAATTAGGATCAAACTTTCATACTTGCATGATATAAAATACAAAACGGTCTACGTTAAGAAATAATAACAATTTGATTTTTTTTCCTAAAAGACTTCTACTGAAAATTAAATTACATTAATTTTTCTGTACAAAACTCTTTTTTTAATTTTTTACTCTTCTTCAAAACTACCAATTGGCGATCCCTTTATGAGTTTAATAACTCATGGGAATACAACATCGTTTGTTGTATGTTAAAAAAAAAAGAAAAAAACAAATACGAGATACACAGACATTAGACGAGAAATGCAAAGTAAATTAGATTGCCAACAATGAAGAATCAGCCGCCCATATATCTCGTGCCAGACAGTTTGATAACCGTGTAATAAAATTAATGCAATAATTAAAAATATGGTTAATTTAAAAAAAAGGAAATAAGATATTTTGTCTACAATAATTATTAATGTTAGTTGTGATTGACTACACTTATATTAACGGTTATTAGGTACGTTTGTTAAATAATGTCAACTGCGAAAGGCAAAATATTGTGTATAAAATTTTTCTGCATGCTATGTCAAATGTTTCTTTACTTGTACATTATACTATACAAGTACTCTTTATATTATATTGGGTATTCAATTATAGTAAGATATTAATTAAATGAGTCATGTACTTACTGTTATGGTTAATATCATTGACTACATAATCTGTATTGAGCTTTACAGACTACAGATGTAGGAGTCGGTGCCCATTTTAGACGTCTGATGGAATGAATCCATTTGGCTTTTAAGTCTCTATCTTTGGGAAACTCGTGCCCACCCCTATGTCTACACATAGGAACACTACAACAAACATTATTGTAATATTTAAAAACACTTAATTGCGTCAAACGGCCTAAAAATGTATGGGATCTGACAGTTAAACACAAAAAGTTGGACCGGTAGAACAATAGCGCCTCTAGCGACCAAATCTTGCGAAAACTGCCCATTGAAAATTGACAGTCGTAAACAAATGTATATAGAAAAATGTATCAAATCTATGGAGTTAAATACACGGGTTACCATATAAAAAAATAAACTTGGTACATTTTTTGTTGGTATTAATATCGGTTGTTTTACATTATCTACGACGGTCGAAAATACGCATTTATCAAAACAGTAGATAATTTATCGTGCGCGATCCTCGCATGCGAGCAATTGTCTACTGAAATGAAAATTGGGTTCCAGATGACCAATATGGCTTCCGCAAAGGCAGGAGTACTTCAGATGAAATAGCCGCCCTCACATAATCTCGACATTGGTCGCAAACCACTAGCTGTTTTTTTTCGATCTCGCAAAAGCGTTTGATAAGGTATCCCACCCCTTACTGCTTTAAAAACTTCAATAGATCGGAATAACAGGGGTACCCTACACTTGGTTTGAAAACTATCTAACAAACACTTATCCAATCTGATAAAATACATATATAATCAAAATATTATCAATTTCCTACAGTGTGCTTCAAGGCAGTGTACTAGGACCAATTATATTTCTTAAATACTAAACACTCTCTTTACGACAGCGCTTGCGGTAAAACAACATACAAATCAGCAGTGACAGCGAGTATCAAAAACAATCGCCTCGATTTGCAAACTGTCGTTGCTCTATTATGAAACGGCACTGATTTGATCACTTGACACCTCAAAATCCGTCAAGCGCCAAGGCTTATTACTCTAGTAGGCCTTGAGATTGTATAAAACGCAACTTTTGAATACAAAAACGACGCACCGTCAAATAATTTTTAAAAGGTTTATTTTTGTCATACAAGACCAACGTTGGAATTAAAAAATTAACATTTTTGTTTTCATGCACTTGTAAATAAGTACTGTCATTAACTCACATAAATAAAGAATATTGTCTATGGTTATATCCAGTCTCAATCTGACGTTTCACTTGCTTAAGGCCACATAAAAGTTTTTGTTTCGCTTCTTTTATATAGTAATGTCCTATAAAGGGTGGTTATTTAATTAAACCTAATTTCTTTATTGCGACATTTTTATTAACATGTTTAATTGAAGTTGGTTCTTCTACTTTTCTTCATTCTACAGATGTTTTTTCAACGCGAAGGACGATAGAACATTTTTGTTTCTTCATTGTAGACTTTCAGCCCGTGTCACTTATTAATCAAGGGAGTTGAAAGTTCATTTGTAAATATAGAGAACATAATGACACGCATAATATATAATATACCTGGTATTAGTTAGATTATTTCTGTGGAACCTGCGGCACTTTTTGAAGGCGAGAACCGTTTTCTTTCACGCTGTTTCAGATAAATTTTTACTACAGGTATGCACCTAGGTTACTAAAAAGCAGTTTAAACACGAATAAAAAGGCGATACAATATCCCTTATTAATTAAATTTTAATTTTTTGAGTATCTTACTACTAAGTAATTAAATGTGTAATAATAAATTGTGAGTGTAATTCTAATTAATCTTTTTAACCAATCACAAATAATACTAATGATTAACTTGCTACAGTATATTGAACTGGGTTATCCTAATAAAGTAATAAGGTAATAAAAAACATCAAGACTTTAAATATTATGTTACAAATAAAAGGTTCCCTCAAAACGAAGTCAACTGATAAATTTTTCAAATGTTTCAGTACATATGTATATTGAACTGGGTTCAATGTCGGTTATATAACAGAACGTTATCACAGAAGACCATGGATCTTCCCGACCCAGAGAGCGCTTTCATCAAAGTGGAACCAGGGACCCAGGAAGAGGATGGAAGTGAAATGCCGTATACGGTTATAGATTTCGACCACCAGGATGTAAAGAGGGAATGCTTGCAGTATACTCCGACAGCCAGTAAGTTGTAGAAGCAAGAAAAACTTGAATGTTAATTTCAAATATTTTAGCATGTTTCGCGGACAGGACGCTTACTTGTTCATGGCGTCACCCAATGACTAAATTAAATACGTAAACAAGGACTTTGCATACCAATAAAATATTCTGTAAAAACATTTGTTCAAAAATTGCTGCCGAGGTGGCGACAGCGATTACGTGGTGAAATGATAATGGGGTCTTGACCCGACAAAATATTAGTGTCTTACATTTATCGACGTTGAGGGATAAGTTGTTAGCGATACAACAATTGCGTAATTTGTCCATATTTTTACTGTAAAATTAGGTAGTCGCTAATATTGGATGTTTAAAAGTTTAATTTGATATCACCAGCAAAGAGCAGAACTTCTATATCGTCGAAACAACTTATCATATAATTTATGATTATTTACCTCAATATTTACCAGAGGCTTAAATTAACTATTTCAGTAAGCATTCAGAGATTAAAGATGACCTATTAAATCGCCTATGAAGCACGTAGGTTGTTTACATATATGGGAATTGGTAGTGAGACAGTAAAATATTATGTTGTTGTTGTCACAGCGTTTATTGTGCGTCAGTATAACAAATCAGTTGAGTTACGCAGTTGGGAGATGGCTCTGGATCGATGATGATGATGACACCAGGCGTAGACGGTGATGACTGCGGTAGAATGGTCGAGATGCGGGTCAGTGGGTCGACACCGCGTTGATAGAGATCGGACTCGTGGGCTTATTCAGCACTGGTGAAGGCGAGGAGTCTTCCGGGTACTTTAGCGTGAACGAGGTAGCCGAAGGTGCGATGGACCTTGTCGGCAGATGAGCGGGAGGTACAGGCTGGCGACGATGGTCGCGAAACTGAGGCGCAGACGGCGATGAGCAGGTCGCAGGGTCTAGGCGCGTGAGGTTAGCGCTGGCCAGGAATGATAGCCTGGGCCAGGGCGCTGAGGTGAGCTCGCAAAGAGTCCATGGTTGTAGTCCGCGCAAGGCCTACCTTTTGAAGTGTGTAGCGATGTGGTGAAGAAAGATCGAAGCGTGACGCGGGGGGAACCGGCCATAATGGCCGATTCTTTGCTGATTGAGCTGCTGATTCCTTTGTTCTTGTCTGCCACGGGTTGTCATCTGCGTATCTTATGTTATTAATGACAACTCCGTTGATCTTAAGACCCTTCTCAGTATTACTTAGGGCTTTTTTAAAGACATAGTTGGAATAGAGATTAAACAATAGTGGCGACAGGATACAGCCTTGTCGTACTCCACGCTGAATGGCAATTGCATTAGATCTCTCATTCCCATCTCTTATTTCTGCTGTTTGGAATCAATACATGTTTTTGATGAAATGCTGGTCTTTGGTGTCAACGTTACAATCCGCAAGCATTTTCATTAGGTCAGCATGTTTTACCCTGTCAAATGCCTTTTCGTAGTCAGTAAAACACGCAAAAACTTCCTTTCTATGGTCACGACACTTTTGCAATAGTACATCGATAGAAAATAATGCCTCACACGTCCCAAACGCATTTCTGAAGCCAAACTGAGTGTCATCCAAGTCCTGCTCGCACTTATTGCGTATCCTGGCATGTTTTATTTTAAGGAATAATTTTAGGACCTGACTCATCAGGTTTATTAATCGATAGTCACTGCACTTCTTAGGGTATTGTTTTTTAGGCAATGTCACGAAGGTGGATTTTAGCCAATCTTGGGGTATATTCCCTGTGTCGTATATAGAATGAAATAACCTCAACAGGTAGTCAACATTTTCATCATTAAGAGCTTCAACACCTCAACTGGAATATCGTCTGGTCCGCACGCTTTTCTACTGTCTGAAGTCTTTATTGCATAAAGAATTTCTGATTTTAAAATCGATGGTCCATGCAATTGATCATTGGGAATATTAATGTCAGGTCTAATATCTTTGAATTTATCATGAATATACTTTTCCCATGTTTATAAAATATCTTTTTCATCCAATATTAATTTATTGGAATCGTCAACTAAACATGATGGAGTAATTCTTCTAGAAGTGCCTGTAATTTCCTTTAATTTTTTGTGAAGTTTGAATGCATTGTGACTACAACTGTACGACTCTAGTTCTTCACGTGACTTCATCCATTCTACTTTGGCTTTTTTAATTTCACGTCTAATCGTTCTTTGTAAGTTTTTATATTGTGTCTCATTATGTTTGTGTTTACGTCTCTCATCCATCAAGTTTAAAATGTGGTCAGTCATCCAATTCTTTTTTCTAATTTGCTTATCAGCTTTCAAATTTGCATCACAGGTTTCACGTATAACTGACTTAAGGTTATCCCATTTTGTTTGTATTTCTATAGATGGATCACAAGGGAGTAGCCTTATATTATCGTTCAAAGTCTGAGATACCCTATTTCTGACCACTTCTTCATGGAGTTTCGAGATATCCATTTTAATTTTGGTTTTGGGCTTTTTTATTTGTTTTAAGCGTAAAACAATATCGACAGTTAACAAAACATGGTCAGAACCATGTCCGCACCAGGGTACGTGGTGAATCTCTTAACGGAGTTCCTGAATCTATGGTCTACTAACACATAGTCAATTTGGTTCCTGACAATATCATAGATTGTTCCATCCTGAGGTGATCTCCACGTATAAAGCCTTCTTTTCGGGAGTTTAAACCAGGTATTTAATACAACCATATTTTTATCCTGGCAGAATTCATATAGTCTATTACCTCTTTGATTGCTTATGCCTAAGCCATATTCACCAACTATATGAGAGCGGCGACCTTCACCAATTTTGGCATTTAAGTCTCCAATGACAAAATTGACTTCTCCTTTCAAACTTTGCAATGTACTGGCTAGTGAGTCATAAGAAGATTCCACATCACCATCGTATCTCACTTCCGCTGTTGGTGCATACACTTGAATAATATTAATGTTGATAGGTTGACAGTGTAATTGTAATAATATTATTCTGTCCGAGATGGGAACAAAATTCTTAACAAATTTTAAATACTTCTCCATGACAAATACAGCAACTCCGTTTCGACGGTTTCTGTCCTGTGGGTCACTTCCTGAGTAGTATAGATTTCCCTTCTTATGTTGGTGTATGCCGCTGCCAATCCATCCCAGTTCACTAATTCCAAGAATATCTACTTTTAATCTTTCCATTTCCTGTATTGCATTATCCAATTTACCGCTGTATAAATTTCTTACATTCCATGTTCCTAGTCTTATTTTTGAATTCACTATTTGAGCCGGGAGATTCTTCGTACCCCTGGCCCATTAAAGGGCCACCCGGGATTCAGGGCCATTGGTTGGTTTCTCTCCATAGTGATATGCTGGGAAAAGATACTTTTTTTATATATTAACTCCACACAGGAGGCCCTGAAGAAAATAATTTCCCTCGGGGCCTATGTCATCTTTGGGGATGCTGTGTGGAGGGTCTTTTTGTGGAGAGGAAGGAATGAACATGGGTCTTGAAGAGTCCCATGTTGTAGGAGGGAGGAAACACAGAGGCCGGCAGTTCGTTCCACAGCCGAGCTGTTGAACTTAATAACGAATCGTAGAAGCGACCCGTTCTCATGTGACAAATGTCAACAGTGTACAAATGTTGGGCGCGCGTTTGGCGTGTATCCCGACTACGCACCGGTGCCGAAGGGACCAATGACGCTAGTTCCTCAGAGCATCTTCCATTGTAATACCGATAGAACAAGAACAGCATACCTACCTGACGCCTGTGCTCTAAAGATTGCCGTCCGTTTGTTAAGATTGGGGAATATATCAAACGGACCGCCCGTTTTTGCACAGAGTCAAGGGTTTTTTTCAGGTATTTAGGGGCTCCGGACCAGAGATGGCTGCCAAATTCAACAGTAGGGCGCACTTGCAATTTGTACAGGGTCAGCAGTTGTGTACTATTAAAGTATCTGCGGGCCCTGTACAGTACGCCCAGCTTCTGAGAGGCCAGCTTTACTTTGGCTTCGATGGAGCCCCTATACCTGAGCTGGTCACTTATAGTTACACCAATCATATCAATGGAAGGCCTGTTCGGAAGATTGCTTCCGTTGAAGGAGACTAGGTTATCATTTAGATCCCTTTTAGACGTAATCAGACAGGATTGGGTCTTTGAAACATTAAATTCGACGAGATTATTTTTACCCCAGGAGGAAATACTCTCGAGATAACCGTCCATTCTCTGCTTCAAATCCCTCCGAGCCGTTGGAGTTTGTGTGCCCTTTGGGGGCTTGTCAAACAAAAAGCTATCATGAACTGTACTGTCATCCGCGTAACAATGAATCGGTGCACATGTCAAAAGGTCATTGATGTACAACAAAAACAAAGGTTGGAGTGGTTTCCCATTGCCTTCTCTAGGGATTTTTCTGTAGGAGTTACCTTCCCTTAGCTGAGCTGATCCGGTTTTATGGCGCCGGAAACTCGCCATTCGCCCTCTCCTTATCAGCTACGACCATGATGTTAGGGTCATATTGCCCGGGACTCGCGGGATCATAAAGACCACTCTAGGACGCTAAGGAGTAGGACTTACTGGAAATGTTGCTGATGTTATTGCAAGATGGCGTATCACAGTATTTTATAGGCCCACATCCCCCACTAGGAAAATGCTCCACCGTGGCCTTTCCAGTCATTGAGCCCCTACTATAATACTTTAATTATTTAAATATATTTATCTTATTTATCGGTTCATGTATATTGGAAATTGGCCTCTGCTTTTTTATTATTTTTTTTATTTATTAACGCCCTTTTTCGGAGCTTTTACATGAGAATATTAAGAAATATACATTATTTACCGTACATAACTGAATTGCTTCATTAACAACATTTTATATTTGTTTAAAGATAAATTGAAGATGTCCACTGACTTGGTATAATTAAATTAACTATCAACTAAATCACTTAGAATTTTTTATAGAAATACCAAGTCAGTAAAAATTATTATATTTTATTTATTGTTTTTGTGTTTAATTCGTAGAACTCCATTTAATTTTTTTAATAAATTTAATTTAGATTAAATTTGATAATATTATTATAAAGTTCTGCAAGTGTTTTAGTTTTTTATTATTGTGACAGCTGTTTCGGCTTACAAGGCCATTTTCAAACTGTGGTTAGTCCACATTGAGACGACGTATTTATACTATTTCAAATGTAAATTTTGAAGGTGTATACATTGATTTATTACTGAGTTAGATATCTTTACTAATTGGGCCAACACCGTTAATAATAAAATCTGCTTCACAGTTGAACATGAGATTGAAGGAAAAATAAACTTTTTAGATCTGACAATTGGTAAAAGTAATAATAAACATACCTTTGAAATATTTAGAAAACCAACTTTTACAGATACAACAATAAATTCAAATTCAAATCATCCTTGGTCCCATAAATTATCAGCTTACCATTCAATGGTACATAGACTCATTAACATTCCCTTAGACAATAAAGCTTATGTAAAAGAAAAGGAAACGATAAAAACGATCGCGATTAATAACGGCTATGAGGCAAATAACATTGAAAAAATAATAAAAAATAAGAAATATAAAAATAAAATCAATTTAATATATCCGGTAAATAACAAAAATATAGAAAAATTTGCATGTCTCGAATTCCTCGGCCCAATATCTGAAAAAATTGCAAAAGAAATTAAAAAATGTGGTTTAAATATAGCTTTTCGAACAAACAATAATTTAGGAATAAGCCTTAAAAACTCTAAAAGTAAAATCCCTATACTCAATAACAGTGGCATATATGAATTAAAATGTGACCACGCCGATTGTAACGCCACTTACATCGGACAAACGGGGAGGGCATTCTCAACTAGATTCAAAGAACATATACGATGTTATAATAATAAAAACACATCCTCAAAATTCGCAGAACATCTCTTGGTGAATAATCATACCCCACTTAACAACAAGGGTCCTAAACCATTGCATATAGAAAAAAAGGGCATTAGATTAAATTTACTTGAACAATTAGAAATCAATAAACGAACGAATGACCCAAATTTAACACTAATTAATAAAGTACGGAAAATAATTTACTCACCACTTCTCAGTATTTTCACAAAACCCAAGCAGTATAATGCACCCAAATAATTCATAGCAATAAAGTCATTAGTAAATAATTTAGAACTCATTACCATTTACTGAGGGGAAAACATAGACTGGTTTAACCAACAATATATCATGTCTTCGGTTTAACCAGTAATAAATCAATGTATACACCTTCAAAATTTACATTTGAAATAGTATAAATACGTCGTCTCAATGTGGACTAACCACAGTTTGAAAATGGCCTTGTAAGCCGAAACAGCTGTCACAATAATAAAAGACTAAAACACTTGCAGAACTTAATAATAATATTATCAAATTTAATCTAAATTAAATTTATTAAAAAAATCAGTAAAAATTGTTCTGTCAGACAATTTGAGCATATTCTTATAATTTAACAGAGTGTTGTAGTTCAACATAATTGCTAGAATACCCATTTTAAAATTTATAAAACGTAAGAATTTGTTTTGTGTTCTTTCAACATCTTGTACAGTTATATTATAATGTGGGTTCCAGAATTGTACTCAAGTTGACTTCTTACGTAGGCAAAATATAACAGTTTAATACACTTTATATTGTTTGAATTTTTGGTTAGCCTAGTTATAAATCCCTACATTTTAAGCTCTTATGGAGTAATTCTCTGTTTTTAAAATAAATCTCACAACACTGTATTTAAATTCTTCAGAAATGTGGCTTGAATCAATGATTAGTTTATGAAGAGTGCAAATACAGGACTAAATAGTTTCGCATCTTTTCAAAAATCAGTCACACGAATTCGATTCACGCCTGGTCACTTAGAATTTTTCATACCTCCGCTCAAACATTCTTTTTGATTATAATTTGCTTTTGGTTGTAAAATTGATGTGGTAAACCTTCTTGCGAGTATTCAGGTACTCGAACCTCACATTCGTCTAAGCATATCAACGTATATCATACTATATATAATCATAATATATATATATATATAACGTATATCATATTGTTTTTCTGTTTCTCCAGGTAACATTAATTTGGAAACTGTACCCATCAACGCAGAACCAGGATCCCTAGAAGAAGACGGAGAGATAATTACTTATACGGAAATTGACATTGAGCTCCCGGATGTCAAAAAGGAATGCTTAGATCGCTTTCAAAGAAGTACCCAGACAACAGGTAAAATTAATGTTGTCCGTTAGAAATAAGAAATTCATATTCTTTTATTTCATAATAAAATAGTTCTATGAATCAGTTGCACTTATTAAGTTTGATTCGTAATTTTTTTCAGACTTATCGACAGATCTCAAGACGCCTCATTTGGAAAAACGATTATCTTGTACCTATTGTAACTACTCCTGCGTTTACAAGTCAAAGTTAGAACATCACTTGCGTATCCATACTGGAGAAAAATCTTTTTCTTGTTCCGACTGCAGTTATTCATGTTCTCGGAAGAGAGATTTGACGACACACATGCTGACTCACAGTGAAGAAAAACCTTTTTCATGTTCTCATTGCAATTATTCAAGTTCTCGAAAGAGATATTTGACGAATCACATGCTGACTCACAGTGAAGAAAAACCTTTTTCATGTTCTCGTTGCAATTATTCAAGTTCTCTAAAGCTATATTTGAAAAGACACATGGTGACTCACAGTGGACATAAACCATTTTCATGTCCCGACTGCAGTTATTCATGTTTTCTAAAGGGTAGTTTGACGAGTCACATGGTGGCTCACAGTGGAGAAAAACCTTTTTCATGTTCCAACTGCAGTTATTCATGTTCTCGAAAGGGAAGTTTGAAGAGTCACATGGTGACTCACAGTGGAGAAAAACCTTTTTCATGTTCCAACTGCAGTTATTCATGTTCTCGAGAGGGAAGTTTGAAGAGTCACATGGTGACTCACAGTGGAGAAAAACTTTTTTCATGTCCCGATTGCAGTTATTCATGTTCTCGAATGGCTAGTTTGAAGAGACACATGGTGACTCACAGTGGAGAAAAACCTTTTTCTTGTTCCAAGTGCAGTTATTCATGTTCTCTAAATGTAAGTTTGACGAGACACATGGTGACGCACAGTGGAGAAAAACCTTTTTCATGTCCCGACTGCAGTTATTCATGTTCTCGAAAGAAAAGTTTGAAGAGTCACATGGTGATTCACATTGGAGAAAAACCTTTTTCATGTTCCATCTGCAGTTATTCATGTTATCTAGAGGCAAGTTTGAAGAGTCACATGGTGACTCACAGTGGAGAAAAATTTTTTTCGTGTCCCGACTGCAGTTATTCATGTTCTCGAAAGGCAAGTTTGAAGAGACACATGGTTACTCACAGTGGAGAAAAACCTTTTTCATGTTCCGAGTGCAACTATTCATGTTCTGAAAAAGGAAACCTGACTACACATATGCGCACTCATAGTGGAGAAAAACCTTTTTCATGTTCCGAGTGCAACTATTCATGTTCTTTAAAAGGAAACCTGCCTAAACATATGCGCACTCATAGTGGAGAGAAACCTTTTTCATGTTCCGAGTGCAACTATTCAAGTTCTCAAAAAGGACATTTGAAGACACACACGCTGGTTCACAGTAATGAAAAACCTTTTTCATGTTCTTTCTGTACCAATTCATTTTCTCAAAAGAGCACTTTGACGAGACATATGCTGACTCACACTGGAGAAAAACCTTTTTAATGTTCCGAGTGCAACTATTCATGTTCTGAAAAAGGAAACCTGACTAAACATATGCGCACTCATTGTGGAGAAAAACCTTTTCCATGTTCCGAGTGCAACTATTCATGTTCTGAAAAAGGAAACCTGCTAAACATATGCGCACTCATTGTGGAGAAAAACCTTTTTCATGTTCTGAGTGTAACTATTCATGATCTCGAAAGAGCAGTATGACGAGTCATATGCTGACTCACACTGGAGAAAATCCTTATTCGTGTTCCGAGTGCAACTATTCAAGTTCTCAAAAAGGACATTTGAACAAACACACGCTGATTCACAGTAATGAAAAACCTTTTTCATGTTCTTTCTGTACCAATTCATTTTCTCAAAAGAGCACTTTGACAAGACATATGCTGACTCACACCAGAGAAAAACCTTTTTCATGTTCTGAGTGCAACTATTCATGTTCTCGAAGAGGCAGTCTGAAGAGACACATACTTAATCATAGTGGAGAAAAACCCTTTACATGTTCTTTGTGCAACAAATCATTTTCTAGAAAGGACAGTCTGACGAGCCACATGCTGACTCACACAGGATAGAAACCTTTTTTAATGTTCCGAGTGGAACAATTCATTTTCACAAAAATAATATTTCAAGAAACACAAGCTGATTCACAGTGGACAAAAACCTTTTTCGTGTTCTTTTTTCAAAAAATTATTTTCTCCAAAGGACCGTCTCACGAGCCACATGCTGACTCACAAGAGAAAAACCTTTTTCGTGTTCCGAGTACAACTATTCATGTTATTGAATGTCGCACCTGATAAGACACATGCTACAACACAGCGGTAAAAAACCTTTTTCATGTTCTGAGTGCAACTGTTAATCTTCTCTCTGGTCTATTTATATTATGATTTCCTTCAGTTCAATGAGAGTGTTATTATTTTATACAATTTAGTACAATTGAATGCGAAACTAATGCTTGTTCTTACGGGAACTTCCAGAATAATTTTTATATTGGCTTTTTAGTTTTAATAAGTTGTCTTTAAGATATTGTCATTTGCACTGCCCCATCTGATAATTCCCTATTTTAAGAGCGATTGGCAAAGGGCTATGAAGATTTTTTTAAGTCCTTTTTAGTGAGGTCATTTTTATGGTTTTGAAGAAATAACTAAGTTTTTAAAATTTTAATTTTAATATTTTTACTCCTAGATAAGTTCAATTATAAAAAAAACGATTTTAACGCTGCATTAACATCCGCTGCTCGCGATTGACCCGTCGATTTCTTTCGCTCGTTTAAATCTGCATATTCTGCTGATACAATTTTATTGTTCGAGAAGGTGCATTATTATAAATTCGGTTTTTTAACTAAATGTTTAATCGCCAAGCGATAAATAAGCTAGAGTGTTACAGAGAACAAGGTTAAAAAAGAATCCATATATTTTTTTTTTTTTAAAAGGAAAGACAAACATTCCCTGGTTACGAATAACCTGACAATATTTGAAAATCTCCAAATACCACCACAGTAAGCTGAAAATGTTGCTTGTGTTGTGATGGAGGACTTAGCCAGCCGAGGAATTGAACACACTACGCCTGAGTCGGACCCAAGCGCGATGTTAACTCGGCCACCGACCGGTCAACTGTAACTGGTTAAATTGAGCAAAAGATATGAAGTTAAGTAAGGCGAGTGAACGTCGGTCTCTGTTAGTTTAAGTTTGTAGATTATTCCATTCAATTTTGGACATGTTATAGGTACAAATGATTTAAAACTTGTGATTGGGAAAACGGGTCGTCAAACCAAATAGTATCGGTATGACTGGTAAATTTTGATAACTTTTTTATGATGTTCTTACCAAAGCAACTACGACAAATTCTTTACACTCCGATACCAACATTTCTGATTACAGATATTGTAACAAATCAATCTCGTCAAAGTAATTTTTAAACCAAGTACGCGTTCCCTGCCCGGCGGCATGATTCTGGGGGGTGGATGAAGAATTTTCAGTTGAGTTCGAGATATGTTACTCCGTTCGGCGACGCAAAGCTGAGCATGAGCCGAAGAAGTCCGGTGACCTGACACGGCCAATGGCCAAAGTGCAAAGTACAAAGGCGATGGCGCTGGTGGGAGACTTTGCTGGAGTCTCGGCTAGGAGGCCCTGAGCTGCTGAACTGAACTTCGGCCTTACTAACTCAATGACAACACGGTGAACAATATTGCCCTTGAAGTGATTTTGCACAAAAACGGCGCTGTAGAAATCATTCAAATATGATTATTATTTTTAATTACAAATACAAAAGTACCACCTTACGCAGTATACACGCATCTTAATCGCTCCGAACTAACTTTAAAAATATATGATTATTAACCCATGAAATAGAAAGTAAAAAGTTTGTGCGGTGTTTGAAGTGTTTACAGTGAAGGATTTCAATTCAATTTCACTCAAAAGTGACTTGTGTACTGAGAAACATTAATAAACATTTGTGATCCAATGATAAAGTAAAGTGACAATCAAAAAGTGACAGTTCAATGTCTTATACCAGCTACGATTTAAATTTGTCTAGCGAAATACATCAAATTCCATTGTTATAAACTTAGCTAACAATAATTAAACTATTATACAAAGTGATTTTGAATCGATGACTCATCTCTTAAAAAAAAATTAACATATCAATGAACACAACAATAAACAACTATTTTTATTTTCTTTGCTGCTCGGTTCCTATTATAATCTGATAAATCCACGGATCACCTTGCGGCGTTCGTGGGTCAGTGGTATAAACAGCCGGACGAGTTTATGCAGACATTCTGGTGAAATCAGATCGAATCCTACTGAAGCCAAAAGAAAAAAAATATTTTATTTAAATTCATACATTTTTATTTTTAAACTAATAATATCCGATCATCGAACCTTTCTTCAAAATGAATAAGCAAAAGAAACCTCAAAAAATGGCGCCATCTAGCGACTCAGAAGAAGAAGACACAATGACTAATAAAATGATCAAATGCATTGAAAAAAAATTTAATGAATTAACCAGTCAACTTATGAAATCTTTTAATGAACAAATAAAAGAACTTAAGAAGTCCGTTGAATGCGTTGTTGCGAGAAACTAGACGAATATGAAGAAAAAAACAAAAATAAAGAAATATTGATTAAACAACTCCAGGTAGAAAATAAAGAAATTAAACAAAAAAATAATAAAATGGAGCAAAATGAAATAAAAAACAACGTCGAAATACAGGGTGTTCCTTTTAAGGAAAATGAAAATATTAAAAAAGTGTTTAATAAGATACTAGAAACACTCAAATGCGATATAGAAACTATTAAAGTGGCAAATATTTACAGAATGAAAAATAAAAACCCGAACAAAAATCCTCCCATAGTAGTTTCTCTACAAAACAAAGATAGTAAAGACGTAATCATAACACATAAAAAAATATATGGTATTTTAAATGCAAAAAACATAAATTTTGAAGAAAACAGCACAATATATATTAACGAACAACTGACCCAACACAATAAACACCTACTTTACCTAGCTAAATCGTCAAGGCTTGGGTATAAATTTACTTGGGCAAAGAACGGAAAAATTTGGATGAGAAAAAATGAAAAATCTCCAATCATACAAATAAGAAGCTCAGAAGACATCCCCTCCGAATAAATAATAATAACACCACATAGCAAACACCAATCAACCTTTAACATGGCTGAAGATAACCACATACATGAAAATTATAAATATACCAACCCATATGAACTAAATCTACTTTTTAAAAATGTTAATTTCTCTATCTTAAACATGAATATTAGAAGTTTACGGAAACACTTCGATGAGCTCTGTATCCTTATTAATCACCTAGATTTTTCTCCTAGCATAATTGTTTTGACTGAAACTCAAATGAAAAATGTTATTCCATATAACTTATCAGATTATACCACAATTTCCTCTGCCTGTAAGCATACTGGTCATGATGGAGTCACTGTCTTCTTTCATAATACTCTGAAAAATGTTGCCACTGAATTTATTGAATTTAAGTCAGCCAATGCAATAAAATTAACCTTTTTTCAAAACAACTATAAATATCATGTACTAGCCATATACAGATCCCCATCATTAAATGATATTTTATTTGTAAAAGAATTAAAATCTTTTGTTAGAAATCTTGACAGAAACAATTTTACTTTTTCCATTTTGACAGGTGACATTAATATAAATATTAATGATAACAATATAAATGTAAATTGTCAAAATGAGTATCTAGATTGTTTATCAAGCTCTGGATATATGTCATATATTAGCTCACCAACTAGAGTAACCTTAAGTAACTCTGCATGTTTAGACCACATATTTGTCAAGTCGCACAAGGCGACCAATATTATCTCTTCAATTCTTGAAACTAATATCACAGATCATTACCCGACCTTTTATGGACACCATTTCAAAAATACACCTTTAAACCAAAATTCTGTAACTCTAGAAAAAGTAAACATTGATTATAAAACTTTAAACTCTTTACTTCAGTCAGAAAACTGGGAAAATGTTATATCAATAGAAAATTCACATTTAGCATTAGAGAATTTCTATAATACTCTTAGAGATTATATTCTAAAAAGTGAAAGTAAAATAGTTGTCACTAACAGTAAATATAAAAAAATTAAACCTTGGATTGCAGTTGGATTAATTATATCAATTAAACAAAGGGATAAATTATATAGAGAAATGATAAAATATCAAATGGATTGCCAAAATAATAATCTCAGAACAATGCCTTATCTGAAAACAAAATATCTAATGTACCGAAACTTACTAAATAGACTGATACGAAACTGCAAAAAGAAATACTATTGTGAACAAATTGAAAATGCTAAAAATAATACTAAAAAAACTTGGAATATTATAAATGAAATTGCCAACAAAAAAATTATTTCTTCAAATATTGTAAATGAGGTTAAAATAAATAATAACTAACAAATCGACCATTGCAGAATGTTTCAATAACTTTTTTACAAATATAGTAGACGAGGTACTTGAATCTTCCGGCATTAATGTTAATCATGATTATATGGAGACATCTCCTCAATTAGATTCTAATAACGATTCAATTAACTCCATATAATATTTTTCTCCTATTACATTTAAAGAAATTGAAAAATATATTGATAACCTAAAACCATCCAACTCTTAGGGAAATGATGGACTATCATGTGACACATTAAAAAAAATAAAACAACATGTATTAACGCCATTACAACATATTTTTAATATATGCCTCAAAGATGGTCATTTTCCAGAACAATTTAAAATCTCCACTAAAATACCTATTCATAAATCTGGGGATACGCATAAATTAGACAATTATAGACCAATATCCCTTGTTTCAAACCTATCAAAAATATTCGAAAAATGCATCAAATTTAGAGTCATTGAACACTTAGAAAAATATAAAATTCTATCGAAAAACCAATACGGCTTTCGTAAAGATCTAAGCACTGAGGATGCCATATATGAATTGACAAAAAATATTTATACATCTATCGATAAAAAAAAGAAATGTCTTGCCATATTCCTAGATTTAAGAAAGGCTTTCGACACCGTTAATCATAATTTACTCATTAAAAAAATAACTCGACTGGGCTTCAAAAAAGACACACTAAAATTACTATCAAACTATCTTAAAGACAGAACACAAAAAACAAAAATTGGGAATAATTATAGTTCAGAGACACAGATAAAAAACGGAGTTCCGCAGAGAACTGTTCTTGGCCCGATTTTATTCTTAATTTATATTAATGATTTAGGTAATTTTGAAATCCCCGGTAAAATTGTTTCTTACGCCGATGACACGGCAATAATAGTAGATGGTAATAATTGGACAGAAACTTTTTCGAAAGCAACTGTATGTATTTCACTTGTTTCAAAATGGTTAAAATACAACAAACTTGTCTTAAACTACAGCAAAAAATTTTACTTACCTTTTTATAAAAACATGAAAAACAAACCAAAATAGAACCTTAAAATTAGAATCCATAATACAACTTGCAATCAAGAATTGTGCTTCCTGTGCAACGAACTCGCTAATGTCAAAAATATAAAATATTTAGGAGTATCAATAGATATTAATCTTAATTGGAAATCACATATTAATCAAACCACTTCTAAACTAAGATATCTTACCTACATATTTTATAGACTCAAGGAAATTTTAAACGCTGAAAAATTGAAAATGATCTACTTCTCTCTGGTGCAATCTGCAATCACTTATGGCATAATAGGATGGGGTGGTGCACCTGATACATTTATTAAGCCTCTACAAATAATTCAAAAACACATAATTAAAGTCATATATAACAAAAATAAAACATTCTCGACCGACCTATTATACAAGGAATCTAAATTATTTAACATTCGTAAATTATTTATATTACAAACTATGAAATATTTATTTAAAAACAAAAATAATTTCAAAATAAATGAAAACAGAATGAGCAAAAGAACAAATAATATATTTTACACCCCCCAAACCAATACAAAATTAATGCAGACACATAGCAGTTTCATTGGTTCTCGTACATTTAACCTTCTACCACTACAAACTCAAATGATAAATAAAAAGATAGAATATATTAAAGAGGTAAAATTATGGCTAAATGAGGCAGATATTGAATCGCTTTTACTATAAATTTATTGATCCTTTCTACAACTCACTTGCTGAAACTTTATAAACTATTGTACATAATGTTTTTCTCTTTACTTTTTATAATAACTATAAACAAAAAAAAACTTTTCTACTAATGTATATTATACTTTAGGTACTTGAAATATAGTAAATAAGTTTTATATTACCCACACTCAGGCAGTGCCTTAGTGGGTTTTCATTTCTTGTGTATACTATTTTGTATTATATATTGTGTTATTATATACTATCTATTAATATGTATAATATGTGTAAAGAAATGAAAAGAAATAAAGTAATTAAAAAAAAAAAAAAAAAAAAAATTATTACTAATATCTTGCGTTTAATTGACAGTGACGATGTGAACAATTTAGAAGCAACCCAAACCAAATGAAAACTAGTTGAGATTTAGAAATAAGTAGATCTAAGTATAATTAAGAGTATGTGTTAAAACTTGGCCAAACCGAATTAAAACCCTATTGCATAAATAACTTACATATCTTTGTAACTAAATTTACCACCCTCGTCCCAACTTAAGTGACCCGATTTGGTGAGAATGCAGAGTGGAGAAAGTACACGACCGAAGAGGTAATGTATATAACAGAAATTTATTTAAAAATTCAATACTATCCTTAGCTAGTTACCGGAGACATATACGGATTTGTTACAATTGTCCCTGCAGCTATCTGTTTCGCCCTATAGCAAGGGACTTCTCCCGAGAGTAGATATTATCACAGCTTATCCATAAAGAGAAAGCTATGCTATTCATGATTATATATATAAATATTGATGCTCTCAGTTCTTCCTTGGTGAGAGACCGACTTTCGGAAATGCGATGTTGCTTGAACATGTTTGACCGGTCACTGTAATAAAAAAAATTAAATGCATAATAAAACAACTATTGTTTTATTACGCATTTCGAAAAAAAACAAACATTTCATTCAACATAATGACCGTAAACAAAACACCTTTTAGCCTTTAAGACTTTGAAATATAGTGCTGTTTAATATATTTTTTTACGTTAATATTAATTTACGCGAAAATTAATTGAAAATTAGAAATACAGTGCTGTTTAATATTTTTATTTTACGTTAATATTAATTTATGCGAAAATTAATTATTACATTTTAGAATAATAACCATGTGAAATTCGCGGGTATGTATATCAACATAACAATAGAAAACGTGATTCACATACGAGAAGATGCAAAAATATAAATTTAATAAAATAATTGATTGTCAAATTGGCCAACAAATTTCTAATATTTATTATTATATTCGGATGATTTTTAAAGCCCCTTTTTTGCAAATCCCCTCAAGGGCGCTGTAAAAATACATTTTAAATTTCATTGATCTATGTTATTACTAACTATATATGGAGATTATTTACACCACATACTTACCTGGTATGTCCCTTGAGATTTACACTTAATTAACATTAACTAATTGTTTATTAGCGAAATTTAGATACAGGATTTTAGGACATACCTAATTGGACTTTCTCTCAGGAATGGAATATTTAATTTAAGGGTATGATAGCTTAAAAAGGTAAGTTTTTAGTTAAGACCTGAATTCTGTTGGACTTGTTATGGATCTTAGTTCCGCAGTGAGTTTATTCCAAGCCTTCGGCCAGAAAACTTAGTATACGGCTTGCGCTTAGGTTCCATCAGTCTGCCTAAAGCTGCTCTAATCGGACACACTCTCAAATTATGTAAATAAAAACCCAGATGTTATGAATAATTTTACCGTTTTAACAATTCTTTAACCCTAGAAGCCGAATCTATTTTAAAGGTACACAAAGCCTTAACATACGTCTCAGAGGCGTGCACATGTAAATGACAGCCTGTAGGCCAAAATATACTTACTTGTGCCCTATTCTTTGATGGAAAGTTAAGGTTGGTATAAAAACTGAAAATAAAACACAGTTTTATCAATGAAAACTACTATCACAGGTATTTAATACAACGAATCAAATAATTATGCTTATATTCAAGATAAAAAACATCTTCTTAAAAATCATCTTGAACATATGTTTTTTTTTAAATAAACTTACATTTCTTAAACATTAATTTCTTATTCACAGGGCAAACGTTAAAAGTAATTATGCTTTTAATTACTAGCTTTAATTTTAGAGCAATCTACGCAGACAATAACTTTGTACTCGGAAAATACTGACTTTTTGCACTTAC
Source organism: Hesperophylax magnus (assembly GCA_026573805.1). Classification (NCBI taxonomy): domain Eukaryota; kingdom Metazoa; phylum Arthropoda; class Insecta; order Trichoptera; family Limnephilidae; genus Hesperophylax; species Hesperophylax magnus. The sequence goes on along the minus strand of JAIUSX010000179.1, from coordinate 4,169,835 downwards.
AGCACACTAATTTGGACATTCTATTTTTTTTAGCAGCAAAAAGCTCAGTATTTATGTTAATTTAGGCTCTGGTTCTTGTGCCTGAAGTTTTTTACCTGAATCAGTAGGTTTTGCGATTATTGGCTTAAATTTTGTCTTTTTGTCAATATAAGTCGGAGTTTTAAGTCTCATCTCCATCCAAGGCTTAACCGAATCTGTGATGAGTTGTTTAATGAATTTTATTTTGTTTGATGGTTTATTTGATCATTTTGTGGCCATAAATTACAGCAGAATTGACAATAGCCATGTTCAAGATGACATAGAATACAGTCATTGACCATCTATTAGTTTTGCGGCTGCACCACATTGAGGAGCACATTTGATCAAATTTATCTACTCCTCCTTTTGTTCGGTTCTAGAAATGAATGGTTTGCCACTTGAATTATTAATTATTGCATTTTCATCACAACATAAAAGTTAAACCATATTTGCAGGTGGTTTGTACGATAGAAGTGTCAGAGGGCTTAAAAACAAAACGTAGAATTGCCAACAGGTCGAGATCTCGAGTTCTTCAATTTTTCGTGAATTTCCCGCTTATTTGATCGAAAAGTGCCCATTAGATTTAATTTGTAATTTGAGCTGGTCCTCGATGTGCGGACTTCATTCATAGCTGAAGTTCTGTGAGATGATTGACCCCTATTTGTTGACCAAACATCCCGCGTCCATTCTTACCGCGAACAGTATTTCCAGGAACACGATAATTTCGCCCTGAGTTGGCAGATTGCAAAGCATGATCAGCTAGGTCAGCTTTTGAAATTTTGAGTCGGCTTCTTCAGTGGGAGCAGATTCGTGCAAACGGAAAGCGTCTTCAGTTACAAAGTTATTCTCATCTTCGCTTTGAATGTCGTCCTCGTCTTCAGGAGCCGATTCTCCCAGAGAAAGTCTATTTTCTTAGTCTAAGATTTTCAAAATATCGTTACTGTTTAATATATTAGACCATGACATATTGGTATCTGAAACAATGCCAAAATAAACATAAAATGGATGAAAAAGTAAAGAAATTAAAAAAATATAATCTTAGTTAAAAGTTACACAAAGCCTAAACATTCGTCTCGCAGGCGTACTATACCTCAAAAACTCAAATATGGCTGGACTTACCTTAGTGATGCAGGTACCATCGGCAAGCTCCTGTTGGCCACTAGGTTGGTTAAAGAGCACGAGGCGCTAACTTCAACCGTTAGAAATAGAAATAGAATTTAAGATTGTGTGTACGCCTCGCAGGCGTAGATAAGGCTTCTAGGGTTAAGTTCTGGTTCTTTTCCAGCTCAGTGAAAAAAGAGTTATTTAACCCCTATTCATAAAAAAGGAGATAAAAGCGATATATCAAACTATAGACCAATTTGTATAATGTCTGCTTTACCGAAAGTTTTCGAGAAATTAGTCCTAGATATCATTGTAAAACCTATCAACAACATTATTGTTCCTAACCAACATAGCTTCATCACAGGTCGCTCTACCTTAAGTAATTTAATGATTTATGAAAATTACATATCTGAATCTCTGGGTCTCAAACAACAAGTGGACAGTATATACACTGACTTTAGTAAAGCTTTTGATAAGGAACGACATCACATACTTATTTATAAACTTCGATTGTTGGACATCAAAGGTAATTTATTGAGTTGGATTGTTAGTTATCTTAGCCATAGGGTGCTTAGTGTAAAGATTAATTCTGTACAATCTTATATATTCGAGGCCACAAGTGGGGTTCCTCAAGGGTCCCACCTCGGCCCAATATTTTTCTTATTATTCATCAATGACATTGTTGACCAATTTAATGATGTAGAAGTTCTGCTATTTGCTGACGACTTAAAAATATATAAAAGAATACGAAATGTATACGATTGTCAAATTTTACAGAGTAATTAAGAACAACTTTATCAATGGTGTGAACAAAATGCTTTATTTTTGAACATTCAGAAATGTCAAGTAATAGGATTTTCTAAAACTCGTTATAATATATTACATGAATATACATTAAATAATATAAAATTAATACCAGTATCACATATTCGTGACTTGGGTGTAATATTCGTTGAAAACTAGTCATTCATTGAACACATCAACTATATAACTAATAAGGCTTTAAAGATGCTTGGCTTCCTTTGCAGAACTTTAACCGATTTTAAGTCCATAGATTGTATGAGAACCCTCTATACTTCATTAGTCAGAAGTCAATTGGAGTATAATTCACCTATTTGGTCCCCTTTATATAAAGTTCACTCCAATGATATAGAAAGAGTTCAGCACAAATTTCTTAAGTACGTAAATTTTATGTTCGGAATTCCTATTGATTACATTAATTATGTCAGTTTGATGAATCAATTGCATCTAATAAAACTGTCTGACAGGAGAATTATTTCAGACCTAGTTGTGTTACACAGAGTCATTTACAACTTAATTGATAGTCCTGCCATCCTTGCCACTATTAAACTACATGTGCCGACTAGGAATACAAGACAAAATATAACATAATAGTTTATACCAACTATCAGACACACTCACTGACCAATAGGATGCATGATCTGGGCAACAAGTATGGGGGTGTTATTGATTTATTTATTGACTCCATACATAGAATTAAGCATAATCTACACCAACACTTTGTTGAATCCTACAAATTAGAGTAGCTTTGGTAAATTAGTTTTAATGATTTGTTTTATATGTAGTGTTGTTATAATTTCTTTTTTACTTTATGTTACTCTTACGTTTTACTAATATTGCTTCATATTTTTTAATATATTCTTATTATACTTGTAATTACAATTTTACAAGTGTGTATTTTTTACATTCTTTAAAATGCATTACATCTATTTTCTGTCAATATCTCCTGTATAATACATATTCTCTTATTGTACTGCAACATGTATCACTTCTATGTAAAAGCCTTTTAGGCGTATATATAATACTAATAATAATAATAAAAACGTTTAATTGACAATAATTTTTACATGTTTGCATATAGTTAGTATACAAACATTTAGAATACATACATATTGCCAAAAGGGCAACTGCTCAGCTGTACATTCCGGATTTTTCCGGGAATGTAGCTGGTTTTCAGCAGTGCCTTTAATATAATGTGTTATAAATCGTTTAATTTAAATAAAACATTTTAATTAATAATAATAATTATTCAATTTTTCAATAAATAATAATTAATTTAATTTTTAATTAATAATTTAAATAAAACTTCAAATTTCAAACTAAATCAATATATCAAATATAAAAAATACAAATTTCTTTAAAATAAAATAAAATATAAATTCAGGATTAAATTTACATAAAATACACAGATAAAATAAAATATAAAATAATCACAAGTGGGTGTCCCTTTCATTTTAAATTCGATCAATTATGATGTTGTACGGTTGACTGTGCTGTCAGCAACCATTCGCTGCAGAGCTTCTTAAAGCACTGCAACGATGTTGATGTTCGAATAGGCAGTGGTATTTTATTCCAAAGTTTTGACGATGAGTAGCTAAAACTACCCTCAAAAACAGCAGTTTTATGTTTGGGGAGAACAAGTAAATGGTCTCTTTGGCGTGTACTATGTGCATGTGAGTCACGGGACCACTGCAGTCTGTCAAACAGATAGGAAGGAACCTTTGAATTCATCAAGTTGAACAGTTGACACATTTGATGTAACTTCCTTCTGTTCGACATATTCAGTATTCGATGCCGATACAGGTAAGGCGAGATATGCTCGCGTCTCGGGACATTATAGCAATATCGGACACATGCATTTTGGACTCGTTGTACTTGTTTTTGGGTTTTTTTCAATAAAGATGGACCGTAAACTGAGTCTCCATAGTCCAATATTGAGAGAACAAGACTATCAGTAATAATCTTGCGTAGTTTCACTGATATGTTATCTCTTATATTGTACAATAGACGAAGCCTCGAGTAGCACCACTGTGACCTGTTTTTAACATGTTCCTCATACCTCAATCTACCGTTCACCATTATTCCAAGGTTGCGCGCAGCATCAACAAGGGGAACGGTGGTTTCATGTATTTTTACACATGTCCTCCATTTCTTACGCATGATATTTTTTGCTTAGTTCCCATTAATAAAGCAACAGTTTTTTGAGGATTGAGAAGTAACGCGTGCTCCTTTGCCCAACTGCAAACTCTACGTAGGTCACCATTTACCATATCCACTGCCACATGAGTTTTACTTACGTCAAACGATAAATATAGTTGTGTGTCATCAGCATACATAAGCGAGCCACAGTGTTCAATAGATTGCATCATGTCAGCGGTATATATAGCAAAAAGCAATGGCCCTAGTATCGATCCCTGGGGTACCCCTCTTTTTATTATAATGTCAGATGAATATTTGAGAGTCCCATTACTATCCTTGCAAACTGTGCGCTGAGTTCTATCTTTGAAGTAATTTTTGAAGTAATATATATATATAAATAAAATAAATAAAAAATAAAATAAAAATAAAAATGAATTGATCCTGCATCATATACAATGTACATTCTGTTCAAAATCACAACAGGTAAGCATTAAATAAAGATATTATTAATAAGAGGTGTGAAAGTTTTTTCTAATAGGCTTCTCCGAGAAAACTTTTCAATATGTATTTATTTTTATTAAGTCAATAGAGTTTTATTGTTGACAACATACTTGACTCCTGGTACACTAAAACTGGAAAGCGGTCTATAAATAAGTGTTTCATATGTAGGTAATTATTTTTCCCTAGAGTACAGCACTGGTAAAGCCACTGCGTAGCCAAATCCTACTTATAACTCTAGTAGGCCTTGAGATTGTATAAAACGCAACTTTTGAATACAAAAACAACGCACCGTCAAATAATTTTTAAATTTTTATCTTTGTCATACAAAAGCAACGTTTGAATTAAAAAATTATCATTTTTGTTTTCATGCAATTGTAAATAAGTACTGTCATTAACTCACATAAATAAAGAATATTGTCTATGGTTATATCCACTCTCAATCTGACGTTTCACTTGCTTACGGCCACATAAAAGTTTTTGTTTCGCTTCTTTTATATAGTAATGTCCTATAAAGGGTGGTTATTTCATTAAACCTAATTTCTTTATTGCGACATTTTTATTAACATGTTTAATTGAAGTTGGTTCTTCTACTTTTCTTCATTCTACAGATGTTTTTTCAACGCGAAGGACGATAGAACATTTTTGTTTCTTCATTGTAGACTTTCAGCCCGTGTCACTTATCAAGGGAGTAGAAAGTTCATTAGTAAATATACAGAACATAAGGACACGCATAATATATAATATACTTGGTATCGGTTAGATTATTTCTGTGGAACCTGCGGCACTTTTTGAACGCGAGAACGGTTTTCTTTCACGCTGTTTCAGATAATTTTTTACTACAGGTATGCACCTAGGTTACTAAAAAGCAGTTCACATGAAAAAAAAGCCGATACAATATCCCTTATTAATTAAATTTTAATTTTTTGAGTATCTTACTACTAAGTTATTAAATGTGTAATAATTAATTGTGAGTGGAATTCTAATTAATCTTTTTAACCAATCACAAATAATACAAATTATTTACTTGCTACAGTATATTGAACTGGGTTATCCTAATAAAGTAACAAGGTAAAAAAAAACGTCTAGACTTGAAATATTATGTTACAAATAAAAGGTTCCCTCAAAACGAAGTCAACTGATAAATTTTTCAAATGTTTCAGTACATATGTATATTGAACTGGGTTCAATGTCTGTTATATAACAGAACGTTATCACAGAAGACCATGGATCTTCCCGACTCAGAGAGCGCTTCCATCAAAGTGGAACCAGGGACCCAGGAAGAGGATGGAAGTGAAATGCCGTATACGGTTATAGATTTCGACCACCTGGATCTAAAGAGGGAATGCTTGCAGTATACTCCGACAGCCAGTAAGTTGTAGAAGCAAGAAAATGTTGAATGTTAATTTCAAATATTTTAGCATGATTCGCGGACAGGACGCATACTTGTTCATGGCATCACCCAATGACTAAATCAAATACGTAAACGAGGCATACCAATAAAATATTCTGTAAAAACATTTATTCAAAAATTGCTGCCGAGATGGCGACAGCGATTACGTGGTGAAATGATAATGGGGTCTTGACCCGGCAAAATATCAGTGTCTTACATTTATCGACGTTGAGGGATAAGTTGTTAGCGATACAACAATTGGGTAATTTGTCCATATTTTTACTGTAAAATTAGGTAGTCGCTAATATTGGATGTTTATAAGTGAGACAATAAAATATTATGTTGTTGTTTTCACAGCGTTTATTGTGCGTCAGTATAACAAATCAGTTGAGTTGCGTAGTTGTGAAATGGCTCTGGATCGATGATGATGATGATCAGGCAGAGACGGCGATGACTGCGGTAGAATGGTCGAGATGCGGGTCAGTGGGTCGACACCGCGTTGATAGAGATCGGACTCGTGGGCTTATTCAGCACTGGTGAAGGCGAAGAGTCTTCCGGGTACTTTAGCGTGAACGAGGTAGCCGAAGGTGCGATGGACCTTGTCGGCAGATGAGCGGGAGGTACAGGCTGGCGACGATGGCCGCGGAGCCGAGGCGCAGACGGCGATGAGCTGGTCGCAGGGTCTAGGCGCGTGAGGTTAGCGCTGGCCAGGAATGATAGCCTGGGCCAGGGCGCTGAGGTGAGCTCGCAAAGAGTCCATAGTTGTAGTCCGCGCAAGGTAGGGTGAAGTGTGTAGCGATGTGGTGAAGAAAGATCGAAGCGTGACGCGGGGGGAGAAGGCCATAATGGCCGATTCTTTGCTGATTGAGCTGCTGATTCCTTTGTTCTTGTCTCCCACGGGTTGGAATAGCGTCTGGACTTCGAACCCGCAGGATCGCTGACTCGGTTCATTGTATGACCATTTGCATCACCCTGTATGCAAACATTCTCTTATCAGCAGTTTTACGTATCGCGGTACCGATATTTTAATTGAAGTTTCGTAATATTTTTATCATAATTTCGTATATATATATATATATATATATATATATATATATATATATATTTATATATATATAAAATGTAGAATTAAAAAGTTAATAATTGTCTTTGAATAAAATAAATAATGCAAGCACAAAGTTCCAAAACTGAATGTCATATCCACTTTGTCTGGTTGACATTAATATTATGAGTAGCTCTACAGCGTTTGCCTATATAAGAGGAATATGAAACCAAAAGTATTTCTGTTCTTACCCCTCCCATAATAATAATCACGAAACTCAGATTGTATGTCATGTCTGCGCGAGGCAAGGAATTGTTAAATAATACATTAACATAGCACTCTTTTTAGGGTGAATTGCCTAATAGAAAAAAAAATATACATTTGCCGTGCGCTGCGAACCTGCAATAGGTAGGAGGCGCCCGGAAAGATCTTTTTCCGTTCACGCTTCCGCACGCTTGCTAAAACCCTTTTCAACTGGTGGACGCATACTAGCGGAGTTTTTGTGAGAACAGCAGTCGTGAATGCGCTGACTTTCAACTGCCAAGAATTCTTAAGCTTTTGGGATTAATGATTAATATAATGCTGTAATTTAATGTTTTTTGTTTATATATTTATATGAATAATCATTAAAAATAACAAGAGCGTTATTTTAATTATATATATACTAATTATGTATAATAATACACTCCAAGCACAAAATCCAAATCGTGACCGATTCGAGTATTCTATTTAGTTTAAAGTGAGGAAGTGTTAATAGTACTATTTTTTTAAAGAAAGGCAAACATTCCCGGATTACAAATAACCTGAAAATTTTTGAAAATCTAACTAACATTACTTATAAACTACCATGCAAAACTTGCACCTTTAAAACTTACATGCACTTTACCAAATTTGCGTATTTATATCATTATAAAATCATTTTTAGATGCAATTTCAAATAACAATTAAAGCAAACAAATCTCAGTATCAGAAATTATCGAAGAACAACTCACAACCATCTCATATGAACTAATAATTCTTCATTCAATCTATCAATTTGTGGATCGACACAAATTAATATATATATATATATATTTTTAATTCAGAAAAAAACTATATTATAAATGAATTCTCCCACTCTTCACTCCACACAGGAGGCCCTGAAGAAAATAATTTCCCTCAGGGCGTATGTCATCTTTGGGAATGCTGTGTGGAGGGTCTTTTTGTGGAGAGGAAGGAGTGAACATGGGTCTTGAAGAGTCCCATGTTGTAGGAGGGAGGAAAAACAGAGGCCGGCAGTTCGTTCCACAGCCGAGCTGTTGAACTTAAGAACGAATCGTAGAAGCGACCCGTTCTCATGTGACAAATCTCAACCGTGTACAAATGTTGGGCGCGCGTTTGGCGTGTATCCTGACTACGCACCGGTGCCGAAGGGATCAATGACGCTAGTTCCTCAGAGCATCTTCCATTGTAATACCGATAGAACAAGGACAGCATGCTTACCAGACGCCTGTGCTCTAAAGATTACAGTCCGTCTGTTAAGATTGGGGAATCTATCAAACGTACCGCCCGTTTCTGCACAGAGTCAAGGGTTTTTTGAGGTATTTTGGGGCTCCGGACCAGAGATGGCTGCCAAATTCGACAGTAGGGCGCACTTGCGATTTGTACAGGGTAAGCAGTTGGGTACTATTAAAGTATCTGCGGGCCCTGTACAGTACGCCCAGCTTCTGAGAAGCCAACTTTACTCTGGCTTCGATGGAGCCCCCGTACCTGAGCTGGTCACTTAAAGTTACACCAAGCATATCAATAGAAGGCCTGTTCGGAAGATTGCTTCCGTTGAAGGAGACTAGATTATCATTTGGATCCCTTTTAGACGTAATCAGACAGGATTCGGTCTTTGAAACATTAAATTCGACGAGATTATTTTTACCCCAGGAAGAAATACTCTCGAGATAACCGTCCATTCTCTGCTTCAAAGCCCTCCGAGCCGTTGGAGTTTGTGTGCCCTTTGGGGGCTGTCAAACAAAAAGCTCTCATGAACTGTACTGTCATCCGCGTAACAATGAATCAGTGCACATGTCAAAAGGTCATTGATGTGCAACAGAAACAAAGTCGGAGACAGAACCGATCCCTGTGGGACGCCAGCATTTATAGAGTGCGAGGAAGAGGTGAAATCGTCAGCAACCGCCTGAATCGACCTATCCCTTAAAAAGTCAGCAATCCACGTACACAGGGATGCGGGAAGTCCGTAAGAAGGCAATTTGTTGACAAGTCCTCGGTGCCAGACCCGGTCAAAGGCCTTGGATATGTCTAGTGCGACCGTTTGGGTCTCACCGTGACGTTCCAGGCACCGCCCCCAAACACGCGTCACATACGCGAGAAGATCACTGCACGAGCGGTTCCGCTGGAATCCGTATTGACGGTCGTTGGTAATTTTGTTCTTATCGAGGTATGTGAGCAGTTTGTCGTTGATCACACGTTCCATCACTTTGGACAGAACTGATGTGATCGCTATGGGGCGGTAGTTGGCCGGGTTGGAGCGGTCACCTTTCTTGGGAATAGGGTGAATGACCGATTTTTTCCAACCAGATGGCACAGTGCCACACTTCAGGGACATTTTGAAGAGCTTTGTCAAAACTGGAACTATTTCCGCAGCACACCTCTGCAATACCAGGGCAGGTATTCCATCAGGTCCACTAGCTTTGTTAACATCGAGCCCCCGTATAACGTGAGGTACATCCCGATGCCGGATCCTCAGCTTTTTCATATAGAAGCCGCAGTGAGGAACCGACGGCGGAACAGCACCTCCGTCATCGACGGTCGAGTTTTACGCAAACATTTTCCCTAATAGGTTTGCCTTTTCGGTGGCGGTGTTTGCTAGTGAGCCGTCAGGTCTGGTAAGAGGTGGCAAACTGGGTTTGCAAAAATTCCGACCTATTGAGCCCGCAAGCGACCAGAATGCTCTGCTGCTATGCGGGCATGCAGCGAGCTTTTTGCTGATCTGCAGGTCGTGTTCGAATTTTGGCTTTTTAATGATTCTCTTGCATTCCTTTGCCGATTTTTTGTATGCTGATCTGCTTTCGGGCGTTCGAGAGGTGTTGTAGGCTCGGCAAGCCGCGTTTTTTCGTCGAACTGCTTCGGAGCATTGTCGACTGAACCACGGCTTTGAGCCCACACCAGTTTCTTTAGTAGTCGATTGTATGAAGCCATCCATCGCCGATTTGATGACTTCACCAATCTCCTGGGCACATCTCGAAGGGTCAGGAAAACAAACAGCTGACCTCGGAAAAGCGTTGAAATGTGCCCGCGTACCGAACCAATCTGCTGACCTATAGTACCACACTTTTCTTCTCAGCCTCTCATTGGTTGGTCTGAGGTTAACGGGGATTGATGTCGTCACTAGGCAGTGGTCGGATGATCCCAGAGGCGCTGTGACGTCAATCTTATAACCGTGTGGCACAGTAGTTAAGAATAGGTCTAACAGATTGGAGCGGTGAGTCTGGACATCAGGAACCCTAGTAGGCTCCTGAACCAGTTGCTCTAATCCGTAGCAAATGGCAAAGGATTCCGCCTGTCGGCCAGCCGAGTTCGTTGGGCCTGAGAACTTCAACCATGGTTTGTTATGAATATTGAAGTTGAAGTAGGGGGCAAGAGATCATCAATAGTATCGCTCAAATGTTTGAAGAGTTCGGAAGTGTCTGATTCGATATGGAATGAAAATTATAAAAGTTTTCGAGTAGTTTATCACATTTTATTTTCAATTCTTCCCGATATCATCGATAATACCTTAATAATTTAAATAAATTTATATTAATTTATCGGTTCATGTATATTGGAAATTGGCCTCTACTTTTTTATTATTTATTTATTTATTAACGCCCTTTTTCGCTGCTTTTACATGAAAATACTAATAAATATACATTATTTACTTTACACAACTGAATTGCTTCATTAACAACATTTCATATTTGTTTAAAGATAAATTGAAGATGTCCACTGACTTGGTATAATTGTTTCCCTCCATTATTATTCTGGACAAAAAATAATGCATATGGTAACTGAATTAAATCCTGACTTCTAGTATTACGTTGCGGAATCCTAAAGCTTATCAATTCTAGCAATACCGGACTATCAACTAAATCACTTAGAATTTTTTATAGAAATACCAAGTCAGTAAAAATTGTTCTGTCTGACAATTTGAGCATATTCATATAATTTTTCCGTGTGGGTTAGTTCAACATAATTGCTAGAATACTCATTTTAAAATTTATAAAACGTAAGAATTTGTTTTGTATTCTTTCAACAGCCTGTACATTTATATTATAATGTGGGTTCCAGAATTGTACTCAAGTTTTTTTATTTTTTATTTATTGCACAACAGATAGATTATCCAATTACTGTACAATTCTCAATTTGACAATCTTAACACCTATGAAGATAATTATTATACAAAAAAAACTTTAGGCTAATTAAAGAAGAATTATATATATCTACTGCTTCTGAGATTTCATTCAATAGCACCATTCCTCTTGTCATGCTATGTTGTGCTAGAATATCTGTTCTGCCGTATGGTATTTTGAATAAGTCGTGTCGACGACTACGGCTGAAGTTTTCGGGCACGTATAAACCATAGCATTCCAAGAGGAACGGTCTATCAATATAGTTATGGATTATGTTAAAACTAAGTATTGCAAGATTTGTATGACGTCTAGTTTCCAAGCTAAATCTATTTGTTGCCTCAAGTAAGTCCACATGGTGCAAGAACCTTGGATAAGTTCCACGCATCCGCATATAGACATACCTGAGGAATTTTTTCTGGATTTGTTCCAGCATATTAATATACTTAGTTTGGTGCGGAGTCCACACACCACTAGCATACTCCAGCTTACTTCGTATGACGCCATCAAACATGGCTATCATTGCATCTGGGTCGTGAAATTGTTTACATGTTCTGGTGATAAACCCCAGGAGTTTGTAGCATGCTGTAGTAAGTCGTGATATGTGGTCCGAGAATGTTAGTTTGGGATCAAAGACGATACCGAGATCTTTATAGCTATTGACTCGGCATAATTTTTTCTCTATAATGGTGTAATCAAAAACTACGGGCTTCTGAGAGCGGGTATATGTCATTGTTACGCATTTTTTTTATATTAAATTCTAATTTTTTTTATCTGACCATTCTGCTATAGCATCAAGGTCAGATTGCATTTTTAAGCAGTCTTCGTAAAATATTATTTCCATCAAAAGTTTGAGATCATCCGCAAATAAAAGACATCTGCTATATTTTACACAGACCTGGATGTCGTCTATAAGTATTAGGAACAACAGAGGACCAAGGTTTGACCCTTGGGGAATACCTGACAAGGCGGGGAATTGTTTAGATTCCTGTCCATTTATTGATACATATTGTCTTCTGGATTTTAGATATGACGCGAAGAAGATAAGTGTCAGTTGATCGAAGCCAAGTTTAAACATTTTAAGTAATAAAATATCATGATCAACTCGATCAAAAGCCTTGGCAAAATCCGTATACACTACATCGGTTTGGTGTCTCGAGTCCAGTCCGACGGCCACCAATCGCGAAAATGTTAACAAATTTGATACCGTGGATTTTCTTGGCATGAAACCGTGTTGGTTTTCTCCTAGAAACGGCATAAGTTGACTTCTTACGTAGGCAAAAGATAACAGTTTAATACACTTAACATTGTTTGAATTTTCGGTTAGCCTTGTTATAAATCCCAACATCTTAAGCCCGTATGGAGTAATTCTCTGTTTTTAAAATAAATCTCACAATACTGTATTTTAGTTCTTCAATGTGGCTTGAATCAATGTTTAGTTTACGAAGTGTGCAAATACAGGGCTAAATAGTTTGGCATGATTTTAAAAATCAGTCACACGAATTCGATTAACGCCTGGTCACTTAGAATTTGTCATACCTCCGCTAAAGCATTCTTTTTGATTATAATTTGCTCTTGGTTGTACATTTAATGTGGTAAACCTTCCTGCGAGTATTCAGATACTCGAACCTCATATTTGTCTAAGCATATCAACGTATATCATACTTGCATATTGTTTTTCTGTTTCTCCAGGTAACATTAATGTGGAAACTGCACCCATCAACGCAGAACCAGGATCCCTAGAAGAAGACGGAGGGATAATTACTTATACGGAAATTGACATTGACCTTCCGGATGTCAAAAAGGAATGCTTAGATCGCTTTCAAAGAAGTACCCAGACAACAGGTAAAATTAATGTTGTCCGTTAGAAATAAGAAATTCATATTATTTTATTTCATAATAAAATAGTTCTATGAATCAGTTGCACTTATTAAGTTTGATTCGTAATTTTTTTCAGACTTATCGACAGATCTCAAGACGCCTCATTTGGAAAAACGATTATCTTGTACCTATTGTAACTACTCCTGCGTTTACAAGTCAAAGTTAGAACATCACTTGCGTATCCATACTGGAGAAAAATCTTTATCTTGTTCCGACTGCAGTTATTCATGTTCTTGGAAGAGAGATTTGACGACACACATGCTGACTCACAGTGAAGAAAAACCTTTTTCATGTTCTCATTGCAATTATTCAAGTTCTCGAAAGAGATATTTGACGAATCACATGCTGACTCACAGTGAAGAAAAACCTTTTTCATGTTCTCGTTGCAATTATTCAAGTTCTCTAAAGCTATATTTGAAAAGACACATGGTGACTCACAGTGGACATAAACCATTTTCATGTCCCGACTGCAGTTATTCATGTTTTCTAAAGGGTAGTTTGACGAGTCACATGGTGGCTCACAGTGGAGAAAAACCTTTTTCATGTTCCAACTGCAGTTATTCATGTTCTCGAAAGGGAAGTTTGAAGAGTCACATGGTGACTCACAGTGGAGAAAAACCTTTTTCATGTTCCAACTGCAGTTATTCATGTTTTCAAAAGGGAAGTTTGAAGAGTCACATGGTGACTCACAGTGGAGAAATACCTTGTTCATGTCCCGAGTGCAGTTATTCATGTTCTCGAAAGGGAAGTTTGAAGAGTCACATGGTGACTCACAGTGGAGAAAAACCTTTTTCATGTCCTGACTGCAGTTATTCATGTAATCAAAAGGGAAGTTTAAAGCGTCACATGGTGACTCACAGTGGAGAAAAACCTTTTTCATGTCCTGAATGCAGTTATTCATGTTCTCAAAAGGGAAATTTGACGAGACACAAGCTGACACACGGAAAAACCCTTTTCATGTCGATAAACTAATTATTTGAAGAAACACACGCATGATCATACGGGCCGATAACCTTATGCAAGTTCCTACTTCAATTATTCATGTTCACGGAAAGGAGAATTATTTATTTAACGCCATAATTTTTTTTTTTCAATAGAAAGATTCATCGGATTATAACCTTAATGTGGTACACAGGAGAATATGAGTCATAAATTACAGAACATGTAATGTGTATACAAAATTAGTATTGCAAGTGATATAATTGTTAATATAAGTGCAGTGAGAGAATACATAATTTAAAGACATATCTACTAGTGTAATAATAGTTGAATGATTACTAGGTTTGTATATGACTTGACATAAATCGAGATATGAGGTGTTTATGATAATAGATATTAATTAATATAAAATTAATTCTATTTAGGTATAGGGTATTATAATAACTTGTTTATTTTATTTAAACAGAATATTAATATGCATAAAAAAGTGACTTGTAAGCAAAATATTATAATAGAGTAATTAGTAGTGAGTTTATTGTAACCTTCAAAATTAATTCTCGTTGGTATAGCTGGGCAGGTATCGCAATTCGGCTTGAGTAATTCAGGGCTGTCAGCGATTTAATGATACTTTTGGATAAGAAATAATAATTTTTAATAAAATAATACATATGATAGATAACCCAATACGGTATCTGGAGTAAATTTTCTAGACACAACGCCAGCTTCTATAGAAGAGGAACATTAAAAAAATCAAAAGCCGTGAAAACTAATTGTATGAATTATTTTAGTTTACATTATAGATTATACACAAATGAAAGAATATCTTTGTTTTAAACCACTTTATTAAATTTATATACGTCGACCGGTTTCGGTTGAACTCAACCTTCTTCAGGACAGTACAAATATAAACCAAAATATAATACAGAGGAAGATTATTAAGTAAACAATAAAGAAAGAGAAAGTATATAAATGTGAGGGAGAGAGCATCAGGGCAGTGGAGTAGGTAGTGGGGTCGGGGAGGGGTGGGAATTACCCAGGGAGAAAGGAAACATCTTTAAAATAGGGCTTTTAGTTAGTACTCTCTGTTTGTTTAAAATTGGGCAATTATTTTTATTTTTATTTGCTTTTGATATTTCCAATGATTCTAAATTATTGAGACGTATTCCTATTTTATTTTTATGTAGTATTTGAACTCCTGTCGTTCTATTAAATGTATGATTAGTATTAATTAGGTGTTCGGCAAATTCTGAAAAACCGGTATTTGTTAAACACCTGACATGTTCTTTTACTCGAATATTTACATTACGCGCGGTTTTACCAATATATATTGCCGGGCAATCGTTGCAATTAAGTTTGTAGATCCCAAAGTGGCTAAACGTATCTTCTTTATCTTTACAATTATTTAAAAATTTGGCTAAGTTATTATTAGTATAGAAGGCCGGCCTAATTTCTGATGGAAGTTTAGATGTGCAAAGGGAAGAGAATTTACTTATGAACAAAATTCTACGCCATTGTGTAGTTAAATTATTATTATTAATAGTTGGTAGAGCACTATATAGAAATTAATTTGTTGCGATTCGGCGAAGTTTTTTTGAGAGGATTTTATCAATAAGATCCATTGGAGGGGACCCACCCTTTCCCGACGGCTGTGTGAGGAAACTGATTGTTTATTCTCCTTAGCCGCACACGTCAGGACTCTAATTTTTTTTTGTAAAAAGAAGCTACATTTATTTTAAAACGATTCTAGACCCTCCAATGTCCCTGCATGCATGATTGTTAGTACGAAATAATGTATTCATACTTACATAAATAGTAAAACAAAATAAGAACACATATGAAATGTGTTCGCCTGGTGGTTTGGCATCTAAAATTAAATAATAAATAAGGAGCACAAATTTATAAGTAGAAGTATGATTGAAACATAAAAATATACAAGCCGCGTATCGAGGGCAGTTTACCCCACTATCACGGGGCGGTCCCGGCAAGAATGAGCGTGGCAAGCGGCCTGGCCACAACAAACACCCGCGTCCCTTAGCCAGTTTTCCGAGAGTACCCTCGAAGAAATGTAAATGGGGGAGGGGGGGGAGATACTCCCAAAAACCCTAGGGAATGAAGTGAGCCTCAGGTCACCGGAGGCAGGACGGAAGGGGACCGGGCTCGCGCAAACATTCCCCAGGCCCGCTCATGATGCCGGGGGAGGCACCCGTGGTTCGTGGGACCGCCGCACCGGATTAATGTCACCTTACTGGATGCAGGAACAGGGTCTATCCGCCCCCATGGTGGGGAAATGAACAACACAGTACGATAGAGTTCAGTTCGACAACCTATTCATAAACCAATTTGTTAGTAACAAATAAAAAGGCAAATAACAAACGTAGAAAATAAGTTGTGATCAACAACAAATTGAAAATCAATAAGATCCGAGTGATAACCGTTGTTATTAGCTATTTGTTTTATTGTAAGGAGTTCGTTAGAAAAATTATTATAAGATAATGCGATGGTGACTAGCCGGTGAATCATGCTGTGAAAGGAGGAATATTTATGTGAGATAAGGTGATTGGAGGTATTATGGATTACGGTGTCAGTAAATGTAGGTTTTCTAAAAATGTTGAAGTTAATTTTCTTACTTAATAATCTTCCTCTGATTTATATTTAAGTTTATATTTGTACTGTCCTGATGAAGGTTGAGTTCAACCGAAACCGGTCGACGTATATTAATTTAATAAAGTGGTTTAAAACAAAGATATTCTTTCATTTGTGTAATAATGTCAAGCCACAAAGTGTTTGCTTCCTTCGATAATTTTATAGATTATACTCGGTTATACTATTATACTCTAAATTGATTAATTATTTAAAAAAAAAAAAATAAAACAGTTTGATAATGACAGTTTGATAATGCCTTCAGAGGGCGAAACAGCTGTCACGCGTAATAATAATTACACAGCAGAACTGGTTTAACAATAAACTTTTTTTATAAACCCAATAACAATATTATTGAATATTTAAAAAATTAAAAAATAAAATGGAGTTCTACAAATTAAACTTAATATCAATAAAAAAAAAATTAAAAACATAGTTTTGATTTAGTAAAATATGATATAAGACTCACTCAGAAACGTATCATGCGTAATATTGATTATTGTGACTGAGCTGTGTAATTATAGCCTTCTTTTAACTTTATTCTCTTAGAAAATATTGCCAACTGAATGCAATCTAGGTTTAAGGGAGTATCTAAATGACTCAGTCTTGAGAGGAATATGCTGACCCACAGTTTAGAAAAACCCTTTTCATGTTTCCACTGAAATGATTCTCGTTCTCGAAAGGTAGAATTGCTAAGGAACATGCTTACCCACAGTGGAGAAAAACATTTTTGTTTTCCCACTGCAATTATTCATGTTCTCGAAAAGAACGTTTGACCATACACAGTCTAACTCACAGTGAAGACAAACCTTTTTCCTAGTCGTACTGCAGTCATTTACTTTATCGAAATCCGGATTTAGCCATAAGGGACATGCGGACTGACTCACGGAATAGTTTTGCTTATTATTTGGTGGTATTTAATGTTCCTGGGATGGGTAAATTTATTTGTAATTAATATGTATCTCTACAATTAAAAAAAAGTAAAATATAAAGTAGTGTTCCAACTGCTACACGTTACGGTTGTGTCCGCCGCGCTATTCGCAATGCCACCGTGTTATTGTTACCGCGCGTGTAGGTAGTGCAGTGAGTGAAGCGGATACCAAATAAAGTGGGCCTCCAACTACAAACTATGCCGCTATTTAAGGGTCCGAATACCGATGGATCTCCCGGCCAAGAGGAATCGATACATGTGATTAACGAATGCCCGCTCCATTATTTCCCCGGCGGGATTTATGACGTTCACATGGCGGCGCCTGAGGCCCTAGACTGGTTACCAGACTCTAATTTATTTTATAAAAAGGAAACATAATCTATTTTTAAAAGGATTCCAGACCCTCCAGTGTCCCTGCACTCATGGTGTATAGTGTTAAGCATACTTACATTTATCGTAACTCTCCTAAAAACACATCAGAAATGTGTTCGCCTGTAATAATGAAAAAAAATACTTGCCTTTTTAGTATTTAAATTAATTTACGTAGGTATATGTATAATGAAACATTTTCATGGTTTTTATCTTATACATTATTCAAGTTTTTTTTTTAGTACAAATATTTTTTTCCATGCATATAATTTATTAAAATTTAAAAAAATTACGCTTGTAAAAAAACACTACCTTTTATCAGTTAAAATAATTTACGTGCATGTTTAATAAACAAAACTTTTACCAGATAAATACATATTTTTAAAAAGGCATTTTATCGTTTATATGACAAAATATTATACCTAAATAATATGTATTATTCATTTTTTATGCAAATTAATTTTTTTCGTATATTATGAAATGCCATTTTTAATTGCTGTGGCTCAGTCTTTTTGTGCAGATAGAAAAATAATAGCGCATGTTTCCTTTATATCCAACAAAGACATAATACACAGTTGCTGTTTCAGAAAGCAAAAAATTTACCTTTTAAGGTTATTCAATGGCAAAAAATCATAATTCAGTATATATTTACCACGCAGCATAAAGAGAAATTAGAACATAAAAACAGCACTAAATTCGGGTTAACAGTTCCGAAATTTAATAATAAATACGGACAGAGAACGTATAAATACAACATACCGAATATATTTAATTTATTACCTGACACTATAAAGCAATGGTCTATGAATAAGGTTAAATATGTGGTGAAAAATTGGCTATCGGAAAAAGTTTTATTTTATTTTAATATGTATGAAAAATGTTGAATCTGTAGATTTAATATGTAAATTATAACTTTTAAAATGTAGGTTTATGTAACTTAACTTTAAACACCTGTTGACAAGCCAATTCAATTGGCTTAGCTGGACTTGTTTGTTGATTTGTATTAACTATTCATTCAATAAAAATAAAATAAAAACAAATGGCGCTGTTTTACAATATTTCAAAAATGCCTATTTATCCAACAGATTAAAAAAGCATGTTTTTTCCTTTCACAGGTGACATATTCGAACATAAAATAGGTAGGTATATAGAAAAACACGCTTATTTGAATGCAACGTTGTGTCAAAATTTCAAAGCAATCGGTGAAGAACTTTCGGAGATTTAAGAATTCGAATAAACGAACATTAACATTTTCATTAATATAGATAATAAAAATCCAGTCGTTTTTATTTACATAATTTCTTATAATATAAATAAATAAACAAAATATTTAAACATAAAATGTATTTCTACCATAATTTATTCCAGCCATTTTGAAATATGATTATAATACATATACGTAACTTATTTTACATAATAAAAAGCCAGGTTTTTTGAACCAGGTTCATTTCTTTTAATACGGTAAAATTATTCATAACATGTGGGTTTTTTATTTACATAATTTGAGAGTGTGTCCGATTAAAGCAGCTTTAGGCAGACTGATGGAACCTAAGCGCAAGCCGTATACTAAGTTTAGTGGTCGCGCTTTCGGAGCATCTGGGCCGAAGGCTTGGAATAAACTCCCTCCGGAACTAAGATCCATAACAAGTCCAACAGAATTCAGGTCTTAACTAAAAACTTACCTTTTTAAGCTGTCATACCCTTAAATTAAATATTTCATTCCTGAGAGAAAGTCCAATTATGTCCCAAATCCTGTATCTAAATTTCATTCATAAATATTTAGTTAATGTTAATTTAGTGTTAATCTCAAGTGACCTACCAGGTAAGTATGTGTGTATATTATCTCCATATATAGTAAGTAATAACATAGATCAATGAAATGTTCAATGTATTTTTACAGCGCCCTTGAGGGGATTTTGCACGAAAAAGGCGCTTTACAAATCATCCGAATATAATAATAAATATTAGAGATTTTGGCAAATTTGACAATCATTTATTTTTTTTTAATTTATATTTTTGCATTTCTATCTTCTCGTATGTGAATCACGTTTTCTTTTGTTATGTTGATATACATACCCGCGAATTTCACATGGTTATTCTTCTAAAATGTAATTATTAATTCTCGCGTAAATTAATATTAACGTAAAATAAAAATATTAAACAGAACTATATTTCAAAATCTGAAAGGCATAAGCTGCTGCCACACGCAAAGCTCACATCAAAAGTTAATGTACAGCGCATCATCTTTTCTACCGACACACGACGCTATCAAATATTTCTTCCTATGGTAGGTGGAGAAGCATTAGATTTAAAACTTAATTTAAAATTATTTTTAATATATAAACATAAATTAATTAATTGATTTTTAAGATATAGAATGGACAAAAAGAGACATCTCTTGTCAATTTCGGATAGTATTTTCTCTGCAGGTGAATGATAAGCAAATTGCGGCCACCTTTTACATCTGTTCAGTAGATTCATCTGAGATTGTGATATTTCGTCAAAAGAGGTCTATTTAAGATAAAAATAATTAAAATATATTTTTTGACAAAATAAAATGTCTCAAAATCGGCACTGTGTGTTACAATGAATGTGCTGATTCATCTCAAACATTAATAATTCTTCTCTCTTGTGAGCTGGTTATAACCTTATCTAGTGCAAATGCAAAGTGATTGCTGATTGCTGCCTGAAACCGAATCTGATGACAAAAATAGAAGACCTCAATTGTGAATGCCATTCTTGGGTGAGTTTTTTCTGTTCATTTGTATTTTGGTGACTGGTTTGTTATTTTTCTCCCTGCAGAGATAATTTATTAATCCACAATATATTTTCATAGGGAAATATAATATTCCCTGGATGATCTGTGCTACCTACACGCCAGATCATCACCCATAATTTTGGTCCCACGTAGCTCGGATATATTGCTAGCGAAGATTAATTAATATTTAGTGATTTAGATTTGGACACATGATAAATGGAAGTTCTATTCACGTAATTTTTTGGTGATTTAAGAAGTACCTATCAGTACCAATTTCTAGCATACATAAATAATTTTTCTAGCATTAGAAATTTGCGTATTTTTTTTGGTAAATTTCATTAAAGCTCAAATTACTTAATATTATTTAGGTATAGTGAATTTAGTTTCGTTTTTTTACGTATTCTTTGGTAGATTCAAAACAAATAATATATTGGAATTGTCGTAATTTTTGGAGAATTCTAATTTACAATACTTACAACATTATTGTATACTTTTTTTGGTTAAGAATATTTTGTCATCTCATTAAAAATGCCGAGAATTGCTGAAGAAGTTTCTGGAGATATTCAGGATAGAACGTTGTATCGAACGCATTACGCAATGCTACCCAAAGGCCGCAAAGCAGCTGTCTGACCATGGGAGGATAAGAAAGCTGTATTTACCCGGCCGGCGAGTACTGAGCACAACGCGCGTCCGGACACAGTATTTACGTGGTATCCCCTCCCCGGCTGGAGAGCATTGGGCACATCGCAAGCCGTGGACCCAGTATTTACGTCGCATCCCTTCTCCTTTGCCCAAGCGAAGACAGGCCAAACAGTGAGCGGCAACGGCTAGCCAATCAGCGCAAAGCACGATAAACCTAGAAATATTTCTCTTTTCATATGTAATTGCGCAAATTAATGTTAGATTTGCGTGAGTCTCGCCGCAACAATGCTAAATAAAAATAAACAAGTTGAAAGGCTAGACTCGCGTCTATGTTGTAAAGTAATATTGAAATATGTAAACATTAATATTAAGTAGTTATAAGGATTTCCTCACACCAATGTCGGTCTGAGGACCCACTGATTCATATTGTACAATTTATTATAAAAACATTAAAAATGCTAGGGAAAAACAGTTTTCATGAGATGAAGCGGCGTAAAGAGTACTTTTGAATAAATAATTTTAATATTGACTATTAAAGTCATATGAAAACACACGAAGCTGCACAAAAATGCACCTCGTTTACGTGGGGCGGTCCAGACGCGCGTTCACCGATGTGCGCACGCCCCCGCTAGTCCTATATATATCGCGCGTAAAGCGATCTCAAGTCTCTCTCTTCCGACATCTACTCTCGACCGCTTCACTCTGGACTGCTTCTCCCGCTGGAACCTCTACAACCGCCTTTGACTTCTGACCTCTCGCTTCCTTGGACTACCTACTGCTCTCTCCTTGGATACGCGACATCACAGCAACCGGAAAAGGCCCTGAACATAAAGCAGCTCATCGACTAGAAGATTCAGCACCCCTTATTTACAGTCAATGTAAAGGACTAGCGTCTGATACATTGTGTGGTCCTTCGCAGCCGCATTTTCTAGTCTCCAGCTGCCAAGATGACACCATCTCTACGCTCCGGGAAGAATACAATGGAGGGAACCGGACAAGATGAGTCACAAGCCGCTAGCAGTACCCCGCACCCCGCCGGTCCCTCTACAATTACGCCTCCCGCTAATGCGGCCGCCGCAGTGAGGGCCGCCCAGCCACAAGTCACTGGAATGGCGATATCGGACAATTCTCCGGTACAGATACCCATCCATGACTCATCATCAGACAGCGAAGAGTCGAATGCAGATTCGCTCAAACAACTGCAGCGAGAATTGAGAGCAGAAAGGCGACGTAATCGAAAATTACAGGAGGCCCTCATCGCTTCTATAGGGGCTCCTACAAAAAAACAAGCGCCTTTAGTTGAACCTGACACACATATAGAGCAGGCAACCACACATCAACAAGGTGCCGTGCAGGGCGCCTTACAAGGCTCCATGCAAGGTGCCGCACAACAAAACAGCGCAGAGTACCGGTCTTCAGCATCCAACACCACGATACGAGGCCAAACAACCCCTCTGCAGCCTGCTATCATCAACACGGAGTATCCGGCCGCAATATCCGGACAACAGCCGACACAAACTACAGCTCAAGGGGCCTCACAGATCCCCGCAGCATCCTACAATCCGGAATATCAGCCGGGCTCACCACATACGCAGTAGGGTGGATCGATTATTTGTTTTTATGTTTTTCTTAGCAGCGGGGTGTGGAATGGATGCTCTATGGGGATACCTTTAAAAGTCATTATGACAGCATTAAGATATTTCGAGTGCAAGTACTGCCCCAAGTCAATTCAAATTTAAAAAAATAGCGTGAAACTAGAAAAAGAAGGGTTTAATCTTTGCTCAATAAAAGTAGTTAAAATATTAAAAAAATTAACTTTTCATTTACTAATAATATAATCTACTAATCAAGAAACAATAAAAGTACCATTGCTACACAAAAAATCACAAACACTGTTAAAAAATATAGTCAAAAATCATAAAAATTATTGTATTTTATAGTCCTTCTTCGAATTCAATACTGGCATTATACGACAAGATTCTAGCTTGTTTTGTATCCACCCTTCACGTCTTTCAGGGCCGCAAACAGCAGAACATGATGCCGTTACCACTTTGATGCATCTTTCCATGGCTTGCGTGTGACAGGGCATCAATCGGAACTTACACAAAATGTTGGATTCGATAATTTCGTGGTCTGCAATGGCATCAATTATTGTCTCGCTAGATATCAGTTTTGTAAGAGGTGCTTCTGATGTTTTTTCCCAGTAGATCAAGTCAATATAGTCTGCTGCGTTGAAATTAAAAGTGCGTAGCTTAAATACTCCTATTGGAGAGAACCGCAACGTAAGTTCTCGGATACTTAGAATCCGTCTCAGAGCCAACTCTCTAATTTGTCTTCGTTCGTCGTTTAACATATTAATAAGTATATTTTCGCTTGGCCAAAATACCCGTTGCGTTGAATTACGGGATCTACCACCTTTTTCAAATGCTTTTTCAAAAGGTAACGAGACAATTTTATGGTTTCGTGGAGGTGTCTCGCCGGTTGAAGTCTGCTCTTGGTTGTCTCGAAGGCTGTGTTTTTATTTTAAACCACATCGGAGCATACACTCTTAGCACAAATTCAGTCAATATCACCTGATTTCTGTCGGATTCTTGGTTGATGTGTAAAGTCGGAGACTAGTATTGGCTGTTGTTAACCAACGCGAATGACAGATTTTACCCGGGTTTCTTTTCGTTAAGTTTTCATTACATTGTCCTTCGGCGATTGCTCGGCACATTTCCAATAAATAACGCTGGTCTGTGCTAAGGTCGTCACGGGATTTTGTAATTTCATAAGTAAGGTTCAAAGGTAAGTTGCATTCTATTGCTTGAAATTCTATCACAGGAAGATGTTCACAGTTCTTGAGTAACTTTCCTAGTTGGCCGCTAAAGCTTCTAGGACCTGTTGTCGTTCCATCAAGGTATTCGAAAAGGTGTCTCAAACTTAACTCATTAGCATGTAACTGACAGACCAACCACTGAAGTGGACGATGGAGCTTTCCTTCAACAAGTCGAATAATGCCAGACTTAGTTCCAGTATTAACTACTGTTCCGTCACATCCGATAGCCACGATGCACGCTAAATCAATGGATTTTGCCACAAAATATGCAAACAATTTGTGAGCTATTGTTTTAGCATCGCCGAACTTAACGCCCATGTGGCCAATGTATTTTGAGTCAGGTTCTTTCAAAAGACTGATATGTTCTTCTATCACAACTTTTCTGCGTCCATCCTCCATGATTAATGTTTTATCCTTTGACCGTCAAACGATATGCAAATGCACAAATCAAAATGGGGCTGGTTGATGGCAGTCAGTGTGGTCCTAGTTTTGGCACGAGTACGTCGAATCTTATTACGATCGATCACATTTGTTAGATTATCTGTTGTCACTAATCCAATATCTTGCAATGTAGCGCAGACGATGGCAGCACCTGTATCGATCCAATGTTCTGGATACAACAGATAGTCCACTGTCTGTTGGATTTATTACATAAGAAGAAGGCGTAGATGAAACAAAGTAATGTTGGTCAGTTGGAGATCAACGTTAGTAAAACTTGAAACTGTACTGCGAGATGTGGACGGTTGATCTAAAGATGCGCGGTGCGCGAGCGAGGCGCGAGAAAGTGGACTCGGCAATTTGTCAAATTTTCGCGAGAAAATAAATATTATCACATTTTTTTAATAGATATTATTAAATAAAGCGCGGCAATTTTTATTCATTATGAAATGTAAAAGTAAAAATTAAAGTATTAATATTGACACAAAACTGTTTTATAAAGGGACAATTTTTTACCAGATTTTAAATAATTCAACTGCTTTGGGGCAGTACTTGCTATCAAAATTTTAAATTGATATTTTGTATGCTTAATTGTATGTACCTAGAGCATTTATTCCGCACCCCGCGAAAACTAATTTATAAAAAAAAAAAAATTCCATACATTGGCGATCCACCCTAATACGCAGTTCGGCCAGACACCGCCTGCAAACAACACATACGCGACATTCCCGGGCCATCCCACGGAGGATGACACGGCGCGACAAACCCAAGATTGGGTCAATAATAGAACGGAACAAACGGCGCCAGCAAACCCGTTCCAACAGTTTGCGGCCTTTATGACGGAGGCTTTCCGCGCCTCGCAAAATGGCGGTACTCCGCGGCAGCAGCCCGAAGAAGAAAACCGCATGGCGTCCCTTATCGCACGCCAATCAAGCGCTAAAGACCTCCCATCATACTAAGGAGACGCCGTAGAGTGGCCAGCATGGCGCGCTCAATTTTATCAATCAACGTCTACGTGTGGGATGACGCAATCAGAAAACCTAATGCGCCTTCAGAGAGCATTGAAAGGCAAGGCTCGTGAAGCGGTAAGTCCACTCCTATTGGACCCCACGCAAGTACCGGAAATAATGGACGTGTAAGAACATCGGTTTGGTGGTGCTCACACAATTGCATCACTGATGTTTGAAAAAATAAAAAAGTTGCCGCGGCTTCCCGAAGATGCATCAAACGACGCACTTATTGAGTTTTCGGGTACAGTTCAAAATGTGGTGGCCTCACTCGGCAGTCTTAAGTGTGATTATTTATCTAACCCCGCGCTACTAAGTGAAATTGCGTCGAAAATGCCTCTCGTTCTAAGAGTGGCGTGGTTGGATAAAATAGCCGATCAAGTGATAAGCGCGACAATTCAACAATTAGCCGCATTTCTAAAGCGGCTCACAAACGCGATCCCGCGTTCGGGCTTAGTTGATAATGCTCGGGCTCCAATGCGACCACGACGGGAACAAGTATATGCGCAAAATTCTCAAACTGATACGGAGAGCGAAAAGTGTTCACAGTGTTTAAATTCGCACAAAATTCAAGAGTGCCCCGTGTTTTTGGGGAAAAATGTCCCCGGGCGATGGGAAAAAGTTAAAAATTCCTGACTTTGCCATAAATGTCTAGACGCAAGACACCATACGAGAGCGTGCAAATATCGTGTGTGGTGTGGAGTGGGTTCTTGTCGACTTCCTCATCATAAACTACTGCACGACCCGTCGCGTGTGAAATCATCTGCCGGTACCTCGCGCGATAGTGAAAACCAAACTGTAACCAATACCACGTCGTATGGACATGAATCCGTGCTGTTGAAAGTGATACCGGTAACCATATGTGGCCCAAACGGGCAAGTGTCAATTTATGCCCTACTAGACGAGGGGTCAACTGTGACCCTTCTAGACAGTGAAACAGCGGACAAAGTGGGGGCGACCGGGCCGACCCGCGGGCTCCGTATTCACGGGGCGAGTGGTATGTGTTCGTCAGATAGTACATCCCGGCGAGTTAAACTATCAGTGCGCGGAGACGGTGACGAATATGTTATTACGGCGAATACAGTGCGAAACCTGGACCTACCGCAACAAAACATAGCTGGTCGATGCCAAGTGAAACCAAAAATATTATTGGGACAGGACAACGTGCATCTTATCGTGTCAAGAGAGGTGCGCGAAGACACAGAGAAAAGAATGCTGTCCCGTACTGCACTCGGTTGGATCGCGCATGGAGGCATTCATCCCGTAGAAAATATAACGCTGAGCATTATCGGCGAAGCCGAGAGTGGAGACCAACAGCTCTCAGAGCAAATAAAACAAAACTTTGCGATCGATTCACTTGGAGTGACGTCAGCGACACGCGTAAATGCGACTATTCAGCGAGCAGAGGCCCTCATGGAAAACACCACTCGGCCATATGACACCGACCGGTGGGAAACGGGCCT
Organism: Hesperophylax magnus; assembly: GCA_026573805.1. Lineage (NCBI taxonomy): Eukaryota > Metazoa > Arthropoda > Insecta > Trichoptera > Limnephilidae > Hesperophylax > Hesperophylax magnus. The sequence continues at coordinate 4,142,578 of JAIUSX010000179.1, read as the reverse complement.
ACTGTGGAAAGAAGATAATACGCACCTGCCTGACAACAAACAATGCGCGCTAAAACGATTATACGCATTAGAGAGAAAGCTAGCGAAAAATAATACATTGGAAGCAGCATATAAAATGAAAATTAATTCTCTGATCGAACGTGGATACGCGCGCAAATTAAATATTCAGGAGGCGGCCATTCCAAGCCCTCGAAAATGGTACCTACCGCATTTCGCGGTAGTTAATCCCAATAAACCGGGAAAGCTAAGAGTGGTTTTCGACGCAGCAAGCCGCTGTCGAGGTGTATCATTAAATGATAAACTGTTAACAGGGCCCGATCTGCTCTCCTCGCTATTGGGTAACATTTTGCGCTTCCGCGAAGGAAAAATCGCGCTCGCGGCAGATATTGCAGAAATGTTCTTACAAATAAAAATAAAAAGTGAGGACCAACCATCTCAACTATTTATCTGGAGAGCAACGCCAAATGAAGAGCCGAGCACTTACATGCTCACCTCAATGATGTTTGGGGCAACTTGTTCCCCAAGCAGCGCGCAATTCGTGCGAAACAAGGTAGCTGAGCAACACAAAGTGCAATATACTGCCGCGGCAACAGCCATACAGAAAAAATTCTATATGGATGATTATCTCGACGCCGTGGACACATCGGACGAAGCCGCCAAGATGGTACGGGAGGTGAGCGCAATCCTTGCAAGTGGGGGTTTCCTGCTCACTAATTGGGCTTCAAATGACCCTGCCGCCATTGCAGAAGTACCCTTTGAAAAACGGGCGAAATCGGCAATATCTATTAGCAGCGGGGACCACGAAAACGAGCGCATACTAGGCCTCGTATGGGACCCCATAGGTGATCACTTTCTCTACAGCTGAGGGAGGCAGCCTCAGCCGAGATGATTCCACACCCAACAAAAAGACAATTACTAAGTATTGTCATGAAGATTTTTGATCCTATTGGTTTCGTATCATGCTTGACAATACGTTCAAAAATACTTCTACAAGCAGTGTGGAGATCGAATATAGGTTGGGATGAAACAATAAAACCCGAGCACGCGAATAAATGGTCGGAATGGCTACAACTTCTCAGCCAGAGTAGCGTTTCTATACCACGAAGATGCCTCATTAATAAAAACGGCGATTTTGAACTCCACCTGTTCTGCGATGCATCGGAGTCGGCGTGTTGCGCTATTGCTTATTTAACCGAAAACTCCCAGGAAGGCACACACTCAACTTTCCTGGCCAGTAAATGTAAAGTGGCACCATTGAAACCCCTTTCTATACCGCGCCTTGAGCTACAAGCAGCCCTAATGGCCGCACGATTGGCGGCTACAATCAAAAGGGAAAGCCAAATTCACATAAGAAAAATAACATATTGGACGGACTCAACGACCGTCTTGTGTTGGCTAAGGACAGACCCGAGGACTTACTCCGCCTTCGTGGCCAACAGGCTAGGAGAAATTGATGATTTAAGTGAAATAAATAATTGGAGATGGGTACCTACTAAATTAAACCCGGCCGATATCGGTACAAGAGACATCGAGCCGCCCGACCTCTCGCCCACTAGCAGGTGGTTTTGCGGTCCTGCCTTTATTACCCACCCAGAAACTACATGGCCCCGTGAAAAGGAGCCAGTCATCCGACCTGATAACCAAGTTTTGGAGGTGAGGCCTCAATATGTCGGCCTCACAATAATAAAAGGAGGCGGATTACCTCTTATTGAGCGATTTTCATCGTGGCATCGGCTCATACGCACCACTGGATGGGTTCTCCGCTTCATAAGGAGATGTCGGCCGAACCCCAACAAATCATCAGAAGGTCCTCTGAGTGCCGAAGAGACCCGAGGAGCAGAAATATTATGGGTAAAGAAATCTCAAGCAGACTCTTTCGCGGCCGAAATTTGCGCTACCCAAAAAGGCGATACACTACCCGCCGACAGTCGCTTGCGAACGCTAACGCCTTTCCTTGGCCCAGATGGCATTATACGAATGGGCTCACGGTTACAAGCCCTGAAAAGAGTTGCCAGTGGAGTACGGACACCAGTCATCCTGGATGGTGACGAGGCATACACTCGGCTCTTGATCCGCCACTATCATCAAATGGCGGACCATTCGAGCACCGAAAAAACCATGGCGGAAATCAGAGGCAGCTTTTTTATATTGAAATTGCGCACCAACCTTCGCCGAATAGCGCATGAATGCCTAGTATGCCGCATTAGGAAAGCTCAACCACTGCCACCACTGATGGGACCATTACCGGCTGCCAGGCTTACACATCACGTGAGCCCCTTCACGCACTGCGGCCCAGACTATTTTGGCCCTATGGAAGTGACAATCGGTAGGCGTCGAGAGAAACGGTACGGGGCATTATTCACCTGCCTGTCAACCAGGGCTGTACATCTCGAGTTAGCGGCCTCACTAAGTGCCGATTCAGCTATAATGGCAATGCAGCGAATGTCAGCTAGACGAGGCCAGCCCGAATGTATTTACTCCGATAACGGGACTAATTTCCATGGCGCTGACAAAGAAATCCGAGACGCGCTGGAATCAATCAGTCGAGACCTCAGAGTACAAAACTACATTGCAACACAAAAAACATCGTGGAAATTTATCCCCCCCCTGTCTCCCCACATGGGGGGAGCTTGGGAGCGCCTCGTGCGCTCTATAAAGAGAGCCCTCAAGTCAACTATGAAAGAGCGCTCACCGAAAGAAGAAACTCTCCTCACGGCCCTGGCAGAAGCAGAGTACATAGTGAACAATCGCCCGCTGACTCATGTCTCCGTCGACCCGAGAGATGAGGAACCGCTAACCCCTAACCATTTTTTGCTGGGATCAGCAGGAAAGCGGCCACACTGTATGCGGCAAAAGAAGAAGAGGTCTGCCTAAGAAAACAATGGCGAATCAGCCAGCAATTAGCAGATATGTTTTGGCGGCGATGGATGAAGGAATACTTGCCCACTATAGCCACACGTCAAAAATGGCACCAGCCAGGTACCCCTATCAAAACGGGTGATCTTGTGCTAATCGTGGATCCCGCTTTGCCCCGCAATAGTTGGCCCCGCGGGCGAATCATTGAAACAATGCCCGCCGCTGATGGGCATGTAAGGACCGTTCGGGTCCAAACCAACACCGGAGTGTACGTGCGCCCAGCGGTCAAAATTGCCGTACTCATGACGACACCAAACACGGGCCCTAAATCACAAGAGGCCCCCCCACGCCGCCAAAAAGGAACCGGCCGAATGGATAGCCGCCGGACAAAAGCATCCCGTCACGTTCGAATTTGCTAGGCGCAGCCGATACTGCACCGGGGGGAGGATGTATCGAACGCATTACGCAATGCTACCCAAAGGCCGCAAAGCAGCTGTCTGACCATGGGAGGATAAGAAAGCTGTATTTACCCGGCCGGCGAGTACTGAGCACAACGCGCGTCCGGACACAGTATTTACGTGGTATCCCCTCCCCGGCTGGAGAGCATTGGGCACATCGCAAGCCGTGGACCCAGTATTTACGTCGCATCCCCTCTCCTTTGCCCAAGCGAAGACAGGCCAAACAGTGAGCGGCAACGGCTAGCCAATCAGCGCAAAGCACGATAAACCTAGAAATATTTCTCTTTTCATATGTAATTGCGCAAATTAATGTTAGATTTGCGTGAGTCTCGCCGCAACAATGCTAAATAAAAATAAACAAGTTGAAAGGCTAGACTCGCGTCTATGTTGTAAAGTAATATTGAAATATGTAAACATTAATATTAAGTAGTTATAAGGATTTCCTCACACCAATGTCGGTCTGAGGACCCACTGATTCATATTGTACAATTTATTATAAAAACATTAAAAATGCTAGGGAAAAACAGTTTTCATGAGATGAAGCGGCGTAAAGAGTACTTTTGAATAAATAATTTTAATATTGACTATTAAAGTCATATGAAAACACACGAAGCTGCACAAAAATGCACCTCGTTTACGTGGGGCGGTCCAGACGCGCGTTCACCGATGTGCGCACGCCCCCGCTAGTCCTATATATATCGCGCGTAAAGCGATCTCAAGTCTCTCTCTTCCGACATCTACTCTCGACCGCTTCACTCTGGACTGCTTCTCCCGCTGGAACCTCTACAACCGCCTTTGACTTCTGACCTCTCGCTTCCTTGGACTACCTACTGCTCTCTCCTTGGATACGCGACATCACAGCAACCGGAAAAGGCCCTGAACATAAAGCAGCTCATCGACTAGAAGATTCAGCACCCCTTATTTACAGTCAATGTAAAGGACTTGCGTCTGATACAAACGTTGACTCTTTTGACGCAAAAAAGGAAAATCTTTTTTTGCGGATGAATGAATTGTATAATTTATCAAATAATTTAAATACCTTCGAGTCAAGAAAAAATGAAGATTTCATGACAAAGTCGGATATGATTGGAGACATGAGAGTTCAGTTTGAAACTGTTATTGATAAACTTAACGACCGTCAGTTGACTTTGGACGACTCATTTAAACCGGATTTCCAACAATTAAATGCATTTGATGATATTTATTTGAAGGTCAAACGAAGTCGATTTAACCTTCAAAACGCGTCACGCAACGATTCGCGGGATCATTGTATTATTAAATTGCCACCTTTGGAATTACCATCATTTGATGGTAAAATGGGAAATTGGCCTACTTTCTACCAAGCTTTCAAATCTAATGTACATAATAATAGACAATTAACCGACGCCCAGCGTGTTCAATATTTAATTGGTAAATTGACACACGGCGCTTTAAAGGTTACTTCAGGCATTGTACCTGGAGGTGACACATACAATATAATCTGGAATGCTTTGGTAAACAAATTTCAAAATAAACGTGCACTAGGCACACATTATTTAAATAATATTCTTGATGCAAAAAATTGTACAAATACATCTGGCAGTCTTGACTTTTTTATTGAAAATTTTTCTGCATCAGTAGCAGCGTTAAAACAATTAGAGATTGAAAATTTAACTGATTTTATCTTATTTCATTGTGCATTTAGAAAAATTGATTTTCAAATCGCACAGATTTTCGAGCTGTCAGTCAGGAATAAAGAGATTCCGACATATGACGATTTAGTCTCGTTTGTTCAAGATCAGGTTAAGATTTTAGAACGTTTAGGCAATTCAAATGAAGCCGGTAAAAAACTGTCCACCACGTCATCATTTCGTTCTAATAAAAATTTTAAATCGTTCCTTGCTAGCAAAGAGAATGTACCTCGGTTTACGGCTTCGCGCACAAATTGTTGTCTTGTTTGTAATAAAACTAATCATACAATTAAAGATTGCGTTAAATTTAAAAATATGAGCTCTTCACAGGCGCGTTTTGAATTTATAAAGTCAAAACATGCTTGCGTAAATTGCCTTAGTGGAGGGCATACAATAAACGCGTGTAAATCGGTTTTAACTTGTGAGTTTTGTAAAAAACGTCATCACACTTTCTTGCATTTTGGCAGTGCTGATAACAATGCTAAAACTCCATCAAGTACCCACGCACACACGTCGCGAACATCTACAGGAACATCTGAAAATTGTGATACACAATTAGAAGAACCTCCGCTAAACATAAATAACTCATGTTCCCTTTCTGTGAAAGCGACACATAATACGATTCTATTATCAACCGCGCAAGTATTCGCAAAGAGTAAAAATGGAAATAAAGTTATTGTTCGGTGCTTATATACACTATATAACCAAGGGTGATATGAGTTACTTAAAGGGTATACCTCTCGCTGACTTAACGTGGAATATTCCTGGATGCGTGGATATAGTATTAGGTGCACAACTGTTCCCATATATTTATTTAGGGAACAGGGTTGAATCTGGTAACGGCGAACCTCCGGCATTAGCGACTACTTTCGGTTTTGTGTTAATGGGTGACTACCCTAGTAATGTGCTTAATACAAGTACGTCATTTTCGGCACTTGCGCTTAATGACTAAGTACAAAAATTTTGGCTGTTAAAGGAAATACCCAACATGCAATTTCTAAGTCCGGAAGAGACGGAATGTGAGAATTTATTTATATCATCCATTTCTCGCACCGTCGACGGAAGGTATTCTGTTGCTTTACCTTTCTGTAAAGACCCAAAGCAATTGGGTAATTCCCTTGCTACTGCTCAGCGCCGATTTATGACTTTGGAGCGAAAATTTAAACATTCACCGGCTTTGCGGGAGAATTATAATAAAGTTATTCATGAGTACATTGAAAACGGTTATTTAGCAAAAGTTTCAAGGTCGGATATTACCGATGACGGATATTACATTCCGCATCACGCTGTCACTCGCCCGGATAAACCTATGCCTCGGATTGTACTTGACGCGAGCGCTAAGACACATACAGGATTGTCATTAAATGACGTGATTTATACTGGTCCGTATTTGCAAGCCGATCTGTTTTTGCTTCTGTTAGACTTTCGTCTTTTTCCCATTGCTATTACTGCAGACATAAAGCAGATGTATTTGCAGATTGAGGTTCCAAGCAAGCATCGCAAATATTTGAAAATTCTATTTCGGTTCGCGGACAACGATCCCATACAAACCTTTCAATTCAATCGGGTCCCTTTCGGACTAACAGCTAGTCCATACTTGGCAATGCGCACTGTTCGACAGTTGGCCCAGGATATGAGACAACATTTTCCGGACGCTGCCAATGTGGCAGAGTCTAAGTTGTATATGGACGACCTGGTATATTCTATTGTAGATGAACCCAGTGCCGTACGTCTATCGCGAGAATTGATCTCGTTGTTTAAGTCCGGTGCCTTTGATTTGGTAAAATGGACTAGTAATTCTTCAGTGGTACTTGAGAATCTTCCAGATTCTCACCGAAGCCCTGTGGACTTTACTGTTGGTTCTAACAATGCCGCTAAGGTTTTAGGCCTTTCGTGAGAACCAGCTGATGACAGCTTCTTCTTTACGTCTTCTTATGTTCAGGAGAAGTGCACGAAGCGGAACATACTCTCCATAGTAGCCCGCTTGTTCGATGTTCTCGGCTTGGTCGCCCATGTCATTCTGTATGCGAAATTACTTATTAAGGAGCTATGGCTGTGCAACATTGGTTGGGATGATATACCCCCTGAGAGCGTTATTCAAAGGTTTTCGGCTCTCACACAGGAATTTCCTTTAATTTCGACAGTAAAAATCTAGTAATTTCGACAGTAAAGAACTGGCCCAGCGTATATCCACTTGGGATAAACTACTAAGGAGTGTCGTTTATATTCTCCGATTCATAAAAAAGATATCACCTTCCTCTGGAATTGTCAATAATCTTGTGACTGCTAAAAAGGCTGTACTTCGTTCCGTGCAAAATGCTCATTTTTCAAATGATATTGCTGCACTTCATAAAGGCAAATTCCACTCCAAAAGGCTTCAGGGTTTGTCTTTATTTCTTGATGAGGACAATTTGTTACGTATCGGGGGACGCCTTTCTAAATCGGACTTACCTTTTGAGGTTAAACATCCGGTATTACTACCTAAACATGACTGTGTTGTAAATCTTATCATAGATCACTTTCATGTCATGAACTGTCATACCGGTCCAGGACTTCTTATGTCTATATTACGTCAGCGCTATTGGATATTAGATGCTAGGACGGTTATTAGGGCAAGGGTGCGGAAATGCAACTGCTGCTTCCGCTCAAATCCATCACATCCTACCCCAAAGATGGCAGATTTACCTTCATATCGTATTACTGAAGCAAAAGCCTTCGTTCACACCGGTGTTGATTACGCGGGTCCTCTACGTATTACGCTTGCTCGTCGGAGAGGACAACATTCGCAGAAGGCATATATTTGTCTGTTTGTATGCCTTGTGACTAAGGCCATTCATATTGAGTTGGTCTCTGACTTAACTTCAAATGCTTTCCTGGCTGCTTTCAGCCGTTTTATTTCACGGCGTGGCCCTGTGTCGTGCTTGTATTCGGATAATGGTACCAATTTTGTGGGTGCAAAGGCACAATTGGATGACCTTTACAAGTTTTTAGTTGAATCGGAATATGAGCCCGCATTAAAACGAGAACTCGCCAAGCGTCGTATCGAGTGGAAAATGATTCCACCACGCGCACCCCATTTCGGAGGTATGTGGGAGTCTAACGTGAAAAGCATGAAAACTCACTTATACCGAGTGATCGGAAGTCAGCTTCTCACTTATGAGGAGCTTCAGACTGTGTTGGTGCAAATAGAGTGCACAATGAACTCTCGCCCGCTCACAGCCGTATCTTCCGACCCTGATCCGGAAATCATAACACCTGTGCATTTTTTAATGACTACACCATTACAATACTTCCCTGCATCTATCCCGACGGGCAGTAAAATTAATTTCGCTCAGCGCAAACGATTATTGGATAGTATGGTTCAGTCTTTCTGGAAAAAATGGCGTGTGGAGTATCTGCACACTTTGCAAGTCAGGCAGAAGTGGGCTACCCCTGATCATCCGATTGAGATCGGAACTGTCGTTCTAGTGGGACAGGAAGATTCCCCTCCGTTGAACTGGCCTTTGGGTGTAATCACTGAGGTCCATCCCGGATTGGACAAAATTGTTCGCGTTGCGACGGTGAAGACACGATTTGGGTTCTTCAAACGACCGGTTATCAAGTTATATCCCCTTCCGACTCAATAATTTGCTTACTTCTATTTTTTGTTTTTATTTTTTGTTATTTTTTTTGGTAGTTCAAATTATCTCCGACTATGCCATGATATTCCGTTACAGTTAATTGTACTCTTGTCAGTTGAACTTTATTAAGTTTATACTTTTCGTTCTGTTGAAAGCTTTTTTTTTGGTGACTTTCCGACGTAATTCTTGGATATTATATGTGAATAGAGTCACTTGAAATGATTTGACTTTTATTTATTTGTACGTTGTTCTCTTACTTCTTTGCAAGTTCTGAGAACTTCCAAGGCGGGGAGTATGGAGAAGCATTAGATTTAAAACTTAATTTAAAATTATATTTAATATATAAACATAAATTAATTAATTAATTTTTAAGATATAGAATGGAAAAAAGAGACATCTCTTGTCAATTTCGGATAGTATTTTCTCTGCAGGTGAATGATAAGCAAATTGCGATCACCTTTTACATCTGTTCAGTAGATTCATATGAGATTGTGATATTTCGTCAAAAGAGGTCTATTTAAGATAAAAATAAATAAAATATATTTTTTGACAAAATAAAATGTCACAAAATCGGCACTGTGTGTTACAATGAATGTGCTGATTCATCTCAAACATTAATAATTCTTCTCTCTTGTGAGCTGGTTATAACCTTATTTAGTGCAAATGCAAAGTGATTGCTGATTGCTGCCTGAAACCGAATCTGATGACAAAAATAGAAGACCTCAATTGTGAATGCCATTCTTGGGTGAGTTTTTCTGTTCATTTGTATTTTGGTGACTGGTTTGTTATTTTTCTCCCTGCAGAGATAATTTATTAATCCACAATATATTTTCATAGGGAAATATAATATTCCCTGGATGATCTGTGCTACCTACACGCCAGATCATCACCCAGTAGGAGAGGGGGTCAGTTGAATTTGAGAGCGGCCGAGGAACATAATTTCATCTGTCAAAGTGACAACATTACTTACTGACAGCTTGAGCAGGTTTTCGAAATGGATGATACTTGTCGCCTATTGCTGGATCTGTTGGACAGCTCATCCTCAGATGATGATGCCGCCAACTATATAATTATAAATGCTATTTATAAACTTTTTAGATTTTAAACAATCTGCGCGTAAATAGCGCATTTTCACATAACCTGACATAACCTCTCTGTCGAATCAGGAAATTCGCAGTTCGCACGCCGATCGACGAAAGCGACATATAATAAATTATTGTAAAATAAGCTCACGTCGATTTCCAAAAATGTCGAAGGCAAAGGCGGCAAGGACCAACACCAGGGCAGAGAACGAGAAGAGAGCACGAGAGCTGACGAGAGCAAACCAGATTACCCAGGAAAACAATTGAAAACAATCAACAAACGAACAAACTAGAAGCTTCTCTATGTAGGTATCAGGCCGTCCAAATTTATCAAAAAACCGAATGATATTACCATATAAACATACTGAGTTAAAAATATGATTAATTTTGAAAGGGCGAAAATTTGTTTACTTCAAATTCAAATATTGATTATATTTATATTTTAAATATATGTTAAGTATGTTTGCCAAATAAAGTTTTTTTATGTTTCTAAATTTACTAGCACACATGACGATATGAGCTAACATAATAAATAAGAAAGGCATTATTAGGCTGCTTATGTCATGGCTGTCAAAGGGAACACGCATAAATATACCACTCTCTAGATCGATATCTTCGGGATTTTTGTATGTAACTGAATTATACAGTACTTAACCACAGAAATACAATCAGTACCTACCGTGCGGAGCAGAGCAGTAGACAAGGTAGAGGAAACTCAAGGCCATTTAAAAAAAGATTCGACCATAGACAACATAATTGCTCTCAGCCTACTCTATTCATTCACTAGCCCAAAAAAACTATTATAAAAATAAAAATGTCCTTGAAGCAGAAAAATGCCGAAATGTTTTCCAAGGGCAAGGTTCATCTGACTAAGAAAATAAACTTTTACAGTGCATTTCCTTAAGATGAAACTTGTTAATCTGAGAAGAAGAAACCCAAAATGACAAGAAATTTGCAAAAACACTGAAGAAAATTTCCAAAACATGATTGTCCGACGAAGAATTCCGACATTTTTCAGCCTCATGAACTCATGGTTACATATGTTTAAAAATCTTTAATTTCACCAAAACAATAAGATAATACAGGATAACACTAATCAATAATATGAATAAGTTTATCGATATAATAAATAACATTTATACGTTCTTAGCATTGTTCAAAAAACCGAACGAATAACCTAAAAGCTGTCAATTCACTTTAAACTTGAACTTACGTAGGTAGGTTGAATATATGTTTGTAACTCGCTAACACTATACTGGCTTATATTGTATTTTTATCACGAACAACTTTAACACGCAATATTTTCGACGGAAATGATAGTATTTCGGCAGCAAATGACAACCCGCGTGTATAAATAAACCATTCTCATTTTGTTTGAATGATTTGGAACTGTCAAACGGCAAAATTCCGTCATCTCTTTCTGTTACACGAGTCATTATGATAGAGAGCGAGAGATCAAACCAATCATTCTGCTCTCACCAATGAGATCTGAGCTTTTAGCCATATTATTAGTTTTCTATAAGAATTTTGAGGTGGGCGTGGCGGTTTCAAATAGGTTTCGAGGCCAAAGCTTAGTTAAATGCCCCTGGGAACACGGAACTTAGTTGGTAGCTCCGTAATTAAAATGACCCCCTCTCCTTTTTACGGCGGAGAGGGGGACGCATAACTTTTCAAATATCGCGTCGGGAGCGGTTACGTAAAATAAATTCGGTTAGCGAAGTTCAGAACCACACTTATAGCGCGTTATCTTTTTACGTGTGTCGGGTCTGTATGGGATTGTATGGCGAGCGCTATTGTGCTTTATATTATCTGTTGATGTGAGCTTTGCGTGTGGCAGCAGCTTTAAAGTTGTTGTGTACGGTCATTATGTTGAATGAAATGTTTGTTTTTTTTTTTCGAAATGCTAGTTAAAACTTTACCAACTCCCCGTGTATTTTTGAGTATACTATACTATATATACTATATATATTTTTGAGTATAGGCTTCCTGATTATGCAAGAAAAGAAAATCACTTGATTATGCAGATATTTTTTAAAGCAATTTGATAGTGACAGATGACAGCTACAGTGTTCTACTTCATTCTAAGGTTAAACAAGCTTAGAAATTTGTTAATATGAGTTGCGCCGTGAGAGAGGCAGAACTGAGAGCATCTGACATAATTAAATATTTGTGAATTTAATCATGAATAGCATAGCTTTCTCTTTCTGTGATAATATCTACTCTCGGGAGAAGTCCCTTGCTATAGGGCGAAACAGATAGCTGCAGGGACAATTGTAACAAATCCGTATATGTCTCCGGTAACTAGCTAAGAATAATATTTAATTTTTAAATAAATTTCTGTTATATACATTACCTCTTCGGTCGTGTTCTTTCTCCACTCTGCATTCTCACCAAATCGGGTCACTCAAGTTGGGACGAGGGTGATACATTTTATTATAAAGAGATGTAAGTTATTTATGCATTTGGTTTTAATTCGGTTTAGCCAAGTTCACATACTCTTAATCATACTTAGATCTACTTATTTCTAAATCTCAACTAGTTGTCATTTGGTTCGGGTTGCTTCTACATTGTTCACATCGTCATTGTCAATTAAACACATGATATTAATAATAAATAATAAAAAATAATTATATTTGAATGATTTATACAGCGCCGTTTTTGTGCAAAACTACTTCAAGGGCAATATTGTTCACCGTGTTGTCATTGAGTTCTCTGCGTGGCCTTAGTAAGGCCGAAGTTCAGTTCAGCAGCTCAGGGCCTCCTAGCCGAGACTCCAGCAAAGTCTCCCACCAGCGCCATCGCCTTTGTACTTTGCACTTTGGCTATTGGCCGTGTCAGGCCACCGCACTTCTTCGGTTCATGCCCAGCTTTACGTCGCCGAACGGAGAAACATATCTCGAACTCAACTGAAAATTCTTCATCCACCGCCCAGCATCATGCCGCCGGGCAGGGAACGCGTACTTAACTAACTAACTAACTAACCATCACGCCGTTTCCCCGCAGGGGTAGGCAGAGAGGACGGACCGCCAAACAACTCGGTCTTGGCACACACTTCTTGCCTCACTCACATTCATACATCGTCTCATCGAACGCGTACTTGGTTTAAAAATCAATTTGACGCGATTGATTTGTTACAATATCTGTAATCTGAAATGTTGGTATTGAAGTGTAAAGAATTTGTCGTAGTTGCTTTGGTAAGAACATCATATAAAAGTTATCAAAATTTACCAGTCATACCAATACTTCTTGGTTTGACGACCCGTTTTCCCATTCACAAGTTTTTAATCATTTGTGACTATAACATGTAACATGTCCAAAATTGAATGGAATAATCTACAAATGTCAACTAACAGAGACCGACGTTCACTCGCCTTACTTAACTTCATATCTTTTGCTCAATTTAACCAGTTACCTAACGAATATGGATTCATTTTGGACCTCGTTTTCTGTAACACCCTAGCTTATATATCACACAGAGAAACATTAAAAATTAAAATATAAAATCGATTTTTCCATAGTTATAACAATAGTTTTTCCATAGTTATTCCAAAAAAGTGAAATATAAAAAACTAAATATTAAAAGGATTGTAGCCCGTTCCATATGTGTTTTTTGTATTCTGTAAGATTAGATGTTTTATATTGTGTTGGAAGTGAATTGTAAAGTTTTATAGCCTGGAATCTGTAGTGTTTTTGTCCAAAGGATGTGTTGGTTTTTGGTATTAGTAGTTGGTGTGCATGTCTTGTTCTGGTATTGCGAGAAGTTTGTGAAGTTTTAAATGTGTTTAGGTTCTTATAAAGGAAAGTAAGTATTTGTTTAGAATATAATTTTTGAATCTTCAACACTGGGAATTTTTTAAATATGGTTGAAGTGGGTGTTAGTATTGGTACTTTAAGTATTACTTTTATTGAGGTTTTCTGAGCTTTATACAGTGTTTCTATGTATTTTTTACTGGCATAGCCCCAGGCAATAATGCCGTATTCCATTATAGATTGTGCTATTGCGAGGTATATATTCTTAATATCAAATATGTTAAGTATATTTCTCACGTTTTTGAAAAAGTAAATCAACTTGTTTATCTTTACTTTAACCGACTCAATATGTCTGTCCCATTTTAAATAACGGTCGAAGTATATACCAAGATATTTGATATTTTCGGTTTGTGTGATTGGAGGACAATTGCATGGGGTGCTCACTGAGTGACAGGAATGTATTTTAAGGTAGATGTTTTTGGAGGGTTGGCCTCTCGAGTTTATGCTTAAGGTTATGAATTTAGTCTTATCTATATTTAAAGTTAATAAGTTAGAGTCAAGCCATTTTTTGTAATATTTAGGCCAACTTCAGCTTTTGTGATTAGTGTGTTCCAGTCAGTGGCCTTAAAAAGTAACACAGTGTCATCAGCAAAGCTTATAATTTCCCCGTCTATTTGGAGGTGACATAGATTGTTAATATAAATAAGGAATAGGATTGGGCCAAGTACGCTGCCTTGTGGTACTCCGTAGGATACTTGTTACTTGTCACTACATGTGTTTTGTATTGAGGTATATTGGGTGCAATTTTCCATGTAGCTTTCAATTAATTTGAGTTCTGTTCCCGTGATTCCCAAATATATATAAGTTTATTGAACAGGTTTTGGTGGTGAATTGTGTCAAACGCTTTTGCCAGGTCTAGGAATATTCCAAGGCATTTTTTACGCTGATCTATATTTGTTTTGAGGAAGTCTGTTACTGAGGCTATAGCATGTGAGGTACTCATATTTTCCCCGAATCCAAATTGATTTGGTGATAGTATATTGTTTTTGTTAAAAAAATTAAAAGGTGGTTTTTGATATGTTTCTCGAGAATTTTTGAAAGCGTGTTTAGAATTGTAATTGGTCTGTAATTATTAATTTCTTCCTTGTTTCCTTTTTTGTGGATTGGAATTACTTTGCCCGTTTTCAAAATAGTTGGGAACACTCCTTCTTTAATGGACCGATTTATAAGTATGGTAAGTGGGATAAGAAGTGCTGACTTTATTATTTTTAGTGTCATCGGTGATATTTTGTCGCTACCCTGAGAGTTTGTATTTTTTAGTTCGTTTATAAGTTTTAGTGTTTGTATTTGGGTAATGTATGGAATTTTAAAGGAAGAAACACTAGTGTGTGTATAGTGGGTTGAGAATTCTGGGATATCGTCATTTGTAGTGATTCTGTTTGCTAATACCTTGCCGACGTTAGCGAAATAGTTATTCACAAAATTACATACTTTTAGTGGTTGTTCTGATGTCTTAATAATCTCGCTATCTATTTTGATCTCGGTTATGGAATCGCTTTTCTTTGAAGATGTGTGGGATATTTCTTTTAGAATTTGCCAAATTTTTTTGGGGTCCTTGTTGCATTTATCTAATTTATTTTTATAATATATTTCTTTCGATATACGTGCAAGTCGTGTGCATAAGTTTCGATATCGTTTATAGAAATTTATGAGATAGATGTCATATGGGTTAGATTTGCATTGTTTGTGGAGTTTGTCTCTTTTACTGAAACTTGTTATGAGTCCTTTTGATATCCACGGTTTTAGAAGTTTATGTTTAGTTGGAGAACTTTTTTCGGACGTGATGGTATTTTTTTTAAATTCGTCTTGAATACATTCTATAAAAAGTGACCATGCTTCATTAATTTTATTATTTTCTACGAGTTCTTCCCATTTTTTATTAAATAGTATGTCATTTAGTTTTAAAATATCAGTTGTATTGTGGGTTTTTGTGGTTTTGGAGTGTATTTCTTGTGAATTGTTTGTAGTGTTTATTTTCAGGATAAGTGTATAGTGGTCTGTAATTGTCGAGTGATGGATTGTGGATTTGTATGATCTTTTTGTTTTTAACATAATGTGGTCAATACAAGTTTGGGTGGGTAATAGGTTATTTTGTTTAAAGTTGACTCTTGTGGGTTCATTTATGGTACTAAAGAGTCCATGGAACAACAAAACGTTTAAGTAATCTTCACTTTGTGGATGTTTTTATTTTCTAAAATGTTTATATTCATATCTCCTATTAAGCAGATATTTTTTTGTTTTTTCATTTTGATAAGTTGACTGTCTAGGGACCTCAGAAAGGGAAATATGTTTTTTTATAGAAGGTGATCGATACATAGCTAAAATACATTTGTCATTATTTATGATTATTTCAAAGCCGTTTGCGTCTGTGATATCTAGCTCCGTTATAGTTGAATGTAGATGTTTTTTGCAGTAAATTACAATACCGTCATTTTGATTTTTAATATTTTTTGAGTGAGTGACCGTGTAATAAGGTAATTGTATTGGTGTGAAGATTTTATCAAGCCAACATTCTGTGAGGATTATCACGTCAAATTCTGTCTCCAATTGTTGAAGTACGACAGAGAAATTGTCAAAATTTTTTGAGATACTGCGTATGTTTTGGTGTAAAATTTTTAATTGTTTAGCCATGGTAAGATTAAAAATTATCGGATGGGTGTGTACAATTTTGGGATAGTAATTCGGATCATCTTTATTATATCGTCGGAGTGTTTAATATAAATTATTTTATCTATTTCGGCTTTCCGCGCCATAACCTTTCCATCTTTGGTCCATACAAATGCTTTGTGATGGCTTGTTGTTTTGTTTTCCATAGTAGTTCCTTTAGATATGGTGACAGGATTTCACTGATGTAGATTTTTGAGTTTAGCCCTGGGGATGTTTTGTATTTGACTTCTCTTTTCTTAGAGAGCAGAAGCTCACGTAATTTAGGATTATTGAATCTAATTTTGATTTTCGGATGGTCCCTTTGTTTTGTTGACGTTGACGCTGCAGACGGTCCCCCTGGCTGAGCCTTGGCAGTAGTTGGGTGTAGTCTGACTGACTGTAGAATGTCTTCCGGAAGGATCTGAATGTCCGCTGTTTCGGCTATTGACCTTATTATTTCAAGTATAGATTCATCCGCTTTAAGAGGTACTCCGGATATTTCTAACGACTCTGCCAGCATTCTATGGTCGCTTTCTGCAGCCCGTAATTCCAGATTCTTTAGTAGAATACTTTTTTCGTTTAATGTTTTTTTTAATGTTTCGATATTTGTCATCATTGTTTTTTCCGAGAGAATGGATTGGTCTATTTTTCCTATTAATTCATC
Source organism: Hesperophylax magnus (assembly GCA_026573805.1). NCBI lineage: Eukaryota > Metazoa > Arthropoda > Insecta > Trichoptera > Limnephilidae > Hesperophylax > Hesperophylax magnus. The sequence goes on along the minus strand of JAIUSX010000179.1, from coordinate 4,125,772 downwards.
TTATTTATTACAAAGAAAGTCTATGGTTTTTTGTCTTTCTGCTGCTTCAAGGTTCATTTTTTTGAAGAGTTCTTTTTTTAATTCATCTATTTTTGTGTCTATGTGCGACATTAGTCGATGTGTTAGGTCTTCGAGTAATTCGGCTGAATGAGGAGTAGGAGATGCACTGGTGTTTTTACGTGATTTCGACATTTTAAAATTTGTGCTTATGATTTGGTCGATAGATGTCACTTTAATTAAGTAAAATTTAGTTCTATTGCCTTCAGTTCCAATTATTTAAGTAGTCACTGTAATCCATTTTCAAGTAGTTAAGGTTATTAAGCTAATTTATTATTTGTGTAGAGAAGGTAACAGAAAAAAAAACTTGGAAATAGTAGGAATCGAACTCACTTGGTTCAAATATCTCTCTTGTCTAGACTGCCGCTTTCGTGACTGTTCACGCCACTGCGCTATTGGCCGCTTATGACGTGTTGTGAAATAGGTGCAATATGAAATTTCTTGGTAGAGAACTTTTATGAAATAAGCTGATGGATTTTTTCGACAATAAGTCCAAAAACTAGAATTTCTAATAATGCACCTTCTCGAACAATAAAATGGTTTCAGCAGAATAGGCAGATTTTAACGAGCGAAAGAAATCGACGGGTCAATCGTGAGCAGCGGTTGTTAATGCAGCGCTAAAATCGTTTTTTTTATAATTAAACTTATCTAGGAGTAAAACTATTTAAATTAAAAATTTAAAAACTAAGTTATTTCTTCAAAACCATAAGAATGACCGCAGTAAAAAGACATTAAAAAAAATCTACATAGCCCTTTGACAATCGCTCTGAAAATACGGAATTTCCAGATGGGGCAGTGCAAATGACAATATCTTAAAGACAACTTATTAAAACGAAAAAAACACTATTAAAATTATTCTGGAAGTTCCCATAAGAACTAGCATTAGCTTCGCATTCAATGGTACTAATTTGAATAAAATAATAACACTCTCATTCAATAGAAGGAAATCATAATGTAAATAGACGAGATAGAAGATTAACAGCTGCACTCAGAACACGAAAAAGGTTTTTTACCGCTTTGTTTTAGTATGTGTCTCATCAGGTGCCACAATCATTTTCGCATTTTTCTTTCGAAAACATGAATAATTAATTGCACTCTGAACATAAAAAAATGTTTTTCTCCAGAGTGAGTCAGCATGTGTCTCGTCAGGTGCCACATTCAATAACATGAATAGTTGTAAGACGGTCCTTTGGAGAAAATAATTTTTTTTAAAAAGAACACGAAAAAGGTTTTTGTCCACTGTGAATCAGCTTGTGTTTCTTGAAATATTATTTTTGGGAAAATGAATAGTTCCACTCGGAAAATTAAAAAGGTTTCTATCCTGTGTGAGTCAGCATGTGGCTCGTCAGACTGTCCTTCCGAGAAAATGATTTGTTGCACAAAGAACATGTAAAGGGTTTTTCTCCACTATGATTAAGTATGTGTTTCGTCAGACTTTCTCTTCGAGAATATGAATAGTTGCACTCAGAACATGAAAAAGGTTTTTCTTCACTATGAGTGCGCATATGTTTAGTCAGGTTTCCTTTTTGAGAACATGAATAGTTGCACTCGGAACATGAAAAAGGTTTTTCTCCACTATGAGTGCGAATATATTTAGTCAGGGATCCTTTTTGAGAACATGAATAGTTGCACTCGGAACATGAAAAAGGTTTTTCTCCACTATGAGTGCGAATATGTTTAGTCAGGGATCCTTTTTGAGAACATGAATAGTTGCACCAAGAACATGAAAAAGGTTTTTCTCCACTATGAATGCGCATATGTTCAGTCAGCTGGCCCTTGTGAGAACATAAATAGTTGCACTCAGAACACAAAAAAGGTTTTTCTCCAGTGTGAGACAGCATATGACACTTCAAATAGCTCTTTTGAGAAAATGAATTGTTGCACCAAGAACATGAAAATGGTTTTTCTTCACTATGAGTGCGCAAATGTTTAGTCAGGTTTCCTTTTTGAGAACATGAATAGTTGCACTCGGAACATGAAAAAGGTTTTTCTCCACTATGAGTGCGCATATGTTTAGTCAGGTTTCCTTTTTGAGAACATGAATAGTTGCACCAAGAACATGAAAATAGTTTTTCTCCACTATGATTGCGCATATGTTCAGTCAGCTGGCCTTTTTGAGAACATAAATAGTTGCACTCAGAACACGAAAAAGGTTTTTCTCCAGTGTGAGTCAGCAAATGTGTCGTCAAACTGCTCTTTTGAGAAAATGAATTGTTGCACCAAGAACATGAAAAAGGTTTTTCTTCACTATGAGTGCGCATATGTTTAGTCAGGTTTCCTTTTTGAGAACATGAATAGTTGCACCAAGAACATGAAAAAGGTTTTTCTCCACTATGAGTGCGCAAATGTTCAGTCAGCTGGCCTTTTTGAGAACATAAATATTTGCACTCAGAATACGAATAAGGTTTTTCTCCAGTGTGAGTCAGCATATGACTCGTCAAATTGCTCTTTTGAGAAAATGAATTGTTGCACCAAGAACACGAAAAAGGTTTTTCTCCAGTATGGATACGCAAGTGATTTTCTAACTTTGACTTGTAAAAGCAGGAGTAGTTACAATAGGTACAAGATAATCGTTTTTTCACATGATGCGTCTTGAGATCTGTCGATAAATCTGAAAAAAATTACGAATCAAACATAATAAGCGCAACTGATTCATAAAACTATTAAAAGATTATGATAAAAAGAGAATGCATTTTTATTTGTAACAGACAACATTAATTTTACCTGTTAACTGGGTACTTCTTTGAAAGCGATCTAAGCATTCCTTTTTGACATCCGGCAGGTCAATGTCAATTTCCGTATGAGGAATTATCCCTCCGTCTTCCTCTAGGGATCCTGGTTCTGCGTTGATGGGTACAGTTTCTACATTAATGTTACCTGGAGAAACAGAAAAACAATATGCAAGTACGATATACGTTGATATGCTTAGACGAATGTAAGGTTTGAGTATCTGAATACTCGCAGGAAGGTTTACGACATTAAGCTGCTGCCACACGCAAAGCTCACATCAAAAGTTAATGTACAGCGCATCATCTTTTCTACTGACACACGACGCTATCAAATATTTCTTCCTATGGTAGGAGAGGGGGTCAGTTGAATTCGAGAGCGGCCGAGGAACATAATTTCATCTGTCAAAGTGACAACTTTACTAAGGGAACACAGAACTTAGTTGGTAGCTCCGTAATTAAAATGACCCCCTCTCCTTTTTACGGCGGAGAGGGGGACGCATAACTTTTCAAATATCGCTTCGGGAGCGGATACGTAAAATAAATTCGGTTAGCGAAGTTCAGAACCACACTTATAGCGCGTTATCTTTTTACGTGTGTCGGGTCTGTATGGGATTGTATGGCGAGCGCTATTGTGCTTTATATTATCTGTTGATGTGAGCTTTGCGTGTGGCAGCACCATTAAATGTACAACCAAGAGCAAATTATAATCAAAAGGAATGTTTTTGAGGAGGTATGAAAAATTCTAAGAGACCAGGCGTAATCGAATTTGTATGACTGATTTTTGAAAACATGCGAAACTATTTAGCCCTGTATTTGCAGACTTCATAAACTAATCATTGATTCAAGCCACATTTCTGAAGAACTAAAATACAGTTTTTTAATTTATTTTTTATATTAACACCACACAGGAGGCCCTTAAGAAAATAATTTCCCTCAGGGCCTATGTCATCTTTGGGGATGCTGTGTGGAGGGTATTTATGTGGAGAGGAAGGAGTGAACATGGGTCTTGAAGAGTCCCATGTTGTAGGAGGGAGGAAACACAGAGGCCGGCAGTTCGTTCCACAGCCAAGCTGTTGAACTTAAGAACGAATCGTAGAAGCGACCCATTCTCATGTGACAAATGTCAACCGTGTGTTACGCACCGGTGCCGAAGGGATCAATGACGCTAGTTCCTCAGAGCATCTTCCATTGTAACACCGATAGAACAAGGACAGCATACCTACCTGACGCCTGTGCTCTAAAGATTGCAGTCCGTTTGTTAAGATTGGGGAATCTATCAAACGGACCGCCCGTTTATGCACAGAGTTAAGGGTTTTTTTCAGGTATTTTGGGGCTCCGGACCAGAGATGGCTGCCAAATTCGACAGTAAGGCGCACTTGCGATTTGTACAGGGTCAGCAGTTGTGCACTATTAAAGTATCTGCGGGCCCTGTACAGTACGCCCAGCTTCTGAGAGGCCAGCTTTACTCTGGCTTCGATGGAGCCCCCGTACCTGAGCTGGTCACTTATAGTTACACCAAGCATATCAATGGAAGGCCCGTTCGGAAGATTGCTTCCGTTGAAGGAGACTAGATTATCATTTAGATCCCTTTTAGACGTAATCATACAGGAATGGGTCTTTGAAACATTAAATTCGACGAGATTATTTTTACCCCAGGAGGAAATACTCTCGAGATAACCGTCCATTCTCTGCTTCAAAGCCCTCCGAGCCGTTGGAGTTTGCGTGCCCTTTGGGGGCTTGTCAAACAAAAAGCCATCATGAACTGTACTGTCATCCGCGTAACAATGAATCGGTGCATATGTCAAAAGGTCATTGAAGTGCAACAAAAACAAAGTCGGAGACAGAACCGATCCCTGTGGGACGCCAGCATTTATAGTGTGTGAGGAAGAGGTAAAACCGTCAGCAACTGCCTGAATCGACCTATCTCTTAAAAATTCAGCAATCCACGTACACAGGGATGCGGGAAGTCCGTAAGAAGGCAATTTGTTGACAAGTCCTCGGTGCCAGACCCGGTCAAAGGCCTTGGATATGTCTAGTGCGACCGTTTGGGTCTCACCGTGACGTTCCAGGCACCGCCCCCAAACATGCGACACATACGCGAGAAGATCACCGCACGAGCGGTCCCGCCGGAATCCGTATTGACGGTCGTTGATAATTTTGTTCTTCTCGAGGTATGTGAGCAGTTTGTCATTGATCACACGTTCCATCACTTTGGACAGAACTGATGTGATCGCTATGGGGCGGTAGTTGGCCGGGTTGGAGCGGTCACCTTTCTTGGGAATAGGGTGAATGACCGCTTTTTTCCAACCAGAGGGCACAGTGCCACACTTCAGGGACATTTTGAAGAGCTTTGTCAAAACTGGAACTATTTCCGCAGCACACCTCTGCAATACCAGGGCAGGTATTCCATCAGGTCCACTAGCTTTGTAAACATCGAGCCCCCGTATAACGTGGAGTACATCCTGATGCCGGCTCCTCAGCTTTTTCATATAGAAGCCGCAGTGAGGAACCGACGGCGGAACAGCACCTCCGTCATCGAGGGTCGAGTTTTCCGCAAACATTTTCCCTAATAAGTTAGCCTTTTCGGTGGCGGTGTTTGCTAGTGAGCTGTCAGGTCTGGTAAGAGGTGGCAAACTGGGTTTGCAAAAATTCCGACCTATTGAGCCCGTAAGCGACCAGAAAGCTCTGCTGCCATGCGGGCAGGCAGCCAGCTTTTTGCTGATCTGCAGGTCATGTTCGAATTTTGACCTTTTAATGATTCTCTTGCATTCCTTTGCCGATTTGTTGTATGCTGATCTGCTTTCGGCGTTCGAGATGTGTTGAAGGCTCGGTAAGCCGCATTTTTTCGTCGAACTGCTTCGGAGCATTGTTGACTGAACCACGCCTTTGAGCCAACACCAGTTTGACTTCGTCGAACTGCTTCGGAGCATTGTTGACTGAACCACGGCTTTGAGCCAATACCAGTTTCTTTAGTAGTCGATTGTATAAAGCCATCCATCGCCGATTTGATGACTTCACCAATTTCCTGGGCACATCTTGAAGGGTCCTAAGTCCGAAAACAAACAGCTGACCACGGAAAAGCGTTGAAATGGGCCCGCATACCGAACCAATCTGCTGACCTATAGTGCCACACTTTTCTCCTCACCCTCTCATTGGTTGGTCTGAGGCTAACGGGGATTGATGTCGTCACTAGGCAGTGGTCAGATGATCCCAGAGGCGCTGTGACGTCAATCTTATAACCGTGTGGCACAGTAGTTAAGAATAGGTCTAACAGATTGGAACGGTGAGTCTGGACATCAGGAACCCTTGTAGGCTCCTGAACCAGTTGCTCTTATCCGTAGCAAATGGCAAAGAATTCCGCCTGTCGGCCAGCCGAGTCCGTTGGACCTGAAAACTTCAACCATGGTTCGTTATGAACATTGAAGTCCCCCAGTACAATAAACTCGGCCGAAGGGTAGCGGGGCAAGAGATCATCAATAGTATCTCTCAAAAGAGATTTTTGTATCTCTCAAAAGAGTTTTGAAGAGCTCGGAAGTGTCTGATTCGCTATGGTTCGGTGAGCGGTATAGACATGCGTAGAATCTTGCCGCACTGGCAAGATTGACGCACACCCACATTACGTCGAATCTGGAGTTTTCCAGACTCAATAGTGGTACACAGTTGACGTCAGCTCGACTATAGAGGCAGGCTCCTCCTTTGAGTCGGAACTTGCTTGCAAGGGTAAAGCCCGGGCAGTCCAGATAGGAGGAGTCTGGCGGCTCGGATATCTGAGTTTCGGATAGGAAAAAAAGGTTGGGACGTTGGGACAAAAGATGGTGATGAACAGAGTTCAAATTTGTGCGCAGGCCGCGAATGTTGGCAAAATTTACCAACAGTTTTGGCCCGCACCGGGGACGCCTGCTACTCGCCGCTGTATTGATGCAAAATTTATTTTGTATGTTCATAATTTTAAGTTTTTTTTTTTGTAAGTGTATGAGGTGAAAGGAAGGTCTGGAAAGGAAAATAATGAGGGGTGGGTAGGAATCTAGGGTTCAGGCTGTCCAGGAGTGATGAGCGTTTGGTTCCAGCCTACCCACTGCGGTGCTAGGCGATAGGCTGGGAGAGTCCGGCTGGAGAGGGCATCCAATGCGCCCCAAACGCTGCTGCTGGGTCCCCTCAGGTCACGAACCGGCACAACAGCAGTGGCGGGGTTTTTTCACTCGCTGATGGGGCAGCCCACCCTTAGTCGTGAGCCTGAGGTTCGGGCCCCTGTACTATCGAGCGGCCCGGATAGCGGTAACCGGTTGTAAAGGGTCTCCCTCAACCAGTATCTCCCAACCGGCCCGCCACGCAGAAGGTGGGCCGACGCACCCGCCACCAAGACCCGGGCAAACCTTAACCCATGAACCTGGGCACCCTGCTAAGTCACCAAACGTAGCGAACCACTTGGGGTGACCTGTGGCAGAGGTGTTGGTCATCCAATAAATGGTTCCCACCTACCAAATTGGGACAAGTTAACACTGAGATTATCTAATAAACCAAAAAAGGATAAATAAAACTTACGAGTACTATCCGCATATTCCAAACATTCTTTCTTCACATCTTGGAGGTCGAAATCTATATCCATATACGGCATTTCACCTCCGCCTTCCTCCTGGGGCCCTGGTTCCGTCTTGATGGAAACAGTTTCTAGATTAAGTAGATCCATGGCACTGCTTTGTGGTAGCGATTGTTGATTTGTTCAAGCTCAAACAAATATACCTGAAACATCACAAAGTTGATTCGGAACTCTTATTCGAATGAGCTTTGAATATTTGTTGTCGCTTGGAATAACATTGAATTCTTTTTTTTTATTTTTTTATTTTTTTTTTTTTTATTAACGATAATTATAATTACAAAGTTAAGTATATTATTCGCAGTCCTCCTCACTAGGTATTCCTGTTCCGAGGCGGACTGTAGGTTTTTGTATAGGTGTAGATCGTGATTTCCTTGTTAATTTCTACAAAAAAAAATTTTAAAAAATTTAAATTTAAAAAATCGTCTTCACATTTGTTCAGTTCATAATTTTATTGATTTCCTCATCTTCATGTTTACTTAGCCATAATTTGATGTTGTTTTTAAATTTTTGTGTCTCCGTTGTGTTTTTGAGTTCAATTGGCAGGGCATTATATAGTTTTGTAGCATGGAAATGATGATTTTTCTGGCCAAAAGACGTATTTAATTTTGGGATGTTCAATAGTTTTGAGGATTTCTTCCTTGTAATATAGTTGTGTTGGTCAGCAGGGTACTCATATTTTTCTGTAAATTTGATTAGAGCATTTTTTGAGTATAGTTTTATTATACTGAACACTTTAAAATTTTTAAAAATGTCTTTTGATGGAGTTCTTATGGGTACTTTAAGGATTATTTTTATTATTGCTTTTTGAGTTTTAATAAGCTGCTTCATGTGGATGTTTGAGGCAGATCCCCATCCAATAATCCCATATTCTATGCGTGATTGACAGAGAGCATAGTATACCTTATATAAATCATTTATACTTAGTACATTGCGTATATTTCTAAAGTAGTATATAAGCTTTGTGAGTTTATTTGTAATACTATTTATGTGGGAGTCCCATCGAAGATTTTCATCAATTTCAATGCCGAGATATTTTATACTTCTTCAATGTTATTTGAATTCTTATGTTTAAGTTAATAAGTTATGTATAATTCTTATACGTAACTTTTAATTATTGGGAATAAGTATATATTATTATTGTGGCAGTATCTCGACATTTGCAAACGGTCGTGAAAATCGTCATAAATCGCAGATAAATCAATTCATATAATATCTATCTCCAAAGATAATATCCGGTAATACATTTTATTGGATCAGTCATTCCGCTTTTAACAGAAAATCGGAAATCCATATTTTTATAATGCGTGTACTGTTATGAATGCAATTTAAAAATCGTAACCCACCAATTTTATTCTGCGACGTATTTACAAATACTGAATGTGGCAATGTTATTTGTCTTCCGTACACGACAACTGATTTATTCAACACGCGATATGACAATGGACTGTTATGTCAAGATTGTCAAGGCTGCCGGAGAACTGGGATCATAGATATTTTATTCACTAGATCGATATCGCAGAATTTTTTAATGAAAAAAATGTGTGTTCCACTTATCCACAGATTAAACGGACCAACGTGTTTACCATAGACGATGATTGATGAGAATTCAAGGCCATTTAATTGAAAAGAATATGTCGTAAGGCTGGGTTTACAGTTGTAAGTAAAATTTACGACTTTCGTAAATTTTTGATAAGTTACTCACAGGAGCGATTACATATGCATCCAACTTATCGTAAATAATGCTCACGGAAGTTGTTTGGAAGTTTAACTTACGAACTTCTCACAGTGACCGCTACACCAGTAATTCTATTTTTGGTAAGATGGCTTCCTGACAACAACGCGTTGCCGCCGACTTTGACAGCTGTCAGTTGGTAATATTTGATAACAGGGATTTGCTTATTTACAGTTCATAAAGACGAGAATTTATTTACGGTTAGATTATTTATTTATTTATTTATTAGATACAAATAATTAGATACATATTAAGGAAGCTTTGGCTGTCCAACTAGGAAATTTTCCCGTTTTAGGACAGCCAAATTGCCTGATTTAGTTAACATTTGTACACGCTGCTGTTATGAATTATATTTCCATACTTTAAATTAATAGTTAAGCTAGTAATATATAGTCTATATATATATTTATATATTTTTCAAAGAAATCAAAATAAAAACTTTTTCAGAAATATTTGTACACCCGAATATTAGTTTTTTTTTTATGAAAACACCTGATAAATGTTATCAAGGTACATGTAATAATATGCATAATTAAGGAACACTGTATCAGGGGACATGATAACATATTTGATTTATTCAATTTATAGTTACAATATAAGAAAAATATTAGGTGGGTTTCTTAATTTGTTCGCTGTTACTATGCTTTGTATTAATTTACATAATCAAGGTACATATAATATAATATACATAATCAAGAAAAATGTAAACAAGGTACATGAAAACATATTGTCTAAACATTATCAATCACAAAAATTATCATACGCATTGTATCAATCAGATGCACGGTAGGAATTTTTTATTTAACTGCCAATAACAATGAATAAATGTGAGTACAGAAAATTTTTCTTAATCTGTTGGTCATCATAAGTTCGCTTTCTACTATTCCTAAGTCTAGAAGCCAATCTTTAACTAATTTACGCAGAATGCTTATGCTTTTCGATTTCCATAAATCGGGTAAGAGGTTGAATAATTTTGGACCAAGGTAATAGAATTGTCTTTGGGCAAAGGATGTCATAGTAGTAGGTGGAACAACTGGATTCCTCCTTGAATGTCTAGTGTCGTGATAATGATCAATGGAAGGGTAGTGGTGACCTTGTTTTTAAGTGTGTAATATAATTTTTTTATGTATAGTTGCCTTACATCAAGAACTCGTATCTCTTCGAATAATACATCACTGGGGTACCTAAATGTTTTTTTTAGGATGACCCTTAGTAGTGATTTCTGTGCTTTTGCTAAGGGATCCAGTATTGTTTTGGTACATCCGCCCCATCCCAAAGATGCATATTCAAGTAATGAGTTACACAGAGCATAATATAAACATTTCAGATCTTTTATGGAGAGAATATTTCTAATGCCCAGGAAAAGATGAGTAAGTTTTCTAACTTTTGTGGAAATTGAGTCTATATGTATAGATAGACAATATCCGTGTGACTAGTTCATATGAATTTTACTCCGTTTAAAGGTTTATTTTTTTAAGGTTAAATCGCAAAATTCAGTAAGAAACTATATTGCTTCCTGTCGTGGCATCAAAGTTTAACATATTCAAATGATATCAAGGTGTTTTACTATCGCACTTAGTTTAATTCAGAAAATATACTAAATTTATCAAAACATCATCGTGTCGGTAGTTATTAAAAATCAATCACAATGCACTGCCGCGTATGCCCTGAAGTTATTTTATCAGACGAGTCGATATTTGTGTGTTCGGTGTGTAAAGGCACATACCATCTAGCCTGCGGGGGAATAACGGAAAGCACCTACCGTCGACTCACTCAAGAACGTCGAGAGCAACAGAAGTGTAAGAAGGACACACGAACGGCCGCCGCCAGCGATAACGCACCTTTGGATCCGCCCAAAAAATTAACGGCCACTAAGGATCATGGAGTTCCATCATCACCATCGTCCCCCGCTAATCTCGAAGATATTCAGGTCTTAGTCATGACCAAAACAAACAACCTGAAAAAAAAACAGAACGACATCATGGACCAAAACAACAAGATACTGGAAAGCATTCAATTTATGAACGCGCAATATGAAGACTTTATGGCCAGAATCCGTGACGTCGAACACCGTAATGATGAGCTTACAGCGAAGAATTCTGCACTGGAAGCCAGAATCGTTCTACTGGAGAATAGTATTGAGTTCCAAGAACGGGCCTTAAAGTCAAGTAATGTAGAAATAAGAGGCATCCCTGACATTAAGGACGAATCACTAAAAGACGTGGTATTCAACATATTCAAAACAACAGGATCTCCCATTGAAACTAAGGACATCGATACTGTATATCGTCTACAAAAAAAAACAACCAGAAGCAACCAAGGACAATTGTTCTTAAATTAAAATCAAACCCGGCTAGGAACCAACTGCTAGCTGATGTGAAATCATTCAACAAGAACAAACTTAATTTGGGAGGTGGTCAATGGGTACCGCCGCCCCGGGAACCATACTCTGGGTTACCAACACCTCTGCCACAGGTCACCTGAAGTGGTTCGCTACGTTTGGTGACTTAGCAGGGGTGCCCGGGCTCATGGAGGGTTGTGCGTTCTGGATCACACTGATGAATGGGTCGGCCTACTTACTGCGGGGCGGGCCGGGCTGGGAGAGGCCGGTTGAGGGAGATCCAGTAAACCGGTTATCGCTGTCCGGGCCGCTGGATAGTACAGGGGCCCGACCCTTGGGCTCACGACCAAGGGTGGGCTGCCCCATCAGCCAGCGAAAAAACCCTGCCGCTGATGTTGTGCCGGTTCGTGACCGGTGAGGACCCAGCATCCAGCGTTTGGGGCGCACTGGGCGACTTCCTCAGCCGGACTCTCCTGCCCATTGCCTGGAACCGCAGTCAGAAGAACATACCCTACATTTGGTGTATCCAGTTGCTCCACTCTCCAACTCCCCACCCAACCTTTTTAACCTAATCCTTCCCAACCCATCCTAAATCCCACAAACAAATAAAACAAACTTAAAAACTATGAACTCACAACAAATCAATATAAACTCAGCGACAGCGAACAGTAGGAGTCCTCAGTGTGGACCGAGGATGAAGGTGAATTTCGCTAACATTCGCGGTCTGCACACCAACCTAACTCCCATCCACCACCACCTTCTCTCACAAAATCCCCATCTCCTCTTCCTTACGGAAACACAGATTGCCGAGCCCCCAGATACCTCCTATCTGAACTGCCCAGGATATCATCTGGAAAGCCTTTTCAGGCCAAAAGGAGGTGTCTGCCTTTACAGCCGCGCTGACATCAGCTGCGCTCGTCTCTCAAATATCGAGAGCGCAAAACACGAAGTGTTATGGGTACGCGTGGATCTCACCGGTATGATGAGAATTTATGCGTGCCTATATCGCTCACCAAACCTTGCCGAATCAGACACTGTTGAGTTGTTTAAATACTTGAGTGACACTGTAGATATTCTCTTGCCCCGTTACCCATCGGCCGAGTTTGTAATCCTGGGGGACTTCAATGTTCATAATGAACAATGGCTGAAGTTTTCGGGCCCAACAAACTCTGCCGGTAGATCAGCGGAATCCTTTGCTCTTATCCATGGACTAAGCCAACTCGTAGAATCTCCGACCAGAATACCAGACATCCCATCACATCGAGCCAACCTACTCGATTTGTTTCTCACTAGTGAACCACTCGGGTACAGAGTGGAGGTGACAGCGCCCTTAGGATCCTCTGACCACTGCCTGATTACCACCTCTGTCCCATCCTCCATGAACCGTCAACCCGACAAACATGTAAAGAGGAAGGTATGGCACTACAGGGCAGCGAAATGGGACGGCATGCGGTCTTTCTTCGGCGCCTTTCCTTGGAGTACTGTATGCTTTAGCTCCGAGGACCCATCAATTTGTGCACGTGAGGTAGGAGAAGTAATCACATCAGCAATGGATTGCTACATTCCCTTCTCCGTCAAATCCTCTGGAGCGGGCACAAAACCGTGGTTTGACCATCGCTGTGCTGAAGCTGTCAGACTCAAAAATACGGCTTTTAATGAACTCCGGAAGATTAGCTCCATGAATAACCTTTCGGAATACCGAAAACGGGCAAAGGAATGTAAGAGAGTTCTAAATAGAGCTAAGAGCGATCACGACCAGAGAATTGCGAAAAAGCTGGCTGATTGCCCCACTGGTAGCCGTGCTTTCTGGTCACTCGCTAGCTCGATCGGAAGAAATTTCTGCAGAACCACTTTCCCACCTCTGACCAAGCCTGATGGTCGGCTGGCTAACTCGGCCCGTGAGAAAGCTGAATTATTAGGCAAAATTTTCGCGGAAAACTCAACTCTTCAAGATAACGGAGAGACCCCCCCTTCCATTCCGCACTGCGGATTTCAAATGGAGGAACCGAAGATCCGGAACAGAGAGGTTCTCCGAGTCTTGAACGAGCTGAAAGTCGACAAAGCCAGTGGGCCGGACGGAATACCTGCCTCGGTCCTCAAGAGGTGTTCTGCAGAAATGACTCCAGTGCTCGCGAAATTATTTAGGCTCTCTCTCAAAGGTGGAAAGGTGCCAGATCTTTGGAAAAAGGCAATCGTCCACCCAATCCCAAAAAAGGAGGACCGCTCCGACCCTTCTAACTACCGCCCCATAGCCATCACTTCCATACTCTCGAAGGTATTAGAAAGGGTGGTTAACAACAAATTGCTCACATATCTCGAGAATAACAATATCCTAAGCGATCGGCAATATGGATTTCGTCGTAACCGATCGTGTGGCGATCTACTCGGATATGTAACGCATATTTGGCGGCGGTACATAGAACGTTTTGGTGAAACCCAAACCGTTGGGTTGGATATCTCCAAAGCCTTTGACAGAGTCTGGCACCGGGCGCTTATCGGGAAGTTACCATCGTATGGGATCCACCCAACCCTGCATAGTTGGATTGCGGACTTTCTGAGGGGAAGAACAATTCAAACCGTGGTTGACGGCTCTTCTTCCTCACCGCACCAAATCAATGCGGGGGTGCCACAAGGATCTGTGCTGTCTCCGACGCTGTTTTTATTGCACATCAATGATCTCGTTGAATGTGCACCAATTCACTGCTCCGCTGATGACAGCACCGTTCACGAGGGTTATCTTTTTGACAGGCCCCCTTCCACATATGATGTCCGAACAGCTCGGGAAGTTTTGAAGCAAAAAATTGACCACCACCTAGAGATGGTTCGTGCCTGGGGTAAGGCCAACTTGGTCAGTTTCAACGTTTGAAAAACCCAAGCGTGTCTGATTTCAGCAAAGAGGGAGATCAATGACTGTCTGGTGCAATTTGATGGGAGCACTCTCCCCAATAAAGACTCCATTGAAATGCTTGGAGTTACTATATCAGACCAGCTCAAGTATCGGGGATCCATAGAAGCCCGAATAAATCAGGCCTCCAAAAAGTTGGGCGTCTTGTACAGGGCTAGGAGATTCTTCAACAGTGACCAGCTGCTGACCCTGTACAAGTCTCAAGTCTGCCCAACTATTGAATTTGGGAGCCACCTTTGGGCTGGTGCCCCAAAATACTTGATAAACCTGCTTGAATCTGTGCAAAGGAGAGCGATCCGTCTGATTGACAATCCGTTGTTAACAGACCGATTGCCTTCTCTAATGCATAGACGCAATGTAGGCATGCTGTGTCTGTTCTACAGGTATTTCAATGGAGCCTGCTCCAAGGAGCTAGCAGCATTGATTCCTGATGCACCGGTGCACGTGCGCGAAACTCGACGGACACGAACTGAACACCCGTTCACGGTTGACGTTGGCTTCATGAGAACGGGCCGTTTTTACGACTCGTTTTTGTGTAAGTCGGCTCGTATGTGGAACGAGCTACCGGCATCTGTTTTTCCTCCCTCCTATAATCCGAGCCTCTTCAAGGCCCGCATTAACAAATCCCTTCCTACAGCCCCTACCTTACTCCGCCTCACAACGCCGCCCAACCGGGTGGTGACATAGTTCCCCTGTCTGTGCACTCCACAGGCAGGGACACTCTTGTGAGGTGTCACATAAAAAAAAAAATAAAAAAAAAACACAATACCGAAGAAAAACTCAACACGTTAAACATCGGTCTCGCCGGCCCCCGGTTGCCAATCTATATTTCTGAGCAACTAACTTTTCGGGTTAAGTGGATTTAGTATAAAACTCGTCAAGTTGCAAGAGAGAAACGATATCAATTTGCATGGATCAAAGAAGGACAGATATATTTGCGGAAAGAGAGTGGTGCAGGTGCTATTCTTATATCAGATGAAAACAAGCTCTCTTCCCTATGACTATCTCAAAGACAATACACATAATACCGACAACAAATATAAGATGAAGGTTTTATAAGGTTTATAGTTTAAAGATTATTCACCAGAGTATCAGAAGTATGTCAACAATTGATGATTTTCTGTTATTTCTAGATCAATTCAATCATACTTTTGATGTTTTAATTTTATCAGAGTGTTGGATCAACAAAAACTACACATCTAAAATAATACAAACTTACACGGAATATCACTCAATTAATAATATAAATAAATCTAGTGGGGTCGTTGTTTACATCAAAGATGGTATTCAAGCGCAAGTCGAAGAAATCTTAGTATCGCAAGGTAACTGCCTTAGAATTGTTATTAATAATAACTTCTGTATTTTTGCTATATATAGATCACCTTCTTTCCTGAACATAGATTCTTTTTTGAATTCACTCCAAACTGTTATCAGTAGTTCCGATTAATTTGAACGTCAAATCATCATAGGCGACCGTAATATTAACACTTTTTTTTTTTTTTTTATTTGGTACATTATTTTGTTACAATTTATGTTTTCCAGTAATGTAGGCCTCACTGGGTGGCTTGCCCGTGCTGAGGCCTTCATTTTATAATATGAAAATCTAAGATAGTAAATTTGAAAAGAAAATAATAAATTTAAAATTACAAATAAAAATACATAATAATACATTTAAAATTAAAAAATAATACAATGAAAATAATCTTGTGTGTTTGTGAGTGATGTGTGTTTATGTTGGTTTTGTGTGTTACGTGTAGGTTTTATTTTTATTTTATGCTATGACATTTTGGTAATATTGTATTATTATTATTATTATTATTTTTATTTACTTTATCTCCATTTCACCCCCAATTCGACGACTACCTATGCATGCTCACAGAAAACGGATTCATAGCAACAATCAATACACCTACTCGTGAACAGGGCACGAACAAATCCTGTTTGGATCACATCAACGTAAAAAATATTAACTTCACTGACTCTATTGTTATCCACACTTCAATTTCCGACCACTACACAACAGCCCTCTGCTTTAAAGATAAACCGCCAACAACTGCAAAAATTAAGTACTTCCCTCGAACAAACTACAAGAATTTAATTGAGGACTTGCAATTAGAATACTGGCAAAAAGAATTTGATCAAACTGATACTGACATTGCGATGAACGAATTCATCTCCATCCTTCATACATATATATCTAAACATACAAGTAACAAACTCATACCGAACAGCCAGTTAAAACTTACGCCCTGGATATCTCCCGGCCTTGTCAAATCGATTCACAAAATAAATCAACTCCACAAAAGGGCGCAAAAGTTTCCAGATAATATTTTAGTTCAAACTCACTATAAGAAATACAGGAACTTATGCAAAACGATTATTAAAAATACTAAAGAAAATTATTATAAAACGTTCGTTTACGAAAATTAATAACTACTTCACGTCGGTGGGAACCACACTTGCCAAGAACATCCTCGATAAATGCAATAAAACTGAAACAGATCTTGCCAAGTTGGTCACGTCTAACCTCAACCATAAATTAGACAATATACAAACATCGACGAACGAACTCTTGGAAATAATTGACGACCTAAAGCCATCCAACGCTTGTGGATCAGACAAAGTTTCGACAAATCTGCTAAAAGTAATTAAGTCATTCATAGCAACTCCGATAGCTTTTATCTCATATCTAAGTCTCAAATCAGGAATAGCAATCTTACTAAAGTAATTTCTAATAACATCGATCGAGGAATTAAAAGCATCGCGCTCTTTCTGGATCTGGCTAAAGCTTTCGATACCATCTCGCACAAAATCCTTTTGAAAAAACTTCAACGAATCGGTTTCAGGGGCAGTTAATTAAATAGTTAGGAAGCTATCTAGAAAATCGAAGCCAAAGCGTTAATATTAGTGGCACTCTAAGCGATCCAGCCAATATCGAATTTGGTTTTCCACAGGGAAGTACTTTAGGACCGATATTGTTTAATATTTATATCAATGATCTTTGTAACAGTAACCATGCCGATCATATCATCACTTTTGCTGACGATACGGTCTTAATATTTGAGGCGAAAAACTGGTTCGAAACGCATAGAAAAGCCGAAATTGGGATGAACAATGTTAAAAATTGGCTAGATAATAATCTCCTTACTCTCAACACGGAAAAGACAAAATTTATACGTTTTAGTGCAACTCAAGCGGGACAACCCAAGGAAATACTGAATATTACTATTCACATTTGTAATGAACCGAATACTTGTACTTGCAAAAACATAGAATCCGTAGATAGTTTAAAATAATTAGGAATCACCATTGACAAATATCTGAGATGGGAAGAACACATTAACTCAACTGCCTCAAAAGTCAGAAAACTTACCCACCTCTTTATGACCATCAGAAATATTCTCTCTGTAAAAGATATGAAATCAATATACTATGCCATGTGTAATTCTTTACTCGAATATGTATCCCTAGGTTGGGGTGGTTGTGCCAAAACAATATTAGACTCCCTGGTTAAAGCACAGAAATCACTACTAAGAGTCATCCTCAAAAAACCATTCAGGTACCCCAGTGATGCATTATTCACGGAAATAAAAGTTCTCGATGTTAGACAACTGTATATTAGAAAGATTATATTACTTGCACAAAAACAACGTCAGCACTTCCCTTCCATCGACCACCTTCACGACACCCGACTTTCAAGGAATAATCCAATAGTCCCAATAAAAACCACGACGTCCCTTGGGCAACGGCAATTCTCGTACTTAGGACCTTAATTATTTAATATCATTCCTAATGCTTGGAAAACGAAAATTACAAATGTTTTGGGCAAATTGGTCAACGACTGGTTCCTTGATTTAGGGAGGGTAAAATGTGAAGATATGTTGATCATTAGATAATCTCATTATAAAAAATATATATGTACATTATTGTCAAAACACTGATACATATTTTTGTAAAGTACATTCTATACAAAAGCACATATTTATCACCTCTGAACACAATTGTCAATTCTGTATTAATCTGTACTTTATTAATCAATGCTATCGATTATTTTCTAATCATCCAACTATATTATTAACTTATAAACTACCCTTCCCATTTTTTCTACCTTACAACTCCTGTGGTGATCTGTCTTTTTATTACTACTATCTGGCTGTTATTTACTTACCGGTTTTGTTTTATATTAAGTACTAAATTATAATATGAACTAAACTTGTCAATTTAACTGGCCTAAAACAGGATCCATTCCTAGTTGGCTAGTCAAAGTTTCCGCATGTTTTATTGTATGATTTTTATGTAAAATAAATTTATTATTATTATTTATTATTATTATTATTATGTAGGTACCATCTCAAAAATTTGTCTATCATAATTCCTAGATATTTTATACTATCTACGCATTCTAGGGGTCACAATTACAAGTAGTTAATTATTACAATTACAAGTTGTTAATGCAGTCGTGTATAATAATGTTTTGTGTTTCTATCGGTTGTCCCGCTTGAGTTGCACTGAAGCGGATGAATTTTGTTTTCTCCGTGTTGAGTGTGAGTAGATTATTATTTAGCCATTGTTTAACACTGTCTATACCAGCTTCTGCTTTACTGTGAACTTCATTCCAGTTTTCACCTTCAAATAACAAGACCGTATCGTTTGCAAAGGTAATAATGTGGTCGGCAAGGGAACTGTTACATAGCTCATTAATATATATACTAAACAAAATTGGCCCTAGAGTACTTCCCTGAGGTACACCAAATTTAATATTTGCTGAATCGCTTAGAGTATCATTAATGTTCACTCTTTGGCTTCTGTTTTCTAAATAACTAACCATCCACTTTAATAGTTGACCCTGTATTCCAACGCACTGTAGTTTTTTCAACAGAATTTTATGTGATATAGTGTCGAACGCTTTGGCTAGATCCAGGAATAGTGCAGTGCATTTAATTCATCCATCGATATTATTAGAGATGATTTTTGTCAGGTTAGCGATAGCATTTTCTGTGCTTAAACCTGGTCGGAAGCCGTATTGTCTATTAGAAAGAATGTTATTATCTTCCAGATATGTGCTAAGGCGATTTTTTACAATTTTCTCAATAATTTTCGAGACCGAATTTAGCAAGGAAACTGGTCGGTAGGGGGAGGGGGGGGCACTTTGATACACAAAAATTCAATCTCTTTTCTGAGGACCATAAAGCATTATATTTAAATATTTGTTTTGATGTGTGCATTGGCTAATATGTCAGCTTATATTTTGGCTACGCAAAAACCGCAAAAACTGGCGACGTATAGAGATAAACTGATTTTAAGAAAAAATCATATTTGTATCATTCTGCCCCACCAGTAGGGCACTTTGATACATGGGGTGGGGCAGTTTGATAGGTATTTTAGATCCATATGAAATGCAAATTTAAACTGACTAAAAACCCAATATAAACTTATTACTTAAAATTAAGAAATAAAACAATTTTATTGATTGAGATCGCAAAATACTTTTTATTAAGAGTGCACATTAGCCATAATCAGTCTCTTAAGTTACTTAAGGAATATAATCACAAAAAAAAAACAATATTGTCACCATAGAACAAGACTAATTCTCTGTTATTTTCTTAATTATATAATCATTTATATACTTACTAAGTAATCAGACTTTAAAATTGAATATTGATAATGAAAATATAATATTAGAATCTCCTATCAAAATGAAAAATGTTTTTCTTAAAAAATTAAACAAACATCAAAAATTTAACAAAAATAATCATAAAAACTCTCATATAAATTACAAAACAATCTACTGGATATTATATCGAGTTAAACCTACCGAAAATGAATAAAGCGACGATGTTCGAGATGTGCCTTTGGAGAAAGTTGGTTTTGGTAATTGCAAAACTACATCTCTAACATCCACACTTGCTTTGTCTTCCACAATTGGAAATATAAACTTAAAAGACCCTGCTTTTTTCTGAGATATAATACTTCATATTCTGTCACATTATACTTAAATACAACTTTGGCAACGTAGTGAATCACAGTTTTCTTCTTCTCAAACTTAATTAGCAGGAAATCTCCAATGTTTATGTGTTCAGGATTAACTGTTTCTTCATTAATTACCTCTTCTTCCGATTCCGACGGCAATTCAATGTCTTCACTATCACTCGTCATCATGACTTCATCTTGACTAGAATCGGAATCTATTTCTGCAGGCAAAGAAGTCACTCTCTTTTTCTTTTTTGGCTCAGTTAATCCCAACAGATTTTTCGCTGTTTTCAATTCTTTTGCATGCTGTTTTGCTTTTTGTAATTCTCTTTACCTGTTCTTTTCATTACGTAAGCTTTCTAATCTATTTTTTTCTGGTGTTTCAGTGTATATTCTTGATCGTCCCTTTTCTCTTCCTTTTCTTTTTAAGACACTGTCAGTAATCGCCTTTTTGGATAAGGTCTAACTACTTGAGGAGTATGAATAGCCTTTGATGAAGAAACATGTAGAGGATCGTCAGCATCAGACACTGAAACTGGGTCGGCATCCAAAGTAGGAGTTTTATTTTGTTCTCTATCAACAACCTCATTATTTTGACTTGTGTCCGAGTCTGCCTTTTCTTGTTCGGTTGAAAAAACTTGTGCAACGGTATACTTGGAACCATAGATGTTTGATGATGTAGCTATAGCAGTGTGTGATGATAAAGCTGCAGTAGTAGTGTGTGCTGAAGATGATGCTAGTTGTGCCATCTCCATAGATGGTGCTATTTGTGGTGAAGATGGACCTGCTTGTGATAAAGAAGATTCTGCTTGTAATGAATAGGATGCTTCATTTGTAGATAATGTTCTGGTAGCTTCAAATGATTTTCTGGTTTTTTCTATGCGATGTTGTAGGGTTGCAGTTTTGATGCCATATTTGTCGGCTGCTTTGCGTATAGATAAAGTCTTTGACAATACTTCACGTATTGCATCTTCAATGTTTTCTTCATTGATATTTTTTCTATCAGTTTTGGGTTTGTACGTGCGCACCATTTTCTGAAAAAAAGAAAAAAAAACAATTAAACAAACTATTATTTTTGACGGGACACTTTAATACAATAAAGGGGCAGATTGATACGTATCATTGTACCCCGCACATTACCGTATCAATGTGCCCCAAAGGACTTTTTCCACAAACAATTAATTTTATCAAATATATAATAATCTTGCAATCAAAAACATTTTAAAATACATGCGATTTGTCACCATTTTTGTGAAGCAATATAACTACTGAATGTTTTAAATGATTGGGGAATATTCCTGATTTAAAGCTTAGATTCGAAATGAACGCGATCGGTATTGCGATTGAGGATTTAATAAGTTTTAACCGATTTGATGAGACTTTATCAGGACCACAAGCATTTGATGACTTAAGATCGTCAATTATTTTCATGACTTCGTTTGTCGTTGTTTGGATATTGTCTATTTTATGACCGAAATTAGAGGTAGTAAACTTAGCGAGATCAATTTCAGTAGTATTAAGTTTATCAAGAATTTTTTTCGCAAGAGTGACTCCCACTGAAGTGAAATAATTATTGGCAAAATTTGCCATAATTTTTGGGTCTGAACAGTTTATATTATTAATGTACAACGATTTAATTTGGGAAGATTTATTAATTTTTGTTTTAGATATATTACAAAAAGCTTCCCACAGACGTTTTGCGTACAGTTATTTTCATAAATAATTTTTTTTATAATAATTTTCTTTAGTCGATTTAATTAAATGTTTACATAAATTCCTATACTTTTTATAATGAGCTTGTACTAAAATATTTTCAGGATATCTTTTCGCCTTTTCGTGTAATTGATTCCTTCTGTGAATAGATTTGACAAGGCCAGGGGAGATCCAAGGTGTGAGTTTTACTTGATTATTTGTTATGTGTTTGTGACTAGTGTGTTTAGATATATATGAATGTAATTTTGTGATAAATTCATTCATTGCTGAGTCAGTATCAATTTGGTCTAGAACGTTTTGCCAGTTTTCTGATCGCAAGTCTTCGAGTAAGTTATTGTAATTTGTTCGAGGGACATATTTAATTTTAGCATCAGTGGGAGGTTTGTTTTTAAGACAGAGAGCTGTGGTGTAATGGTCTGAAATTGTAGTGTGAAAAACAAATGAGTCGATTAGGTTAACATTTTTAACATTGATATGGTCTAGGCAAGATTTACTCATGCCCTGTTCTCGAGTAGGGCTGTTAATTATTATTTTTTTTTTTTTTATTTCCATACATACATTACAGTGTCTACCAAATATTTACATTTGTAGATAATACATAAATTTAGAACTGTTTTTAATATGGTGTTTTATGCTGGGTGTGAGGTAGGTTTGAGTAGGTGACACTGTGGTGGGTAATGTTATATGTTTCGTGAACACCTCACTAGGAGAACCTGTGCTGAGGTGTTTACGTGGTTATGATTAAATGGTTCATGTATTTATGTGTATTGGTTAAATTTTCTTATATAAGTGTAAGTTGAGATTTTAAATTATTATTTTTTTTAAATGGTTATTTTACATTGTTATTTAAAGAAAAAAGGAAAAAAAATATTTATTTATACGCACATATATATATACACCCATGTATACATACATATATATATATATATATATATATATGCATGCATACACACATATAAGTAAACACATGCATACATACATACATACATACACATTCATCAATGATTATGCTTGGTTTGGTGTTATAATGTTTTGTATAAAATGGATATCTTGTTTTTTGATCCAGGCTGTGATCAGTTTTTTGTGAATGTTTGTGTATGTATTTCCCATTAGTAGTATTTTCAGAGTGGTGGGCATACAATTAAAAAGTTTTGTAGCGTAATACTGGAAGTGTCTTTGTCCGTGTGTGGTGTATGTTATCGGTAGGTTCAGGGTATTGTTTGTTGTCGACCTTGTTTTTATTGTTGTTTGAGGTGGCATTGGAATGTGTAGTTTCTGTTGGAGGAAATTTAGTAGTGCAGATTTGGCATAAAGTTGTCTTATTGACATGACGTCTAATGTTTTGAAAATTTCGCTTGAATTTGTGTAGAATGGTACTTGTAAGATGATTTTAATTATTGCCTTTTGAATTTTTTGTATTGGGTCGATTGCAGTGTTTGTAGCGCCAGTATGCCATATGTAACAATCGATTGACAGAGTGCGAAATATATAGATCTAAGTATTGAATGTGGGAAAATGTTTTTGATTGACTTTATTAGGTGCATGACTCTTTTTAGTTTATTAGTAATGAAAGTTATGTGGTCAGTCCAGCGTAAGTGTGAATCAATAATGACCCCTAGGTATTTTGTTTGGTTTACCCTTTCTATACGCTTGCACTGGCAATTGGGTGAAGTTTGTTCACAGTCATGTAGAAACAGGTCTATGTTAGGTGGAGGTTGACCTCTTTGTGTAATACTATGTGTGATGTATTTTGTTTTTATTGTATTAACGGAAAGAGTATTCCAGTTTAGCCATTTTTTGACAACTGATTGACTTTTTTCGGCAATTATAAATACATATTTCCATGTGGCTGCTTGACAGAGAAGTACTGTGTCGTCAGCGAAGGTCACAATTTTACCTTCAATTTCTATGTCACATAGTTCGTTTATGTAGATGAGAAACAATAAAGGGCCGAGTACACTCCCTTGTGGGACTCCGTACGTGATCAAAAGTGGATGACTTGTCTTGCTGTCAATTTTTACTTGTTGCGTTCTGTCAGACATGAAGCTTTTAATTAGATCGAATTCTATTCCATTAATGCCCATGTTTTTTAGCTTTTTGAATAGTTTTTCGTGTGAAATTGTGTCGAAGGCTTTACAAAGATCTATGTAAATAGATACAACTTTTTTCTTTGTGTCTAGATTTTTTGTAATGAAGTCCGTTACAGTAGCTATTGCATGTTCTGTGCTCATGTTTTTTCTGAAGCCATGTTGGTTGATCGAGAGTATGTGATTTGATTCTAAATACATAAATAATGACAATCTTAAAAAATGTTGCGTATATCAACAAAAAACCGAATTTTAATTGATAGCTGATGATTTCGCAAGCTTTTATTTCCGTGTTTCTTATCAATCGTTAATCGTGCAAGGGAATATTGATAACTGACCATACATCATTGATTTAGTCAATATCGTATTGATATAGGCTTTATCGATATTGTTTGTAACTTGTTAAAGCACGACTTCAAATCGCTAGCATATGAACAACCGTTCAAGTCGAATAAATTAGAACACTTAGTCATTGTGAATCGTCATCTGTTCGTTGGCGATCTGCAGTTGTGCTTGGGAACGATGACAAGTTACCGACCTTTATCGATCGACTATGCTAAATACCCTGGTATATTTTACTTAATTAAAAGAATACGTACGTTTAACATTAATTAGAATTTAGATTTTTTATAAGAATGGTAAATTTAACATATTTATGACACTTTTGGGTTAAAAAACAAGAAACTCTTCCATGCGTATGTACCTAGATCTAGGACAACAAGAAAAAGCTATGGCAGTTGTTGTCCAAGTATGGATCTAATATAGAAGCGATATTAAAGTCTCCTGTCCATGTTTACCCAATGTATTGAAATGGCCAGATAAACTGAAAGATTACCAAATGTATTTTAAAAAAATAACTAGGATAAAAGATCCAATAATTAATTTCAATTATTTAATTGCAATGTGAAGAACAAAACAGTTAATTAAATTTACTTGCGCACTCCGGTAATTGAAATCGCACCACTGAATTTGTATTCGAGAATCTTAACCACTCTAAACAAACAAATTATGTTAAAATTATGGTTTACCACCATCATTAGTCAGAATCTAACGTCTGAAATTATTTATTAATTAAATTTATTATAAAATAAGTCAGGTAATTCTTATGATTGATTTGACTTGTCCGAATTTAATTATAGGGATGTAATAATACTAGAGACAATTAAAGTTACGGCTTGAATTAAGTTTACTTTGGTACATTATGAGTCCATAAATGCCTTGATTACACCTCCAATGAACCTGAATAATTGCAGGGGCACAGGAGAACGGTTTTATTCTAGAATGAGTGTAAAGTTGATATTTCAAGACTTCAATTAATCCGCATAGATACATTAGTTTTATTCTAGAATGAGTGATAATGTGTTGTTGTTAAACTTTTCATGTTAATTTACTCGCACATAAAAAGTTGCAATCTGAACATGAGAAGGGTTTCTTTTTACTGTGAATCCACGAGTGAGTTCTTAAAGATGGTTTCATAGAACATGAATAGTTACATTCATAGCAGGAAAATGATTTTATTCCATAATGCGTCAGAAGGTGTCGTCTTAAATCTGCCTTGTATGAAGATGAGTAGTTGCACTTGGAACAAACAAATGGTTTAGCACCAGTATGAATCATAACATGGTTACGTAATTGTATTTTCGGGAAACACGAATAGGTGCATTTCGAACATGTTAATGGTTTATCTTGACTGTGAGTTAAAAAATGAACCGGTAAGGATGACTTTCGTGAACACGAATAACCGCATTCTGAACTGAATTCTGTGGTTTTTCTTCAGTATGAGTAAGAAAGTGTCCCTTTAAATGTGAATTAAATTAACAAGAATAGCTGCAGTGGCGGTATAAAAAGGCTTTTCTTTGAATGTAAAGAGTTTGAGCGTGATGTTTATGGTGTGAGATTTGAAAGAATATTCTCATGAGGGCGATAATCTTTTTTCAGTGTCTCCATGGTTTCATGTTTCAGTCTTCTAAATAGGAAACATCATGAAATTACACATATCATTGTTTGCAGGTCTAAAGCATTAAATCAAAAGTGTCCTAAATAATCATAAAGTCAATGGCATTGTTATACTTCCGCAAATGCTTCGGTAGAGGGATACAATGGGAAATCTGCTTTCCTGTGATTGGAAAAAATAACCATACAGCAATTACTAACATTCAAAATAAATTCATTCAAATACAACGCAGTATTATCGTTACACAATTTTAAGTAACAATAATACTCCAGAAATTGATTCATAACTTGAGAGACTGGTCGAAGGAGACTTTTTTACCTCTTCAGCAGGACTCTCTCGACTTTTCGCTTTGCACGGTAGTGGGAAGGATAGATTCGTACGTCCGTCACTCCTTGACACACCGACCTTCGGATTCCTACCATTCTCTTATACCCTTTTCCTTCCCAGTACTTCCTTTACTAAAAAAATCCCCACAAACCACCAGTTGTGGATTCATTTGCTGACGCATTTAGAAGGAAATCATTCTCATGTTCCGAGTGAAGTTTAAAAGTCGAGTTGCCCACCACTGCAATATTATTAGGAAAATCATTTGCTTGTTGCGCGTGTTACCATCATTGAGGATTCCTGCAGAATCAGTCTCAAGTTAAAACCAGTCTTGTGTTCTGAACGTATCTTAAAATTATAGTTGCGAACTTGCTGACGCAATTCAAGGGAAACCATTCTCGCGTTCCGAATGTAATAATAAATATCTAGTTGACACTTTTGTGAATAATGATTTTCGAAAAATTCTTTTCAGGTGTGGATATAAATGAAAAATTGAAGAAATAGGTAAGTACTTTGTAAAATGAGGTTATAATTACATATCAAGGAATTTGAACCCCCACCCATCTTTAAAATGTATGTGCGGCCCACGAGAGAAACTACAAACATCCAAATATAACCTCATTGAAGTTATAAGCATATTAAAAAAGCACATTGCATGAAAACTTTAGGATTTTGCTGGGAATCATTTAATTCACTTGCGATGTTGAAAATTTTATTTGTCCACTTAGTTTAGCGAATACACAAATTACATCGACATTTTTCATAGCTAATTCTATATTTTAAAACGTACCTTAACGATTTTTTCGAGTCAAAATATTGTTTCTAAGGGTTTTTGATTATGTTTATATTTGTTTAAGGCCCCGTAGTAAGCGTTCAAAGATGGTTTGAAAGGGAGATATGAAAATACGAATGTTAAAGGGAGTGCGCTAATAATACAAAAACGATAATATTTAATGTGTGAAATAGAACAAAAATGTGGCGAGAAATGCTTTAGTTGCATTTAAAGATACGCAGTAAATATAAATAAATGAAATTAATTGCTTTTTGGTCACTTTATCGAAAAAAATTATTGTCTTCCCTGTTTCGGTACCTCCGTACCATCTTCAGGACAGTTATAAAAATTATGCTATTAAAAACAGAAGTACTCATATATGTATATACACATATTATCAATAAAGAAAGAGACAGTCTATCAGAGTGGGAGAGTGCGTCAGTTGTTTGAGAGAGGTGGGGGAGGGGAGCGTGGGATAAGCGAAGTAATGGGGAAAATACTTAGAATTGGGCTGACAGGTAAATTTAATTGGTTATTAATGATTTCAAACTTTTAATTTATTGATTTTTTTATTTCCAAAGATTCTAAATTGTTTAGTCTTAAAACTATTCAATTTTTATGTAGGACTTTAATTCCTGTATCACGGTTATATGTATGGTCATAATTCATTAATTAAATGTTCCGTGAACTTCAAAGTTCGCAATATATATGTGTACTTCTGTATTTAATAGCAAAATTTTTATAACAGTTCTGATGATGGTACAGAGGTACCGAAACCGGTAGACAATAAAATTTATCAAGAGTGACTTAAAACCAAGTATTTTCATTTCATTTATTTAAAATGTCAAGCAACAATGTGTGCCTCGTTTGAAAAAAAAAACCGTATGTATAAAATACAACATATTAAATAACAGAACAAAACGTGTGTTTAATAATTTTCGGAGCTTACTTTGTGATTTTTTTTTCTACCGAGGGAATTAAATATAATTTACGTTTCGGCATAACAAATGTTTAGATATTATCTTAAAAAATAACGTCTATATTTTATGGAACTTAAAAACCTAAAGAGTTAACAAGAAACTTGTTATAAATCGGTAAAAATTGGGTATGCAGGGGATTAATGCAATTACAAAGTAAATTGAACCTCTGTTTATTACTACCCTTTGTGTAAAAAAATGTTCTTTATATTAAAGCCCCGTGGGCCTTTTTGCCAAGGAATGGGAAAAGGTGATGGGGTAGTGTAACAGTGACTGTCCTCATAGAATCCACGCCCAATGTCCACCAGAGACAGACATTGTTCTCTATGTGGTTAAATAGATTAGTTAGTAGGCAAGTTTTGCCAAAATAGTAATCTATTTGCTGGAATTACTTTACCTAGTTTGGTCAAAATGGAATTTTTCTTGTCCTCACTAATTCCGCAGGGAGCAACGTAAGGAACAGGCTCCGGCACATTTAATAGGGACGCTTTCGTTAAGAAATTCATTTCAAATTCTGTAGCGTCACTAGCGTAAGAAATATTATAAATTAGTGATTTACGTCCTCTAATAGCTTTTATTCTTACGATGTCCTTCACACAAGGCATTCGTTGGTTAAATTTTTTGTTGCTAATTTTGCAACGAGAGAAAAAGTCTTTCCAATTGTAAAAATCTGCAAATTTCATCTCTTTTGTAGAGACATTTCCTGAATTTGCCTTTGACACGGCTTCTTGGAAGTCACTAAAATCGTACGTATTTTCTTGATCCTTTAAAGTTTTTTCCACGGAATGATGAAAGCTGTTTGCAGACATAAAAGTATGCCCTGACTCGAAGTACTTTAAAGTGATTACTTGCGCCGCTATTTGATGTGAATTGATTGTGTATACTAAGAATGAAAACAGGGTCCAATTCTTATTTTGAGCTGCATAATTGTCCAGCCAAATTGTGATATGTTTAGCATCGCGATTAGCTAAAAGAAAAGCATAGAATGTACTGATGAGTTCTTCGTCACTTCTCCCTGACGTTGCTTCATGCCAGATGGCAGCAAATGGCTTGATTTTTTTCTGGTTATTCCCCACGGGAACAAAGCTTTCATGGTACGCTATGATTCGTTGCGTGGACAGCACCGTTTTGAATGCATCAATCCTTGGCAACATAATGATCTTCTGCAGATCAGCCGAAACACAAAGTGCATCTGAATGTGAGGCTTCCTCGTCTTTTTTATAAGCTTCGCGAGAGTCAGACGACTTTTTAATGTGTATTTGGTAATCAACACATACTTCGCAGTTCTCGGAATTAGTTTGAACGTGTTCTGGATCGTGATGCCTGAAGTGTTCACACTGTTCACTTATCTCGTGCCCCGACTTTGTGAGGCGGATATTATCATTCTTGACAGCATTACGGTATGCTTCGTATGAACACTTAAATAGTGGATTTTTTACCATAAAATCGTTGTGCATCAACCTAACTGTCACATCAATAGGTAAATATTTAACGAGGGGGGCATGTTCCCGCCTTAAATAATGTGATGTTGGTCGAAATGATTCAATATGATCAGCAATTAATGATGTATTAATTTTATTAACAGACGGTTTTTTTCCTCGTCTGTCTTCAAATGGTTCCGTGGAATTTTTGTTTCTTCTTTTTTGTATTTTATATATAACGGAGTCATTCTTTTCATGGAACCCCAGAGTAGTTAGGAAAAAGAATTTGCAAACTAGTTGCTTGATGTTTTCTTCGTTCGGAAGAAAATATTTTGTTGTAAGAGCTTTCCTTGCCTCTAAGGTGATTGATTTCTTGGTTTTTAGACATTTAGTATTCTCCGACATAAATGTATGTTGTTCCGACCAGGACATGTTAACAAACTGATCGTGAATTGTTTTTCTTCTAGTCTCAACAATTTTCGATACACAATTCTTTTTGCAAATCTTCACCGTGCATGGTAAACGTAGGGGATGTTTAAGAATTTTCTTTTGTTTTGCGAGAGATTTTTTATCACTTGCCGAAAGTGTTTTTATTTTTCGTTTCCTTTCCGTACCTCGTTTTGTAAAAGACAATACTGGAGGAGTAGCAGCCCTTCCAGCTATAACTTCCTTCGAGGTAGATGCACATAGAAGTACGTTTTCTTCAAATATCTCTTTAATTTTCATGTCCTCCGCAGTTATGAAGTTCCGTTTGGATTCTCCATCATTACTCGCTGATTTCTGCAATAAAAAATTGAATAAGTTTAAATTTCTACAACTAGGAAAGATAAAGGAAAATTATGTTCCTAAATTAAGTACAACAATTGAAGCATTGAGTAGAAAAAAGGAATAATCGCTAAAATTGGGTTCTGAGATAATCGCATTCGAAGTTTTTAATTGATAAAACACGGAACAGTATATCGTTTGAGCTAACAGAGAACACGGTGAAGGAAATATTCATTTTAAACACTGGCAATTTCTATAATCGCCACACGTGGACGCATGCGTGTTACAGCAAACCTTCCAGTGAATCTCGAAAATTCTAATAGGAATTTTATTCTGTCTCGAGCGTCTTGGAGTGCAACACGTATATTTGTTTGTGATCGCCGAAACCTTTTGATAAAACCCTTTGTAATATTTTTGTGTTGAATAATGTTAATCTTATGAAAAATATAATCGTTTCATTTAAAATGCATACTTAGCAGTAAGCATTATTCTCCCGTGATATTAATAATCACTTGACATAGCATCTGCGATAAGGCGCTAGCCCGATAATTCCACCCAAATACTTTAATTGGGTGCGTTAAAAATAACAATTACATGTTAAATGTTTTACAAATAAAGAAAATATACCATTGTTTTGTCAAAGTATATTTCTTCTGCAGTTTCAGGAATTGGTTCTTCACAAATCGCGTGCTCGCGTAATATCTGTAAAAAATTATACATTGAATTATTTTAATGTGTTTTCATATAAGTGTTAATGTTGGTATTTTAAACCTTTATCCAATTACAATAATGTACCATTGTTTTGTCATAGAATATCATTTCTTGTGTGGTTTCTGGTATTGGTTCTTCAATGTTCCCTTGCTGGTGTAACATCTGTCAAAAATAAATACATTGAATTAATTCATGCTGTTTCCATGTCTATAAGTAAAGTATAAAATTCAAAACATTTACAAATAAACATGACCGGTAAATATACAAAAAAATAGTGACACTATGTATCAGTTAGATAAAAAAATTTGCTAATTTGACGTCTTTTCATCACGCTAAGTTTTGACATAATAATATTAAAACAGTTATTTAATCTAGTTTTTATTTCTTAATTAGAACCTTTTTTAAAATTATAGGATGAAATTTTGGGTTAAATAAGAACAGAAAAAACTAACCTCAAAACATTCGCATCAGTAACAAATGCCACCAAATCAATTTTAATGAAAAAACCATTAAAATGTATTATTTTCCATTTTAAATACTTATTTCTTATTATTATCTAACTCAGAGATGGGCATTACCAAGCTTAAGCCAGTCTTGTGTTTTGAATGCGATTTGCGGATTCATCTGAATACGCAATTCAACGGAAACCATTCTCGCGTTCAGAGTGCTGTTAAAAAATTTGCAGTCAATAGGTATAGTCATTTGGTCCCGCATTTTCCATTTTTTTATCCGAAGAATTATTTTCAGATGTGATACTAAAATATGAGTGCAACCCGCGGTTAATAGTAAACACATCCAAAAATGGCCACTGACGGCAAAAAAAGGTTTCTCGCTCCTGATCTAACTACTACAAAGTGTTTTTTTCTATATTAAATATCCGTGTATTTATCAGACAACCTACCATCATTGTATTTTCATACCACGTATCTTCCGTAGATTTAGGTATTGGTTCTTCATGCTGGTGTAACATATGTAAAAAAATAATACATTGAATTAATTTACTGTGTTTTCATTTCCATAAGTAAAGTTTGAATCTTAAAATTGTCCAAAACAAAGAAGACGTACCATTCTTTCGTTAGAGCACATTTTTGTGAAGCAGATATTTTGATTTTTCACGATGTTCCGGTACGCTTCATATGAGCACTTCAATAGTGGATTTTTTACCATGAAATCATTGTGCATCTTCCTCACCGTCACATTACTGGGTAAATATTTAATAACAGGGGCATGTTCCGGCCAGTAGTAATGTGATGTCGTTGGATGAAAGGATTCAATATGATCAGTAATTAATGTTGTATTAATTTTATTAACAGATGGTTTTTTTCCTCGTCTGTCTTCAAATGGTTCCGTGGAATCTTTGTTTCTTCTTTTTTGTATTTTATATATAACGGAGTCATTCTTTCCATGAAACCCCAAAGTTGTGAGGAAAAAAAATTTGCATACTATTTGCTTGATGTTTTCTTCGTTCGGAAGAAAATATTTAGTTGTAAGAGCTTTCCTTGCCTCTAAGGTGATTGATTTCTTGGTTTTTAGACATTTAGTATTCTCCGACATAAATGTATGTTGTTCTGACCAGGACATGTTAACAAACTGATCGTGAATTGCATTTCTTCTAGTCTCAACAATTTTCGATATACAATTCTTTTTGCAAATTTTCACCGTGCATGGTAAACGCAGGGGATGTTTGAGTATTTTCTTTTGTTTTGCGAGAGATTTTTTATCACTTGCCGACAGTGTTTTAATTTTCCGTTTCCTTTCCGTACCTAGTTTTGTAAAAGACAATACTGGAGGAGTAGCAGCCCTCCCAACTGTAACTTCCTCCGAAGTCGATGCACATGGATTTACATTTTCTTCAAATATATCTTTAATTTTCATGTCCCCTACAGTTGTAAAGTTTCGTTTGGATTCTCCATCATTACTCGCCGATTTGTGCTTAAAAATAATATTAATTTAAATTTCTACAACCAGGGAAGATTAATGGGTATAATGTACTTAGATTAAATAATCACAATTGAACCATTGTGTAGAAAGATTACATAACGATCATAAATATATAATAACGATAGATCAGCCCCCTCATACATAATATCTATTTGATATAAAATATTGTTAATTTATCGGCCAACAGCGAGCCCGAAAAACATAGCTTCATAAGGTATAGATATGAACTTAACCACACAACTTGATTGTTAATCAGCGAAGATAAAGGAATATAATTAAAAATAAATATTTAATGTTTTACAAAAAAACATAAAATACCATTGTTTTGTCATGTATTTTTTCTAGGGTTTTAGGTACTGGATCTTCACGAATCCCATGCTTACATAATATCTTTAAAAAAATAATTCATAGAATTAATTCAAAAGGTTTTCATAACTAAGGTTCGTTACATTAAACAAATAACGAAAAAGTACCATTTTTTTGTCATAGTATATTTTTTCTGGAGTTTCGAGTGTTGGTTCTTCACGGATCCAGTGCTGGTGTAACATCTATAAAAAATTAACACTGTGTTAATGTCCATAAGTAAAGTTTGAATGTAATGTGTCAAAAATAAAGCAAAAATACCTTTGTTTCGTGAGAGCATATTTTTTCAGTTTTTATGGATTTTGGTGGCTCACCGATCCTATGCCGGTGCAATAACTGTAAACAAACGATTTTTAAATTTTGATTCATTCACTGTGTTTCACGTCTTTTTAAATATATCTATTTGAAAATCACTATTGGTTTCGGACATGATTGTAAATCTTGGAGGC
This sequence comes from Hesperophylax magnus, assembly GCA_026573805.1. NCBI lineage: Eukaryota > Metazoa > Arthropoda > Insecta > Trichoptera > Limnephilidae > Hesperophylax > Hesperophylax magnus. The sequence goes on along the minus strand of JAIUSX010000179.1, from coordinate 4,091,964 downwards.
GGAAATTAATCCACTTTCCGACATCCGATGGAGATGAAACTTGACAGTTAGACGTGTTGTCGATGACAATGCATTTTATTTTCGTTTGGTGGTAAACGCACACACACCTCATCAGAAGTCACCTCACAAAAAATCTGCTTTATATGAACGATTTTTAAAAGACATTTTAAAAGTTAACAGCAATTAAGAAGATAAGAGGCAGTCCCTAGTTCAAGAGTCAATTTTCAGTCAAACCAAAAAAATGTATATTTTCATAAACATTTATTTATCAAATTAGTCAATTGTTTTTTTACGAATTGATTTCTAGTAAATTTATGTTAAAACCTTTCCTTATCTGTGGTGTGTATTTACTACACATTGCTTCTAATAACTTTAATAACTCTATAAATATAATAAATTCTGGGTTCAGATTTTAGGTATTCCTCCGTTATACATTTATGAACAGAATTAAAAAAATAATATTTTACATAGTTTTCAATTCAATTAATAATCAGAGATTTTTGTTGAAAGTCGGAAACAAATACACCAATACAATCAACCGTGTGATACTGCTACGCGAAGAGTATGCAAGGAAGTGACACGCTATTGATGTCCTGCTTTAGTTCGCTTAGCGGGAACATGAGAAATCCACACGTCCGCAGTTGTATTTTGATTTCATATATAAATATTTTATTTTTTTTATAGTGAATACCTCACAAGAGTCCCAACTGCTCCCGTCTTGAGCCAGTGAGACTATGGCATCCCCAATTGGGGGATGTTGTGAGGCTGAAGGTAAGTGGGGAAGGGAAAGAGGAAGGTGGGGAAGTACCTGGCTATTCAGATCTAGTCACTAAACACGGCTAAAGCCATTTGGAGCAACGTTTCAATTCTGAATGGTGGTCTTACACCAGGGCGATACTGGTAGTATCTTCCACTCTGGAACGTGCCGCAAATATACTATATATTATTTTAATTAATTAATTGTGAAATAACACAAATCAATCAAATAAAATTTATTTGCGCACGCCGGGTTCGAACCCGCGACCTTCGGAATGGCAGTCCAATGCGTTACCACTGGACTATGCCAGCCGTCAATTATAAATATATATTATAGTATATATATTATAAATATTCATCTATTCAATGCCCACTAAATGTCAACGAAATTCACACCAGACCAGTCATATATAATAGCCATAAATCAAAATCCCTAGTAGACTTTCAAAATTTGACTGGACTTAATCAGTTCAATCACGTCTCTAATAATATAGATCGAATTTTAGATTTAGTGTTTTCCAACCATCACCTGGAAATTCAAATTGCTTCACATGTACTATCTAAAGTTGACTCCTATCATCCTCCCATTGAGTTCGATTTTCTAATGTCTAAATACAGACCCTTACCCACCAACCCAGATCACATCAAATATAACTTCAAAAAAACGGACTACACTAAATGCAATGAAATGCTATCACTAAATAACTGGAACGATCTTAATACTCTGAATTGTAATGATTCCCTACTACATTTTTACAACTTATTATGGTTATCAATTGAAAAACACACTCCGCGCTTAAGAAACAGCAACAAAAGGTTTCCAATTTGGTTCAGCAGTGCTTTGATCCACCAACTTAGAGAAAAAGAAAAGTTTAGAAAGAAGTGGAAAAAATACAAAAATCAATGTGACTATGACAGTTTTTCCATCTTGAGGGCTAGAGTAAAATTATCCATACGTATCTGCCTTAAAGCCTATGTAGATTCAATAGAAAATTCTCTCCCTAACAGTATCAAAAATCTGTCAACCCTCATTAAATCGAAAAGAGTTTCTAATTCTCTCCCAAAAATCATGCATCTCCACGAAAATTCAGCATCAAATGGCAAAGAAACATGCGAACTCTTTTCTACTTACTTCTCTTCTGTATTTAGCTCACCATCTAATTCTAAAAGTGACTATACTTTCTTTCCCACTCTATAATTATCCACTATCTCATATCAAAATAACCCTAGACGAGGTCAAGGTGAAGTTGAACACTCTCGATATCAATAAGGGTTCCGGTCCAGATGGTATTCCTCCACTATTCATTCGAAATTGTGCAGATCAACTTGCAGCACCTTTACACAAATTATTCGTCAAAAGTCTGAACGAAGGGGTATTTCCAGATCTGTGGAAAGTTGCCCACGTCATTCCGATCCATAAGTCTGGCAGTAAAAACGATGTAAAGAACTACCGTCCTATCAGCCTTTTATCTTGTTTTGGCAAAATATTTGAGTCCATTGTATATAAAGACATATTTAATCATGTAACACACATACTTAGCCCTTTCCAACATGGCTTTGTAGCTAAACGATCCACAAACACTAATTTAATCGAGTATATGGACTTTCTGTGTAAATCAATGAATAATAAAACACAAGCAGATGCCGTATACACCGATTTCAGTAAGGCTTTCGACAAAGTTAGTCACCCTATCTTAATGAATAAACTGTATAAAATCGGCATACACGGAAATCTGCTTCGTTGGTTAGAATCATATTTATCAAATAGAAGTCAATTAGTTACTGTTAACGGTTTTAACTCTTCCCAAAAATTAGTTACATCGGGCGTTCCACAAGGATCACACCTTGGACCCTTGCTTTTCTTAATCTTCATCAACGACCTTACATGTAAACTCCACTGTAATTTTTCTCTATACGCTGACGACCTCAAGATATATAAAGCAATTAAATCTATGGAAGATTGTGAACTCTTACAACAAGACCTTAACACATTATCTGCCTGGTGTATTGACAATGAAATGGAATTGAATATAGCTAAGTGCAAAGTTATAAATTTCACCAAGAACACCAACAAAACTCTATACTCATATAGCATATGTGGTCACAATCTGGAAACAGTTGAATCGATCAAAGATTTAGGAATTATATTCGACAACAAACTAACGTTCAACCAACACATAGAATACATTGTAAATAAATCAAATAAAGTACTAGGTTTTATTGTAAGATCAACTAAACTGTTCAAGAACTCTAATAGCCTAATAATTCTATTCAACTCGTTAATCCGTAGTGTTCTTGAGTACGGGTCAACAGTCTTGAATCCACATTACACGACACAGATATCCCGACTTGAATCTGTCCAAAGAAAATTTACACGGATTTTGTCTTATCGATCAGGTGTCTACCATCTTCTAAATGGGTATGAACAAAGACTTACATATTTCAAATTAGAGAGTTTAGTTAAAAGACGAAATATAAATGACCTCTTAATGCTTTACAAAATTGTGAATAATCGTGTTAATAGTAACTTGGTCAATCAAATCACTTTTTACGCCAGGCCCAAATATACTAGAAATATGAACATATTTTGGACCGAAATTTTTGCCAATAACACTGGATATTTTAATCCTATGTCTATAATGTCTCGATCATACAATGATCTTGCTAAAATACACACTGTCATAGATATTTTTGCAAATAATATAACGTGTTTCAAGAAATATCTCCACGATTTCTGTACTTAAAAAAAAAAAAAAAAAGAAAGAAAAATAAATAAATAAAAAACTTGTTTAGTGGTTTAGAATTTTTTATTTATTTTTTTTAATATTTTTTCTCTTTAAATTTTATGTGCTTCAATCTTTGTAATTAAGTTTTATGTTTTCTATAATAAATACTGTTATTGTTTTACATGATTACTTATGTGAATGTGCAAATGTGATTGCTGCAGACACATTAGTCTAGGGATATTTATAATTGTACTTTTTTATTTTGTAAACCATAATTAATGTTTTTATAAATATCCTGTTTGTGTCTCGAATAAAATAAATAAAAAAATAAATAAATAAATATTTTTCCGATATTAAATCGTTTATTTTGAGATGTGTATTGACTACACAGCACCGGAACGCGTGGATTTTTTTTAGCACAGTAAGGGAAAGGTTAAACGATGCAATATAAAGGTAATGTACCATTGTTTCATGAGAGCTAAATTCTTCCGTTTTTATAGATTTTAGTGGTTCACCGATCTTGTGCTTATGTAATAACTGTAAAAAAACAATAATTCTGATTAATTCACCGTGTTTCATGTTTATTTATAAGCAATGTTTGTATTTTAAACGCGTCCAAAATAAAAATGACTTACTGTTGATTCGTTATAGCATAGTTCTTCTGTTTTCACAGATATTGTTGGTTCATGGATTCCGTGCTGCGATAACTGTTAAAAAATAATGAATTCATCATGTTTTCATGTTTATAAGTCACATTCGTAAGTTCAACGTGTTAAAAATAAAGATAACTTACCATTGGCATTTTTTCGGAGCACATTTCTGTACACGGAATTCTACAAGCTTGTAGAATTCCGATGCATGCTCCAAGCTATTAAGAAACACAACACTTGCTTTCAACTTAAATATCGAAAGGAGAAAACTATTTAAGTCGGGGGTTTAAGTAAATATGCACAAAATAGGTTTCAGATTGTAAGTTTGGGGTATTTTATGAATTTATGCATATTTCCTCACCTTCAAACTTAACTTTGATTGTGAAAAAATGGAACTGTAATGTTTATTTTACCATCTCCCAAAACGTAAATAGTTAAGTATTTGTTGTATTAATTAAGTTGAAATAAGTGCTATTTAATTATTTTGAGTAGTAAGCGAGCAGCGGAATTCGACAAGTTTATTAAATAATCTTATGAAATGTCTAGTGAATTGAAAGTCAATAAGTCGCTTGTCAAAACGTCAGTCGCGAAAGTATTTGAGGTTATGCCATAGAAATACGCAAAACATCGAAATGTTGCTATTTGTCAAATCGTGAAATGTCTTACCGCTAAATTTTATACAATTGATAAACAACAATGCACGTAAAAACCTTAATAATTAAATAATGGGCCTAAAAACACCTTGATAGAGCATTAGTGGGATTTTGTATGAGTGGGATTTAAGCCAAATCCAGGATGAGAAAATTGCCCGGCAGACATCTTGTATGACAAACTTTTGAATTGATTTGTATGCATATTGAACTATTATATAATATCGATGTACTGCCACCTCCTGGAATGCATAACTTGAGAATAAAAGAATGCTAAGCAGTATTTAAATCATATTACAACGAAAATCGCTACGTATAAGTTCCTACTTTCTAAAACTTGCGCAGCAGTTCATTAGTATCAGTACGTTCTGTGCATCAGGCTTAATGACATACAATAATTCCATAGAAAAACGATTCTAAAACACTGCACGGCCCATGTTTCTAATGGGCCGTTTTCTGAGTGATTTCAAAATAACCAAGAGATGGTGTTTACCGGTCTTCCTGTTACCTATTCTGTCTTCCAATGATATGTCATTTCGATAGCTATTTGTTTTCCTCGAACAAACCTAGTTTGCTCGATTTGTAAGTAAAATGCACAGAAATTACGGTCAGTGGACTATTTTCCAATTGAAGGAAGAATTGAAAGGACGTAATGTCAAAACTGTTAAAGGTTAGTAAATACACCACTATTTCTTATTTATATTGCCTACGATAATTTCTTTTCTAATTTATCAATAGTTATTATCATAATGCGTTTTATTTAAGACTCGAAGACTATGATAAACTTCATAATTTCAATGGCCTCCAATATTCCAGCACTGACGCGGGAAGAACTACATAAATTAGGTGTTTCAGTTTGAATAACACCGACAAAGCGTTAAGTATGTATTCTGAACAATATTTGCCGAGTGTTCGAAGTGCACATGAAAATGGTACAACCTATATTTTAGGAAAGGAAACATCTTTCTTATGCTGTCTATATACACCACAATTATTGTAACACTATATTGAAATGCCAATGTGAGTGTGCAGCCGGCTATGCACATTGCAAGCACGTATTTGTAGTTCTACCTTATGTTACTTATACCAGGACGGGTAAGTGGTGGACAACCTCCAATGACTGTACAGAATGTAAATAAGTAGTCATATAAATACATGTCATCCAAAATTATTATTGGAAAAATAATATATTGTATATTTTTAATATAATTATTTTAAATAAAATAGGATTTAAAATGTTTTACTAAGTGTATCTATTACTATGCATGGCAGCTGTTTCGCCTTCTGAAGGCATTGATTTGACAAACTTACTTATTTATGTTTTTATTCTGCACTAGTTGCATATTTAATTTGCTAATCTTATTTTCTTTATTTTAACAGGTTGACTGTTCACAAAGTTGCTCACGCGTTGACCAATGCTACAACAACTATATAATATTAGGATGTAAAAAAATAAAATAAATGCCAAAACAATAAATAATTTATGTATAATGTTAATTATTCGTTGTACTGATATGTTCTTCTATGTGTATAATGTTTGTAAATGATTTACGACACATTTATTATATGTCTGTAATCTTGTTCTTTTCATATTGACCTCGAGAAATAAAAGAATTTTTTAAATTAAAAGAAACGGTTTTTATTCTAAATAATGTCAGGAATTACTGGTTAAAGTAAGTCAAGTACGTCCCTTAACATATTTGTTTAATACATATAACAAAAGGAACTTCAAAGAAGGGTTAAGTTAGAAATGTGATGAATGAGCTCTTCGGGAAGTTATCTAAAATATATAATGTAAAATTTGAACAGTATTTACATTAACAGTTTTTGAAATAAAACTTCTTTACGCACGCTCGACACTTGGGGGGTAAACTGGTGCCTTACGAAAAGCGTAACGAAAAATCACATCGTCGCCCCAGTGCTTAATTGTCCAAACGACCATTTTAGCGAAAATGAGTTTTTAACGCAATATTGTTAAGAATCAAATTACGCGTCGTTCGATGAAGAAAAAATAGTTTTATCAGCCTCCTACAATTAATTATAAGCATTTTAAAATGTCAATGTCCACAACAATATTCTAAAAGTGAGTCCTTGTTTGGCCAATCTCCTTATTAGGCCAACCTCCTAGAGTCGAGAATTAAAATTGCGTGCTAGTTTGTTCAAACTCCACCAACCGACCAATTACAGCACGATGCGAGGATCACGTGATGCCGCCATCTTAAGTTTTTACATTCCAACGGCGTTTGTTTTCTGGTGTTACGCGGAAGTAAAAAAGCATTTAAATATATACCAAGGAGTTTTTGATAGACAAAACAACAGGAAAATGTCAATAACTAATTACAAAAGTGCATACATACGCAGCAGTGCGGAAATAGAGCGGTAAGTGTTAGTTTTAAATATCTCTATCAATACCAAATTTGTTTTGTTTTTTACATTGCAATGAACTTTGTCATACAGCGTGTTCACTTTTCTGTTTTCGCTCAGACTCTACTTTTTGCAAGTTTTTGCTGTCAAAATTGGTTTTTTGACTGACGATTCATATTAAACTAGTTAGATTAGTATTTCAATTCGAAATTTTCAGTATATCCGTATTTGTATGTAGCCGTTTGAGATTTACAAATTGATCTATAGTGATTAGGCAGTTTGTTGAAATAAATTATAGTTATATAATAAATTATAATTCTGATTTTTTCCTCATTTGTGTGTTTTGGGGTTTTGATTACGATTCTGAGCATTACCAACAAAAACGGTAGGATTTTAATTTTTAGCCAAAAAAACATGTATAGGTATATTATTCACTGAAATAATTTGCATAAATTTCATATAATTTAAGTGATTTAGTTTTTTGGCCACGCGTACTGTTTAGGCGCAATTCTATGGGAGCATTCTCCCCAATAAAGACTCCATTGAAAGCTTGGAGTTAGTATATCAGACCGGCTCAAGTATCGGGGTTCCATAGAAGCCCGAGTAAATCAGGCTTCCAAGAAGCTGGACGTCTTGTACACGGCTAGGATATCCTTCAACAGTGACCAGCTGCTGACCCTGTACAAGTCTCAAGTCCGCCCAACAGTTGAATTTGGGAGCCACCTCTGGGCTGGTGCCCCAAAATACTTAATTAACCTACTTGAATCTGTGCAAAGGAGGGCGATCCGTCTGATTGACAATCCGTTGTTAACAGACCGATTGCCTTCTCTAATGCATAGACGCAATGTGGGCATGCTGTGTCTGTTCTACAGGTATTTCAATGGAGCCTGCTCCAAGGAGCTAGCAGCATTGATCCCTGATGCACCGGTGCACGTGCGCGAAACTCGACGGACACGAGCGGAACACCCGTTTACGATTTTTCGTTAGCTTCATGAGAACGGGTCGTTTTTTGTAAGTCGGTTCGTATGTGGAACGAGCTACCGGCATCTCTCTCCTATAATCCGAGCCTCTTCAAGGCCAGCATTAATAAATCCCTTCATACAGCCCCTACCTTAACCCGCCTCACAACGCCGCCCAACCGGGTGGTTACATAGTTCCCCTGTCTGTATACTGGCAGGGACGCTCTTGTGAGGTGTCACATAAAAAAAAAATCTGATCGTAAGAGATTCAGCCTACTGCGGTCATCTTCAGACTGGTACAGATATTCCTTAAGCTGTGCTTTATATACATTAAATTTAGGGAGGGGGATTAAAAGGGGTGGAATGCAATGATTTTATTCAAATTATATGGATATCCCATTTTTGTTGCTATGTCGTAACAACGAAGATGGAAGTCTAAAGATGGTTGATAGGCTAAACCCGGTCACGGTCAGAAATAAAAAACAGTTGGACATTGTTTAATATATTATTATCATTGAAGTAAATTATTATAATGGAACTGTCGAGTACCTGGCACGCGTTTCAATGCCACTCAAAGAAAGATTTGTCCCGCATCCCACGAACCCTCCCCCCTCACGGATTATCCTCACCCTTCCCTCTTTCAGTCCCTACTGCTAAGCTACAAGAAATAATGCACACATTTTTATAACAACTCGATCGCCACCTATTATACAATCTGAATGCAAATTTCATAACGCCAGAGTTCACCTTTATGTATGGAAACCTTCGCCGGCGTGCGCAAAGCAACTCACCAAAGTTTCATCGCAATCGGATGAATGATATAGGAAATAATAAGAGAATCTTTATACAAATTTCACAACGCCATAGTTCAATATAATATAGGGAAACCTTCGCGGGCATGCGCACAACTCAAAGTTACAAAGTTTTATCGCAGTCGGTAGAGTGGTATGGGAAATAAGATGTGAATTTGTATATAAATTTCATAACGCCAGAGCTCACTTTTATGTATAGAAAAGGTATGGGAAATAAGAAGGAACAAACAAAGAAAAAATCACTATTATAAATATATATATATAGATTCCACCACGAATTGTCAGTATCCATAATAGAAATATTGAAAATAAACTCATCCTGTATATAACTAAAGGTGGTCGTTTGAACAAACAAGCACGGAAAGTTCTACGCAAAAGTTGCCCTATCTCCAATTCCAGTTTGTTCAATCTCCATTTACAAAATTCTGGTGGTGCGTTTTTGTTCAATCTCCATTTTAAAATGTAAAAAAAAGTATCAAAAACTATCCTTAGTCAATTTACAAAGAATTATTTAAGCTGATCAGACCTTTAGCTTGACGGAAATATCTTCATCTTAAACACCTGTCATAATGTTTCATTGAAATAATCAAAGAAAACCTCCTCCTGTAAAATTTGCAAATGGTCGTTTGGACAATTAAGCACTGAGGTGACGACATGCCAACGCTAATCGATGAAACGGTGATCGGAGGCGGGAGAAGGAGAAGGAGCTAGCTAACGAGTACTACCGTATTTTAGCATTATATACAGCGTGTACCTGGCATAAGTTAGTGAAGTTTTACTTCACTCGTGTAGTCTAAAGCACACTCATTTTTTTACATACAATTTATTAAGCATCTTTATCTATTATACTTGATCTAAAATTACACAACATGAAACATATAAATATTATATCCGATGGAAGTATTGTCTCGGTATAGTTGGGATTTCAAAATTTTATATGTTTTTAAAAGTCCTATTACTCTTTCTATGTGCACCCTTTTGGTAGCAACTTTTCTAAAACACTCCTAGTGATTCTGTTTGTTTTTGTGGTGACACCATATGGTGCGAAGGTGTCCTGGACATTAAAACCTTTGTCAGCCATAATAGAATCACCAACATCACACAGGGATAAAAGGTTGCTTTTTTCAATGATCTGGCGATCACTGGCAGAGCCTGCACAGCTTGGAGACACATAATTTATGAGGCCACTAGGAGTAGTGTAGTGTAATAGTACTTTAACAATATTTCTGTTTTTATAGGTAGAAAAGGTTGCTTGCTGGGCAGTCGGTAGTGTAGGCCGTTTAATTGAACATTCCGTGGCGTCAATCATTAACTTCGTGTTAGGGTATTTGTCTCTAAAATCAGTTGGAGAAAAAATTTTTACGTTTGATTTTGATGTCCAAAGGTTGAGCTCTTTCCACTGCAGTGATATGAATTTCACCCATGTAATAAAAATATTAGAAACGTCTTTAATATATAAGATACATTCTTGCAAATTCAAAAAATGTTTTGTGTGTTCTCAATATCATTAATGTTAAAAAAAATTGTTCAAATGCATTTATATTATTGAGAGGATTACCATAAAAGTATTTTAAACAGTGTGAGGCTTGTCCTAAGGATTGAAAAACAAACAGCACTTTCTCGTATGACTCTAAACCGGTATAAAAATGAATTGAGGCAGGGTCTTTCTTGTATGTCATTATACTGAACTCAGAGTGTTTTATGGTTTGACTACATAATCTGAAATGAGCTTTACAGACTACAGATGTAGGAATCGGTGCCCATTTAAGACGTCTGATGGAATGAATCCCTTTTAAGTCTCTATCTTTGGGAAACTCGTGCCCACCCCTATAGGAACCCCACATAGGAACACTACAACAAACATTATTGTTTTATTTTTTATATATTCAATAATATTGTTATTGGGTTTATAAACACAGTTTATTTTTAAACAAGTTCTGCTGTGTAATTATTATTACGCGTGACAGCTGTTTCGCCCTCTGAAGGCATTATCAAACTGTGGGTAGCCCACTTACAGACGATACATTTATATTATTTCTAGGTAGGTATTTTAATTTAAATTACTGATTTCTTAATTGATTTTTGAGTAAGATATTAGAAATTATTAATGGTTATTACCCCAGCAAAGTTTCCCCAATTAGTGTAATGTTTAAATTTGACTGAATGTCTTAATGTTAGTTATTCCCAAACGATGACTCATAGGGTTATTTTAATAGCATAATTAAGTACTTCATAGTGCACTCATATTTGCACTAGGTTTGAAGATATCTAGTAGGGGTGAACGAATTATATTTGTTTGTTCATTAATTAGAATAGCTTTCGGATTATTAGAGTTTTTGTTAATTTCTAACTGTTCTAAAAGGTTCAGTTTACGGCCTTTATTTTGTACGTGTAACGGAGTTGGTTTATTATTATCATTAAGTGAGTGATTTTCATCTAGGAGATGTTTGGCAAATTGAGATTGCACTTTATTATTATTTTTAAAAGATCTTATATGTTCTTTGAACCTAGTGTTAAAGGACCGGCCCGTTTGTCCAACATAAACAGCGTTGCATTCGTCACACTGGAGTTTATAAATGCCACTATTTTGTAATTTGAGTACCTTACTTTTTGAGTTTTTAAGAGATGATCCTAAGTTGTTATTTGTGCGGAAGGCAATATCTAAGCCACACTTTTTGAGGACTTTGGCAATTTTATTAGATGTCTGTCCGATGAATTCTAAACACCCGAATTTATTATTCGTCTTATTATTAGTCGCTGGGTAAATTAATTTAAGGTTATTTTGTGTTTGTTATGTTTAAAAATAAACTGTTTTTATAAAACCAATAACAATATTATTGAATATATAAAAAATAAAAAAATAAAATGGAGTTCTACAAATTAAACTTAATAACAATAAATAACATTATTGTAATATTTAAAAACACTAAATTGCGTCAAACGGCCTAAAAATGTATGGGATCTGACAGTTAAACACAAAAAGTTGAACCGGTAGAACAATAGCGCCTATAGCGACCAAAATCTGGGTGCGCCTGTTCTCACATTGCCGGAGGATTGGGGGCGGAGCTACGAAATCCGAACTTCACTTCATATCTGCCCGGCAAATTTAAACCTGTGACAATGAGAACTTGGCTTTCTTGGTTGGTTGTTATTTCTCCATAAGACTGCATAACAATTACATCGAAGAAGGCACTTTGTCATAAAAATACAAGTAGTGCATTCAAGTTTAAATGATCTTAAGAGTTACTAATGAAGTAGGCCTATCGTAAAGGAATATCAGGATAGGTCACGGATTAAACACAAATTTCTTCTACTTTGTGATTTTGACCCATTCTGGGTGCGCCTGTTCTCACATTGCCGGAGGATTGGGGGCGGAGCTACGAAATCCGAACTTCACTTCATATCTGCCCGGCAAATTTAAACCTGTGACAATGAGAACTTGGCTTTCTTGGTTGGTTGTTATTTCTCCATAAGACTTCATAACAATTACATCGAAGAAGGCACTTTGTCATAAAAATACAAGTAGTGCATTCAAGTTTAAATGATCTTAAGAGTTACTAGTGAAGTAGGCCTATCGTAAAGGAATATCAGGATAGGTCACGGATTAAACACAAATTTCTTCTACTTTGTGATTTTGACCCATTCTGGGTGCGCCTGTTCTCACATTGCCGGAGGATTGGGGGCGGAGCTACGAAATCCGAACTTCACTTCATATCTGCCCGGCAAATTTAAACCTGTGACAATGAGAACTTGGCTTTCTTGGTTGGTTGTTATTTCTCCATAAGACTGCATAACAATTACATCGAAGAAGGCACTTTGTCATAAAAATACAAGTAGTGCATTCAAGTTTAAATGATCTTAAGAGTTACTAGTGAAGTAGGCCTATCGTAAAGGAATATCAGGATAGGTCACGGATTAAACACAAATTTCTTCTACTTTGTGATTTTGACCCATTCTGGGTGCGCCTGTTCTCACATTGCCGGAGGATTGGGGGCGGAGCTACGAAATCCGAACTTCACTTCATATCTGCCCGGCAAATTTAAACCTGTGACAATGAGAACTTGGCTTTCTTGGTTGGTTGTTATTTCTCCATAAGACTGCATAACAATTACATCGAAGAAGGCACTTTGTCATAAAAATACAAGTAGTGCATTCAAGTTTAAATGATCTTAAGAGTTACTAGTGAAGTAGGCCTATCGTAAAGGAATATCAGGATAGGTCACGGATTAAACACAAATTTCTTCTACTTTGTGATTTTGACCCATTCTGGGTGCGCCTGTTCTCACATTGCCGGAGGATTGGGGGCGGAGCTACGAAATCCGAACTTCACTTCATATCTGCCCGGCAAATTTAAACCTGTGACAATGAGAACTTGGCTTTCTTGGTTGGTTGTTATTTCTCCATAAGACTGCATAACAATTACATCGAAGAAGGCACTTTGTCATAAAAATACAAGTAGTGCATTCAAGTTTAAATGATCTTAAGAGTTACTAGTGAAGTAGGCCTATCGTAAAGGAATATCAGGATAGGTCACGGATTAAACACAAATTTCTTCTACTTTGTGATTTTGACCCATTCTGGGTGCGCCTGTTCTCACATTGCCGGAGGATTGGGGGCGGAGCTACGAAATCCGAACTTCACTTCATATCTGCCCGGCAAATTTAAACCTGTGACAATGAGAACTTGGCTTTCTTGGTTGGTTGTTATTTCTCCATAAGACTGCATAACAATTACATCGAAGAAGGCACTTTGTCATAAAAATACAAGTAGTGCATTCAAGTTTAAATGATCTTAAGAGTTACTAGTGAAGTAGGCCTATCGTAAAGGAATATCAGGATAGGTCACGGATTAAACACAAATTTCTTCTACTTTGTGATTTTGACCCATTCTGGGTGCGCCTGTTCTCACATTGCCGGAGGATTGGGGGCGGAGCTACGAAATCCGAACTTCACTTCATATCTGCCCGGCAAATTTAAACCTGTGACAATGAGAACTTGGCTTTCTTGGTTGGTTGTTATTTCTCCATAAGACTGCATAACAATTACATCGAAGAAGGCACTTTGTCATAAAAATACAAGTAGTGCATTCAAGTTTAAATGATCTTAAGAGTTACTAGTGAAGTAGGCCTATCGTAAAGGAATATCAGGATAGGTCACGGATTAAACACAAATTTCTTCTACTTTGTGATTTTGACCCATTCTGGGTGCGCCTGTTCTCACATTGCCGGAGGATTGGGGGCGGAGCTACGAAATCCGAACTTCACTTCATATCTGCCCGCCAAATTTAAACCCGTGACAATGAGAACTTGGCTTTCTTGGTTGGTTGTTATTTCTCCATAAGACTGCATAACAATTACATCGAAGAAGGCACTTTGTCATAAAAATACAAGTAGTGCATTCAAGTTTAAATGATCTTAAGAGTTACTAATGAAGTAGGCCTATCGTAAAGGAATATCAGGATAGGTCACGGATTAAACACAAATTTCTTCTACTTTGTGATTTTGACCCATTCTGGGTGCGCCTGTTCTCACATTGCCGGAGGATTGGGGGCGGAGCTACGAAATCCGAACTTCACTTCATATCTGCCCGGCAAATTTAAACCTGTGACAATGAGAACTTGGCTTTCTTGGTTTGTTGTTATTTCTCCATAAGACTGCATAACAATTACATCGAAGAAGGCACTTTGTCATAAAAATACAAGTAGTGCATTCAAGTTTAAATGATCTTAAGAGTTACTAGTGAAGTAGGCCTATCGTAAAGGAATATCAGGATAGGTCACGGATTAAACACAAATTTCTTCTACTTTGTGATTTTATTCGGAAAACCTAGAATATATAAGATTAAATAACAATTGTGAGGTCAGGCTTCTGGCAGAAAGCTTAAATAATACAAACATAACCTTCAAATATCAATACAAACTACCAGAGCTAGGTAAGTTGGAGGTTAGTAATAAAAAGTACAATAACCTATCCTAGTAATGGTTTCGTAACCAGGAAGTAGAAGGCTAGATTATCTACAATACTTCTCTTTGACCTAACTGAACCGGCAATATACTAACAACATAACATAACAGCAACAAATATATTTCTACAATATATTTATAAATCTATTTTAATTTGACGCTTTATATAACAATGTATTGTTCAACTGAAATAAAGAATTTGTTTATTTATTTATATTCTCAACTAAAATTCGGTAGGCCTGGCCAGACAGCTTGACGTCACATCGGAAAACTTCCGTTTATTGAAACTGCGGTCTGAAGAAGAGCATTATAACCCACGCACATCTTACAGAAGACCTACAGAAGTAATAGGAACTACAGAAGTACACTATAATGCCTTCATGCAACACCAAATTATTTACAAAGTGGTTCAAACGATGAACAGGATAAGTCCGTATTTTCGTCCGTAGGGTTGATTATGTCTTGTAAATGTTTACTAATAACGACCTCCATGTTTCGTTTCTTTCAACTCAAAATCTCCCTCATACTTGAGAGATTTTCGAACGTCAAACCACAGTCAAACTTCAAGACTTCAAACAAATTATTCAAAATCAAGTTGATTGTTGCCAGCCTTCGTGTACACTCGGCAAACTTCGTAGTTCCGAGCCGCTTTGAGCCTTCGTGTTCACTCGGCAAACTTCGTAGCTCCGCTCCCAATCCTCCGGCAATGTGAGAACAGGCGCACCCCCAAAATCTTGCGAAAACGGCCGATTAAAAAAAACTTGTGTGTTGTGTATTGTCTATGGTAAATTCAATCTAATGATTCAAGTGCTTTCGCACGACAATATTTTTGTTCGACGGTTCATATTCAGTGATGGTGCATATAGGGTGGTTATTTCAATAAACATATCATTATTGTGACGTTTTTTTTATTAAATGTTAAATTTAAGTTGGTTCTTCTTCTTTTCTACATTCTACAGACGTTTCTTCAACACATTGGAACTGTCCGCAGCGCTTCGTCTTACGTAAGTAGGTTAAAGTGACTAAATTAGACCTGAGATCTTTTTAGATGCCAGTTTATTGTCATAATATGTCACATTACACTTTTTAATCCGTAATCTTGTACAACATTCGAGATTCAATTTACAGATATATCAACACTAATCATGCTTACACGCTACGGACGATAGTACATTTTTGTTTGCTCATTGTAGATAATGTAAATTTACATAGCGATACGCTTTATATGCACTTTATTATTTAAAAATTACTTTGTATCAGTTAGTTAATAATCAGAGTAAGTATTTAAGCTTGCAGAAATATGAAATACCGCATTTCATTACCTTTTTCGTAAAAAACGGATTCTTTGACGTCTTTTCCTCAAGCCATCTTTTGACATATTAATATTCCTTTTTTACCCAAGTTTTTAGAACTCAAACAATGAACCTATTTTAGGATCACAGGTATTTATTTTGGTTTAAATAAGGGAGGTAAAAAACTAACCCTAAAACTTTCACATCAGAATCAATGGCCGCCTAGCGAACAGCCGATTTTAATTTTAACCATATCTATTAAAATTCAATTCCAGGAACTGAAAAACTTACTTTTCAGTATAATCTAGCTACCAAAAGTGTTTTTAAAATAATAAGTAGGTACATATTAAACGTTTACATCTTTTATTTATATTTCCACTTCATTAAATAATTTCACAAAACGAAATACTTACATTCATATAATGATTCCATTATTATAGCATAGTTTTTGTTGCGTTTACCAAATGTCAATATAAGACACCGAGAGGTTGTTGTATTATTCACAACTGGTTCGACCCAAGTAAACTACGTCCACATTATTTTGACATTTCTACACTTATGTCACGTTTTTAGCTGCTCATAAGGTCTGAGACACATTATGTGCGCATACATTGGGCGTGGCATGGACGTATTATATGTTGTGCTGATACATTACGCTAAAATCTTCCTTAGGAAAGTATGTCAAATCAATTGGGGGACTGCCGCGGAATGTCATTTCATGTATGGGAGCTGTCACTTTGTAATTACGGCTCTTCGTTACTTTTTCAGGCCCCTTCTCATGCGGTTGGTAGGAGAGGGGGTCGCATTATTTTAAAATAAAGCCTGGCTAGCAGATCACGGCGTATATCCTCGCTACGTCCACACTTATGTGTGACAGGCCTGTATGGGATTGTATGGCGAGCAATATGGAGTTATGATGTAATCTGTCACCCCCTTACAGCTCGGCTGATATGAATTTGCAACCTTATAGCGCTGTCAACAAGTTTTTTGTTGGTTGCTCATACGAATCCTGTCAAATGTATTCCTTAATATTCTTTATAAATATATCCGCCAGAATAACTCTATGTTCCAAATAAAAGGTTCTCTCAAAACGAATTTAAATGTTTTCAATCGTTGTTTCAGTACATATTTATATTGAACTGGGTTCAATGTCCGTTATATAACAGAACGCTATCACAGAAAACAATGGATCTTCCCGACCCAGAGAGCGCTTTCATCAAAGTGGAACCAGGGACCCAGGAAGAGGGTGGAAGTGAAATGCCGTATACGGTTATAGATTTCGACCACCAGGATGTAAAGAAGGAATGCTTTCAGTATTCTGAGACTACTCCGACAGCCAGTAAGTAGTATTGAAAAAGCAAGAAAAATTTGAATGTTAATTTCAAATGTTTTAGAATGTTTCGCGGACAGGACGCATACTTGTTCATGGCGTCACCTAATGACTAAATAAAATACGTAAACGAGGACTTCGCATATCAATAAAACACTCTAAACAAAAACTAGTAAAGTAAATACTGCCGCCATGGAGTCAGTATTTACAGCAGACAAAATGTTATTGTCTTACATTTATCGACGTTGAGGGATAAGTTGTCAGCGATACACCAATTGGGTAATTTGTCGATATTCTTACTGTAAAATTAGGTTGTCGTTAATATTGGATGTTTCTTTGTTTAATTTGATGTCATCAGCAAAGAGCAGAACTTCTACATCATTGAAACTTTTGATCACGTAATTTATGATTTTTTACCTCCAGAATTTCATAATTTTTTTTCTGTAAACCAAAGGCTTAAATTAATTATTACAGTATGCATTCAGGGATTAAAGATGACCTATTACATCGCCTATGAAACACGTAGGTTGTTTACATAAATATAAAGAGTTGCAAATAAATAATGCAAACACAAAGTAGAAAACGGTAAAAATAACCTTTCTTCCAAAACTGAATGTCATATCAATTTTGTCTTGTTGACTTTAATAATAACAGTAGACTACAGTGTTTACCCATTTAAGCAGTTCGTTAGACTATCTTTGTATTTTTGAATACATGTTATAGAAAATTATCAAAGTTTTCGATTAGTTTATCACATTTTATTTTCAATTCTTACTGATATTTTTATTTATTTTTTATGTCGTAGAAAGCAAACACTTTGTGGCTTGACAATATACAAAATGAAAAAGATTTTTTGTTTTAAACCACTTTATTTTATTATTTATGTCCACCGGCTTCGGTTGTTCCCAACCTTCTTCTGGACAATAAATATATAAACTAAATATAGTACAGAGAAATCTTTTGAGGTAAACAGAAAAAAAATGTATTTTAGAGAAGGGGTGGGGGGCGTCAGAGACAGGTAGGTAGAGGGGTAAGGGAAGGGTGGGGGTTAGGGAGAACGGGAACAACTTTAAAATTGGACTGGTTGTTAGTTTTAACTGTTTATTTAAAATTGGGGAATTACTTTTATTATTTTTTATTTGATTTTACTTATTCTAATGCTTCTAAATTATTAAGGCGTATTCCTATTTTATTTTTTGTATTCGTATTCCTATTTTATTTTTTTTGGACTCGTGTATATTTATTAAAAGTATGGTTAGTATTAATTTAATGAATAATTTTCCATTAATTCTAGTCGTTGATTCATTATTTGCACCTATGCAATATATTTACTAATGAAAAAGAAATATAAAGTATAAACATTATAAGGAATGACAAAATAATATAAAAAACAATTAAAGACAGTTAGTAGTAATAGAGTTTTCGCATGATTACAATAAAAACAATAAAATAAACTAAGATGATAGGATTATTACACAAATTAAAAAATTAAGTTCTCAGTTTAGTATGTTGCATTTTATATGTTTTCAAGTTACACTTGAAAATGTCTACATCTTGTAAGGCATTGTGAGTTTTATTTTTTCCTATTAAATAGTTTTGCGAATATTTGGCATAAGAAGAGTCGTGATTTACTTTGTCAAATGCCTTTGAAAAATCTGTAATATGTAATATAAGATCTATACAAAAATATTGGGATGTATTGCATATATATTTACTTAATTGTTTGAAGCATATTGACATTCTGATGCTATGTGAAACATCTGTTCAAACTGAAAGTATGTGTATTTACAATATTCCTGGATATAATGCATATAACTACTGCAGGACTGATAAGTTAGGAGGAGGAATTATATTGTATATAAGAAACAAATTTGAATTTAGACTAAAAACATTAAAATCAATACATTTTGAAAATATATCAGTAAGCTCATACTCAAGGACAAAACTAAAGTCAATATAATAGTCATCTATAGACCTCCTAATTTCAGTAAATCTTCATTTCTGACGGAATTATCATCATATCTTGAGACAAATTATAGTAAGGAGAATATTATCTTACTGTTATTGAGTATAGGGATTTTGGAGTATAGGGATTCAGGAACAGTGGCATCAATAACAGTGGCATATATGAATTAAAATGTGACCACGCCGATTGTAACGCCACTTACATCGGACAAACGGGGAGGGCATTCTCAACTAGATTCAAGGAACATATACGATGTTATAATAATAAAAACACATCCTCAAAATTCGCAGAACATCTCTTGGTGAATAATCATACCCCACTTAACAACAAGGGTCCTAAACCATTGCATATAGAAAAAAAGGGCATTAGATTAAATTTACTTGAACAATTAGAAATCAATAAACGAACGAATGACCCAAACTTAACACTAATTAATAAAGTACGGAAAATAATTTACTCACCACTTCTCAGTATTTTCACAAAACCCAAGCAGTATAATGCACCCAAATAATTCATAGCAATAAAGTCATTAGTAAATAATTAAGAACTCATTACCATTTACTGAGGGGAAAACATAGATTGGTTTAACCAACAATAGATCATATTGTCATCGGTGTAACCAGTAATAAATCACCTTCAAAATTTACATTTGAAATAGCATAAATACGTCGTCTCAATGTGGACTAACCACAGTTTGAAAATGGCCTTGTAAGCCGAAACAGCTGTCACAATAATAAAAAACTAAAACACTTGCAGAACTTAATAATAATATTATCAAATTTAATCTAAATTAAATTTATAAAAAATTAAATGGAGTTCTACGAATTAAACACAAAAACAATAAATAAAAAAAAAATATATATTGAAAATATTGTTAAAAAAATGAAAAACTCTAAAAGCACAGGTATTGACAATATAAGAAGGTTTGATTTAAAAAGAAATATAAAACTCTTGGGCCAATAATTACTCATCTTATCAAAACGATAATAAAGCAAGCAAAAATTCCACAAGAATTTAAATGTAGCATTACGAGACCAATATTTAAAGGTGGAAAACATATTGAACTGGGAAATTATAGGCCTATTAGTATACTACCTGCGTTAGAAAAAATTCTCGAAAATTTTTATCAAATAAATTAAATAATTACATTGAAAAATTCGCTATCATAGATCCAAATCAAAATGGCTTTCAAAGAAAAAAAAAATACTGAAAAATTAAAACAAGATTTTTCCAATTACATAAATAATCAATTAAATAATAAATTACATGTTATTGTGTTATTTATCGATAACTCTAAAGCTTTTGACACAATTAACTCTAAAAAACTGCTAGAAACCTTAGAAAAAATTGGAATAAGAGGAAATGTGTTAAATTTTTTTAAATATTATCTTAGAAATAGAAAAATATGTACCAAAACAAATAATACTTTTAGTAAAACAAAGAATGTATCTGCACTACACTATATATAATTTATGTAACTATATTGAAAAAACTTTTCTCTTTTGTTAAACATTTTGCATTTGCAGATGATACGGCATTGGTCATTTCACATAAAGATCTAAAAATTGCAATTGAACTCATGCAAATTGACTTTAATCAACTCTGTAAATGGTCACATGATGCAGGACTATTAATAAATGCTAAAAAAACCAAAGTTATGCATATAAGATCACCTAATGCCAGATTTCAATTTAATCCTAATATTATTTCTCATAATTTTAATTGCATCCATAAAAATATCCCGACTAATTGTAAATGTGAAAGCTTAGAATTAGTTACAGAATATGTCTATCTTGGTGTTACAGTAGATTGCTTTTTCAAATGGGACAAACATATTTAAAAAACCCGTAAAAGACTCAGATCAATTGCTGGCAGAATGTACACATTAAATGTTTTCCTATCAATTGAAACACTTAAAATAATTTATATGTCAATTGCAGAATCTATTATAAGATATGGATCAACCATATGGGGAAATACTAGTATAACCAATCTGAAACAAGTCCAAGTTGTACAAAACGCAATTGTAAAATTACTAGTCGTCCCTAATATTTTTAAACAGAGACATAATACACCGTTGCTGTTTCAGAGTGCCAAAATTTTACCTGTTAAGGCTATTCTATGGCAAAAAATCATAATTCAGTATATATTTATCCCGCAGCATAAAGAAAAATTAGAACATAAATACAGTACTAGATTCACGCGCAATGACGGGTTAATAGTTCCGAAATTTAATAATAAATACGGACAGAGAACGTTTGAATACAACATACCGAAGATATTTAATTTATTACCTGACACTATAAAGAAATGTAAATCTATGAATAAGGTTAAATATATGGTGAAAAATTGGCCATCGGAAAAAAATATTTACTTTAATATGTATGAAAAATTGTATGAAAAAATTGTTGATTCTGTAGATATAAGATGTAAATTATAATTTATAAAAATGTATATGAAACTAAACTTTAACCACTCGGAACATTAGAACGTCAAAAGACGTAAATATGATAATAGCGGTCAAGACATTAGTACGGCTTTTCACGTAAACGCGCGAGATTTTACAAAAATCGATTTATTTCCATCACTAGTATACGGATTGCCATGATTTAAAAAACAGAGTATCGATAATGAATAACGCTACGCGTCTGTATTCAAGAATATCTATGGAATATAGAGGTGCATTATCTAAGTCGATTGAATCTGTCATCTTGTTCGTTCATAATTTATTGCGTTTCTAAATCATTTATTAAAAATATTTTAGTTTGGACGGTTAATATTTTGAGGTGACTAATAGTTTTTAATTATATTTCTTCAATATATAAAGTGTTATTTCTTTATGATACTCAGAAAAAAGTACATTTTTCACAGCTTTGAAATAATGGTCAGCGATTTTTACATATTTTTGACGTTTTCAGAAAATGTATATTTAGAAACGCAAATATTTACGTAAAACAAAACAATACGATAGTTAATTTCATAATCTTTCCATAACATTTTTTAGAATGAGGCTACGTTTCCCAAAACGTGAGTTATGAAGCTTTTAACAAAACTCGTGAATAACACAAAAATTTTCGCGTTTTGACAGTTCGCAAAGGAACACAAAGTAAATAAAAGTCTTAATAAAACGTAAGAATTTGTTTTGTAATCTTTCAACAGCTTGTACATTTAGGTATATTATAATGTGGGTTCCAGAATTGTACTCAAGTTGACTTCTTACGTAGGCAAAAGATAACAGTTTAATACACTTAACATTGTTTGAATTTTTGGTTAGCCTAGTTATAAATCCCAACATTTTAAGCCCGTATGGAGTAATTCTCTGTTTTTAAAATAAATTTCACAACACTGTATTTTAGTTCTTCAGAAATGTTGCTTGAATCAATGATTAGTTTATAAAGTGTGCAAATACAGGGCTAAATAGTTTTGCATGTTTTCAAAAATTCATTTGACTCACGCCTGGTCACTTTGAATTTTTCATACCTCCGCTAAAACATTCCTTTTGATTATAATTTGCCCTTGGTTGTACATAAAGACGGGTTGTTTCGGAGAATTTGAACAATTCATCAAATTTCAACGTTCATTGACGGGTTCTGTGAATGTCCTATTCAAGTTCTGTTATTATATTATTATAGGCTAGTTGCTTGACAGAACTGAAATAAAAACAGAACTTGAAGAAATCTTTCACAGATCTTGAAAATTAACTTTGAAATTTGAAGAATTGTTCAAATTCTCCGAAACAACCCGTCCTTAATGTGGTAAACCTTCCTGCGAGTATTCAGATACTCGAACCTCACATTAGTTTTAGCATATCAACGTATATCATACTTGCATATTGTTTTTCTGTTTCTCCAGGTAACATTTATTTGGAAACTGTACCCATCAACGCAGAACCAGGATCCCTAGAAGAAGACGAAGGGATAATTACTTATACGGAAATTGACATTGACCTTCCGGATGTCAAAAAGGAATGCTTAGATCGCTTTCAAAGAAGTACACAGACAACAGGTAAAATTAATGTTGTCCGTTAGAAATAAAAAAATCATATTTTTTTATTTCATAATCTAATAGTTCTATGAATCAGTTGCACTTATTAAGTTTGATTCGTTATTTTTTTCAGACTTATCGACAGATCTCAAGACTCATCATGTGAAAAAACGATTATCTTGTACCTATTGTAACTACTCCTGCTTTTATAAGTCAAAGTTAGAACATCACTTGCGTATCCATACTGGAGAAAAATCTTTTTCTTGTTCCGACTGCAGTTATTCATGTTCTCGAAAGGGAAGTTTGTCGAGACACATGCTGACTCACAGTGAAGAAAAACCTTTTTCATGTTCTCATTGCAATTATTCAAGTTCTCTAAAGGGATATTTGAAAAGACACATGGTGACTCACAGTGGACATAAACCCTTTTCATGTTCCGACTGCAGTTATTCATGTTTTCTAAAGGGTAGTTTGACGAGTCACATGGTGACTCACAGTGGACTTAAATCTTTTACATGTTCCGAGTGCAGTTATTCATGTTCTCGAAAGGTAAGTTTGACGAGTCACATGATGACTCACAGTGGAGAAAAACCTTTTTCATGTTCCGAGTGCCGTTATTCATGTTCTCGAAAGGATAGTTTGACGAGACACATGGTGACGCACAGTGGAGAAAAACCTTTTTCATGTTCTGACTGCAGTTATTCATGTTCTCGTAAGGGACGTTTGACGAGTCACAAGCTGAGACACGGAAAAACCCTTTTCATGTTGACGAAATAAATATTTGAAGAATCACATGCATGATCATACGTGCCGATAACGTTATGCAAGTTCCTACTTCAATTATTCATGTTCACGGAAAGGACAATTATTTATTTAACGCTATAAAATGTTTTTTTTTTCAATAGAAAGATTTATCGGATTGTAACCATATAGTGTTACACAGGAGAATATGAGTCATAAATTACAGAACATGTAATGTGTTTACTAAATTAGTATTGCAAGTGATATAATATTGTTAATAGAACTGCAGTGAGAAAATACATAATTTAAAGACATATCTACTGATGTAATAATATTTGAATGAGTAGTAGGTTTGTATATGACCTGGCATAAATCGAGATATGGGCTGTTAAAGATAATAGATAGTAATTAATATAAAATATAATTCTATTTAGCTATTATAAGGTTTTATAATAACATGTATATTTTATTTAAACAGAATATTAATAGAATTAAAATTAAAAAACTTTTTCACTTTGTTCCACTTATTTATTATTACTAGGACCGGTTTCATCCTACTACGGACATTTTCAGACTGGTAGTTGAAACTCTTATGCTACTGATTTTATACAAACTTAGGCAGGGGTACACAACATTGTTTATATATAATTAATGATTCTATTTTGTTAATTTGAGGTAGGTATTATGAGTTATTTTGTTAATTTAGGGTACATTAGGTAATTATAAAGTTTATTTTTACAAATTATGAATGATGTTACAAAGCAAGTACATATTTATAGTTCATATAAATATAAAAGAATTTATATAATTAAAAAGGTTTGTGATTTCTGATCACAAATCACAAACCACAAACATCAGAATCACAAACCTTTTTAATTATATAAATTCTTTTATATTCATATGAACTATAAATATGTACTTGCTTTGTAACATCATTCATAATTTGTAAAAATAAACTTTATAATTACCTAATGTACCCTAAATTAACAAAATAACTCATAATACCTACCTCAAATTAACAAAATAGAATCATTAATTATATATAAACAATGTTGTGTACCCCTGCCTAAGTTTGTATAAAATCAGTAGCATAAGAGTTTCAACTACCAGTCTGAAAATGTCCGTAGTAGGATGAAACCGGTCCTGGTAATAATAAATAAGTGGAACAAAGTGAAAAAGTTTTTTAATTTTAATTCTATTACAATGGAATTCCACCACGAATTAACAGTGCAAAAACTAGACTCATTAAAAGAATATTAATATGCATAAAAAAGTGACTTTTAAGCAAAATATTATAATAGAGTAATTAGTAGTTAGTTTATTGTAACATTCAAAATAATTCACCTTGGTATAGCTGGGCAGGTATCGCAATTTGGCTTTTGTAATTCAGGGCTGTCAGCGATTTAATGATACTTTTGAAAAAAAAATTTTTTTTAATAAAATAATACATATGATATATAACCCTGTAAGATATCTGCCAGCTTCTATAGAAGAGGAACATTAAAAAAATCAAAAGCCGTGATAATTAATTGTATGAATTATTTTAGTTAACATTATTGATTATACTCTATAATACTATTATACTGTAAATTGATTAATAATTATTTAATAAAAAAATAGTTTTGATTTAGTAAAATATGATATAGGACTCACGCAGAAGCGAATCATGCGTAATATTGATTAGTGTGACTGAGCTGTGCAATTATAACCTTCTTTTATCTATATTCTCTGAGAAAAGATTGCCAACTGCATGCAATCTAGGTTTAAGGGAGTATCTAAATGACTTGAGAGGAATATGCTGACCCACAGTTGAGAAAAACCTTTTTCATGTTTCCACTGAAATTATTCTCGTTCTCGAAAGATAGAATTGCTAAGGAACATGTTTACCCACAGTGGAGAAAAACATTTTTATTTTCCCACTACAATTATTCATGTTCTCGAAACTAACGTTTGACCATACACAGTCTAACTCACAGTGAAGAAAAACCATTTTCTTAGTCGTACTGCAGCCATTCACTTTATCGAAATCCGGATTTGGCCATAATGACATGCGGACTGACTCACGGAATAGGTTTGAAAATTATTTGGTGGTATTTAATGTTCCTGGGATGGGTAAATTTATTTATAATTAATATGTATCTCTACGATTTAAAAAAAAGATAAGTAAAATATAAAGTAGTGTGCCAACTGCTACACGCTACGGTTGTGTCCGCTGCGCTATTCGCAATGCCATCATGTTATTGTTACCGCGCGTGTAGGTAGTGCAGTGAGTGAAGCGGATACCAAATTAAATGGGCCTCCAACAACAAACTATGCCGCTATTTAAGGGGCCGAATACCGATGGGTCTCCCGGCCAAGGGGAATCGACACATGTGATCAATGAATGCCCGCTCCATTATTTCCCCGGCGGGATTGATGACGTTCATATGGCGGCGCCTGAGGCCCTAGACTGGATAGCAGACTCTAATTTATTTTTAAACGGATTCCAGACCCTCCAGTGTCCCTGCACTCATGGTATTTACTGTTGCATACTTACATTTATAGTAACTCTCATAAAAACACATCAGAAATGTGTTCGCCGTTAATAATGGAAAAAATACTTGCCTTTTTAGTATTATGATTAATTTTCGTATATGTATAATGAAACATTTTCATGGTTTTTATCTTATACATTAATTTTAAGTGTATTTTTATGAACAAATATTTTTTATTATGCATATAATTTATTTAAATTAAAAAAAAATTACGCTTGTAAAAAAACACTACCTTTTATCATTTAAAATAATTTACGTGCAAGTTTAATAAAAAAAACATTTTACCAGATAAACATATATTTAAAAAAACGCATTATATCGTTTATATGACAAAATATTATAAATAGTATGTATTATTCATTTTTTATGCAAATTGTTTTTTTTCATACATAATGAAATGCCATTTTTAGTTGCTGTGGCTCAGTCTGGTTGTGCAGATAGAAACATAATAGCGCATGTTTCTTTATATCCAACAAAGACATAATACACAGTTGCTGTTTCAGAGTGCAAAAATTTAACCTGTTAAGGCTATTCTATGGCAAAAAATCATAATTCAGTATATATTTGCCCCGCACCATAAAGAGAAATTAGAACATAAAAACAGCACTAAATTCGGGTTAACAGTTCCGAAATTTAATAATAAATACGGACAGAGAACGTTTGAATACAACATACCGAAGATATTTAATTTTTTACCTGACACTATAAAGCAATTGTCTATGAATAAGGTTAATATGGTGAAAAATTGGCTATTGTAAAGTTTTATTTTTATTTTAATATGTATGAAAAATGTTGAATCTGTGGATTAAGGATGTAAATTATAATGTATATGTAACTTAACTTTAAGCACCTGTTGACAAGGCAATTGAATTGGCTTAGCAGGACGTGTTTGTTGATATGTATTAACTATTCATTCAATAAAAATAAAATAAAAGCAGATGGCGCTGTTTTATTTTATTTCAAAAATGCCTATTTATCCAACAGATTAAAAAAGCATGTTTTTTCCTCTCACAGGTGACATCTTTGTACATAATATAGGTATATAGAAACACACGCTTATTTGAATGCAACGTTGTGTCAAAATTTCAAAGCAATCGGTGTAGAACTTTCGGAGATTTAAGAATTCGAATAAACGAACATATTCATTAATATAGATAATAAAAATCCAGTTGTTTTTATTTACATAATTTCTTATCATACTGTGGAGTCAAGAACTGTCAACCAACTAAATAATATTTTTACATACGGAAACACTGTTTTGGGGATCGCAACCCGAAAACAGAGCTCGCTGCTAGTTCCGTAAACGGCCGACATTCCTGTTTCTCAAGTCCGACCTGGCAGTCGACAATTCTCGGTTCCTACTAAATCCTTCTGATATTAATTTCGTGTTATAGTGTAACGTATTTTCATTAAACTTAAATTATCAAACTACATCTTTTTATTTTTGTTGTTTGTTTTTGGGGTGTTATGCCGTGTTGCGCTAACTCCTTCTTTAGCCGACGTTTCGGACAGCGTTGCAGTGTCCATCATCAGGGCAGATCCGGTAGATCCGAAGATGAACACACATCTTCGGATCTACCGGATCTGCCCTGATGATGGACACTGCAACGCTGTCCGAAACGTCGGCTAAAGAAGGAGTTAGCGCAACACGGCATAACACCCCAAAAACAAACAACAAAAATGCTTTTGGCCGTGAGAATCTAAAAACTTACATCTTTTTACTTTATCACAATCTACACTATACACATTAAATGGTTGGCTATAAAGGTAAGTATATAGTCCCATAATTGGTGAACCCGACTATAGCTCCATAATTGGTGACCTTCGACTACTCAGAATATAATTACTACCGACATTCGTATTTA
The DNA here is from genome assembly GCA_026573805.1 of Hesperophylax magnus. NCBI lineage: Eukaryota > Metazoa > Arthropoda > Insecta > Trichoptera > Limnephilidae > Hesperophylax > Hesperophylax magnus. The sequence goes on along the minus strand of JAIUSX010000179.1, from coordinate 4,063,374 downwards.
AAATAATTTTATAACATTCCGTCACTGCCAGGGACCAGAAATGAGAAACAGTGAATCCCGGGCAAGATCAGTAAGTTCAATCCAATTAATATCTCTTTTACAAATCAATTTTTTAATATAAATTCAATTAAATGTCCCGGTAATTTAAAGAAAATATACACGTGGTGTATTTTACAATCAATATCATATTTGTCAATCAATCCCTAAAGCTTGAAATGTTTTACTATTTTTTTGAAAATTAAGTGCGTGTTAAAATTAATTTCAGTGAGAACGATCCTCAATACAAGCTGTCAACAACGTGGTTAACCATGGCTTCATAATATTTTGATGAATTACAACCCACAACGGCAGCATCTACTTCCCAGACAATGAAGATGACGCAACAATCCTCGTGTACAACCAGCAGTTGAGCAACCAACCTACCCACATGAATCTCAAATAAGTAACCTATATCACCAAATTTCTTATTGCCATATCGCACAACAATGAATTGTTCAGCATACCTACATAATTATGTTTTAAATTTGTAGTAATTATAAGGTTATTGTCCAATAATTGCCAAACCTTACTTTGAGGTAATTTAACATCGTACTATTTTGTACTATTAAATTCATATTGTAACCTATATTACCAAATTCACATCATTTTCGTACTATTTCATTAGCTTACGTGACGCGGTTTGCGTCTTCACTAAAATACAATACAAACGCGAACTCGCTAATAACTTGCTAATCTATCCGGTAGATGGAATAGATTCTTTTAAGGGGGAAGTATCATAAATAGCGCTAAACATCACTTTGTATTTACCTAGTAAAAGGAATATCACTAATAATTTATCTAAAAATTCTATAGGGGTAGTTAGAAAAATGTCTTATGTTACCAGTGAATTAAATTTTTTTATCGTAAACTTTTTTATTCTATATGAAATACACATTGCAACTTTACGTAAAACTTCAAAAATGCCTTCGCTGGAAGCAGAATAGCTCCTATCAGAGAGATTTTTTTTTTAAATCCATCGGTTATCTCAAAGTAAATATGATAAAGGTCATTTTAAATAAATAAAAAAACTTAAACATATATGGATTTTTGTTGTGATTCAATTAAACTTCCCGAATATTTCAATTATTTTCCGTCATACAAAATCCTATGGATGAAATCATTGTCCATGGGCTTGACCGAACACCGCCAGTCACTGTCAGTCTCGAGGTGAATTCGGAAGTGAGAGCACGCTTATTTTGTTTATTCTCCAGTCCGCAGCCAACTTTCAAATTTCTAATAGGAATCCAGAGGAGATTGGTGCTATAGCCAAGGGGTAAGTGGAAATTAAATATTATTTATTATCTTATATATGATTTGAAACTTGTTTTACGGTCTCAATTTTTTTTTACCTTTTCAGGTACCAATACGTAAATAATAAAGGGGCACATAAATGGGAAATAATAAAGGGACTCGCTCGTACAGCGCCTTAAGAAAGAGACCGCTCCACTGGAGGAAAAGAAGAATAAGGTTTGTCAAAATACATCATTCCGATGGACACGTTTTCTACAAATTTTTACCGACTTCTATCGAAGTCGGTAAAACGGAGTAGGTGGTGACTTCAACTCGGATCTAATTTCAAAATGCATAATTTCAGCATCCATCTTGGATTTCTTCAGTTCTCTACCGATTTAGTTCAAAATCGGGATTAGGGAGTTTGGATGTGCACTTAACTCGGATCTTATGTCAAAATGCATAATTTCAGCATCCATCTTGGATTTCTTCAGTTCTCTACCGATTTAGTTCAAAATAGGGATTAGGGAGTTTAGGTGTGCACTGAACTCGGATCTTCAAAACACAATTAGATTCTTTGTGACTTTGAGTAAAAAACTGAGACGTCAAAAAAGGTCCAGGGCGTAAAAGATGTGACTGTATATCCATTATTTTGCTAATATGATTTTTATTCTGTCAAGTTGTATCCATTATTTAGTAAATAAATATAAATTTTATAAAGCACGTGTATTTTTATTTCGTATTTTATCAAAATGCTGACTGATTTATCAAAACCGTGTCAATCATCCCCCTATCTACTCAAAAGACGCAGGTGTTGGTTTTGAAACCGCGTCTGTTTTGGCGGACGACGGATTCGTTTACAAGTAGCAATAATACCTAACTGTACTGAAGTCGAGATTTGATACCGTCCCCTTAACACATTATTCTATAGTTCTTTCTTTGATTTTGTATGTCTTGCATAACGTATTACGTATCATATTATTGAAAATGACCTCATCGGAAGAAACAAACATACCTTCATCGTTTCAAGAACCTGTAACAATTTCACAAGATAAGCTAAACAATATGGAACAATCAAGAGGATCGACGTCTGATGTACATCACGTATTTTACCTACAAAAACAAATATTAAAGCTTCCACTTCAAATGAAACAACTCAAATCAGTCATCAATCAGCCATCAACAATTTGAGAGAAATGCAAGTAATAAACCGCGCATCTTCATCGCGCGAAGGACGATATTCCCGGCTCTGCTCATGGACTTCATCGGGACATCATTGTAGCGCCCAGGCCCCGGCAGTCGTCCCTGGCCAGCGCTACATCGGATCTGAACGCCCTGGTTCCAGCAATCTGACCAGCGCTTCATCCATACACCGCGACCACCACGAGGACACGCAACATCCTCACTGGTCTAAACACCTCCCGCTCAACCGCCTACAAGGTCCACCGTACCTTCGGCCTTTCCGTCAGCACTGGAGTACCTGAAGAACCACGTTCTTCCCCAGTGCCTGACCATCATCGAGTCCGGTCACCAGCGTCCGACGTCGACACACAGACCCGCGCTTGACCAGCAAACCGCAAAGCAAACCATCGCCCGCACCCGGAGAATTCAATATCTGTCACACATCATCTCTCATCACGACTACCGCTTATCACCCACAAGCCAACAACACTTTAAAGGCATCTCTCATGGCAAGTGGTGAGCAAAACTGGATAGAAACCCTCCCACTTATATTACTTGGCCTGAGATCTACCGTTCGTGAAGAATTGAAATGTTCGCCAGCCGAACTTACTTATGTAAGAACTCTTAAACTTCCCTGCGACTTCTTCACAAGTACTCCACGAGAAGAACCCGATACTTATATCGGACGTCTACAGAGGAAATTTGAATTAATTAAATCAACCCCTACCTCTAATCACAGCTCAAGAAAATTTTTTGTACACTCGGAACTTCCCGTTTCTACGCATGTATTTCTGCGGACAGACAGTGTTAAAAAACCGTTACAAAACCCATACGAGGGACCTTATAAGGTCGAGGAACGAAATGACAAGACCTATGTCATCACCATTAAAGGTAAGCCTAAGCGCGTTTCGATAGACCGCCTGAAACCAGCCTTCGTTCCCACCGAGGAAAATGTTCCAGATCATGCATCTATTCCAGACTCACCTGAAGCAAAAACAACAACAAGATCAGGTCGACAAGTCCATTTTCCAAAAAGATACGGTACATACTAATGCATAAAAAGGCATAATTTTCTTACATATAAATTTTCTGTAACTCATGATAGAAACATTGATTAAGAATCTTCTCTTGCTATCGATTTAAGTTCTTGATGAAAACCTGACCTTTCTTATTATAATTACTTTGCAAATTACTACGTTTTTTTACCATTTTATAAAAAAAACCTTATTACGATGAATACTTTCATCCTTTAATACCATGAAGTGATATCATGTAATCGCACAAAGTTACCTAGCTAACTTTTCATTTACCATATAATAGTGCAAACTCATATACATATATTTTCTAGGATAATTATCCATTTCGCTATATGCGACAACTTTTGTATAAATCTTGTTTAGAAATAACTTACCACTATATGTGATGACTCTGTTATAAATATAAATGCTTTTAACCATGCTACATCAAATATTCCCAATCATGCATCTGATGTAACATGTCGTTGAGACCTATATGGATTATTTTTTTACAGAATTGAACCATTGTCATTTGTTCGTAAGAAAACATAGCCATTTGATAACATTATTTATACAAACACATTCTACGAACATATGACAGTTGTTTTGTTATAATTTTAATTATCTTGTAATCTCAAAGATAAAGATTTGGATTTATGTACTAACAGCCATGCTATTGCTATATGTACTTTTACAAAAACATTTAAATATGTAATTTTTTCTTTTTTCCATAACACGGATATAAATAATTTTATAATATAGAGACATTAATCGTCGTTTCCTTTTGTTCAAAGATTGAAGAAACACTTCTGTTTATACTTTATACATTGATTTCATGTTCCTACATTATAAGCCAAATTTGTAGTTATTTAAATATGTAATAAATAATATTTGGAATAATCAACTCTAAAATAACTCAATAATTGACAACTCATACTCCGAACACTGTTTGTAGAGGCATTATTAAAAATATATACAACTGGAAATAGATTCCTACTGTTTATTTTATAATTAACTTATGCTTAATTTCATAACATGCTCCGACAACACTGTTCGTAGATGCATAACCATATAAAAAGGTTTAGATAAGTTAAATAAGAACCACTTTTGTCAAATGTTGTAATACCATTTATTGTTTTTAAACATTAAAGTATTAAATGCACTCTGTTTGCAACTTTTGGTTTTGAAAATAAATACAAAACATACAATTGTCGATGCAGTAAATGCTTCAATTATAAATAGAAAATTTTTCGATGCAGTAAATGCTCCAATAAAAACATACAATTCGTAGATGCAGTACATGCTCCGAACATGTAATTATATCAAGATATTTTTAAAAGGATTTAACTTTCAAATAATGTTATTATTAGTTATGTAGGAATTTGTTCATGCCAATGCGTTCACAAACATATAAATGTATTATTCACAAAATAGCCTTACCATTTAAGATAATATCTTTCTGAACGCATAGGCTTATGTTATTTTGCGATGACGTCGCATATTAAATTTGTTTATATTATGTAACTGACGTCATGCAATTTGTGTAATATTTTTTTAGAACCCCTAGTTTTTTCTTTTCTGTATCGTTAACACTGGGGGGAAGGTATGTGGAGTCAAGAACTGTCAACCAACTAAATAATATTTTTACGTACGGAAACACTGTTTTGGGGATCGCAACCCGAAAACAGAGCTCGCTGCTAGTTCCGTAAACGGCTGACATTCCTGTTTCTCAAGTCCGACCTGGCAGTCGACAATTCTCGGTTCCTACTAAATCCTTCTGATATTAATTTCGTGTTATAGTGTAACGTATTTTCATTAAACTTAAATTATCAAACTACATCTTTTTACTTTATCACAATCTACACTATACACATTAAATGGTTGGCTATAAAGGTAAGTATATAGTCCCATAATATAAATAAATTATATATAAAATAAATTTAAAAAATATATTTACATAAAATGTATTTTACGATAATTTATTTCAGCCATTTTGAAATAAGATTATAATACATATAGGTAGGTACGTAACTTATTTCACATAATAAAAAGCCAGGTTTTTTGACCCAGGTTCATTTCTCTTAATACGGTAAAATTATTCATAACATCTGGGTTTTTTATTTACATAATTTGAGAGTGTGTCTGATTAGAGCAGCTATAGGCAGACTGATGGAACCTAAGCGCAAGCCAATTACTAAGGACGGGTTGTTTCGGAGTATTTGAAAAATTCATCAAATTTCAACGTTCATTTCTGGGATCTGTGAGAGTCCAATTCAAGTTCTGTTATTATATCATTATAGGCTAGTTGCTTGACAAAACTGAAATAAAAACAGAACTTGAAAAAATCTTTCACATAACTTGAAAATGAACGTTGAAATTTGATGAATTGTTCAAATACTCCGTAACAACCCGTCCTCAGTTTAGTGGTCGCGTTTTCGGAGCATCTGGGCCGAAGGCTTGGAATAAACTCCCTCCGGAACTAAGATCCATAACCAGTCCAACAAAATTCAGTTGTTCTATGGTTAACTATAGTGCTAAGATCTGAAATTTCCGCGTCCCTTATAAACTAGCCGAAAAATTAATAGGAGTTGTTTAAAGCCACAATAAATAGATTAAATTAAAGTTTAAACCTTCTACGTTTTGCGGGATCAAAAGTTTTAGTTAAGATTTCAAAGTGTGAGTGATTTTTGTGCAAAAACTAATTAAAGTAAAAAAATATTAAATGTCAAGTTGAGTGACTTTGTCTATGCAATAAAACAAATATTAAATAGTGATTGCCACCATCAATTTTTCATCAAGCATAATTAACTGATAATTCTGAAACTTGGCTAATATAAGCATAATTATAATAATATTTTTTTATTATATAATAATATTTTATAATTATAAGCATAATTATAATAATAATAATAAGCATAATTCTGAAACTTGGCTAATTAATTCTATTTTAGATCCGGAACTGGCACCAACAGAATTTTACAGCGTTTTCAGACGGGATAGATCAAATAACATTACAATTAATAGCATAAACAACCAAGAAGATTCTCGTCGAGGTGGTGGAGTGATGATCATAACACATAACAATCTTAACGCTTATCCTCGCGAAGAATTGGTCTGCAATGCTGAATGTATCTGGGTAACTATTCCTCCTTCTAACTATACCTCCAAACGTACTATCCATGTAGCCTGTGTTTATCTCCCACAGGGACAAGGGTATGAAACTGCACTCAATTCATTCCTTTGCTTACTTGCTAACGTAAAAGATCAACATCCCGATGACATTTTACTTGTAATTGGAGATTTTAATATGCCCACCGTAACATGGAATATACATAACAATGATTCACACTTGACACCTGAAAACTTGAACACAATTAGTTCCTCACTTGCTGACACAATCCGTTATTCTGAATTAAAACAATATAATTACATAAAAAATGCAAATAACAGAATCCTGGATTTAGTTATCTGTAATGAGGAATGCCAAGTATCTCGTGCATGCGATCCTCTTGTCAGCGAAGACTCGCACCACCCATCACTCAAAATTATGCTCAAAATCGATATACTTCCTATTATTCACGTCCCACCTAAAGAAATTTATCAGTTTACAAAAGCCAATTACGAGTTAATCAACCAACATCTGTCAATGACAGACTGGTCATTTACTCAGGAAAATTTGGATATTGACGTAGTAGTCGATTCTTTCTACAACATTTTAAACAGTACCATCAACCGGTTTGTCCCTAAACGTATCATCAAAAAGAGAAAATTTCCAAACTGGTATTCAGCTTCTCTAATTAAAATCATTAAAGATAAACAAAAACTCCATAAAAAATGGAAATCCAATAATAATCCAGTAGACTACATAGAGTTTTCAATCAAACGTACCCAACAAAAAAACTTACAGAAGCATTGCTTTATTCAGTACATAAGTTCAGTTGAATCTAATATTCTTATAAATAATAAACAACTTTGGAACTATGCTAAAAGCAAAAGTAAAACAAATGGCATCCCACAAATCATGCACCTTAAAGATGAGTCAGGCACCGGTGCTCAACAAGTGTGTCAACTATTCTCTAAACACTTTCAGTCCACCTATGTTAATGATAAGGACACGAATGATCCCAGTATAGTCGATAGTTTTACCTATATGAATAATCATAACCCGATTGGGTACGTACAAATAAACAATTTTTTGATCAATAAATACCTGAAGAATTTAGACATTAGTAAGGGTGCTGGCAGTGATGGTATATCGCCATTCTTTGTTTCAAAATGTGCAAAAAATCTTTCATACCCCCTAACTAATATATTTAGAATGTCACTAAAAGCAGGAAAATTTCCTACAAAGTTTAAAGAAGCAACTATAATCCCTATTCATAAAACAGGTTCTAAAAGCAACATTGTAAACTACCGCCCAATCTCAATTTTAACTGTATTTAGTAAACTCTTTGAAAAAATTGTCTACGATCAAATTTATACAACAATTGTTCGCAATATACAAAACCAACAACACGGATTTCTACAAAAAAGATCGGTACTAACAAATTTGGTAAATTTCACGGAATATTTAACGAGCAATATGGACAATAGAAACCAAGTAGATGTAATCTACACTGATTACTCTAAGGCCTTCGATAAAGTAAACCATTTCATTTTAATTAAAAAATTAAGTCAAATAGGCATCCATGGTGACTTACTTCGGTGGCTCACTTCATACCTTCAGAGCAGACTTCAATGTGTATCAGTTGCGGGAACTAAGTCCAGTTTCTTTTCCGTGCCCTCCGGTGTACCTCAAGGTTCTCATTTAGGGCCATTATTATTTAATGTGTATATTTATGATATTCACAAATGTTTTTTACACGCCAATTACCTAGCATATGCAGACGATAAAAAAATCTACTTAGTTATCAAATGAATCGAAGATTGCATTAAACTTCAAGAGGATCTCAATCGTCTTTTTAACTACTGTGAATCAAATAAACTTGTAGTAAATACCTCAAAGTGCAATAAGTTATCATTTACACGTAACAAAAATAAAATTTCCTTTGATTATACATTAAACGGGACACAAATCAAAGAAGTAGATTTTATCAGAGACCTTTGGGTAATACTGGATGTGAAATTAAACTTCATTCAACACACTGATGCAATCATCAACAAAGCCAACAAAATGCTAGGATTTATAATACGTTTAACGAAACCTTTCCGCAACCTTAAGACTCTATATTCCCTTTACACAGCGTTCATCCGTCCCCACCTAGAACACTGCACACCGATCTGGACTCCTTTTTACCAAGCTCACATTGAAAGAATCGAAAGAATTCAAAAAAATTTTTTAAACACATTAATTATAAAAAAAACTTACATTTCTCAAATTACGCCGATTCTATTAATTACCACAACTTCAACTCACTTCATACGCGACGTTTGATTTTTGACCAAATCTTATTATTTAAAATTCTTAACAATGGCCTCGACTCACCAGAGCTAATGAATTTAATAAATATTCATATTCCAACAAGATCAACACGGCAATCCCATTTGTTTCATTTACCTACATGTAGAACTAACTTTAGAAAAAATTCACCAATTCCACGTATTTGTGCCCAATATAATACTAAATTTCAAAACATAGACATTTTTAGCAATACACTTCACAAATATCGATTAGAAGTAACTCGTACGATCGAAAATTAATACAATAGTATGGAATGTATCCAGAGCATCTCCTATCCTCATCCTAAATTCCTATTCCTCCCCTCCTCACCTAAAATATATATATATATTTTTTTTATGCAATAAAACTCCATCTCCAACTAATTTTAATATAGGAGACTTTTTTGGCTTGACTGTATTTAACATGTATATATTTATATTTATTTTTTATGTATAAGCTGTTTGTCTCTTACCTTTACCAATAAAAAAATAAATAAATAATTAAAGAGGGGCATTTGTGAACTTACTAAAATAGTGCTAGCACACGTAGCAAAACCCCAATAATTTCGGAAGATAAATTGAACATGGATAAGATTATTGAATACATTGATAAAAAATTTGAAACCCTGAAAAGAGATATATTTACAAAAATTGATTTACAAACTACAGAAACTACTAAAAGTATTGATTTTATCAGTGCTCAATACGATGAGATGTTAAAAAAAATTGAGGTCTCAAATAATTTAAATCGAGCGATTCAAACAGATTTTGAAAATATAAAAAAAGACCAAATGGAAAAAAATATGATAATTAAAAAACTTGAAATCCGACTTTCTGATTTGGAAACGTTATCAAAATCTAATAGTTTGGAAATAGCAGGAATTCCACAACAAAACCGCGAACAACCTTTGGAAATTGTTAAAAAAGTTGCTGCCGCAGCAGGAATCCACCTCTTACACACTGATATAACTGACGTCACGAGAGTCTCAGACAGACGAAATGAAGCCCCTCCTAAACTTCTTGTGTCCTTTTCCGATAAAAGAAAAAGATATTCCCTCCTTGATAAGAAAAAGGAAATAAATTATAATGAAATCAAGGATCTGGCGACATCTCGAATCTTCATCGAGGAAGAATTAAGCCCGTATCATAAAGAAATCCTATGGAAAACAAAACAATTATCAAAAGAAAAAAATTACCAATATGTATGGTACAAACAGGGTAAAGTTATGATACGCAAAAAACAAGATGATAAAATTATCTACATTAAGCACCTTGATGATATGGTGAAAATAATTTAGTGAATAATATGAACAACATTACTTAATCCACTTAATAATTTTTTCTCAACTCCTTATCTAATCAACTAAGTCTACTAAAAAGAACTAAAGATGTATTTATCATCGGTGATATAAATATTGATATTCTTGAAAATGGCCATCCAAAAAAAATTGATTATTTGCAAACACTAGCATACCATGGATATAAAAGCCTAATTGATGAACCAACACGTGTATATAATGAAAGCAAAACTTGCATTGATCATATCTTTTGTAAAACTAATAGAAAAACTCAAGCCATTATTCGTACTACCACACTGACAGACCATTATACAATAATTCTATCTATTACAAAAAAAAATACATATGTAAACCAAAAAAAGAAATCACTCCTAACGAAGTCTGAAACAAATTGGGAAAACGTCAAATGTGAGTTAACAGTGAATGACTGGACAAGCCTTCTGGAAAAAGATGATACTGATACTGCTTGGAGTTATTTTATAGAAGTTTTACAAAACATCATCCTATCAAACACCAAAACCATAGAAAAAAGTTATCTCATGAAAATTTACACATTAAACCTTGGATTAGTCAGAATATTATAAACTCAATCAGAAAAAGAGATGAACTGCACAAAAAAGTCAAAAACAACCCTTATGATATCCTAACACTTCGATTCTACAAAAGATATCGTAATACATGTAAAAATGTAATACGTTATGCTAAAGAAACATTCTATAAAAACAAAATTGATGAATGTAATAATGATTCACGTAAACTCTGGCAAATCATAAATGAAATAACTAATGCTAAAGCCTCACATAATGACAATAGCATTAAGGAATTAAACATTGATGAGATTCCCACATCTTTTACAGAACACCCGGACAAACTTCTTGACTTTATAAACAACTATTTTTGCAATATAGGCTCAAACTTAGCAAATAAAATTAAACAAAATTCAATTAGTACTATCGAAAATACAGTGAGGATTGACGATGTAAATCAAGAAAACAGCCTCAATATTGTCAAGATAACAAGTGATGAAATAAGAAATATTTTAGCCTCCCTAAATAAAAATACTTCATCGGGAAATGAACTGATATCAAGCAAATCAATTAAATATCTACAAAATGAGTTAATCCATCCACTGACATATCTTATAAATCTGTCAATATCAAATGGTATATTTCCTGCTTGTCTTAAAATTGCTACGATCATTCCAATATATAAAAACGGTCCCAAAAATGATGTATCAAACTATCGACCAATTAGTATCTTAACTACACTATCAAAAATATTAGAAAAAGTTATAAAAAAACAAATGCTTACATTTTTGGATTCTAATAAAATATTATCATCTACGCAGTATGGTTTTAGGGAAAGCCTGGGTACTGGTGACGCTATAGCTAATGTAACAAATACAATTATTAGAAAATTGGATGAAGGCAAAAAATGCCTAGCAGTTTTCATTGATCTTCAAAAAGCTTTCGATACCATTGACCACGAAATACTGTATTTAAAACTAAAAAAAAATGAAATAACCGAAACAACCCTAAACCTACTTAGAAGTTACTTAACAGGAAGAGAACAATTTGTACAAATTGGTAAAAGAAGGAGCAAAACTCTACCAATTAAGTACTGTGTCCCCCAGGGAAGCGTATTACGACCTATACTATTTCTAATTTACATAAATGACCTTATGAATCTTCCCATCAAAGGAAACATAATGAGCTTTGCAGATGACACCGTAATTTTATTCCATGAACAAGATTGGACAAGCACATATAAGGAGGCTGAACATGGCCTAACTGTTCTTCAAAACTGGCTTAAAGCAAACTCCCTTACATTAAATGTGAATAAAACCAAATATTTAATTTTCTCCAAAAACAAAAGAGGACAACCAATGAATGAGCATATACTCAAACTACATGAATAACAAAAAATAATTTCCTCAATGTTCCTGCTCGATTATAACTCAAACCAAAAGCATAAAATATCTTGGTATTGAAATTGACGATAAACTACACTGGGATTCACACATTGATCGAACTTCAAAAAAGTTAACTAAACTCATCTACTTCTTCAAAAAATTACGGAACGTTTTGTCAGCTAGGGATTTAAAGAGAGTTTACTATGCTTTATGCCACTCCAAATTGGAATATGGAATAATAGGATGGGGCTCAGCAGTATCAAAACATATAAAACAGCTGAAGGTAACTCAGAATTGCATCATAAAGACCATACTAAAGGTTCCTATAAGAACGTCAACAACAGAAATTTTTAAACAATTTGACGTTCCAAGCATACAGAAAATCTATGCCAAAAACATTTTGGTACAACACCTCAAAAACAATTCTCAGGAAAACACCTCACATACTCATAAAACCAGAGCCAAACAAACAGAGATACTAACTATACCAAAGTGTAACTCTACCTTTGGACAAAGAAGCTCTGAATTTTTAGCAGTAAAGGTATATAACAAACTCCCACTTAGTATCAAACAAATCAAAACAAAAAACAACTGCATTAAGAACATTAAATCTTGGCTTAAGGAATTACCGGAAAAAGAACTTACTAGCATATTTAAAACATCGTCGTAGAAGTTTCTGGAAACCCTTACCCAAAACATGGAGTCATACCATAGAAGTCGCTGAATAACTTATCCAAAACCTAGTCCCCCTCAGCACAGGATCTCCTAGTGAGGAGGACTATGAATATAATCAACATCTATTTTTTATATATATATTCTTATAAAAATGTAAAAAAAAATGTATAATATAGCTACTAAATTAAAAATAAATAAAAAAAACTAAAAACTTACCTTTTTAAGCTGTCATACCCTTAAATTAAATATTCCATTCCTTAGAGAAAGTCAAATTATATCCAATTTTTCAATTATGTCCTAAATCCTGTATCTAAATTTCGCTAATAAACAATTAGCTTAAGGTAATTACGTGTTTATCTTAATTGACCTACCAGGTTAGTATGGTAGTGTATATAATCTCCATATATAGTTAGTAATAACAAAGATCAATGAAATGTTTAATGTATTTTTACAGCGCCCTTGAGGGGATTTGGTACGAAAAAGTCGCTATGCAAATCATCCGAATATAATAATAATTATTAGAGATGTGTTGGCCAATTTGTCAATTATTTATTTTATTATATTTATATTTTTGCATTTCTATCTTCTCGTATGTGATTCACGTTTTCTTTTGTTTATGTTGATATACATACCCGCAAATTTCACATGGGTATTCTTCTAAAATGTAATTATAAATTTTCGCCCAAATTTATATTTACGTAAAATAAATATATTAAATAATAATAATAATAATAACATGGAATTTATATAGCGCAGTTTAGTGTCATTTCACTTCAAGTGCGCTTAACTACTCATTAAACAGCTCTATATTTCAAAATGATTCTATTAATGATTTGGTCAATGTTGTAAAAAACTCTGAAATAGAATTATTTGCTGATGATGCTAAGCTATACAAGCCAATAAAAAGTCTAAACGATTGTATTAATTTACAACATGATTTAAACAATGTAGCTACCTATTGCCAACAAAATCAATTATTTCTAAATGTTTCAAAATGTCATCACATTGTCTTTTCCAGAAATAAAAATAAAACATTATTTAATTATTCTTTAAATAACATCAACATTGCAACAGTCTCAAATATTCGTGATCTTGGAATAACTCTTGATAATAAACTTCAATATAACCTTCATATACAACAAATCACAAATAAGGCTGCTAAAATGTTAGGTTTCATCATTAGAAACACAAAACTTTTTAATAACATCAATATCATTAAGCAACTCTACTTTGCCTACGTACGAAGTCATCTGGAGTTTGTATCAATTGTTTGGTCTCCATTCTATAAAATCCACATAAACAAAATCGAAGCAATTCAAAACAAATTCCTAAAATATCTCTGTTACAGGTCATTTGTAAGATTTAATAATTATGCAGAGGCAGCTTCGTACTTTAAAATTGATTCATTAAGTGTACGAAGGCATCATGCAGATGCTCTATTCCTATATAAATTAATTAATAATAATATTCAATGCCCAGAGTTGCTAAATTAAATAAATTTAATGTGCCTGCACGTTTAACACGGTCTTCTATCCTGTTTAAAATCGATCAAAGCAAAACAAACTGTAGACAAAATTCTTGCCTGAACAGAATATGTAATAATTACAATAACATATTATTCAATATCGACATCTTCAATTGCGAATTTACTAAATATAAAATGACCTTAAAAGAGTATTTCACTGATGTTTCTTGAATTGATGTTTCTGATGTTTATGTTTCTAGTATTTATATATTTATAATCCTGTTATGGTATGATTTATATGCACAACATTGTCTTCTTATGGTTATGGTTATGATATTATTTATATGCACAATATTGTTTGTATTCTTATGGTTACCAATGTATCGATAATCTTTTATTTTATATAAATTTTAGTTTTTTTTTTCCCCTTTATTTTTGTTGTACTATTTTGTTCTATTATTTTATACAATTCTTTTATTATATAATTATAACTTCACATTTCTCATAAATTTAATTATTTCTTCTAATGCTGTCTTACGTAAAGTCACAAGGAGGAAATCCGTAATTGGTTTTATTTTGGCTATTTTACTTATGTACAATCTGTAAAAATGTAAACTGTTGATTTCCCAAAAATGAATAAATAAATAAATATCTCACATAACAAGGTTTTAGTTTTGTTATTTTTTAAACTTTTAAGGCTTTTTGCATTTCCACTGTATATTTCTAGCTGCACGGCGTGAGGTTTCCACATACTCAGAGCAAGTAAAATGGTAGGTGTTTTCACAAATAGCACAAGATATGAAATCAGCTGGAGTGTCAATGTTTTTATCACAAGCGATGCACTGTGTATTCATGGTGAATTTAATATAAAAAAGTGATTTCACGATTGATAATATTGATTATATGATGTTAGTAGTGATAGTTTCACGTAAGTTTCTAGAAATATGGCACTTTTGTGTTTTATAGAGGCTGGCTCGTTTCAGAATAGTTTGACAGTTTGTGTCGGTTTTTTGTGAAGACCAAAACACTGAAAAATAACGCCACTTCACGAGATAAAAAGCACTGGTTAGATGCGCGGTCTTTGATTAAGGATAGTTGAGTACTTTAAGCTTAGTTCACTATTGATTTTTTATTAATTTAACGCAGACATAAAAATACATCAACACTAGACTCTGTAGGTATAATTGATTGAATGACTGCAGTACGACTAAGAAAAAGTTTTTTCGTCACTGTGAGTTAGACTGTGTATGGTCAAACAGAACGTTCGAGATAATTGTAGTGGGAAAACAAAAATGTTTTTCTCCACTATGGGTAAGCATGTACCTTAGCAATTCTACCTTTCGAGAACGAGAATAATTCCAGTGGAAACATGAAAAAGGTTTTTCTCAACTGTGGGTCAGCATATTCCTCTCAAGGCTGTCATTTAGATACTCCCTTAAACCTAGATTGCATTCAGTTGGCAATCTTTTCTCAGAGAATATAGTCAAAAGAAGGTTATAATTACACAGCTCAGTCACAATAATCAATACGCATGATGCGTTTCTGCGTGAGTATATCATATTTTACTAAATCAAAACTCTGTTTTTAATTTTTTTTATTAAATAATTAATCAATTTACAGTATAATAGTATTACCGAGTATAATCTATAATCTTAACTTAAATAATTCATACAATTAGTTTTCACGGCTTTTGATTTTATAATGTTCCTCTTCTATAGAAGCTGGCGCTTGTGTCTAAAGAATTTACTCCAGATATCGTATAGGGTTATCTATCATATATATTATTTTATTAAAAATTATTATTTCTTATCCAAAAGTATAATTAAATCGCTGACAGCCCTGAATTACTAAAGCCAAATTGCGATACCTGCCCAGCTATACCAACGAGAATTAATTTTGAAGGTTATAATAAACTCACTACTAATTACTCTATTATAATATTTTGCTTACAAGTCACTTTTTTATGCATATTAATATTCTGTTTAAATAAAATAAACATGTTATTATAATAACCTATACCTAAATAGAATAAATTTTATATTAATTACTATCTATTATCATAAACACCTCATATCTCGATTTATGTCAGGTCATATACAAACCTAGTACTCATTCAACTATTATTACACTAGTAGATATGTATTTAAATTGTGTATTCTCTCACAGCACTTCTATTAACAATTATATCACTTGCAATGGTAATTTTGTATACACATTACATGTTCTATAATTTATGACTCATATTCTCCTGTGTACCACTGTATGGTTATAATCCGATGAATCTTTTTATTGAAAAAAAAAACAATTTTATGGCGTTAAAATAAATAATTCTCCTTTTCGTGAACATAAATAATTGAAGTAGGAACTTCAATAAGGTTATCCGCCCGTATGAGCAGGCGTGTGTTTCTTCAAATATTTATTTCGCCAACGTGAAAAGGGTTTTTCCGTGTGTCAGCTTGTGACTCGTCAAATTTCCCTTACGAGAACATGAATAACTGCAGTCGGAACACGAAAAAGGTTTTTCTTCACTGTGCCTCACCATGTGTCTCGTCAAACTTACATTAAAAGAACATGAAAAAGTGCACTCGGAACAGGAAAAAGGTTTTTCTCCACTGTGAGTCACCATGTGACGCTTTAAACTTTCCTTTCTAGAACATGAATAACTGCACTCGGGACATGAAAAAGCTTTTTCTCCACTGTGAGTCACCATGTGACTCTTCAAATTTCCCTCTAGATAACATGAATAACTGCAGTTGGAACATGAAAAAGGTTTTTCTCCACTGTGAGTCACCATGTGACTCTTCAAACTTTTCTTTCGAGAACATGAATAACTGCAGTCGGAACATGAAAAAGGTTTTTCTCCACTGTGAGTGACCATGTGTCCCGTCAAACTTCCCTTTCGAGAACATGAATAACTGCAGTTCGAACATGAAAAAGATTTTTCTCCACTGTGAGTCACCATGTGACTCTTCAAACTTCCCTTTCGAGAACATGAATAAGTGCACTCGGGACATGAAAAAGGTTTTTCTCCACTGTGAGTCACCATGTGACTCTTCAAACTTCCCTCTCGAGAACATGAATAACTGCAGTTAGAACATGAAAAAGGTTTTTCTCTACTGTGAGTCACCATGTGACTCTTCAAACTTTCCTTTCTAGAACATGAATAACTGCAGTGGGAACATGAAAAAGGTTTTTCTCCGCTATGAGTCATCATGTGTATCGACAATCTTACCTTTCGAGTACATGAATAACTGCAGTCGGAACATGAAAAAGGTTTTTCTCCACTGTGAGTCATCATGTGTATCGTCAAACTTACCTTTCGAGAACAAGAATAACTGCAGTCAGAACATGAAAAAGATTTTTCTCCACTGTGAGTCACCATGTGATTTTTCAAATATCCCTTTAGAGAACTTGAATAATTGCAATGAAAACATGAAAAGGGTTTATGTCCACTGTGTGTCACCATGTGTCTTTTCAAAGCTCCCTTTACAGAACTTGAATAATTGCAATGAGAACATGAAAAAGGTTTTTCTTGACTGTGAGTCAGCATGTGTGTCGTCAAACTTCCCTTCCGAGAACATGAATAACTGCAGTCGGAACATGAAAAAGATTTTTCTCCAGTATGGATACGCAAGTGATGTTCTAACTTTGACTTATAAAAGCAGGAGTAGTTACAATAGGTACAAGATAATCGTTTTTCCACATGATGCGTCAAGACGCTGTGATCTGTTGATGAGTCTGAAAAAAAGTACGAATCAAACTTAACAAGTGCAACAGATTAATAGAACTATTAAAAGAATATGAAATAAAAGAGTATGAATTTTTTATTTCTAACGGACAACATTAATTTTACCTTTTGTCTGGGAACTTCTTTGAAAGCGATCTAAGCATTCCTTTTTGACATCCGGAAGGTCAATGTCAATTTCCGTATAAGTAATTATCCCTCCATCTTCTTCTAGGGATCCTGGTTCTGCGTTGATGGGTACAGTCTCCACATTAATGTTACCTGGAGAAAAGAAAAACTGCATATTTTTTTATAGTATGATGTAAGTTGATATGCTTAGACGAACGTGAGGTTCGAGTATCTGAATACTCGCAGGAAGGTTTACCACATTAAAGTTATTATTATATCCTGATGAAGCTTGGTCTAAGCGAAACCGGTCGATGTGTAAAATAATAAATATTCGTGGTTAAATACGTGTTTGTTTTATTTTAAAAAACAAAAATTATGTTTTTGCGGAGGTATGAAAAATTCTAAGAGACCAGGCTTGAATCAAATTTGTGTGACTGATTTTTGAAAACATGCGAAACTATTTAGCCCTGTATTTGCACATTTCATAAACTAATAATTGATTCAAGCCACATTTCTGAAGAATTATAATGCAGTGTTGTGAGATTTATTTTAAAAATAGAGAATTATTCCATAAGGGCTTAAAATGTTGGGATTAATAACTAGGCTAACCAGAAATTCAAACAATATAAAGTGTATTAAACTGTTATATTTTGCCTACGTAAGAAGACAACTTGAGTACAATTCTGGAACCCACATTATAATATAAATGTACAAGCTGTTGAAAGAATACAAAACAAATTCTTACGTTTTATAAATTTTAAAATGGGTATTCTAGCAATTATGTTGAACTAACACACACGGTAAAATTATATGAATATGCTCAAATTGTCAGACAGAACAATTTTTACTGAATTGGTATTTCTTTATAAAATTCTAAGTGATATAAACATCAACATTGATAATTCGATCCTAAACCCTATTGCAAACGAATATCTAAATGTTATATATAGCGAGGGTTATCTGTCTTACATAAATAAACCCACTAGACATGGCCATCACGCTGACTCTTGCCTCGATCATATATTAGATTTAGTTGATAGTCCGGTATTGCTAGAATTGATTAGCTTTCGGATTCCACAACGTAATACTAGAAGTCAGGATTTAATTCAGTTACCATATGTATTCCTCTTTGTCCAGAATACTAATGGAGGGAAACAATTATACCAAGTCAGTGGACATCTTCAATTTATCTTTAAACAAATATAAAATGTTGTTAATGAAGCAATTCAGTTATGTAAAATAAATAATGTATATTTCTCAATATTCTCATTTAAAAGCCCAGAAAAGGGGCGTTAATAAATAAACAATAAAAAGCAGAGGCCAATATCCAATATACATGAACCAATAAATAAAGATAAGTAAATTTAAATAATTAAGGTATTATCGATGATATCGGTGAGAATTGAAAATTAAATGTGATAAATTACTCGAAAACTTATATAATTTTCTATAATAGGTATTCAAGAATACAAAGAAAGTCTAACGAACTGCTTAAGGTGAAGCTAAAAGAGAAAGCACTATTAAGATGAATCTTTTCTACGAATAGGTATAAGTTATCAATACCAAAAATATATCATGGATATATTTAAGCGTGTTCTATCACTTGGCTTGATCGGAATTAAAATAAAATTATTAATTACGTCATGAAAAATATGAGCGCAAACTACTAAATAGATTTCTTTTTCAAGAGTTTACTATGAACTCGTATAAGAAATAACTTTTTTAAAATAATGTTTTATGGCTATGTTTATTTGCTACCACTTGACATGATTTACTTTTTTTCCGTTTTCATTAAATTATTCACAAAAAATTAAAATCCATTTTGGCGCTTACGTAATATTTTTTTTTAGTGAAACATTGTATTGAATTCTATGATTTCTTCAGAAGCCCGCGAAGAGCGAGACCGAACAGACGTCAGATCTGTGCCAGTATTTGTAACGGTTTTTTTTCTGGTGATATAATTTTAGCTAGGGGAATTTTTAGTTCTCAAACCGTGGGGGAAATTTTGTGTTTTTTTCTGATTTTATTATTTTTCGTGACCAAAATATTATACCTTGTCAAAACATCTATTTGAAATTCACTTTCGTTTTCTTGAAAAGTATGTATGAACTACCTGACATCCAATCGAGCTGAAACTCGGCAGATACACTCGTTGTCGATGATAATGCATTGAAGTGGACATATACGCATTTATCTGAAATTGAATGACATTACAACAGTTAATATACTCAATAAATGTTGGTCATACCAAATTGGGATTTGGCTCATTTATTAGCATGGTTGACCCCAGTCCCTGGGAAGGAAGATTTATTATTTAGTAAAATCTAGATGTATATTTAAAAATAAAAACAGATATTTTTTAGCAAAAAAACTTCGTTTTTTACAGATTCATTTTTTAAATCTATTAATACTACTTGTTAATTGATGTTTTTATTGATGAGTGTTTACCAGAGTTAATGATTTATTTCTCGTGGAAAAATGCTTTCCGTTTGTATTAATAATTACTAATGATGAGTTTTTATAGGTCCATAATTGAAAACGGGGAGTAAAAACAAAAACAAATATCCAAATGTAAGCAAGCTAAGAAAACGAAAAAATATTCTCAGGAAATGTGGACTCGCGTTATAACAGTACAATAGGTGGGTAATCCAATGTACGGTTTTGTTTAGTTTTATTTAATTAGACGAAATTTAGCTAGCAAAATTTGTTTATATATTGTTATTGCGACCGCATTACTAAGTTCAAGATAAAAAAATTTCTATAAATCATAATAAATTCCAAGAAAGTTTAAAACACTATACGTACCTATCTCCGTTTCATTTTCAACCTAATTTTGGTTAATAAGTTCAACATTGGTAAAAAAACATTGAAAAATACTGCTCTACTAAAGTTTTTTAGTAATTTTTTTATAAAGTTGCACTGAAATTCACGAAAAACCAAACCTAGTCGTGCAATTAACTTGTTTGAATTTTATATCGGTACCTATTGGAGATAGAAGGAAAACTGTGAATTGAATATTTATCAGAGAAGAGTGTGAGAGTTCATTTAAAATGTAGTTTTTCCTGAATTTAAAATATTTATAATAATTTGTGTCGATCCACAAATTGATTGAATGAAGAATTATTAGTTCATATGAGATGGTTGAGAGTTGTTCCTCGATAATTTCTAATACTGAGATTTGTTTGCTTTAATTGTTAATTGAAATTGCATTTAAAAATGATTTTATAATGATTTATAATTTTATAATTTTAGTACGCAAATTCAAGTAAAGTGCATATAAGTTTTAAAGGTATAGGTTTTGCATGTTAGTTTATAAGTAATGTTAGTGAGATTTTCAAACATTTTCAGGTTATTTGTAAGGCGGGAATGTTTGCCTTTCTTTAAAAAAATAATACTATTAACACTTCCTCACTTTAAACTACATAGAATACTCGAATCGGTCTCGAATTGGATTTTGTGCTTGGAGTGTATTATTAAACATAATTAATATATATAATTTTAATAACGCTCTTGTTATTTTTAATGATTATTCATATAAACAAAACACATTGAATTACAGCATTTAAAAATAAAAATTAAACTGTGTAATTATATTAATCGTTAATCTTTAAAGTTTAAGAATTCTTGGCAATTGAAAGTCAGCGCGTTTACGACTGCTGTTCTCACAAAAACTCCGCTAGTATGCGTCCACCAGTTGAAAAGGGTTTTAGCAAGCGTGCGGAAGCGTCAACGGGAAAAGATCTTTCCGGGCGCTTCCTACCTATTGCAGGTTCGCCGCGCACGGCAAATGTATTATTTAACAATTCCTTGCCTCGCGCCGACATGACATACAATCTGAGTTTCGTTATTATTATTATGGAAAGGGTAACAAGAGAAATACTTTTGGCTCTCATATTCCTCTTATACAAGCAAACGCTGTAGAACAACTGAAATTATTAATGTCAACCAGACAAAATGGATATGACATTCAGTTTTGGAAGAAAAGTTATTTTTACCGGTTTCTACTTTGTGTTTGCATTATTTGTTCAAAGACAAGTAACTTTTTTATTCAATATTTTATATATATATGCGTGTAGCAGTTACGTCACCGCTCCTAGGGTCATCATATCATAACCAGACTGCACGAGTTAAAAAGCTGAATCAGACTTACGAAACTTCAATTAAAATATCGGTTCTGCGATACGCAAAACTGCTGATAAGAGAATGTTTGCATACAGGGTGATGCAAATGCTCATACAATGAACCGAGTTAGCGATCCTGCGGGTTCGAAGTCCAGACGCTACTCCAACCCGTGGCAGACAAAAACAAAGGAATCAGCAGCTCAATCAGCGAAGAATTGGCCACTATGGCCGGTTCCCCCCGCGACACGCTTTGATCTTTCTTCACTACATCACTACACACTTCACCCTACCTTGCGCGGACTACAACCATGGACTCTTTGGGAGCTGGCCCAGGCTGTCATTCCTGGCCAGCGCTAACCTCACGCGCCTAGACCCTGCGACCAGCTCATCGCCGTCTGCGCCTCGGCTCCGCGACCATCGTCGCCAGCCTGTACCTCCCGCTCATCTGCCGACCAGGTCCATCGCACCTTCGGCTATCTCGTTCAGGCTAAAGTACCCGGAAGACTCCTCGACTTGTTGTGCTGAATAAGCCCACGAGTCCGATCTCTATCAACGCGGTGTCGACCCACTGACCCGCATCTCGACCATTCTACCGCAGTCATCGCCGTCTACGCCTGGTGTCATGATCATCATCGATCCAGAGCCATCTCCCAACTGCGCAACTCAACTGATTTGTTATACTGACGCACAATAAACATTGTGACAACAACAATATAATCTTTTATTGTCTCACTACCAATTCCCATATATGTAAACAACCTACGTGCTTCGTAGGCGATTTAATAGGTCATCTTTAATCTCTGAATGCTTAGAGAAATAATTAATTTTAGCCTCTGGTTTACACACAAAATATTATAAAATTTTGTAGGTAAATAATTATAAATTATATGATATGTTGTTTCAACGATATAGAAGTTCTGCTCTTTGCTGGTGATATCAAATTAAACTAATAAATATCCAATATAAGCGACTACCTAATTTTACAGTAAAAATATGGACAAATTACCCAATTGTTGTATCGCTAATAACTTCTCCCACAACGTCGATAAATGTAAGACGCTAATATTTTGTCGGGTCAAGACACCATTATCATTACCATTACCATTTACCACGCAATCGCTGTCACCATCCCGGCAGCAATTTTTGAACAAATGTTTCTACAGAATATTTTATTGTATGCAAAGTCCTTGTTTACGTATTTAATTTAGTCATTGGGTGACGCCATGAACAAGTAAGCGTCCTGTCCGCGAAACATGCTAAAATATTTGAAATTAACATTCAAAATTTTCTTGCTTCTACAACTTACTGGCTGTCGGAGTATACTGCAAGCATTCCCTCTTTACATCCTGGTGGTCGAAATCTATAACCGTATACGGCATTTCACTTCCATCCTCTTCCTGGGTCCCTGGTTCCACTTTGATGGAAGCGCTCTCTGAGTCGGGAAGATCCATGGTCTTCTGTGATAACGTTCTGTTATATAACAGACATTGAACCCAGTTCAATATACATATGTACTGAAACATTTGAAAAATTTATCAGTTGACTTCGTTTTGAGGGAACCTTTTATTTGTAACATAATATTTCAAGTCTTGACGTTTTTTTTTACCTTGTTACTTTATTAGGATAACCCAGTTCAATATACTGTAGCAAGTAAATAATTTGTATTATTTGTGATTGGTTAAAAAGATTCATTAGAATTACACTCACAATTTATTATTACACATTTAATTACTAAGTAGTAAGATACTCAAAAAATTAAAATTTAATTAATAAGGGATATTGTATCGCCTTTTTATTCATGTAAACTGCTTTTTAGTAACCTAGGTGCATACCTGTAGTAAAAATTTTTCTGAAACAGCGTGAAAGAAAACCGTTCTCGCGTTCAAAAAGTGCCGCAGGTTCCACAGAAATAATCTAACTAATACCAAGAATTTTATTAATAAAAAAGTGAATATAATGCGTGTCCTTATGTTTTGTATATTTACTAATGAACTTTCTACTCCCTTGATTGATAAGTGACACGGGCTATAAGTCTACAATGAAGAAACAAAAATGTTCTATCGTCCGTCGCGTTGAAAAAACATCTGTAGAATGTAGAAAAGTAGAAGAACCAACATCAATTAAACATGTTAATAAAAACGTCGCAATAAAGACATTAG
Organism: Hesperophylax magnus; assembly: GCA_026573805.1. NCBI lineage: Eukaryota > Metazoa > Arthropoda > Insecta > Trichoptera > Limnephilidae > Hesperophylax > Hesperophylax magnus. The sequence continues at coordinate 4,038,985 of JAIUSX010000179.1, read as the reverse complement.
GTTTAATGAAATAACCACCATTTATACGACATTACTATATAAAAGAAGCGAAACAAAAACTTTTATGTGGCCGTAAGCAAGTGAAACGTCAGATTGATCATAAATAAACCACTCTCTAGATCGATATCTTCGGGCTTTTTGTATGGCCCCATTTTGTCACCCCCTTAACCACAGACGACCACAGATAAAACGGTCGTTTGGTCCAGACAGGTAAATATATTGTGGCCCATAAAGAAATCTCAAGGCCATTTAAAAAAGTGCAAACATAGACAATATAACTGCACCCAGCTAACATCGTTCATTCACTAGCCCAAACAAATTATATTTTAAAAATAAAAATATTGGAATGCAGGAAAAGGAAAATAAAAAAAAACCCACAGCTATGCACACATCAAAATACTTTTTATTTTCAAAAAGACAATGGACAGTAATACAAAACAGGGTCAGTACAACCGATATATTGAGCATTGATTTATCATTGAAGTAGAAGAAAATACTAATATATCTAAACAAAACATGAAACAGAACAAGACACAGAAAAATAAAAAGTAACGGTCTCAACTAGGAATCGAACCCAGGATTTCTGTCTTACTACAACAACTTAATAGGGTTTAATTTGACCTTGCACAAAAATACAAGAATAAATACATATTCAACGTGTTGAAAGATATTCATTATGTCAAGTAGTAAAAAAAAGAATTAGAGGCAGGGCCGACCCTGTGCGGGCGCAATTAGAGCAGTCCACTTCGGGCGCTGAATTTCCAAGGGTGATAATACCTAAACCAACGTAAGATTATCTTTCATAAAAACCACGCTACGCATACATACAAATCATCAAAATATAATTGATTACAGTGATCGCCTATCTACTACCTAGGGCCTAGGTATCTACTGGTTTTGACAAGGAGCGCTAAAATTTTACTTCTGCCATGCGCCATTTGGCTCAGGGCCGACCCTGACTAGACGAACAACAATAGTAACGCCTTTTGACTTTTACATGGTATAATTTAAATCATAATACATAAACCATAATAAAAAATCGTGTACATAATAAAAGCTTGTAAAGAAATATAGCTTGTAAAACAACAAAAGAAATTATGAAATAGAAGTTAAGAACATGTAATTGATATTTCTATTTTGGATACTGACAATTCGTGGTGGAATCCATTATCTATAAATAGTATAAAATAAAGTGACATTCGCGTCTGTCTGTTTGTGCGCTTAGTTCTTCTTAACTATGCGACTGATTTCGTTAAGGTTTTCAGAATCATTTAGAGAATTTATTCCGGAAGGTTTTGATAAATAACACATGCATTGACACATATTGATAAAAAGCAGAGAAAAGTCGATATAAAGATTATTTTTGGCCGCTTACATTGCTAACGCTGGCGAGACCTTATGAGAATATCAAAATAATGTACTACGGAATTGTATACCTTAAAAAGACCTACATAAAAGTTTGTTGAATATATATATAAATGTTATACACATCGCAGCTGCCGTCTGGTCCCCAAAATCTCCAAATGCGTCTTCCGTTTCCTGGGAGAAAGGGCTGCCGTCGGACAAATGCAGCTCAAAATGCACTTAGTCTTACCTAGAAAAAGACAAAATTTGAAGCCAATGATTACACTATTCTAGTATTGTACACATATTTAATAAATTTCATGGATAAAATTAATTAAAAATATTTTAAGAAAAAGGGGACATTTATGGTGATGGATTTTCACTGTCGAACTTTTGAACTTTCTTATTTGGGAAAAAATCGTGTTTTATGCAGTTTCTGCAGAATTTGTAGCGACAGAAAACAAAACTTCTTGAGCGAGTTTCACTGTAATAACAATTAGGTGTAGACCTTCAGAATATTCCTTCAAATGAGGATTCCACACTTTTGAAGCGTACTGTAGGTGACTTACATCTTATAAATATTAGTTAAAGAATAATAAATTTAAGTGTTAACTATTATTGCCACAGCACTAGAAGTTATTCAAGTTCTCCTGCAAGGGTTTCATATAATTTTCACAGCTTTGTCGTCAGCAAACATCATTGAAAATACTGGTTAAATCTGAATAAGGTACTTACATGATGTAATTCTGGAGAGGTTTAAATGACCTTGTTTGATGTAATCGTGGCTTTGTTTAGCAATTTTAGCCTCCTAATACGTGGATAAGATCGCGTCGGAATACGGATAGGTCTGAAAAGGAAAATTAATCAAATTATCAGCCAATAAAGTACATTCAGGAATCAGGAACATTGTATCAAAGAACGAAAGGTGAGTACCTGCATTTAACAACGGGATAGGGTCCTTCTTTCAATTGGTGGAGAGAGACCGGATATTTTATGATGATTGGAAGATTAAGCGTTGGCAACGCATTATTTTTTAATCCCAAAAGTACCGTATTTTTGCTTTCAATCGCGAAATGACACCCACAAACAAACGTATTTCTTGCTGCTTCTTCCAAGCACTGGATTATCGAATCCGTTTGAGCAACCTTTAACACAACATGGCATTAATTTATCACCTTGAAGAATTCTAGCACGCAAAATTATTTTTAGATGGGTGAAAGAAAATTCAAAATATTTACGCTAAAACCTTCAACTGACTTCAATCTGCGAAATGGCGTCTTGGAAATTACCGGTATTTTTTATCGGAGCATAACCGATGCTTAGCTTCTCTTTCTGTTACACGAGTCGCTACGGTAGAGAGCGAGAGATCAAGATACAATTTTTGCTCTGAGCCAATGAGATCTGAGCTTTCAGCCACAACAGCTTTGTCTATAAGAATTTGGGTTGAGGATAACTCCTCCCATCAGGGTTACAAGGTTATGCGAGAGTTATACGCCCCTGACCATTACTGAATATGAACTGAAAACTGTTGTTGTGCAATAGAAAGTGCAGTGTTGCCAGCTTGGAATATATATTTCCGCTAGAATCTTCAAAAAAATCCGCCAAATTCCGTCAAAAAGTTACTTCGATTCTGCCAGATATTCCGCTGAATTACTAAAATCACGAACATTACACAGTTTTTATTGATGAACCAAAACAGTTTCACCACAATACAAACGTTTTATTACAAATTATTAAATTTTTATCTTAATGTTCGCTTAAAAATTAGTTTTTTTAGTAAAACAGTATTATTGAATTATCATCATCTTCACTTTCCGCCGCCGTCGCATGTTGATACTGTTGATCATCAAATGTTAATGAAGACGTAGATGATTGGTCTAGGTCACGTTTCTTGTTATATATTTTCCCAGTTCCTACCCTATTTAATACCTCTGGGGGTAATGAATATTTATCGCATGTTTTATTCAATCGCTGCAATCCCGATCGAACACTCAAAATTGCATTTACATATCAGTTTTCATTTAGATTATTGATTTTTTACAATTTTCGTGATACTAAAAACTCTTTCCACATCGGCATTTGCCTGTGGTTATACTTACATTGTAAATACGAAATCACATAAATTCTTAAAGGGATTCACATTGGCAGCATCTTCATATAATCTGACTTCAGTCCAGAATTCGATTGTGTTATTTATTTTTGTCCATTTGGTGAAATGTATCATTTTCCAATGGTGAGAGAAATATCATCAGATGGATAGTTAAATAATACAAGTAAAGGCGTTATAGACTCTTTGAGTACTTTCAATGTGTTGCTTTCGCTGAAAACAATAATTTTTCCAAAATTTCAAAGTTATCAGGAAGTCTCTGACGTAGTTCTTTTATTAATTTAACTGTAAAATTAACACATCATTTAGGTCAAGTTTGTTCCTCTGCTACAGACACAATATTATTTTCCCTTAATGATGTCATCTTGGATTCAAATTGGTATCCCAAATATGGTCTGGCATCCAGATGAATTTCAATATTGATCGTCAAAGGATCAATCATTTGCATTGTAATGGCTACTTTTGACAGAAACATAATAGATTCTTTAGGCCACCAAATATTTTGCATGGGTCTGCAGTTTTCGATTCAAATAATTTATTAACTCTCTGAACCTGTTCCAGTACTGGGCGAATAAAACAGAATATAAGAACATTGATATCGTCACGGTACATGTTACATAATATTTCTGCATCATAACAATTTTGAGTATTCCTCGTCATTTATTATTGAAATGAGCTTTTAAGATTCGATCGGTACCATCGATTCGAAGTGGACGTGTAATTGCCGGTATTGTTTGCTTGAAGAAATTGCCATCGCGATAAAGTAATTAAACTAAAGACTTGTTATAACTATACTTAAGGGAGTTTTATATTAACAATATGCATGTTAAAGAAAAGGAGGAACGAATAAAAAAAAAGTTACGTAGTTACAATTTTTTTTAAACATTTATTAAAAATAAGTGTTTAAGGTTGTGTGTTAGTTTAAATCTAGGCTTAATACTATTCTTAATTCTAATTCTTAACATTAATTGGCCGTTTCCTTAATTCTCAATTATTGTTCATTCAATGTCTTTAAGAAGTTGTTTCGCGTTACGAAATAAACATACAAACATTGTTCAGGCACTTCCCTTTACGATGATTCTGGAACCGCGGATCTCAACGTTCGCACTTATCACTGATAACACAAGCGGCAACTTGGGCTGGTTCCGAACGGCGGAGTCAGTTCAGCCTGGGCCAAGGCTCCGAAGGGCGGAGTCGGCAGGCAGCGACTCCTGAGAGGGCAGCTTCCTGGGTGGAAGTCTGGCGAACACTCTGACTTCCTGGGCGGAAGTTCGCAGGGTTACGTGAAGAGCCTCGGCGACCGCTCCAAGAGGGAGGGCAGGAGGCTCCTCTGCGGAGGCGAGATGGTAACTGTTGGTTGCTGAATCATCTGTCTTCAGCTGCGCGATCCGGCGACATTCACACGCCTGTCGTGGGGTGCTGGAACTATAGTGGTTCCGCTTTACACCACTTTGGTACGTTGTTCGGGTCCATGGCACTGAGGTCACCACTCTCACCGCTAGATGGCTCTGGCTGGCTGAATTTGGTCTTCCGATTAACTTCAAAAATCTTAATATATATTAGGTATCTTAATATTATGCATACATACGGTTGTAAATTAAATTCTTAACCTAAGTTTAAAATTACTCTTATATGTAGATTTATAATTATTGTTCAATATTTGAAAATTACATTTTTTACAATACGAACTTCAAATAATTGCAATATAGCCTAGCCTTGAGCGAAGGTTTTTATTGCCCTTGGGTCGCTGGCTTAACATTTTCACATTTCAGATTTATGACTTTATGAGGGTCTAGAGCTAAATCTGTGGACTAATGGGTGTATTTCTAGGTTAGCTTTCTATTTTTTTTATTGCGGTTTTCAGCCAATCTATACAACTAAATATTTAAGTCTGTATATAGATAGGAATAATTTTTGAGTGTTTTAAAGAATTTGGGAAGAGGCCATTTTGAAAGCTTAGATTTATTATATGTTCAAGGGGCTTAGTGATGATTGGTTTGAGGTGTTTGATCAATTTAGTGGACATTTTGTCGATTCCAGTTGAATGTGTGTTTTTGAGTGATGAAATAATTTCCGTGATTTCTTGTTCTGTGGTAGAAGTGAGATTAAATGCATCATAACTAAAATTATCAATCGATATATTATATTCTGTCTTTCCTTTTTTTATCTAAAATATTATTTGCTAAGTCTGATCCGACTGTGGAGAAGAATTTATTGAAACGATTTGCGATTTTTTTTAATGATTTGTTTTATCTAGTGTTTGGTCTGCAATGGTTATTTTATTTATAGGTGCGGTAGTTTTGTTAGTATAGCAAATCTCTTTGACAATCTTCAAGATTTGTTTATTGTCATTGGCAGCTTCCTTGATCTGTTTCCTATAATATTCGCCTCTAGCTCTGTAGATAATTTTTTTACAAGCATTTCTGTATCGTTTGTAAAATAGAAGAGATTCGTGATTATTGGGGTTGTTTTTACAAAATTTGTGAAGTTTATTACGCTTGTGAATACAGTGTAGGATGCCATTTGTTATCCAAAGCTTAATTTTAATTTTGCTACTACTCTGTTTGTCGTTAGTGTTGGATGTGGAACTATTCAAATGGTTATATATGGTGTCGATAAGAAATTCGCACGCTATGTTTGGGTCGGTGATTTTGTAGAAATTTGACCAGTTTTCCTTGGAAACCAGTTTGAATAGAGTGTCATAGCAGATTTTCTTCGTGGGTAGTTTAGATGCAGGTAATTTTTTAATAACATGTGAAAGAGAGGTGATAGTAGCGTAGTGGTCTGTAACCGTGCATTGGTATATGAGAGATTCGGTATTCAATTTACATTTATCAAAAACATGGTCAATGCAACTGACGCATAATTCTGATACCCGAGTGGGGCCGTAATAGCTAGAATAAAACCTTGTAGAGTTGATAAGTTCATGTACTCATTTGCTTGGGAATGCATCGCATTTATGACATTAATATTAAGGTCACAAATAATTGGAACATTTTCACGATCACTCATACAAAATAAGGATTGATTGTGAGTTTAAGAATGGTGTTATATTAGACGCACTCGGTGATCGGTATATAGATAATATCGTTACACTATTTTCTATTTCAAGTTTAAGACAATTTGAATTTGTGATTGAGATTTCTTCAACTGAGTGTTTTATGTGATTTTTGATGTATATGATTACGCCATCATTTTGAGATTTATTATTCTGTGTGCTGTATTGATTAGTCTTTTATAGTTTTTGGAATAAAGTTATCTTTGATCCAGCATTCGGTCAGAATAAGTAAGTCAAAATCTGAATCAAGGTCTGTGAGTAGTATAAGGAGTTCATTGAAATTTTTATTAATTGATCTGATATTCATGGAGAATATTTTAAAGTTTGATTGATTTAAGATTTGTCGAACTTCTATAGCATTATTTGTTTCGGTACATGGAATCTGTGAGATGTTGTCTAACACATTCGTAATGTCTTCCATCGTTCCAAGTTACTAAAGTATGAAATAATAATGTGTCAAAAGTTAGTTCATTGGTAACAGTAAATTAATAACATAGTGTGATGTTCTGTCACTGTAGTATCTCTTATATTTACTACACTTTTAGATGATTGAAACTCTCAAAGTTCGTTTACAGATTTATTACGATAAATGCTTATAACAACAACCGAGCTGTACAGTAGAGGTTGGTAACGTGTGCTCGCTAGTGGGGTGATTTCTCGTCTGTCTCTGTCGCCGCTCCGTCAGCGCCCGTAGTCAATGCTATCGGCTCGGAAGCGCTCGGCCTACCCGAGCAGTTCCGAACCGCTTGTACAGCGTTGCCAGACACTGCACATAGTAAGTTAAATGTATATATATAGAAAGTGTTGGTTGCAGAATAACTCAAATAAAAAAGTATATTAGGAAAAAAGATATAGGTATTACGACTATTGTCATTAGATTTAGAAGTATGAGGCACAAAAGTTGAAATTTTTTCCGACGCTTTAAAGCAAATACAATAATATTAAAAAAATATGCATTTGGTCGTCTTTAAACAATTTTAAACTATTAGGAAAAAATAAATTTACCAATCCCAGGAACATTAAATGCCACTGTAGTGGTACGCCACTACTTGATTCGAACGGCATTCTAGAAGTTTCGGCTTTTTCCAAACAAGCTTCTTGGATGTTCTTTTATTCTTGTTAATTTTGTTTTGGCAATATCTACATAGCAACCAAATGTTCGAGATCACCTTATAAAACCGGCAGCGTGAAGGAACTCGTTAGTCAGACAGTCATCAATCCGCCGTCAGTTTACCAAATCAAAACTATGTTTTTAATTTTTTTATAAAATAATTCTATCAATTTACAGTATAATAGTATTACCGAGTATAATCTATAATGATAACTAAAATAATTCATACAATTAGTTATCAGGGCCTTTGATTTCTTTAATGTTCCTCTTATATAGAAGCTGGCGCTTGTGTCTAGAGAATTTACTCGAGATATCTTATAGGGTTATCTATCATATTATGTATTATTATATTAAAAAATATTATTTCTTATCCAAAAGTATTATTAAAACGCTGACAGCCCTGAATTACTAAAGCCAAATTGCGATACCTGTCCAGATATACCAAGGAGAATTAATTTCGAAGGTTACAATAAACTCACTACTAATTACTCTATTATAATATTTTGCTTACAAGTCACTTTTTTATGCATATTAGTATTCTTTTTAAATAAAATAAACATGTTATTATAATACCCTATACCTAAATAGAATTTATTTAATATTAATTACTATCTATTATAATAAACACCTCATATCTCGATTTATGTCAGGTCATATACAAACCTAGTACTCATTCAACTATTATTACACTAGTAGATATGTCTTTAAATTATGTATTCTCTCACAGCACTTCTATTAACAATTATATCACTTGCAATAGTAATTTTGTATACACATTACATGTTCTATAATTTATGACTTATATTCTCCTGTGTACCACTGTATGGTTATAATCCGATGAACCTTTTTATTGAAAAAAAAAAAAAAATTATGGCGTTAAAATAAATAATTCTCCTTTTCGTGAACATAAATAATTGAAGTAGGAACTTCAATAAGGTTATCCGCCCGTATGAGCAGGCGTGTGTTTCTTCAAATATTTATTTCGTCAACATGAAAAGGGTTTTTCCGTGTGTCAGCTTGTGTTTCGTCAAATTTCCCTTACGAGAACATGAATAACTGCATTCGGGACAAGAAAAAGGTTTTTCTCCACTGTGAGTCACCATGTGACTCTTCAAACTTCCCTTTAGAGAACATGAATAACTGCATTCGGGACATGAAAAAGGTTTTTCTAGACTGTGAGTCACCATGTGACTCTTCAAACTTCCCTTTTGAGAACATGAATAACTGCATTCGGGACATGAAAAAGGTTTTTCTCCACTGTGAGTCACCATGTGTCTCGTCAAACTTCCCTTTCGATAACATGAATAACTGCAGTCGGGACATGAAAAAGGTTTATGTCCACTGTGAGTCAGCATGTGTCTTTTCAAATATCTTTTTAGAGAACATGAATATTTGCAGTGGGAACATGAAAAAGGTTTTTCTGCACTGTGAGTCAATATGTGTATCGTCAAACTTACCTTTCGAGAACATGAATAACTGCAGTCGGAACATGAAAAAGGTTTTTCTGCACTGTGAGTCACCATGTGACTTTTCAAATATCCCTTGAGAGAACTTGAATAATTGCACTCGGAACATGAAAAAAGCTTTTCTCCACTGTGAGTCACCATGTGTTTCTTCAAATTTGCCTTTCGAGAACATGAATAACTGCAGTCGGGACATGAAAAAGGTTTTTCTCCACTGTGAGTCACCATGTGACTTTTCAAACTTCCCGTTTGAAAACATGAATAACTGCAGTTGGAACACGAAAAAGGTTTTTCTCCACTGTGAGTCACCATGTGACTTTTCAAACTTCCCTTTTGAAAACATGAATAACTGCAGTCGGGACATGAAAAAGGTTTTTCTCCACTGTGAGTCACCATGTGACTCTTCAAACTTCCCTTTTGAAAACATGAATAACTGCAGTTGGAACACGAAAAAGGTTTTTCTCCACTGTGAGTCACCATGTGACTTTTCAAATATCCCTTTAGAGAACTTGAATAATTGCAATGAGAACATGAAAAGGGTTTATGTCCACTGTGAGTCACCATGTGTTTTTTCAAATCTCCCTTTCGAGAACTTGAATAATTGCAATGAGAACATGAAAAAGGTTTTTCTTCACTGTGAGTCAGCATGTGTCTTTTCAAATATCTTTTTAGAGAACATGAATAACTGCAGTCGGAACATGAAAAAGATTTTTCTCCAGTATGGATACGAAAGTGATGTTCTAACTTTGACTTATAAAAGCAGGAGTAGTTACAATAGGTACAAGATAATCGTTTTTCCACATGATGCGTCTTGAGATCTGTCGATAAGTCTGAAAAAAACGACGAATCAAACTTAACAAATGCAAAAGATTAATAGAACTATTAAAACAATATAAAATAAAAGAGTATGATTTTTTTATTTCTAACGGACAACATTAATTTTACCTGTTGTCTGGGAACTTCTTTGAAAGCGATCTAAGCATTCTTTTTTGACATCCGGAAGGTCAATGTCAATTTCCGTATAAGTAATTATCCCTCCGTCTTCTTCTAGGGATCCTGGTTCTGCGTTGATGGGTACAGATTCCACATTAATATTACCTGGAGAAAAGAAAAACTGCATTTTGTTTTTATAGTATGATATATGTTGACATGCTTAGACGAACGTGAGGTTCGAGTATCTGAATACTCGCAGGAAGGTTTACCACATTAAATGTACAACCAAGAGCAAATTATAATCAAAAATAATGTTTTTGCGGAGGTATGAAAAATTCTAAGAAACCAGGCGTGAATCGAATTTAAGTGACTGATTTTCAAAAACATGCGAAACTATTTAGCCCTGTATTTGCACACTTCATAAACTAATCATTGATTCAAGCCACATTTCTGAAGAACTAAAATACAGTGTTGTGAGATTTATTTTAAAAACAGAGAATTACTCCATAAGGGCTTAAAATGTTGGGATTTATAACTAGGCTAACCAGAAATTCAAACAATATAAAGTGTATTAAACTGTTATATTTTACCTACTTAAGAAGACAACTTGATAAATTCTGGAACCCACATTATAATATAAATGTACAAGCTGTTGATAGAATACAAAACAAATTCTTACGTTTTTTAAATTTTAAAATGGGTATTCTAGCAATTATGTTGAACAACAACACTCTGTTAAATTATATGAATATGCTCAAATTGTCAGACAGAACAATTTTTATTGACTTGGTATTTCTATATAAAATTCTAAGTGATTTAGTTGATAGTCCGGTATTGCTAGAATTGATAAGCTTTCGGATTCCACAACGTAATACTATAAGTCAGGATTTAATTCGGTTACCATGATATGTATTCCTCTTTGTCCAGAATACTAATGGAGGGAAACAATTATACCAAGTCAGTGGACATCTTCAATTTATCTTTAAACAAATATAAAATGTTGTTAATGAAGCAATTCAGTTATGTACAATAAATAATGTATATTTCTCAATATTCTCATGTAAAAGCCCCGAAATAGGGCGTTAATAAATAAATAAACAATAAAAAAGCAGAGGCCAATTTCCAATATACATGAACCAATAAATTAAGATAAATAAATTTAAATAATTAAGGTATTATCGATGATATCGGTGAGAATTGAAAATTAAATGTGATAAATTACTCGAAAACTTATATAATTTTCTATAATAGGTATTCAAGAATACAAAGATAGTCTAACGAACTGCTTAAGGTGAAGCTAAAAGTGAAAGCACTATTAAGATTAATCTTTTCTACGAATAGGTATAGGTTATCAATACCAAAAATATATCATGGATACATTTAAGCGTGTTCTATCACTTGGCTTGATCGGAATTAAAATAAAATTATTAATTACGTCATGAAAAATATGAGCGCAAACTACTAAATAGATTTCTTTTTCAAGAGTTTAAAATAATGTTTTGTGGCTATGTTTATTTGCTACCACTTTACATGATTTACTTTTTTTCCGTTTTCATTAAATTATTCACAAAAAATTAAAATCCATTTTGGCGCTTACGTAATATTTTTTTTAGTGAAAAATTGTATTGAATTTATGATTTCTTCAGAATCCCGCGAAGAGCGGCACCGAACGGACGTCAGATCTGTGCCAGTATTTTTAACGGTTTCTTTTCTGGTGAAATAATTTTAGCTAGGGGAATTTTTAGTTATCAAACCGTGAGGGAAATTTTGTGTTTTTTTCTGATTTTATTATTTTTCGTGGCCAAAATATTATACCTTTTCAAAACATCTATTTGAAATTCACTTTCGTTTTCTTGAAAGAATGTATGAACTACCTGACATCCAATCGAGCTGAAACTCGGCAGATACACTCGTTGTCGATGATAATGCATTGAAGTGGACAAATACGCATTTATCTGAAATTGAATGACATTACAACAGTTAATATACTCAATAAATGTTGGTCATACCAAATTGGGATTTGGCTCATTTATTAGCATGGTTGACCCCAGTCCCTGGGGAGGAAGTTTTGTTATTTAGTAAAATCTAGATATATATTTATTAATAAAATCAAATGTATTTATACCAAAAAACAACGTTTTTAACAGATTAATTTTTTAAATCTCGTAATACTACTTGATAATCGATGTTTTTATTCCGTGTTTACCAGAGTTAATGATTTATTTCTCATGGAATAATGCTTTCCGTTTGTATTAATAATTACTAATGATGTGTTTTTATAGGTCCATAATTGAAAATGGTGGGTAAAAACAAAACAAATATCCAAATGTAAGCAAGCTAAGAAAACGAAAAAATATTCTCAGGAAATGTGGACTCGCGTTATAACAGTACAAAAGGTGGGTAATCTAATTTATGGTTTTGTTTAGTTATATTTCATAAGACGAAATTTAGCTAGCAAAATTTGTTTATATATTGTTATTGCGACCGCACTATTTTTTATATTACCACATTATTTCTTATCCAAAAGTATTATTAAATCGCTGACAGCCCTGAACTATTAAAGCCAAATTGCGATACCTATCCAGCTATACAAAGGAGAATTAATTTTAAAGGTAACAATAAACTCACTACTAATTACTTTATTATAATATTTTGCTTACAAGTCACATTTTATGCAAATTAGTATTCTGTTTAAATAAAATAAACCTGTTATTAAAACACCCTATACCTAAATAGAATTATTTTTATATTAATTACTTTCTATTATCATAAACACCTCATATCTCGATTTATGTCAGGTCATAAACAAACCAAGTATTGATTCAACTATTATTACACTAGTAGATATGTCTTTAAATTATGTATTCTCTCACTGAACTTTTATTAACAATTATATGACTTGCAATAGTAATTTTGTATACACATTACATTTTCTGTAATTTATGACTCATATTCTCCTGTGTACCACTGTATGATTATAATCCAATGAATCTTTCTATTAAAAAAATGATTTTAAGTCGTTAAATTAAATAAATAGATAAATCTCCTCTCCGTGAACATAAATAATTGAAGTAGGAACATGAATAATGTTATCCGCCGTATGAGCATGCGTGTGTTTCTTCGAATATTTATTTCATCAACATGAAAAGGGTTTTTCCGTGTGTCAGCTTGTGTCTCGACAAACTATACTTCCGAGAACATGAATAACTGCAGACGGAACATGCAAAAGATTTTTGTTCACTGTGAGTCTCCATGTGACTCGTCAATCTTCCCTTAAGAAAACATGAATAACTGCAATCGGAACATGAAAAAGGTTTTTCTCCACTGTGAGTCACCATGTGACTCTTCAAACATCCCTTTCGAGAACATGAAAAACTGCAGTTGGAACACGAAAAAGGTTTTTCTCCACTGTGAGTCACCATGTGACTCTTCAAACTTTCTTTTCGAGAACATGAATAACATGCAGTCGGAACATGAAAAAGGTTTTTCTCCATTGTGTTTCACCATGTGTCTCGTCAAACTATACTTCCGAGAACATGAATAACTGCAGACGGAACATGAAAAAGATTTTTCTTCACTGTGAGTCTCCATGTGACTCGTCAATCTTCCCTTAAGAAAACATGAATAACTGCAGTCGGAACATGAAAAAGGTTTTTCTCCACTGTGAGTCACCATGTGACTCTTCAAACATCCCTTTCGAGAACATGAAAAACTGCAGTTGGAACACGAAAAAGGTTTTTCTCCACTGTGAGTCACCATGTGACTCTTCAAACTTTATTTTAGAGAACATGAATAACATGCAGTCGGAACATGAAAATGGTTTTTCTCAACTGTGTGTCACCATGTGTTTCGTCAAACTATACTGACGAGAACATGAATAACTGCAGACGGAACATGAAAAAGATTTTTGTTCACTGTGAGTCTCCATGTGACTCGTCAACCTTCCCTTAGGAAAACATGAATAACTGCAGTCGGAACATGAAAAAGGTTTTTCTCCACTGTGAGTCACCATGTGACTCTTCAAACATCCCTTTCGAGAACATGAAAAACTGCAGTTGGAACACAAAAAGGTTTTTCTCCACTGTGAGTCACCATGTGACTCTTCAAACTTTCTTTTCGAGAACATGAATAACATGCAGTCGGAACATGAAAAAGGTTTTTCTCCACTGTGAGTCACCATGTGACTCTTCAAATTTCTCTTTCGAGAACATGAATAACTGCAGTTGGAACATGAAAACGGTTTTTCTCCACTGTGAGTCACCATGTGAATCGTCAAACTTTTCTTTAGATAACATGAATAACTGCAGTTGGAACATGAAAAAGATTTTTCTCCACTGTGAGTCAGCATGTGTCTTTTCAAATATATCATTCAAGAACATGAAAAACTGCAGTTGGAACATGAAAAAGATATTTCTCAACTGTGAGTCAGCAAGTGTATTTTCAAATATATCATTCGAGAACATGAATAACTGCAGTTGGAACATGAAAAAGATTTTTCTCAACTGTGAGTCAGCATGTGTCTTTTCAAATATATCCTTCGAGAAAATGAATAATTGCAGTGGGAACATGAAAAAGGCTTATGCCCACTATAAATCTAAGTATTTTGCTTCAAATATTCTGAACATGAAAAAGGTTTTTCTCTACTGTGAGTCTTGATGTGTCTCGTCAAATTTCCCTTTCGAGAATATGAATAACTGGAGTCGAAACATAAAAAAGGTTTTTCTTCACTGTGAGTCACCATGTGAATCTTCAAATTTCCCTCTAGATAACATGAATAACTGCAGTTGGAACATGAAAAAGGTTTTTCTCCACTGTGAGTCACCATGTGACTTTTCAAATATCCCTTCAGAGAACTTGAATAATTGCAATGAGAACATGAAAAAGGTTTTTCTTCACTGTGAGTCAGAATGTGTTTCGTCAAATCTCTCTTCCGAGAACATGAATAACTGCAGTCGGAACATGAAAAAGATTTTTTTCCAGTATGGATACGCAAGTGATATTCTAACTTTGACTTGTAAAAGCAGGAGTAGTTACAATAGGGACAAGATAATCGTTTTTCCACATGAGGAGTCTTGAGATCTGTCAATAAGTCTGAACAAAATTACGAATCAAACTTAATAAGTGCAACTGATTCATAGAACTATTAAAAGATTATGATAAAAAGAGAATGCATTTTTATTTGTAACGGACAGCATTTATTTTACCTGTTGTCTGAGGACTTCTTTGAAAGCGATCTAAGCATTCCTTTTTGACATCCGGAAGGTCAATGTCAATTTCCGTATCAGGAATTATCCCTCCGTCTTCTTCTAGGGATCCTGGTTCTGCGTTGATGGGTACAGTTTCTACATTAATGTTACCTGGAGAAACAGAAAAACAATATGCAAGTATCATATACGTTGATATGCTTAGTCGAACGTGAAGTTCGAGTATCTGAATACTCGCAGGAAGGTTTACCACATTAAATGTACAAACAAGAGCAAAGTATAATCAAAAAGAATGTTTTTGCGGAGGTATGAAAAATTCTAAGAGACCAGGCGCGAATCGAATTTGTGTGACTGATTTTTGAAAATATGCGAAACTATTTAGCCATGTATTTGCACACTTCATAAACTAATCATTGATTCAAGCCACATTTCTGAAGAACTAAAATACAGTGTTGTGAGATTAATTTTAAAAACAGAGAATTACTCCATAAGGGCTTAAACTGTTGGGATTTATAACTAGGCTAACCAGAAATTCAAACAATATAAAGTGTATTACACTGTTATATTTTGCCTACGTAAGAAGACAACTTGAGTACAATTCTGGAACCCACATTATAATATAAATGTTCAAGCTGTTGAAAGAATACAAAACAAATTATTACGTTTTTTAAATTTTAAAATGGGTATTCTAGCAATCATGTTGAACTACAACACTCTGTAAAATTATATGAATATGCTCAAATTGTCAGAGAGAACAATTTTTACTGACTGGTATTTCTATATAAAATTCTAAGTGATTTAGTCGATAGTCCGGTATTGCTAGAATTGATTAGCTTTCAGATTCCACAACGTAATACTAGAAGTCAGGATTTAATTCAGTTACCATATGTATTCCTCTTTGTCCAGAATACAAATGGAGGGAAACAATTATACCAAGTCAGTGGACATCTTCAATTTATCTTTAAACAAATATAAAATATTGTTAATGAAGCAATTCAGTTATGTACAATAAATAATGTATACTTCTCAATTTTCTCATGTAAAAGCCCCGAAAAGGGCGGTAATAAATAAATAAACAGTAAAAAAGCAGATGCCAATTTTCAATATACATGAACCAATAAATTGAGATAAATAAATTTAAATAATTAAGGTATTATCGATGATATCGGTGAGAATTGAAAATAAAATGTGATAAACAACTCGAAAACTTATATTATTTTCTATAATAGGTATTCAAGAATACAAAGATAGTCTAACGAACTGCTTAAGGTGAAGCTATAAGTGAAAGCACTTTTAAGAGTTACCTTTACTACAAATCGGTATAGGTGATCAATACCAAAAATATACCATGGATACATTTAAGCGTGTTCTATCGCTTGGTTTGATCGGAATTAAAATAAAATTATTAATAACGTCATGAAAAATATAAGCGCAAACTACTAAATAGATTTCTTTTTCAAGAGTTTACTATGAACTCGTATAGGAAACAACTTTTAAAAAATACTATTTTATGGCTATGTTTATTTGCTACCACTTGACTTGATTAACTTTTTTTCCGTTTTCATTAAATTATTCACAAAAAATTAAAATCCGTTTTGGCGCTTACGTAATATTTTTTTAGTGAAACATTATATTGAATTCTATGATTTCTTCAGAAGCCCGCGAAGAGCGGCACCGAACAGACGTCAGATCTGTGCCACTATTTTTAACGGTTTCTTTCCTGGTGACATAATTTTAGCTGGGGGAATTTTTAGTTCTCAAACTGTGAGGAAAATTTTGTGTTTTTTTCTGATTTTATTATTTTTCGTGACCAAAATATTATACCTTTTCAAAACATCTATTTGAAATTCACCTTCGTTTTCTTGAAAGTATGTGTGAACTACCTGACATCCAATCGAGCTGAAACTTGGCAAATACACTCGTTGATAATGTATTGAAGTGGACATATACGCATTTATCTGAAATTGAATGACATTACAACAGTTAAAATACTCAATAAATGTTGGTCATACCAAATTGGGATTTGGCTCATTTATTAGCATGGTTGACCCCAGTCCCTGGGGAGGAAGATTTGTTATTTAGTAAAATCTAGATATATATTTATTAATAAAATCAAATGTATTTATACCAAAAAACAACGTTTTTAACAGATTAATTTTTTAAATCTCGTAATACTACTTGTTAATCGATGTTTTTATTCGGTGTTTACCAGAGTTAATGATTTATTTCTCGTGGAAAAATGCTTTCCGTTTGTATTAATAATTACTAATGATGAGTTTTTATAGGTCCATAATTGAAAATGAGGAGTAAAAACAAAAACAAATATCCAAATGTAAGCAAGCTAAGAAAACGAAAAAATATTCTCAGGAAATGTGGTTTCGCGTTATAACAGTACAGTAGACTAAATTTAGCTACCAAAATTTGTTTATATATTGTTATTGCCACCGCACTACTAATTTCAAGATAAAAAAATGTCTGTAAATCATAATAAATTCCAAGAAAGTTTAAAACACTATACAAACCTATCTCAGTTTATATTTTCAACCTAATTTTGGTTAATAAGTTCAACATTGGTAAAAAAAAACATAAAGAATTACTGCTCTACTAAAGTTTTTTATAAAGTTGCACTGAAATTCACGAAAAACCAAACCTAGTCGTGCAATTAACTTGTTTGCGCATTTTTACGTCTTTATCTCGGTACCTATTAGAGATAGAAGGAAAACTTTGAATTGAATTTTTCGCAGAGAATAGTGTGAGAGTTCATTTATAATATAGTTTTTATATTAATTTGTGTCGATCCACAAATTGATAGATTGAATGAAGAATTATTAGTTCATATGAGATGGTTGTGAGTTGTTCCTTGATAATTTCTAATACTGAGATTTGTTTGCTTTAATTGTTATTTGAAATTGCATTTAAAAATGATTTTATAATAATATGAGTATGCAAATTTGGTAAAGTGCATGTAAGTTTTAAAGGTGTAGGTTTTGCATGGTAGTTTATAAGTAATGTAAGTTAGATTAGGTCTCGAATTGGATTTTGTGCTTGGAATGTATTATGATACATAATTAATATATATAATTTTACTAACGCTCTTGTTATTTTTAATGATTATTCATATAAATATATAAACAAAAAACATTAAATTACAGCATTAAAAAATAAAAATTAAACTGTGTAATTATATTAATCATTTATCCCTAAAGATTAAGAATTCTTCGCAGTTGAAAGTCAGCGCGTTCACGACTGCTGTTTTTACAAAAACTCCGCTAGTATGCGTCCACCAGTTGAAAAGTGTTTTAGCAAGCGTGCGGAAGCGTCAACGGAAAAAGATCTTTCCGGGCGCTTCCTACCTATTGCAGGTTCGACGCGCACGGCAAATGTATTATTTAACAATTCCTTGCCTCGCGCAGACAAGACATACAATCTGAGTTTCATGATTATTATTATGGAAGGGATAAGAACAGAAATACTTTTGGCTTTCATATTCCTCTTATACAGGCAAACGCTGTAGAACTACTGATATTATTAATGTCAACCAGACAAAATGGATATGACATTCAGTTTTGGAAGAAATGGTATTTTTACCGGTTTCTACTTTACACTACGTGTAGCGGTTACGTCACCGCTCCTAGGGACATCAAATCATAACCACACTACACGAGTTAAAAAGCTGAATCGGACTTACGAAACTTCAATTAAAATATTGGTACCGCGATACGTAAAACTGCTGATAAGAGAATGTTTGCATACAGGGTGATGCAAATGCTCATACAATGAACCGAGTTAGCGATCCTGCGGGTTCGAAGTCCAGACGCTACTCCAACCCGTGGCAGACAAGAACAAAGGAATCAGCAGCTCAATCAGCAAAGAATCGGCCATTATGGCCGGTTCCCCCCGCGTCACGCTTCGATCTTTCTTCACCACATCGCTACACACTTCACCCTACCTTGCGCGGACTACAACCATGGACTCTTTGGGAGCTGGCCCAGGCTATCATTCCTGGCCAGCGCTAACCTCACGCGCCTAGACCCTGCGACCAGCTCATCGCCGTCTGCGTCTCGGCTCCGCGACCATCGTCGCCAGCCTGTACCTCCCGCTCACCTGCCGACAAGGTCCATCGCACCTTCGGCTACCTCGTTTACGCTAAAGTACCCGGAAGACTCCTCGACTTCACCAGTGCTGAATAAGCCCACGAGTCCGATCTCTATCAACGCGGTGTCGACCCACTGACCCGCATCTCGACCATTCTACCGCAGTCATCGCCGTCTACGCCTGGTGTCATCATCATCATCGATCCAGAGCCATCTTCCAACTGCGTAACTCAACTGATTTGTTATACTGACGCACAATAAACGCTGTGGCAACAACAACATAATATTTTACTGTCTCACTACCAATTCCCATATATGTAAACAACCTACGTGCTTCGTAGGCGATTAAATAGGTCATCATTAATCTCTGAATGCTTACTGAAATAGTTAATTTAAGCCTCTGGTTTACAGACAAAATATTATAAAATTTTTGAGGTAAATAATCATAAATTATATGATAAGTTGTTTCGACGATATAGAAGTTCTGCTCTTTGCTGGTGATATCAAATTAAACTTATAAACATCCAATATTAGCGACTACCTAATTTTACAGTAAAAATATGGACAAATTACCCAATTGTTGTATCGCTAACAACTTATCCCTCAACGTCGATAAATGAAAAAAAAATAAAACCCCATTATCATTTCACCACGTAATCGCTGTCGCCATCTCGGCAGCAATTTTTGAACAAATGTTTTTACAGAATATTTTATTGGTATGCAAAGTCCTTGTTTACGTATTTAATTTAGTCATTGGGTGACGCCATGAACAAGTATGCGTCCTGTCCGCGAAACATTCTAAAATATTTGATCATTCAACATTTTCGTACTTTTACAACTTACTGGTTGTCGGAGAATACTGCAAGCATTCCCTCTTTACATCCTGATGGTTGAAATCTATAACTGTATACGGCATTTCACTTCCATCCTCTCCCTGGGTCCCTGGTTCCACTTTGATGGAAGCGCTCTCTGAGTCGGGAAGATCCATTGTCTTCTGTGATAACGTTCTGTTATATAACAGACATTGAACCCAGTTCAATATACGTATGCACTGAAACATTTGATAAATTTGTCAGTTGACTTCGTTTTGAGGGAACCTTTTATTTGTAACATAATATTTCAAGTCTTGACGTTTTTTTTACCTTGTTACTTTATTAGGATACTGTAGCAAGTAAATAATTAGTATCATTGGATTGGTTAAAAAGATTAATTAGAATTACACTCACAATTTATTATTACACATTTAACTACTTAGTAGTAAGATACTCAAAAAATTAAAATTTAATTAATAAGGGATATTGTATCGCTTTTTTATTCATGTAAACTGCTTTTTAGTAACCTAGGTGCATACCTGTAGTAAGAATTTATCTGAAACAGCATGAAAGAAAACCGTTCTCGCGTTCAAAAAGTGCCGCAGGTTCCACAGAAATAATCTAACTAATACCAAGTATTTTATTAATAAAAAAGTGAATATAACGCGTGTCCTTATGTTTGGTATATTTAATTATGATTTTTCTACTCCCTTGATTGATAAGTGACACGGGATGTAAGTCTACAATGAAGAAACAAAAATGTTCTATCGTCCGTCGCGTTGAAAAAACATCTGTAGAATGAAGAAAAGTAGAAGAACCAACTTCAATTTAACATGTTAATAAAAACGTCGCAATAAATAAATTAGGTTTAATGAAATAACCACCCTTTATACGACATTACTATATAAAAGAAGCGAAACAAAACCTTTTATGTGGCCTGTTAGCAAGTGAAACGTCAGATTGAGACTGGATATAACCATAGACAATATTCTTTTTTATTTGAGTTAGTGACACTACTTATTTAATATTGCACGCAAACAAAAATGTTGAATTTTTAATTCAAACGTTGCTTTTGTATTACAAAGATAAAAATTTAAAAATTATTTGACGGTGCGTTGTTTTTGTATTCAAAAGTTGCGTTTTATACAATCTCAAGGCCTACTAGAGTTATAAGTCTTGGCGCTTGACGGATTTTGAGGTGTCAAGTGATCAAATCAGTGCCGTTCCATAATAGCGCAATGACGGTTTGCAAATCGCGGCAATTGTTATTGATCCTCGCTGTCACTGCTGATTTGTATGTTGTTTTACCGAAAGCGCTTTCGTAAAGAGAGTGATTAGTTTATTAACAATGGAGTTTAGTTGTTCTTCGTAATCAGGCCGTTGCGAGCCTCGCCCTCTGCTGTAGTCAGCCTTGCATTTTGACGCATGAAATCCTTGATTGTGAAACATCTGTATTATTTACAATAATGGACGCTTAGATGGTTTGTGCATGCAGAGCGAATGAGCTAAGATGGAGTGTAAGGAGAATATATATGACGCAAATGTGAATGTTATCTGAACTCGGGGATGCCCGAGGAAGACATGGCACCACCAAGTGAATCAGGTACTTGAGTCGGACCATGTCAAGAGTCAGAATAATAGAAGAGTATGTATGAGACGATGTACGAATGTTAATGATGCAAGGAGTGTGTGGTGTGACCGAATTGTTTGTCGGTCTGTCCTCTCTGCCTACCTCTGTGGAGAAACGGCATGATGGTTAATTAGTTAGTTAGTTATGACCTCTCATATTATTACACTTCCTTTGGCCCTCTTTAGCTTACGGGCCACACTGCGTGTACTATAAATATGAGAACCGTATATTTTCCTGGATTATACTAGGATTGCGTTCGCCTTAAAGAATATTACCTTTACAAACAACCAAAATTATTTTCTTATGTAATAAAGAGTAAAAATAAAGGTTTTTTGGTTTTCTGGATTCTTTTCATAGGTATTTGAGTGGGGATTATTTAAATTTTCCGCTCTTTATGAAAAATGAACGGCGTTTGTTGTGTTTCTTAATATATTGTTCTAGTATGCCAAATCGTCAAAAATGTAATGCCATTTTTAATTTTAGTATTTATTTTAATACTATGTAATTTTGTTCTTTAATGAGTGTTCATAGGAGAGTAAAAGCAACTATTATTTTTTGTTTTTGTGTTTAGTTAGTAGATCTCCATTTTTTTTTTAATTTAATAAAATCCGCAAATATACTAAATATTGTTTTTTAAATGACTAAATGGTGAACTAAGACAAATTATTCAAATAAAAATTACTTGCGCACGCTGGAATCGAACCCCGGAGGCCGTCATCTTATCTCTTATTAGTTTTTTTTAAGATTTTTGAATTTATTCAAAGACATAAATATGATAATAGCGGTCAAGACATTAGATCGTCTTTTCACGTAAACGCGCGAGATTTTACAAAAATCGATTTATTTCCATCACTAGTATACGGATTACCATGATTTAAAAAACAGAGTATCGATAATGAATAACGCTACGCGTCTGTATTCAACAATATCTATGGGACGTAGAAGTGCATTATCTAAGCCGATTGAATCTGTCATCATGTTCGTTCATAATTTATTGCGTTTCTAAATAATTTATTAAAAATATTTTAGTTGGGACGGTTAATATTTTGAGGTGACTAATAGTTTTTAATTATATTTCTTCAATATATAAAGTGTTATTTCTTTATGATACTCAGAAAAAAGTACATTTTTCACGGGTTTGAAATAATGGCATTCGATTCTTACATATTTTTGACGTTTTCATAAAATATATATTTAGAAACGCAAATGTTTACTTATAACAACACAATGCGATAGTGGATTTCATAATCTTTCCAAAACATTTTTTAGAATGAGGCTACGTTTCCCAAGACGTGAGTTATGATGCTTTTAGCAAAACTCGAAAATAACACAAAAATTATCACGTTTTGACAGTTCTCAAAGGCACACATAGTATATTAATGTCTTTGTCTGAGAGGTTAACATACAAGATAATTATTTAAATTAAGATAATAAGTACATATTTCTAATTAAAACATATTTACCTTTACGAGAGTCCAACACTCGTGTGTAGTTATATATATGCAATAAGCAGTTGTCCCTTACAGGTATAGTAGCATCTATTTCCAGCAAGTAAAGGTCATTTTAGCTCAGTTGGTAAAATTGTATTTTGATGTTATTGTTAAGTTTAGTATTAAGCATTGTTTTTTTTACAGATAAAGTACACAATAAGAAAACAGCCTTGTAATTTCACCTACATCGCCAAATCATACAAACCGAAATATTCTGTCTTCGCGGTCACCAAATGCATGGATAATTCAAAGAAAACCACATATTCCAGGCGTGCAGCAAACGCACTTGACTAGAGAATTCAAAACACTCCAAAAACAAATATTGTATTTTATATATTGGTGGAATTTGGAATTAACGAGAGTCAAATTTTGCTTCGTAAACTTGGGCATGAAGGTGGTGTTGTAAATTGTATTTTTTTATTAATTTTATGTACGAAATAAAAAAGTCGCACATTTAAGCATAAACAGTAATTATTTATATGTTCTAGCCCGCTTAGGCCTTGTTTGGTGACCAGATCTGAATAGCCAGGTACTTCCCTCTTTCCCATCTCCTTCCTCTCCCCATTACCTTCCGCCTTACAACATACCTCATTTGGGAATGCCATAGCCTAACTGCCTCCAGATGTTAAGGAGCAGTTGGGACTATTGTGGTGTCTTCACATGAAAACAATCGAAAACAGGAATTTCCTAGGTTACAGTAAAATTAAACTTATTCCACGTTTGAGTTTTATAAGTGCTTTGTTTTTCTATTTTCCAAAAATTCGATTTATTTCGAACCTCGAAAGACGCACGCGTTGATTTGATGTCATCTGCACTACCAAACCGTTCACCGTGAAAATATAAGAATTGTACTGAAAATTAAAAACTTTTAAATAACCAATTTTTTTCTGAATACATTTTTCGCCCGTAATATGTACTTACAAACGAACCCATCATTTATGGTAAGGCAAACACTACGATTTGACCCTAAATGTAAATATTATATATCAAATCATTAATTGGGAATTCAGATTCAGAGTCGAGGAGTTATGCCCGTTGTCGGCCCGCCTTCCCTGTTTTTACGGAAAACTAGTTTCTAAATTCATTAGAATATTACCCATGACTTTATTTGTAAGATAATGACTACTGAAACACGGTGACAAGATTATGTAATTTACATTTTTAAATTAGCAAAACAAATTGGGGAACCCTAGTGACCCCATTCGGATCTAATGTGATTTTTTCTTTCAGGGACGAAAAGGTTAATGAGCTAAATATAATTTTCACACTTTTCTCGAGTATTCGTTCGCAGCAGAGGAATAAAAATCAAGTGCAGGTGAGTATTATTTGATTGGTTTTATTTTTTTAGTTATAAGCTCCGAAATATATATTTTTTTTAGGTATAAGCTCTGATATATATCATTTCTTCAGAAAGAATATTTTATTAAAAGTGTTGAAATATTATAAAGGTGAAGATAGATACAATATATATTTTTTAAATAAATTTTTTGAAATAGTTTTAGGAAGTCTAAGAATTCTCGCTCCCTTACAAATATCCAGCGTTGAACACCTATAGTAAAAAGGGATATCTTCTTAGTTGATTTTATATCGGTGCTCAAAGAGTTGTATGTTTTAGGAGCGATGCACCAGAATTATCGCTGAGCGAATGTGGTTCTAGTTTTTGGGACCTCGCATCCCAGGTTTGATGAAAAACGAATGTGTATACTTGATGTTGTGGAGCCACCAGCTGGTTATTTTCACGTATGTGGGATAAGCTTGTCTAAGTGAATCGTTGGCGAATATCAATAAGAATAAGACCCTGATTTTAGCGAATAGCACATTGGAGGGGTGGGTAGGTTGGCCTTCAAATATAATTCTCAGTATTAGTTTTTGTACTGTAATTTTTGGATAAATGAAGGATTCAGCACAACCACCCCATCTCAAGTCTCAAGATCTCAAGGATCTAAGAAAGCAAAATATATGGCAGAGCCTACGAAGTCTTTTTACTGTGCCACTGATATGTGCTTCCCAACGTAGTTGGTCATCTATGAATATTCCCAAAAAATTAACATCCTTTGATGATTTTAGGGTAGGACATGTGCAATTAATATTAGGTGAGCTTTTAGGCGAATGTATATTGAGTAAACATCACTGAATTATTGGTTTAGGGCAGCTTTTGGGGAAATTATGTTTTCGTTTGGAAAACGTCATAAATTGAGTTTTGTCTATATTAAGTGTGAGGAGGTTTGTGTCTAGCTTATTGTGGTGAACGTATGTCTGTCGGTATGAAAGAGACAGGCATATCTGAGTGAGACAGCATGACCGAGACGTATAAAAAGGCGTGTCTGTTGTAACTCGTCCTCTCTTAACAACAACATCTCGAATACTGTACATTAGTAATAACACTAAATAAACCAAATAGTATGGAGTATCCAAACGACTATTATTTACATCTTATCTGAGTGATCGACACGGCAGATCACCACAGTTGGCGCAGCCGGTAGGAACCGTAGCCGCAGCTGAAAGAACCACAGTTGGCGCAGCCGAAAAAGGAAGCTGAACGGCCGCAAAATTCTTCCTGGAGGAAGAACCGTAGCCGCAGCTGAAAGAACTACAGTTGGAGCAGCCGAAAAAGGAATCTGAACAGCTATTAAATTCTTCCTGGAGGAAGAACTACAGTTGGAGCAGCCGAAAAAGGAAGCTGATCAGCCATTAAATTCTTCCTGGAGGAAGAACCACAGTAGGCGCAGCTGAAAGAACCATAGTTTGGTTATAATCCCACCGAGCACCGCGGAAGGGATTATTGTCGCATAAAAAATAAAATAATTTGGGGGCAGCTTCACGGACAGTATCGGACATTGAAGGAGCATCAAGGCAAGGAACTGGTGAGGAGATTCAAGGCGCTGAGCTCAAGGAATCAGCAGCCGAGAAACCGGATGAAAAACGGATCCAGGCAGCTTGTACGGGGACCCGACACGGGAAGGCGTGGCGGTGGTGACCGGACGAGAAGGACGACCAGGAATCCGGACGGAGCCAGAAGACGGTCGGACGCGGAAGGGCGGCGATCGGCGGCAGCATCAATCATCAGATTCGTGAGTTGAGTGCTGTTTGTTGTTGTTTTTTCTGATTATTGGTAATCTGTGTGGAAATGGAGGGAGTGGGTTTACCCAGGTTTTGTCACCTTAGGGACGGGCTGGAGACGTTCGTGCTACAGTTTGAGCAGTTGATCCTCGTCAATGATGACAAATTTAAATCCGAGGATAAAAAGAGGGCGGTTCTAATATCCCACCTACACACAGACACGATTAATCTACTGATAGATTTATGTTTTCCAAAAAAAATAACAGAATTATCGGTTGAAAATATATTTTTGTTATTAGGAAACCACATTGGTGTTTCAAAGAATGTGTTTAAGGAACGTGGAAATTTTTTTGCGGCGAAACAAAAAGTTGGGGAATCTATAAATGATTATATAGCTAGGTTACGTTGTCTAACAAGATTCTGCAAATTTGAAAGCAGACTGGAAGAAAACTTAAAAGATATTTTTGTGACTGGTTTATTAGAAGGTCGTATTAAAGAAAAAATGTTTTTAGATGCAGAGAAGCTGACTTTAAAAAGTACATTAGAGTGCGCATCGGGAATGGATTCATTTCATAAAAATATTACGTGTATTAAATCCGAGAGTGTCGGGCTCATTTCTAGAAGTAAGAAAAATTTTAATAGTAGTACAGGTAGGAATTATTCTACTTCACCGGCGCGGGCGAAAGACAAAAATGTTACAATTCCCAGAAAGAAATCAGTAGAACGTATACAACAGTTGAAGTGCAAATATTGTAATTTAAATAATCATGATTCCAGTAATTGTAGATTAAAAAACGTGACGTGTTTTAATTGCAAAAACAAGGGACATTTTAGTAAAAATTGTCGCGAAAAAAAACGGGAGGAAGTTTCATCTGTGTTTGTGAATTCAAGTGAAATAAATTCAAGGTTAACAAGAAATACCGATCCCATTTATTTATCGTTAAAAGTTAATAACGGTATCATCATAAAAGGATTATTTGACACGGGTGCAGGAATATCGATCCTATCGGATAAAGATTATTGGGAACATTTTAAAGATGTACAATTGAAGCCGAAGAATTTAACCCTGAAGGGTTACAATAATTGTAAGTTACAGTTACTTGGATGTTTAATTTTGTCAATTAATTTCAATGGTATTACTAAAATAATGGAATTTTGTGTTGTAAAGGATGGTTCAACCACTGTGCTAGGTAGAGACTTCGTAAAAGAATTTAACATTGGTTTTACGGGTTTCGAGACGGTTTCTTCACAGTTGAAAAGTGAAATACTCACGCATAATATTCACGACGTAAACAATAATAGTGTCGATACGTTAGTGCGTAAATATCCGGAGGTATTTTCAAGTAAACTAGGTAGATTCAATAAATTTAAAGTTCATTTAAAATTGAAAGAAAATGCAGAACCGAAATTCTGCAATCCGAGAAGTATTCCTTTCGCTTTGAAAGCGAAAGTTGAAACGGAATTGAACCGTTTACAAGAAGAGGGAATTTTAGTTCCGATTAGTTATAGCAAGTTTGCATCTCCTATCGTGCCCGTAGTTAAAAGCGATGGAAGCATTAGAATTTGCGGGGATTATAAATGTACTGTGAACCCACAATTGATTGTTGACAAATATCCCATGCCGAAGATAGAAGTTTTATTATCACAAATTTCGGGCGGAATAATATTTTCAAAAATAGATTTACGTCAAGCTTATTTACAGTTGGAACTAGACGAAGAAAGTATGGAATATACTACGATTTCTACACATTTAGGATTATTTAAATTCACTAGGCTAGTGTTTGGGATTAACAGTGCACCGGCAATATTTTGTAGAACTATAGCTTCATGTCTACAAGGTTTGAAGAAAACAGCGGTTTTCCTGGATGATATTATGGTTACAGGAGAAACGATAGAGGAACATAATGCTAATTTAAATGCAGTTCTTAATAGGTTAAAAGATTGCGGTTTGTGCGTAAATATTCAAAAGTGCAATTTTAACGCTTCATCGGTATGTTTCTTAGGGTTTGAAATCTCGAAGGAAGGGATTAAACCTATGGAAGATAAAACGAACGCAATTAGTAAAGTCGCGCAACCAAAAGATTTATCAGAGCTACGCAGTTTTTTAGGAATGGTAAATTTTTACCGATCTTTTGTGCCAAATATGTCTATGTTATTAGATCCTTTGCACAAATTATTGAAAAAAAATACGAATTTTGATTTTAATCAAGATTGCGTAAAAGTTTTTAATAAAATAAAATTAATTTTATGTGATAATCGAGTGTTAGCACATTACGATCCAAATGTTACTTTGAAGGTAGTTACGGACGCCTCAACGAAAGGTTTGGGTGCAACATTGTTACATGTGTATGAAAATAATTTACAAAGACCTATTTCTTTTGTTTCTCGTAAACTGACAGAAGCGGAAAAGAAATATTCAATTTTAGACCTCGAGGCTTGTGCAATTGTGTTTGCTTTTAAGAAGTTTTTCGAGTACATTTACGGAAGGGAATTCATTCTAGAAATAGATAATGAACCTTTATGTAGAATTTTTGGTGAAAAAAAAGGAATTCCTGTTTTAACTTGTAATAGATTACAACGTTATGGTGTAATTCTCTCATCTTTCAATTATAAAGTTCAATACGTAAAATCAACATTAAATTGTTCGGATTACTTATCTCGCGTACCTGTAGGAGATCCTGTTGAGGAAAATAATAACTTTGATTCAAGAATTTTGTGTTTATTCAAAAATAATAGCGAGATGCCAATAGATGTTGAGGAAGTTAAAGCAGAATCTAATACGGATAAATTATTATTAGAGATAAAAAATTATCTTAGAACAGGGTGGCCAAATAAAGTCAATAAGGATGATTGCAAATGGATTTATTGGATAAAAAGGAACGATTTATCAATAATTGATGATTGTATTTTCTGGAACCATAGGTTAGTAATTCCAATAAGTTTAAGGGATAAGATATTAAGCTTATTGCATAGATCTCATCTAGGGATTGCCAAGATGAAAGGGCTAGCTAGAGGCTATTTTTGGTGGCCAGGGATTGACAGTCAAATTGAATTTTTAGTTAGAGAGTGCGGAATTTGTGCGGAAATTCAACCATCACAACCCAAGAGTGAGTTAACTCCATGGCCGATAACGGAAGAAATTTGGAGTAGGGTTCATATAGATTACGTAGGGCCTATCGGAAATAAATATTTTTTGGTAATCATAGATTCAACCTCAAAATGGTTGGATTGCGTGGAAGTAAATTCACCTAACTCAGATAATACCATTAAAATCTTAAAGAGATTATTCAGTTATTTCGGTAGTGTACAAACCTTAGTTTCTGATAATGGAGCAGCATTCATGTCAGCAGACTTTAAACAGTTTTGCGAGAGAAATGGCATTAAACATTTAACAACACCTATAAATCATCCTCAATCAAATGGATTGGCAGAGAATGCAGTCAAAACGTGTAAAAATTTTTTAAAGAAAATATTGTTAGAAAAAAAATTTCAGTCAGGTTATAATGAGAAGTTAGAATGTTTTCTCATAGATTATAGGAATGCACCACACTGTACAACAGGGTTAGAGCCAGCAGTTGTAATGTTTGGTAGAAGGTTAAGGTCAAATTTGAATAATTTTATACCTAGAGGGGGGAAGGTAAAGGAAAATGTGATTGATAAAGATACCAAAATGAAAATGTCAAAATGTCAGGAAAATCAGAAATTCTATTATAAAAGGAATAACAAAGTATCTACGAATTTTAAGATTAATCAGAAAGTTATGGTTAGGGATTTTAGAGACCAAAACAATGATAAGTGGGTACCAGGGAAAGTACATAAACGTTTGGGAAATAAACTATATTTAATTGAGGTTAAATTGAATGATAAAATCATGTACTGGAAAAGACATTTTGATCAATTATCCAAACTGTGTGTATCATGGGAAAAGAACCCTAGTATTTTAATCCCTGAGTCTGAGACGAGGAGGCTATCGTTCGATGAGTACGATGTCTCCGACTTTGTTTCGGATGACAATCTAACGGGTGACCCTCTTTTTCCTTCCAGCTCCAGTGAACCCGTGGCGTCAACGTCGGGGAACTGGAAGGAGCGCCTTCGACCAAGGACAGAGAAATCAAAATAAGCAGCAGTCAACTCTCCGAATCAACATGGTTATAAATAAAAAAGAAAATGTTGTAAAATAATAATTAAATGTGTATGTATGTTTTATAATTATTATTATGATAATCATGTTGTGTTACTGTCTGCTGATTTAAGTGTGGAGGGATGTGGTGAACGTATGTCTGTCGGTATGAAAGAGACAGGCATATCTGAGTGAGACAGCATGACCGAGACGTATAAAAAGGCGTGTCTGTTGTAACTCGTCCTCTCTTAACAACAACATCTCGAATACTGTACATTAGTAATAACACTAAATAAACCAAATAGTATGGAGTATCCAAACGACTATTAT
Organism: Hesperophylax magnus; assembly: GCA_026573805.1. Classification (NCBI taxonomy): domain Eukaryota; kingdom Metazoa; phylum Arthropoda; class Insecta; order Trichoptera; family Limnephilidae; genus Hesperophylax; species Hesperophylax magnus. The sequence continues at coordinate 4,008,229 of JAIUSX010000179.1, read as the reverse complement.
TTACATCTTATCTGAGTGATCGACACGGCAGATCACCACACTTATGTTTTATTTTAATTAGGTCAATATTAGTTTTGTTAGTAACTGCTAGCCATGTTTCGTCTTCAAATATTAAGACTGTATCATTGGCTAGTGATAATATCTTACCTCCAATATCCATAGTACATCATGATTATATGTATATAAGAAATAGAATTGGTCCTAGTACACTGCCTTGAGGCACGCCGAAGGACATTGATAATTTTTTGCTTAAATGAATTTTGTCAGATTGGATAAGAGTTTGTTGAATTTCGTTTGTTAATTGAATTGAGTTTTCAAACCAAGTGTAGGGTACCCCTGTTATTCCGATCTGTTGAAGTTTTGTAAGCAGTAAGGGGTGGGATACCGTATCAAACGCTTTTGCGAGATCGAAATAAAACTGCTAATGGTTTGCGACCAATGTCGAGATTATGTGAGGGCGGCTATTGCTTCTGAAGTACTCTTGCCTTTGCGGAAGCCATATTGGTTATCCGATAGTATTTTGTTATCTTCAAGAAAATCACCGCTTTTACTATGATTTTATATACTGTGCTATGTTAAGATATGGGTCGGTAGTTATTAAATTAATTATAATGTAAAATATTTTTTGCTAAGTTAGGTCTGATATTGGACAAAAATTTATTGAAATGGTCCGATATTTTTTCAGGGTCAGAGTTGTCGTGTATTGATTGACCTTCGATATTAATCTTAACCATGGGTGAGTTGGTTTTATTAATATTGGCAATATCTTTAATAAAATTCCAATGTTTTTGTCGTTGGAAGCTTCACTGATTTGTTTTTGGTTGTATTCCTTTTTAACGCTGACAAATATTTTTTTACAGTTGCTTCTATAGCGTTTGTAGAATAATAGAGATGCATAATCGTTGGGATTTTTTTTACAGACGCTGTGAATCTTATCACGCTTTCTGATACAGTGAAGAATATCAGCAGTTACCCTTGTTTTCAGTTTAGCGTTGGATCGTTTTTTTTAGTTTTGATGTAGGATATGGCAGTGCTCCGCAACCTTTTATCACCTACGACACACCAAATTTCTTCCTAGAATTCCGCGGCACACCAAAAGCTAAAATATATAGATGTGAAATTGATACACAAATTTTACAATAATTTCTTGTTTTTTTTATTTGAAAAGTATACATACATACATATAACTATAACATTTTTATTTTTACGCAATCTTTATAACTATTATAAAATAATAATAAATTAATGAGCGATTAATTGTTAAATTAACCTGCGCTTGTTTCAATGAACACAAAAGTTTTATATTCGGCTCGATTTTTACAACGCAACCCGAAGTTCTTGGTCAAGACCTTTTAAGCATGACCGCTTATCATTTTTAATTAATACAAGCATTGAAAAAATTTGCTCACATAAATATGTCGTTGAAAATGGAAGTAGTGTTACGAATGCTTTGACGGAAATGTGAGGATATTCTTTTTTTAACGTAAATCCAGAAAACATCTAATTGATCTTTGTAGAAGTGAAGTTTTAATGTCATGTCATTATTTGAATCGGGAAATTCCACTCGAATTTGCAGAGGCAGTGCTTCCGTCGAATATATTGCATTGATTGCATAAGGATTTCGAATCCAATCGTATTGTTCCGTATTAATGGAATAAAAATACCGACCAAATTTCATACTGCATACTTAAATGTTGTTGGGCCAGATCCATAGTTAATTGTTTGTTTTCAATTGTACTATGGTTGATCCTTTGGTACATTTCCAAACATCCTTTTTGCATTTCTTTCTGCCAAAGTTCGTTATTAATTTCATTCAAATGCTCGAATAAATCAGCCATGTATGCAAGTTTGGCTATCCAGTAATTATCATCGAGGTGCTGATACAGTATAATAGTATTACCGAGTATAATCTATAATGTTAACATAATTCATACAATTAGTTTTCACGGCTTTTGATTTTTTTAATGTTCCTCTTCTATAGAAGCTGGCGCTTGTGTCTAGAGAATTTACTCCAGATACCGTATCGGGTTATCTATCATATGTATTATTTTATTAAAAATTATTATTTCTTATCCAAAAGTATCATTAAATCGCTGACAGCCCTGAATTATTAAAGCCAAATTGCGATACCTGCCCAGCTATACCAAGAAGTTTTTTTTTTTTATATGTTTTATTGAATAAATAGTTAATACATAATATCAACAAACAAGTCCTGCTAAGCCGATTGAATTGGCTTGTCAACAGGTGCTTAAAGTTAGTTTCAAATACATTTTTTAAAGTTATAATTTACATCTTATATCTACAGAATTAACAATTTTTTCATACATATTAAAATAAATATTTTTTTTCCGATAGCCAATTTTTCACCATATATTTAACCTTATTCATAGATTTACATTGCTTTATAGTGTCAGGTAATAAATTAAATATCTTCGGTATGTTGTATTCAAACGTTCTCTATCCGTATTTATTATTAAATTTCGGAACTATTAACCCGTCATTGCGCGTGAATCTAGTACTGTATTTATGTTCTAATTTTTCTTTATGCTGCGGGGTAAATATATACTGAATTATGATTTTTTGCCATAGTATAGCCTTAACAGGTAAAATTTTGGCACTCTGAAACAGCAACGGTGTATTATGTCTCTGTTTAAAAATATTATGGATTAGATTAAATATTAAAATATTATTTTTGATGAAGGAGTTAATAATTTGTTACGTGAATGTGATTTCCGAGCGTCTAATCACTTGCAAGAATCCCTACCGCATTCAATGTACTTACCTAGAGCTAATGCTAAGCAAAATGAATATATTATCGGAGGTATGAAAAATTCAAAGTCACCGGGCATAGATCTAATTCGTATGTTTGATTTAAAAAAACATGTCGAATTACTTAGCCCTGTTATTGCTCACTTTATCAACAGAATAATCGATACGAGCCTCATCCCCGATGAATTAAAAAATAGCATTGTAAGACCTATTTTCAAAAATGGAGATCACTCCGAAATTAACAATTACAGGCCAATTTCTATTCTCCCGGCACTAGAAAAAATTTTAGAAAAATATATTTCGATAAATTTAGATAAATATTTGAATAATTTGAATATTATAGATGAATGCCAGTACGGGTTCCGGAAAAAAAAAAGTTGTGATAAATTGCTGGAAAAATTTTCTGATTTTATAAATTCTCAACTAAATTCTAAAAAACATGTACTGGTGCTTTTTATTGACTCTTCAAAAGCTTTTGACACTCTCAGCCATATACAATTAATTAAGGTTCTTGAAAACATTGGAATCCGGGGTAAACTTCTCTCATTTTTTAAAAACTACTTAACTAATAGAAAAATGAACGTAAAGATTTTAAATGAAATGAGTAAAGGAAGACATATTAAATCAGGAGTACCGCAAGGATCAATTTTAGGTCCAAAATTGTAAATTATATATGTTATTGTTATGTCAAAACTCTTTAAAAAGGCCTTTAGATTCATTTTTGCTGACGATACTGCACTTGTAGTATCCAATGAAAATCCTATCATAGCTATTCAACAATTGCAAAGTGACTTTAACGAGCTACTTAAATGGGCTCATGATGTTGGTTTAATTATTAATGTTAAAAAAACAAAATGTATGTATGTAAAATCACCAAGCCTGGGAATATGGAATATACCCAAAATAATTGCTCATAATTCTGAATGTATTCATAGAAAAATTGAAAATATTTGCCACTGTGAAACAATTGACTTTACTAACGAATATACTTATCTGGGACTAATAGTAGACAATAAATTTAAATGGGATAAACAAGTGGCTAAAATCTGTAACCAGCTCCGATCTTTTGCAAGTAATTTTTATAAACTGAAATTTGTTTTGCCTCATTGTACTCTTAAAATAATTTATTTTTCTATGGTCAAATCCATACTCAGATATGGCATACGAACTTGGGGGCACTCAAGCAACATTTATATTAAATATATACAAAACTTACAAATTGCTATAATAAAAAAAATTGTACCACCGAATATCTACAGACAAAGAAGTAATCTAAAACTACTGTATGGTTCTGAGGGCCTACTTCCAATAAAGGGTCTTCTTTGGTACATTATTATAATGGATAATGAGGGAGATAGCAAATATAAAAAGCAACCGGTGCATAATCACACAACAAGATTCACTGAAAATAAGGGCTTCATTATTCCAAGAGTAACAAATAAGTATGGAAGCCGAACGCTTAAATATTTAATACCAGAGATTTTCAATAAATTTAATAATTCTTTTAAACCTCAGAATAATGAGAGACCCTGCCCCAAAAACACTAAGCGTTGGCTAATAAGCGACGAATCAATGTATCTCTGAACATTATTATTGATGTATTCCTGAACATCTCAACGTACCTGCCTAAATAATTTGAATATAGGTAGGTACTTTGATATATATTATTTTGTGATATTGTTTATTGTATAATTTTGTGTCATACATGTATTAAAAATTAAAAATGTTTATATATATTATTTGTAGAACCTACAGACAAGCCGTCATGTGTGACAGCTTTGTGGGACTGCATAAAACTTGTATCTTAAAAATTTATAATAAAAATAAAAAAAATTGATAATTTTGAAGGTAAAAATAAACTCACTACTAATTACTCTATTACAATATTTTGCTTACAAGTCCCTTTTTTATGCATATTAATATTCTGTTTAAATAAAATATACCTGGTATTAAACCACCCTATACCTAAATAGAATTAATTTTATATTAATAACTTTCTATTATCATAAACACCTCATATCTCGATTTATGTCAGGTCATATACAAACCTAGTATTCATTCAACTATTATTACACTAGTAGATATGTCTTTAAATAATGTATTCTCTCACTGCACTCCTATTAACAATTATATCACTTGCAATAATAATTTTGTATACACATTACATGTTCCGTAATTTATGTTTAATATTCTCCTGTGTGTGTGGTACATGCTTATAATTCGATGAATCGTTCTATTGAAAAAAGCCATTTAATGGCGTTTTAATAAATGAATAAATAAAATAATTGAAGAAGGAACATGAATAAGGTTATCAGCCCGTATGAACAAGCGCGTGTTTCTTCAAATATTTTTTTCGTCAACATGAAAAGGGGTTTTCTCCTTTGTGTGTAAGCTTGTGTCTCGTCAAATGTCCCTTACTAGCACTTGAATAACTGCAGTGGAAACATGAAAAAGGTTTTACGCAACTGTGAGTCAACATGTGTCTCGTCAAACTTTCCTTTGTATAACATGAATAACTGCAGTCGGAACATGAAAAAGATTTTTCTCCGTGAGTCAGCATGTGTCTTTTCAAATATATCTTTCGAGAACATAAATAATTGCAGTGGGAACATGAAAAAGGTTTACGTACACTATGAGTTTTCATATGTTGCTTCAAATATTCTTTTCGAGAACATAAAAAAATGCAGTTGGAACATGAAAAAGGTTTTTCTCTACTGTGAGTCACGATGTGTCTCGTCAAACTTCCCTTTCGAGAACCTGAATAACTGCAGTCGGAACATGAAAAAGATTTTTCTCCACTGTAAGTCGCCATGTGTCTCGTCAAACTTCCCTTTCGAGAGCATGAATAATTGCAGTGGGAACATGAAAAAGGCTTATGTCCACTATGATTCTGCACATGTTGCTTCAAATATTCTTTTCGAGAACATAAAAAAATGCATTTGGAACATGAAAAAGGTTTTTCTCTTCTGTGAGTCACGATGTGTCTCGTCAAACTTCCCTTTCGAGAACATGAATAACTGCAGTCGGAACATGAAAAAGGTTTATGTCCACTGTGAGTCAGCATGTGTCTTTTCAAATATCTTTTTAGAGAACATGAATATTTGCAGTGGGAACATGAAAAAGGTTTTTCTGCACTGTGAGTCACCATGTGACTCGTCAAACTTCCCTTTCGAGAACATGAATAATTGCAGTGGGAACATAAAAAAGATTTTTCTCCAATATGGATACGCAAGTGATGTTCTAACTTTGACTCGTAAAGGCAGGAGTAGTTACAATAGGTACAAGATAATCGTTTTTCCAGATGATGCGTCTTGAGATCTGTCGATAAGTCTGAAAAAATACGAATCAAACTTAATAAGTGCAACTGATTCATAAAACTATTAAAAGATTATGAAATAAAAGTGTATGAATTTTTATTTGTAACGGACAACATAAATTATACCTGTTGTCTGGGTACTTCTTTCAAAGCGATCGAAGCATTCCTTTTTGACATCCGGAACGTCAATGTCAATTTCCGTATAAGGAATTATCTCTCCGTCTTCTTCTAGGGATCCTGGTTCTGCGTTGATGGGTACAGTTTCCACATTAATATTACCTGGTAAAACAGAAAAACAATATGCAAGTATGATATACTTTGATATAGCAGTACTGTCGCATGTATTGCGACGAGCGGTCGCCTAACGAGACGGCCTCTATAAAAGTAAACTGCCTACAAACATAAAATTAACACCATCGGGACCATGTTCCAATACTTTCTGAACTCAACAAAATAGGCAGTACAAAAACAGACGAAGAAGTTAAAACTGAAATTGAAACAATGTTAATCAATATCAAAGATTCATGGAAGCTTGAGATAAAGTTACTTCGAAACACAATAATTTGTCTACAAAATAAAGTGATTCAAAATCAAGATGATTACATCAGAAAATTAGAAACATTGATAAAAAAAGTAACAAATGAAGAAAAAAAAAATAAAGATAAAAGCTGTGAATGGTAGCAAGGGAGAAACCTCACCCAATACCGAAAGCAAATTTTGCTCTACTAATTTCTTCATAAGCAGACAAAATCGAAAGCCTGCAGATGAAATCAAAAAAATATTAAAAGACAAAATAACAGATTTGATAAATCAAAATGAAGACCTAAAAAATGCCTTGACCTCGGAAACTGATAATGAACCAATTGTTGTTAAAAAATAATAAAATATCTGCTAAATTAGCAAATTTCATTATACAAACAATAATAAAAAACGAAATCAACAAAAACCCGGATATTGGAATACACGCTAATGAAATAAAGAAAAAAAACCTCGCATTATCATTAAGGGTGCTGATGCTGGCTACAAGGAAGAATAACTTCTAACAGATTTGATTAATCAAAATGAAGACCTATAAAATGCTGAAACTGACAATGAACCAATCGTTGTTAAAAAAGCTGAAGAATAAAAAAACTGATAAAATAGCAGATTTCATTATACAAACAGAAAAACTAAGAAAAATAATATTATCAAAAGAAAGGATCAACATTGGATTCATAAGAGCACACGTAGAAAACTGTGACCCATTGATGCAATGCTATCATTTTCTTGGTTACGGACACACTTCACTGAGATGCTTCGAAAATTTGAATAATCCCAGATGCCTCCACTGCGCAGAAGAGCAAAAAATACAACACTGCACCAAAAAACAAGAGCCGCCACTAACAGAAAGGGTTATCAAAATGATCACACAGCTAACAGTCACCTATGTGAATTCCGCAAGAAAATGTTCCAAATGCGAATTGAATATGAGTGAGTTGTATTTCGCATACTTATTTCCGCATTTCTTTAAAAATGAATGATTTCTACACTGAGGAATTAGATAAAACCCTTAATTTTACGTAATATATTTGTCATACTTTTAATGATTGTAATAAAATCGTGGATAAAATACCAAATTCATTCACAGTGCTACATTTAAATATCAGATCAATGAAACAATATTTCAATTTATTTTTACTCTCAATTCATTAACTAAATCATGAACCGGACGTTAGTGTCAACTGAAGCATTGACTAGCGAATACAATAAATTTGCCCCTGTGGTGATATCTCACAAAAGCGGCGCTATACAAATAGTCCAATAAATAAATAAATATAATTTTTACATTTTATTGAGTACATATGCATTGATATACAACGGAAATAGATAAAATAATGTAATTTTATTAAACTTTATTTGATTAAAACACAAAATAATTTTGTTTACATCACTTTATTATATACAACCACTACAAGTTTCATGAACGAAGTTTACCTCATCAGGAGTAAGTATACTCCGAAGTCAATAATTAAATATAGATTGCAATTAAAAAGAAGAAGTTGAAAGAAGGGTGGGGGGGGGGTTAGAGTGGGCGGAGTTAATCAGAAATAGGAATTACAATATCGTTAGACGGGAAAGACCAGTTGAGGGGGAAAATATTTTGAAGAGAGTTTATAAAAAAAAATCTTGATAATTATATCTGCTTTTATATTAACAGTTTTTCTAATTTCTTAAATTTCTAAATTATTGATTTGCGATGCTTTATATCCTATGTGAAGTATTTTAAGACCCGAAAAAAACAAATAGCATATAACCATAAAACAAATAGCATTTAATGACGCGTATTCTAATAAATTGATAGATGAAATTCTAAATTTAAAAAAATAAACATAATCTCTTCAAATGGTATATTTACCCTATTTCTAAAGATAGAAATTAACAATGACGTAGAATTCTATTTGTGGATAATGATACTTCCAAAATTATAAATTAAAATATTCCTGGTACTATTCAACCGGCGTTTTACACTAATAAAGAAATGAAGAAATGTATTCTTAGTAATAAAAATAGAGATAATCAAACAAAAAACTCGGGAGTTTATCAACTCAATTGGGATAATTGTAATTTATTTTACAAAGGTAGAACCAATAGAAAATTTGAAGTCAGAACTAAAGAACATCTCGGAGCTCTAAATGGAAATAGTGAATCTGAGTTTGATTATCTTTTGAATGATGATCACACTTTTGATAAAAATTAAGGTCTTAAAATACTTCACACAGGATATAAAGCATAGAAAATAAATAATTTTGAAATATTAGAAATTAGAAAACATGTCAATATAAAATCAGATATAATTAACAAGCAAAAAAAAATATAAACCCTCTTTTAAATATTATCCCACTCAACTGGTCTTTCCCGTCTAACGATATTGTAATTCCTTATTCGGATAAACTCCGACCACTCTTACCCCTCCCCCCTCCTTCCACTTTTTCTTTCCAATTGTAATCTATATTTAATATTTGACTTCAGTGTATACTCCTGATGAGGTTAACTTCGTTCATGAAACATATAGAGGTTGTATATTATAAAGTGATGTAAACAAACTTATTAGTGTTTAAAGAAAATAATAATAATGTCATTACAAAGTGATAAGCTTCCAAAAGAAATCTTCTTATTAAACGCTTGTTAATGGTCAAGTATATTTACATAACTATGTGTGTTGTTAGTTGCATATTTAAATATTCGCGCCAGTCATTTGGTTATTTTTAAAGTCTTATTTTTTTGTATCCGGTCGCCTGCAAACCGAAATGCACCTTACGGTTGGTTAACATTGAGAGGCAGAGTGGTCATTTTTTGCCTGCAGACTCCCTATGCGGAATTTACATGAAATAAAATATTTGAATTCGACCAATCAGAGGGCCTACACTGTCCAGACGCTAGCGTAATAATACTAAAAGATAGTGGTATTGTTGTATTTGTTAAAACCTGCTATTCAAACATCGCAGTGGAAGGAGTACCTATGCAGCGAGTTAATTGCCTAGATAATAGTCTAAATGTAAATAAAATATGTTTTAATATTATCGCAATTATCCGAACACATCGATCAAATGAGTTTACATTTATGGATGAACTAAGAAGCAGTGTCTTATCAAAAATAAATAAACAGAACATAACAATAATTTGCGACTTCAATGTAGATAACGAAATGGAACGAAAATAGTAACAAAATAAAAACTGAATTTATCCATCAAAAATAATATTACTGACCAACACACTTGCATCTATTTACAACAAATTAATATTAATAATCACAATAATTCAGAATGGAATAGTTTTACAAAAAAATCACTAAACCATCATTAATACTAAAAATAAGTACAGAAACGTGGCGTCCCGTATTAGAATCAACATGTGCTGAAACATGCGAAAATATTTTTTATAATATTATATGCAATAGTATTAAAGAAAAAGAGGCCAATTTCCAATATATATGTACCGATAAATAAAGATTAATATATTTAAATAATTGAGGTATTATCGATGATCATATTTCACAATACTTGTAACTAACTTATATATAGGTATTTTACTTACTAATGATACATTATATATTCTGTAATTTTTTTTTGATGACATAAATAAATTTTTTTTTAAATCTCCTGAAGTACCCAATAACATGTATCATAAAAACGTTTCGTCAAGTGATGGTCAGCGAATTCGCATTATTTTTAATGATTATTTCCAATCTGTTAAATCTGATAAAACTACTAATACCTAATACTTCGTTTAATAATGTCTAAATAATTAATGATGATACCAAGAATACAATTAATTTCAATGCAATTGATATAACCGCACCTTAAGTATTAAAACACCTCAGAAAACATTGATACGAAAAAGAGTGCAGGTTGTGATAAATTACACACAATTGTCATTGTTAATTGTGCTGAAAAACTAGTTACTGCTGTAACACTGTTTTTAAAAAATCTTTTAAAGGTGTATTTATTTTATTTAGTGTCTTACACTATGTCTTACACTCGTTCTCTAAACACTATACTTTACGATTATAAGATAAAGGGTGAAACACTATCACGTGTAAATTCCGTAAAGGATCTCGGTGTCGTCTTTGATCCCGAACTGAAATTCTCTGGCCATATATCGCAGCTCACTCAGTCTTGCTACAAACTTCTTGGGTTCGTCATTAGGACATGCAAGCAGTTCAATAACCAAGATGCTATGTTAGCATTGTTCGATGGCATATTGAGAAGCAAGCTGGAGTATGCAAGCGATGTTTGGGCACCGTACCACCAGAAGAACATTGAAATGATAGAGCAAATCCAGAAGAAATTCTTCAGGTATGACTATATGCGGACGCATGGAACCTATCCCAGGTTCATGCACCATATCGTCTTACTTGAGGAAACTAATTCTGTGAGTCTGGAAACTAGGCGGAAAGCAAGCCTAGCCATTATATCTTTCAAAATTTGGAACAATTTTATTGATGGCCCATTCCTCTTGGGATGCTATGATTTATATGTACCAGACCACTACAGCCGCAGTCAATACCATGACTTATTCAGAGTACCAAAAGGCTTTCATGACAAGGGGAGTGGTGCTGTTGAACGAACTAGCAAAGAATTTGGATGTAAATGACTGTTCTCTAAATGACCTAAAACAATTATTGAAAAGTCACTAACCCAAATGCTGATATGATGTAAAATTGTACTGTAACTGGAATGAATGTTCTGTTGTACAATTAAAAAAATCCTAGTATTTGGAAAAAAGTATTTGTAACACCTATTTTTAAAAAAGAGGATAAACATAATATTGAAAATTACATACCTATCTCTAAACTATGTATCTTAAGTAAAATCATGGAAAAAATCGTATATGATCGTACATAAAAATACTATTATTAGCCCCCACCAATATGGATTTTTTCAAGGCAGATCTGTTGAATCGAATCTAGGACAGTTTACTGATTTTGTTTTCAACTCTATGGATAGAAAAAGTTGATTCCATTTACACTTTTTTTTTCAAAGGCATTTGACCATGTAAATCACGACATACTATTAAATAAGCTCTTGAAAATCGGTGTATGTGGAAATCTTCTGAGATGATTTTCTTCTTATGTTAAGAATAGAAGTCAAGATGTTGCCTTAAAAGGTTACATGTCACAAATTATAACTATTCCCTCAGGGATACCACAAGCTTCTCATATAGGGCCTCATTTGTTTAAATGTTAGCATTATTTATTTTGTCGAATCAAGATCTCATTATCATTTCAACACGCAATCGCTGCCTCCATCGTGGCAGTAATTACTTTACTAGTTTTTCTACAGAATGTTTTATTGATATGCGAAGTCTTCGTTTATGTATTTTATTTAGTTATTGGGTGCCATGAACAAGTATGCGTCCTGTCCGCGAAACATTCTAAAACATTTGAAATTAACATTCAAATTTTTCTTGCTTTTGCAATACTACTTACTGGCTGTCGGAGTAGTCTCAGAATACTGCAAGCATTCCTTCTTTACATCCTGGTGGTCGAAATCTATAACCGTATACGGCATTTCACTTCCATCCTCTTCCTGGGTCCCTGGTTCCACTTTGATGAAAGCGCTCTCTGGGTCGGGAAGATCCATTGTTTTCTGTGATAGCGTTCTGTTATATAACGAACATTGAACCCAGTTCAATAAACATATATTATGCACTGAAACAACAATTGAAAACAATTAACTTCGTTTTGAGAAAACCTTTTATTTGGAACAGAGTTATTCTCGCGGATATATTTATAAAGAATATTAAGGATTACATTTGACAGGATTTGTATGAGCAACCAACAAAAAACTTTGAAAACAAACTTTTCGAATGTGGACTTTCCCTTTTAGCTAATGTATTTGTTTTGTATAGATATGTTGATGACATTTTTGTAATTTGGACAGGTAGCAACAGACAATTAGACGATTTTCTCACTTTTATTAATAACATTCACCAAAATATAAAATTTACACTGGAACATAACGGTAATAACAATTTAAATTTTTTAGACTTAAACATCAGTTTAGATAATAATAAGTGTGTTTTTAACATCTATAGAAAACCAACACACACCGACTGTGTTATACCTTCTACATCACTTCATCCTCTGTCCCATAAACTCGCCTCCTTCAACTCAATGATACATCGAGCCATTAATGTCCCTTTAAATATTGAGAATTTCAATAATGAATTTAACATTATAAAACAAATAGCTCTAAACAACGGGTATAAACCTGACATAATTAACCGTTTAGTTAATAGGAAACAAACCAAAATATTTACTAAAAAGTACATTTATAGTGGAGATAATAACACTCAATCTAGTAAACATCTAATATCTAAAAAACTTCTCTATACAGGCGACTTATCTTTAAAAATATCCCGCATGTTACCAATTAATATTTCGACAGCTTTTTATACTAATTCTAAAGTAAAAAACTTAATTAATAACAAGGGTGTTTCAAATAAATTAGATAAAAATGGGATATACACTTTAGAATGTAATGAATGTAACTCACAGTATGTAGGTATGACTACTAGAAATTTCAAAACTAGAATTAGTGAACACGAATTATGTTTAAAAAATAATAATTTCTTTGAGTTCGCTAATCATTTGATAGAGACAGACCATAGCTTCAACCGGGATAAAACTTTTTTTTTATTTTATTTTTTTTTTTTTTATTCACATTTAAACCCGCTAAACTACTTATGTAGTTTGTCAGCAGGGACATAGAGACAACATTTATAAAATCATAAGATACCATACAACAATAAATATCACTGACAGCTGTCGAGTTTTTTCTGTGTCTTACTAGAAACTTATAAATAGAACAAAAAAAAACAGTGTTTTTAAACAAGTTTCAGTATACTGCAACATAATTTAGTGCACTACGTTTATTTATTAATAATCATTTCGAAATCATCGTAAATATTCACCATTATTATAAAATTTATAAATCAATTTGTTTAATAATCAATTGTGCACAGTGTTCCCTACGTCTCGCTCTAACAAGTAACAGGATAAGGTATTCTCTCCCTCGCACTTACTGGATAACACTTGTGGACGCTCCCGCTACCTACTTGAGTTAATTACCTGTACATTGCGAGCAGGGTTGTCACTCATATTATTTTCTTATAAAAAAAAATTTAAAATTTAACTTTCGAAATGAATAATAATGAAGCAATTGCTTTCCTAAACAAAGCTAAGGAGGAGATTAATAGCATCCACAATGCCATTACCGATCCTGTCTTAAAAATAACAAAAGACCAAATGGCAAAAATACTCAGTAAACTTTCTAATCTATCTGGAACTATGCAAGACCTAGGAGTAACTGTTGGAGTTCTTGAAGGAAAAGTTATGACATTCGAAAAAATCATTGAAAAGAAAGTATTACCACAGGAAACAACGCCAATTTGTGAGGTGCTCGCTGAGATAGAGGAACGCAAGACCCGCTCGAAGAACATAATTTTACTCAACGTCCCCGAGTGTAATTCGAACTCAACTACAGTGAGCGTCTTGGAGGATGGAAAAAAGGTATTAGCAGCTATTAGTGAAATTAATAGCGAGTTCAATCTAGAAGATGTGAAAATTTACAGGCTCGGAAGTAAAATTCCAAACAAAACCAGGCCAATTAAATTAGAATTTGATGAAGTCAAACAGGCGAAACTAATACTCTTTAACAAAACTACTCTGTCCAATGGAATTATAATCAAACCTGACAGGACACTACAACAAAGAAATCACTTAACTGACCTCTGGAAGGAATTAGAAGAGAGGAAAGAAAAGGGCGAAGTCGATTTACGAATCAAACATTTCAACGGAATTCCCAAAATCATCAAAACCCAAGCAAAAAACTAAAAAACAAACAGAACAGATTTTCTAGACTTACAGGATATTATCAAAATGTACGGGGAATGCGTACAAAATTGCACCAACTTAAAACTAACTCCCCAATCTTCTCACACGATATTCTGTTTTTAACTGAAACATGGTTAAATGCTGATATCAGCTCGTCAGAATTAGGCCTACATCAATATACCACATATCGTTCTGATCGAAATTCTATTACGAGCAAAAAGTCTAACGGAGGAGGTGTGATGCTGTGCGTATCCAAGAATATATCATCTACTAAATTACCGGTAAAACACAAAAGTGTTGAACAAATTTTTGTATTGCTCAATATACCTAATGGAAAAATTATTATTGGCTGTGTCTATATCCCACCTGCATCGGATTTGCAAACGTATAAAAATCACAATGAGGACATAGAAGTACTCAAATTCAAATATCCTAAAGCAAAATTCATTATTGCTGGTGATTATAACCTTCCTAACTGGACCAGCCAAGATGACAACGGACCTGCTACAAACCAAGCCGATTTACAGTGTGCTAAATGTAGTGAAATTCGTGATATGTCTTTATTTTTGGGACTAACTCAATCAAACAAGATTTTCAACTTTAACAATCGAATGTTGGATTTAGTGTTTTCAAGTGATTCGAAAATAGTGGTTGAGCTATCCGACGAATTATTATTACCATTAGATCAACACCACCCACCGTTGGACATTATCATAACAAATAGGCCTTTAACATCTTCAAAAAAAACAAGTGTCCCATCGTATAACTTTTCCAAAGCTGAATACCATCATATTACGGAGTACCTTGCCCAAACAGATTGGTCCTTTTTAGATGAGGAAAATAATATAAATGATCAATTAGAATACTTTTACTCGATTTTAAATACCTCTATAGAACAATTTGTTCCCAAGGTTAGCTTTACATCATCTAATTATCCGAAATGGTTTACAAGGGAACTAACTAATTTAATTAATAAAAAAAAATGTATCCACAGAAAATATAAACATACCAGAAATTCTAACGATTATATAGCATTTACTAAACTACGTAAACAATGTAAAGAATTATCAATAAAGTGCTATAGTGACTATGTTAACGTAATTGAAAATGAGGTACATCATCACAATGTGAAAAAATTCTGGAATTTTACTAAATCTCAACGAAAAGACAACTGTGGATATCCTAATAGCATGTTCTTTAAAGAAAAATGTGCCGACAGTATTGAGGGTATAGTTAATCTTTTTGCTGACTCATTTAAAAGTGTCTACGACAAAGATATTCCCATCAAAGCAGTCTCCAGTACGTCAGTGGAAGAGTCATTAAACCTAAGTCAATGTTTCATAAAATTAGATTCCATAGAAAGAAGCATAAAAGCACTAGATAGTAATAAATCTGCTGGACCGGATGGTATTCCTCCCATATTTTTAATAACTTGCATTGATAGTTTGATATATCCCTTACATAAACTTTTTAACAAATCCTTAGCGTCTGGCTGTTTTCCGGCTCTGTGGAAAAAGAGTTATTTAACGCCCATTCATAAAAAAGGCGACAAAAGCGATATATCTAACTACAGACCTATTTGTATTATGTCTGCTTTACCCAAACTTTTCGAGTCATTAGTATTAGATACCATTGTAAAACCTATCAACAATATTATTGTTCCTAACCAACATGGCTTTATCAGAGGTCGATCTACCTTAAGTAATTTAACTATCTACAATAATTACATATCTGAATCGCTCAGTCTGAAACAACAAGTGGATTCTATATACACCGATTTCAGTAAAGCATTTGATAAGGTTCGACATCATATTCTTATATCCAAACTCCGACTGTTAGGCATCAAAGGTAGTTTATTGACATGGATTATTAGTTACCTCAGTAATAGAGTTCTTTGTGTCAGGATTAATTTTATAGAATCCTATGTATTCGAGGCCACAAGTGGTGTCCCGCAAGGGTCCCACCTTGGCCCAATATTATTCTTAATATTCATTAATGACATTGTAAACATATTTAAAGATGTACAAGTCCTACTTTTTGCAGATGATCTAAAATTGTTTAAAAGAATACGAAATATATATGATTGCCTAATTTTACAAGCTAATTTAGATAAATTTTTTAAATGGTGCGAACAAAATATGTTATTTTTGAACATTGAGAAATGTCAAGTAATACGATTTTCCAGAACTCATTCTCATATCTTACATGAATATAATTTAAATAATGTTAAATTAACACCAGTATCACAAATTCGTGACTTGGGAGTTATATTCGAATCAAACTTAACATTCACAGCGCATATAGATGATATAACTAATAAGGCTTTAAAGATTCTTGGCTTCCTTTGTAGAACCCTAACTGATTTTAAGTCCTTGGATTGCATGAAAACACTCTACATTTCACTAGTTAGAAGCCAAGTGGAATATAATTCACCTATTTGGTCTCCTTTCTATAAAGTACACTCTAACAAATTAGAACGGGTTCAACACAAATTTCTTAGGTACTTAAATTTCAAGCTTAAAATTCCAATAGAAAACATTAATTATGTAAATTTGATGAATGGACTTAATTTAATTACGCTGTCTGACAGAAGAACCATTTCAGACCTAATTTTATTATACAGAGTCATGAACAACCTTATTGACAGCCCTGCCATCGTTGCTGCTATTAAACTCTATGTACCGACAAGAAATACTAGACAAAATACAACATTCTTTTGCGACACATATAAAACCAACTATCAGTCAAACTCACTTACCAATAGGATGCATGATTTGGGCAACAAGTTTGGTGGTATTATAGATATATTCCATGATTCCCTTTATAATCTTAAATTCAAATTAAACCAACACTTTGTGGAATCATACAAATTATTGTAATAGATTTAACGATTAGATATGTTATTGTAATGTTTTATATTATATTTTGTTCTTTGTTATTGTTAAATATTATGTTGTTTAAAATGTTTCTTTACGCCATATTCTTCAAAAACTACTTGTATATTTTTTTAAAATTCTTCACTTTTATAACTCTTAGTATAAATTCTAACTCGATAACTTATGTAAAACTTATTTATAATCTATGTAAAAGCCCCTATGGGCGTATAACAACAATAAATAAATAAATAAATTTGAGCGGTACATAATTACATAAATTGGTTAAATTGCAGAAAAGTTTAAATAGCAGCATAAAAGCCTTATATAATAAGCAAGTAAAAATAAATGTATGAACAAATTAGTATTATTGAAACTAAGTTTAAACATTCTAAAATTAATAAATATTTTAATTTGTGCGCATTGGAAACATTAGAAATTAACAAAAAAATTAATTCAAGCATTAATATAGTTAATAAAATACTAGCACCTTGCAAATCACCCATATTGACAATGTTTCCTGTTATGTTGACTCCTCCCTCCGTTTCCTTCTCAACCCCCTCCCCCTCCCTCAAATCCCCTCCAACCAAAGAACCAAACTAAATAAAACCCCATATTTCATACATTACACGGACGTATCGAAACCGGTCGCTAATTAGTAAAATTTATACGTAGCAAATGTACATTGTGAATAATAAAACTCATTAAAAACAAAAAACTTGTTGACAGGTCACTATAAGGTTGCAAATTCACATCAGTCGAGCTGTATTACATACAGATTACGACATAAGTCCTTATTGCTCGCCATACAATCCCATACAGGCCTGTCACACATAAGTGTGGACGTAGCGAGGATATACGCCGTGATCTGCTAGCCAGGCTTTATTTTAAAATAATGCGACCCCCTCTCCTACCAACCGCATGAGAAGGGGCCTGAAAAAGTAACGAAGAGCCGTAATTACAAAGTGACAGCTCCCATACATGAAATGACATTCCGCGGCAGTCCCCCACTTGATTTGACATACTTTCCTAAGGAAGATTTTAGCGTAATGTATCAGCACAACATATAATACGTCCATGCCACGCCCAATGTATGCGCACATAATGTGTCTCAGACCTTATGAGCAGCTAAAAACGTGACATAAGTGTAGAAATGTCAAAATAATGTCGACGTAGTTTTCGTGGGTCGAACCAGTTGTGAAAAATACAACAACCTCTTGGTGTCTTGTATTGACATTTGGTAAACTCAACAAAAACTATGCTACAATAATGGAATTAATATAATGGACGTAAGTATTTCGTTTCCTGTAATTATTCAATGAAGTGGAAATATAAATAAAATATGTAAACGTTTAATATTTACCTACTTATTGTTTAAAAAAACACTTTTGGTCGCTAGATTATACTGAAAAGTAAGTTTTTCAGTTCCTGGAATTGCATTTTAATAGATAGTTGATTAAAATTAAAATCGGCTGTTCACTAGGCGGACATTGATACTGATGTGAAAGTTTTAGGGTTAGTTTTTTACCTCCCTTATTTAAACCAAAATAAATACCTGTGATCCTAAAATAGGTTCTTAGTATGAGTTCTAAAAACTTGGGTAAAAAAGGAATATTAATATTTTATTTTTTATTTTTTTATTTATTTATTAATCTTAAGTTAGCTTACATCTTCGTGTGTGCTAATAGTTTTATAAACATATAAACATGTACATTGTTTGGCAAACATAATCTTTCTTTAAATATTTCAATAAAGTCACAAAAAAAAGAAACATTAATAATTGAGATGGACATTTTTTCTTAATTCATTTTTGAACTTATTAATATTTTCTATCACAGCAATTTCCTTCGGGATTTTGTTATAGAGTTGAACGGCCTGGTACATCAGAGATTTTTGGGTGCTTGTTTTTTTTCTTGTTGGCAATCTAATTTGCTTAGAATTTCTCGTCCCGTGTCCGTGTATCTCGTTATTGTAATTTTTTTTTTTCATTTCCTTAGACATCATCCCTATGTTAATTTTATGTATAAAAATAAGTACATTCAAATACATAGTTTGCTTCACCGTCAAAATATTCAGCTCCTTAAACATGTCTCTTATCCGTGTGTATATGTATTATTCGCATATAAATATGTCAAAAGATGGCTTGAGGAAAAGAAGTCAAAGAATCCGTTTTTTACGAAAAAGTTAATAAATGCGGTATTTCATATTTCTGCAAGCTGAAATACTTACTCTGATTATTGACTAACTGATGCAAAGTAATTTTTAAATAATAAAGTGCATATAAAGCGTATCGCTATGTAAATTTACATTATCTACAATGAGCAAACAAAAATGTACTATCGTCCGTGGCGTGTAAGTATGATTAGTGTTGATATATCTGTAAATTATTTCTATAATGTTGTACAAGATTACGGATTTAAAAGTGTAATGTGACATATTCTGACAATAAACTGGCATCTAAAAAGATCTCAGGTCTAATTTAGTTACTTTAACCTACTTACGTAAGATGAAGCGCTGCGGACAGTTCCAATGTGTTGAAGAAACGTCTGTAGAATGTAGAAAAGTAGAAGAACCACCTTCAATGTAACATTTAATAAAAAAAGTCACAATAATGATATGTTAATTGAAATAACCACCCTAAATGCACCATTACTAAATATTAACCGACGAACAAAAATATTGTCGTGCGAAAGCACGTGAATCAATAGATTGACTTAACCATAGACAATGCACAACACACAAGTTTTTTTTAATTAGCCTATGACGGTACCTATTCGCAACTGTGACATTGAAAATGTTCAAAAGGGTTCTATGATAACTCAACACTGTGACAATTCAACACACTTCTAAAAAGTAATATGAAGTCATAAGAAACGATAAAAGAAATAAAAAAATGTTAAATTATCGAAGGAAGCAAACACTTTGTGGCTTGACATTATTACACAAATGAAAGAATATCTTTGTTTTAAACCACTTTATTACATTTATATACGTCGACCGGTTTCGGTTGGACTCAACCTTCATCAGGACAGTACAAATATAAACTAAAATATAATACAGAGGAAGATAATTAAGTAAACAATAAAGAAAGAGAAAGTATATAAATGTGAGGGAGAGAGCATCAGGGCAGCGGAGTAGGTAGTGGGTTCGGGGAGGGGTGGGGATTACCCAGGGAGAAAGGAAACATCTTTAAAATAGGGCTTTTAGTTAGTTCTATCTGTTTGTTTAAAATTGGGTAATTATTTTTATTTTTATTTGCTTTTGAGATTTCCAATGATTCTAAATTATTGAGACGTATTCCTATTTTATTTTTATGTAGTATTTGAACTCCCGTCGTTCTATTAAATGTATGATTAGTATTAATTAGGTGTTCGGCGAATTCTGAAAAACCGGTATTTGATAAACACCTGACATGTTCTTTTACTCGAATATTTACATTACGCGCGGTTTTACCAATATATATTGCCGGGCAATCGTTGCAATTAAGTTTGTAGATCCCAGAGTGGCTAAACGTATCTTCTTTATCTTTACAATTATTTAAAAATTTGGCTAAGTTATTATTAGTATAGAAGGCCGGCCTAATTTCTGATGGAAGTTTAGATGTGCAACGGGAAGAGAATTTACTTATGAACAAAATTCTACGCCATTGGGTGGTTAAATTATTATTATTAATAGTTGGTAGAGCATTATATAGAAATTTATTTGTTGCGATTCGGCGAAGTTTTTTTGAAAGGATTTTATCAATAAGATCAGAGTGATAACCGTTGTTATTAGCTATTTGTTTTATTGTAAGGAGTTCGTTAGAAAAATTATTATTAGATAATGGGATGGTGACTAGCCGGTGGATCATGCTGTGAAAGGAGGAATGTTTATGTGAGATAGGGTGATTGGAGGTATTATGGATTACGGTGTCAGTAAATGTAGGTTTTCTAAAAATGTTGAAGTTAATTCTATTTTTAACGATAGACAAAGAAAGATCTAGAAAATTTAAGCTGGAATTTATATAAATAATAATAAATTTAATAATAGCTGGAAAAAAAATGATAACCTAGTGATAACAAGGGCAGATAAAGGCAATACAGTAATAATTATGCCCAGAGCAGAATATAACTGCAAAATTGAAGACTTTTTAAATAATGATGCCTTTGAAATATTGCCTTCAGACCCCACTAATAAATTCCAACAAAATGTAAAAAATGCTTTGAAAGACTGTAAAAACCCAATATTCGTGGATTCATCATATGATCAAGTTAAATTTCAGACTAAAAATCCTAAAATACCTAGACTATATGGATTCCTAAAAATTCATAAACACAATAGCCCCATTAGACCCGTTGTTTCCTGTTGTAATTCCCCTACTTTTAAATTAGCCTCATTTGTAACCAATGTATTCAATAATGCCAATGTGTTTTTCCCCAAATACACAATTAAGAACTCTATGGAACTAGTGAACGATTTGAAGGATCTAGTACTCCCAGCTAATTCTAAACTTATTTCTTTTGATGTTGTCAATTTGTTCCCTAATATACCTATAATAGAATGTAAATCTTTAATAGCTAACTTACTAAATAATTCCAATTTACCTAATGACTTCTCTAACGATCTTTCTCGCCTTTTTAACCTGTGTTTAAACCAAAATTATTTTAAATTTAATGATGTTGTTTTCCAGCAACGATCTGGTCTACCGATGGGCGCTCCTACTAGCCCTGTACTAGCTGATATCTTTATGGATAATATAGAAAATAAAATATTTGCATGTAAATCCCCATTATTAAAAAATATTCTCTTGTGGAAACGTTACGTGGATGACATTTTTTGTATTTGGACGGGCACAGAGCGCCAGTTAAACACTTTCCTGACACTCCTTAATTCCTTCCACTCACAAATCCAGTTCACATTAGAGATGGGCATAAATTCCAGCTTAAATTTTCTAGTTCTTTCTTTGTCTATCGTTAAAAATAGAATTAACTTCAACATTTTTAGAAAACCTACATTTACTGACACCGTAATCCATAATACCTCCAATCACCCTATCTCACATAAACATTCCTCCTTTCACAGCATGATCCACCGGCTAGTCACCATCCCATTATCTAATAATAATTTTTCTAACGAACTCCTTACAATAAAACAAATAGCTAATAACAACGGTTATCACTCTGATCTTATTGATAAAATCCTTTCAAAAAAACTTCGCCGAATCGCAACAAATAAATTTCTATATAATGCTCTACCAACTATTAATAATAATAATTTAACCACCCAATGGCGTAGAATTTTGTTCATAAGTAAATTCTCTTCCCGTTGCACATCTAAACTTCCATCAGAAATTAGGCCGGCCTTCTATACTAATAATAACTTAGCCAAATTTTTAAATAATTGTAAAGATAAAGAAGATACGTTTAGCCACTCTGGGATCTACAAACTTAATTGCAACGATTGCCCGGCAATATATATTGGTAAAACCGCGCGTAATGTAAATATTCGAGTAAAAGAACATGTCAGGTGTTTATCAAATACCGGTTTTTCAGAATTCGCCGAACACCTAATTAATACTAATCATACATTTAATAGAACGACGGGAGTTCAAATACTACATAAAAATAAAATAGGAATACGTCTCAATAATTTAGAATCATTGGAAATCTCAAAAGCAAATAAAAATAAAAATAATTACCCAATTTTAAACAAACAGATAGAACTAACTAAAAGCCCTATTTTAAAGATGTTTCCTTTCTCCCTGGGTAATCCCCACCCCTCCCCGAACCCACTACCTACTCCGCTGCCCTGATGCTCTCTCCCTCACATTTATATACTTTCTCTTTCTTTATTGTTTACTTAATTATCTTCCTCTGTATTATATTTTAGTTTATATTTGTACTGTCCTGATGAAGGTTGAGTCCAACCGAAACCGGTCGACGTATATAAATGTAATAAAGTGGTTTAAAACAAAGATATTCTTTCATTTGTGTAAAAAAATGTTACCTAACCTTACCTAATTTACTGAAACCAGTAAATAAAGTTTTTGTTTCATCACTTTCCATGACTTTAAATAACCTTTTAAAGATGTGATGAATTATCATTGTGATGATTTATCTGGTCACCATTCAAAAGATAAAAATCAATGACGTTACAATGTTAATGTTCATGAACAAATCGGAAATATCAAAAATTGAGAATGGAACTTAACTGGTTTATTTTATACTCAACATCTTAAGTGCAAAATTAATTCACCTGGATATTAACTAAGTTAAATAAAATATAATAATAATAATCCAAAATTTCCAAAACCCTAGGTACAGTAATTTCTAAGTAATAAAAAGGCAAGCCGAAGGTATTTTTTGTACTGAGAGGAAAACACCTTATTGAAACACTGGGCGGGTTCATTCTGATAATGTTCAGAAAGTTTCAGCAAAAAATGTTTGATCGCGAAAGAAATTGTATATAATTTTTCACTTCAAAAAAGAACCACGTCGTTGCTAAAATAAGACACCATTTAGAAATCCAAGAACATAGATTTTTAATTTATTCATGTTCTCTATAAAACTACAAATCAATATATTATAGAGAAGATCAAAACTTTGAGGTACATGTAAGTATAAAAGGTCATGGGGGCAGTTTTACTATTTTGTACCATACGTCAAAAGATAGTTGCTAAGCTGTCTGTAAGTTTTCATTTAATTCCAACGAATAATTTGCAAGCTATCAAACTAGGTCTTATTGAATAAAACAATCAAATCAGAGTACAACGTAATAATATTTGTAAAGTGTGTAATGTATGTAAAAAGAAAAATTTAAAAAAAAACTCACACACAAAGTTTTGAAGTTGTAAATTCTATGATATCTGACAACTGGGTGGAATAATTATGATTGCATTGTAATTTTTTTGTCTTTTTTTTATTTTTTCCCAATTTTTACATTAATTAAATATAATTTTATATAAATCAATACGAATAATGGGAACCCAATAATACGCAGCCTGTGCGTGAGTAATATGAATAAGTTGTATTGTACCGAGAAATAAACAAACTACAGGCATATAAAACAAAAACGAGATTACATTTTGTCTAAGCGGTTTGTATAAAAAGTGTTAACAATAGTGTATAGTGAAGTTATGAGTTATAATAATTTATTATAATGAAATAAAAGGTACTTATATTAATAAGTATTTATTTTCCTTGTAGCGATGCTACGAGATTCATCTAGAACATCTCACCCATACATAAAGCATCGTAACCCGAACACTCCAGACATAATGCGAATCGTTCCTATCTTGCTACCTACCCGTCTACGAGCACCTACTTGCGAGCGAACTACCTACAACAATACGTTGCGAGTTGGACTAGCAATATACGCGCATTCGCTAGAAGGTTCGAGCCTATTGCCTATGCATAATTCCAGCGTCAACGAAAGTACCAGAAGTACCCAGACTGAGCGAGTGACCCGTAGTTTACCATCGATCTCGCGCAGCTACTGATGCCATCGGCCGGGCTATATAAATAGACCCGACGCAGCGAGCAGTCAGTCAACGGGACTCCAACGGGAACACAGCGCACTGGCCCCATCGTTCCCGGCCAGTGCTAAACCGGATCACAGCGCCCTGGTTCCAGCACATCTGACCAGCGTTACATCCACGCACCTAGACCACGCGGCATCCTCGATGGTCTATGCATCTCCTGCACAACCGCCGACGAGGTCCACCGCACCTTCGGCATTCCTGTTCAGCAATGGAGCACCCGGAAGACCCATGGCCTTCACCAGTACCTGAGATGTACACGAGTCCAGTCACCAGCAGCGGCGTCGACTCACTGACCCGCACATTGACCAACACTTCCCCACCTGCATCCGGAGTCTTCATCATCGGTCCTAAAATCAACACATATACGGCATCCTGACTCAATAAAACACTGTGACCTTCACAAAATCTTTAATTTCGTGCCTCCTCACGTGATCCTCAAACCCTTGATCGTATTACATTACTTATACTAGTTTAAAAAATTACTTTGACCCAACACAAGAGGCCCTGAGGAAAATAATTTCCCTCAAACTTTCCCGCCTATGTTATCTTTGGGGTGCTGTGTGGAGGGTTTTTATAAGGCGAGGAAGAAAAATTGTATGAGCGGAGGCTAGGAATCTAGGGATTAGTGTGTTCAGGAGTGACGGTCGAATGAGTATTAATAGATGTTATATAAACAAAATATTCTTTAATTTTATGTCTTATTTTAGCAATGAGAATATACACAATCAATGTCCAATTTCCTTCGCGGTTATATTTCCGTGGATTCGATGAAAAATATGAAGCTGAACAAACCCCACTGTTTCAATATGATTGCTTTCTCTCACTATCCCACGAATCGTGGTAAAGACCCGTTCTCGTGTGGTCAATCTTACCAGTGGGTGCTCGTTTTGCGTGTTTCCTGACTGCAACGGTACCAAAAGGACCAATGATGCTAGTTCCTCGGGGCACCTTCAATTGCAATAACGGTAGAATAAAGACAGTTATCCCAACTGATACCTGTGCTCTAAAAATTGCAATTTGCTAGTTTTGTGGAATCTATTAAAAGGACCGTCCATTTCTGCAAAGGATTTTTTCAAAAACGACAAAGTCAGTGGAACAGAGCCACGAATAGTAATTTTTTTTTTTTTTTTTTTTACAGTAATACCGCACAAGAGTCCCAACTGCTCCCGTCTGGAGCCAGTGAGACTATGGCATCCCCAATTGGGGTATGTTGTGAGGCTGAGGGTATTGGGGAGGGGAGGGAGATGGGGAAGAGGAAGGTGGGGAAGTACCTGGCTATTCAGATCTGGTCACCAAACACGGCTAAAGCCATTTCAAGCAACGTTTCAATTCTGAATGGTGGTCTTACACCAGGGCGATACTGAGAGTATCTTCCACTCTGGAACGTGCCGCAAATATACTATATATTATTTTAAATTAATTAATTGTGAAATAACACAAATTAATCAAATAAAATTTATTTGCGCACGCCGGGTTCGAACCCGCGACCTTCGGATCTGTAGTCAAAAGCGTATACCACTAGACCACGCCGGCCGTGAAGTAATACTTCATAGGAGTAGCCATTAAGGTGGAGTGAAATTTTTTTTTTGAGAATTTCGAAATCGACATAGTTGGGAAAGATGCTCCATATATTAAAAATTACAACAAAAATAATAAAAAAAATATATTCACAATACCTGGACATCGCCAAAGCTTTATATTCTATCATTTTCACGATTTTACCTAAGTATTTATAGCTCATGTACGCGAAATAACACAGACATAAAATTTGTATTTTACCATTTATTTTACAGATAATACATTCGTTGATTGTTAGAATGAAACAAATAGTGGAAATAAAAAATGTACATATATTATTTACCGCATTGAAAAACTTGAAAATTACAAAAGTTACTATGTACGGTACTGCATTTTGGTGTTAAAAATAGGCATAAGGTGTCGTGACTCTAACCTTCTTTTTATTAATCCATCTCGCCTCAAGGGTCCACAAACATCGGCTGAGGCTTCTTTTACAATTTTCACACATCTCTCTGTAGCTTGAGTGTGGCAAGGAAAATTCTTTATCATTGGTAGTATGACATCCTCAATTATCGTGTGATCGGTAATGGCTTGTAAAATTGTCTCGTCACTTACAAATTTGGTTAGTGGTGTCTCGGTTATATTTTCCTACTTTATAACATCAATATAATCATCTGCTGAAAAATTAAAAACAGGCACTTTGAAGGTACGAATAAAGTCTGATTGCATTTTCATTTGCCGAGCTTTCAATATTCTTCTCAACGCCAACTCTCTTACGTATTTTCGGTTGTCGTTTAACATGGCTAACAATATATTTTCGTGATGCCCA
This sequence comes from Hesperophylax magnus, assembly GCA_026573805.1. Lineage (NCBI taxonomy): Eukaryota > Metazoa > Arthropoda > Insecta > Trichoptera > Limnephilidae > Hesperophylax > Hesperophylax magnus. The sequence goes on along the minus strand of JAIUSX010000179.1, from coordinate 3,981,028 downwards.
AAAAAGCCATTACGCAGGATTACTGGATCAATAATATCTTTTAAATCACTGGGCAAATACCGTGAAAGCACTATTGTTTCGTGTAAATGCCTTGCACCGAAAAGACATAATGGTTTGGTCTTAATGTTGAACCACATAGGTGCGTAAACTGTTAATACAAATTTCGTTAAAGTTACCATATTTTTTTATGGTTTTAGGGTAAAAATGTCAAGTCGAAGAATCCGATTCGATGTAGTTTAGCCACCTGGATTGTACAATTCTTCCGGGATTTGTTTTTGATAAATTTTCATTGCAGAATCCGGAGTCAATAGTTTTACACATTTTCAATAGATACAGCTGATCTGTACTTAAATCCTGTGTATTTGTCATACTTGGTAATGAACATTGAATGATTTTAAATTTCACGACAGGAAGTTGTTCACACTTATTTAAAGATTTACCAATAATTCCAGTGAAACTTTGCGGTCCAGTCGTGGTTCCGTCGATGTTCTCAAAGAGATGTCGCAAAATGAGTTCGTTTGCTTGTAATTGACAGACAGTCCACTGTAAAGGCCGTTTGAGATATGATTCAAGGTGCCGAATAACACCTCCTTTGTACCCCTTTATTAACTGCAGTTCCGTCGCATCCAATTGCAACAATTTTTTCCAAAGCAATATCTTTCGAAGACAGTAATGAAATAATTCCATTACTTTTTGATTCAGATTTTCCAGTTTTTAATGAAATTTGTCCCATGCACCCACTACCTGGTTCTTTTACTAAACTAACGTGTTCTTCAGTTATTATTTTTCGCCGGTTGTCCTCCATGCTTAAAGTTTTGTCCTTCCGTCCATCGAAGTATAAACCAAATTGATTGGAATCGATTACTAACGGCTTACTAGTAAGGGCAGTTCTTTTCTTCATTCGAGCTCGACGAATTTTACTCCTATCCACAACGCGAGATGTATCGTTCTGTGATATTAAACCAACATCTTATAATACAGCGAAAACAATTGCAGCTCCTGCTCGATCTGAAATACAATATCTGTCTAGTGTTCTGGCCACAACAGGGAAATCTTTCACCTCATGGTGAGAATAATTTGGCTGTGCTTCACTTTGAATTATTTCTTGAGGGATTGCAGACGAAGCACATTTTTTTGAGAGTCTAAAGTTTAAACTACTATAAGGAAAAGTATAATATAATATATAATATAATAGTAACTAAGGAATAGCGTCAGTACCCCGATCTACTAGATAATATCTAGCGGATCGGAAACTTCGCCAAGATGATACGCGATACACTTCACTCTGTTTGATACGCGTTTGGGATAGAAGGATTCGTTGCTGTGTGGGAATAGTTTAACTGTTCCTACAGTCCTACTTTATAATTATATTATAAAATAATAATGTAATTATATCATAGGTAATAAATAAACACTCAATTTTTTTTACATAATTATAAGCATTTCTAAGAATCGGGAGAACATTATTGGTGTTTTCAGTGTTTTTATCAAAAATTCAAAGTTGTGGCGATGTCGTAATTATAAATAAATATTTTTTATTTAAGATAAGTATATAACGGAGCATCAATCCCGCGTATGTCGAATTCTATATTACGAAAAAAAAAATTCTCCATACTAGACCGCTCCACCTTAGTAGCCATACTCCCCTCAGGTATTAAAATTTCAGTAATACTTCACCTGATGCGGGTGTAGAATCACTCTACGTCGTTCTTCTAGGTTGTCTCATTCGCCGACATCAAAATCATTTGTCACACGAGATAGTTCCCAATATTGCCCAATAGTTGCAGTCGTGACAAGAAAAAGGTTTTTCTTCACAGTGGGTAGGTACACATGTGAATTTTAAGACTGCCCTTTGTAGAACATGAATATTTGCAGTCGGGACACGAAAACGGTTTTTCTCAACTCTGGGTAAACAAATGAGTTTTAAGTTGGCTTTTTGTGGAACATGCAAATTTGTAGTCGGCACACGGAAAAAAAACAGCTGCAACTATGACAGATATCGTAGCAGCCGCTAATGAGTCACGCTAGCATTATAGAAAGAGAAGAGAGTTCTATCCACGCTGCCTTTAGAATTGTACGTCTTCAAAGATGCACCGCACGCTTAATACTATAAAATACGAAATCACTATAATAGATGCACCGCGTGCTGAGTACTATAAAATAAGATAACACTATAACAGATGCACCGCGTGCTAAATACTAAATGTTACGACTAGATTGAACATTAAAAACTCTTTTTAAAATACCAAGCTTAACAACAGTTGGAAGACCTAAAACTGATTGACATTCCATATTTGTGACAAAAAAATAATATTATTTGTTTTTTATTATTATTATTATATTTTTTATTTAATTTAATTAACATCAAATTTAATAATATAATTATTTTATTTGATTTTAATTAAATTTAAAAAAAATACATAGAGTTCTACGAATTAAACACAAAAACAATAAATATTATTATGTATCACAATGCCCAATAATCGGTATTTTATTACCTCCAAAACCAGACACATTTACATTACCCTTTTTAAAAAAAGAATTTAATAAATTTAACTTTTTAAAGTTTGATAATGACATGACATTTATGTCAGCTTCTGTATCCAATATAAAAAAATCTAAAATCATTTCTAAAATTTTACTATTAATTAATAAATCTAAGTGCCATGCTTGACTTGAATTATTGTTACTATATATGTTTCTTATTATTCCAACGTAATGAACTTCAGAGCAATAAGCACTCTCATCATTAGGTTTTGATGCTTGTAAAAATTACATGACCTGCATTTGACATTGACGGCTGGACATTTATATCTGTGTTGCTGACCACATCTTCCACAGGGTATTATGCCCACTTGACGTTGAAGGTGATGATGACTACGACGGTGACCCGTGACGATTGAATTGACCACTTGACGATGAATTGACGACTTGACGAACATAATGACTTGATCCTCTTGGACTTGACCCTCTTGGACTTGACGAATGACAGTTGACATTTTGACTTTGATAAGGTGACCTTGGCTGTCTTGATGCACTTTTTTGCTGACAAATCTCTCGCAATTTCGACTGTTTTTTTGTAGCGATAGTGTTGAATTTTGCAGAAGACGTTGACGGATGTGACTTAAATTTGAGCTCATATTTGCAATGAAAATTTCTCTTACTAGAGATTTGCGGCATTTGCACTTTGGACGAATCCTTTGAGATCTAGTGATGGCATTAACATATATACAAAGCATAGTGATATGACAGCCATCACAAAGTAATGGTAACCGGATAGAAGAATCTTTCTTTGAAAAAAATAATTCTTTTAATACAATCATATCTAATTTATTTATTTAACGCCCAGAGGGCTTTTACATGTGGGTGGTACAAATTTAATGACAGTTTTGAAACATAAGAAAGAAAAGAAAGAAATAATAAAAATAAAATTACATAAGTATATGCGAGAAACAAAATTAAAAATAACAAGAACATAAATTAAAAAATACAGCGATTTGACTGGTTTACAAAAATATAACTTCCATTTAGGAATAGTATTGAAATAGGTCTTTTACGTAATCCACAAAATTCGCAAAGTTAATATTAAATATATCGACATCACCTAAGTATTGGTTTCCCATAGTGTGAAACCGTTGTATTGGGGAGTTCGCAATGTAATTGCGCTTATGTGTGTTGTAATGGACCTGTTTGGGGTATAAGAACGTGAAGAATTTTTTTTTCATAAATTAAAATACGTTCAGAGAATAGGGAGAAACGAACAGACTATGGACATCTTTGGGACATCCTAGAAGCTTTATTATAGAAACCTACGTCGGTAATAGGTGTTAACCACGTAATAATTGAAAAGGGGCGCGTTGGGTTTCAACGAATCAGACCATTCCCAAAATCAATTAGATAATTTTTCGCCAATCACGGAGACTAAGGGCGGTCTAAAGACACGATACACTCTAGGTTGATTTACTGTTGAGTTAACCTTGGGATCCGGTCTCACGACGCGTGCAAAGGCACTTGGGAATCGACGATAAATTTGCATTCTAAGGCAGAAACGAAGCGATACCCAACCATCGATAACGAAAAAAGGGGGTGACGGTTTGGTGGGAGAAGAGGGTGTTTTAGAATGTTTTGGTCCAGAAGACATAATACGAGTTGATCCTTGTAGAGAGAATTGTTTACGTTCACTGAACTTCTGAGTGCTGTTTCAAGTGGCGATAGTGAACACAAATTTTAACTTAAGATAGGACGTTTGGCCGAAATTGCCTAATTATATTAACACGGGGGAGATGCAAGTTGGGTAATTAAGAAAAGACATAAAAGTTAAGGGTCACGAAGTCTTTGATTAACGATCAAAATTTTACGACCTTTTTTGCGCGTAAACAAAGTTACGAGGATAATATATTGAAATTCTTAGATGAAGCGAGAAAAGAGTATATGGGTTGGGCTAAAAACAGGGAAACAGTAAAAACAGTGATGTACTGGGCGTAGATCACCGAAAAGAAAGGACCGGGAATCGAAAAGAAACCCGAAAGGTAGTTTAGCTCATGATGGAAGGGGTTTCAATGACTCGGGTAGTGGACAGCGATGGGTTACGAAAGATTACCAGAAGATATGCGGCGGATATCACGAAAAGAGTCAAAACAGGTAGGCAAAGTTACAAAAACGTGTCGGATCAAATTTTGGAACGAATGCCTACGTATGTCATCACCGAGGGGAAGGTATGTGTGTCCTGGGATCACCCACGGATCGTGAAGACACCAATCAAATGCTAGAAGGCAGCACACAAGGAAGGATACTGTATTGCGCAAGCGCTGGACATAATAGGTGAAAAGCTTCCGTTAGTTAGGATAATTTATCGATTATATTATTGATATCAATAGCGAATTCCTCGGAAAGATTTCAAAGACAACGATATAGAAATGAGCTACACCTAGTCTATAGGCCGGAAATCAACCAATATTACGGACACAACACGTGTACGAGAAAAAATAATCAAATAATTTTACGCAATAATCTACATCGCCGTATATCATTTACGGGAGGGCGCTCGGAGGTCAGACCACCGAGTACGCGCCTGCACCCGCCTCGACAGGTTGGTAGGTGTCTACCTCAAATCGGAAGGCGGGAACCAAAAACCCTGAAACGGGATTATGCAATTCTAAACTTAACGGGAAGTGAAACCTCGAATTCATAAAGGCGAAAGTCGCACAAATTTTAAGTCGATTTATTCGAAAATACATTATTAAATAGCGTTGTTTGGAGGAAATCGGGGCTTTTTTCGTTTTAACTTGGTTGGAGTCGGTCTTCGAGAACTTTACGTCGCGACAGTTTTGTGTGCTATCTTTAAACTAAACTGATAGAGTTTTAAATATAGTGAAGTTGTGGTTTTAATATTAATTGGAATAATTGAAGTGTTTTTAAATTTAATTGGGTTCAACCAAAAAGAAAAAAAGGGTAGACTCATAATTAGACAATACTAAATTCACGGGTTGGAGTCTTTTCGTGAATTTTGAGATATTTCGTCACAAAATCGCCGGGGACCTTTAAGGAAGTATACGTGTCGCACTACGAGGAGTACCACTTGGGGCTTCTACTCATACCTACAGTTCCTGGACGTGGATTAATGTACATGTCGTTGATATCCCGACTGGACTGGTAATATTACGATTTTGGGTAAGTGATCTTGCATGAATATATATTTCCAGAACGTTAAAATTGCGACGAAGATGGGGCTGCAACCAGCAGCTCGGACAGGGCTGCGATACTGATAAGATAGTATCACATTTAGAACTTTTTGCTTGCTTCTAACAGCTGTGTTTAGCACGAGGACAATGACCTACTTATTTGTAAGCAGTTAGTGTCGACGCACGATCCGAAAAAGGAAGAAAAGGGACCCCCATAAATCACTTGACGACCGCGTCTGACGACAAAAGTCGTACATTCTACCGAGTTGGCAGCCGCGCAGAGGCACCTCAAATCAACATGGAAGCGACTAGCTGCAACCAACTCATGCTCAAAACAAATAAAAAAATAAAATTAATAATATTTGTATAACCTTATATGTTCACTAACAAATTCCTAAATACCTTTGGCCTCGGCTTAGAACTCGCCGTTGGAGTATGTTGTCCGTAAGCTGTCTTGGGAAAGCACACAACTTCCTCGGCTCAGAAGATTTTCTACTTTCCTCATCACGCGATTTCGGGGCGTCAACGTTGTATGGAGAATCACGAAGAGTCCGGAAGGTCATCCCTTTTCGCGGGGCCGGGTCGGGTGAGAGGACACGAGAGGCAGTATGAAAATTAATGTCAAGTTGGAATGTTTGGGCCTTGGTTCGCTGCGAAGGCGTTTAATTGAACGGGCTCCAAGTCTTTCAAAATCGCGTGGAGGAGCGTCGGCGTGATGAACGAGGGTTCAAAATCGGAGGTCGAACACATACTAAAGCGGGGTTTACCCGGAGGTTGATGCAACTCGACTGGAAATCCCTCGAGATCCTTTGCAGCAGCCTTCGTGAGGTGGATAGTAGGCCTGGCGGCTAGTGGACGTTGAAAGCCCCACCAGAACAAACCTACTTGAAACATGCACGCGTTTAGCATCATGACAAGGGACGCAATGAAAATTCCCCTTTTACAGTCAGTAACGTAGTCCGTCGGAGGAAGCGGGGCGGGGTGATTTGGGATATTCCAACAGGTGTATTACCTCTCCCTCTGACGTGAGCGGTCCGGAGGTGTCAGGGCGACTATAAGAAGAAGTTAGACCAGACCTCGGGGAAAGCCAGACACGTATTGGTTCTTGGGGTTTTGCATTTGGAAGAATAGCGACCATTTCATTTGGGGCAGTGAGGTGCCGACCCAGTTTGCAAACAAAAAAACCTTTTCTCGTCATTCAATCCGTTCCCATCTCCTTTCTCTCTCGTTTCCACTTCCATCCGCAACACCCAAAGTTTACTAACCACAGCTAAATCCATCTATCTAGTTTCAGTACACCATTACAGAGGTCGACGAGGGAGTCCCAGTACTTATGCGGAAACAACACCCCATTCAACGAAGGGTTTAATAGCGCGTACACAAAGGGAGGGGGGGGGGGTACGGTTTTATGTCACAATCTAGAATTTATAAACACGGGGACATTAGGTAAGGACGGGGATACAAGGAAATTGTAGAGATATGATAGAAACTATTAGGTCAATTAGTAATAGGGTCCAGTATTCGAAAGTTAGGTGAGACACGTACTCGTTTCTTGTAGAACTCGCTGAGGGTCGTTGGACGTTTACCCCACACTTTGGCTAAAAAGAACCGGGAGTTACCATGGAAAGGAGACATTAAATAACTACCACCTTATAACGGTGGGCTTCGAATTAACAAACCACACAACGTGAAGTAAAGGAATTTATTGTAGATCAACCCCAAAGCGAAGGCCTTATTTTACTGTGTGCAATATCACAGAGGCGGGGGATATTCAGAGTTAGCTAGGCTCAGCACGATATCATTTTGCAAAAGCGAAACTGAACGCTGGAGAGAAAGAGGTATAAAAACCTCATTCAAGCGAGTTATGACAATTAGGAGGTCGAGTCAACACAGTGTTGCAGTGGAATAGTGTATTTTGTCGTGTTGTTATTGTAGGTATTCGTAAGTTTATGAGTTGCAGAAGTTCGCAACGGTCGAATTTAGAGTTTAGAATCTTGAATAAAAAAGTTGAGTCGTTTATTTTACGCCTGTCTTCCAATGTGTGTATTTTTAGAGTGTTTAATAAGAAATGATATTGTAAGTCTTCTAGTGGGATATTTAATTTAAAATTCATAAAACGCAGAATTTTTTTTGTATTCGCTCAATGTTATTAATGTGAATTTTGTAAGAGGGAGACCAAACTACTGAGTTATATTCAATTATGCTTCTAACTAGAGATATGTATAACAGTTTAATGGCTTGTATGGAGTTAAAGTTTTTAGTTGTTCTTAATACGAAGCCTAGTGTTTTCATGCCTTTGTTTACAATTTGGTGGATATGATTGGCGAAACTTAGTTTTTCATCCAAAATAATTCCGAGATCTCTCATTTCCGTGACTCTTTCTAAAGCTGTATTGTTAATGGAATATTCAAATAAAACAGGTTTTTCATTTCTGCAGAAAGTCAGGGTTTTGCATTTGTCTACATTTAAAAACAGATTATTTTGTACGCACCAATCTTTAAACGTATTAATATTTGATTGTAGTATTTGACAATGATTTACATCAGTTATTTTTTTGTATAGCTTGATGTCATCAGCAAAGAGCAATACCTCGACATCGTCGAAGCAATTTGTTATATCGTTAATGAAAATGAGAAACAAAACCGGACCAAGGTGACTACCTTGCGGTAGGCCACTGGTCGCACAGAAAGCTTTCGATAGCAAAGATTTTATTTTAACAAATAGTTTACGATTAGTTAAATAGCTAGTAAACCATTTTAGCATGTTGTCTCTTACTCCTAGGGCAAATAGTTTTCGGGTTAGTAGTTTATGGGATACTTTGTCGAATGCATTTGAAAAGTCTGTATATATGCAGTCGACTTGTTTATTTTTTGCAAAAGATTCTAATATAAAGTTTTGAAATATTGTTACGTTAGTTGCGGTTGATCTGCCTTTGATAAAACCGTGTTGTTTTTGGTCGATTAGTTTTATTAATTTGGGATAGATTTCATCAAGGACCTTTGATTCAAAAAGCTTAGAAAGTACTGAATGTATACAAATGGGGCGATAATTGGTTATGTCAGTGTCGTCTCCTTTTTTGAGGATAGGTGTAATGAAGCTCGATTTCCAGCGGCTTGGAAAATATCCAAGGAACAAGAGGCGGTTGAATAGTACTGTAAGCGGTTTAGATAATGCATTGGAGCATTTTTTAAGGAATATTGGTGGAATGTTGTCTGGGCCAGCAGATTTGTCAGTGTCTAAGGAAAGTAATTTCTGTTCGCAAGATTTTTGTGTGATATGGCAATTTGTTAAGTGTGTAGTATTACTAAATTTGTATTTGGGTATTTTATCATCGGGGGTTTCGTCATCGTATACGTTTTTGAAGAAATCTGAAAAGAGGTTTAAAATGTCTTGTGTATTGTTTGCACTGATTCCATTCATTTGCATTATTGGTGGGTAATCCGTGTTTTCATTGTTTATTTTTTTAAAAAATTTCCAGAGATTTTTGGATTTAAAAACATTATTCTCGATGGTAGTTATGTACATTTTGTAGCAATGTTTAGAAAGATCTTTACATTTTTTCCTAGTTTCCATAAAGTTTATGTAATCAGCTAATAATATATAATATAAGTGTCCCAATGTGATGTACGAACATGTAATATAAGTGTTTCAACTGTGATTTAAGATCATATAATATTAGTGTACCAACTATGAATTATTTTTTCAGTTGATAGTAATCTTATTTTTACTATTTATTTCTCACATTCTAACTTGTGCAGCAAGTCAAAGCCCCACGGGCGTGAAATGAACGCAATAATTAATTAAAATATTAATAATTGCAATCGGAATATGTGCAGAGTTTTTCTCCTGTATGGGTAAGTGTGTGATGTTTTAAATTTTCTATTCGAGAAAATGAATAGCTGCAATAGGAACATGTTAAAGGTTTTTCTCTACTGTGGGTGAGCATGTGACTCTTCAAATATCGCATTCGAGAACATGAATAATTGCAGTGGGAACATGAAAAAGGTTTTTGTCCACTGTGAGTCAGCAAGTGTGTCATCAAATCTCCCTTCCGATAACACGAATAATTGCATTGGGAACATGAAAAAGGTTTTTCTCCATTGTGAGTGACCATGTGTTTCGTCAAATATCTCTTTTGAGAACATATAAAACTGCAGTGAGGACATGAAAAAGGTTTTTCTCCACTGTGAGTAAACATGTGTGTCGTTAAACTTCCCTTTCGAGAACATGAATAATTGCAATGGGAACATGAAAAAGGTTTATGTCCACTGTGAGTCAACATGTGTATCATCAAATCTCCCTTCCGATAACACGAATAATTGCATTGGGAACATGAAAAGGGTTTTTGTCCACTGTGAGTCAGCAAGTGTGTCATCAAATCTCCCTTCCGATAACACGAATAATTGCATTGGGAACATGAAAAGGGTTTATGTCCACTGTGAGTCAACATGTGTATCATCAAATTTCCCTTCTGAGAACACGAATAATTGCAGTGGGAACAAGAAAAAGGTTTTTGTCCACTGTGAGTCAGCAAGTGTGTCATCAAATCTCCCTTCCGACAACACGAATAATTGCATTGGGAACATGAAAAAGGTTTTTCTCCATTGTGAGTGACCATGTGTTTCGTCAAATATCTCTTTTGAGAACATATAAAACTGCAGTGAGGACATGAAAAAGGTTTTTCTCCACTGTGAGTAAACATGTGTGTCGTTAAACTTCCCTTTCGAGAACATGAATAATTGCAATGGGAACATGAAAAAGGTTTATGTCCACTGTGAGTCAACATGTGTATCATCAAATCTCCCTTCCGATAACACGAATAATTGCATTGGGAACATGAAAAGGGTTTTTGTCCACTGTGAGTCAGCAAGTGTGTCATCAAATCTCCCTTCCGATAACACGAATAATTGCATTGGGAACATGAAAAGGGTTTATGTCCACTGTGAGTCAACATGTGTATCATCAAATTTCCCTTCTGAGAACACGAATGATTGCAGTGGGAACAAGAAAAAGGTTTTTGTCCACTGTGAGTCAGCAAGTGTGTCATCAAATCTCCCTTCCGACAACACGAATAATTGCATTGGGAACATGAAAAGGGTTTATGTCCACTGTGAGTCACCATGTTTTTTTTCAAATTTCCCTTATGAGAACATATATAACTGCAGTGAGGACATGAAAAAGGTTTTTCTCTACTGTGAGTCAAGATGTGTCTCGTCAAACTTCCCTTTTGAGAACATGAATAACTGCAGTCGGAACATGAAAAAGGTTTTTCTCCACTGTGAGTCACCATCTGTCGCGTCAAGCATTCCTTTTTGACATCCAGCAGGTCAATGTCAATTTCCGTATAAGAAATTATCTCTCCGTCTTTTTCTAGGGATCCTGGTTCTGCGTTGATGGGTACAGTTTCCACATCAATGTTACCTGGAAAAACATAAAAACAATATGCAAGTATGATATACGTTGATATGCTTAGACGAATGTGAGGTTCGAGTATCTTAATACTCGCAGGATGGTTTACCACATTAAATGTAGAACCCAGAGCAAATGAAGATAAAAGCTATGCAATAGTAGTAAAGGAGAAATTTCACCCAATACCGAAAGCAAATTTTGCTCTACTAATTTCTTCAAAAGAAGACAAGCCTGCAGATGAAATCGAATAAATATTAAAAGACAAAATAAAAGTATTCAAACTAGGAAAAGGAATTTCTGGACTAAGAAAATCGTATCAAAATAAAATAATACTAACATGTGAGAAACAAAATGATGCCAAAAAAATAATAAACGAAATCAACAAAAACCAGGATAGATAAAAAAAATTCTTGCATTATCATTAACGGTGCTGATGCTGGCTACAAGGAAGAATAACTTCTAACAGATTTGATAAATCAAAATGAAGACCTATAAAATGCCATGACGTCGGAAACTGACAGTGAACCAATTGTTGTTAAAAAAAAGCTGAAGAATAAAAAATCTGATAAATTAGCAAAATTTCACTATACAAACAACAGCCAAACTAAGAAAAATAATAATATCGAAAGAAAGGATCAATATTGAATTCACAAGAGCACACGTAGAAAAAAAAGGACTGTCTTAAACAAAATAATCTGTCAGTTTTCCAAGCGGTAACAACAGATGACATAAAAAACATTATTAGTGAATTAAAAGGTGGATCTTCACCAGGGTTTGATGGAATCACAAAGAATACAATAGTAAAAATAAATAACTCACTAAGTGTGGATCAAACTTTAAAATTTGGAATTTCCAAGGGACTGTTATTGGACCAATTTTATTTATAATTTACGTTAATCATATGTTTAAATTATCACTTAATGGTAAACTTATATCATTTGCTCACGAGACTGCAATAATTATAGAAAAAATATAAGCAACGAAATTACCAATGCAGCCAATCATGACATGAAGGTTATAAAAAATTGGTTCGATAAGAAACTTTTCTATATTTTCTACAATATATGAAACATTTTAAATAAGAAAACCATCGAAATTGTCTATTGTGCATTAATTCAGTGCATATTGCTGAATGGGATTATTGGGTGGGGAGGGGCTTTTAAGACTTCCTTACAGCCCATAATTACAATTCAAAGAATAATTATTAAAATCATCCTTAGGAAACCATACGCTATTCCTACTTTACAGTTATTTCGGGAATTTAATGTAACATCTACCACAGTATTGTATAAAAAAAATCGCCTTATATCAAATTTATAAAGAATATTTTATACATAAAATTCACCCCTCAGATAGCATAAGCAATAGATTCAAAACTAATGGCTTAATTGGATGGCCCTATGCATAGAACGACCACGGCTCGGCACCACTATTTGTATTTAGGTGTGAGATGGTACAATATATTGTTAAATATGATTTAAGATTTTCACGGCCAAAAGTATTTTTGTTATTTGTTTTTGGGGTGTTATGCCGTGTTGCGCTAACTCCTTCTTTAGCCAACGTTTCGGACAGCATTGCAGTGTCCATCATCAGGGCAGATGTGTTATTGAACACTGCAATGCTGTCCGAAACGTTGGCTAAAGAAGGAGTTAGCGCAACACGGCATAACACCCCAAAAACAATTAAACCGTCCATCAGGGAGGTCGCCGCATCATCTGCATCCATCGCTCATTGAGTGGGGAACTGAGCCACTCGGATGCAGCCACAACGATGATGTTGGATGACTTCCGAGTCCTACCCCAGAAGCTGGCTAGTCGGTGGCGAAGTAAGGCGGGGAATGAGTGTACCCTCCCTTCAGTAAACATTGTGGAGGCACTGCAGAACCTCGGTAGTTGCATGAGCTGCCTGTATGCATTATTGTAGCACACCCTCAGCTTGTCCCATTGCGCGGCTGGGTATTGTGTCCACAGCTCAGATGTGTACAGTGCAGTGCAGAATGCCTTGAAAAGTAGTTTTCTGACATCATCGCTACAGTGGTAGAACCGCCTTTAGAGCATTCCGGCCCGTATATTGATTGCTCTTCTTTGTCGTTCCATGTCTTCTATATCCTTCATATCTTCGGTTAGGATATGTCCCAGATATTTAACCTGCGAGACTACAAGTAGTTCTTTTCCGTCTAACCAGATTGGAGGAATATTTATTGGCTCCTTGTTGTATTTAAATACCACGATTACTGACTTTTTTGCATTGTACAGCAGGTTATGTGAGATTGCATACTCTTCGCATATTTGAACAAGTCGTCTCATTGCTTTAATCGAAGGCGCCAACAGCACCATGTCATCCGCAAAATTAATGTTGTTACTGCCTTGACCGCAGATATGACAACCAATTCGTGTATCATTCAGTTCTTGTAAGAGGTCATTAATGTATACATTAAATAGAATAGGAGACATATTACCCCCTTGCCTGACTCCGCTTTTTAGGAATAAGAGTCTTGAAGAAGCTCCTGCCCATTGAACGTAATTTTTCTGTTGTCCGTACCAAATAGCAAATATATTAACAACTGCTGCTGGCACATCTCGTTTTATGAGTTTTTCCCATAATAATTTATAAGAAACACGGTCAAAGGCCTTGCTTAGGTCGAGAAAGCATCCGTAAACGGTGGTTTTTCTTTTTTTGTAGTATTCTATTGTTTGTTTAACTCCATAGATGGCCATATCGGTTGATGAGGCGCTTTTGAAGCCGAATTGGTTATCTAGGGTAAATAGCTTGTCTTTGACTAGCGTGAATAGAATTTTTTCAAATAGTCTTGAGATCATTGTCGCTAGGGAAATAGGTCGGTAGTTTCCTAGTATCGATGCATCCAGTTGGTTGGATTTTAAGATTGGTATGATATCAGCTCGACTCATGTCCATAGGCATATGTGTGTGTCGTAAGAGGCTTGAGTACAGGGCGGCTAGAATAGTATTTTATTTTATTTTTTTTTTTTTTATTTCTTTTTATTTAGGAAGCAAACAGTCGTACAGTAAAAAAATTATAACAATAAACATTCATATGTTCTAGACCAATTAAGTAAGTGTGGAGATGATTTCCTGCGTACCTTATGTGCTCGATACCAATACCGTCGTATCCTGGACTTTTACCTAGGGCGGTTTGCTTAATCGCGCATTCGATCATTTCAGGAGTAATTTTCATGATCAGGTCATCATTTGCCGCAGGCAAACATGTCATCATATTTGGTTTCATGCTATCTCCTTGATCCGCGCTTAAAGAAAAAAAGTCTCTAAATTCGTTAGCAATGTTTTCATCCCCCGTGATGTTGTTGACACTTAGTGGAGCTTTGCTCTTGGCTTTCAGTACAGTTGAAGTTTTTTGCCAAAACTTTTTGAAGTCTTTGTTGTGCATAGCCGTAGCTATGCTATCCATTCTTGCTTGATTTTCCGAGTGCTGACATTTTCGGAGAGCAATTTTAAAAGATTTCTTACTAGTTTTTCTTTCGTCTTCAATACGACCTTCCGTAGGCTTTCTGGCTTGGACCCATCAAAGGAATGCATGCCTTGAATGGCGATACAGAGTTGATACTTGATCATTCCACCCTGGAACAATGTCATACTTTTTTTGGGTCCTTTATTTTTGAATGCTTTTATGGCGGAGTTTCTCGGTGTTTTCACAATAGTGTCGTAGAGAGAATCTAGTTCCATTTTGTGAACTCTGTTATCACAGTTAAATCTCTGACATCTTATGGCATCTGGAGGTTTTATTTTAGGCAATAATTTTTCCGCACAGGCGTTGTAAGTTTTTACATCATTTTCGGACTTTGCCGCCCATTTTCCAAAATCTCTTGGTGAATTTTATCTGTTAGATATAATAGGGATTAGATCCACATCTATTTCGACATTTAGTGGGAGATGATCTGACCATGTCGCATTGGCTGTGATTTTCACATTCCTCACTGCACTGCTCAACCCCTGTGTCATAATACAGTGATCAAGCCATCTGGTGGTTCCATGGGCATCGCTTACGTAAGTGAAAGTATCAGAGCTTAGATGCACCATATCAGTGTATGTATAGTTATTCTCTGTACAAAATTATGCAAGTTCAAGTCCAAAAAGAGATCTCGGATCTGCATTAAAATTTCCTATAATAATTGAGTTGGAACTGTTTTGTTCCTCAATATTCCTTATTTGTTCCTCGATTTTGTTCTCAACTCTATGGATAGTGGGAAACAGATTGATTCCATTTACACAGATATTTCAAAGGCATTTGACAAAGTAAATCACGAAATACCATTAAATAAGCTCTTGAAAATCGGTGTATGTGGAAATCTTCTGAGACGATTCTCTTCTTATGTCAAAAATAGAAGTCAAGATGTTGCCTTAAAAGGTTACATGTCACATATTTATTTAATATTTATTATTAAATGCCATAAAAGGCTTTTACAATAATGTGATACATGAGATTATAAGTACACAGTGGTACACAGGCGAATATTAGTATTACATTTAAGAACACAACAATATGTTTACAAAACGACATTGAATGTGATACAGCTGAAATTGTCTTAAGGCATAGAATGCTACAATAAAAAAAGCACTTCATTTAAACAGGATAAAATATACAGAAAAGGTGACTTGCCAACAGATATAATCTAGCAAAATATTATAATAGCGCAAATAGTGAGCTTATTGTTACAATCAAATTTATCTCCACTTGACCACTATGGCCGGCGGGTATGGCAAAGTAGTTTCAACAATTCAGTGCTGTCAGAGACTTGACAATTATAAATAACATTTTTCATTAAAATAAAACATCCGTTAGCCAACACTATAAGACATCTGAAGCAAGCAGTTTATATAGATGCTATACATATACATTTCACACATATGTATATATGTGGAATGTATAAGAACACTATACATATGTTACACATAAAGAAGAACATGTCAGTATGATGCAGTACAAACAAATATTTAACATTTCACAAACATATCAGTTACATTCACAACCAAGTATTTTTGCCATGATGCAAGACGGTGAGGTTTTGAAAATATCAAAAAGGTCTGTATACGTGTTACAGACATTAATGTATTGTAGCAGATATCAATTACAGGCTGTCTCAATTTGAATTGAATGTATCAAAGAAATTTTCTTTGTACTTTCTCCAAGCGGTGTAAGTTACTGGTATAAATCGGACACTATACAGGAGATGCATATTCTAGGTGCGATCTCACAAGAGAGCAGTAGAGTAATTTAATTGACTCAATGTTTTGAAAAGACCTTGTGTTACGCATTACAAAACCTAGAATTTGCATGGCCTTATTGGAAATTGTTACACAGTGACGATCAAAGGTAAGTTTTCTGTCAAAAATAACACCAAGGTCTTTGATAAATGGTACTAATGCAATGTCATTATTGTTAATTGAATACAATATGGTTATTGGAGTACGTGAACGGTAAAAACACATGTGGAAACACTTTTTTACGTTTAGGAATAATTTGTTTATTTCACACCAGCTAGCAATTCTATCTATATTATGCTGAAGGATAAGTGCATCATTTAAACATTTTATAATCTTAAAAAAGCTTTAGGTCATCTGCAAATAGAATGAATTTGACATTTTCGAAACATAAAGATAGATAATTTATAAACAATACGAAGAGAGGTGGGCCCAGATGAGAGCCTTGAGGAACTCCCGATGTTACTTTAAATTTATATGAGACTTTATTGTTTAATTTTACCATCAGTTCGCGGTTACAGAGGTAACTATTCAACCATTTTAGGAATTATATAAGTATTCCCTCAGGGATACCACAAGGTTCCCATTTAGGGGCTTCATTTGTTTACATTATATATAAACGACATAAAACATATTATTAGTCACCCTTCTTTCAAATTTTACGCAGATGATATGAAATAATATAAAATTATTGACTCGAAAGATGACTGCAACCTGTTACAAGAAGACGTAAGCAAAATTAAACAATATTGCAATATCAATCAACTTTATCTAAATGCAGAAAAGTGTAACGTTATTAAATTTAAACGTAAAGAAAAGCCGATTAATTATACTCACAAATTAAACCTTATACCCCTACAACGAGTAGAATCAATCAGAGATCTTGTAGTACTGCTAGATTCTAAAATGTTATTCGTATTAAACATATTTTAGAAAAAGCTTATAAACAATTGGGATTTATTATACGCATTACAAAGCCTTTCACTATAGCAAACACACTAATTCTGCTATATATGTCATACGTAAGGTCACAACTCGAGTTTGCCTCAGTCATTTGGAATCCTTAATATCAAATCTACATTGATCTATTGAAAATATCCAATCCAAATTTATTAAAGACCTATCGTATCGCTTTAGCGATCATCGGTTTGACCCTACCGCTTTATATAAGCACAGAAAAATTTCTGATGCCCTATTCTTATAAAAAATCGTGAACAGTCTTGTTGATTCATCATATCTGCTAGAAAAGATTGCATTTCGTTGCCCTGAACACAACACCAGATCGAACGACTTATTTAGAACACCACACTGTAAAGCCAAATATGCGCAAAACTATTTATTAGGACGTTTCTGTAAAACTCACAATGCCTCTAGAGATGTAGAAATTTTCAAGTGTAACTTGAAAACATATAAAATGCAACTTACTAAACTGTTAACTTAATTTTTTATTTTGTGTAATAATCCTATCATCTTAGTTTATTTTATTGTTTTTATTATAATCATGCGAAAACTGTATTATTACTAACTGTCTTTAATTGTTTTTATAACATTTTGTCTTTCCTTATAATGTTTATTCTTTATATTTCTTTGTCATTTATAAATAAATTGTACAGGTCCAAATATTGAATCAACGACTGGAATTAATGGAACATTATTGGTCTAATAATATAAATAATTGCTGTTTATGCTAAATATATTAATGAGTGTTTGTTTCCTAAATAAAAAAATTAAAAATAAATAAATAAATAATCATATCAGTAAGAATTGAAAATAAAATGTGATGAACTACTCGAAAACTTTTATAATTTTCTATAACAGGAATTCAAGAATACACAGATAGTCTAATGAACTGCTTAAATGGGAAAACGCTGTGGAACAACTGTTATTATTAATTTCAACAAGACAAAATGAATTTGACATTCAGAATTTGAAGAAGGTTATTTTAACCTGTTTCTACCTTGTGTTTGCATTATTTATTTTATTGTAATGAACTTTTTTTTTCATCACTTTATATTTATGTAAACAACTTAGGTGTTTCGTAGGCGATGAAATAGGTCATCTTTAATCCCTGAATGAATACTGTAATAATTAATTTAAGCTTTTCGATTACAGACAAAACAATATAAAATTCTGGAGGAAAATAAGCATAAATTACATGATAAGTTGTTTCAACGATGTAGAAGTTCTGCTCTTTGCTGATGACATCAAATTAAATAAATATACATCTAATATTAGCGACTACCTAATTTTACAGTCAAAATATCGAAAAAAATACACATTTGGTGTATCGCTAACAACTTTTCCCTCAACGTCGATAAATGAAAGACACTAATATTTTGTCGAATAAAGATCTCATTATCATTTCACCACGCAATCGCTGCCTCCATCGTGGAAGTAATTACTTTACTAGATTTTGTACAGAATGTTTTATTGATATGCGAAGTCCTCGTTTACGTATTTTATTTAGTCATTAGGTGACGCCATGAACAAGTATGCGTCCTGTCCGCGAAATATTCTAAAACATTTGAAATTAACATTCAAATTTTCATTCAAATACTACTTACTGGCTGTCGGAGTAGTCTCAGAATACTGCAAGCATTCCTTCTTTACATCCTGGTGGTCGAAATCTATAACCGTATACGGCATTTCACTTCCATCCTCTTCCTGGGTCCCTGGTTCCACTTTGATGGAAGCGCTCTCTGGGTCGGGAAGATCCATTGTTTTCTGTGATAGCGTTCTGTTATATAACGGACATTGAACGCAGTTCAATATAAATATGTACTGAAACAACGATTGAAAACATTTAAATTCGTTTTGAGAGAACCTTTTATTTGGAACATAGAGTTATTCTGGCGGATATATTTATAAAGAATATTAAGGAATACATTTGACAGGATTCGTATGAGCAACCAACAAAAAACTTGTTGACAGCGCGATAAGGTTGCAAATACATATCAGCCGAGCTGTAAGGGGGTGACCCTTCAGTAATAATCCCATACAGGCCTGTCACACATAAGTGTGGACGTAGCGAGGATATACGCCGTGATCTGCTAGCCAGGCTTTATTTTAAAATAATGCGACCCCCTCTCCTACCAACCGCAAGAGAAGGGGCCTGAAAAAGTAACGAAGAGCCGTAATTACAAAGTGACAGCTCCCATACATAAAATGACATTCCGCGGCAGTCCCCCAATTGATTTGACATACTTTCCTAAGGAAGATTTTAGCGTAATGTATCAGCACAACATATAATACGTCCATGCCACGCCCAATGTATGCGCACATAATGTGTCTCAGACCTTATGAGCAGCTAAAAACGTGACATAAGTGTAGAAATGTCAAAATAATGTGGACGTAGTTTTCTTGGGTCGAACCAGTTGTGAATAATACAGCAACCTCTCGGTGTCTTATATTGACATTTGGTAATCACAACAAAAACTATGCTATAATAATGGAATCATTATATGAATGTAAGTATTTCGTTTCGTGAAATTATTTTATGAAGTGGAAATATAAATAAAAGATGTAAACGTTTAATATGTACCTACTAATTATTTAAGAAACACTTTTGGTAGCTAGATTATACTGAAAAGTAAGTTTTTCAGTTCCTGGAATTGAATTTTAATAGATATTTGGTTAAAATTAAAATCGGGTGTTCACTAGGCGGCCATTGATACTGATGTGAAAGTTTAAGGGTTAGTGTTTTACCTCCCTTATTTCAACCAAAATAAATACCCGTGATCCATAAATAGGTTCTTAGTTTGAGTTCTAAAAACTTGGGTAAAGAAAGGAATATTAATATGTCAAAAGATGGCTTGAGGAAAAACCGTCAAAGAATCCGTTTTTTTACGAAAAAGCTAATGAAATGCAGTATTTCATATTTCTGCAAGCTATAATACTTACTCTGATTATTATCTAACTGATACAAAGTAATTTTTAAATAATAAAGTGCATATAAAGCGTATCGCCATGTAAATTTACATTATCTACAATGAACAAACAAAAATGTACTATGGTCCGTAGCGTGTAAGCCTAATTAGTGTTGATATATCTGTAAAATATTAAAAATTGTTAAAAAGTGTAATGTGACATATTCTGACACTAAACTTGCATCTAAAAAGATCTCAGGTCTAATTTAGTCACTTTAACCTACTTACGTAAGACGAAGCGCTGCGGACAGTTCCAATGTGTTGAAGAAACGTCTGTAGAATGTAGAAAAGTAGAAGAACCAACTTCAATTTAACATTTGTTAAAAAACGTTACAATAATGATATTATGTTTATTGAAATATCTACCCAATATACACCATTACTGAATATGAACTGAAAATATTGTCGTGCAAGAGCAAGTGCAGTGTTGCCAGCTTGGAATATATATTTCCGCTAGAATCTTCATCCGCCAAATTCCGTCAAAAACTTACTTGGATTCCGCCAGATATTCAGCTGAATTTGAGCACTAAAATCACGAACATTACACAGTTTTTATTGATGAACGAAAACAGTTTCACTAAATACAATACAAACGTTTTATTACAAATTATTAAATTGTTATTGTTCACTTTTACAAAATTAGTGTTTTTAGTAAAAAAAAGTTAAAACAGTATTATTGAATTATCATCATCTTCACTTTCCGCCGCCGCGCCGTCGCATGTTGATACTGTTGATCATCAAATTTCAATGAAGACGTAGATGATTGGTCTAGGTCACGTTTCTTGTTATATATTTTCCCAGTTCCTACCCTATTTTATACCTCTGAGGGTAATGAATATTTATCGCATGTTTTATTCAATCGCTGCTGCAATTCCGATCAAACATTCAAAATTGAATTGACATATCAGTTTTCATTTTGTTTCTAGATTGATTTTTTACAATGTTCGTGATACTAAAAACTCTTTCCACATCTGCATTTGACTGTGGTAATACTAACACTGTAAAAACGAAATCACATAAATTCTTAAAGGGATTTACATTGGCAGCATCTTCATTTAATTTCACTTCAGTCGAGAATGCGATTGTGCTATTTATTTTTGTCCATTTGGTGAAATGTATCATTTTCCAATTTTGAGAGAAATATCATCAGATGGATAGTTAAATAATACCAGTAAATGCGTTATATATTCTTTGAGTACTTTCAATGTGTTGCTTTCGCTGAAAACAATAATTTTTCCAAAATTTCAAAGTTATCGGGAAGTCTCGGACGTAGTTCTTTTATTAATTTAACTGTAAAATTTACACATCGTTTGCGTAAAGTTTGTTCCTCTGCTACAGACACAATATTTTTTTTCCTTAATGATGTTATCTTGGATTCAAATTGGTATCCCACATATGGTCTGGCATCCAGATGAATTTCAATATTGATCTTCAACGGATCAATTATTTGCATTGGAATGGCTACTTTTGACACTAAAAAACATAATAAATTCTTTAGGCCACCAAATAATTTGCACGGGTCTGCAGTTTTTCGATTCAAATAATTTAAACTCTCTGAATCTGTTCCAGTACTGGGCGAATAAAACAGTATATAAAAACATTGGTATTGTCACGGTACATGTTATATAATATTTCTGCATATTAACAATTTTGAGTATGCCTCGTCATATTGAAATGAGCTTTTAATTTTATTCATTGCTTTAAGATTTGATCGGTTCCATCGATCCGAAGTGGACGTGTAATTGCCGGTATTGTTTTATTTAAGAAATTGCCAGTGCGATAAAGTAATTAAACGAAGTACTTATATTTTTTTTCAGTAATTAGTATTTTTCGATTCCGTTAGACACTAAATTCTTCCGATTCGATTGCACTCAATCCGCCAAATATGGCGGAAAATCTGCCAAGTTGGCAACACTAAGCAAGTGAATCATTAGTTTGATTTAACCATAGACAATGCACAACACACATGTTTTTAGCCTTAGCCTATGACGGTACCTACTCGCAATTGAGATATTTAAAAATGTTCAAAAGATAAAAATCAATGAGGTTACCATGATAATGTTCATTAACAAATCGAAAATTTCAAAAATGATCACACAGTCCGAGACAATCGTTTTGAAACGTCATCGAAAAAGGAAAAGGAAGATTTTCAGAATTTATCGATATCAAAGCAGTCATATCATTGGTCGAAATTAATCAATGTTTACCATATAATTTTTTGCTTATTGTCAAACGTTTAATTAGGATATTATCTAACAACCAAAGAAGCTACGAATATTATTTGAACAATTTATTCATTTTTAGGTCATAATATATTAATTAATAGTAACACATTCTAATTCCTTTAAAACCTTTTCCATACTGTGCTAAAAAAATCCACGCGTTTCGGTGCTGTGTAGTCAATACGCATCTTAAAATAAGCGATTTAATATCGGAAAAATATGAATATCCATAGCTTATCGATAATATTTTACTATAAAAGTGATAATAATTGTAATTTAATTGCTGAAAACATGAAAAAAACCATCGGCAGGTGCTAAACAAACGTGCGAGAGGCCCACATTTAACGACGGTTCGCGGCCGACTGGCTAGAGGATGGCGGCTGGCACACACACAGCTGTGCGGTCGTAGGTATCGATGGTCTAAATCAAAATACAACTGCAGACGTGTGGATATCTCATGTTCCCGCATAGCGAATTAAAGCGGGGCATCAATAGCGTGTCATTTCCTCGCACACTCTTCGCGTATTAGTACCACACAGTTGATTGTATTGGTGTATTTGTTCCCAATTTTTGATCTGATTTTTAATTGAATATGAAAACTATGTAAAATATTATTTTTTAATTCAGTGCATAAATGTATAACGGAGGAATACCTAAAACCTGAACCCAGAATTTTGTTTTATTTATAGAGTTATTAAAGTTATTAGAAGCAATGTGTAGTAAATACACAACACAGATAAGGAAAGGTTAATATTTACTAAAAGATGTTGAATTCTACGAAAGAAACAAAGCATACTGCATTCGTAACCTTGTTATTTCATGGATTCGAAATGTTTTTAAGCCGGTGAATGTTTTGAATAATCTTTCAGAAAAAAATAATTATTATCCGATAAATGATTCACTTTTAAATATTTCAAGTTTCATATACAACACAGTATTTTGATATTTAAAAAAATATATTTAAGCCCGTGAACAAAATGTTCACAACAACGAACTGCCTTATTGACTACCAGCTCTATTATAAAAGATTATATTTCGTTGCCTTGAACGCAATACTAGATCAAATACATTATTTTGCATACAATTGAAATAAAAATACAACCAAAACTCTTCACTCAGAGGTATCTGCAAAACTTATAATTCCAGATTGAGATATTGACATTTTGCACTGTACCCTTAAAATTTTACAGTCAAATTAACCTTACGATGTACTGAAACCAAAACAATTATTTTTTATTGTGTGTCTATCCTTTTCATATATTTTTGAATCACTTATAACTTTAAATATATACTTTCTTCCTAACCTGTAACAATGAAAAATATTGTGAATTTAACATAACTGGTTAATTTTATACTCAACATCTTAAAGGCAAAATTAATTCACCTTTGTATTTACTAAACATAATAAAATAAAATTATAAATAAAATTAAATTTCATTAAAATTTCCAAAACCCTACAGTAATATCAAGTAAACCACAA
This sequence comes from Hesperophylax magnus, assembly GCA_026573805.1. Lineage (NCBI taxonomy): Eukaryota > Metazoa > Arthropoda > Insecta > Trichoptera > Limnephilidae > Hesperophylax > Hesperophylax magnus. Next base: position 3,957,073 of record JAIUSX010000179.1, on the reverse strand, counting down.
ACAACATACTTTTTGTATGTTGTCTGTGGTTTACTTGATAATGAGTGCTACATATCTATGGAAAAAAGACTTGATTTTGGCGTGGCCAACATATCCGAGCATACCCGAAGTGAAGTGTTTCGGCGCTTTATTTGAAATTGGTTCTACGCTCAGATTTTTTTTGTGACGTCACGGCCGAGCATTTCCGAATATTGCCGAGCAACCGATAGCTGATTTTCATCTTTCGTTTCATACGATTCTTGCACCTTGATTTCATTTGGTTAGATTACATTACTATAGGGCCAATATCATAAAGTCGATTCCAAAGCCTTAATAAAGACTGTTTGGTATGGCAACCACATTCTAATTCCTGCAAATATAATTAACTTTTGGACAATAAAAGACTTGTGGTAGGCCCTATGTTCAACTCTTCTACAGATTCGTATTAGGCCTATATATACTCAAAGTACCTAATATTTTTACATTACAAAACAGTACACCTATGGGAAAGTAAAACTAGCATTATTTCTGAGTCTATGTGAAAATTTGGATGCCATATAGCATGTTGAAGGATAAGCAAGCAATGAAGGAAGTTGGGCTATTCATTGATACGTATTTGATATTTGATATTATTTTACTAATGGAAAATAATACATTACACCACACAAAGGAAATATAAACATTGAGGGAACAAACCCCTTTAAAAACATGACAGATAAACCCTGAATTGAGCCGATCAGGTTCTGCCTCATCCTGAAATTTATGTTTAATAAATTGTTCCAACAATAGAGACACATCTCGTACTGAGGAAACTCCAGCTTCAACAAGCCTGTTGATTTCCTGTATCAGGTCAGGATGAATTTGTTGGGTCATCTTGGCCGCGTCTCTGCTGTGGTTGTGGCTTGCTTCTCCGCTTGCCGAGACGTAATAACGTAGCACACATTTAGGTGGGCTGGTGGATTGAAGGGCTGCCTTCACTTGTTTCAGAATCTGAAAACAAGACACAATGTTTTACTATAAATAAAAATAACAGAACCCTACAAAAACAGTAATTATTGGTTTGGTAGGCAGTAAAAAATATAAAATAATATTGACAACAAAAAAATATCTGATTTTCCTTTTAAGGGCACAGGGAAGTATGCTTCACACCTTCTATTTTGCAGTGTTGAGGCCCTGGGAATCATATTTCCGGCCATGGTACTGTGCTGACTTCTACCATTGGCCTTACAGTAAAATTCAATAGATAAGAATGTGTTTAAGTAAGCGATGGGAAGTTTCGTAATGCGTATTCCCACATGTTCCCACCACATTTCCTTCTAAAAAAATGTGTGTTGTCCAAAACGGTATTTGTATAACCTTGCATTTAACCAGTGTTGTGCAGTATCTACATACATGTATCTAGATACAGTATCTAGATACAGTATCTAGATACAGTATCTAGATACAGTATCTAGATACAGTATCTAGATACAGTATCTAGATACAGTATCTAGATACAGTATCTAGATACAGTATCTAGATACAGTATCTAGATACAGTATCTAGATACAGTATGTAGATACAGTATCTAGATACAGTATCTAGATACAGTATCTAGATACAGTATCTAGATACAGTATCTAGATACAGTATCTAGATACAGTATCTAGATACATTTTTACTAGTATCTGACACCTCAGATACTTTCAGATACTTTATTTTCGAAGTGAACTTTTACCGATTTTCTCTAGTTAATTTTAAAGTTTTCTCACAGATTCAGCTAGTGGGTACCTTAGTCCATCTTGTGTACCATGGAGAGGGCGTGTCAGGGTGTTGCAGCACTACTGTCTCCCAGAATTATTGAATGTATGTTGCAGTATGAATGTGTAAGTCCAAGAATAATGTGGATCAGGTTCAAAATCGGTTTGACAAGGGTGTTTCTTGTTGTTTGTTATGCCCCTGTCAATTCTGAGATTGACGAAGAGAAAGATGATTTTTGGACTGGTGTGAATGATGTGATGAGACTGAAAAATATTAATGAAAGGATTATAATGGCAGGCGATTTGAATGGGTGGGTAGGAATTAGACGTAACGGATTTGAATCGGCCTTAGGTATGTTTGGGGATAAAAGAACGAATAACAACGGGAACAGAATACTTGAAGTATGTTTAGAGTGGAACCTGTTTGTGTCCAATACTTTTTTCGATCATAAAGGTATCCACCAATATACGTGAGAAAGAGGAAATGAGAGTTCAATTATCGATTTTGTAGTAATTGACTCTAGGTTGAGAGCCGTTACCGAAAACACGAGAGTTTTCAGAGGGGCAGAGGTTGAAACTGACCACTTCTTGATGGTGTCGAGAGTAAACCTCTTTCGTGGTTGGCGCTCTAAAGTGAAAACGGTACTAACTCCAACAAGAATCAAAATAGAAAAACTACAAAACGATAATGAGAGAAGTAAGTATGTGAATTGTGCAGAGATGAGATTGAATGAGAAGAAAATGGAGAGTCTAAGCATAGACGAAACATGGAACCACATAAAAGTGAGTCTTTGTGAATCTGCTAGAGAGGTTTGTGGAATAAGTACGCAGGGTAGGAAGAAAGGTGATGCATGGCGGGATGATGAGATTAAAGCACTGGTCTCAGAGAAGAAGAAAGCATGGTTATGTCCGATTGCGGCTGGCAGTGCTTCCAGCGAAGAGAAGGATCGAGCGAAAGAAGTATATAAGGAATGTTAGAAAAAAGTAAGAGTTGGAGTGAAAGAACGAAAGAAACGCCTGGAAGAGGAAGAAGGAATGAAAATGACAAACCATTTCCAAGAAAACATTAACCCATTACCTCCATGATTTATTTTTTATTTTTATAAACTTGAATCATCATTATAACCCGATAGTATAGACTTAAAGGAGAGCCCAAAATAAGTTTTAGAATTTTCCGCCCGCCCACCCTCTCACCGGAGCGTCTAGAAAATTGATGCCTAAACGCAACGCTTGGAGGTAACCCCCCTAAGCAAAATTTACGTCAACTATGGGTAAAATTCAGTAAACTGTATGATTTATATTGATAATTTAAAATAAATAATTGCTATTGTTTATAATTCAATGAAAATACAATTTATTAATGGAAAATACGCAAAATAACAAAAAAATTCAATATTAGAAAAAACCTTCTAGAATGAGGAAAACTAACCAAATCTAACCAAATTATTCTCTAAGTGATACCGTTCGAAGCAGTCAAAATGAAGGGCGCGGTTGTAGGCCCGGCATCGATAGACTGCTGGATTTTTTTTACATAGAGCACAAAGAATTCGAGATTCGCCACGATATGTCAAATGAAATTCTTGCATTCGACGCACACAATTCCGATCTTCTGCGTCATGGCCTTCTTCCTTCACACGAGAATCTCTGAATTCGGCATTGACCTGATTTGGAAAAGATAATAAAAGAGTACGGGTAACCTCCACACGGAATGCCTTCTGGGAAGGTTTTCTCTGTCGCCTAGTCATCTGGTTTCCCATATCATGCTCGTACTTCCTAAAGAAGCACAGCAACTTCCATCCATTTAAAAGAGTGCTGCTCAGGCAAGATGCAAATAAAGGCCAGTACCACTTCTTTGACCGAATGTTGACCCGATAATTTTGTATACCATTATCATGGAGGTCTACCCCACCCATTCCCAAATTATAATTTCGTGTTGGCACACTGGGCAACCGATTTTTTTTGCATGCTTCCTTCAAAACTTTGCCTTTTTTGTCTTTCTTCAATTTCTGCCAACTCTGCACTTGATTTACTGGCTCCATTCGATCATAGTTCGTGGCCACTGTTACTTCACGGTTGTCCTAACCAACGGTATACGAGGATTTGGCTTTCTACGTCTACCACCGCATCAAATTCACCTGCTAGGTAAATGTTCGCTATGCGCAAGGGAAATATAGAAGAAAATGTAACCTTTAGGCAATTACTTTCCTGTCTTCAACTTGCCTGAAGCTTCAAGGTTAGGGAAGCGAACTGGCTTACATATGCTAGTAGCGCACATTCTCTTATCCTTCAGGATACACATCAAATGGTGAGATGTGAAGAAATTGTCCATAAATAACTCATGGCGTGCGGGGAACTCTATATATATTCCATCATAGACAGTACGAAGGATAATCTTTGACCTAATACGGGGTCATATGTATCAGATGCTCAGGAATATGGCATTGCTTGGAAACAGGTAGCTTTCGGAGGAAGCAAGACACCAAATCTCGTTCGTAGCCAACTTTGATTGGCTTATTCTTAATGTACATCTTGCAATAATGTCGACCGAAATATGGCACCATTTGCTCGTCGATGGAAAGTTTGTGTGCAAAAACATCAAATACAAATAAAGATGGAACGTTAGTCATTATCATACCTTAGCCATTCTGTCGGTTATATCTAGATTGTTGTTATCGCAAAAATGTATCTAGCGCTTTATAAGCTCGAAATGTGGACGTTGGTTCCTTTTTTGATGACGCTAACACCCAAGGTCGGGTCAGACAAATAATAATCTGTGGTAGATGGCAATGTATTGTAGCTGGTCAACACAGAAACCAAGAAAACCCTTCAATTCGTATATATCTTACTGGAATTCGGTATTGGTTTTAAATCGAGCGTATTTGATCATCCTCTCAAGAATAAACTGAATCACTTCGTCATCAAAGAATAATGAAAACACTTGAAAAGCATTATAAGACTTCAGCTTTTCGTACATATCTTTATGCACCACGTTCAGCGGTTCAGGAACGCAACAGTTTACTGTAGTTTTAATTTTTTGGCTGGTGGTGCATTTGAAATAGATATTCGCAAGGTATTACGACTCGCACCAGAGGATGTCGAAGGCTGATTCCAGTCAAGTCGTGATATGCCATCAAATCATCGTCAATCAGCTCTTCGTCCGTCTGTTCATCAACATTCTCTGTTTAAAAATATCCGAAAACTGCAGACTAACTATTATTTTTAGTAAAAATCACCCATAAAAACACAACAAAACCGTATTATTTGAAGGCAAGCTAACCAAAAACATATGAAAACACTTTCACAGCTAACCTCCAAACGTTGCGCGCAGGCATCACCTGATTTCAGTGACATCCAGTGGTCATCTTATGCATATAATACTATGTTGAAACAGTGTTGTCGACTATTTCATCTTTTGATAACAATGTGTGATTCACACATGTTTTATTTTTTTCCGTTTTAATTTTTTTTTTTTTTTTCAAAATGGGTCTATTTTCAGGGCTTTAGTAAAAAAAATATTAAAAATAGAATAATTAATAAAATTTATTAAATTATGTTAATTATTGAAAGCTAACATACCAATCTGTAAATGCTGCATAACAACTTGGTGGGATTTAGCTTTATTCACAGTGAAAAAAAATCATACTTTTCATCTATTTTTTTGATGCCTATAGACATCGTCATGGAGGTAATGGGTTAAGTTGTTTTGGAAGGAAGTCAAAAGGTCCCGGTGTGGCCCTGAAACCGGAAGCATGAAAGTGATAAAATCGAAAGATGGAAAAATGTTGACGAATGAGGAAAAAATAAAAGAGAGATGGATGGAGTATTTCGAGGAAGTCTTTGAAAGCGAAGTGAGTGACAGTGATTCTAGCGGCGAATCAGATATGAATGATGATGGACTGAATGTTACCGAAATTAGCTTGGATGAGATAGAAAGATCAATTAAATGTATGAAGAATGGTAAGGCTGTCGGTTTCGACAATATTGCTGCTGAATATTTTAAAGGAGGTAGCCGTATAATTCTCACATGGTTGTGTAATCTTTTTAACCAATGTTTAAAGGAAGGTTACACGCCCTTATATTGGAGAAGGGCAGTGATCATGCCATTATACAAAGGTAAAGGTTCACGTATGGAATGTGGGAATCATAGGGCTATTAGCCTGCTAAGTTCAGTTGGCAAGCTGTATGGTAGAATTTTGATTGAAAGGGTAAGAAAGGAAACAAAGGATAAAATATGGGATGTGCAAGGTGCTTTTATGAGTGGAAGGGGGTGCATGGACCAGATCTTCTCATTGCGTATGTTCACCGAGAAGTTTCTGGCAAAAAACCAGAAACTTTTCTGTGCCTTTGTAGATCTACAAAAAGCATACGACCGAGTCGACAGGAAAAAGCTATGGAAGGTGTTGTCCAAGTATGGAGTGAATGCGAATCTGACTCAGGCAATGGCGTATCTATATGAGGGAAGCGTTGCATGTGTAAGGGTGAACGGTGGTTTTACGGGGTGGTTTGATATCACAAAAGGTGTTAAACAAGGCTGCGTAATGTCACCGTGGTTATTCAATCTATATATGGATAATTGTGTGCAAGAATTGAAAGAGGTGGGATTGGGCGCGAATTTTAGTAATCTGAAAGTATGTTGCCTGTTGTATGCTGATGATGCGGTGCTGATTGCTAATAGTATGGATGATCTGCAGTCTCTCGTGTCTAGGATGAACGAAGTATGCGTGAAGAATGAGTTAATGATGAATGTAAGTAAGTCTAAAGTAATGGTGTTTGAAAGAGAAAGCACGAAAACAGTGTGCAATATAGCTGTGAATGAGGAATACTTGGAGCAGGTGGATGAATTTGTGTATTTAGGAAGCATGTTTACGAGAGATGGGAAGGCTGACAGAGATATTGGAAGAAGAGTAAATGCAGGTAACTCCATTAATGGAAGACAGAACGCAGTTGGCGCTAACAAAAAATTGTCCAAAGAAGCGAAGTTAGCAGTCCACAATGGAGTGCTGGTACCTACCCTGATGTATGGAAGTGAGGCATGGAACTGGCAAAGAAAGGATGAAAGTAGATTGAATGCTGTTGAAATGAGATCCCTGAGGCGTATGTGTGGTAAAACCATGTATGATCGTGTGAGGAATGTGGATATCCGCAAAGAATGCAAGGCTGATGTAAGCGTAATGAGTAAGATCAAGAAAGGGACGCTTAGATGGTTTGGGCATGTAGAGCGAATGAGCGAAGAAAGGAGAGTAAGGAGAATATACGATGCAAATGTGAATGGTAGCAGAAGTCGGGGACGCCCGAGGAATACATGGCACGACCAAGTGAATCAGATACTTGAGTCGGGCCATGTCAAGAGTCAGAACAATAGAAGAGTATGTATGAGACGATGTATGAATGTGAATGAGGCAAGGATTGTGTGCCAAGACCGAGTTGTTTGGCGGTCCGTCCTCTCTGCCTACCCCTGCGGGGAAACGGCGTGATGGTTAGTTAGTTAGTTAGTGTATAATATTTTATAGCAGTTTATATACATGTATTTTAGGGGTCCTAACCCGAGTAACCGAGTACCCGGGTACCCCCCTATATCAAAAAAAAAAAGAATTTAAAAAATAAAATTAAAATAATTAATAATTTCATTTTTTTTTAATTTTCCATCAGAACCCAAATTTATCAAGTTGCACATAGTTCACGTATTTTTAATTTATCCAAGGGGCGTCGGGTACCCGGGTAGTAATATGCTATCCGGGTACTCGCGAGGACCCCTAATGCATTTATGTTATCACCGCTTGCAGGCCAATTTGCCAATATCTTTTGGGCAACGAATAAAACAAGTAAGGGTAAATATGTAAAATAATCACAAGCGTTTACGTCTACCGTCTGAAATTAAAGTAATCGCTGTTTTCGATAATATATATATTTTTTTAAGTTTTCCCCCAAAAAAGAAGAAATGTATCTGAGTATCTGTGAGATACTTTTAAAAAGTATATGTATCTAGATACAGATACAATTTTACAATGTATCTTGTACCTGTATCTAGCTACAAATTTTTCCAAGTATCTGTATCTGTATCTAGATACTTTTAAAAAGTATCTAACACAACACTGCATCCAACTATAGTGAAAACATTAAAATAATGTTATAAAGTGATTGCCCATGTAGGGATAAGCAGAGAAAAGAAACTATCATATCTTCGGTAAGTTTTTAGATTCTCACGGCCAAAAGCATTTTTGTTGTTTGTTTTTGGGGTGTTATGCCGTGTTGCGCTAACTCCTTCTTTAGCCGACGTTTCGGACAGCGAAGGCATAACACCCCAAAAACAAACAACAAAAATATCATATCTTCGTTTTTGCTCTTTGTGCAATTTGAGGTGGAACAGGAAATTCTGGAAAATATTTTATTTGTTTCACACTCATCATTGCGGGACAACCAAGCTTCTTGGAGTCCAAAACCCGGAACCTCTTCTTCTTATGGTTTGAGTGATCAGCCTGAAAGAACAATTCAAGGTATAGGGTCTAATAGGCTTATACGTATAAGACGCCTATTATTTGTGCGGCAAATAAATTGTCCATGGTTAACTTATTTGACGCAGATGATTAACTTTTGCAAAAGTTGTAAGGGCCTATGCAATGTTGACATTAGTATAAAATTACAAGTGTGGTTATAATCCAGTGTGATATGTATTGACATTGTGAAATGAGATATAGCTGCAGGGGCTTTAATTAATTTGGCACTTTGAGCACGGTCTTCTTTAGACTAACACGACATGAGGATGTGTTACGAGCCACGGCACATTTTTTAACACACAAAGATGAATTGTGATTGGTGTGATTGTCGTGTTAATCTAAATGAGACGGAGCTCCAACTGCCATATTAGGAAAGCCCCTGGTTTAATCTAGTCCTAGCTTACCTAGGCCCAGGCCCATCGCTTTTATTTTTATTTTAAACACATCACAGACGATACGGTGATCATTTTGGGGTCATAGACCTTAATCATGGACCACCGAGTCCTAGGTGCTCTGTCAATGCTACTATTGAAAGAAGAGGAAGAGTAGGCCTAGCTGATGTGGTTCTAGGGTGTATTAACATACCAACTCAACTCTCCCTTGCTGTTATTTGGGCGGTGTAGTCGGAGGCCTTGGGCGCACTCTCTGTACGCATTCATACCGAATGTAAATGGCATCCCAAAGAACTCTACTGTAGGCGGGCAGAACGTGTATACTGCATCTGAAAGATTGGAAATGTTAATTTCGAAAAACTCGTAAATATCAGCAGCTGCTTATGAACTGAAGAAAAGGGAAGGCCTACCCTAGACCTAGGCCCTAAGGTTTAGAACTTACCTCCCAACTTCTTTTTCATACTGTCTCTCGTTGAAAAAGAGTGCCCCAACGCGTTCACAGAACACAGAAATGCTTCATAATTTGCTTCATTGTCAATGTATCCACTGATAACACCCGTCTCTGAATTCTTTTTGAAATTACTTAACGATACTTCTAAAAGACGGTCTAAACCCGCACTCAAAGACGCCATTTCTGCTGATTTCTGACGTTTCGTTTCACCGCCCACCGCGTTTCACTGATTTTGTATCACAGGCATAAAATAGTAGGCAGTGGGAAACAACTCGGAACAGCTCGGGTATGCTCAGATATGTTGGAATATATATACTTATTATGGAAATAAGCTCAGTACATTTACAAAATGGGTTAAGAGGTTCTTTGTTTGGGTTTTTATAAAATATGAGTGTGCTTTCTATCCTTCAAAATTTATCCACGATAAAACAAGAATAAGATGCTGTCAATCTGTCAAAAGTCGTTAAATTTTGAACGCTAAAAAGGAAAAAATAGGTCTTTTAAAGCATCTTTTACAATATCTCCGGAAATAAATAAAAAAAAATATTTGAATAGGTTATTTTACTGAAAACGAGTGTTTATTTTTGAATTTTGCTTAATAGTGCAGCTTATTTCGGAAATTATATCCCCGTCAAAAAGGTTTTTATAAAAAACTAAATAAGAAATAACATTGAGTAAATTGTTTAAAAGTGGGAGATTCATATTCAAATTTTCACTCTTTTGTATTGCATTACTATTTTCAAATCCTTTTTGTACATGGTTATGTCTACCGAAGTCAATCTCGCAACACCCATTTCGAAAAAAAAAATTGATTCGATTTTTCATATATTTTTTTGTTGTTGATAAAATCGCATCGCTTTGGTAGAGGTCAACAAACCTGAACATTATGTAATCCGAGCACTACAGACTCTTTTTCACGAAGATGCCATGTTCCTTACTAAAAATAAAAGGCAAAATTAATGCATTATGTATTCACACCATTGTAATACTATGATTTTCGCTTTACTCATACGGAAGTAGATGAAAAATCGTTAGGTCAAAGGTTCTAGTTGCTATAAGAGCATTTTCCCTATTGGAGGTGTGCTTGCCCCAGAATTGACACAAACGTTCCACGTGCAACAATGTCTGATGAATCTATCGTTTCAATATTTATTTATATAAAATAATATGACTTTTATAAGATGGAAGAAGAATATACTTTAGGTTTACAGTTGACATATACAAGCTACAGCGGCATTGTCACTTCTTTTGGCGTATTATATTCTATTACTATTCCAATTTATTATAAACGACAATCTAAAATAATGCGGATTACGGAACCGGCCTATTCATACCGCTAATTCCTATTATAAACGGGCCTTGAAATGTCGCGTGCCCGCACGCTTGTTTTGGGACCATTCTAATGTGGAGCAAGAGGGTCAATTTTTTTGTCATTTTCGCTGTTTTGTTTTCACTTTTAAATTTTCATTCTTTTCGAAATCATTTCTTTATATGCGACTTTAGCAAAATAAATAAATATAATGATAGATTGAGTAGAATAATGTCTATGACTTATTAATTATTAATTAATACGAAGAAAATTTCCAGATGCCACTTTGATATTAACAGGAAACTACAATCTACCTAATGTAACGTGGGACACAGAAAACAATAAAACTTCATGCACGGACAACATCAATCATGGTTCCTATCGAGATGTCAAATTTTATAAGTCTCCGGCAGTTAAACTATGTCTACAATGTTAACGCTCGTCTTCTCGATCTAGTGTTTTCCAATTCTTCTTCTGTAAAAGTATCCGCATCTGCTGAAGATATTCTCCCAATCGACAAGTATCACCCTCCTTTAACGATCGAATGCTACAGTTCAAAAATAGAAAAAAATCCATCTCCATCAACAAAATTAAACTTTTTCAAAGCTGATTTTAAGCAAATCACAAATCTTCTATTGTCTACTGACTGGAACTTTCTTGACTTTGAAGAAAACCTAAATGTAATGGTAGACAAATTTTACATAATTTTAAATAATGCAATTGAATTGTTTGTACCCGTCACTAAAATCACTGTGCACAACTACCCAAAATGGTTTAGCAACGACCTTATTAAAATAATTAGAGACAAAAAAATTGCTCATAAAGTTTATAAATCGTCTCGTGATCCTAAAGATTATGTAAAATTTTGTGAACTAAGAAAGACAACTAAAAATATGTCCAAGTTATGTTACAAAAGGTGTATCGAAAACTGCGAAGAATTGGCAGCAGCTAATCCTCAGAACATTTATAAATTTGCGAACATGCTCAATAATAATGACTCTAGTATTCCGTCAAACATGTATTTAGATAATAAAATGGCCGATACCCCCCAAGAAGTCGTCAATCTGTTTGCTGAATTTTTCAGCAAAGTCTATGATACTGCAAACAACTCTCCATTATTCGATACAACTACAGCTAACAATGACAACAAGATCGATTTTAGCCAATGTATATTCAAAGAAAGCGATATTAGAACTAAATTAAAATCCCTTGATATTAATAAATCGGCTGGTCCCGATAACATTCCTCCAATTTTCTTATCAAAATGCTTATCAGTTTTAACATTACCTCTAACTAAACTTTTTAACTTGTCTCTAAAAATTGGTACCTTTCCACAAAAATGGAAAACCAGTTTTCTATTTCCAATCTTTAAGAAAGGAAATAGATCAGATATCTCTAACTATAGACCTATATGTATCCAATCGTCAATCCCTAAACTATTTGAATCTGCTCTGCTTTCTAAACTCTCGCCTGAGATTAACAAAGTTATTTCACATCGTCAACATGGTTTCATGGCAAAAAGATCTACTTTTACAAACTTGATGATCTATCAGGAATACCTATTTAATACAATGCAAAAGCGTCTTCAAACAGACGTAGTGTATACTGACTTTAGTAAGGCATTCGACAAAGTCTCACATAAAATTCTCATACATAAACTTAGTGCCCTTGGAATAACAGGGAATATTTTGAGATGGTTTGAGAGTTATCTGCATAAAAGAAAAATATGTGTTAAACTCAACTCACACTATTCACACCAGTTCGAAGTCTTTACCGGCGTCCCACAGGGGTCTCATTTAGGACCAGTACTATTTTTATTGTTTATCAATGATATAACTACGGTTTTTGATGGAGTCATGATTCTCTTATTTGCAGATGATCTCAAAATTTATAAAACCATTACAAATATTCATGACTGTTACGTACTACAATTTAATCTTGTGAGGCTACAAGAGTGGTGCACCCACAATGAACTATTTCTCAATATTGATAAATGTCAAACGATAACTTTTGCCCGAATCAAAAATCCCATTACGCATCAATATAGCATCAACAACATTTTCCTAAAAAGAGTTGAGAATATTAAGGATCTTGGTATTATTTTTGACAGGCAACTAACATTTGTTCCTCATATAAACGAAATAACCAACAAGGCCATGAAATGTTTGGGTTTTATATTAAGGACAGCGAAAGATTTTAAATTAATAAATTCCTTCAAACTGCTATTCACTGGTTTAGTTAGAAGTAATCTAGAGTATAACTCAACAATCTGGTCTCCATTTTATAAGATTCACCAATTAAAAATTGAAAGAGTGCAACATAAATTTCTGCGATTTATTAATTATAAATTAGGAATTCCAAACGAATATCTTAATTACACTTTCCTCATGAACTTACTAAATTTAACCGATTTATCATTGAGACGCACAGTGTGCGACTTAGTATCTCTTTTCAAAATTTCGAATGGCAGACTGGACGCCATTGATTTGACGAGTCTTATATCGCTCCGTGTACCTACGCGCGACACTCGACAGACCGCTCTATATAATGTTCCCATATCTGCTAACAATTATTTTCAAAACTCACCTATTCAAAGACTTCACATACTCGGTAATAAGTATAGCTCAATTGATGTTTATCATCACCAATCAGTATACAAACTAAAATACAGTATACTAGAATATTTGTAACAGATTCATAATTTTTTTTCAAACGCATATTTTATTGTTTCATTAACTAAGCTTTGTTTTGTAAAATTCCCAATCGGGCAAAATAAAGATTGATGATTACAAAGATGGTTTACAACAAACTGTAGTGTTTATCTTTATAATAATAATAACAAACTTACTTGTCTTGTGTGTATTACCTACTTACATTATTGTACTCTTGTAACTACACTATATTTATATAAACTTATCGAACTCACTGTCCAAATTCCAATAACACCGTAACTATATACTTGAATTGTATCTACTTAACTACCTACCTATATCTGTTATATTTTTCTCAAGTTTATGTATTAGTTTAACCTATGTTCTGTAAAATATTCAACCAACGTACTTTGTACAATAAACTTTGCTTGCTTATGTTTATAAAATAATAACACCATAACAATAACCCTACACATTGTTATGTAAGTTCATACTCAATTTATTATGCTATGTAATTAAAATATTTTATAATGCTACTGAACAACAAAACCCATAACATGTATATGTAAAAGCCTTCTAGGCGTTAATAAAATGAAATAAATAAATAAATTAATGTTGTCTATGCATAAATACAATTTTTTGACGTATGCTTCCTTTACTGCTAGTGATTTCATCCTGTTTTAAATCTCTTTACATCGATATACATTATTTTCGTTAAGCCATTCAGCACACGCAGATAAATTTATAATCCCATTCTTGTGATTGTTGTTGGTAAGTACTGATGCTTATATTCGCTATTAATTTTGGTAGCGCCCGTTATTTCAAATCAAACTGAGCGACCACTGTCCTTTAATTTGTGCTATGGAATACTCAAATATACAATTGCGCTGTCTCTAACGCAACTTATCTTAACTTACGCCAATCGAAACCTAAGTTAGGAAGTCCAATGGCGTTTTTTTTGAAGAACTTTAAACTGTCAATTAGACGTCTACCATTTTACAAGAATTTCAAATATCGATAACCAATATTCTGATAAAAATGTAATGGCGGACGCAATGAAATGTTTGCTGGTTTAACTTTAGGTATGGATATAGTATATAATGAGTTATCCGAAGATTGTCGACAATTCTCTCAACCGATTTCAAATGTTGACTTCAAGGTCAACATAGTCACAGTTCTTATATCCTTATTTCCAAATATGCGTTTTGCATACGATTTCATTGTTTTGACAGAATATTCTGATCACATTCAAACAATAGTTCCGTTAAAACTATGTTATTTTTCAGGTTTATTTCATTGGGCTTGTACTAATTATCAAATTCTTCCACAGCAGTGCCATGGATCTACAAAATCCGGATACAATTTCCATAAAGACGGAACCAGGGCCCCAAGAAGACGGCGGAGGTGAAATACCGTATACGGAAATGGATTTTGATGTCCTAGATGTAAAGATGGAATGTTGGAATAGTGCGGAGGCTTCTCGGACTGCCAGTTAGTTGCATAGCATATGTAAAAAAAAAAAAAGATTTTCGCAATCCCAGTTCGTTTTGAATCGTCATGCAGGCAGGACATATGCTTGTTCACAACGTCCTCTCTTACCGTACATACATATATTTGGCATTTTCATATAAAATGTGCCGGAAACAGCCAAACTACATCACGCTTTCAACTTGATGAATTGTTTTTGTGATTTCCGCACTAAAGTCAATACTGCTCCCAACCATGTGGAGAGTATTTGTGATGCTGATGGTAGAATGGATGGAAGGAGGTAGAGAAGTGGAACCTGAGAAGCAACTGGCTTTTCAGATGTGGTCACTTAACACGGCCACGTTTCATTTGAGAATTGTATTCATAGGAATATATCTATAAAGATTTTGAATATATTTGGAGTTATATTTTATCCGTTTTTTATGTGTGTTAAACCAGGCGATACTGAGCGTATCTCAAGAAAGTTAAAAGTGGGATTAACTAGGCGGAAGGTGCTCAAAGGCAACCGGTTTTCTCTTCTTGAAGCATCGGTTCCTGTAGCAGACATCTTGGGTCATTCATATTTCTTAAATTTACCTTAAATTCTCTTATCAAAATTCACGCTTGTACATTGTTAATCGATGCTACCTTCAATCTTAAAAAAAAACCTTATATTTTAATTCGATGTTCAACATACTTATTATTTTCCTAGGCAGCTTTAATGTGGAGAGTGATACCATCAAGGCAGAACTAGGACCCCGAGAAGAAGATGAAGAGAGATTTCCTTACATGGAAATCGACATATACCTGCCAGATGTTAAAAAGGACTGCTTAGAAAACTTTGAAAGAATTACCCATACACCAGGTAAAACCGATGTAAAACCACAGACTCAAAGTGGAGAAAAAACTTTTTCGTGTTGTTTGTGCAGTGCTTCATTTTCTCAAAAGAGCAGTCTGACGAGCCACATGCTGACTCACACTGGAGAAAAACCTTTTAAATGCTCAGAGTGCAACTACTCGTGTACTTTAAAGGGAAGTTTAACGGTACACATGCGAACTCACAGAGGAGAAAAACCTTTTTCGTGTTCTTTGTGCAACGCTTCATTTTCTCAAAAGAGCATTCTGACGATCCACATGCTGACTCACTGGAGAAAAACCTTTTTCATGTTCCGAGTGCAACTATTCGTCTACTATAAAGAGAAACTTGACGGTACACATGCGAATTCACAGTGGAGAAAAACCTTTTTCATGTTCCGAGTGCAGCTATTCATGTACTCAAAAGAGCAGCCTGACGAATCACATGCTGATTCACACTGGAGAAAAACCTTTTAAATGCTCAGAGTGCAACTACTCGTGTACTTTAAAGGGAAGTTTAACGGTACACATGCGAACTCACAGAGGAGAAAAACCTTTTTCGTGTTCTTTGTGCAACGCTTCATTTTCTCAAAAGAGCATTCTGACGATCCACATGCTGACTCACTGGAGAAAAACCTTTTTCATGTTCCGAGTGCAACTATTCGTCTACTATAAAGACAAACTTGACGGTACACATGCGAATTCACAGTGGAGAAAAACCTTTTTCATGTTCCGAGTGCAACTATTCGTCTACTATAAAGAGAAACTTGACGGTACACATGCGAATTCACAGTGGAGAAAAACCTTTTTCATGTTCCGAGTGCAACTATTCATGTACTCAAAAGAGCAGCCTGACGAATCACATGCTGATTCACACTGGAGAAAAACCTTTTAAATGCTCAGAGTGCAACTACTCGTGTACTTTAAAGGGAAGGTTAACGGTACACATGCGAACTCACAGAGGAGAAAAACCTTTTTCGTGTTCTTTGTGCAACGCTTCATTTTCTCAAAAGAGCATTCTGACGAGCCACATGCTGACTCACACTGGAGAAAAACCTTTTTCATGTTCCGAGTGCAACTATTCGTGTACTATAAAGGGAAACTTGACGGTACACATGCGAATTCACAGTGGAGAAAAACCTTTTTCATGTTCCGAGTGCAGCTATTCATGTAGTCAAAAGAGCAGCCTGACGAACCACATGCTGATTCACACTTGAGAAAAACCTTTTAAATGCTTAGAGTGCAACTATTCGTGTACTTTAAAGAGAAGTTTAACGGTACACATGCGAACTCACAGAGGAGAAAAACCTTTTTCGTGTTCTTTGTGCAACGCTTCATTTTCTCAAAAGAATGCTCTGACGAGCCACATGCTGACTCACACTGGAGAAAAACCTTTTTCATGTTCTGAGTGCAACTATTCGTGTACTACAAAGGGAAACTTGACGGTACACAAGCGAACACACAGTGGAGAAAAACCCTTTTTTATGTTCCGTATGTAATTATTCATTTTCTGAAAGTGGCAGGCTAAAGAGACATATGCTGATTCACAGTTTCGAAAAACCTTTTTCATGTTCTTTGTACAATTATTCATGTACTATAAAGTGAAACTTGGCGGTAGACATGCGATCTCACAGTGGAGAAAAACCTTATTCATGTTCCTTAGGCAACTATTCATCCTCAAAAGAGAAGTCTGACCAGCCACATGCTGGTTCACACTGGAGAAAAACCTTTAAATGCTCAGAGTGCAACTATTCGTGTACTTTAAAGGGAAGTTTGACGGTACACATGCGAACTCACAGTGCTCAAAAACCTTTTTCGTGTTCTTTGTGCAACGCTTCATTTTCTCAAAAGAGCAGTCTGACGAGCCACATGCTGACTCACGCTGGAGAAAAACCTCTTTTTCATGTTCCTATTGCAAATATTTATGTTCTCGAAAGCAGTATCTGAAGAACCACATCTTGACTCACCACACTTAATATCAGTAAAACAAAATATTTGACATTTTATAAACATCCAGTGGAGATCGGACGGATAGCTTTATTCCCAAATTATTTAAATTCTCAGCAAACGATGGTATGAAGAACGTAATCAAGTTTTATCATGACTATCTACTACTTTAACACACTTTAAAAACGTCAAATATCTTTAGTAGAATATAATTTGACTGTAACCAAATTTTCCCAATACGGAATCGGTAATATAGATATATACCTATGTAGATCGTTTGAGAAATTATTTTTTAAAGATTGGGATAATCTAGGGTATTTTCCATTAGTTGCCCTAAAACTGGATTACAGGATGTTTCCCGATATACTTTTAGTGAATTCGTAATCGTGAATATATTTTGGTTTCTCGTTATAGTATAACATCCGTGGTTTTTTATTTGTTCGCTTATTTCTTCTAAGCTATCCATCGAAGTTTGATAGGATTTTCACTAACATGTAGAGAATTTTTTACGGAAGTATATGTTATATATGTATACGGATATTATATTTATTTCTTTGTACGTATACGTACATAGATATATATATATATTTTTTTTTTTATTAATCTTAAGTTAGCTCACATCTTCGTGTGTGCTAATAGTTTTATAAACATATAAACATGTACATTGTTTGGCAAACATAATTTTTCTTTAAATATTTCAATAAAGTCACAAAAAAAAGAAACATTAATAATTGAGATAGACATATTTTCTTAATTCATTTTTGAACTTATTAATATTTTCTATCACAGCAATTTCGTTCGGGATTTTGTTAAAGAGTTGAACGGCCTGGTACATCAGAGATTTTTGGGTGCATGTTTTTTTTCTTGTTGGCAATCTAATTTGCTTAGAATTTCTCGTCCCGTGTCCGTGTATCTCGTTATTGTAATTTATTTTTCTTTTCAATTCCTTAGACATCATCCCTATGTTAATTTTATGTATAAAAATAAGTACATTCAAATACACAGTTTGCTTCACCGTCAAAATATTCAGCTCCTTTAACATGTCTCTTATCCGTGTGTATATTATGTTGCGCTTAAGTATTATTCGCATTGCTTTATTTTGCAGTATTTGCATTTTTTTCATTTTCTCTTTATTGCAGAGAAAAAGAAATACTCGAACAGTAATTAAAGTGTGGTGATATAATTGTATTGTATATTATCTGGCATGTTTCTTTATTTACTTTGTTTCTGATTCTACCAAGAAATGATATTTTTTTTGCAATTTTTTTAATTGTATAGTCTGCATTTTTTGAGAAGTTCAATTTTGAGTCTATAATAACACCTAGATATTTAATTTCTTCCACTTTTTTTATGATTTCTCCATTTATAGAAACCTTTGGTTCCTCATGCGTATTTGTTCTGCCTATATGCATGTATTTTGTCTTATTTACATTTAGTTTTAATTTATTTAGTTTGAGCCATTTTGACAATGTTTCTAAGTCACTATTTATCTTTTTGATTGCTTTCTCATAATTATCTTCTGCAATATAAATTAGTGCATCGTCTGCAAACAGTCTTATTTTGCAATGTTTTAATATTTTTACCAAATATTGTATTTATTGAAAGTAGAGAAAAGTTGATCAAAAGCCGGGTACACGTCAGCTAGTTATAATTATAAATATATTTCCAAAAATAAGTAACCGATCAAGATCACGTGGCAACTTAGAAATCCCTACATATAAATTTTTTTAATGCACTCCCATATAAAATCAAATCTGAAAAAAAATATAAAGCCTTCAAATTACAAATAAAACAACTTCTTGATCAACCAAATAATAATTATAAGTTTTGATTTAATTTTTTATGTATCTTTTAATTACAGGTACATATTAGTAGTTATTGATCAAATGCAAATTTTAATCGGGCGTACTTAGTATGTAATTAACTATTTATTTTCATCATTAATTAAGAAGAAAAAAAAGTAGAAAAGTAAAGAAATAGTATATCAGCATTCGAACCACCAACAGCTTATTGTCGCCATTTATTATGTTCCTTTGCTTGCAATATTATCAGCTCCGTTTACTTTCTTTCTTTTCTTTACCTAATGTATACTGTGATGGCACTACTCCCCAACTCAAACACGAGAAACGTTTTTCTCTATTGAATTGGGTTGTTACGTTAAAAAGAAAACATTTTTTTTGTAATTAGTTTTTTAAGTATAACATATATATGTTTTTATATAAAAGAAATATATTTAAGAAAAAAAAATTACATTGTGTTTTTTTTTATTCGGTTAGTCGATTCTGTTTCAATCTGTATTCGGTGTCAGTCTATTATGATCTCCTTCTGTTGAATGAGAGTGGATTTTTTTTTGTAGAGTTTAGTACCATGGAATGCGAAGCTAATTCTTTCAGGAACTTCCAAAATAGTTTTCAAGGTCTTTTGGGTTTTAATGAGTTGATTTTGATATATTGTCATTTACACTTCCCCATCTGATAATTCCGTATTTTAAGAGCGATTGGCAAAGAGCATGTAGATTTCTCTTATGTATTTTTCACTGCGGGCATTCTGATGGTTTTGAAGAAATAATTTAGTTTTAAAATTTTATTATCTTAATAGTTTTTTTTTGTTATTGGGGTACTATGCCGTGTTGCGCTAACTCCTTATTTCGCCAACGTTTCGGACAGCGTTGCACTGTCCATCATCATGGCAAATGTGTTATATGAGGTTTTTTTTTTTTTGATTTTATGGATTCTTTCGTAATCCTCTAACTAGCTAGGACTTATAGCAATACCCTTTAATGTTTCTAGCTGACTAGTACTACGGCTCATTTAGCCTTATTACTATCACCATCTGATGGTTGTATTTAATTGACTGATTTTATGTTACATTAATGAGTTTTATGAGGAAAAATTCTTAACTGTATAAAAAACCTCATACAAATGACAAGAAAAAGAAAAACAATAAGTTCTGAGCTTTTTACTCTGTTTTACCTTTGTGATTTACTGAATGTAAATATATTATGTAATTTTTTCATAATTTGGCTGCGTCCTTTTCGCTTCGGTGGTCTTGCAATCTACCAGCGGGGAGAAAATAGGATTTGGGAGAAAAACATGTTGGAGAAAAACATTTTGTTATATTAAAAAGGATACTTTGCGCTAATAATCATCGTCCTCTTCTTCTAATTCTTCACTGGCGCTGTCGTCATTCTCATGGAACTTCATGATGAGGTGTTTGGGCATCCTATGTTTGTAGTTGAAAGCGAGGTCCGCTGGCGAGTTATAATTACCCAGCGCTTTAATTAACGGATTATCCGGGTTCAGAGTGTTGTAGAATCGTGATGTGAGTTGGTATGCGTGCTCCTGTAATGTAGGTATATCTTCTCGTTCGTGTAGCCTTTTGAGGTTTGTGTATCGTGTTGTGTTGTAGGCGATTTTTATGCATTTGTTTTGAGTAACTTGAAGTTTGTTATATGTTGTGTACGCAATGTTACTCCAAATCGGTAAAGCGTACGTTAGCGCCGGGCGTATTTTTTTTTAATTTTTTTTTTTATTATTTATTGAGTTAGTTTATACATTTGAATATAAACTAATATAAACAAGATCATATTTCATTTTGTAATTTTACATATTTTTACAATGAATATAACATTTCTTTTTAAATACATTCATTCTTCCTTCATTCTTCAGACTTTCAGGCATTTCATCATACATTTTTAGTCCTTTGTACATTAGGCAGTTCTGTGATTTTGTTTTTTTCATATGTGGCAATCTAATCCTATTTACATTTCTGGTTTCGTAATTATGAACATCTCTATTAAAAACAATTTCATCCTTAAAATATTTTGGCATTTGGTTGTTCATGATTTTATGTACAAAAATTAACACATTAAATAATAGTCTCTTTTTTATAGAAATCCAATTTAGCTGTTTTCTCATTTGATCTATGCTTGCGTATTTTCCTTTTCCTAGTATACATCTCATAGCTCTATTCTGTATAACATCTAGCTTGTTCAAGTTTCCTTCATTGGCCAAATACAACATAGTAGAGCAATAATCTAAATGTGGAGCAACTATAGTTTTATAAATCAGCTCTGTAGTGTTTACATTTAGTTTATTTCTTAATCTTCTAAGAAAATTGACTTTTTTAGATAGGGGAGGTAGGGGAGGGATTGGCACTTTTTCACAATTAAATGCATAAAAAATTAGATCTTATAGATAATCAATATTTATTGCCAATTCTTATTTCACCACACATTTGGCTAGATATTTTAGAGAGAAATTTCTTGAAATTATAATCAGTCTCAACATTACGAGATAATTTCAGAAGTTATTCAAAAGTGCCCGATGCTCCCTGTGGCAGGGAGGTTTGGACACACCCTGTGGGAGGCTTGGGCATAGCCTATAAAACACTTGATATCCATAATAGTATTCAAAAATAAAAGTTAACAACAAATAAAAAAACATCTTAAATAGTATCTTAACTTATCTAAGATTAGGTATAATCCATAAAGGTTTATGAAATGTGTACTTAGAGCTACCACGTTTGGTTTTATTGCATGTCTTTGGTCCTGGCAATTTAGTTTTGATGTCGTCTAGTGGGACACTAGCTACGTCATCTACTTCAGGAAAAAAAAAGGTGTTTCTTATCTCATTCATAAATTATATTGTAGCCATGGTATGACTAATGTCTTCGATTCGGCCGACATAGTGCACAACAGTCTTTTTTGTAGTAAATTTATCGATCCAATTTTCAGGAATATTAGTTTTCTTTATGGCTACAGCATAGTCATAGGCCAATTTACGTGCTTGTATCTTTGCCAATCCATAATTATGTTTAGAACAAACTATCATGTAATTTGACAATTTTTGTTCTTCTTCGTCGGTGAAAATTTGTGAGGTTATAAATCTGTGCGAAGAATCCTTTACAGAATCTTGTTTAAGGTACCGTTGCAAACTTGATCTAGGTATATGATATTTATCAGCTGTTGTTTTTATTTTTGATCCTTTTGATACCTCTTCTATGGCTCGTAATATCAAATCTTTAGGAATTTCCCGTCGCAAACCTTTCTTTTTGAATTTGAAGGGCATCTTTCTGTAATAAAAAATTATTCAAATAGTTTAATTAAAGCAGGTAATAAGAATTTTAAAAAATCCTCCTATACTCAATATATAGTAGGAAGCTTTGGGAATGCCCAAACCTCCCTCACATCAGAATGCCCATTACTCCCTCTGTATACATTTTCAAAATAAGTTACCGGTATTTCTTTTTATTTAGGTATTTAAGCATGAATTTCAGTTTGATTTATAAGTTAGTAAATATACAAGAGATTTATAATAAAAAAAAGACATACCTTTCGTTAGTTGTCTCTTTATTACGATCCGAAACCACAACAAAATATTCACTTTTACGAGTGCATTACCTTCAAACGTGTCTGTGTGTAACAACTGACAGAAATCACAGATAGTCTATGGATGAACAGTGTTGTCAGTCGGTAAAGTAAACTACAAAATTAGGAAAAAAATAAAATCTGTGACCGGATCAGAATAAAAGGGGGGTGCCTATGTCTCCCGACTGCCCGTCCCTCCCCTACCTCCCCTACCTTCTTTAGCACATATTCAAAATTTGCTGCGAAAGTTAGTTTTGAATCTAGTATCACACCCAGGTACTTAATTTCATTTACTTTTTCAATTTTTTCGTCATTAATTGTCAATTTTAACTCTGTGTTATGCGTTTTGTTGCCTATTTCCATATATTTTGTTTTGTTGACATTCAGTTTTAATTTGTTTAATTTCAGCCATTTCGCTATATTTTGTAGGTCTTCATTTAATTTATTGATTGCATCTATGTACTCTTCACATGAAATATAGATTAATGTATTGTCTGTATCGTCTGCAAATTAGGCTGAGGTACAGATGTATTTTCTTTCTCTTAGCTAGCGAGCTCTTTCTGTTGAATATTGGACTTATCGATCCTATTGCTTTCTGAGTTTTCGCCGTCGCTATGGCGATGTGAGCTTTCCAATTCAGTTTTGAATCCACTGTGAGTCCCAGGTACTTGACTTCGGATTTCCAATCTAGTTGCTTTCCGCCCATGAGAATTTTGGCTTGCGGAATATTATTTTTACGTTTTCGAGTGAAGGTTATCGCTTCAGTTTTAGCCTCGTTTAGCTTCAGCCGCCATTTTTTGTAGTATTCGGTGAGCGTGTCGAGGCCTCGGACGTTCTTGAGGTAGCGTAGACTGCCGCGTCGTCGGCATAAATTGCCTTCTTGCATTTCTCATTTAGCGGAGGTATATCGTGGGTATACAGATTGAAAAAGTGCGGTCCGAGTAAACTTCCCTGCGGGACTCCTTTAGGTATTTTTCTTCTTGTTGATGTTGCATCGCCCACTTTGACCGTAAAGGTTCGGTTTTCTAAGTACGATTGCGCAATTCTGATGATGTAAGTTGGCGTGTTGGTAATGTACATTTTGTATATGAGACCTTCCATCCATACAACAACCACTCACTCAACAACAGTAAACTAAACCAGTCACGAATTATTTCTGTCCACAAAATATTTAAAATAAAACTTAATACACTATTCCTGTGCCATTGTGTTCCAGTGTAAAAGTTGTGAATCTGTTCATTTCTTTGTGTCCTCAACAACAAAATAAAAGCCCGAAGTTTTAATAACAAATAATAATAACTTTACTTAAATTTAATATTTAATATTATTGTTGCACCAAAGGCTGGTAACCTGCATTTCCGAACGCCTTGTGACCGTAGTAGGTACTGATACTACCTGTAAGTTAACCTGATTCCAGTCAGTAATCAGGGGAGTTCAACCTACTATTCATTTTTAATTTTTATTAACCTAAATCCGAACTCATCATGGATGCGCAGACATACATATCCCTTGCACAAGATGCCATCAATGCACTAACAAATATTGTGATGGATCCCAATAACAAATTTACCAAGGAGCATATTGCCAAAATAATGCCCAAAACTAATAATATCCTAGGGTCCATAGGCCAAATGGCTGCAAGAATGGCTACCCTAGAAGGCGAATTATCAGTGTACAAAAACATTCCTCCTGCTGTTACCACTACTAATTTCCAAACAAATAACATCTGCGATATTATTGCTGAGATGAATGATCAAAATTTAAGGGAAAAAAATATTATAATATGTAACTTCCCCGAGAGCAAAGCAATAACCCAGACTGATATTATGAAAGACGACACTACCAGCATAAAAAAAATCATTTTCGACCTGGACAACTCTACCAATTCTCTTGACCTGAAAGTTTACAGAATCGGGAAAGGGGATACTAATAAACCGAGGGGTGTAAAAGTCGAGTTCGCTGAGTCTAAATGGCCAAAAATCCTACTCGGCAAAAAACACTTGCTGAAGAATAACATCCGCATGTACCCTGATCAATCAGTTGCTCAAAGGAACTATCTAAATAATTTACGAATCGAACTAAAAAATAGGCAATCATCGGGTGAGCAAGACATTACAATCAAGTACATTAATAATCACCCAACAATTGTAAAATTAAATCCAAAAAACTGACCCACAAACTAATAATATATTATCAAAATGTAAGAGGACTGAGAACGAAACTTCAAGAACTAAAATGTACATTACCAACGATGAATTACGAAATTTATGCCCTTACTGAAACATGGCTAAATGCTGGCATAAACGATCAAGAACTGGGGTTTTTAGATCATTTCATTTACAGAAACGACAGATGTCAAAGTTCCAGCAATAAAACAAGAGGTGGCGGCGTACTATTGTCTGTATCTACCAAACTGAATTCGAAGAAACTGAAATGCCTTCACAAACATCTTGAACAAGTGTTTGTAATGGTTTCCTTAAAAAATGAAAAACTTATAATCGGTTGCACATATATACCACCATCCTCCGGCCTGCAAACATATAAGGAGCACCACCTTGAAGTTGAAACTATGCGAAGAAAATTTCCTGATGCTACATTTATTCTGATGGGTGACTACAACCTCCCAAATATTGTATGGGACATTGAGAACATCGCGTCCTCGAGTCCGGACAACATTAATCATGGCTCCCATGAAATTATAGAAATGTCGAACTTTTTAAATCTGCATCAGAAAAACCATGTGTACAACATCAATTCTCGTCTTCTCGATCTTGTCTTTACAAATTCTTCTAGTGTTAATGTGTATGCCTCTGATGAAATGATTCTTCCATTTGATAAATACCACCCCCCTCTAATAATCAATTACCTCAATACTTATGTTAAGGTAATTGACCCCACGATTGTCAAGCGTAATTTTGAAAAAGCAGATTACCCAAAGATTATAGAATTTTTATCTACTTATAATTGGGCTTATGATCTCACTTGTAAAAGCTCAAGTTTAAATGAGGCCTTAGAATACTTTTACAATGTAATTTATGAAGCAATCGATAGATTTGTACCCCTACAAAAATATTACACTTCTAAATTCCCTAAATGGTTCGATTCTGAACTAATTAATCTAACGTACGATAAAAAAATTGCCCACAAACGTTATAAAATAAATAGAACGCTAGATAATTATATCGCATTCTCCATTCTGCGTAAAGATTGTACTAGGAAATCGAAAGTATGTTTCAAGAAATACACCAACAATGTTGAAAATTCTATTTTAACAAACATTAATAAATTTTGGAATTACGCTAACTCCTTTCGGAAAAATAACTCTAACTTTCCCGGTACAATGTTTTACGGGAAAAAAGTGGGTCATGACAAAAACGATATTGTAAACTTATTTGCAGATTTCTTCAAGAGTGTATATGTTGAAGACAATGACAACATATTATCTGATAAACCCCAATTTACCGAAAGCTCACTCAACTTGCATAACATCCATGTGGTAGTAAATGATGTTGTGACTTTTATCAAACAGCTGGATACCAGGTCGAATTCGGGGCCAGATATGATTCCCTCAATATTACTTAAAAACTGTATTCATGTTCTAGCTCTTCCTATTACTATAATTTTCAATTTATCCTTATCTACAGGTTGTTTTCCTGAAATTTGGAAAAGTAGCTTTATAACACCTATTTTTAAAAAAGGAGATAAATGCCAAATTGAAAATTATAGACCCATATGTATTATGTCATCACTACCTAAACTTTTAGAAAAGATTATATTAAGTAAAATCATGCATCAAATTAAACCAATTATATCAACATTTCAACATGGTTTTATGCCAGACAGATCTACGTCATCTAACTTATTGCTTTACGAAAATTTTATTTCTAATGCACTGTCCAAGGGTCTTCAAGTTGATACAATTTATACTGACTTTAGCAAAGCCTTTGATACTGTTTCTCATCGCATTTTAATGGAAAAATTAGAACACTTGGGAATAAGCGGCAACTTTCTCGAATGGCTTAGAAGTTACTTATCATACAGAAAATTATCTGTAAAAATTACATCCACAACTTCTTACACTTTTTTTGCCTCAAGTGGGGTCCCCCAAGGTTCCCACCTAGGACCAATTCTTTTCCTACTATTTATTAATGATATTTCACTAATTTTCGATAATATTCACTTTCTTCTATTCGCCGACGATCTAAAGATGTTTAAATCGATCGGTAATTCTTCTGATTGTTTAACTCTACAAATTAACTTAAATAAACTCTATGAATGGTGCATCGTAAACAAATTACATCTTAATATCAACAAATGCCAAACGATCAGTTTCCATAGATCTAAAACCCCTTTATTATTCGACTACTCAATTAACAATGCCAATCTAAAAAGAGTTTTTGAATTCAATGACCTTGGAGTTATTTTTGACTCCAAATTACGCTTCTTGAATCACATTAATAGCATTACCAGTAAGGGATTACAAATGCTTGGATTTATTCTCAGAATCGCTAAAGACTTTAATAACATAAAAACTATAAAATTACTATACACGTCTCTGGTTAGAAGTCAGGTTGAATACAATGCAACCATTTGGTGTCCTCATTTCAACTCTCATTGTTTACAAATTGAAAAAATTCAAAATAAATTTTTACGTTTTATTAATTTCAAAATTGGTATTCCTATTATTGAAATCAATTATGTCAATTTACGCAGTAAACTTAACTTATCGAAATTATCTGAAAGGCGAAAAATATTTGATCTCCTTTTATTATATAAAATTGTTCATTCAAGGTTAGACTGCCCTGACACTATAAACTTGCTATCTTTACATATACCTCCAAAATATACTAGACGGAATATTTTATTCTACAACAATAACTTCGCTTCGAATTCTGTGTTAGAAAGAATACATAGGTTGGGCAATGAACTAAGTGATGTCGCTGACATATTTAATTTAAACTTCAATACATTTAAAGCCAAATTAGTCCACCACTTTTTAAATGTAAATAGTGTATGAGAAATTATTATATTTTATTTCGATTTTCTATTGTTTGTTTTATACTGTTGTAATTTGAAATTTGTATTTTTTTATGTAAGTACTTAAAAGCCCAATAGGGCGTCAATAAATAAATAAATAAATACCGTTTCAAAGGCTTTTTCGAGGTCCAATAGCGCCATTACGGTGTAGCGTTTATCCTCTAATAATTTGTTCTGTGACTCGCGTAAGTTGGTGGGTCGTAGAATGTTTTTACCGAATTGTTCGTCAAGAAGGGTCTTATTTTGCTCGTGGTGAGGTAGGTACCTGTTCAGGACGACTTGCTCAAGGAATTTGCTCAGTGTTCGATCGATCTTTGTTTGGCTTGTGAAACGGTAGTACTGACGCATGATGTCGGGAAGTGGCCGAGTAGAAGGCAGGCATTGAATATTTTTACAATATAAATTATTGCTCTCTGCGGTAGGTGTTTTAGCAGGATATTATTTATGATAAGGGTCACTTCTCTCGGGGTGCAAAGTTTTATATCCTCCGTATCGGTTTGCGTTTTTTGGTTCAGTTCTTCCACCGTTTCTGCCACCAGGATGTTTGTTTCCATCCCGTCTGTTGTCGAAAATGCTTTTTCGAATCCGTTTGCCAAAAAATTTGCTTTTTCCTCGTTTGAGGGTGCCGGGACCGGAGAGTCTGGCCACTTCGGGGGCGGGATGCTGTTATCTTGATGTCGCAGGGCCTTGGACATTCGAGTTGTCCTGAATACTTAGAGATTCGACTTTCTTTCACCCCAGAGTATTTTTCAACGTTGCAATTTCTTCCTTTATTTCCCTTCCGAGAGAATTTACTGCTACTTTGAAGCATATCTCTCGGTTACTGTGGTAAATCCTGCGTAGTCTTTTTTTCTGTGATCAAGAATTTTATGTGAGGTGTGAGCTCTACTTGAAAGGGTTTAATTTTCTTATTCTTGGTGAATTTATCTCGAGCTTCTTGAATACTTTTAGTGAAGATTAACACGGTTTTTTCTATGCCCTCCGTTGTGTATAGTGTCTCGGATGTTAGATAAATTTTTTCATTAATTTATTTCTTAAACCCCTTCCAATCGGCGTTTTTGTAATCGAGTTGAGTCCTTGTTGTTCTCACGTGATTTCCGCCTATCGAGAGGCTCACAGGTAGGTGGTCGGAAGATAGTTTATCCTGTGTAATCAGGGGAGAAGTTGTTGTAATATTTTTCGCCAGTGCAATGTCGAGAGTTGCAGAATATTTGCTTCTTTTTATTTTATTTTATTTTATTTTATTTTATTTGGGATACCAACAGTTTACATCAATAACAGCATAATAATAAATTAGTTTCAGTAAATAAACCATTTACAGGTTTCCACATAGGTATTATATACAAGTGTATCTGAGTGTGATTCCGAGATATTTAATGAAAATTACATTTCAGGAAACAAGTTATTTAGGGGGGAATAGGGAGGGGGTAGGATGAGGAGGGATAGGATAGGTTGAGGTATGTATAAAGGAAGTTAATAAAGTGGTGGTTGTATTAGATGGTATCTGTAGTTATTGTTATTGTAATGTATCGAGAGAGTGTCTGTGGGATTTTAAGGAGTGTGATGCAGAGTTAAATATGTCAAATTGTGAATAGTGTGTGTTAAAAGTGTTGGACGCACGATAGATGAAAGAATTCTGCTTAGAATTAGTGTTGCATTGGGGGAGGCTAAAAATCATGTTTGATCTGGTTCGTCTGTTAGGAACTCGTATCTGAATTCGTTCTAGGAGTTCTGGGCAATCAACAACGGACCTGGCTATTTTTTGAAGAAAAAGTACATCGGCCGAGCTTCTTCGAACTTCTAATGATGGTATATTGAAGTACGCTGCTGTATCTTGGTGACTTAGATGTGGGCGGTAGCTGCGGAAATCCAAGTATCGTAGAAAACGATTTTGAATACGTTCTAGAATTTCCACATACGATATGTATTGCGGGTTCCAAACTTGTGACGCATATTCTAGTAAGCTGCGGACATAAGCAAAATATAGGATTTTCATTGTTCTAAGGTTATTGAATTTTTTACATGTCCTAAGAATGAATCCTAACATTTTAGAGGCTTTTGATGTCACTAAGTCTATTTGAATATCAAAAATTAGCTTAGAGTCCAATGTCACTCCCAAATCTTTGATTTCTTTTTTGTTGATTAATATTGAGCCGTTCAGATTATATTCATTGATAATGATATTTTTATTTCGTGTGAAATTCACAACGAAACACTTTTTAACATTAATTTTAAGGTTATGCTGTGTACAGTAAATATTAAGACGGTTTAGGTCCTCTTGCATTTTTTGACAGTCAGCAGTACATCTGATAGGATAAAAAACCTTCATATCATCTGCGTAAAGTAATGTTTTGGAGTATTTGAAGCATTGGCCTATATCATTGATGTAAATGTTAAATAGTAACGGTCCCAATAGAGATCCTTGAGGCACACCTGATGGGATGGTTACCCAGTCCGATTTAAAGCCACCCACAACTACGACTTGACTACGGTTTGATACATAAGATGAGAGCCATCTGAGAAGATCACCGTGGACTCCGATTTGCATAAGCTTGCGTAATAATATGTCGTGATTCACTAGGTCAAAAGCTTTGCTATAATCCGTGTATATTGCGTCTACTTGTACACGTTGATCCATATAATCTTGCAAGAATTCCGTGAATGCTATTAGATTGGTTGTTGTTGATTTTCCACTCATAAACCCATGTTGGTTAACATTGAGTGAGGATTTCAAAGCGGGAAACATCTGATCGTATATTATTTTTTCAAACACCTTGCTGAAGACACACAATTTTGAAATAGGACGATAGTTTTCAATGTCAGATTTTTGCCCAGTTTTGAAAATGGGTGTTATGAAGGCAGTTTTCCAAGTATTAGGTACCACACCCTCTTTTAAGGAACGATTGAATATAATGGATAACGGCTTAGAGAGACTGCTTGCGCATTTCAGGATGAAGAAGGGGGGAATTTGATCTGGGCCTGCGCCTTTATTTAGTTTTAAATTTTCCAGATATGTCTGCACCAGACGTTCGTCAACTTCAATACAATGAATAGTGGAAGAATTATGAATGTTGTAGTTGTCTGGCATATTTTGAGAAGTTTGAATGTCGTTGGTGTAGACAGAACTGAAATATTTGGAGAATAAGTTAACAATCTCAGATCCGTTCTCAGCTTTTTCATCCCTTAGGAATACAGTGTTTGGCACACCCTGTGATTTGGAGTTTAATTTAACATAATTCCAAAGATTTTTTGGATCAGAGGATAACGTGTCGGCCTGTCCGGTGCGAGTAATCTATATTCGTGATTTTCCATGTGTTTATATAGGATATTGCCGTTCTTATTGGCTCTGAAATTATTCCAGTAGGTGCCTATGTTTGGAGTTTAGATCACCTGCTATGAGTACTCTCGTACCTAGTGCCAGTAGTTTGTTAACATCGCCTCTCGTGATGTTGTTTTTGTTAGAAGGGCAGTACGCCGAGACAATAGTGTGCATCTGGTTATTTATCTCCATCCTGATTACGGTGGCTTCCATATTCTCTAGTACTGGCGTGGGTATCCTCGTTGTCCGGAGACCCTGGCGAGTGAGTATATCAGTTCCGCCTCCTCTATGAGTCGATGTTGTCGCGGCTCTGTCATTTCTGTGTACGTCGAATCCCGGCACTCTGAGTCGGTCATCTTCTTTGAGGTACGTTTCGCAGAGTAGAAAGATTTCAGTCTGTAAGCTGCTAGTGAGCTCAGTTTATTCCTCCATCGGACGCTACAAGCATTCCACATTATAATTTTTACAACTGGGCCCTCTTTATCCTTTGATGGTGTTAGTGAGAAGTTCCATGAGAATGATCAGCTTCTCTGCTTTGGATGAGCAGGAGGCCAGTCTTCCGCGCACTGGTCCTGGTGGCGTCGGGCGTCTCTTCTGGGCTGGCGGCGCTGTCTCATGGCACGGCTCGCTTACCTCGTGTAGCGTTTCATATTTGTTTTGGTGCACCAGACGAAAAATGGGCTTTGGAGGGGAATGAGGGCGCTTAGAGGCCGTAGCCCTGGTCCATTGTACCTCCATTGGTGACGTTGGTCTTGGCGATTGAGATCCGGCGCTGGTGCCGGGCCTCGACGGTGAACGTGATCCGGCGCTAGTGGCCTTCGACGTTGCGAATGTGAACTCTGGCCTGTTCGTCAATATGTTAATCCTGTAGCCAGTGGCTCCCTCCAGGAAATCCATCGGTAGGTTCTTGGAGCATTTGTTCCTGCGCTCCTTGATTGTGGCGTTCAAAAAGGCTTTCTTGGCGTGTCCGTTCATTGTTCGATTAAGAGTCTTGCCGTACGTGGAAAGGGGTAGGGGGGATTTCTGGAATAAACTACAATTATGATTATTAGTTGGGCCGATCTGAATGTCGGCAGTGACCGATTGCACCTAGCGCCTTACGGCTCCAGTTAGCGTCGGTTTGTCACCATTCAGGTCTTCCTTTTGATTTTGCCTATTCTCTGTGTCAACAGTGTCCCAATCCGCCATGGAACCAATCTTGTTAAGCCGCCAGAGAATCAGGCTAATCTCAAATATTTGTAAGTGATCGCAAGAAAATCTCAGTTAGGTCCTTTGGGCCGACTTGAAAGTCGGCTAGACCGATTGCCTCGGGCACCTTGCGGCACCAAATAGCGTCGGTTTTGCCACCTTTCAAATCTTTCTTTAAACTCGGTCTATTTTCTGTGCTGGCAGTGTCCCAATCCACCGTGGAACCAAACTTGCCAAACCACCAAAAAATCCAGACTAGTCACAAATTCTCTACCAATCATGCCAAAATTGCCCGAAATTTCTGACTCCGAAAAGCATCGATACCGCATCGCGCGCGTACTCCGGCCTAGCGGAACGATGTATAGTTTTGTGTGTACAAATTTCTGATAACTAATTACAATTTTACAAATATGTTGATATTACCTATTTTAACTTGTTCATCCCCTCAGCGGTAGTTAAATAAAAACTATTTGCGATATGCTACTACTTTGGAGATAATTAAAATGCCTGTATATCAGAATTAAAATACATGTATATCAGATCACCAAGTTTGAAAATGTGGAATATTCCCAAACTAACCGCACATAACTTTGAATGCATCCATAGAAAAATAATATCTAACTGCCAATGTGAGAAAATTGATTTTGTCAACGAGTATACTTATCTGGGATTAAAAGTAAATAACACATTTAAATGGGATAAGCAAGTTACTAAAATATGTAACCAGCTAAGAGCTCTAGCAAACAGTTTCTATAAATTAAAATTTGTCTTGCCTCATAGCACACTCAAACTAGTATATTTCTCAATAGTAGAATCTATTCTTAGATATAGAATTAGAAGCTGGGGAAATACAAGCATGACATAATATATGTTAAGTATGTACAAAATTTGCAAACCTTTATCATTAAAAAAATTGTATCACCTAATATGTATTTATTTTTTTATTGTTGATACATTATTTTACAATATTTCATATTCTAATTCAGTAATGTTGGCCTCACTGGGTTGTTTACCCGTGCTGAGGCCCTCATTTTATAATATAAGAATTTATACATTTAAAAAAAAAACAACATTGAAATAAAGATAAATTTAAAGTTAAAATAAAGATTAAAATTTAAAATATAATTATCACACTAAAAGAAAAATATTAAAAGAGAATGGAAATCGGCATTTATGATGATTTATGTGTTTTTGCGTGTTGCGTGTTTTATATA
Source organism: Hesperophylax magnus (assembly GCA_026573805.1). Lineage (NCBI taxonomy): Eukaryota > Metazoa > Arthropoda > Insecta > Trichoptera > Limnephilidae > Hesperophylax > Hesperophylax magnus. The sequence continues at coordinate 3,923,663 of JAIUSX010000179.1, read as the reverse complement.
TTTTTTTGTGTTGCGTGTATATGTTTTATTCTTCTTTGTTATTAAATTTTGGTAATATTGTCTTTTTTGTTCTTTAATCCATTTTTTTATTTTGTGTTTGAATTTATTTTTATTACAACCATAATATGGTGATTGTAATAAGGCTAATCAGCCGCAGTACTAGTTAGTTAGAAACATGAAGGGTATTGTTATAAGCCCTAGCTAGTTAGAGGACTTACGAAAGAATCCATAAAATCAAAAAAAAAAAAAAAATTTGGCCCAAACGGTCTATGAATAAGCAATGGTGGAGAGTGAGGAATTTGCCAGTGGTGTGGAGTTGGCACATTTTATAAAAGTTAAATATTTTTTGAAATGGAAAAATATGGCCAACAACGTCCGTTACAATGCGGATGATACAAATAGACAAAATTTGTGCACGACTAAGATCAATTGTAAGCAAATTGTATAAACTAAAATGTTTTGTTCCAATCTTCTCAGCACTTCGAATAATTTATTTATCTCTAGCTGAATCTGTTATAAGGTATGGAATAACAGCTTGGGGATTTTCATGTAAAACTAATATCGACCATGTACAATCCGTGCAAAATTCATTGGTTAAATTATAAGCTTAAAAAAAAATTATACAAAGAAAGTCATAATATTCCATACATCTATCAGAGTCTCAAAATTCTTTCAGAGAGAGCAATTCTGTGGAACAAAATTATATTTCAGCACATAAATATCCCATTATATATAAACAGGCTAGAACGCCATCATGACACTCGTTTTAACTTTAATGAAGGATTTATTGTACCTAAGCATACAAATAAATGTGAACAAAGAACGTTTTAGTATGATTCCTTCTAAAATTAAAACTGTGCCCAAAACATCAATTGGTGAACTTACTGAAGACTTGGCTTACTGGAATTAATTTGCATTAGCTTACAATGATATATTATTCTAAAGACTTGTAAAATTGTTATTGATGTTTTTCGTAATTTTCTGTTGCTATATTTCAGTAAATTTTTATTTTTTTGTTTTGTACATATAAAAATTAAAAAGTGTAAATTCAATATTATAAGAATTAAAATGTAAAAAACCCGTTAGACAAACTGCTAAAAATTATTTTATCGGGACTTTTTCGCCTTATATTTGTAAAGTGTGTAATATATGTAAAAAAAATAAATTAAAAAACTAACACACAAAGTTTTGAAGTTGTAAATTCTATAGCAGCTGACAACTGGGTGGAATAAATATGATTGCATTGTAATTTTTTTTCTTCTTTTGTTTTTTCCCAATTTTTACATTAATCACATACAATATTATATAAATCAATACGAATAATGGGAACCCAATAATACGCAGCCTGTGCGTGGGTAATATATATATAAAGTGTATTGTACAAAGAAATAAACAAACTACAGGCATATAAAACAAAAACGAGATTACATTTTGTCTAAGAGGTTTGTATAAAAAGTGTTAACAATAGTGTATAGTGAAGTTATAAGTTATAATAATTTATCATAATAATATGAAAAGTACTTATATTAATAAAAAAATATTTTCCTTGTAGCGATGCTACGAGATTCATCTAGAACGTCTCACCCATACATAAAGCATCGTAACATAATGCGAAGCGTTCCTATCTTGCTACCTACCCATCTACGAGCACCTACTTGCGAACGAACTACCTACAACAATACGTTGCGAGTTGGACTAGCAAATTACGCGCATTTGCTAGAAGGTTCGAGCCTATTGCCTAGGCATAATTCCAGCATCAACGAAAGTACCAGAAGTACCCAGACTGAGCGAGTGATCCGTAGTTTATCAGCGATCTCGCGCAGCTACTGATGCCATCGGCTGTGCAGTCATTGGTCATTCAACAATTATCAAATCTCAACGCGTGACAACCCGCGCACTTCCGCTGCGCGCAGGACAATATACCAGGATTTGCATGGTTCATTCATGGACTCCAACGGGATCACAGCGCCCTGGCCCCATCGTTCCCGGCCAGTGCTACACCGGATCACAGCGCCCAGGTTCCAGCACATCTGACAAGCGCTACATCCACGCACCTACACCACGCGGCATCCTCGATGGTCTATGCATCTCCCGCACAACCGCCGACGAGGTTCACCGCACCTTTGGCCTTCCTGTTCAGCAATGGAGCACCCGGAAGACCCATGGCCTTCACCAGTACCTGAGATGTACACGAGTCCGGTCACCAGCAGCGGCTTTGACTCACTGACCCGCACCTTGATCAACACTTCACCGCCTGCATCCGGAGTCTTCATCATCGGTCCTAAAATCAACTCATATACGGCATCCTGACTCAATAAAACACTGTAACATTCACAAAATCTTTCATGTCGTGCCTCCTCACATGATACTCTAACCCTTGATCGTATTACATTAGTTATACTAGTTTAAAAAGAAACTTTGACCCAACAGACGAGGCCCTGAGGAAAATAATTTACCTAAAATTTTCCCGCCTATGTTATCTTTGGGGTGCTGTGTGGAGGGTTTTTATAAGGCGAGGAAGAAAAATTGTATGAGCAGTGGGTAGGAATCTAGAGATTAGTGTGAACAGGAGTGACGGTCGAATGAGTATTAATAGATGTTACAAAATATTATTTAATTTTATGTCTTAGTTTAGCAATGAATATACACAATAAATGTCCAATTTTCTTCGCGGTTATATTTTCGTGGATTTGATGAAAAATATGATGCTGTACAAACCCCACTGTTTCAATATGATTGCTTTCTCTCACTATCCCACGAATCGTGGTAAAGACCCGTTCTCATGTGGTCAATCTTACCCGTGGGTGCTCGGTTGGCGTGTTTCCTGACTGCAACGGTACCAAAAGGACCAATGATGCTAGTTCCTCGGGGCACCTTCAATTGCAGTTACGGTAGAATAAAGACAGCTATCCCACCTGATACCTGTCCTCTAAAAATTGAAATTCGCTAGATTTGTGGAATCTATTAAAAGGACCGCCCATTCCTGCAAAGGATTTTTTCAAAAACGACAAAGTCAGTGGAACAGAGCCACGAATAGTAGTACTTCATAGTAGTAGCCATACTCCCTTCAGGTATAGAAATTTCAGAAATACTTCACCTGGTGTGGGTGAAGAATCACTCTACGTCGTTCTTCTATGTTGTCTCATTCGCCGACAGCAAGATCATTTGTCACACGAGAAGTGCCCAATAGTTGCAGTCGTGACAAGAAAAAGGTTTTTCTTCACTGTGGGTACGCATGTGAATTTTAAGACTGCCCTTTGTGGAACATGAATATTTGCAGTTGGGACACGAAAACGGTTTTTCTCCACTCTGGGTAAACATATGAGTTTTAATTTGGCTCTTTGTGGAACATGCAAATTTGTAGTCGGCACACGAAAAGAAAACAGCTGCAACTTGAGGTGTTTTTGCACAAAAACGGCGCTATACAAGTCATCCAAGTATTATTATTATTTATTATTAACTATTACAGATATCGTAACAGCCGCTAATGAGTCACGTTAGCATTAAAGAAAGAGAAGTTAGTTATATCCACGCTGCTTTTAGAATTGTAAGTCTTCAAAGATGCACCGCACGCTAAATACTATAAAATACGAAATCACTATAATAGATGCACAGCGTGCTAAATACTATAAAATACGATAACACTTTAACAGATGCACCGCGTGCTAAATACTATAAAATACGATAACACTATAACAGATGCACCGCGTGCTAAGTACTAAATGTTACGACTAGATTGAACATTAAAAACTCTTTTTAAAATACCAAGCTTAACAACAGTTGGAAGACCTAAAACTGATTGACATTCTATATTTGTGACAATAAAATAATATTATTTGTGACTTCAAATATGATTTAAGATTTTCACGGCCAAAAGTATTTTTGTTATTTGTTTTTGGGGTGTTATGCCGTGTTGCGCTAACTCCTTCTTTAGCCAACGTTTCGGACAGCATTGCAGTGTCCATCATCAGGGCAGATGTGATATTTGAGGTTGTGTTAAAAATGTGAGCTTATGTATGAGGTTGTGATACCGTGTTGCCAGCTCCAACCCTCTGAGCTAACATTAACGTATCATTTTTTAATTTAAAGTGGTTTTCTTCGTTTAGCTCTGGTGTAGCCGTCAATTACCGGATACCAAGAACTATTGAGCTTAGCTCCATCGTCTCTATTAATGTTTACGGGATTTTTATGAATTTCAATGGCCTCCGTAATCAGCCGTGCTCTATAAGTTTTGGGTCTCCCCAGGATTTCAGGAACAAATCCAAAGTAATGCCCGGTGTCAATCAAATGCTCGGCAATTGCCGATTTGTCAGGGTGGCCGAGTTTACAAGCTCTGAAGTGTTCTGAAATCCTTTTGGAGATAGTCCGCTCTGTCTGGCCTACATAAACCTTGTCACATCCGGAACAGCTGAGTTTATACACTCCATCTGTTTCCAGAGGAAACTTAGTCTTTGCAGACCTCAGTAAGTCCTGTATCTTTGTTGTTGTTCCGAAGACAGTCTTGATATTTTCCTTTCTCAATAGCCTGGCAATTCTGTCTGTCACATTGTGCACATAAGGCAGGAAAGCACAGCCTTTCGACTCTTGTTCAATTCTGTCTTCGTTTGGTGCAGATGTTCCGGATGTGACAAGGTTTATGTAGGCCAGACAGAGCGGACTATCTCCAAAAGGATTTCAGAACACTTCAGAGCTTGTAAACTCGGCCACCCTGACAAATCGGCAATTGCCGAGCATTTGATTGACACCGGGAATTACTTTGGATTTGTTCCTGAAATCCTGGGGAGACCCAAAACTTATAGAGCACGGCTGATTACGGAGGCCATTGAAATTCATACAAATCCCGTAAACATTAATAGAGACGATGGAGCTAAGCTCAATAGTTCTTGGTATCCGGTAATTGACGGCTACACCAGAGCTAAACGAAGAAAACCACTTTAAATTAAAAAATGATACGTTAATGTTAGCTCAGAGGGTTGGAGCTGGCAACACGGTATCACAACCTCATACATAAGCTCACATTTTTAACACAACCTCAAATATCACATCTGCCCTGATGATGGACACTGCAATGCTGTCCGAAACGTTGGCTAAAGAAGGAGTTAGCGCAACACGGCATAACACCCCAAAAACAAATAACAAAAATTATTTGTGACTTCTCCATTAATTTGACATACAAGATCACATTGCCCAATAATCGGTATTTTATTACCTCCAAAACCAGACACATTAACATAACCCTTTTTTAAAATAGAATTTTATAAATTTAACTCTTTAAAGTTTGATAATGACATGACATTTATGTCAGCTTCTGTATTCAAAATAAAAAAATCTAAAATCATTTCTAAAATTTTATTATTAATTAATAAATCTAAGTGCCATGCTTGACTTGAATTATTGTTACTATATATGTTTCTTATTGTTCCAACGTAATGAACTTCAGAGAAATGAGCACTCTCATCATAAGGTTTTGATGCTTGTAAAAATTACATGACCTGCATTTGACATTGACGGCTGGACATTTATATCTGTGTTGCTGACCACATCTTCCACAGGGTTTATGCCCACTGGACGTTGAAGGTGATGATGACTACGACGGTGACCCGTCCCGATTGAATTGACCACTTGACAATGAATTGACGACTTGACGAACATAATGACTTGATCCTCTTGGACTTGACGAATGACTGTTGACATTTTGATAAGGTGACCTTGGCTGTCTTGATGCACTTTTTTGCTGACAAATCTCTCGCAATTTGTACTGTTTTTTTTTGTAGCGATAGTGTTGAATCTTGCAGAATACGTTGACATATGTGACTTAAATTTGAACTCATATTTGCAATGAAAATTTCTCTTACTAGAGATTCGCGGCATTTGCACTTTGGACAAATCCTTTGAGATCTAGTGATGGCATTAACATAGTTATATGACAGCCATCACAAAGTAATGGTAACCGGATAGAAGAATCTTTCTTAGAAATTTTTTTTTTTTTAATACATTCATATGGCATAATTTAAAAATATACAATATTCGTGTTCCAACTGTGATATTAGAATATATAATATAAGTTTCCCAAGTGTGATGTACGAACATGTAATATAAGTGTTTCAACTGTGATTTAAGAATATATAATATTAGTGTTCCAACTAGGAATGTATTTTCTGTTGATTGTAATCTTATTTGTACTATTTCTTTCTCATAGTCTAACTTGTGCAGCAAGTAAAAGCCCCACGGGCGTGAAATGAACGCAATAATAAATTAAAATATTAATAATTGCAATCGGAATATGTGTAGAGTTTTTCTCCTGTATTGGTAAGTGTGTGATGTTTTAAATTTTTTACTAGAGAAAATGAATAGCTGCAATGGGAACAGGTAAAAGGTTTTTCTCTACTGTGGGTGAGCATGTGACTCTTCAAATATCGCTTTCGAGAACATGAATAATTAAAGTGGGAACATGAAAAAGGTTTTTGTCCACTGTGAGTCAGCAAAAGTGTGTCATCAAATCTCCCTTCCGATAACACGAATAATTGCATTGGGAACATGAAAAAGGTTTTTCTCCACTGTGGGTGACCATGTGTTTCGTAAAATATCTCTTTTGAGAACATATATAACTGCAGTGAGGACATGAAAAAGGTTTTTCTCTACTGTGAGTCACCATATGTCCCGTCAAGCATTCCTTTTTGACATCCGGCAGGTCAATGTCAATTTCCGTATAAGAAATTATACATCCGTCTTCTTCTAGGGATCCTGGTTCTGCATTGAATGGTAAAGTTTCCACATTAATGTTACCTGGAGAAACAGAAAAACAATATGCAAGTATGATATACGTTGATATGCTTAGACGAATGTGAGGTTCGAGTATCTGAATACTCGCAGGATGGTTTACCACATTAAATGTAGAACCCAGAGCAAATGAAGATAAAAGCTATGCAATAGTAGTAAAGGAGAAATTTCACCCAATACCGAAAGCAAATTTTGCTCTACTAATTTCTTCAAAAGAAGACAAGCCTGCAGATGAAATCGAATAAATATTAAAAGACAAAATAAAAGTATCCAAACTAGGAAAAGGAATTTCTGGACTAAGAAAATCGTATCAAAACAAAATAATACTAACATGTGAGAAACAAAATGATGCCAAAAAAATAATAAACGAAAACAAAAACCCGGATAGATAAAAAAAATTCTTGCATTATCATAAAGGGTGCTGATGCTGGCTACAAGGAAGAATAACTTCTAACAGATTTGATAAATCAAAATGAAGACCTATAAAATGCCATGACGTCGGAAACTGACAATGAACCAATTGTTGTTAAAAAAAAGCTGAAGAATAAAAAATCTGATAAATTAGCAAAATTTCATTATAGAAACAACAGCCAAACAAAGAAAAATAATAATATCGAAAGAAAGGATCAATATTGGATTCACAAGAGCACACGAAGAAGAACGACTGTGACTCATTGATGCAATGCAATCATTGTCTTGGTTACGGACACACCTCACTGAGATGCCTCGAAAACTTGGAGAATCCCAGATGCCTCCACAGTGCAGAAGAGCACAAAATAAAACACTGCACCAAAAAACAAGAGCCTGTCACTAAGAGAATGAGTTATCAAAATGATCACACAGCTAACAGTCACCTATGTGAATTCCACAAGAAAATGTTACGAAACCGCAAATGCGAATTGAATATGAGTGAGTATTTCGCATACCTACTTAATTCCTTATTTCTTTAAAAAGAATGATTTCTTGAAAGAGGAATTAGATTATTTTTATTTATTTTTTCATTTAAAAACCTTAATATTTCGAAATATAATTGTCATACTTTAAATGATGGTAATCAAAAATTAGCTATACGGATCGATAAAAATTATAAAACAGATTTCGAATTTCGAAAAGGACTGTCTTAAACAAAATAATCTGTCAGTTTTCCAACCGGTAACAACAGATGACATAAAAAACATTATTAGTGAATTAAAAGGTGGATCTTCACCAGGGTTTGATGAAATCACAAAGAAGACATAAGTAAAATTAAATAACTCACTAAGTGTGGATCAAACTTTAAAATTTGGAATTTCCAAGGGACTGTTATTGGACCAATTTTATCTATAATTTACGTTAACCATGTGTTTAAATTATTACTTAATGGTAAACTTATATCATTTGCTGACGAGACTGCAATAATTATAGAAAAAATACAACCAACGAAATTACCAATGCAGCCAATCATGACATGAAGGTTATACAAAATTGGTTCGATAAGAAACTTTTCTATATTTTCTACAATATATGAAACATTTTAAATAAAAAAACCATCGAAATTGTCTATTGTGCATTAATTCAGTGCATATTGCAGAATGGGATTATTGGGTGGGGAGGGGCTTTTAAGACTTCCTTACAGCCCATAATTACAATTCAAAGAATAATTATAAAAATCATCCTTAGGAAACCATACGCTATCCCTACTTTAGAGTTATTTCGGGAATTTAATGTATCATATATCACAGAATTGGATAAGAAAATCGCCTTATATCAAATTTATAAAGAATATTTTATACATGAAATTCGCCCCTCAGATAGCATAAGCAATATATTCAAAACTAATGGCTTAATTGGATGGCCCTATGCATAGAACGACCACGGCTCGGCACCACTATTTGTATTTTGGTGTGAGATGGTACAATATATTGTTTTACAAAAATAAAATTAGTGTAACCGAAACTTTGAATTATGAACAATTCAAAAAGTTAATTTAGTCCCTAAAATTGGATTATGTTATATTGTACCCTTAATTTTATTACGCTTAATTAATCTGAAATAAGATATATTATTTTAATTGACTTTAAAAAACCAATTTGATAATTTGTGTCCCTATGTTAATATTGTGATTGTATTTATCTCATAAGTTTTAGATAATTGTTTAAAAAAATCATAAGAATATTTTTATTACTCTAAAGATAAATACTTAAGACATAATAATACTGATTTTTAAAAACATGCCAAACTATTTATCCCTGTAATTGCACACTTCATAAACTATCATTGACATAAGCCACATTTCTGAAGAACTAAAATATAGTGTCGTGAGATTTATTTTAAAAACAGATAATCACTCCATAATTAAAAAGCAGAGGCCAATTTCCAACATATGTGTACCGATAAATTAAGATAAATATATTTAAATAATTTATGTATTATCGATGATCATACTTCATCTTCTGAAGTCACCGATAACATGTATCACAAAAAAGTTTCCTCAAGTGATGGTCAGCGAATTTGCAATATGTTTAATGATTATTTCCAATCTGTTAAATCTGATAAATCTACTAGTACCAAATACTTCCTTTAATAATGTCGAAATAATCAATGATCATACAATGAATACAATTAATTTCAAAGCAATTGATATAACCGCACCTTTAGTATTAAAACACCTCAAAAACATTAATACGAAAAAGAGTTCAGGTTGTAATAAATTACACACAATTGTCATTGTTAATTGTGCTGAAAAACTAGTTACTGCGGTGACACTGCTTTTTAAAAACTCTTTTAAACAAGGTGTCTTTCCTAGTATTTGGAAAAAAACCATTTGTAACACCTGTTTTTTAAAAAAGGGATAAACATAATATTGAAAATTATAGACCTATTTCTAAACTGTGTATTTTAAGTAAAATCATGGAAAAAATCGTATATGACCAACTTTTTAGCTTATGCAAAAATAATATTATTAGCCCCCACCAACATAGTTTTTTTCAAGGCAGATCTGTTGAATCGAATCTAGGACAGTTTACTGATTTTGTTCTCAACTCTTTGGGGATCAGGTGAGAGGCACGAAATGAAAGACGTGAATGCGCTATGATGATGTCCTGATGGAGTCCATAGTTGAGCACGGGCGGATTCTGGATTGTTCTCTCAACGCCACAACTCTATGGATAGTGCGAAACAGATTGATTCCATTTACACAGATTTTTCAAAGGCATTTGACAAAGTAAATCACGAAATACTATTAAATAAGCTCTTGAAAATCGGTGTATGTAGAAATCTTCTGAGATGGTTTTCTTCTTATGTTAAAAAAAGAAGTAAAGATGTTGACATAAAACGTATAAGTAGTCATCCTTCTTTCCTATTTTACGCAGATGATATGTAATTATATAAACTTATTGACTGACAGATGACTGCAACCTGTTACAAGAAGACGTAAGTTAAATTAAACAATATTGCAATATCAATCAACTTTATCTAAATACAGAAAAGTGTAACGTTATTAAATTTACACGTAAAAAACAGCCGATTAATTATACTTACAAATTAAACCATATACCACTACAACGAGTAGAATCAATCAGAGATCTTGGAGTACTGCTAGATTCTAAAATGTTATTTACGGACCATATTGAACATATTTTAGAAAAAGCTTATAAACAATTGGGATTTATTAAACGCATTACAAAGCCTTTCACTATAGCACACACTAATTCTGATATATATGTCATACGTAAGGTCACAACTCGAGTTTGCTTAAGTCATTTGGAATCCTCAATATCAAACATACATTGATCGTATTGAAAATATCCAATCCAAATTTATTAAACACCTATCGTATCGCTTTAGCGATCATTGGTTTGACCCTATTGCTTTATATAAACACAGAAAAATTTCTGATGCCCTATTCTTATAAAAAATCGTGAACAGTCTTGTTGATTCATCATATCTGCTAGAAAATATTGCATTTCGTTGCCCTGAACAAAACACCAGAACGAACGACATATTTAGAACACCACACTGTAAAGCCAAATATGCGCATAACTATTTAATAGGACGGTCTGTAAAACTGACAATGCCTTACGAGATGTAGACATTTTCAAGTGTAACTTGAAAACATTTAAAATGCAATTTGCTAAACTGATACCTTAATTTTTTTTTACTTTGTGTAATAATCCTATCATCTTAGTTTATTTATTGTTTTAATTATAATCATGCAAAAACTGTATTACTACTAACCGTCTTTAATTGTTTTTATAACATTTTGTCTTTCCTTATAATGTTTATTCTTTATATTTTTTTGTCATTATTTAAATATATTGTATAGGTGCATATATAAATATATTGTATTGAATCAACGACTAGAATTAATGGAACACTATTGGTCTAATATTATAAATAATTGCTGTTTATGCTAAATATATATATGACTGTTTGTTTCCGAAATAAAAAAATTAAAATTAATAAAAATATCAATTAGAATTGAAAATAAAATGTGATAATCTACTCGAAAACTTATATAATTTTCTATAACATGTATTCAAGAATACAATGATAGTCTAATGAACTGCTTAAATGGGCAAACGATAAAGAAATACTGTTATTATTAATGTCAACAAGACAAAATGGATATGACATTCAGTTTTGGAAGAAAAGTTATTTTTACCGTTTTCTACTTTGTGTTAGCATTATATATTTTGTTCAAAGACAAGTAACTTTCAACACTTTATATTTATGTAAACAACCTACGTATTTCGTAGGCGATGTAATAGGTCATCTATAATCCCTGAATGCATACTGTAATAATTAATTTAAGCCTTTGGTTTACAGAAAAAACTTTATGAAATTCTGGAGGTAAATAAGCATAAATTACATGATAATTTGTTTCAACTACCTAATTTTACAGTCAAAATATCGACAAATTACCCAATTTGGTGTATGGCTAACAACTTATCCCTCAACGTCGATAAATGTAAGACGCTAATATTTTGTCGAATAAAGATATCATTATCATTTCACCACGCAATCGCTGCCTCCATCGTGGAAGTAATTACTTTACTAGATTTTGTACAGAATGTTTTATTGATATGCGAAGTCCTCGTTTACGTATTTTATTTAGTCATTAGGTGACGCCATGAACAAGTATGCGTCCGCGAAACATTCTAAAACATTTGAAATTAACATTCAAAATTTTCTTGCTTTTGCAATACTACTTACTGGCTGTCGGAGTAGTCTCAGAATACTGCAAGCATTCCTTCTTTACATCCTGGTGGCCAAAATCTATAACCGTATACGGCATTTCACTTCCATCCTCTTCCTGGGTCCCTGGTTCCACTTTGATGAAAGCGCTCTCTGGGTCGGGAAGATCCATTGTTTTCTGTGATAGCATTCTGTTATATAACGGATATTGAACCCAGTTCAATATAAATATGTACTGAAACAACGATTGAAAACATTTAAATTCGTTTTGAGAGAACCTTTTATTTGGAACATAGAGTTATTCTGGCGGATATATTTATAAAGAATATTAAGGAATACATTTGACAGGATTCGTATGAGCAACCAACAAAAAACTTGTTGACAGCGCTATAAGGTTGCAAATTCATATCAGCCGAGCTGTAAGGGGGTGACAGATTACATCATAACTCCATATTGCTCGCCATACAATCCCATACAGGCCTGTCACACATAAGTGTGGACGTAGCGAGGATATACGCCGTGATCTGCTAGCCAGGCTTTATTTTAAAATAATGCGACCCCCTCTCCTACCAACCGCATGAGAAGGGGCCTGAAAAAGTAACTAAGAGCCGTAATTACAAAGTGACAGCTCCCATACATGAAATGACATTCCGCGGCAGTCCCCCAATTGATTTGACATACTTTCCTAAGGAAGATTTTAGCGTAATGTATCAGCACAACACATAATACGTCCATGCCACGCCCAATGTATGCGCACATGATGTGTCTCAGACCTTATGAGCAGCTAAAAACGTGACATAAGTGTAGAAATGTCAAAATAATGTGGACTTAGTTTACTTGGGTCGAACCAGTTGTGAATAATACAACAACCTCTCGGTGTCTTATATTGACATTTGGTAAACGCAACAAAAACTATGCTATAATAATGGAATCATTATATGAATGTAAGTATTTCGTTTCGTGAAATTATTTAATGAAGTGGAAATATAAATAAAAGATGTAAACGTTTAATATGTACCTACTTATTATTTAAAAAACATTTTTGGTAGCTAGATTATACTGAAAAGTAAGTTTTTCAGTTTCTGGAATTGAATTTTAATAGATATTTGGTTAAAATTAAAATCGGGTGTTCACTAGGCGGCCATTGATACTGATGTGAAAGTTTTAGGGTTAGTGTTTTACCTCCCTTATTTAAACCAAAATAAATACCTATGATCCTAAAATAGGTTCTTACTTTGAGATCTAAAAACTTGGGTACAAAAAGGGATATTAATATGTCAAAATATGGCTTGAGGGAAAGACGTCAAAGTATCCGTTTTTTACGAAATAGCTAATGAAATGCAGTTTTTCATATTTCTGGAATCTGAAATACTTACTCTGATTATTAACTAACTGATACAAAGTAACTTTTAAATAATAAAGTGCATGTAAAGCGTATCGCTATGTAAATTTACATTATATACAATGAGCAAAAAAAAATGTACTATCGTCCGCAGCGTGTAAGCATGATTAGTGTTGATACATCTGTGAATTATATCTCGAATGTTGTACAAGATTACAGATTAAAAAGTGTAATGTGAAATATTCTGACAATAAACTGGCATCTAAAAAGATCTCAGGTCTAATTTAGTTACTTTAACCTACATACGTAAGACGAAGCGCTGCGGACAGTTCCAATGTGTTGAAGAAACGTCTGTAGAATGTAGAAAAGTAGAAGAACCAACTTACATTTAACATTTAATAAAAAAAGTCACAATAATGATATGTTTATTGAAATAACCACCCTTTATGCACCATTACTGAATATGAACCGTCGAACAAAATTATTGTCGTGCGAAAGCACGTGAATCATTAGATTGACTTAACCATAGACAATGCACAACACACAAGTTTTTTTTTAACTAGCCTATGACGGTACCTACTTGCAACTGTGACATTGAAAATGTTCAAAAGGGTTCCATGATAACTCAACACTGTGACAAATCAACACACTTTTAAAAAGTAATATAAAGTCATTAGAAACGATGAAAGAAATAAAAATTTTAACCTAACCTTACCTAATCTACTTAAACTAGTTAATAAAGTTTTTGTTTCATCACTTTCCATGACTTAAAATAACTTTTTAAAGATGTGATGAATTATCATTGTGATGATTTATCCGGTCACCGTTCAAAAGATAAAAATCAATGACGTTACAATGTTAATGTTCATGAATAAATCGGTAATATCAAAAATTGTGAATGGAACTTAACTGTTTTATTTTATACTCAACATCTTAAATGCAAAATTAAATCATCTGGATATTTACAAAATATAATAAAATAAAATATTAATAAACCAAATTTCCAAGGTCCTAAAGTAATTTCTATGTAATAAGAAGGCAAGCCGAAGGTATTTTTTGCACTGAGAGGAAAACACCTTATTGTAACACTGTGCGGGTTCATTTTGATAATGTTCAGAAATTTTCAGCAAAAAATGTTTGATCGCGAAAGAAATTGTATATAATTATTCACTTCAAAAAAGAACCACGTCATTGCTAAAATAAGACATCGTTTAGAAATCCAAAAACATAGATTTTTTCATTTATTCATGTTCTCTATAAAAGTACCATTCAATATATTACAGAGAAGATTAAAACTTCGAGGTACATGTAAGTATAAAAGGTCATGGGGGCAGTTTTACTATTTTGTACCATACGTCAAAAGGTAGTTGCTAAGCTGTCTGTAAGTTTTCATTTAATTCCAATGAATAATTTGCAAGCTATCAAACTAGGTCTTATCGAATAAAACAATCAAATCAGAGTACAACGTAATAATTTCAAGTAGTTTACATCAATTTATTTTTATATACACAATCTACATGTTTCGCGAACGATGTTCATTTTATTAAGAGAACATGTAAACTGTGTACTAATGTACAAATATAAAATTAAATGTGTATATAATAAATATAATCTAAACTAAGTTGTAATTTTTAATAAAATAAATAATGCCATTGTTTCATGTTATCTTTTGGGTCTTTATATTGAACACTTATTACTGTTATCTTTCCTTATATTTGGTGTGTATTTACTACACATAGCTTCTAATAACTTTAATAACTCTAAAAGGGAGATTTCAATATGTCAAAATCAATAATACCCTTAGTGAATCCAAAACCTCATCTTTTGGCATACCGCAAGGAACTGTCATCGGTCCAATCATTTTTATTATATGTATATGTAAGTCAAATTTTCACTCTTCCCATTGTTGGAGATATTATATCTTACGCAGAGATATCATATCTTAAACCATGGGAGGAAACAATGAGGATAGCCAATATCAATATAAACATACTCAAAACATGGTTCGACCAAAATTGTCTCTCACTGAATACCGAGAAAACATATTTCATCCCATTCTCTTTGCAGGAAAAAAAATTCGAAAACAATATTACCATTAAAATCCATTCATCACAGTGTGAAAATAAAAAAGAATGCGGCAATGCAAATTGTTGGGTATCATAGTAGATAGACACTTAAAATGGAACGAGCAAGTCCAAAATACGGCAAACATAGTAAGAAAACTTATCTACTTATTCATTAGATTGGGAAACATCCTACCATATTTTTATTTCATTTTTTTATTATTTTTTTTTATTTGGAAAACAAACAATTATACAAATATTTTTTATAAACCAGTAAAGTTTCCACAGAAGATTCATTTTATATATAGGTAGAAAAACATATGAATATAAATAATACAATACAATATAAATACTTACTAGTAGAAAAGAAAAATAAAAATAAAAGACTACAGATTCAACCCATACAAAAACAATACACACATTAACACTACTAAGTTTCCCGCAACGATCGAACGCTACTCTCTTAGGAATGCTATGAATCCTGCGAGGCTCGTATTGAACACATCGATATTTGTGCATAATCTATTAAAGGTGCTACAGCTTCTTCTTATAAATACATTTTCAAGATAATTAGTATTGCTCTTAGGAATATAAAATGTGTCTGGAGATCGAGTTACTCTTAATGGACATCTGAAATGAATATTTTGAAAAAGGTATAGGCTATCAATAAAATAGTGGATTATCTTATATAGCATTACTAGGTCTCTGATATCTCGGCGTTGATCAAGAGTTTTAAGGTTCATGGACACATTGTTTTCATCATTTCGCATGCGATAAGAGACATATTTCAAAAACTTTTTCTGAACTCTTTCTATGTTTGATTTATATGTAGAACTTTTGTTTCCACACTGTTGATGCATACTCTAGGTGGCTTCGGACGTAATATATGTAGAGAATCTTAATATGTTTGTGGATTTTTGAAAACTGAACATACTCTGAGTATAAATCCCAGCATTTTCAAAGCCTTCGACGTAATATGCTCGATATGAGATTTAAAAAGAAGCTTACTGTCCATTAGGACTCCAAGATCTCTAATCACATTTACCCTGTTTAAGAGTTTGTTTTTAATTTTGTAGGGATATAATATTGTGTGTTTCTTTCGAGAGTAAGATATGACGATGCATTTGTCTGCATTCAAAAGAAGGTGATTTTTTAAACAATATTCATTCCACCAGAGAGTCAAGGTCATGCTGGAGTTCTATGCAATCCATCTCAGACTTTATGATTTTGACTATCTTTTTGTCTTCAGCATATAAGTATAGCTGAGAATTACGGATAATTTTGCTAACGTCATTCATAAAAATATTAAATAAAAGGGGGCCAAGGTGAGATCCCTGGGGTACTCCTGAGGTTACGGGCACGAAACTAGAGCAAAACCCTTGAACAGTTACAGCTTGTATACGATTGTAGAGGTAAGAGGCTAACCAACGAAGGAGGTCACCGTGTATACCCATTGCTTCGACTTTCTCAATTAAAATGCTGTGTGTGATTTTATCAAAGGCTTTGGAATAGTCTGTGTAGACTACATCTATTTGATATCCGTTATCCATAGCAACAAGGACTGTGTCAACAAACTCACAAAGGTTAGTTTCTGTTGATTTTTTGGTCATGAAGCCGTGTTGATTCGGAATAATGTGTGGCCGTATACAAGGAAAAATATTTTCATAAACAATTTTTTCAAAAAGCTTACCCATTACATTTAGTTTAGAGATCGGTCTGTAATTTTCAATATTGTGCTTGTCTCCTTTTTTTAAAATAGGTACAACATATGAGCTTTTCCATTGCTGCGGAAAAATGCCAGAAGACAGTGAGGTTTTAAACATTTGACTTAGAGGATAACATAAAACACCAGCGCATTTCTTTAAAAACACTGGGTGTATACCATCAGGACCACTGTCTTTGGTAGGGTCTAATGATTTAAGATATTTACAAACTAATTCAGCGTTCATATTAACATTACTAAGATTGAGTACTGAGGTGTTTGGATTATATACTCGAGTGGTAGACGAGGTGCACGGGGTGGGGGATTCGAAGGAGGATTGGAAATGTAAATTGAATAAGTTACTTATAGCTTCCCCACCCGATACATGCTGAGAGTTAAGATACATATTGTTAGGTAGTTCAGAGCTTTTTTGCTTAGATTTAACAAATGTCCAGAAATGTTTGGGATCGGTATTAATATTAGATTCGACCATATTAATGAAATTGTTATAGCATACTTTCTGCATGCACTTTTGTCATTCTCGAAGAAGAGAGAAAGTATGATAGTCTGAGTAACGGTTATAAATTTTGTATTTTTTATGAAATTTAAGCTTTTATTTAATTACTTTTTCTTTTAATTTTACTTTAAGGCAGAGCTGTACCACGGAGTCTATGTTAACTGTTCTGGATAGTACGTGTGCGTCAATAACCTTATTTAATTCGGAATAGAAACGCGCTGTGAGTGAGTCTACATTACTGCTGCTTAAGGTCGCTGTCCAGTCAACGGCTGCCAAGGCGCTAATAATCAGTAAATAGTCAGCGCGGTGATAGGAGCGGACCGTGCGCAAGCGCGGGGTTTGGAGGGAAGGCTCGCGGGATATGCGCAGCGCCAACTCTAAGGAGCGGTGATGTGCATCTTCTGGCACTAGTGGAGTGTTGCACCCACTTACTGTGCACACGTTACTCGATATTACCAGGTCGGGAATACGTTCGTTTATATTAAGCTGGTTGTTGAATTGACGGAAGCCAGTAAAGTCTAAGAAATCAGAGAGAGTTGAAGTAAGTGCATCGATTGAGGATCCGTTAAGTAATAGAGCACCGTCTGCGGTCAAAGGCAGAATCCATGGGGCATGTGATATGTTGAAGTCTCCTAATAGAAGGAATTCATCATTGGGGAAATTTGTATACAACGCAGATATAAATTCAAAAAAGTCACTTAAAGATTTAATCTGCTCCGCGCCCTGCACGAAGTTTTTTTTTTTTTTTTTTTTTTTAAAAAGAAAGACAAACATTCCCGGGTTACAAATAACCTGACAATATTTGAAAATCTCCTACTACCACCACAGTAAGCGGAAAATGTTGCTTGTGTTGTGATGAAGGACTTAGCCAGCCGAGGAATTGAACACACTACGCCTGGGTGGGACCCAAACGCGATGTCAACTCGGCCACATACCGGAAGTATGAACAGTATATACGTAGTTTAGAAACATGCCCACTAGGGCCTAGTGCAAGAGTTGCTGTCGCTATTTCTGCGCGTTGGACAGGAGGGAGAGAGGTTGAGGGGCACGTCGGCAGTTCGCGGCGCACTGCAATCAGTGATCCACCGCCGAGCGCCTGTCCCAACCGCACATAGTCGCGATCACAACGATACACTACGTAACGGTTATCAAATAATTCCGAGTCAAATATACTTGGCAAAAGCCAAGTCTCAGTCAAGCATATAATAATTGGATAATTTGTAGAGCGCCGTTTTTGTGAAAAATCACCTCAAGGGCGCTCCTCATAATTGGCATTAAGAACGCTGGAAAGAAATAAATGAGTCTTAGTTCGCAGACCTCTAACATATTGATAATATATATTCAATTCACCGAGAACATGCATTTGAATGGAGCATATAGGTCAAACATATGTGTAAACAATAATGATGGAATATGTCGAATTTCGAAAACATAGAAGAGATTAATTGAATATGTAGAGATATAATTGAAATGTTGGTATTGAATAATGTATATTAGTATTATAACCACTGGAACGATTTCGGTCGAAAAATCGACCACTTTTATTTTTCTGCGATTGATATCGGTCCAAAAATGGACCGATTTTTCTACCATTCGGAAAATATTTATTGTAATTATTTAAAACGTTTCCATGGCCAGCTACTTGTTTTATCGAATAGCTGATAATATATTCTCTTTGTCTATGAACTTATCCGTTGTCTTTGAAGTGTTATTTAACGAGTTTTCGCGGTTTTTTTATGGCGTCCTGTCAAAAAACAAAATTATAAATTTTCAACATTCACGAAATTTTGGACTCTTCCTAAAATGCCGTAAGAAATTAATTTATTGGGTTTTTAACGCATAATTATATATCTGTGTAATCATGATTAACTTATCTATCTTTGAAATGCGTTTTTAATTAGTTTGTTTCTAATATATTGTTTTGGTTGAAGTTTTTGTGTAAGAATACGTCAACTGAAGACGTCATCTGTTTTTGATTTACAATAATGTATTAAATACTGCACTCGCGCATTTGAAATATAGATATTCCATCACAGTGATTCAAAAAAAAGAGATATATTTAAGTTTTACTTGAATTGGTTCATTATTAATACAGATATTTGCTAACCAATTATTTTAAGTCATATGTCAAAAAGTTGACTCTTTTTTACATGTAAAATGGTGTAAAGCCTTCGTCACACAATAAAAATTTAGTAATTTAGTTGTATAATTAATTAATTTGTTTACTTTTACCAAATTTGTGCAGAAACAGCTGTCGTCCAGGGAAAGGGAGCACTCCACGACCCAATAATTATTTTCAAATTTTATATTAGTGCAATATTTTACAAAATTTAAACATTTAAGTACTTACATTAAGTGTTTTCAATTTAAAATATATAGAGTGGTGCTGACTGCAAGAGGAGGCAGAGGAAGAGGGAGAGGTGGGGTACGAGCTGGTGCCGGACTACCTGCACGTGGACGTCAACGCAGAGCTGCAATTGCAGCCTCGTCTGGAGTGTTAGTATTTTTTAATGTTTTTTTATGAAAGTACTTTGCTGTGGCCGTTGAACTCATCATATATTTGTATTTATTTAAACAGCGACCCTGCTTTGCTACTGGTGCGAGAGGATCGCGTCAAGGCCCTAAAAGCTGTTAGGGCCCTGCCTGCTTCCTTCCGGCTAGAGCTGGAAAGCCGAAAATTCAAGAAGCAGGCGGCGCGCATTTTGCTCCCTACCGCACCTCCAAGAAAAACTAAACAAAAGTAAGCAATCGTATTTAGATGCTTGATACAATATTATTGTTTTTTCCTGACAGCGTTCCACTCTTACAGTGAGAGTTGGTAAGATCAGCGCTCTGTGCGTTTGGCACATTCAGTGCATATTTTACAGAGATCTAATTTTATTGTTTATTTACATACTGTACTTACTGTTTCACACGTGAATGAGAACAATTTATATGATTTATGTAAATGTTTTCAGAATTCCATCTCCGGAGACAACAACGTGTCCCTTTTCACAAGGGACGCCTTCACCGTTGCCACGACCCGTACCACCACCGTGGATGTCCACTCCCGCACAGACCCAATCAACGGCTCCCAATGCACCAATTATGCCTATCCGTGCAGCATCTCCCGAGCCGTTACCTGGGACATCGCGGAGTGGGGAACTCTTCTCTCCGGAGGCCGGCTATCACAGCGAGCTGTGGGTGGACGTGCCATTCTACGAAGAATTGTCGGCGTTTGGGAACGGTGAGTTTATTTTTTGAAATGTCATACCAGGGGCTCAATATAAAATCAATTATCTATATTTTATATTGATATCCCTAGCACAGTTTCACTGTTGGTATATTGGCAGGAAATAAGCATAGTACTTAAAAATTCCACATAACAAACATACAAAATGTATTGTTGTTATGACGTGGATGCATCATTACACATCTTTTTTTTCTGTAACGGGTATTGCAGAGTGAGAAATAAGACATGCCGAACTTCTTTGCGAGGATTACATTTGATTCACCGGCTTCTAAACGGTGTAATACAGCATTTTTTTCTTAAATTGAAAAAACACTTTCGCTTCACGGGACTCATTGTGTCGAGCTTCCTAGTCAAAAGCGAGGCTGTATTGGTAGGTGGGTTTTGTAACCGGACAAATTATCATTAAAATAGGTCGCTTTACGTAGTTGGTCACTTTAAACGGATACGTTTTCCTACTAAAAGCTATGAAACCTTACTAGAGTTTACATTATCGTCACTTAAAACAGTAGACCGTTAAATGCAAAGTCATTATATCCAAATTCTACTGTAAATTTGTGTTTTCTTTTATTCCAGAGTCAGACATGGGCAGAAACAGTAACGTGGACGAGGCAGCTGTACTAGAAGAGTCTGTACTTGGAAACCGTGAGTTATAAAACTAACTAACTTACCTTCACGCCATTTCGGTAGGCAGAGAGGATGAACCACCATGCAACTCGATCTTGGCACACACACTCTTTTCTTCATTCCATACCTACCTGACTGTGCTATTCTGACTCCTGACATTGCCCGCCTCAAGTATTTGATTAACTTTTTATTTATTTTTTTATATGAATACCTCACAAGAGCCTCAGCTGGAGCCAGTGAGACTATGGCATCCCCAATCGGGGTATGTTGTGAGGCTGAAGGTAGCGGGGAGGGGAAGGAGGTGTGGAAGAGGGAGGTGGAAAAGTACCTGGCTATTCAGAACTGGTCACCAAACACGGCTAAAGCCATTTCAAGCAACGTTTCAATTCTGAATGGGGTCTTACACCAGGGCGATACTATGGGTATCTTCCACTCTGGAACGTGCCGCAAATATAATATATATTATTTTAAATGAATTTTGTGTGAAAATAACACTAATTATTCAAATATAATTTATTTGATTTGATCCCGCGACCATCGTATTGCGAGTCATAAGCCGTACCAGAGGCAGTGGGTTATCGTAATATAGACACATTAAATTAATTTAGGTTTTCTGTTGTTTCAGAAATGGATATGGACAGATCGAGCGACGAGGATGACGAAGCGAGCGACGTCGACCACGAAGAGAGCGATGAGGATACCTTCTGCATGCCACCAATACCTTATCATAATATTATCAACGTTTCACCTAACTCCGCTATGGCCATAGACTTTAGTAGACAAGACCAGGTAGATAGTGAGGCAATGCGTTCGATTCTGCCGCCTGAAGGTTACTCTTTCGATTGGTCTAAAGATATCTTACGTTTTACTGGGATAAGGGAGACTTTCACAGGCACGCCGGGACCAACTTTCAATACCGACGAAATGGGCAAACCTGTGGATGCCTTTCTTAAAATCTTTGATGCAGATTTCGTTGAACTGATCGCGAGAGAGACCAACAGGTATGCAGATCAATGGATTGCGAAAAAACAATTTAAGCGTCATGCGCGTACCAATAAATGGGCTCCCACGAATAAAGAGGAAATGTATGTATTCTTGGCAATTTTAATGTATCAAGGTATTAGTCTCCTTCCTGTTGAAAAAGACTACTTCTATTCAAAAAAACTCACCGCCATGCCTTATTTCAGCCGAGCCATGGATTATAATCGTTTTCTTCTAATTAAAAAGTTCCTTCACTTCACCAACAATGAAAGTCTTTCTTCTGATGCACCATTATCTGTGCGAAGGTTACAAAAGATTCAGCCCGTCTTGGACCACCTCTCAAATAAGTTTGAGACTTAATACCTGCCCGAGCAAGACATCTCTCTGGATGAATCCTTACTCTGCTATAAAGGCCGTTTGGGATTCGTCCAGATGATCAAAACCAAAGCGGCCAGTGCGGGTATAAAGTCTTACGAGCTTTGTGAGTCCAAGTCTGGCTATCTTTGGAAATTCCAAATTTATACGGGGAAGACCATTTCCAGACAGGCTGAATCGACAAATCCAGACCAGGAAGATATGACGGAAGACATAACGGAAGATATGACGGACGACATGACACAGGCCAACTTTTTGGGTGCTCACAATATCTGCCCAGTTGGGGCCACTGCAAAGATAGTATACGACCT
The DNA here is from genome assembly GCA_026573805.1 of Hesperophylax magnus. Classification (NCBI taxonomy): domain Eukaryota; kingdom Metazoa; phylum Arthropoda; class Insecta; order Trichoptera; family Limnephilidae; genus Hesperophylax; species Hesperophylax magnus. The sequence continues at coordinate 3,900,561 of JAIUSX010000179.1, read as the reverse complement.
GGCCAGCCCTCTGTTTAACAAGGGGTGTACATTAATAATGGACAATTTTTATAATAGTCCATTATTGGCACAATGCCTCAAAAGAAATGGGATGGACTGCATGGGCACATTGCGGTTAAACCGAGAATTTGTGCCCTCTGCATTTAAGTCCCATCTCCGGACCAAACTGAGGGAAGGTGAGCTTGTATACTCGAACTGCGGGGACCTCAATGTAATGGTTTGGTTGGACAAAAACCTGGTAAGTATGTTGTCCACCTACCATAAGGCAGAAATCGGGGCAGTTGAAAAGTTTGGTACCTGGACTTACAAACCTCAACTCGTACTAGACTATATCTAGGTAATGGGGGGGGTTGACCGAAAAGATCAGCTTTTGTCAGGCTTCTCCATTGAACGACAGCGAAACCTGGTCTGGTACAAGAAGCTTTTCAGGAGACTACTAAGCGTTTCGGTGCAGAATGCGTATATATTGTACGGCTCAAACCTCCGCAAGGAAAATAAACGCATTTTGTACCGAAACTTCAGGAGTGAGGTTGCGGATGAACTCCTTCTGCTGTTCTGTCGTAGTCAAATTGACACGACTGTGCGGACCATTGGCCTAATAGCTGAAGGAAAGACTCTGCGACCTATCCTGAAAGGCAACCACTTCGTGGTCCGTAGCGGGAAAAAGGTGAAATGTGCGTGGTGCAACATAAATAACATTTTCAAAAGGACCCTTACAAAGTGTGATGTGTGTGATGTGTCATTATGCTATGATTGCATGAAGCCATATCACACTACAATATAGATTTGCTGAGGGTTTTTTTTATTTCATTTTTTTCTTTTTTGGTTTTTTAGTTATGAAATTCTAATTTATAAATTTAATTAAATTTGTTTGAACATCAATTATTATGGCCTGGATGGCTGGACTTAATCATTTCTTTCCGCATACTCACGTCTCATGTTATGTTGTCCTCAAAGGTTCTATATGATAAGGTTCGGTGGACATTTAATATGTATATTTCAATTCTGATCATTGAAATATGCATGTTAACAAATGCACAGGTATTCTCATTTTTCCCTGTTTATTGTACACATTAAATAACTCGTTTTATTTTTATGTCTTAATTATATTTTGTCAATTTTTCTGTAAAGATGCTTTTCCAGATCTAGTCACTAAACATAACTAAGCCAATTCAAGCAATGTTCAATTCTGAATGGTGGTCCCTCACCAGAGCGATACTCAGAATCTCACTCTATAGCGAGGCACAATGATATTATTATGTATTGATTTTCTTAAATTATGAATAAACCAATAAACTGAATACATTTTTATTATGACAAAGTGTGTAAACAATGTTTAAATCAATATACTGCTCTTTCATTGTAACCATACAACTGTAATATTGATTTAAAAGGATATTAGGGCTTAATAAATAAATAAATTATTGGTTCCATAAATTATTTACCCTCCCCCATTTTTTTTCGATACCTTTGCGTTTAGATATAAAATTATCACTATGATTTTATTTGCCATTCTACGGTCATACATAGGTTTGATATATATATCGTCCCTTAGCTTACAACACCGCTCAAGTCGAAAATTGGCGGTTTTCACATTTTAATGCCGATAGATGGAGCTGCTCATTGCGCGTCTGACCATTGGTCACATGATATAGATTTCTGTCAATTAGAAGCCTTAATTCAAAAAGTAGTGACAGCGCGTAAGTCGGTTAGCCTCTCAACACCGCACAAGTCGTTAGTCCAGGGGCATTTAACTAACCTTTGGCTTTGGCCTTGAAACTTATTTGAAACCGCCACGTCCACCTCAAAATTCTTATAGAAAACGAATAATATGGCTAAAAGCTCAGATCTCATTGGTGAGAAAAGAAGGATTGGTTTGATCTCTCGCTCTCTACCATAATGACTCGTGTAACAGAAAGAGATGACGGAATTTTGCCGTTTGACAGTTTCAAATCATTCAAACAAAATGAGTGTGGTTTATTTATACACGCGGGTTGTCATTTGCTGCCGAAATACTATCATTTCCGTCGAAAATATTGCGTGTTAAAGTTGTTCGTGATAAAAATACAATATAAGCCAGTATAGTGTTAGCGAGTTACAAACATATATTCAACTTACCTACGTAAGTTCAAGTTTAAAGTGAATTGACAATTTTTAGGTTATTCGTTCGGTTTTTTTGAACAATGCTTCATACTTGGCATATGTCTTCCTCCACAACGTATAAATGTTATTTATTATATCGATAAACTTATTCATGTTATTGATTAGTGTTATCCTGTATTATCTTATTGTTTTGGTGAAATTAAAGATTTTTAAACATATGTAACCATGAGTTCATGAGGCTGAAAAATGTCGGAATTCTTAGTCGTACTGTCGGACAATCATGTTTTGGAAATTTTCTTCAGTGTTTTTGCAAATTTCTTGTCATTTTTGGTTTCTTCTTCTCAGATTAACAAGTTTCATCTTAAAGAAATGCACTGAAAAAGTTTATTTTCTTAGTCAGATGAACCTTGCCCTTGGAAAACATTTCGACATTTTTCTGCGTCAAGGGCATTTTTATTTTTATAATAGTTTTTTTGGACTAGTGAATGAATAGAGTAGGCCGAGAGCAATTATGTTGTCTAGGGTCGCATCTTTTTTTAAATGGCCTTGAGTTTCCTCTACCTTGTCTACTGCTCTGCTCCGCACGGTAGGTACTGCTTGTATATCTGTGGTTAAGTACTGTATAATTCCGTTACATACAAAAAGCCCGAAGATATCGATCTAGACGCATAAATATGCGTTAGTCTGTCATACATTTCTCTCAAAAGTACTTCGCGCTCCGTGATTATTATATTTTTATGTGAGTTTTATCGCTGAAAGGTTTATGCAAGATGTTTTAATAGAAGATTAAGAGGTAAGCTATATAATACAGTAATGTTTATTGATTATCGCATAATATTCATATAGAAAGAAATCATCATTGAATATCTTCATTTACTTAAGCGGTGTTTACTAACCAGCTTTTTTAACTTGGGCGGTGTTTCAAAATGTATTTTATTTCTTTGAGGAAGCTCAATAATTGAAATACACTATGGATGGAGAAGAAATTGATTCATGTAGTTCAGGTGATGATGGTGTTTTGTGCAAGAAATCGAAACTCAGATCATGTGACAACATAAACGAACAAAAGCGGCAATATTTGTTTGAAAATTTCTGGAAGAACATGAACTGGGAGCAGCAAAGATCATTTATAACTTCTTATGTTAATAAAGTACCAAAGAAAATTACAAAAAATCCAGAATCATCCAAAAGAACTGATAGTCGAACTTACGTTTTCACGATTGATAATGTACGTCACCGAGTCTGTAAAAAAATGTTCTTGGCCACTCTTGGCATTAAAGATTGGTTTATAAGATATTGGCTGACAAAAACAGACTGTGCCATGCCTCCAGATTTGTCTACTTCAACCAGTAACCGCAGAAATCCAGAGAAAATTGAAGACCACAAATATGTTGAAAAGTTTTTAGCAGGTCTTCCAAAGATGCCGTCGCATTACTGTCGTGCTAAAACATCACGAGAATACTTAGAACCAATTTTCTCGAAGATGACACAACTCTACCACACATATCAAGAGAATTGTGAGTTAGAGGGTAGAGAATGCCTTGGTCGTAAATTATTTGACAAATTATTTTTGAAACTCAATCTGAGCCTATTCTACCGAAGAAAGATCAATGTGATGATTGTTGCAGTCATAAAACTGGAAACATTACGGATGAAGAATACGCACAACATGTTTCGAAGAAAGATCGAGCCAGGAGAGAGAAAAATACTGACAAAGATATTGCACAGTCCGGAGCTTGTCATGTATTCACACAGGATGTTGAATCGGTAAAATTGGCTCCGTATCTTCAAGCCAATGCAATTTATTATAAAACTAAATTATGCCTCCATAATTTTACATTATACAATTTAGCAACTAAAGAAGTATGTGTTATTGGTTCGATGAGTCAAATAGCACACTTGAAGCCTCTGTTTTTGCTTCATGCTTAGTAGACTATCTAGAGAAAGTTTTGAGCCAGAAATTATTGCCTGTGATTTTATATTCCGATGGCTGTTGTGCTCAAAATCGCAATGTTACCTTAAGCAATGCTTTATTACGTTTAGCGATTGAAAAAAATATTGTGAGTACTCAAAAGTACCTGGTAAAAGGCCATACCCACATGGAATGAGATTCCGTACACAGTGCAATAGAGTGTAAATTAAAAGGTAAAGAAATTTACCTTCCACAACAATACATGGCTATTACTAAAACCGCTAGGAGTGATCCTATGCCTTACGAAGCTCGTTATTTGTACTATACCTTTTTTAACGACTTTTCGAAAGAATTAATTTATAAATCTATACGGCCTGGTAAAAAGCAGGTGACCCAGTCGTCACAGATGTACGTATGCTAAAATACAGACTAAATGGCACAATTTGGTATAAAATTGGTTTTGACGACGAGCTTCAGCCGTTACCACATCGTTCCACGCCAATTAACAGCATTAAACAAATAAATCACCTCCAGAAATTGTATGCAGCTAGAATACCAATTACAAATCGGAAGTATAAAGACTTGCAAGACCTAAAAAGTGTATTACCATCTAGTTGCCACTCTTTTTATGATGACCTTCCTCACAGCAATCGCTAAAGACTGCAACTAACTATTAGACTAGAGATTTCGAGTATATTTTTTTTATTTTTATAATTTTATTACTATTATATCTTGTTTAGTTGGAGTTTATTAAAGACTATGTTTAAAATATTTTCCTGTTAAAATAAAAAAAAATAATAATATTAATTGCACTTAGGTACGCTCTTAAGGTTCGTGTGTCACCAAATAACTTTAAGCAATTGATCTCAACAATGTTATTCTTAAGATTTAGGTTATAAATACCTATTTATAACGATTGTTAATTATTCTTGAAATATTTCTTAATAAAAACTTTTATTTGTAAATCATTTTTTAATACCTTATTCCCTAACATTTCCGCAAACAACACCGCCTAAATCTAATAAAATATTAGTCAACACAGCTCAAGTCATAAAATAAAAGTTAAAATAAAGTAAATCGTCAAAGTAAGTATAAATAATTATTTCTTAACCGCTAACTAGGGTATTTATTAAGTAATAACAGAAAAAATCCACCGATTTTTTAAAATAAACAGTTTTTTTCGTCTCATGAAAAGTTGGTAAAAATGACTTATGCGGTGTTGTTAGCTAAGGGACGATATACAAATTTATCATCATTTTACATATTCCGATTTACCCTATGTAGATTGACCTTAAGGTAGCTGTCAGAAGTGATTTTTCGTCAAATATTGGTGAATTTCATCAACTTTCAAAGTATCCCTCTGAAATATTGGCAATGTTTATATCTATGATATATATCTCACTTTAAGCCTTATTTCCTCGTCTTGCACGTAATATAAAAACATGGTTGCAAATCTCCAGTTCTAATTTACAATTATTTAAAAAGTAGCACCATGATTTTGACATCGTGAAATAGGCTCTCTGTATAATTCATCAAATGAATAAAATAAAGCCAACACGGCGACTATGCTTATTAATAATTGTAAACAGTTAATGTATCTTCCTAACGTTATACCAGTTTTTGTGGTAAATTTATTATATAGTATAATACAGTGATTTCAATTTTGACACGTCACGCACTCAAATTTAAAAAAAATTATTTTCTAACCAAACTTTTGAAGAGAGCATAACGTATTAAATTTTTTTTTTCTATTATATTCTTGCATTTGTGGTTATCAAACAGGCCATAGAGAACATAAAAACGTAGAAAATATTCTATAAAGATATTTAAAACTGCCACTGGCGGCAATTTCAAATCACAAAAACGCTAATTTCGCGAATTAATAAAGTTTAAGATATTTTAATAATTTATCTATCAATTCTAAAAATATAGAATAATTATTAAAATATAGGTGAATTCATTGGCTGTATAGCACTACAATCAGTTTTATGTCTCCGTATTAAAATTCGGAGGTTTGATTTTTTTAATGTTGGCGGAAAATATTCAAATTCGTCGCCAAAAAACCGCGAGCAATCGGAGAAAAAAGTTTTTTGACGCGCGATCGTTCGAGTGGTTAAAAATTAAAATTTCTAAAGGGATCCTAAGTTAAGAAATCCAAAACATTACATTTTCATAGTTACAATAATAATACACATTTGTAGCGATTGCAATAGACTGAGACAAAGATAAAAAACCGGTTAAGTACTTGCTGTAAACTAAAAGATCTGTCAGTATACTAAGAAGGAGAAAAATAAGAGTAATCACAATCTTTTCTAAATACTCGTACATATTGTCAAAAAAAATATTTTCATGGATAAATTCCTTTAGCCAAGTTTCGCATATAAGATAAATATTAAAATTGTTCAAAAGGACCTTATTTAAGAAGTTATGAGTTTTTGTGCGAAGACCTCGCACATTTTTAAAATATATGTTAAGCATTTTATATATTACGTTTGTGAAATTGGCTGGAAAATATTTTATAAATATAAAATAATTATTTTGTGACTGGGGGTAATTTTGAACATCCGAATTATGTTGATATGTCCCTAGGTATCTACGTGGCTTGAATTCACAGAAAGGCCAAAGCAAACACGTGTGCCCGCATCTGTGTCTGTAATTTCACACGCAGATGGAGGCGGCAGTCGGGTATTATTAGACTGAAATATTTATTCAATAGCGTGGCCGGAAATCGCAATAAAAAATTAGAAAGCTACTTGGAAATACACCCATTAGTCGGCAGATTTATCTCTAGACCCTCATTAAGTAGTAATTCCGAAATGGGAACGTTAAGCCAGCGACCCGGCAATAAAACAAACCGCCCAAGGCTAGGCTAAATTGTAATGGTTTGAAGGTCATATTTAAAAAAAAACGTAATTTTAAAATATTTAACATTAAGTATAAATCTAGATGTAAGAGTAATTGTCAACTTAGATTAGATTTTAATTGCAACCAGATATTAATTAAGTGTATGCATGCATATTGTTAAGATACCTAATACATATTAAGATTTTGAACCGTATGATAATCCGAATCAGCCAGACAGCGCAATCTAGCAGTGAGAATGGCGATGCCAGCGCCACGGACTTAACCAACGTACCGAAGTGGTGTAAAGCGGAACCACTATAGTTCAGCACCCCACCACAGGCGCGCTAAGGTCGCCAGATAGCGCGGGCGAATTCAACAGATTCCGCAACCGACAGTCACGCTCTCGCCTCTCAGGAGTCACCATTTCGCGTCCGCCGAGAAACCTCTTGCCCTCCCCCTTGGAGCGGTCGTCGAGGCTCTTCCCGTAACCCCGCGAACTTCCGCCCAGGAAGCGAGAGTGGTCGCCAGACTTCCGCCCAGGAAGCTGCCCTCTCAGAAGTCGCTGCCTGCCGACTCCGCCTTCGGAGCCTTGGCCCAGGCTGAACTGATTCCGCCCTTCGGAACCAGCCCAAGTTGCCGCTTTTTGTGTATCATTGATAAGTGCGAACGTAGAGATCCGCGGTTCCAGAATCATCGTAAAGGGAAGTGCCTGAACAATTTTTTTATATTTATTTCGTAACGTGACCCAACTTTTAAGACATTGAATGAACAATAATTTAGGATTAAGAAAAAGGACAATTAATTTTAAGAATTACAATTTAAGACTATTATTAAACCTAGATTAAGATTAAACCTTCCTTATACATTTTATTAAATAAATTTGAAGAGTGTTTTGTAACTAAGTAACTTCTTTTTTTTCTCGTTCCTCCTTTTCTTTTACATGAATAATATTAATTATTAACTTCCCTTAAGTAGAGTTATAACAATGTGTTTGTTTCTGATAAATTATATTGTCTATGATTCCAAGAGGCTTTAGTTTTGACAGATTGATAGGTATATCTATGGACATATTCACATGATTAATGAATTGTAAATAAGTCCTAAATAATAATATTACTATGACTTAACATTATTTCATAAGTATTTGGTAGTATTTTGTACTTAACAAATGGTGATAATTCGTGTGTTGCAACGAATGACAAATTGTGTACAATATTCAGATATTTCCATCCTTGCCAGAGATTGTATTTGACATGTAAGGTTAATTTTCTAAAGGGGCCGGCGTTTGTAAGGCAGGTTGAAGTGTCTTCAATTTGGAGAGTCTGTTGACATCATCTTGATCAACAATTAAAATTATAGGGTTTGAATCACTTACGCGAACGAATATTTTGGAGTTTTTTACCCAGCAGTAGTGATTTTTTTTTTCCATTTTTATATCTCGACATTGTTTTAGAAGATGCTGGTTTTTAGAGGTTAAATGGTCATTAATGTAAATTCTACTGACTCCAGGAAGCTGCAATTCTGAAACAAACATCCCTTTTCTCTTCCGTATTGCAGCTAAGAGTTAATCTTTGAGATATCTGCGCGTGAATTTTACAACAATGTTCCTCGGTTTTCCATTTGTTACGGTACGACTTATTCTGGGGGAAATTCTGCTGGCGAAGTCTACTTCATTTCGGGTGATTTTGCATCCAGCTGTAGCACCGATTTTAGAGAGAATGTAAATATTTTCATTTTTGTTTTCCGGAATACCACTTATTATAACGTTGTTTGAACGATTGTATTGATCACTGTTTTCAATTTGTCTTTCCAATTGTGTTACTTTCTTCTTAAGTTCTTCAATTTCCTCCTTGTACTCCTTTTTTATCACTTCAACTATAGTTTTTTTAAAGTCTGCAATCGATTTTTCTAGGAATTCAACTTTAAAGTCGTCGAACTTTTTATCCAGAATTTGTAGTAGTTCCGGACTAAGATTACTGGTGGACTTGGAGTTTGAACGTGTAGTATTGTTATTTTATATGAAAATAGTTTTTTTTTATTATTATATTATTGAAAAACAAAGGAATAGCAAATTTGACAGTAGTTACAAGCAATGTTATTGTTGTAGAAAAATGTATATAATATGATTAAAACTATTTTCATTGATTTATATTGATTAAATATATTTCTCTCTTGCCCAATCAATTCTACAATATGGTAAAATTTGGTGGGGGGGGGACTTTCAAAACTAACCTCTTACCTGTAGAAAAAGCACAGAGGTTGATTCTAAAAGTCATCCTACGTAAACCATCTATATTTCCAACAATACAGTTATTTAACTCTTAGGGTTCTCAGTCTAAATAATATATGCAAAAAGAACTCATTATTACAAACTCACAAAGATCATTTCAATCCTTCAATAATATTTCAAAATATAAGTAACCGATCAAGATCACGTGGCAATTTAGAAATCCCTTAATTTAAAATGAGCGCTTCTCAACACCATTATACTTATCAAGGTTTAAAAATTTTAATGCACTCCCATATAAAATCAAATCTGAAAAAAATCTTTAAATAACAAATAAAACAACTTCTTGATCAACCAAATAATAATTATAATTTTTAATTTGATTTTTTACGTATCTTTTGATTACAGGTACATATTAGTAGTAATTGATCAAATTCAAATTTTAATAGTGCATACTTAGTATATAACTATTTAATTTCATAAAATTAATTTAATTTTTTTTTTCTTCTTTTACCGTATCCTCTTGAAATATTAAATCACCAACAGATTATTATCCCAATTTATTATGTACCTTCGCTTTCAATATTAACAGCTACGTTTACTTCAAATAACTAAAATAACTTACGTACTTATACCACCTACTACCTACTTACTAATCGTAATGTAATAATAGTATTTTTATTTTACTTTAATTCTTAAATTAATGTTAAATGTAAATAAATAGATTCTTAAATTTATTAACATTTACTGTGTTTCTTATTTAGTAACTGCTATTTTAGTCTATTTTCATTATCTATATTTTTGTTATCATGCTATATACATTTTGTTTTTTTTTACTTTATAAATAAAAACTTTCTTTTCTTTACCCAATATAATATATTGCAATGGCACTACTCCCCAACTCAAACACGAGAAACGTTTTTCTCTATTTAATTGGGTAGTTACGTTAAAAAGGAAACATTTTTATAGTTATTAGTTTTTTTAGTATAACATATTTATGTTTTTATATAAAAGAAATATATTTTTAAATAGAAAAAACTGTGATGTAAGAACATATAATATTCGTGTTCCGACTATGCATGTATTTTCTGTTTATTGTAATATTATTTTGACTATTTATTTCTAATATTCTATACTCGAATATCTGCAATAAGAACATTAAAAAAGTTTTTTTCCAATGTGGGTGAGCATGTGATTCTTCAAATATCTATTCCCAGAACATGAACAATTGCAGTGGGAACATGTAAAAGGTTTTTCTTCAGTCAATATTTTGTATCATAGGATAGTTTGAATATTCTCTTGACGAAGGAAGGGTGCTTCCGAAACCGGTAGAGTACAATTAAAATTAAAGTGGTCTAAAAAAAATTTATATCTTTTATTGTAAATTATGACGAGCCACAAAGGACATGCTTATTACAAATATGTAAAATAAAGTGGTTTAAAACAAAAAATCTATTTAATTTTGTATATTGTCAAGCCACAAAGCCGCAAAATAAATAAAAATATCAGTAAGAATTGAAAATAAAATGTCATAAACTAATCGAAAACTTTTATAATTTTCTTTAATATGTATTCAAAAATACAAAAATAGTCTAACGAACTTCTTAAATGGGTAAACACTGTAGTACCACTGTTATTATTAATGTCAACAAGACAAAATTGATATGACATTCAGTTTTGGAAGAAAGGTTATTTTTACCGTTTTCTACTTTGTGTTTGCATTATTTATTTGCAACACTTTATATTTATGTAAACAACCTACGTGTTTCGAAGGCGATGAAATAGGTCATCGTTAATCCCTGAATGCATACTGTAATAATTAATTTAAGCCTTTGGTTTACAGAAAAAACATTATGAAATTCTGGAGGTAAAAAATCATAAATTACATGATCAAACGCTTCAATGATGTAGAAGTTCTGCTCTTTGCTGAGCACTTCAAATTAAAGAAATAAACATCCAATATTAACGACTACATAATTTTCAGTAAAAATATCGACAAAACACCCAATAGGTGTATCGCTGACGTCGATAAATGTAAGACAATAACATTTTGTCGAATCAAGATCTCATTATAATTTTACCATGCAATCGCTGCCTCCATCGCGGCATTCTGGAGGAGGCCCACCACTTCCCCGCCCTGTTTTAGGTACTGATGGTACCTCTTCAGAGCTCTCTCAAGGACGCTAATTTTTTGATATAACGAGTCTACATTTAAAATTTCAAAACAAGACCTCCAAAATGTCCATGAATAGAATGTTATTCGCAGTATGCAAGTGCTGCGTATTAGTAACCTGTTGGTAAAATCTACTCTATTTGGTTAGTTTAACAGGTCATATGTACAAGGTATCAACAATAACGGGTAAAAATAATAATTTACAGCCACCTGCAAAAATGAAAAATTATGAGACAAAAGAAAATGGTGAAATGTACACCTCATTTTTTGTGAGGGGGTGTCGTCACCCGCTCCCAGGCAGTCCTAGGGAGAGAAAGCAGGGCATTGGATAGGTTTCACGAGGATCAGGTTCCGCGCCCCTAAGCCAGGAAACCGGTTGTGCCTCGACGAAAGATGTAAGTTGGGGTTGGGAAGATCCCAAAGACCATGAGGAGAAAGCGTCGGAGAACCTGGAGGGAGGGCGAAAGGTCACCAATTAACGATCAGCCCATCTTCAGTCCCGTTCCTGGCCTCAGGGGAGGCACTGATGGCAGGCGACGGCACCAATCCCTCATCGCGAAATGGTCGTCCAAGATGGGTATGCACGGACGAGGTCTTATGCCACCCCAGAGTTGGGGTACACCGGACAGAACAAAAAAAAGAAATCAGTTCAGTTCTTCTACCAGCAAGCACTTAACTCTGTAAAAACAATAATACAAAACACAATAAAAGAAGAAAATTGCGAAATAGATTTATACTGTCGCGTTATTTACAGGTCATCATCGAAAAAAAAGGTCGATCCTTATAATCCTCCATCGCGGCAGTAATTACTTTACTAGTTTTTGTTTAGAATGTTTTATTGGTATGCAAAGTCCTCGTTTACGAATTTTATTTAGTCATTGGGTGACGCCATGAACAAGTATGCGTCCCGTCCGCGAAACATTCTAAAACATTTGAAATTAACATTCAATTTTTTCTTGCTTTTGCAATACTACTTACTGGCTGTCGGAGTAGTCTCAGAATACTGCAAGCATTCCTTCTTTACATCTCGGTAGCCGAAATCTATAACCGTATACGGCATTTCACTTCCATCCTCTTCCTGGGTCCCTGGTTCCACTTTGATGAAAGCGCTCTCTGGGTCGGGAGGATCCATTTTTTTCTGTGATAGCGTTCTGTTATATAACGGACATTGAACCCAGTTCAATATAAATATGTACTGAAACAACGATTGAAAACATTTAAATTCGTTTTGAGAGAACCTTTTATTTGGAACATAGAGTTATTCTGGCGGATATATTTATAAAGAATATTAAGGAATTCATTACAGGATTCGTATGAGCAACCAACAAAAAACTTGTTGACAGCGCTATAAGGTTGCAAATTCACATCAGCCGAGCTGTAAGGGGGTGACAGATTACATCATAACTCCATATTGCTCGCCATACAATCCCATACAGGCCTGTCACACATAAGTGTGGACGTAGCGAGGATATACGCCGTGATCTGCTAGCCAGGCTTTATTTTAAAATAATGCGACCCCGTCTCCTACCTACCGCATGAGAAGGGGCCTGAAAAAGTTACGAAGAGCCGTAATTACAAAGTGACAGCTCCCATACATGAAATGACATTCCGCGGCAGTCCCCCAATTGATTTGACATACTTTCCTAAGGAAGATTTTAGCGTAATGTATCAGCACAATAATAATAATAATAATAATAATTGGATAATTTGTAGAGCGCCGTTCTTGTGAAAAATCACCTCAAGGGCGTTGTACAATTTATTTCCTAGGATCTACATTTGTTATTTAGAAAAGATACCAAAACATACTTACCTAAACCAAAACATACTTACAACATATAATACGTCCATGCCACGCCCAATTTATGCGCACATAATGTGTCTCAGACCTTATGAGCAGCTAAAAACGTGACATATGTGTAGAAATGTCAAAATAATGTGACGTAGTTTGTAGCAGTGCGTACTTCTGGACGGGCAGTTCCTACCCGTTCAAGATAAACATTGGTCAACATTCTACAATTGGCACGACTGTTTCGAGCTATGAGTGCGGGTTGCACTTCGTTGAGCTCAGTTGCTTGCTGGACTCGGTTTCATACGGTGTGTTTGTGCGACGCTAGAACAATGAGGGTCTACTGTGCAAACTACGGAAGGTCTTTTTCACTTATATCTTTTAACAATGTACTTATAATTTAAATAGGGATTACTCATTTTAACTTCTTGCGTAGTTATTTTATAACTCGCTGGCGCCCGCTCAGACATTTTTTTACAAGATTAAGTGTTTTTAAATTCATTAATGTCACATGTTCTTTAGTCAAAATTTTATCAAGATGGCGTTATTTACACGTACATTCTTGTCACGCTCTGAGTTAAATTGTTTGATAGAGTCTCATGTTTATTTTATTTGATTAAACATTTTAATTATTGTTTTAATAAATTAGCGTCTGTTGATATTTAAAGTATTCTATTTTTTATCATCCTTATCAGTTCTCATCACTACCTACCTACTTTGAATTATTGCGTGTGCGTGGATGACTAGATAATTGTATTCGGTAATTTTACCAATTAATGTCACAATCGAAAGACCCATCATTAATTAATACAATTATCCTTTCATCACCCATCCACGATTTAATGTTACAAAATGGCAGCCCTTGTGGGTGAACCTAAGTTTGACTAAATAATAAATGCAGTATTTTTTTTCTTTCATTGTTTTAATCTTGTATTGGATGTCTGATTTTTTTTCATAATTTTCTTGTATAATCCCTTGGAAAAAGACCTTTCGTTTTGCATGGTAGATGTTCGGGTGTTGCTCGAAATACATCGTGTCACTGAGATTTTATTAATTCTTCATTTTACGCAGCTTTTCATCCGGCACAACTCATGACGTTTTTCGTCTTATTATCGTGTTCGTTAGTACGCTGACGTCACACTTATTTTATATTTTTTTGTGTTTTGCGGCGATTGTGGTTGTTGTATTGTTGCTTGCATGTTCTAATAATTTTTTTTCTACCTACCCGGTTAGTTAGGTATGACGGATTCGACCATTTTAACAAGAAGTCGTGCGTTAATCATGTCTAAACCAGAGGATGGCACTACTTCGGCAAATTCGGCGGTCGCATCTAACACAGTTCCGGTTCACAAATGGAACTTAACCTTCGACGGTACTGGGAACGTGCATAATTTCATTGAACGGGTCAACGATTTGTCTATATCTCGGAACGTAAGTACAGCTTCTCTTTTTTCATCTGCGGTGGAACTTTTTTCAGGTCATGCTTTAGACTGGTTTAGAGTCAACCGTTCTTCTTTCAAGTCATGGACGGATATTGTAATTGCTCTAAAGGAAGAATTTGAGCTTCTGGACCATGAAAGACGTTTAGTTGCTCAGATCAGAGCCACGTACCAGCAACAAAAAGAGAACCTGGGTTCATTCATAACACGTGTCTTGACTTTAAACAATCAATTGTCGTCGAAATTACCAGATGACGAAATTCTGGAAATATTGCAATGTAATATGTTACCGAGATACATTCAAAAATTGTCGCTCTCTGTCATCTCGGACATTAATTCTCTGAAAAAATTGGGAAAAATGATTGAACTTGCAGACAGTCGGTCTGATTCCAGACCTTCCCCGCCAAATGCAAATTCTGTTAATTATAATAATGTTCCTCATTCCTCCTCTAATAATGCATTTAGCAGAGGGAATAACAGAATGTCTCAGAATAATCCCAATTTCAGGAATCATCGTCAATCTTTTGAGTTCAGTAAACGTAGCCCGTCAAATATGAGTTCTAGGGAGGTGAGATGTTTCCGCTGTGGCCGTCCTGGGGTGAAGGCGCCTTCATGCAACTGCCGGCAGGCAAAAAACTAGATGTCCTGGGGGTCCTGTCTGCGGGCGGCAAGTCGACACCGTTCGCTGACATCACCGCCAGGCATCGGCTTGCTGTGCTGTCGGAAACCAGAACTTTCTTCAAGAACCTTTGGACTTCGAAGGTGGTGAGTGCGGCTAAAAGGGATGGCCGTCCACACATCATTTTCCAGGTTCTGGGTTCCAACTTTTCTGGCCTTCTTGACTCTGGTTCGCATATCTCAATTTTTGGTAATAATTTTCATCGTCAATTTTTAAATCTAGGGTTAAATCTTTCTGTTCTTAAGAAAAAATTTTCACTCACTTCTGCTACGGGTCATACTGTGGAGTGCGTTCACAAAATTGCGGTTCCGGTAGTTCTTGGTAACGTTAAGAAAATTTTTAATTTTGTGGTTATGCCAGATATAAAATCTAACATCATCCTCGGTTGCGACTTTTGGAAAGTTTTTAACATTTGTCCCAAGTTAACTAAATTAATGACTAATGACTCTGACAATAGTTGCGTGTCTGAGGTAAGAGGACTGGATAGCTTTGAGAACTTAAACTCATCTCAACAATCAATCTTAAATAACGTTATACTGGAATTTAAAGCCTTTTCTGGTAATCGTTTGGGTAGAACGTCTCTTGAAAAACATGTTATTGACACGGGTGATTGTCAACCTATTAAGCAACGTGTTTATCCGATATCTCCTCATTTATTGCCGGAAGCTCACAGAGAACTTGACAGACTATTAAATCTGGGAGTAGTAGAACCCAGCAATAGCTCGTGGAATAATCCTATTGTTTTAGTGCCTAAGAAAAATGGTTCTTTTAGACTTTGCTTGGATAGTAGAAAGCTCAACGCGGTCTCGCGGCGGGACGCTTATAGCCTACCGTTGATATCTGATATCTTAAATAGTCTCGGAGGAGCACGATATCTATCAACTTTAGACTTAAACGATGCGTTTTTTCAAATCCCGTTAGAGGAAGATTCTAAAGAGAAAACCGCTTTTACTATACCTAAACGAGGCCTATTCCACTTTGTAACAATGCCTTTTGGTCTTCATGGTGCGAGTTCTCGGATGATGAGGCTAATGGACAAGGTCTTGGGTCCGGAGTTCGATGGGAAGGTCTTTTGTTATCTAGATGACATAATTATCATTAGCTCTACCTTTGAAAAACACATTGATCTTTTAAGACGGGTTAAACAAAAGTTACAAGCCGCAGGTTTGACTATTAACGTAGAGAAGTCAGTCTTTTGTCGTGACTCCCTTAAATACCTAGGTTTCGTGATTGATAAGGATGGGTTGAGAACTGACCCGGGAAAAGTAAAAGCAATCGTTGACTTCCCCATTCCAACGTCGCAAAAGAGCTTGCGTAGGTTTATCGGTATACTTTCTTGGTACAAAAGGTTCATTTTAAATTTTTCCTTAATTGCAGCACCTTTGCATAATTTAACCAAAAAGGAGTTTGCTGGTAAAAAATTTGTATGGAATGAACAGGCTGATGCTGCCTTTACTAAATTAAAGAATTTTCTGGTCAAGGCTCCTGTTCTTGCTTGTCCCGACTTTAGTAAACCCTTTACAATTAGTTGCGATGCATCGAACACCGGTTTGGGGGCGGTCCTTTCTCAATCTGACGTTAATGGTATAGAACACCCTATTTCCTTTATTTCCAGATCACTATCTGCACAGGAGAAAAATCACTCCACAACCGAGAAGGAGTTAAATGCTATGATCTTTGCACTAGAGAAATTTAGGGGTTATATTGAAGGTTCGCCTATTCCTGTCAAGGTGATCACTGATCACTATAGTCTAAAATGGCTTACAAACTTAAAGTCTCCGTCGGGTAGATTAGCGCGGTGGGCGGTTAGACTACAGCAGTTCAATTTTGAAATAATTCATAGGAGCGGTAAAGACAACATTGTTCCGGACGCACTGTCTCGTGACCCTTTACATGTTGACTTGTTAGATCAGTCCTTTTCCACTTCTGACCGTTGGTACTTAAGTTTGAAAGAAAAAATTTTGGCTAATCCGGAAAAATTTCCAGCGTTTAAAGTTTGCAATGGTGTCATCTTCAAACACATTCAGAGCATGGAGGCTCTTCACAGGTCTTATGACTGGAAGGAAGTTCTCCCAAAAGAGTGTAGGAAAAACGTCATCGTTCAAAATCACGTTCCGCCTTCGTGTGCACATTTTGGCATCTTAAAAACGTTAAATAGGATTAAACTTAAATACTACTGGCCAAAAATGGCAGCTGATGTGAAGTCTTTTGTAAGTAAATGTCATACTTGTTTAGGTTATAAAAGTTCTAACTTACTGCCTCCTGGTTTGATGGGTGACCCGAAACTGGTGCAAAGGCCGTGGCAAATGATTGCGACAGATCTATTAGGTCCTTACCCTAATTCTTATAAAAAGGGTTATACTTACCTTTTAGTGGTTTCTGATTTCTTTACCAAGTATACTAGACTTTTTCCACTTAGGAAAGCAACGGGTAGTGTTATTGCGGAAATTTTGGAAAATGATATCTTTTATAAATTCGGTGTTCCAGATACGATTGTTTTGGATAATGGCCCACAATATATATCGCGTGACATGAAAGCGCTGGCCAATAAATTTCATATCCGTCACTTGTTTTATAATTGCAGATATCACCCGCAGAATAACCCTGTTGAGCGTGTAAACAAGGTGTTGGTAGCAGCCCTGGGTTCTTTTGTGGGATCTGATCACAGATCCTGGGCGTGCCATCTACCTGAAATTGAACTGGCTATAAACACGGCTGTTCATGAAGTCACAGGCTATACTCCGTTCTTCCTTAATTTTGGTAGAGAGATTGTAATTTCGGGAAATGACTACAAAGGTGTAAACTTTTACGCGGAAGACATTAGATTCTCTAAACGCGATTCATGGGCATCTGATTTACATGAATTAAATGACATTTTCTCCCAAGTTCGCACGTCCT
The DNA here is from genome assembly GCA_026573805.1 of Hesperophylax magnus. Classification (NCBI taxonomy): domain Eukaryota; kingdom Metazoa; phylum Arthropoda; class Insecta; order Trichoptera; family Limnephilidae; genus Hesperophylax; species Hesperophylax magnus. The sequence continues at coordinate 3,882,500 of JAIUSX010000179.1, read as the reverse complement.
TAAGACAATCATACGAACGTCATAAGGTTCAATATAATCTGCGTCGTAGGGACGTTCAATATGAGGTTGGGGACATTGTCTGGAGAAGGTCATTTGCTTTGTCTGACGCTGGTAGATACTTTTCAGCAAAATTAGCCCCCAAATTTATACGTAGTAAAATTATTTGCAAGATATCGCCGGTTGCTTATCAATTAGCGGATATGACAGGGAAACCCGTGGGAACTTTTCATGTTAAGGATATAATCAAGTTAGAAGAAGCTAACTGACCTTGGGGTGGGTTAATTGATGAACTATTTTTTCTTATGTTGTAATCGTTATACTTTTATTTGAGAATTAATCCCTTTTCTCTTGTTATATATTAGGTTATTGCTTGCCTTGCCCTCAGGTTTGCAATTTTTCTTGTGTTCTCTCATTGTGAGGACATGACTAGTATTTTTGTGTCTTCACATTGAGTGGATTTTTTTGTATAAGTTTTGTTTTGTCCTTGTGTACATGTGTATTATGTGTTTTGGGAGTAATGTGTCCATTCCGATTCAACGCGGGGGATTGACGTTTTTTTAATCTCACGCATTGAATCCACACATTTTTTTTTTGATTTAAGTGCAATTATATTGTATTGAACATTTTGTGATCTCACGATTTGAATCCATTGTATCATTTTATACGTTATCCTAGGGCAGTGAAGTTCACAATCTCAGTTGGCCACTGTTTTGTGCTATTTTTCTGTTCGAGGGATCTTTTAATAGCTGATTTTACTTTGTGAGATGATACTAATTGTTCTTTAATGAACTAAGTCCGCGATGGCGACTTGTTTTGAGGTACGGTTTGTCCTTTCTAGAGGGACATACTGTATTTCAATTATGGCATATACGAAGCTGTATTTCGGTTTAACAGTTCTGTACCAAGCTTGGTCCTCGTGTCATTTTAATTGTGCGCATGGTTGTTCTTTATATGTTGTTCCTTAGTACCTTAGTTTGCCTTGGTGTTGGTTGACTATTTTAATTCATTAATTTAGAAAATACTTCATGCAGTTTTCCGCGATAGCCTCAGATGCTCATAACAATCTATTTTTCTCTGGTTTTAGGAAACCATTGGCATGGTGTTTTCTTTGATTTAGTCACTGTTGATTACACTTTTCAAATATTTTTTAAAAAAAATTTTATGCCATAATAATTAATTTAATAATTTATTTATTTATTTAATATTTATTTTGAAATTTAGTGGGTTTTCACTCGCTCAGGTTATTTGAGATTTACAGAATCATAGTTTTTTTTTAACATTTAAAAATTGCATCCTTTCATGAAGTTTTTTTACTTTTATTGCTCTTATTGTCCTTGGCTTGATTTATTATTAAATTGATATTTGTTCATATTATTAAGAATGTCAATGAGTAATTTTTTTTTACATTTTCTTTTAACAAATACTATGCGTTTTCACATGCAATTGCTGTGGCTTCTCTCTGAGCTCAAGATAAGTCGCATCAGTTTCATTTGGACTTAGCTGTATTTTGTCAATATTGGGTCATCAATATATGGTTCTGTTTGAGCCCTCACTTCTATCTTATTATGAATTTGGGTTTGTTTCTGGGATAACTTTATAATTTTTCATCTCTGCTCACAGAGGGCAGTAACTTCAATGTGGATATAGACGTTATTATTTTCATTTTATAGTGTTTTCTTTTAGCTTCAAATTTAACTTTTGTTGGGCGCTCAGCTTTCACTTTTAGCTAGACTCGTTTTATAAAAAATTTTTTTTTTTTTTTTAATAAATTTTGTTAGTCTTTACTACAGTTTATCTTTTCATTTGTTATTCTATTCAAGTTTTTGTTTACACTTTAGTAGTTGTTAAATTCCTTGCTCAGTAATCCATTTTGTCAAGCATAGCATACCTTTCTTTTCACTTGCCTCAAGGAAGTCAGTCGCCTTCATCACTCTTCGGTTCTTCACGTCAAGATAACTCAAGATAATACAAAATTTCAAGATTTACAAACTTTTATCTATTCTTTGAGGAAGCAATTTTGTTCAAGATCGAGTCTTCAGGGAAGCAACATTCTTCTACGGGATGAGTTTAATAGGATACTACCTGGCCGTTCACTGCTATCAGAAAGAGGGTGCAGCTTCTCAAGATTGCATTGTTGTCAACATTGGAGAATGGTGATACAATTATCGGGGCTCTTTATCTTCGCCAAGCAAGTTCAATCTTCTTCACTGATGTCAGAAGAGGGTCATTCAGATATTCCATCAGCGAGAATTCTTCCTTCTACTTCCTGGGTGTTGGCGCTTCAATCTTTGCTCAGCGAGCACATCACGGACTTCTACAGAAGGTGCTGGACTCTTCTTCTAAGGCATTATCTGCATTTTGTGACTCTTTACCACTTATTGGACTTGGATTTGGAGGCATATGGAAATTATCAAAAAAAAAAATTATCGTGCCGAAAATTTTTTTCCTTTGGAAGGGGGGTAATGTAGCAGTGCGTACTTCTGGACGGGCAGTTCCTACCCGTTCAAGATAAACATTGGTCAACATTCTACAATTGGCACGACTGTTTCGAGCTATGAGTGCGGGTTGCACTTCGTTGAGCTCAGTTGCTTGCTGGACTCGGTTTCATACGGTGTGTTTGTGCGACGCTAGAACAATGAGGGTCTACTGTGCAAACTACGGAAGGTCTTTTTCACTTATATCTTTTAACAATGTACTTATAATTTAAATAGGGATTACTCATTTTAACTTCTTGCGTAGTTATTTTATAACTCGCTGGCGCCAGCTCAGACATTTTTTTACAAGATTAAGTGTTTTTAAATTCATTAATGTCACATGTTCTTTAGTCAAAATTTTATCAAGATGGCGTTATTTACACGTACATTCTTGTCACGCTCTGAGTTAAATTGTTTGATAGAGTCTCATGTTTATTTTATTTGATTAAACATTTTAATTATTGTTTTAATAAATTAGCGTCTGTTGATATTTAAAGTATTCTATTTTTTATCATCCTTATCAGTTCTCATCACTACCTACCTACTTTGAATTATTGCGTGTGCGTGGATGACTAGATAATTGTATTCGGTAATTTTACCAATTAATGTCACAATCGAAAGACCCATCATTAATTAATACAATTATCCTTTCATCACCCATCCACGATTTAATGTTACAAGTTTACTTGGGTCGAACCAGTTCTGAATAATACAGCAACTTCTCGGTGTCTTATATTGACGTTTGGTAAAAAAAACTATGCTATAATAATGGAATCATTATATGAATGTAAGTATTTCGTTTCGTGAAATTATTTTATGAAGTGGAAATATAAATAAAAGATGTAAACGTTTAATATGTACCTACAAATAATTTAAAAAACACTTTTGGTAGCTAGATTATACTGAAAAGTAAGTTTTTCAGTTCTTGGAATTGAATTTTAATAGATATTTGGTTAAAATTAAAATCTAGTGAGGCGGCCATTGATACTGAGTGAAAGTTTTAGGGTTAGTGTTTTACCTCCCTTATTTAAACCAAAATAAATACCTATGATCCTAAAATAGCTTCTTAGTTTGAGTTCTAAAAACTTGGGTAAAAAATGAATATTAATATGTCAAAAGATGGCTTGAGGGAAAGACGTCAAAGAATCCGTTTTTCACGAAATAGCTAATGAAATGCAGTATTTCATATTTCTGCAAGCTATGTATAATACTTACTCTGATTATTATCTAACTGATACAAAGTAATTTTTAAATAATAAAGTGCATATAAAGCGTATCGCTATGTAACTTTACATTATCTACAATGAACAAACAAAAATGTACTATCGTCCGTAGCGTGTAAGCATGATTAGTGTTGTTATATCTGTAAATTATATCTCGAATGTTGTACAAGATTACGGATTAAAAAGTGTAATGTGACATATTCTGACAATAAACTGGCATCTAAAAAGATCTCAGGTCTAATTTAGTTACTTTAAGCTACTTACGTAAGACGAAGCGCTTCGGACAGTTCCAATGTGTTGAAGAAACGTCTGTAGAATGTAGAAAAGTAGAAGAACCAACAATTCAATTTAACATTTATTAAAAAACGTCAAAATAATAATATTATGTTTATTTAAATATTGAATATGAACTGAAAAATATTGTCGTGCAAGAGCAAGTGCAGTGTTGCCAGCTTGGAATATATATTTCCTCTAGAATCTACAACAAAATCCGCCAACTTCCGTCAAAACTTACTTGGATTCCGCCAGATATTCCGCTGAATTACTAAAATCACGAACATTACACAGTTTTTTATTGATGAACTAAAACAGTTTCACTTAACACAATTCAAACGTTTTATTACAAATTATTAAATTATTATGTTAATGTTCACTTAAAAATTAGTTTTTTTAGTAAAACAAAGTTAAAACAGTACTATTGAATAACATATATTTTTTTTTATTTAATATTAAAAAAAAATTGTATACATACGTGGATAGTTACGTAAAATATTGAAAAATCTATAAAAAATATTTTAATAAATGTACATAATTAAAAAAAATCTCACGAAGGCAGGAAAGTATTTTTATCTTATTTCCATGGTTTAAGTGGAGATGCAATATCAAATATAAATTTAAGTTATTTTTAAAGAGTTACTGTACAGATGCAATACAAGAAACTAAAGTATGAATTATCTAAAAGTTTTAAAATAATACAAAAAATAATGTAAATACTAGTTTTTAAAGAAGACATCTTAAAAAGTGAATTATCAGACAAAGCATTACAAACAATAAAATATATCCGCTGTTTTGTATGTATGTAAAATAATACAAAATAATCTCTCTATGGATATAAATGTTACAGATAGCTTTGCTAAAACTTATAAGAAAAAAATATCTAGTTCAGTGTTTTTTGTAATCAATCATATCAATAATATTCTTCTTCACTTTCCGCCGCCGTCGCATGTTGATACTGTTTATCATCAAATTTTAATGAAGACGTAGATGGTTGGTCTAGGTCACGTTTCTTGTTATATATTTTCCCAGTTCCTACCCTATTTAATACCTCTGGGGGTGATGAATATTTATCGCATGTTTTATTCAATCGCTGCAATCCCAATTGAACATTCAAAATTGCATTGAAATATCAGTTTTAATTTTGTTTGTAGATTTATTTTTTACAATGTTCGTGATACTAAAAACTCTTTCCACATCTGCATTTGACTGTGGTAATACTAACATCACAGCATCTAACATAGTGTCGTGATCTAAGAAAGCACCCCAATATTTTGATTATTATTTAGAAGATGGTCACCCGTTTAAATGGCAGCACAAAAAATGTGACGCCATTATTGCGTCTAGGTTGCGTCCTTCTGACAGATTCAGATTGTTTGCGTGAGTAGTTTATTTATGTTGTTTGCTTTCGTGAATTCATGAGTTGTTGTTGTGTGAAAATGTCTAAAATTATGAAGCTGTGTTGTGTGAAGGGCTGTACAGACAGACCACTCGTCATAAATACCAAAAATACGGAAGTTACAAAAGTACAAAAGAAACAAAAATGCCAATGGATCCCTTCGAAGATGCGCACTGCTGAGTTTAAATCTACCCGGCATTGGTTGTTATGCAGATTTAAGACAGTATCGGACCCGTTATGACGAAAATACAGGTGTGAATATCCCCTTGTTTGTCTCCAGTGTTCCATGTAATGTGTAACTTAATTTCACCTAAGAATTGAATTTACTTTTAGACCCCATCCGTGTTCCACCAGGACGGTGTGATGTCATAAAAGACCATAATTACTTGCAATATGATATGTTTAGTTCACGAACTTTGGTTAACCCGATAAATATGTTTATTTCAGAGCTTGATAACATCTTACCGGATACCAGCGGTTTGGTTCCTTCTGCCAAAAAGATCATGGAGGATTATAGAGGTATAAATCTGTTCTATGTTACTTGAAAAGGAATAGTATGATATGTTTAGTTCACAAACTTTGGTTAACCCGATAAATATGTTTATTTCAGAGCTTGATAACATCTTACCGGGTATCAGCGGTGTGGTTCTTTCTGCCAAAAAGATCATGGAGGATTATAGAGGTATAATTCTGTTCTATGTTACTTGAAAAGGAATAGTATGATTTTTTTAGTTCACAAACTTTGGTTAACTCGATAAATATGTTTATTTCAGAGCTTGATAACATCTTACCGGGTACCAGCGGTGTGTTCCTTCTGCCAAAAAGATCATGGAAGATTACAAAGGTAAACATCTGTTCTATGTTACTTGTTATCCAATATGCAGATCTTTTCTTCCTTTCCTTTGACCACTAAAATCATTTTGTTTTCAGACATCAGTGTTCCTGTTTCTGTGGGACCCAGCGGCAGTAATTCAGCCGCTACACTGAAACACAATGCTACCCTGCGTAAGAATATTTATAGTTTTTTGTACACATTTACGATAAAGATTTTTTGTACACATGTTTTGTGCTCATGAACTCTGTATTCATATTATTTTTTTAATAACTTCATGACTAAATCCTCAAATTGAAATATTTAATAATTTAAAACAATATTAGCGAGTCAAATGAAAATTTAAACCAGAAAAAGATTTAGTCGCAGACTTGGTACAAATTTAAGATGTGTTTTGTGCTCATGTTTTCTGTATTCATATTATTTTTTGAATAACTTCATGACTAAATCCTCATAATAGATCGACTTCAAGACTCTGCTGAAAAACGCCTCACTAGATTACTGACCGGCATACAACTGGAAGACAGGAAGCCTCCCGGCCTATTACGTCACATGCTTGAACTCGCAGGACCTACCTTGGCGGACAGCGCAATCGTACGCACTTTATGGTTACAACGCCTACCTCAACATGTGCAAGCAATCCTTTCAGCACTTCCTGACAACGACATCAATCAACTTGCCACAGCTGCAGACAAAATCTTAGATGTCTATCAATCTACCGACTGCAGCGCTGTTGAAGACCACAATAAACCAAGCACTTCTCGTCACAAACCGCATGAAACTTCTTCATCTACAGATGAACATTCTTTACTGCTACAACTTCAACAACAAATCGCCGCACTTTCGCGTGAAGTTTCACAGCTACGCATAACGAGAAATGAGCCCACACCCGGCTATCGAGGACGAAGAAACCAGAGCCCCCGTCGTAACCATAGCCGCTCAGGATCCGGTTCACGCAACTCATCTCCCAATCGGAATCAAGATGGAAAATGCTTCTACCACGCAAGATTTGGCGAGAAGGCATACAAATGCAATAAACCTTGCACTTATGATAAAAAGAAGTCGGGAAACGGAAGCGGAATCTCCCAGTAGAGGCGTGTGAGATTCCGAAAACCTCTTGTCGTCTCTTCATCTACGATCTGCGAACATCTCAGAGATATTTAGTGGACACTGGCGCAGACGTCTCTGTAATTCCTAGAAACATTACAGTACCCAAAGGCAACATAACTTCCGACAACTGCCCTCCAACCTTATATGGAGCGAATGGAAAACCGATAAAAACCTACGGCACGAAAACACAGACTGAGCCACAGCAATTAAAAATTGCATTTCATAATATACGAAAAAAATTAATTTGTCAAAAAAATGAATAATTTATAAAAATACCTATACACATAATATTTTGTCGTATAAACGATATAATGCCTTTTAAAAATATATATTTATCTGGTAAAATTTTTTGTTTAAACATGAACGTAAATTATTTTAAATGATAAAAGGTAGTGTTTTTTTTACAAGCGTAATTTTTTAAATTTAAATAAATAATATGCATGATACAAATATATTTGTACTTAAAAAAAACTTAATATTAAAATATAAGATAAAAACCATGAAAATGTTTCATTATACATATACGTAAATTAATTTAAATACTAAAAAGCCAAGTTTTTTTTTTCATTTTTACAGGCGAACATATTTCTGATGTGTTTTCATGAGATTTACTGTAAATGTAAGTATGCAACACTAAACACCATGAATGCAGGGACACTGGAGGGTCTGGAATCCTTTTAAAAATAAATTATGTTTCATTTTTGTAAAATAAATTAGAGTCCTAGGTCTGCTAGCCAGTCTAGGGCCTCAGGCGCCGCCATGTGAACCTCATCGATCCCGCCGGGGAAATAATGGAGCGGGCATTCGTAGATCACATGCTTCGATTCCCCTTGGCCGGGAGACCCATCGGTATTCGGACCCTTAAATAGCGGCATGGTTTGTAGTTGGAGGCCCACTTAATTTGGAATCCGCTTCACTCACTGCACTACTTACACGCGTGGTAACAATAACATGGTGGCATCGCGAACAGCGCGGTGGACACAACCGTAGCGTGTTGCAGTTGGCACACTACTTTATATTTTACTTATCATTTTTTTAAATTGTAGAGACATATTAATTACTAATAAATTTACCCATCCCAGGTACATTAAATACCACCAAATAATTTGCAAAACTATTCCGTGAGTCAGTCCGCATGTTCCTTATGGCCAAATCCGGATTTCGATAAAGTGAATGACTGCAGTACGACTAAGAAAAAGTTTTTTCTTCACTGTGAGTTAGACTGTGTATGGTCAAACGTTCTTTTCGAGAACATGAATAATTGTAGTGGGAAAATAAAATGTTTTTCTCCACTGTGGGTAAGTATGTTCCTTAGCAATTCTACCTTTCGAGAATGAGAATAATTTCAGTGGAAACATGAAAAAGGTTTTTCTCAACTGTGGGTCAGCATATTCCTCTCAAGTCATTTAGATACTCCCTTAAACCTAGATTGCATGCAGTTGGCAATCTCAGAGAATATAGTTAAAACAAGGCTACAATTACATAACTCAGTCACAATAATCAACATTACCCATGATTCGCTTCTGCGTGAGTCCTATCGTATTTTACTTAATTAAAACTATTTTGTTATTTTTTTTTATTAAATAATTATTAATTAATTTACAGTATAATAGTATTACAGAGTATAATCAAAAATGATTACTAAAATAATTCATACAGTTAGTTTTCACTGCTTTTGATTTTTTTAAATGTTCCTCTTCTATAAAAGCTAGCGCTTGTATCTAGAGAATTTACTCCAGATATCTTATAGGGTTATCTATCATATGTATTATTTTATTAAAAATTATTATTACTTATCTTAAAGTATCATTAAATCACTGACAGCCCTGAATTACTAAAGCCAAATTGTGATACCTGCCAAGCTATACCAAGAAGAATTAATTTTGAGGGTAAAAATAAACTCACTACTAATTACTCTATTATAATATTTTGCTTACAAGTCACTTTTTTATGCATATTAATATTCTGTTAAAATAAAATATACCTGGTATTAAACCACCTTATACCTAAATAGAATAAATTTTATATTAATTACTTTCTATTATCATAAACACCGCATATCTCGATTTATGTCAGGTCATATACAAACCTAGTATTCATTCAACTGTTATTACACTAGTAGATATGTCTTTAAATAATGTATTCTCTCACTGCACTTCTATTAACAATTATATCACTTGCAATAATAATTTTGTATACACATTACATGTTCCGCAATTTATGTTTAATATTCTCCTGTGTGTGTGGTACATGCTTATAATTCGATGAATCGTTCTATTGAAAAAAGCCATTTTATGGCGTTTTAATAAATAAATAAATAAAATAATTGAAGAAGGAACATGAATAAGGTTATCAGCCCGTATGAACAAGCGCGTGTTTCTTCAAATATTTTTTTCGTCAACATGAAAAGGGGTTTTCTACTTTGTGTGTAAGCTTGTGTCTCGTCAAATGTCCCTTACTAGCACTTGAATAACTGCAGTGGAAACATGAAAAAGGTTTTACGCAACTGTGAGTCAACATGTGTCTCGTCAAACTTTCCTTTATATAACATGAATAACTGCAGTCGGAACATGAAAAAGATTTTTCTCCGTGAGTCGTGTCTTTTCAAATATATCTTTCGAGAACATAAATAATTGCAGTGGGAACATGAAAAAGGTTTACGTACACTATGAGTTTTCATATGTTGCTTCAAATAATCTTTTCGAGAACATAAAAAAATGCAGTTGGAACATGAAAAAGGTTTTTCTCCACTGTGAGTCACCATGTGTCTCGTAAAACTTCCCTTTCGAGAACATGAATAATTGCAGTCGGAACATGAAAAAGGTTTTTCTCCACTGTGAGTCGCCATGTGTCTCGCCAAACTTCCCTTTCGAGAACATGAATAATTGCAGTGGGAACATGAAAAAGGTTTATGTCCACTGTGAGTCTGCATGTGTCTTTTCAAATATCTTTTTAGAGAACATGAATATTTGCAATGGGAACATGAAAAAGGTTTTTCTGCACTGTGAGTCAATATGTGTATCGTCAAACTTACCTTTCGAGAACATGAATAACTGCAGTCGGAACATGAAAAAGGTTTTTTTGCACTGTGAGTCACCATGTGTCTCGTCAAATCTCTTTTCCGAAAACCTGAATAACTGCAGTCGGAGCATGAAAAAGATTTTTCTCCACTGTGAGTCACCATGTGACTCGTCAAACTTTCCTTTCGAGAAAATGAATAATTGCAGTGGGAACATAAAAAAGATTTTTCTCCAATATGGATACGCAAGTGATGTTCTAACTTTGACTCGTAAAGGCAGGAGTAGTTACAATAGGTACAAGATAATCGTTTTTCCAGATGATGCGTCTTGAGATCTGTCGATAAGTCTGAAAAAAAATACGAATCAAACTTAATAAGTGCAACTGATTCATAAAACCATTAAAAGATTATGAAATAAAAGTGTATGAATTTTCATTTGTAACGGACAAAATAAATTATACCTGTTGTCTGGGTACTTCTTTCAAAGCGATCTAAGCATTCCTTTTTGACATCCAGCAGCTCAATGTCAATTTCCGTATAAGTAATTATCTCTCCGTCTTCTTCTAGGGATCCTGGTTCTGCGTTGATGGGTACAGTTTCCACATTAATATTACCTGGAAAAACAGAAAAACAATATGCAAGTATGATATACGTTGATATAGCAGTACTGTCGCATGTATTGCGACGAGCGGTCGCCTAACGAGACGGACTATAAAAGTAAACTGCCTACAAACATAAAATTAACACCTTCGGGACCATGTTTCAATACTTTCTGAACTCAACAAAATAGCCAGTACAAAAACAGACAAAGAAGCTAAAACTGAAATTGAAACAATGTTAATCAATATCAAAGATTCATGGAAGCTTGAGATAAAGTCACTTCGAAACACAATAATTTGTCTACAAAATAAAGAGATTCAATATCAAGATGATTACATCAGAAAATTAGAAACATTGATAAAAAAAGTAACAAATGAAGAAAAAAAATTAAAGATAAAAGCTGTGAATGGTAGCAAGGGAGAAACATCACCCAATACCGAAAGCAAATTTTGCTCTACTAATTTCTTCAAAAGCAGACAAAATCGAAAGCCTGCAGATGAAATCAAAAAAATATTAAAAGACAAAATAACAGATTTGATAAATCAAAATGAAGACCTAAAAAATGCCTTGACCTCGGAAACTGATAATGAACCAATTGTTGTTAAAAAATAATAAAATATCTGCTAAATTAGCAAATTTCATTATACAAACAATAATAAAAAACGAAATCAACAAAAACCAGGATATTGGAATACACGCTAATGAAATAAAGAAAAAAAACCTCGCATTATCATTAAGGGTGCTGATGCTGGCTACAAGGAAGAATAACTTCTAACAGATTTGATAAATCGAAATGAAGACCTATAAAATGCTGAAACTGACAATGAACCAATCGTTGTTAAAAAAAAGCTGAAGAATAAAAAAAACTGATAAAATAGCAGATTTCATTATACAAACAGAAAAACTAAGAAAAATAATATTATCGAAAGAAAGGATCAATATTGGATTCATAAGAGCACACGTAGAAAACTGTGACCCATTGATGCAATGCTATCATTTTCTTGGTTACGGACACACTTCACTGAGATGCTTCGAAAATTTGAATAATCCCAGATGCCTCCACTGCGCAGAAGAGCAAAAAATACAACACTGCACCAAAAAACAAGAGCCTGTCACTAACAGAAAGGGTTATCAAAATGATCACACAGCTAACAGTCACCTATGTGAATTCCGCAAGAAAATGTTCCAAATGCGAATTGAATATGAGTGAGTTGTATTTCGCATACTTATTTCCGTATTTCTTTTTTTTTTTTTTTTTATTTGGTACATTATTTTGTTACAATTTATGTTTTCCAGTAATGTAGGCCTCACTGGGTGGCTTGCCCGTGCTGAGGCCTTCATTTTATAATATGAAAATCTAAGATAGTAAATTTGAAAAGAAAATAATAAATTTAAAATTAAAAATAAAAATACATAATAATACATTTAAAATTAAAAAATAATACAATGAAAATAATCTTGTGTGTTTGTGAGTGATGTGTGTTTATGTTGGTTTTGTGTGTTACGTGTAGGTTTTATTTTTATTTTATGCTATGACATTTTGGTAATATTGTCTTTTTTGTTGTTTAATCCATTTTGTAATTTTGTGTCTGAATTTATTTTTATTTTCCTCAATTTCAATTTCAATTTTTAGACTGTTGAAAGCTTTTATTGCATGGTATTGGTAGTGTCTTTGTCCAAAGGTTGAATTTACTGTTGGAGTTTTAATGTTTTCTTTGTACGCTTGTCTAACTGGTCTGTTAGTGTTATTTTGTGAAATGAATGATTTCTACACTGAGGAATTAGATAAAACCCTTAATTATTCGGAATATATTTGTCATATTTTAATGATTGTAATAAAATCGTGGACAAAATACCGAATTTATTCACAGTGCTACATTTAAATATCAGATCAATGAAACAATATTTCAATTAATTTTTACTCTCAATTAATTTTTACTCTCAATTAATTTACTAAATTATAAACCGGACGTTAGTGTCAACTGAAGCATTCACTAGCGAATACAATAAAATTAGCATACCAGAATAAAGCTACATCGTAAGGCGGCACTTGGTTGGGCTTCGCCCAGTTTAAGCGATACTAACAACAGTTTTATTTAATAGGTAGATATTAGGTCATTCACAGAGAGAGGGTGAGTATATATTGTTAATAGATTATTACAATATAGCGCCCCTGTGGTGATATCTCACTGAAGCGGCGCTATAAAAATTGTCCAATAAATAAATAAATATAATTTTTACATTTTATTGAGTACATATGCATTGATATACAACGGAAATAGATAAAATAATGTAATTTTATTAAACTTTATTTACATTACTTTATTATATACAAACACTACATGTTTCATGAACGAAGTTCACCTCATTAGGAGTAAGTATACTCCGAAGTCAATAATTAAATATAGATTGCAATTGGAAAGAAGAAGTGGGAGGGGGGGGGGGTTAGAGTGGGCGGAGTTTAACAGAAATAGGAATTACAATATCGTAAGACGGGAAAGACCAGTTGAAAGGGAAAATAATTTGAAGAGAGTTTATAAAAAAAAAATCTTGATAATTATATCTGCTTTTAAATTAACAGTTTTTCTAATTTCTAAAATTTCTAAATTATTGATTTGCGATGCTTTATATCCTATGTGAAGTATTTTAAGAACTGAAAAAAACAAATAGCATATAACCATAAAACAATATATTCATAAAACAAATAGCATTTAATAACGCTTATTCTAATAAATTGATAGTTGAAATTCTAAATAAAAAAAAAACGTAATCTCTTCAAATGGTATATTTACCCTATTTCTAAAGATAGAAATTAACAATGGCGTAGAATTCTATTTGTGGATAACGATACTTCCAAAATTATAAATTAAAATATTCCTGGTACTATTCAATCGGCGTTTTACACTAATAAAAAAATGAAGAAATATATTCTTAATAATGCAGAAGTCAAAAGAGCCGCACAAGACAGGGAAGAATGGAAGAGGAGATTAGATGAAATTGCTGCAAACCAATCCCAGGATTGAAACCAGAGAGAGAGATTCTTAATAATAAAAATAGAGATAATCAAACAAAAAACTCGGGAGTTTATCAACTCAATTGGGATGATTGTAATTTATTTTACAGGGGTAGAACCAATAGCAACTTTGAAGTCAGAACTAAAGAACGTCTCGGAGCTCTAAATGGAAATAGTGAATCTGAGTTTGATTATCTTTTGAATAATGATCACACTTTTGGTAAAAATTTAGGTCTTAACTTCACACAAGTTATAAAGAATAGAAAATAAATAATTTTGAAATTAGAAAACATGTCAATAAAAAATCAGATATAATTAACAAGCAAAAAAAAAATAAACCCTCTTTTAAATATTTTCCCACTCAACTGGTCTTTCCCGTCTAACGATATTGTAACTCCTTATTCGGATAAACTCCGCCCACTATTACCCCTACCCCTTCCTGCCACTTCTTCTTTCCAATTGTAATCTATATTTAATATTTGACTTCAGTGAATACTCCTGATGAGGTTAACTTCGTTCATGAAACATGTAGAGGTTGTATATTATAAAGTGACGTAAACAAACTTATTAGAGTTTAAATAAATTAAATAATGCCATTACAAAGTGATAAGCTTCCAGATGAAATCTTCTTATTAAACGCTTGTTAATGGTCAAGTAAATTTGCACAACTATGTGTATTGTTAATTGCAAATTTAAGTATTCGCGCCAGTCATTTGGTTCGTTCTTATACCGCCAGAGGTGGGTCTTAATTTTAAAGTCTTATTTGTTTGGATCCAGTCGCCTGCAAACCGAAATGCACCTTACGGTTGGTTAACATTGAGAGGCAGAGTGGTCCTTTTTTTGCCTGCAGACTCCCTAAGCGAAATTTACACGAAATAAAATATTTGAATTCGACCAATCAGAGGGCCTAAATCGTCCAGACACTAGCGTAATAATACTATAATTTATAGTGGTATTGTTGTATTTGTTAAATCCTGCTATTCAAACATCGCAGTGGAAGAAGTACCTATGCAGCGAGATATTAATCTAAATGTAAAATATGTTTTAATATTATCGCAATCAACCGAACACATGGATCAAATGAGTATACATATATTGATGAATTAACCCTAGATTCATAACCTTATCTAAGAGGAACATTATTCATAAACATTCATCTCACAGACGACTAAATTTAAGTGACGAGTTTTGGGGTACTTGTAAATAAAATAAATAAATTAAGTTTGGCACTCTTTAATATGTTTAATTAAGTAACAAAAAAATAATAAACGAGTTAAAATTAAATTTCATCGGTACATTCCACACACATGAGGCCGCGATGGTCCATGCACATATACTTTTTGCATTGCTTGCATTGGAACTTTGTCGTATGCGGTTTTTCTTAATCACAATAACCACAAACCTTTTTTTGAGTACCACTTAGACCAGGTGTGGCAATGGTAGGCATTTCATCTAAAACTTCGGCGATTTTCCTTTTTAGGCATCTCTTCAAAGTTGGCATTTTGTGTCTTTTACGTAACCATGTCGTTATCACTGTCGGAATCTGTCGGGACCATTTCATCTAATTCTACATGATCTTCGATATCACTGATTTCTACATCCTTTTGCTGACTGGTAAAATCATCATCACCAGAATCAGATAAACGATTCAAATAGTCATCAATTTACCGAACATCCATTCTAAAATAAAATAAAAAGATTTGATGTAAAATACACAGAATAATACATTTTGAACGATAAAATAAGATGTAACTATAAATAATAACTCATATCGAATAATATCATATACTTACTTTTACTTTGTATAACCAGAACTCATCAAAAACATCGTTTTCAAAATAACTTGCAGTCTCGTCAAAAGTTACACTATTCATAAACATTCGTCTCTCAGACGTTCAAATGTCTATAACTTGTCCACAAGACTTCACTGTGAGGCAAACGAACCCGCGTTACTAATGAACAAGCGATCTAGGAAGGTACTTGAGAGGTCATCATTCTATCTCTTTCACTCGAGACACTAGAAACAAATTTACGTTTTGCGCGGTCTGTGGGACGAATGGATATGAATCTAGGGTTAAGAAGCAGTATCTTATGAAAAAAATAAATATAACATAACAATAATCGGCGACTTTAATATAGATGTTTCTAACGAAAATAGTAGAAAATAAAAACTGAATTTATCAATTTTATGTCGGAAATGAATTTTATACTATAAATAAAAATATATCGTAGGGAAATTATGGGTCAACGATCTTGATCGATCGGGATCTTGTATCGATTACATACGGAGTAACACTAAAGATACCGACAAATTACATACAATTATATTAAAAAATAATATTACTGACCATCACACTTGCATCTATATAAAACAACTTAATATTAATAATTCAGAATACAATACTTTTACAAAAAAATCACCAAACCATCAAAGATTAATACTAAAAATAAGTACATAAACGTGGCGTCCCGTATTAGAAACAACATGTGCTGAAACATGCGCAAATATATTTGATATCACATGCAATTATATTACAGCATCAACAGATGTTAAATCTTAAAAAACTAAAACCATGGATCTCACTTAGCTTAGTCGTGTCAATAAATATAGAAAAATAAAGAAATATTAGTTTGAATAGTGGAATATTTCCCTCCGTTTATAAAATATCTATTGTAACACACGTTTATAAATCTGGCAGCCCTGAAGAAATATCAAATTATCGACCTATATCTCTTGTCTCAAACATTGAAACAATTTAAATAATAATTTAAGTAAGCATTGAAAATAAAATGTTATAAACTATTCGAAAACTTTTATAATTTCCTATAATATGTATTCAAGAATACAAAGATAGTCTAACGAACTGCTGCTGATGGGCAAACGCTGTAGTACTAATGTTATTATTAATGTCAACAAGACAAAATGGATATGACATTCAGTTTTAGAAGAAAGGTTATTTCCGGTTTCTATTTGGTGTTTGCATTATTTATATTATTCAAAGACAAGTAACTTTTTTCTTAAACATTTTATATTTATGTAAACAACCTACGTGTTTCGTACGCGATGTAATAGATGATCTTTAATCCCTGAATACATACTGTAATAATAAATTTAAGCCTTTGGTTTACAGACGAAACATTATGAAATTCTGGAGGTAAAAATAATAAATTACATCAATAATAGGAACATCCAATAATAGGAAATACCCACAGACATAGGAATTAATAGACGAGAAGATAATGGCGAGGGGTAAAATCAACTGTTGAAGAACGAAGGGGGTTAAGCTGACTGTGATTCGTCAATAAATCAATCTGACAGTAAATAGGCATCTCGCATTATAATATCACCATTTAGTTCTTAAAAGTAAAATCTGCTTTTGAATGAATAGACATTTTTACATGGGAGCGCAAATTACTCGCCACGTTATGAACTAATTTGCGAGTCGTAGTTAGTTTCAGAGTATTTAGTTAAGACACTTTTACAAATGTTTCATAATTTACTTACCACAGTAAACAACGATGAGCACACTTGAGAATCGCTACATTGTGATGTGATAGTATATGTTTCTAAAACTGATCCATATAATACGGTGTTAATAAGCTTAAAATAAAGTAAAATAATGCTTACTTATGGAATGTAATACGACAATTGGGTTTATTCTCTTTTTCACATCTATTTTTACAAGTTTTCATATCACAAGTCAACATTTTGCCGTGTTATTTCGTAAAATGAACCGATGATGCCTCGACCATAGTTCGCACAAGAATGATGACGTCACGTTTTCAAATTTCACTTGAGGTCATACGCGAGCACAGCCGGCTCCAATGGAACCGGTATGGGGAGTGGGGATAATACGCTTTTAATCACTTAGGGCAGGTCTACTAATATTCATATGTCTATGGAAATACCTAATTTTACAGTCAAAATATCGACGAATTACCCAATTGGTGTATCGCTAACAATTTATCCCTCAACGTCGATAAATGTAAGACAATAATATTTTGTCGAATCAAAATTTCACCACGCAATCGCTGCCTCCATCGTAGCAGTAATTACTTCGTTTTTGTACAGAATGTTTTATTGATATCCGATGTCCTCGTTTACGTATTTCATTTAGTCATTGGGTGACGCCATGAACAAGTTTGCGTCCTGTCCGCGAAATATTCTAGAACATTTGAAATTAACATTCAAAATTTTTTTGCTTTTGCAATACTACTTACTGGCTGTCGGAGTAGTCTCAGAATACTGAAAGCATTCCTTCTTTACATCCTGGTGGCCGAAATCTATAACCGTATACGGCATTTCACTTCCATCCTCTTCCTGGGTCCCCGGTTCCACTTTGATGAAAGCGCTCTCTATGTCGGGAAAATCCATCGTTTTCTGTGATAGCGTTCTGTTATATAACGGACATTGAACCCAGTTCAATAAACATATGCACTGAAACAACAATTGAAAACAGTTAACTTCGTTTTGAGAAAACCTTTTATTTGGAACAGAGTTATTGTCGCGGATATATTTAAAAAGAATATTAAGGATTACATTTGACAGGATTTGTATGAGCAACCGACAAAAAACTTGTTGACAAGGTTGCAAATTCACATCAGCCAAGCTGTAAGGGGGTGACAGATTACGTCATAACTCCATATTGCTCGCCATACAATCCCATACAGGCCTGTCACACATAAGTGTGGACGTAGCGAGGATATACGCCGTGATCTGCTAGCCAGGCTTTATTTTAAAATAATGCGACCCCCTCTCCTACCAACCGCATGAGAAGGGGAGGAGAAAAGTTACGAAGTGCCGTTATTACAAAGTGACAGCTCCGATACAAAGAAATGACATTCCGCGGCAGTGCCCCAATTTTTTTGACCCTCTCTCCTAAGGTAGATTATGGCGTAATGTATTAGCACAACATAAAATACGTCCATGCCACCCCCAATTTATGGGCACATAATGTGTCTCAGACCTTATGAGTAGCTAAAAACGTGACATAAGTGTAGAAATGTCAAAATAATGTGGACGTAGTTTACTTGGGTTGAACCAGTTGTGAAAAATACAACAACCTCTTGGTGTCTTATATTGACATTTGGTAAACACAACAAAAACTATGCTATAATAATGGAATCATTATAATGAACGGAAGTATTTCGTTTAGTGTAATTATTTATTGAAGTGGAAATATAAATAAAATATGTAAGCCGTTAATATGTACCTACTTATTATTTAAAAAAACACATTTTTGTTAGCTAGATTATACCAAAAAGTAAGTTTTTCAGTTCCTGGAATTGAATTTTAATAGATATTTGGTTAAAATTAAAATCAGCTGTTCGCTAGGCGGCCATTGATACTGATGTGAAAGATTTAGGGTTAGTTTTTTACCTCCCTTATTTAAACCAAAATAAATAACTATGATCCTAAAATAGGTTCTTAGTTTGAGTTCTAAAAACTTGGGTAAAAAAGGAATATTAATATGTCAAAAGATTGAGAAATCTTGAGGAAAAGACGTCAAAAAATCCGTTTTTTTACGAAAAAGCTAATGAAATGCAGTATTTCATATTGCAAGCTGAAATACTTACTCTGATTATTATCTAACTGAAAAAACGTAATTTTTAAATAAAAAAGTGCACATAAAGCATATCGCTATGTAAATTTACATTATCTACAATGAACAAACAATAATGTACTATCGTCCGTAGCGTGTAAGCCTAATTAGTGTTGATATATCTGTAAATTATTAACAATTGTTAAAACGTGTAATGTGACATATTCTGACACTAAACTGGCATCTAACTCAGGTCTAATTTAGACACTTTAACCTACTTACATAATACGAAGCGCTGCGGACAGTTCCAATGTGTTGAAGAAACGTCTGTAGAATGTAGAAAAGTAGAAGAACCAACTTCAATTTAACATTTGTTAAAAAACGTCACAATAATAATATGTTTATTGAAATATCCACCCTATATACACCATTACTGAATATGAACTGAAAATATTGTCGTGCAAGGGAAAGTGCAGTGTTGCCAGCTTGGAATATATATTTCCGCTAGAATCTACAACAAAATCCGTCAAATTCCGTCAAAACTTACTTGGATTCCGCTAGATATTCGTCTGAATTACTAAAATCACGAACATTACACAGTTTTTATTGATGAACCAAAACAGTTTCACCACAATACAAACGTTTTATTACAAATTATTAAATTTTTATGTTAATGTTCGCTTAAAAATTAGTTTTTTTAGTAAAACAAAGTTAAAACAGTATTATTGAATTATCATCATCTTCACTTTCCGCCGCCGTCGCATGTTGATACTGTTGATCATCAAATTTTAATGAAGACGTAGATGATTGGTCTAGGTCACGTTTCTTGTTATATATTTTCCCAGTTCCTACCCTATTTAATACCTCTGGGGGTTATGAATATTTATCGCATGTTTTATTCAATCGCTGCAATCCCAATCGAACATTCAAAATTGCATTGACATATCAGTTTTCATTTTGATTATTGATTTTTTACAATTTTTGAGGTACTAAAACTCTTTCCACATCTGCATTTGACTGTGGTTATACTAACACTGTAAAAACGAAATCACATAAATTCTTAAAGGGATTTACATTGGCAGCGTCTTCATTTAATTTCACTTCAGTCGAGAATTCGATTGTGCTATTTATTTTTGTCCATTTGGTGAAATATATCATTTTCCAATGGTTAGAGAAATATCATCAGATGGATAGTTAAATAAAACCAGTAAAGGCGTTATAGACTCTTTGAGTACTTTCAATGTGTTGCTTTCGCTGAAAACATTAATTTTTCCAAAATTACAAAATTTCAAAGTTATCAAGAAGTCTCTGACGTAGTTCTTTTATTAATTTAACTGTAAAATTAACACATCATTTACGTAAAGTTTGTTCCTCTGCTACAGACACAATATTATTTTCCCTTAATGATGTTGGATTCAAATTGGTATCCCAAGTATGGTCTGGCATCCAGATGAATTTCAATATTGATCGTCAACGGCTCAATCATTTGCATTGGAATGGCTACTTATGACACTAAGAAACATAATAGATTCTTTAGGCCACCAAATAATTTGCATGGGTCTGCAGTTTTCGTTTCAAATAATTTATTAACTATCTGAACCTGTTCTAGTACTGGGCGAATAAAACAGAATATAAGAACATTGGTATCGTCACGGTACATGTCATATAATATTTCTGCATTATAACAATTTTTACTGTGCTTCGTCATATTGAAATGGGCTTTTAATTCATTCCAGTGCTTTAAGATTCGATCGGTACCTTCGATTCGAAGTGTACGTGTAATTTCCGGTATCGTTTGCTTGAAGAAATTGCCAGCGCGATAAAATAATTAAACCAAAGACTTGTTAAAACTATACTTAAGGGAGTTTTATATTAACAATATGCTTGTAAAAGAAAAGGAGAAACGAATAAAAAAAAGTTACGCAGTTTTTTTTTAACATTTATTAACAATAAGTGTATAAGGTTGTGTGTTAGTTTAAATCTAGGCTTATAACTATTCTTTATTCTAATTCTTTACATTAATTGTCCGTTTCCTTAATTCTAAATTATTGTTCATTCAATGTCTTTAAAAAGTTGTTTCGCGTTAGGAACTAAACATATAAAAAAATTTCAGGCACTTCCCTTTACGATGATTCTGGAACCGTGGATCTCAACGGTCGCAATTATCACTGATAACACAAGTGGCAACTTGGGCTGGTTCCGAAGGGCGGAGTCAGTTCAACCTGGGCCAAGGCTCCGAAGGGCGGAGTCGGCAGGCAGCGACTCCTGAGAGGGCAGCTTCCTGGGCGGAAGTTCACGGGGTTACGGGAAGAGCCTCGGCGACCGCTCCAAGAGGGAGGGCAGGAGGCACCTCTGCGGAGGCGAGATGGTAACTGTTGGTTGCTGAATCATCTGTCTTTAGCTGCGCGATCCGGCGACATTCACACCCCTGTCGTGGGGTGCTGGAACTATAGTGGTTCCGCTTTACACCACTTTGGTACGTTGTTCGGGTCCATGGCACTGGGGTCGCCACTCTCACCGCTAGATGGCTCTGGCTGGCTGAATTCGGTCTTCCGATTAACTTCAAAAATCTTTATATATATAAGGTATCTTAATATTACGCATACATACGGTTGCAAATTAAATTCTTAACCTAAGTTTACAATTACTCTTATATGTAGATTTATAATTATTTTTAAATATTTTGAAAAATACATTTTTTACAATACGACCTTCAAATAATTGCAATATAGCCTAGCCTTGGGCGAAGGTATTTATTGCCCTTGGTCGCTGGCTTAACATTTTCAAATTTCAGATTTATGACTTTATGAGGGTCTAGAGCTAAATCTGTGGACTAATGGGTGTATTTCTAGGTTAGCTTTCTATTTTTTTTAAGGCGGTTTTCAGCCAATCTATACAACTAAATATTTAAGTCTGTATATAGATGGGAATAATTTTTGAGTGTTTTAAAGAATTTGGGAAGAGGCCAGTTTCAAAGTTTAGATTTATTATATGTTCAAGGGGCTTAGTGATGATTGGTTTGAGGTGTTTGATCAATTTAGTGGACATTTTGTCGATTCCAGTTGAATGTGTGTTTTTGAGTGATGAAATAATTTCAGTGATTTCTTGTTCTGTGGTAGAAGTGAGATTAAATGCATCATAACTAAAATTATCAATCGATATATTATATTCTGTCTTTCCTTTTTTTATCTAAAATATTATTTGCTAAGTCTGATCCGACTGTGGAGAAGAATTTATTGAAACGATTTGCGATTTTTTTTAATGATTTGTTTTATCTAGTGTTTGGTCTGCAATGGTTATTTTATTTATAGGTGCGGTAGTTTTGTTAGTATAGCAAATCTCTTTGAAAATCTTCAAGATTTGTTTATTGTCATTGGCAGCTTCCTTGATCTGTTTCCTATAATATTCGCCTCTAGCTCTGTAGATAATTTTTTTACAAGCATTTCTGTATCGTTTGTAAAATAGAAGAGATTCGTGATTATTGGGGTTGTTTTTACAAAATTTGTGAAGTTTATTACGCTTGTGAATACAGTGTAGGATGCCATTTGTTATCCAAAGCTTAATTTTAATTTTGCTACTACTCTGTTTGTCGTTAGTGTTGGATGTGGAACTATTCAAATGGTTATATATGGTGTCGATAAGAAATTCGCACGCTATGTTTGGGTCGGTGAGTTTGTAGAAATTTGACCAGTTTTCCTTGGAAACCAGTTTGAATAGAGTGTCATAGCAGATTTTTTTCGTGGGTAGTTTAGATGCAGGTAATTTTTTAATAACATGTGAAAGAGAGGTGATAGTAGCGTAGTGGTCTGTAACCGTGCATTGGTATATGAGAGATTCGGTATTCAATTTACATTTATCAAAAACATGGTCAATGCAACTGACGCATAATTCTGATACCCGAGTGGGGCCGTAATAGCTAGAATAAAACCTTGTAGAGTTGATAAGTTCATGTACTCATTTGCTTGGGAATGCATCGCATTTATGACATTAATATTAAGGTCACAAATAATTGGAACATTTTCACGATCACTCATACAAAATAAGGATTGATTGTGAGTTTAAGAATGGTGTTATATTAGACGCACTCGGTGATCGGTATATAGATAATATCGTTACACTATTTTCTATTTCAAGTTTAAGACAATTTGAATTTGTGATTGAGATTTCTTCAACTGAGTGTTTTATGTGATTTTTGATGTTTATGATTACGCCATCATTTTGAGATTTATTATTCTGTGTGCTGTATTGATTAGTCTTTTATAGTTTTTGGAATAAAGTTATCTTTGATCCAGCATTCGGTCAGAATAAGTAAGTCAAAATCTGAATCAAGGTCTGTGAGTAGTATAAGGAGTTCATTGAAATTTTTATTAATTGATCTGATATTCATGGAGAATATTTTAAAGTTTGATTGATTTAAGATTTGTCGAACTTCTATAGCATTATTTGTTTCGGTACATGGAATCTGTGAGATGTTGTCTAACACATTTGTAATGTCTTCCATTGTTCCAAGTTACTAAAGTATGAAATAATAATGTGTCAAAAGTTAGTTCATTGGTAACAGTAAATTAATAACATAGTGTGATGTTCTGTCACTGTAGTATCTCTTATATTTACTACACTTTTAGATGATTGAAACTCTCAAAGTTCGTTTACAGATTTATTACGATAAATGCTTATAACAACAACCGAGCTGTACAGTAGAGGTTGGTAACGTGTGCTCGCTAGTGGGGTGATTTCTCGTCTGTCTCTGTCGCCGCTCCGTCAGCGCCCGTAGTCAATGCTATCGGCTCGGAAGCGCTCGGCCTACCCGAGCAGTTCCGAACCGCTTGTACAGCGTTGCCAGACACTGCACATAGTAAGTTAAATGTATATATATAGAAAGTGTTGGTTGCAGAATGACTCAAATAAAAAAGTATATTAGGAAAAAAGATATAGGTATTACGACTATTGTCATTAGATTTAGAAGTATGAGGCACAAAAGTTGAAATTTTTTCCGACGCTTTAAAGCAAATACAATAATATTAAAAAAATATGCATTTGGTCGTCTTTAAACAATTTTAAACTATTAGGTAAAAATAAATTTACCAATCCCAGGAACATTAAATGCCACTGTAGTGGTACGCCACTACTTGATTCGAACGGCATTCTAGAAGTTTCGGCTTTTTCCAAACAAGCTTCTTGGATGTTCTTTTATTCTTGTTAATTTTGTTTTGGCAATATCTACATAGCAACCAAATGTTCGAGATCACCTTATAAAACCGGCAGCGTGAAGGAACTCGTTAGTCAGACAGTCATCAATCCGCCGTCAGTTTACAAGGATCAGCGAGTGATAATCCGCGCACCTTATTTGCGCGAAGGACAATATTCCCGGCTTCGCCCGTATTCATCATGGACTCTATCGGGACATCATTATAGCGCCTTGGCCCCGGCCGCCGTCCCTGGCCAGCGCTACAACGGATTACAGCGCCCTGGTTCCAGCGCCTCTGATCAGCGCTTCATCCACGCACCATGACCACCACGAGGACACGAAGCATCATCACTGGTCTACTCAGCTCCCGCTCAACCGCCTACAAGGTCCACCGCACCTTCGGCCTTCCCGTCAGCACTGGAGTACTGATTGCCAAGATCGCCAGTGCCTGACAGTCAACGAGTCCGGTCACCAGCGCCCGGCGTCGACTCACTGACCCGCGCTTGACCAGCCATCACAGCCTACATCCGGAGAATACTACATCTGTCCTACATCCACTCTCATCACGGCAAACTGACTCACAAATAAACAACTGTGACCTTCACGACACGTCTTTCATTTCGTGCCTCCTCACCAGATCCACAAACCACCAAATAATTTGCAAAACTATTCAGTGAGTCAGTCCGCATGTCCCTTATGGCCAAATCCGGATTTCAATAAAGTGAATGACTGCAGTACGACTAAGAAAAACGATTTTTTCACTGTGTATGGTCAAACGTTATTTTCGAGAACGAGAATAATTGCAGTGAAAACATGAAAAAGGTTTTTCTCAACTGTGGGTCAGCATATTCATCTCAAGGCTGTCATTTATATACTCCCTTAAACCTAGATTGCATTCAGTTGGCAATCTTTTCTCAGGAATATAGTTAAAAGAGGGCTATAATTACACAGCTCAGTCACAATAAACAATATTAAGCATGATACGCTTCTGCGTGAGTCATATATCATATTTTACCAAATCAAAACTATGTTTTTAATTTTTTTATTAAATAATTCTATCAATTTACAGTATAATAGTATTACCGAGTATAATCTATAATGATAACTAAAATAATTCATACAATTAGTTATCAGGGCCTTTGATTTCTTTAATGTTCCTCTTATATAGAAGCTGGCGCTTGTGTCTAGAGAATTTACTCGAGATATCTTATAGGGTTATCTATCATATATTATGTATTATTTTATTAAAAATTATTATTTCTTATCCAAAAGTATTATTAAAACGCTGACAGCCCTGAATTACTAAAGCCAAATTGCGATACCTGTCCAGCTATAACAAGGAGAATTAATTTCGAAGGTTACAATAAACTCACTACTAATTACTCTATTATAATATTTTGCTTACAAGTCACTTTTTTATGCATATTAGTATTCTGTTTAAATAAAATAAACATGTTATTATAATACCCTATACCTAAATAGAATTTATTTAATATTAATTACTATCTATTATAATAAACACCTCATATCTCGATTTATGTCAGGTCATATACAAACCTAGTACTCATTCAACTATTATTACACTAGTAGATATGTCTTTAAATTATGTATTCTCTCACAGCACTTCTATTAACAATTATATCACTTGCAATAGTAATTTTGTATACACATTAATACTCATTAATATTGTATACTCATACTTCTCATACAACAAGTGCACGCTATTGTCAACAACTGCTGAGCTCTATTAAATTTATAAAAATTGCAGTAAAAAGTAATCAAACCTATATATTTAAGTGATCAAACGATAAAGACTTTAAAAATCCACAATCTACGTGATTAATAAGTTAAATTCTACATTGCATTCCATTAAAAGTGTACGAATTTAAATAATACGGAACTGTCAAAATTAATTGTTTTAAAGATTACGTTCAAACTACATCAAAAGTGCTCAATTTTGTTTTTTGCTAAGTGTAACAGTGTTAAATCACCCAGCTATTTTTTTTAAAAAAAAAGTTTTAAATCCAATTCTATTTATATAAAAGTAAAACTATCAAATATTGAAAGTGAAAGATTTAGCAAAAACAGCACTGTCATCTCTCAAGCTGAATTACAATATATGAAGATCTATTATCTCGCCTACTCATAACTCGGAAGTGGTTCAGTGGATAAATCGGTCACGCTGAAAGTTATATCAACGGCGTACGTTCGAGCCCCAACCAAACCAACTAGAAATTTTATATTTTATATTTTTATTTTATTTAATCTCTAACGCACGACTGTTAAGTTGCGGGGCGCGTTCAAGGCCCAGAGAATCCATCGAAAATTGAATAAATTAAAAATATTAAAAATCTTCTAACTATGCCTAACTGCTTAGCATGTCCCGAATCGACGGGAACTACATTTGTATGCCTAGTATGTAAAGGAGCATACCATCTTCTCTGCGGTGGAATCACAGAAACCGCTTATCGACGACTGACAATGGAACGGCGCACTCAAATTAAATGCAAGAAGTGCGCAACCGTAGCGGTTGGCACTTCTTCCCAGGCGCAGTCACCGGTTTACGATATCAGTTGTGATAAACCCATTGGATCGGAGAACAGCGAAATCCTGAAAAGTCAAAATGCAATCATCCTACAAAATAATAAAATACTGGATACAATAACCTTCATGAGCAAGCAGTATGAAGATATTCTCCTCCGCGTGCGGGAGTTAGAAGATAAAAATATGGTGTTAACAAAACAAAATTCCTCTTTAGAATCCCGAATTGACCTACTAGAAGGCCAGCTTGAAAATGTCGAAAGGTCGGCAAGAGCCAAAAATATAGAGGTAAGGGGAATACCCGAAATAAAGGGAGAAAGTTTGAAAAATATATTCCACAATATATGCCAAACCATTCAATCAAAAGTAAATACTTCAAACATTGAAGCGTCCTACAGGACACAAAAACACAAAAATGGACCTATTGTTTTTAAACTGACCTCGAATCGCGATCGAGAACAATTACTATCGGATATAAAAGCCTTCCACAAACAAGCATCCAGTCCCGAGGAGAAGCTCAACGCTCTGAACTTAGGGATTGCCGGACCAAGCTCACCAGTCTACGTTGCGGAACACCTGACATTTCGTGCTAACCACTTGTGGTACCTGGCCCGCAAAGCTACAAAGGAAATTTTTTTTAAGTATTCATGGATCAAATCAGGGCAGATCTACGTACGTAGAGATATCGGAACACCTGCAATTCTTGTTTCAAATGCGGAGACACTGGCACTACTCTCACCAAATTCATCACAACTATAGTTCTAAAATTATCATGTGTAAAACTTTTACTGTATCGTATTATTATTTTTTTATTGTACTTGTTTTGAGGCATCACATATATTGTACTAGTGTCAGAATCAAGAATCCGGTAAAAGATACTATTCCTATTTATATTGCTTTGAAACATCAACATTATTTTCTAACATTGCCAACAGTAAAAACTCTACATACAACTTGTTTTCTAAATTGCTCGCCAAGTTTTATTCAGCTTCTAGTCTTCATCCAAAGTTTAGCTACCAACACCCTACACCAATTTAAAAAATGGAAGATAATATAAATAATATTTTAGACAATTTGTCGCAGATTCCATGTATCGAAACAAGTAGTTCTGTAGAAGTTCAAAAAACCCTAAATAAATCCAACCTAAAAATATTTTCCATGAATATCAGAAGCATGAACAAAAATTTCAATGAACTAATGATACTACTTACAGAACTTGACTCAGACTTTGACTTGATTATTCTGAGCGAATGCTGGATCAGAGATAACTATATTCCTAAAAACATAAAAAAACTATAATCAATACAGTACTCAGAATAACCAATTACAAAATGATGGCGTTATTATATACATAAAAAATCATATACAATACTCTATAAAGGAAATCACAATAACTCACTCAAATTGTCTTCAACTTGAAATAGAAAATAGCGTTACTGTTCTAACTATATCTCACCGTATAGTACCGATCACCGAGCACTTCCAATATAACACCATTTTTAAACTCGCTTAATCAGTTTCTGGCATGTATTAGAAATCATGAAAATGTTCTAATTATTGGTGACCTAAATATTAATATTATAAATACAATGCATCCCCAAGCAAACGACTACATAAATTTATTAACTCTTCAAGGATTTATCCCAGCTATTACAGCCCCTACTCGTGTCTCAGAGTTATCCGCCAGTTGCATAGACCACGTCTTTGTCAAATGTAAGCTAAATATCAAATCTCTCATATATCAGTGCACTGTGACAGATCACTACGCTACTATCACCTCCATTTCTCATAAAATTCAAAAATTACCAGCATCCACTATACAACTAAAGAAAATTTCTTATGACACTCTCTTCAAACTGGTTTCCAATGAAAACTGGTCAAATTTCTACAAAATTAGCGATCCAAACTTAGCGTGTGAATCTCTCATCAACATCCTACATAAGCATCTGAAAAATGCCACATCCCACACACACAACAATCAAAGTAGTCGTACAATTAAACTAAAACCTTGGATAACTACTGGTATTTTACACTGTATCCGCAAACGTGATAAACTTCATAAATATTGTAAAAATAACCCCACTGATTACGAATCTCTCTTATTCTATAAAAGATACAGAAATGCCTGTAAAAAAATAACCTGTACGGCCAGAGAAGATTATTATAGGAAACAGATAGAGGAAGCTGCGAATGATAATAAAAAAATCTGGAACATTGTCAAAGAAATATGCTACACCGACAAAATTACCACACCCATAAATAATATAACCATCACAAATAAAACACTAAATGCAACCGAAAATTCAGAAACAATCGCAAATCACTTCAACCAATTCTTCTCTACAATCGGATCGGATCTAGCAAATAATATTTTAAAAAGAAATAGCAAGTCTGAAAATAATCTTGCAAATACTATCTTTCTCGATAATCTGAGTTATGACCCTTTCAATCTCACACTAACAACAGAACAAGAAATCACTGAAATCATCAATTCACTCAAAAATACACACTCCACGGGAGTTGACAATATATCCACTAAACTAATTAAACACCTTAAACCAATCATTGCTAAGCCCCTTGTATACATCACAAATCTAAGTTTTCGAACTGGCCTTTTCCCAAACACTCTAAAACATTCAACAATTATTCCTATCTTTAAATCAGGGGACAGATCAATCGTCAATAACTATAGACCAATATCTCTACTGAGTCCAATCTCTAAAATAATCGAAAAAACAGTAAAACAAAGGCTCTACAAGTTTCTCGAAGAAAATAAAATCCTGTCAAAAAACCAATACGGCTTCCGCAAAGATCTTAGTGCATCAGATGCAATTGCAGCTTTTACTAAATTAATTTCTGATAACCTCGATAAAAGTCGCAAGCCCCTCGCTGTATTCTTGGATCTGGCTAAAGCCTTTGACACTGTATCTCACCGCATACTTTTGAAAAAACTCTCACAGATAGGAATAAAAGGTGTTCCTCTTAAATGGTTTGAGAGCTATCTAACAAATAGGTCCCAGTCAACTATTATTAACTCCGCTAAAGAGTATAGAAGTACAAGTTTGCCAATCACATATGGCGTGCCCCAAGGCAGTGTGTTGGGCCCACTTCTGTTTCTAATATACATTAACTCGTTATGCAATTTGGATACTGGTGGTACTATAATATCTTTTGCCGATGATACGGTTATCATATTTGCAGATGAAAATTTGAATTCAGCATTTGAAAAAGCAAATCATGGTATAAATGAAATAAAACACTGGTTAGATTCCAACCTCCTCACTCTAAATATTGAGAAAACTAAATACTTACTTTTTTCCATACGCAAACATAATCTCCCTCAAAACTATCATAAACTTACCATACATTCATGTTCACAGAACTTCAACATGGCTACATCACCTCACAAAAATTGTTCATGCGATAACCTTATAATATCAAACGAAATTAAGTACTTGGGGGTCATTATAGACAATCAACTGCGATGGGAGGCCCATATAAATTCTACAACAAAAAGGCTTCGCAAATTATGCTACATTTTCTACTCTCTCAGATCTATCCTTAACCTACAAACACTAAGATGTGTATACTTTGCACTTTTTCAATCAATTACTACATATGGTATAGTAGGATGGGGAGGTTGTGCAAAAACGATTCTTCATCCCATGGTTTTAATCCAAAAAC
This sequence comes from Hesperophylax magnus, assembly GCA_026573805.1. Classification (NCBI taxonomy): domain Eukaryota; kingdom Metazoa; phylum Arthropoda; class Insecta; order Trichoptera; family Limnephilidae; genus Hesperophylax; species Hesperophylax magnus. The sequence goes on along the minus strand of JAIUSX010000179.1, from coordinate 3,851,601 downwards.
TGTTACTAAGGATAATATTCAAATGTAAGCCAACAAACTCATCAGAACCACTTTTTAGAAAACTCAGAATATTAGATATTCGACAATTATATGTTAAGACCATTCTCATATACATACGGAAAAATGACTTGGTGAATAAAACACAACAAAAAATTAACACCCGTTACTCGTCACACCTAAAATGTAAAATTCCCCAAACGAAAACAGCTTTCGCCCAGCGGCAGTTTTCTTATATTGCTCCCAAAATATTCAACTCGCTGAGTATTGATATCAGAAAATCAAAAACTCACAATTTGTATGTCATAAGTGTTCAAAATTGGTTATTTATAAAGGGAAGGAACTTTTTCAAGGAATGCCTGCCATCATTAAATTAAGCTCATTTTCTTTATTAGTCATTTTTGTTTTTCATTCAATTCTGTAAAGAAAAAGTTTAATAATTAATTAATTAATCTTTATTTTCATTATTTCAACAAGTTCATTTTCTTAATTTCTACTTTATTTTCATTATTTTAACAAGTAAAGTAACCTATTTATTTGCTGATTGTGTTCATTTTATCTCATTAATATCAACAGTTTAAAATACGGTTGATGTACACTTGAGCAATCTACTAAACTGGGAACCAGTAAAAGTGTTACCTATTATACACATACATTGCATGTAAGAAAAAAAATACTTAGATTAACAAGTTATCAAATATTACATTTATATAATTATATAAACCTATGTATATAAATTTCGACTACCATAATACGGGCATGTGTCTAGTGTGGTAGTCGAAAAGCATGTAAAAACTGTACACATTAATATTTCATGAATAAAGAAAAAAAAAAAAAAAAAAAAAAAAAAAAAAAAAAAAAAATTACATGTTCTATAATTTATGACTCATATTCTCCTGTGTACCACTGTATGGTTATAATCCGATGAATCTTTTTATTGAAAAAAAAAAAAAAATTTATGGCGTTAAAATAAATAATTCTCCTTTTCGTGAACATAAATAATTGAAGTAGGAACTTCAATAAGGTTATCCGCCCGTATGAGCAGGCGTGTGTTTCTTCAAATATTTATTTCGTCAACATTGTCATATATTGTCAAATAACTTGTCAAGATTAATTATATGGTGTCGTGATAACCGCTTGCAACTTAACATAAGCAAATGTCAAATTATGAGGTTTCATCGAATAAAGTATCGAATATTTTTTGATTATTCCATTAACAACATGTCGTTAGTGTCTGTCTCGGAAATTAATGACTTAGGTATTTGGTTTGACACGAAACTTAACTTTATCAAGCATATTGAAATAATAACCAATAAAGCTTTGAAAATGTTGGGATTTATTTTAAGGGTATCTAGTGATTTCAATAATGTAAATACTGTAAAAACATTATATATGTCACTAGTAAGGAGTCATGTAGAATACAATTCCACGGTTTGGTCCCCAAATTATGAGGTTCATTCACATGCGATTGAAAGAATCCAAAATAAATTTTTAAGATATGTAAATTTCAAAATGGGCATTCCTAGAGAAAACCTAAATTACGATAACTTACTTTGTTCATTAAATTTAATAAAATTATCTGATCGCAGAATTATTTCCGATTTAACCTGTTTGTATAAAATCATTAATTCAATGTTTGATACCCCTGATTTATTATATGTAATTTCTTTTCATACTCCAAGCAGGTCGGTTTCAAGACAGTACCTACCATATTATTGTAGCAATTCTATGTCAACGTCCCAATATCATACTCCTATGCGACGGATTCAACAGCTAGGAAACAAATACTCAGATGTTGTTGATATATTTAGTACATCAATTTCAATATATAAGCATACCCTATTGAAGTTTTTTTTTTTCATCGAGTAGTGGAATATTTTAATAAAGGTATTTAATTTGATTTGACTAACATATAATAATTTGTCAACTGAAATAGAAAAAAATATTTTGGATTTTTTATATGTTGTGCCTGCATTCTGTGTAGATCAAGTTGAGTGATATTTTGACTTTATATTTATTTTTCTGCAATTGTTTAAATAGTCGTTTCCTGCACTATTTTCATGTATAATTTTGTAAATATTTTTTATATATATGTATGTAAAAGCCTTAATAGGCGTGAAATAAATAAATAAATAAATAAATAAATAAACATGAAAAGGGTTTTTCCGTGTGTCAGCTTGTGTTTCGTCAAATTTCCCTTACGAGAACATGAATAACTGCATTCGGGACAAGAAAAAGGTTTTTCTCCACTGTGAGTCACCATGTGACTCTTCAAACTTCCCTTTTAAGAACATGAATAACTGCATTCGGGACATGAAAAAGGTTTTTCTAGACTGTGAGTCACCATGTGACTCTTCAAACTTCCCTTTTGAGAACATGAATAACTGCATTCGGGACATGAAAAAGGTTTTTCTCCACTGTGAGTCACCATGTGTCTCGTCAAACTTCCCTTTCGATAACATGAATAACTGCAGTCGGGACATGAAAAAGGTTTATGTCCACTGTGAGTCAGCATGTGTCTTTTCAAATATCTTTTTAGAGAACATGAATATTTGCAGTGGGAACATGAAAAAGGTTTTTCTGCACTGTGAGTCAATATGTGTATCGTCAAACTTACCTTTCGAGAACATGAATAACTGCAGTCGGAACATGAAAAAGGTTTTTCTGCACTGTGAGTCACCATGTGACTTTTCAAATATCCCTTGAGAGAACTTGAATAATTGCACTCGGAACATGAAAAAAGCTTTTCTCCACTGTGAGTCACCATGTGTTTCTTCAAATTTGCCTTTCGAGAACATGAATAACTGCAGTCGGGACATGAAAAAGGTTTTTCTCCACTGTGAGTCACCATGTGACTTTTCAAACTTCCCGTTTGAAAACATGAATAACTGCAGTTGGAACACGAAAAAGGTTTTTCTCCACTGTGAGTCACCATGTGACTTTTCAAACTTCCCTTTTGAAAACATGAATAACTGCAGTCGGGACATGAAAAAGGTTTTTCTCCACTGTGAGTCACCATGTGACTCTTCAAACTTCCCTTTTGAAAACATGAATAACTGCAGTTGGAACACGAAAAAGGTTTTTCTCCACTGTGAGTCACCATGTGACTTTTCAAATATCCCTTTAGAGAACTTGAATAATTGCAATGAGAACATGAAAAGGGTTTATGTCCACTGTGAGTCACCATGTGTTTTTTCAAATCTCCCTTTCGAGAACTTGAATAATTGCAATGAGAACATGAAAAAGGTTTTTCTTCACTGTGAGTCAGCATGTGTCTTTTCAAATATCTTTTTAGAGAACATGAATAACTGCAGTCGGAACATGAAAAAGATTTTTCTCCAGTATGGATACGAAAGTGATGTTCTAACTTTGACTTATAAAAGCAGGAGTAGTTACAATAGGTACAAGATAATCGTTTTTCCACATGATGCGTCTTGAGATCTGTCGATAAGTCTGAAAAAAACGACGAATCAAACTTAACAAATGCAATAGATTAAAAGAACTATTAAAAGAATATAAAATAAAAGAGTATGATTTTTTTATTTCTAACGGAAAACATTAATTTTACCTGTTGTCTGGGAACTTCTTTGAAAGCGATCTAAGCATTCTTTTTTGACATCCGGAAGGTCAATGTCAATTTCCGTATAAGTAATTATCCCTCCGTCTTCTTCTAGGGATCCTGGTTCTGCGTTGATGGGTACAGATTCCACATTAATGTTACCTGGAGAAAAGAAAAACTGCATTTTGTTTTTATAGTATGATATATGTTGACATGCTTAGACGAACGTGAGGTTCGAGTATCTGAATACTCGCAGGAAGGTTTACCATATTAAATGTACAACCAAGAGCAAATTATAATAAAAAATAATGTTTTTGCGGAGGTATGAAAAATTCTAAGAAACCAGGCGTGAATCGAATTTAAGTGACTGATTTTCAAAAACATGCGAAACTATTTAGCCCTGTATTTGCACACTTCATAAACTAATCATTGATTCAAGCCACATTTCTGAAGAACTAAAATACAGTGTTGTGAGATTTATTTTAAAAACAGAGAATTATTCCATAAGGGCTTAAAATGTTGGGATTTATAACTAGGCTAACCAGAAATTCAAACAATATAAAGTGTATTAAACTGTTATATTTAACCTACTTAAGAAGACAACTTGATAAATTCTGGAACCCACATTATAATATAAATGAACAAGCTGTTGATAGAATACAAAACAAATTCTTACGTTTTTTAAATTTTAAAATGGGTATTCTAGCAATTATGTTGAACAACAACACTCTGTTAAATTATATGAATATGCTCAAATTGTCAGACAGAACAATTTTTACTGACTTGGTATTTCTATATAAAATTCTAAGTGATTTAGTTGATAGTCCGGTATTGCTAGAATTGATAAGCTTTCGGATTCCACAACGTAATACTAGAAGTCAGGATTTAATTCGGTTACCATGATATATATTCCTTTTTGTCCAGAATACTAATGGAGGGAAACAATTATACCAAGTCAGTGGACATCTTCAATTTATCTTTAAACAAATATAAAATGTTGTTAATGAAGCAATTCAGTTATGTACAATAAATAATGTATATTTCTCAATATTCTCATGTAAAAGCCCCGAAATAGGGCGTTAATAAATAAATAAACAATAAAAAAGCAGAGGCCAATTTCCAATATACATGAACCAATAAATTAAGATAAATAAATTTAAATAATTAAGGTATTATCGATGATATCGGTGAGAATTGAAAATTAAATGTGATAAATTACTCGAAAACTTATATAATTTTCTATAATAGGTATTCAAGAATACAAAGATAGTCTAACGAACTGCTTAAGGTGAAGCTAAAAGTGAAAGCACTATTAAGATTAATCTTTTCTACGAATAGGTATCGGTTATCAATACCAAAAATATATCATGGATACATTTAAGCGTGTTCTATCACTTGGCTTGATCGGAATTAAAATAAAATTATTAATTACGTCATGAAAAATATGAGCGCAAACTACTAAATAGATTTCTTTTTCAAGAGTTTAAAATAACGTTTTGTGGCTATGTTTATTTGCTACCACTTTACATGATTTACTTTTTTTCCGTTTTCATTAAATTATTCACAAAAAATTAAAATCCATTTTGGCGCTTACGTAATATTTTTTTTAGTGAAAAATTGTATTGAATTTATGATTTCTTCAGAATCCCGCGAAGAGCGGCACCGAACAGACGTCAGATCTGTGCCAGTATTTTTAACGGTTTCTTTTCTGGTGACATAATTTTAGCTAGGGGAATTTTTAGTTATCAAACCGTGAGGGAAATTTTGTGTTTTTTTCTGATTTTATTATTTTTCGTGGCCAAAATATTATACCTTTTCAAAACATCTATTTGAAATTCACTTTCGTTTTCTTGAAAGAATGTATGAACTACCTGACATCCAATCGAGCTGAAACTCGGCAGATACACTCGTTGTCGATGATAATGCATTGAAGTGGCAAATACGCATTTATCTGAAATTGAATGACATTACAACAGTTAATATACTCAATAAATGTTGGTCATACCAAATTGGGATTTGGCTCATTTATTAGCATGGTTGACCCCAGTCCCTGGGGAGGAAGATTTGTTATTTAGTAAAATCTGGATAAATATTTATTAATAAAATCAAATGTATTTATACCAAAAAACAACGTTTTTAACAGATTAATTTTTTAAATCTCGTAATACTACTTGTTAATCGATGTTTTTAATCCGTGTTTACCAGAGTTAATGATTTATTTCTCATGGAATAATGCTTTCCGTTTGTATTAATAATTACTAATGATGTGTTTTTATAGGTCCATAATTGAAAATGGTGGGTAAAAACAAAACAAATATCCAAATGTAAGCAAGCTAAGAAAACGAAAAAATATTCTCAGGAAATGTGGACTCGCGTTATAACAGTACAAAAGGTGGGTAATCTAATTTATGGTTTTGTTTAGTTATATTTCATAAGACGAAATTTAGCTAGCAAAATTTGTTTATATATTGTTATTGCGACCGCACTATTTTTTATATTACCACATTATTTCTTATCCAAAAGTATTATTAAATCGCTGACAGCCCTGAATTATTAAAGCCAAATTGCGATACCTATCCAGCTATACAAAGGAGAATTAATTTTAAAGGTAACAATAAACTCACTACTAATTACTTTATTATAATATTTTGCTTACAAGTCACATTTTATGCATATTAGTATTCTGTTTAAATAAAATAAACCTGTTATTATAACACCCTATACCTAAATAGAATTATTTTTATATTAATTACTTTCTATTATCATAAACATCTCATATCTCGATTTATGTCAGGTCATAAACAAACCAAGTATTGATTCAGCTATTATTACACTAGTAGATATGTCTTTAAATTATGTATTCTCTCACTGAACTTTTATTAACAATTATATGACTTGCAATAGTAATTTTGTATACACATTACATTTTCTGTAATTTATGACTCATATTCTCCTGTGTACCACTGTATGATTATAATCCAATGAATCTTTCTATTAAAAAAATGATTTTAAGTCGTTAAATTAAATAAATAGATAAAGCTCCTCTCCGTGAACATAAATAATTGAATCAGGAACATGGATAAGGTTATCCGCCGTATGAGCATGCGTGTGTTTCTTCGAATATTTATTTCATCAACATGAAAAGGGTTTTTCCGTGTGTCAGCTTGTGTCTCGTCAAACTATACTTCCGAGAACATGAATAACTGCAGACGGAACATGAAAAAGATTTTTGTTCACTCTGAGTCTCCATGTGACTCGTCAATCTTCCCTTAAGAAAACATGAATAACTGCAGTCAGAACATGAAAAAGGTTTTTCTCCACTGTGAGTCACCATGTGACTCTTCAAACATCCCTTTCGAGAACATGAAAAACTGCAGTTGGAACACGAAAAAGGTTTTTCTCCACTGTGAGTCACCATGTGACTCTTCAAACTTTCTTTTCGAGAACATGAATAACATGCAGTCGGAACATGAAAAAGGTTTTTCTCCATTGTGTGTCACCATGTGTCTCGTCAAACTATACTTCCGAGAACATGAATAACTGCAGACGGAACATGAAAAAGATTTTTCTTCACTGTGAGTCTCCATGTGACTCGTCAATCTTCCCTTAAGAAAACATGAATAACTGCAGTCGGAACATGAAAAAGGTTTTTCTCCACTGTGAGTCACCATGTTACTCTTCAAACATCCCTTTCGAGAACATGAAAAACTGCAGTTGGAACACGAAAAAGGTTTTTCTCCACTGTGAGTCACCATGTGACTCTTCAAACTTTATTTTAGAGAACATGAATAACATGCAGTCGGAACATGAAAATGGTTTTTCTCAACTGTGTGTCACCATGTGTTTCGTCAAACTATACTGACGAGAACATGAATAACTGCAGACGGAACATGAAAAAGATTTTTGTTCACTGTGAGTCTCCATGTTACTCGTCAACCTTCCCTTAGGAAAACATGAATAACTGCAGTCGGAACATGAAAAAGGTTTTTCTCCACTGTGAGTCACCATGTGACTCTTCAAACATCCCTTTCGAGAACATGAAAAACTGCAGTTGGAACACGAAAAAGGTTTTTCTCCACTGTGAGTCACCATGTGACTCTTCAAACTTTCTTTTCGAGAACATGAATAACATGCAGTCGGAACATGAAAAAGGTTTTTCTCCACTGTGAGTCACCATGTGACTCTTCAAATTTCTCTTTCGAGAACATGAATAACTGCAGTTGGAACATGAAAACGGTTTTTCTCCACTGTGAGTCACCATGTGAATCGTCAAACTTTTCTTTAGATAACATGAATAACTGCAGTTGGAACATGAAAAAGATTTTTCTCCACTGTGAGTCAGCATGTGTCTTTTCAAATATATCATTCAAGAACATGAAAAACTGCAGTTGGAACATGAAAAAGATATTTCTCAACTGAGAGTCAGCATGTGTATTTTCAAATATATCATTCGAGAACATGAATAACTGCAGTTGGTACATGAAAAAGATTTTTCTCAACTGTGAGTCAGCATGTGTCTTTTCAAATATATCTTTCGAGAAAATGAATAATTGCAGTGGGAACATGAAAAAGGCTTATGTCCACTATGAATCTAAGTATTTTGCTTCAAATATTCTGAACATGAAAAAGGTTTTTCTCTACTGTGAGTCTTGATGTGTCTCGTCAAATTTCCCTTTCGAGAATATGAATAACTGGAGTCGAAACATAAAAAAGGTTTTTCTTCACTGTGAGTCACCATGTGAATCTTCAAATTTCCCTCTAGATAACATGAATAACTGCAGTTGGAACATGAAAAAGGTTTTTCTCCACTGTGAGTCACCATGTGACTTTTCAAATATCCCTTCAGAGAACTTGAATAATTGCAATGAGAACATGAAAAAGGTTTTTCTTCACTGTGAGTCAGAATGTGTTTCGTCAAATCTCTCTTCCGAGAACATGAATAACTGCAGTCGGAACATGAAAAAGATTTTTTTCCAGTATGGATACGCAAGTGATATTCTAACTTTGACTTGTAAAAGCAGGAGTAGTTACAATAGGGACAAGATAATCGTTTTTCCACATGAGGAGTCTTGAGATCTGTCAATAAGTCTGAACAAAATTACGAATCAAACTTAATAAGTGCAACTGATTCATAGAACTATTAAAAGATTATGATAAAAAGAGAATGCATTTTTATTTGTAACGGACAGCATTAATTTTACCTGTTGTCTGAGGACTTCTTTGAAAGCGATCTAAGCATTCCTTTTTGACATCCGGAAGGTCAATGTCAATTTCCGTATCAGGAATTATCCCTCCGTCTTCTTCTAGGGATCCTGGTTCTGCGTTGATGGGTACAGTTTCTACATTAATGTTACCTGGAGAAACAGAAAAACAATATGCAAGTATCATATACGTTGATATGCTTAGTCGAACGTGAAGTTCGAGTATCTGAATACTCGCAGGAAGGTTTACCACATTAAATGTACAAACAAGAGCAAAGTATAATCAAAAAGAATGTTTTTGCGGAGGTATGAAAAATTCTAAGAGACCAGGCGTGAATCGAATTTGTGTGACTGATTTTTGAAAATATGCGAAACTATTTAGCCCTGTATTTGCACACTTCATAAATTAATCATTGATTCAAGCCACATTTCTGAAGAACTAAAATACAGAGTTGTGAGATTTATTTTAAAAACAGAGAATTACTCCATAAGGGCTTAAACTGTTGGGATTTATAACTAGGCTAACCAGAAATTCAAACAATATAAAGTGTATTAAACTGTTATATTTTGCCTACGTAAGTAGACAACTTGAGTACAATTCTGGAACCCATATTATAATATAAATGTACAAGCTGTTGAAAGAATACAAAACAAATTCTTACGTTTTTTAAATTTTATAATGGGTATTCTAGCAATTATGTTGAACTAAAACACTCTGTTAAATTATATGAATATGCTCAAATTGTCAGAGAGAACAATTTTTACTGACTGGTATTTCTATATAAAATTCTAAGTGATTTAGTTGATAGGTATTGCTAGAATTGATTAGCTTTCGGATTCCACAACGTAATACTAGAAGTCAGGATTTAATTCAGTTACCATATGTATTCCTCTTTGTCCAGAATACAAATGGAGGGAAACAATTATACCAAGTCAGTGGACATCTTCAATTTATCTTTAAACAAATATAAAATATTGTTAATGAAGCAATTCAGTTATGTACAATAAATAATGTATATTTCTCAATTTTCTTATGTAAAAGCCCAGAAAAAGGGCGTTAATAAATAAATAAACAATAAAAAAGCAGATGCCAATTTCCAATATACATGAGCCAATAAATTAAGATAAATAAATTTAAATAATTAAGGTATTATCGATGATATCGGTCAGAATTGAAAATAAAATGTGATAAACAACTCGAAAACTTATATAATTTTCTATAATAGGTATTCAAGAATACAAAGATAGTCTAACGAACTGCTTAAGGTGAAGGTATAAGTGAAAGCACTATTAAGAGTAACCTTTACTACAAATCGGTATAGGTGATCAATACCAAAAATATACCATGGATACATTTAAGCGTGTACTATCGCTTGGCTTGATCAGAATTAAAATAAAATTATTAATAACGTCATGAAAAATATAAGCGCAAACTACTAAATAGATTTCTTTTTCAAGAGTTTAATATGAACTCGTATAGGAAACAACTTTAAAAAAATACTATTTTATGGCTATGTTTATTTGCTACCACTTGACTTGATTAACTTTTTTTCCGTTTTCATTAAATTATTCACAAAAAAATAAAATCCGTTATGGCGCTTACGTAATAATTTTTTGAGTGAAACATTGTATTGAATTCTATGATTTCTTCAGAAGCCCGCGAAGAGCGGCACCGAACAGACGTCAGATCTGTGCCAGTATTTTTAACGGTTTCTTTCCTGTTGACATAATTTTTGCTGGGGACATTTTTAGTTCTCAAACCGTGACGATTAGCTTGCGTATATTTCTGATATTATTATTTTTCGAGAAAGAAATATTATACCTTTTCAATACATCTATTTGAAATTCACTTTCGTTTTCTTGAAATTATGTATGAACTACCTGACTCGTTGTCGATGATAATGCATTGAAGTGGACATATACGCATTTATCTGAAATTGAATGACATTGCAACCGTTAATATACTCAATAAATGTTGGTCATACCAAATTGGAATTTGGCTCATTTATTAGCATGGTTGACCCCAGTCCCTGGGGAGGAAGATTTATTATTTAGTAAAATCTAGATATATATTTATTAATAAAAACAGATGTTTTTATAGCAAAAAAACTTCGTTTTTTACAGATTCATTTTTTAAATCTCGTAATACTACTTGTTAATCGATGTTTTTATTCCGTGTTTACCAGAGTTAATGATTTATTTATCATGGAAAAATGCTTTCCGTTTGTATTAATAATTACTAATGATGAGTTTTTATAGGTCCATAATAGAAAATGGTGGGTAAAAACAAAAACAAATATCCAAATGTAAGCAAGCTTATAAAACGAAAAAATATTCTCAGGAAATGTGGACTCGCGTACAAAAGGTGTGTTTTATTCAATTTAAGGTTTTTTTTAATAAGACGAAATTTATCTATCAAAATTTGTTTGTATATAGTTATTGCGACCGCACTAAAAAGTTCAAGATAAAAAATTTCTATAAATCATAATAAATTCCAAGAAAGTTTGAAACACTATACGTACCTATCTCCATTTCATTTTCAACCTAATTTTGGTTAATAAGTTCAACATTGGTAAAAACACATTAAAAAATACTGCTCTACTAAAGTTTTTTAGTAATTTTTTTATAAAGTTCCACTGAAATTCACGAAAAACCAAACCTAGTCGTGCAATTAACTTGTTTGCATTTTTACGTCTTTATATCGGTAACTATTAGAGATAGAAGGAAAACTGTGAATTGAATTTTTCTTAAAGAAGAGTGTGAGAGTTCAATTATTTTATAGTTTTTCCTGAATTTAAAAAATATTCATATTAATTTGTGTCGATCCACAAATTGATAGATTGAATGAAAAATTATTAGTTCATATGAACTAATAATTCTTATAAATGGGTAAACTATTGGAATGGATAAAAAGCTACTTAACAAATAGAAATCTACAAGTAAAAAATAATTCTAACATTTCACACAAATTCATAGCTACTAGCGGTGTACCCCAAGGGTCACATTTAGGCCCAATACTGTTTCTCCTTTTCATAAACGATATTGTTACTATATTTGATAAAAATGTTGAAGTGCTACTTTTTGCCGATGACCTTAAACTATTTAAAATTATAAAAACAATAAATGACTGTATTCAAATTCAATTAAATTTTAATAAACTTCAAGATTGGTGCAAAACTAACAAACTTTATCTCAATATTAGTAAATGCCACATTATAAGATTTTTCAGAACAACACAACCCCTTAACTATCAATACAAAATTAATAATGTTTCTCTCGCCTCTGTAAGTGAAATTAACGATCTCGGCATTATTTTCGATTCAAAATTTAACTTTCTTTCACATGTAGAAACAGTCACCAACAAAGGATTAAAAATGCTCGGCTTCATTCTCCGAAATGGCAGAGACTTTAAAAATATTTCAACACTAAAAATCTTATATTCCTCACTTGTTCGAAGTCAAATCGAATATAATTCTCCTATTTGGTGTCCTTACTTTAAAATCCACTACGACTCTATTGAAAAAATTCAGCATAAATTCCTAAGATACATTAACTATAAACTCGGTCTACCTATAGAATCAATAAATTACAATCACTTGATGAAAGAATTAAACTTACTTAAACTCTCAGATAGAAGACTTATTTCCGATTTGACTTTTATTTTTAAAATTGTCAATGGTATTATAGACAGCCCTGATATATTAACCTAATTACCTTCCATATACCCACTAGAACCACTCGATCCAAAATTCTTTTTAATTTCAATAACAATATCAGGACTGAGTCATTTAGAAACTCGCTTATACCTAGATTGCATGCAGTTGGCAATGCTTTCTCAGAAGTAGTAGATGTGTTCAACTGCACGGAATATAGTTATAAGAAGGCTATAATAACATACCTCTGTCGTAATTATCAATGTTATTAGGCATAATAACATTCTATTCATAAGTTATCACAGAACCTAAACTATGCACTTACATCAGATATCAGACAGAAGAGTGTTATGTAATAATTTTATATACTTAATCAAAACTATAATTTTTCCCAAAATTGTTATGAGATGTCTTACTGACAGCCCTGATTCATTAGAGCTAACTCTTAGTTCTCAGCAAATTCAACCAAATTCAATATTGAAGGTAACAATAAACTCAATACTAAACTACTGTACGGATTGAAAATAAAAATGCTATTGTACCTATGTATACCAGATGTTATTCTTGTTTAATTTTCAACATAATTTCTCAGTAATTATTCTGTTTAACATAATACTATTTCGCTCCTGTGAACCACTGTAAACATAAATCATGTATATTGTAAAAGCCTTTTACGGCGTCTAAATAAATAAATAAATAAATATGAGATGGTTGTGAGTTGTTGCTCGATAATATCTAATACTGAGATTTGTTTGCTTTAATTGTTTCAAAATTTCAAAATGCATTTAAAAATGATTTTATAATGATATAAGTAAGCAAATTTGGTAAAGTGCATATAAGTTTTAAAGGTGTAGGTTTTGCATGGTAGTTTATAAGTAATGTTAGTTAGATTTTCAAACATTTTCAGGTTATTTGTAAGCCGGGAATGTTTGCCTTTCTTTTAAAAAAATAATACTATTAACACTTCCTCACTATAAACTAAATAGAATACTCGAATCGATCTCGAATTGGATTTTGTGCTTGGAGTGTATTATTATACATAATTAATAAATATATAATTCTAATAACGCTCTTGTTATTTTTAATGATTATTCATATAAATATATAAACAAAAAACATTGAATTACAGCATTAAAAAATAAAAATTAAACTGTGTAATTATATTAATCATTAAACCCTAAAGATTAAGAATTCTTCGCAGTTGAAAGTCAGCGCGTTCACGACTGCTGTTCTCACAAAAACTCTGCTAGTATGCGTCCACCAGTTGAAAATGGTTTTAGCAAGCGTGCGGAAGCGTCAACGGAATAAGATCTTTCCGGGCGCTTCCTACCTATTGCAGGTTCGCAGCGCACGGCAAATGTGTTATTTAACAATTCGTTTCCTCGCGCAGACATGACATACAATCTGAGTTTCGTGATTATTATTATGGAAGGGGTAAGAACAGAAATACTTTTGGCTTTCATATTCCTCTTATACAGGTAAACGCTGTAGAACTACTGAAATTATTAATGTCAACCAGACAAAATGGATATGACATTCAGTTTTGGAAGAAAGGTTATTTTTAAGGGTTTCTACTTTGTGTTTGCATTATTTATTTTATTCAAAGACAAGTAACTTTTTTATTCAATATTTTATATATTGATATATATTTATACTGCTACACGCATATATATGCGTGTAGCAGTTACGTCACTCCTCCTAGGGTCACCATATCATAACCACACTGCACGATTTAAAAAGCTGAATCAGACTTCAATTAATATCGGTACCGCGATACGCAAAACTGCTGATAAGAGAATGTTTGCATACAGGGTGATGCAAATGCTCATACAATGAACCGAGTTAGCGATCCTGCGTATTCGAAGTCCAGACGCTACATGAACCCGTGGCAGACAAGAACAAATGAATCAGCAGCTCAATCAGCAAAGAATCGGCCATTATGGCCGGATCCCCCCGCGTCACGCTTCTATCTTTCTTCACCACATCGCTACACACTTCACCCTACCTTGCGCGGACTACGACCATGGACTCTTTGGGAGCTCACCTAAACGCCCTGGCCCAGGCTATCATTCCTGGCCAACGCTAACCTCACGTGCCTAGACCCTGCGACCAGCTCATCGCCGTCTGCGCCTTGGCTCCGCGACCATCGTCGCCAGCCTATACCTCCCGCTCATCTGCCGACCAGGTCCATCGCACCTTCGGCTACCTCGTTCACGCTAAAGTAACCAAAAGACTCCTCGCCTTCACCAGTGCTGAATAAGCCCACGAGTCCGATCTCTATCAACGCGGTGTCGACCCACTGACACGCATCTCGACAATTCTACCGCATTCATCGCCGTCTACGCCTTGTGTCATCATCATCATCGATCCAGAGCCATCTCCCAACTGCACAACTCAACTGATTTGTTATACTGACGCACAATAAACGCTGTGACAACAACAACATAATATTTTATTGTCTCATTACGAATTCCTATATATGTAAACAACCTACGTGCTACGTAGGCGATTAAATAGGTCATCTTTAATCTCTGAATGCTTAATGAAATATTTAATTTTAGATTTAATAGGTCATCTTTAATCTCTGAATGCTTACTGAGATAATTAATTTAAGCCCCTAGTTTACAGACAAAATATTATAAGATTCTGGAGGTAAATAATCATAAATTACATGATAAGTTGTTTCGACGATGTAGAAGTTCTTCTCTTTGCTGGTTATATCAAATTAAACTAAAAAACATCCAATATTAGCGACTACCTAATTTTAGAGTAAAAATATGGACAAATTACCCAATTGTAGTATCGCTAACAACTTATCCCTCAACGTCGATAAATGTAAGACACTAATATTTTGTCGGGTCAAGACCCCATTATCATTTCACCACGTAATTGCTGTCACCATCTCGGCAGCAATTTTTGAATAAATGTTTTTACAGAATATTTTATTGGTATGCAAAGTCCTTGTTTACGTATTTTTTTAGTCATTGGGTGACGCCATGAACAAGTATGCGTCCTGTCCGCGAAACATGCTAAAATATTTGAAATTAACATTCAACATTTTCTTGCTTCTACGACTTACTAGCTGTCGGAGAATACTGCAAGCATTCCCTCTTTACATCCTGGTGGTCGAAATCTATAACCGTATACGGCATTTCACTTCCATCCTCTTCCTGGGTCCCTGGTTCCACTTTGATGGAAGCGCTCTCTGGGTCGGGAAGAACCATGGTCTTCTGTGATAACGTTCTGTTATATAACAGACATTGAACCCAGTTCAATATACATATGTACTGAAACATTTGAAAAATTTATCAGATGACTTCGTTTTGAGGGAACCTTTTATTTGTAACATAATATTTCTAGTCTTGACGGTTTTTTTTTACCTTGATACTTTATTAGGATAACCCAGTTCAATATACTGTACCTAGCAAGTAAATAATTAGTATTATTTGTGATTGGTTAAAAAGATTAATTAGAATTACACTCACAATTTATTATTACACATTTAATTACTTAGTAGTAAGATACTCAAAAAATTAAAATTTAATTAATAAGGGATATTGTATCGCCTTTTTATTCATGTTTAAACTGCTTTTTAGTAACCTAGGTGCATACCTGTAGTAACAAATTATCTGAAACAGCGTGAAAGAAAACCTTTCTCGCGTTCAAAAAGTGGCGCAGGTTCCCGACAAATAATCTTACTAAGACCAAGTATTTTATCCATAAAAAAGTGAATATTATGCGTGTCCTTAAGTTCTATATATATGTGTATATTTACTTATGAACTTTCTACTCCCTCGATTAATAAGTGACACGGGCTGTAAGTCTACAATGAAGAAACTAAAATGTTCTATCGTCCGTCGCTTTGAAAAAACATCTGTTGAATGTATAAAAATAGAAGAACCAACTTCAATTAAACATGTTAATAAAAGTGTCGCAATACAGAAATTAGGTTTAATGAAATAACCACCCTTTATACGTCATTACTATATAAAAGAAGCGAAACAAAAACTTTTATGTGGCCGTAAGCAAGTGAAACGTCAGATTGATACTGGATATAACCATAGACAATATTCTTTTTTTATGTGAGTCAATGACAGTACTTATTTACAATTGCATGAAAAAAAGTTTTATTTTTAATTCAAACGTTGCTCTTGTATGAAAAAGATAAAAATTTAAAAATTATTTGACGGTGCATCGTTTTTGTATTCAAAATTTGCGTTTTATACAATCTCAAGGCCTACTAGTATTATAAGCCTTGGCGCTTGACGGATTTTGAGGTGTCAAGTGATCATATCAGTGGCGTTCCATAATAGAGCAATGACAGTTTGCAAATCGCGGCGATTGTTTTTGATCCTCGCTGTCACTCATGACTTGTATGTTGTTTTACCACAAGCGCTTTCGTGAAGAGTGTGATTAGTATTTAACAAATAGAATTGGTCCTAGTACGCTGCCTTGAGGCACACTGTAGGAAATTGATAATAATTTGCTTGTATGTATTTTTTCAGATCAGATAAGAGTTTGTTGAGTTCGGTTTGTTAGATAGTTTTCAAACAAAGTGTAGGGTACCCCTGTTATTCCGTTCTGTTGAAGTTTTTTAAGCAGTAAGGGGTGGGATACCGTATCAAACGCTTTTGCGAGATCGAAAAAAAACAGCTAGTGGTTTGCGACCAATGTCGAGATTATGTGAGGGCGGCTATTGCATCTGAAGTACTCCTGCCTCTGCGGAAGCCATAACGCTGTCCTAGTTCTTGTATGTTCAATAGACCTTTTTTTGCAAAACTGAGTTATGAATGCCAATATGTTCATTAGCCTATTGCGCATTAATGAAGCTCAATAACCCATATATTTTGGTTTTTATGTGACATTTTAAGCATTTTTCGAATGCCAATATCCACTTACAGAATAATGTTTCAGTTCTTATTTGTTCAATCTCCTGGATATAGAACATTCAAACACTCAAAGTTATGAATATAATATTGTTAAAAAGTTCATAGATATTTGTTCAACATCCCGCCGAACGTTGAGGTCTTGAATGTTCAATCTCCACTGTCAATCAATCAGGAGCCGGCTAGTTAAAATGTGCGGTGATGTTGATTTTTAGTTGATTTCTAACAACTAAATTGTTCCACTAAAAATACGTTTAATTGCGAATATATACTGTTATTGAACTAAAAAATGACTTCACCGACTCATGAATCAATAAACCTTAGAACAGTAGCTCAAATAGAACGGTAAGTCTTAAAATTATGTCATTTAAAGGCTTTTTCACCATATTTTACATGTACTTCTTGAATTTGCTGGGCAAATATACAGGATGCTTCATTCATTATTTATTTATTCAATTTTTTATTTGCAAGCTTAGGACTTTTACCTAAAATGAGTATTAATAAATTATATTAGTGCATTAAAACTTATTTTTATTCAAGAAATACAACAAAAGGTAATACAGCCAGTAATACAACCTAATATAATACAGCCAGGTCATGGAAATGTGCAAAAAGTCGACTGTCCTCATAGTCTGATTGAAAGACATCTACGACATATATTTAGTCCGTTATCACTGCTGAGATCGCTGATGAAAACGAAGTCCAAATATTTCAATTTTGAATTCATTCAATTAAAAGTTTCTGATTTTCAGTTTTTTTTAGTGACATAAAAAACAATAAACATATTCTTATGTAGGAACTACAATAAAACCAACTAGGCAAACGACTAACAACAGTAAATGTTATATTAAATAGAGCACACCCATAACCCAAATCGCGGGATATTATAATTTTAGGATTTTAAGAGCTGAAAGTATTTAAAAAAATAATATTTTACTCACGATAATCAACATAAATAATAAGCTCACGGAAAATAAGACC
Source organism: Hesperophylax magnus (assembly GCA_026573805.1). Classification (NCBI taxonomy): domain Eukaryota; kingdom Metazoa; phylum Arthropoda; class Insecta; order Trichoptera; family Limnephilidae; genus Hesperophylax; species Hesperophylax magnus. Next base: position 3,833,324 of record JAIUSX010000179.1, on the reverse strand, counting down.
TTCCGAAAGAAAAAAATCTTCCTAAAGTAGTTAAACTTTAAAAATTACATTTATCAAATGTAGGTAACGAAACAATAAAAAAAACAAATTTTCAACTGAAAATTAAACTTCAATAATTTTACGCATCACTCGGGATTTTTTTTTATGGATTACCGCACACAGTCTCAACTGCTCCCAACCATCTGGAGCCAGTGAGACTATTGAATCCCCAATTGGGGTATATAAGTATATTGTGATGCTGAAGGTAGTGTGGAGGGGAAGGAGATGGAGAGGAGAAAGAGAGGAAAGAGGATGAAGGAGAAGAGATATGGTATGTGAGAATCTATTCAGATCTGATCACCAAACACGGCTAAAGCCATTTCAATTCTTATTAGTGGTCTTTACACCATATCTTCTTCTCTGGAACATACCGCAAACACACTATATGTTGATTTAAATGAATAATTTGTGAAATAACATAAATGAATCAAATAAAATTTACTTGCGCACGCCGGGAATTGAATCTGCGATCGCCGGATTTCTAGTCAAGAGTACCCCTAGGCCACGGAGGCCGTAATACGTACGATGTAAGAATATTTCACATCACGCATGCACCGACAACCGTTAGTAGTATATTAGCGGTAGGTACCTTTGTACTTGTGCATTGTTTTCAAACTTCCAAAATATTGGATGATTTATATAGAGCAGTTTTTGTAAGAAATCAACTCAAGGACTCTGTTTGTATATCTTAAAGTAATACTTTAAGTCAACTACTAACTAAGATAAAAGTAAAGTATTTGAAATCTGTAAATCACCCTGTATATACAATTAACCACTAATTGGCCAATTGAACAAAAAATACCTCAAACTTATGGGAGCCGAATTGTTCAATCTCCAGACGATATGTTCAATATCCAAAATAATCATTCGTCATTTTCATGTTATGTTCAACGTCCACCTTTAAAGTCATAATATGGGCATATTATAGCTTCAATCTTCGAAAAATGATCTCTAAAAATTTCCTGTTACACATATGTATTAAACGAAATGACCAAAATTGAGAATTTTTTAGAATTTGCCTGTAAAAACAAAAAAAAACGTCTCCTGTAAAATTTTGCTAAATGGTCTATTGAACATACAAAAACTAAGGCAGTGAAATGTGTTGTTTTTGCGATTGAAAAAAAATTACTTTCAAAGCTTTACTGAGAAACCGATTAGCTTTTAGTCCAACAAAAGGCAAAACACAAAAAGCAAAACATTGCCCTCTTCGCTTTGCGACACAATGCGTGCGCTTTTTTTATAAATGTTCACGTGAACCAAATCAAAATTGGATTGGGGTTATTTTGATCTCAATAGGCCGTGTCTAGTCCTTTTTAGAAAATGGTGTGAAAACATAATGTTTCAATTTGTTTGTGATTAGATAAAACCATTGTCCTGTGAAAATGTTTTGTTGTTTTATGCAATCAATCATTTTTATTTAAAAATATGTATTGAGATAATAAATGAACGCAATTGCTTAGTGCAATAATATTGACTATTGTGGCACTTTTTAAATCATAATGTTTTAAATTAAATGGCCTTGAATTATCATCAATCATCGTCTATGGTAAACACGTTGGTCCGTTTAATCTGTGGTTAAGTGGAACACACATTTTTTTTTCATTAAAAAATCCTGCGATATCGATCTAGTGAATACAATATCCATGATCCCAGATCTCCGGAAGCGTTGACATAACCCATTGTCATATCGCGTATTGAATAAATCAGTTGTCGTGTACGGAATATAAATAACATTGCCGCATTCAGAATTTGTAAGTACGTCGCAGAATAATATTGGTGGGTAACGATTTTTAAATTGCATTCATTACAGTACAAACATTGTAAAAATATGGATTTCCGATTTTCTGTTAAAAGCGGAATGACGGATCCAATAAAATGTATTACCGGATATTATCTTTGGAGATAGATATTGTATGAATTGAGTTATCTGCGATTTATGACGATTTTCACGACCGTTTGCAAATGTCGAGATACTGCCACAATAATATACTTATTCCCAAAAATTATAAGTTATGTATAAGAATTCAATGTTATTCCAAGCGTCAACAAATATTCAAAGCTCATTCGAATAAGAGTTCCGTATCAAATTTGTGATGTTTCAGGTATATTTGTTTGAGCTTGAACAAATCACAAATCGCTACCACAAAGCAGTGCCATGGATCTACTTAATCTAGAAACTGTTTCCATCAAGACGGAACCAGGGCCCCAGGAGGAAGGCGGGGGTGAAATGCCGCATATGGATATAGATTTCGACCTCCAAGATGTGAAGAAAGAATGTTTGGAATATGCGGATGGTACTCGTACAACCAGTGATTTTTATTTATACTTTTTTGGTTTATTAGATAATCTCAGTGTTAACTAGACAGAAGGTAAAAATAAGAAATTACAAAGTAATATCAAGGTCATAGCAAAATAATACCAAAATACCAACTTTCCAATAACGGTGTATAACAATTTGTTATTTGAAACTATCCGCATAAGGGTAAATAGTTGTTCCGTAATTTAAATTAATACCTTACCAAATGAGGATAACTCGTCTTTAGGGAGGGAATATTAAATCTGTAAGACTGGTTGGATGTTGAATTCGAATGTTCGGAATTCATGTCCGTTTTGATATGTCGTGAAAACAGGACACATGCATATTCATTACATCCTCTCTTGCCGTACATAAGTATATTTGGTTGTTGTCTGTTGTAGCGTCTGCCTAAAACTACCATGTTACCGAACTTTTTATTTATTTTAATTGCTTTCTATATGTTCTTGATTCCTCAAGTTTTCATCTCATGTTATACGGATATGATATAAGTCACACGTATTGATTTAAAAAAACATGAATAATGCGGATTGAAGAAAACATCATTCCATAGACTAAAAATAACCAAACCCCATACTAAAAGTGCTCGGGAGATGGGTTTTTCGTTTAAGGATCGGTCCCTGAAGCGGACATCTTGGATTCAATCTTATCCAAATTTCCGCTTATACATGTTAAATAAATGGTATCTTTCGTAAATATTTTAGATGACAGTTATTTAATAAAAAAATTTACTTATTTAAAAAAAATATTAATACATAAAAAACACATAACAATAAATTACATATTAAAATATTTCGATACTGTTTGCGAAGAAATAATATTTTTTTAACAAAACTTCAACTCAATTGTGATATTATCTCTCGTGTTTGAATTAGAGGTGAAGCGTATTTACTAGAACAGATGTTTGGAACAGATATTTCAAAGAGACTTTCGTACTTAGTATTTGTTCTTAAGTATTACGCGTCTTGCGAGTCTTGCGCGTCTTGCGAGTATTGCACGTCTTGCGAGACTTGCGAGTATTGTACGTCTTGCGAGTATTGCACGTCTTGCGAGTATTGGACGTCTTGCGAGTCTTGCGAGTATTGCACGTCTTGCGAGTATTGGACGTCTTACGCGTCTTGCTAGTCTTGCGCGTCCCGCGTCTCGCGTATTCATACCGAGGCGGGGCATATGTATAGGCATCTCGTTACTCGCTTACATAAGAAGAGTGTTTCCCTAATCTTTGAATATTAGGGAAACACTCTTCTTATGTACGTGAGTAAGCGAGAAAGGATATGATACTGAATTTAGTAGATCGCGATCAGCGCGATCTCGACTGGTATTGTCAATAAATTCCGACAGTATGCGTCCACCAGTTAAAAAAGGTTTTAGCAAGAGTACAAAAGCATCGCCGGAGACGAGGTCCGGCCGGGCGCTTCCTACCTAGTGCACATAATTAGTGCACGGCTAATGTATTATTTCTCGCTTTCGAAAATTGGAAGCTATCTTGTGCGAACTGTGAACGAAAGTGGCGCCATCTAGAAATAAAATATTAGGGCTTTATAAAAAAATATTTTCACTGTGTTCTTTGTTGGCATTTAAAATCTTTGTTGTTGAGATGCACCACCATAATAAAGCTTGGCTTGTGTATGTGGGGGTGTAATATTATGTTCGTTATTTTTACTATGAGTATTCTGTTTATATTTTCAGTGTATTTTTAAGGTGGTATTTAAAATGTTTATTGTTATTTCTAATACTTTCTGATAATGTATTAAAAAAAATTCACTCCAAGATATTTATAGTTGAATTGCACTGTTTTTTAATTACTTTTTCGAGTTGTGAGAGTTGATGTTTATCTGGGTTTTCTATTATTTTAAAAGGTGCAGTTTTATTTTAGACTATTTTCTTTGTAAATTTGTAAAATTACGTGATATAAAAATAATGCATTTAATTTTCTGACTTTAAATTCTTTAAACAGAAGTTCTGATGAATATGTACCTATATGATTTAAGTGGAATTATTTTTTAATTATTATTTTTTTGAATCTATGATGTATCTTAGTTTCCTCACTTTGTCTTTGAGTACGTTAATGTGTGTGGACGATTTTATCCATTAATTTGTCTACTGTAATGTATAGGTATTTTATTTCTGTTTGGCTTTCTATCACTAAACACCGTTGTTGTGTATTTGCTTAGAGTAGATTATAATTTATTTTTCTTTAGTGTTCATTGTTTTTTATGCAGAATTGTATATAATATATTTTTTTAAACATAGTGTTAAGTAGTAAATTTATGTCAAACCACTTCTTTTAGTTCATTGATGTATCTGTGTTGGCCATGTTGTTTATTTCCGTCCATGTTTATTAGTAGCACTGTGTCGTCCTTTTGTTTCACCTTAATTACTATAAAAGGCAATCTGCATCTGGGAAATTTAAATTTTAACATTCTAATTTTCATTATAAAATGAAAATTCGCTTTCGTTGTATGGGATGACAGTCATTTAATAATTTAACTTCTTGGGGCCTCTTATTTAGGTAGCAAGTTTTCCGTGCTAAGACTCATTTATCAAATTAATTAGGTTAGGTAAGATGAGAATCTCCGAAACCGGTTCGTTCGGAGAGTCCATTGAAATTGAAAACCTCTCGCAACCCCCCCCCCCCCATAATGGATTTGAAAAGTCGTTGTGTGAATCACATTTTTTTGTGGGAATTACTTTTTTAGAAATTCTCTAACAATCCCCCCCCCCATGTAATGAGCAAGTGAAATACTAGGGAACAGGTATTTGGACTAGGTATTTATTCATACTTGTACCAAATGTTCCGAGTACCAAGAAGAGCTAGTACGACTCACCTCTAGTTTGAATTGGTTAGGGTTTTTTTTGTTGTTTGTTTTTGGGGTGTTATGCCGTGTTGCGCTTACTCCTTCTTTAGCCGACGTTTCGGACAGCGTTACAGTGTCCATCATCAGGGCAGATCCGGTAGATCCGAAGATGTGTAAATTTTTGATTGTCGAGTTTGTGCTTATTTATTTGTGGCCTGGGCCCGTCCAAGTGCGAAATGCCAACGGAAGTGGCGACATCTTGTGTCGAATTCTGAAAGCACAGTATTTATGTTAGCCTGGGGTCCATCCAAGTGCGAAATGCCAACGGAAGTGGCGCCATCTTGTGGCGAATTCTAGAATTAGAAAACCGATTGACAGCTGTTAGAGTAGATGTACCCAGTATCAAGGTATAAATGCAATGGTTTTATATTGTATTATTATATGGTATTGTAGTATACTTAGACATGTTATTTGCGTTTAGCTTTGGTGTAGCCGTCAATTACCGGATACCAAGAGCTGTTGAGCTTAGCTCCGTCGTCTCTATTGATATTAAATGGATTTTTGTTGATTTCAAATGCCTCCATAATCAGGCGTGATCTATAAGTTTTGGGTCTTCCCAGGACCTCGGGAGCAAATCCAAAGTAATGGCCGGTTTAAATTAAGTGTTCGGCGATTGCCGATTTATCAGGGTGGCCAAGTTTACAAGCACTAAAATGTTCTGCTATCCTTTTGGAAATCGTCCGCTCTGTCTGGCCTATATAAACCTTGTCACAACCAGAGCAGCTGAGTTTGTACACTCCATCTGCTTCCAGAGGAAACTTAGTCTTTGCAGACCTCAGTAGGTCTTGGATTTTGGTGGTGGTTCCGAAGACAGTTTTGATGTTTTCTTTTCTCAACAGCCTGGCAATTCTGTCTGTCACATTCAATTTTGGACATGTTATAGTCACAAATGATTAAAAACGTATGATTGGGAAAACGGGTCGTCAAACTAAATAGTATTGGTATGACTGGTAAATTTTGATAACTTTTTTATGATGTTCTTACCAAAGCAACTACGACAAATTCTTTACACTTCGATACCAATATTTCAGATTACAGATATTGTAACAAATCAATCGCGTCAAAGTAATTTTTAAACAAGGACGCGTTCCCTGCCCGGCGGCATGATGCTGGGCGGTGGATGAAGAATTTTCAGTTGAGTTCGAGATATGTTTCTCCGTTCGGCGACGTAAAGCTGGGCATGAGCCGAAGAAGTGCGGCGACCTGACACGGCCAATGGCCAAAGTGCAAAGTACAAAGGCGCTGGCGCTGGTGGGAGACTTTGCTGGAGTCTCGGCTAGGAGGCCCTGAGCTGCTGAACTGAACTTCGGCCTTACTAAGGCCACGCAGAGAACTCAATGACAACACGGTGAACAATATTGCCCTTGAAGTAGTTTTGCACAAAAACGGCGCTGTATAAATCATTCAAATATAATTATTATTTTTTTTATTTATTATTAATATCATGTGTTTAATTGACAATGACGATGTGAACAATGTAGAAGCAACCCGAACCAAATGACAACTAGTTGAGATTTAGAAATAAGTAGATCTAAGTATGATTAAGAGTATGTAAACTTGGCTAAACCGAATTAAAACCAAATGCATAAATAACTTACATCTCTTTATAATTAAATGTATCACCCTCGTCCCAACTTGAGTGACCCGATTTGGTGAGAATGCAGAGTGGAGAAAGAACACGACCGAAGAGGTAATGTATATAACAGAAATTTATTTAAAAATTAAATATTATTCTTAGCTAGTTACCGGAGACATATACGGATTTGTTACAATTGTCCCTGCAGCTATCTGTTTCGCCCTATATCAAGGGACTTCTCCCGAGAGTAGATATTATCACAGCTTATACATAAAGAGAAAGCTATGCTATTCATGATTAAATTCACAAATATTTAATTATGTCAGATGCTCTCAGTTCTGCCTCTCTCACGGCGCAACTCATATTAACAAATTTCTTAGCTTGTTTAACCTTAGAATGAAGTAGAACACTTCAGCTGTCATCTGTCACTATCAAATTGCTTTAAAAAATATCTGCAGAATCAAGTGATTTTCTTTTCTTGCATAATCAGGAAGCCTATACTCAAAAATACACGGGGAGTTGGTAAAGTTTTAACTACAACTATTGTTTTTATTTCGCATTTCGAAAAAAAAACAAACATTTCATTCAACATAATGACCGTACACAACAACTTTAAGCCTTTCAGATTTTGAAATATAGTGCTGTTTAATATTTTTATTTTACGTTAATATTAATTTACGCGAGAATTAATAATTACATTTTAGAAGAATAACCATGTGAATTTCGCGGGTATGTATATCAACATAACAAAAGAAAACGTGATTCACATATGAGAAGATAGAAATGCAAAAATACAAATTAAAAAAAATAATTGATTGTCTAATTGGCCAACAAATCTCTAATATTTATTATTATATTCGGATGATTTGTAAAGCGCCTTTTTCGTGCAAAATCTCCTCAAGGGCGCTGTAAGAATACATTAAACATTTCATTGATCTATGTTATTACTTACTATATATGGAGATAATATACACCACATACTTACCTGGTAGGTCACTTGAGATTAACACTTAATTAACATTAACTAAATATTTATGAATGAAATTTAGATACAGGATTTGGGACATAATTGGACTTTCTTTCAGGAATGGAATATTTAATTTAAGGGTATGATAGCTTAAAAAGGTAAGTTTTTAGTTAAGACCTGAATTCTGTTGGACTTGTTATGGATCTTAGTTCCGGAGGGAGTTTATTCCAAGCCTTCGGCCCAGATGCTCCGAAAGCTCGACCACTAAACTTAGTATACGGCTTGCGCTTAGGTTCCATCAGTCTGCCTAAAGCTGCTCTAATCGGACACACTCTCAAATTATGTAAATAAAAAACCCACATGTTATGAATAATTTTTCCGTATTAAAATAAATGAACCTGGCTTTTTATTATGTAAAATAAGTTACGTATATGTATTATAATCATATTTCAAAATGGCTGGAATAAATTATGGTAGAAATACATTTTATGTTTAAATATTTTGTTTATTTATTTATATTATAAGAAATTATGTAAATAAAAGCGACTGGTTTTTTATTATCTATATTAATGAAAATGTTAATGTTCGTTTAATCGAATTCTTAAATCACCGAAAGTTCTTCACCGATTGCTTTGAAATTTTGACACAACGTTGCAATCAAACAAGCGTGTTTTTCTATATACCTACCTATTTTATGTGCGTAAATGTCACCTGTGAAAGGAAAAAACATGCTTTTTTAATCAGTTGGATAAATAGGCATTTTTGAAATAAAGTAAAACAGCGCCATCTGCTTTTTTTAATTTTTTTTTTATTGTGTTTATTTCTTGCTAGAGCAATCCCGATGAGTAACAGAACTCATTTTAGGACAGGAGGAACTTACAATTCATATGTAGGAGGTAGTAGGAACAATTTTACAACGGTATTTTGATATCAAATATAAGTTTCACATTCAATACAGCATAAAAATTAAAAATTAAAATAATGACACGTTAAGTAGAACAAACAACAATAGAAAACAAGTACAGAAAGAAAAGAAAAAAACATGGATAAGATACAACAAGAAATGACAACACAGTTACATATTTTCATTTTTAAATGTAGTTAAAAAATATTCTTTTAAAGCATTGCTTTGCAATTTTTTACTATGGTGGATGTGTTTGTACATATCTGGAAGCGAATTATATAGTGTATAGGCAATATAGTTCAGTGATTTTAACCCATATTTTGTAGTGTGTGTTTGAGGAATGCGGATTTTATTGTTATTTCGAGTATTGTGGTTGTGGATGTCTTGATTGTAAAGTGGCTTGATGTTGGTGTGAGTTGATTTTTGGGTAATTTGTAGGATGGTGCTTGTGATTTCATATTAAGGAAGGATTGTAATTGGAAGGATACCAGAAACTGAATAGATGTCCCTAACATGAGTGTCCCATGGAAGTTCAAACACATTTCTGAGAGCTCGGTTTTGAACCACCTGCAGTTCAGCTATCAATTTCTTTGAGGCAAAACCCCAGATACAGCAGAGATAGGAAAGGTGTGAATGTACCATGGCATAGTATACTGAAGTTAGTAAAGGAATGGGTAGTAATCCTTGAAGCCTATATAGTACACCAGTTATAGGGGTAATTTTCTCTTTTATATGATTTATATGGAGATCCCACGAGAGTTGGGAATCTACGATCAGACCCAAATATTTTGTGTTCATTTTCTTTTCGAGGCAGTTGTCTCCAATTTTAAAATCGAGGCTGAAATTTTTCTTGTTACCGAAAAGTATATAATGGGTTTTTTTACGTTAAGAGTTAGTTTGTTTATTCTCAACCAGTTTGTGAGATGGGAAATATCAGCATTCATCTCCGTTTCAAGCTCCGCTAGGTTCAGTTTATTGTAAAAAATTACCGTATCGTCAGCATAAAGTTGTATGGTTCCTTTAATACCCCACTTTGTTATGTCATTGACGTAGATTAGGAATAGCAACGGTCCAAGAATTGATCCCTGTGGTACTCCACATGTTATTTTACCTAATTCACTCATTTCTCCTCCAAATTCTACTGCCGAAAAGCGATTTGATAAATAAGATCGGAAAAGCTCCAGAGGTGTACCAACAATACCCAAATGTTTCAGTTTTTCGATCAATACTTTATGATCCACCGTGTCAAACGCCTTCTTTAGATCAATAAATATTGCCGCCGTAAAATCGCCGTCATCTATATGTTTCTGCAGATTTGATATAAAATCGAAGGCTGCACATTTAGTTTTAGATCGTCGTCTGAAACCATATTGTTTTGACGTGAGAATTTTGTTGTGTTCGAGATATTTCAATAGTCTTTCTTTAATGACACATTCAAAAATTTTAGAGATAGCTGGAAGTATAGAGATTGGACGATAATTTTGGACATTTTTTTACATTCATCTTTATGTACAGGAATAATTTTTGCAATTTTTAGATTATCTGGAAATATACCCTTTGATAGAGAGAGATTTATTAAGTAAACGAGGTCATCCACCAGTTCACCCTTGCAGTTTTTGAGAAGGAGAGAGGTTACACCATCGGAACCAGCTGCTGCTTTAGACTTAAGGTTAGATATGATCCGTAAGATTTCCTTTTTATTTGTCCTGATCATGTTAAAAGATTGTTTTGCTTGAGGTTCCGTGTAGATCGTATTTACATCAGTTTTTGAGGTTTTTATGACTGATGCTAAACTTTCCCCAACTGAGAGAAAAAATGTGTTAAATGCAGTTGCAATCTCTTTTGGTCCCTTTACTTCTTTGTCATTTATGACTAGAGATTTACAAGCTATTTTTGGGTTTCGCGAGCTATTTGATAGAATGGAATTGATTGTTTTCCATGTTCGTTGTGGCTTGTTAATGTTTTCATTAATCAATTTCGTATAATATTTAGATTTAATGTATCTTCTATAGTTGGTGACAGTATTACGAGCTTTATTTTTTTCTATTGTCAAAGGAATACTTTCTTGATTTTGTTTCCAAAGTTAAAATATACTATTTCGTTTTTTAATAAGTGTATCAAGTTCAGCATCAAACCATGGAGTATTGTTCAGTTTTGTCGCCTGTATTTGTTTTTACTTTTGTTTTGCTTGAATTTATAGAATTCTGGAGATAGTCAGCGAAATTATTATAATTTTTGTTTACATCATCAGACGAATGATCAAATTTACAAGTTTTAAGGGAAGTATTTAATTTTTGATAATTTATTTTGTAAGCATTTGTGAGGTTTATTGCGGATCTGTTATTGGGAAGGTTTTTCAAGGAATTTTCATAATCCAATATAAGTATATTGTGGTCAATAAGGGGATCATCAATATTTGAAATTGTGCCGGAAACATTTGTCCTATTTGTAATGATGTGATCTATCAACGAGCTGGTGTTATTAGTTACCCTTGTGGGAAACATTGTGTTACATAGATAAAAGTTATATGATTTCAAGGTGTGAATATATCTTCGTGTAGTATCAGTGTCTTTTGAGATATCGATATTGAAATCTCCAAAAAGTAATGTGTCTTGTTTGTTATTGTTTAATATTATTTCGAAAGATTCAAAGAAATCTGTTATATTTGAGTTCGGCCTAGGGTAAAAAACATACAAATTTAGAGGTTTAATACTTTTTGACGTGACTGCAATTCCTAGAAAGGTATTTTCGCTGCAGGATTTTTCGATCTTCTTACTGTTGAGTGTATTATGCATGTAGATGGCGACTCCTCCTCCTCGGTCCATCTCGCGGGAAGCAAAGATTCCAGAATAGTCAGCAATATTGAAAAAAATTTCCTCTCCTTTACGTAGCTAGGTTTCCGTAATCACGAGAATATGTACTGTTTGTGTAATGTTTTTGGGGGTTTCTTCGATTTCGTCTATTTTGTTTCTGATGCTTCTAGCGTTCATGTACATAATACGCATACAGGAAATTATAGTAGTATATTCTTGTATACTGAAACATTTTTTTTCCTTTATGTTGCCTTTAACAGTGGCCCACGTAGTTTATTTATTTATTTATTTTTTCATGTTCTCCATGAAACGGTTATACACCAATATATCATGGAGAAGATTACAAATTAAAAGGTTAACACAGGCAGTTTTACTATTTTGTCACATGCGTTATAAGATAGTTACTGAATTGTCTGTAGGTGACATTGAAAATGTCGATGGCTAATGCAGAATCGTTAAGCAGTTGAGTTGCTCTGTTTATTGGCGCGTTCTGATAGGCAGAAGTCCTCGCTTTCGGAGCATATAAGAGTGCATGGGATCTCCCTCGAGTATAATTGTTAGGGACATAAAAGTTAACCTCTCTCAACATAGGCAGATTATGTATTGTACCAGAGATTAACTTAAAAAAGTGTTTGCCTAAAAATAGTCTACCCTTTCTCTGAAGCGCTCATCCATTAGCTTCCAGAGTGGGCACTCTGGATTGGTTGCCCGGTGGTTTCTCGTACCTCCACTGCAATTTGAACATGTTGGTTCTTATTATTTTATTTTTATTGAATGAATAGTTAATACATATCAACAAACAAGTCCTGCTAAGCCAATTGAATTGGCTTGTCAACAGGTGCTTAAAGTTAAGTTACATATACATTTTAGAAGTTATAATTTACATCTTAAATCTACAGATTCAACATTTTTCATACATATTAAAATAAAAAAAACTTTTTCCAATAGCCAATTTTTCACCATATATTTAACCTTATTCATAGACCATTGCTTTATAGTGTCAGGTAATAAATTAAATATATTCGGTATGTTGTATTTATACGTTTTCTGTCCGTATTTATTATTAAATTTCGGAACTGTTAACCCGAATTGAGTGCTGTTTTTATGTTCTAATTTCTCTTTATGCTGCGTGGTAAATATATACTGAATTATGATTTTTTGCCATAGAATAGCCTTAACAGGTAAAATTTTTGCACTCTGAAACAGCAACTGTGTATTATGTCTTTGTTGGATGTAAAAGAAACATGCGCTATTATTTTTCTATCTGCACAAACAGACTGAACCACAGCAATTAAAAATGGCATTTCATTATATACAAAAAAACATAATTTGCATAAAAAAATGAATAATTTATAAAAATACCTATAGACATAATATTTTGTCGTTTAAACGATATAATGCCTTTTTAAAAATATGTATTTATCTGGTTAAAGTTTTGTTAATTAAACATGCACGTAAAATATTTTAAATGATAAAAGGTAGTGTTCTTTTACAAGCGTAATTTTTTTTTAATTTTAATAAATTATATGCATGGAAAAAAAATATTTGTACTAAAAAAAAACTTAAAATAATGTATAAGATAAAAACCATGAAAATGCTTCATTATACATATACGTAAATTAATCTAAATACTAAAAAGGCAAGTATTTTTTTTCATTATTACAGGCGAACACATTTCTGATGTGTTTTTATGAGAGTTACTATAAATGTAAGTATGCAACACTAAACACCATGAGTGCAGGGACACTGGAGGGTCTGGAATCCGTTTAAAAATAAATTTGAGTCCTAGGTCTGCTAGCCAGTCTAGGGCCTCAGGCGCCCCCATGTGAACGTCATCAATCCCGCCGGGGAAATAATGGAGCGGGCATTCGTTGATCGCATGTATCGATTCCCCTTGGCCGGGAGACCCATCGGTATTCGGCCCCTTAAATAGCGGCATAGTTTGTAGTTGGAGGCCCACTTAATTTGGTATCCGCTTCACTCACTGCACTACCTACACGCGCGGTAACAATAACATGGTGGCATTGCGAATAGCGCGGCGGACACAACCGTAGCGTGTTGCAGTTGGCACACTACTTTATATTTTACTTATCATTTTTTTAAATCGTAGAGATACATATTAATTACAAATAAATTTACCTATCCCAGGAACATTAAATACCACCAAATAATTTTCAAACCTATTCCGTGAGTCAGTCCGCATGTCATTATGGCCAAATCCGGATTTCGATAAAGTGAATGGATGCAGTACGACTAAGAAAATGGTTTTTCTTCACTGTGAGTTAGTTATGGTCAAACGTTATTTTCGAGAACATGAATAATTGTAGTGGGAAAATAAAAATGTTTTTCTCCACTGTGGGTAAACATGTTCCTTAGCAATTCTATGTTTCGAGAACGAGAATAATTTCAGTGGAAACATGAAAAAGGTTTTTCTCAACTGTGGGTCAGCATATTCCTCTCAAGTCATTTAGATACTCCCTTAAACCTAGATTGCATGCAGTTGGCAATCTTTTCTCAGAGAATATAGATAAAAGAAGGTTATAATTGCACAGCTCCGTCACACTAATCAATATTACGCATGATTCGCTTCTGCGTGAGTCCTATATCATATTTTACTAAATCAAAACTATTTTTTTATTAAATAATTCTTAATCAATTTACAGTATAATAGTATTATAGAGTATAATCAATAATGTTAACTAAAATAATTCATACAATTAATTATCACGGCTTTTGATTTTTTAATGTTCCTCTTCTATAGAAGCTGGCGCTTGTGTCAAGAGAATTTACTCCAGATATCTTATAGGGTTATCTATCATATGTATTATTTTATTTAAAAAGAAAATTTTTTCCAAAAGTATCATTAAATCGCTGACAGCCCTGAATTACAAAAGCCAAATTGCGATACCTGCCCAGCTATACCAACGAGAATTAATTTTGAAGGTTACAATAAACTCACTACTAATTACTCTATTATAATATTTTGCTTAAAAGTCACTTTTTTATGCATATTAATATTCTGTTTAAATAAAATATACATGTTATTATAATACCTTATAATAGCTAAATAGAATTATATTTTATATTAATTACTATCTATTATCTTTAACACCCCATATCTCGATTTATGCTAGGTCATATACAAACCTACTACTCATTCAAATATTATTACATCAGTAGATATGTCTTTAAATTATGTATTTTCTCACTGCACTTCTATTAACAATATTATATCACTTGCAATACTAATTTAGTAAACACACTACATGTTCTGTAATTTATGACTCATATTCTCCTGTGTAACACTATATGGTTACAATCCGATAAATCTTTCTATTGAAAAAAAAAACATTTTATAGCGTTAAATAAATAATTGTCCTTTCCGTGAACATGAATAATTGAAGTAGGAACTTGCATAACGTTATCGGCACGTATGATCATGCGTGTGATTCTTCAAATATTTATTTCGTCAACATGAAAAGGGTTTTTCCGTGTCTCAGCTTGTGACTCGTCAAATGTCCCTTACGAGAACATGAATAACTGCAGTCAGAACATGAAAAAGGTTTTTCTCCACTGTGCGTCACCATGTGTCTCGTCAAACTATCCTTTCGAGAACATGAATAACTGCAGTCGGAACATGAAAAGGGTTTATGTCCACTGTGAGTCACCATGTGTCTTTTCAAATATCCCTTTAGAGAACTTGAATAATTGCAATGAGAACATGAAAAAGGTTTTTCTTCACTGTGAGTCAGCATGTGTCTCGACAAACTTCCCTTTCGAGAACATGAATAACTGCAGTCGGAACAAGAAAAAGATTTTTCTCCAGTATGGATACGCAAGTGATGTTCTAACTTTGACTTGTAAAAGCAGGAGTAGTTACAATAGGTACAAGATAATCGTTTTTTCACATGATGAGTCTTGAGATCTGTCGATAAGTCTGAAAAAAATTACGAATCAAACTTAATAAGTGCAACTGATTCATAGAACTATTAGATTATGAAATAAAAGAATATAAATTTTTTTATAACATTAATTTTACCTGTTGTCTGTGTACTTCTTTGAAAGCGATCTAAGCATTCCTTTTTGACATCCGGAAGGTCAATGTCAATTTCCGTATAAGTAATTATCCCTCCGTCTTCTTCTAGGGATCCTGGTTCTGAGTTGATGGGTACAGTTTCCAAATAAATGTTACCTGGAGAAACAGAAAAACAATATGCAAGTATGATATACGTTGATATGCTAAGACTAATGTGAGGTTCGAGTATCTGAATACTCGCAGGAAGGTTTACCACATTAAATGTACAACCAAGGGCAAATTATAATCAAAAAGAATGTTTTAGCGGAGGTATGAAAAATTCAAAGTGACCAGGCGTGAATCAAATGAATTTTTGAAAACATGCAAAACTATTTAGCCCTGTATTTGCACACTTCATAAACTAATCATTGATTCAAGCAACATTTCTGAAGAACTAAAATACAGTGTTGTGAAATTTATTTTAAAAACAGAGAATTACTCCATACGGGCTTAAAATGTCGGGATTTATAACTAGGCTAACCAAAAATTCAAACAATGTTAAGTGGATTAAACTGTTATCTTTTGCCTACGTAAGAAGTCAACTTGAGTAAAATTCTGGAACCCACATTATAATATACATAAATGTACAAGCTGTTGAAAGATTACAAAACAAATTCTTACGTTTTATTAATTTTAACCACTCGGAACATTAGAACGTCAAAAGACGTAAATATGATAATAGCGGTCAAGACATTAGTACGTCTTTTCACGTAAACGCGCGAGATTTTACAAAAATCGATTTATTTCCATCACTAGTATACGGATTGCCATGATTTGAAAAACAGAGTATCGATAATGAATAACGCTACGCGTCTGTATTCAAGAATATCTATGGAATATAGAGGTGCATTATCTAAGTCGATTGAATCTGTCATCTTGTTCGTTCATAATTTATTGCGTTTCTAAATAATTTATTAAAAATATTTTAGTTTGGACGGTTAATATTTTGAGGTGACTAATAGTTTTTAATTATATTTCTTCAATATATAAAGTGTTATTTCTTTATGATACTCAGAAAAAAGTACATTTTTCACAGCTTTGAAATAATGGTCAGCGATTTTCACATATTTTTGACGTTTTCAGAAAATGTATATTTAGAAACGCAAATATTTACGTAAAACAAAACAATACGATAGTGAATTTCATAATCTTTCCAAAACATTTTTTAGAATGAGGCGACGTTTCCCAAAACGTGAGTTATGAAGCTTTTAACAAAACTCGTGAATAACACAAAAATTTTCGCGTTTTGACAGTTCGCAAAGGAACACAAAGTAAATAAAAGTCTTTTTCTGAGAGGAAAATGGGTATTCTAGCAATTATGTTGAACTAACACACATGGTAAAATTATATGAATATGCTCAAATTGTCAGACAGAACAATTTTTCCTGACTTGGTATTTCTATTTTTTTTATTTTTTTTTTTATTGAATAAATATTTAATACATATCAACAAACAAGTCCTGCTAAGCCAATTGAATTGGCTTGTCAACAGGTGCTTAAAGTTTAGTTTCATATACATTTTTATAAATTATAATTTACATCTTATATCTACAGAATCAACAATTTTTTCATACAATTTTTCATACATATTAAAGTAAATATTTTTTTTCCGATGGCCAATTTTTCACCATATATTTAACCTTATTCATAGATTTACATTTCTTTATAGTGTCAGGTAATAAATTAAATATCTTCGGTATGTTGTATTCAAACGTTCTCTGTCCGTATTTATTATTAAATTTCGGAACTATTAACCCGTCATTGCGCGCGAATCTAGTACTGTATTTATGTTCTAAGTTTTCTTTATGCTGCGGGATAAATATATACTGAATTATGATTTTTTGCCACAGAATAGCCTTAACAGGTAAAATTTTGGCACTCTGAAACAGCAACGGTGTATTCTGTCTCTGTTTAAAAATATTAGGGACGACTAGTAATTTTACAATTGCGTTTTGTACAACTTGGACTTGTTTCAGATTGGTTATACTAGTTTTTCCCCATATGGTTGATCCATATCTTATAATAGATTCTGCCATTGACATATAAATTATTTTAAGTGTTTCAATTGATAGGAAAACATTTAATGTGTACATTCTGCCAGCAATTGATCTGAGTCTTTTACGGGTTTTTTAAATATGTTTGTCCCATTTGAAAAAGCAATCTACTGTAACACCAAGATAGACATATTCTGTAACAAATTCTAAGCTTTCACATTTACAATTAGTCGGGATATTTTTATGGATGCAATTAAAATTATGAGAAATAATATTAGGATTAAATTGAAATCTGGCATTAGGTGATCTTATATGCATAACTTTGGTTTTTTTAGCATTTATTAATAGTCCTGCATCATGTGACCATTTACAGAGTTGATTAAAGTCAATTTGCATGAGTTCAATTGCAATTTTTAGATCTTTATGTGATATGACCAATGCCGTATCATCTGCAAATGCAAAATGTTTAACAAAAGAGAAAAGTTTTTTCATTATAGTTACATAAATTATATATAGTGTAGTGCAGATACATTCTTTGTTTTACTAAAAGTATTATTTGTTTTGGTACATATTTTTCTATTTCTAAGATAATATTTAAAAAAATTTAACACATTTCCTCTTATTCCAATTTTTTCTAAGGTTTCTAGCAGTTTTTTAGAGTTAATTGTGTCAAAAGCTTTAGAGTTATCGATAAATAACACAATAACATGTAATTTATTAATTAATTGATTATTTATGTAATTAGAAAAATCTTGTTGTAATTTTTCAGTATTTTTTTTTTTCTTTGAAAGCCATATTGATTTGGATCTATGATAGAGAATTTTTCAATGTAATTATTTAATTTATTTGATAAAAAATTTTCGAGAATTTTTTCTAACGCAGGTAGTATACTAATAGGCCTATAATTTCCCAGTTCAATGTGTTTTCCACCTTTAAATATTGGTCTCGTAATGCTACATTTAAATTCTTGTGGAATTTTTGCTTGCTTTATTATCGTATTGATTAGATGAGTAATTATTGGCCCAAGAGTTTTATATTTCTTTTTAAATCAAACCTTCTTATATTGTCAATACCTGTGCTTTTAGAGTTTTTCATTTTTTTTAACAATGTTTTCAATATCAGTTATAGTAGCTCTTGGTATAAATAAACTGTGAGGCAGTTCTTCCAGTACAATATTAGTAGCTTTGTGATTGCATTTATGTAACATGTTGCTGATGCTATCCGAGAAGTAATTCACAAAATCATTTGACACAGAATCCTCAGTTCTATCTTTTAACATATATCGTGTTATTGTTTCATCACAATCGTTTTTGGGTTTACGTCCTAAAATATTATTTATCTCATCCCAGGTTTTTTTTGTATCATTAAAACAGTTTTTAAATTTATTATTATAGTAGTTAGTTTTATCTTTATTAAAAAGTTTATTGACAAGGTTTCGTGATTTTTTGTATTCTGTTTCATATGTTTTGTTTGTTGGTGTACATTTCCATTTTTTATATTGTTTATCCCTTTTATTTATTTGACATAATAATTCACTGCTTACCCATTCATTTATTGCATAAGATGGTGTTTTCGGTTTTTGCACTATCGTTTTAGAACTACTCTTGTAAAATTTATTAAATAAAGATTTTATTTTTTCATATAATGAAATACAATCCTTCTCCTCTATAAGTTTACTCCAGTTATAATCTCCGATATGTCTATAAATATCCTTTTGTGAGATGATTTGAATATACTTATTTGCAAAGTCTACCTGACGTTTATGATATTTTATATTAATAGCAGTGATAAAATGATCGGCAATATTATTTTCACAGACGCAAGCTGTTATTTTCTTGCCTCTAAATTTAGCAAATATATGGTCAATACACGTGCGAGTAATTTGTCCATTTAATACAGCTTCTCTGGTTCTACATTGATGCATTTAGTTAAATAATGGTTAGTAAGTAAGTTTTCATACGAAGTTACAATATTATCTTGTTCATCAAGCAAATTAAGATTTATATCTCCAAGTAAGATAATATTTTCCTTACTATAATTTGTCTCAAGATATGATGATAATTCCGTCAGAAATGAAGATTTACTGAAATTAGGAGGTCTATAGATGGCTATTATATTGACTTTAGTTTTGTCCTGGAGTATGAGCTTTCCTGATATATTTTCAAAATGTATTGATTTTAATGTTTTTAGTCTAAATTCAAATTTGTTTCTTATATACAATATAATACCTCCACCTGACTTATCAGTCCTGCAGTAGTTATATGCATTATATCCAGGAATATTGTAAATACACATACTTTCAGTTTGAACAGATGTTTCACATAGCATCAGAATGTCAATATGCTTCAAACAATTAAGTAAATATATATGCAATACATCCCAATATTTTTGTATAGATCTTATATTACATATTACAGATTTTTCAAAGGCATTTAACAAAGTAAATCACGACTCTTCTTATGCCAAATATTCGCAAAACTATTTAATAGGAAAAAATAAAACTCAAAATGCCTTACAAGATGTAGACATTTTCAAGTGTAACTTGAAAACATATAAAATGCAACATACTAAACTGATAACTTAATTTTTTAATTTGTGTAATAATCCTATCATCTTAGTTTATTTAATTGTTTTTATTATAATCATGCGAAAACTCTATTACTACTAACTGCTTTTAATTGTTTTTTATATTATTTTGTGATTCCTTATAATGTTTATACTTTATATTTATTTTTCATTAATAAATATATTGCATAGGTGCAAATAATGAATCAACGACTAGAATTAATGGAAAATTATTCATTAAATTAATACTAACCATACTTTTAATAAATATACACGAGTCCAAAAAAAATAAAATAGGAATACGAATACAAAAAATAAAATAGGAATACGCCTTAATAATTTAGAAGCATTAGAATTAGTAAAATCAAATAAAAATAAAAGTAATTCCCCAATTTTAAATAAACAGTTAAAACTAACAACCAGTCCAATTTTAAAGTTGTTCCCTTTCTCCCTAACCCCCACCCTTCCCTTACCCCTCTACCTACCTGTCTCTGACGCCCCCCACCCCTTCTCTGAAATACATTTTTTTTCTGTTTCCCTCAAAAGATTTCTCTGTACTATATTTAGTATATATATTTATTGTCCTGAAGAAGGTTGGGAACAACCGAAACCGGTGGACATAAATAATAAAATAAAGTGGTTTAAAACAAAAAATCTTTTTCATTTTGTATATTGTCAAGCCACAAAGTGTTTGCTTTCTTCGACATAAAAAATAAATAAAAATATCAGTAAGAATTGAAAATAAAATGTAATAAACTAATCGAAAACTTTGATAATTTTCTATAACATGTATTCAAAAATACAAAGATAGTCTAACGAACTGCTTAAATGGGTAAACACTGTAGTACTACTGTTATTATTAAAGTCAACAAGACAAAATTGATATGACATTCATTTTTGGAAGAAAGGTTATTTTTACCGTTTTCTACTTTGTGTTTGCATTATTTATTTGCAACACTTTATATTTATGTAAACAACCTACGTGTTTCGTAGGCGATGTAATAGGTCATCTTTAATCCCTGAATGCATACTGTAATAATTAATTTAAGCCTTTGGTTTACAGAAAAAACATTATGAAATTCTGGAGGTAAAAAATCATAAATTACATTATCAAACGTTTCAATGATGTAGAAGTTCTGCTCTTTGCTGATCACATCAAATTAAACCAAAAAACATCCAATATTAACGACAACCTAATTTTACAGTAAGAATATCGACAAATTACCCAATTGGTGTATCGCTGACAACTTATCCCTCAACGTCGATAAATGTAAGACAATAACATTTTGTCTGCTGTAAATACTGACTCCATGGCGGCAGTATTTACTTTACTAGTTTTTGTTCAGAATGTTTTATTGGTAGGCGAAGTCCTCGTTTACGTATTTTATTTAGTCATTGGGTGACGCCATGAACAAGTATGCGTCCCGTCCGCGAAACATTCTAAAACATTTGAAAGTGACATTCAAAATTTTCTTGCTTTTGCAATACTACTTACTGGCTGTCGGAGTAGTCTCAGAATACTGCAAGCATTCCTTCTTTACATCCTGGTGGTCGAAATCTATAACCGTATACGGCATTTCACTTCCACCCTCTTCCTGGGTCCCTGGTTCCACTTTGATGAAAGCGCTCTCTGGGTCGGGAAGATCCATTGTTTTCTGTGATAGCGTTCTGTTATATAACGGACATTGAACCCAGTTCAATATACATATGTACTGAAACAACGATTGAAAACAGTTAAAATCGTTTTGAGAGAACCTTCTATTTGGAACATATTATAACATGTTATTCTGGCGGATATATTTATAAAGAATATTAAGGAATACATTTGACAGGATTCGTATGAGTAACCAACAAAAAACTTGTTGACAGCGCTATAAGGTTGCAAATTCACATCAGCCGAGCTGTAAGGGGGTGACAGATTACATCATAACTCCATATTGCTCGCCATACAATCCCATACAGGCCTGTCACACATAAGTGTGGACGTAGCGAGGATATACGCCGTGATCTGCTAGCCAGGCATTATTTTAAAATAATGCGACCCCCTCTCCTACCAACCGCATGAGAAGGGGCCTGAAAAAGTAACGAAGAGCCGTAATTACAAAGTGACAGCTCCCATACATGAAATGACATTCCGCGGCAGTCCCCCAATTGATTTGACATACTTTCCTAAGGAAGATTTTAGCGTAATGTATCAGCACAACATATAATACGTCCATGCCACGCCCAATGTATGCGCACACAATGTGTCTCAGACCTTATGAGCAGCTAAAAACGTGACATAAGTGTAGAAATGTCAAAATAATGTGGACGTAGTTTACTTGGGTCGAACCAGTTGTGAATAATACAACAACCTCTCGGTGTCTTATATTGACATTTGGTAAACGCAACAAAAACTATGCTATAATAATGGAATCATTATATGAAATTATTTAATGAAGTGGAAATATAAATAAAAGATGTAAACGTTTAATATGTACCTACTAATTATTTAAGAAACACTTTTGGTTGGTAGATTATACTGAAAAGTAAGGTTTTCAGTTCCTGGAATTGAATTTTAATAGATATTTGGTTATAATTAAAATCGGGTGTTCACTAGGCGGCCATTGATACTGATGTGAAAGTTTTAGGGTTAGTGTTTTACCTCCCTTATTTAAACCAAAATAAATACCTATGATCCTAAAATAGTAGATATTCCATCACAGTGATTCAAAGCAAAGAGATATATATATATAAGTTTTATTTGAATTGGTTCATTATTAATACAGATATTTGCTAACCAATTATTTTAAGTCATATGTCAAAAAGTTGACTCTTTTTCACATGTAAAATGGTGTAAAGCCTTCGTCACACAATAAAAATTTAGTAATTTAGTTGTATAATTAATTAATTTGTTTACTTTTACCAAATTTGTGCAGAAACAGCTGTCGTCCAGGGAAAGGGATCACTCCACGACCCAATAATTATTTTCAAATTTTATATTAGTGCAATATTTAACAAAATTTAAACATTTAAGTACTTACATTAAATGTTTTCAATTTAAAATATATAGAGTGGTGCTGACTGCAAGAGGAGGCAGAGGAAGAGGGAGAGGTGGGGTACGAGCTGGTGCCGGACTACCTGCACGTGGACGTCAACGCAGAGCTGCAATTGCAGCCTCGTCTGGAGTGTTAGTATTTTTTAATGTTTTTTTATGAAAGTACTTTGCTGTGGCCGTTGAACTCATCATATATTTGTATTTATTTAAACAGCGACCCTGCTTTGCTACTGGTGCGAGAGGATCGCGTCAAGGCCCTAAAGGCTGTTAGGGCCCTGCCTGCTTCCTTCCGGCTAGAGCTGGAAAGCCGAAAATTCAAGAAGCAGGCGGCGCGCATTTTGCTCCCTACCGCACCTCCAAGAAAAACTAAACAAAAGTAAGTAATCGTATTTAGATGCTTGATACAATATTATTGTTTTTTTCCTGACAGCGTTCCACTCTTACAGTGAGAGTTGGTAAGATCAGCGCTCTGTGCATTTGGCACATTCAGTGCATATTTTACAGAGTTCTAATTTTATTGTTTATTTACATACTGTACTTACTGTTTCACACGTGAATGAGAACAATTTATATGATTTATGTAAATGTTTTCAGAATTCCATCTCCGGAGAGAACAACGTGTCCCTTTTCACAAGGGACGCCTTCACCGTTGCCACGATCCGTACCACCACCGCACAGACCCAATCAACGGCTCCCAATGCACCAATTATGCCTATCCGTGCAGCATCTCCCGAGCCGTTACCTGGGACATCGCGGAGTGGGGAACTCTTCTCTCCGGAGGCCGGCTATCACAGCGAGCTGTGGGTGGACGTGCCATTCTACGAAGAATTGTCGGCGTTTGGGAACGGTGAGTTTATTTTTTGAAATGTCATACCAGGGGCTCAATATAAAATCAATTATCTATATTTTATATCGATATCCCTAGCACAGTTGCACTGTTGGTATATTGGCAGGAAATAAGCATAGTACTTAAAAATTCCACATAACAAACATTCAAAATGTATTGTTGTTATGACGTGGATGCAACATTACACAACTTTTTTTTCTGTAACGGGTATTGCAGAGTGAGAAATAAGACATGCCGAACTTCTTTGCGAGGGTTACATTTGATTCACCGGCTTCTAAACGGTGTAATACAGCATTTTTTTCTTAAATTGAAAAAACACTTTCGCTTCACGGGACTCATTGTGTCGAGCTTCCTTGTCAAAAGCGAGGCTGTATTGGTAGGTGGGTTTTGTAACCGGACAAATTATCATTAAAATAGGTCGCTTTACGTAGTTGGTCACTTTAAACGGATACGTTTTCCTACTAAAAGCTATGAAACCTTACTAGAGCTTACATTATCGTCACTTAAAACAGTAGACCGTTAAATGCAAAGTCATTATATCCAAATTCTACTGTAAATTTGTGTTTTCTTTTATTCCAGAGTCAGACATGGGCAGAAACAGTAACGTGGACGAGGCAGCTGTACTAGAAGAGTCTGTACTTGGAAACCGTGAGTTATAAAACTAACTAACTTACCTTCACGCCATTTCGGTAGGCAGAGAGGATGAACCACCATGCAACTCGATCTTGGCACACACACTCTTTTCTTCATTCCATACCTACCTGACTGTGCTATTCTGACTCCTGACATTGCCCGCCTCAAGTATTTGATTAACTTTTTATTTATTTTTTTATATGAATACCTCACAAGAGCCTCAGCTGGAGCCAGTGAGACTATGGCATCCCCAATCGGGGTATGTTGTGAGGCTGAAGGTAGCGGGGAGGGGAAGGAGGTTTGGAAGAGGGAGGTGGAAAAGTACCTGGCTATTCAGAACTGGTCACCAAACACGGCTAAAGCCATTTCAAGCAACGTTTCAATTCTGAATGGGGTCTTACACCAGGGCGATACTATGGGTATCTTCCACTCTGGAACGTGCCGCAAATATAATATATATTATTTTAAATGAATTTTGTGTGAAAATAACACTAATTATTCAAATATAATTTATTTGATTTGATCCCGCGACCATCGTATTGCGAGTCATAAGCCGTACCAGAGGCAGTGGGTTATCGTAATATAGACACATTAAATTAATTTGGGTTTTCTGTTGTTTCAGAAATGGATATGGACAGATCGAGCGACGAGGATGACGAAGCGAGCGACGTCAACCACGAAGAGAGCGATGAGGATACCTTCTGCATGCCACCAATACCTTATCATAATATTATCAACGTTTCACCTAACTCCGCTATGGCCATAGACTTTAGTAGACAAGACCAGGTAGATAGTGAGGCAATGCGTTCGATTCTGCCGCCTGAAGGTTACTTTTTCGATTGGTCTAATGATATCTTACGTTTTACTGGGATAAGGGAGACTTTCACAGGCACGCCAGGACCAACTTTCAATACCGACGAAATGGGCAAACCTGTGGATGCCTTTCTTAAAATCTTTGATGCAGATTTCGTTGAACTGATCGCGAGAGAGACCAACAGGTATGCAGATCAATGGATTGCGAAAAAACAATTTAAGCGTCATGCGCGTACCAATAAATGGGCTCCCACGAATAAAGAGGAAATGTATGTATTCTTGGCAATTTTAATGTATCAAGGTATTAGTCCCCTTCCTGTTGAAAAAGACTACTTCTATTCAAAAAAACTCACCGCCATGCCTTATTTCAGCCGAGCCATGGATTATAATCGTTTTCTTCTAATTAAAAAGTTCCTTCACTTCACCAACAATGAAAGTCTTTCTTCTGATGCACCATTATCTGTGCGAAGGTTACAAAAGATTCAGCCCGTCTTGGACCACCTCTCAAATAAGTTTGAGACTTAATACCTGCCCGAGCAAGACATCTCTCTGGATGAATCCTTACTCTGCTATAAAGGCCGTTTGGGATTCGTCCAGATGATCAAAACCAAAGCGGCCAGTGCGGGTATAAAGTCTTACGAGCTTTGTGAGTCCAAGTCTGGCTATCTTTGGAAATTCCAAATTTATACGGGAAAGACCATTTCCAGACAGGCTGAATCGACAAATCCAGATCAGGAAGATATGACTGAAGACATAACGGAAGATATGACGGACGACATGATACAGGCCAACTTTTTGGGTGCTCACAATATCTGCCCAGTTGGGGCCACTGCAAAGATAGTATACGACCTGGCCAGCCCTCTGTTTAACAAGGGGTATACATTAATAATGGACAATTTTTATAATAGTCCATTATTGGCACGATGCCTCAAAAGAAATGGGATGGACTGCATGGGCACATTGCGGTTAAACCGATAATTTGTGCCCTCTGCATTTAAGTCCCATCTCCGGACCAAACTGAGGGAAGGTGAGGTTGTATACTCGAACTGCGGGGACCTCAATGTAATGGTTTGGTTGGACAAAAACCTGGTAAGTATGTTGTCCACCTACCATAAGGCAGAAATCGGGGCAGTTGAAAAGTTTGGTACCTGGACTTACAAACCTCAACTCGTACTAGACTATAACAAGGTAATGGGGGGGGGTTGACCGAAAAGATCAGCTTTTGTCAGACTTCCCCATTGAACGACAGCGAAACCTGGTCTGGTACAAGAAGCTTTTCAGGAGACTACTAAGCGTTTCGGTGCAGAATGCGTATATATTGTACGGCTCAAAGCTCCGCAAGGAAAATAAACGCATTTTGTACCGAAACTTCAGGAGTGAGGTTGCGGATAAACTCCTTCTGCTGTTCTGTCGTAGTCAAATTGACACGACTGTGCGGACCATTGGCCTAATAGCTGAAGGAAAGACTCTGCGACCTATCCTGAAAGGCAACCACTTCGTGGTCCGTAGCGGGAAAAAGGTGAAATGTGCGTGGTGCAACATAAATAACATTTTCAAAAGGACCCTTACAACGTGTGATGTGTGTGATGTGGCATTATGCTATGATTGCATGAAGCCATATCACACAACAATATAGATTTGCTGAGGGTTTTTTTTATTTCATTTTTTCTTTTTTGGTTTTTTAGTTTTGAAATTCTAATTTATAAATTTAATTAAATTTGTTTGAACATCAATTATGATGGCCTGGATGGCTGGACTTAACCATTTCTTTCCGCATACTCACGTCTCATGTTATGTTGTCCTCAAAGGTTCTATATGATAAGGTTCGGTGGACACTCAATATGTATATTTCAATTCTGATCATTGAAATATGTATGTTAACAAATGCACAGGTATTCTCATTTTTCCCTGTTTATTGTACACATTAAATAACTCGTTATATTTTTATGTCTTAATTATATTTTGTCAATTTTTCTGTAAAGAGGCTTTTACAGATCTAGTCACTAAACATAACTAAGCCAATTCAAGCAATGTTCAATTCTGAATGGTGGTCCCTCACCAGAGCGATACTCAGAATCTCACTCTATAGCGAGGCACAATGATATTATTATGTATTGATTTTCTTAAATTATGAATAAACCAATAAACTGAATACATTTTTATTATGACAAAGTGTGTAAACAATGTTTAAATCAATATACTGCTCTTTTATTGTAACCATACAACTGTAATATTGATTTAAAAGGATATTAGGGCTTAATAAATAAATCAATTATTGGTTCCATCAATTATTTTCCCTCCCTCATTTTTTTTCGATACCTTTGCGGTTAGATACAAAATTATCACTATGATTTTATTTGCCATTCTACGGTCATACAAAGGTTTGATATATATATACAAATTTATCATCATTTTACATATTCCGATTTACCCTATGTAGATTGACCTTAATGTAGCTGTCAGAAGTGATTTTTCGTCAAATATTGGTGAATTTCATCAACTTTCAAAGTATCCCCCTGAAATATTGGCAATGTTTATATCTATGATATATATCTCATTTTAAGCCTTATTTCCTCGTTTTGCACGTTATATAAAAACATGGTTACAAATCTCCCGTTCTAATTTACAATTATTTAAAAAGTAGCACCATGATTTTGACATCGTGAAATAGGCTCTCTGTATAATTCATCAAATGAATAAAATAAAGCCAACACGGCGACTATGCTTATTAATAATTGTAGACAGTTAATGTATCTTCCTAACGTTGTACCAGTTTTTGTGGTAAATTTATTATATAGTATAATACAGTGATTTCAAGTTTGACACGTCACACACTCAAATTTTAAAAAATTATTTTCTAACCAAACTTTTGAAGAGAGCATAACGTACAAAAAAATATTTTATTATATTCTTGCATCTGTGGTTATCAAACAGGCCATAGAGAACATAAAAACGTAGAAAATATTCTATAAAGATATTTAAAACTGCCACTGGCGGCAATTTCAAATCACAAAAACGCTAATTTCGCGCATTTATAAAGTTTAAGATTTTTTAATAATTTATCTATCAATTCTAAAAATATAGAATAATTATTTAAATATAGGTGAATTCATTGGCGGTATAGCACTACAATCAGTTTTATGTTTCCGTATTAAAATTCGGAGGTTTGACTTTTTTAATGTTGGCGGAAAATATTCCAAATCGTCGCCAAAAAACCGCGAGCAATCGGAGAAAAAAAGTTTTTGTCGCGCGATCGTTCGAGTGGCTAATAGGCTTATACGTATAAGACGCCTATTATTTGTGCGGCAAATAAATTGCCCATGGTTAACTTATTTGACGCAGATGATTAACTTTTGCAAAAGTTGTTAGGGCCTATGCAATGTTGACATTAGTATAAAATTACAAGTGTGGTTATAATCCAGTGTGATATGTATTAAAATTGTGAAATGAGATATAGCTGCAGGGGCTTTAATTAATTTGGCACTTTGAGCACGGTCTTCTTTAGACTAACACGACATGAGGATGTGTTACGAGCCAGCTTAGCAGAGAGATTCCGTATTGGGAAAATTTGGTTACAGTCAAATTATATTCTACTAAAGATATTTGACGTTTTTAAAGTGTGTTAAAGTAGTAGATAGTCATGATAAAACTTGATTACGTTCTTCATACCATCGTTTGCTGAGAATTTAAATAATTTGGGAATAAAGCTATCCGTCCGATCTCTACTGGATGTTTATAAAATGTCAAATATTTTGTTTTACTGATATTAAGTGTGGTGAGTCAAGATGTGGTTCTTCAGATACTGCTTTCGAGAACATAAATATTTGCAATAGGAACATGAAAAAGGTTTTTCTCCAGCGTGAGTCAGCATGTGGCTCGTCAGACTGCTCTTTTGAGAAAATGAAGCGTTGCACAAAGAACACGAAAAAGGTTTTTGAGCACTGTGAGTTCGCATGTGTACCGTCAAACTTCCCTTTAAAGTACACGAATAGTTGCACTCTGAGCATTTAAAGGTTTTTCTCCAGTGTGAACCAGCATGTGGCTGGTCAGACTTCTCTTTTGAGGAAATGAATAGTTGCCTAAGGAACATGAATAAGGTTTTTCTCCACTGTGAGATCATTAATCATTAATTAAATATTCTGATAAAAATGTAATGGCGGACGCAATGAAATGTTTGCTGGTTTAACTTTAGGTATGGATATAGTATATAATGAGTTATCCGAAGATTGTCGACAATTCTCTCAACCGATTTCAAATGTTGACTTCAAGGTCAACATAGTCACAGTTCTTATATCCTTATTTCCAAATATGCGTTTTGCATACGATTTCATTGTTTTGACAGAATATTCTGAACACATTCAAACAATAGTTCCGTTAAAACTATGTTATTTTTCAGGTTTATTTCATTGGGCTTGTACTAATTATCAAATTCTTCCACAGCAGTGCTATGGATCTACAAAATCCGGATACAGTTTCCATAAAGACGGAACCAGGGCCCCAAGAAGACGGCGGAGGTGAAATACCGTATACGGAAATGGATTTTGATGTCCTAGATGTAAAGATGGAATGTTGGAATAGTGCGGAGGCTTCTCGGACTGCCAGTTAGTTGCATAGCATATGTAAAAAAAAAAAAAAATTTCGCAATCCCAGTTCGTTTTGAATCGTCATGCAGGCAGGACATATGCTTGTTCACAACGTCCTCTCTTACCGTACATACATATATTTGGCATTTTCATATAAAATGTGCCGGAAACAGCCAAACTACATCACGCTTTCAACTTGATGAATTGTTTTTGTGATTTCCGCACTAAAGTCAATACTGCTCCCCACCATGTGGAGAGTATTTGTGATGCTGATGGTAGAATGGATGGAAGGAGGTAGAGAAGTGGAACCTGAGAAGCAACTGGCTTTTCAGATGTGGTCACTTAACACGGCCACGTTTCATTTGAGAATTGTATTCATAGGAATATATCTATAAAGATTTTGAATATATTTGGAGTTATATTTTATCCGTTTTTTATGTGTGTTAAACCAGGCGATACTGAGCGTATCTCAAGAAAGTTAAAAGTGGGATTAACTAGGCGGAAGGTGCTCAAAGGCAACCGGTTTTCTTTTCTTGAAGCATCGGTTCCTGTAGCAGACATCTTGGGTCATTCATATTTCTTAAATTTACCTTAAATTCTCTTATCAAAATTCACGCTTGTACATTGTTAATCGATGCTACCTTCAATCTTAAAAAAAAACCTTATATTTTAATTCGATGTTCAACATACTTATTATTTTCCTAGGCAGCTTTAATGTGGAGAGTGATACCATCAAGGCAGAACTAGGACCCCGAGAAGAAGATGAAGAGAGATTTCCTTACATGGAAATCGACATATACCTGCCAGATGTTAAAAAGGACTGCTTAGAAAACTTTGAAAGAATTACCCATACACCAGGTAAAACCGATGTAAAACCACAGACTCAAAGTGGAGAAAAAACTTTTTCGTGTTGTTTGTGCAGTGCTTCATTTTCTCAAAAGAGCAGTCTGACGAGCCACATGCTGACTCACACTGGAGAAAAACCTTTTTCATGTTCCGAGTGCAACTATTCGTCTACTATAAAGAGAAACTTGACGGTACACATGCGAATTCACAGTGGAGAAAAACCTTTTTCATGTTCCGAGTGCAGCTATTCATGTACTCAAAAGAGCAGCCTGACGAATCACATGCTGATTCACACTGGAGAAAAACCTTTTAAATGCTCAGAGTGCAACTACTCGTGTACTTTAAAGGGAAGTTTAACGGTACACATGCGAACTCACAGAGGAGAAAAACCTTTTTCGTGTTCTTTGTGCAACGCTTCATTTTCTCAAAAGAGCATTCTGACGAGCCACATGCTGACTCACACTGGAGAAAAACCTTTTTCATGTTCCGAGTGCAACTATTCGTCTACTATAAAGACAAACTTGACGGTACACATGCGAATTCACAGTGGAGAAAAACCTTTTTCATGTTCCGAGTGCTACTATTCGTCTACTTTAAAGAGAAACTTGACGGTACACATGCGAATTCACAGTGGAGAAAAACCTTTTTCATGTTCCGAGTGCAACTATTCATGTACTCAAAAGAGCAGCCTGACGAATCACATGCTGATTCACACTGGAGAAAAACCTTTTAAATGCTCAGAGTGCAACTACTCGTGTACTTTAAAGGGAAGGTTAACGGTACACATGCGAACTCACAGAGGAGAAAAACCTTTTTCGTGTTCTTTGTGCAACGCTTCATTTTCTCAAAAGAGCATTCTGACGAGCCACATGCTGACTCACACTCGAGAAAAACCTTTTAAATGCTCAGAGTGCAACTACTCGTGTACTTTAAAGGGAAGGTTAACGGTACACATGCGAACTCACAGAGGAGAAAAACCTTTTTCGTGTTCTTTGTGCAACGCTTCATTTTCTCAAAAGAGCATTCTGACGAGCCACATGCTGACTCACACTGGAGAAAAACCTTTTTCATGTTCCGAGTGCAACTATTCGTGTACTATAAAGCGAAACTTGACGGTACACATGCGAATTCACAGTGGAGAAAAACCTTTTTCATGTTCCGAGTGCAGCTATTCATGTAGTCAAAAGAGCAGCCTGACGAACCACATGCTGATTCACACTGGAGAAAAACCTTTTAAATGCTTAGAGTGCAACTATTCGTGTACTTTAAAGAGAAGTTTAACGGTACACATGCGAACTCACAGAGGAGAAAAACCTTTTTCGTGTTCTTTGTGCAACGCTTCATTTTCTCAAAAGAATGCTCTGACGAGCCACATGCTGACTCACACTGGAGAAAAACCTTTTTCATGTTCTGAGTGCAACTATTCGTGTACTACAAAGGGAAACTTGACGGTACACAAGCGAACACACAGTGGAGAAAAACCCTTTTTTATGTTCCGTGTGTAATTATTCATTTTCTGAAAGTGGCAGGCTAAAGAGACATATGCTGATTCACAGTTTCGAAGAACCTTTTTCATGTTATTTGTACAATTATTCATGTACTATAAAGTCAAACTTGACGGTACATATGCGATCTCACAGTGGAGAAAAACCTTATTCATGTTCCTTAGGCAACTATTCATTTCCTCAAAAGAGAAGTCTGACCAGCCACATGCTGGTTCACACTGGAGAAAAACCTTTAAATGCTCAGAGTGCAACTATTCGTGTACTTTAAAGGGAAGTTTGACGGTACACATGCGAACTCACAGTGCTCAAAAACCTTTTTCGTGTTCTTTGTGCAACGCTTCATTTTCTCAAAAGAGCAGTCTGACGAGCCACATGCTGACTCACGCTGGAGAAAAACCTTTTTCATGTTCCTATTGCAAATATTTATGTTCTCGAAAGCAGTATCTGAAGAACCACATCTTGACTCACCACACTTAATATCAGTAAAACAAAATATTTGACATTTTATAAACATCCAGTAGAGATCGGACGGATAGCTTTATTCCCAAATTATTTAAATTCTCAGCAAACGATGGTATGAAGAACGTAATCAAGTTTTATCATGACTATCTACTACTTTAACACACTTTAAAAACGTCAAATATCTTTAGTAGAATATAATTTGACTGTAACCAAATTTTCCCAATACGGAATCGGTAATATAGATATATACCTATGTAGATCGTTTGAGAAATTATTTTTTAAAGATTGGGATAATCAAGGGTATTTTCCATTAGTTGCCCTAAAACTGGATTACAGGATGTTTCCCGATATACTTTTAGTGAATTCGTAATCGTGAATATATTTTGGTTTCTCGTTATAGTATAACATCCGTGGTTTTTTATTTGTTCGCTTATTTCTTCTAAGCTATCCATCGAAGTTTGATAGGATTTTCACTAACATGTAGAGAATTTTTTACGGAAGTATATGTTATATATGTATACGGATATTATATTTATTTCTTTGTACGTATACGTACATAGATATATATATATTTTTTTTTATTTTTTTTTTATTAATCTTAAGTTAGCTCACATCTTCGTGTGTGCGAATAGTTTTATAAACATATAAACATGTACATTGTTTGGCAAACATAATTTTTCTTTAAATATTTCAATAAAGTCACAAAAAAAAGAAACATTAATAATTGAGATAGACATATTTTCTTAATTCATTTTTGAACTTATTAATATTTTCTATCACAGCAATTTCGTTCGGGATTTTGTTAAAGAGTTGAACGGCCTGGTACCTCAGAGATTTTTGGGTGCATGTTTTTTTTCTTGTTGGCAATCTAATTTGCTTAGAATTTCTCGTCCCGTGTCCGTGTATCTCGTTATTGTAATTTATTTTTCTTTTCAATTCCTTAGACATCATCCCTATGTTAATTTTATGTATAAAAATAAGTACATTCAAATACACAGTTTGCTTCACCGTCAAAATATTCAGCTCCTTTAACATGTCTCTTATCCGTGTGTATATGTTGCGCTTAAGTATTATTCGCATTGCTTTATTTTGCAGTATTTGCATTTTTTTCATTTTTTCTTTATTGCAGAGAAAAAGAATACTTGAACAGTAATTAAAGTGTGGTGATATAATTGTATTGTATATTATCTGGCATGTTTCTTTATTCACTTTGTTTCTGATTCTACCAAGAAATTATATTTTTTTTGCAATTTTTTTAATTGTATAGTCTGCATTTTTTGAGAAGTTCAATTTTGAGTCTATAATAACACCTAGATATTTAATTTCACGAACAACTTTAACACGCAATATTTTCGACGCGAAATGACAACCCGCGTGTATAAATAAACCACTTTCATTTTGTTGGAATGATTTGAAAACTGTCAAACGGCAAAATTCCGTCATCTCTTTCTGTTACACGATTCATTATGGTAGAGAGCGAGAGATCAAACCAATCCTTCTGCACTAACCAATGAGATCTGAGCTTTTAGCCATATTATTCGTTTTCTATAAGAATTTTGAGGTGGGCGTGGCAGTTTCAAATGAGTTTCAAGGCCAAAGCTGAGAGAAATTGGCCAACTGGCTAGCGGCTGGCGGCTGGCACAAACACAGCTGTGCGGTCGTAGGTATCAATGGTCTAAATCAAAATACAACTGCAGACGTGTAGATGTCTCATGTACCCGCATAGCGAATTAAAGAGGGACATCAATAGCGTGTCATTTCCTCGCACACTCTTCGCGTATTAGTATCACACGGTTGATTGTATTGGTGTATTGGTGTATTAGTATTATTCGCATTGCTTTATTTTGCAGTATTTGCATTTTTTTCATTTTCTCTTTATTGCAGAGAAAAAGAAATACTCGAACAGTAATTAAAGTGTGGTGATATAATTGTATTGTATATTATCTGGCATGTTTCTTTATTTACTTTGTTTCTGATTCTACCAAGAAATGATATTTTTTTTGCAATTTTTTTAATTGTATAGTCTGCATTTTTTGAGAAGTTCAATTTTGAGTCTATAATAACACCTAGATATTTAATTTCACGAACAACTTTAACACGCAATATTGTCGACGCGAAATGACAACCCGCGTGTATAAATAAACCACTTTCATTTTGTTGGAATGATTTGAAAACTGTCAAACGGCAAAATTCCGTCATCTCTTTCTGTTACACGAGTCATTATGGTAGAGAGCGAGAGATCAAACCAATCCTTCTACACTAACCAATGAGATCTGAGCTTTTAGCCATATTATTCGTTTTCTATAAGAATTTTGAGGTGGGCGTGGCAGTTTCAAATGAGTTTCAAGGCCAAAGCTGAGAGAAATTGGCCAACTGGCTAGCGGCTGGCGGCTGGCACAAACACAGCTGTGCGGTCGTAGGTATCAATGGTCTAAATCAAAATACAACTGCAGACGTGTAGATGTCTCATGTACCCGCATAGCGAATTAAAGAGGGACATCAATAGCGTGTCATTTCCTCGCACACTCTTCGCGTATTAGTATCACACGGTTGATTGTATTGGTGTATTGGTGTATTAGTATTATTCACATTGCTTTATTTTGCAGTATTTGCATTTTTTTCATTTTCTCTTTATTGCAGAGAAAAAGAAATACTCGAACAGTAATTAAAGTGTGGTGATATAATTGTATTGTATATTATCTGGCATGTTTCTTTATTTACTTTGTTTCTGATTCTACCAAGAAATGATATTTTTTTTGCAATTTTTTTAATTGTATAGTCTGCATTTTTTGAGAAGTTCAATTTTGAGTCTATAATAACACCTAGATATTTAATTTCTTCCACTTTTTTTATGATTTCTCCATTTATAGAAACCTTTGGTTCCTCATGCGTATTTGTTCTGCCTATATGCATGTATTTTGTCTTATTTACATTTAGTTTTAATTTATTTAGTTTGAGCCATTTTGACAATGTTTCTAAGTCACTATTTATCTTTTTGATTGCTTTCTCATAATTATCTTCTGCAATATAAATTAGTGCGTCGTCTGCAAACAGTCTTATTTTGCAATGTTTTAATATTTTTACCAAATATTGTATTTATTGAAAGTAGAGAAAAGTTGATCAAAAGCCGGGTACACGTCAGCTAGTTATAATTATAAATATATTTCCAAAAATAAGTAACCGATCAAGATCACGTGGCAACTTAGAAATCCCTACATATAATTTTTTTTAATGCACTCCCATATAAAATCAAATCTGAAAAAAATTATAAAGCCTTTAAATTACAAATAAAACAACTTCTTGATCAACCAAATAATAATTATAAGTTTTGATTTAATTTTTTATGTATCTTTTAATTACAGGTACATATTAGTAGTAAATGATCAAATGCAAATTTTAATCGGGCGTACTTAGTATATAATTAACTATTTATTTTCATCATTAATTAAGAAGAAAAAAAAGTTGAAAAGTAA
This sequence comes from Hesperophylax magnus, assembly GCA_026573805.1. Taxonomy (NCBI): domain Eukaryota; kingdom Metazoa; phylum Arthropoda; class Insecta; order Trichoptera; family Limnephilidae; genus Hesperophylax; species Hesperophylax magnus. The sequence goes on along the minus strand of JAIUSX010000179.1, from coordinate 3,797,021 downwards.
AGAAATAGTATATCAGCATTCGAACCACCAACAGCTTATTGTCGCCATTTATTATGTTCCTTTGCTTGCAATATTATCAGCTCCGTTTACATTCTTTCTTTTCTTTACCCAATGTATATTGTAATGGCACTACTCCCCAACTCAAACACGAGAAACGTTTTTCTCTATTGAATTGGGTAGTTACGTTAAAAAGAAAACATTTTTATTGTAATTAGTTTTTTAAGTATAACATATTTATGTTTTTATATAAAAGAAATGTATTAAAAAAAAAAAAATTACTTCTTCAAATTTTTCAAATTCACTTTGTGGCACCACTTTATTAATAAAATAATTAAAACACTTTGTTTTTACCACGATAATCTTTATTTTTTATATAAAGTCAACATGTTTCGAGAACAATGTTCTCTTCATCAGGACAATTAATGTACTAAAAACTAAATTGTCAAGTATATAGAGACAGGTGTGGGTAGAAAAGGAAGTATTGAGGGGGGGGGGGGTTTGGGGGGGGGTGAGAGGTGGAAAGGGGAGGTGCTTAGAAAATCAAAGACAAAAATTACAATGGAAATATGTTTTAGACAGGGTTATTCACAAAATTAGTTTGATTATTAATAATATTTAAATTTCTATTGACATTTTTCCTAATTTCTAATATTTCTAAAAGGTCTAACTGAAAACCACTAACATTAGTGTGTACTTTATATAAAAAATAAAGATTATCGTGGTAAAAACAAAGTGTTTTGATTATTTTATTAAAAAAAATTACATTGTGTTTTTTTTTTTTATTCGGTTGTCGATTCTGTTTCAATCTGTATTCGGTGTCAGTCTATTATGATCTCCTTCTGTTGAATGAGAGTGGAAATTTTTTTTGTAGAGTTTAGTACCATGGAATGCGAAGCTAATTCTTTCAGGAATTTCCAAAATAATATTCAAGGTCTTTTGGGTTTTAATGAGTTGATTTTGATACATTGTCATTTGCACTCCTTATTTCGCCAACGTTTCGGACAGCATTGCAGTGTCCATCATCATAGCAAATGTGTTATATGAGGTTTTTTTTTTGATTTATGGATTCTCAAGCACATGTCATGGTATGCAATCTACTTCGATGTTGTTGACTGAAGTAAGTCCTGTCACCCTTCCATGCACGATGTGCATCTCTCATCTACTGGCTTAACCGCAAGAAGATCGCCCACATAGAACTCAGTCATTACTTTCTCTTCTATATTCACTTGCGCAGAAGGGTGTCTCCACGAGTAAGTGTGAACTATTCTAGAAAGCGCAACACCTTGATCATCCTGACTCTTCGCAGCCAGATTGTACCAAAACACTGCCAGCAGGGGATGGCTTCCACTTCTGGCTGCAGTTCTCTTTATTGTTTGATGATGTTGTTCAACTATATCGTTTCCAGCTGGTCGGTATGCCGCGCGAAATCTTTGACGAACATTCCATCTCTTACACATATCTGCAACACTGTAATGAACGAAATGCAGTACCATTGTCCATGATAACTACTTTGGGCGGGCCTCTTTCCCGAAACACTTCTTCCAAATGTCTGACAATCGAAGCGGCATTCTCTGACTCGATTTCCCGCCACACGGAAAATCTACTTGGACCGCAATCGATAAATGTGAGTAAACATTTCCTACCAAAATGAGTAACATCAACAGCCAAGCAACTCCAGGTTGTCACAACGTTCAGATTACCCACTTCATGGGATGCGGTGATCTATCGACGTTCTCTCTTCTCACCTCGGGATCGACCAGTCGGGCAAGATGAAGCGTTCGCTTTACTCCAAAGTGATGCTGAACATGAAGAGTTTCTACTCCAGTTCACCAGTTCCACTTTCAAGTCTCTCCCACCTATCTTCACACTCTGAGGAGTCTCTTTCACAACGTTTCCTGTCATGGCTACTCTTTGCTCGGGTCTTGCAAACCCTAGTAAGTACATCAGTTTTATTTCTACAGGACTCTACAAGGGTGATCGACAATGTCAGATCAAATTCTTCTACAATCTCCTTCACCAACCTCAAGCGTCACTTAACGAGCATCTCTGACACGACTACTCCCGGTCAGTGTAGATCTCACCCTGCACAAAACCGTCGCCGAACCTGTAATGATCTCCAGAGTTTGAAGATTCCACTTGAGAGCCAGGTTTAATCCCTTAAGGACAGCATCTAGCTCCGCTATGTTGATGTGCACTACATCAGCGGTCTTCCCCAGCCATGCGGCATCTTCAACAGTTCTCCCCTCAATTTTCAAGGTACCTAACTCCAAGGGCCAGATTTCTCGCATCACAGTAAACTCTGGCACCGCCTAATGATTCGGTGACTAGCCACTCTCCTTGTACAGGATCATCAATTCGCAATCTCACCAGAAGCTCTTCAGCCATTTTTTGGGCCCTGTCACCTACGTAATCATCCCACGTCTGGCCTTGACACTCCCTCTTCATGAAGCTGCAGGCTATCCTTAGCCATCCACATACGGGGTAGTGCCCCGTCAGCTTGCCACAGATCGAAAATAATTCCCTTCTATTCAGGTTCGATCCTTCCTGCAGCATGGGAATATCATTGCCTCTTCTGAACATGAGACGCCCGACCTTATACGACCTCGATACGCAAACCGAGCACGGGAGAAGCTCGGGAGGTTTAGTCACCAGATAATAAGCAAGAAAGGCTTCCAATTTAAAGATTTGCAAGCCCTGTATACGGAAAGGATAATAAAAGGATTACCACTCCTTTTACGATAACCTTCGTTCGCAGAAAAGTATGTTTCTTTTGTAAAATACGTATCTCCATTCTTTTTTTTATGTAAACTTCCTAACTCCGATTTGAAATAGAAAGCCTTAACTTAGAAAAGTTTAACGATTGAAAATAAATTTCGAAATTATATTTTATGTTTGAAACATAAGTAAAAAGAATGAGCCGTCTTTCATTTTTTTTCACTACGAGGTTTTTTGTGCCTCCTGTAAAATTTTACATTTGGTGGTTACGCATTCTACGAATTAATGCTAGTTCTTACGGGAACTTTCAGAATAATTTTTATTGTGGCTTTTTGGGTTTTAATAAGTTGTTTTAAGATATTGTCATTTGCACTGCCCCATCTGATAATTCCGTATCTTAAGAGCGATTTACAAAGAGCCATGTAGATTTTTAAAAGTCTTTTTTACTGAGGGCATTCCGACGGTTTCGAAGAACTAACTTAGTTTTAGTTTTTATGAAAAAAATTTCGGTAATTTTTGGATAGGGCCTGACACGCTTATTACGAATATTAAAAAAAAAACTTTATATTCGCCTTAATTACTATAAAAGAAAACTTTTTGCATTTCGGGCGGCGGAAAATTATGAATTTAAATTTTCAATTGCGTTAACCAAAATTCACTTCGCGAATCGACGCGGCGGCAATCAGCTGCCATTAGGTACGTCACTGTTATGTTGGTATCCCTGATACATTGCGTAGATACGACTATGGCTAACTTCGAGGAATACAAATGGATTGGCGCGAATTTATGAAAACACAACAGAATTATAATGTTTAACTTTAATTTTTCTAAAATTGAGGGAGATACAGCCCTTTCTTTTGTATCACAAACCATGTTACACAAACCTAGCGTAGCCGGTAAACTACTTGAAAACTGGGATGTTTTTCTTGCCTTGACGCGAGCAGGCGGTATAAAATTAAGCGCCTTTCATGTGTATCGCACGAAGATGGCAACGGTCGTATTTAGCTCTTGTTAATGCATCAGTGATACCAACATAACAGTGCGTTCCTAATGGCGGCGCATTATCGCCACATCGATTCGCGAAGTGTATTTTGGTTTCAAAGAGTAACAAAATCAAAATGCATAATTTTCCGCCGCCCGAAATTCAAAAAGTTTTCTTTTATAGTAATTAAGGTGAATATAAAGTTTTTTTCTAAAAAATATTCGTAATAAGCGTGTCTATCCAAAATTTACCAAAATTTCCTGTTACTTCTCAACCACCGGCAGCGGCGCCTATTCCGCAAATAAAAAGCTCAAAACAGTAACAGAAACGATGACAAGATATGGAAATATCGGTACATGTAGATGTTCCTGAATCATCTCGAGCTGATCTCGGGGTTCAAGGTCGAACTCAAAACGATTGGCCAGACTGCTGGTCTTTAGATAAAAAAAAACGATTTTTGCTCAAAAAACGAATGGTTGAACGTACACAAAATGAAACTTGGCTGCACAATTTGCAGAAACGTTGGAACTCTTGGAACTGAAACGACAATGGGAATGAAAATATCCAAAGAATGGGCCAATAATGAAATTACGTATTCTGACAGGAAGCTACAATTGGGGTCACTTCGAAAATAAATTTTCGATCACAGAGGATCTATTGCACACAAAGCAGCGTTAAAAATCATTTCTGAAGCCAAAAATAAGCGGATTGAAAATACTTTTTTAAAATCGTTATCTCGCGAAAAAGTAATAACAGCAAACATTTTTCAAACTGCATATAAAGTAGCTGTTGAGTTTTGAAGGGAAGGAACTTGAATTGATAACGCAGAAGAAACTTTAAAGGACTCTTGGTGTTTTATTGCTCTATCCCCAATTACATTGTGAATATTCCGGAGACCCAAACTTCCCAAGAAGACTAAGGAGGGCTTGTATTTACTATTTAAGAGTTAGCGAAGAAAGAGGAAGTATAATGAGATTCAAGCCTTTTTATAATCTGTTTTGAGAGCTTGGATCTACCGACATCTATGAATGATTTCTTTAACTAATTATCTTGTGTGCATTTATAATGCAATTTTTACCTACTTAAGAGGTGTGATTCCTAGATAACAAATTATATTATTCAATTTTAAACATATATCCCGCCAAAAAACGATTAGCAATAGAGTTTTTTTACACAAAATAAAATTACTAAGAAAAAACAATTCTAATAAAATCACTTTTAGTACTAAGGATAACTGACAATATTTATAACTTTAAATACCTCACACCATATTAAATTAACTAATAATTCATATTTACTAGATCTAACTGAAGTTAAGATAAAGAATCAAATCAATATTTTTTTTATAATAATAAAACATTTAATTTTAGGACAAACACAATACAATGATGGTTGGGCCAGGTCTTCCTTCCAGGACTGCTAATTTTGTATAATATTTTGAACAGGCACTTGCAGTGTTCTTCACTTTTCCTTTCATTAAATTGTCATCTTGACCTTTCACTTAGACCAATGTCTCACTAAAGTTTCACAAGAGGTCACGACCTCCACCACCTTTATTCATTTTGCATTTTATTTTTTTATTTTTGATTGTTTATCACATAGTCTGATTTTAAATTTCCCAGCTTCTCTGAAATTTCTTCTGTTCGTTAGCGCCACACTGTGTATTGGTGCTGCCGGGTCGCTTATTATTCTCCCTGGTCCGTCCTAGGTAGGTGGTCTCCGCATTTGTTGTCCTCAATTGGTAGTAGGCATAATTTTGATATTGCCCTCTGGACCGTTCCCTGTGCTGTGTTGATGGTAGCTACTCGTACTCTTCCATCAGGTCCTGGGTGTACAGCGTGCACTCGTCCTAGCCTCCAAAAGCAAGGAGGCTCGTTATCTTCCTTCAGAATGACCATCTGGCCTGGTTGCAGCTGCCTTTGGTGGTTGCCAGTCCATTTCGTCCGGGTCTGCAGCTCAGCCAAGTATTCTTTGCGCCACCTCGACCAAAAGGATTGTATTAGTTGATTTAATTTTTGGTAATGATTCAGTCTATTGACTGCTACATTCTGCAAGTTCTGCTCCGGGATTGCTGCTAAACTCGTTCCAATGAGAAAGTGACCAGGTGTCAGGGGATTTAGGTCTTTGGGGTCATTGGACAGCGGACAGAGGGGACGGGAATTCAAGCATGATTCAATTTGACATAATACTGTGCTAAATTCCTCATATGTTAATAGTGAAGTATTTGCAACCCTTTTCAAATGATATTTTACTGATTTGACCCCTGCCTCCCAAAGTCCACCAAAGTGCGGAGCCCTTGCTGGTATGAACTTCCACTGAATAGATAAATTGGCTAAGTATTTATCGATTTTTTCATTTGAATTTTCCAAAAATTCATAGATTTCCCTTAGTTCATTATTTGCTCCCCTAAAATTAGTGGCGTTATCTGAGAACATTTTACTGGGTTTCCCTCTTCGCGAAATGAAACGTTTAAACGCATTTAGGAAGCTATCAGTGCTCAAAGACATTACTACTTCTAAATGTATCGCCTTGGAAACCATACATATAAATAGACATATATAAGATTTTACGTTGTGAGTCTTACGGCTAACACCTGATTTAATCATAATGGGGCCGCAGTAATCCACTCCGGACAATTGAAATGGACGACATTCCGTTATTCGTTCGGCCGGTAGGTCTGCCATCAGTTGTTGTTCTGTTTTCGGGTTACATCTAAAACATATAACACAGTATTTCAGAATCTTTTTAATTAAATTTTTACCCATAATTGGCCAGTATTTCATTCTTATTAACGCTAACAATGCCTGCGTCCCTGCATGTAAATATAAATAGTGGTAGTGCTTGACAATAAGCTCACTTAGTTTATGATGTGAAGGTAATACTATGGGGTGTTGTTGACTTTCCGATATCATTTTTCCGTTGGATAACCTACCCCCCACCCGGATTAAATCCTTAAACAAATAAGGATTTAATGACTTCAACCTACTACTATTCTTTACACTACCCTTGGCCTGTAAAGCCCTCATTTCTTCCGGGAATGCAAAACATTGTGCGCGAGATATTAAAATGTGAAGCGAATTTTCCAATTCGTAGACAGTTAGCGCTCCGTCACGCCTTGATAAAGAATTTCTGCAATTAAAAATAAATCGTAACATATAGGCTGCCACCCTTTGCAATTTGGTTAAACAAGAGTATCTGGAAAATATTTCCCAATCCTGTTTTACTGCTGAAATTAAAGTTATTTTTAATTTTTCTTCTGGCAGATCCAACGGCGTAACTTCACTGCTGGTATTTGGGTAATCGCCTGACGTCAACCAGGTGGGCCCATGCCACCAAATGTCAGACTTTAGTAGTTGCGACACCTTAGCGCCTCTGGATAAAACGTCTGCCGCGTTATCCTCCGATCTTACGTGTCTCCATTGTGCGGGTTGACTGGATTCCTGGATTTCAGATACCCGATTCGCCACAAATGTGTTCCACCTTGCTGGTTGTCCACGAATCCAGAATAGTGCTATCATGGAATCGCACCAGTAGGTTGTATCTATTTCATTTAAGTTCATAGCTATTTTGACATAATTAACTAACTTTGTGAGTAACACAGCACCACAAAGCTCCAGTTTTGGTAGCGATATGTTCTTCAACGGTGCCACCCTTGATTTTGATTTGACTAAATTAGAAGTTGTGTTTCCCGATTCATCAGTAGACACTATATATATACATGCTGCATAGGCTTTTTCTGACGAATCACAAAATCCATGCAGATGCAGTTTAACTTGATGTTTGCAAATTACCTTTCTCGGTATTTTTAAATTATTCAAAAGAGGTAATTCATTTATATATGAATTCCATGCGTTCATCTGGTCAGATGGAACATCTTCGTCCCACTGAATCTTAGTTTGCCACAAACCTTGCATTATCAATTTTGCGATTAAAGTTACAGGTGCTATCAGCCCCAGGGGGTCGAAAGTAGAAGCGATACATGATAACATTTGGCGTTTACTTTTAACGCACGTTTCTAAGGGCTCTACAATGTACTGAAAATGGTCTTGCTGGTTATTCCATGACAACCCTAAAATTTTCTTTTCCTTGGGGTTATCAGTAATAATCATATCTGTTTCACTCTCTGGTTTCGAACTTATAGAGGGTAAATTTGATCTCCATTTTCGTAAATTCATGCCAGCAGATGCCAAAATGCTGCTTAATTGATATTTAATAGTGAGACAGTCTGCCTCATTTTCGCCGCCAGTTATTAGATCATCCATATAAAAGTTGTATTTTAGGATTCGACTGACCTTTTTGTATGCTTCCTGATTTTCTGTTCCTAACTGCTCCAAGCATCTGGTAGCCAGAAAGGATGATGGTCCCAAACCGTAGGTGACAGTATTGAGTTGATAGTGCTGGATTTCCTTTTCCGGAGAGTCCCTCCAGACTATGCGCTGGTAATCTCTATCCTCCGGCTGCACCAATATTTGACGATACATCTTCTCGATGTCGGCAGTTAATGCATACTGGTGCTTTCTGAAAAACAATAGTTGTGCACATAACTCCTTTTGCAAAACTGGTCCTACCATGAGGGCGTCGTTTAATGATATACCAGTTGATGATTTGGCTGATCCGTCAAACACGACCCTGGTTTTGGTTGTCGTGCTAGACTCCTTTATCACTGCATGGTGTGGCAAATAATAACAAATTTTATCTTTTGGCGCTGCTTCGCACAGCGTCATATGCCCCAATTCCTGATACTCTTTCATGAACTTTTTATAATTTAGCATCAGGTCTTTATTGGCAAGGAATTTCTTCTCCATATTATAGAATCTTTTTTCAGCCACCTTTAGGGTTTCACCCATTTGATTAATATTAGGTCGCAGCGGTAATCTTACCGCAAAACGTCCTTTCTCATCTCTTTGATGCGTGTGTAAGAAGCTCTCCTCACATGCTCTTTCTTCATGGCTTCTATGTTTTACAGGAGCTAGTTCCTCTATTTTCCAAAAGCTTTCTAATTGCTTATGTAATAAATTTAAAGATAAATGACAGTAATTTACTGGCCTTTTTGGTTTCGGAGTGGCGATAGGTCCGGATACAAGCCACCCTAATTCGGTCCTTTGTAGTGTGAGTCCTGCTTCTCCAATTCTCATTCGATCGGCATGCAAGACTTCCCAAAATACCTCCGCTCCCAACAGCATATCTATCGGGCTGGTAATGTTGAAGTTTGGATCAGCTAATTTGAGACCGCTGGGGATCCCAGTGTCCTTTTTCTGAAAGGAAATTTGCGGCAGATTACTGGTCACTTCAGATATTATCAGGCATTCTATCTTCTTTTCGTATTCGGAATAGTTTGAAGTTATGTTTAATTCAACTTTAGATCTTATATTTAAAACCTTATTGTGAATTCCGGTGACTGGAATATTTGCCCTTTTCGCTTTCAATTTTAATTTATTTGCAAATTTCTCACTTATAAAGTTCGATTGCGCCCCAGAATCTAGTAAAACTCTGGCTTGAATTGACTTTCCAGCATTGTTTTTTATGTTGATGATGGCAGTGGACAATAACACGAAATTTGGTTCTACCTTCGCGGCATGATTTGATACTAAAGGCGCTTCCGTAGTGGAAGATGTTGATGCCCTTTCGTGTTTTGAATCTTCTTCCTTCTTAAAATGAAGTAGTGTATTGTGATTTTCACCATCGCATTTACGGCAATTGAATTTAGATTTGCAATCCTTTAATTTATGACCGAGGTTTAAACATTTTAAACAAGCGCCTAATTTATGTATTTTATCAATTCGTTCTTTCGGCTTTAATTCCAAAAATTTGCGGCAATAATAAATCTTATGATTATCGTTGCAATGTAAACATTTTAATTTTTGTGCGGATAGTGACACCATAGTTTCTTTTTTATAATTATGCGGATTCGCTTTTCCCGGATTAAATTTTTTATCATTATTCGCCGATGCTTCTAGTACTTGGGCCCTTGCATACAAACATTTAATAAATTATTCGTAGGTAGGCAGATTATTTTTTGTTTGGTATTGTTCCCAATGAGCTCTTGTGTTTGAGTCTAGTTTATTTGATAATAAATAAATTAAAATTACATCCCAATTTTTAGTAGTTATATTTAAATTATTTAGCGATTTTATATGCAATTGCGCCTCGTTCAATAAGCTTCTTATTGCGACGTGATTTTCTGTCTTTACGTCCGGTAATTTAAACAACGCGTTTACATGATTATTTATAATTATTTTTGAGTTTTCGTATCTGTCTGTGAGCATTTCCCAAGCTGTAACATAATTGTCCATATGCATAGGTAATGCAGTGATTAGCTTAAATGGTTCTCCTCTGAGACAACTCTTCAAGTAATAAAATTTCTGGATGGCATCTAAGTTAGTATTGCTGTCCACTAAAGATATAAACGCGTCTCGAAACTCCATCCACTCACAATAATCCCCTTTAAATTTCGGCAATTCGATTATCGGTAACTTAATATTATTATTTGTCCGGATTGATGATTCTTTTTTATATAATCTGTCTTTCGCGTTGGCCAATGTATTAAAATAATCGTTTTCAAAGTTCGCCCGGTCATTTTGGTCATCTTCGGGAGATAGTGCTTCTATTTTATCCTGAATTCCTTCAAAGTCATCTAGCAAAGGTTCGAAACGCTTTATACGCAATTCTAGTTCGCTTTGCGTTGAAGAATCTTTGGCTAAAAAATCACTGAATCTAGTAATTTTTCCTTTACAAATTCCCCGTTGAGCGATCAGCGATTTTAAATCCATTTTGATTCAATCAGGCGTTTACTTACAGTTCACTGAGTTATCCAATTATCACATTCACTATAAATACACTTAAAAAACACTGATAACCTCCCAAAAAACGATCGTTATTGACTTTCAAACCCGTTACAATTTGACAGTTGCACAATGACAATGACTAAGCGGTTTGATAAGTTCGCCCATAGGGTATTTCTTTAAAAAACTGCCTTACCGGCTTCGCGGGTAATTCAAATAAACATTATTTTAATCTCGGAACTAACAATATTACTGTAGTTTTTTCGCAATAATCTTATTACCTACATAACTGCAATGTCGAATTATTTTTTGTTAGACTTGATCATACAGGCTTGCAACAATTTTTTTATGAGTAAGCACAATATTGATGTCATTAATTTTGCTTCTAATTTTAAGGATTTTAATTGTAAGGTAGGTAAGGTATATGGATTGGTCACTCGCCCATTTTTGTTGCTGATGTCTTCTGCTGCTTGCTGGATGCTGGAAGCTGCATGTTGGCTGGATGTTCCTTCTTCAGTGCTGGTTCATTTTTATTGATTTAATCACTCGCGTTAAATCTTCCGACTCGTAGGACCATATGTTGAGTTTTGAAGGGAAGGAACTTGAATTGATAACGCAGAAGAAACTTTAAAGGACTCTTGGTGTTTTATTGCTCTATCCCCAATTACATTGTGAATATTCCGGAGACCCAAACTTCCCAAGAAGACTAAGGAGGGCTTGTATTTACTATTTAAGAGTTAGCGAAGAAAGAGGAAGTATAATGAGATTCAAGCCTTTTTATAATCTGTTTTGAAAGCTTGGATCTACCGACATCTATGAATGATTTCTTTAACTAATTATCTTGTGTGCATTTATAATGCAATTTTTACCTACTTAAGATTGTGTGATTCCTAGATAACAAATTATATTATTCAATTTTAAACAGTAGCTAAAGAAAATCAATCATTCAATATGTTTGAAAGTGAAATGAATCTTATTATTACTCCAACAAGAGCTTCGTCAAACACTAAAACAGTTTCGGCACTCTTGTTCATCAAACTCGTGGGACCACCCTTGACACTTTTCGATCCTTCAAAATATGTTGATAAGTGGTTACTTAAAGGAAGACATTCGGCCTTAGACTCTAACACAGAAAAGGAATCGAGATGATGTATCAGACGAGAATTGGAAAAAACTTTGGAAATCACTCTAAACTTTTATTCAAGTTCATAAATAAATACATTACATATGTATTTACAATTATATTTTAAATTTAGTCTTATTTGTACAATATATTTCAAATATAATGTATGTATTTTATTGTTTCTGTAGCTTAGCCTTGAATAAAATAAAAAATAAAAATTATCGTAAAAATCAACCATTTTTTGTTCGCTTCGTGGCATAGCTCCTTTAAATTTCATTTAAGTGACATTTGAATATATTTTTATTTAGTTAAAAGCTTGACATGAAGTGAGTTCCGGCACCTTTTTTTTTTAAAAAAAAAGGCCTGGTTTACCGTAACAAATATTTGGTTAACCGCCTGATTTTTCCGTTTTATAAACGTTCGTCAGGTTATCCGTAGGCCAAGTTTCGGTTAATGCAGTGATTTTGGCCAGTTAAATGGTAAACGATCCGATTTGTTGGCGCTCAAATGTTTTTTGACAGCTGTCAGTAAGTTAGTTGCATTTGGTTGTTGCCCGACGATCGCTTATTTGGAACCGTGCACTATTTTAATTACGATACCGTATTATATTATTTGCATTTGTGATATGGATTCATCATCGAGCAGTGAAAGTGAGGATGGGCGTTTGGCAATGCTTGAAGATGACACGCCATCGTCGTCATCTAATAGCAGCAGCAGTGAAGACGAAGCTGCGGGAATACGCAGATGTCCACGTGTTTTTATGCATAGACCGGATTATTTTAATTATTATGCGGACATCGATTTTAAAATGAGATTTCGGTTGTCAAAGAGAACCGTGGCTCAAATTTTAAATAGAATTGAAGCTCAATTAGTGCCGGCGACACATCGAAACCAACCAGTTACGCCCGCACAGCAGTTGTTACTGACACTGCGATTCTACGCTTTGGGATCAATGCGGCAAGCTGCTGGCGACTTCACGGGAGTCTCCAAGTCGACGGCATGCATCGTTGTATGGAGAGTTACCAAAATAATCGCTTCCTTGAGAAACGATTACATAACCATGAACAGTGAAGGAGTTCAGGACTTTTACAGAATTGCTAGATTCCCAAAGGTCATCGGTGCCATTGACTGCACCCATGTCAGGATTCAGTCACCCGGAGGAGACCAAGCAGAAACTTACCGCAACCGCAAAGTTTATTTTTCTTTGAATGTCCAAGCTGCGTGTGATGCTAAACTCGTACTTAAGAATGTGATGGCCAGGTTCTGCTCATGATTCGACTATATTCAATAACTCTTCACTTAAAAGCAGATTTGAACGAGGAGAATTTGGTGACAAGACCTTAGTAGGTGACAGCGGCTATCCACGAATCAAATATTTAAGGAAACCATTGAGCAATCCCGTAACAGAAGTGGAACGATTGTATAATGAGTCCCAAATTAGAACCTGAAATTGCATTGAGCGTTGCTTTGGTGTGTGGAAACGTAGGTTCCCTGTGCTATTCTTGCCAATAAGGCTTTCCTTATGCCGCGTTGAGGGGGTTGTCGTGGCTACTGCAGTACTACATAACATTGCAAGGAAGGAGAATGAAGATGATTACCCCATGGAAGCACCCCAACCTCCGGACCAACAACTTCCTGTCAATATTGCTGAGGAGGACATTGCACAGACTGTTGATAACGAACTACACAACTTCATTAATACGTGTTTTGGGAGTCTACTTTAGTAGTGCATCCAGTACTACTGGGAGAGTCTCGTTGGTATGAATGACACCAAATGTTTCCAAACACCGGAGCACTGAAACTGGTGTACTCGCACTTGCTATAACACGGATCTTATTTTATACTTACCTATTACCACTCATTTTGACAATACATGCTGCAAATTATTATGCATCCCATGTTTTTATTTAAAAAATACATTATTACAGAACATAAAGGAAAATTCTTTTCATACATGTTGCAAATTATTATGCAGCCCATGTTTTTATTTAAAAAATACATTATTACAGAACATAAAAGAAAATTCTCTACATACATGTTGCAAACTATTATGCATCCCATGTTATTATTTAAAAAATACATTATTACAGAACATAGTTTTATTGAAAGACAAATTCTCTACCTCAAGTCAAGTACCCCTGTCGATAACCTTAAAAAAATTGGACATATTATATTTGAAACTTACTTCAAACCCATCTCCTCGTGGAGGTAGGTACTAATATTTTTATGTATTAAAATAAATCATCTTCAATAAACATATTTTTATTTTTAAAATACAGGTGTGCAAGCAATAATACTATACAATGATCTACCAATTCAAACAAAAAAATAACAGTAATTATATAAAACAAAAGTAAAAACATGGCTGAGACAACGAATTGATATAAATATATATTTTTTTTATATATATATGTTTATTCAGTTTTATTTTTTTATTTGTACAATATTTTCTCTTACTTAGATCCTACAAAAGTGATCAATCAGTTTAATTGTAAGAAATTGATTACACACATTGTGAAGATGATGTAAAGATAACTTGAAACTAAATACAAATGTTAAAAAACTACTGTATTTAGTTTACTATTTAGTATCAAGTTATCTTAACGTTAAATTTTAATTATTAATAATTTAATGTTAAAAAACTACCGCTTCAAAATAGAGAACCTTAGTGATGACGAAAAAAAATAAAATATGTTTATTATACTTACAATGTGTACAAACTTTGTCATTGAAACTAATTAATATGTATATTACACTTACAATGTGTACAAACTTTGTCATTGAAACTAATTAATATGTATATTACACTTACAATGTGTACAAACTTTGTCATTGAAACTAATTAATATGTATATTACACTTACAATGTGTACAAACTTTGTCATTGAAACTAATCAAAAAATGAAATGTAATCTCAAGATAAATCTAAAGTAAGGTGCAATTCTACATATCATACAGAAAGTCATCAAGAGCAACAGGGGGTGACTGCACTTGTTCAAGACAGTTAAATGTAATCTCAAGATAAATCTAAAGTAAGGTGCAATTCTACATATCATACAGAAAGTCATCAAGAGCAACAGGGGGTGACTGCAATTGTTCAAGACAGTTAAATGTAATCTCAAGATAAATCTAAAGTAAGGTGCAATTCTTCATATCATACAGAAAGTCATCAAGAGCAACAGGGGGTGACTGCACTTGTTCAAGACAGTTAAATGTAATCTCAAGATAAATCTAAAGTAAGGTGTAATTCTACATATCATACAGAAAGTCATCAAGAGCAACAGGGGGTGACTGCACTTGTTCAAGACAGTTAAATGTTATCTCAAGATAAATCTAAAGTAAGGTGCAATTCTACATATCATACAGAAAGTCATCAAGAGCAACAGGGGGTGACTGCAATTGTTCAAGACAGTTAAATGTAATCTCAAGATAAATCTAAAGTAAGGTGCAATTCTTCATATCATACAGAAAGTCATCAAGAGCAACAGGGGGTGACTGCACTTGTTCAAGACAGTTAAATGTAATCTCAAGATAAATCTAAAGTAAGGTGTAATTCTACATATCATACAGAAAGTCATCAAGAGCAACAGGGGGTGACTGCACTTGTTCAAGACAGTTAAATGTTATCTCAAGATAAATCTAAAGTAAGGTGCAATTCTACATATCATACAGAAAGTCATCAAGAGCAACAGGGGGTGACTGCAATTGTTCAAGACAGTTAAATGTAATCTCAAGATAAATCTAAAGTAAGGTGCAATTCTTCATATCATACAGAAAGTCATCAAGAGCAACAGGGGGTGACTGCACTTGTTCAAGACAGTTAAATGTAATCTCAAGATAAATCTAAAGTAAGGTGTAATTCTACATATCATACAGAAAGTCATGAAGAGCAACAGGGGGTGACTGCACTTGTTCAAGACAGTTAAATGTAATCTCAAGATAAATCTAAAGTAAGGTGCAATTCTACATATCATACAGAAAGTCATCAAGAGCAACAGGGGGTGACTGCACTTGTTCAAGACAGTTAAATGTAATCTCAACATAAATCTAAAGTAAGGTGTAATTCTACATATCATACAGAAAGTCATCAAGAGCAACAGGGGGTGACTGCACTTGTTCAAGACAGTTAAATGTAATCTCAAGATAAATCTAAAGTAAGGTGCAATTCTACATAACATACAGAAAGTCATCAAGAGCAACAGGGGGTGACTGCACTTGTTCAAGACAGTTAAATGTAATCTCAAGATAAATCTAAAGTAAGGTGCAATTCTACATATCATACAGAATTTTTAGAAAGTCATCGACTTATGTTGGATTCAGATTATGTTGCATTAGACGCGCAATACCAAACTCAAGATCCAATACTGGATAGGGTTATTGCCTATTATTAGACGCACAACATAAAACTAAGGTAGAAACTCTTCAAGTAGAAGATGATCCTCATTCATCAGAAAAGTCATCAAGAGCAACAGGGGGTGACTGCACTTGTTCAAGACAGTTAAATGGGATTGTTGGTTTGTTACAATTATATATATTGGAACCCTTATTCTTTAATTTATCTTGATAGTATGAAGCGATGGCATTATTTTTTGAAGCAATGGAATTATTTTTTCTGATTTTAGATTACTAATTGTTCGTGTAAGGTTTTCCTCTTTTTTGACTTCAATTTTGTATTTACCGGAGTCTTTAAAAGTATAGGATTCCAACAATCCCACTTACTGTTTCCAACAACCGATTCCACCGCTGCTATTGCTGTTGTTGCTTCGCCATTTGATGTTTGTCCACCTGGAGAGTTTCTACTGGAATCGTTTCTACCTTAGTTTTATGTTGTGTGTCTAATGCAACTCCTGCATCTAACACAAGTCCTTGATCTTCGCTAAATTCCACCACCACATGGCCGGCGTCGTCATCGAAGTAACTCCTAGGGCCAACACAATTAAATAGTTTAATCATGCCAATAACCCTATCCAGTATTGGATCTATGACGATTTTGGCTCCTTCCCCCCCGCCAGTAGCTCTAGAAAATAAAACAAACACATATAAATAATACAAAGGAGACTTTTAAATGATCCAAAAAACCCTACGCATAACAATGACGATGTAAACAGTGGGAAAAGTTATTATTGTTATTAGCAGTCATGAAAGAAAAGAAGGTATTATGTGATTGACGGAAACAGAATGAACAGTTTGTACCTACATAGTTTCTTCCACAATATGTTAATTATCCGCCTTGGAACAGACTTTGTCTAGCGAGGCGGGTAAAAATTAATTATTGTTATTAGCAGTCATGAAAGAAGAGAAGGTATTATGTGATAGACGGAAACAGAATGAACAGTTTGTACATAGTTTCTTCCACAATATGTTAATTATCCGCCTTAAATAGCAGCCATACCGTATGTCGAGCGATACGGTTACCGGTAGGGCTCCATCCTCCCGCAGTACTTGTGTTAGCATACGCATTCTTTACAAGTCGAGGATCGAGATGTCGTCTACGTAGACATCTCTCCCGCGTATTAGAGTTTTTTTACTAGCAGTCCGATCCATTTTTCCTAGTATTAACTAGATTCAGTCAGCGCACTGGCTAGTTTTACAGGTAAGCGGCACGCGGTCTACTCAGGGCAGCATGAGACGGCTCCCTCCGCTTACAGCGATTGTCCTCGCCCGGGATTAGAGGGTCGCTTTCGAGGTGCATCTCACATCCACTAACACCTCTACTGCATCTATACCACGTACTTAGGTGGGTGAGCACATAACACAAAATAAAATAAACAGTCCGTTTATCGGCACTGAAACTGAATACATTATTCAAAGAAAATCATATAAAAATAACATACACACCTGTTATTGGAATTTATTAAAGTTGCCCGTTTTTTGGCCGCCTTCTTTAGGTTGTCCCATTATAATTGGGAGACATCCCTATGGATGCCCCCGTTTTCTGAATTAAACTTCTCCGCCACTTGGCTCCAAGTTGCTTCCTTCGAAGCATTTGTTATTGTGTTCGTTACATCCCTGTGGATGCCCCCGTTTTCCGAATTAAACTTCTCCGCCACTTGGCTCCAAGTTGCTTCCTTCGAAGCATTTGTTATTGTGTTCGTTACATCCCTGTGGATGCCCCCGTTTTCCGAATTAAACTTCTCCGCCACTTGGCTCCAAGTTGCTTCTTTCGAAGCATTTGTTATTGTGTTCGTTACATCCCTGTGGATGCCCCCGTTTTCCGAATTAAACTTCTCCGCCACTTGGCTCCAAGTTGCTTCCTTCGAAGCATTTGTTATTGTGTTCGTTACATCCCTGTGGATGCCCCCGTTTTCCGAATTAAACTTCTCCGCCACTTGGCTCCAAGTTGCTTCCTTCGAAGCATTTGTTATTGTGTTCGTTACATCCCTGTGGATGCCCCCGTTTTCCGAATTAAACTTCTCCGCCACTTGGCTCCAAGTTGCTTCCTTCGAAGCATTTGTTATTGTGTTCGTTACATCCCTGTGGATGCCCCCGTTTTCCGAATTAAACTTCTCCGCCACTTGGCTCCAAGTTGCTTCCTTCGAAGCATTTGTTATTGTGTTCGTTACATCCCTGTGGATGCCCCCGTTTTCCGAATTAAACTTCTCCGCCACTTGGCTCCAAGTTGCTTCCTTCGAAGCATTTGTTATTGTGTTCGTTACATCCCTGTGGATGCCCCCGTTTTCCGAATTAAACTTCTCCGCCACTTGGCTCCAAGTTGCTTCCTTCGAAGCATTTGTTATTGTGTTCGTTACATCCCTGTGGATGCCCCCGTTTTCCGAATTAAACTTCTCCGCCACTTGGCTCCAAGTTGCTTCCTTCGAAGCATTTGTTATTGTGTTCGTTACATCCCTGTGGATGCCCCCGTTTTCCGAATTAAACTTCTCCGCCACTTGGCTCCAAGTTGCTTCCTTCGAAGCATTTGTTATTGTGTTCGTTACATCCCTGTGGATGCCCCCGTTTTCCGAATTAAACTTCTCCGCCACTTGGCTCCAAGTTGCTTCCTTCGAAGCATTTGTTATTGTGTTCGTTACATCCCTGTGGATGCCCCCGTTTTCCGAATTAAACTTCTCCGCCACTTGGCTCCAAGTTGCTTCCTTCGAAGCATTTGTTATTGTGTTCGTTACATCCCTGTGGATGCCCCCGTTTTCCGAATTAAACTTCTCCGCCACTTGGCTCCAAGTTGCTTCCTTCGAAGCATTTGTTATTGTGTTCGTTACATCCCTGTGGATGCCCCCGTTTTCCGAATTAAACTTCTCCGCCACTTGGCTCCAAGTTGCTTCCTTCGAAGCATTTGTTATTGTGTTCGTTACATCCCTGTGGATGCCCCCGTTTTCCGAATTAAACTTCTCCGCCACTTGGCTCCAAGTTGCTTCTTTCGAAGCATTTGTTATTGTGTTCGTTACATCCCTGTGGATGCCCCCGTTTTCCGAATTAAACTTCTCCGCCACTTGGCTCCAAGTTGCTTCCTTCGAAGCATTTGTTATTGTGTTCGTTACATCCCTGTGGATGCCCCCGTTTTCCGAATTAAACTTCTCCGCCACTTGGCTCCAAGTTGCTTCCTTCGAAGCATTTGTTATTGTGTTCGTTACATCCCTGTGGATGCCCCCGTTTTCCGAATTAAACTTCTCCGCCACTTGGCTCCAAGTTGCTTCCTTCGAAGCATTTGTTATTGTGTTCGTTACATCCCTGTGGATGCCCCCGTTTTCCGAATTAAACTTCTCCGCCACTTGGCTCCAAGTTGCTTCCTTCGAAGCATTTGTTATTGTGTTCGTTACATCCCTGTGGATGCCCCCGTTTTCCGAATTAAACTTCTCCGCCACTTGGCTCCAAGTTGCTTCCTTCGAAGCATTTGTTATTGTGTCCGTTTTTTTACAAGTCAGACCTGGCATTTTCTCCATATAATTTATCTCCATAGATATTAATCCATATAATTCCTCTGGGGAGAAATTCTTGCTTTTAATTCGTTTGTTCATTTTGGTATCTGAAAAATTACAATAGTTACATTAAAACCTCATCAAAATAACTTAGGTTATGTGAAGACACAACGCGTATGATAAAATAAAATACATAATAATCGTGACCATCCACTGATAATTTATATGATTAATAATGATTTATATGATTATTAAATATAAACTTACATATTTTTTAAGTATGTTTTAGAAATACGTTGAAAATCCTATAAGCAAGCACTCGCAGGCGTGGGAGACTTTGCTGGAGTCTCGGCTAGGAGGCCCTGGGGGGCAAGCACAGAAAATTCGATAACTTTACAATATCGGATCGACAGACGTAACTTCCGACGAGTTTATATCAATACCCCCGTACGCATGTAAAAGCTATCGGTAACTATACCAATATTGATAACGCAATAAATAAGAAATCGATATACGCCGGCAATACTGAAGCAGTTGTCTATGGATCGCTTCTCAAACGTCAAACGTCAAACTTCAACGGTTACCAACGGCTTTACGTATTATCTACAAAAATCAACTTATTATGATGTCGAAGTCAAATTAATCAATGTACGTTATTTATTTATCTTGTTTATATGGGATTATCAATAAAGATGTGCTTGTAGACATTCAGAATGCTTTATTACGATTTCAGCAAGAAACTGTACGGTCGACGGCCAGTCAGATTGATTTTCTCACCAACTATATGGCAAGTCATTCAGAATTCGCTGCTGGCAGATTTGTTGGTCCTCAGGGTGCCCAAAAAAACCGCGACATGTGGCAGAAGTTGGCAGAGCAATTGGCTGAACTAGGTCCTGCTAAGTCAGCCGAGCAGTGGAAAACAGTGAGTATTTTAACTTACCTAAACAAACTGGCTTTTTTTTACGAAAATGCCGGACTTCTAATCTAATCTATCATGAAGACACTTAATATAAGTCCGTAAAACACTTTTAAGCTGATATTATTTTTGTTCTTTTCAGACATGGCGTGATTTAAAGTGTAAGTCGCGGGCAAAAAACGCCGATGCCAAGCGAGCTGCTCTCAGAACTGGAAACACTGTTACCATACCGGTATTAAGTGACATCACTCAAAAAGTGATTAGTATCATTGGCAGAGCCAGTTCTGAGGGCAGTGGAGTTCCCGAAAGCTGCATAGGAGAGGGACCAGAACAACTTGTGCTGGATATTGAGGTCACTAATGTCTTAGAATGTTAATATAATATATATTTGCTGTCAAAATGGAAGTTATCGTTCATCATCAATGCCAATTATTTGTGTTTTATAGTACTCCGATCAGCAGCTCTTCACGCCTCAGCCCAGTGTAGGGATGGAAACTGGGCTGAGAAGTCAACCCAACCCAGCCAAGAAGAGGAAGCTAGCTGCTACGCCAGATGTCGGCTGTCGTATGGCAAAAGCTCAAGAAGCCAGCAACAACATCTCTAAAGAGCTTGTGGCAGTCGCCAACAGATTTACAGATGTTTTTGAGGTATTTCCTACATATTTCTTTTTGAATCACTCCCAAGTAATTTCAAATTAAGTAAAATTTATGAATTGTTATTTATAATTTCAGAGTTCAGTGGCAACCTTTCAAAGTTCAGCGGCGGCCTTCTTATTCTCATTAACTTACTAATTAACCATCACGCCGTTTCACGCAGTGGTAGGCAGTACCAGTACAAAGGATGTACCGCCAATCAACTCGGTCTTGGCACACACTTCTTGCCTCTTTCACATTCATACATCGTCTCATAAATTAATGTCATCATATACAATGTAAAACGAAAATACGTCGATGTAAAATATATGGTCTCATCGGTAAATTAATCAATTATTATCTATCGTTTCAGAGGTACACTGCAGCACAAGAAGAAAGGGTTGACATACTCGGACAACAGATATTGAGGTATTACAGTACATATTTCATATTATTATGATGTCACTTGAATGATTGAGTATGTCTCAAGAGAGGCACGAGAAACACGATAATTAAAAGTTCATGAAGCGAGGCTAGCAGCCTACAATGGAAAGCTAGTACCTACTCTAATATATATATATATATAGCAGTGAGGCATGGAACTGGCAGACGAACGATGAAAGTATAATGAATGAAATCTCTAATAATACACTTTTCTTTCTATTTCTAGACCAACAGATCCAGTACCATCGACTTCCCATAACTATTCATTGCAGTTGGAATCTGAAGACGAGGAAAATTCAATTTAATTTTTATGTGTGCCATTTGTTCCAATATCTCTGTTTTACTTGTTCATTAGAATAAGTTTTATTTTATTTATTAAGTTAAAAGAAATATACATATTTCGCTTTATTAACTTAAGTACACATTTCATATAAGTACATTTCAATTTTGTTCACTAATTTTAAAATTGTGGTGTATGTGTGTAAGGGGGACAGCATGAGAGCGAGACAGCGAGTACGAGACGTATATAAGAGATCGTATGAGCGGGAATGAGCCTCTCAGTCCAGAACCGTGATAGTCTTCTTACAAATAAATATTATAATACAAGCATTGTTATTATTGAGTATGTAGAGTTAACATACGTCACAGTGGCGCAGCACGGTAGTTCGTAAATTATTAAAAGTTTACGGAGAATCAGATGATTCAAGAAGATTATTCGAAATTTTTGGTGATCACAGTATAGTCTGGCGCTTTTGGGCGTTGGATCGCTAAATTTTGAAGGAAGAAGAAGAATAATAAAAGGCTATCAAATTGGAGAATTCACACGCAGCCGAGGCGAGCACGCAGATCGGGCCGGGCAAATTGCGCGGTAAAAACGCAATTTTACACGTGTGTGGGAGCCGACATTGCAACATTTTGTCGAGAGTACACCGTTACACGGGGTACGCAGAAGATCCAGGATCAAGATCGGCATCAAGGGTGAATTGGCCGGAATCCGGGACCGGGGTTCTGTCGCTACAGCGGGAAGGAAGACCTTGGAAGGTGATCGTGTCCGCAGCTGAAGGGAGACGGAGCCAGAAAAGGGTGCTGAGACGTTGGTGATTCACAGGCTCAGGGCAGGGGCTCGGAGCATAACCTCTGGAAGGGCTGAGATACGTATATTTTATTCAACTTGTTTCAGTTCTTCTCCCAATGGAGGCGATTTGTAAGAATTTGGGGACGTTCTGTTACAGAACGGGAGACTGGTCATTGTTCAGGGAACGATTGGATCAGGCCCTCATTTTAAATGATGATAAGTTGTTGTCACCAGAACGCAAAAGAGCATTTTTGCTGAGTTGCCTCACGGAAGAAACTTTCTCTCTATTATGTGATTTATGTTTTCCAAAAAAGGTTTCTGTTTGTTCTTTTGAAGATTTATGTAAATTATTTGATTCACATTGCAAACCAGTTAAAAATATTTTTGAGTCTCGTGAATTATTTTATAAATGTAAACAGTTTCCTAGCGAATCCGTTAAAGATTACGCGGCTAGATTGAGAGGGTTAAGTTTATCTTGTAATTTTGAGCTGAGATTGGAACCATGTTTAAAGGACATATTCGTTATTGGGATTTTTAATGAAAAATTGAAACACAAGCTATTCGTAGAGGCAATCGATACTTCTTTTACGGATTGCATTAATCTAGCGGCGACGTGGGAACATGTTGTGGCTTTTAAAAAAGTAAATCCGAATTTAAATGTTGTTCATAAGGAAAGCGAGTATTTCCATAAATCCAGGAAAGATAGTCCTT
Source organism: Hesperophylax magnus (assembly GCA_026573805.1). NCBI lineage: Eukaryota > Metazoa > Arthropoda > Insecta > Trichoptera > Limnephilidae > Hesperophylax > Hesperophylax magnus. Next base: position 3,773,770 of record JAIUSX010000179.1, on the reverse strand, counting down.
CCAGGAATAAAAATTCAATGCGGAGTAAATCACCGGTTAAGGGTACGTTAAAAACTTGTTTTTTGTGTGGAAAAAAAAATCATTTGCAAAGAGATTGCTGGAAAAAAATTTTGTGTAATCATTGTAACAAATCGGGTCATCCTAGTAATTTGTGTAAATACAATAAAAATTATGTAGGTACTAAAAATAAACGGTTGAATTCGGTGTTCGTGGTTAATAATAATGTGGGGCCGGAACCCACATATATAGATTTGTTAATTGGTAACATAATATTGCCGGCGTTGTTAGATACGGGAGCTGCGATTAACGCGATACCATATGAAGTGTATTTAAGATATTTTGTTTCTTACGATTTAGAAAAGTATAATGTTCATTTGTCAGGGTATGACGGAACGTAGTTAAATGTTTTAGGTAAAGTGAATTTAGAGGTGTCATTTTTAGGTAAAAGTGCGAAAATACAGTTCGTAATAATTAAAAATGGTAATTCTACAATAGTTGGTAGAGATTTTTTACAAGTTTTCGGTATCGGATTAAGTGGAATAAATTCTGTAAAATTCAGTGAGATTAATTGTGATAATCATCTTGTTTTTCGTGAAAGTTTAAAGAAGAAATATGCTCATGTTTTTTCAGAAAAATCGGGTAGGCTTAAAAATTATGAGGCAAACATTGAAGTTAATTCGGACTTTAGGCCAAAGTTTGTAAATCCGAGGCCATTACCTTTTAGTTTACGTGAGAAAGTAGAGATAGAGTTACAGAGAATGTTGCATGAAGACATTATTGAAAAGGTAGAAATAAGCGATATTGCAAGCCCGATTGTTGTTGTAAAAAAGAAAGACGCTTCAATTAGGATTTGTACTGATTTCAAAACAACATTGAATCCTATGTTAGCGAAGTTGAAATACCCACTACCTCGTATTGACGATTTAATTTCATCTCTGAATGGTGCAAAATATTTTGCTAAGATAGACTTACGAAATGCATTTGGACAAATTTCATTGAACGAAAAGTCTAGAAAATTATGTGTGATTAGTACGCATATAGGTTTATTTGCTTATAAAGTATTGCCTTTTGGCTTAAGCACGAGTCCGGCCATCTTTATGCAAGTCATTACGGCGATAGTTGGTGGACTTAGGAACGTTCGTGTATTTTTAGATGATCTACTTTTATTTGGGAATTCTAAAGAGGAATTATTTTCTATTTGTGAAGCAGTACTTAGCAAGCTAAGTGATTGCGGATTAACTATTAATGAAAATAAGTGTTCTTTTCTAGAAACAGAGATAGAATATTTAGGTTATAGAATTTCGCAGAAAGGAGTTATGCCTTTAGAAAATAAAATATATGCTATTACCCAAATGAGTGTACCGAAAAATGTTTCGGAACTTAGAAGTTTGCTGGGAGTTATTTCCTACTATAGGTCTTTTATACAGAATGTGTCAGGTATTTTGTCTCCTTTATACCAATTGTTGAAAAAAGGGATAAAATTTGTATGGTCTCAGGAATGCAATATTGCGTTTGAGCAAGTTAAGAAACTGCTGACGTCAGACAATATTTTGGTGCATTTTGACCCACAATTACCTATCAAGCTAATTACAGACGCGAGTGATATAGGTATATCTGCTATTATATGTCACGTATATGAGAATGGCATGGAAAGACCGATTGCATTCGCTAGCCGTTTATTGTCAAAAACGGAATTGAGGTATTCCATTCTAGATAAGGAAGCGTGTGCAATAATATTTGGATTAAAAAAATTCTTTCAATATTTATATGGTAATAAATTCGTTCTAACTTGTGATAATAAAGCTTTGGTACATATTTTGAACACTGAAAAACAAGTGCCAATACTAGCGGCAAATAGGCTACAGCGCTATGCGCTGATTTTACAAACATTTGACTATAATATAGAATATGTCAAGTCGGGTGAGAACAAAGCGGATTTCTTATCTAGGTTGCCGGTCAATAGTAATAATAATTTAAGTGATTGTATCGACGAGGTCGACGGTAGCGAATATTTCTTAAATTATATTGGTAGTCTGAACGTTGATAAGATTGAATCGGATTTTTTAAATATAATTGAGGCGGAATCGACAATTTCAAAAGAAACGATGAAGCAGTTTTCGATTAAAGATGTAAACATAGCAACCATTATTGGGTTCGTAATCAATGGTTGGCCGGATAAAAAGTTTTTAAAGGATGACTTGTTAAAATTCTGGTATTTTAGAAATAAATTATCGACTTATGACTCGTGTTTATTTTATAATAATAAATTTGTGGTTCCGAGGGAATTAAGGGAAATCATATTGAATTTCATACATCAATCGCATTTAGGTATTGTTAAATCTAAAAATCTTGCTCGAAATTATTTTTTTTGGTTAGGTATGAACTCAGAGGTAGAAGCAACTGTGAAGCAGTGCGTTCGATGCTTGGAGTGTTTACCCACTCCATGTAAAGTTGAGTTACAGCCGTGGCCAATCAGTGGATTAATATGGAATAGATTGCATATTGATTTCATGGGACCTTTTGGTGGTTACAATTTTTTGATAATCGTTGATGCAACTACAAAATGGATAGACTGTCACATCGTAAATAAAGTAGATTCGTTTTGTACAATAAAAGTTTTGAAAAGATTATTTTCTAATTTCGGAATTCCGGAGCAGGTAGTAAGTGACAATGGTACAGCGTTCACTTCAACAGTTTTTAAGGAATTTTGTCATAATTTTAATATTAAATCGTTGACATCTCCTGTCAACCATCCAGCTTCTAACGGACTTGCCGAAAATGGGGTTAAAACGGTAAAGAATTTTTTAAAAAAAATTATGATAAATAATAAATTGCCTGCTGATTTTGAGGATAAACTTTTAACATTTTTGGTTGATATTAGGAATACGCCTTCTATGTCTACGGGGATTGAACCTAGTAAATTAATTTTGGGAAGGAAAATTAGATCAATTTTTAATACAATCATTCCAATATTAGATAATGTTGAAGGTCAAGGTTTTAAAGGGATTGATAACACGATTAAAGATAAGATGTTATTGAGTCAGCAAAAACAAAAAAAGTATTATAGAGGAAAAAAAATTAAAAAGTACTTTGATGTTGGATCTAAAGTTTTAACCAGGGATTTGAGAAGTGATAAAAACAAATGGATATTAGGAGAAATTTATAAAAGATTGGGGAATAGGGTTTATTTAGTAAAAATTATGTCTACAGGACAAGTGTGGAAACGCCACCATGATCAAATTTCAGAGAGGAAGGTTAGGTGGGGGGAGAGTGACAGGTCTGATGATTTGCTGGACCTGGGTCCACTCTCGGACGTGGACATGACCAAGTTTCCTAATTCCTCTGATTTTTGCAGGTCGCCTACACCATGGGAGGGGAGGTTACGCCCTCGAGGACAACGCCCATGCTACACCGAATGAAGAGTCAAGAACATACATAATTACATATAAATTGGAAATTAAATACATAATGGAAATAATTAAATATATTTGGCTTATATAAATTTGTAAAAATAAAAAGATGTAATTATGATTTAAGTGTGGGGGTGTGGTGTATGTGTGTAAGGGGGACAGCATGAGAGCGAGACAGCGAGTACGAGACGTATATAAGAGATCGTATGAGCGGGAATGAGCCTCTCAGTCCAGAACCGTGATAGTCTTCTTACAAATAAATATTATAATACAAGCATTGTTATTATTGAGTATGTAGAGTTAACATACGTCACAAAAATCAAACGGTTTTCTTAAATATATTAATTCTATTACTGTTTTCAAGCTATCGGGAAGGAGATTGTATACGTGTACACCCTCATAGCCTGTATTTCTTTTGCCACTTTCAGTCTTTGGTGAATTTGAGTATATGTAATTTGTTATGTACTTGTATAGTGTTCAATGACTTGTAATGTTTACATAAATGTTGTATTTGTGTGTATGAAGCCATTTTGGTTTTTGTAGATTTATAGACATATGTTATCATACAGTTTTAGTAAAATACTTTTTTATGTGCTCCCGTCTGGAGCCAGTGAGACTATGGCATCCCCAATCGGGGTATGTTGCGAGGCTGAAGGTAGTGGGGAAAGGAAAGAGATAGGGAAGAGGAAAATGGGGAAGTAAAAAATACACAGTTTAGCAAAAATAGTAGTTATGTAATCACATAAATATGAAATATTATCTTATCATAGTAACAAGATGTTAGAATCTGTCTTAAATGTAGCAGCTAGATTTGAAATTAGACAAAAATATCATTATGTAAGGTAATTAACAATTAGTCTCACAAAATTTGAAATGTGTTTTTGGCGGGTTCAGTGGTCAGTGAGAATCTTCTTCAGCAATGCGGGCACAGGCAGTTCTTCATCCAAACATTAAAAATAGAAATGACACAAAAAATGTATTTGTTTATTGTTGCTTTACTTTCTTTCAAGTTTTTTTTATATTTAATAGTAAATGATTGAAATGTTTAAACTTTGTTTTATTAGATGGGTAAGATGAGTTTATTCATTAGAGAAGTACTTCCGAACGACTCGATCTTTCACTCCGCGGGCTGCTTCTACTCTGCTGACATCTTCAGCCTGGTTTAATAGCTCAATCTCTTCTATCACGATATTATCAATAAATTCATGTGTTAATCTGAAATAAAACGATTATTATTTTGAATTGTTGCCTTACTTTCTTTAAATGCATTTCATTTAGTTAAATAAGGAAACTGACTTATAGTGCTTCATCATGTTGTATAAAATAGCACATGTAGTGATTATTTGACCAGCAACTTCTGGCTCGTAATGGAGAACTCTATCTTTCCTAAGGCAACGGAATATAGCCTTCCATGCTCCAAATAGACGTTCTATGCAACATCTCGCCTTACAGTGCGCCTTTGTATATTTGTACTCTGCACTTCCCTCAGCTGCATCAAATATTGGGGTCATGAGATAAGGTTCCAATGTGTACCCGGAGTCACCTGATTGAAACATAAACACCCATTACAATAGGTATATATAACTACTAAGTTATGGATTGTTGAAATATAATATAGTATAATACCTAGCAAGAAATACGTCCCAATTCTCTGATTATATAGTCTGGTCATTTCAGTTTTTACTGTACTACTATTCCAAACAAATTGATCGTGGACAGTACCCGGGAAGCGTGTGTTAATACTTAATATTGTCAACTCAGCATCACATACCTGTATAACAAACATGTAAAACCTTCAATAAAATGTGAAAACACCAACTGTTTTATTTGTAAACTGCTTTCTTTCATTTTACCACTTGAACATTGAGCGAATAGAATCCTTTATGATTTTTATACTGTGGGTGCAATCAATGCAGCCCAGAACATGAGGAAAGTTTAATTTGTCCCTGAAAGCACTCTCCACTTGCTTCCTGGCTTCGTTTGTTGCTGGAAAATGTATCCACCTTCTATAAAGGTGCTCCAACACTGCCTTCATAAACACTTTGATGCATTTACTGACGGTTGTCTGACCTATAGCCAGCATATGGTCTTGCCCCACCCCACGTTGGTAACTTCCTGTGGCGAAGAAACTTATTGGTGCTAATACCTGTCAACATTATAATCCTTTTATTAATGATCGACATTGTGTTTTTACAAAGATATCATAATAATATTAAATGCACTTACTTTAATGTACATTGGAAGTCCGCTTGTACTTTTTGACACTAAAAAGGGAGTTAGTTGATCTATAAGATCTTTAACCATTATACGAGATATCCGGAACAAGTGTCTGAATTCAGTCTCTCCAAGTTCAAACGGATTCAATTGATCGCGTAAACGGCGTCTTTCAATCTTACGAGCTTCTTTGGAATCGTTAGCCTGCCTCCGTTCATTGATATACCAGTAATTTTGTAAAAAAAACGGCATTATTAAAAGGTTGTTTTTATATCGAAAGTTTAACTGACAGCCAAGAGTCCGCGATAGATTTGGCGGGTTTTTGTCAATCGTCGGTTGGAATATTTGACAACCGTGCTCGCAAATAACGCCAACTGACCATAGACAATGAATTTTGTCAATTGTCGGTCGGAATATACCCAATCTACCATTGACCATGCTCGCAACTATCGGTAACTGATCTTATATGACGAATTTTATCGAATTTTGTCAATATCGGGCTTTATCGATCGTTCATGCTAGGGCCCCTGAGCTGCTGAACTGAACTTCGGCCTTACTAAGGCCACGCAGAGAACTCAATGACAACACGGTGAACAATATTGCCATTGAAGTGGTTTTGAATTTGCATTTCGAAAAAAAAACAAACATTTCATTCAACATAATGACCGTAGACAAAAACTTTTAGCCTTTACGTTTTTGAAATATAGTGCTGTTTAATATTATTATTTTACGTAATTATTAATTAACGCGAAAATTAATAATTACATTTTAGAAGAATAACCATGTGAAATTTGCGGGTATGTATATCAACATAACAAAAGAAAACGTGATTCACATACGAGAAGATAGAAATGCAAAAAAATAATTTTAATAAAATAATTTATTGTCAAATTGGCAAAAAAATCTTTAATATTTATTATTATATTCGGATGATTTGTATGGCGCCTTTTTCGTGCCAAATCTTCTCAAGGGCGCTGTAAAAATACATTAACCCTAGACACCTAACGTTCGTGTGTACCTAAACCTAACCATTCGTCGAATCGACGAAAACATTTTTCATCAGTATTTTATCTATTTAATACTTATTTCAAAAAATTATTATTTTCAAAAAATATGAAACAAAGGTTATATTGATAAATAAAACTATTTATTTAAATGTAATTGGAAAATATATTTGTTTTTAATATTTTTTAGTAAGGCACTAGGTATTTATAAAACTAGAAGTGAGATCATACTTAGAAAATTAACAATAAAGAAATAAAAATAAAAACAGCCTCTATTCTTTGGCAAAAATAATTAAAAAGATCACGATCCCTTGTGTGAAAAAATAAAAAAAAAACTAGTTTTTTGAAAGGCAACTAGTGCAAAAATCAATTTTATGTTCACCACAAATTGCAGTGCTGCACTTTGAGCAATAAGTCTTCGTCATACGCCTTTTTTTATACGGACATAATCCACAAACTTTTCTTTTTCGCAAATTGGCAGTCTCTGTCGATCCAGGGTCATTTCTGGAGGTAGACTGACCACTTTGATCTTGAATTTCAGTGCTGACACGTAATATATCTTGTATTTTACTTTTTATGTGTGTTGACATTGTACGAATTTGCAGTCGTATTTGGAGCCAAGGTGTTACAAGTTGTGAATGCAATTTTTTCATAAAATCACGACGATTCATTACATGTTGTCCCAATGTGGAGGCATTATGACAATAAATTATGTAATTGTTTATACATGTTATATTCAGCATGCCATAAAAATGCACATTGGCCACCGATTAGTTTTTCTGCTGCGTGACATTACCGCACACATTTGAACGAAGACATCGAATCGAAGACATCGCAAAAGGAAGTCACATCTTTCTTTGCTCATACACGACACATATCTTGTGCCAGAATACTCCTGCCTGAGTTCTCTTCCGATAGAACAGGTGGTGATTGTGCCTCCAATCGGTCATCCTCATTGTCCGATGGGTCATCTTGAACATCACTAACCACATCATCAACCTCCACATCGTCTTCTTGTTCACTGACAGATAACTCCTCTGATGAATTTGTGTCCTCTTCCATCAATAAACGTTGAATATTTGCAACAGACAGCGATTTTTGCGAAGCCATAGCGAAAAAACTGCAAAAAAAACGAGAATATCAATTTACCAAAAAGTCACACAAACCCTAACCATTCGTTGAAACGACGACTATGCGCGTAATATATCAAAAAATACTGCACTTACCCGCCGAACACGGCCACTTCCCGTAAGAGTTGTACGAGCACTGAGTTGGCAAGGAACGACACGATCATCCGTGAATGCGTTAAAAAAGGACAGCATACTTTGTGTCGCGTAATCGTTGAATCGACGAAGGTTAGGTTTCTAGGGTTAAACATTTCATTGATCTATGTTATTACTAACTATATATGGAGATTATATACACTAAAATACCTATCTGGTAGGTCAATTAAGATTAACACTTAATTTACTTAAACTAATTGTTTATTAGCGAAATTTAGATACAGGATTTACGACAAAATTGGAAAACTGGATATAATTGGACTTTTCTCAGGAATGGAATATTTAATTTAAGGGTACGACAGATTAAAAAGGTAAGTTTTTAGTTTAGACCTGAATTCTGTAGAACTTGTTATGGATCTTAGTTCCGGAGGGAGTTTATTCCAAGCCTTCGGCCCAGATACTCCGAAAGTGCGACAACTAAACTTAGTATACGGCTTGCGCTTAGGTTCCATCAGTCTGCCTAAAGCTGATCTAATCAGACACACTCTCAAATTATGTAAATAAAAAACCCAGATGTTATGAATCATTTTACCGTAGTAAAAGAAATGAACCTGGCTTTTTATTATGTAAAATAAGTTACGTATATGTATTATAATCATATTTCGAAATGGCTGAAATAAATTATCGTAGAAATACATTTTATTTATTTATTTTGTATATAATTTATTTATATGATAAGAAATTATGTAAACAACGGCAACTTGATTTTTATAATCAATATAAAAATATTTATTTTAATATGTATGAAAAATTGTATGAAAAAATTGTTAATTCTGTAGATATAAGATGTAAATTATAACTTTAAAAAATGTATTTGAAACTAACTTTAAGCACCTGTTGACAAGCCAATTCAATCGGCTTAGCAGGACTTGTTTTTTGATATTATGTACTAACTATTTATTCAATAAAAAAAAAAAAAACATATATATTTCAAAATGGCTGGAATAAATTAAGGTAGAAATACATTTTATGTTTAAATATTTTGTTTATTTATTTATATTATAAGAAATTATGTAAATAAAAACGACTGGATTTTTATTATCTACATTAATAAAAATGTTACTGTTCGTTTATTCGAATTCTTAAATCTCCGAAAGTTCTTCACCGATTGCTTTGAAATTTTGACACAACGTTGCATTCAAATAAGCGTGTTTTTCTATATACCTACCTATATTATGTACATAGATGTCACCTGTGAGAGGAAAAAACATGCTTTTTAAATCTGTTGGATAAATAGGCATTTTTTAAATAAAGTAAAACAGCGCCATTTGTTTTAATTTTATTTTTATTGAATGAATAGTTAATACATATCAACAAACAAGTGCTGCTAAGCCAATTGAATTGGCTTGTCAACAGGTGTTTAAAGTTAAGTTACATATACCTACATTTTAGAAGTTATAATTTACATCTTAAATCTACAGATTCAACATTTTTCATTCATATTAAAATAAAAAAACTTTTTCCGATAGCCAATTTTTAATTATTGCTATTTGATGTCTAAATAGCAATAATTATTCGGAATTTGCTAACCATCTAATTGAATTCAACCATTCATTTGACATAAATACTGGTTTTAAAATTTTACACACGAATGGTAGTGGTTCTCAGTTAGACCTTTTAGAAATATTAGAAATTAGGAAAAATGTCAATAGAAATTTAAATATTATTAATAATCAAATTAATTTTGTGAATAACCCTGTATTAAACATATTTCCATTGTAATTTTTTGTCTTTGATCTTCTAAGCACCTCCCCTTTCCACCTCTCACCCCTCCCCTCCACCCCCCCCCCCACACACTACTTCCTTTTCTACCCGCACCTGTCTCTATATACTTGACAATTTAGTTTTTAGTACATTAATTGTCCTGATGAAGAGAATATCGTTCTCGAAACATGTTGACTTTATATAAAAAAATAAAGATTATCGTGGTAAAAACAAAGTGTTTTAATTATTTTATTTAATATTGATTTATTTGGTAAAATGGTTTTTCATTAAACATACACGTAAATTATTTTAAATGATAAAAGGTAGGGTTTATTTTACAAGCGTAATTTTTTTTATTTTAATAAATTAAATGTATTATAAAAAAATGCTTTAAATTTATGTGTAAGATAAAAACCGTGACAATGTTTTATTAGAAATAATTAATTAAATAATAAAATAAAATTTTATTATATTTTATTTTATTACAAAGCATTGAATTTTGTGGTATATGCATAAATGACTTTCGACAGTCAATACGCAATGTCTAATTTCTAATGCCCTTTGAACCATCTTCATGCTTTGACTTATTATTATCTCCCATTCTTTCTTTTATATTATTATTGTCATTATTATTGTCTTCGCTCCTCATTTATAATAGCTCTCCTTTTACTGTCATCTCTGTTTATAAAACTTATTCGTGTAATTAATATGTTGTTAATGGACTATTTGTCCGTAAATAAATAAATAAATAAATAAATTAGCATACGTAAATTAATTTAAAAACTAAAAAGCCAAGTTTTTTTTTCATTATTACAGGCAAACACATTTCTGGTATGTTTTTATGAGAGTTACTATAAATGTTAGTATGCAACACTAAAAATCATGAGTGCAGGGACACTGGAAGGTCTGGAATAGTTTTAAAAATAAATTATGTTTCCTTTTAATAAAATAAATAAGAGTCCTAACAAGTGCGGATAAGGAGCTTAAACAATCAGTTTCCTCCCACAGTCATTAGGAAAGTGGCGGATCCACTCCAATGTACTATTAAATAATATATTAAATTTTATATTGTATTTTACTAATCTTCTTCTTTCGTATGGTGGGGGGGTCAGAGGGTAACATCTAGGTCTGCTAGCCAGTCTAGGGCCTCAGGCGTCGCCATGTGAACCTCATCAATCCCGCCGGGGAATAATGGAGCGGGCATTTGTTGATCACATGTATATAATTGGCCCCTTGGAGGCCCACGTGCGGTAACAATTACGTGCCGGTGGCATCGCGAATAGCGCGGCAGACACAACCGTAACGTGTTGCAGTTGGCACACTACTTTATATTTTACTAATCATTTTTTTAAATTGTAGAGATACATATTAATTACAAATAAATTTACCCTTCCCAAGAACATTAAATAGCACCAAATAATTTGCAAAACTATTCCGTGGGTCAGTCCGCATGTCCCTTATGGCCAAATCCGGATTTCTAGTGAATGACTGCAGTACGACTAAGAAAAAGTTTTTTCTTCACTGTGAGTTAGACTGTGTATGGTCAAACGTTCTTTTCGAGAACATGAATAATTGTAGTAGGGATATATAAATGTTTTTTTCCACTATGGGTAAGCATGTTCCTTAGCAATTCTACCTTACGAGAACGAGAATAATTTTAGTGGAAACATGACAAAGGTTTTTCTCAACTGCGGGTCAGCATATTCCTCTCAAGACTGAGTCATTTAGATACTCCCCTAAACCTAGATTGCATTGAGTTGGCAATATTTTCTGAGAGAATATAGTTAAAAGAAGGCTATAATTACACAACTCAGTCACAATAATCAATATTACGCATGATACGTTTCTGCGTGAGTCCTATATCATATTTTACTAAATCAAAACTATGTTTTTTTTTTATATTATATAATTAATAAATTTACAGATTATAATCAAAAATGTCAACTTAAATAATTCAAACAATTAGTTTTCACTGCTTTTGATTTTTTAATGTTCCTCTTCTATAGAAGCTGGCGCTTGTGAGAATTTACTCCAGATATCTTATAGGGTTATCTCTTATTTGTGTTATTTTATTAAAAATATTATTTCTTATCCAAAAGTATCATTAAATCGCTGACCGCCCTGAATTATTAAAGCCAAATTGTGAAACCTGCCCAGCTATACCAAGGAGAATTAATTTTAAAGGTAACAATTAACTCACTACTAATTACTTTATTATAATATTTTGCTTACAAGTCACTTTTTATGCATATTAATATTCTGTTTAAATAAAATATACCTGTTATTATAACACCCTATACCTAAGTAGAATTAATTTTATATAAATTACTATCTATCATCATAAATACCTCATATCTCTATTTATGTCAGGTCATATACAAACCTAGTACTCAGGTAAGTTTTTAGATTCTCACGGCCAAAAGCATTTTTGTTGTTTGTTTTTGGGGTGTTATGCCGTGTTGCGCTAACTCCTTCTTTAGCCGACGTTTCGGACAGCGTTGCAGTGTCCATCATCAGGGCAGATCCGGTAGATCCGAAGATCTACCGGATCTGCCCTGATGATGGACACTGCAACGCTGTCCGAAACGTCGGCTAAAGAAGGAGTTAGCGCAACACGGCATAACACCCCAAAAACAAACAACAAAAAAAACCTAGTACTCATTCAAATATTATTACACTAGTAGATATGTCTTGAAATTATGTATTCTCTCACTGCTCTTGTATTAACAATTATATCACTTGCAATACTAATATTGTATACACATTACATGTTCTGTAATTTATTACTCATATTCTCCTGTGTACCACTGTATGGTTATAATCCGATGAATCTTTTTATTGAAAAAAAAATCAATTTTATGGCGTTAAAATAAATAATTCTCCTTTTCGTGAACATAAATAATTGAAGTAGGAACTTCAATAAGGTTATCCGCCCGTATGAGCAGGCGTGTGTTTCTTCAAATATTTATTTCGTCAACATGAAAAGGGTTTTTCGGTGTCTCAACTTGTGACTCGTCAAATGTCCCTAACGAGAACATGAATAACTGCAGTCAGAACATGAAAAAGGTTTTTCTCCACTGTGCGTCACCATGTGTCTCGTCAAACTATCCTTTCGAGAACATGAATAACTGCAGTCGGAACATGAAAAAGATTTTTGTACACTGTGAGCCACCATGTGACTCTTCAAACTTCCCTTTCGAGAGCATGAATAACGGCACTCGAAACATGAAAAAGGTTTTTCTCCACTGTGAGTCATCATGTGACTCGTCAAACTTACCTTTCGAGAACATGAATAACTGCACTCGGAACATGAAAAAGATTTTAGTCCACTGTGAGTCACCATGTGACTCGTCAAACTTTCCTTTCGAGAACATGAATAACTGCAGTTGGAACATGAAAAAGGTTTTTCTCCACTGTGAGTCAGCATGTGTCTCGACAAACTTCCCTTTCGAGAACATGAATAACTGCACTCGGAACATGAAAAAGATTTTAGTCCACTGTGAGTCACCATGTGACTCGTCAAACTTACCTTTCGAGAACATGAATAACTGCAGTCGGAACATGAAAAAGGTTTTTCTCCACTGTGAGTCACCATGTGTCTCTTCAAACTTGCCTTTCGAAAACATGAATAACTGCAGTCGGGACATGAAAAAGGTTTTTCTCCACTGTGAGTCACCATGTGACTCGTCAAACTTACCTTCCGAGAACATGAATAACTGCACTCGGAACATGAAAACGATTTTAGTCCACTGTGAGTCACCATGTGACTCTTCAAACTTTCCTTTCGAGAACATGAATAACTGCAGTTGGAACATGAAAAAGGTTTTTCTCCACTGTGATTCAGCATGTGTCTCGACAAACTTCCCTTTCGAGAACATGAATATCTGCACTCGGAACATGAAAAAGATTTTAGTCCACTGTGAGTCACCATGTGACTCGTCAAACTTACCTTTCGAGAACATGAATAACTGCAGTCGGAACATGAAAAAGGTTTTTCTCCACTATGAGTCACCATGTGTCTCTTCAAACTTGCCTTTCGAAAACATGAATAACTGCAGTCGGGACATGAAAAAGGTTTTTCTTCACTGTGAGTCACCATGTGACTCGTCAAACTTACCTTTCGAGAACATGAATAACTGCACTCGGAACATGAAAAAGATTTTTCTCCAGTATGGATACGCAAGTGATGTTCTAACTTTGACTTGTAAAAGCAGGAGTAGTTACAATAGGTACAAGATAATCGTTTTTCCACATGAGGCGTCTTGAGATCTGTCGATAAGTCTGAAAGAAATTACGAATCAAACTTAATAAGTGCAACTGATTCATAGAACTATTAGATTATGAAATAAAAGAATATGATTTTTTTATTTCTAACGGACAACATTAATTTTACCCGTCTGGGTACTTCTTTGAAAGCGATCTAAGCATTCCTTTTTGACATCCGGAAGGTCAATGTCAATTTCCGCATAAGTAATTATCCCTCCGTCTTCTTCTAGGGATCCTGGTTCTGCGTTGATGGGTACAGTTTCCAAATAAATGTTACCTGGAGAAACAGAAAAACAATATGCAAGTACGATTTACGTTGATATGCTTAGACGAATGTGAGGTTCGAGTATCTAAATACTCGCAGGAAGGTTTACCACATTAAATGTACAACCAAGAGCAAATTATAATCAAAAATAATGTTTTAGCGGAGGTATGAAAAATTCTAAGTGATCAGGCGTGAATCAAATTTGTGTGACTGATTTTTGAAAACATGCGAAACTATTTAGCCCTGTATTTGCACACTTCATAAACTAATCATTGATTCAAGCCACATTTCTGAAGAAATAAAATACAGTGTTGTGAGATTTATTTTAAAACCAGAGAATTTCTCCATAAGGGCTTAAAATGTTGGGATTTATGACTAGGCTAACCAGAAATTCAAACAAAATAAGGCGTATTAAACTGTTATATTTTGCCTACTTTAGAAGACAACTTGAGTATAATTCTGGAACCCACATTACAATATTAATGTACAAGCTGTTGAAAGAATACAAAACAAATTCTTACGTTTTTTAAATTTAAAAATGGGTATTCTAGCAATTATGTTGAACTACAACACTCTGTTAAATTATATGAATATGCTCAAATTGTCAGACAGAACAATTTTTACTGACTTGGTATTTCTATATAAAATTCTAAGTGATTTAGTTGATAGTCCGGTATTGCTAGAATTGATTAGCTTTCGGATTCCACAACGTAATACTATAAGTCAGGATTTAATTCAGTTACCATATGTATTACCAGAATACCAATGGAGGGAAACAATTATACCAAGTCAGTGGACATCTTCAATTTATCTTTAAACAAATAATAATAATAATAATAAATATCTTTATTGTGACAAATTTTCAAACTATAACTATAGAAATACATGTAAGACTGTTTTGTGTACATTGGTTTATAAATTAGAAGAGTATATAATTTTATCAATGGAAATTAATATATAAACAGTAGGTAAAATAAATGTAAATAATAGAAATGTTAATGTAGTTATATGTTAAGGTTTATCATAGCCCGCCTCACTAGGCTTAGCCTGTGTTGAGGCAGCTATCTACCAAGTTTATTTATAGTACTAAAACGTACCTACAATTATATAAAAATATGAACACTCAATAGTTAGGTAGCATCAATATCAATACATCATATACCAAGTTCGTTTCTAGTCCTAATAATATACCTAAAATTATATGAAAATACATACAATAATTAGGTTGCATCAATGACTGCGAATTTGGATGAGTGCACCGGTAAAGGCCCTATCATTACTTTTAATTCAAATTTTTACGCTTTCTTTGAAATTTTTTTGTGAATGACATGTTTTTATTTTATCAGGAAGAATGTTATAAAGTCTAGTCGCAAGATATCTAAAATTTCGTTGTCCAAAAGTAGTGTGCGTTACAGGAATTTGAAGTAAGTCTTTGTTATTGCTTCGAGTACAGCGAGTATTAGATCTTTTTTCGTAGTATGTATGTTTATTTGTGTATAGGTGAGTGAGTATTGTTTTTGCGTATGTCTGCCGAACATCAAACACATTCATAATTTTAAAGATCAAGTTCGAGGCAGTAATTAGAGGAAGCCTAAGAATTATTTTTATAATAGTTTTCTGTGCCCTTATGATTGGGTCTAGTGCAGATGAAGTTCCACCTCCCCACGCTATGATACCATACTCAATAATAGATTGACAGAGTGCAAAATAAACCATTTTCAAGTGTTGTAAGTTGAGGAAGTTTCGTATCGTTCTGAAGAAGTGCATGGTTTTTCTTATTTTGTTTGCAATACTTTGAGTGTGAAGATTCCATTTGAGGTATGGATCAATGGTGAGGCCGAGGTACTTTATCTGAGCAGTGCGCTCAATGCAGGGACACTGACAACATTCTTCAGAATTCAAACATGTGTGTATTCTAATAGAGGCATCGTCATGAGGTTGACCTGTAATATTAATGCTTGATGTGATGTATTTGGTTTTCTCGGCATTCAGTGTGAGCGTATTTGTATCCAACCATTTTTTTACAATGCTTATGTCCGTTTCAGCTTTTTTGTAGACAGCTGGCCAAGTGTCAGCTTCAAACAGAAGAACAGTGTCATCGGCAAAACTAACTATTTTCCCCTGAATATTAATGTTACATAAGTCGTTAATATACACCAGGAACAAAATCGGTCCTAATATGCTTCCTTGTGGTATACCATAATTAGTTGAGCAGGTGTTGCTTAATATGTTATTTATTTTAACTTGTTGCTTACGCCCATTAAGGTAGCTTTTAAAGAATTTAAGTTCGTTGTCCGAAATACCGATTTTTTCAAGTTTATTTGTTAATTTACTGTGCGATATGGTATCAAAGGCTTTAGATAGGTCTAAGAAGATTGAAATACATTTTTTGCTTTTATCAAGGTTTTTAACAATGAAATCAGTGACAGCAGCAATAGCGTCTGAGGTACTCTTGTTTTCTTGAAACCCGTATTGATTTTCTGAAATCAGTTTATGGCTCACGAGAAATTTTACCAACTGTGCATTGATAACCTTTTCAAATACTTTAGATAGACTAGTTAGTAGATTTATTGGTCTGTAGTTGTTTATGTCTGTCTTGTTACCTGTTTTATGTATAGGAATAAGAATACCTTGTTTCAGGTTTGAAGGGAAGTGGCCCTGAGTGATACTAGAGTTTATTAAGTGTTCTAGGGGCAATGCAATTTCCGTAGACAGCGTTTTTAAAATCTTGGTTGATAACCCATCAACTCCGGCACTAGACGTGTTTTTTAGGGAATTAATTATTTTTAGAATCTCTTCCCCAGACACTGTTTGAAAGTTAAATCTTCTTTGAGAAAATTGGAGTCCTATTTCAGAAGTTTGAGCATTCCCACAATTTGGTAGACGAGAAGCAAGATGTGACCCAATATTAATAAAAAAATTATTGATGTGATCCGCAACGAGCTTTGGGTTTTTTGAGGTATCAATAATTTCTCCATCAATGCAGAGTTTACTTATGTCTTGTTTGTCTTTAGTGTTTTGTGTATTTGTGGCTTCTCTTAAAATTTGCCATATTTTTTTGGGATCGTTGTTGCTTTCTTTGATTTTGACTCCGTAATAGATTTCTTTTGCCTTTCTGATGACGTCACCGCACGTATTTCTGTATCTTTTGTAGATGTTTATTGCTATTATGTCATATGGATTTTCTTTCACTTTTTTGTGTAGTGCGTTTCTTCTACGAATGCAGTTGATGATTGAATGACTTATCCATGATTTCAAGGGTTTAATTTTGTTTGGAATTTTTTTTGACAAAATTGTGGTATTATTACTTAATTCATTTTTCAGAAAGTCAACAAAATATATCCATGCATCATCTGAGTTTTTTATTTGGAAAAGCTCTTGCCAAGATTTATTTTTAATTGAGGCTTTTAAATTTTCAAAGTTAATATTATTGTATTTATGAGACTGATCTCGTCTATTTTTTGTGGTGTCGGATTGCAAAGTGAAGATTGTTGTGTAGTGATCTGTAATTGTTGATTTGTAAATGATGCTTTTGTTTTGTTTATTAGTTTTGAACATTATGTGATCAATACATGAAGTTGATTCATTGACTATTCTTGTTGGTGTATTGATGGTACTAATTAATCCATGGAATTCTAACATGTTCAGGTAGTCATGACATTGGTGATGTGAATTGTTTGGGAGTATGTTGATATTTAAATCTCCCATAATTATCAAATTTTTAGTATGGGAAAGATTGGATAATATGCTATTAAGACTATTTAGAAATGGTGTAATATTACGATGCGAAGGAGAGCGGTATATTGCTAGAATGCAAGTGTCATTATTGTATGTTATTTGCAAACAGTTCGCGCCAATAATGTCTCTTTCCGTTACAATGGGGTTAAGATCATTTTTTGTGTATACCACGACTCCATCGTTCTGGCTATAATAAATATAAAATATATTTATTATAGCCAGATAAAATATTGATTTTATCTGGCTATTAAATATTTAAATATAAAATATTGTTAATGAAGCAATTCAGTTATTATTTTTATTTATTTATTTAACGCCCAGAGGGCTTTTACATGTGGGTGGTACAAATTTAATGACAGTTTTGAAACATAAGAAAGAAAAGAAAGAAATAATAAAAATAAAATTACATAAGTATATGCGAGAAACAAAATTAAAAATAACAAGAACATAAATTAAAAAATACAGCGATTTGACTGGTTTACAAAAATATAACTTCCATTTAGGAATAGTATTGAAATAGGTCATTTACATAATCCACAAAATTCGCAAAGTTAATATTGAATATATCGACATCATCTAAGTATTGGTTTCCCATAGTGTGAAACCGTTGTATTGGGGAGTTCGCAATGTAATTGCGCTTATGTGTGTTGCAGTGGAATAGGGTATTTTGTCGTGTTTTTATTGTAGGTATTCGTAAGTTTATGAGTTGCAGAAGTTCGCAACAGTCGAATTTAGAGTTTAGAATCTTCAATAAAAAAGTTAAGTCGTTTATTTTACGCCTGTCTTTCAATGTGTGTATTTTTAGAGTGTTTAATAAGAAATGATATTGTAAGTCTTCTAGTGGGATATTTAATTTAAAATTTATAAAACGCAGAAATTTTTTTTGTATTCGCTCAATGTTATTAATGTGAATTTTGTAAGAGGGAGACCAAACTACTGAGTTATATTCAATTATGCTTCTAACTAGAAATATGTATAACAGTTTAATGGCTTGTATGGAGTTAAAGTTTTTAGTTGTTCTTAATACGAAGCTTGTAAAAAATAAGTTATGTACAAAAAATAATGTATATTTCTCATGTAAAAGCCCCGAAAAAGGGCGTTAATAAATAAATAAACAACAAAAAAGCAGAGGCCAATTTCCAATATAAACGAACCAATAAATAAAGATAAATAAATTTAAATAATTAAGGTATTATCGATGATATCGGTGAGAATTGAAAATTTTATGTGATAAACTACTCGAAAACTTTTATAATTTTCTATAATAGGTATTCAAGAATACAAAGATATTCTAACGAACTGCTTAAGGTGAAGCTATAAGTGAACGCAATATTCAGATTAATCTTTACTACGAATCGGTATAGGTTATCAATACCAAAAATATACCTTGGATACATTTAAACGTGTTCTATCGCTTGGCTTGATCAGAATTAAAATAAAATTGTCAATGAAAAATGTAAGCGCTAACACTAAACAGATTTCTTTTTCTAGAGTTTACTATGAACTCGTAAAAGAAACAACATTTTAAAAATACTGTTTTATGGCTATGTTTATTTGCTACCACTTGACTTGATTAACTTTTTTTTCGTTTTCATTAAATTATTCACAAAAAATTAAAATCCATTTTGGCGCTCACGTAATATTTTTTTGAGTGAAACATTGTATTGAATTCTATGATTTCTTCAGAAGCCCGTGTTACCTACTCAAGAACGCCCCCGACCCGAAGATAACACCGAGCACACCCAGCATCCGGCTATACATCTTATCTAGTGGTGTCTACACTTGGTGATCCACCAAATAACATTATCATCATCGACGATGGACCCGGACGTGGGAGCGCGTGACCGCCCGCACAATGCCCTATCAACGAGAGCACCGATAAATAGGACTGCAACACCTCACAGGGTGTCAATCTTCAACCTTCAGTTAACAAGACTACTTGTCAGTATTGTTGTTAGATTCTCCATCTGAAATTACGTTTAACTCGCTTGTAATTGTGTGTTTTATAAATAAATATTTTTACTTCACCGTCTCATCATTTTATTTAGTTCAAATAAAATAAAGGAAAACCAAGAAAGTTAACTGGCGCCCAACTAGGAGGCTTCGAGAACAATCCCAAGCGTTCCAGATACCTGGATCTGGCTAAGAAGTTCTGGCTGATATCGTTTCAACCCGTCGCAGAAGTCCCGAACCCACAAATCGTTAACCTCATTGAAGACACTATGAAGAAAACGCTGATAATTTACATGTGAGTACGTTTTTTCAAATTTTTCGTCTATCCCATAATCCGATAGATCCTTAACCTTCTTTATCCACAAAGACAGAGTGTATTTTTTCTTTCTCATCCAAGAGCAAGTTATATTTGTAGTACTAAGTAGTCCTATATATTTTTATATAATTTTTCAATCTAAAATTAAAAATGGCACTATCAAACGAGAGATCCGCGTCATGCACAGACTCCATTTTCGAGTACCACGGGTCTCCAGATGAGCTTTATTTCTTCATCAAGTCAGCTAGAGGCTTTTTATCTAGAAATGGCAATACACCTAATAATGTGGAAAAAATTATTTCCAAATTAAAAGGTAAAGCTCTACAAGTAATTCTAATGCACGACCACGATTTTACAATAGAAAAGATATTTGAAATCTTACAAAAAGAATGTGGCGATAATAAAACAATTTCGTTATGGCAGACGGAACTAATTAATTTACAAAGAGGAAACCGAGATTTCTCAACTGTTATACATGAGGTCAACAAGATACTGTTCGCGATAAAAATAAAGATAACCGAGTCAGTCGGTGCAACAAACGCACCAGTACTATTTGCCGCTTATCAAGATACAGCTCGTAATACTATAGTGAATATGTTGCCAACGCACATTAAGTGTGCAAATTTAAATAAAGATTATGAAACGTTGTGTCACGAAATTCGAATCTTAGATGCACACGGTGAACTTACTAAGAAAACATCGACGCAACGTCCCTTTGCCACGGAATCGTTTAGAGACCATCATTTCGCGTCCGGAAGGCAACGTTCGGCCATGAATAATAGAGAGCCATGGGAAAACCGCGTTTGGCAAAATAATAGTAATTTTAATAAAGACGTTGGACAAACTGCACTCGAACAAAATAATTCCTACACACCGCGTCGGTCCCACTTTGGTAATAAAAGTGATAATCTTGCTCCGCGCCGATATAGTAATAGCCAACCGACATTTTTACCGCGCAATAATAATTACAATAGAAATGAGGATGTTAGCATGCGTACTGCACCTCAACGTCGCCCTGATAGAGGGCCCATCATCAATTTAGGAAACAATCGCATGGCACAGGAGTTGTTCCATAATGAACATCCTGAGGATTTTCAAGAGGGAGGAATAGAAGCTCCAACTCCATAACCCATTTGCACAATTTAACTTGTGGTCTACCTTTTATTAAAGCACCCCTGGGAATTAAAATATTAATAGATACGGGCAGTATGAAATCATTCATGACTCAGGAATTATATAATAAACTATTCTTTGACTGTAAATACATAGATGAATCTTTTGCGGTACAAACAGCACATCAAAAGACTTGCCACAAAGGAACCGTCATTACCCCGTTCTGGAAGAAAGTTTTTGGTGAAAACGACAACGAAATGCGCTTTCACGTTTTCAATTTTTCAAATAATTATAATGTTTTACTAGGCATAGATATGTTAAGTTTAATGGGGGCCACGTTAGTATTAAGAGATAAGGTGCTGCGTACGCCAAATAAAATTGTAAAGCTCTTTCATACGGAAGAAGCGAACGATTTAGATAATATTCTAAACAATAATCAGGATTTATTTTCGACAGAATTGTCAGGGAACTGTGCCCCTGTGGCGGAACATAAGATAACGCTATTAACGGAAGCGCCGGTATACCAAAGGGCTTATCGCCTACCGCACTATCAGCGTAATGAAATAGACTCACAACTCCAACAAATGTTCAAAGATGGGATCATCAGGCCTAGTAACTCCCCTTGGGCGAGTCCCGTTCATCTCGTACCTAAAAAAAATGACCAATCCGACATAAAAAAATGGCGAATGGTTGTAGATTTTCGACGCCTTAACGAACAGACTCGTAGCGATAAATTTCCGCTCCCGAATATAGAAGATATTTTTGCACAACTGAATGGAAATAAATATTTTTCCACGCTAGATTTAACGAGTGGATATCATCAAATAAGAATGGCAGAATGCGATATCGAAAAAACTGCCTTCAGCGTCCCTAATCAACATTGGGAGTTTCTTCGAATGCCCTTCGGATTGAAAAACGCAGGAGCCTCCTTTCAACGAATGATGAATGACGTCCTACGCAAATATATCGGGAAGATATGCCTTGTTTACTTAGATGACGTCATCGTGTATTCTAAAGACGAGTGCGATCATCTTAAGAATTTGGAAATAGTTTTTAACGCTCTGAGAGCCGCAAATTTAAAAATTAACATGAACAAATGTCATTTTATGCAAAAGGAAGTTAAATTTTTAGGGCATATACTAAATGAGACTGGTCTACAACCAGACCCGGCAAAGCTAGATGCCATACGTAAATTCCCCAAGCCTAGGAATATTAAAGAAATAAAATCGTTTTTAGGTCTAATAGGATATTATCGCAAGTTTGCCCCTAACTTAAGCGTGGTTACTAAACCACTAACCGAATGCACACGAAAGGGTGTTAAAATTGATACTAATTGTGAACGATTCGTTAAAGCGTTCCATCAATGTAAAGAACTGCTAATGAACGCTCCTGTATTAAGATACCCCGATTTTGACAAGGAATTTACCATTACGACGGACGCTAGCAATATAGCCCTCGGCGCCGTACTGAGTCAAGACTCGCACCCAATTGCGTATATCTCGCGTACGCTTTCCGTAACGGAAAGTAAGTATAACACGACGGAAAAGGAATTGCTAGGCATACTATGGTCCCTGCAGCAGTTTCGACCATACGTTTATGGCCGCCATTTTCAAATCGAAACAGACCACCAACCTCTAGTCTGGTTAACAAAACTAAGAGAACCGAACGCAAAACTAACGCGATGGAGATTGAAACTCCAAGAATACGATTTTTCTATAAAACATAAAAAGGGTAATACTAATCATGTAGCGGATGCGCTTTCGCGAGTCGAGATTAATATGAACGAAACAACCGCCAGTTCGATGATGGGAGAAGTTGCCTCTTGCTCCCGAAGTGTAGTTAGCACTTTGCACAGCAATACGGACGATAACGAATCCGGCATTCCAATTAGACACGAACATCCTCCTCCTAGAATGAATAGGATATTTGTCAAGACCGCAGCAACAGCCTCACGAAAACTACAAAGTAAAGAAAACGGAACTGACCATGTATGGTGCATTCCCGCAGATGATGCAACTAATGTATTCATCCATTTTATAGAGCAATGTTGTGATAAAAATAAATATGCTATAATTATAGAAGACGATTTAATGTACGAACGGTTAAGCGAAAGTTATAGAAAAAATGTTGATAAGAACTCTTTAAAATTAATTCGTTACACTGATATAAAAATTGAACCTACCAATAAAGAAGAAGAAGATGAAATAATATATTCGACACATGTAGAAAACCAAAGACACGTTGGATTAGAAGCCCTTATGACGAAAATAAAAAGGAAATATTATTTTTCACAAATGCGCCACAAAATTGTGAAATACCTCAAGACATGCATAATATGTCAACAAACTAAATATAATAGGCACCCGGTATTGGCGCCATTAGAATCCACCATCACTCCACATACTCCAATGGAGATTTGGCAGATAGACACATTTCATTTTAATAGGAGACGTTATTTAACTATCATAGATCGTTTCTCTAAGTGGTCACACTGCGCACCACTTGATAACAATAGCAGCATAGCAGTAAGCGATATATTAATAAACATATTCTCTATTGTAGGAGTACCTAAGGAAATCCACCTAGACCATGAGACCATATTAAATTCGGTAACAATTCGCGAACTACTAGCCCTTTATAAAATAAATGTACACCTAACCACGGTGGACCACGCTCAATCGAAAGGAGATATAGAACGGTTCCACTCAACTTTCATCGAAATACTACGCATAAACAGACAAGTGTTAGATAAATCTACCCCTACGGCTCAAATCGCTCTAGGTATAATAGCGTATAATAATACTATTCACAGTGTGACTCAACATACGCCGAATGAAATCCATTTCTGTCAGGGAAACAGAACCCTCGCCGAAGACGGGGTTATCACCCAAGATTACGTCGCGCAACACGCTAGAGAATGTAAAACCTTACATCAAATAATTTACAAAGGTCAAAATGTCATAAAGAATAAAACTTTAGCTCGTGTAAATAAGAATCGTACGCAACAACAGATAAATATTGGAGATAAAATTTTGATACAAACCCATGACCGCGGTAAACATATCAATAAATTTCGTGGGCCGTATCTGGTCACCGCATTGCTACCCCATAATGTTTTGAAGTATGCCTCCGATAAGGGAATCGGAACAATTCATAAAGATAGTGTAAAATTGTTTCAGGCTAATCACGCTGACGCGAACCCTACGGATTCGACAAATAACAGACGATGAACACTTCATTATCTCACCGCTCGGGACCGCAAGAGTGGCAGAGGGACAATGGAATGTCATCCACACATTAGATGTAAACCCATTAATAGTTCAAATGGAACAATTGGAATTTAATTTTAAGAAACTTTTGAAACAACATGATTTTAGCTTACCTAGCATAGGTATAGAAAGAATAGAATTTCTAATAGAAAATAATAACGGTTTATTACGTAATCTGATAAGTAAGCGAACTAAGCGAGGACTCATTAACGGTCTGGGGTCTATCATTAAGTACCTTACTGGTAATCTAGACGATAACGATTTAAATGAGTTGAAAGATAAAATTAACATTAATAACCACAGGGTATCTCTGACCTCTCGTACAATGGAAGACTATTACACGAAACTAAAAAATCTTTCCGATAACCAAATTGTTTTATGGTCACAAATAAGCCGCGACCATTACGAAGATATGAATGAATTATTGCTGATACACTTCATATATCAGGCAGAAACGATAACGGAACTGTTGGACCGCTTAACAGAAGCCGTGTTATTTGCTTCACATAATATGTACCATTATAGCATGTTAAAACCTGAGCTCTTTTTAGACGCTATTAAAAACGTAAATAAGCGACAGGTGCCATCAGAAGATTTTAATTTGCTTCAGCACTTGCTACAAGTAAGATTAGTACGATCAGAAAGAAAATTGCACTTCGTTATAACGTTAACTCTGGTAGAAGAGTTATTTTATAGTTATTATGATATTTTACCCATTATTTCCAAATCTTCCGATAATAATTGCCTTATACCCGCATCCCTCCCAAGACGAATTTTGAAGAATGGAAAAGATGTATTTTTAGCCGACAGATGTCAGGAGATGACCGACACTACGAGTATATGCAACAAACAGATTATAACATTAGACGACTGCACCAAAGGATTAGCGGATTCGCAAGACGAAAAAAACTGCACACTAAGAAAAATTTACTGTCCCAATGAGCACACCCGCCTCATTGCACAAAACATGATGTACGCCTTCAGGAACATCCCATCAACTATTTATATAAACTGCCATGAACACCAACGAGAGACTACTATCTTCAAATCTGTATTAATCAGCAGCCCAGATTGCAACATACAAGGAAAAACCCTAGCTATGGGACAAACGGTAAACCAGGAAGATATTGCGGTTACCTACTCCAAGGAAAAACTACAAGTGTCGAAACTTCCACAGATCCAAATTCAAGATCTTTCAAACACGAAAGGACACGAACTAACTATCCCTATCACAAACCCAATTGAAAGGAGTCTACATATATCATTAACCAGTGGCTGCATTATCG
Organism: Hesperophylax magnus; assembly: GCA_026573805.1. Taxonomy (NCBI): domain Eukaryota; kingdom Metazoa; phylum Arthropoda; class Insecta; order Trichoptera; family Limnephilidae; genus Hesperophylax; species Hesperophylax magnus. The sequence continues at coordinate 3,747,949 of JAIUSX010000179.1, read as the reverse complement.
CCGTAGTTACATTACTCATATGGAAAATCTTCAAACTCTACTTCCAGAAGAAGAGGAGTTTGAATTTAAGGGGGGGTGTGTTACCTACTCAAGAACGCCCCCGACCCGAAGATAACACCGAGCACACCCAGCATCCGGCTATACATCTTATCTAGTGGTGTCTACACTTGGTGATCCACCAAATAACATTATCATCATCGACGATGGACCCGGACGTGGGAGCGCGTGACCGCCCGCACAATGCCCTATCAACGAGAGCACCGATAAATAGGACTGCAACACCTCACAGGGTGTCAATCTTCAACCTTCAGTTAACAAGACTACTTGTCAGTATTGTTGTTAGATTCTCCATCTGAAATTACGTTTAACTCGCTTGTAATTGTGTGTTTTATAAATAAATATTTTTACTTCACCGTCTCATCATTTTATTTAGTTCAAATAAAATAAAGGAAAACCAAGAAAGTTAACTCCCGCGAAGAGCGGCACCGAACAGACGTCAGATCTGTGCCAGTATTTTAAACGGTTTCTTTCCTGGTGACATAATTTTAGCTGGGGGAATTTTTAGTTCTCAAACCGTGATGGAAATTTTGTGTTTTTTTCTGATTTTATTATTTTTCGTGACCAAAATATTATACCTTTTCAATACATCTATTTGAAATTCACTTTCGTTTTCTTGAAAGTATGTATGAACTACCTGACGTCCAATCGAGCTGAAACTCGGCAGATACACTCGTTGTCGATGATAATGCATTGAAGTGGACATATACGCATTTATCTGAAATCGAATGACATTACAACAGTTAATATACTCAATAAATGTTGGTCATACCAAATTGGGATTTGGATCATTTATTAGCATGGTTGACCCCAGTTCCTGGGGAGGAAGATTTATTATTTAATAAAATCTAGATGTATAATAATAAAAACAGATGTATTTATAGTAAAAAAACTTCGTTTTTACAGATTCATTTCTTAAATCTCGTAATACTACTTGTAAATTGATGTTTTTATTCCGTGTTTACCAGAGTTAATGATTTATTTCTCGTGGAAAAATGCTTTCTGTTTGTATTAATAATTACTAATGATGAGTTTTTATAGGTCCATAATTAAAAATGGGGAGTAAAAACAAAAACAAATATCCAAATGTAAGCAAGCTAAGAAAACGAAAAAATATTCTCAGGAAATGTGGACTCGCGTACAAAAGGTGTGTTTTATTCAATTAACGGTTTTTTTAATTAGACGATATTTAGCTAGCAAAATTTGTTTATATATTGTTATAGCGACCGCACTACTAAGTTCAAGATAAAAAAATTCTATAAATCATAACAAATTCCAAGAAAGTTTAAAACACTATACGTACCTATCTCCGTTTCATTTTCCAACTAATTTTGGTTAATGAGTTCAACATTGGTAAAAAAACATTAAAAATACTGCTCTACTAAAGTTTTTTAGTAATTTTTTTATAAAGTTGAACTGAAATTCACGAAAAACCAAACCTAGTCGTGCAATTAACTTGTTTGCATTTTTACGTCTTTATCTCAGTACCTATAAGAGTTCATTTATTTTATAGTTTTTTCGGAATTTAAAATATATATATGAATGAAGAATTATTAGTTCATATGAGATGGTTGTGAGTTGTTCCTCGATAATTTCTAATACTGAGATTTGTTTGCTTTAAGGATGTTTAACCAGCGGACGAGAATTCAAATTTCGTTAAAAGACTGTCTCGCGATCGGACGTTTTTTTAGACCGAGACAGAAATACCGAATTCATTCCGCTGCAAGCCGTACACTCGCGCGGCTGTGAAAACTACAGCATGGTTCCGATGAAATAACAATTATTGTTGTTAAATTCTTGGTTGTAGCTTTCTTCCTAATAATTAGTTACAACCATATTTGTAAATAATACGTCGGAGTGCGTAAACATAAATAAATATAAATTTAGTTTGTTGACATGGTAGATATAAAATATGTAGGTATATGAATATACATTTAAAAAAAATTTCAAATATTTGTTTAATTTGTTTTTTTTTTTAAATATTTTACACGAGTTTTCCAAAGGTGAGTAAAAATCTTTTGTTTAATTTATTTATTCGTTTGTCCGAAAGGTATTACCGGTAAGTTTTATTTCTAATACTTATCTATAGTATTACTTGATTTGATATGTATGACATTGAAAAGAGGGTTTATTTCTTACAACTGAAGTAGTATATATATTAAAACTAGGTTTTATTTCCAACTATTTTCTACGCTACCTACCTACATATGTAGTTATGCGATTGCATAATATTGTATCGCTTTCATGTATTTGTTTTCATGATTAACGGAGCGACCTGACTCGTCTAATTTTCAAAATATTATTAAATTCACGAGTAAATTTCGATTGAAAAATCATAGGTTAGCATGTCAAAAATAACCTTGCTTTGAGCTTCTTGTTTTTCCTAAAACAAGAAGCTCAATTCACAATATAAAATTATGAAACTGACAAAAATTAACACAAAAAATATTAAATATGTTGAATTATACCAATGTAATAGTGAATTGGACAATAAAATAGAAATTATGAACAAAAAAATGATTTGAATCGCACATCACGAATCGAAATTCATTTGGTTCGTGGCATTTTTTGACTACCAATCACAAACAGTTTCACGTACTTTGGCATAAGTTTTAAAATTTATACATGAAAAAACGATGACAGACATAAACTCCTGTCCATAGTTGATTCTTTTACCTGGAAATTAAACAACACAAAATTATCGCCAAATGTTATAAAAAATATGTGCTTCTTCTGACAGATTCTTTCGAACGACTCTGTAGCATATAAGTACGTACAATGTACACGGATAATTAAATATCACTAACCTTTGTTTTTTCTGAAAATATATCTCCCACGTACGTTTTTGATGTCGTAATTTGTGCTATCTAATAAAACTTTTTTCCGAGGGTATTTTCCTCCACATTTTTAAGCGAGGAATTTCTTCAAAATGTTATCAAGTAGACTGGAGTGGAACAGACGTCCGCTCGCCGCCATGTCGCAGCGGGGAATGATAAAATTTCGGCTTGCGCCGGGGTAATCACAAACAACAAACGCGATTCGAAATTAATTAGTATTATATACTTTAAGAATATATTTGTTGGTCATAAATTATTTCTAATGTTTCAATAATGTCTTGGTAAATTATTTTTCTAAAAAAATCTGAACTATACCAATTTGTAAGACCATAAATAAATAGTCCAATTGAGGGATTTTCGTCACAAAACGCGTGCTTGGATTTATTTATTAGTAATTTTATTTGAAATAAAAACAAAATTCTTATATATACTTATGATAGATAATTTATTGATTGTCTATACTGTATTATTATATGATTTGAAATATTTGTTGTATAATACAACTTCACCTTTGAAAATGCAACAAATCTGCGCATCGTCCAACGGTAACACTTTATTATGATATGAAAATAATTTTTTTTTTCAAAACTTTACATCTTACTTTACAAGATAAAATAACGATCTTTCGAAATCAATTTGTGTTTTTTTCTAGAAAAGTGTCCATACGTCTAAAAGTGGCCTCAAAAATGCCAAATTTCAGGTCAAGTCTACCTATTTCGCCTTAATGGTTATTTGAAATTGCATTTAAAAATGATTTTATAATGATATAAGTACGCAAATTTGTTTAGGTGCATGTAAATTTAAAGGTGCAAGTTTTGCATGGTAATTTATAAGTAATGTTAGTTAGATTTTCAAACATTTTCAGGTTATTTGTAATCCGGGAATTTTTGCCTTTCTTTAAAAAAAATAGTACTATTAACACTTCCTCACTTTAAACTAAATAGAATACTCGAATCGGTCACGAATTGGATTTTGTGCTTGGAGTGTATTATTATACATAATTAATATATATAATTTTTAATGATTATTCATATAAATATATAAATAAAAAATAAAAGCATTAAAAAATAAAAATTAAACTGTGTAATTATATTAATCACTAATCCTCAAAGTTTTAAAATTCTTGGCAGTTGAAAGTCAGCGCGTTCACGACTGCTGTTCTCACAAAAACCCCGCTAGTATGCGTCCACCAGTTGAAAAGGGTTTTAGCAAGCGTGCGGAAGCGTCAACGGAACAAGATCTTTCCGGGCGCTTCCTACCTATTGCAGGTTCGCAGCACACGGCAAATGTATTATTTAACAATTCCTTGCCTTGCGCAGACATGACATACAATCTGAGTTTCGTGATTATTATTATGGAAGGGATAAGAACAGAAATACTTTTGGCTTTCATATTCCTCTTATACAGGCAAACGCTGTAGAACTACTGATATTATTAATGTCAACCAGACAAAATGGATATGACATTCAGTTTTGGAAGAAAGGTTATTTTTACCGGTTTCTACTTTGTGTTTGCATTATTTATTTTATTCAAAGACAAGTAACTTTTTTATTCAATATTTTATATATATATACCAATATACGTTTACGTCACCGCTCCTAGGGTCATCATATCATAACCAGACTGCACGAGTTAAAAAGCTGAATCAGACTTACGAAACTTCAATTAAAATATCGGTACTGCGATACGCAAAACTGCTGATAAGAGAATGTTTGCATACAGGGTGATGCAAATGCTCATACATTAAACCGAGTTAGCGATCCTGCGGGTTCGAAGTCCAGACGCTACTCCAACCCGTGGCAGACAAGAACAAAGGAATCAGCAGCTCAATCAGCAAAGAATCGGCCATTATGGCCGGTTCCCCCCGCGTCACGCTTCGATCTTTCTTCACCACATCGCTCCACACTTCACCCTACCTTGCGCGGACTACAACCATGGACTCTATGCGAGCTCACCTCAGCGCCCTGGCCCAGGCTATCATTCCTGGCCAGCGCTAACCTCACGCGCCTAGACCCTGCGACCAGCTCATCGCCGTCTGCGCCTCGGCTCCGCGACTATCGTCGCCAGCCTGTACCTCCCGCTCATCTGCCGACAAGGTCCATCGCACCTTCGGCTACCTCGTTTAGGCTTAAGTACCCGGAAGACTCCTCGACTTCACCAGTGCTGAATGAGCCCACGAGTCCGATCTCTATCAACGCAGTGTCGACCCACTGACCCGCATCTCGACCATTCTACCGCAGTCATCGCCGTCTACGCCTGGTGTCATCATCATCATCGATCCAGAGCTATCTCCCAACTGCGCAACTCAACTGATTTGTTATACTGACGCACAATAAACGCTGTGACAACAAAAACATAATATTTTATTGTCTCACTACCAATTCCCATATATGTAAACAACCTACGTGCTTCGTAGGCGATTTAATAGGTCATCTTTAATCTCTGAATGCTTACTGAAATAATTAATTTTAGCCTCTGGTTTACAAACAAAATATTATAAAATTTTGTAGGTAAATGATCATAAATTATATGATATGTTGTTTCGACGATATAGAAGTTCTGCTCTTTGCTGGTGATATCAAATTAAACTAATAAATATCCAATATAAGCGACTACCTAATTTTACAGTAAAAATATGGACAAATTACCCAATTGTTGTATCGCCAACAACTTCTCCCACAACGTCGATAAATGTAAGACGCTAATATTTTGTCGGGTCAAGACACCATTATCATTACCATTACCATTTACCACGCAATCGCTGTCACCATCCCGGCAGCAATTTTTGAACAAATGTTTCTACAGAATATTTTATTGTATGCAAAGTCATCGTTTACGTATTTTATTTAGTCATTGGGTGACGCCATGAACAAGTATGCGTCCTGTCCGCGAAACATGCTAAAATATTTGAAATTAACATTCAACATTTTCTTGCTTCTACAACTTACTGGCTGTCGGAGTATACTGCAAGCATTCCCTCTTTACATCCTGGTGGTCGAAATCTATAACCGTATACGGCATTTCACTTCCATCCTCTTCCTGGGTCCCTGGTTCCACTTTGATGGAAGCGCTCTCTGGGTCGGGAAGATCCATGGTCTTCTGTGATAACGTTCTGTTATATAACAGACATTGAACCCAGTTCAATATACATATGTACTGAAACATTTGAAAAAATTATCAGTTGACTTCGTTTTGAGGGAACCTTTTATTTGTAACATAATATTTCAAGTCTTGCCGTTTTTTTTACCTTGTTACTTTATTAGGATAACCCAGTTCAATATACTGTAGCAAGTAAATAATTAGTTATATTTGTGATTGGTTAAAAGATTAGTTAGAATTACACTCACAATTTATTATTACACATTTAATTACTTAGTAGTAAGATACTCAAAAAATTAAAATTTAATTAATAAGGGATATTGTATCGCCTTTATATTCATGTTTAAACTGCTTTTTAGTAACCTAGGTGCATACCTGTAGTAAAAATTTATCTGAAACAGCGTGAAAGAAAACCGTTCTCGCGTTCAAAAAGTGCCGCAGGTTCCACAGAAATAATCTAACTAATACCAAGTATTTTATTAATAAAAAAGTGAATATAATGCGTGTCCTCTTGTTTTGTATATTTACTAATGATCTTTCTACTCCCTTGATTGATAAATGACACGGGCTGAAGTCTACAATGAAGAAACAAAAATGTTCTATCGTCCGTCGCGTTGAAAAAACATCTGTAGAATGAAGAAAAGTAGGAGAACCAACTTCAATTTAAAATGTTAATAAAAACGTTGCAATAAATAAATTAGGTTAAATGAAATAACCATCCTTTATACAACATTACTATATAAAAGAAGCGAAACAAAACCTTTTATGTGGCCTGTTAGCAAGTGAAACGTCAGATTGAGACTGGATATAACCATAGACAATATTCCTTTTTTATGCGAGTCAATGACAGTACTTATTTACAATTGCATGAAAACAAAACTGTTAATTTTTTAATTCAAACGTTGCTCTTGTATGACAAAGAAAAACCTAAAAATTATTTGACGGTGCGTCGTTTTTGTATTCAAAAGTTGCGTTTTATAAAATCTCAAGGCCTACTAGAGTTATAAGCCTTGGCGCTTGACGGATTTGGTGTCAAGTGATCAAATCAGTGCCGTTTCATAATAGAGCAACGACAGTTTACTAATCGCGGCGATTGTTTTTGATACTCGCTGTCACTGCTGATATGTGTGTTGTTTTACCGCAAGCGCTTTCGTGAAGAGAGTGATTAGTATTTAAGAAATAGAATTGGTTCTTGTACACAGCCTTGAGGCACACTGTAGGAAATTGATAATATTTTGCTTATAGGTATGTATTTTGTCAGAATGGATAAGAGTTTGTTGAGTACGGTTTGTTAGATAGTTTTCAAACCAAGTGTAGGGTACCCCTGTTATTCCGATCTGTTGAAGTTTTTTAAGCAGTAAGGAGTAGGATACCGTTTCAAACGCTTTTGCGAGATCGTAAAAAAACAGCTAGTGGTTTGCGACCAATGTCGAGATTATGTGAGGGCGGCTCACATTGCATTTGAAGTACTCCTGCCTTTGCGGAAGCCATATTGGTTAGCCGATAGTATTTTGTTATCTTCAAGAAAATCACCCTTTTTTCTATGATTTTAGATACTGTGCTATGTTAAGATATTGGTCGGTAGTTATTAAATTAATTATAATTTCAAATATTTTTTTGCTAAGTTAGGTCCGATATTGGAGAATAATTTATTGAAATGGTCCGATATTTTTTCAAGATCAGAATTTTCGTGTATTGTTTGATCTTCAATATTAATCTCAACAATGGGTGAGTTGGTTTTATTAATTTGGCAATATCTTTAATGATATTCCAATGTTTTTAATAGATGTTCTATATACCGACTTCTCTAAAGCTTTCGACAAAGCAAACCACTCAATCCTAATGGCCAAACTATAAGCTATCGGTATTAGAAACTCCTTGCTAACCTTTTTTAGTTCTTATTTAAGCAATAGAAAACAAAGTGTTAAATTAAACAACTTTGTGTCTACTATATATATATATTTTTTTTTTTTATTGTTGATACATTTTTTTTTTTTACAATATTTCATATTTCAATTCAGTAATGTTGGCCTCACTGGGTATTATTGAAGTAACGTCCGACGTACCTCAAGGAGCACATCTAGCACCGCTTCTTTTTAACTTGTTTATAAACGAGATTATTAGTTTTTTTTCTCATACACGCTTTTGGCTTTTTGCGGATGAAAATAAGATTCTAAAGATAATAAAAATTCACGATGACTGCCTTCTTTTCCAATCGAATATCGACTCTATGATTGGTGTAAAATTAATTGTTTGAAACTAAATGTCGATAAATGCAAAATTATGTCCTTCTATGGATCAAAAAAACCGATTGTCTTCGAATACAAACTTAATAATATTTGCTTAGCAACTGTTACATCTATTAAAGACCTTGGTGTCTCTCTTGATAGCAAGCTTTCTTTTCGGGATCACTTAACTGCAATCGTTAATAAATCCCTCAAACTACTTGGTTTCATCATTAGAATCACTTCGAACTTCAAAAACGTAAATACCCTTAGAATTCTTTACTGCTCCTTGGTTCGCCCCCATCTTGAATATGCTTGTGTTATTTGGTCTCCTTTTTATGCTGTCCACATTCGACGCATTGAATCTGTTCAACATCGGTCCTTAAGAGGGATTGCTAGGAGGCTAGGTTTAGAAAAAGGCATATGATTCATATGATGAATTTGAACTAACTCTAAACCTCTCTCCTTTGGAAGTTCGTCGGGAAAGAAATGACCTCATTTGCTTCTTCAAAATTAAAAATGGTATTATTGATTCACCTACTCTACTGCAACTCATTCCCTTCAATATCCCCTCGCATAGACTGTATTCAGAGTCGATCCTTTTGTTCAAGATCCTTCTTTTCCTTATTCAGATACACGTCTAAGGTCGGTGTGACGTCACTTTATAAGGAAACTACCTTTCTCAAGATTTCTAAAATATTTGTATTCAGAGACGTCACTACGAAGGTCTATGCGTAACGGCGCATGCGCATTCTTGCATACTTTGGTTTTGAACCAATTTAAACTGTCAAAACTCAAGGTTGGTAGGGAGGGTAGAGGGAGGTTAACTTCAAAGTCGGTGATTTGTTTCCAGTTTTTGCTGTCGAAGACGTAAAACTAACTAGATGGACATGGATTTAATCATGGAAATGGAAATGGATAACGAGTTCTTGGAAGTCACCGTTGATCCATATAACACACGTGATGACATGGGGAGCGTACGGCGATACTTACGCGATTCCGAAAATCCTGTAGAATTTTATAGTGACAGGCAATTTAAAGAACGTTATCGGCTGGAAAAGATAACTGTGATGCATGTAGTAATTCCTCTCTTATTTCCCAATTACGCTTTGGTAAATAACAGAGGCTTGCCGGTACCTCCTATTATTCAGGTAGCTATTTTCCTCGACGTCCTGAGGACTACGCTGAAAATCGAAAACTCTTTTACTCGAGAGCTCAATTTCCAGGAGTAGTCGGGTGCATTGATTGTACTCACATTGCCACCAAGAGCCCAAGCCGAGCAATAGGGGAATCTTTTCGCAATAGGTAAGGATGGTTCTCCATCAACCTGCAAGCAGTTTCTGGCCCCAGTTTAGAATTTTTGGATATTGTCGCCAGATGGCCTGGTTCCACCCACGATTCCAGGATATTTCTAAACAGCGCATGCTGCCTAACCACTGGAACGATTTCGGTCGAAAAATCGACCACTTTTATTTTTCTGCGATTGATATCGGTCCAAAAATGGACCGATTTTTCTACCATTCGTAAAATATTTATTGTAATTATTTAAAACGCTTCCTTGGCCAGCTACTTGTTTTATCGAATAGCTGATAATATATTCTCTTTGTCTATGAACTTATCCGTTGTCTTTGAAGTGATATTTAACGAGTTTTCGCGGTTTTATAAGGCGTCCTGTCAAAAAACAAAACCATAAATTTTTAACATTCACGAAATTTTGGACTCTTCCTAAAATGCCGTAAGTAATTAATTTATTGGGTTTTTAACGCATAATTATATATTTGTGTTATTGTGATTGACTTATCTATCTTTGAAATGCGTTTTTAATTAGTTTGTTTCTAATATATTGTTTTGGTTGAAGTTTTTGTGTAAGAATACGTCAACTGAAGACGTCATCTGTTTTTGATTTACAATAATGTCTTATATACTGCACTCGCGCATTTGAAATATAGATATTCCATCACAGTGATTCAAAACAAAGAGATATATATAAGTTTTATTTGAATTGGTTCATTATTAATACAGATATTTGTTAACCAATTATTTTAAGTCATATGTCAAAAAGTTGACTCTTTTTTACATGTAAAATGGTGTAAAGCCTTCGTCACACAATAAAAATTTAGTAATTTAGTTGTATAATTAATTAATTTCTTCACTTTTACCAAATTTGTGCAGAAACAAATGTCGTCCAGGGAAAGGGAGCACTCCACGACCCAATAATTATTTTCAAATTTTATATTAGTGCAATATTTAACAAAATTTAAACATTTAAGTACTTACATTAAGTGTTTTCAATTTAAAATATATAGAGTGGTGCTGACTGCAAGAGGAGGCAGAGGAAGAGGGAGAGGTGGGGTACGAGCTGGTGCCAGACTACCTGCACGTGGACGTCAACGCAGAGCTGCAATTGCAGCCTCGTCTGGAGTGTTAGTATTTTTTAATGTTTTTTTATGAAAGTACTTTGCTGTGGCCGTTGAACTCATCATATATTTGTATTTATTTAAACAGCGACCCTGCTTTGCTACTGGTGCGAGAGGATCGCGTCAAGGCCCTAAAGGCTGTTAGGGCCCTGCCTGCTTCCTTCCGGCTAGAGCTGGAAAGCCGAAAATTCAAGAAGCAGGCGGCGCGCATTTTGCTCCCTACCGCACCTCCAAGAAAAACTAAACAAAAGTAAGCAATCGTATTTAGATGCTTGATACAATATTATTGTTTTTTCCTGACAGCGTTCCACTCTTACAGTGATAGTTGGTAAGATCAGCGCTCTGTGCATTTGGCACATTCAGTGCATATTTTACAGAGTTCTAATTTTATTGTTTATTTACATACTGTACTTACTGTTTCACACGTGAATGAGAACAATTTATATGATTTATGTAAATGTTTTCAGAATTCCATCTCCGGAGAGAACAACGTGTCCCTTTTCACAAGGGACGCCTTCACCGTTGCCACGACCCGTACCACCACCGTGGATGTCCACTCCCGCACAGATCCAATCAACGGCTCCCAATGCACCAATTATGCCTATCCGTGCAGCATCTCCCGAGCCGTTACCTGGGACATCGCGGAGTGGGGAACTCTTCTCTCCGGAGGCCCGCTATCACAGCGAGCTGTGGGTGGACGTGCCATTCTACCAAGAATTATCGGCGTTTGGGAACGGTGAGTTTATTTTTTAAAATGTCATACCAGGGGCTCAATATAAAATCAATTATCTATATTTTATATTGATATCTTTAGCACAGTTTCACTGTTGGTATATTGGCAGGAAATAAGCATAGTACTTAAAAATTCCACATAACAAACATACAAAATGTATTGTTGTTATGACGTGGATGCATCATTACACATCTTTTTTTTTCTGTAACGGGTATTGCAGAGTGAGAAATAAGACATGCCGAACTTCTTTGCGAGGATTACATTTGATTCACCGGCTTCTAAACGGTGTAATACAGCATTTTTTTCTTAAATTGAAAAAACACTTTCGCTTCACGGGACTCATTGTGTCGAGCTTCCTAGTCAAAAGCGAGGCTGTATTGGTAGGTGGGTTTTGTAACCGGACAAATTATCATTAAAATAGGTCGCTTTACGTAGTTGGTCACTTTAAACGGATACGTTTTCCTACTAAAAGTTATGAAACCTTACTAGAGTTTACATTATCGTCACTTAAAACAGTAGACCGTTAAATGCAAAGTCATTATATCCAAATTCTACTGTAAATTTGTGTTTTCTTTTATTTCAGAGTCAGACATGGGCAGTAACGTGGACGAGGCAGCTGTACTAGAAGAGTCTGTACTTGGAAACCGTGAGTTATAAAACTAACTAACTTACCTTCACGCCATTTCGGTAGGCAGAGAGGATGAACCACCATGCAACTCGATCTTGGCACACACACTCTTTTCTTCATTCCATACCTACCTGACTGTGCTATTCTGACTCCTGACATAGCCCGCCTCAAGTATTTGATTAACTTTTTATTTATTTTTTTATATGAATACCTCACAAGAGCCTCATCTGGAGCCAGTGAGACTATGGCATCCTCAATCGGGGTATGTTGTGAGGCTGAAGGTAGCGGGGAGGGGAAGGAGGTGTGGAAGAGGGAGGTGGAAAAGTACCTGGCTATTCAGAACTGGTCACCAAACACGGCTAAAACCATTTCAAGCAACGTTTCAATTCTGAATGGGGTCTTACACCAGGGCGATACTATGGGTATCTTCCACTCTGGAACGTGCCGCAAATATAATATATATTATTTTAAATGAATTTTGTGTGAAAATAACACTAATTATTCAAATATAATTTATTTGATTTGATCCCGCGACCATCGTATTGCGAGTCATAAGCCGTACCAGAGGCAGTGGGTTATCGTAATATAGACACATTAAATTAATTTGGGTTTTCTGTTGTTTCAGAAATGGACAGATCGAGCGACGAGGATGACGAAGCGAGTGACGTCGACCACGAAGAGAGCGATGAGGATACCTTCTGCATGCCACCAATACCTTATCATAATATTATCAACGTTTCACCTAACTCCGCTATGGCCATAGACTTTAGTAGACAAGACCAGGTAGATAGTGAGGCAATGCGTTCGATTCTGCCGCCTGAAGGTTACTCTTTCGATTGGTCTAAAGATATCTTACGTTTTACTGGGATAAGGGAGACTTTCACAGGCACGCCGGGACCAACTTTCAATACCGACGAAATGGGCAAACCTGTGGATGCCTTTCTTAAAATCTTTGATGCAGATTTCGTTGAACTGATCGCGAGAGAGACCAACAGGTATGCAGATCAATGGATTGCGAAAAAACAATTTAAGCGTCATGCGCGTACCAATAAATGGGCTCCCACGAATAAAGAGGAAATGTATGTATTCTTGGCAATTTTAATGTATCAAGGTATTAGTCCCCTTCCTGTTGAAAAAGACTACTTCTATTCAAAAAAACTCACCGCCATGCCTTATTTCAGCCGAGCCATGGATTATAATCGTTTTCTTCTAATTAAAAAGTTCCTTCACTTCACCAACAATGAAAGTCTTTCTTCTGATGCACCATTATCTGTGCGAAGGTTACAAAAGATTCAACCCGTCTTGGACCACCTCTCAAATAAGTTTGAGACTTTATACCTGCCCGAGCAAGACATCTCTCTGGATGAATCCTTACTCTGCTATAAAGGCCGTTTGGGATTCGTCCAGATGATCAAAACCAAAGCGGCCAGTGCGGGTATAAAGTCTTACGAGCTTTGTGAGTCCAAGTCTGGCTATCTTTGGAAATTCCAAATTTATACGGGGAAGACCATTTCCAGACAGGCTGAATCGACAAATCCAGACCAGGAAGATATGACGGAAGACATAACGGAAGATATGACGGACGACATGACACAGGCCAACTTTTTGGGTGCTCACAATATCTGCCCAGTTGGGGCCACTGCAAAGATAGTATACGACCTGGCCAGCCCTCTGTTTAACAAGGGGTATACATTAATAATGGACAATTTTTATAATAGTCCATTATTGGCACGATGCCTCAAAAGAAATGGGATGGACTGCATGGGCACATTGCGGTTAAACCGAGAATTTGTGCCCTCTGCATTTAAGTCCCATCTCCGGTCCAAACTGAGGGAAGGTGAGGTTGTATACTCGAACTGCGGGGACCTCAATGTAATGGTTTGGTTGGACAAAAACCTGGTAAGTATGTTGTCCACCTACCATAAGGCAGAAATCGGGGCAGTTGAAAAGTTTGGTACCTGGACTTACAAACCTCAACTCGTACTAGACTATAACAAGGTAATGGGGGGGGTTGACCGAAAAGATCAGCTTTTGTCAGGCTTCCCCATTGAACGACAGCGAAACCTGGTCTGGTACAAGAAGCTTTTCAGGAGACTACTAAGCGTTTCGGTGCAGAATGCGTATATATTGTACGGCTCAAAGCTCCGCAAGGAAAATAAACGCATTTTGTACCGAAACTTCAGGAGTGAGGTTGCGGATGAACTCCTTCTGCTGTTCTGTCGTAGTCAAATTGACACGACTGTGCGGACCATTGGCCTAATAGCTGAAGGAAAGACTCTGCGACCTATCCTGAAAGGCAACCACTTCGTGGTCCGTAGCGGGAAAAAGGTGAAATGTGCCTGGTGCAACATAAATAACATTTTCAAAAGGACCCTTACAAAGTGTGATGTGTGTGATGTGGCATTATGCTATGATTGCATGAAGCCATATCACACTACAATATAGATTTGCTGAGGGTTTTTTTTTATTTCATTTTTTTCTTTTTTGGTTTTTTAGTTATGAAATTCTAATTTATAAATTTAATTAAATTTGTTTGAACATCAATTATGATGGCCTGGATGGCTGGACTTATAATCATTTCTTTCCGCATACTCACGTCTCATGTTATGTTGTCCTCAAAGGTTCTATATGATAAGGTTCGGTGGACATTTAATATGTATATTTCAATTCTGATCATTGAAATATGCATGTTAACAAATGCACAGGTTTTCTCATTTTTCCCTGTTTATTGTACACATTAAATAACTCGTTTTATTTTTATGTCTTAATTATATTTTGTCAATTTTTCTGTAAAGATGCTTTTCCAGATCTAGTCACTGAACATAACTAAGCCAATTCAAGCAATGTTCAATTCTGAATGGTGGTCCCTCACCAGAGCGATACTCAGAATCTCACTCTATAGCGAGGCACAATGATATTATTATGTATTGATTTTCTTAAATTATGAATAAACCAATAAACTGAATACATTTTTATTATGACAAAAGGTGTAAACAATGTTTAAATCAATATACTGCTCTTTCATTGTAACCATACAACTGTAATATTGATTTTAAAGGATATTAGGGCTTAATAAATAAATCAATTATTGGTTCCATCAATTATTTTCCCTCCCCCATTTTTTTTCGATACCTTTGCGTTTAGATATAAAATTATCACTATGATTTTATTTGAAATTCTACGGTCATACAAAGGTTTGATATATATATACAAATTTATCATCATTTTACATATTCCGATTTACCCTATGTAGATTGACCTTAAGGTAGCTGTCAGAAGTGATTTTTGGTCAAATATTGGTGAATTTCATCAACTTTCAAAGTATCCCCCTGAAATATTGGCAATGTTTATATCTATGATATATATCTCACTTTAAGCCTTATTTCCTCGTTTTGCACGTAATATAAAAACATGGTTACAAATCTCCAGTTCTAATTTACAATTATTTAAAAAGTAGCACCATGATTTTGACATCGTGAAATAGGCTCTCTGTATAATTCATCAAATGAATAAAATAAAGCCAACACGGCGACTATGCTTATTAATAATTGTAGACAGTTAATGTATCTTCCTAACGTTATACCAGTTTTTGTGGTAAATTTATTATATAATATAATACAGTGATTTCAATTTTGACGCGTCACGCACTCAAATTTTACAAAATTATTTTCTGACCAAACTTTTGAAGAGATCTTAACATGCAAAAAAATATTTTTCTATTACATTCTTGCATCTGTGATTATCAAACAGGCCATAGAGAACATAAAAACGTAGAAAATATTCAATAAAGATTTTTAAAACTGCCACTGGCGGCAATTTCAAATCACAAAAACGCAAATTTCGCGCATTTATAAAGTTTAAGATTTTTTAATAATTTATCTATCAATTCTAAAAATATAGAATAATTATTAAAATATAGGTGAATTCATTGGCTGTATAGCACTATAATCAGTTTTATGTTTCCGTATTAAAATTCGGAGGTTTGATTTTTTTAATGTTGGCGGAAAATATTCAAAATCGTCGCCAAAAAACCGCGAGCAATCGGAGAAAAAAGTTTTTTGACGCGCGATCGTTCGAGTGGTTAAAGTTGGAGCAGAAAAGAATTTCAGGAATTCTCCTCGGGGACAGTGGATATGGTCAGAAAAATTACCTTTTCACGCCAGTTTTAAATCCAGTTAATGAAGCTCAGGAAAAATATAACAAAGCTCAAATTTCCACCCGCAATGTAGTCGAAAGACTATTTGGTGTATAGAAAAGGAGAGAGAGTGTTTGAGAAGAAAATTAGAAAATAAATTGTCCAATACGACTGACATAATAGTTGCTTGCTCCATTTTGCACAACTTGTGTATAACTTCAAACGACCAGCATTTTGGGCGGCATGAGGGCAGAAATATACCTGTGAATTCGGTGGTGCAGTGAGCATCAGGCAGATTGATTAGAGATTCATTTATACAAAGACATTTTTCATAATGGAAATGATTTCCAAAATTAATGAACTGTGAAAGGACACCATAGCTAATGTAAAGACTAGTGAAAAGTTTTATTTTTGTGATGTGTAATGGAACTGGTAAATAACACTATATCTAATGTAAAGACTAGTGAAAAGTTTTATTTTTGTATTTTTTTTTTCGTAGAAAGCAATCACTTTGTGGTTTAACATTTTAATGACATAAAAACATTATTTTTTGTATAAAACCACGAATTTTTATTAATTTTAAGACTGACCGGTTTCGCTACACTCGAGCATCGTCAGGGTACAAAATTAAACTAATCAATAATACAAAATGAGTCATTATATATACATACAGAGGGAGATAGAAAGTAAAACCAAAATGAAACAACAATATATTAAAAGAAAACAATTAGTGTATATAAATATTATAATAATAGAGAATAGGCATTAATAATTGTAGGTGATTAAGGGATACTGGTAATTTTACAGTTTACAGGGAATATTCCCAGTATTGGGCTTTTTGACAAATCTAATTGATTATTCAGAATTAAACTTTTGGTTTTTATGGCTTTCTTTATTTCTAGTGCTTCTAGGTTATTCAATTTGTTACTATGGTCTTTTCTATGGAGAATCTTAGCACCGGTGCTTTTATTGAAGGTATGATCTTATTTAAAAACAAAGATCTTATTTGAAATGACACCATGTCTGATGTAATGACTAGTTAAATGAAAATGGAAAATAAATAAAATATCTAATGGAGATTAACATTTTTTTTATTTATTTTATTATTTGTTCAGCTTCAGCTTTTTGAACACTTATTTCTAATAATCTGGTTTGCAGTTTTTAATTGCTCCCGGGCAATCTCCGTCTGTTCTCGGGCACCCTGCCGAGCAATCTCCGTCTGTTCCCGGGCAGCCTGTCTCTGTTCCTTGGCAATCTCCATTCTAATTTAGTGATATTCTTCATCGTTTTTCATCAAATTTTTGGATCGCTGGCAGCGAATCTCTGCCTCGTCCCGAACCACCTGCCCACTGTCTGAAACAAGACAACATTACAAACCCGATTAGTCAACAATACAAATAATAGGTTTAGGCCTCCTGAGAAGTATAACTTTTCCAGGAAGAGGTTGTATATAGCCTCTCTGTTATGCCCCGTTCAGAAAATGGCGATTTTAGTTGAACAAGATATCGTTCAGACGTTTCAATTTAATTCGAACCAATATTGTTAATCAAGATGGCGTCAAGTGAAGTTATCGCTGCGTGCGTCCCTATGAATTTTGGACCTTTTCCGGAACGAACTTTAAAATATGAAAAAGCGTGAAAAATGTCCCATGAGGGCTAGAAAATGGATTATAAGGAGAAACGAATTGAATGCTTCTAACACTATATTGAGAGAGATGGCGTTAGAAGATACCGAAGGCTATTGCAATCATTTGCAAATTTCGGAAGAACAATTTGATGTACTGTTGTCTAAGATTAAAAAAAATCCAAAAACAGGACACAAATATGCGAGCGGCTATCCCGGCAAAAACTAAGTAACAAATTACGCTAAGATACCTGGCGTAATTTGTCTAAGCCTATTTTATTGTAAAATTACTAATGAATCGTGGCAAATAAAAATATGAACATAGTCACCTCTCTTGGGAATCATGCGACGTGTTGTTAGCTGTGGTGTATGACTCTCCCTCGGCATTCTTGTCATATCTGAAAATTGAAAATACTTTTTATAATATTTGTTTCTCAAATATTACCTTTGATTTAACTTGACAACTAATAATGTATAGACATATGTGTGTTGTCGAAGACTCTCTCGTAGAAGACTTAAAATTCTTTTGGAAATATGTTAAATCCCAAAAATAAAATGGAACTTATACACCGAGTATTATGTCATTCGATTGTAAACAATCACAAAATCTACAGGAAACTGTTAATCTGTTTGCTGAGTTTTTTGGTGGTGTATATGTTAGTAAAAGTGTAGACGGTGAGTACTCTTGTTCTAATATGGTTGAGAACCTTGTTATATCTGACTGTACAGTAACTATAGATGACGTTATATCTAAGCTGACAAGTCTCGATTCCCGCAATTCTGCAGGACCCGATAAAGTTCTTTCACTTGAGTAAGGAAGACACTTGAATAAGGCAACATTGAAGGATCGACTCTGAATACGGGTGTTAGTGTACTTGGGACGCTTTAGTGAGTTATATGATTGTATGTAAGAGTCTGTTATTTATTTTATATAACGGGAGACTTATATTGTATTATAATTGTATATTGAGATGGAACCTACAGACAAGCAGCCATGTGGCAGCTTCATGGGACTATCTATACATTGTCTAAAAAAAAAAAAAATTTCAGTCAATGAAGATCAGCTTAGTAAAAACAAAAAAACCGAAAAAGGGGTGGGGATTTTACCCACGCTACATGATAGTACATAAGGCCTTTTTAAATATCTCCTCAGTGGTAGCATATCTCAAATAGTTTTTATTTTACTACCGCTGAGAAGATGTACAAGTTAAAACAGGTATTATTAACATATTTTAAATTATAATTAGTAAGTGAAATTTGCATACAAATAACTGAACATCGTACCGCTCGACCGGGGTACGTACGCGATGCGGTATCGATACTTTTCGGAGTCAGAAATTTCGGGAAATTTTGGCAGAAACGGGCTATGAATGGCACATTTTATAAAAGTTAACCCTTAAATGCATACTGTAGCAAAACTGCAACATACCGTTCAAACCACCTTTAACTCTTTGGTGTATACTTAATGCATGCCGTTTTAGAATTATCAAGTTCACGGTAATATATTTTATCGAGTGACATCACCTTTTTTTTCTTTCGCGAATGTCAAATGTCACTTTTTCCTTAACAAAGTGAAGATTCTCTAAAATTGGTTGGAGGTTAGAATTACAGTTTTGTTTTACTGTTATTATTTTGATTTTCTTTGGTAAGTAGATACAATTACAATACTAACTAACTAACAAACCATCACGCCGTTTCCCCGCAGGGGTAGGCAGAGAGGACGGACCGCCAAACAACTCGGTCTTGGCACACACTTCTTGCCTCATTCACATTCATACATCGTCTCATACATACTCTTCTATTATTCTGACTCTTGATATGGCCCGACTCGAGTATCTGATTCACTTGATCGTGCCATGTCTTCCTCGGGCGTTCCCGACTTCTGCTACCATTCGCATTTGCATCATATATCCTCCTTACACTCCTATCTTCGCTCATTCGCTCTACATGCCCAAACCATCTAAGCGTCCCTTTCTTAATCTTACTCATTACGCTTACATCAGCCTTGCACTCTTTGCGGATCTCCACATTCCTCACACGATCAAACATGGTTTAACCACACATACGCCTCAGGGATCTCATTTCAACAGCATTCAATCTACTTTCATCCTTTCTTTGCCAGTTCCATGCCTCACTTCCATACATCAAGGTAGGTACCAGCCCTCCGTTGTGGACTGCTAACTTCGCTTCTTTGGACAATTTTTGTTTGCGCCAACGGCGTTCAGTCCTCCATTAACGGAATTACCTGCATTTACCCTTCTTTCAATATCTCTGTCAGCCTTCCCATCTCTAAATACACATAATACATCTCTAATTCACTAAATACATCTCTAAGTAAACATGCTTCCTAAATACACAAACTCATCCACCTGCTCCAAGTATTCCTCATTGACAATTATATTGCACACTGTTTTCGTACTCTCTCTTTCAAGCACCATTACTTTAGACTTACTTACATTCATCATTAACTCATTCTTCATGCATACTTCGTTCATCCTAGATACGAGAGACTGAAGATCTTCTATACTATTAGCAATCAGCACCGCATCGTCAGCATACAACAGGCAACATACTTTCAAATTATTCAAATTCGCTCCCAATCCCACCTCTTTCAATTCTTGCATACAATTATCCATGTATAGATTGAATAACCACGGTGACATTACGCAGCCTTGTTTAAAACCTTTTGTGATATCAAACCACCCCGTAAAACCACCGTTTACCCCAACACATGCAACGCTTCCTGAGGGAAGGCAATTGCGTCTCTGTATGAGTACAGAGACGCAATTGCCTGAGTCAGATTTGTATTCACTCCATACTTGGACAACACCTTCCATAGCTTTTTCCTGTCGACTCGGTCGTATGTTTTTTGTAGATCTACAAAGGCACAGAAAAGTTTCTGGTTTTTTGCCAGAAACTTCTCAGTGAGCATACGCAATGAGAAGATCTGGTCCATGCACCCCCTTCCACTCATAAAAGCACCTTGCACATCCCATATTTTATCTTTTGTTTCCTTTCTTACTCTTTCAATCAAAATTCTACCATACAGCTTGCCAACTGAACTTAGCAGGCTAATAGCCCTATGATTCCCACATTCCATACGTGACCCCTTACCTTTGTATAATGGCACGATAACAGCCCTTCTCCAGTCTAAAGGCGTATAACCTTCCTTTAAACATTGGTTAAAAAGATTGCACAATCATGTGAGAATTATACGGCTACCTCCTTTAAAATATTCAGCAGCAATATTGTCAAACCCGACAGCCTTACCATTTTTCATACATTTAATCGAACTTTCTATCTCATCCATGCTAATTTCGATAACATTCAGTCCATCATCATTCATATCTGATTCGCCGCTGGAATCACTGTCACTCACTTCGCTTTCGAAGACTTCCTCGAAATAATTCATCCATCTCTCTTTTATTTTTTCCTCATTCGTCAACATTTTTCCATCTTTTGATTTCGAGACAAACAAAAAGTTAGACAAACTGCTAAAAAGCATTTTATCGGAACTTTTTCGCTTTATATTTGTAAAGTGTGTAATATATGTAAAAAGAAAAATTAAAAAAACTAACACACAAAGTTTTGAAGTTGTAAATTCTATAGTATCTGACAACCGGGTGGAATAAATATAATTACATTGTAATTTTCTTTTTCTTTTATTCTTTCCCAATTTTTACATTAATTACATACAATATTATATAAATCAATGCGAATAATGGGAACCCAATAAGACGCAGCCTGTGCGTGGGTAATATATTAGTTGTTCTGTACCAAGAAATAAACAAACTAAAGGAATATAAAACAAAAACAAGATTATATTTTGTCTCAGCGGTTTGTATAAAAAGTGTTTACTATAGTGTATAGTGAAGTTATAAGTTATAATAATTTATTGTAATAATATGACAAGTACTGATATTAATAAGTATTTATTTTGCTTGTAGCGATGCTACGAGATTCATCTAGAACGTCTCACCCATACATAAAGCATCGTAACATAATGCGAAGCGTTCCAATCTTGCTACCTACCTGTCTACGAGAACCTACTTGCGAGCGAACTACCTACAACAATACGTTGCGAGTCGGACTAGCAAATTACGCGCATTCGCTAGAAGGTTCTAGCCTATTGCCTAGGCATAATTCCAGCGTCAACGAAGGTACCAGAAGTGCCCAGACTGAGCGAGTGACCCGTAGTTTACCATCGATCTCGCGCAGCTACTGATGCCATCGGCCGGGCTATATAAAAAGGCCCAACGCAGCGAGCAGTCAGTCAACGGACTCCAACGGTATCACAGCGCCCTGGCCCCATCGTTCCCGGCCAGTGCTATACCGGATCACAGCGCCCTGGTTCCAGCACATCTGACCAGCGCTACATCCACGCACCTAGACCACGCGGCATCGTCGATGGTCTATGCATCTCCCGCACAACCGCCGACGAGGTCCACCGCACCTTCGGCATTCCCGTTCAGCAATGGAGCACCCGGAAGACCCATGGCCTTCACCAGTACCTGAGATGTACACGAGTCCGGTCACCAGCAGAGGCGTCGACTCACTGACCCGCACATTGACCAACACTTCACCGCCTGCATCCGGAGTCTTCATCATCGGTCCTAAAATTAACACATATACGGCATCCTGACTCAATAAAACACTGTGACCTTCACAAAATCTTTAATTTCGTGCCTCCTCACGTGATCCTCAAACCCTTGATCGTATTACATTAGTTATACTAGTTTAAAAAATTACTTTGACCCAACACAAGTGGCCCTGTGGAAAATAATTTCCCTCAAACTTTCCCGCCTATGTTATCTTTGGGGTGCTGTGTGGATGGTTTTTATAAGGCGAGGAAGAAAAATTGTATGAGCGGAGGCTAGGAATCTAGGGATTAGTGTGTTCAGGAATGACGGTCGAATGAGTATTAATCGATGTTATATAAACAAAATATTCTTTTTTTTTTTAAGTCGGAGGCGGTTTACTTACGTTCCCCGGGAGCACTTAGGCCATAGGCCCATTGTACTATCTCCTATTTTACCTCATTCCCTTGCCGGTAACCCTTTTATGAAGTTCACCAGGGCTGTCATTGGATATGTGGCGATGTCTTCTGGTTCCACACTGTGTCTTCCCAGGAATCTGAGCCTTATTCAGAGCAGAGCGGGACATTGGCACCATAGGTGAATTAGAGTCTCTTCCTCCTTTCCACATTTCCTACAGATGTTGGTGTTTTCCACTCCCAACACTTGCATGTGTCTCCTGAGATGGAAGTGTCCCGTTAATAGTCCTACCAGTTCCCTCAAAGAGTTTCTGTCCATATCGAGTAGTTGCCTGGTTCGGTTAGGGTCCGGTCCGTTTATGAGTACTTCAGATTGCCTCATTCCGGGTGCCTTCTTCCATTCCTTCCAGTGTTGGGATTTGACCCACCTCTTGATATGTAGTTTGGTGTGGCAAGCTGCTACTCCTACGGCCGGCTCGGATCCTACAAGTGGTGCTTTCGCCCCTTTCCTTGCTAGTTCGTCAGCCCGCTCGTTGCCCTCAATACCTTTATGTCCTGGTACCCAGAGCAGGGTTACTTTATTGATGGTCGCCAGTTCTATCAGGATAGTCCTGCATTCCATCACCAGTCTGGAGTCGCATCGGTTACTTTCCAGTGCCATAAAGGCCGCCTGGCTATCCGAAAAAAAATATTCTTAAATTTTATGTCTTATTTTAGCAATGAGAATATA
Source organism: Hesperophylax magnus (assembly GCA_026573805.1). Classification (NCBI taxonomy): domain Eukaryota; kingdom Metazoa; phylum Arthropoda; class Insecta; order Trichoptera; family Limnephilidae; genus Hesperophylax; species Hesperophylax magnus. The sequence goes on along the minus strand of JAIUSX010000179.1, from coordinate 3,724,472 downwards.
CACAATAAATGTCCAATTTCCTTCGCGGTTATATTTTCGTGGATTTGATGAAAAATGTGACGATGAACAAACCCCACTGTTTCAATATGATTGCTTTCTCTCACTATCCCACGAATCGTGGTAAAGACCCGTTCTCATGTGGTCAATCAAACCCGTGGGTGCTCGTTTGGCGTGTTTCCTGACTGCAACGGTACCAAAAGGACCAATGATGCTAGTTCCTCGGGGCAACTTCAATTGCAATAACGGTAGAATAAAAACAGCTATCCCACCTGATACATGTGCTCTTAAAATTGCAAATCGCTAGTTTTGTGGAATCTATTAAAAGGACCGCTCATTTCTGCAAAGGATTTTTTAAAAACGACAAAGTCAGTAGAACAGAGCCACGAATAGTAGTACTTCATAGTAGTAGCCATACTCCCCTCAGGTATAGAAATTTCAGTAATACTTCACCTGGTGCGGGTGTAGAATCACTCTACGTCGTTCTTCTATGTTGTCTCATTCGCCGACAGCAAAATCATTTGTCACACGAGAAGTGCCCAATATTCGCAGTCGTGACAAGAAAAAGGTTTTTCTTCACTGTTGGTACACATGTGAATTTTAAGACTGTCCTTTGTATAACATTAATATTTGCAGTCAGGACACGAAAACGGTTTTTCTCCACTCTGGGTAAACATATGAGTTTTATGTTGGCTCTTTGTGGAACATGCAAATTTTTAGTCGTAAACGAAAAGAAAACATCTGCAACTATTACAGATATCGTAGCAGCCGCTAATGAGTCACGCTAGCATTATAGAAAGAGAAGTTTTGTTTGTAAAGAACCGTCTCATCCTTTATCTCGAAAATAACAACATCCTTTCTAGTAGACAATTCGGCTTTCGCAAAGGTTTAAGCACTGAAAACGCCATCGCTAATTTGACAAAAATCATCTCTAACAATCTAGATAAAGGTAGTAAATGCATTGCACTTTTTTTAGATCTAGCTAAAGCGTTCGACACTATCTCGCACAAAATTCTGCTGAATAAACTACAGCGAATTGGGATACAGGGTCAAATTTTCAAGTGGTTTGTTAGTTACCTAGAAAACAGGAGCCAAAGAGTGGATATTGGCCGGCATAGTCCAGTGGTAACGCATTGGACTACCATTCCGAAGGTCGCGGGTTCGAACCCGGCGTGCGCAAATAAATTTTATTTGATTAATTTGTGTTATTTCACAATTAATTAATTAAAATAATATATAGTATATTTGCGGCACGTTCCAGAGTGGAAGATACTACCAGTATCGCCCTGGTGTAAGACCACCATTCAGAATTGAAACGTTGCTCAAAATGGCTTTAGCCGTGTTTAGTGACTAGATCTGAATAGCCAGGTACTTCCCCACCTTCCTCTTTCCCTTCCCCACTTACCTTCAGCCTCACAACATCCCCCAATTGGGGATGCCATAGTCTCACTGGCTCCAGACGGGAGCAGTTGGGACTCTTGTGAGGTATTCACTATAAAAAAAAAAAAATAAAATAAAAAAAAAATTAACGGTACTCTAAGTGATCCAGCCAATATTAAATATGGCGTACCGCAAGGAAGTACACTAGGTCCCATATTGTTTAATGTTTATATAAATGACTTATGTAATACTTCATTTGCAGACCACATTATTACATTTGCTGACGATACAGTACTTTTATTCGAAGGCAAAACCTGGAATGAGTCTTGCATTAAAGCTGAATTTGGCATAAACAAAGTTAAACAGTGGCTAGATAGTAATCTCCTCACTCTAAACTCGGATAAAACGAAATTCATCTGCTTCAGTTCAACTCAAGCGGGTCAACCACAAGAAATTATTAACATTAGAATACACCATTGTTACGACACTATTACATGTAAATGCAATACCTTAGAATGTGTGGACAATATAAGATACCTAGGAATTATCATTGATAAATTTCTGAGATGAGACAAACACATAGCCTTTACTTCCACAAAGGTCAGGAAACTTACACATCTGTTTATAGCAATAAGAAATATTCTATGTCTAAATGATTTGAAACGAATTTACTTTGCAATGTGCAATTCCATACTAGACTATGCTTCCTTAGGTTGGGGAGGTTGTGCCAAAACCATACTCGATCCCTTAGCTAAATCCCAGAAATCGCTTATAAGAGTCATACTGAAAAAACCTTTCAGGTACCCCAGCGATTCATTGTTCGCAGAGTTTCGTGTTCTTGATGTAAGACAATTATACATGAGGAAAATCATTTTACATACTCAAAAACAGAGGCACTACTTAGCTTCCGTAAACCACTGTCATAATACAAGACATGCAAAAAAAACCCAACAGTTCCGCCCACCACTTCCTCATCTTTAGCACAGAGACAATTCTCATACTTAGGCCCTAAACTGCTCAATCTCATACCTGATGCATGGAAGGCAAAGAATACTAATATTCTGCGTATGCAGGTAAACAATTGGCTTCTGGTCTTGGGGAGAGTTGAATGCGAGAATATGCTAAAAAACAGTAATTAAATTGTAAATTTTGTTTTTCTTTACATTCTTCTTTACATTTTAACTTATATTGGTATTATATTAGCATTACAGGAACTGTATTTTTACATAAAGAAAGTTCGAAAATTGTTCAATTCTTCGTGATATTTTTCCTTAAAGGAAAAGTTCCTTCTTTACTTTCATTTTTTATTTTTGTTATTTTTCATTTCCTTGTTTTATATATTAATATTTCTTTAGTTTAATATATCAGCTAAACAATAGTAAAAAAAAAAAATGAATATACATTTGTATTACCTTACCAACAGAATTTCTTCAATTCAGTTTCATTTTCAAATTCATTTTCTTGTTTTTATCTATTAATTCAGCTTATGTTATGTTAATTCAGTTATTATGTCAGCTAAATAATAGTAAAATATGTCGTGATATAACTGGAAGTATTCTAGAATATGAATATACATATGTATTTTTTTTTTTTAACAACAGAATAGTCAACACTATAATGTACCATATATTACATGTAAAAACTTTATCATACTGGAATGTCCTAAAACGGGCAATCGCCTAGTTGGACATTTTAAGTTCATTAATTGTATTATGTAATATTTACAAACAAACAATAAATAAATAAAAAAAAAAAAAAAAAGAAGTTATTTCTATCCACGCTGCCTTTAGAATTTTACGTCTTCAAAGATGCACCGCACGCTAAATACTATAAAATACGAAATCACTATAACAGATGCACCGCGTGCTAAATGCTATAAAATACGATAACACTATAACAGATGCACCGCGTGCTAAATACTAAATGTTACGACTAGATTGAACATTAAAACTCTTTTTAAAATACCAAGCTTAAAAACAGTTGGAAGACCTCAAACTGATTGGCATTCTATATTTGTGACAAAAAATATTATTATTCTTTATTAAATCTTCCCCATAGGAAAAACTAAACCCTTCCACTCACTTTTCCACAAATGATCATCTAGTCAATCAACATTATGTAAGTGCATTATATAAGCAAAATAAATACAAAACAATACAAGAACAACACGTCAACTCACCAGAGATCAAATGGGAAAATAATTCACCGACTCCAGATATTTTCATATCAGAGGGTTCGGCTCGGTAGAACTTCTAACAGGGCCTATAAATCCTACTGATCCCTCAACATAAATATTTAATAAATCTTTTGTTATCCTACATGTATTCAAAATAACCGACTTTTGCATCTTTATATATAATTTTTTTGAAAGATCTAATACGCCTAAATTTTTAATTAGAGAGCTAGGTATAATGCCAGTAGCCGAAATAACGAATGGTAATATTTTTATTATTATTATTTTTTTTTAATTTAATTAAAATCAAATTTAATAATTTAATTATAATATTTGATTTTAATTAAATTTAAAAAATATATATATAGAGTTCTAAGAATTAAACACAAAAACAATAAATATTATTATGTATCACATTGCCCAATAAACGGTATTTTATTATCTCCAAAACCAGACACATTTACATAACCCTTTTTTAAAATAGAATTTAATAATTTTAACTTTTTAAAGTTTAAAATAAAAAAAATCTAAAATCATTTCTAAAATTTTATTATTAATTAATAAATCTAAGTGCCATGCTTGACTTGAATTATTGTTACTATATATGTTTCTTATTGTTCCAACGTAATGAACTTCAGAGAAATAAGCACTCTCATCATTAGGTTTTGATGCTTGTAAAAATTACATGACCTGCACTTGACATTGACGGATGGACATTTATATCTGTGTTGCTGACCACATCTTCCACAGGGTATATTCCCACTTGACGTTGAAGGTGATGATGACTACGACCGTGACTCGTGACGATTGAATTGACCACTTGACAATGTTGACGACATGACGAACATGATGACTTGATCCTCTTGGACTTGACCCTCATGGACTTGACGAATGACTGTTGACATTTTGACTTTCATAAGGTGACCTTGGATGTCTTGGTGCACTTTTATGCTGACAAATCTATCGCAATTTCGACTGTTTTTTTTGTAGCGATAGTGTTGAATCTTGCAGAAGACGTTGACGTATGTGACTTAAATTTGAGATCATATTTGCAATGAAAATTTCTCTTACTAGAGATTCGCTGCATTTGCACTTTGGACTAATCCTTTGAGATCTAGTGATGGCATTAACATAGTGATATGACAGCCATCACAAAGTAATGGTAACCGGATAGAAGAATCTTTCTTAGAAAAAATTATTCTTTTAATACAATCATATCGCATAATTTAAAAATATACAATATTCGTGTTCCAACTGTGATGTAAGAACATGTAATATAAGTGTTTCAACTGTGATTCAAGATCATATAATATTCGTATTCCAACTGTGATGCAAGAATATATAATATTCGTGTTTTATTTTATTAAGCTGATCTTTATTGACTGAAAATTTTACTTCTTTTTTTTTTAGACAATGTATAGATAGTTCCACGAAGCTGCCACATGGCTGCTTGTCTGCAGGTTCTTTCTCAATATACAATTATAATACAATATAAGTCTCCCGTTATATAAAATACATAACAGACTCTTAACATACAATCATATAACTCACTAAAGCGTCCCAAGTACACTAACACTTTGAATGACAATACGATAACGTACATTCAAAAGTACAAGACAATATAGCACACAGATAACACACATTCAAAAGTAAGACATATACGATAACACACATTGAAAGTTAATAACATCGTACTGTAGCACAATGTAATAGAAATAAAATTCTAGTTAACTAAGTGTAAAATGTTATTTTATTTTTTATTTTTTTACTGGAAATAAAAAGCATGTTAGTGAAAAAATAAATAAATACATTCATTTATATTAAAATTAAAACTTTCAAATAATGTCTCTCCCTTTCTTCTTTGTTTGCTCTATTGTTTTATAGATATACAGATTTTTCATTTATAAGCCACATCTTTACAGTTTTCATGCTTAAACTCTTATTTTCTGAAAAAACAAATTTATTTTTGAACTTATTAAAAATCACTGGTACACAGTACTCCAGCGTTCGGCTTCCATAATTCTTTGTTATTTTAGGTATTTTCTGCCCTTTTTTTCTGTAAGGCGTGTGCTGTGACTATGTACCAGTGGTTTTTTATAAGTACTATCGCCCTAGTTATCTTGGTAAGGAACCAAAATAAAACTTTTTTAGGGAGCAGGCCCTCAGCACAATATAATAGTTGCACATTGTATCTTTGTTTATACATATTAGGTGATACAATTTTTTTAATGATAGAGGTTTGCAAATTTTGTAATTACTTAATATAATATGTCATGTTTGTATTTCCCCAGCTTCTAATTCCATTTCTAAGAATAGATTCTACTAATGAGAAATATACTATTTTGAGTGTGCTATGAGGCAAGACAAATTTTAATTTATAGAATCTGTTTGCTAGAGCTCTTAGATATTTTAGTAACTTGCTTATCCCATTTAAATGTGTTATCTAATTTTAATCCCAGATAAGTATACTCGTTGACAAAATCAATTTTCTCACATTGGCAGTTAGATATTATTTTTCTATGGATGCATTCAAAGTTATGTGCGGTTAGTTTGGGAATATTCCACATTTTCAAACTTGGTGATCTGATATACATGCATGTTGTTTTCTTTACATTTATAACCAATTCTACATCGTGTGCCCCTTTTAGCAGTTCATCGAAGTCGGTTTGCAATTCTTGAATCGCTATTTGAGGATTTTCATAAGATACTACAAGTGCGGTGTCATCTGCGAAAATGAACCTGCGCGCGTTTCTAAATAGTTTCGAAATAGCTATGACATATATAATATATAATTTTGGAACCAAAATTGACCCCTGTGGGACACCAGACCTTACAAATTTAAATTTACTCATCTCATATAATATTTTTACCCTCATTTTTCTATTTGATAAGTAGTCATTAAATAAAGTTAGCAGTTTACCGCGGATTCCAATATCTTGTAGAAATTTTATTATTTGTTTATGGCATAGTGTATCAAAGGCTTTAGAGAAATCAATAAAGAGTACAAGTAGGTACATGTTTTTGAGAGTTGAGCTGGGTGTTTATGAAATTAGAACGTGCTTCACAGCTTTTTTTTCTGGAACCCGTACTGACATTTGTCAATGATGCCAAATTTATTTAAATATCCATCTAGGTATATTGCTATATATTTTTCGAGAATTTTTTCCAAGGCAGGTAATAGGGAAATAGGTCTGTAATTATTTATAATTGAATGATCACCGCCTTTAAAAATAGGTCTAACAATACTAGTTTTTAATCCTTCAGGTATTTGGCAAGTATTAATAATTGCGTTTATAAAATGAGTAATTACTGGGCTCAGTATTTTTACATGTTTTTTAATATCATACATACTTATTTGGTCCAATCCTGGTGTTTTTGAGTTTTTCAATATTCCGATAATAGATTCGATTTGTTTTACGCTAGCTCTGGGTAGGTACATAGAATGCGGTAAATCGTCTAGCTGGTATGGAGACGCACGGACATCACATTTGTGTAGAAACTCATTTACTCCCTCAACAAAATTTTTTGCAACTTCATCCGTCGGTTTGGTCTTCAAGAAGTATTTAGATATAACTGCGTCACAACTGGATTTGTTTTTTCTTCCGAATATTTTGTTTATTTTGTTACACGTTTTTTTTATATCCTTAAAACAATTATTGAATTTGTTATTGAAGTATGTTTTTTTTGCATCTAATATTTGCTTATTTAGATTATTTCTGTATTTTTTGTAGTCTTTTTCATATTTCTTGTTTGTTGGCATGTTTTTCCATTTTCTCCATAATTTATCCCTCGTTTGTATATTTTCTATGAGAATATCGTTCATCCAACTTTTTTGATTATGGCGATACGTATTTTTTACTAATTTGGTGATAATACTTTTTTCGTAGATTTTTTTAAAGTGTGATTTAATGTCTTGATATATGATAACCGGATCAGTTTGAATTTGAATTGAGTTCCAATCAGTTTTTGTAATCATTTCTCCAACTCTTTTTTCAGATAGTACAGTGTTGTATTCATGGTGCGATATTTTGCTTTTATCCTTAGTATAAAGGTATACATACACGGCAGTTATATAATGATCTGCTATCCTTGTTTCACATACGCATGAGTTAATTTCACACTTTTCTTTTTCTCTAATATACCTATATGTGATCCAGACACGTCGCAGTTGTGTAGGTATTTACCACCGCTTCTCTCGTAATGTCATATATACATTTCACTAGACCGTAATTAGCCATTAAATTTTCGTATTGCAGAATTATTGAGTCATGTTTATTTAATAGGTTTAAGTTAATGTCTCCAAATATCAAGATGGTTTCCTTGATATCAATGTTTCTTATTATATTTGCGAGCTGTTTTAGGAAGGTTTTTTGGTTCGTGTTCGGGGGTCGATATAATGCAAAAGATGTATGCGTTTGTGTTTGTTTACGGAGAAAGTTCCGTAGAAGCACTCGAATGTAGTAGCTATTATATCTTTTTTTTCGAATATATGGTTTTCTTTAATATAAATCATAATCCCGCCTCCCGATCTTTTTGTTCGGCAATAATAGAATGATTTAAATCCGGATATTTTAGATTTACACTGTTTTCGTCTATCGAGGTTTCACAGAGTATTATAATATCAATGTTATTTAGTTGACTATAAATACTTAGTAAGAATGTATTCCAGTACTTGGAGATAGACCTAATGTTCAAATTAACGACAGTTATTGCTTTATCGCCTGTTTCATGATTGAATTGGGTCTAGTTTTCTAACTTTTGAATCCGTTCATATTCTATATCTGAGGTCTCAAAATCAATATTAGATGCCATAGTCAATTTTAGCTAAGTCCTTTTGAAGGGCTGCCTTGTAAGCCGGACAGTCCCTATCTCCGGACGGGTGGTTTGCGGGCTTGTGAAATCTCGTGCATGTCGCGCAGACTGGCTCCGCAGTAGCAGAAGGGCATGTCTCACGGGTATGTCCTTCCCGGGCACAGTGCCCACATCTCGTCGTCTCCTTGCAGAACTTGTAAGAATGTCCTATCATCTGACACTTTGAGCACACAGTTAATCCAATAAAATCACGAACACCGCAAACTGTCCAGTCAACAAATACGCGTCCTTGCTTTACCAGTGCATGTCTCAGGTATGTGGGGACCACGTAGATTCTATGGCATGCAGGTCCAGTTCGAGGGCCAGCTAGATGACTAAGCTTACATTTTTTTATGGTTTCATTTGTCTCCTCGATATTTTTATTCCATTTAGGTCACACTCAAGAAAAGTTTCATCTCACAACTCCCTTGGAACGTTAAAGAAAACGACCCTTGGTAGCCTTTTTGTTGGGAGTCGGGCGCTCAGAGTCGCAGATTCGGTTACTATTTCCGACCTTAGTAGTTTCTCTTGTTCCGCAGCACTAGCCGTATGGATGATTACTCCTTTGTTTCGTATATTTTTTACCCCGGTAATTCTTACTCCTAGCTGGGATGGCTTCAGTGCTTCCCTGATTATTTTCTTTGATTCTTCGCTATCTTCCACCGATGGTAATTTTGAAAAGAAACAGACGGATGGCCTCGGTTTTCCTATGGGGACGTCCAAACGCGATAATGGAGGAGGTAAGTTCACTTTTTTACTTGCAACCTCTGCAAAAGAGAGACTTGCTTCGGTAGCATCTGCCACTCTTTTCATCACTGGTCCTGGGTCTAATTCTAGCTGAATAATTTTGGATTGGAGTTGCTTGTTTTCCTGTTTTACCACCATCTTTTCTGCTAGGATTACTTTATTTTGCGCCTTTGCTAAGGCGAGTTCACCTCGGAGAGTTACTCTCTCCAAAATTGTTTGTCCAACAGATCACAGGACGCAGGCTATATTACTGGCAATCTTCAGCTGTTGCTCCTTGGAAACCTTTGTATTTCCCAAGGTATCTTGTAAAGTTTTGAAGGCATTTTGAGTTTCTTTTAAAATTCCTTGTGAGTTCAAGGGGATGAGGTCGTTCTCATCATCAGAAGCTTCAGATTGCGACATTGTTTTTGAATTTATATTGAATACAGTTTCAATTGTAAACAATAGGTATTTGCAGCACAATCGCAACCAATATGAGCCTTGAGAAGTGAGCTCATAATTCTGTCAGACAAGCGTATAAAGAAAACATAAGAACTCCGACGGTAAACACTACCTTTGGACAAAGACACCATAAATGGCACGCTATTAAAGCATTCAACAGTCTTCCACTTGAAACAAAAATTGAGGAAAATAAAAATAAATTCAAATACAAAATTTAAAAAAATGAATTAAAGAACAAAAAAGACAATATTACCAAAATTCTATAACATAAAAGAATAAAACATATACACGTAACACAAAAAAATATATAAAGCACGCAACACGCACAAACACATAAATCATTATAAATGCGGATTTCCATTGTGTTTTAATATTTTTCTTTTAGTGTGATAATTATATTTTAATTTTTAATCTTTATTTTTAGTTTAAATTTATCTTTATTTTAATGTTGTTTTATTTTTTAAATGTATAAATTCTTATATTATAAAATGGGGGCCTAAGCACGGGTAAACAACCCAGTGAGGCCAACATTACTGAATTAGAATATGAAATATTGTAAAATAATGTATCAAAAAAAAACAAATTAATCGTCCAATCCGCGCACTTGATACGTTGTTCACAATACTTCGGTTTGGTAAGCAGTGAGATCAATTGCTTATAATATTAAAAAATCAATGGTTTAATGTTAAAAAAATCACGGAGAACACTACCACGTGATAAACTTGAATTGTTTTATACTACGATTTAGTTTTTTCTCCCGGCAGAATTATTAAAAATTGTTTTCCATGTATAAAACGATAGCTTGATAGAGCGCGACGCTTTGTAGGTACGACGTGAATTAAGTTACTTTAGTTACAACTATGAATGTATTTTAAGTTTATTGTTATCTTATTTATACTATTTCCTTCTCATATTCTCACTTGTGCAGCAAAATAAGGCTCTACAGGCGTGAAATGAACGCAATATTAAATTAAAATATTAATAATGGAAATCTGAAAATGTGTAGGGTTTTTCTCCTGTATGGGTAAGTATGTGATGTTTTAAATTTTCTATTAGAGAAAATGAATAGCTGCAATAGGAACATGTAAAAGGTTTTCCTCTACTGTGGGTGAGCATGTGACTCTTCAAATATCGCTTTCGAGAACATATATATTTGCAGTGAGGACATGAAAAAGGTTTTTCTACATTGTGAGTCAGGATGTGTCTAGTCAAATTTGTCTTCCGAGAACTTGAATAATTGCAATGCGAACATGAAAAAGGTTTTTCTACACTGTGGGTGACCATGTGATTCGTCAGATATCCCTTTTGAGAACATATAAAACTGCAATGAGGACATGAAAAGGGTTTTTCTCTACTGTGAGTCAGGATGTGTCTAGACAAACTTGTCTTTCGAGAACTTAAATAATTGCACTGAGAACATGAAAAATGTTTATGTCTACTGTGAGTCAGCATATGTTTCGTCAAACTTCCCTTTCGAGAACATGAATAATTGCAGTGGGAACATGGAAACAATTTTTCTCCAGTATGGATACGCAAGTGATGTTCTAACTTTGACATGTAAAAGCAGGAGTAGTTACAATAGGTACAAGATATTCGTTTTTCCACATGATACGTTTTGAGATCTGTCGATAAGTCTGAAAAAAATAACGAATCAAAATAAATAAGTGCATTTGGTTCATAGAATTATTAAAAGATTATGAAATAAAAGAGTATGAATTTTTTAATTTATAACGGAAAACATTAAATTTACCTGTTTTTTGGGAACTTCTTTGAAAGCAAGCTAAGCATTCCTTTTTGACATCCGGAAGGTCAATGTCAATTTCCGTATAAGAAATTATCCCTCCGTCTTCTTCTAGGGATCCTGGTTCTGCGTTGATGGGTAAAGTTTCCACATTAATGTTACCTGGAGAAACAGAAAAAACAATATGCAAGTATTATATACGTTGACATGCTTAGACGAATGTGAGGTTCGAGTATCTGAATACTCGCAGGAAGATTTACCACATTAAATGTACAACCAAGAGCAAATTATAATCAAATTTAACGTTATAGCGGAGGTATGAAAAATTCTAAGTGACCAGGCGTGAATCGAATTCGTGTGACTGATTTTTTAAAACATGCCAAACTATTTAGCCCTGTAATTTTACACTTCATAAACTAATCATCGACGCGAGACAAATTTCTGAAGATCAAAAATATAGTATTGTGAGATTTATTCTAAAAAACAAACAATCACTCCATAATAAAAAAAGCAGAGGCCAATTTCCAATATATATGTACCTATAAATGAAGATAAATATATTTAAATAATTTAGGTTTTATCGATGACCATACTTAATAACACTTGTTACTAATTAACATATAGGTATTTTAATTATTAATGATATATTATATAATGTGTAATTTTTTTTATGAAATAAATAAATTAAAAAAAAAAAAAATTCTGAATTACCCAATAACATGTATCATAAAAACGTTTTCTCAAGTGATGGTCAGCGAATTTGCAATCTTTCTAATGATTATTTCCAATCTTTTAAATGTGATAAAACTACTAGTACCTAATGCTTCCTTTAAAAATGTCGAAATAATTAATGATGATACCATGAATACAATTAATTTCAATGCAATTGATATAACCGCACCTTAAGTATTAAAACAGCTCAGAAAACATTGATACGAAAAAGATTGCAGGTTGTGATAAATTACACACAATTGTCATTGTTAATTGTGCTGAAAATCTTGTTACTGCTGTAACACTGCTTTTAAAAAAATCTTATAAAGAAGGTGTATTTCCTAGTATTTGGAAAAAAGCATTTGTAACACCTGTTTTTAAAAAAAGGGGATAAACATAATATTGAAAATTATAGACCTATCTCTAAACTATGTTTCTTAAGTAAAATCATGGAAAAAATCGTATATGACAAACTTTTTAACTTACGCAAAAATATTATTACTAGCCCCCACCAACATGGTTTTTTTTCAAGGCAGATCTGTTGAATCGAATTTAGGAGAGTAAAGTGAGTTTGTTCTTAACTCTATGGTTAGTGGGGAACAGGAAGATTCCATTTACACAGATTTTTCAAAGGCATTTGACAAAGTAAATCACGACATACTATTAAAAAAGCTCTTGAAAATCGGTGTATGTGGAAATCTTCTGAGATGATTTTCTTCTTATGTTAAAAATAGAAGTCAAGATGTTGCCGTAAAAGGTTTCATGTCACAAATTATAACTATTCCCTCAGGGATACCACAAGCTTCCCATTTAGGACCTCAATTGTTTACATTATATATAAACGACATAAAACGTATTATTAGTCATCCTTCTTTCCTAATTTACGCAGATGATATGTAATTATATCAACTTATTGACTGACAGATGACTGCAACCTGTTACAAGGAGACGTAAGTTAAATTAAACAATATTGCAATATCAATCAACTTTATCTAAATACAGAAAAGTGTATCGTTATAACATATACACGTAAAAAACAACCGATTACTTATACTCACAAATTAAACCATGTACCCCTACAACGAGTAGAATCAATCAGAGATCTTGGAGTACTGCTAGTTTCTAAAATTTTATTTAAGGAACATATTGAACATATTTTAGAAAACGCTTATAAGCAATTGGGATTTATTATACGCATTACAAAGCTTTTCACTATAGCAAACACACTAATTCTGCTATATATTTTATTTATTTATTTATTTGTTAAGACATACACAGTACAATTAGATACAATTAGATATTTTTAGTTATTACATAGTTGTAGTACCTATTACGTATGTCCATAAAATATCATTACGTAATTTCGCCTGAGATTGTTATAAAAGGAAGAAGGAAGGAAGTGTGTGGATAAAAATAAAAATAATAAATAATAAATGAATTGAAAACAAGAATTATAATAAGCTCACGAATTGTAATTGACTGTTAATAAATAGGAGTTTTGAAAAATGAAAATATTTTTGAAATATGTCATGCTAAGAAATTTAATAAGTTAGTTTTGTATGTTAGAAAGGAATCATGAAAGATGTCTAAATGTAGTAATTTTTCGTAATGGGTGTATGTTGTGATTGCGCGAGTAATAACTGAATTGTTTGCTGCATTGGTATTGTTGGCTTCAATATGAAATAGTGTAGTGTGCCTGGTACGCCTCGTTGGAACATTTAAACCAATTACGGATAGCAATTCGGGACTATCTATTTTATTATTTAGCAGATTATGTAGAAACAACAGGTCTGACAATGTGCGTCTTTTTTGTACAGTTAACATATTATTTGTAGTATTGTTGTATTTCTTGAGTAAATGTTTCGAAAATTTATTCTGAATACTTTCTACTAAATCTGTATACCTTATATTGAGGATTCCATATTGTGGAAGCATACTCCAGTGGACTTCTGACCAATGAACAAAACAACATTTTCAGAGTTTTAGCACTTTTGAAAACTTTGCATATTCTTAATAAGAAACCTAGCATTCTGTAGGATTTTGAAATAATGTGTTCAATGTGCTTGTCAAAAATTAATTTGCTATCTAAGTAAACACCTAGATCTTTACACGTAGACATAGGTTGTAAAGGTTTGTTATTCAAGTTGTATGGATAGATGATTTTGTTTTTATTTCTAGTAAATGTAATCGAGTGACACTTAGATATGTTTAAGGACAATAAATTTGATTCACAGTATATGCACAAATTATCAAGATCGCTTTGCAATTCCATACAATCGGATAAACACTGTATAGCTTTATAAATTTTCATGTCATCCGCGTATAAAACAAAGTAACTATTTTTAAAGCAAACGTAAATGTCATTTATATAAATATTAAATAAGAGTGGTCCAAGATGCGACCCCTGGGGCACACCTGAGACGATTTCCGTTAAGCAAGATGCAAAACCATTGACAACCGTGATTTGGTGCCGATTATTGACGTATGATGCGATCCATCTATAGAGGTCACCGTGAATTTCTAGACCTAATAACTTTTGTAAAAGAATATAATGATTAACACGGTCAAATGCTTTAGAATAATCCGTATAAATGGCATCTACCTGGCATCGCATATCCATTTGAGCATGAAGAAAATTTGTAAAAAATGCCAGATTTGAAGTTGTGGAGCGATTTGTATGTCATACGTAAGGTCACAACTCGAGTTTGCCTCATTCATTTGGAATCCTCAATATCAAACATACATTGATCATTTTTGTTGTTTGTTTTTGGGGTGTTATGCCGTGTTGCGCTAACTCCTTCATAGGATCTGCCCTGATGATGGACACTGCAACGCTGTCCGAAACGTCGGCTAAAGAAGGAGTTAGCGCAACACGGCATAACACCCCAAAAACAAACAACAAAAATGCTTTTGGCCGTGAGAATCTAAAAACTTACCATACATTGATCGTATTGAAAATATCCAATCCAAATTTACTAAACACTTATCTTTCGCTTTAGCGATCATCGGTTTGACCCTACCGCTTTATATAAACGCAAAAAATTTCTGATGCCCTATTCTTATACAAAATCGTGAACAGTCTTGATGATTCATCATATCTAATAGAAAAGATTGCATTTGGTTGCCTTGAACACAATACCAGATCGACTTATTTAGAACACAACACTGTAAAGCCAAATATGCGCAAAACTCTTAAATTGGACGTATCTGTAAAACTCACAATGCCTTACGAGATGTAGACATTTTCAAGTGTAACTTGAAAACACATAAAACGCAACTTACTATACTGATAACTTAATTTTTTATTTTGTGTAATAATCCTATAATCTGAGTTTATTTTATCGTTTTTATTATAATCATGCGAAAATTGCATTACTACTAACTGTCTTTAATTGTTTTTATAAAATTTTGTCTTTCCTTATAATGTTTATTCTTTATATTTCTTTGTCATTTTTTAAATATATTGTATAGGTGCATAAATAAATATATTGTATTGAATCAACGACTAGAATTAATGGAACACTATTGGTCTAATATTATAAATAATTGCTGTTTATGCTAAATATATAAATGACTGTTTGTTTCCGAAATAAAAAAATAAATAAAAATTAGTAAAAATATCAGTAAGAAAAGTGATAAACTACTCGAAAACTTATATAATTTTCTATAACGGGTATTCAAGAATACAATGATAGTCTAATGAACTGCTTAAATGTGCAAACTATGAAGAAATACTGTTATTATTAATGTCAACAAGACAAAATGGATATGACATTCAGTTTTGGAAGAAAAGTTATTTTTACCGTATTCTACTTTGTGTTAGCATTATATATTTTGTTCAAAGACAAGTAACTTTCAACACTTTATATTTATGTAAAAAACCTACGTGTTTCATAGGCGATGTAATAGGTCATCTTTAATAGCTGAATGCATACTGTAATAATTAATTTAAGCCTTTGGTTTACAGACAAAACTTTATGAAATTCTGGAGGTAAATAAGCATAAATTACATGATCATTTGTTTCAACTACCTAATTGTACAGTCAAAATATCGACAAATTACCCAATTTGGTGTATCGCTAACAACTTATTCCTCAACGTCGATAAATGTAAGACGCTAGTATTTTGTCGAATAAAGATCTCATTATCATTTCACCACGCAATCGCTGCCTCCATCGTGGAAGTAATTACTTTACTAGATTTTGTACAGAATGTTTTATTGATATGCGAAGTCCTCAGTTACGTATTTTATTTAGTCATTAGGTGACGCCATGAACAAGTATGCGTCCTGTCCGCGAAACATTCTAAAACATTTGAAATTAACATTCAAAATTTTTTTGCTTTTGCAATACTACTTACTGGCTGTCGGAGTAGTCTCAGAATACTGCAAGCATTCTTTCTTTACATTCTGGTGGCCGAAATCTATAACCTTATACGGTATTTCACTTCCATCCTCTTCCTGGGTCCCTGGTTCCACTTTGATGAAAGCGCTCTCTGGTTCGGGAAGATCCATTGTTTTCTGTGATAGCGTTCTGTTATATAACGGACATTGAACGCAGTTCAATATAAATATGTACTGAAACAACGATTGAAAACATTTAAATTCGTTTTGAGAGAACCTTTTATTTGGAACATAGAGTTATTCTGGCGGATATATTTATAAAGAATATTAAGGAATACATTTGACAGGATTCGTATGAGCAACCAACAAAAAACTTGTTGACAGCGCTACAAGGTTGCAAATTCACATCAGCCGAGCTGTAAGGGGGTGACAGATTACATCATAACTCCATATTGCTCGCCATACAATCCCATACAGGCCTGTCACACATAAGTGTGGACGTAGCGAGGATATACGCTGTGATCTGCTAGCCAGGCTTTATTTTAAAATAATGCGACCCCCTCTCCTACCAACCGCATGAGAAGGGGCCTGAAAAAGTAACGAAGAGCCGTAATTACAAAGTGACAGCTCCCATACATGAAATGACATTCCGCGGCAGTCCCCCAATTGATTTGACATACTTTCCTAAGGAAGATTTTAGCGTAATGTATCAGCACAACATATAATACGTCCATGCCACGCCCAATGTATGCGCTCATAATGTGTCTCAGACCTTATGAGCAGCTAAAAACGTGACATAAGTGTAGAAATAAGAGTGGAAGATACTACCAGTATCTCCCTAGTGTAAGACCACCATTCAGAATTGAAACGTTGCTCCAAATGGCTTTAGCCGTGTTTAGTGACTAGATCTGAATACCCAGGTACTTCCCCACCTTCCTCTTTCCCTTCCCCACTTACCTTCAGCCTCACAACATCCCCCAATTGGGGATTCCATAGTCTCACTGGCTCCAGACGGGAGCAGTTGGGACTTTTGTGAGGTATTCACTATAAAAAAAAAAAAAAAAAAAGAAATTTCAAAAAATGTGGACGTAGTTTACTTGGGTCGAACCAGTTGTGAATAATACAACAACCTATTGGTGTCTTATATTGACATTTGGTAAACGCAACAAAAACTATGCTATAATAATGGAATCATTATATGAATGTAAGTATTTCGTTTCGTGAAATTATTTAATGAAGTGGAAATATAAATAAAAGATGTAAACGTTTAATATGTACCAACTTATTATTTAAAAAACACTTTTGGTAGCTAGATTATACTGAAAAGCAAGTTTTTCAGTTCCTGGAATTGAATTTTAATAGATATTTGGTTAAAATTAAAATCGGGTGTTCACTAGGCGGCCATTGATACTGATGTGAAAGTTTTAGGGTTAGTGTTTTACCTCCCTTATTTAAACCAAAATAAATAACTATGATCCTAAAATAGGTTCTTAGTTTGAGTTCTAAAAACTTGGGTAAAAAAAGGAATATTAATATGTCAAAAGATGGCTTGAGGGAAAGACGTCAAAGAATCCGTTTTTTACGAAATAGCTAATGAAATGCAGTATTTCATATTTCTGGAAGCTGAAATACTTACTCTGATTATAATCTAACTGATACAAAGTAATTTTTAAATAATAAAGTGCATATAAAGCGTATCGCTATGTAAATTTACATTATATACAATGAGCAAACAAAAATGTACTATCGTCCGCAGCGTGTAAGCATGATTAGTGTTGATATATCTGTAAATTATATCTCCAATGTTGTACAAGATTACGGATTAAAAAGTGTAATGTGACATATTATGACAATAAACTGGCATCTAAAAAGATCTCAGGTCTAATTTAGTTACTTTAACCTACTTACGTAAGACGAAGCGCTGCGGACAGTTCCAATGTGTTGAAGAAACGTCTGTAGAATGTAGAAAAGTAGAAGAACCAACTTACATTTAACATTTAATAAAAAAAGTCACAATAATGATAAGTCTATTGAAATAACCACCCTAAATGCACCATTACTGAATATTAACCGTCGAACAAAAATATTGTCGTGGGAAAGCACGTTAATCATTTGATTGACTTAACCATAGACAATGCACAACACACAAGTTTTTTTTAAATTAGCCTATTACGGTACCTATTTGCAACTGTGTCATTTAAAATGTTCAAAAGGGTTCCATGATAACTCAACACTGTGACAATTCGACACACTTTTAAAAAGTAATATAAAGTCATTAGAAACGATGAAAGAAATAAAAAATTTAACATAACCTTACCTAATTTACATAAACCAGTTAATAAAGTTTTGTTTCATCACTTTCCATGACTTTAAATAACTTTTTAAAGATGTGATGAATTATCATTGTGATTATTTATCTGGTCACCGTTCAAAAGATAAAAATCAATGACGTTACAATGTTAATGATCATGAACAAATCGGTAATATCAAAAATTATGAATGAAACTTAACTGACAAATATGATTTAAGATTTTCACGGCCAAAAGTATTTTTGTGATTTGTTTTTGGGGTGTTATACCGTGTTGCGCTGACTCCTTCTTTAGCCAACGTTTTGGACAGCATTGCAGTGTCCATCATCAGGGCAGATGTGTTATTTGAGGTTTTGTTAAAATGTGAGCTTATGTATGAGGTTGTGATACCGTGTTGCCAGCTCCAACCCAAAACTTATAGAGCACGGCTGATTACGGAAGCCATTGAAATTCATAAAAATCCCGTAAACATTAATAGAGACGATGGAGCTAAGCTCAATAGTTCTTGGTATCCGGTAATTGACGGATACACCAGAGCTAAACGAAGAAAACCACTTTAAATATAAAATGATACGTTAATGTTAGCTCAGAGGGTTGGAGAATGGAGATGGCGGTATCACAACCTCATACATAAGCTCACATTTTAACACAACCTCAAATAACACATCTGCCCTGATGATGGACACTGCAATGCTGTCCGAAACGTTGGCTAAAGAAGGAGTTAGCGCAACACGGCATAACACCCCAAAAACAAATCACAAAAAAATGGAACTTAACTGGTTTATTTTATACTCAACATCTTTAGTGCAAAATTAATTCACCTGGATATTAACTAAATAAAATAATAATAAACCAATATTTCCAAAACCCTAGGTACAGTAATTTCGAAGCAATAAAAAGGCAAGCCGAAGGTATTTTTTGCACTGAGAGGAAAACACCTTATTAAAACACTGGGCGGGTTCATTTTGATAATGTTAGAAAGTTTCAGCAAAAAATGTTTGATCGCGAAAGAAATTGTATATAAATTTTCACTTCAAAAAAGAACCACGTCATTGCTAAAATAAGACACCGTTTGGAAATCCAAGAACATAAATTTTTTATTTATTCATGTTCTCTATAAAACTACAAATCAATATATTATAGAGAAGATCAAAACTTTGAGGTATATGTAAGTATAAAAGGTCATGGGGGCAGTTTTACTATTTTGCACCATACGTCTAAAGATAGTTGCTAAGCTGTCTGTAAGTTTTTTATTTATTTATTTATCTATTGACGCCCTATTGGGCTTTTAAGTACATAAAAATTACAAATTTCATTTTAACAACAGTATACAACAAACAGTAGAAAATCGAAATAAAATATAATGATTTCTCATACATTATTTACATTTAAAAAGTGGTGGACTAATTTGGCTTTAAATGTATTGAAGTTTAAATTAAATATGTCAGCGACATCACTTAGTTCATTGCCCAACCTATGTATTCTTTCTAACACAGAATTCGTAGCGAAGTTATTGTTGTAGAATAAAATATTCCGTCTGGTATATTTTGGAGGTATATGTAAAGATAGCAAGTTTATAGTGTCAGGGCAGTCTAACCTTGAATGAACAATTTTATGTAATAAAAGGAGATCAAATATTTTTCGCCTTTCAGATAATTTCGATAAGTTAAGTTTACTGCGTAAATTGACATAATTGATTTCAATAATAGGAATAAAAATTTTGAAATTAATAAAAGGTAAGAATTTATTTTGAATTTTTTCAATTTGTAAACAATGAGAGTTGAAATGAGGACACCAAATGGTTGCATTGTATTCAACCTGACTTCTAACCAGAGACGTGTATAGTAATTTTATAGTTTTTTATGTTATTAAAGTCTTTAGCGATTCTGAGAATAAATCCAAGCACTTGTAATCCCTTACTGGTAATGCTATTAATGTGATTCAAGAAGCGTAATTTGGAGTCAAAGATAACTCCAAGATCATTGAATTCAAAAACTCTTTTTAGATTGGCATTGTTAATTGAGTAGTCGAATAATAAAGGGGTTTTAGATCTATGGAAACTGATCGTTTGGCATTTGTTGATATAAAGATGTAATTTGTTTACGATGCACCATTCATAAAGTTTATTTAAGTTCATTTGTGAAGTTAAGCAATCAGAAGAATTACCGATCGATTTAAACATCTTTAGATCGTCGGCGAATAGAAGAAAGTGAATATTATCGAAAATTAGTGAAATGTCATTAATAAATAGTAGGAAAAGAATTGGTCCTAGGTGGGAACCTTGGGGGACCCCACTTGAGGCAAAAAAAGTGTAAGAAGTTGTGGAGGTAATTTTTACAGATAATTTTCTGTATGATAAGTAACTTCTAAGCCATTCGAGAAAGTTACCGCTTATTCCCAAGTGTTCTAATTTTTTCAATAAAATGCGATGAGAAATAGTATCAAAGGCTTTGCTAAAGTCAGTATAAATTGTATCGACTTGAAGACCCTTGGACAGTGCATGAGAAATAAAATTTTCGTAAAGCAATAAGTTAGATGACGTAGATCTGTCTGGCATAAAACCATGTTGAAATGTTGATATAATTGGTTTAATTTGATGCATGATTTTACTTAATATAATCTTTTCTAAAAGTTTAGGTAGTGATGACATAATACATATGGGTCTTTAATTTTCAATATGACATTTATCTCCTTTTTTAAAAATTGGTGTTATAAAGCTACTTTTCAAAATTTCAGGAAAACAACCTGTAGATAAATTGAAAATTATAGTAATAGGAAGAGCTAGAACATGAATACAGTTTTTAAGTAATATTGAGGGAATAATATCTGGCCCCGAATTCGACCTGGTATCCAGCTGTTTGATAAAAGTCACAACATCATTTACTACCACATGGATGTTATGCAAGTTGAGTGAGCTTTCGCTAAATAGGGGATTATCAGATAATATGTTGTCATTGTCTTCAACATATACACTCTTGAAGAAATCTGCAAATAAGTTTACAATATCGTTTTTGTCATGACCCACATTTCATTTAACAAATAATTTGCAAGCTATCAAACTAGGTCTTATCGAATAAAACAATCAAATCAGAGTACAACGTAATAATATTTGTATAGTGTGTAATATGTGTAAAAAGAAAAATTTAAAAAAAACTAACACACAAAGTTTTGAAGTTGTAAATTCTATAATATCTGACATCTGGGTGGAATAAATATGATTGCATTGTAATTTTTTTGTCTTCTTTTATTTTTACCCAATTTTTACATTAATTACATACAATTTTATATAAATCAATACGAATAATGGGAACCCAATAATACGCAGCCTGTGCGTGGGTAATATGAATAAGTTGTACTGTACCAAGAAATAAACAAACTACAGGCATATAAAACAAAAACGAGATTACATTTTGTCTAAGCGGTTTGTATAAAAAGTGTTAACAGAGTGTATAGTGAAGTTATAAGTTATAATAATTTATTATAATGATATAAAAGGTACTTATATTAATAAGTATTTATTTTCCTTGTAGCGATGCTACGAGATTCATCTAGAACATCTCACCCATACATAAAGCATCTTAACCCGAACACTCCAGACATAATGCGAAGCGTTCCTATCTTGCTACCTACCCGTCCACGAGCACCTACTTGCGAGCGAACTACCTACAACAATACGTTGCGAGTTGGACTAGCAAATTACGCGCATTCGCTAGAAGGTTCTAGCCTATTGCCTAGGCATAATTCCAGCGTCAACGAAAGTACCAGAAGTGCCCAGACTGAGCGAGTGACCCGTAGTTTACCATCGATCTCGCGCAGCTACTGATGCCATCGGCCGGGCTATATAAATAGGCCCGACGCAGCGAGCAGTCAGTCAACGGGACTCCAACGGGATCACAGCGCAATGCCCCCATCGTTCCCGGCCAGTGCTACACCGGATCACAGCGCCCTGGTTCCAGCACATCTGACCAGCGCTACATCCACGCACCTAGACCACGTGGCACCCTCGATGGTCTATGCATCTCCTGCACAACCGCCGACGAGGTCCACCGCACCTTCGGCATTCCTGTTCAGCAATGGAGAACCCGGAAGACCCATGGCCTTCACCAGTACCTGAGATGTACACGAGTCCAGACACCAGCAGCGGCGTCGACTCACTGACCCGCACATTGATCAACACTTCCCCACCTGCATCCGGAGTCTTCATCATCGGTCCTAAAATCAACACATATACGGCATCCTGACTCAATAAAACACTGTGACCTTCACAAAATCTTTAATTCCGTGCCTCCTCACGTGATCCTCAAACCCTTGATCGTATTACATTACTTATACTAGTTTAAAAAATTACTTTGACCCAACACAAGGGGCCGTGAGGAAAATAATTTCCCTCAAACTTTCCCGCCTATGTTATCTGTGGGGTGCTGTGTGGAGGGTTTTTATAAGGCGAGGAAGAAAAATTGTATGAGCGGAGGCTAGGAATCTAGGGATTAGTGTGTTCAGGAGTGACGGTCGAATGAGTATTAGGAGATGTTATATAAACAAAATATTCTTTAATTTTATGTCTTATTTTAGCAATGAGAATATACACAATAAATGTCCAATTTCCTTCGCGGTTATATTTTCGTGGATTTGATGAAAAATGTGACGATGAACAAACCCCACTGTTTCAATATGATTGCTTTCTCTCACTATCCCACGAATCGTGGTAAAGACCCGTTCTCATGTGGTCAATCAAACCCGTGGGTGCTCGTTTGGCGTGTTTCCTGACTGCAACGGTACCAAAAGGACCAATGATGCTAGTTCCTCGGGGCAACTTCAATTGCAATAACGGTAGAATAAAAACAGCTATCCCACCTGATACATGTGCTCTTAAAATTGCAAATCGCTAGTTTTGTGGAATCTATTAAAAGGACCGCTCATTTCTGCAAAGGATTTTTTAAAAACGACAAAGTCAGTAGAACAGAGCCACGAATAGTAGTACTTCATAGTAGTAGCCATACTCCCCTCAGGTATAGAAATTTCAGTAATACTTCACCTGGTGCGGGTGTAGAATCACTCTACGTCGTTCTTCTATGTTGTCTCATTCGCCGACAGCAAAATCATTTGTCACACGAGAAGTGCCCAATAGTTGCAGTCGTGACAAGAAAAAGGTTTTTCTTCACTGTTGGTACACATGTGAATTTTAAGACTGTCCTTTGTATAACATTAATATTTGCAGTCAGGACACGAAAACATGAGTTATGTTGGCTCTTTGTGGAACATGCAAATTTTTAGTCGCAAACGAAAAGAAAACATCTGCAACTATTACAGATATCGTAGCAGCCGCTAATGAGTCACGCTAGCATTATAGAAAGAGAAGTTATTTCTATCCACGCTGCCTTTAGAATTGTACGTCTTCAAAGATGCACCGCACGCTAAATACTATAAAATACGAAATCACTATAACAGATGCACCGCGTGCTAAATGCTATAAAATACGATAACACTATAACAGATGCACCGCGTGCTAAATACTAAATGTTACGACTAGATTGAACATTAAAACTCTTTTTAAAATACCAAGCTTAAAAACAGTTGGAAGACCCCAAACTGATTGGCATTCTATATTTGTGACAAAAAATATTATTATTCTTTATTAAATCTTCCCCATAGGAAAAACTAAACCCTTCCACTCACTTTTCCACAAATGATCATCTAGTCAATCAACATTATGTAAGTGCATTATATAAGCAAAATAAATACAAAACAATACAAGAACAACACGTCAACTCACCAGAGATCAAATGGGAAAATAATTCACCGACTCCAGATATTTTCATATCAGAGGGTTCGGCTCGGTAGAACTTCTAACAGGGCCTATAAATCCTACTGATCCCTCAACATAAATATTTAATAAATCTTTTGTTATCCTACATGTATTCAAAATAACCGACTTTTGCATCTTTATATATAATTTTTTTGAAAGATCTAATACGCCTAAATTTTTAATTAGAGAGCTAGGTATAATGCCAGTAGCCGAAATAACGAATGGTAATATTTTTATTATAATTATTATTTTTTAATTTAATTAAAATCAAATTTAATAATTTAATTATAATATTTGATTTTAATTAAATTTAAAAAATATATATATAGAGTTCTAAGAATTAAACACAAAAACATTAAATATTATTATGTATCACATTGCCCAATAAACGGTATTTTATTATCTCCAAAACCAGACACATTTACATAACCCTTTTTTAAAATAGAATTTAATAAATTTAACTTTTTAAAGTTTAAAATAAAAAAAAATCTAAAATCATTTCTAAAATTTTATTATTAATTAATAAATCTAAGTGCCATGCTTGACTTGAATTATTTTTACTATATATGTTTCTTATTGTTCCAACGTAATGAACTTCAGAGAAATAAGCACTCTCATCATTAGGTTTTGATGCTTGTAAAAATTACATGACCTGCACTTGACATTGACGGATGGACATTTATATCTGTGTTGCTGACCACATCTTCCACAGGGTATATTCCCACTTGACGTTGAAGGTGATGATGACTACGACCGTGACTCGTGACGATTGAATTGACCACTTGACGATGTTGACGACATGACGAACATAATGACTTGATCCTCTTGGACTTGACCCTCATGGACTTGACGAATGACTGTTGACATTTTGACTTTGATAAGGTGACCTTGGCTGTCTCGGTGCACTTTTATGCTGACAAATCTATCGCAATTTCGACTGTTTTTTATGTAGCGATAATGTTGAATCTTGCAGAAGACGTTGACGTATGTGACTTAAATTTGAGATCATATTTGCAATGAAAATTTCTCTTACTAGAGATTCGCTGCATTTGCACTTTGGACTAATCCTTTGAGATCTAGTGAGGGCATTAACATAGTGATATTATGACAGCCATCACAAAGTAATGGTAACCGGATAGAAGAATCTTTCTTAGAAAAAAATAATTCTTTTAATACAATCATATCGCATAATTTAAAAATATACAATATTCGTGTTCCAACTGTGATGTAAGAACATGTAATATAAGTGTTTCAACTGTGATTCAAGATCATATAATATTCGTATTCCAACTGTGATGCAAGAATATATAACATTCGTGTTTTATTTTATTAAGCTGATCTTTATTAACTGAAAATTTTACTTTTTTTTTTTTAGATAATGTATAGATCAAGGCTGCCCAACCCCAGGCCCGCGGGCCACAATGTGGCCCGCGAACGAATTATAAGTGGCCCGCGTGAACCATTTCTAAAAAACCCGCCAAATCGCCAATTTGAAAAAGTGTCGCGGGCCCGCGGTAAAACAAACAATGCTGCTTGCGCGCGGTCAATATTTGCTTATTTAGATTATTTCTGTATTTTTTGTAGTCTTTTTCATATTTCTTGTTTGTTGGCATGTTTTTCCATTTTCTTCATAATTTATCCCTCGTTTGTATATTTTCTATGAGAATATCGTTCATACAACTTTTTTGATCATGGCGATAAGTATTTTTTACTAATTTTGTGATACTACTTTTATCGTAGATTTTTTTAAAGTGTGATTTAATATCTTGATATATGATATCCGGATCAGTGTGAATTTGAATGGAGTTCCAATCAGTTTTTGTAATCATTTCTCCAACTTTTTTTTCAGATAGTACAGTGTTGTATTCATGGTGCGATATTTTGTTTTTGTCCTTAGTATAAAGGTATACAGACACGGCAGTTATATAGTGATCTGCTATCCTTGTTTCACATACGCATGAGTTAATTTCACACTTTTCTTTTTCTCTAATATATATGTGATCCAGACACGTCGCAGTTGTGTAGGTATTTACCACCGCTTCTCTCGTAATGTCATATATACATTTCACTAGACCGTAATTAGCCATTAAATTTTCGTATTGCAGAATTATTGAGTCGTGTTTATTTCATAGGTATGAGTTAATGTCTCAAAATATCAAGATGGTTTCCTTAATATCAATGTTTCGTATTATATTTTCGAGCTGTTTTAGGAAGGTTTATTTGTTCGTGTTCGGGGGTCGATATAATGCAAATAGATGTATGCGTTTGTGTTTGTTTACGGAGAACGTTCCACAGACGCACTCGAATGTAGTAGCTATTATATATTTTTTTTTCGAAAATATGGTTTTCATATAAACCATAATCCCGCCTCCCGATCTTTTTGTTCGGCAATAATAGAATGAGTTAAATCCTGATATTTTGTATAGATTTACACTGTTTTCGTCTATCAAGGTTTCACAGAGTATTATAATATCAATGTTATTTAGTTGACTATAAATACTTAGTAAGAATGTATTCCAGTACTTGAAGATAGACCTAATGTTCAAATTAACGACAGTTATTGCTTTATCGCCTGTTTCATGTTTGAATTGGGTCCAGTTTTCGAACTTTTGAATCCGTTCATATTCTATATCTGAGGTCTTTAAATCAATATTAGATGCCATAGTCAATTTTAGCTAAGTCCCTTTGAGGGGCTGCCTTGTAAGCCGGACAGTCCTTATCTCCGGACGGGTGGTTTGCGGGCTTGTGAAATCTCGTGCATGTCGCGCAGACTGGCTCCGCAGTAGCAGAAGGGCATGTCTCACGGGTATGTCCTTCCCGGGCTCAGTGCCCACATCTCGTCGTCTCCTTGCAGAACTTGTAAGAATGTCCTATCATCTGACACTTTGAGCACACAGTTAATCCAATAAAATCACGAACACCGCAAACTGTCCAGTCAACAAATACGCGTCCTTGCTTTACCAGTGCATGTCTCAGGTATGTGGGGACCACGTAGATTCTATGGCATGCAGGTCCAGTTCGAGGGCCAGCTAGATGACTAAGCTTACATTTTTTTATGGTTTCATTTGTCTCCTCGATATTTTGTATTCCATTTAGGGCACACTCAAGAAAAGTTTCATCTCACAACTCCCTTGGAACGTTAAAGAAGATGACGCTTGGTAGCCTTTTTGTTGGGGGTCGGGCGCTCAGAGTCGCAGATTCGGTTACTATTTCCGACCTTAGTAGTTTCTCTTGTTCCGCAGCACTAGCCGTATGGATGATTACTCCTTTGTTTCGTATATTTTTTACTCCGGTTATTCTTACTCCTAGCTGGGATGGCTTCAGTGCTTCCCTGATTATTTTCTTCGTTTCTTCGCTATCTTCCACCGATGGTAATTTTGGAAAGAAACAGACGGATGGCCTCGGTTTTCCTATGGGGACGTCCATACGCGATAATGGAGGAGGTAAGTTCATTTTTTCACTTGCAACCTTTGCAAAAGAGAGACTCGCTTCCGTAGCATCTGCCATAATCTTTTCATCACTGGTCCTGAGTCTAATTCTAGCTGAATAATTTCGGATTGGAGTTGCTTGTTTCCCTGTTTTACCACCATATTTTCTGCTTGCATTATTTTATTTTGCGCTTTTGCTAAGGCGAGTTCACCTCGAAGAGTTCTCCAAAATTAGTTGTTCAACAGATCCCAGGACGCAGGCTATATTACTGGCAATCTTCAGCTGTTGCTCCTTGGAAACCTTT
Source organism: Hesperophylax magnus (assembly GCA_026573805.1). NCBI lineage: Eukaryota > Metazoa > Arthropoda > Insecta > Trichoptera > Limnephilidae > Hesperophylax > Hesperophylax magnus. The sequence goes on along the minus strand of JAIUSX010000179.1, from coordinate 3,696,241 downwards.
GTATTTCCCAAGGTATCTTGTAAAGTTTTGAAGGCATTTTGAGTTTCTTTTAAAATTCCTTGTGAGTTCAAGGGGATGAGGTCGTTCTCATCATCAGAAGCTTCAGATTGCGACATTGTTTTTGAATTTATATTGAATACAGTTTCGATTGTAAACAATAGGTATCACAGATTTGCAGCACAATCGCAACCAATAGGAGCCTTGAGAAGTGAGCTCATAATTCTGTCAGACAAGCGTACAAAGAAAACATAAAAACTCCGACGGTAAACACTACCTTTGGACAAAGACACCATAAATACCACGCTATTAAAGCATTCAACAGTCTTCCACTTGAAACAAAAATTGAGGAAAATAAAAATAAATTCAAACACAAAATAAAACAATGGATTAAAGAACAAAAAAGACAATATTACCAAAATACTATAACATAAAAGAATAAATCATATACACGCAACACAAAAAAATATATAAAGCACGCAACACGCACAAACACATAAATCATTATAAATGCCGATTTTCATTGTCTTTTAATATTTTTCTTTTAGTGCGATAATTATATTTTAATTTTTAATCATTATTTTTAGTATTTATCTTTATTTTAATGTTGTTTTTTTTTTTTTAAATGTATAAATTCTTATATTATAAAATGGGGGCCTCAGCACGGGTAAACAACCCAGTGAGGCCAACATTACTGAATTAGATTATGAAATATTGTAAAATAATGTATCAACAATAAAAAAAAATTAATCGTCCAATCCGCGCACTTGATACGTTGTACACAATACTTCGGTTTGGTAAACAGTGAGATCAATTGCTTATAATATTAAAAATCAATGGTTAAATGTTAAAAAATCACGGAGAACACTACCACGTGATAAACTTGAATTGTTTTATACTACGATTTAGTTTTTTCTCCCGGCAGAATTATTAAAAATTGTTTTCCATGTATAAAACGATAGCTTGATAGAGCGCGACGCTTTGTAGGTACGACGTGAATTAAGTTACTTTAGTTTCAACTATGAATGTATTTTATGTTTATTGTAATCTTATTTTTACTATTTCTTTCTCATATTCTAACTTGTGCAGCAAATAAAAGCCCTACAGGCGTGAAATGAACGCAATATTAAATTAAAATATTAATAATTGAAATCGGAATATGTATAGGGTTTTTCTCCTGTATGGGTAAGAATATGATGTTTTAAATTTTCTATTAGAGAAAATGAATAGCTGCAATAAGAACATGTAAAAGGTTTTTCTCTACTGTGGGTGAGCATGTGACTCTTCAAATATCCCCTTCGAGAACATATATATCATATTCGAGAGAGGATAGGAGATACTCGAGAGATTGCGCAGTTTTTTGTGGTTTGTGATTTATTTATTTATTTATTTATTTATTTATTTGGAAAAGTTGACAGCAAATCTTTAATTATATAATGATACAATAATAATATTATTAATTATGCCAATTATGAACTTTCCACTGATGAATAGTTAATGGTGTTACAATGGTGTACAATGGCATAGAGATGTTCTCTTAAATTAATTTCTTGTTTAGTTAGAAAATATTAAAAATATTAAAATAAAGGAGGGTGGGGGGGAGGAGGGGGAAATATAGGATAAGGATTAAGAGGCAAAGGACGGGAATATATAAGAATTGAACTTCTAGTTTGAGTTTTGTTGATTATTGAGTTTTTGTTTTATGTCGCGTAAAGTCGAGTTAAATATGTCAATATGGTTATAATTTAAGTTAAAAGAGTGTGTGGATCTGTAGATAAATGAGTTTTGTTTGGAATTCGTCTTACAATGAGGGAGATTAAAAGTAAGCGACTGTCTGCTGTTGCGATTGGGAACATGAAATAATAGGCGTTGAAGAAGATCAGGACTATCGATTAAATTGTGTGTAATTTTGAATAACATTACCGAATCTGCTATATTTCTTCGGAAAGTTAACGTCTGTATATTGAAGAACTTTGCAGAGTCTTCATTACTGATATGAGATCGAAAAGAGCGGAAATTAAGGTACCTTAAAAATCTATTTTGAACACTTTCAATTCTATTTTTATGTATTGCATAGCCTGGGTTCCACACTTGTGATGCGTATTCAAGGATACTACGAACGTATGAGAAATACAGTGTTTTGAAAGTAGCAATGTCTTTGAATTGTTTACAGGAACGGATTATGAAACCCAGCATAGAAGATGCGTTAGTGACTACGTGGTCAATATGTTTATTGAAATTCAGTTTACTATCAAGTATAACCCCAAGGTCCTTAATTTCTGATTTGGTAGATAAAGGTTGATGATTAATTGAGTATTCGTGTATAAATATTTTTTGTTTCTAGTAAAGCGTACGATGAAGCATTTGGATATATTTAATTCCAGACAATGGGCATTAACATACGCGTTTAAACGTTGTAAATCCTTTTGCAGCTTGTGACAGTCTTCGATTGATTTTATAGGTGAGAAGATTTTCATGTCATCTGCATATAGGATGGTCTGCGAGTGTAAAAAGCAGTGACCAATATCATTGATATAGATATTAAATAGTAACGGTCCTAACAGGCTGCCTTGAGGAACTCCCGATGTTACAGCAACAGAGTCGGATTTAAATCCAGCAACCACTACTATTTGACTACGGTTGGAGATATAAGAAGAGAGCCAACGATAAAGATTGCCGTGAATACCAATCTTTAAAAGCTTGTTCAACAAGGTTGAGTGATCGACCTTGTCAAACGCCTTACTATAGTCGGTATAGACAGTATCCACTTGTATTCTGTTATCCAAATTATCCTGCAGGTACTCTGTGAAGGTTAAAAGATTTGTGGTTGTAGATTTACCACTAATGAAACCGTGTTGGGTCGTATTCAGGCTGGGCTTAAGAGCAGAATATAGTTGGTCATAGACTATTTTTTCAAAAATTTTGTTAAATATACAAAGTTTGGAGATTGGCCTGTAGTTTTTAACGTCTGTTTTTTTGCCATTTTTGAAAATAGGAGACACATAAGCAGATTTCCATATAACAGGGACAGTGCAATCGGTTAGGGAACGATTGAAAATTAAAGAAAGGGGTAAGGCTAGATTGTGTGCACATTGTTTGATAAAGATTGAAGGTATTTCGTCAGGACCGGCACCTTTGCGAGTATCAATTTCCTTCAGGTATTTTAAGACAATTTCTCGTGTCACCTCAATATTGCTTATATTGGATGTATGGTTCCCGACGTCAGTTGGATCAAGGGTAAGTGGGTCGGAGGGTTTACTGAAAACTGAACTGAAATATTTTGAAAATAAATTTGCAATTTCCGTTCCATTATTGGCTTTCAGCTCTCCAAAATACATACATTTTGGGACACCTTGGGATGCGTTAGAAGATTTGACGTGGCTCCAGAAGTTTTTAGGGTTTGAGGAAATATTGTTTTCAATATTACTCAAGAAACGGGATTTGCTTTTCCGACATAAGTCTTTGTGCCGTTTACGAAGCAGGGAAAATGCGTCATAGTCAGCCTGGTTCTTGTGTTTTTTATATTTGCTAAAGTATTTTGATTTTTCCTTAGTTACCTTAATAAGGGCAGCACTGTACCAAGGGGGATATTTCGAGTTCCACGAAAATTTATGAGGAATATGAAGATTTATGAGGTATTTCAAAAACGTATAGAAACCGTCAAGCGCTGGTTCTATTTGAGAGGTAGAAAAAATGGAAGCCCAGTCAGCTTGTTCAAGGGCGAAATTAATTGAATCGTAGTCTCCACGATTATATAGAAAAACTTTTCTTTTCGCATTTGTCAATGAAGGAGTTTCCTGAAATGGCACACTAATGGATAGAGCTTTATGATGTTCATCTTCGGGAACTAGCGGGTCGTCATTAGATTCGACGGAGATTAGTAGATTTGACAGAATCAGATCTAGGATATGGCCGCTTGAGTTTAGTTCACCGTTATATTGAGAGAGGTTCAGAAAATGCATACAGTCTACGAAGTAAGTACTAACGTGAGTAGAGTAATTACTAGCTGCATAGTGAGCAGATGGCGTAGTTTGGATCCATGAAATTTCAGGAAGATTAAAGTCACCTAAGATAATAAAAGAATCATTGGGGTTATTTGATACTACGTCTGATAACATGTTCAGGAAATTTTCGATTAAATATTGATGTTGAGTCCCTCCGGGGATGTACACGCAACATATATGGACCAAACTGTGAGGTGTAGTATTGGTGCGAATGGTGACCCAAATGTCTTCAGCACAAGAAGTCCATTCTGGTCTGGCGACGCTGATCAGCTCCTGTTTAATAGCTATCACTACACCACCGCCAAGACGCTGACCGGTGGAAGCGTAATCGCGGTCTCTACGATATACATAGTATCGAGGATCGAAAAGTTCTTCGTCTCTGATACCTTTGGTGAGCCATGATTCTGTGAGGGCAATTAAATCGTAATCGTTTGAAAAGGTATTTTGAAGGATCGTCGTAGTCTTGGTACGAAGACCTCTACAGTTCTGGTGATATATTGCTAAAGACATGGGGAGTATTCGAATAAATATTAGTGAGTAGGCGGTAAGTTATACATATAAATGATAACTTCAATAAGTGAGTTCGGTTATAGTGGTCATGCAGTTTTACAAAGTAAGTACATCTAACACAATAATTTCTTGGTATGGGTGCATAAAGTAGTTTAAAATAATAATGGTATAAAAATCTTGTAATACGCATCTCTGGCTCGGCTAGTGATAATATTATTCTGATGTTGATATAATTAGATAGAGGTAGATATCCATATTTGAGGTAAGAGCGGTTAATAATACTATTCAGTTTATATTTGAGTGAAATATTTGTTGACAAATGAGTATACGGTAATTTGCTTACCACGGCGGAGAATATAATTAGTGTGTGTGAGACCGCGATTGTCCGTCGAGTAGGTCTGATTGTCGGGAGTGCAGGGGGTCGCCAACATGTGGTAAAATGTATTCCAGGTTGGTTCTTGAGAAGTGTAGACTGATTTAGAAAAGAATTAGAAAGTTTGTGGGAGAGGGTGAAATGGTAGAGGGAGGGTGAGTGTAATAGGAGTGGATAAAAGGAGGGGGGAAATGTATGGGGAGACACATGAGTGTATGAAAAATCCATTTTACGACGCGAAGAGAATGCAGATCGACTCAGGCTATTTTCTTTAGGTCCTCTTCCTTGAAAATTGGTATGGGAGGCGAAGTGGGATTTTTTCTCACAAATATCCTGGTGTTTTTTATCCACGTGAACTGGAATCCCTTCTCCTTGGCAATCCCCTTGGCCCGAAAAAGGAGGTTTTTGTTAGAACTAGTCAGATGGTCGTTGACATAGATTTTTCTATCGTCACCAGGGTAATTCAGGTCCTTCGTGCTTATTCCTTTCCTTCGTCGAATTTCCGTGATGAATTCATTTTTACGCGAGCGGGTGGTGAATTTAACAATTATTGGTTTGATTAATTTGGAATGAAGTGGGTCTTTCGCCGAGACTCTGGTGGCGAACTCAATTTCGTTAGTTTTAAAGTTGTGTAAGCCAAGTTTGTTTGCTATCTCTGATAGAATGTTTGGAATGTTTTCATTGTTATCTTGAGGTATTCCTTTTATTTCGACATTCTGTAGTCTCATCCATTGCTCCCTTTTGTTGGAATCTTCTTGCATTTGTTTTATGGTCGATTTAAGGGAGGAAACTTCTTGTTCCAAAACGTCTACTTTGCTCATTGACTGTTCGAAAGCTTGGAATCTACTGGAAAAGTCATCCAATTTTGAGTTGTTGAAGTCGACAGATTTTTTCAATTCAGACATGTCTTCCTTGACTTGCTTATTAAGTGTTTTGAGAGAGGCAAGTTCAGAAGATATTTTTTTTATTTCGACCATTACATCTTCTATTGGGTTGGTTGACGTAGCGGATGATTGGAGTGAAGTTTTGCATGTAGTGCAGCGCCAGGTTCTTCTTTTCTCGTTATTAGCCTTTCTGAATGTAGTTTCAGATGTTCCTCCGCATTCGTAATGAAACTGCTTACTGCAGGAGTAACACGTGATGCCGTCGGTAATAGTTAGTTGGCACTTAGAACAGTTCATGTTGAAAAGGTTGGGCACCTCTGGATTGTCGGGCACCGGCGATGAAGTGGATATATAGCTGAGTATGTATGTCTGTCAGAGCACGCACGGCACTGCACTGCCACTAGTAGGTAGTATCAAATATGGCTACGCGGAACTGCACCTTACTGGACTTTATAATATTAGTTTCACAGCAAATTAACATCAACACTGTAGAGATAATATAAGAGTCAATTTTATGTGAGTTCACTGAAAAATTTTGCGAGGTTCAATGATACAATTTGATGTTTTAACTGTAGGAAAGCAATTACTTTAAGAGAGCGAAAAATGACGTGTGTGTGACACTGTAATCTGATAATCTATGTGATACAACCACAAAAGTCTTTTTGTCTGGCTTGAGTAATCAGCCAGGCCCCGCTATTTTTGCCGGCCGGAGGAATCCCGCCGGCCCACTGAGCAGGCGCTCGCGCCCACCCAACTGCCTTTATCAAGGCAATTTTTCACGCAAAGTATTACGCTATACAAAAATCCACGCTGGCCCCTACAAACCGCCCGCAAGCTCCCGAGACGTGCTCCCTTTTTAAGAGGAGTCACCGTTCGACACAGATGACCATGTTCCCGACCCGGATGCTCCCCATTGACCACGAGGACTCCCCGGTCGTGGTACCGCCCGGCGCTCATCAAATTGCGCTGCGAAAGAAGACCGGGACCGTGCGCCTTACGATCCCCGCACCACAGCCCCGCCCCGAGGACCCAAGGACCCGGAGACCATCGACCACCACAGCCCCCACGACGTCCGATGAAACGGAGATGACGGAGCCCGTAGCAGGCCCCTCTTAGGCAACAGGACCCGGTCCTGCCCCCAGGCGCCCCCCGATAGGCCCAGCGTCGGCCTACGTGGCGCCCCCGAGGCCGCAGCAGCCGATGGAGACGGCTGCCCCCCAGGATGGAGGCTGGACGAGGCCGTCCAACCCCGTGAAGAGGCCCATGTCCCCACGGGGACCACAACCGCTCCAGTGTGGCAACCGTTTTGAAGAGTTGCCCGAGGTAAGCGAAGGCGCTGGCGCGCCGCGTATAAAGCGTGCCAATACTAATCATACTTTCTCCCCCGCAGCACGGTGGGCTGAAAATCGCCTTTCATAGACATAGAGACTTGAATTTAAAGGGTTTTTTTTTTTGGCTAGAAATGGATTCTGCTGATCATTAATATGCTATAAAATGTCGTACGAAGCAATTGCGTGTACAAATGAAGGAGTTATAATTTTTTTAAGAAAAATTTGTATGGCGCTGACATTAAAAATGAGGCTATCTCTGGAACCATAAAGTTGGCCGTTCTATCCTTACACACAGATAATACTACTATTTATTTGTATTTTTTTGACATACTTCATATTGTGACGCAAGGTGCGATTTTTTTTTTTTAAATCCTTAAGTGGAAATTTTTTTTTTTTGTTGATGATTCATTTTAATGCTTAAATGCTTTACATATGAGTATGCTTTATCTAGTTTACAATATTTTATTTACACTGCAAGCCAAAACACTGTGCACAGTGGGCTGAAAATCGCCTTTCATAGACATAGAGACTTGAATTTTCAAGTGTATTTTTTTTGGCTAGAAATGGATTCTGCTGATCATTAATATGCTATAAAATTTTGTATGAAGCAATTGCGTGTACAAATGAAGGAGTCATCATTTTTTAAAGAAAAATTTGTATGGAACTGACATTAAGAATGAGGCTATTTCTGGAATCATAAGGTTGACCATTATATCCTTACACACAAATATACTACTATTTATTTGTATTTTTTTGACATACTTCGTATTGTGGCAAAACTTTTGATTTTTTTTTTAAAAATCCTCAAAATTAAAAAAAAAAACTTTTTTATGTTGAAGATTCATTTTAATGCTTAAATGCTTTATATATGAGTATGCTTTGTCTAGTTTACAATATTTTATTTACACTGCAAGCCTAAAAGCATTTAAGCATTAAAATGAATCATCAGCATTAAAAAGGGTTTTTTTCAACTTTGAGGATTTAAAAAAAAAATCGCACCTTGCGCCACAATATGAAGTATGTCAAAAAAATACAAATAAATAGTAGTATTATCTGTGTGTAAGGATAGAACGGCCAACCTTATGATTCTAGAGATAGCCTCATTTTTAATGTCAGCGCCATACAAATTTTTCTTAAAAAAATTATAACTCCTTCATTTGTACACGCAATTGCTTCGTACGACATTTTATAGCATATTAATGATCAGCAGAATCCATTTCTAGCAAAAAAAAAAATACCCTTGAAAATTCAAGTCTCTATGTCTATGAAAGGCGATTTTCAGCCCACTGTGCGAAGGTGCTGGCAGGAGAGACCGCGTTCCCCCGGTGGTGATGACCCTGGGGACCATGACGCATTCCCAGATAACAGCCTCGGTCCAAGGACATCTGGGGGTTGGTAAACTTTTTACTTTTAGGTACAACAGGGGCGGCACGGCCAACATCTTCGTGCGCACGATGGAGGACCATCGCGCCCTCACCAATGGACTGCGAGCGGAGGCTCGCGGCTTCCACACATTCACGGCCGAAGCCGAAAAAATGAAAAAGGCCGTGATCAAGGGCCTGCCGCTCGTAGAAGTGGAAGACATCGCGGCGGATCTAGAATCGCAGGGATTCCCAGCTGTGAAGGTGGTTAAGATGACCACCTCAATTGAGTATCCCTTATACCTAGCTCACTTCAATAAGGAAGTCAATATGGGACAGCTGCGCGCGGCCGTCAAATACCTATGCCACTGCCGCATTCAACTCCAGAAACACAGGAGCAATCACCTTCAGCACGGCACCCAGTGCTACAGGTGCCAAGACTTCGGGCATGGGTCCCGAAACTGTTCGCACACAGCAAGGTGCGTTAAATGCTTACTGGAGCATGCTTCGGCAGAATGCCCCAAGAAGACGAGAGACGAGCCCGCCGCATGCTGCAACTGCTCAGGCCCGCATCCCGCCAACTACCGAGGCTGCCCCAAGCGGGTAGAGTACGTCGCCTCAATACAGCAGCGACCTGCCAGAAGGGCCCAACGCCCGCCGGCAGAACAGAACCCGAGCAGGCCACCTCCTCAGCCGAGGACGGATGGACGCACATGGGCCGACGTAGCCGGAGGCACTGCCCCCGTACAACAGCAGCTCGAGCCCGCGCCGCCCCCACATCCACGCCCCCAGCCCCGCCCACAGCAGGAGCCCGTGCGCGCGTCCACCTCTTCAGAAGACAACCTGGATTTGATGGCCCTGCTCCAAGGCCTCCTGAGGATGCGATCACAGCTCGCCCGCTGCACATCAAGAGCAGACAAGCTCGTCATCCTGATAGAGCTTCTTGACACCCTCGATGCCTAATACCGAGACGGTGAAAATCCTCGTATGGAACGCATTTAGCGTGCGCAACAAGACAGACGAACTGCTCGCTTTGGCAAACGAATTAAACACCGACATTATTCTCTTATCAGAATCCCACTTGAATCCAAGCGTACCGCTGAGAGTGCAAGGTTTCGAGATTTATCGAAACGACCGACAGGGAAGATCAGGCGGAGGAACCGCAATATTCGTTCGACAATCTATGACGTCCACAAGAATACCCACTCCGAAGTTGAAGCACGCTGAAGCCACGATTATCGAAGTCACCATAGAGGGTAGAGCGCATACCATCATCGCCGTATACTGCACCCAAGGTTAACTACTGAGAGAAGACCTCAATAAATTGCTCAATCTGGGACCAATTGTTGTGATGGGAGGCGATTTGAATGCCAAACACAACTATTGGAATAACTACAGAGGAAATGCGAACGGAAATACGCTCTTTACACACATGCAGACAAATACCTATTCGATAATGGCGCCCGACAGACCTACGTACTACTCGCAACTATCTAGATATCCGAGTACATTGGATATAGTACTCGAGAAAAATATTAAGACAATATCTCCACTGCGCACATTAGACGAGCTGTCATCGGACCACCTGCCCGTGAGCTTTACTATAGGCGGCACAACTTCAAGGACCCCCAGAAAACAGCGCAATTACAAGAATGCGGACTGGGAAGGATTCAAAAAAGAAGTCAACGAACGAATTCATCTCACTTCGGGAACTCTGCGCTCGCCACAAGAAATCGACGCAGCTACAAGCACTCTCACAGAGATTCTTCAAACAGCACAAGATACACACATTCCTCTCAAAGAAGTTCATTCATACACGATCAAGCTTCCCGAACACGTCCTATCGCTCATCAAGGACAAAAATCGCCTGCGACGCATGTACCACCGCACGCGTGACGAATACTTCAAGACAGCGTACAACTGCATGCAGAGGGAAATCAAGACCGAAATCGCAGAACTCTAGCGCGAACTTTGGGACAAAAAAGTCGCGTCGCTCACGCCGAAGGATAATTCCCTATGGAAAATGGCTAGCGCGCTGAGACATAAAGATTTCACAATCCCCCCGCTACAGAAATTGAACGGCCCCGGGACGGCGCTTTCGCTACAAGAAAAAGCTGAAACACTCGCCGACGGGTTCGAGAGAGCCTACGCCGCTACAGACGGCCCTTTCGACCCGGCTACGGACCGGATCGTAGCTGATTCTCTACGAGATTTGAACGAAGCAGAGCAGACAAACGCTGAAGATATTCATTTCGCAACGCCGAGCGAGATTGCGGTCACAATCAAGCGACTCAGAACGAATAAGGCGCCGGGAAGCGATCAAATTCACAACATTCTACTCAAACATCTTCCTCAAAAAGCCATCATCTATACAACAAAATTGTTCAATGCCTGCCTCATCTCCGGGCATTTTCCCCAGATTTGGAAATCGGCGACCGTGCTGCCTTTCGCAAAGCCGAATAAAGATAGAACGCAGCCGACAAGTTACCGGCCGATTAGCCTATTATCTACGCTGAGCAATGTATTTGAACAAATTATACTCAACAGGCTTGTCGCACACCACGACGACAACAAGACTTTGCCAGACGAGCAGTTCGGCTTCAGAAAGAGGCACTTCACAACCCACCAATTAACCCGAGTAGCGGAATTTATCGCAAGAAAATTCAACGAACATCGTTTTACCGCCGCTGCGCTCATCGACCTAGAGAAGGCATTCGACACCGTTTGGATAGACGGGCTCGTGCACAAACTGCACCGCACTAACACGCCCATATACCTAACGAGGCTGATACAGGAATACCTAAAGAATAGATCGTTCAGAGTGTTCATAAGGAACGTGCTATCTTCAACGCGTGAGATTCCAAAAGGCGTGCCACAAGGAAGTTTACTGGGACCATTCCTCTTCATTCTCTTCACCTACGACATCCCCTGAGACGAGAGATGCAATCTGTCTATCTACGCAGATGACGTCAAACTTTACGTTTCCTCGCTGAAAGCGAATATGGCCGCTATTTACCTACAGAGAGCGCTCGACGCGCTCGTAGAGTACTACAAAAAATGGCGCCTGAAACTGAACGAGGCGAACACTGAAGCCATCATGTTCACGAGAAAACGTGTAAATAGAACACCTGACTTTAACATCGAAATGGGAGGACACAGCATTGAATGGAAAGATGAAGTGACATATCTGGGCCTGACCATGGACTCCCGCCTCAACTGGAAATCTCACCAAGCTAAGATGCACACGCGCACGCGACAAGTGATCGGCATGATGAAGCCAATTTTCAACAGACGAAGCCCGCTACTTCCCAAAACCAAACTCCTGATCTACTACTCGCTTATTCGCCCGGTACTGTCTTATGCGATTCCCGTATGGAGCAGTATCTCACACTCAGACCACACGAAACTACAGACACTTCAAAATCTCTGCATTAAAATCACATACAACACGAGACTCAGAACAAACTTGAAGAGATTACACGAACGAGAACAAATTCCAACTCTATACGAATTCACAAACAGACTTACTGAACGCTTTTACAATTCACTCACACTTAGTAAAAATCCACTTATACGAGACATTGGACAATACAATGCACCGAGCCACCTGACATTCAGATACTCACATAGACTACCTAAACACATCCTCATGGACCATGACCACATATGGTACATACCAGAATCAGACGCGGACGAATAGCGAGCAGTAGGTATTTCCTAAACTCCCGACTTCCTTCCCAAATATATAATGTTTATATATCTATTTATATATTTATATAATATTTTATAACTTGTATGTATATGTATGTTTATTTTCTATCTTCCCATAAGTATATATTAACATAAAAACAGACACACACACACACACATCTCAAAAATGCAGGACATCATATACCGATGTTACTGAAGGCCGCATACGTTTCAAGTTGACTATCGGCCGCTCCTTCCGGGTAAGGTTTTCTGCGGTTTCCCTTACTCTATCACGCAAATGCGGAAGGATACCCACAATAGGACGCAGCCAAATTTCCCCCCAGATCCCAACACAACACAAACAGACACGTATGTAGTATATGGCCGCTGTAGATCGCTGCTGGAGCTGATGCTGGATGATAATACATGCAATTTTAGTAGGGTTTTTAGGTAACAAATTTTTTCCCTACCGAGAAAATACAATGCCTCTAAGTCTATAAAAGCCAGGTAATATTTAAATAAACCCATATGAGGTAAAAATTGTGAGGCGCATATGACGCCGTTCTATTTGTATAAAAAACATTAACTTTAAATTCAGTAAATTTAAATGATTCACCACTTCATGGAATATAAGAATCTAGAAAATGAAAAAAAAAAAAAACATATTTATTTGCAGTGAAGACATGAAAAAGGTTTTACTACATTGTGAGTCAGGATGTGTCTGGTCAAACTTGTCTTCTGAGAACTTGAATAATTGCAATGCGAACATGAAAAAGGTTTTTCTGCATTGTGGGTGACCATGTGTTTCGTCAAATATCTCTTTTGAGAACATAATATATAACTGCAATGAGGAAATGAAAAACGTTTTTCTCCACTGTGAGTAAACATGTGTGTCGTCGAAATTCCCTTTCGAGAACATGAATAGTTGCAATGGGAACATGAAAAAGGTTTTTCTTCATTGTGGGTCAACATTACTAACTTTTAACATAACTTTTTGTAAAGTTAAATGACTTAATATCGGATGCCTTTTCTGCCACTAGTGGTGTGCCACAGGGCTCCTATTTAGGACCAATACTGTTTATTTTATTTATTAATGACATTGTAGACGTTTTTTCCGATGTTGATATCCTGTTATTTGCTGATGATTTAAAATTATATAAAAAAAATAAAAAATATTTCTGATTGCATAATTTTACAAAAAAATTTAAACAACTTGTTTAATTGGTGTATATGCAATAAACTGGCACTTAACATTAGTAAATGTCAAATAATAAGATTTTATAAAATAAAGAAACCGACAATTTATTTATACAATCTTGACAAAATTATATTAAACTCAGTAAAAACAATAAATGATCTAGGTATTATTTTCAACTCAAAACTTACATTTATTAGCCATATAACTAATATTATTAATAGATCAATGAAGATTTTAGGATTTATTATTAGAATAACCAAACAATTTTGTAGCATTGATACTATTCGCATTTTATACATAACGTTAGTGAGAAGCATTTTGGAATATAACTCTACGATTTGGGCTCCACATTACAATATCCATATTCAAGCTATTGAAAAAGTCCAGCAAGGATTCCTTAGGTATATCAATTTTAAATTAGGTATTCCAAGAGAATCCGTGGACTATAATTTGTTATTGAACTGGACTAATCTCGTAAATTTATCAGATCGCAGAAAAATCTGTGATCTATTAGTATTATATAAAATAATTCACTCGGTCCTGGATACCCCTGATTTAATAGAACTTATACGATTTCATTGCCCTGGTCGCGACAAAAATAGACTGACTCTACCGTTCTACTATAATAACACACATACATTATCACATTATTACTCACCAATCAGTCGATTACACATTTTGGGAAATGAACATGCTAACATCGGCGACAATTATTTCTTAAAATTAGCGCAATATAAACATGCACTCAAAAATTATTTTTCCATAATGTAACTTTATATACGCAATATGGACATGTTGAAAATAAATGATGATATTTCTCATTGTTCTTTTTTGTTATTTTTGGATGTGATACACAAAATAATTGTATGTTATTTTTAAGTTTAAAACTACTATTATCTAATGATATTATTTTTCTTACTTTGTACTCTATTATATATTTATTTATAAAAGGCAGTATAGCCATGCATTTAAAATAAAAATAAAATAAAAAAAACACGTGTGTCATAAAATCTCCCTTCCGAGAACACGAATAATAGCATTGGGAACATGAAAAAGGTTTTTCTCCATTTTGGGTGACCATGTGCCTCGTCAAATTTGTCTTTCGAGAACATGAATAATTGCAATGTGAACATGAAAAAGGTTTCTCTCCACTGTGAGTAAACATGTGTGTCTTCAAACTTCCCTTTCGAGAACATGAATAATTGCAATGGGAACATGAAAAAGATTTTTCTACACTGTGAATCAACATGTGTGTCGTCAAATTTCCCTTCCGAGAACACGAATAATTGCATTGGGAACATGAAAAAGGTTTCTCTCCACTGTGGGTGACCATGTGATTCGTCAGATATCCCTGTTGAGAACATATAAAACTGCAGTGAGGACATAAAAAAGGTTTTTGTCTACTGTGATTCAGGATGTGTCTAGACAAATCTGTCTTTAGAGAACTTAAATATTTGCACTGAGAGCATGAAAAGTGTTTATTTCTACTGTGAGCCAGCATGTGTTTCGTCATACTTCCCTTTCTAGAACATGAATAATTGCTTTGGGAACATGAAAAAGGTTTTTCTCAACTGTGGGTGACCATGTGTTTCGTCAAATATCTCTTTTGAGAACGTATCAAACTGCAGTGAGGACATGAAAAAGGTTTTTTTCCACTGTGAATCAGCATGTGTTTCGTTAAATATCCCTTTTGAGATCATATGTAACTGCAGTGAGGACATGAAAAAGGTTTTTCTCCACTGTGAGTCACGATGTGTAAAGTCAAATCTATCTTTCGACAACTTGAATAATTGCAGTGAGAACATGAAAAAGGTTTATGTCCACTATGAGTCAGCATGTGTCTTTTCAAATATCTTTTTAGAGAACATGAATATTTGCAGTGGGAACATGAAAAAGGTTTTTCTTCACTGTGGGTCAACATGTGTGTCATCAAATCTCCCTTCCGATAAAACGAATAATTGCATTGGGAACATGAAAAAGGTTTTTCTCCATTGTGGGTGACCATGTGCCTCGTCAAATTTGTCTTTCAAGAACATGAATAATTGCAATGTGAACATGAAAAAGGTTTCTCTCCACTGTGAGTAACCATGTGTGTCTTCAAAGTTCCCTTTCGAGAACATGAATAATTGCAATGGGAACATGAAAAAGGTTTTTCTCCACTGTGGGTGACCATGTGTTTCGTCAAATAGCTCTTTTGAGAACATGAATAATTGCATTGGGAACATGAAAAAGGTTTTTCTCCATTGTGGGTGAACATGTGCCTCGTCAAATTTGTCTTTCGAGAACATGAATAATTGCAAAGTGAACATGAAAAAGGTTTTTCTGCACTGTGAATCAACATGTGTGTCATCAAATTTCCCTTCCAAGAACACGAATAATTGCATTGGGAACATGAAAAGGGTTTCTCTCCACTGTGGGTGACCATGTGATTCGTCAGATATCCCTTTTGAGAACATATAAAACTGCAGTGAGGACATGAAAAAGGTTTTTCTCTACTGTGAGTCAGGATGTGTCTAGACAAACTTGTCTTTCGAGAACTTAAATAATTGCACTGAGAACATGAAAATTGTTTATGTCTACTGTGAGTCAGCATGTGTTTCGTCAAACTTCCCTTTCGAATAATTGCAGTGGGAACATGGAAACAATTTTTCTCCAGTATGGATACGCAAGTGATATTCTAACTTTGACTTGTAAAAGCAGGAGTAGTTACAATAGGTACAAGATATTCGTTTTTCCACATGATGCGTTTTGAGATCTGTCGATAAGTCTGAAAAAAATAACGAATCAAAATAAATAAGTGCATTTGGTTCATAGAATTATTAAAAGATTATGAAATAAAAGAGTATGAATTTTTTAATTTATAACGGACAACATTAAATTTACCTGTTTTCTGGGTACTTCTTTGAAAGCGATCTAAGCATTCCTTTTTGACATCCGGAAGGTCAATGTCAATTTCCGTATGAGAAATTATCCCTCCGTCTTCTTCTAGGGATCCTGGTTCTGCGTTGATGGGTAAAGTTTCAACATTAATGTTACCTGAATAAACAGAAAAACAATATGCAAGTATGATATACGTTGATATGCTTAGACGAATGTGAGGTTCGAGTATCTGAATACTCGCAGGAAGGTTTACCACACTAAATGTACAACCAAGAGCAAATTATAATCAAATTGAATGTTTTAGCGGAGTTATGAAAAATTATGAAAAAAAATTTATGAAAAAGTGACCAGGCGTGAATCGAATTTGTGTGACTGATTTTTAAAAACATACCAAACTATTTAGCCCTGTAATTTTACACTTCATAAACTAATCATCGACGCGAGACAATTTTCTGAAGAAGAAAAATATAGTATTGTGGGATTTATTCTAAAAAATAAACAATCACTCCATAATAGAAAAGCAGAGGCCAATTTCCAATATATATGTACCTATAAATGATGATAAATATGTTTAAATAATTTAGGTTTTATCGATGATCATACTTAATAATACTTGCTAAAAACTTACATATAGGTATTTTAATTATTAATGATATATTATATAATGTGTAATTTTTTTATGAGATAAATAAATTTAAAAAAAAAAAATCTGAATTACCCAATAACATGTATCATAAAAACGTTTTCTCAAGTGATGGTCAGCGAATTTGCAATCTTTCTAATGATTATTTCCAATCTGTTAAATGTGATAAAACTACTAGTACCTAATACTTCCTTTAATAATGTCGAAATAATTAATGATGATACCATGAATACAATTAATTTCAATGCAATTGATATAACCGCACCTTAAGTATTAAAACACATCAGAAAACATTGATACAAAAAAGAGTGCAGGTTGTGATAAATTACACACAATTATCATTGTTAATTGTGCTGAAAATCTAGTTACTGTTGTAACACTGCTTTTAATAAAATCTTTTAAAGAAGGTGTATTTCCTAGTATTTGAAAAAAAGCATTTGTAACACCTGTTTTAAAAAAAGGGGATAAATATAATATTGAAAATTATAAACCTATCTCTAAACTATGTTTCTTAAGTAAAATCATGGAAAAAATCGTATATGACAAACTTTTTAACTTACGCAAAAATATTATTACTAGCCCCCACCAACATGGTTTTTTTCAAGGCAGATCTGTTGAATCGAATTTAGGAGAGTTTACTGATTTTGTTCTCAACTCTATGGTTAGTGGGAAACAGGAAGATTCCATTTACACAGATTTTTCAAAGGCATTTGACAAAGTAAATCACGACATACTATTAAAAAAGCTCTTGAAAATCGGTGTATGTGGAAATCTTGAGATGGTTCACTTCTTATGTTAAAAATAGAAGTCAAGATGTTGCCTTAAAAGGTTTCATTTCACAAATTATAACTATTCCCTCAGGGATACCACAAGCTTCCCATATAGGGCCTCATTTGTTTACATTATATATAAGCGACATAAAACGTATTATTAGTAATCCTTCTTTCCTATTTAACGCAGATGATATGTAATTATATAAACTTATTGAATTAATGGAACATTATGTGTCTAATTTTATAAATAATTGCTGTTTATGCTAAATATATAAATGACTGTTTATTTTCTAAACAAAAAAAAAACTAAAAATATCAGTAAGAATTGAAAATAAAATGTGATAAAATAATCGAATTTTTTTATAATTTTCCATAATAGGTATTCAAGAATGCAAAGACAGTCTAACAAACTGCTTAAATGGGCAAACGCTGTAGAACTACTTTTATTATTAATGCCAACAAGACAAAATGGATATGACATTCAGTTTTCGAAGAAGGTTATTTTAACCTTTTTCTACTTTGTTTTTGCATTATTTATTTTATTCAAAGACAAGTAACTTTTTTATCAACACTTTATATTTATGTAAACTACCTACGTGTTTTGTAGGCGATGTAATAGGTCATCTTTAATCTCTAAATGCATTCTGTAATAATTAATTAAAGCCCATGGTTTAGAGACAAATCATAATAAAATTCTGGAGGTAAATAAACATTAATTACATGATAAGTTGTTTCGACGATGTAGAAGTTCTGTTCTGCTGGGGAATAAGGTTTTATCTAAACATAATACGAATGCACCACCGGCTATACAGACAGTATTCGGGTATATTGTAATGGGTGAAATACCTACGTGTACGCCGGAGGTTTCGTGGACGTTCGGCCCCATAACCAATGTAGATTTATATAATGCGTTGGAAGACATGCCTATTAAGTCGTTGATGAGTGCTGAAGATGCAGAATGTGAGAAAATGTACCTCGAGTCAGTCCAACGGGATGAATTGGGAAGGTATATTGTATCTTTACCGTTTAAGATAGATCCTAATAATTTAGGAGATTCGCGGCGTGTCGCGCAGCGTCGATATGAATATTTAGAATGGAAATTTAATACGTCGCCAGAATTGCATTGCAGTTATAATGAAGTAGTTTCTGAATATCTGGAAAAGGGATATATGAGGGTTGAAGTTCCGTCTTCATCTAATATTGATGAGGGATATTTCATTCCTCATCACGCAGTAATTCGTAAAGATAAATCAACAACTAAAACTCGTGTTGTATTAGATGCAAGTACAAAGACCAGTTCAGGGTTGTCACTTAATGATACTTTGTATACAGGTCCAAATTTGCAATCTAATTTATTTACACTTTTAATTAAATTTCGCTTATTCGCTGTAGCATTAACCGCAGATGTTAAGCAAATGTATCTACGTATAATGGTAACGGAAAGCCATCGAAAATATCAAAAAATTCTTTATAGATTTCACAAAGATGAACAAATTGGAGTTTATCAATTTAATTCACTCGCGTTTGGTTTGAACTGTTCACCATTTCTAGCAATGCGAACTATACGGCAGCTAGCGAGCGATGAAAGAAATCGTTATCCGAAAGCGGCGGAAGTTGCAATTAACGATTTATATATGGACGATTTTGTATATTCTGTAAATACTATAAGTGAAGGCATCACTTTGGTTACAGATTTAATGGCGATGTTCAAGTGTGGAGGATTTGAATTAGTCAAATGGTCGAGTAATTCTCCTCATTTACTGGCCCAATTACCAGAGTCAATGGATTTTTCGGATAAATGTAGCATTTTAGGATTAAAATGGGATCCGATATCTGATTGTTTTCGATTTATGATATGTCCGACGGAGGAAAAAACTATATGTAAAAGATCAATTCTTTCCACAATAGCTCGTTTATTCGATGTATTAGGTTTGGTTGCTCCGGTAATTTTATATGCCAAATTACTTTTACAAGAGCTGTGGTTAGAGAAAGTAGGATGGGACGAGGAACTACCCCAAAGTATTGTTAATAGATATGTCAAATTCAAGGAAGAATTACCGATGCTTTCTAATTTAAATTTACCTCGATATTTGGGAGTAAAGGAGGACTGCACGATAAATATTATCGCCTTCGCAGATGCGAGTATGAAAGCATACGGTTGTGTAATATATCTTCATGTCACGGATAAGGGTGGCAACACTACAATGAATTTGATATGTTCTAAATCCAAGGTGGCCCCTCTGAAAACAGTGTCGCTCGCTCGATTGGAATTATGTGCTGCGCTTATTTTATCTAGACTCGTTAGATCTATTATAGATACTTATAGAAATCGCGTTTCGATAAACGATATATTTGCTTTTTCAGATTCAAAAATAGCACTTTCTTGGATTCACTCGTCCCCTCACCGGTGGCAAACTTTTGTAGCTAATCGAGTTAGTGAAATTCAGGAAAATTTACCCGCGAAACATTTTTATCACATAGATGGCGTTACCAATCCTAGTGATTGTTTATCACGAGGACTACTGCCTGCTCAGCTGGTCGATCATTCTCTTTGGTGGCACGGTCCGCCCTGGACTGCGTACCCAGTATCCGAGTGGCCTGTCGAAAGATTTTCCCCCTCACGAGAAGAGGAGAATGCTTTGGAATTGAAAAAATCGCATACATTTACAATAACGTCAATAGAGGAAAATTCTCCGATATATAATCTCGCTTTAAAAATTTCCTCATGGCCAAAACTGCTGAGAATTGTGGTATATATTTTACGATTTATGCGAAAGTTATCACGCTCAACAGTTATAAATTCCACGGAATTAAACATTGCTGAAATGAATGTATTTGACGGCCGGCATAGTCCAGTGGTAACGCATTGGACTGCCATTCCGAAGGTCGCGGGTTCGAACCCGGCGTGCGCAAATAAATTTTATTTGATTAATTTGTGTTATTTCACAATTAATTAATTAAAATAATATATAGTATATTTGCGGCACGTTCCAGAGTGGAAGATACTACCAGTATCGCCCTGGTGTAAGACCACCATTCAGAATTGAAACGTTGCTCCAAATGGCTTTAGCCGTGTTTAGTGACTAGATCTGAATAGCCAGGTACTTCCCCACCTTCCTCTTTCCCTTCCCCACTTACCTTCAGCCTCACAACATCCCCCAATTGGGGATGCCATAGTCTCACTGGCTCCAGACGGGAGCAGTTGGGACTCTTGTGAGGTATTCACTATAAAAAAAAAAAAAAAAAAAAAAAAATTAAAAGCTTTACAGAATAGGTATTTTAGTGCCGATATACAATTAATACAGAGGGATAAATTATGCTCACCTTCAATCCGAAAACTAAACCCGTTCCTAGATCATAATGGCTTGTTACGTATAGGTGGTAGATTAATAAACGCGAATATACCTTTTGAAAACAAACATCCAGTACTTCTGCCAAGACAGGATCATATTGTCGATATAATTATAGACTTTCACCATCGTGTGAATTGTCATACTGGTGCACATCTCCTTATGTCAATAATTAGACAGCGTTATTGGATCTTATCGGGGAGAAATCTAATACGCAAAAGAGTACATGCTTGTAATTTCTGTTTTAAAACTGCACCTTCTAATATTATACCGCTAATGGCAGATTTACCTACAGCTAGAGTTCAGGAAGCAAAGGCATTTACACATACGGGTGTAGATTTTGCCGGACCAATAAATATAACCCTTTCTAGGCGTCGTGGGGTAAAAAGTCAAAAGGCATATATATGTCTATTTATTTGTTTAACAACGAAGGCTATACATATGGAAGTGGTATCAGATCTAAACACGGACAATTTTTTAAACGCATTTAAGCGTTTTCTATCCAGACGCGGACCGGTTTCGTGTATGTACAGTGACAATGCGACAAATTTCATAGGCGCAAAGAATTGTCTGGATGACTTATATAATTTTTTAGAGGCAAATTCAACAAAAGAAGTTCTTCGCAATGAATTTAACATTCGGAGAATTGAATGGAAGACGATTCCACCCCGCGCTCCTCACTTTGGAGGATTATGGGAGTCAAATATTAAATGCATTAAATCGCATCTGTATAGGGTTGTGGGTACTCAACTTTTATGTTATGAAGAGCTTCTCACAGTTCTGACACAAATAGAGGCTGTACTTAATTCACGGCCATTATGTTTATTAAGCAGTTCTCATTATCCAGAAGCTCTTACTCCGGCTCATTTTCTGATGTCTACCCCGATTCAGCATCTACCTGCTTATGATTTGACTAATGAACGCATTAGTCTACTGAAAAGGAAAGAGCTTTTGGACCACCTCGTTCAATCTTGTTGGAAGAAGTGGCATATAGAGTATCTTCACTCTCTGCAGATGAGAAAAAAATGGAATAGTCCCGCGAATAACATTCTAGTAGGTACCATAGTATTGGTGCATCAAGAGGATGCGCCTCCACTTTATTGGCCGATGGGCGTTGTTGAGGAGGTGTTCCCTGGTAAAGACGGCGTGGTTCGTGTCACACGCGTAAGGACCCCTTCCGGGAACTTTAAACGACCAGTCGTAAAATTGTGTCCTTTGCCTACACAATAATTATTATTTCTTTATTTCATTATTTTATAAATTTTGCAATATTAATAGCGTATTGATAAGAATATTTATATTTCATCTTTCGTTTTACATTTAATTTTTTACTTTATTTGAAAGTACTTAAAATTTCGGAAGGTACTTTCAACGCCGGGAGAATGTTCGCGCAATATATAGGGGATTGTTAGGTATGCATCCACAGGCTTAATGGACAAGTGTAATATCAATACAAAATCCTGAAAATGTCCTACCTACCCTTTTACCCATCCCAAAAATGTCACCATAGTAAAAATATTGTTGCGACACATGTAAAATCTGACAAGTGGTGTCAGTTGCTTATCAGAGTTCGGAGTGATAATTAATATCAGACAGGGCGATAATACATATATTTTGTGAAGTGAAATCAACCAATACTCCTGGAGACGTGTGATAGTCATCAACGGGTGAGTCCATCTTTCCTGCATTCCAATCTGGGCTTATCTTGTGCTCCAGAAGCCCAGATTTATACCTTTGATTATTGCACTGTCCATCGGGTTTGTCGGATGCATATATCGTCCCATACCTATCATTCGGAGTAGTTTGGGACTGGTCCTTTGGGCGTGTGGCATATCACACCACCTCTAAAATATATAGTGGAGTCGCAGCTTCGCGACACCAATGAGCACAGAACATGCAATAGCTACTGTAACGGACTTCATTACAAAAAATCTAGACACAAAGAAAAAAGTTGTATCTATTTACTTAGATCTTTGTAAAGCCTTCGACACAATTTCACACGAAAAACTATTCAAAAAGCTAAAAAACATGGGCATTAATGGAATAGAATTCGATCTAATTAAAAGCTTCATGTCTGACAGAACGCAACAAGTAAAAATTGACAGCAAGACAAGTCATCCACTTTTGATCACGTACGGAGTCCCACAAGGGAGTGCCCTTTATTGTTCCTCATCTACATAAACGAACTATGTGACATAGAAATTGAAGGTAAAATCGTGACCTTCACTGACGACACAGTACTTCTCTGTCAAGCAGCCACATGGAAAGATGTATTTATAATTGCCGAAAAAAGTCTATCAGTTGTCAAAAAATGGCTAAACTTGAATACTCTTACCGTTAATACAATAAAAACAAAATACATCACACATAGTATTACACAAAGAGGTCAACCTCCACCTAACATAGACCTGTTTCTACATGACTGTGAACAAACTTCACCCAATTGCCAGTGCAAGCGTATAGAAAGGGTAAACCAAACAAAATACCTAGGGGTCATTATTGATTCACACTTACGCTGGACTGACCACATAACTTTCATTACTAATAAACTAAAAAGAGTCATGCACCTAATAAAGTCAATCAAAAACATTTTCCCACATTCAATACTTAGATCTATATATTTCGCACTCTGTCAATCGATTGTTACATATGGCATACTGGCTTGGGGAAGCGCTACAAACACTGCAATCGACCCAATACAAAAAATTCAAAAGGCAATAATTAAAATCATCTTACAAGTACCATTCTACACAAATTCAAGTGAAATTTTCAAAACATTAGACGTCATGTCAATAAGACAACTTTATGCCAAATCTGCACTACTAAATTTCCTCCAACAGAAACTACACATTCCAATGCCACCTCAAACAACAATAAAAACAAGGTCGACAACAAACAATACCCTGAACATACCGATAACATACACCACACACGGACAAAGACACTTCCAGTATTACGCTACAAAACTTTTTAATTGTATGCCCACCACTCTGAAACTACTACTAATGGGAAATACATACACAAACATTCACAAAAAACTTATCACAGCCTGGATTAAAAAACAAGATATCCATTTTATACAAAACATTATAACACCAAACCAAACATAATCATTGATGAATGTGTATGTATCTATGTATGCATGTGTTTACTATATGTGTGTATGCATGCATATATATATATATATATATATATGTATACATGGGTGTATATATATATGTGCGTATAAATGTATTTTTTTTCCTTTTTTCTAAATAACAATGTACAATAACCATTTAAAAAAAAAATAATAATTTAAAATCTCAACTTACACTTATATAAGAAAATTTAACCAATACACATAAATACATGTACCATTAAATCAAAACCACGCAAACACCTCAGCACAGGTTCTCCTAGTGAGGTGTTCACGAAACATATAACATTACCCACCACAGTGTCACCTACTCAAACCTACATCACACCCAGCATAAAACACCAAATTAACAACAGTTCTAAATTTATGTATTATATACAAATGTAAATATTTGGTAGACACTGTAAAGTATGTATAGAAATAAATAAATAAATAAATAAATAAATAAAGTGTGCCAGGAGTCAAGTATGTTGTCAACAATAAAACTCTATTGACTTAATAAAAATAATTACATATTGAAAAGTTTTCTCGGAGAATCCTATTAGAAAAAACTTTCACACCTCTTATTAATAATATCTTTATTTAATGCTTACCTGTTGGTGTGTAAGAAGTTATGTAGTTGTTTTTTTTATGTTAGTGTAAATAATGATTGTCGAAGGACCTTGAATGATTGAGCAATGCCCACTGCACATAAGATAATATTTGTTGTATGGATACAGGAAGGACTCACCATTGGGAAAGGGGCACTTGTTTCTTCCCGTCTTTTCTTCACAACAATGTCACTTAACACAAGCGGATTGCACTATATCGTCGCGAATAATAATTTCGTAAGATAAGGGAGACGAGATCTCGAGCGGATGCGGTTTATTGTTAGCGGTTCGGGTTATTGCAACATACTGACTACCAAAGGGCACATAAATTAGCAGGAATGGGAAGTAAGGTAGGAACAAAGGAACAACAATACTATCTCAGTACAGTGGTCGCAGGTATGTGTGTATGTGTGCATGAGATGTGTGTATAATTAATGTCTATTGCGTATTGGCGCAACCATGCCCCCCGCCTGGAAGGGGATGAAAGAATCCACTTCCATAAACCATAAAAAGGTCAGTACGCTTTAACGTTAAAACGAACAAAATTGTAGTAACAAGCGGTAAAATTAGTATTAATTTGTAAAAAGGTCAGAAAAATGTTAATATGTGATGCTATTGTATTAATTTAGTAATAAAATTAATCAGCGGTAAATTTAAACTAAATTAAATAGAATAATGTAGAAAATAAAAAAGAGGGCCATAGATGTACCATCTGATGACCAAGTTGCCAAGGACTATTATTGCGACGGTAAAGGGCAGAGTTTTACTACTGCTCTGCGGTATATGCCGGTGTTCGTTTTGACATCAGCAACACGGGTCACTCCGTCCAAACCGGGATATACGTTGACTATTATGCCAATAGGCCATTGAAGAGGCGCAATATTGTCACACTTGATCATTACAATTGTGCCTGCCGTTACCGGGTTTGAACTCGTGTTCCATTTCTGCCGCGATTGTAAAGTATTTAAATATTCCATACGCCAGCGGTTCCAGAAAGTCTGGACGAGATGATCGACGAGATGCTTCCTTTGCAGTAAGTTTACAGACTCGTTGGACAAGTCAGCGGCGGGTAGAGATTTTAACGGCGTAAGTGTTAAAAAATGCGCGGGTGTTAAAGGTAACGGAGCTGAAACATCGGTGACACTAAGTACCGACAGCGGACGTGAGTTTAAAATTGCTTCAATCTGAGAAAGCACTGTCTGCATCTCTTCGTAAGTCAGTAGAGAGGTGCCTACGATTTTATTTAAATAACTCTTCAGGCATTTAATGTTACTTTCCCAGATTCCACCAAAGTGTGGAGCTTGAGGAGGATTCATTTTCCATTCGATGCGGTTTTCCCGTAGATTATTTGAGAGTTCCTTCTTATAATTACGAGACTCTATTAGATCGAATAAAGAGTTTAAATGAGACTTAGCTCCCACGAAGTTCGTTCCATTATCGGAGTACATTACACTCACAGGACCACGTCTAGATAAAAAACGCTTGAAAGCGTTGAGAAAGACTTCGGTGGAAAGATCTGAAGCGAGTTCGATATGAACCGCACGGGTCACTAGGCAGATAAATATGCAAATGTATGCCTTTTGACTTCGGACCCCCCGACGTCTATAAGGGATTATTTGTAGCGGGCCAGCGTAGTCAACACCTGTGTGTAGAAAAGCCTTAGCTTCGCGGACGCGACAAGCGGGTAAATCTCCCATTATTGGGAATTGTGGTTTAGGCTTAACTTTGAAGCACGTATTGCACCGATGGACGCGCTTCCGGACCAGATTACGCGAGGAAAGTATCCAGAATCTCTGTTTTAGTAGAGACATGAGTAAAGTGGGACCCGTATGTAGGTTCTTTATATGATAGTAATCTATTATTAAATCGACTACATGATCACGCGCGGGTAATAGAATGGGATGACGACTGTCAAATTCTATTTCAGCGTTTTTTAATCTGCCTCCTACCCTTAGAATACCGTGATGAAGAAACGGATTCAATTTTGCAATAGCTCGCCGAACCTTCTTCCCATCATTGACTGCCTTTATATCTTCGGAGAAATGTTCTTGCTGTATTGATTTTATAACAGCTATTTCCGCAGTTAAGATATGACTTAATTCGAATGTTCGCGGTAATTTCTTAATGAAACGAAAAACATAGATTACAATCCGAATTAATTTCGGCCATGAACTAACACGAGAAGCTAGTGCACACAGTAAAGGTGGAGCAATTGTTTTGAGGCGGTTATTGTTTTGAACGGACATCAAAACTTTAGTTTTCAGTTCGGGTGGATCAGATACAGATTTCGAATCAAAACGCTGTAAAGGCCAATCATTTTTAGGTAACTGAGCGAATGCGGGGCCATTAAACCATAACGGATGGTCTATGAGTTGAGCGGGGGTGAGACCACGCGACAGGCAGTCGGCGGGATTGTCTTTTCCTTTTATATGATAGAAGCATTCAGCCCCCAGGTGTTTTTGTATTTGTGACACACGATTGGCAACGAAGGTCTGCCATTTCGCAGGCGGTGAATTTATCCACGCTAGAGCAACCGTGCTGTCGCAAAAAGCTAATGTCGTATGAGCTCTTGAATTTGATGCGTAGGTATTACTGACCGTATACATTAATCGCGCAAGTATTAGTGCTCCACATAGTTCTAATCGCGCAAGTGAAATCGTCTTAGCAGGAGCGACTTTGGATTTGGCACATAATAAACTAATTGTGGTTTTATCAGTATTCGGACAGTAAACATGTAAGTAAATAACACCTCCGAATGCGCGTTCACTTGCGTCTGAAAACCCGATAAGGGTTAGTATACATTGGTGTTCGATTCCTACAAAACGAGGAATTTTAATAGATTGCAGTAATGGCAATTCTTTTTCAAACTGTCGCCAAAGCGTGACAACAGTTCCAGGAGGAGTATCGTCCCAATCAAGCTTGTATTCCCAAAGAGACTTAATTATAAGCTTAGCTAATAATACAACTGGTGCAACGAAACCCATCAAATCCCAAAGACGAGCAATCGTCGAGAGAATGTTTCGTTTAGTACAAATTCTTTCGTTGGAGTTTACAACAAATACGAAATTATCTGAAGCGGGTATCCAATGAAGCCCTAGTATTTTTAGGTTTTCATCAGGATTAAATTCCACATGTTCCTTAACACGACGCGCTGAAGGAATCGTGGACAAAAGATTAGGAGAATTGCTAGAGAACTTTACAAGGTCAAATCCTCCAGCAGCGAACAGCTGAATTAATTCCGTCGATAACTCGGAGGCTTCCTCGACCGACGAACAACTGGTGACGAAATCGTCCATATAGAAAGAGCCATTTTCCACCAAGTTTGCAGCAAGTGGAAAACGAGGTCGTTCATGTGACGCGAGTTGGCGCAGTGTACGCATTGCCAAAAATGGGCTGCAAGACATGCCGAATGTGACGCGATTAAATTCGAACAATTGTAAAGGGTCGCTATTGTTAAATCTATAAAGTATTCGCTGATAACGACGGCATTCTTCTTGCACTACAATTTGAAGATACATTTGTTTTATGTCGGCGGTTATAGCTACTGCAAACAATCGGAACTTAAGTATAATCCGAAACAAATCACCTTGTAAATTCTTACCGGTATGTAGAATGTCGTTGAGCGAGTAGCCCGAATCGGATTTCATGCTCGCGTCCAGAACCATGCGGATTTTGGTAGTTAATTTGTCCTCGCGAACTACAATATGATGCGGAATGACGTAATGGGGTAAGTCAGAATTATCGACAGGCGAAATGTACCCTTTCTGTAGGTATTCGCGCAATATTTTGTCGTACTCTAATTTTATAGCGGGTTGAGCTATTAATCGGCGTTCGAGAGATCGGAACCGGCGCTCAGCGGCTGGCAACGATTCACCGAGGATAGAAGGACTGTTTCGAAACGGCAACGCAACAATGTAACGACCTGTCGTGTCACGGGAAGTGGTGAGTTTAAAAATGTCTTCACATTCCTGTTCATCAGGCGTTGAAAACTTCTCGTCTGGAATGTCTTCCAATTCAAAGAAGCGCGAAAGGCAAAAGTCATCATTTTTCGCGAACGTACAAAATGATGGTGTGGCGTTTATACTTGGGGTTTCAGTCATCGTTGGAGCAGTGCCTAGGATGAGATAGCCCAAAGTAGTTTCGATAGCAATTGGCTGGCCGGGATAACCTGATATTTTGTTTGCTTTAAAAATGCGAGCAAACATGTCACATCCCAAGATAATATCAATTTCACCGGGCGTGCAGAAAGTATTATCTGCTAAGGCCAAATTGTCAAGATACGACAACGAGGCGCGGTTGACGTTAACAGTAGGCAACTCACTAGTTATAGTTTCTACTACATAAGGTTCAATCATATACGAGTGAGTGTCGTCGTAGCGGGAGTATAATTTTAGACAAGTCATGCCCTTTGTCAAGTTTCTTGAGTCGCCTATTCCCGTGACGTACGTGCCTTGCGATGATCGCACCGTGAGATTCAAACGTAAACAGCATTTACGCGTAATAATATCCCTTTGGGAGCCGCTATCTATCAGAGCACGTATTGTCTGCACCTGGCCCTTAGCATCTCGGGTAGTGCAAACGGCAGTTCCTAAGAGTGCAGTAGTATTTGCTCTAGTAAATGAATTTGTCACCCACAGTGATACCGGGCTTGCAGAATTTGAATCGTCATTATCGACGTCTGCTGGCGACGCGGGAGACGGTATTTGGTCTCGTTGTGGTTTTCGCTGATCAGTTTGTTTGAAATGCAACAAACTATGGTGGTTGAGAGTGCATGATTTGCACGTACTCTTTGATTTGCACGCTTTTGTGCCGTGCCTAGTACTGAGGCAGTTCACGCAAACTCGTATATTCGAAGACTTGATTAAATTAAATCGCTCGTGTGGTTCTAAACCATTAAATTTAGAGCATTGATACAAAGGGTGCGATCCACTTTGACAACAAAAACAAATTTCGACAGAGTGATTGTCGCCTTTTTCGACATTAATAAATGTCTTTGCGGAATTATTATTATTTGAGCCAAGACGGCTCGACGTAGGTTGTGCGATTTGCGCGCGATTAAGGATTCGTTGCTGTCCTCTCACAAAATCAATTAAATCAGAGCTGGACGGGAAAATTTCATCATTCCGAATAGACGATTCGAAAGCCTTCACTGTCTCTATGTCAAGACGTTTAAGGCCCAGTTGTAGCAATATAAATTCTGCGAGATCTTTGATTCGTAACTGTTTCAGTGCGGCAATGTTAGTCGCGTATGTATCTGCAAATTTTTCTAGCGAAGCGGGCGTAACCGAAGTAACAGCAGGTATTTTCAGCAATCGATCAAAGTATGACTCAGCGAGAACGCGTGGATCATTATATTTGGTGCACAATGCGTCCCATATCACTTGATAATTTGTACCGGTAGGTGTGATAGTTTTGCAAATATTTAAAGCTTTTCCCGTCAACTTGGACATCAGATACTGCATCTTTTCTGAATTATCCAATGAATTATTTGAATGGATAACCGAGATATAAGTCTCATAGAAAAGAGGCCAATTTTCTAATTTTCCGTCAAAGCACGCTATTTCTAAAGGCGGTAATTTAATTTGACGGCGAGGTTTTTCAACCGGATTGGCCAGCATGTTCGCTTCGGTATATTTAATAATGCCGAAAATTTCCTCAAAAGCATTTAATTGAGAATATTCAGCGACTGCTTCTGGGTTCAATTCCAGTTCACAATTAACCTTTTCATCTAGAAGCGTTATAAATTCGGACCGAATTCTTTCTAGTGTACTTGCGCCTGATAAAAAAGATTGCCGATTGTTAACACTATCAGAAGCCTTCTTCATCTTGTCGAAGACTGATTGTAAACATGCAAAATTAGCGGCCAATTTGGCATTTATCCACTCGAACGATCGCGCGTCAAAAAACTTTTTTCTCCGATTGCTCGCGGTTTTTTGGCGACGATTTTGAATATTTTCCGCCAACATTAAAAAAATCAAACCTCCGAATTTTAATACGGAAACATAAAACTGATTATAGTGCTATACAGCCAATGAATTCACCTATATTTTAATAATTATTCTATATTTTTAGAATTGATAGATAAATTATTAAAAAATCTTAAACTTTATAAATGCGCGAAATTTGCGTTTTTGTGATTTGAAATTGCCGCCAGTGGCAGTTTTAAAAATCTTTATTGAATATTTTCTACGTTTTTATGTTCTCTATGGCCTGTTTGATAATCACAGATGCAAGAATGTAATAGAAAAATATTTTTTTGCATGTTAAGATCTCTTCAAAAGTTTGGTCAGAAAATAATTTTGTAAAATTTGAGTGCGTGACGCGTCAAAATTGAAATCACTGTATTATATTATATAATAAATTTACCACAAAAACTGGTATAACGTTAGGAAGATACATTAACTGTCTACAATTATTAATAAGCATAGTCGCCGTGTTGGCTTTATTTTATTCATTTGATGAATTATACAGAGAGCCTATTTCACGATGTCAAAATCATGGTGCTACTTTTTAAATAATTGTAAATTAGAACTGGAGATTTGTAACCATGTTTTTATATTACGTGCAAAACGAGGAAATAAGGCTTAAAGTGAGATATATATCATAGATATAAACATTGCCAATATTTCAGGGGGATACTTTGAAAGTTGATGAAATTCACCAATATTTGACCAAAAATCACTTCTGACAGCTACCTTAAGGTCAATCTACATAGGGTAAATCGGAATATGTAAAATGATGATAAATTTGTATATATATATCAAACCTTTGTATGACCGTAGAATTTCAAATAAAATCATAGTGATAATTTTATATCTAAACGCAAAGGTATCGAAAAAAAATGGGGGAGGGAAAATAATTGATGGAACCAATAATTGATTTATTTATTAAGCCCTAATATCCTTTAAAATCAATATTACAGTTGTATGGTTACAATGAAAGAGCAGTATATTGATTTAAACATTGTTTACACCTTTTGTCATAATAAAAATGTATTCAGTTTATTGGTTTATTCATAATTTAAGAAAATCAATACATAATAATATCATTGTGCCTCGCTATAGAGTGAGATTCTGAGTATCGCTCTGGTGAGGGACCACCATTCAGAATTGAACATTGCTTGAATTGGCTTAGTTATGTTCAGTGACTAGATCTGGAAAAGCATCTTTACAGAAAAATTGACAAAATATAATTAAGACATAAAAATAAAACGAGTTATTTAATGTGTACAATAAACAGGGAAAAATGAGAAAACCTGTGCATTTGTTAACATGCATATTTCAATGATCAGAATTGAAATATACATATTAAATGTCCACCGAACCTTATCATATAGAACCTTTGAGGACAACATAACATGAGACGTGAGTATGCGGAAAGAAATGATTATAAGTCCAGCCATCCAGGCCATCATAATTGATGTTCAAACAAATTTAATTAAATTTATAAATTAGAATTTCATAACTAAAAAACCAAAAAAGAAAAAAATGAAATAAAAAAAAACCCTCAGCAAATCTATATTGTAGTGTGATATGGCTTCATGCAATCATAGCATAATGCCACATCACACACATCACACTTTGTAAGGGTCCTTTTGAAAATGTTATTTATGTTGCACCAGGCACATTTCACCTTTTTCCCGCTACGGACCACGAAGTGGTTGCCTTTCAGGATAGGTCGCAGAGTCTTTCCTTCAGCTATTAGGCCAATGGTCCGCACAGTCGTGTCAATTTGACTACGACAGAACAGCAGAAGGAGTTCATCCGCAACCTCACTCCTGAAGTTTCGGTACAAAATGCGTTTATTTTCCTTGCGGAGCTTTGAGCCGTACAATATATACGCATTCTGCACCGAAACGCTTAGTAGTCTCCTGAAAAGCTTCTTGTACCAGACCAGGTTTCGCTGTCGTTCAATGGGGAAGCCTGACAAAAGCTGATCTTTTCGGTCAACCCCCCCCATTACCTTGTTATAGTCTAGTACGAGTTGAGGTTTGTAAGTCCAGGTACCAAACTTTTCAACTGCCCCGATTTCTGCCTTATGGTAGGTGGACAACATACTTACCAGGTTTTTGTCCAACCAAACCATTACATTGAGGTCCCCGCAGTTCGAGTATACAACCTCACCTTCCCTCAGTTTGGACCGGAGATGGGACTTAAATGCAGAGGGCACAAATTCTCGGTTTAACCGCAATGTGCCCATGCAGTCCATCCCATTTCTTTTGAGGCATCGTGCCAATAATGGACTATTATAAAAATTGTCCATTATTAATGTATACCCCTTGTTAAACAGAGGGCTGGCCAGGTCGTATACTATCTTTGCAGTGGCCCCAACTGGGCAGATATTGTGAGCACCCAAAAAGTTGGCCTGTGTCATGTCGTCCGTCATATCTTCCGTTATGTCTTCCGTCATATCTTCCTGGTCTGGATTTGTCGATTCAGCCTGTCTGGAAATGGTCTTCCCCGTATAAATTTGGAATTTCCAAAGATAGCCAGACTTGGACTCACAAAGCTCGTAAGACTTTATACCCGCACTGGCCGCTTTGGTTTTGATCATCTGGACGAATCCCAAACGGCCTTTATAGCAGAGTAAGGATTCATCCAGAGAGATGTCTTGCTCGGGCAGGTATAAAGTCTCAAACTTATTTGAGAGGTGGTCCAAGACGGGTTGAATCTTTTGTAACCTTCGCACAGATAATGGTGCATCAGAAGAAAGACTTTCATTGTTGGTGAAGTGAAGGAACTTTTTAATTAGAAGAAAACGATTATAATCCATGGCTCGGCTGAAATAAGGCATGGCGGTGAGTTTTTTTGAATAGAAGTAGTCTTTTTCAACAGGAAGGGGACTAATACCTTGATACATTAAAATTGCCAAGAATACATACATTTCCTCTTTATTCGTGGGAGCCCATTTATTGGTACGCGCATGACGCTTAAATTGTTTTTTCGCAATCCATTGATCTGCATACCTGTTGGTCTCTCTCGCGATCAGTTCAACGAAATCTGCATCAAAGATTTTAAGAAAGGCATCCACAGGTTTGCCCATTTCGTCGGTATTGAAAGTTGGTCCCGGCGTGCCTGTGAAAGTCTCCCTTATCCCAGTAAAACGTAAGATATCTTTAGACCAATCGAAAGAGTAACCTTCAGGCGGCAGAATCGAACGCATTGCCTCACTATCTACCTGGTCTTGTCTACTAAAGTCTATGGCCATAGCGGAGTTAGGTGAAACGTTGATAATATTATGATAAGGTATTGGTGGCATGCAGAAGGTATCCTCATCGCTCTCTTCGTGGTCGACGTCACTCGCTTCGTCATCCTCGTCGCTCGATCTGTCCATTTCTGAAACAACAGAAAACCCAAATTAATTTAATGTGTCTATATTACGATAACCCACTGCCTCTGGTACGGCTTATGACTCGCAATACGATGGTCGCGGGATCAAATCAAATAAATTATATTTGAATAATTAGTGTTATTTTCACACAAAATTCATTTAAAATAATATATATTATATTTGCGGCACGTTCCAGAGTGGAAGATACCCATAGTATCGCCCTGGTGTAAGACCCCATTCAGAATTGAAACGTTGCTTGAAATGGTTTTAGCCGTGTTTGGTGACCAGTTCTGAATAGCCAGGTACTTTTCCACCTCCCTCTTCCACACCTCCTTCCCCTCCCCGCTACCTTCAGCCTCACAACATACCCCGATTGAGGATGCCATAGTCTCACTGGCTCCAGATGAGGCTCTTGTGAGGTATTCATATAAAAAAATAAATAAAAAGTTAATCAAATACTTGAGGCGGGCTATGTCAGGAGTCAGAATAGCACAGTCAGGTAGGTATGGAATGAAGAAAAGAGTGTGTGTGCCAAGATCGAGTTGCATGGTGGTTCATCCTCTCTGCCTACCGAAATGGCGTGAAGGTAAGTTAGTTAGTTTTATAACTCACGGTTTCCAAGTACAGACTCTTCTAGTACAGCTGCCTCGTCCACGTTACTGCCCATGTCTGACTCTGAAATAAAAGAAAACACAAATTTACAGTAGAATTTGGATATAATGACTTTGCATTTAACGGTCTACTGTTTTAAGTGACGATAATGTAAACTCTAGTAAGGTTTCATAACTTTTAGTAGGAAAACGTATCCGTTTAAAGTGACCAACTACGTAAAGCGACCTATTTTAATGATAATTTGTCCGGTTACAAAACCCACCTACCAATACAGCCTCGCTTTTGACTAGGAAGCTCGACACAATGAGTCCCGTGAAGCGAAAGTGTTTTTTCAATTTAAGAAAAAAATGCTGTATTACACCGTTTAGAAGCCGGTGAATCAAATGTAATCCTCGCAAAGAAGTTCGGCATGTCTTATTTCTCACTCTGCAATACCCGTTACAGAAAAAAAAAGATGTGTAATGATGCATCCACGTCATAACAACAATACATTTTGTATGTTTGTTATGTGGAATTTTTAAGTACTATGCTTATTTCCTGCCAATATACCAACAGTGAAACTGTGCTAAAGATATCAATATAAAATATAGAT
The DNA here is from genome assembly GCA_026573805.1 of Hesperophylax magnus. Taxonomy (NCBI): domain Eukaryota; kingdom Metazoa; phylum Arthropoda; class Insecta; order Trichoptera; family Limnephilidae; genus Hesperophylax; species Hesperophylax magnus. The sequence goes on along the minus strand of JAIUSX010000179.1, from coordinate 3,660,987 downwards.
AATTGATTTTATATTGAGCCCCTGGTATGACATTTTAAAAAATAAACTCACCGTTCCCAAACGCCGATAATTCTTGGTAGAATGGCACGTCCACCCACAGCTCGCTGTGATAGCGGGCCTCCGGAGAGAAGAGTTCCCCACTCCGCGATGTCCCAGGTAACGGCTCGGGAGATGCTGCACGGATAGGCATAATTGGTGCATTGGGAGCCGTTGATTGGATCTGTGCGGGAGTGGACATCCACGGTGGTGGTACGGGTCGTGGCAACGGTGAAGGCGTCCCTTGTGAAAAGGGACACGTTGTTCTCTCCGGAGATGGAATTCTGAAAACATTTACATAAATCATATAAATTGTTCTCATTCACGTGTGAAACAGTAAATACAGTATGTAAATAAACAATAAAATTAGAACTCTGTAAAATATGCACTGAATGTGCCAAATGCACAGAGCGCTGATCTTACCAACTATCACTGTAAGAGTGGAACGCTGTCAGGAAAAAACAATAATATTGTATCAAGCATCTAAATACGATTGCTTACTTTTGTTTAGTTTTTCTTGGAGGTGCGGTAGGGAGCAAAATGCGCGCCGCCTGCTTCTTGAATTTTCGGCTTTCCAGCTCTAGCCGGAAGGAAGCAGGCAGGGCCCTAACAGCCTTTAGGGCCTTGACGCGATCCTCTCGCACCAGTAGCAAAGCAGGGTCGCTGTTTAAATAAATACAAATATATGATGAGTTCAACGGCCACAGCAAAGTACTTTCATAAAAAAACATTAAAAAATACTAACACTCCAGACGAGGCTGCAATTGCAGCTCTGCGTTGACGTCCACGTGCAGGTAGTCTGGCACCAGCTCGTACCCCACCTCTCCCTCTTCCTCTGCCTCCTCTTGCAGTCAGCACCACTCTATATATTTTAAATTGAAAACACTTAATGTAAGTACTTAAATGTTTAAATTTTGTTAAATATTGCACTAATATAAAATTTGAAAATAATTATTGGGTCGTGGAGTGCTCCCTTTCCCTGGACGACATTTGTTTCTGCACAAATTTGGTAAAAGTGAAGAAATTAATTAATTATACAACTAAATTACTAAATTTTTATTGTGTGACGAAGGCTTTACACCATTTTACATGTAAAAAAGAGTCAACTTTTTGACATATGACTTAAAATAATTGGTTAACAAATATCTGTATTAATAATGAACCAATTCAAATAAAACTTATATATATCTCTTTGTTTTGAATCACTGTGATGGAATATCTATATTTCAAATGCGCGAGTGCAGTATATAAGACATTATTGTAAATCAAAAACAGATGACGTCTTCAGTTGACGTATTCTTACACAAAAACTTCAACCAAAACAATATATTAGAAACAAACTAATTAAAAACGCATTTCAAAGATAGATAAGTCAATCACAATAACACAAATATATAATTATGCGTTAAAAACCCAATAAATTAATTACTTACGGCATTTTAGGAAGAGTCCAAAATTTCGTGAATGTTAAAAATTTATGGTTTTGTTTTTTGACAGGACGCCTTATAAAACCGCGAAAACTCGTTAAATATCACTTCAAAGACAACGGATAAGTTCATAGACAAAGAGAATATATTATCAGCTATTCGATAAAACAAGTAGCTGGCCAAGGAAGCGTTTTAAATAATTACAATAAATATTTTACGAATGGTAGAAAAATCGGTCCATTTTTGGACCGATATCAATCGCAGAAAAATAAAAGTGGTCGATTTTTCGACCGAAATCGTTCCAGTGGTTAAACGTTTCAAGAGTCTTTCGTCACGTGACGACCCTGACGCGCTTGTAGCCATTTTCTGATTCTGGTTATTTTATTATATAATGCGGTAAAAAATATTATAATAATAATATTTATAGCAAATAAATTGATTGATATTTAATTTTTATTCAATAAATTAACTTTTATGCCCGTAGGGTTAACTCAGTGCGGGTGCCGTGAAGGGTTAAGTATAGATAATGCGGGTAGACCAAATTTATCACTTTACGTCTTATTAAAGTATTATTATTTTTATGTATAATACATCCAATACTGGGATGTATTACAATAACCAAATAATTTATAATGAAATGCGGTTAATTTTAAATGCGGTTGATATAACAATATCGGTATTATTATTAGAAATAGATATTAAATAGCGGTATTGGCATATATTATAAATCTATTCTATTTGCGGGTAAATATGTTATTTCCATTCAATTCATCCAGTAATATCGGATAGGAATCTCCAGAAATAAAATGCGGGTAATTATTAATTGATTACGCGGGTATGTAAAACGCAATAACACTCTTATGGTTTATTACCGAAATTACGGAAATTACGGTTCAATATCAGGCTCGTTTGGGCCAACTATGGTGTGTAAGAAGTTATGTAGTTGTTTTTTTTATGTTAGTCTAAAAAATGATTGTCGAAGGACCTTGAATGATTGAGCAATGCCCACTGCACATAAGATAATATTTGTTGTATGGATACAGGAAGGACTCACCATTGGGAAAGGGGCACTTGTTTCTTCCCGTCTTTTCTTCACAACAATGTCACTTAACACAAGCGGATTGCACTATATCGTCGCGAATAATAATTTCGTAAGATAAGGGAGACGAGATCTCGAGCGGATGCGGTTTATTGTTAGCGGTTCGGGTTATTGCAACATACTGACTACCAAAGGGCACATAAATTAGCAGGAATGGGAAGTAAGGTAGGAACAAAGGAACAACAATACTATCTCAGTACAGTGGTCGCAGGTATGTGTGTATGTGTGCATGAGATGTGTGTATAATTAATGTCTATTGCGTATTGGCGCAACCACCTGTTGTGAATTTGAACAGAATGTACATTGTATATGATGCAGGATCAATTCATTTTTATTTTTTTTTATTTTTTATTTATTTTATTTATATATATATATTACTTACTACAAAAATTACTTCAAAGATAGAACGCAGCGCACAGTTTGCAAGGATAGTAATGGGACTCTAAAATATTCATCTGACATTATAATAACAAGATGGGTACCCCAGGGATCGATACTAGGGCCATTGCTTTTTGCTATATATACCGCTGACATGATGCAGTCTATTGAACACTGTGGCTCGCACATGTATGCTGATGACACACAACTTTATTTATCGTTTGACGTAAGTAAAACTCATGTGGCAGTGGATATGGTAAATGGTGACCTACGTAGAGTTTGCAGTTGGGCAAAGGAGCACGCGTTACTTCTCAATCCTCAAAAAAACTGTTGCTTTATTAATGGGAACTAAGCAAAAAATATCATGCGTAAGAAATGGAGGACATGTTGTAAAAATACATGAAACCACCGTTCCCTTTGTTGATGCTGCGTGCAACCTTGGAATAATGGTGGACGGTAGATTGAGGTATGAGGAACATGTTAAAAACAGGTCACAGTGGTGCTACTCGAGGCTTCGTCTATTGTACAATATAAGCGATAACATATCAGTGAAACTACGCAAGATTATAACTGATAGTCTTGTTCTCTCAATATTGGACTATGGAGACTCAGTTTACGGTCCATCTTTATTGAAAAAAACCCAAAAACAAGTACAACGAGTCCAAAATGCATGTGTCCGATATTGCTATAATGTCCCGAGACGCGAGCATATCTCGCTTTACCTGTATCGGCATCGAATACTGAATATGTCGAACAGAAGGAAGTTACATCAAATGTGTCAACTGTTCAACTTGATGAATTCAAAGGTTCCTTCCTATCTGTTTGACAGACTGCAGTGGTCCCGTGACTCACATGCACATAGTACACGCAAAAGAGACCATTTACTTGTTCTCCCCAAACATAAAACTGCTGTTTTTGAGGGTAGTTTTAGCTACTCATCGTCAAAACTTTGGAATAAAATACCACTGCCTATTCGAACATCAACATCGTTGCAGTGCTTTAAGAAGCTCTGCAGCGAATGGTTGCCGACAGCACAGTCAACCGTACAACATCATAATTGATCGAATTTAAATTTAGAATAAAGGGACACCTACTTGTGATTATTTTTTATTTTATTTTATCTGTGTATTTTATGTAAATTTAATCCTGAATTTATATTTTATTTTATTTTAAAGAAATTTTTATTTTTTATATTTGATTTATTGAATTAGTTTGAATTTTGATGTTTTATTTAAATTATTAATTAAAAATTAAATTAAATTTATTATTTATTGAAAAATTGAATTATTATTATTATTAATTAAAATGTTTTGTTTAACCCATTCATGACGAACTATTTTTTTTTCGAATTTCGCGCAGAAAATTCACAGAGTGGTTGGTTTTGAAAGTAGAATAAGAACGTTTTTTTCGGAATTTGAAAAAATCGTCTCCTCATCCCCCAGGAGCCTCGAGAAGGATGAGGTCCATATGGATCTTTCGGCAAATAACTAGTCAGAAATTTCATTTTTTCATCTTTATTGTTCAAAAAGTGTAATTTTCAACAACATTATTTAGTGTGATAGCCCTCGAAGCATTTCACGCATAGTCCGACCTTACATGTGATGCAACGGATGCGCTGCTTGCTTTTACAAGATGCACAAGACAGTTTTCCTCCCTTATTAGTCTCAGTTATTGGTATTGGCCCAGGATAATGGGGGACGGAGGTATCATACTGCATCGCCGTTTGACCTTTTTTGGTGAGTTTGTCGGATGCCTTGAAGTATTTCTTGATAGAATACTTCTCGCAGTAATGCTTTGATATGTCTTCACGGAATTCTAACTGCCCCAATTTAAAATTGCCCGTGGCTTTGCGCTTCAGAGGCCAGCAATTCTGAATGGTTACATCAATGGCCCAGGTAAAAATGGACCACCACCATTTCTGTTGGCGAACAGTAATGCGATAACATGCAACGTTTTGGTCCATTCTGTCAGTTCCGCCCATATTCGTGTTATATTGATGAATTGCATATGGCCTCTGTATACTGATCTTTTTTTGCTCCTTCCGTGAGTAACGGCTTGCTAGATCCAATGGATTCTTTCCGTATTTTGTTGAAGCTACAGAACAAACAGCGTTATCAACCCATTGAGTAACGTAGATGGGGGTCTTGCCAAATGATGTCTGCGCACTTTCAGTATGTCCTCGAGAAAGCACACCTTTGTTGTATTTTGACATTGTTGCCTTCTTCTTGGGGATAGGAGATGAACTGGGAATCCGATTGTCTCGAATTGTACCTGTGCCATTGTATCCATAAAAATGCAAATAGTACAGCAATGGCATACCCGTAAAAAGATTATCAAAGTAGAAGTGATATGGCAATTCGCGCTTTTCCACTGGCAATTGATCGACCAACATAAGTAGTGGTGAAGCATTCCAGCCTACAACACCATACTCCTTTGGAATCCGGGGATTGCTGCCTTGGTAGATCTCAAAATTGATCAAGTAACCGGAGGGTGTATTTAGGCTCCACACTTTATATCCGAATCGAATGGGTTTGCCTTTTATGTATTGCTTACATCCATGGCGGCCATAGTATGGAATCATCGATTCATCATAACTTAAATTTTCTTCTGGGTGGAAGTTTCGCATAAACCGTTCAATAAGCCTATCTGTAAATGGACGTAACTTCCACATCCGGTCTGCACTATTGAACTGATTTGGTGAAGCAAAGTGTATCATTTTGTGTATCTGTTCAAATCTATCACGAGACATGGTGGACGCAATCTGCTTATTGTAGAAAGGGCGAGAGCTGCTCCAGTACAATCGAGTTGATGGAATCGGGCATAATCCCGATGTTATAAGTATACCCATGTACGCTTTGATATCCCCGACAGTTAAAGGTGATACTTTATGACTATTTTCAGGGTCTTGCTTGGTCTGATATTTGTTGGATTCTGTAACGATGAATTCGTACATTTCGTTGTCAAAATTTAGTTCAAATAATTCCACCGGTGATAAAGCAGCTACGTCGGTATAATTTCCTTCGGGGAATATGCTAAAAACAATTGGCGTCACATCGTTAGACTTCCATTGAAACCATAGTTTTCGAACCAGGCATACGTTTTGGAATGCGATAAGGTGGTTCAGCGGGATCATTCACTCTGTCTCCAGTACTAACACGGCATCATTTCAAAGGAGGCTCGAAAGAAGTGCTTGCAGACGCTTGACCGTGTGATGCTGAAGCGTCGAATAAATTTATGTCGAAGTCACTGAAAGTTGAATCCAAACGCTCGTCTCCGAAATGCTCTAGATTAGGGTTCTCTTGATCTGAATCATAATCGGGCGTATCTTGTCCCTTTTTGTGTCGACGGCGATTTACGATTTGGCAATTAGAAAACAATTGCGCTCGAGAAATATTGGCAATTATTCCACCGTCATCTTCATCAGCTGAATCTGCTCCGGACGAATCACTCTCATTTGGCGGCTCCACATACACATCCACATCCACTACCTCATCATCCTCCAAATTCGTATCCGATTGTTCTTCAAGCAGTAACATCACTTCTTCAACAGTCAGACCCCTAAAAAACACGAAAAAACAATGAAATCTGCGAAAAATTACAATTTATGTATAGTGAGATCTGCCGAAAGGTCCATATGGAGCCAAAAATCAAAACCTTCAATTCAAAGTACTCTCTTTGATACAATAAGGATTATTTTTGTAACAATATGTCTATAAATAGTTAGTAAATTTCATTCTTTACGGATCATAAACGGTTTTGGAAAAAAAAAATCAAATCTACACATAAGTTTATTGGATTACTTACTTCACTCGCTTTGACATTTTGAAAAATTTGCACTTTTTTTCAAACTCCGTTTATACACGTCTGTCCACGCCGGCACATGCAAACGAACTGAGCGCCTCTAAGACAAACGTGTTCGTACATGCTTGTAGACTACATAAAACTGAATTTCGCATCGCCATTTTAATATATCGGCATGATGTGACTAATTGAGGTCCAACACTTTTTCGAGGTCCATATGGCACCTTCGTCATGAATGGGTTAAATTAAACGATTTATAACACATTATATTAAAGACACTGCTGAAAACCAGCTACATTCCCGGAGAAATCCGGAATGTACAGCTGAGCAGTTGCCTTTTTGGCAATATGTATGTATTCTAAATGTTTGTATACTAACTATATGCAAACATGTAAAAATTATTGTCAAATAAACGTTTTTATTATTATTATATATACGCCTAAAAGGCTTTTACATAGAAGTGATACATGATGCAGTACAATAAGAGAATATGTATTATACAGGAGATATTGACAGAAAATAGATGTAATGCATAAAGAATGTAAAAAATACACACTTGTAAAATTGTAATTACAAGTATAATGAGAATAAATTAAAAAATATGAAGCAATATTAGTAAAACGTAAGAGTAACATAAAGTAAAAAAGAAATTATAACAACACTACATATAAAACAAATCATTAAAACTAATTTACCAAAGCTACTCTAATTTGTAGGATTCAACAAAGTGTTGGTGTAGATTATGCTTAATTCTATGTATGGAGTCAATAAATAAATCAATAACACCCCCATACTTGTTGCCCAGATCATGCATCCTATTGGTCAGTGAGTGTGTCTGATAGTTGGTATAAACTATTATGTTATATTTTGCCTTGTATTCCTAGTCGGCACATGTAGTTTAATAGTAGCAAGGATGGCAGGACTATCAATTAAGTTGTAAATGACTCTGTGTAACACAACTAGGTCTGAAATAATTCTCCTGTCAGACAGTGTTATTAGATGCAATTGATTCATCAAACTGACATAATTAATGTAATCAATAGGAATTCCGAACATAAAATTTACGTAGGTACTTAATAAATTTGTGCTGAACTCTTTCTATATTATTGGAGTGAACTTTATATAAAGGGGACCAAATAGGTGAATTATACTCCAATTGACTTCTGACTAATGAAATATAGAGGGTTCTCATACAATCTGTGGACTTAAAATCGGTTAAAGTTCTGCAAAGGAAGCCAAGCATCTTTAAAGCCTTATTAGTTATATAATTGATGTGTTCAATGAATGACTAGTTTTCAACGAATATTACACCCAAGTCACGAATATGTGATACTGGTAATAATTTTATATTATTTAATGTATATTCATGTAATATATTATAACGAGTTTAAGAAAATCGTATTACTTGACATTTCTGAATGTTCAAAAATAAAGCATTTTGTTCACACCATTGATGAAGTTGTTCTAAATTACTCTGTAAAATTTGACAATCGTATACATTTCGTATTCTTTTATATATTTTTAAGTCGTCAGCAAATAGCAGAACTTCTACATCATTAAATTGGTCAACAATGTCATTGATGAATAATAAGAAAAATATTGGGCCGAGGTGGGACCCTTGAGGAACCCCACTTGTGGCCTCGAATATATAAGATTGTACAGAATTAATCTTTACACTAAGCACCCTATGGCTAAGATAACTAACAATCCAACTCAATAAATTACCTTTGATGCCCAACAATCGAAGTTTATAAATAAGTATGTGATGTCGTTTCTTATCAAAAGCTTTACTAAAGTCAGTGAATATACTGTCCACTTGTTGTTTGAGACCCAGAGATTCAGATATGTAATTTTCATAAATCATTAAATTACTTAAGGTAGAGCGACCTGTGATGAAGCTATGTTGGTTAGGAACAATAATGTTGTTGATAGGTTTTACAATGATATCTAGGACTAATTTCTCGAAAACTTTCGGTAAAGCAGACATTATACAAATTGGTCTATAGTTTGATATATCGCTTTTATCTCCTTTTTTATGAATAGGGGTTAAATAACTCTTTTTCCACTGAGCTGGAAAAGAACCAGAACTTAACCCTAGAAGCCTTATCTACGCCTGCGAGGCGTACACACAATCTTAAATTCTATTTCTATTTCTAACGGTTGAAGTTAGCGCCTCGTGCTCTTTAACCAACCTAGTGGCCAACAGGAGCTCGCCGATGGTACCTGCATCACTAAGGTAAGTCCAGCCATATTTGAGTTTTTGAGGTATAGTACGCCTGCGAGACGTATGTTTAGGCTTTGTGTAACTTTTAACTAAGATTATATGTTTTTAATTTCGTTAATTTTTCATCCATTTTATGTTTATTTTGGCATTGTTTCAGATACCAATATGTCATGGTCTAATATATTAAACAGTAACGATATTTTGAAAATCTTAGACTAAGAAAATAGACTTTCTCTGGGAGAATCAGCTCCTGAAGACGAGGACGACATTCAAAGCGAAGATGAGAATAACTTTGTAACTGAAGAGGCTTTCCCTTTGCAAGAATCTGCTCCCACTGAAGAAGCAGACTCAAAATTTCAAAAGCTGACCTAGCATTTGATGCTGATCATGCTTTGCAATCTGCCAAATCAGGGCGAAATTATCGTGTTCCTGGAAATACTGTTCGCGGTAAGAATGGACGCGGGATGTTTGGTCAACAAATAGGGGTCAATCATCTCACAGAACTTCAGCTATGAATGAAGTCCGCACTTCTCGAGGACCAGCTCAAATTACAAATTAAATCTAATGGGCACTTTTCGATCAAATTAGCAGGAAATTCACGAAAAATTGAAGAACTCGAGATCTTGACCTGTTGGCAATTCTACGTTTTGTTTTTAAGCCCTCTGACACTTCTATCGTACAAACCATCTGCAAATATGGTTTAACTTTTATCTTGTGATGAAAATGCAATAATTAATAATTCAAGTGGCAAACCATTCATTTCTAGAACCAAACAAAAGGAGGAGTAGATAAATTTGAGCAAATGTGCTCCTCAATGTGGTGCAGCCGCAAAACTAATAGATGGTCAATGACTGTATTCTATGTCATCTTGAACATGGCTTTTGTCAATTCTGCTGTAATTTATGGTCACAAAATGATCAAATAAACCATCAAACAAAATAAAGTTCATTAAACAACTCATCACAGATTCGGTTAAGCCTTGGATGGAGATGAGACTTGAAACTCCGAATTATATTGACAAAAAGACAAAATTTAAGCCAAATTATCGCAAAACCTACTCATTCAGGTAAAAACCTTCAGGCACAAGAACCAAAGCCTAAATTAACATAAATACTGAGCTTTTTGCTGCTAAAAAAAAATAGAATGTCCAAATTAGTGTGCTGTAAGTGCAAAAAGTCAGTATTTTCTGAGTACAAAGTTAATGTCTGCGTAGATTGCTCTAAAATTAAAGCTAGTAATTAAAAGCATGATTACTTTTAACGTTTGCCCTGTGAATAAGAAATTAATGTTAAATAAATGTAAGTTTATTTAGAAAAAAACATATGTTCAAGATGATTTTTAACCCTAGAATGCTAAACATCGCCTGTGAGGCGAAGCAATTTTTTTTTGGAGTGATATCTCCTGATCGCTCACTCGTATCAAAGCATGCGCTCGCGCCAACTCAGTTGAGTGTTGTACGAGCTAGCGCACAGACGTTTTTTGGATTTGCTCGGCTGCGTTGTTGAGATACAGACACGTGTGGCGCCTGTGAGGCGAAGTTTAGCATTAAAGGTAATTTTTTTGTACATATATGTTTGTGGTTTTTTTTTTATTTTTTGCTAAAAATTAAAGTTTGAGTATAATTTTTATAGTTTTATGAAATGGCAACGTCTGAAGCGCAGCTACTTAAATGGCTGGAGGAAATATCGGTAGATGGAAGTGAAGAGGACGACGATTTAGGAGCGGATTTTGATTCAGATGACAGTGTGGATGACCCCAATTACGTCACTGAGTTAGACGATGACTTGCAGAATATTCATGTATCAAATCAAATTCATGTCGATGTACAATCCACACCGACTCATGTTCAGGAAGCTTTAGCCACGGCGCAAAATAGGGAGCAGCCGGCTTGTGAGAATCGGATAATTACGCCATCGGCATCGATTATGAGGGGAAAGAACAAATATATTTGGTCCTCAGAACCTTCTTCGTCACAACAAAAATCGAACAGAACTCCTTCGAGAAACATAGTCCATATTGTGCCAGGCCCAAAAGAAGGCGCCAAGGGCATTGTTGATCCCATGAAATGTTTTGAACTGTTTTTTACTTCGGAGTTGATGGACGAAGTACTTTTGCGGACTAATGAATATATTATACAAACAGCTACCAAGTATAAAATTCAGAATACTACTACATCACAGGTCAGAATAGAAGAGCTTCGTGCGCTTCTTGGCATATTTATCTTGAGCGGAGCGTTGAAAAATAATCACTTGACAACAAATGAGCTGTTTGATCCTACGATTTGTGGATCCCAAAATTTAGCTGCAATGAGCTGTGAACGGTTTGAGTTCCTTGTAAAGTGTCTGCGTTTCGATGATCGTAACACTCGAGACGACAGAAAAAAAACTGATAAGTTTGCGCCTATCCGAAATATTTGGGAAATTTTTATCAAGCAATGTAGAGATCTGTATAAACCAAGCTCATACGTGACAATAGATGAACAACTTTTGGCATTCAGGGGACGATGTCCATTCCGTATGTATATTCCTAATAAGCCGGCCAAATACGGAATAAAGATTGTTTTAGTGTGCGATGTTAGATCAAAATATATGTTTGATGCCTCACCGTATTTGGGAAAAAACCTCGGTACAGCTATAAACGAACCATTAGGCTCTTACTATTGTAAGCTGCTTACAAAGACTATACATGGCACAAATCGTAATTTAACTGCCGATAACTGGTTTACTTCTATACCGCTAGCTGAGCAATTGCTTCGACCACCATACAACCTTACTCTTATTGGAACAATTCGAAATAATAAGCAAGAAATTCCACCAGAGTTCAAACATAATTCATCACGCCCTGTTGGGACATCTCTTTTTGGATTCCACGAAAAGCTCACTCTTGTTAGCTACAAGCCAAAACCTCAAAAGACCGTTCTTTTGCTCTCTACGATGCACGACAAGCCTTCTGTTGACTCCGTTTCCGGTGAGCCGACAATAATTCATTCTTATAACGAAACAAAAGGTGCTGTGGATACTTTTGACCAGATGTGTGGTCACTCAAGCTGTAGCCGTAAAACTAGGCGTTGGCCACTTTGCATGTTCTATGGAATGTTGAATATGGCTCTACTCAATAGCTTTGTAATTTATGTATCCAATTGCGAAGCTTTGAAAATAAAGCCAATGTCAAGAAGAGAATTTCTCAAGATATTAAGCAAGAACCTATGCAGCGACTGGTGCGCCATCCGTTTGGAAGAAAGGCCACGTATGCAGAAAAGAGTCCGTTCTGCAATTCATGACGTGGTTGGTCATAATACTGACACTGATTCAGATGAACCATGCATAAAAAAGGGAAAAAGATCAATGTGTGACTTCTGCCCCCCGAAATTGAGGCGTATGAGTATTTATTTCTGCGCAAAATGCAAGTTAACATACTGCTTAGAACACCGGTCTCCAAACTGTTGCAAATGCGACAAAAAAAAGTAGGTGGAAAAAACCGAAACTTTATTTTGGTCTCAATGAATATTTTTAAGTTGTAAGCTGTGAAATATATTTTTATAGACTTAGTACATCTCAGGTCTATAAGACCCAGAAGTTTTTTTTTTATTTCCAATTGTGAATTTTTTTGATTTTTTTTTTTTTGTAAAAGATCTCTGTATACCACGAAACAAAATATATGATCTTAAAATAAGCTTTTAATATATTTAATGTATTTAAAAAATGAATTGTGTTATTTTTTTTTTGTTACCCAATATGTAATAAAAGTGTTTTTGTTTTTGTTTTAATATGTTGTATTTTTTTTAAGTAAAATATGGTTTTTTTTTATAAAAGTCGCCTCACAGGCGAAGTTTAGCATTAATGGGCTAAAAAATATGTTTAGTATTCTAGGGTTAAGAAGATGTTTTTTATTTTGAATATAAGCATAATTATTTGATTCGTTGTATTAAATACCTGTGATAGTAGTTTTCATTGATAAAACTGTGTTTTATTTTCAGTTTTTATACCAACCTTAACTTTCCATCAAAGAATAGGGCACAAGTAAGTATATTTTGGCCTACAGGCTGTCATTTACATGTGCACGCCTCTGAGACGTATGTTAAGGCTTTGTGTACCTTTAAAATAGATTCGGCTTCTAGGGTTAAAGAATTGTTAAAACGGTAAAATTATTCATAACATCTGGGTTTGTATTTACAAAATTTGAGAGTGTGTCCGATTAGAGCAGCTTTAGGCAGACTGATGGAACCTAAGCGCAAGCCAATTACTAAGTTTAGTGGTCGCGCTTTCGGAGTATCAGGGCCGAAGGCTTGGAATAAACTCCCTCCGGAACTAAGATCCATAACAAGTCCAACAGAAGTCAGGTCTTAACTAAAAACTTACCTTTTTAAGCTATCATACGCTTAAATTAAATATTCCATTCCTGAGAGAAAGTCCAATTAGGTATGTCCTAAAATCCTGTATCTAAATTTCGTTAATAAACAATTAGTTAATGTTAATTAAGTGTAAATCTCAAGGGACATACCAGGTAAGTATGTGGTGTATATAATCTCCATATATATAGTTAGTAATAACATAGATCAATGAAATTTTAAATGTATTTTTACAGCGCCCTTGAGGGGATTTTGCAAAAAAAAGGGGCTTTACAAATCATCCGAATATAATAATAAATATTAGAAATTTGTTGGCCAATTTGACAATCAATTATTTTATTAAATTTATATTTTTGCATCTTCTCGTATGTGAATCACGTTTTCTATTGTTATGTTGATATTCATACCCGCGAATTTCACATGGTTATTATTCTAAAATGTAATTATTAATTTTCGCATAAATTAATATTAACGTAAAATAAAAATATTAAACAGCACTGTATTTTTAATTTTCAATTAATTTTCGCGTAAATTAATATTAACGTAAAAAAATATATTAAACAGCACTTTATTTCAAAGTCTTAAAGGCTAAAAGTTGTTTTGTTTACGGTCATTATGTTGAATGAAATGTTTGTTTTTTTTCGAAATGCGTAATAAAACAATAGTTGTTTTATTACGCATTTAATTTTTTTTATTACAGTGACCGGTCAAACATGTTCAAGCAACATCGCACTTCCGAAAGTCGGTCTCTCACCAAGGAAGAACTGAGAGCATCAATATTTATATATATAATCATGAATAGCATAGCTTTCTCTTTATGGATACGCTGTGAAAATACCTACTCTCGGAAGAAGTCCCTTGATATAGGGCAAAACAGATAGCTGCAGGGACAATTGTAACAAATCCGTATATGTCTCCGGTAACTAGCTAAGGATAGTATTGAATTTTTAAATAAATTTCTGTTATATACATTACCTCTTCGGTCGTGTACTTTCTCCACTCTGCATTCTCACCAAATCGGGTCACTTAAGTTGAGACGAGGGTGGTAAATTTAGTTACAAAGATATGTAAGTTATTTATGCAATAGGGTTTTAATTCGGTTTGGCCAAGTTTTAACACATACTCTTAATTATACTTAGATCTACTTATTTCTAAATCTCAACTAGTTTTCATTTGGTTTGGGTTGCTTCTAAATTGTTCACATCGTCACTGTCAATTAAACGCAAGATATTAGTAATAAATTAAAAATAATAATCATATTTGAATGATTTCTACAGCGCCGTTTTTGTGCAAAATCACTTCAAGGGCAATATTGTTCACCGTGTTGTCATTGAGTTAGTAAGGCCGAAGTTCAGTTCAGCAGCTCAGGGCCTCCTAGCCGAGACTCCAGCAAAGTCTCCCACCAGCGCCATCGCCTTTGTACTATGCACTTTGGCCATTGGCCGTGTCAGGTCACCGCACTTCTTCGGCTCATGCTCAGCTTTGCGTCGCCGAACGGAGTAACATATCTCGAACTCAACTGATAATTCTTCATCCACCCCCCAGCATCATGCCGCCGGGCAGGGAACGCGTAATTGGTTTAAAAATTACTTTGATGAGATTGATTTGTTACAATATCTGTAATCAGAAATGTTGCTATCGGAGTGTAAAGAATTTGTCGTAGTTGCTTTGGTAAGAAAATCATAAAGTTATCAAAATTTACCAGTCATACCTATACTATTTGGTTTGACGACCCGTTTTCCCAATCACAAGTTTTTAATCATTTATACCTATAACATGTCCAAAATTGAATGGAATAATCTACAAACTTTAACTAACAGAGACCGAAGTTCACTCGCCTTACTTAACTTGATATCTTTTGCTCAATTTAACCAGTTACAGTTGACCGGTCGGTGGCCGAGTTAACATCGCGCTTGGGTCCCACTCAGGCGTAGTGTGTTCAATTCCTCGGCTGGCTAAGTCCTCCATCACAACACAAGCAACATTTTCAGCTTACTGTGGTGGTATTTGGAGATTTTCAAATATTGTCAGGTTATTCGTAACCAGGGAATGTTTGTCTTTCCTTTAAAAAAAATATGGATTCTTTTTTAACCTCGTTCTCTGTAACACTCTAGCTTATTTATCGCTTGGCGATTAAACATTTAGTTAAAAAACCGAATTTATAATAATGCACCTTCTCGAACAATAAAATTGTATCAGCAGAATACGCAGATTTAAACGAGCGAAAGAAATCGACGGGTCAATCGTGAGCAGCGGATGTTAATGCAGCGTTAAAATCGTTTTTTTTTATAATTGAACTTATCTAGGAGTAAAAATATTTAAATTAAAATTTTAAAAACTAAGTTATTTCTTCAAAACCATAAAAATGACCTCACTAAAAAGAACTTAAAAAAATCTTCATAGCCCTTTGCCAATCGCTCTTAAAATACGGAATTATCAGATGGGGCAGTGCAAATGACAATATCTTAAAGACAACTTATTAAAACTAAAAAGCCACTATAAAAATTATTCTGGAAGTTCCCGTAAGAAAAAGCATTAGTTTCGCATTCAATTGTACTAAATTGTATAAAATAATAACGCTCTCATTGAACTGAAGGAAATCATAATATAAATAGACGAGAGAGAAGATTAACAGTTGCACTCAGAACATGAAAAAGGTTTTTTACCACTGTGTTGTAGCATGTGTCTTATCAGGTGCGACATTCAATAACATGAATAGTTGTACTCGGAACACGAAAAAGGTTTTTCTCTTGTGGGTCAGCATGTGGCTCGTGAGACGGTCCTTTGGAGAAAATAAATTTTTGAAAAAAGAACACGAAAAAGGTTTTTGTCCACTGTGAATCAGCTTGTGTTTCTTGAAATATTATTTTTGTGAAAATGAATAGTTCCACTCAGAACATTAAAAAAGGTTTCTATCCTGTGTGAGTCAGCATGTGGCTTGTCAGACTGTCCTTTCTAGAAAACGATTTGTTGCACAAAGAACATGTTAAGGGTTTTTCTCCACTATGATTAAGTATGTGTCTGTGTACAGAAAGAACATGAAAAAGGTTTTTCATTACTGTGAATCAGCGTGTGTTTCTTCAAATGTCCTTTTTGAGAACTTGAATAGTTGCACTCGGAACACGAATAAGGATTTTCTCCAGTGTGAGTCAGCATATGACTCGTCATACTGCTCTTTCGAGATCATGAATAGTTACACTCGGAACATGAAAAAGGTTTTTCTCCACTATGAGTGCGCATATGTTTAGTCAGGTTTCCTTTTTCAGAACATGAATAGTTGCACTCGGAACATGAAAAAGGTTATTCTCCACAATGAGTGCGCATATGTTTAGTCAGGTTTCCTTTTTCAGAACATGAATAGTTGCACTCGGAACATGAAAAAGGTTTTTCTTTAGTGTGAGTCAGCATATGTCTCGTCAAAGTGCTCTTTTGAGAAAATGAATTGGTACAGAAAGAACATGAAAAAGGTTTTTCATTACTGTGAATCAGCGTGTGAGTCTTCAAATGTCCTTTTTGAGAACTTGAATAGTTGCACTCGGAACATGAAAAAGGTTTTTCTCCACTATGAGTGCGCATATGTTTAGTCAGGTTTCCTTTTAAAGAACATGAATAGTTGCACTCGGAACATGAAAAAGGTTTTTCTCCACTATGAGTGCGCATATGTGTAGTCAGGTTTCCTTTTGCAGAACATGAATACTTGCACGCGGAACATGAAAAAGGTTTTTCTCCACTGTGAGTCACCACGTGTCTCTTCAAACTTGCCTTTCGAGAACATGAATAACTGCAGTCGGGACACGAAAAAAGTTTTTCTCCACTGTGAGTCACCATGTGACTCTTCAAACTTGCCATTCGAGAACATGAATAACTGCAGTCGGGACATGAAAAAAGTTTTTCTCCACTGTGAGTCACCATGTGACTCTTCAAACTTACCTCTCGAGAACATGAATAACTGCAGTCGGAACATGAAAAAGGTTTTACTCCACTGTGAGTCACCATGTGACTCTTCAAACTTCCCTCTCGAGAACATGAATAACTGCAGTTGAAACATGAAAAAGGTTTTACTCCACTGTGAGTCACCATGTGACTCTTCAAACTTTCCTTTCGAGAACATGAATAACTGCAGTCGGAACATGAACAAGATTTTTCTCCACTGTGAGTCACCATGTGTCGTTTCATATATCCCTTGAGAGAACTTGTATAATTGCAATGAGAAAATGAAAAGGGTTTTTCTTCATTGTGAGTCAGCATATGTGTCGTCAAATTTCTCTTCCGAGAACATGAATAACTGCAGTCGGAACATGAAAAAGATTTTTCTCCAGTATGGATACGCAAGTGATGTTCTAACTTTGACTTATAAAAGCAGGAGTAGTTACAATAGGTACAAGATAATCGTTTTTCCACATGATGCGTCTTGAGATCTGTTGATAAGTCTGAAAAAAAGTACGAATCAAACTTAACAAGTGCAACAGATTAATAGAACTATTAAAAGAACATGAAATAAAAGAGTACGAATTTTTTATTTCTAACGGACAACATTAATTTTACCTGTTGTCTGGGAACTTCTTTGAAAGCGATCTAAGCATTCCTTTTTGACATCCGGAAGGTCAATGTCAATTTCCGTATAAGTAATTATCCCTCCGTCTTCTTCTAGGGATCCTGGTTCTGCGTTGATGGGTACAGTCTCCACATTAGTGTTACCTGGAGAAAAGAAAAACTGCATATTTTTTTATAGTATGATATAAGTTGATATGCTTAGACGAACGTGAGGTTCGAGTATCTGAATACTCGCAGGAAGGTTTACCACATTAAATTTATTATTATATCCTGATGAAGCTTGGTCTAAGCGAAACCGGTCGATGTGTAAAATGATAAATATTCGTGGTTAAATACAAAGTGTTTGTTTTATTTTAAAAAACAAAAATAATGTTTTTGCGGAGGGATGAAAAATTCTAAGAGACCAGGCGTGAATCAAATTTGTGTGACTGATTTTTGAAAACATGCGAAACTATTTAGCCCTGTATTTGCACATTTCATAAACTAATAATTGATTCAAGCCACATTTCTGAAGAACTATAATACAGTGTTGTGAGATTTATTTTCAAAACAGAGAATTATTCCATAAGGGCTTAAAATGTTGGGATTTATAACTAGGCTAACCAGAAATTCAAACAATATAAAGTGTATTAAACTGTTATATTTTGCCTACGTTAGAAGACAACTTGAGTACAATTCTGGAACCCACATTATAATATAAATGTACAAGCTGTTGAAAGAATACAAAACAAATTCTTACGTTTTTTAAATTTTAAAATGGGTATTCTAGCAATTATGATGGACTACAACACTCTGTTAAATTATATGAATATGCTCAAATTGTCAGACAGAAAAATTTTTACTGACTTGGTATTTCTATATAAAATTCTAAGTGATTTAGTTGATAGTCCGGTATTGCTAGAATTGATAAGCTTTGGGATTCCGCAACGTAATACTAGAAGTCAGGATTCAATTCTGTTACCATATGTATTCTTTTTTGTTCAGAATACTAATGGAGGGAAACAATTATACTAAGTCAGTGGACATCTTCAATTTATCTTTAAACAAATATAAAATGTTGTTAATGAAGCAATTCAGTTATGTAAAATAAATAATGTATATTTCTCAATATTCTCATTTAAAAGCCCCGAAAAAGGGCGTTAATAAATAAACAATAAAAAGCAGAGGCCAATTTCCAATATACATGAACCAATAAATAAAGATAAGTAAATTTAAATAATTAAGGTATTATCGATGATATCGGTGAGAATTGAAAATTAAATGTGATAAATTACTCGAAAACTTATATAATTTTCTATAATAGGTATTCAAGAATACAAAGATAGTCTAACGAACTGCTTAAGGTGAAGCTAAAAGTGAAAGCAATATTAAGATTAATCTTTTCTACGAATAGGTATAGGTTATCAATACCAAAAATATATCATGGATACATTTAAGCGTGTTCTATCACTTGGCTTGATCGGAATTAAAATAAAATTATTAATTACGTCATGAAAAATATGAGCGCAAACAACTAAATAGATTTCTTTTTCAAGAGTTTACTATGAACTCGTATAAGAAACAACCTTTTAAAAATAATGTTATATGGCTATGTTTATTTGCTACCACTTGACATGATTTACTTTTTTTCCGTTTTCATTAAATTATTCACAAAAAATTAAAATCCATTTTGGCGCTTACGTAATATTTTTTTTTAGTGAAACATTTTATTGAATTCTATGATTTCTTCAGAAGCCCGCGAAGAGCGGCACCGAACAGACGTCAGATCTGTGCCAGTATTTGTAACGGTTTCTTTTCTGGTGACATAATTTTAGCTAGGGGAATTTTTAGTTCTCAAACCGTGGGGGAAATTTTGTGTTTTTTTCAGATTTTATTATTTTTCGTGACCAAAATATTATACCTTTTCAAGACATCTATTTGAAATTCACTTTCGTTTTCTTGAAAGTATGTATGAACTACCTGACATCCAATCGAGCTGAAACTCGGCAGATACACTCGTTGTCGATGATAATGCATTGAAGTGGACATATACGCATTTATCTGAAATTAAATGACATTACAACAGTTAATATACTCAATAAATGTTGGTCATACCAAATTGGGATTTGGCTCATTTATTAGCATGGTTGACCCCAGTCCCTGGGAAGGAAGATTTATTATTAAGTAAAATCTAGATGTATATTTATTAATAAAAACAGATATTTTTATAGCAAAAAAACTTCGTTTTTTACAGATTCATTTTTTAAATCTATTAATACTACTTGTTAATTGATGTTTTTATTGATGAGTGT
This sequence comes from Hesperophylax magnus, assembly GCA_026573805.1. Classification (NCBI taxonomy): domain Eukaryota; kingdom Metazoa; phylum Arthropoda; class Insecta; order Trichoptera; family Limnephilidae; genus Hesperophylax; species Hesperophylax magnus. The sequence goes on along the minus strand of JAIUSX010000179.1, from coordinate 3,640,829 downwards.
TTACCAGAGTTAATGATTTATTTCTCGTGTAAAAATGCGTTCCGTTTGTATTAAGAATTACTAATGATGAGTTTTTATAGGTCCATAATTGAAAATGGGGAGTAAAAACAAAAACTAATATCCAAATGTAAGCAAGCTAGGAAAACGAAAAAATATTCTCAGGAAATGTGGACTCGCGTTATAACAGTACAATAGGTGGGTAATCCAATGTACGGTTTTGTTTAGTTTTATTTAATTAGACGAAATTTAGCTAGCAAAATTTGTTTATATATTGTTATTGCGACCGCACTACTAAGTTCAAGATAAAAAAATTCTATAAATCATAATAAATTCCAAGAAAGTTTAAAACACTATACGTACCTATCTCCGTTTCATTTTCAACCTAATTTTGGTTAATAAGTTCAACATTGGTAAAAAAACATTGAAAAATACTGCTCTACTAAAGTTTTTTAGTAATTTTTTTATAAAGTTGCACTGAAATTCACGAAAAACCAAACCTAGTCGTGCAATTAACTTGTTTGAATTTTATATCGGTACCTATTGGAGATAGAAGGAAAACTGTGAATTGAATTTTTATCAGAGAAGAGTGTGAGAGTTCATTTAAAATATAGTTTTTCCTGAATTTAAATTATTTATATTAATTTGTGTCGATCCACAAATTGATAGATTGAATGAAGAATTATTAGTTCATATGAGATGGTTGAGAGTTGTTCCTCGATAATTTCTAATACTGAGATTTGTTTGCTTTAATTGTTAATTGAAATTGCATTTAAAAATGATATTATAATGATATAAGTACGCAAATTTGGTAAAGTGCATATAAGTTTTAAAGGTATAGGTTTTGGATGTTAGTTTATAAGTAATGTTAGTGAGATTTTCAAACATTTTCAGGTTATTTGTAAGCCGGGAATGTTTGCCTTTCTTTAAAAAAATAATACTATTAACACTTCCTCACTTTAAACTACATAGAATACTCGAATCGGTCTCGAATTGGTTTTTGTGCTTGGAGTGTATTATTAAACATAATTAATATATATAATTTTAATAACGCTCTTGTTATTTATAATGATTATTCATATAAACAAAAAACATTGAATTACAGCATTTAAAAATAAAAATTAAACTGTGTAATTATATTAATCGTTAATCTTTAAAGTTAAAGAATTCTTGGCAGTTGAAAGTCAGCGCGTTTACGACTGCTGTTCTCACAAAAACTCCGCTTGTATGCGTCCACCAGTTGAAAAGGGTTTTAGCAAGCGTGCGGAAGCGTCAACGGAACAAGATCTTTCCGGGCGCTTCCTACCTATTGCAGGTTCGCAGCGCACGGCAAATGTATTATTTAACAATTCCTTGCTTCGCGCCGACATGACATACAATCTGAGTTTCGTTATTATTATTATGGAAAGGGTAAGAAGAGAAATACTTTTGGCTCTCATATTCCTCTTATACAAGCAAACGCTGTAGAACAACTGAAATTATTAATGTCAACCAGACAAAATGGATATGACATTCAGTTTTGGAAGAAAGGTTATTTTTACCGGTTTCTACTTTGTGTTTGCATTATTTATTTTATTCAAAGACAAGTAACTTTTTTTTCAATATTTTATATATATATATATATATATGCGTGTAGCAGTTACGTCACCGCTCCTAGGGTCATCATATCATAACCAGACTGCACGAGTTAAAAAGCTGAATCAGACTTACGAAACTTCAATTAAAATATCGGTACTGCGATACGCAAAACTGCTGATAAGAGAATGTTTGCATACAGGGTGATGCAAATGCTCATACAATGAACCGAGTTAGCGATCCTGCGGGTTCGAAGTCCAGACGCTACTCCAACCCGTGGCAGACAAGAACAAAAGAATCAGCAGCTCAATCAGCAAAGAATCGGCCATTATGGCCGATTTCCCCGCGTCACGCTTCGATCTTTCTTCACCACATCGCTACACACTTCACCCTACCTTGCGCGGACTACAACCATGGACTCTTTGGGAGCTGGCCCAGGCTATCATTCCTGGCCAGCGCTAACCTCACGCGCCTAGACCCTGCGACCAGCTCATCGCCGTCTGCGCCTCGGCTCCGCGACCATCGTCGCCAGCCTGTACCTCCCGCTCATCTGCCGACAAGGTCCATCGCACCTTCGGCTACCTCGTTTACGCTAAAGTACCCGGAAGACTCCTCGACTTCACCAGTGCTGAATAAGCCCACGAGTCCGATCTCTATCAACGCGGTGTCGACCCACTGACCCGCATCTCGACCATTCTACCGCAGTCATCGCCGTCTACGCCTGGTGTCATCATCATCATCGATCCAGAGCCATCTTCCAACTGCGTAACTCAACTGATTTGTTATACTGACGCACAATAAACGCTGTGGCAACAACAACATAATATTTTACTGTCTCACTACCAATTCCCATATATGTAAACAACCTACGTGCTTCGTAGGCGATTTAATAGGTCATCATTAATCTCTGAATGCTTACTGAAATAGTTAATTTAAGCCTCTGGTTTACAGACAAAATATTATAAAATTTTTGAGGTAAATAATCATAAATTATATGATAAGTTGTTTCGACGATATAGAAGTTCTGCTCTTTGCTGGTGATATCAAATTAAACTTATAAACATCCAATATTAGCGACTACCTAATTTTACAGTAAAATATGGAAGAATTACCCAATTGTTGTATCGCTAACAACTTATCCCTCAACGTCGATAAATGTAAGACACTAATATTTTGTCGGGTCAAGACCCCATTATCATTTCACCACGTAATCGCTGTCGCCGTCTCGGCAGCAATTTTTGAACAAATGTTTTTACAGAATATTTTATTGGTATGCAAAGTCCTTGTTTACGTATTTAATTTAGTCATTGGGTGACGCCATGAACAAGTAAGCGTCCTGTCCGCGAAACATTCTAAAATATTTGATCATTCAACATTTTCGTACTTTTACAACTTACTGGTTGTCGGAGAATACTGCAAGCATTCCCTCTTTACATCCTGGTGGTCGAAATCTATAACCGTATACGGCATTTCACTTCCATCCTCTTCCTGGGTCCCTGGTTCCACTTTGATGGAAGCGCTCTCTGAGTCGGGAAGATCCATGGTCTTCTGTGATAACGTTCTGTTATATAACAGACATTGAACCCAGTTCAATATACATATGCACTGAAACATTTGATAAATTTGTCAGTTGACTTCGTTTTGAGGGAACCTTTTATTTGTAACATAATATTTCAAGTCTTGACGTTTTTTTTACCTTGTTACTTTATTAGGATACTGTAGCAAGTAAATAATTAGTATCATTGGATTGGTTAAAAAGATTAATTAGAATTACACTCACAATTTATTATTACATATTTAATTACTTCGTAGTAAGATATTCACAAAATTAAAATTTAATTAATAAGGGATTTTGTATCGCCTTTTAATTCATGTAAACTGCTTTTTAGTAACCTAGGTGCATACCTGTAGTAAAAAATTGTCTGAAACAGCGTGAAAGAAAACGGTTTTCGCGTTCAAAAATCGCCGCAGGTTCCACAGAAATAATCTAACTAATACCAAGTATTTTATTAATAAAAAGTGAATATAATACGTGTCCTTATGTTTTGTATATTTACTAATGATCTTTCTACTCCCTCTATTGATAAGTGACACGGGCTGTAAGTCTACAATGAAGAAACAAAAATGTTCTATCGTCCGTCGCGTTGAAAAAACAACTGTTGAATGTAGAAAAGTAGAAGAACCAACTTCAATTAAACATGTTAATAAAAACGTCGCAATAAAGAAATTAGGTTTAATGAAATAACCACCCTTTATACGTCATTACTATATAAAAGAAGCGAAACAAAACTTTTTATGTGGCCTGTTAGCAAGTGAAACGTCAGATTGATACTGGATATAACCATAGACAATTTTCTTTTTTTATGTGAGTTAATGACAGTACTTATTTAATATTGCATGCAAACAAAAATGTTAAATTTTTAATTCAAACGTTGCTTTTGTATGACAAAGATAAAAATTTAAAAATTATTTGACGGTGCGTTGTTTTTGTATTCAAAAGTTGTGTTTTATACAATCTCAAGGCCTACTAGAGTTATAAGCTTCTGCGCTTGACGGATTTTGAGGTGTCAAGTGATCAAATCAGTGCCGTTCCATAATAGCGCAATGACGGTTTGCAAATCGCGGCGATTGTTATTGATCCTCGCTGTCACTGCTGATTTGTATGTTGTTTTACCGAAAGCGCTTTCGTAAAAAGAGCGATTAGTTTATTAACAGTGGAGTTTAGTTGTTCTTCGTAATAAGGCCGTTGCGAGCCTCGCCCTCTGCTGTAGTCAACCTTGCATTTTGACGCATGAAATCTTTTTTTTATTGTTTTATTGTTGTTGCTACATTATTTTACAATATTTATATTCTAATTCAGTAATGTTGGCCTCACTGGGTTGTTTACCCGTGCTGAGGCCCCCATTTTATAATATAAGAATTTATACATTTAAAAATAAAACAACATTAAAATAAAGATAAATTTTAACTAAAAATAAAGATTACAAATTAAAATATAATTATCACACTAAAAGAAAAATATTAAAAGAGAATGGAAATCGGCATTTATTATTATTTATGTGTTTGTGTGTGTTGCGTGTTTTATATATTTTTTTGTGTTGCGTGTTTATGTTTTATTCTTTTATGTTATAGAATTTTGGTAATATTGTCTTTTTTGTTCTTTAATCCATTTTTTTACTTTGAATGTGAAACATCTCGTGGGTATTTTGCGAAAAAGCACTAAGTCAAAATTTTGCTGATTTGACTTAATGATGCAGTTATATCATTCGGTGGCCAATCTTTAGTCTACGATGACGCTATATGTTATACCTATCATACTTTATGAGATAATATCTGAACTAAGTCAGTTATGCACAAATCTTTTCAGCGAATGAGCACTAAGGGACTTAGTGCATATTTCTTGGCTACTTTGATAAATTGTACCGTGTGAAACAGCACTAAGTCAGACTTGATGCAATTTCGTTGAAAGATTTTTGGTTTATCTGTGGTTATCTATGGTATTCAAAATCTGACAGTTGTGTTTGAAGTAAGTTTTTCGCTGACTAAATTGAATTTTTATTGACAAAAATGTTGTCAAGAGCGGCAAAAATATTAAAAATGGCTAGAAAACAAAATGAAAATGATTTCTTGGCAGTTGACGGTAAGTTTCTCTTATATGTTATCATTGTATTGTGATTGTTTGAAAACATAACCTAAATTAATTTATTCTATTCTATTATTCTATTTATTCTTCTTTATTATTAAATGTCACGTGTTTTAGTACCTACAATAACAACAATAATTATTTTTTATTATTTATTAAAACAATAATTATTATTCTGTGTCGCAGTGGATAAAAGAAATAAATTGATTTAATAAATCATTAAAATGGATTCCACCGTGAATTGAGAGTTTCAAAAATATAAATATTACACCGTGTGTATTTTTATCTTGATAATACAAAAAAAACAGTAGGCAGAAAACATTCTGTTAATCTGCCGTTAAAATATAGCAAACTTTTGAAAGTTTAACACAAAAATTGAATGATTCATTTATTTATAGAAATTTTTGTATTTACTCGTATCTTGGTACTTAGGCTAGCTTTACACATGTAAATTTTTCCGTAAGTAAGCGACTTCTAGCCAATGGGCTCAATGGATTTTGAAAATCAAAGGTTCTCATTGGCCAGAAGTCGCTTACTTACGAAAAAACTTACAAGTGTAAAGCTAGCCTTAGAAATCCCGATGAGTTATATTGAAAAAACTGATTTTGCGACGAGAGGGATTTAAAAATTTGAAGTGAGGGTTTTATATATTTTTAGAGAAATCAATATTATTAATTTCACGTGCACAAAAATGAAAAAAAGTAATAATTTCATTTCTCATTCTACTTAAACCCAGTACATCGGCAGGATTATCAGAATATGAAGAATTGCCAAAAGACGAAAGTTTGCTGGATGAAAATCAAATGGCGAATGTTGCTAATATGGAATATTTCATCGATTTTAGTGACGACGATATTGTTGCTGATAAAGATTACATTCCAAGTCCTTCTGGTTCGACGACATCATTAACTGAAATAGTGGAAGACGATTCTCGTGTTGACATCTCTCAACTTGACATACTGCCTATTACTACTACGACAAATGCTATCGAAAATAGTCCGAAAGTTCTTTCACGTTGGCGTAAATCAAACCCAGAAATGTGGAAAGTAAATGTCGAGAAGAAAAAACGAAATGATTGCCTGCCATATTTAGGAAAGAAAAATATTTTAAAACCAGCAAAGCTTCCAAAACCAGTCGATTGTGCAAAAAAATGCCGCTTTCACTGCACTGATGTCTTTTCGGAAAATGAGCGTCTTGAGTTATGCAAGCTATACTGGGGCATTCCATCTTACGAAAGAAAGAAAGAATTTATTTTACGAAATGTTTCAAGTGAACCACCAAAATATCGTAGATTACGAAAAGAAAACGGAAAGATCCGATCAAATTCTAAATATTATTCCATTAATAGAAATGGAGAAACTATTAAAGTTTGTTGTAATTTTTTCTTGAAAACTCTAAATATATCAAACCGTTCTGTAATTATGGCTTTCAAAAATAAAGATATTCATGGAAATTTCGTGAATCCTAGAAAAAAACATACTCCACACAACAAAACAAGTAATGAAGACATCGAAAGGGTGAAAGCTCATATCGACAGCTTCCCTCGAGTTGAAAGCCATTATTGTAGGAAGTCTTCTAAACGTCTGTATCTCGATAGCAAGTTGTCGATTTCAAAAATGTATGATCTCTACAAAGAAGTTTGTGCTGAAAATCATAAAGTTCCTGTGAAACAACTAACTTATCGTAGAATTTTTGCCACCAATTATAATTTGTCTTTTTATGTGCCAAAAAAGATCAATGCGTAATATGTAGTGTCTATGAAAAGGCTAACGAAGGTGAGAAATTGGCATTAAAAGAAAATTTTGAAGATCACATTCGAAGAAAGACTGAATCTGAGGCAGCGAAAGCAGCGGACAAGGAAAGATCAAGCCAGGACTCGGCGTGTTTGACCATAACGATGGATCTACAAAGTGTTCTTCAGATACCCAGTTCAGAAGTTTCTATTTTGTACTACTTGAGAAAACTGAACATGTACAATTTTACAATTTATGAAAACAGACCACCTAATAATGGTTACTGTTATGCATGGACAGAAGTGAATGGTAAAAGGGGAAGCTGTGAAATAGGTACGTGTCTATTTGAGTATATCAACAAGCAAGTGCCTTCCGATGTAGAATACCTCTCCATATTTTCCGACACGTGTGCTGGTCAGAACAGGAATATTCAATTATCTGCAATATTACTTCGTCTGGTACAAACAACGAATCTTAAGGTAATTGAGCAAAAATTCCTAGAAAGTGGTCATAGTTACATGGAAGTCGATGCGATGCACAGCGCAATTGAATATCAAAAAAAAACACAGACGTGTTCAGTGTACGAGAGTGGATAAATATTTTCAAATTGGCTCGCTCAAAAAGAGGACGCAACAAAAACAAAGAACCTTACATGGTTAAAGAGCTACAATTTGATGACTTTTTGGATTTGAAAAAGCTTTCACTCGAAACAAAAAAAAATAAGACAGTCGACGAAAGCGGTAATAAAGTCAATTGGCTAAAAATTAAAATACTAAAATATGAAAAAGAACTACCATTCAAAATTCAATATAAATATAATTATAGTGTAGACCACTATTCTGTTATTGATGTCCGTAATATACGTAGGGGTAGGCGACAAGAAGTTATTCATCAGCATTGTGTGATATCAAAATTATACAAAAAAATTATACCAATATCACATTCCAAGAAAAAATATTTGATGGTTTTATGTGATGAAAAAATTATACCACATGAGCTTCAAAGTTGGTATGCTTCCATTCCTTCTGTCGACGACAGCGAAATAAATGATGATTATAATATTAATGAAGCGGATGAAAATCTTATGTAAAAGCTTGTAAAAAAATATTATTAAAATAAAAATGTTACACCGCGAGACTATTTTTACTTCTGTGCTTGCAATATTGTATCAGCGAAAAAGCATTAAGTCATGCAATAGCCTTCTATTTTTAAGAAAAAAATATAATTTTTTCTATTATTTTTAAATAATAAGGACAGGCATAGGCAGACAATAAAATAATCTATAAAACTCTATTCATCCATATAATGACTTCAATATATTTTTAAAAAGATAACGTTGATCAAACTTTCAAATTCAATTATCTCAAAACTAGTATTTTTGACTTAGTGCTTTTCCGCAGAAAGCCCACTCAGCTGTATTATTTACAATAATGGACGCTTAGATGGTTTGGGCATGCAGAGCGAATGAGCGAAGATAGGAGTGTAAGGAGAATATATATGACGTAAATGTGAATGGTAACTGAACTCGGGGACGCCCGAGGAAGACATGGCACCACCAAGTGAATCAGGTACTTGAGTCGGACCACGTCAATAGTCAGAATAATATAAGAGTATGTATGAGACGATGTACGAATGTTAATGATGCAAGGAGTGTGTGGTGTGACCGAATTGTTTGTCGGTCTGTCCTCTCTGGCTACCCCTGCGGAGAAACGGCATGATGGTTAATTAGTTAGTTAGTTATGACCTCTCATATTATTACACTTCCTTTGGCCCTCTTTAGCTTACGGGCCACACTGCGTGTACTATAAATATGAGAACCGTATATTCTACTGGATTATACTAGGATTGCGTTCGCCTTTAAGAATATTACCTTTACAAACAACCAAAATTATTTTATTATGTAATAAAGAGTAAAAATAAAGGTTTTTTGGTTTTCTGGATTCTTTCCATTGGTATTTGAGTGGGGATTATTTAAATTTTCGGCTCTTTATGAAAAATGAACGGCGTTTGTTGTGCTTCTTAATATATTGTTCTAGTATGCCAAATCGTCGAAAATGTAATTCTAGTATTTATTTTAATAATTTATAATTTCGTTCTTTAATGAGTGCTCATAGGAGAGTAAAAGCAATTTTTATTTTTTGTTTTTGTGTTTAGTTAGTAGAACTCCATTTTTTTAAATTTAATAAAATCCGCAAATATTCTTAATATTGTTTTTTAAATGACTAAATGGTGAACTAACACAAATTATTCAAATAAAAATTACTTGCGCACGCTGGAATCGAACCCCGGAGGCCGTCATCTTATCTTTTATTAGTTTTTTATTAGATTTTTGAATTTATTCATTTATTATAACTTACACGTTAATTATTTATATTAAGATAATAAGTACATATTTCTAATTATAATTAAAACATATTTACCTTTACGAGAGTCCAACACTCGTGTGTAGTTATATATCTGCAATAAGCAGTTGTCCCTTACAGGTATAGTAGCATCTATTTCCAGCAAGTAAAGGTCATTTTAGCTCAGTTGTTAAAATTTTATTTTGATGTTATTGTTAAGTTTAGTATTAAGCATTGTTTTTTTTTACAGATAAAGTACACAATGAGAAAACAGCCTTGTAATTTCACCTACATCGCCAAATCATACAAACCGAAATATTCTGTCTTTGCGGTCACCAAATGCATGGATAATTCAAAGAAAACCACATATTCCAGGCGTGCAGCAAACGCACTTGACTAGAGAATTCAAAACACTCTAAAAACAATAATGTATTTTATTTATTGGTGGAATTTGGAATTAACGAGAGTCAAATTTTGCTTCGTAAACTTGGGCATGAATGGGCATTGGGTGGTGTTGTAAATTGTATTTTTTTATTAATTTTATGTACGAAATAAAAAAGTCGCACATTTAACAGATCTGAATAGCCAGGTACTTCCCTCTTTTCCATCTCCTTCCTCTCCCCAATACCTTCCGCCTTACAACATACCTCATTTGGGAATGCCATAGCCTCACTGCCTCCAGATGTTAAGGAGCAGTTGGGACTGTTGTGGTGTCTACACATGAAAACAATCAAAAACAGGAATTTCCGAGGTTACAGTTAAAATAAACTTATTCCACGTTTGAGTTTTATAAATGCTTTGTTTTTAACTATTTTCCAAAAATTCGATTTATTTCGAACCTCGAAAGACGGTCGCGTTGATTTGATGTTATCTGCACTACCAAACCGTTCACCGTGAAAAATATAAGAATTGTACTGAAAATTAAAAACTTTTAAATAACCAATTTTTTTCTGAATACATTTTTCGCCCGTAATATGTACATACAAACGAACCCATCATTTATGGTAAGGCGAACACTACGATTTGACCCTAAATGTAAATATTATATATCAAATCATTAATTGGGAATTCAGATTCAGAGTCGAGGAGTTATGCCCGTTGTCGGCCCGCCTTCCCTGTTTTTACGGAAAACTAGTTTCTAAATTCATTAGAATATTACCTATGACTTTATTTGTAAGATAATGACTACTGAAACACGGTGACAAGATTATGTAATTTACATTTTTAAATTAGCACAACAAATTGGGGAACCCTAGTGACCCCATTCGGATCTAATGTGATTTTTTCTTTCAGGGACGAAAAGGTTAATGAGCTAAATATAATTTTCACACTTTTCTCGAGTATTCGTTCGCAGCAGAGGAATAAAAATCAAGTGCAGATGAGTATTATTTGATTGGTTTTATTTTTTTAGATATAAGCTCGGAAATATAGATTTTTTTTAGGTATAAGCTCTGATATATATCATTTCTTCAGAAAGAATATTTTCTTAAAAGTGTTGAAATATTATAAAGGTGAAGATAGATCCAATATATAATTTTAAATTAATTTTTTGAAATAGTTTTAGGAAGTCTAAGAATTCTCGCTCCCTTACAAATATCCAGCGTTGAACACCTATAGTAAAAAGGGATATATTCTTAGTTGATTTTATATCGGTGCTCAAAGAGTTGTATGTTTTAGGAACGATGAACCAGAATTGTCTCTGAGCGAATGTGGTTCTAGTTTTAAGGACCTCGCATCCCAGGTTTGATGAAAAGCGAATGTGTGTACTTGATGTTGTGGAGCCACCAGCTGGTTATTTTTACGTATGTAGGATAAGCTTGTCTAAGTGAATCGTTGGCGAATATCAATAAGAATAAGACCCTGAGTTTAGCGAATAGCATATTGGAGGGGTGGGTTGGCCTTCAAATATAATTCTCAGTATTAGTTTTTGTACTGTAATTTTTTGGATAAATGAAGGATTCAGCACAACCACCCCATCCCATAATACCATAAGTTGCAATGGATTGAACAATGGCAAAATATACACTTCTTAGAGTTTGTAGGTCTAAGAAGGATCTAAGAAAGCAAAATATATGGCAGAGCCTACGAAGTCTTTTTACTGTGCCACTGATATGTGCTTCCCAAAGTAGTTGGTCATCTATGAATATTCCCAAATAATTTACTTCCTTTGATGATTTTAGGGTAGGACATGTGCAATTAATATTAGGTGAGGTTTTAGGCGAGTGTATATTGAGTAAACATCATTGAATAATTGGTTTAGGGCAGCTTTTGGGGAAATTATGTTTTCGTATAGAAAACGTCGTAAATTGTGTTTTATCTATATTAAGTGTGAGGTGGTTTGTGTCTAGCTTATGTTTATTTTAATAAGGCCAATATTAGTTTTGTTAGTAACTGATAGCCATGTTTCGTCTTCAAATATTAAGACTGTATCATTGGCTAATGTAATATCTTACCTCCAATATCCATCGTACATAATGATTATATGTATATAAGAAATATAATTGGTCCTGGTACACTGCCTTGAGGCACGCCGGAGGACATTGATATTTTTTTGCTTAAATAAATTTTGTCAGATTGGAAAAGAGTTTGTTGAATTTGGTTTGTTATAGTTTTCAAAACAAGTGTAGGGTACCCCTGTTATTCCGATCTGTTGAAGTTTTTTAAGCAGTAAGGGGTGGGATACCGTATCAAACACTTTTGCGAGATCGAAAAAAAACTGCTAGTGGTTTGCGACCAATGTCGAGATTATGTGAGGGCGGCTATTGCTTATGAAGTACTCTTGCCTTTGCGGAAGCCATATTGGTTATCCGATAGTATTTTGTTATCTTCAAGAAAATCACCGCTTTTACTATGATTTTAGATACTGTGCTATGTTAAGATTTGGGTCTGTAGTTATTAAATTAATTATAATGTACAATATTTTTTGCTAAGTTAGGTCCGATATTGGTGAAAAATTTATTGAAATGGTCCAATATTTTTTCAGGGTCAGAGTTGTCGTGTATTGATTGACCTTCGATATTTATCTTAACAATGGGTGAGTTGGTTTTATTAATATTGGCAATATCTTTAATAAAATTCCAATGTTTTTGTCATTGGAAGCTTCACTGATTTGTTTTTGGTTGTATTCCATTTTAACGCTGACAAATATTTTTTTACAGTTGTTTCTATAGCGTTTGTAGAATAATAGAGATGCATAATCGTTGGGATTTTTTCTACAGACGCTGTGAATCTTATCACGCTTTCTGATACAGTGAAGAATATCAGCAGTTACCCTTGTTTTCAGTTTAGCGTTGGATCGTTTTTTTTTAGTTTTGATGTAGGATATGGCAGTGCTCCGCAACCTTTTATCACCTACGACACACCAAATTTCTTCCTAGAATTCCGCGGAACACCGAAAGCTAAAATATATAGATGTGAAATTGATACACAAATTTTACAATAATTTCTTGTTTTTTTATTTGAAAAGTATACATATAACAAAAACATTTTTATTTTTACGCAATCTTTATAACTATTATAAAATAATAATAAATTAATGAGCGATTAATTGTTAAATTAACCTGCGCTTGTTTCAACGAACACAAAAGTTTTATATTCGGCTCGATTTTTACAACGCAACCCGAAGTTCTTGGACAAGACCTTTTAAGCATCCATTGTTTTTTCACATCAATAATTTTTTTATTAATATTGGGTCACATCTTGCTTCTCGTCTACCAAATTGTGGGAATGCTCAAACTTCTGAAATAGGACTCCAATTTTCTCAAAGAAGATTTAACTTTCAAACAGTGTCTGGGGAAGAGATTCTAAAAATAATTAACTCCCTAAAAAACACGTCTTGTGCCGGAGTTGATGGGTTATCAACCAAGATTTTAAAAACGCTGTCTACGGAAATTGCATTGCCCCTAGAAAACTTAATAAACTCTAGTATCACTCAGGGCCACTTCCCCTCAAACCTGAAACAAGGTATTGTTATTCCTATACATAAAACAGGTAACAAGACAGACATAAACAACTACAGACCAATAACTCTACTAACTAGTCTATCTAAAGTATTTGAAAAGGTTATCAATGCACAGTTGGTAAAATTTCTCGTGAGCCATAAACTGATTTCAGAAAATCAATACGGGTTTCAAGAAAACAAGAGTACCTCAGACGCTATTGCTGCTGTCACTGATTTCATTGTTAAAAACCTTGATAAAAGCAAAAAATGTATTTCAATCTTCTTAGACCTATCTAAAGCCTTTGATACCATATCGCACAGTAAATTAACAAATAAACTTGAAAAAATCGGTATTGCGGACAACGAACTTAAATTCTTTAAAAGCTACCTTAATGGGCGTAAGCAACAAGTTAAAATAAATAACATATTAAGCAACACCTGCTCAACTAATTATGGTATACCACAAGGAAGCATATTAGGACCGATTTTGTTCCTGGTGTATATTAACGACTTATGTAACATTAATATTCAGGGGAAAATAGTTAGTTTTGCCGATGACACTGTTCTTCTGTTTGAAGCTGACACTTGGCCAGCTGTCTACAAAAAAGCTGAAACGGACATAAGCATTGTAAAAAAATGGTTGGATACAAATACGCTCACACTGAATGCCGAGAAAACCAAATACATCACATCAAGCATTAATATTACAGGTCAACCTCATGACGATGCCTCTATTAGAATACACACATGTTTGAATTCTGAAGAATGTTGTCAGTGTCCCTGCATTGAGCGCACTGCTCAGATAAAGTACCTTGGCCTCACCATTGATCCATACCTCAAATGGAATCTTCACACTCAAATAATTGCAAACAAAATAAGAAAAACCATGCACTTCTTCAGAACGATACGAAACTTCCTCAACTTACAACACTTGAAAATGGTTTATTTTGCACTCTGTCAATCTATTATTGAGTATGGTATCATAGCGTGGGGAGGTGGAACTTCATCTGCACTAGACCCAATCATAAGGGCACAGAAAACTATTATAAAAATAATTCTTAGACTTCCTCTAATTACTGACTCGAACTTGATCTTTAATATTATGAATGTGTTTGATGTTCGGCAGACATACGCAAAAACAATACTCACCCACCTTTACACAAATAAACATACATACTACGAAAAAAGATCTAATACTCGCTGTACTCGAAGCAATAACAAAGACTTACTTCAAATTCCTGTAACGCACACTACTTTTGGACAACGAAATTTTAGATATCTTGCGACTAGACTATATAACATTCTTCCTGATAAAATAAAAACATGTAATTCACAAAAAAATTTCAAAGATAGCGTAAAAATTTGGATTAAAAGTAATGATAGGGCCTTTACCGGTGCACTAATCCAAATTCGCAGTCATTGATGCAACCTAATTATTGTATGTATTTTCATATAATTGTAGGTATATTATTAGGACTAGAAACGAACTTGGTATATGATGTATTGATATTGATGCTACCTAACTACTTGAGTGTTCATATTTTTATATAATTGTAGGTACGTTATAGTGCTATAAATAAACTTGGTAGATAGCTGCCTCAACACAGGCTAAGCCTAGTGAGGCGGGCTATGATAAACCTTAACATATAACTACATTAACATTTCTATTATTTACATTTATTTTACCTACGGTTTATATATTAATTTCCATTGATAAAATTATATACTCTTCTTATTTATAAACCAATGTACACAAAACAGTCTTACATGTATTTCTATAGTTATAGTTTGAAAATTTGTCACAATAAAGATATTTATTATTATTATTATTAAGCATGAACGCTTATCATTTTTAATTAATACAAGCATTGAAAAACATAAATATGTCGTTGAAAATGGAAGTAGTGTTAAGAATGCTTTGACGGAAATGTGAGGATATTCTTTTTTAACGTAAATCCAGAAAACATCTAATTGATCTTTGTAGAAGTGAAGTTTTAATGTCATGTCATTATTTGAATCTGTAAATTCCCCTTGAATTTGCAGAGGCAGTGCTTCCGTAGAATATATTGCATTGGTTGCATAAGGATTTCGAATCCAATCGTATTGTTCCGTATTAATGGAATAAAAATTCCGACCAAATTTCTGCTGAAGCATACTTAAATGTTGTTGGGCCAGATCCATAGTTAATTGTTTGTTTTCAATTGTACTATGGTTGATCCTTTGGTACATTTCCAAACATCCTTTTTGCAACTCTTTCTGCCACAGTTCGTTATTAATTTCATTCAAATGCTCGAATATATCAGCCATGTATGCAAGTTTGGCTATCCAGTAATTATCATCGAGGTGCTGATACAGTATAATAGTATTACCGAGTATAATCTATAATGTTAACTTAAATAATTCATACAATTAGTTTGCACGGCTTTTGATTTTTTTAATGTTCCTCTTCTATAGAAGCTGGCGCTTGTGTCTAGTGAATTTACTCCAGATACCGTATTGGGTTATCTATCATATGTATTATTTTATTAAAAATTATTATTTCTTATCCAAAAGTATCATTAAATCCCTGAATTACTTAAGCCGAATTGCGATACCTGCCCAGCTATACCAACGAGAATTAATTTTAAAGATTACGATAAACTCACTACTAATTACTCTATTATAATATTTTGCTTACAAGTCACTTTTTTATGCATATTAATATTCTGTTTAAATAAAATAAACAAGTTATTATAATACCCTATACCTAAATAGAATTAATTTTATATTAATTACTATCTATTATCATAAACACCTCATATCTCGATTTATGTCAAGTCATATACAAACCTAGTACTCATTCAACTATTATTACACTAGTAGATATGTCTTTAAATTATGTATTCTCTCACTGCACTTCTATTAACAATTATATCACTTGCAATACTAATTTTGTATACACATTACATGTTCTGTAATTTATGACTTATATTCTCCTGTGTACCACTATAATGGTTATAATCTGATGAATCTTTCTATTGAAAAAAAAAATTTATGGCGTTAAATAAATAATTCTCCTTTCCGTGAAAATGAATAATTGAAGTAGGAACTTGCATAAGGTTATCGGTTATGCGTGTGTTTCTTCAAATATTTATTTCGTCAACATGAAAACGGTTTTTCCGTGTGTCAGTTTGTGTCTCGTCAAATGTCCCTTACGAGAACATGAATAACTGCAGTCGGAACATGAAAAAGGTTTTTCTTCACTGTGCGTCACCATGTGTCTCGTCAAACTTACCTTTCGAGAACATAAATAACTGCACTCGGAACATGAAAAAGGTTTTTCTCCACTGTGCGTCACCATGTGTCTCGTCAAACTATCCTTTCGAGAAAATGAATAACTGCAGTCGGAACATGAAAAAGATTTTTGTACATTGTGAGTCACTATGTGTTTCTTCAAACTTTCCTTTCGAGAACATGAATAACTGCAGTCGGAACATGAAAAAGGATTTTCTGCACTGTGAGTCACCATGTGTCTCGTCAAACTACCCTTTAGAAAACATGAATAACTGCAGTCGGGACATGAAAAAGGTTTTTCTCCACTGTGAGTCACCATGTGTCTTGTCAAACTACCCTTTAGAAAACATGAAAAACTGCATTCGGAACATGAAAAAGGTTTTTCTCCACTGTGAGTCACCATGTGTCTTGTCAAACTACCCTTTAGAAAACATGAATAACTGCAGTCGGGACATGAAAAAGGTTTTTCTCCACTGTGAGTCACCATGTGTCTTGTCAAACTACCCTTTAGAAAACATGAATAACTGCATTCGGAACATGAAAAAGATTTTTCTCCACTGTGAGTCACCATGTGACTTTTCAAATAACTCTTTAGAGAACTTGAATAATTGCAATGAGAACATGAAAAAGATTTTTTTCCACTGTGAGTCTGAATGTGTGTAGACAAATTTGTCTTTCGAGAACTTGAATAATTGCAATGCGAACATGAAAAGGGTTTATGTCCACTGTGAGTCACCATGTGTCTTTTTAAATATCCATTTATAGAACTTGAATAATTGCAATAGGAACATGAAAAAGGTTTTTCTTCACTGTGAGTCAGCATGTGTGTCGTCAAATCTCTCTTCCGAGAACATGAATAACTGCAGTCGGAACAAGAAAAAGATTTTTCTCCAGTATGGATACGCAAGTGATGTTCTAACATTGACTTGTAAAAGCAGGAGTAGTTACAATAGGTACAAGATAATCGTTTTTCCACATGAGGCGTCTTGAGATCTGTCGACAAGTCTAAAAAAAAATACGAATAAACTTAATAAGTTCAACTGATTCATAGAACTATTAGATTATGAAATAAAAGAATATGATTTTTTTTATTTCTAACGGACAACATTAATTTTACCTGTTGTCTGGGTACTTCTTTGAAAGCGATCTAAGCATTCCTTTTTGACATCCGGAAGGTCAATGTCAATTTCCGTATAAGTAATTATCCCTCCGTCTTCTTCTAGGGATCCTGGTTCTGCGTTGATGGGTACAGTTTCCAAATAAATGTTACCTGGAGAAACAGAAAAAACAATATGCAAGTATGATATACGTTGATATGCTTAGACGAATGTGAGGTTCGAGTATCTAAATACTCGCAAGAAGGTTTACCACATTAAATGTACAACCAACAGCAAATTATAATCAAAAAGAATGTTTTAGCGGAGGTATGAAAAATTCTATGTGACCAGGCGTGAATCGAATTTGTGTGACTGATTTTTGAAAACATGCGAAACTATTTAGCCCTGTATTTGCACACTTCATAAACTAATCATTGATTAAAGCCACATTTCTGAAGAACTTAAATACAGTTTTGTGAGATTTATTTTAAAACCAGAGAATTACTCCATAAGGGCTTAAAATGTTGGGATTTATGACTAGGCTAACCAGAAATTCAAACAATATAAAGTGTATTAAACTGTTATATTTTGCCTACTTTAGAAGACAACTTGAGTACAATTCTGGAACCCACATTACAATATTAATGAACAAGCTGTTGAAAGAATACAAAACAAATTCTTACGTTTTTTAAATTTTAAAATGGGTATTCTAGCAATTATGTTGAACTACAACACTCTGTTAAATTATATGAATATGCTCAAATTGTCAGACAGAACAATTTTTACTGACTTGGTATTTCTATATCAAATTCTAAGTGATTTAGTTGATAGTCCGGTATTGCTAGAATTGATTAGCTTTCGGATTCCACAAGAAGAAGTCAGGATTTAATTCAGTTACCATATGTATTCCTCTTTGTCCTGAATACGAATCTCAAACCGTGAGGGAAATTTTGTGATTTTTTCTGATTTTATTATTTTTCGTGACCAAAATATTATACCTTTTCAATACATCTATTTGAAATTCACTTTCGTTTTCTTGAAATTATGTATGAACTACCTGACATCCAATCGAGCTGAAACTCGGCAGATACACTCGTTGTCGATAATAATGCATTGAAGTGGACATATACGCATTTATCTGAAATTGAATGACATTACAACAGTTAATATACTCAATAAATGTTGGTCATACCAAATTGGAATTTGGCTCATTTATTGGCATGGTTGACCCCAGTCCCTGGGGAGGAAGATTTATTATTTAGTAAAATCTAGATGTATATTTATTAATAAAAACAGATGTTTTTATAGCAAAAAAACTTCGTTTTTTACAGGTTATTTTTTTAAATCTCGTAATACTACTTGTTAATCGATGTTTTTATACGGTTTTTACCATATTTAATGATTTTTTTCTCATGGAAAAATGCTTTCCGTTTGTATTTATAATTACTAATGATGAGTTTTTATAGGTCCATAATTGAAAATGGTGGGTAAAAACAAAAACAAATATCCTAATGTAAGCAAGCTAAGAAAACGAAAAAATATTTTCAGGAAATGTGGACTCGCGTACAAAAGGTGTGTTTTATTCAATTTACGGTTTTTTTTAATAAGACGAAATTTAGCTAGCAAAATTTGATTATATATTGTTATTGCGACCGCACTACTAAGTTCAAGATAACAAATTTCTATAAATCATAATAAATTCAAAGAAAGTTTAAAACACTATACGTACCTATCTCCGTTTAATTTTCAACCTAATTTTGGTTAATAAGTTCAACATTGGTAAAAAAACATAAAAAATACTGCTCTACTAAAGTTTTTTAGTTATTTTTTTATAAAGTTGCACTGAAATTCACGAAAAACCAAACCTAGTCGTGCAATTAACTTGTTTGCATTTTTACCTCTTTATCTCGGTACCTATAAGTAGTAGAAGGAAAACTGTGAATTGAATTTTTCTCAGCGAATAGTGTGAGAGTTTATTTATAATATAGTTTTTCCTAAATTTAAAATATATATATTAATTTGTGTCGATCCACAAATTGATAGATTGAATGAAGAATTATTAGTTCATATGAGATGGTTGTGAGTTGTTCCTCGATAATTTCTAATACTGAGATTTGTTTGCTTTAATTGTTATTTGAAATTGCATTTAAAAATGATTTTTGTTTATAAGTAATGTTAGTTAGATTTTCAAACATTGTCAGGTTATTTGTAATCCGGGAATTTTTGCCTTTCTTTAAAAAAGATAGTACTATTAACACTTCCTCACTTTAAACTAAATAGAATACTCGAATCGGTCACGAATTGGATTTTGTGCTTGGAGTGTATTATTATACATAAATAATATATATAATTTTAATAACGCTCTTGTTATTTGTAATGATTATTCATATAAATTTATAAACAAAAAACATTAAATTACAGCATTAAAAAATAAAAATTAAACTGTGTAATTATATTAATCATTAATCCTTAAATTTTTGTTGTTTGTTTTTGGGGTGTTATGCCGTGTTGCGCTAACTCCTTCTTTAGCCGACGTTTCGGACAGCATTGCAGTGTCCATCATCAGGGCAGAACGCTGTCCGAAACGTCGGCTAAAGAAGGAGTTAGCGCAACACGGCATAACACCCCAAAAACAAACAACAAAAATGCTTTTGGCCGTGAGAATCTAAAAACTTACCTCATTAATCCTTAAAGTTTAAGAATTCTCGGCAGTTGAAAGTCAGCGCGTTCACGACTGCTGTTCTCACAAAAACTCCTCTAGTATGCGTCCACCAGTTAAAAAGTGTTTTAGCAAGCGTGCCGAAGCGTCAACGGAAAAAGATCTTTCCGGGCGCTTCCTACCTATTGCAGGTTCGCCGCGCACGGAAAATGTATTTTTTAACAATTCCTTGCCTCGCGCCGACAAGACATACAATCTGAGTTTCGTGATTATTATTATGGAAGGGATAAGAACAGAAATACTTTTGGCTTTCATATTCCTCTTAAATAGGCAAACGCTCTAGAACTACTGATATTATTAATGTCAACCAGACAAAATGGATATGACATTCAGTTTTGGAAGAAAGGTTATTTTTAGCGGTTTCTACTTTGTGTTTGCATTATTTATTTTATCCAAAGACAAGTAACTTTTTTATTAATAATTTTATATATATGTAAACAACCTACGTGTTTCGTAGGCGATAAAATCTAATAGGTCATCTTTAATCTCTGAATGCTTACTGAAATAATTTATATAAGCCTCTAGTTTACAGACAAAATATTATAAAATTCGCTAACAACTTATCCCTCAACGTCGATAAATGTAAGACACTATTATTTTGTAGAATCAAGATCTCATTATCATTTCACCACGCAATCGCTGCCTCCATCGTGGCAGTAATTACTTTACTAGTTTTTGTACAGAATGTTTTATTGGTATGCGAAGTTCTCGTTTACGTATTTTATTTAGTCATTGAGTGACGCCATGAACAAGTACGAAACATTCTAAAACACATGAAATTAACATTAAAAATTTTCTTGCTTTTGCAATACAACTTACTGGCTGTCGGAGGATACTGCAAGCATTCCCTCTTTACATCCTGATGGTCGAAATCTATAACCGTATAAGGCATTTCACTTCCATCCTCTTCCTGGGTCCCTGGTTCCACTTTGATGGAAGCGCTCTCTGAGTCGGGAAGATCCATGGTTTTCTGTGATAACGTTCTGTTATATAACAGACATTGAACCCAGTTCAATATACATTTGTACTGAAACATTTGAAAAAATTATCAGTTAACTTCGTTTTGAGGGAACCTTTTATTTGTAAGATAATATTTCAAGTCTTGACGTTTTTTTTACCTTGTTACTTTATTAGGATAACCCAGTTCAATAAACTGTAGCAAGTAAATAATTACTATTATTTGTGATTGGTTAAAAAGATTAATTAGAATTACACTCACAATTTATTATTACACATTTAATTACTTAGTAGTAAGATACTCACAAAATTAAAATGTAATTAATAAGGGATATTGTATCGCCTTTTTATTCATGTTAAAACTGCTTTTTAATATCCTAGGTGCATACCTGTAGTAAAAATTTATCTGAAACAGCGTGAAAAAAAACCGTTCTCGCGTTCAAAAAGTACCGCAGGTTCCACAGAAATAATCTAACTAACACCAAGTATTTTATCAATATAAAAAGTGAATATTATGCGTGTCCTTATGTTCTATATATAAATATATATTTATGTATATTTACTAATGATCTTTCTACTCCCTTGATTAATAAGTGACACGGGCTGTAAGTCTACAATGAAGAAACAAAAATGTTCTATCGTCCGTCGCGTTGAAAAAACATCTGTAGAATGAAGAAAAGTAGAAGAACCAACTTCAATTAAACATGTTAATAAAAACGTCGCAATAAAGAAATTGGGTTTAATGAAATAACTACCCTTTATACGACATTACTATATAAAAGAGGCGAAACAAAAACTTTTATGTGGCCGTGAGCAAGTGAAACGTCAGATTGTGACTGGATATAACCATAGACAATATTCCTTTTTTATGTGAGTCAATGACAGTACTTATTTACAATTGCATGAAAACAAAACTGTTAATTTTTTAATTCAAACGTTGCTCTTGTATGACAAAGAAAAACCTTTTAAAAGTTATATGACGGTGCGTCGTTTTTGTATTCAAAAGATGCGTTTTATAAAATCTCAAGGCCTACTAAAGTGATAAGCTTTGGCGCTTGAAGATTTTTGAGGTGTCAAGTGATCAAATCAGTGCCGTTTCATAAAATAGCAACGACAGTTTGCAAATCGCGGCGATTGTTTTTGATACTCGCTGTCACTGCTGATTTGTATGTTGTTTTACTGCAAGCGCTTTCGTAAAGAGAGTGATTAGTATTTAAGAAATAGAATTGGTCCTAGTACACTTTGAAGCACACTGTAGGAAATTAATAATATTTTGCTTATATGTATTTTGTCAGATTGGATAAGAGTTTGTTGAGTACGGTTTGTTGGATAGTTTTCAAACCAAGTGTAGGGTACCCCTGTTATTCCGATCTGTTGAAGTTTTTTAAGCAGTTAGGAGTAGGATACTGTTTCAAACGCTTTTGTGAGATCGTAAAAAAACAGCTAGTGGTTTGCGACCAACGTCGAGATTATGAGAGAGCGGCTCACATTGCATTTGAAGTACTCCTGCCTTTGCGGAAGCCATATTGGTTATCCGATAGTATTTTGTTATCTTCAAGAAAATCACCGCTTTTTCTATAATTTTTGATACTGTGCTATGATAATAACGGAGAACGGAAGAAAAATGTCAATATAACACGCAATTTAAGCAATTTACAAAGTATTTTCTGAAAGATTATTAATATGTATTGCTTTGATATATATCTTATTAAAAACCTTGTTTCTTGTTTTACTATCCAATATAAAAACATGGTCAAAAATATCTAGTATTAGATCTCAATTATATAAAAAAACGGCGCTTCGATTTTGACATTGTAAAATAGACTGTCTGTATTATACTATTCAATTAGTTAAAAAAGGCAAAAATTGTAATAATTGTTATTGGTAATTGTAGACAATGAAATTATCTTTCTAATTTAATACAGTTTCAGTGTGTTAAATGTACTAAATATAGTAATTTAGTTCTTTACATTTGGACAGTCCGTGATCAAATTCTTTAAAATATTTTTTCACCCACAATCTCTGATAGGTTGTTTACGGAATCAAGTCTTTTTTCCATAGACATGTATCATTTATTTTAAGTAAACCACAGACAACATAAAGAAATATAAAATATTTAATTTTGACTCGAAAAAGTAGCTGTCACAGCAGTTTCGAAGTAAAAAATACGCAGGATTCGCGCAATTATAAACTTTACCATTTTTTTTTATTTTTTTTCTATATATCTTACAAAAATGAAACAAACAAAAAAATACAGGTTAACTAATTAAATAATAATAATACTAATGAGTTAACCTGTATTTTTTTGTTTGTTTCATTTTTGTAAGATATAAAGAAAAAAAATAAAAAAAATCGTAATGTTTATAATCGCGCGAATCCTGCGTATTTTTTACTTCGAAACTGCTGTGACAGCTACTTTTTCGAGTCAAAATTAAATATTTTATATTTCTGTATGTTGTCTGTGGTTTACTTAAAATAAATGAGACATGTCTATGGAAAAAAGACTTGATTCCGTAAATTAACGATTGGCTATATAGCACTATAATAAATTTGTATGACTTCATGTAAAAATTATACGTTATGTTTTTTTTAATATTGGCGAAAAATTAAAAAAAATGATCGTCTGGATATCTCGAGCAATCGAGGCAAAATTATTTATTTCGCGTGGTCGCTCCAGTGGCTAATGTTGAAAATTTATGATTTGTTTCTTATGCTGAAAATTAATTCTCATAAATTTGACTACCCAAATTTTTGTTAAAGCTCCGCCTGCGTAACATTAAATTATCAGGTTGCTGTTTTATTTTTACAGGTACTATTAATGTGAAAACTCTTTCAAAGAAGGCGGAACCGAGACATCAAGAAGAATATGGCGGGGGAATGCCTTATATGGATATTGACATTGACCTGTCGGATATTAAAAAGGAATGCTTAGATCGCGATAGAATTACCCAGACAACAGGTAAAGCCGATTTTCTCTGTTTGAATCATTGCTTTTTTTATTTTAACCTTTTTATGATTTAACTGTGTCGAAGAAAACGATTCTTCTGTTCCCATTGTAACTACTACTGCTTTCACAAGTCAAACTTAGGACTTCACGCACCCATACAGGAGAAAAACCCTTTTCATGTGCCCATTGCAGTTTTTCATGTTCTAAAAAGGGATATTTAACGTTACACATGATGACTCACACCAGAGAAAAACCTTTTTCACGTTCTGACTGTAATTATTCATGTTCTCAAAAAATTTGATGAGACATATGCGGACTCACAGCGGAGAAAAACCTTTTTCATGTTCCGACTGCAACCATACATTTTCTCAAAAGGGACATTTGAAAATACATATGATGATTCACAGTGGAGAAAAACCTTTTTCATGCTCTGACTGTAACTATTCATGTTCGCAAAAGGCAACTTTGACAAGACACATGATGACTCACAGTGGAGAAAAACCTTTTTCATGCTATGACTGTAATTATGCATGCATTCATAAGGGATTTTTTACATTACACATGATGACTCACAGTGGAATAAAACCTTTTTTTTAATTTTTTTTTTTTTTAGGAAAAAAAACAGATACAGATATCAATTAACAAGAATATACAAAACATCAAATAGAGAATTCATCTGCATCCAAACTATTTCTCACGAATTGACTTAAACAGCAGATAAAAACAAATGCAAATATTAAGACTTATAAATTGGGGAAAAATATGTACATAAGAATATTATTTTACAAATAGAGATATGAAAGAAATGCGCAATATCCTTATAAGAATTTACAAATTATATTTGAAAAAAATTAGAAGGTAAAACAAAAAAAAATATATATATATTAATAGATAAACAATGTTAAATAGAAATTTATAAAATGTATATTTAAACGAAGTATGTCTAAGTTGTTTACTTTGAACTTTGTGGGAAAACAGACTTCATTTTTCTACTAAAAGTAGTGCGTGTATCAAAAAATAAGTCAGAATCCTTGAGGTTTTGATTCTGATTAAGTGATTTGCACATTTTTCTGATTGGATCCCAGACACCAGCATTTGTACGCGTCCTGCTAATGTGGAATAAGTCGTTAAGCCTTGTTACTCTGGATGGTACTTTGAAGTTTATTAATTTCAGTAAGTCGGGACAGTCAATAACGTTGTTAAAGATTTTATACAGAGTCATGAGATCAAGGTATGTTTGATGGTTAGATAGAGTGGAGACGTTATAACTCGAGAGCATATTTATGTACCCGCGTTTAGGTGCGCTCATTCTGTAATTGAGGCATCGCAGAAATTTATTTTGAATACTTTCAATATTTTCTTTATAGATATCGTAAAGTGGATTCCATATGGAGGTGCATTATTCAAGTTGAGAACGGACCAGAGTGTGGTAAAGAAGAAGATATGTTTCAGGTTTTCTAAATTCACGGCTGTTTCTGATGACAAATCCTAGCATGCTGTAAGCTTTATGCACAATATTATTAATGTGCGCATCGAATTGGAGTTTGGAATCAAAAAGTACGCCTAGATCTCTTATACAGTAAACGCGCTCGAGTAAATAATTACCAATTCAATAATTGTGTTTGATAGCGTTGTGATTTTTAGTAAAACTTACTTGTTTACATTTATTGTAACTTAGGTAAATTTTGTTTTCATTGCAAAACAGTTCGAACCTTACTAAGTCGCTTTGTATGAGCAGACAATCGTCTAAATTCCGAACAATGGCAAATATTTTTATGTCATCAGCGTACAAAAGATATAAACAATGAACGAAACATTTAGTAACAGTGTTAATAAAAATAATAAACAAGAGGGGACCCAGGATTGACCCCTGTGGCACGCCAGAAGTAACTGGTTCCCATGTAGAAGTGTGTCCTCGTAATGATACGGCTTGTTGTCTTTTCGTCAAATATGAGATAAACCAACGTAATAAATTTCTTCTAATTCCGTTGTACATAATTTTTTTAATAAGAATAAGGTGGTCTACCTTGTCGAAAGCTTTTTTGAAATCGCAATATATTGCATCTACCTGGTGGCCTCGATCCATGCTAGTAAATAAGAAATTTGAGTAAATAAGTAAATTACTCATGGTAGATTTGCCTTTTACAAACCCGTGTCACATGTTTTGCTGATCATGTGTGATTATCTTTTGAAGGTCTCCCTCACGGCGGATGGTGAAAACCCGAGAGAGATCGTTCCTCTTCGCCAGAATACTGCCGTTCCGCACCCAAATATATTTAAAGCCGTTAGCTTTTCCGGCGGCTCGTGTTTTGGCAAATAGGATTTTATTTTTCAATGTAAGGTGCTCGTTTATATAAAAATTGGTGGTGGGAGCACCAAATCCTAATTGTTCCGTGGTAAGACCGCGACGAGTCCTTGCTGCAGCGATGACAATGAATCAACGACTAGAATTAATGGAACACTATTGGTCTAATATTATAAATAATTGCTGTTTATGCTAAATATATAAATGACTGTTTCCGAAATAAAAAAAAATAAAAATTAATAAAAATATCAGTAAGAATAGTGATAAACTACTCGAAAACTTATATAATTTTCTATAACGGGTATTCAAGAATACAATGATAGTCTAATGAACTGCTTAAATGTGCAAACTATGAAGAAATACTGTTATTATTAATTTCAACAAGACAAAATGGATATGACATTCAGTTTTGGAAGAAAAGTTATTTTTACCGTTTTCTACTTTGTCTTAGCATTATATATTTTGTTCAAAGACAAGTAACATTCAACACTTTATATTTATGTAAACAACCTACGTGTTTCGTAGGCGATGTAATAGGTCATCTTTAATCCCTGAATGCATACTGTAATAATTAATTTAAGCCTTTGGTTTACAGACAAAACTTTATGAAATTCTGGAGCTAAATAAGCATAAATTATATGATCATTTGTTTCAACTAGGTACCTAATTTTACAGTCAAAATATCGACAAATTACCCAATTTTGTGTATCGCTAACAACTTATCCCTCAACGTCGATAAATGTAAGACGCTAATATTTTGTCGAATAAAGATCTCATTATCATTTCACCACGCAATCGCTGCCTCCATCGTGGAAGTAATTACTTTACTAGATTTTGTACAGAATGTTTTATTGATATGCGAAGTCCTCGTTTACGTATTTTATTTAGTCATTAGGTGACGCCATGAACAAGTATGCGTCCGCGAAACATTCTAAAACATTTGAAATTAACATTCAAAATTTTCTTGCTTTTGCAATACTACTTACTGGCTGTCGGAGTATTCTCAGAATACTGCAAGCATTCCTTCTTTACATCCTGGTGGTCGAAATCTATAACCGTATACGGCATTTCACTTCCATCCTCATCCTGGGTCCCTGGTTCCACTTTGATGGAAGCGCTCTCTGGGTCGGGAAGATCCATGGTCTTCTGTGATAACGTTCTGTTATAAAACAGACATTGAACCCAGTTCAATATAAATATGTACTGAAACAACGATTGAAAACATTTAAATTCGTTTCGAGAGAACCTTTTATTTGGAAAATAGAGTTATTCTGGCGGATATATTTAAAAAGAATATTAAGGAATACATTTGACTGGATTCGTATGAGCAACCAACAAAAAACTTGTTACAGCGCTATAAGGTTGCAAATTCATATCAGCCGAGCTGTAAGGGGGTGACAGATTACATCATAACTCCATATTGCTCGCCATACAATCCCATACAGGCCTGTCACACATAAGTGTGGACGTAGCGAGGATATACGCCGTGATCTTTATTATTTTTTTTTTTTATAGTGAATACCTCACAAGAGTCCCAACTGCTCCCGTCTGGAGCCAGTGAGACTATGGCATCCCTAATTGGGGGATGTTGTGAGGCTGAAGGTAAGTGGGGAAGGGAAAGAGGAAGGTGGGGAAGTACCTGGCTATTCAGATCTAGTCACTAAACACGGCTAAAGCCATTTGGAGCAACGTTTCAATTCGGAATGGTGGTCTTACACCAGGGGCCTTAGCATGAGAATCGATCGAACTTAACGATATCGTATTGCTAAGCGTATCTACCGACCATTTTATAACGACTTCCCTAGCATGAGAACACTATTGATATCTCTAACGACATCGATAAGGCAATAAATACAAATCGATATACGCTGGCAATACTGGGACGGAATTGTCTATGAATTGGATAGACGTCAGACGTCAAACGTCAGATTTCAAGCTTGATCATTGTAACCGCCTTGTTTTTTTAATATTTTACGATGTCGCAAGCAATGGTAGCTGGGTAAGTTATTTATTTATCTTTTTATGTGAAAGAATTTCCATTATTATCAAAGAGATATACTTACATTCTATTGTGTCAAAATTTTGAAGTTATTTTTACTAATATTTCAATCATACGCAGTATTTTAAGATATTCAAAATGCTGATATTATGATTTCAGGAAGAGAGTAAGGTCGACGACCAGTCAAATGGATCTGCTAACCAGCTATATGGCTGACCATTCGGAGTTCGCCGCTGGAAGGTTTGTGGGACCTCGGGGTTCGGAATTTGGCGGAACAACTGGCAGAATTGGGTCCTGCTAAGTCAGCCGAGCAGTGGAAAACAGTGAGTATTTGTACCTACCTATACAAACTGGTTGCAGCAAACTTTGCTGACCTTCTAATATAATCTATCATCGAGACACTTGATATAAGACCGTAAATCACTTTTAACCTGACATTATTTTTACAATTTACAGACATGGCGTGACATAGCTTCCCCTTCTCGCCCGAGCAAGAAGAGGAAGCTAACTGACAAGCCAGATGTGGGGGTTCGGATGGTGATGGCGCAGGAGGCTAATAACCAATCATCCAAGGAGCTTGTGGGAGCTATTCATAAATTCTCCAATATTTTTAAGGTATTTCCTATTTCTCTTCGAATCACTCCCAAATACAGCGCTACACGTGTAAGTTGCCAGATTAAAATATAAAGAAATAGCGTCAATCCATGTTTAGGCCACTGCCAACTTATAAGTGTGGCACTGTACTTTTAAATTAGAATTAAATCTTAGTAGAACAAAATAAAATGCCCAGCTTTGACTAAACTAACTAACTAACTAACCATCACGCCGTTTCCCCGCAGGGGTAGGCAGAGAGGACGGACCGCCAAACAACTCGGTCTTGGCACACACTCCTTGCCTCATTTACATTTATACATCGTCTCATACATACTCTTCTATTATTATTAGCTTTGACTTATTTCATTTATTTATTGTACTATTCCCAATGTACTATTTTTCCATTTTGCGCGGTGGAGTTTTTATTGTTCTGTTTGTTTAGATATTCTTTGTGTTAAAAAAAATTAATAAACATGTAAAATCCAGCTTGGCGAGAAATTCAAAATGAATAAATTAATTTATAATCTTCCTTTTAGTATGTCGACTACCTATTGTTATTTAAATTAAATAATGAGTTGTTATTTATCATTTCAGAGTTCAATGGATCGATTTGCTGACATTTTTGAGGTATTTCCTGTTCCTTTTTGTAATTATTTGTCAAGGCACCCCGAGACCGGGCAAGATACAGTGTCTACATAGACATGGTGCTTTTCTGGTCTCGTCTCACTGGCACTAATAACTAATTTACTATAGAAGGTAAATTAAGTTAGTAAATTAATGAATTATCATCTCTTGTTTCAGAGATACACGGCAGTGGAACGTGAAAGGGTTTGTTTACTCCAACGACAGTTGGCGAGGTATTTATTTGCTATACATCTATACTGGCTTTTAAAAACATTTAATGTACAAAACTGAACAAATTAAATTAAATATTGCATTATTTAATATGTCACTTGAGAGATTGCGAAGTATGTTCACAAAGGATGGAACACGATTATTAACAATTGTCCTTGGAGAGGCAAGCAGTCCAGCTAGGAGGTACGATGAAAGTAGAATGAATGAGATCTCTAATAAAACATTTCTAATTCTAGACAAACTCAACCATCGAAACAACCGTCAACATCATTTGCCAACTCGCCCAACTATACGTTGCAGTTGGAGTCGGAGGATGAATACGATTAGTTTTATAATTTTCAAAATAATAAGTTTTTTGTATACTTTGTGTGTTAAATTTTTATTTTTATTAACCTTTTGTATGTTCATAATTTTTATGTTTCTTGTGAAAAAGTGAAACTCAACAACAAATGTCATTTTTTTACAATTTAGATACATACAATACAATATTTTAAAGTACGTGTTGTGTAATATTGCATGCAGCACTTTGCATATACATATACTTGATTAGTAGCAGTTCTTCAAACTCTTGCAATGTCTCTGTGAGGCGTGAATTGTTTTTACAATGTAGGTACATACAATACAATGTTTTAAACTACTATTGAAGTACTTGTTGTGAAATATTGCATGCAGCGCTTTGCATATATGAATATGTACTTGATTAGTAGCAGTTCTTCAAACTCTCGCAACGTCTCTGTGAGGCGTGAATTGTTTTTACAATGTAGGTACATACAATACAATGTTTTAAACTACTATTGAAGTTCTTTTTGTGAAATATTGCATGCAGCGCTTTGCATATATGAATATGTACTTGATTAGTAGCAGTTCTTCAAACTCTTGCAATGTCTCTGTGAGGCGTGAATTGTTTTTACAATGTAGGTACATACAATACAATGTTTTAAAGTACTTTTGAAGTACTTGTTGTGAAATATTGCATGCAGCGCTTTGCATATATGAATATGTACTTGATTAGTAGCAGTTCTTCAAACTCTCGCAACGTCTCTGTGAGGCGTGAATTGTTTTTACAATGTAGGTACATACAATACAATGTTTTAAACTACTATTGAAGTTCTTTTTGTGAAATATTGCATGCAGCGCTTTGCATATATGAATATGTACTTGATTAGTAGCAGTTCTTCAAACTCTCGCAACGTCTCTGTGAGGCGTGAATTGTTTTTACAATGTAGGTACATACAATACAGTGTTTTAAAGTACTATTGAAGTTCTTTTTGAGAAATATTGCATGGAGCGCTTTGCATATATGTATACTTGATTAGTAGCAGTTCTTCAAACTCTTGCAATGTCTCTGTGAGGCGTGAATTGTTTTTACAATGTAGGTACATACAATACAATGTTTTAAACTACTATTGAAGTTCTTTTTGTGAAATATTGCATGCAGCGCTTTGCATATATGAATATGTACTTGATTAGTAGCAGTTCTTCAAACTCTTGCAATGTCTCTGTGAGGCGTGAATTGTTTTTACAATGTAGGTACATACAATACAATGTTTTAAACTACTATTGAAGTTCTTTTTGTGAAATATTGCATGCAGCGCTTTGCATATATGAATATGTACTTGATTAGTAGCAGTTCTTCAAACTCTTGCAATGTCTCTATGAGGCGTGAATTGTTTTTACAATGTAGGTACATACGATACAATGTTTGAACATGATGAAGCACTATAAGTCAGTTTCCTTGTTTAATATATTATCATTCGTGGGAGAAGTACTTTCGCACTAGTTCGTCTCTCACTCTGCGGGCTGCAACAACCCTGCTGACATCTTCAGGCTGGTGCAGCAGCTCAACCTCTCTTAACTCTACATTATCATTATAATCGTCTGTTAATCTGAAAATAGAGAAAAATTTATTAATATTTTGTACTGTTGCCTTACTTTTTTAAATGCATATAGTTCAACAAGGAAACTGACTTATAGTGCTTCATCATGTTGTATAGTATAGCACAAGTAATAATTATTTGACCAGCAGCATCGGGCTCATAATGGAGAACTCTGTCTTTCCTGAGGCAACGGAATATAGCCTTCCATGCCCCAAATAGGCGTTCTACGGAACATCTCGCCTCACAGTGCGCCTTTGTGTATCTGTATTGGGCACTCCCCTCGACTGCATTCAATATTGGTGTCATCAGATAAGGCTCGAGTGTATATCCAGAATCGCCTGATTGAAACAAAACACCCATTATAATAGGTACATATAACTACTAAATTATGATTTTTTTTCCTTTTTTTTAAATGAGTTGTTGAAATACATACCTAGCAAGAAATATGTCCCAATTCTCTGATTGTATAGTCTGTTCATTTCAGTTTTGACTAAACTATTATTCCAAATGAATTGGTCATGGACAGTACCCGGGAAGCGTGTGTTGATGCTCAATATTTTCAACGTAGCATCGCAGACCTGTTTATCAAACATAAAAAACCTTCAATAAAATTTGAAAACAACAATCCGGCTGTTTTATTTCTGAAAAAATATTTACCACTTGAACATTCAGCGAATAAAATCCTTTGTGGTTTTTGTACTGCTCCTCGTGTCTGGAAGGGGTGACGATGGCGATGTGGGTGCAATCGATGCATCCCAGAACATGTGGAAAGTTTAATTTTTCCCTAAAACTACTCTCTACTTGCTTGCGGGCTTCATTTGTAGCCGGAAAATGTATCCATCTTCTGTACAGATGTTCTAAAACTGCTTTCATAAACAGTTTTATGCACTTGCTAACGGTAGTTTGCCCTATCGCCAAGAAGTGATCTTGGCCTACTCCACGTTGGTAGCTCCCTGTAGCAAAGAAGCTGATGGGTGCGAGTACCTGTCAACATCATAAATAATACAACTAATTAATAAACTTCACTTTTGATCATTTTAATCACTTTATTGTGAAAAATTATCATCACCAATCGAAACAAATTTATTTATTTCACGTGGTCGTTCCAGTGGTGGATAGATTTATATTGTGTTTTTGTTTTACTAAGATATCAATAATATTTAATACTATCACTTTAATGTATACTGGAAGTCCTAATGTATTTTTTGACACTAGAAAAGGAGTTAATTCATCAATGAGATCTTTAGCCATAATACGAGATATTCGAAACAATTGTCTGAATTCCGTCTCTGCAAGTTCGAACGGATTCAATTGATCGCGTAAACGACGCCTTTCAATCCTACGATCTTCCCTAACCTGCCTCCTTTCATTGAACCAGAAATTTTGCATAATGAACGACATTATTAAAAAAAATATGTATATCGACAGCCAACCAAAGTTTTAACTGACACTCAAGACCCCACGTTATATTCGGCGGGCTTTTAGCAACCGTCGGTCGGAAGTTATCCTATCGATACATTCTCATGCTCGCAATTTTAACGATACCGTCGCTACTTTGACCATAGACAAGGAATTTTAACAATCGTCGGTTGTTATATTTTGATCGTGCTAGCATATGTCGTTAAGTGCTCATTGATGACGTATTTTAACGATATCGTATTGCTATAGGGCTATATCGACTTCTCATGCTAAGGCCCCAGGGCGATATTGGTAGTATCTTCCACTCTGGAACGTGCCGCAAATATACTATATATTATTTTTAATTAATTAATTGTGAAATAACACAAATTAATCAAATAAAATTTATTTGCGCACGCCGGGTTCGAACCCGCGACCTTCGGAATGGCAGTCCAATGCGTTACCACTGGACTATGCCGGCCGTCAATCTGCTAGCCAGGCTTTATTTTAAAATAATGCGACCCCCTCTCCTACCAACCGCATGAGAAGGGGCCTGAACAAGTTACGAAGAGCCGTAATTACAAAGTGACAGCTCCCATACATGAAATGACATTCCGCGGCAGTCCCCCAATTGATTTGACATACTTTCCTAAGGAAGATTTTAGCGTAATGTATCAGCACAACATATAATACGTCCATGCCACGCCCAATGTATGCGCACATAATGTGTCTCAGACCTTATGAGCAGCTAAAAACGTGACATAAGTGTAGAAATGTCAAAATAATGTGGACTTAGTTTACTTGGGTCGAACCAGTTGTGAATAATACAACAACCTCTCGGTGTGTTATATTGACATTTGGTAATCGCAACAAAAACTATGCTATAATAATGGAATCATTATATGAATGTAAGTATTTCGTTTCG
Organism: Hesperophylax magnus; assembly: GCA_026573805.1. Classification (NCBI taxonomy): domain Eukaryota; kingdom Metazoa; phylum Arthropoda; class Insecta; order Trichoptera; family Limnephilidae; genus Hesperophylax; species Hesperophylax magnus. The sequence continues at coordinate 3,606,653 of JAIUSX010000179.1, read as the reverse complement.
TGAAATTATTTAATGAAGTGGAAATGTGAAGTAATCCAGTCTGAAGATGGCCCTAACAGGCTGAAACCGGTCACGGTCAAATAAAAAACAAGTGGAAAAAAGTTTAAAATTGTGTTATTTATATATAATTGAAGTGGAAGTATAAATAAAAGATGTAAACGTTTAATATGTACCTACTTATTATTTAAAAAAACACTTTTGGTAGCTAGATTATACTGAAAAGTAAGTTTTTCAGTTCCTGGAATTGAATTTTAATAGATATGGTTAAAATTAAAATCGGCTGTTCACTAGGCGGCCATTGATACTGATGTGAAAGTTTTAGGGTTAGTTTTTTACCTCCCTTATTTAAACCAAAATAAATACCTGTGATCCTAAAATAGGTTCTTAGTTTGAGTTCTAAAAACTTGGGTAAAAAGGAATATATGTTAAAAGATGGCTTGAGGAAAAGACGTCAAAGAATCCGTTTTCTACGAAAAAGGTAATGAAATGCGGTATTTCATATTTCTGCAAGCTGAAATACTTACTCTGATTATTAAATAACCACTGGAACGATTTCGGTCGAAAAATCGACCACTTTTATTTTTCTGCGATTGATATCGGTCCAAAAATGGACCGATTTTTCTACCATTCGTAAAATATTTATTGTAATTATTTAAAACGCTTCCTTGGCCAGCTACTTGTTTTATCGAATAGCTGATAATATATTCTCTTTGTCTATGAACTTATCCGTTGTCTTTGAAGTGATATTTAACGAGTTTTCGCGGTTTTATAAGGCGTCCTGTCAAAAAACAAAACCATAAATTTTTAACATTCACGAAATTTTGGACTCTTCCTAAAATGCCGTAAGTAATTAATTTATTGGGTTTTTAACGCATAATTATATATTTGTGTTATTGTGATTGACTTATCTATCTTTGAAATGCGTTTTTAATTAGTTTGTTTCTAATATATTGTTTTGGTTGAAGTTTTTGTGTAAGAATACGTCAACTGAAGACGTCATCTGTTTTTGATTTACAATAATGTCTTATATACTGCACTCGCGCATTTGAAATATAGATATTCCATCACAGTGATTCAAAACAAAGAGATATATATAAGTTTTATTTGAATTGGTTCATTATTAATACAGATATTTGTTAACCAATTATTTTAAGTCATATGTCAAAAAGTTGACTCTTTTTTACATGTAAAATGGTGTAAAGCCTTCGTCACACAATAAAAATTTAGTAATTTAGTTGTATAATTAATTAATTTCTTCACTTTTACCAAATTTGTGCAGAAACAAATGTCGTCCAGGGAAAGGGAGCACTCCACGACCCAATAATTATTTTCAAATTTTATATTAGTGCAATATTTAACAAAATTTAAACATTTAAGTACTTACATTAAGTGTTTTCAATTTAAAATATATAGAGTGGTGCTGACTGCAAGAGGAGGCAGAGGAAGAGGGAGAGGTGGGGTACGAGCTGGTGCCAGACTACCTGCACGTGGACGTCAACGCAGAGCTGCAATTGCAGCCTCGTCTGGAGTGTTAGTATTTTTTAATGTTTTTTTATGAAAGTACTTTGCTGTGGCCGTTGAACTCATCATATATTTGTATTTATTTAAACAGCGACCCTGCTTTGCTACTGGTGCGAGAGGATCGCGTCAAGGCCCTAAAGGCTGTTAGGGCCCTGCCTGCTTCCTTCCGGCTAGAGCTGGAAAGCCGAAAATTCAAGAAGCAGGCGGCGCGCATTTTGCTCCCTACCGCACCTCCAAGAAAAACTAAACAAAAGTAAGCAATCGTATTTAGATGCTTGATACAATATTATTGTTTTTTCCTGACAGCGTTCCACTCTTACAGTGATAGTTGGTAAGATCAGCGCTCTGTGCATTTGGCACATTCAGTGCATATTTTACAGAGTTCTAATTTTATTGTTTATTTACATACTGTACTTACTGTTTCACACGTGAATGAGAACAATTTATATGATTTATGTAAATATTTTCAGAATTCCATCTCCGGAGAGAACAACGTGTCCCTTTTCACAAGGGACGCCTTCACCGTTGCCACGACCCGTACCACCACCGTGGATGTCCACTCCCGCACAGATCCAATCAACGGCTCCCAATGCACCAATTATGCCTATCCGTGCAGCATCTCCCGAGCCGTTACCTGGGACATCGCGGAGTGGGGAACTCTTCTCTCCGGAGGCCCGCTATCACAGCGAGCTGTGGGTGGACGTGCCATTCTACCAAGAATTATCGGCGTTTGGGAACGGTGAGTTTATTTTTTAAAATGTCATACCAGGGGCTCAATATAAAATCAATTATCTATATTTTATATTGATATCTTTAGCACAGTTTCACTGTTGGTATATTGGCAGGAAATAAGCATAGTACTTAAAAATTCCACATAACAAACATACAAAATGTATTGTTGTTATGACGTGGATGCATCATTACACATCTTTTTTTTTCTGTAACGGGTATTGCAGAGTGAGAAATAAGACATGCCGAACTTCTTTGCGAGGATTACATTTGATTCACCGGCTTCTAAACGGTGTAATACAGCATTTTTTTCTTAAATTGAAAAAACACTTTCGCTTCACGGGACTCATTGTGTCGAGCTTCCTAGTCAAAAGCGAGGCTGTATTGGTAGGTGGGTTTTGTAACCGGACAAATTATCATTAAAATAGGTCGCTTTACGTAGTTGGTCACTTTAAACGGATACGTTTTCCTACTAAAAGTTATGAAACCTTACTAGAGTTTACATTATCGTCACTTAAAACAGTAGACCGTTAAATGCAAAGTCATTATATCCAAATTCTACTGTAAATTTGTGTTTTCTTTTATTTCAGAGTCAGACATGGGCAGTAACGTGGACGAGGCAGCTGTACTAGAAGAGTCTGTACTTGGAAACCGTGAGTTATAAAACTAACTAACTTACCTTCACGCCATTTCGGTAGGCAGAGAGGATGAACCACCATGCAACTCGATCTTGGCACACACACTCTTTTCTTCATTCCATACCTACCTGACTGTGCTATTCTGACTCCTGACATAGCCCGCCTCAAGTATTTGATTAACTTTTTATTTATTTTTTTATATGAATACCTCACAAGAGCCTCATCTGGAGCCAGTGAGACTATGGCATCCTCAATCGGGGTATGTTGTGAGGCTGAAGGTAGCGGGGAGGGGAAGGAGGTGTGGAAGAGGGAGGTGGAAAAGTACCTGGCTATTCAGAACTGGTCACCAAACACGGCTAAAACCATTTCAAGCAACGTTTCAATTCTGAATGGGGTCTTACACCAGGGCGATACTATGGGTATCTTCCACTCTGGAACGTGCCGCAAATATAATATATATTATTTTAAATGAATTTTGTGTGAAAATAACACTAATTATTCAAATATAATTTATTTGATTTGATCCCGCGACCATCGTATTGCGAGTCATAAGCCGTACCAGAGGCAGTGGGTTATCGTAATATAGACACATTAAATTAATTTGGGTTTTCTGTTGTTTCAGAAATGGACAGATCGAGCGACGAGGATGACGAAGCGAGTGACGTCGACCACGAAGAGAGCGATGAGGATACCTTCTGCATGCCACCAATACCTTATCATAATATTATCAACGTTTCACCTAACTCCGCTATGGCCATAGACTTTAGTAGACAAGACCAGGTAGATAGTGAGGCAATGCGTTCGATTCTGCCGCCTGAAGGTTACTCTTTCGATTGGTCTAAAGATATCTTACGTTTTACTGGGATAAGGGAGACTTTCACAGGCACGCCGGGACCAACTTTCAATACCGACGAAATGGGCAAACCTGTGGATGCCTTTCTTAAAATCTTTGATGCAGATTTCGTTGAACTGATCGCGAGAGAGACCAACAGGTATGCAGATCAATGGATTGCGAAAAAACAATTTAAGCGTCATGCGCGTACCAATAAATGGGCTCCCACGAATAAAGAGGAAATGTATGTATTCTTGGCAATTTTAATGTATCAAGGTATTAGTCCCCTTCCTGTTGAAAAAGACTACTTCTATTCAAAAAAACTCACCGCCATGCCTTATTTCAGCCGAGCCATGGATTATAATCGTTTTCTTCTAATTAAAAAGTTCCTTCACTTCACCAACAATGAAAGTCTTTCTTCTGATGCACCATTATCTGTGCGAAGGTTACAAAAGATTCAACCCGTCTTGGACCACCTCTCAAATAAGTTTGAGACTTTATACCTGCCCGAGCAAGACATCTCTCTGGATGAATCCTTACTCTGCTATAAAGGCCGTTTGGGATTCGTCCAGATGATCAAAACCAAAGCGGCCAGTGCGGGTATAAAGTCTTACGAGCTTTGTGAGTCCAAGTCTGGCTATCTTTGGAAATTCCAAATTTATACGGGGAAGACCATTTCCAGACAGGCTGAATCGACAAATCCAGACCAGGAAGATATGACGGAAGACATAACGGAAGATATGACGGACGACATGACACAGGCCAACTTTTTGGGTGCTCACAATATCTGCCCAGTTGGGGCCACTGCAAAGATAGTATACGACCTGGCCAGCCCTCTGTTTAACAAGGGGTATACATTAATAATGGACAATTTTTATAATAGTCCATTATTGGCACGATGCCTCAAAAGAAATGGGATGGACTGCATGGGCACATTGCGGTTAAACCGAGAATTTGTGCCCTCTGCATTTAAGTCCCATCTCCGGTCCAAACTGAGGGAAGGTGAGGTTGTATACTCGAACTGCGGGGACCTCAATGTAATGGTTTGGTTGGACAAAAACCTGGTAAGTATGTTGTCCACCTACCATAAGGCAGAAATCGGGGCAGTTGAAAAGTTTGGTACCTGGACTTACAAACCTCAACTCGTACTAGACTATAACAAGGTAATGGGGGGGGTTGACCGAAAAGATCAGCTTTTGTCAGGCTTCCCCATTGAACGACAGCGAAACCTGGTCTGGTACAAGAAGCTTTTCAGGAGACTACTAAGCGTTTCGGTGCAGAATGCGTATATATTGTACGGCTCAAAGCTCCGCAAGGAAAATAAACGCATTTTGTACCGAAACTTCAGGAGTGAGGTTGCGGATGAACTCCTTCTGCTGTTCTGTCGTAGTCAAATTGACACGACTGTGCGGACCATTGGCCTAATAGCTGAAGGAAAGACTCTGCGACCTATCCTGAAAGGCAACCACTTCGTGGTCCGTAGCGGGAAAAAGGTGAAATGTGCCTGGTGCAACATAAATAACATTTTCAAAAGGACCCTTACAAAGTGTGATGTGTGTGATGTGGCATTATGCTATGATTGCATGAAGCCATATCACACTACAATATAGATTTGCTGAGGGTTTTTTTTTATTTCATTTTTTTCTTTTTTGGTTTTTTAGTTATGAAATTCTAATTTATAAATTTAATTAAATTTGTTTGAACATCAATTATGATGGCCTGGATGGCTGGACTTATAATCATTTCTTTCCGCATACTCACGTCTCATGTTATGTTGTCCTCAAAGGTTCTATATGATAAGGTTCGGTGGACATTTAATATGTATATTTCAATTCTGATCATTGAAATATGCATGTTAACAAATGCACAGGTTTTCTCATTTTTCCCTGTTTATTGTACACATTAAATAACTCGTTTTATTTTTATGTCTTAATTATATTTTGTCAATTTTTCTGTAAAGATGCTTTTCCAGATCTAGTCACTGAACATAACTAAGCCAATTCAAGCAATGTTCAATTCTGAATGGTGGTCCCTCACCAGAGCGATACTCAGAATCTCACTCTATAGCGAGGCACAATGATATTATTATGTATTGATTTTCTTAAATTATGAATAAACCAATAAACTGAATACATTTTTATTATGACAAAGTGTGTAAACAATGTTTAAATCAATATACTGCTCTTTCATTGTAACCATACAACTGTAATATTGATTTTAAAGGATATTAGGGCTTAATAAATAAATCAATTATTGGTTCCATCAATTATTTTCCCTCCCCCATTTTTTTTCGATACCTTTGCGTTTAGATATAAAATTATCACTATGATTTTATTTGAAATTCTACGGTCATACAAAGGTTTGATATATATATACAAATTTATCATCATTTTACATATTCCGATTTACCCTATGTAGATTGACCTTAAGGTAGCTGTCAGAAGTGATTTTTGGTCAAATATTGGTGAATTTCATCAACTTTCAAAGTATCCCCCTGAAATATTGGCAATGTTTATATCTATGATATATATCTCACTTTAAGCCTTATTTCCTCGTTTTGCACGTAATATAAAAACATGGTTACAAATCTCCAGTTCTAATTTACAATTATTTAAAAAGTAGCACCATGATTTTGACATCGTGAAATAGGCTCTCTGTATAATTCATCAAATGAATAAAATAAAGCCAACACGGCGACTATGCTTATTAATAATTGTAGACAGTTAATGTATCTTCCTAACGTTATACCAGTTTTTGTGGTAAATTTATTATATAATATAATACAGTGATTTCAATTTTGACGCGTCACGCACTCAAATTTTACAAAATTATTTTCTGACCAAACTTTTGAAGAGATCTTAACATGCAAAAAAATATTTTTCTATTACATTCTTGCATCTGTGATTATCAAACAGGCCATAGAGAACATAAAAACGTAGAAAATATTCTATAAAGATTTTTAAAACTGCCACTGGCGGCAATTTCAAATCACAAAAACGCAAATTTCGCGCATTTATAAAGTTTAAGATTTTTTAATAATTTATCTATCAATTCTAAAAATATAGAATAATTATTAAAATATAGGTGAATTCATTGGCTGTATAGCACTATAATCAGTTTTATGTTTCCGTATTAAAATTCGGAGGTTTGATTTTTTTAATGTTGGCGGAAAATATTCAAAATCGTCGCCAAAAAACCGCGAGCAATCGGAGAAAAAAGTTTTTTGACGCGCGATCGTTCGAGTGGCTAACTGATACAAAGTAATTTTTAAATAGTTAAATAAAACTTCTGTTATGATGCAGGGCTAGACTCCTTTTGTTTTAATATTTTATTCATTAATTAATTCTGCATCATCACATTTATCCTCGCCGATTCTCTAACCTAGTTAGGAACTGGGCGATTGTCGCGGGTATTGGTTTTGGTAAAATTTCGAATCATAATTTAAAATTTAAATTCTGTACCGGGCGGAAACAAAAGAAAAAAAAAAGACTTGCTTGCCTGCAGAGAAACCGGGGAGTGGGCCTGATCTCTCGGCAGACGACAGTCACAGTTTTCCGGAGTGAAATTGTTTGGGAATGGTTTCCCTTTAATCGGAGTGGCGAAGTCTAGTTTTATAGAGTCGTATAAATGGAGTAAAATACGAGGTTCCATAGTGGAATTGGTTCCGTGGCTCGTTCGGATATTGTAACCACGCGGCATCATGAATCGCAAACGGAGTCAGACGTATGATCTGCTTGAATCCGACCCATCCTTTATGGGATGAAGAAGCCAGTGGCTTAAAATATTGTGCCCGGTTACCGGAAACCTAAGGATAGTATTCTTTCTCGCGGTTTGGCACTACGCCAACCGTATTTTCACCAGGGCCGTAGGGAGGCCTATTTTTCCTTGCATAAAGGGAATCCTCGCCAGGATACACGGATGCGACCGCGGGCACCAGATTCCTCTTCCTCAGTCGCCAGATTGCCAGTTTCCTGCCACGAACAGTCGCCAGGAGGCGGAACTGACTCTTCCTCTTGCTCCGTCTGGAGCCCCCTGGAGCTCAGCTTGATGAGGTGCTGCTCCAGCTCGAGTGGGATGTTACTTAATTAGCTAGATAGATAAAGCGTGGTCGGAACCTTGGGGGTAAGCTTGTATCTGGCTTTTATTATATTGTTTTCATTATAACTCACACGGTAGAGTGTATAGACTTGTATTTTATTCGAAATAATATACATTAATGTTACTTTAAACCTTCTTTCCTCGACGTAGCAATTGGCGACCCACTTAAAACACGGCTATAAATGTGTCAGGATTGTGTTTTTTTGGATGGTTTAGGGTTATTTTGTTCTCTTGGAGCTCTGATACATAACCTAAAATGTTAAACTTGTTTGTTAAATGTTAACCCGATAACTGAAAAAGTGACAGCAGTGAAATTGTTATCGCATGATTGTATGAATTTCTTATAAGCGTTGTTTTAAGGTATTGTGTGAATGTTAGGGATCATTCCTCCTTTATGGTACCGTTAAATAATAAATTGAAACATGTTTATTTATTAATGCAGTTGACAACTGAATATTATTATACAAAAATAACAACGAAGTAACGGGAGTCGGTTCATTGCCATTAGTTCATAGCATGGGTTAATAGCAAATAATTTCAAATAAAAAATGTATATTCTAATTAGGTAATTGTTTTCATTTTGAAAAGTGATTCTTTTTTTTTTTATTCTCGTGTGGATTTAATACGAGAATAAATAATATTCTACGGAAAAATATAATAATGTAAATATAATAATAGTACGGAAAAACCAGGGCTGGCAAAAGAAATAAATATTTTATCAAGGTTGCCACATATATTTTATCAAGGTTGCCACAAATTTTTTCAAGGTTGCCACAAAATATATATTTTTTTACCTTATTTATCAAGGTTGCCACAAATTTTTTCAAGGTTGCCACAAAATATATATTTTTTTTTTTACCTTATTTATCAAGGTTTTTATCTTATAAACAAGAAAAGAACATCTTGTTATTTCTAAATAAAGGGCATCATCATCATCATCATTCATAATAACAATTTGGAAAATTGTTTTGAAATTAAGTTCAATAAAGTAAATGTCAACGGTGACACAAGAAATAATTCGATATTTACTATCAATTTTTGAAATAATGGACAATTTACACGCGACATGGCAGACTTGGAGAATTAAGAAAAAAAAAAATCACAATTTTTTTTTGTGGTATGGACGATGACGCAACGTTATCATTGGAGGGAGTTGATGGAGGTATATTCGGTCTGATCAACTGGGTCCTGGTATCAACTCGCCATCCATTAGGTCCATGAGTTCCGAATGGTGAGGATGGGTTTGTACCCCAAACGCAACGTATCGATCCGGAGTCGATCACGTTCACCAGACATGACAGACAGAGGGCGAGAGAAGCTTGCTGTCTGATCATTATACTTGGGCCGCTGGTTCAAGTACGGAACACGGTACTGCATCATCAGTTGGAAGGCGGGGGATTCGTTGCCTGTGGACGGTTTTTCCTGCAGGAGGCGAAAGGCCTGTTGTCCTATGATCTATGTACGTACGTTAGTATTTCGTAGTGAGATATATGTTTGAGTGGTTCGGGTTGTTCTTGGAGGTTGATGATCAACCCTAACACGACACTTAACACATAAAATGCATAAACTCTATTTGAAATCGAGTTGTATGTTCTCTTTCACACGATACTATTTGTAGTGATTTATTGGAAATCACGCTATTATTCTCAAATATAACAAGTCTAAATTATAAACATGCACGCCTTTATATTGTCGTACGTTATGCTCATGAAAAGAGCCACTCATAAACAAAGTCAAGCACATTCATTATATAAAAAATCTCATTCATTCTAATATATGTATCAAAAGGTTCGTGCCATGCACTCAAATAAATTATTATATATAAAATAATTTTGTCTCAATTCTCATAAATGATACAAACTATTAACAAGAAAATGTCTCGTAACTAATTTTCAATTGTAACCATCAACTCCGGTATGAATACTCGAATTGAATGGACTAGAAATGAACCTTATTAGAATTAGTAATAGTTAATGTCGTATTTATTTATTAGTAATGGTTTATTTATTTACTTAAACTTAAGTACACAACAGACTCCAAGTGAACAAATTAACACTCATTTAAAAATATTATGAATTTTGTATAATGTAATTGGCTAATATACCTTAACATGTAGTATGTGTTAGGATATAACATCTTGAAATGTAAGGAGTTACATTCCCACTGTCTCTTTCGTTTCATGATGGTGAAAACAAAGAAGCATTGTCTACAAATTACGTGCTTGAACACTGGTTGTTCTCGTTTCATCATTAATATGTAAACGGATATTTTTGTTATTGTTTTACAGTAAATGTCTTGATGGGTCCTGAAAATATATTAAAGACTGCACCAAGCGGTGCACTGAACATTTAATCTCCTAGTGATAAAATGGAGCTGTTCGCTTTATTGCTGATGAAACGAGACATAACTTCCTTGTTTTCCTTTATAAGTACGGTTCTGACTTATAATGTGGAACGATATCCCACCACCGATCCTTCCACATTTTAAGCCACTTTGTTGATATGTTGATCCTTGAATCATATTTTCTTATATTTAACCTTAAGACCAGAACATGGGGAGATGTACTGAGACCTTTCCTTATGTTCTGAGTCAAATTTTTATCGATAAACGTTAATTTTATTTATTGTTGATCCATTTACTTCTCATCAGTTATGTCTGTAAATACACTGGTGTTACTTGTTACAATTAATGTTTCAATTTATGAATTTTTGTTTTTTTTTGTATTAAATCTTGCTATCATGTAAGTAACCTGGGATGTTCCTTTCCTATTGTTATAGAATTCATATTATGAATATTATAAGTTTGTATTACATACTTGTTGGTATTGTCCTGCGAGACTTACTATTATCAACTTTGTTGAACAACGGTTTACAGAGAAAACCATAAGTTGTTTCATAACAATATCGATTACGACTTCGTTAATGTTGGACGTATACATAGATCACTGCACTAATAATTGTTGCATATCACTTAACACGATTGCACGTTATATATTGATGGCTGTATACTCTATTACTTTGGCTCCATTCTTATGCGATGGTTGTTGACTGCTTAACACTCTTGTTGAATTAAGATTGTGTATTTTCATTAACTGCTCTGTTCTCTTATGGATACCCCCATACGACCTAGTTAGGTAGATTAGGTAGAAACATCGACAAAGTGTTTTCTTATCTCCTATGGAGAAGTAGAGTCAGTGATAAGTGAGGGTTGCTATGCTCCCTAAAAAGTGTTGCCTGACGGGCTTATAATCCTATTTTGGGTCAGTGATGCATTATCGCATTTGGTTGTATAAAATGAATGTGATAGACAGTCAGTTATTTGGTTAGTTATAAATGTGGCGTCTGTATTAATTAAGTCTTACTTTTATTAATTATGTACTAATTATTTTTATAAATGTAACGTCAACGGTTGTCCATGACGCTAAGTCAATTAGTCTTCACCCAGCATATTCAAGCTGTGGGTGTTGGCGGATCCCGTTCACGTAACATTGGTTGTTATGTCTAGATTAAGTTTTTAAGTTTAGTTCCTACAATATTATAGTTATTTAAGTAAGAATGGCTGCACCGCAATCCTGTTCATCCTGCCTTACGTTCGATGAAGTGCGACCGGATTTGCGGCACGCCCATTCGCTATTCTCACTTTGGTTTAATTTTGTTATATGAATACTTCCTATTGATGGTTATTATTATCTACTGGTATTTTATTGATCACTTTGTTTTTTTTTCTGTTGTAGTAGACCCTTGGACCGACCTAGAAAGAATAGGGTTAGGTTATTTCGACAATTTTATATGTTTGAGGGCAAACATTTGGTGGCGAGGGGGGTAATGTTATGATGCAGGGCTAGACTCCTTTTGTTTTAATATTTTATTCATTAATTTATTCTGCATCATCACATTTATCCTCGCCGATTCTCTAACCTAGTTAGGAACTGGGCGATTGTCGCGGGTATTGGTTTTGGTAAAATTTCGAATCATAATTTAAAATTTAACATCTGAACCCGGGCGGAAACAAAAAAGAAAAAAACACTTCTTAGCTGGGCAGTCAACGGGTGGGATCGTGAACTGCACAGCTGACAGTCACGGTGATTTTTATTTCGGAGTAATTAGTTGTATGGATGGATTCCATTCTTTCTTTTGTACCGTAAAATGCGAGTTTGCTTCGGGCACGACGGGATTCTTTTACGCAACCTGTTAAACAACCATTCCCGATGTGGGTAATGGTGATTTCTTTGAAAGAAATGGTGTACGAGCGAACCACGCGACAATCGTAATCCGGTAATCAGCCGACAGCGGTAATCCGTAAATAATTGTCCCATCCGGCGTGAGATGAAATTATATTCAATCCTAAATTCGGCTTACGCAAAACCGTCAAGCGGGAGCCTCGTTATTTTGGACGTGTGATGTTTGGGAATACTAACCGCACGTGGCCGGCGGCCGAGAGAAAGCTACTGGCCTAAGTTGCAGCATCCTCAGAACCCGGATACATCCGCGTTATTAGCTGGAGATCGTGGATGTGGCCGGGAGATATATTCCTGCCCCTTTCGGAGGCCCGATCCACGCTTCACGGGGTCACGTCAGCCGCTGGATGGAGTCCGGGGGACGTTCCGTCGCTTCGCCAATAAGAAGTCACAGTGTTCAGTAATAGGAGACGTAGTGATTCGCTCTCGTAGAGTAGATTATGATTACGGATACAGGTCGGTCTTGGGGTAAGTCCAAAATGTATAATTTTATAAATGTTTCTCAATACAAGTAATAACATACTATGCACCGCTTTTTATTTTATTTACTATGTAAGACCATCCCTAAGAACAAAACAGGATTCCGACACGCGACCTTGGTTGCGAACCTTCACACCTGAGATCATTAAGTATAAACATTCTAGGTGATTAATTTTAACCTAGATTGGCGCGTTCTACCGAACAAAGTTTATACAATTATTATTTGTACCCTAGGTCAAACCTACTTAGCAATTGGCGACCCACTTAAAACACGGCTATAAATGTGTCAGGATTGTGTTTTTTTTGGATGGTTTAGGGTTATTTTGTTCTCTTGGAGCTCTGATACATAACCTAAAATGTTAAACTTGTTTGTTAAATGTTAACCCGATAACTGAAAAAGTGACAGCAGTGAAATTGTTATCGCATGATTGTATGAATTTCTTATGTGCGTTGTTTTAAGGTATTGTGTGAATGTTAGGGATCATTCCTCCTTTATGGTACCGTTAAATAATAAATTGAAACATGTTTATTTATTAATGCAGTTGACAACTGAATATTATTATACAAAAATAACAACGAAGTAACGGGAGTCGGTTCATTGCCATTAGTTCATAGCATGGGTTAATAGCAAATAATTTCAAATAAAAAATGTATATTCTAAATAGGTAATTGTTTTCATTTTGAAAAGTGATTCTTTTTTTTTTTATTCTCATTATTTATTATTAATTTAGGCGAGGGGGGTAATGTTATGATGCAGGGCTAGACTCCTTTTGTTTTAATATTTTATTCATTAATTTATTCTGCATCATCACATTTATCCTCGCCGATTCTCTAACCTAGTTAGGAACTGGGCGATTGTCGCGGGTATTGGTTTTGGTAAAATTTCGAATCATAATTTAAAATTTAAATTCTGTACCGGGCGGAAACAAAAGAAAAAAAAAAGACTTGCTTGCCTGCAGAGAAACCGGGGGGTGGGCCTGATCTCTCGGCAGACGACAGTCACAGTTTTCCGGAGTGAAATTGTTTGGGAATGGTTTCCCTTTAATCGGAGTGGCGAAGTCTAGTTTTATAGAGTCGTATAAATGGAGTAAAATACGAGGTTCCATAGTGGAATTGGTTCCGTGGCTCGTTCGGATATTGTAACCACGCGGCATCATGAATCGCAAACGGAGTCAGACGTATGATCTGCTTGAATCCGACCCATCCTTTATGGGATGAAGAAGCCAGTGGCTTAAAATATTGTGCCCGGTTACCGGAAACCTAAGGATAGTATTCTTTCTCGCGGTTTGGCACTACGCCAACCGTATTTTCACCAGGGCCGTAGGGAGGCCTATTTTTCCTTGCATAAAGGGAATCCTCGCCAGGATACACGGATGCGACCGCGGGCACCAGATTCCTCTTCCTCAGTCGCCAGATTGCCAGTTTCCTGCCACGAACAGTCGCCAGGAGGCGGAACTGACTCTTCCTCTTGCTCCGTCTGGAGCCCCCTGGAGCTCAGCCTGATGAGGTGCTGCTCCAGCTCGAGTGGGATGTTACTTAATTAGCTAGATAGATAAAGCGTGGTCGGAACGTGTTATGATGCAGGGCTAGACTCCTTTTGTTTTAATATTTAATTCATTAATTTATTCTGCATCATCACATTTATCCTCGCCGATTCTCTAACCTAGTTAGGAACTGGGCGATTGTCGCGGGTATTGGTTTTGGTAAAATTTCGAATCATAATTTAAAATTTAAAATCTGTACCGGGCGGAAACAAAAGAAAAAAAGAAAAACACTTGCTTGCCTGCAGAGAAACCGGAGAGTGGGCCTGATCTCTCGGCAGACGACAGTCACAGTTTTCCGGAATGAAATTGTTTGGGAATGGTTTCCCTTTAATCGGAGTGGCGAAGTCTAGTTTTATAGAGTCGTATAAATGGAGTAAAATACGAGGTTCCATAGTGGAATTGGTTCCGTGGCTCGTTCGGATATTGTAACCACGCGGCATTATGAATCGCAAACGGAGTCAGACGTATGATCTGCTTGAATCCGACCCATCCTTTATGGGATGAAGAAGCCAGTGGCTTAAAATATTGTGCCCGGTTACCGGAAACCTAAGGATAGTATTCTTTCTCGCGGTTTGGCACTACGCCAACCGTATTTTCACCAGGGCCGTAGGGAGGCCTATTTTTCCTTGCATAAAGGGAATCCTCGCCTGGATACACGGATGCGACCACGGGCACCAGATTCTTCTTCCTCAGTCGCCAGATTGCCAGTTTCCTGCCACGAACAGTCGCCAGGAGGCGGAACTGACTCTTCCTCTTGCTCCGTCTGGAGCCCCCTGGAGCTCAGCCTGATGAGGTGCTGCTCCAGCTCGAGTGGGATGTTACTTAATTAGCTAGATAGATAAAGCGTGGTCGGAACCTTGGGGGTAAGCTTGTATCTGGCTTTTATTATATTGTTTTCATTATAACTCACACGGTAGAGTGTATAGACTTGTATTGTATTCGAAATAATATACATTAATGTTACTTTAAACCTTCTTTCCTTGACTCTAAATTACACATTGTAACCTGACACATTTCTGGTTTCGAACCCAACCCCCTGAGAACCCTGGGATCACAAACATTCTTGTGGGTATCTGACCCTCAAGAATTGGCGCTTCCAGTAATGGATAAAGTTTGTGATTCCACATTCATTATTATAACCTGAAATGTCTGGTGAGTATTGTAGGTTGCACGTAGCAGGTAACCATAGCAACTACTCAACGTAGCAATTGGCGACCCACTTAAAACACGGCTATAAATGTGTCAGGATTGTGTTTTTTTTTATGGTTTAGGGTTATTTTGTTCTCTTGGAGCTCTGATACATAACCTAAAATGTTAAACTTGTTTGTTAAATGTTAACCCGATAACTGAAAAAGTGACAGCAGTGAAATTGTTATCGCATGATTGTATGAATTTCTTATGTGCGTTGTTTTAAGGTATTGTGTGAATGTTAGGGATCATTCCTTCTTTATGGTACCGTTAAATAATAAATTGAAACATGTTTATTTATTAATGCAGTTGGCAATTGAATATTATTATACAAAAATAACAACGAAGTAACGGGAGTCGGTTCATTGCCATTAGTTCATAGCATGGGTTAATAGCAAATAATTTCAAATAAAAAATGTATATTCTAATTAGGTAATTGTTTTCATTTTGAAAAGTGATTCTTTTTTTTTTTATTCTCGTGTGGATTAATACGAGAATAAATAATATTCTACGGAAAAATATAATAATGTAAATATAATAATAGTACGGAAAAACCAGGGCTGGCAAAAGAAATAAATATTTTATCAAGGTTGCCACATATATTTTATCAAGGTTGCCACAAATTTTTTCAAGGTTGCCACAAAATATATATTTTTTTTACCTTATTTATCAAGGTTGCCACAAATATTTTTCAGGGTTGCGAAATTTTTTTTTTATTAATTTTTAATTGGAAAAAGGTACGCACTATACTGATGTGTTTCTACTTAATGTACTTCTTTTGAGTTTTTGCTTTCTAGTATTGTCATAATATGTTATAGACAAATTCTTTCGGATTTTTCGAAACTAACGGTCATCTTCTTTTTCTATTTTATATCAAGTATAACTTCTGACGTCATCATGTCTACTCCAATTCCGAATGTGATCAACGCTTCCAAGGAGGAGCTAATTAAGGAACTAACGGCGCGGTCAATCAAACCAGATAATACATTCCAAGCGTTACGCGCACAAGCGCGCGCTTTTAATAAAAAACAAAAACAAATTTCTAATGCGGATTCAGAGATTAATGATTCAGATTGTGACTCCGAAGTTGAAACGACGGGTTATAATTCGGACGGGGAAATAAATAGTGAAGTTAAGGGGAAGGTTACCCTAATTAAAGAAACCAAATAAATTTATAAGGAATCTTCGTCGCGTGGGCTTGGTAACTGGGATTACAAGTTCGATGGTAAAACCTGTGTGCGGGACTTTTTGAGTTTGTTAGATGAACGTTGCAGATCACGGGGCATTACGCACAAAGAAATAGTGAAATCTTTTAATGAAATTCTAGATGGTCTTGCCTTACTGTGGTATAGGTCTATTTACACCCCAGATTTAAAGTGGGATGACCTATCCAAGCTATTAATCAAACAATTCGAGGGAGAGGGTAAACAGCTAGAATTAAAAACAGAACTTTTTAATTTGAAACAGCCAGAGGGTATGTCTGTTTTCGAGTTTACTTTGAGAATGAAGGCCCTCAATAATAAACTAGATGCCAAACTGCCAGAGGCAGAAATGCTGCAATTAGCAATGAAGGCACTACTACCATCATATGCAAACTTACTAGCAGCAAGAGATTTTATCTCTTTCGAAGATCTCTCTAAGGCAGCAACAAAATTAGAATCACTAACTGAAGCTTCAACGTCTTCTTCTTCTAATCAAAAAGTGGTTGAACTACCAGAAAAATCAAGTAACTTTAGAAAGTTTACGTCTTTCAATAACAAGGCTAGCTTCAATAATAGCCAAAACACTTCGACTTTTCATAAAAAACAACAAAGTCCTCAGAATACGTACAAGAATGATGTTTTCACGCGTAAGACGTATTCTCTTCTAAATAATAAGATTATTTGTGACTTTTGTAAGAAAAGTGGGCATAAGGTAACGGAATGCTGGAAGAAAGCCTCCAATTCTAAAAATGCTAACGTTGGTACCGTACATACTGGTACCAAGAATCACACTCAAAAAAACTAGCTTGGAGTCAATCTGGACACGCCCCTCCCTGTGCGCAAAGGGAACGGGAGTGGCAGAGTTGGCTCCGACTGGTTCGTCAGTTTTTGTCAACACCGTCTTCTGGGGTGGTGGGCCCGCTACCACAGAAGCCGGAGGTTGTGGGAGATAATCGTCCATTCGTTAATATATATATATTAGATAATACGTTTTCTGCTCTCTTAGACAGTGGAGCAACAGTCTCTTGTTTAGGTGGAGATAGTTTTAAGCAATTTGTAGATTTAGGCATAGAATTAGAAAAAGTTGATTTTAAAGTTAAAACAGCTGACGGTTCGAGTCAGTCTGTTCTGGGTACTTTAACCTTGCCGGTAACGTACAGGACAATCACGAAAGAGGTTGTCTTTTACGTCATCCCATCATTATCACCTGATTTTATCTTAGGAGTCAACTTTTGGAGGCAGTTTCGAATCGCACCGGAACTGTTTCCAGAAGTTCACGAACCTGACCATGAAGGTCACCTTAATGAATTAAGAGCAATACGGCCGGCTTCTTCATTATCTGTTTCTGAGAGTAAAGCTCTTTCGAAAATGATTAATAAATTCGAATCTATTTCTTACGAAAGGAAAGGTCTGGGTTTAACTCATTTAGTAAAACATAAAATCGTTACCAATGGTCCGCCAATTAAGCAGCGCTACTATCCTCTGTCTCCGGCAAGACAAAGGCAACTTGACGCGGAAGTGGACGAGATGCTAAATTTGGGAGTAATCCGTCCCTCTCGTTCACCGTGGTCTAGCCCAGTTGTTATTGTACAGAAGAAGGATGGGACAGGGAGATTTTGCCTGGATTCCAGGAAAATTAATAATGTCACGGTCAGAGATAGTTATCCACTACCACATATCGCACGTATCTTGGACGAACGTGGTGGCGCAAGATATGTGTCTTTGATAGACTTGAGTAAGGCCTTTTGGCAGGTAGCGCTGGATAAAGACTCTTGCGAGAAAACGGCATTCGTCGTCCCAGGTCGGGGACTCTACGAATTTACTCGTATGCCGTTTGGGTTAAAAAATGCACCCTCTGAACTCCAAAGACTGGCTGACGCCCTTTTTGGACCTGAATTTGATGATAACGCTTTCTGTTATCTGGACGATTTAATTTTAATCTCGGAAGATTTTAATTCACATATGAGACTACTTAATAAGGTTTTCGAAAGACTGAGAGACGCGGGTCTCACAATAAATCAAAAAAAATCAGAGTTCTGTAAATCGGAGCTTAAGTACTTGGGGTACATAGTAGATTCACAGGGGCTTCGCACGGACCCGGTAAAAATTGAAAGCATTAAGGATTTCCTTATTCCAAAAAACGCGAAAGGAATTCGAGCTTTTATTGGCCTTTCAAGGTATTTTAGACGTTTTATCAAAGGCTTCTCCAGTATAGCCGCTCCGTTAACAAAGCTTACTGGATCAAAGAATGGAGTTAGTAAATTTAAGTGGACTCCAGAAGCTGATAAAGCGTTTAATGATCTAAAACAAGCTCTTATTAGTGCTCCAGTTCTAAGCTGCCCAAATTTTTCTGAACCGTTCGCGATTCATTGCGATGCAAGCTCCGTTGGAATTGGTGGTGTTCTAATTCAAAATATAGACGGTGCCGAACACCCGATCGCGTACTATTCACGTTGTCTTAATACCCACGAACGTAACTATGGCATCACGGAAAGAGAGCTTTTAGCGGTATTAGATTCTGTCACCCATTTTAGACCCTACATAGAAGGGGCTCATTTCACGGTAATTACAGACCATTCGAGCCTGAAATGGCTTGGATCCTTGTCAAACCCAAGTGGTCGTCTGGCGCGTTGGAGCACTCGTCTTTGTCAGTTTTCCTTTGACGTCATCCATCGTAAAGGTACGCAGCATATTGACCAGACGTACTTTCTCGCATGGATCTCGCGCTTATTTCGGGTCTTGACTCTGAACCTACGTCGGACAAATGGTATCAAAATGCATGGCAAGGTTGCCAGGATTTTCCTCAAAGATTTTCTAACTTCCAAATTAAAGATAACGAATTGTATCGCCATACGAAAACTCAATTAGCCTTACGGGAGGACACTGCTTGGAAGAAGGTGATTCCTCAGGAAAATAGGAAAGCTATTATTTCAGACTCCCACGAGTCGACTCGTTCATGTCATCCAGGAGTTTTTAAAACATATAAAAAGTTACAACTTCGATATTTTTGGCCTAACATGTACAAAGATGTCAAAGAATTTATTAGTCATTGTGCTGTTTGCAAAGCGCATAAAATCAGCACGGCACCACCGAACGGTTTATCTTCTAACCCGAAAAAAGTAACAAGGCCTATGCAGATGCTATCTTTAGATTTGGTAGGACCTTTGCCTCGTAGTTATTCAGGACATACGGTAATTTTAACTTGCGTTGATGTTTTCTCTAAATTCACGTGGTTATTTCCGCTGCGCAAAGGCACCGCGGGAAGCATAGTAAAGAATTTAGAGGAAAATATTTTCCTAGTACACGGTGTACCGAAAACTATTATTTGTGACAACGGGCCCCAATTCATCTCAAAAGAATTTAAGGACCTCCTTAAGAGTTATAATGTTCCACCTCCATTTTATAACTCGTATTTTACTCCACAGAATAATGTCGTCGAAAGATACAACCAAACTCTTGGCACCGCGTTGTCAATCCTGGTGGAATCAGACCACCGTAACTGGGCTAAATTTCTGCCACAGGTTCAGTCCGCAATGAACAACACTGTTAATTGCGCGACAAATTATACACCGTACTTCCTTATGCACGGCAGGGAGCAAATTCTCGACGGAGATTTGCACCGTATACCTATAGATAATGGGGAAATTAACTCGGAAAGAGGAGCTTCGCCTTCCGCTTATGCTCAAAGGCTACAGGGTCTAGCAAACATATACAAGCAGGTTTCAGACGCTTTGTTCAAAGCCTACAAGACGGGAGCGAATCGTTATAACTTACGCAGAAGAAACGTCACATTTCAAGTAGGGGACGTCGTGTGGAGACGAAACTTTGTTCAGTCAAACGCATTAAATTACTTCTCTCAAAAATTGTCCCCACGCTTCGTGCAAAATGTTATAATAAAGAAGAAATCGGATTTAGTGTATACCCTGGCAGACCTTACAGGAAAAGTATCTGGCGATTTCCATGTAAAGGATATCGTCAAGACGGACAATGTTCCGGTATAAATTCTTTTCGAACATCAGTGCCTCCGAAGGTCTGGCCAACTTTCGTGAGGATTGATATTATTAATAATTAAGAACTTAGGTTCCTTATTAGAATTTCTAAGCACGGAAAACTTCACCGGCCTGATCAACCGAGTTGAAGAATTCCCATGCCATCTGACAGACTTTGGTCCTGTCATAATTTCATTTCGGAAGAAATGTTTAAATACCTCGCGAGGGCGTTTTTTTTATATATCTGTTATTGTTAATTATAAGCTACTTGCTTAAAACAATTAACCATCAACTCCAGTATGAATGCTCGAATTGAATGGACTAGAAATAAACATTATTAGAATTAGTAATAATTAATGTAGTATTTATTTATTAGCAATAATTTATTTATTTACTTAAACTTAAGTACACAACAGACTCCAAGTGAACAAATGAACACTAATTTAAAAATATTATGAATTTTGTATAATGAAATTGGCTAATATACCTTAACATGTAGTATGTGTTAGGATATAACATCTTGAAATGTAAGGAGTTACATTCCCACTGTCTCTTTCGTTTCATGATGGTGAAAACAAAGAAGCATTGTCTACAAATTACGTGCTTGAACACTGGTTGTTCTCGTTTCATCATTAATATG
The DNA here is from genome assembly GCA_026573805.1 of Hesperophylax magnus. Taxonomy (NCBI): domain Eukaryota; kingdom Metazoa; phylum Arthropoda; class Insecta; order Trichoptera; family Limnephilidae; genus Hesperophylax; species Hesperophylax magnus. Next base: position 3,585,555 of record JAIUSX010000179.1, on the reverse strand, counting down.
TAAAAGGATATTTTTGTCATTGTTTTACAGTAAATGTCTTGATGGGTCCTGAAAATATATTAAAGACTGCACCAAGCGGTGCACTGAACATTTAATCTCCTAGTGATAAAATGGAGCTGTTCGCTTTATTACTGATGAAACGAGAAATAACTTCCTTGTTTTCCTTTATAAGTACGGTTCTGACTTATAATGTGGAACGATATCCCACCACCGATCCTTCCACATTTTAAGCCACTTCGTTGATATGTTGATCCTCGAATCATATTTTCTTATATTTAACCTTAAGACCAGAACATGGGGAGATGTACTGAGACCTTTCCTTATGTTCTGAGTCAAATTTTTCTCGATAAACGTTAATTTTATTTATTGTTGATCCATTTACTTCTCATCAGTTATGTATGTAAATACACTGGTGTTACTTGTTACATTTAATGTTTCAATTTATGAATTTTTGTTTTTTTTTTGTATTAAATCTTGCTATCATGTAAGTAACCTGGGATGTTCCTTTCCTATTGTTATAGAATTCATATTATGAATATTATAAGTTTGTATTACATACTTGTTGGTATTGTCCTGCGAGACTTACTATTATCAACTTTGTTGAACAACGGTTTACAGAGAAAACCATAAGTTGTTTCATAACAATATCGATTACGACTTCGTTAATGTTGGACGTATACATAGATCACTGCACTAATAATTGTTGCATATCACTTAACACGATTGCACGTTATATATTGATGGCTGTATACTCTATTACTTTGGCTCCATTCTTATGCGATGGTTGTTGACTGCTTAACACTCTTGTTGAATTAAGATTGTGTATTTTCATTAACTGCTCTGTTCTCTTATGGATACCCCCATACGACCTAGTTAGGTAGATTAGGTAGAAACATCGACAAAGTGTTTTCTTATCTCCTATGGAGAAGTAGAGTCAGTGATAAGTGAGGGTTGCTATGCTCCCTAAAAAGTGTTGCCTGACGGGCTTATAATCCTATTTTGGGTCAGTGATGCATTATCGCATTTGGTTGTATAAAATGAATGTGATAGACAGTCAGTTATTTGGTTAGTTATAAATGTGGCGTCTGTATTAATTAAGTCTTACTTTTATTAATTATGTACTAATTATTTTTATAAATGTAACGTCAACGGTTGTCCATGACGCTAAGTCAATTAGTCTTCACCCAGCATATTCAAGCTGTGGGTGTTGGCGGATCCCGTTCACGTAACATTGGTTGTTATGTTTAGATTAAGTTTTTAAGTTTAGTTCATACAATATTATAGTTATTTAAGTAAGAATGGCTGCACCGCAATCATGTTCATCCTGCCTTACGTTCGATGAAGTGCGACCGGATTTGCGGCACGCCCATTCGCTATTCTCACTTTGGTTTAATTTTGTTATATGAATACTTCCTATTGATGGTTATTATTATCTACTGGTATTTTATTGATCACTTTGTTTTTTTTTCTGTTGTAGTAGACCCTTGGACCGACCTAGAAAGAATAGGGTTAGGTTATTTCGACAATTTTATATGTTTGAGGGCAAACATTTGGTGGCGAGGGGGGTAATGTTATGATGCAGGGCTAGACTCCTTTTGTTTTAATATTTAATTCATTAATTTATTCTGCATCATCACATTTATCCTCGCCGATTCTCTAACCTAGTTAGGAACTGGGCGATTGTCGCGGGTATTGGTTTTGGTAAAATTTCGAATCATAATTTAAAATTTAAAATCTGTACCGGGCGGAAACAAAAGAAAAAAAGAAAAACACTTGCTTGCCTGCAGAGAAACCGGAGAGTGGGCCTGATCTCTCGGCAGACGACAGTCACAGATTTCCGGAATGAAATTTTTTGGGAATGGTTTCCCTTTAATCGGAGTGGCGAAGTCTAGTTTTATAGAGTCGTATAAATGGAGTAAAATACGAGGTTCCATAGTGGAATTGGTTCCGTGGCTCGTTCGGATATTGTAACCACGCGGCATCATGAATCGCAAACGGAGTCAGACGTATGATCTGCTTGAATCCGACCCATCCTTTATGGGATGAAGAAGCCAGTGGCTTAAAATATTGTGCCCGGTTACCGGAAACCTAAGGATAGTATTCTTTCTCGCGGTTTGGCACTACGCCAACCGTATTTTCACCAGGGCCGTAGGGAGGCCTATTTTTCCTTGCATAAAGGGAATCCTCGCCTGGATACACGGATGCGACCGCGGGCACCAGATTCTTCTTCCTCAGTCGCCAGATTGCCTGTTTCCTGCCACGAACAGTCGCCAGGAGGCGGAACTGACTCTTCCTCTTGCTCCGTCTGGAGCCCCCTGGAGCTCAGCCTGATGAGGTGCTGCTCCAGCTCGAGTGGGATGTTACTTAATTAGCTAGATAGATAAAGCGTTGTCGGAACCTTGGGGGTAAGCTTGTATCTGGCTTTTATTATATTGTTTTCATTATAACTCACACGGTAGAGTGTATAGACTTGTATTGTATTCGAAATAATATACATTAATGTTACTTTAAACCTTCTTTCCTTGACTCTAAATTACACATTGTAACCTGACACATTTCTGGTTTCGAACCCAACCCCCTGAGAACCCTGGGATCACAAACATTCTTGTGGGTATCTGACCCTCAAGAATTGGCGCTTCCAGTAATGGATAAAGTTTGTGATTCCACATTCATTATTATAACCTGAAATGTCTGGTGAGTATTGTAGGTTGCACGTAGCAGGTAACCATAGCAACTACTCAACGTAGCAAAGTGCATATTATAAAGCGTATCGCTATGTAAATTTACATTATCTACAATGAGCAAACAAAAATGTACTATCGTCGGTAGCGTGTAAACATGATTAGTGTTGATATATCTGTAAATTATTTCTCGAATGTTGTACAAGATTACGGATTAAAAAGTGTAATGTGACATATTCTGACAATAAACTGGCATCTAAAAAGATCTCAGGTCTAATTTAGTCACTTTAACCTACTAACGTAAGACGAAGCGCTGCGGACAGTTCCAATGTGTTGAAGAAACGTCTGTAGAATGTAGAAAAGTAGAAGAACCAACTTCAATTTAACATTTGTTAAAAAACGTCACAATAATGATATGTTTATTGAAGTAACCACCCTATATACACCATTACTGAATATGAACCGAAAAATACTGTCGTGCAAGAGAAAGTGCAGTGTTGCCAGCTTGGAGTATATATTTCCGCTAGAATCTAAAAAAAAAATCCGCCAAATTCCGTCAAAAACTTACTTGGATTCTGCCAGATATTTAGCTGAATTTGAGCACTAAAATAACGAACATTACACAGTTTTTATTGATGAACGAAAATAGTTTCACTAAATACAATACAAACGTTTTATTACAAATTATTAAATTTTTATGTTAATGTTAACTTGAAATTTTTTTTTTTTAGTAAAACAAAGTTAAAACATTATTATTGAATTATCATCATCTTCACTTTCCGCCGCCGTCGCATGTTGATACTGTTGATCATCAAATTTTAATGAAGACGTATATGATTGGTCTAGGTCACGTTTCTTGTTATATATTTTCCCAGTTCCTACCCTATTTAATACCTCTGGGGGTAATGAATATTAATCGCATGTTTTATAAAATCGCTGCAATCCCGATCGAACATTCAAAATTGCATTGACATATCAGTTTTCATTTTGGTTCTAGATTGATTTTTTATAATGTTCGTGATACTAAAAACTCTTTCCACATCTGCATTTGACTGTGGTAATACTAATATTGTAAATACAAAATCACATAAATTCTTTTAAAGGGATTCACATTGGCAGCATCTTCATAAAATTTGACTTCAGTCCAGAATTCGATTGTGCTATTTATTTTTGTCCATTTGGTGAAATGTTTCATTTTCCAATGGTGAAAGAAATATCATCAGATAGATAGTTAAATAATACCAGTAAAGGCGTTATAGACTCTTTGAGTACTTTCAATGTGTTGCTTTCGCTGAAAACATAAATTTTTCCAAAATTTCAAAGTTATCAGGAAGTCTCTGACGTAGTTCTTTTATTAATTTAACTGTAAAATTAACACATCATTTACGTAAAGTTTGTTCCTCTGCTACAGACACAATATTATTTTCCCTTAACCTTTCCTCATCTGTGGTGTGTATTTACTACACATTGCTTCTAATATCTTTAATAACTCTAAAAATATAATAAATTCAGGGTTCAGATTTTAGGTATTCCTCCGTTATACATTTATGCTTTGAATTAAAAAATAATATTTAATATAGTTTTCAAATTCAATTAAAAATCAGAGATTTTTGTAAGAAATCGGGAACAAATACACCAATACAATCAACCGTGTGCCATTGCTACGCGAAGAGTGTGCGAGGAAATGACACGCTATTGATGTCCCGCTTTACTTCGCTATACGGGCACATGAGAAATCCACTTGTCCCCAGTTCTATTTAGACCATCGATACCTACGACCGCATTGTGTAGCTACCACTCGTGACAAACTTGTTCAGGGGTACTAAAGTGAATCATTATTTCCGTTCGATAATTAAATAATAATTTTTGGTAAGTACTTTTTCATTTATTTCCGAATACTGTGTTACTACTATTCCTTATATTATAGTATTGAAAAGTGTGTATTACGTAAATATTTATCCGTGCGCTTTCGTCATTTAATCATTGATCTAAGATTTATTTTTGAATATTTATTTCAAATTTAAGATTTTTTTCTTATTCGTTATAATATTCAGTTAAGCAATACTGCGTTTTACATTATTTACAAAAACCCTTCCATTTTCAGGAAGAATAATGACTGACAGAAATTTAACAGAAGAAGAGATAGCGCAAGAACTTGATTATGATAGTGATATTGAGTTTGAAATGAACAATGACATATCAGATACTGAAGATTTGGTTGAACATTTAGAAGAATCGGACTCGGAATCGACTAGTGAAAATGAAGAAGAGGGAGAAATACTGGTTTCAAAACATGGATTCGAATGGAGTGTATTACCACCATCATCATCGCGACGTCGGCAATGCAATATTGTCAATGAAACTTCTGGCCTGAAAAATGGTAGTTTATTAGCTAACACAATAAGAGAAATGTTTGCTTTATTTATAAGCGCAGATACGGTGACAGAAATATGCCAAGAAACGAATCGTCAATTGAGGGAATATGATTGAGCAATTATCCGAAGATGAATTATATGCTTTCATCGGAATAATGCTTGCTTCCGGCAGAAATCGCACACGAAAACTAAGTTTGAATGAGTTGTGGACAAGTGAAAGTCCATTTTGTCAGCCGTTTTTCACGGCAGCTATGTCTCGAGACAGGTTCATAAATATTTATAGTCAGATCCGTTTTGATAATAGAGATACAAGACGAGAGAGATTTGAAGCTTCTTCAGACAAGCTAGAGCCAATTAAGTCGATTTTCAGTAAATTTGTAGATGCGTGTAAATCAAATTACTCTCCATCGCTTGATATAACCGTGGATGAGCGTTTGGCGGCGTTTAGAGGCAAATGTCCATTTCGGGTATATATGAAGTCAAAGCCAGCCAGGTATAGCATCAAAATATGAATCGCTGCAGATGCTAAAACTGCATATAGGTATATGTAACATGCAAATATAAAGAATAAAAAATAAAACCGATACAAAAAAACCAGATATAATTTTACATTATAATAAAACCAAAGGTGCCGTTGACACAGGGGACAAAATGACCTCCAAGTATTCGTGTGTAAGGCCGACAAGAAGATGGCTGTTTCGCTTGTTCATGGAAATGTTAGAAATTGCTGCACTGAACACATATTTATTATGGATTCAAAAGTATCCGGAGTGAAAAAGAAATAATAGAAGTAAAAGGAAATTATTCATAAGACAGCTAGGTTTAGAGTTGGCTAAGCCCAATGTAATGAAAAGAAAAAACAGCACGGTCAAATTTCACAAACAACAACAAGATGCTTTCGAAATAGTTTTGTCATATTATCAAGAAACACCACCCGTAACTGCTGTTACGAATGATATTACGAGTGATTCAAGAAATGTACTAGTGTCCCGAGCACCGTCCCATACAACACATAAAAAGAAGCACCATAGTTTGTCATATTTGTCAAAAATCTGTACGCACAAGCCACAGAAAAGAAAAAATATATATTTCCTGCCAATTAAATATATTTGGTGTAAGATTTTTATTATTTTTAAATTCGCTGTATTGTTTTGTTCTTACATAATTTTGCTGTTATATTTAAATATAATGCATGTGGAATTTTTTATGTTTAATTTTGTTTCTCAATATAATATTTCTTTTTACACATTTGTTTATTTCATTTTAAACAATAAAAATTAAGTTTGAAACCCCTGCAAGACTGGCAGCGTAAACACGCATAGCTGTGTGCGTGTAGTCCAGCGCCCATCCGCCGCCATCTGGTCGCGGACCGTCGTTAGATAAGGACTCCCCGCACGTTTTTCTAGCATCTGCCGATGGTTTTTTCATGTTTTCAGCTATTTAATTACAATTATTATCACTTTTGACATAAAATATAATAAACATAAGCGATTGGCTATGAATATTCATATTTTTACGATTTTAAATCGCTTATTTTAAGATGTGTATTGACTACACAGCACCGGAACGCGTGTATTTTTTTAGGACAATAAGGGAAAGGTCGTAACTACCCAATTCAATGGAGGAAAAACGTTTCTCGTGTTTGATTTGGGGAGTAGTGCCATTACAATATATTATATTGGGTAAAGAAAAGAAAGAAAGTTTTTATTTACAAAGAAAGAAATTAAAAAAAATGTATAAAGCATGATAACAAAAGTATAGATAATTAAAATAGACTGCAATAGCTGTTACTAAATTAGATACATAGTAAATAATACATTAAATACATTGAACATTAATTTAAGAAAAAAAAAAAATATTATTTCATTTCGATTAATAAGTAGGTAGTAGCTGGTATAAGTACATGGAGTTATTTTATTCATTTGGAGTAAACAGAGCTGATAATATTGCAAGCGAAGGTACATAATAAATTGCGACAATAATCTGTTGGTGGCTTAAGGAAAGATATGGTAAAAGAACAAAAATTTATAATATTTTTTGTTAATTGATTTTATGAAATTAAATAGTTAATTATATACTGAGTATGTACCATTAAAATTTGAATTTTATCAATTACTACTAATATGTACCTTTAATCAGAAGATATGTAAAAAATTAAATTAAAACTTATAATTATTATTTGGTTGATCAAGAAGTTGTTTTATTTGTAATTTAAATGTATAACACAATTGTTGGTAAACGGTTATTTATTTAAAGTAAGTAAGTTCACAGATCACATAATATGGTAAAAAAAATAGTCACAATGTATCAATTCACTAATTAACTGAGGGTCTGGTTGGGGCTTTACTTATGGTAGTAGAATACTCCTTAGAGGGTCGTGCCAGAGGACGAAGCGCAACTAAGAGAGCGTACTAGCCAAGAGCGAGCAGCAGACGAACTGACTAATTTAGGGCGCGCGGCCGGTTATATAGCCCATTCCTTGTTGCGGGGTGTGGTTTGTGTAGCGGCTCGAGGGGGGGAGATGCGCAGAAGGCGTCGGCGCATCCGGGTTTGCTTAGGAGTGGGTGAGCAGGATGGCGCTGTACGGGGGAAAGAGATGGTGTAGTGGCTAGCGTAAAGACGGTGCGCTACATCCTCCCCCTCTGGATCGAGGAACGTCCCGTCGAAGATCCAGGTCTGCAGTAGCGTGGCGGCTACTTATTCTTCTTTGGTCGACCTCGTTTGCGTAGAGGAATAACCGGAGCGGGCAGTGGTGTCAAGTGCCCGTGGTATGGAGTCAGTGCTGAGGTGTGGTAGGTGCCTAGCGAGACATCTGGTGCTTCCATTGAAGCTACCTCGTAGCTCGTTGGTCCATGTTGCTTCAGGATCAGGTAGGGGCCATCGCGTCGTGGTCCTAATTTTGCGCTGAAGCCTCTTGCGGCTTTGCTAAGAGCGTGGGAGTGGACAAAGACGTGATCTCCGGGCTGGTAATGGGGGTCTTCTCGCCTCTTGTTATCCACGTAATTCTTTTAACACGAACTGGGTACCGTTGTCGCTTATCAGTCGGCGTGGGGTCCCGTAGCGTAGGCATACTTCATCAATCAGGACGCGGGCGCAGGTCTCGGTAGTCGCGTCTTTGAGGGGAAATAGTTCTATCCAGCGTGTGGCCACGTCTTCGATGATGAAGATCCAATTCTTCCCATCCTCGAAAGTTGGGAGTGGTCCGAAGAGGTCGAAGGCTACTGTTTCAAACCTCTGGTTCATTACTGAAGTCTGTAGGAGGCCGGCGGGTTTTAGGTTTGATGGCTTGTATCTCTGGCACTCCAGACAGTTCTTGACGTATTTCTGTATGTAGGTCCGCATATTCTTCCAAAATTATCGTCTGGCAATCCGTCGAATCGTGCGTTCTACTCCGTAATGCTCAGCGGTAGGGGCATCGTGATAGGCCATGAGTATTTGGTGTTGCTCATGCTCGGGGACGACTAGTTGAGCGTCCTCTTCTTCGATATCGGGTGCATATCGGTACAATACACCGTTTTGCATCAGGTAGCCCTTAGTTGTCCAGTAACTAAGGTCTTCGTTTGGATTGTTGGCTTCAAAACACTCGATAATTTTCTTCAATGCAGTGTCTTTCAATTGTTCTCTGCGGATGTCAGCCGCGTTGCGTACTGGAACGTCGAGGGTTATTGTGCATAGTGCGCAAATAGAGGGTGAGTCTTAAAGTAATGGTGGCCGTGACAGTGTGTCCGCCACCAGGTTTAAGCGTCCAGGTGTGTATTGGATTTTTAGGTTGTAGGGTTGAAGCTGCAGGGCCCATCTTGCAAGGCGACCTGTGGGAGACTTTAACGTCATTAACCACTTCAACGCTTGGTGGTCGGTAACCACGGTGATTGCTGTTCCTTCAATGTATCCTCGGAACTTTGCAACTGCCCATACGACTGCTAGGGCTTCTCGTTCTATGGTAGAATAGTTCCTCTCCGCTGGTAGTAGCAGGCGGCTCGCGTATTCTACCGGATGTTCTTCTAGTCCCTCCCCCTGGACCAAAACTGCTCCTATTGCGTAGCTGCTTGCGTCCGACTTTATGATGAATTCCTTGATTCCATCGGCTTGTCGTAGTATGGGGGCGCTAGTGAGTAGTGCTTTCAGGGTGTCGAAAGCATTCTGTTGTGGGGATTTCCATTTCCAGGTGGCGTCTTTCTTTATCAAGTCGCTGAGTGGCTTGGCGGTTTTGGCGAACTCGGGTACAAATCGCCTATACCAGGAGCATGTCTGAAGAAATGTCTGTAGCTGTTTGACATTGTTTGGCTCCTTCATTTAAGAGATCGCCTCTATCTTCTCCGGATTGGTGCTGATTCCTCCGGAGGTTATTACGTGTCCTAGATATTTTATGCTTGGACAGCAGAAGTGGCATTTAACTCGATTTGCAGTGAGATTAAATTCTCGTAGTTTGGTGAACACCTGTTGTAGATCGGCGAGGTGTTTATCGGTCTCGATTCGGTGCTCAATTTTTGTCGTAGATGACAGGGTGGGCGAGAAGACAGCGGCGTTGTCGCACAGCAGGCGGTCCAGCTGGTCCCACTGGGTAGGTATAAGGTGGGTGGCTTCATCTGGTCGGAGGCTTAGTATTTCAGCGTCCAAGGCACAGAATTCCACTTCATTTCTGGGTTTTCTTGGGGAGTCATCGAAGAGCCGATAGGAGCGTATCATTACCTCCCTTAGGGCGTCTTCCTCCATCGCGTCCTCGGGAAACAGCTCATTCAGGGCTATCATCTTAGCCCAAATGTTAGTGCGAGGCGGTGTCTGTGAGAGAGGGCTCATGAACGGTGGCACGTAGATCTCACATTCATTGTCCTGTGCTGGTGGAGCGGGCAGACGAACCTTAGGCGGTGTCTGTGGGAGAGGACTCATGAACGGCGACACGTAGATCTCGCATTCATTGTCCTGTACTGGTGGGGCGGGTAGGCAAACCTTAGGGAGTTTATGTGCTCTTACTTTTCCTATCTCACCATTGTCGTTTTGCCGTTGCCGGATATCTTGGTTTGGTGGTATGGCGTCATTTTCCATATGCAGCATATACCGTACTTCGGGGCTATCCGTGAATGCCCATGCGCGCTGGGGAATGTTTATATTCGATCCCCGCGTCTTCGATAAAATCGAAGCCTAGGAGTGTTCGATTCTCGTGTCCTCCTGGGAGCACGATGAAGCTGGTGGGTATCTGTCGGCCTCTGAGTGTCAAGGTGGCGGCTATTGTCTCGACCTCCTGACGTTTAGGGACACCATCTGCCAATACGATGTCCATGATGGTTCGCTGGGTTTTGAAATTTTGAGCGATTAGCCGCCGGTGTAGCTCAGCTGATGCTACGCTCAATTTTGCTCCGGTGTCTACGTGAGCAGTGCCCAGGAAGTTTCCAATCCCGATGTGTAGTATAGGTCTCGCTCGGGGAAGGCCTACTTCATGTATCGAGCAAAAATCGGCTCGTGGGTGAGGGGTGTCTATTCTCCCTTGGCTGCATTGCGGGCACTTGCTTCTTACCACGCCTGGTTTACCGCAACCGTAGCATGCGAACTTCGCATCACTGGGTGTCTCCAGCTTTTTGACTGGAGGAGTGTACTTTACGTGCGCTCCTGTATCGTAGCGGGAACGGCACTCCTCGGAACGGTGCCCAAATCTGCGGCAGTTAGTGCAGCGTAGGCGGCCGTCTGTTCGGTTTTCCATCGCGCGTAGTGGGACGGTCTTCGTGCTCTCGTACAGGCTTTCTTCCGCTGCACGGGCTTTTTGTAGTAGTTCGGCGAAGGTATTGATCGCTTCGCGCGGCACTCTGTCTCGTATCCGGATATTCAGTTGTCCGAATATTAGGTCTATCTGGACCTTCTCTGGATGGCTGGGCGGTGGTAGCTCCGCGAGTAACATCCGCTGCTTAGCAATGAACACATCGGTTGACGTTAATGCGTCTTGCTTGCATAAAAATATCTCTGTGTACACTTTGTACGCTGGCTTCTTAGGGGCGAAAGCATGCCTGAGGAGGGTCGTTGCGCTCTCCCAGTCTCGTACTTCTCCTTTTATGCCGAGCCACCAAGCGGCGGCGTCTTTCGTAAGCGGCAGTGGTAATCCTTCCAGAGCGCTTGCGTCTTCGATGTTCTCGGCGCGCTTGAAGATGGATGCGGCGGCAATAAAACTCTCGACCGCACTCCTGTCTCTGGCACCATCGAAGCGTACCGTACAGGTGGTGAATGTACCCGTACGTGTTGGTTCCGACTGCATCCGCTTCATGGAGTTCATTAGTTCCGCGAACTGCTCCTGCGTGAAGCAGATGCCAGCACTTTCCTTGGCCTGCATTGTGAAACGAGGACTTCGACGTGGTAGCGACGAAATTTTTGTAGATTCACTGATTTTAATTTTTTTACTTTATGTGTCTGGCCACTAAGTTGGGCGCCAGTTTTATAACACAATTGTTGGTAAACGGTTATTTATTTAAAGTAAGTAAGTTCACAGATCACATAATATGGTAAAAAAAATAGTCACAATGTATCAATTCTCTAATTAACTGAGGGTCTGGTTGGGGCTTTACTTATGGTAGTAGAATACTCCTTAGAGGGTCGTGCCAGAGGACGAAGCGCAACTAAGAGAGCATACTAGCCAAGAGCGAGCAGCAGACGAACTGACTAATTTAGGGCGCGCAGCCGGTTATATAGCCCATTCCTTGTTGCGGGGTGTGGTTTGTGTAGCGGCTCGAGGGGGGGAGATGCGCAGAAGGCGTCGGCGCATCCGGGTTTGCTTAGGAGTGGGTGAGCAGGATGGCGCTGTACGGGGGAAAGATATGGTGTAGTGGCTAGCGTAAAGACGGTGCGCTACAAATGCTTTTTAATTTTTTTCAGATTTGTTTTTATATGGGAGTGCATTAAACAAAAATTATACCTTGATAAGTATAATGGTGTTGAGGAGCGCTAATTTTAAATTTAGGGATTTCTAAGTTGCCACATGATCTTGATCGGTTACTTATTTTTGGAAATGTTATTGTAGAATTGAAATGATCTTTATGAGTTTGTAACAATGAGTTCTTTTTGAATATATTATTTAGACTGAGAACCCTAAAAGGTTTAAATAACTGTGTTGTTGGAAATATAGATGGTTTACGTAGGATTAATTTTAGAATCAACCTCTGTGCCTTTTCTACAGGTTATACCCACCCAATTATACCATATTGGAGAATAGATTGGGCAAGAGAGAAATAAATAGTTTTAATCATATTATATGATAGGATGTTTCTCAATCTAATGAATAAGTAAATAAGTTTTCTTACTCTGGTTGCCGTATTTTGGACTTGTTCGTTCCATTTTAAGTGTCTATCTTCTATGATACCCAGATACTTTATACTATTTTTGCATGTTATTGGTAAACAATTTTCATTACCGCATTATTTTTTTTTATTTTCACATTGTGATGAATGGATTTTAATGGTAATATTGTTTTCGAATTTTTTTTCCTGCAAAGAGAATGGGGATGAAATATGTTTTCTCGGTATTTAGTGAGAGACAATTTAGGTCGAACCATGTTTTTTTTATTTTTATTTTTTTATTCCAGATCTCGGGGAGGATGGTGCAATCCCACGAGCTCCATATTATACATAGAATATATAGAAAGTAAATATAAACAATATTGTAAGATAATACATACAAAATAAACGAAAACAAAAGACAATAATAATTTTTAAACATAATGATTAAAGTTTTTTAAAAAGAAAATACATTTAAAACTAAAAATATATATATGCATATGAATATATATAAATATATACATATATATATATATTGTCCTCTTCCCGTATTATGTTGATCCAGTAAGAAGTTGTTAGACTAAGTTGATCCACCTTTAACACCATATAACTTGACTATTATGGAATACATCTGAATGAATTGACAACAGTGGTACAATAATTATCAATGTTGCCAGTTTGCCAGAAAAACCATTTGATATACTGTTAATGAAATTTTCAAAATTTGTATGGAAATCGGATGCATAATTTATGTTGATCTACCCATATTGGCATACTTATGTTGATCTCATATATATTGATCTATTCCCGTAGTATGTTGATCCAGGTAAGAAGTTATTAGACAAAGTTGATCTGTGTCCCTATATATGGTTTTACTAAATGAACCAATCAAGGGGCAATCGGCGGACTGTTCATCACAAGGTTTTATGTGATTCCGTAATCTTTTGTGATATTGAACTCAAAGTATTAGTCTCTAGAGTCGAATATCGCATGAAATAACTGTGAAGTGGTACCGTTTCAAATCAAAATGACGTGTGTTGCTTGAATTGTTTATAAGAAATGTATGCATATTTAGATCGAAACGAAAATTTCGCAAAAACAAATCCATAAAAAAATCATAACTTAGCAGGGGTACACGGGTTCATAGGGTGAGGTTTGTCTAGGTCCTGGCGGCGGATGCGTTTTCCCATCTACTGCGTGGCGGGCCGGATCGAAATAAACTGGTTGAGGAATACCTTTAGACCATAAAAATCCAAAATGGCGGCAAAAGGAATAATGTTATGTAGGAAATTTTGAACCTGTATCTTTTACCATCTCTCCTGATTACGCTTCGTGACTTAGTAGGGGAGGCCGGGTTCTTGGTTATAATGGGTAATTAATGGATGATTGGACGCGGTTGGAGCTAACTAAAAACTGTCCAAAGAAGCGAAGCTAGCAGTCCACAATGGAGTGCTGGTACCTACCCTAATATATGGAAATGAGGCATGGAATTGGCAGAAGAAGGCTGAAAGTAGACAGAATACTGTAGAAATGAGATCCCTGAGGCATATGTGCGGTAAAATCATGTATGACGAAATGTGCGTATGCTGTATCTATTCTACAGGTATTTTATTAGAGCCTGTTAAAAGGAGAAGCAGCATTGATCCCCGGTGCACCGTGCACGTGCTTGATACCCGACGGACACGAGCGGAACACAGGTTCACAGTAAAGTTGATGTTATCTATATATGAACGGGTCGTTTCTCCGACTCGTTTTACCGTAAGTCGGCTCGCATGTGGAACGAGCTGTCAGCATCTGTTTTTCCTCCTCCATATAATTCGCGCCTCTTTAAGACCAGCATTAATAAATTCATTCCTACAGCCCCTACCTTAACCCGCCTCATAACGCTGCCCAACAATGATCATTTTGTGTGTCTTTATATTCAAATTCGCAAATATGATTTTTTTATGTGACACCTATCACAAGAGCGCCCCTGTCTTTACACTCTAAATACAGAGAAACTATGTCGCCACCCAGTTGGGCAGCGTTATAAGGCGGGTTAAGGTAGGGGCTGTAGGGATGAATTTATTAATGCGGATCTGAAAGAGGCGCGAATTATATGGAGGAGTAAAAACAGATGCTGATAGCTCGTTCCACATGCGAGCCGACTTACGGTAAAACGAGTCGGAGAAACGACCCGTTCATATATAGATAACATCAACTTTACTGTGAACCTGTGTTCCGCTCGTGTCCGCCAAGTATCAAGCAGGTGCACGGTATTATATGGAGGAAAAAACACACACACGAGCGGACTTACGCAAAAACGAGTTGGAAAAACGACCCGTTCTCATAAAGACAAAATCAACTTTATTGTGAATGTGCGTTCCGCTCGTGACCGTCGAGTATCACGCACGTGCACCGGGGATCAATGCTGCTAGCTCCTTTTAACAGGCTCTAATAAAATACCTGTAGAATAGATTTCGTCATACATGATTTTACCGCACATATGCCTCAGGGATCTCATTTCTACAGTATTCAGTGTACTTTCAGCCTTCTTCTACCAGTTCCATGCCTCACTTCCATTATATTAGGGTAGGTACCAGCACTCCATTGTGGAGTTTCGCTTCTTTGGACAGTTTTTTGTTATCTCCAACCGCGTTCAATCATCCATTGATTACCCATTTTTAATAATTACCCATTATAATCAAGAACCCGGCCACCCCTACTAAGTCACGAAGCGTAATCAGGAGAGGTGGTAAGAAGTTCAAAATATACCATATAACATTATTCCTTTTGCCGCCATTTTAGATTTTTATGGCCAAAAGGTATCCCTCAACCAGTTTCTTTCGATCCGGCAAGTCCACAATGGAGTGCTGGTACCTACCCTAATATATGGAAGTGAGCATGAAACTGGCAGAAGAAGGCTGAAAGTAGACTGAATACTGTAGAAATGAGATCCCTGAGGCATATGTGCGGTAAAATCATGTATGACGAAATGTGCGTATGCTGTGTCTATTCTAGGGGTATTTTATTAGAGCCTGTTTATATATGAACGGGTCGTTTCTCCAACTCGTTTTATCGTAAGTCGGCTCGCATGTGGAACGAGCTATCGGCATCTGTTTTTCCTCCTCCATATAATCCGGGCCTCTTTAAGACCCGCATTAATAAATTCATTCCTACAGACCCTACCTTAACCCGCCCCATAACGCTGCCCAACTGGGTGGCGACATAGTTTCTCTGTATTTAACGTGTAAAGACAGGGGCGCTCTAGTGAGATGTGTCACATAAAAAAGTCATACCTCCGAATTTGAATATGGAGACATACAAAATAATCTATATTATAAGTTATAACCAATGAATTCACCCAATTTTTATCGATTATCACTTTTTATTAGGATTTAAAAAAAATCGTAAACTTTATAATCACATAACTCTTGAAAAGAAAGTCCCAATGATTGGCATAAATCATTCAAATCGAATAAACATTATTTTTTAAATATTAATATTCTGTATAAATTATTGTCACATCTTACCGGAAATCGTTATATTTTAAAGTTCTCTAAATAAAATTAAATCTTCTTATTTAAAAGAATTATCTCACATTTAATATTATTTAAACAATATGACCGGAAGTCGGCATCTTTCAGTGAAATATAATAATGCAAAAACTAAAAAAACACCACAAGGTGGTTACAAATGCAATTATATTTAATCAATTTTTTCGATTATATTTTATGTGAAGAATTTTTTACAGAGGCCCAATGAATATTATACAATGAAATCACTTGCTTCATCGGTAGAGGAGACCAAAGCCAATTGAACCAATTTGACTTTAACATTTTCTACGTCTTGCATATAAAGTTTACGATAAAAATACTTATAATCAACGTCAGACAATTTAACTGCCCACCAAATTCGTATATGATTTTTTTCAATCTCATATAAATTAAGCTATATACTCATAAACCAATTGAGTGAAATGCTGCAATGACGCCGACCCTGGGGTCATTGCAGCATTAACGGAATGTTGATTGAAATGTAGAATTTAGTTGTCCAATTTCAATAACTTCGATGACGAAAAGCAGTTTTTATAATTAGTTTAAACTTACTCTTCAAAATTTCAATTATTTTTAACGTAATACACTATGTATCCTCAAGAAAATCTGTTTAATCACGAACCGTAACTACTTGATGTAATAAAAAAGAAAAACAAATATATGTTAATATCATAGTTTGCTTTAATCTCGATAAAAACAGAAGAAGAAAAAGTTTTTTTTTATGAATGAGATAAAACTTTACCCCAAACAACGTGTAAATATATTAATTAAAATCAAAATATAAACTTCACATTAGGAAAGAGGACAACGAACAAATAAGTACATTGACTAAGTGTTACGGACGGACATGCACTTGAGCAAGACTTGGGAGCTGTACTCACAGAAACTTTAAAAAAACTTGGGTTTATTTGTAGTACGGGGTCAATTATTATTATTATTATTATGTAATGAGCATTCTGCTGATGCGCTCATATCTGATTTCACAACAAGTTTGACAGTAATTGAGTTGTACTGGTATAATTATCCCCCGAAAACATTAAAACGGAAACAATATAAACTACTTTTTTAAAAGAAAGACATACATTCCCGGGTTTCGAATAACCTGGCAATATTTGAAAATCTCCTACTACCACCACAGTCAGCTGAAAATGTTGCTTGTGTTGTGATGGAGGACTTAGCCAGCCCAGGAATTGAACACACTACGCCGCGCCTGGGTGGGACCCAAACGCGATGTCAACTCGGCCACCGACCGGTCTAAAATATGACAGAGATCGCTCCAGTGGATAAGTAATAAAACGTAGTTTATAGGCAGTTTATAAAAAAAAAAATTGTCTAAAGAAACAGATACATTTTTAAAACAGTAATAAATAAAGTACATTCTGGAATCGTTAATAAGTTGTTTTGAAATATTTAGCCGTGTTAAGTAATCAATAGTATCCGGAAACGCGGTGGCAAAACGTGGAATTCCATAGCCGTTTTTAATTTATTAAAAATATTTATAAAATCAAAGACAAAACAATTAAATGTATTCTAATCAGGGTGTTGTTATAACAAAAGAACGCCGGCAGGGATATATCCGCGGGCGGCCACGCAGCTGCATTATCTTAACAACGAAGTTTAGGTCTGATCAAATTCACAATAAAGTATTATTTTTTAACGAAATTAGTTTTAATACAGAGAATATCCAAATAAACCTTTTTTGTGTATAAAAACATATCGGCTTCTTTGTCTGGATGTGGTGTGATTTGATTTGTATTTTTTTATGAAACATTATAATGAAGCATCGAGGAATTATCAATATTTAAATAAAAAAATATTGAAGTGTTTTACGCTCTCCTCTAGCTGGTATTAGTATAACATGCAGGTGTTCGGTTCTACACAAACTGTGAAAAAAATCAGCTTCTCATTGGGTGGTCATGTAAAATGAATGTTATTGCTATTGTTACAATAATATTGAAATTTTGCCGTGCTAAAAACACTTCTCGAAATTAGCTGTAGATTTGTAGTGTTGAATACCACACCAGAGTCCCAACTGCTCCCGTCTGGAGCCAGTGAGACTATGGCATCCTCAATTGGGGTTGTTGTGAGACTGAAGATATTGTGAACCTCGAAGGAGATGAGGAAGTTGGGAGAGTACTTGGCTCTTCAGATCTGGTTGCCAAACACTAATTGTAAAATAGTACAAATTAATTTTAGTAAAATTTATTTGAGCCCGCGACCTTCGGATTGCTAGTCGATAGCCTTACCCCTCGATAACGGAGGCCGTCATTTAGGAACGTTTTAAATTATGTTTTACATTTGAAAGTAGACGTTTATTACAATTTGGGAGGAGGGTATGTGCACCGCCGCCCCGGGAACCATTTATTGGATAACCCACACTTCTGCCATAGGTCTCCCCAAGTTGTTTGATATGTTTGGTGACTTATCAGGTGTGCCCGAGTTTATGGGGTGAGGTATGTGAGGGGCTTGGCGGCGGATGCGCGTGCCTAATAACTGCGTGGTGGGCCGGATCGATTAGTCCTCTTTCAACGCATCGCCTTGCAACGCAGTAGGAGAGTTGGATTTTTATGTATATCTCTCAATCACACTGAACCCCAGATTACTACCCACCCATCATACCTATTTACTTCCCAGAACCCACTCTCCTTCCTTTCCTTCAAAATTCCCCCAACACAGCATTCACAAAGATGACATAGGCCCTGAGGGTTACGATTTTCCTCAGGGCCTCCTGAGTGGATATGTTGTAAAAAATATAAGAAATAAACAACAATCTCGCTAAACGTTGGCGGTGACCTATGGTAGGGGTGTTGGTTATCTAATAAATGGTTCCCGGGGCGGCGGTACACATAATTGTAATAGTTTTCGAGGGCTCTGATGTACAGACATTATGGCTCCTGTTGATTGACGAACATATACTAAAACATCGTTGGTTGGAATCGTAGCTTGAAATGACTTTAGCCATGTTTAGTAATAAACAAATAAGAATAGATTTTTTAGCAATCATAATTTAAAATTTGTAAAATTTAATTCTCACCAATCTAATCGCCGCAATTTTAATAGGCACAAATTATGGATATTACGCTTTGTTTCAACTTAATCATTACAAGAAACTTACGTCGGGAGAGATGGTAAAAGATACATTAAAATAAAATTTTATTCAAACAAAGTTCAAAATTTCTCTTATAAAATGACCCAGACAAACCTCACCCTATGAACCCGACCACCCTTCCTAAGTCACGAAACGTAGTAAATGATGTATTAAATTTACAATTTTTGTTTAATCAAGTTCAAAAGATTTTTTTAGCATGGATTTGACGTTTGCGAAAGTTCCATTTCAATATAAATACTCGTGAGGCAGTCTATCCTCTGTAAGTATAAAGTCATTTTCATAGAATATGGATGTACTAACAGGATCTAAAAAGTACGACAACGTGCGCGAAATTGGCGGTTAAGTTACAACGCATGCAAGCCGTCAAGTTTGTCAGAAATATATAGATCAGCAAAATAAATCGTGTAAAATGTATATGCGTCCGAAAATGGGCGTGGCTTACAGCTAAATCTCGATGACACAAGTTGATCTGTAGGGATTTACATATGTATGCCAGCTTGGGTAATGGATCAACATATCCGGGGTGGATCAACAAATGCAAACGGATCAACATATACCTGGCGTACCGTCGCGCGAGATCAACATAGTACGAGAGGGGATAAATATATATATATATATACATTTTTTTATCTATGACATCAGGATTTGGCTCCATCGCTTGCAAATAGGTCCCTGCCAGAAGTGCAGTGCTGCCATCACAAGACCGTTTTCGCTCGTGGCTAGTCGTGTTAGAAAGCTGGTGATCCGTTTTTTCATTAGTGCTCGGAATCCGGGAGCACGCCCTTCTACAAACATCTCAGTGGCACTGCAGTACCAGGACAGCCCAAAAAGTATTCGGTAGGAATTGTTGTACTGTACTTCCGTTCTTTTTAGAGATGCTTTGTTGAAGTTGGTCCACAGCTCCGAGGTTTATAGGCTAGTGCAGTATGTGTTAAAAAGTTGCCTTTTTGCTTTTGGGCTACACTTGTTAAATCGTCGAGAAATCATATTAGCTCTGATGCACAGAGATTTTCTCTGTCGCTCAATATCCATATCATCATTGAGCTCCGCTGTTTCAATGTGTCCTAAGTATTTGACCTCCGGTTTTTCACTTATTTTTATGCCGTTTAGGCTGACGGGTAGTACTTTTGTAGGGCCTGCTCCCGTTTTAAATACTAGTAACACAGATTTAGTTGGGTTGTAGACCATGTTATGTTCAGTGGCATATTCTTCGCATATCTTTAATAGCTTTCTTAGTGCTTTAATGCTTGGAGACAAAATAACCATGTCATCTGCGTACGAAATGTTATTTACGCAAATGTTTCCCAGGTAACAACCTACATTCGCCGAGGTGAGTTTATTGCTTAAATCATTCATATAGACGTTAAATAAAATTGGTGATAAGCTTCTCCCTTGTCTGACGCCGCATGCCGTATTCACTGGTACTGACATTTTATTTTTCCAGATAACTTGGTTCTCTTGTTGATGATACCAGATCGCCAGAATGTTAATTATTGAACTGGGTACATTCCTTTCTTTTAGTTTTTTCCAAAACAGTGCATGAGATACTCGGTCAAAAGCTTTACTTAGGTCTAGAAAACAAGCATACACTGTTGTTTTTCTTGCCTTATAATATTTGATGCTTTGTTTCAAACTGAATATTGCCATATCTGTTGACAAATTAGATTTAAAACCAAAAAGGTTGTCGGACGTAAATAGTTTGGCTTCTATGTGGATTTGTAAAACCCTTTCAAATATTCTGGATATTATTGTGGCTAGAGATATCGGCCTATAGTTGGAAGCGCTGGATATGTCTTCTTGTCTGGATTTAACTAACGGTACTATAATTGTACGTGAGAAGTTTCTTGGCATATGCATATGTTGAAGTATCTGTGTGAATAGCGTTGCTAGAAGCGTGTATATTTTTTCACCTGCATTTCTAACGTGTTCAATACTCAGGCTATCATAACCGGGCGATTTTCCACCTTTCATTCGTTTTACAGCTGTTTTGACCATATCTTTCGTAACGATTATGTTTTCGTCCTCATCTTCGCATGGTTTTTCTAAGATGGTGGATTCGTTTCTTTCCGATATTTTTGAAAAGTTGGTTATGAAAATATTAGCAATCTTTTCTGCGTCCGATTCTCCTTCAATATAAGTGGATATCTGTGCTTTAGCTTTTAAAACATTACCTGTTTTTTGCCAAAATTCTTTAAAGTGTTTGTTCTCAATTGCACCTGATATTTTGTCCATTATTATTTGTTCCGCTGTTTTTTGACATTTTCTAAATTCATATTTAAATATTCTTCTCAGTATTTTTCTATTTTCTGCCAAGGGACCCGACCGGGGTTTTCCATTTCCAATCCATTTCATAAGTGCATTTCGTGATGCTTCAAAATGAATCGATACATTATCGTTCCATCCAGAAATATGTTTGGATGTGGTTCTGTTATGTTTGCGCCCACTTTCAAAGACGTTTTTAGCGGCAGTACTTAGTGACTCTACAATCTTATCATATAGTTCGTCTATGGCATCTTTATGGAAGTTATTTTTGCATCCTGACATTTTACAGAGTTCGACCCCGCTGCTGCATTTAATGCGGTTTGTTAAAAATGATGCAGTTGCAAAATAGGAAATGATCTGCGAAGTAAATTAGTGCTCTCCATTTTACTGGATCTAAAGCCATCGGGGATATTTCCTCCGTTGCGGTTATACCTGTTGTTTCTAAACAAATTGACATGGGCCGGTGATCTGTCCAGTCAACATCGTACTTTACCGAAATATTTTTTGTCATCTTTTGAATTGCGGCCGTCCCAATGCAGTGATCTAACCAGCGCGTTGTATGTGCATCACTAACATATGTGTAGGAATTTTCTGGCAGTTTTTCGATATCGATGCAGTGATATTTGTTTTCTTTGCAGAATGATAATAAATCTTTCCCAAATAATGTTTTTGGATCGGCATTAAAATCACCCATAATAAGGCAGTTCGTATATTGTTTATCTTCAATAAGTGAATGCAAGTTTGCCAGACATCTTGAAAATTCGGGTATGTTATCATTGCAGAAAGTTGTCATGTAAACTGTGAGAATACACAACAATCCTTTATCCAGCTTTATTTCTATTCCCGATAACCTATTGTCATTGCAGTCGATAGCCTTGGCCCTTATTGCGCTCCGCCACAATACGCCCGTCCCACCGTAAGGACGCCCTCTAAGTATGCCGGTAGATGTATCTATGGCAGATGTGCCCAAGCTTGAAAAATTTGGGTTTATTTCTGAAAGATAATTTATGTCAGTGGGTAATAGCCATGTTTCTTGTAATAAAATGACATCATATTCTTCACATATTTCGTGAATAAATTTCACTGTCCTTCTCACTGATCTGCAATTGATAGTAATAATTTTAAGAGGATCCATTATGTGTATTGTTTGAACTTTTGTCTGTGCTGTGATTTCTTTCTTTAAAGATTCGATACACTATTCCTTCGGGCCAAGAATCTTAAAATAAAATAAATTAAAATTTGCTTTGTCGGTTTTGAGTATGTTTATATTGATATTGGCTATCCTCATTGTTTCCTCCCATGATTTTCCTTTTGTGATAACTACAATGTCGCCTGCGTAAGATATAATATCTCCAACAATGGGAAGAGTGAACATTTGATTTACATATATAATAAAAAGGATTGGACCGATGACAGTTCCTTGCGGTATGCCAAAAGATGAGGTTTTGGTTCACTAAGGGTATTATTGATTTTGACATATTTAAATCTCTCTTATAGGTAACTTTGGAACCATGATAGCACAATTCCGTCCAACCCAATTTGTTTTAGTTTCTCAGTGAGTTTTGAGTGTGATATGCTATCAAATGCTTTGCGGAGATCAATAAAGATTCCAATACACTTTTCTCCATTATCTAATTTTTGCATTATTGTTGATGTCTATTTAGCAATCGCATCCTGTGTGCTGAGATTGTCCCTAAATCCAAACTGGTTTGGGCTCATTATCTTCTTTTCTTTTATGTAGTTGTTGAGTTGTTTTTTAAAAATTTTTCATAGATTTTTGCTATATTTGATGTGAGTGCTATGGGACGATAATTAGGAGTGTTTTTTTCGTCACCAGATTTAAAAACAGGGGTCACAATAGTCTTCTTATAGTTGTTCGGGAATATGCCCTTCTTCAGACTTACATTTTTTATTATATGAGCAATTGGTTTGCTGATTATCTCACGTACAGTTTTTAATATTTTGACAGTTATGTTGTCGTAGCCAGGGCTTGCTGATCCTCGTAAACTTATTATAGCGTTTTCTACTTCTTTATCAGTTACTGAAGCAAATGTGTGGAAACCTTCTTCAAAAGTTGGGTTTAGCTCTGGTTATTGAGTTTTGTTGTTTGTATAACCTTTATTATATTAATAATAACCTTTGACACTAAATTAACATTCATTTAACATATTAATAATATAACCAGTAAAGCAATGCAAATGTTAGGATTCGTCTTACGGATTTCAAAGGATTTAAAAAAATTAAAAACTGTCAAATTACTTTACACTTCACTTGTTAGAAGCCAACTAGAATTTAACACCACCATTTTGAGTCCTTGCTACAGTGTACATGTGAATTCCCTTGAGCGAGTCCAACATAAATTTTTACGTTATATTAATTTTAAATTGGGAATATTCATCGAAAACATTAATTAACCCTCTCTGTTACAATTATTGGGACTCGATACATTAAAAGAAAGAAGAATTTGTTTTGACCTATTTTATTTATTTAAAATCGTTACCAACCTGTTGAACTCCCCTGAACTTCTTTCGTTAATATGTTTCCGTGTACCTACCTAGTCGATCAGTTCGTTTCAAATTACCCTATCACTGCAACAATACAGGATCTAACGCTGAACTCAATTCCATAATGAATCGCCTACATGTACTTGGTAATAAATATGTTTTGGATGAATCTATAAACATTGCTAGTTTATCCTCATACAAACACCACTTAATTAAAACTGTATGTCAGCGCTTCTCTGATTGAATATAACCAAATACAGTTTTAAAGTATTAGTTTATCCGGGTTTTATTGTAAATTAATTGTTTATATATTTATATATACATATTGTTGTATTGTATTTATAATAACCATTTCTATTTTTCTCTTTTATGTATTTTATATTTATATTTTTTTTATCTATGTATATTCTGTATTTATAATAAGTAAAACAATTGTTATTCTTTTGTAAAAGCCGCTATGATCGGCGTTAATAAATAAATAAATAAATAAATATTACTAGCAAGATTAGCGCCGACATTAACAAAATAATCGTTAAAGATATCACCACTTGATTCCTTGATGAGTAACTTATTTTGGAAATTTTTATTTTGTGGTTTTGTTGGTTATTGTTTTGATAATTTTTCAGAACTCTATGCTGTCTTGACCAGCATTTTTTTTAATTTATCACGAAAATACTTTTCTTTAGTCAGTCTAATTAAAAGAGTAAATTTTTTTCGGTATTTCTTGTAGAAATTAGCGATTTTTTCGTCGTTAGGGAATTTTTTAGATTGTCGATAGTATTTTTCCTTATTTCTGATTGAGATCACTAATCCATGGGTTATCCATGGCTTTATTAATCTGTGTTTAGATTTTGTTTTAGAAATTAGTAATTGTGTAGAAAGGTTTATGTGATTTAGGAAAACAGTTTCGAAATTCTCCGCACAAGTATTTGGATTTTCCGATTCAATTATTGATGCCCAGGTTTCCAGCTTAAGATTTGTTTCTAAAGTTTTCATATTTAAATTTTTTTTCTTGTTTTTTTTGTCAGTTTTGTTGGGATTGGTACTTTTTTGTCTGTGTTGTTAACGAATATATAGGTTTAGTGGTCAGTTATGCTGGTTTTCCATAATATCGACATGTTTTTTCAGTGTTATTTGAGTTGCACCATATGTGATCGATACAGGAAGGAATTTGGACTTGTTACTTAGTGTTCTAACAATGGTTTAAATTCAATATATTGAAATGGCGGTCCACCATCTGATACTAATGACATAGGTATACCATGACGTGAAAAAATAGATTTTAAGTTTTTTATTACATTTTTGGATGTGGAATCCTTATTCAATAAAGCAATTTCTATATACTTTGAATAACAGTCTGTTACAATGAGATAAGTTAAATGATTAAAATACATTAAATCAATACCGACTTTATGCCATTTATTTCATAATTTATTAATGGCTCTTTCTGATTAAACTTTAAATTTATTACATACTTGACATTGTTCAATTGATTTTTTTTATATCTTCAGCCATATTAGACCAATATAAAATATCTTAGCCAATCTTAGACATTTGTTTATTTATTTTCGCACAGATTGTGGTGTACTATTAGTTTATTACTTACCCTTAAAAATAAAAACATTAATTTCGTCTTGAAAAATATAATATGATTTTAACATACAAACATACAACATCGTGTACTTCATCTTTGCTATTTGGCCAGCCTTCATTATAATATTTTTTCAATGTTTGCATAACTTCATCCAATGCGGTAGCATTACTTAATTTTTTACGATATTCTTCACTGATAGCTAAGTACGTATGACTGACTATGGTCAGTAATTCCTTCCTTTCAATAGGTCAGATCAACCTGCAGAGATCCAGGGCTGCCACAACTGAGGTGCTGCAGGTCATGTCTGACCTTAAAATTGACATTATGCTTATTCAGGAGCAGTATACACGGTTAGGAAGAACGCCCATTAGTTATCCAGGGGAGAAGTCGGCAGTGCACCCATGGCGGGTGTCCTGGGCAACGTTTCCATGGTCAGTCCCCTCCTTCTGGTTGGGCTGTCAAACGAGTACCAAGCCTGCGTGGTTATTAATTTCGATAAAATTGAGATTGTTCTGATCTCAATTTACTTTAAATATGGGAATCTTGTTGTGCCACACATATTGAGCTTGACGCGCGCTCTAAACGCGCTTAAAGGACGTAACATAGTAATTGGAGGAGACTTTAAAGCTGCTGCCACACGCAAAGCTCACATCAAAAGTTAATGTACAGCGCATCATCTTTTCTACCGACACACGACGCTATCAAATATTTCTTCCTATGGTAGGAGAGGGGGTCAGTTGAATTCGAGAGCGGCCGAGGAACATAATTTCATCTGTCAAAATGACAACTTTACTTACTGACAGCTTGAGCACGTTTTCGAAATGGATGATACTTGTCGCCTATTGCTGGATCTGTTGGACAGCTCATCCTCAGATGATGATGCCGCCAACTATATAATTATAAATGCTATTTATAAACTTTTTAGATTTTAAACAATCTGCGCGTAAATAGCGCATTTTCATATAACCTGACATAACCTCTCCGTCGAATCAGGAAATTCGCAGTTCGCACGCCGATCGACGAAAGCGACATATAATAAATTATTGTAAAATAAGCTCACGTCGATTTCCAAAAATGTCGAAGGCAAAGGCGGCAAGGACCAACACCAGGGCAGGGAACGAGAAGAGAGCACGAGAGCTGACGAGAGCAAACCAGATTACCCAGGAAAACAATCAACAAACGAACAAACTAGAAGCTTCTCTATGTAGGTATCGGGCCGTCCAACTTTATCAAAAAACCGAATGATATTACCAAATAAACATACTGAGTTAAAAATATGATTAATTTTGAAAGGGCGAAAATTTGTTTACTTCAAATTCAAATATTGATTATATTTATATTTTAAATATATGTTAAGTATGTTTGCCAAATAAAGTTTTTTTTTATGTTTCTAAATTTACTAGCACACATGACGATATGAGCTAACATAATAAATAAGAAATGCATTATTAGGCTGCTTATGTCATGGCTGTCAAAGGGAACACGGAACTTAGTTGGTAGCTCCGTAATTAAAATGACCCCCTCTCCTTTTTACGGCGGAGAGGGGGACGCATAACTTTTCAAATATCGCGTCGGGAGCGGTTACGTAAAATAAATTCGGTTAGCGAAGTTCAGAACCACACTTATAGCGCGTTATCTTTTTACGTGTGTCGGGTCTGTATGGGATTGTATGGCGAGCGCTATTGTGCTTTATATTATCTGTTGATGTGAGCTTTGCGTGTGGCAGCACCATTATGCTCGCTCGCCAATGGGGTTCGATTATTACGAAATAAGAACGGAACGTGCAGACGCCGTTGTTGACCTCATTGCGGCGCAAGGTCTAGTAATTCTCAATAAACCCAACCATAGCTTCACCTTTTCAAATATACATGGCGAGAGTAACATCGATCTAACTCTATGCTCTGGATCTGTTGCAGGCTTAATATCGAAGTGGCAAGTTCACGAATCCGCGATAAATTCTGGTCGTAGGCTCATAACCTATACAGTGGGTATTAAGAAGACCGAGACTCCGAAATCCTCCTGGAACTTCAAAACCACTAAGGCGAATTGGGATAACTTTTTTTTTTTTTATTTGGTACATTATTTTGTTACAATTTATGTTTTCCAGTAATGTAGGCCTCACTGGGTGGCTTGCCCGTGCTGAGGCCTTCATTTTATAATATGAAAATCTAAGATAGTAAATTTGAAAAGAAAATAATAAATTTAAAATTAAAAATAAAAAAAACATAATAATACATTTAAAATTAAAAAATAATACAATGAAAATAATCTTGTGTGTTTGTGAGTGATGTGTGTTTATGTTGGTTTTGTGTGTTACGTGTAGGTTTTATTTTTATTTTATGCTATGACATTTTGGTAATATTGTCTTTTTTGTTGTTTAATCCATTTTGTAATTTTGTGTGTGAATTTATTTTTATTTTTTAATTTATTTTTCTTTACTTTGGGGAGGCACTACGCGATACTTTAAGGGGCTTTTATGATGTAGCGTGCAGAGATCCAATTTGGGGAACTTTTTCAACGCAGCCGTGGTATCAGCTGCCGAATCCTCTTTGGGAAGATCAAACCCGAAGAGGACCATCAGGACGCCGTGGTGGTCGAGTGAGCTGACTTTGCGTAAGATCGCCTTTAAGAAGGCTACCAGAACCGTAGGTCGTGCCAGAAGGGACGGGCGGTTGCCCGATCAGCGGAAAACTGCTGAGTTAAACCTTAGGCATGCTCGTGGAACCTTCAGATCAGCAATCTTAATAGCAAAACGAGCTGCTTGGCATAACTGGGTTAAAGAAGTGGGTAACGCCGACCCGTGGACTCTCCACAGCGCCATTGATAAAACCGGGAAAGGCTCTGATTAATAATCTTCCTCTGTATTATATTTTAGTTTATATTTGTACTGTCCTGATGAAGGTTGAGTTCAACCGAAACCGGTCGACGTATATAAATTTAATGAAGTGGTTTAAAACAAAGATATTCTTTCATTTGTGTATAATCTATAATGTTAACTAAAATAATTCATACAATTAGTTTTCACGGCTTTTGATTTTTTTAATGTTCCTCTTCTATAGAAGCTGGCGCTTGTGTCTAGAGAATTTACTCCAGATACCGTATTGGGTTATCTATCATATGTATTATTTTATTAAAAAATATTATTTCTTATCCAAAAGTATCATTAAATCGCTGACAACCCTGAATTACTTAAGCCGAATTGCGATACCTGTCCAGCTATACCAAGGAGAAACTTCGAAGGTTAAAATAAAGTCACTACTAATTACTCTATTATAATATTTTGCTTACAAGTCACTTTTTTATGCATATTAATATTCTGTTTAAATAAAATAAACAAGTTATTATAATACCCTATACCTAAATAGAATTTATTTTATATTAATTAATATCTATTATCATAAACACCTCATATCTCGATTTATGTCAAGTCATATACAAACCTAGTAATCATTCAACTATTATTACACTAGTAGATATGTCTTTAAATTATGTATTCTCTCACTGCACTTCTATTAACAATTATATCACTTGCAATACTAATTTTGTTTACACATTACATGTTCTGTAATTTATGACTCATATTCTCCTGTGTACCACATTATGGTTATAATCCGATGAATCATTCTATTGAAAAAAAAAAAAAAAAATGGCGCTAAATAAATAATTCTCCTTTCCGTGAACATGAATAATTGAAGTAGGATTTTGCATAAGGTTATCGGCCCGTATGATCATGCGTGTGTTTCTTCAAATAATTAGTTCATCGACATGAAAGGGGTTTTTCCGTGTGTCAGCTTGTGTCTCGTCAAATTTCCCTTTTGAGAACATGAATAACTGCATTCAGGACATGAAAAAGGTTTTTCTCCACTGTGAGTCACCATGTGACGCTTTAAACTTCCCTTTTGATTACATGAATAACTGCAGTCAGGACATGAAAAAGGTTTTTCTCCACTGTGAGTCACCATGTGACTCTTCAAACTTCCCTTTTGAAAACATGAATAACTGCAGTTGGAACATGAAAAAGGTTTTTCTCCACTGTGAGTCACCATGTGACTCTTCAAACTTCCCTTTCGAGAACATGAATAACTGCAGTTGGAACATGAAAAAGGTTTTTCTCCACTGTGAGTCACCATGTGACTCGTCAAACTACCCTTTAGAAAACATGAATAACTGCAGTCGGGACATGAAAAAGGTTTTTCTCCACTGTGAGTCACCATATGTCTCGTCAAACTACCCTTTAGAAAACATGAATAACTGCAGTCGGGACATGAAAAAGGGTTTTCTCCACTGTGAGTCACCATGTGTCTCGTCAAAATACCCTTTAGAAAACATGAATAACTGCATTCGGAACATGAAAAAGATTTTTCTCCACTGTGAGTCACCATGTGACTTTTCACTTAACTCTTTAGAGAACTTGAATAATTGCAATGAGAACATGAAAAAGATTTTTTTCCACTGTGAGTCAGGATGTGTGTAGACCAATTTGTCTTTCGAGAACTTGAATAATTGCAATGCGATCATGAGAAGGGTTTATGTCCACTGTGAGTCACCATGTGTCTTTTTAAATATCCCTTTACAGAACTTGAATAATTGCAATGAGAACATGAAAAAGGTTTTTCTTCACTGTGAGTCAGAATGTGTTTCGTCAAATCTCTCTTCCGAGAACACGAATAACTACAGTCGGAACATGAAAAAGATTTTTCTCCAGTATGGATGCGCAAGTGATGTTCTAACTTTGACTTATAAAAGCAGGAGTAGTTATAATAGGTAAAAGATAATCGTTTTTCCACATGATGCGTCTTGAGATCTGTCGATAAGTCTGAAAAAAAGTACGAATCAAACTTAACAAGTGCAACATATTAATAGAACTATTAAAAGAATATGAAATAAAAGAGTATGAGATTTTTATTTCTAACGGACAACATTAATTTTACCTGTTGTCTGGGAACTTCTTTGAAAGCGATCTAAGCATTCCTTTTTGACATCCGGAAGGTCAATGTCAATTTCCGTATAAGTAATTATCCCTCCGTCTTCTTCTAGGGATCCTGGTTCTGCGTTGATGGGTACAGTTTCCACATTAATGTTACCTGGAGAAAAGAAAAACTGCATATTGTTTTTATAGTATGATATAAGTTGATATGCTTAGACGAACGTGAGGTTCGAGTATCTGAATACTCCCAGGAAGGTTTACCACATTAAATGTACAACCAAGAGCAAATTATAATAAAAAATAATGTTTTTGCGTTTGTTAATCTACCACCTATACGTAAGTAGTTTTCGGATTGAAGGTGAGCATAATTTATCCCTTTGTATTAATTGTATATCGGCACTAAAATACCTATTCTGTAAAGCTTTTAATACATTCATTTCAGCAATGTTTAATTCCGTAGAACTTATAACTGTTGAGCGTGATAACTTTCGCATAAATCGTAAAATATATACCACAATTCTCAGCAGTTTTGGCCATGAGGAAATTTTTAAAGCGAGATTATATATCGGAGAATTTTTCTCTATTGACGTTATTATTCAGTTATGTACAATAAATAATGTACATTTCTTAAAATTCTCATGTAAAAGCCCCGAAAAAGGGAGTTAATAAATAAATAAACAATAAAAAAGCAGAGGCCAATTTCCAATATACATGAACCAATAAATTAAGATAAATAAATATAAATAATTAAGGTATTATCGATGACATCGGTGAGAATTGAAAATAAAATGTGATAAACTACTCGAAAACTTATATAATTTTCTATAATAGGTATTCAAGAATACAAAGATAGTCTAACGAACTGCTTAAGGTGAAGCTAAAAGTGAAAGCACTATTAAGATTAATCTTTACTACGAATCGGTATAGGTTATCAATACCAAAAATATACCATGGATACATTTAAGCGTGTTCTATCACTTGGCTTGATCGGAATTAAAATAAAATTATTAATTACGTAATGAAAAATATAGGCGCAAACTACTGAATAGATTTCTTTTTCAAGAGTTTTCTATGAACTCATATAAGAAACAACTTTTAAAAAATATTTTTTATGGCTAGGTTTATTTGCTACCACTTGACATGATTTACTTTTTTTCCGTTTTCATTAAATTATTCACAAAAAATTAAAATCCATTTCGGCGCTTACGTAATATTTTTTTTAGTGAAACATTGTATTGAATTCTATGATTTCTTCAGAAGCCCGCGAAGAGCGGCACCGAACAGACGTCAGATCTGTGCCACTATTTTTAACGGTTTCTTTTCTGGTGACATAATTTTAGCTGGGGGAATTTTTAGTTCTCAAACCGTGATGGAAATTTTGTGTTTTTTTCTGATTTTATTATTTTTCGTGACCAAAATATTATACCTTTTCAAGACATCTATTTGAAATTCACTTTCGTTTTCTTGAAAGGATGTATGAACTACCTGACATCCAATCGAGCTGAAACTCGGCAGATACACTCGTTGTCGATGATAATGCATTGAAGTGGACATATACGCATTTATCTGAAATTGAATGACATTACAACAGTTAAAATACTCAATAAATGTTGGTCATACCAAATTGGAATTTGGCTCATTTATTAGCATGGTTGACTCCAGTCCCTGGAGAGGAAGATTTATTATTTAGTAAAATCTAGATGTATATTTATTAATAAAAAGAGATGTTTTTATAGCAAAAAAACTTGGTTTTTTAGAGATTCATTTTTTTAATCTCGTAATACTACTTGTTAATCGATGTTTTTATTCCGTGTTTACCAGAGTTAATGATTTATTTCTCATGGAAAAATGCTTTCCGTTTGTATTAATAATTACTAATGATGAGTTTTTATAGGTCCATAATTGAAAATGGTGGGTAAAAACAAAAATAAATATCCAAATGTAAGCAAAGACTCCTCGCCTTCACCATTGAAGGTACACCCACCCTGTCCCACCCCGGTATAGGTGACTTATGGTCACCCCTTCGGAGCTCTCGCATGAATCTAATTTTTTTGTATAAATGGCTCTACAATTTATATAAATGAAGCTAGGCCTTCAATGTCCCCGCATACGGTGTTATGAAGCGGTATGCAAGCGCTTACAAGTACTAAACCAAGGACAACACAAAAAATAAGCATCAAAAAAATCAAGTTCAAGTGTCAGGCAGATAGTTGGTGGAGGGGACCCACACTCCAGTACCTGTAAACACATAGAAGTAAAGTAAAACAATAGAGTGACGGGGGAGTTTCGCCGAACCACGACTGGCAGTCCTGTTGAGAAATTGGTGGTGGTTGGGGTAACTGGTGCAGGTCAGGACTTCCACACCCCTTAGCCGACCACCCGGTGGTGCCCTCCCTCGCCTTCACCATTGAAGTGACCCACCGCTGTCCCACCCCGGTATAGGTGACTTATGGTCACCCCTTCGGAGTTCTCGCAAGAATCTAATTTTTTTTAATAAACGGCTCTACAATATATAAAAGTGAAGTTAGACCTTCAATTTCCCCGCATACAGTGTTAGGAAGCGGTATGCAAGCGCTTACAGATAAGTAACTACAGTAGGTGTTATGATCAAATAATACTTCTAAACTAAAAACAAATAACTAATAAGGCATAGAAAAAAATCGCCGTCACCAGTGCTGAATAAGCCCACGAGTCCGATCTCTATCAACGCGGTGTCGACCCAC
The DNA here is from genome assembly GCA_026573805.1 of Hesperophylax magnus. Classification (NCBI taxonomy): domain Eukaryota; kingdom Metazoa; phylum Arthropoda; class Insecta; order Trichoptera; family Limnephilidae; genus Hesperophylax; species Hesperophylax magnus. Next base: position 3,552,591 of record JAIUSX010000179.1, on the reverse strand, counting down.
TGACCCGCATCTCGACCATTCTACCGCAGTCATCGCCGTATCTGCCTGGTGTCATCATCATCATCAATCCAGAGCCATCTCCCAACTGCGCAACTCAACTGATTTGTTATACTGACGCACAATAAACGCTGTGACAACAACAACATAATATTTTATTGTCTCACTACCAATTCCCATATATGTAAACAACCTACGTGCTTCGTAGGCGATTTAATAGGTCATCTTTAATCTCTGAATGCTTACTGAAATAATTCATTTAAACCTCTAGTTTACAGACAAAATATTATAAAATTTTGGAGGTAAATAATCATTAATTATATTATAAGTTGTTTCGACGCTATAGAAGTTCTGCTCTTTGCTGGTGATATCAAATTAAACTAATAAACATCCAATATTAGCGACTACAGTTAGTTGTTAATTTTACAGTAAAAATATGGACAAATTACCAAATTGTTGTATCGCTAACAACTTATCCCTCAACGTCGATAAATGTAAGACACTAATATTTAGTCGGGTCAAGACCCCATTATCACCTCACCACGTAATCGCTGTCGCCATCTCGGCAGCAATTTTTGAACAAATGTTTTTACAGAATATTTTATTGGTATGCAAAGTCCTTGTTTACGTATTTTATTTAGTCATTGGGTGACGCCATGAACAAGTAAGCGTCCTGTCCGCGAAACATGCTAAAATATTTGAAATTAACATTCAACATTTTCTTGCTTCTACAACTTACTGGCTATCGAAGTATACTGCAAGCATTCCCTCTTTACATCCTGGTGGTCGAAATCTATAACCGTATACGACATTTCACTTCCATCCTCTTCCTGGGTCCCTGGTTCCACTTTGATGGAAGCGATCTCTGAGTTGGGAAGATCCATGGTCTTCTGTGATAACGTTCTGTTATATAACAGATATTGAACCCAGTTCAATATACATATGTACTGAAACATTTGAAAAATTTATCAGTTGACTTCGTTTTGAGGGAACCTTTTATTTGTAACATAATATTTAAAGTCTTGACGTTTTTTTATTACCTTGTTACTTTATTAGGATAACCCAGTTCAATTAACTGTGGCAAGTAAATAACTAGTATTATTTGTGATTGGTTAAAAATATTAATTAGAATTACACTCACAATTTAATTGCTTAGTAGTCAGATACTCACAAATTTAAAATTTAATATATGAGGGATATTGTATCGCCTTTTTATTCATGTTTAAACTGCTTTTTAGTAACCTAGGTGCATACCTGTAGTAAAAATTTATCTGAAACAGCGTGAAAGAAAACCGTTCTCGCGTTCAAAAAGTGTCGCAGGGTCCACAGAAATAATCTAACTAATACCAAGTATATTATATATTATGCGTGTCCTTATGTTCTGTATATTTACAAATGAACTTTCTACTCCCTTGATTAATAAGTGACAGGGGCTGAAAGTCTACAATGAAGAAACAAAAATGTTCTATCGTCCGTCGCGTTGAAAAAACATCTGTAGAATGTAGAAAAGTAGAAGAACCAGCTCCAATTAAACATGTATATAAAAACGTCGCAATAAAAAAATTAGGTTTAATGAAATAACCATCCTTTATACGACATTACTATATAAAAGAAGCGAAACAAAAACTTTTATGTGGCCGTAGGCAAGTGAAACGTCAGATTGATACTGCATATAACTATAGACAATATTCTTTTTTTATGTGAGTCAATGACAGTACTTATTTACAATTGCATGAAAACAAAAATGTTAATTTTTTAATTCAAACGTTGCTCTTGTATGACAAAGATAAACATTTAAAAACTATTTGACGGTGCGTCGTTTTTGTATTCAAAAGTTGCGTTTTATACAATCTCAAGGCCTACTAAAGTGATAAGATTTGGCGCTCGACGATTTTTGAGGTGTCAAGTGATCAAATCAGTGCCGTTCCATTATAGAGCAATGACAGTTTGCAAATCGCGGCGACTGTTTTTGATACTCGCTGTCACTGCTGATTTGTATGTTTTTTACCGCAAGCGCTTTCGTAAAGACAGTGATTAGTATTTAAGAAATAGAATTGGTCCTAATACACTGCCTTGAGGCACACTGTAGGAAATTGATATATTTTTTTGTTGTTTGTTTTTGGGGTGTTATGCCGTGTTGCGCTAACTCCTTCTTTAGCCGACGTTTCGTTTTCACATCTTCGGATCTACCGGATCTGCCCTGATGATGGACACTGCAACGCTGTCCGAAACGTCGGCTAAAGAAGGAGTTAGCGCAACACGGCATAACACCCCAAAAACAAACAACAAAAATGCTTTTGGCCGTGATAATCTAAAAACTTACCTGATATTTTTTTGCTTATATGTATTTTGTCAGATTAGATAAGAGTTTGTTGAGTTCGGTTTGTTAGATAGTTTTCGAACCATGTGTAAGCAGTAAGGGGTGGAATACCGTATCAAACGCTTTTGCGAGATCGTAAAAAAAACAGCTAGTGGTTTGCGACCGATGTCAAGATTATTTGAGGGCGGCTTTTGCTTGTGAAGTACTCCTGACTTTGCGGAAGCCATATTGCTTATCCGATAGTATTTTGTTATCTTCAAGAAAATCACCGCTTTTTCTATGATTTTAGATACTGTGCTATGTTAAGATATCGGTCGGAAGTTAATTAAATTAATTATAATGTAAAATATTTTTTTGCTAAGTTAGTTCCGATATTGGAGAATAATTTATTGAAATGGTCCGATATTTTTTCAGGGTCAGAGTTGTCGTGTATTGTTTGACCTTCGATATTAATCTTAACAATGGGTGAGTTGTTTTTATTAATATTGGCAAAATCTTGTAATGTTTTTGTAATTGGTAGCTTCACTGATTTGTTTTTGGTTGCATTCCATTTTAACGCTGTCAATTATTTTTTTTATAGTTGTTTCTATGGCGTTTGTAGAATAATAGAGATGCATAATCGTTGGGATTTTTTTCTACAGACGCTGTGAATCTTATCACGCTTTCTGATACAGTGAAGAATATCAGCAGTGACCCTTGTTTTCAGTTTAGCGTTGGACCGTTTTTATTAGTTTTGATGTTGGATTTGGCATCGGCCAAGTGGTCATGTAAAATATTAATAAACGCATCACATGCAGAGGTCGCATCGGTATAAGAATAAGTAAGTTCCCAGTTTTCTTTAGAGACTTTGTTTAGGAGAGCGTTGTAGGAGATCTTTTTTTGGGTGAGGGTATTTTGTGGCGATTTGTAGATTGTTTGGGTGAGGGAAGTTATGATAACATAGTGATCTGTGACACATTTTAATGTTGACATTAACGCCATCGCTTTTAGTTTAGTTATGTAGTGTATTGTAGTGATTATAATTTCTTATAATTTGAGGGATGACATTTTTTTAAATTCACCATTCGCTCAAAACAATTACATTGAAATCTGCGGCTAGGTCAGTGAGAAGAATTAAGAATTCATAAAAACTTCTTATGTTCATAGGGAATATCTTAAGGGTAGAATTCGGAAGTAACAGTTGACGTACTATTACGGAATCATTAGTAGATGTCCATGGGCTTGGTACGAGTATTTTGTTATCTATTAAGTCTGCTTTGTCTTCCTTTTTTCGTTTTTTGATATTCATTAATTATAGCCAAGGTAATAAGATTTCTTCCTCATGTCCCAGTATGTCGTTTGCATCCTTAATTCGTATTATAGGGGAGTCGTCGCCCTTTCTTAGTAAAATTTGTCCGTCCTTCGTCCATACATATTTGTATCCCAAAGCTTTTGTCGTCTTTGCCAACCACAGGAGCTGCTTATTTTGTGGGGTTAGTTTGTCATTGATGAAGGTTTTCTGAGTTGACTCCGAGTATCTTTATTTCCTTATAGGTGAGAATTCCTTAATTTTTTTATGTATTATTTATCTCCTTTGCTTTTTTTTAATTGAATTGGATTGAAATAATTTGCTTGGCCGGATTGTTGTAGAAAGTTATGAAAGAATTATTATTTAGTAGGTCGTTGCAGTCTAGGGCCAACTTCAGTATTTAAATGAATTTTCGTACGTTATCAATTTGCTTCACTTGGACTTCTTGTATTTCGGTAGAATTTTCAAGTGCGCTTTGTTGGATAATATGATTAACAGATAGTTTGATTTTGATGTTTCGCCACGTTTTTTTTTGGGTGGTCGTTTGTTTTTTTTACTTTCTTTTTCAAAATCATCAATTTTGTTCGAGCAGAATTCTACGCTCTTTAATAGCTCTTGTATTTCGTTTTAAATATCTTTAAATAGTTTATGCCTTTTTTTAAATATTGCAGTTGGAGATCAATTCTATCAGTCATTTTTTGTAATAATTGTTCTTTGAAGCTTTCAAATTTATGAACCATATTACTTTTTGGGACTATTTTTCAAGATGGTTTGATTTTGATATTCATAATTTATAACTGTTAAATTATAGATTTGTATTAAATTTACACTGTTGTAAAATCTATAATAAACTGTAAAAGTTCATTTTCTTAGTCAGATGAACCTTGCCCTCGGAAAAAATTTCGACATTTTTCTGCTTCAAGGACATTTTTATTTTTATAATAGTTTTTTTAGGCTAGTGAATGAATAGAGTAGGCTGAGAGCAATCATGTTGTCTATGGTCGCATCTTTTTTAAATGGCCTTGAGTTTCTTCTACCTTGTCTACTGCTCTGCTCCGCACGGTAGGTACTGCTTGTATATCTGTGGTTATTTTTTTTTTTTTTTTTTTTTTAAGTCGGAGGCGGTTTACTTACGTTCCCCGCGAGCACTTAGGCCATAGGCCCATTGTATCTCCCATTTTACCTCATTCCCTTGCCAGTAACCCGGTCCCTTTAATGAAGTTCACCAGGGCTGTCATTGGATATGTGGCGATGTCTTCTGGTTCCACACTGTGTCTTCCCAGGTATCTGAGCCTTATTCCCAGCAGAGCGGGACATTGGCACCATAGGTGAATTGGAGTCTCTTCCTCCTCTTCACATTTCCTACAGATGTTGGTGTTTTCCACTCCCAACAGTTGCATGTGTCTCCTGAGATGGCAGTGTCCCGTTAATAGTCCTACCAGTTCCCTCAGTGAGTTTCTGTCCATATCGAGTAGTTGCCTGGTTCGGTTAGGGTCCGGTCCGTTTATGAGTACTTTAGATTGCCTCATTCCGGGTGCCTTCTTCCATTCCTTCCAGTGTTGGGATTTGACCCACCTCTTGATATGTAGTTTGGTGTGGCAAGCTGCTACTCCTACGGCCGACTCGGATCCCGCAAGTGGTGCTTTCGCCCCTTTCCTTGCTAGTTCGTCAGCCCGCTCGTTGCCCTCAATACCTTTATGTCCTGGTACCCAGAGCAGGGTTACTTTATTGATGGTCGCCAGTTCTATAAGGATAGTCCTGCATTCCATCACCAGTCTGGAGTCGCATCGGTTACTTTCCAGTGCCATTAAGGCCGCCTGGCTATCTGAACATATATTTATGTTCTTATTTCTGTACCCGATACTCATATTCTCCTGTGCGCAGGCTAAGATGGCTTTCATCTCAGCTTGAAACACAGTGCAGTGCATTCCTAGAGGTATACTGAGTTCCCTCTTAGATCCCTGTAGACAGACCCCGGCCCCTGTTCCTTCCTCCATCTTGGACCCATCTGTGAACCAGATTAGTTCCTGTTTGGAGTTTGGACCTGGGACCGAGTCCCATTCCTCCCTTGTGGGGTACGTCACTTTAAACAGCTGTCCGAAGAAGTATTCGGCTTGCTTGCCGTCCTGCTTCATCCCAGCCGTCGGACTAATTGCCCTCAGTCTTATTCCTATCTCCGTGTGACTGTTTCTGGGCAACTCTCCTCTCCATTGGCCATTGCAATGTAACCTGTAGGCTGCCGCCATCGCCGCCCCCTCTATTTCTATGTTTAGTGGGGGTAGGTTCAGCAGCACTCCCATGGCTAGTATTGGAGTGGTTCTCATGGCTCCTGTGATGCTTCTGCATGCAAGTCCCTGTATGTGATTGAGTGTGACCATCACTGTTTTCAGTGTTGTTCTCCTCCACCAGACCAGGGCTGCGTGCATGATCCTTGGTTTTACAACGGCTGTGTAAAGCCATTGCATCATTTTAGGTTTGAGACCCCACGTTCTGCCGCAGATTCGCCTAGTTGCCCACATCAGAGCACAGGCCTTTCTGCCTACAGTTTCCACCTGGTTTTTCCAGCTCAGTTTGGCATCTATGATGACTCCGAGGTACTTAACCGTGTCAGAGGGTTCTAATTCCTTTCCATAGAAGGTTGGATTGCTCCATCCTTCTAGTTTCCTTTTACGCGTAAAGATTACTAGTTCTGTCTTGTCTGGGTTGACTGACAGTCCTGTTTCTTCACACCATTCTTCCACTGTTGCCAGTGTTGACTGTATAAGGCCTCGGGTTGTGTCTGCATCCCAACACCTTATTATGGTTGCAATGTCATCCGCATACCCTTGCGTATATAGGCCCCTGTTGTTGAGTTTCCGGATGAGGTTGTCCACCACCAGGCTCCACAGCAAGGGTGATAAGACCCCTCCCTGTGGACACCCTCGTGTCACCAGCACTTTGATGCTTACCTCACCCCTTGTCACCGTAAGTATCCGGCCTGAGAGCATGTTCCTCAGCCACCTTCTGTTGGTTTTGTCGAGTCCATGTCTTTCTGCCGCTTCATCAATGGATTTAATAGTGGTACAGTTAAATGCTCCCTCTATATCCAGGAATAGCCCTACCGCCAGTTCCCCAGTCGCTTGTGCCTGCTCCAGTTTGTACACCAACCTGTGCAGTGCCGCGTCGACTGACTTACCTGCTTGGTAAGCAAATTGTAACTCGTGGAGGGGCTTCTCTTTCAGTGCCCCGTCCCTTATGTGCCTGTCCATTAGCCTCTCCATTGTCTTCAAAAGAAATGAGGTGAGGCTAATTGGGCGGAATGCACCTGGTTGGTCGTAGTCAGCTCTCCCCGGTTTGGGTATGAACACTACCCTTGTCTTCCGCCATGGTATGGGGATGTATCCGAGGGCACAGCATGCCCTCAGGATCTTCGTCACCGGAAGTAGGATTGTATCTAGGCCCCTCTGTAGAAGTGCCGGAAAGATTCCATCCTCTCCTGCGCTTTTAAAAGGGTCAAACCCTCTGATTGCCCATTTAACTCTGGAGGGAGTAACTATTTTAGCCGCAGTGTCCCAGTCCTTACCTTCCCGTGTAACTCGGGCTGGTGGTGGACCGGTGTCATCTGCTTCTAACTTTTTGTAGCCGGGAAAATGTTTCCCCAGCAGTACCTCCAACTCCTCCTCCCAACTGTTGGTAAATCCTCCATCAGATTTTTGAATGGGCCTTTTGCTGCCCCTGGGTCTTTTGCAAGAATTTTTTGGATTCTTGCAGTCTGTGGGATGGTTTCCACCTCCCCACAGTATTTCTCCCAGGAGCATGTTTTGGCTTTCTGGATTGCCACCTTGTACTCTTTCTGGTATTGCTTGTGGGCATCCCAGTTTCCTGACTTTTTGGCCTTGTTGAAAGCTTGCCTTACTATTTTCCGTAGCTCCTGCAGTCTTCTGCTCCACCACGGTGTTTTGTCCCTGGTACTTGGCTTCAGAGGGCAGCTATTTTCGTATGCCCTTATCATTGAGTCCCTCAGTACTTCTACTGCGTCCTCAATTTCTTCGGGGCAGCCGTATTTAGCTGGGAATCTTGTCATTCCTATATTTAGTTCCTCCGAGTATCTAGTCCAGTCAGTTGCTTTTGGGTTCCTATATGTATCGGTCCCCGTTTTGCTTGTTTCTCCCTCTAGTTTAAATTCTATGTATCGGTGGTCCGACAGGGATGGTTCGTCCGATACTCTCCATCCTGAGACTCTCAATGTTCCTAGGGTCAGGTCTATCACCTCCTGTCTGTTACTTATAACGAAGGTGGGTTCCCTACCTCTATTAAGAATCTCAAGGTTCACTGTCATCAGGTATTCCAGGAGGTCCTGTCCTCGTTTGTTGATGTCCGTACTCCCCCACACAGTGTGGTGCGAGTTAGCATCTGCTCCGATTATCAGTTCCCTACCCTTCTCCCTGCAGTCCTGGACGAGTCTCGTTATTTCCCTTGAGGGTGGTGGTTCCACAGAGTCATAGGGCATGTATGCTGATGCCACAACTACTTCCCTGCTTCTTTGGTCCAGCGTGACCTGTAGCTTCACAGCCACTAAGTCCCTACTGCAGTGTTCGGGTAGCAGTGTGCCAGGTATCCCTCTGATGAGAATACAGGCCCTGGGTCTGTCCCCCGACTCGTTATAATAGAGTAGACCTTGGTTCATGTTTAGTCCTCTGACCTTCCCCCTATAAGTCCAGGGTTCTTGGATCAGCGCGACGTCCACACTGTCCCGGGTGACTCTACTGCTAAGCACTGCAGTCGCTGCCGGACTGCGGTGCAAGTTTATTTAAATGAACTGTAAGTTTTTAGCCATTACTGCCTAATCCTTAGGTCATTCCTCCTATTTACGCTCCTCGGTGTTAGGAGGGCACACCGTGAAAGTGGCCTTCCTTATCCCGACATGCGCTATTTTCCAGGTCCCCTGATGGTCCCTGCATTTCCACGTCTGGATCCCCTGGGGGATCCTGCCGCGTTGCGTCCGTCGGAGGTCCTTCTTTACGGTTCCCAGAGGGCCCCTCAAGGGAAGAGTCCACCAGGGTGGTCCCATCTCTCCTCTCCACTTCCTCTTGGTTCCTCAAAGGCCCCAAGAGGGATGAGTCCACCGAGGCGGCCTCAACTCCTCCTTCCACTCCCCCTAGGTTCCTTAAAGGTCCCTCGTCAGTGTTGTCTTTGTTTTTGCAGTCCATATTTGGTCCCACGAGTATCTAGGGAAATAAAAGGTCCACCCCAGCAGAGCCCCGAATGCCGGGGTAAGGTCTGTATACTCCGAGATGCGACCTTGTGTCTCGGAGGAACCGTTCGTGACACTGTTCCCCAGTGTCATTCAGCCCTGAGCACGGTATCCCACACCTTAGCTTGGGATGGCTATTGCAGGTCGTGTTTCCACTCCCTGAGCGATGGGTTCGCCACACTCCCTACGCTAAATATCTGTGGTTAAGTACTGTATAATTCCGTAACATACAAAAAGCCCGAAGATATCAATCTTGAGAGTGGTATATTTATAGTTGAAATAAACCATTGTCCAGGGGCATTTAACTAAGCTTTGGCCTTGAAACTCGTTTAAAACCGCCACGCCCACCTCAAAAATCTTATAGAAAACGAACAATATGGCTAAAAGCTCAGATCTCATTGGTTAGAGCAGAAAGATTGGTTTGATCTCTCGCTCTCTACCATAATGACTTGTGTAACAGAAAGAGATGACGGAATTTTGCCGTTTGACAGTTTTCAAAACATTCCAACAAAATGAGAGTGGTTTATTTATACACGCGGGTTGTCATTTGCTGCCGAAATACTAAAATTTCGCGTCGAAAATATTGCGTGTTAAAATTGTTCGTGATAAAAATTCAATATAAGCCAGTATAATGTTAGCGAGTTACAAACATATATTCAACCTACCCACGTGTTCAAGTTTAAAGTGAATTGACAGTTTTTAGGTTATAACGTAACATAATTGGCATATGTCTTCCTCCACAACGAATGAATGTTATTTATTATATCGACCAACTTATCCTGTATTGACTTATTGTTTTGGTGAAATTAAAGTTTTGAAACATATGTAACAATGAGGTCAAAATAGGCAGAAAAATGTCGGAATTCATCGTCGTACTGTCGGACAATCATGTTTTGGAATTTTTCTTGTAATTTTGGGTTTATTCTTCTCAGATTAACACGTTTCATCTTAAAGAAATAAACCGTAAAAGTTCATTTTCTTAGTCAGATGAACCTTGCCCTCGGAAAAAATTTCGACATTTTCTGCTTCAAGGACATTTTTATTTTTATCATAGTTTTTTTAGGCGAGTGAATGAATAGAGTAGGCTGAGAGCAATCATGTTGTATATGGTCGCATCTTTTTTAAATGGCCTTGAGTTTCTTCTACCTTGTCTACTGCTCTGCTCCGCACGGTAGGTACTGCTTGTATATCTGTGGTTAAGTACTGTATAATTCCGTTACATACAAAAAGCCCGAAGATATCGATCTAGAGAGTGGTATATTTATGCCATTGTCATATCGCGTATTGAATAAATCAGTTGTCGTGTACGGAAGACAAATAACATTACCGCATTCAGTATTTGTAAATACGTCGCAGAATAATATTGGTGGGTTACGATTTTTTAATTGCATTCATTACAGTACAAACATTTTAAAGATATGGATTTCCGATTTTCTGTTAAAAGCGGAATGACGGATCCAATAAAATGTATTACCGGATATTATCTTTGGAGATAGATATTGTATGAATTGAGTTATCTGCGATTTGTGACGATGTTCACGACCGTTTGCAAATGTCGAGATACTGCCACAATAATATACTTATTCCCAATAATTATAAGTTATGTATAAGAATTCAATGTTATTCCAAGCGACAACAAATATTCAAAGCTCATTCGAATAAGAGTTCCGTATCAACTTTGTGATGTTTCAGGTATATTTGTTTGAGCTTGAACAAATCACCAATCGCTACCACAAAGCAGTGCCATGGATCTACTTAATCTAGAAACTGTTTCCATCAAGACGGAACCAGGGCCCCAGGAGGAAGGCGGAGGTGAAATGCCGTATATGGATATAGATTTGGACCTCCAAGATGTGAAGAAAGAATGTTTGGAATATGCGGATAGTACTCGTCCAGCCAGTTAGTTTAATTTATACTTTTTTGGTTTATTAGATAATCTCAGTGTTAACTAGACAGAAGGTAAAAATAAGAAATTACAAAGTAATAACAAGGTCATAGCAAAATAATACCAAAATACTAACTTTCCAATAACGGTGTATAATAATTTGTTATTTGAAACTATCCGCATAAGGGTAAATAGATGTTCCGTAATGTAAATTAATGAGAATTAATGTTCCGTAATGTAACCAAATGAGAATAACTCGTCTTTAGGGAGGGAATATTAAATCTGTAAGACTGGTTGGATGTTGAATTCGGATGTTCGGAATTCATGTCCGTTTTTAAATGTCGTGGAAACAGGACATATGCATATTCATTACATCCTCTCTTGCCGTACATAAGTATATTTGGTTGTCGTCTGTTGTAGCGTCTGCCTAAAACTACCATATTACCGAATTTTTTATTTATTTTAATTGCTCACTATAAGTTCTTGATTTCTCAAGTTTTCATCTCATGTTATACGGATATGATATAAGTCACACGTATTGATTTAAAAAACATGAATAATGCGGATTGAAGAAACATCATTCCATAGACTAAAAATAACCAAACCCCATACTAAAAGTGCTCGGGAGATGGGTTTTTCGTTTAAGGATCGGTCCCTGAAGCGGACATCTTGGATCCAATCTTATCCAAATTTCCGCTTATACATGTTAAATCAATGGTATCTTTCGTAAATATTTTAGATTACAGTTATTTAATAAATTTTTTTACTTATTTGATAACATAATTAATAGATGAAAAAACACATAACAATAAATTACATATTAAGATATTTCGATACTGTTACCGAAGAAATAATATTTTTTTAACGAAACTTCAACTCAATTGTGATATTATCTCGCGTGTTTGAATTGGGTAGGGTTTTGTTTTATATCACTGTTCAACAAAAATATTGTCGTTTTATTTTTCAAGGTAGCATTAATATGGAGACAGTTACTATCAAGGCGGAACTTGGACCCCGAAAAGAAGACGAAGGGGGATTTCCTTGTATGGTAATTAACATTGATCAGTCGAATATACAAAAGGAATGCTTACCACGCTTCGAAATATTTAACCAGACATCAGGTAAAACCGGTTTTCCTTGTATGATTTAACTATTAGTCGTATTATATCTTTTTTAGAATTTAATGTGCTTATCTTACTAACCGCGGGTAATTTAACTTGTAAGGCCTTACATGAAACACTTTGTATACACCACTTTTATTTAATAATAATCTAATAATTGTTTCAAAGCCAATGGCTTCTTTGTCAAGATAATGAAAATTAACCCAAACTAAGACCTTTCTAAACCATCATTATCCGTATTATTTTTCTACAGATCTGATGACGCATCCTGTGAAAAAACCATTTCCTTGTACCCATTGTAACCACTCCTATCGTGGTATGTCAAATTTGGAACGTCACATATGCACTCATACTGGAGAAAATCCATTTTCAAGTTCCAAGTTCAACAATTCATTTTCTCAAAAAAGTAGTCTGACGAACCACATTCCTACTCATACTCCAGAAAAACCTTTTTCGTGTTCTGAGTGCAACTATTTATGTTCTCAAAAAGGCCAGCTGACTAAACATATGCGCACTTATAGTGGAGAAAAACCTTTTTCATGTTCTTGGTGCAATAAATCATTTTCTCAAAAGAGCAGTATGACGAGTCATATGCTGACTCACACTGGAGAAAAACCTTTTTCATGTTCCGAGTGCAACTATTCATGTTCTCTAAAAGGATACCTGACTAAACATATGCGCACTCATAGTGGAGAAAAACCTTTTTCATGTTCCGAGTGCAACAAATCATATTCTGAAAAAGTAAACCTGACTAACCATATGCGCACTCATAGTGGAGAAAAACCTTTTTCATGTTCCGAGTGCAACTATTCATGTTCTCGAAAGAGCAATATGACGAGTCATATGCTGACTCACACTGGAGAAAATCCTTATTCGTGTTCCGAGTGCAACTATTCAAGTTCTCAAAAATGAAATTTTAAGAAACACACGCTGATTCACACAAAAGAAAAACCTTTTTCATGTTCTTTCTGCACCAATTCATTTTCTAGAAAAAGCAATTTGACGAGACATATGCTGACTCATACTGGAGAAAAACCTTTTTCATGTTCTTGGTGCAACAATTTATTTTCTCGAAAGAGCAATTTGACGACTCATATGCTGACTCACACTGGATAAGAACCTTTTTCATGTTCTTTGTGAGACTATTCATGTTTTAAAAAAGGAAACCTGACTAAACATATGCGCACTCATAGTGAAGAAAAACCTTTTTCATGTTCTTGGTGCAACAATTCATTTTCTTAAAAGAGCAATTTGACGAGTCATATGCTGACTCACACTGAAGAAAAACCTTTTTCCTGTTCCGAGTGCAACTATTCATGTTCTCTAAATGGAAACCTGACTAAACATATATGCGCACTCATAGTGGAACAAAACCTTTTTCATGTTCTGAGTGCAACTATTCATGTTCTGAAAAAGGAAACCTGACTAAACATATGCGCACTCATAGTGGAGAAAAACCTTTTTCATGTTCTTGGTGCAACAAATAATATTCTCAAAAGAGCAGTATGACGAGACATATGCTGACTCCCACTGGATAAGAACCTTTTTCATATTCCGAGGGCAACTATTCATGTTCTGAAAAACGAAACCTGACTAAACATATGCGCACTCATAGTGGAGAAAAACCTTTTTCATGTTCTTGGTGCAACAATTCATTTTCTCGAAAGAGCAATTTGACGAGTCATATGCTGACTCACACTGGAGAAAAACCTTATTCGTGTTCTGAGTGCAACTATTTATGTTCTCGAAAAGGCCAGCTGACTGAACATATGCGCACTCATAGTGGCGAAAATCCTTTTTCATGTTCTTGGTGCAACAATTCATTTTCTCAAAAAATCAGAATGACGAGTCATATGCCGACTCACACTGGATAAGAACCTTTTTCATGTTCTTTGTGAGACTATTCATGTTTTAAAAAAGGAAACCTGACTAAACATATGCGCACTCATAGTGAAAAAAAACCTTTTTCATGTTCTTGGTGCAACAATTCATTTTCTCAAAAGAGCAATTTGACGAGTCATGTGCTGACTAACACTGGAGAAAAACCTTTTTCATGTTCCGAGTGCAACTATTCATGTTCTCTAAATGGAAACCTGACTAAACATATATGTGCACTCATAGTGGAAAAAAACCTTTTTCATGTTCTGAGTGCAACTATTCATGTTCTGAAAAAGGAAACCTGACTACACATATGCGCGTTCATAGTGGAGAAAAACCTTTTTCATGTTCCGAGTTCAACTATTCATGTTCTGAAAAAGGAAACCTGACTACACATATGCGCACTCATAGTGGAGAAAAACCCTTTACATGTTCTTTGTGCAACAAATCATTTTCTCGGAAGGACAGTCTGACGAGCCACATGCTGAATCACACAGGATAGAAACCTTTTTTAATTTTCCGAGTGGAACTATTCATTTTCCCAAAAATAATATTTCAAGAAACACAAGCTGATTCATAGTGGACAAAAACCTTTTTCGTGTTCTTTTTTCAAAAATTTGTTTTCTCCAAAGGACCGTCTCACCAGCCACATGCTGACTCACAAGAGAAAAACCTTTTTCGTGTTCCGAGTACAACTATTCATGTTATTGAATATGGCACCTGACGAGACACATGCTGACTCACTCTGGAGAAAAACCTTTTTTTATGTTCAGAGTGCAATTATTCATGTTGAAAATGTGGAAAGAAAAATGCGAAAATGAATGTGGCACCTGATGAGACACATGCTAAAACAAAGCGGTAAAAAACCTTTTTCATGTTCTGAGTGCAACTGTTAATCTTTTATCTCGTGTATTTACATTATGATTTCCTTCTCTTGAATGAGAGTGTTATTATTTTATACAATTTAGTAACATTGAATGTGAAGCTAATGATAGTTCTTACAGGAACTTCCAGAATAATTTTTATAGTGGCTTTTTCTTTTTAATAAGTTGTCTTTAAGATATTGTCATTTGCACTGCCCCATCTGAAAATTCCGTATTTTAAGAGCGATTGGCAAAGAGCTATGTAGATTTTTTTAAAGTCTTTTTTTACTGCGGTCATTCTTATGGTTTTGAAGAAATAACTCATTTTTTAAATTTTTAATTTAAATAGTTTTACTCCTAGATAAGTTCAATTATTAAAAAAAAAACGATTTTAACGCTGCATTAACATCCGCTGCTCACGATTGACCCGTCGATTTCTTTCGCTCGTTAAAATCTGCGTATTCTGCTGAAACAATTTTATTGTTCAAGAAGGTGCATTATTAGAAATTCTAGTTTTTGGACTAAATGTTTAATCGCCAAGCGATATATAAGCTAGGGTGTTACAGAAAACGAGGTCCAAAATGAATCCATATTTGTTAGGTAACTGGTTAAATTGAGCAAAAGATATGAAGTTAAGTAAGGCGAGTGAACGTCGGTCTCTGTTAGTTGACATTTGTAGATTATTCCATTCAATTTTGGACATGTTATAGTCACAAATGATTAAAAACTTGTGAATGGGAAAACGGGTCGTCAAACCAAATAGTATTGGTATGACTGGTAAATTTTGATAACTTTTATATGATGTTCTTACCAAAGCAACTACGACAAATTCTTTACACTTCAATACCAACATTTCAGATTACAGATATTGTAACAAATCAATCGCTTCAAAGTAATTTTTAAACCAAGTACGCGTTCGATGAGACGATGTATGAATGTGAATGAGGCAAGAAGTGTGTGCCAAGACCGAGTTGTTTGGCGGTCCGTCCTCTCTGCCTACCCCTGCGGGGAAACGGCGTGATGGTTAGTTAGTTAGTTAGTTAAGTACGCGTTTCCTGCCCGGCGGCATGATGCTGGGTGGTGGATGAAGAATTTTCAGTTGAGTTCGAGATATGTTTCTCCGTTCGGCGACGTAAAGCTGGGCATGAGCCGAAGAAGTGCGGTGACCTGACACGGCCAATGGCCAAAGTGCAAAGTACAAAGGCGCTGGCGCTGGTGGGAGATTTTGCTGGAGTCTCGGCTAGGAGGCCCTGAGCTGCTGAACTGAACTTCGGCCTTACTAAGGCCACGCAGAGAACTCAATGACAACACGGTGAACAATATTGCCCTTGAAGTAGTTTTGCACAAAAACGGCGCTGTATAAATCATTCAAATATAATTATTATTTTTTATTTATTATTAAGAGCATGTGTTAAATTGACAATGACGATGTGAACAATGTAGAAGCAACCCGAACTAAATGACAACTAGTTGAGATTTAGAAATAAGTAGATCTTAGTATAATTAAGAGTATATGTTAAAACTTGGCCAAACCGAATTAAAACCCTATTGCATAAATAATTTACACCTATCTCTTTGTAACTAAATTTATCACCCTCGTCCCAACTTAAGTGACCCGATTTGGTGAGAATGCAGTAACTCTAGGCCGACGAAACTATGTATGTATTTGTCTTAGTTCAAACCAACTCTAGGCCGACGAAACTATGTATGTATGTTACTTGCTTCATACCAAATCTAGGCTGACGAAACTATGTACGTATTTGTCTTGGTTCAAACCAACTTTAGGCCGACGAAACTATGTATGTATGTTACTTGCTTCATACCAACTCTAGGCTGACGAAACTATGTACGTATTTGTCTTGGTTCAAACCAACTCTAGGCCGACGAAACTATGTATGTATGTTACTTGCTTCATACCAACTCTAGGCCGACGACACTATGTACGTATTTGTCTTGGTTCAAACCAACTCTGGGCCGACGAAACTATGTATGTATTTGATTTGGTTCAAACCAACTCTAGGCTGGCAAAATATTATTACTTATTTATTTATTTATTTTTTTACGTTTTATGTTCTCCGTAAAACGGTTATTCACCAATACATCATGGAGAAGATTACAAATTAGACAAAAAGTATAGCAAAACACATAAAAAGGTCAGTTTCACTACTTTGTGACATACGTCAAAAGATAATTGTTAAACTGCCTGTAGGTTACGTTAAAAATGTCGATGGTCAATGCAGACTCGTTGAGCAGTTCAGTCGCTCTGTTGACTGGGGCGTTCTGATAGGCAGAAGTCCTCGCTTTTGGAGTATAAAAAAGGGTATGGGACCTTCCACGAGTATACTTGTTTGGAACATATAAGTTAATCTCTTTCAAAATAGGTGGATTATGTATAGTTCCAGAGATTATCTTAAAAAAATGTTTTCCTAAAAATATTTTTCGGCGGGCTTCTAATGTATTAAGATCGAGCATTCCTGCTAAGAATAAGGATGGATACAGGAAAGGGTAGTACATATATTCCCTCATATTTAGGTAACGCATGAATCTCTTTTGTACTTTTTCTATTTATGGATGAACATTGAAAAATCCAGTTATAAAAACCCACTTAGGACACATAATATGTTCATAATATACAAAAACTAGCTAACGTTTACCCGGCGTTGTTCGACATTTCTCTACTTTCAATAAATATAATATCCATGTATTATATATTTATTTATTATTTGGTACAATATTTTTTACATTTCAAAGTTTTCCAGTAATGTTGGCCTCACTGGGTGGCTTGCCCGTGCTGAGGCCTTCATTTTATAATATGAAAATATAATCTACATAATACATTTAACGAGAAAATAATACATTTAAAATATAATCTTGTGTGTTTGTGAGTGACGTGTGTTTATATTGGTTTTGTGTGTTACGTGTAGGTTTTATTTTTTTTATTTTATGCTATGACATTTTGGTTATATTGTCTTTTAAGTTCTTTAATCCATTTTGTGTGTGAATTTATTTTTATTTTGCTCAATTTTAATTTCAAGTTTAACACTGTTGAAAGCTTTTATAGCATGGTATTGGTAGTGTCTTTGTCCAAAGCTTGAATTTACTGTCGGAGTTCTTACGTTTTCTTTTACGCTTGTATAACTGGTCTGTTAATGTTATTTTGTGTATGTTGAAATTTATTTTTTTTGTCACAAATGTAGTTTAGTAGTGTTTTAACGTATAATTGGCGTATATCTAGTACGTCACAGCTGTTGAATATTTGGTCTGTATCAGTCAGTCTATGTTTTTTTTAGTATTACCTTTAAGATAGTTTTCTGTGCGGTTTCTATGTAATTGATAGCCGAGTTTGTTGCTCCTCCCCAAGCAATTCTATTACTGATTGGAAAAGGGCAAAATATATTGTTTTCAATAGTTTTATTTTATATATGTTTCTTATGTTTAGGAAAATGTGTATTGTTTTGAGAAGTTTATTTGTGATTTGTTTGATGTGAGGTATCCATCTAAGGTTATGGTCAATTACGATTCCTAGATACTTTATTAAAGAAATATAAAAACCTTTCGGTAAAAATTTTCTAAATAACAGTAAAATCCTATCAAACTCCGTTGCATAGTTCAGAAGAACTAAGCGCACAAACAGACGGACGCGGATAGTTACTTTGTTTTATAATATTTAGAGCTAAAAAACTTATTGAAAGGGTACAATTGTATGTTTTGAAATATACCCACTTATTCTGGTTGCACAGACCGATTATATCCGATTCAATAAACTCTAATTTGCTTTAAATTCAAGTGTCATTTTCAAAATTGGAACTGATTAGACAATAATTCAGACTATTGGTAGGGTTAATATTAAGGGCATAGCGAGGTTATGGCCACACCACACTCTCAACCCAGGGGATATGATGGGACACGCGGAGGAACAGTTGCTGGCAGATGTCACCGACTTGCTTATAATCCAAATAGAGTCCCACCAGCAGCCGGGTGCAAGCCACCCTGTCCCCATTGTTGGCTGTGATGTGATCCCAAGAGAGGCCCTGCAATGCGTACATTAGAGTCAGTCAATGCGGAAACAAATTCTTTCAGGAATTACATCATCTTTGGGGATGCTGTGGATAGGAATCTAGGAATCAGTTTGTCCATAAGTGACGGACGGGAGATCTATTCCTCCCACTGTGGTATAAGGCGATGGGTCAAGAGATACCAATTGGAGTGGTTAATGGGTCACCCCAAACCATCCCCTCCCGATCTGGCACGCCATGCAGCTGGTGCAACACATCCAACCCGGGCACCCCTGCTAAATCACGAAACGTTAACGAATCACTCGTTGTGACCTATGGCAGGTTAGTCTCAAACGGCTACATAACAAAATTAGGCACTTTATGACTTCTTGCAAACATGGCAAAATATGCCAAACATCGCTAGAGTGGTTGTAATGCCTTTGTACGGTGAAAAGTTCGGAGTCACCAGTAGTGAGCACGGTACAAGAGCTGCCCGCGAGGTAATGGAAGTATACCCCTTGTCACAGCTATGGGACTGCGTCAATACACAAACTAGCCACCAGATAACCATCTACTAAGGAACACAAACGCCACTGGATGAACCAATACAACAAGAAAATTTAGAATTATCTACGTTATTAGAACGCTAATAATTGCGCCATTTATACTTACACACCACACCCTGTTGGTGGTGATGCACATGTGTCCATCCGTAAGTCCGTCAGGTACGCCTCTGCTTCCAGGAGGGAACAGTCTGCGGCACTCCTCTTGAGACAAGAGGGTTGCTGGGTACTGCGTCTATATTAACATGGGAACAATAACAATAAATCAATTATTTCCGTCTGCAAGGGTCCAATCTGTTCAGAGCCTGTGGGATTATAACAATGACTATTTTACTATTATTATTTATTCTGACATCTAACATCCGACACATCACATAAATATAGCAGGGACATAGCTGCATCACTCCCATGAATGGGAAGGGGAGATGGACATTTAATTTGAAGTTTTTTGGAAGATTATGAACAAAATCTGCATATATCTATATTATCTTATAAATATAAATAAAAATGTAAATGTTCGTTTCAAAATCTTAAATCTACGAAAGATCTTCACCGATTGCTTTGAAATTTTGACACAACGTTGAATTCGAATACGCGTGTGTTGTTATATACTTATATTATATAGATGTTACCTGTGACACGTAAACATGCATTTAAAAAAAAACAGCTCCATCTGTTGGACGTAAAAGAAACATGCTCTATTATTTCTCTGTCTGCTCAGATAGACTAAACCACAGCAATGCTTGGCGGGGTAGAGCTAGTTGGAAATAATTATAAAAATTCAAAATATTGCTATTATCATTTTGAATTGTTTATTAAATAATAATATTTTAGAAAAGTTTACATGTGCCCTCACATGTATGCAAATAGTCTCGCTTATTTTAAAAAGCAAATAAGCAATAGATTGTGAAGGTTTGTTTTTTTTTTTTTTATTTACTCTGTTTTCTGTTTTTTTTTTTTTATTGATCTGTATGTTTTGTTTTTGATATCTCTTTTTTTGCCTCTGTTCACGTTTTGCTGTTTATGTTTTTTGTTAATACATAGTGTATAATAATACTCAAACTGTGCAGTGTGCATTATGTGAAAATTTCTAAGTTGATTAAAGACTTTTTCATGTTAATAGTCCGTAAATGTTCTTTATTTATTTGTCTGTGATGTATGGTAAAAAGTTGGGTATTCAAGCGATAGATGGCACTAGTCAGAAAGCTTACTCCAGAGTCCGACAGATGTCGCTAGAGTGTAGCAATTGCCTGTGGGGTATCCTTGTCAGACTTCAAGCTTCTAGAAACAGAGAATTACCAACCCTCAGGTAATGAACAGTGTAGCTAAATTCAGACTTATGTATTGTAACGTAAATACACGCAATTATTGTAAAGAACCTTTTACTTTATCAAGAGTTCCCGACACACTAAATCTGCAAGTAAAGGCAGAGATTAAAGCAGCAATTATTATTAGCAGCCTACTATCAAACATGATCTTGGAATCATGTTTGATAGTAGGCTGACATTTCATGCTCATATTGAGGCGACATGTAGCACTTCATTTAGAATTCTGGGCTTTGTTCTACGCACTGCAAGGAATTTTAGAGATAACCGGGTGCTTATAGTTTTATTCAATTCCTTAGTAAGGAGTAGACTTGAAAGTGGGTCGGTGATTTGGAGTCCTCACCAGTTAAAGTATTCTCTCATGTTGGAGAGAGTTCAGAAGAAATTCTTGAGATTTCTCTACATGAGGGAGTATGGCTACTACCCGTGGCTCTATCCCAGTGACTTTCTTTTGGGTATGTTCGGAATGAACTATCTACGGGTCAGGAAGGATGTGCGCATTGCTACACATTTCTTTAGACTGATTCGTGGATGGTTTGAAAATTCGGTCATCATGGAAAGCTTTCATTTCTATATTCCCGATGGTTATCTACGTCACCGACAACATAGATTATTTTATCTAAACTTGCCAATGGTCATGCCTATGGGGAGAGCAATCTTGCTGTTGAACAGAATCAATTCGGCTATCGACATTTTTTGCATGAATGAAGCTTCCTTTAAAAGGCAAGCTATATTATCCCTGGTATAGTTGTTATATTACCTTGTTAATATTAATCTAAGATTTTTTATTATAAAAATATTTTTAAAACGCATTGAAATTAACAATTTTGTAATGTTTTTGAAATGAATAAACAAAATTGAATTGGATTGAGATATAACACTAAACACTAAATAAATTTGAAAGGTTAAGGTCCACGTGCAATTGATTCGCATGCAATGTGTGACTACAGATGGTAAGCTTACCTTATCCCATCCGACCCATCTAGTCAGGTTGAGTCCTGCCACAGAGTCCTTAGGCGTGTGGAGACAAACCGGCCGATGACTTCTACTGAAGGGGACCCTGAAACATCAGCTCAGAGTTACTCGATCATTAATTATACAATTTCATTTAGGTGGTTCCACAAGAGCGATTTTTGACATATTTGACAACTTTGCAAAAGCAATCACTTGCCATAGTTTGCCAACATTATAGAACCTACAAATATATATATAGATTTATTCAAACGCCATAAAATAGCCATCGAATTACAAGCGTACAGTGGTACACAGGATAATAATAGCAATAAATTAAAGAACAATTAATGTGTACACAAAAACACTATTGCAAGTGATGCAGTTATTAATAAATATAAGCAGAAAGACAATACATAATTCAAAAGAAATATATACCAGTGTAACAATAGTTGAACTAATTTTACTAGGCTTGTATAAGACCTGTCACAAGTTGAAGTATGAGGTGTCTATGATAATAGTCAGTAGTGAGTTTATTGATACCCACAAAATTAATTGTACTTGGAATAGCTGAGTAGGCATCGCAATTTGGCATTAACAATTCAGGACTGTCAGCGATTCAATGATACTTATGGATAAGAAATAATAATTTTTTGACTAAAATAATACATATGTTACATTCCTGACATTGATTATTGTGATTGAGGTATGTTATTATAGCCTTCTTACAACTATATTCCGTGCAGTTGGATACATCCACTACTTCTGAGAAAACAATGCCAACTGCATGCAATCTAGGTATAAGCGAGTATCTAAATATGAGATGATCGGTGAAATCTAGGCGGATTCATGGCATAAGCAGTTCGGATGTTTTCATATTCAATTTCAGAGGCAAGTTTAAGTACCTCACATCTGCCTTAGGTCTCCCGAGTGGTTCGCTACGTTTGGTTATTTAGCAGGGGTGCCCGGGTTCATTAAGTTAGGTGTGTTCAGGATGCGTCTGCCCACCAGCTGCGTGGCGTGCCAGATCGGGAGAGGCTGGTTTGGGGAGATCCTTCAACCTCTCCAATTGGTCTCTTTTGATCATTCACCTTGCACCGCGGTGGGAGGGATAGAAATCGTTCGTCCGTCATTCCTGGAAACACTGATCCCTAGATTCCTATCCACAGCATCTCCAAAGTTTATATAAGAGGGGAAGGAGTAGGAAAAGAGGAAGATGGAGACTATTCAGATCTGTCAAGTAAAAATATGCTAACATCGAGATTCGAATCCATTAGCTCTATCACAGAGGTCACCTATATTAATATGTACCTAGTAGTTCACAATGGAGTGCTAGTACTTACCCTGATGTACGGTTGTGAGGCATGGAACTGGCAGAGGAAGGATGAAAGTAGACTGAACGCTGTATAGACGAAGTCCCTGAAGCATATGTGTGGTAGAACTATGTATGATCATGTAAGGCTGATGTAAGCGTAATAAGTAAGATAAAAGGACGCTTAGATGGTTTGGGCCTGTAGAGCGAATGAACAAAGAAAGGAGTATACTTAACGCAGATGTGAATGCTAGTAGAATTCGGGGCGCCGAGGAAGATGTGGCATAATAGAAGAATTATGTATAAGACGATGTATGAATGTGAATGAGGCAAGAAGTGTGTGGTGTGACCGAGTTGTTCTTTCTGCCTACCCCTGCGGGGAAATGGCATAATGGTTGGTTAATTAATTATAAAAAATATTTATTTAAAATTATTAATATTTGATACTTACGGCATATCCATTTCCAATAGAATTATATCATTAGTTCCTGTAGTGTCGTTACCGGGGAGGTACAGCGGGTGGCGTACACTCCTTCTTACGGAGAATACCACCTCCGGATGAGGGCTAAAATTCTCCCCATCCTCCCTGCAACCAATCAATGTTTAATCAACAGAATAATTATAATTTTGGGTAAATGTACAGAAAATAGAGACAAAGTCAAAATGAACTTTTAATAAAAAACTTCTGTGTATCATTTAGATAACAATAAGAACTTAGTATTACACAGTCCAAAAATAATGCATTTCACGCCATGTTTTTTCAATAATAATTTTGAATTGTTTTTTAGGGTAGTTTTTTTATTTATTTATATATTTATGTTTAGTCAAAACTCAAGCTGACAACTTAAGAACCTATTTTAGAGTCATTGGTTAACATTTTAATTTAAATAAGCGACGAAAACAAATTACCGTAAAACTTTTAAATTAAAAAAAACGTCAACAATCGAATTTAATTTTAAAAAGCTTTTTTTCCATTTCTGCAAACTGAAATACTTACTTCTCATCATAAGTTGACTACTACAAGATATTTTAAAAATAAAATGTGTTTATTTAAGCGTGTCCCTGTTTTCCAGGGTTTATACGAAAACCAACTAATTTGCCCTCCACAAAATTATTGTTGTGTTTTTAATAAAAAGTGTACCTGATAAAGATATTGTTATGTTTTCAATAAAAAGTGTACCTGATAAAAAAAAATTGTAATTTGCGTTGTTCTTTGCGTTATCTATCGAGTTGTGGATTTTAAATGGTGCCGTTCAAAAATATGAAACAATTTTTTTTTTTTTTTTTTAAGTGCCGCTAACCCGGGCGTTTATTGACATCAATATTTGTTTACAAATTATGTGCGCTACCCGACTCACTAGACAATATCTGTTCTGAGCCGGGTGGCAGTATTATATTATCTTAGATTCATTTAATACTTACAAACATAAACTTCTAACTGAAAAATCTGTATATTTCACAATTACTTACTGAATGAACTAAAATTAACAGAACTGTCAAACACACAATTGTAATTTAGCTATTTTTTTGTATTTCTTCGGTAATCTGTGTTCAAAATAACTAAATATATTCAAAATAACTAAATATATATGTTTATACATTGTAAAATAATACTCACAATTATTGCTTTTGGGAAAATTTACAAACATCCGCGAGCTTACGCTGGCCGAATTGTGGCCAGTTTGAAGAGATATGTAACCAATTATTTCTAGTAAGTTCCCGTTACTTCGACATTCACAGATCTATCAGTTTTACACAGCTAATGGTTTCACCGTTCACAAAAGATTTGGCAGAGGATCTTGTCAGGGGCGATAAGAGAAAAAAATCAAATTTATTTGATAAAAATCTCAGGCTGACTTGAAACAAGTCTGGCGGGTTCGTTCTGATACAACCTGTATCATACTTACTAATGACCGGTGGCGGCTGGTCGCATAGTGCGTTCGTGTGCAGCACTATCTAAATTGTAATGACTAAAATTAATTTATAATATCTTACTGAAGACTATAAAATCTACAAAAATCATTTAAAAACATTACTTACCAATACAATGCAATTAATATTATCAGGGAGAGCGATTTTAATCTCTTCAAGTAAAAAGTATGGCGCTCGAATCTGCCGTGTGCACAGATTTGCGAACGGATGAAAATACGTTTTTGTATGTATTTTTTAAAACACTGCAAGCGCGTCAATCTATCCATTTGTACCAGGAATTAACTGATTTTCGTGTGACACACGCCGCCGACATAACCCGATGATTGCCGAAGATTACCGATCGATGAACCTTGACCCGAGGTTACACGAATACATCCGAAGTTCGTCGAACTTCATCGATAGTGGACAATAGGATCACATATCAGCTAGCGTCGTTATCGCGAGCCGTGACGTAATTATTGTCATTGTTTTGGTATTGATTTATCGAGTAATTTGATCAAGCTAAATACTGAACTTAATCCTTTTAATTTGTAACTTTATAAGAAATAAAAATGAGTGTAATCAGTGTCGAATATATAAGAAATAATAACGGTTTATTAACGCCGATGGTGCAGTGGCAATATTGCATTTTTTTATAAAAATAATTTAGTCGAGTCGTTTCGGAGTGTGTGAAGCTTTTAAAAATAATATGTACAATACCTATGACATCTGTGGAAAGCGAAAGGTGTTTTTCTACCCTAAAACGAATTAAATCATTCTCGCGAAACACGATGAGTCAAGACCGTTTGAATGCTTTATCTGTACTTAGTATTGAAAGTTTTTGCTCTTCACAAACAACGTGGAATAGACCTTATCTACAAATAAGGTAGGTGGAATAATTATTTTTACCCATAATCTTTTTGTCATATTGTTTTTATTTTGGATTGTCAGTGAACCACCACCTTTTTAGGGCAGCGGCCGCCACTGCTAATGACCTCTCTAAATAGTATAAAATAAATTCGCCTTTCGTGTCTGTCTGTTTGTGCACTTAGTTCTCCTAAACTACGCAAAATATTTTAATTCGATTTTCACTATCGTTTAGAAAAATTCTTCCGGAAGGTTTATGTATATAATACATGCGTATTTTATTTATAGAAAGTATAGAAAATTCGACGTTTTGTAATCAAATCAAAAAAATATATTTTCGGGCTCTTACATTGGTAGCGCTGGCTAAACCTCGGAAGATACAACAAAATAATGCATAAACAATTATATGTCTTTAAAGCCTACAGAAAAGTCAAGAATGATATATATCTATCTCCTAAGGATAAACCACAGTAATCATTTTTATATTCTATTTTGACCAATAAAAAATGAATTCTTATCCAATTTAATATGTATTTAACCTTTCCTTATCTGTGGTGTGCATTTACTACACATTGCTTCTAATAATTTTAAAAACTTTATAAATATAATAAATTCAGGGTTCAGATTATAGGTATTGCTCCATTGTACATTTATGCACTGAATTAAAAAAATAATATTTTTCATAGTTTTCAAATTCAATTAAAAATCAGAGATTTTTGTTAAAAATCGGAAACAAATACACCAATACAATCAACCATGTGACACTACTACGCGAAGAGTGTGCGAGGAAATGAAACGCTATTGATGTCCCGCTTTAGTTAGCTATGCGGGAACATGAGAAATCCACACTTCTACAGTTGTACTTTGATTTAGACCATCGATACCTACGACCGCATAGCTGTGTGTGTGCCAGCTGCCAGCAGCCAGTCGGTCGCGGACCGTCGTTAGACGTGGACCCCTCGCACGTTTTTTTAGCATCTGCCGATGGTTTTTTCATGTTTTCAGCAATTAAATTACAATTATTATCACTTTTGATATAAAATAATAATAAACATAAGCGATTAGCTATGAATATTCATATTTTGCCGATATTAAATCGCTTACTTTAAGTTGTATATTGACTACACAGCACCGGAACGTGTGGATTTTTTTAGCACAGTAAGGGAAAGGTTAATAGATATGTTGAGCATTAAATGTATTTTAAAATTGCCCGTCACAACATATCATTTAAATCCATATCTTAGAAGATATCGCAATTTGAAAAATCACTTGCAACAAAAATATTTATGGCACGCACAAAATCCGCCGCGGCGAGTAATTTTCTTTGTCGCGATAAGAAGTATATTAGAGTTCTCCGTGTTGGGTTGTTTATTGACAACATTATTTTGTTTTCAAAGATGAAACACGAGTTATTATTATTTTAGTGTTGTTATTTTGTGAATATTATTTTTTAACTATAAACTGTAAATGTCAAAGCGCTAAAAATGGATCGGACATGTGTCGCTCGGACTTATGATGCCACATTAGTGCATTGCACCCGTGCGAAGCCGGAGCGGGTCGCTAGTCTATAATAACTTTTTAATGTCATTCATCTTGTAGTGATTTGTTTTTGGGGTATTATGCCGTATTGCGCTACCTCCTTCTTTAGCCAACGTTTCAGACTGCATTGCAGTGTCGATCATCAGGGCAGATGTGTACTTTTTTTTTTTTTTTTATTTTCTAGATTCTTATATTCCATGAAGTGGTGAATCATTTAAATTTACTGAATTTAAAGTTAATGTTCTTTATACAAATAGAACGGCGTCATATGCGCCTCACAATTTTTACCTCATATGGGTTTATTCAAATATTACCTGGCTTTTATAGACTTAGAGGCCTTGTATTTTCTCGGTAGGGAAAAAATTTGTTACCTAAAAACCCTACTAAAATTGCATGTTTTCATCCAGCATCAGCACCACCAGCGACCGACAGCGGCCATATACTACATACGTGTCTGTTTGTGTTGTGTTGGGAATGGGGGGAGGAAATTTCGGCTGCGCCCTATTGTTGGGTTCCTTCCGCATTTGCCGTTGGGAGTAAGGAAAATCGCAGAAAACCTTACCCGGAAGGAGCGGCCGAACGTCAACTTGAAACGTATACGGCCTTCAGTAACATCGGTATATGATGTCCTGCATTTTTTGAGATGTGTGTGTGTGTGTCTGTTTTTATGTTAATATATACTTATGGGAGGATAGAAAATAAACATACATATACATACAAATTATAAAAATATTATATAAATATATAAATAGATATATAAACATTATATATTTAGGAGGAAAGTCGGGAGTTTAGGAAATACCTACTGCTCGCTATTCGTCCGCGTCTGATTCTGGTATGTGCCATATGTGGTCATGGTCCATGAGGATGTGTTTAGGTAGTCTGTGTGTGTATTTGAATGTCAGGTCGCTCGGAGCATTGTATTGTCCTATGTCTCGTATTAGTGGATTTTTACTAAGTGTGAGTGATTTGTAAAAGCGTGCAGTCAGTCTGTGTGTGAATTCGTATAGTGTTGGAATTTGTTCTCGTTCGTGTAATCTCTTCAAGTTTGTTCTGAGTCTCGTGTTGTATGTGATTTTGATGCAGAGATTTTGAAGTGTCTGTAGTTTCTTGTGGTCTGTGTGTGAGATGCTGCTCCATACGGGAATCGCATACGAGAGTACCGGACGAATGAGCGAGTAGTAGACGAGGAGTTTGGTTTTGGGAAGTAGCGGACTCCGTCTATTGAAAATTGGCTTCATCATGCCGATCGCTTTTCGCGTGCGCGCGTGCATCTTTGCTTGTTGAGATTTCCAGTTGAGGCGGGAGTCCATGGTCAGGCCGAGATATGTAACTTCATCTTTCCATTCAATGCTGTGTCCTCCCATTTCGATGTTGAAGTCAGGTGTTCTATTTATACGTTTTCTCGTGAACATGATGGCTTCGGTTTTCGCCTCGTTCAGTTTCAGGCGCCATTTCTTGTAGTACTCTACGAGCGCGTCGAGCGCCCTCTGTAGGTAAATCGCGGCCATGTTCGCTTTCAGCGAGGAAACGTATAGTTTGACGTCATCTGCGTAGATAGACAGATTGCATCTCTCGTCTCGGGGGATGTCGTAGGTGAACAGAATGAAGAGAAATGGTCCCAGTAAACTTCCTTGCGGCACGCCTTTTGGAATCTCACGCATTGAAGATAACACGTTCCTTATGAACACTCTGAACGATCTATTTTTTAGGTATTCCTGTATCAGTCTCGTTAGGTATATGGGCGTGTTGGTGCGGTGCAACTTATGCACGAGCCCGTCTATCCATACGGTGTCGAATGCCTTCTCTAGGTCGATGAGCGCAGCAGCGGTGAAGCGATGTTCGTTAAATTTTCTTGCGATGAATTCCGCTACTCTGGTGAGTTGATGGGTCGTGGAGTGCCTCTTTCTGAAGCCGAACTGCTCGTCTGGCAAAGTCTTGTGTTCGTCGTGGTGTGGGACAAGCCTGTTTAGTATAATTGGCAGATGTGTACTCTAAGGATGTGGTGAAATGTCTTCAAATTTGATACCGTGTCGCCAGCTCCACCCCTCTAAGAGCTGACATTAACGTATAATTTTAAAGTGGTTTTCTGCGTTCAGTTCTGCTGTAGCCGTCAATTACCGGATACCAAGAACTACTGAGCTTAGCTCCATTGTCTCTATTAATATTTAAGAGATTTTTGTGAATTAACATAATGTAATGTGTTACTTGAGCGAGCTTGTATATGATTGTGTATTTTATTTTTATTTTTTGATGTTTTTGTTTTCTAATTGCATGTATCTGTATTTAATTGTATGTATCTGTATTTAATTTACTGTATCTTTATTTAATTGTAGATTTTTGTAATTGTACAATAACTGAGTTTTTATAAGTGGATTGTTCTCACGTAAGTGTGATCATCTGTAAAACCCAGTATAAATAAATAAATAAATAAAAACATAATACGGTATACTTTTGGCCGTGAAAATCTCAAATCATACCTCATTCTTCTTGGTGTATAGAAATTATTATTCAACAAGAAAAACTATTTTTATTATATTTGTAAGGCGCAAATACTATTAGCTGTGCAGTACTAGCCAGAGGAATATAAGTTAAGTGTCTGTTAAAAATCAGTCTGCACAAGCACGCTGCAAGTTACTTCTGAAACTTACTCCAACAGATTGTCCCACTCTGATGCCATGGTAAGGAGCCAGCGCTCACTCAATAGGAAGACTGGTTTTCCATAGCTAAACACCAACCCCTAGAAAAATGCAATATTTTAATATAATATTTATATTTAATACAAGATTTTCCAATAAGAGGTGTTATTCTGATATTCAATCGTAAAAGATCAATGGTTTCGTTGCTTGTGTAGCACTTAGCGCCGTCTTGTTGAAAGTAAACGTTGTCCAGATCAATACCATCCAATTCCGGCCATAAAAAATCATTAATCATTTCTCGATAGCGCAATACATTCACCGTAACTGTTGCTCCAGCCTCATTTTCGAAAAAGTAAGGTCCATTGACTCCGCCGGACCATAAACAACACCAAACAGTCACACGTTGAGGATAGAGAGGCTTTTCAACAATAACTCTTGGGTTTTCCGAGCCCCAGATGCGACAATTTTGCTTGTTGACGAAGCCACCGAGGTGGAAATGGGCCTCATCACTCAAGATGATTTGCATTTGATTCACTCTAGTGAATTTCAATACTTTCAATGCGTTGTTGAAGCAAATATCGTTCCATTTTTATTAATGACGTAGTTTCTACTTGTCAAATATCAAAAAATTACAGCTTCAAAAGTAACATCTACCGAAATAGTGGGCTATTCAAAATACCACCTCTTATTGGAAAACCCTGTATAACCTTCCTACAGAAGCAACAAAACTAGTATGAACTCTTACGTAGTCTCACGTCTCGATTTCTGCAACGAAATTTATGCCAGCCTTCCAAAATATCAAATCGACAAACTTCAATCAGTGTTTAATGCATAACCGGGGTTTCTAAATATTTCACATTTCAGAACACCTTCGTAACCTTCACTGGCTCAAGTGGCCTGAAAGAATCCAGTACAAATTGTGCTGGATGGTGTTTAAATCCATCAATAAAATGGCCCCACCCTACATCTCTGAACTATGCGTCCCGGAAAACACTGGTCTGAGGCAGTCAACTCTTAGATCAGCAACATCATCAGCTGTAGGCAGACCGATGGAACCTAAGCGCAAGCCATGCAATGGTACTGTATATTATCCCCATATATAGTTAGTAGATCATTAAAGCAGTCAATTGATAAGCAATAATTGTTGATTGAGGTACTAGAACGTATTGAATTATTTGGCGGGTTGGAAATAAACCGACATAGCTCAGTGGTTCAGAGCACCTGACCAGACATCAGACGGTACGGGTTCAATTCCCGTTGGCGGCATTTATTTTTTCTAGGGAGATATTTTCAATTTGTATTGATATTTCAGGCGACTAATTATTGCTTATAATTATTTGTTATCCTTTGTGCTATAAAACCTTGTCTTATAATCATTAGTTTATCATTAAAAAAAATAAAATTATAAGAATTTTTACCATTTACTCTTTGCATATACTAGGTAGCTATTATTTTGGTAGGACTCGAAATATTAAAAAAAAGGTATTTAGGCATATTTTATAAATAATTTAGGTTAGGTTAGGTTATTACAGGTTAGATTAGGTTATTATAGGTAAGGTTAGGTTATTTTAGATTAGGTTAGGTTATTATAGGTTTGGTTAGGTTATTATAGATTAGGTTAGGTTAGATCAAGTAAGATCAAGAAAGGGATGCTTAGATGGTTTGGGCATGTAGAGCGAATGAGCGAAGAAAGGAGTGTAAGGAGAATATACGATGCAAATGTGAATGGTAGCAGAAGTCGGGGACGCCCGAGGAAGACATGGCACGACCAAGTGAATCAGATACTTGAGTCGGGCCATGTCAAGAGTCAGAACAATAGAAGAGTATGTATGAGACGATGTATGAATGTGAACGAGGCAAGGAGTGTGTGCCAAGACCGAGTTTTTTGGCGGTCCGTCCTTTCTGCCTACCCCTGCGGAGAAACGGCGTGATGGTTAGTTAGTTAGTTAGTTTAGGTTAGGTTAGGTTATTATAGA
The DNA here is from genome assembly GCA_026573805.1 of Hesperophylax magnus. Classification (NCBI taxonomy): domain Eukaryota; kingdom Metazoa; phylum Arthropoda; class Insecta; order Trichoptera; family Limnephilidae; genus Hesperophylax; species Hesperophylax magnus. The sequence goes on along the minus strand of JAIUSX010000179.1, from coordinate 3,520,928 downwards.
TTAGGATAGGTTATTATGGGTTAGGTTAGGTCGAGTTATTATTTACCATAGTGTGAAATAGGTTCTGTAAATTTTGCATATTATTGCAAGCGATTGCACAAAATGTTTTTGCAAACTTGACATAATTTAACATAATTTGGCATTCGACGAAAATATTATATTTTATTTGTACAGGTGTATCAACTCACGTATTTTTGGACATCCGAGGAATTAATTTTATCAAGGGAGGTCATCCAGCTCAATGATGGGCGTTCCTCTGGCTTGGGTCCGCAGAGGTCTCCCCTACTCCTGCTGTACCCATTCTTCTGGCACGGGTACAATTCCTCGGCTAGGTCCACGCAGTCTGCAAGCAACGAGAAAACATTATTATTTATATGTATGTAAAGGAATTGAGGTAAATATACAGAAACTAGGGAAACGATTAATAAGCACTTTTAATAGAAAAAACAGTGTAAATCTCTAATCTCTAAATCCCTAATCTCTAAATAGTATAAAATAAAGTCGCTATCTTCGTCTCTCTGTTTTTGCACTTTGTTCTTCTAAAATACGCATCATATTTTTATCTGGTTTTCACTACCATTTAGAGATTTTTTTTCCTGAAGGATTATGTATACAATACATGTATATTATATTTAAATAAAGTGTAGAAAAGTCGACGTTTTGTAATCAAGTATAAAATATAATTATGTTGATGTATCTAATAAGGTTTGGTATTTTTTTACGACTTGATTACAAAACATCGATTTTCGCTAGTTTTTATAAATGTAATATGCATGTTTTAAATACAAAAACCTTCCGCGAGAAATTCTCTAAATGATATTGGAAACCCTATCAAAATCCGTTGCGTAGTTTAGAAGAACTAAGCGCACAGACAGATGCGGATAAATACTTTATTTTATACTGTCACGAGATATGTTTATTTTATCTCACTACGCATAAATCATGTTTTTTCTCATAAAAATCAACCTCACTAGGACTAATCCTGTATCGAGGTTAACAATTTACATTTGTAGCGATCGTAGATTCATCCAGATTGTCTCGCTAAAGGTAAGCAATACGAGCTACTTGTCTATGGGCTACCAACGTCTGGAACTACCTACGACAATAATATTTTAGTTTGGCGAAGTACATTACGCGCACTCGCTAGAAGGTTCTAGCCTGTTGCCTAGAAATAGTTTCAGCGCCAACGAAAATTCCAGTAGCACCCAGACAGAGCAAGTTGTCTCCATTTTACCAGCGATCTCGCGTACCTACTGATGCCATCGGCCGGTCTATATAAATAGGCCCGACGCAGCGAGCAGTCAGTCAGTCAGTCATAAGTCAGCCAACAATTATCACGTCAACGAGTGATAACCCGCGTGTAGGACAATATTCCCGGCTCTGCACGGCTCATCCGACAACATCAGACATAGCGCCTTGGCCCCGGCCATCGTTCCTGGCCAGCGCTACACCGGATCACAGCGCCCTGGTTCCAGCATACCTGACCAGCGCTACATCCGCGCACCTAGACCACGCGGCATCCTCGCCGGTCTATGTACCTCCCGTACAACCGCCTACAAGGTCCACCGCACCTTCGGCTTTCCTGTCAGCACTGGAGCACCCGGAAGACCCTCGCTCTTCACCAGTTCCTGACAGTCAACGAGTCCGGTCACCAGCAGTGGCATCGACTCACTGACCCGCGCTTGACCAGCATCACCGCCTGCATCCGGAGTCTTCAACATCGGTCCTGAAGTCATCTCACATACGGCAACCTGACTCAATAAAACACTGTGACCTTCACGACCTCTTCCATGCTGTGCCTCCTCAACATATCCCTAAACATTTAAAGCAAATATTTATTTATTTTTTTAAACCATAAAATGGCTTTTACAATAGAATGATGCATCGGATTATACGCATACAGTGGTACACAGGATAATATTAGTAATAAAGTACAGAACAAGATACAGACGCGGATAGCGACTTTATTTTATACTACTTAGAAAAGCGTAATCTATACCAGCACTTTGTTGAATTCTACAAATTATGGTAGCTTTAGTAGTTTTAGTGATTTGTCTTATTTGTAGTATTGTTCTAGTTTCTATATTATTTTATAGTTGCGCGTGAGGTTTTAAAATTGAATAGCCTTAAAATGTGTACCCTTCACCCCCCCTTTACCCCTTGTCCCCTTTCCTTGAACCGGGCCAAACGACAAGGAGCATTATTATCATTGCATCTTCGTCACCGCGAACATTTGTGTCATTTTGCGAATACCCGCATATGTTGAACTCGGCTGTGACTGTTTTGGAGCATCACAATCGTCCAGTGAAACGTTTTACCGGCCGCAGTGAATGTCACTGTTTTTTTGTGTTGAGTGAGCGAGTGTTAAAGGGAATTGCCCTTAATTGTATGCACGCTGATAAGTGTAAAGCAACCAGCGGCTACGGAGGACGAGACCTGGGGTAAGTCTTTGGCCTTTCCCACTCATTTCCTCTTGCAAACACTAAGGCAAATTCAATTTGTTTTTGTTTTGTCTAAGTCTTTATCGCACTTACCGCAACCCCCCCGCACAATTGCGAACGAAACATTTGCGCACCACCATTTTATGTTACATGCTTTACTAATATTGTTTCATATTCAGTTTATCAGTTTAACGTTATTTCATGCCTAAAAAACATTGTGTATAATGTTCGATACTCACTAGGTATACTCTGTTCTTAAAATAACTAAATAAAATGAAACTTACAGTCGTTGGCCTTTGAGCCAGTCTTCCGCTGGCTGACAGTCGAAGACGGCAGAGGCGGGCAGGTCTCCAATGGCTCCTCACAGCAGATCTTTGTACTGGTAGGCGAGCAGAGCTTAACAGATATTCTTATGATATAAAACAAGTATTTATTTTCATCATAATTGTTCATACATTTAAATAATTTGCTTAACCACTGTACCGCTAAGATATTGACGATAAAATACGTTGATCGCTGGATTTTCGTACGTCTGGTTTTGAATTCATCATTCAAATAATAATACCTTGGAATATTGTTTTTGTTACTGCATTGTATTTTTGCAACCGTCTACAGCCAGTTAGTCTATGGCATCCCCAATCCGGGTACGTTGTGAGGCTGAAGCTTATGGGAAAAAGAAGGTGGAAGTATATATATAGGCGAGACATCTATTGAAAAGCGGGGACACTATTTGCTGTGTAAAACGGTTAGCTCTCTGATTATCGCAGTTACGAATACGTGGAAAATTTTTGAAATAATTCCTGTTGTTTTAATATATCTCTTAAAATTGGTTACATTTTGGCCAGGGTAAGTACAATGAAGCAAAGGGTGGCCAAATATGCTCCAGTGGGTGTGCAGACAATATTTTGTTTAGAGCAATTGTTTCAGAGTTTATGATTCTTTGCATTTTATGATAGAAATGTGTTCGGGGCTACAGTTTAGATCAGAGGTTTCCAAACTTTTTTGCCCCGTAGACCACTTGCCAAATTTTTTTTTCCGTAGACCCCCTGCCTGCTGAATATTGAATTTTCCTAAAACTATTAACGTCTCTTCCCTTGCCTGTCCAACAACCGGGTGGCGGTATAGTTCCTCTGTCTTTACATTGTGCAGACAGGGGCACCCTTGTGAGGTATTACACCAAATGAAAATGAAGCCGGATAAGCAACGGGAATTTCTTTCTGTGGCTGGCCCTACAGAACTGCCCCTTAAGTTCTTTGTCAGTGCTTATTCCGGTCAGTTCTTCTTGTCACATGATATCCGATTCTTCAACGTTCCATTTCCATAGTCAAAATGTCCTCAAACTTAGTTTTGAAGTATGTGTGAAGTGCATTTATATGTTGAACGTCATTATTACCCTGGACGTGTTTCAAAAACAAGTTGGGGAACTAGGAAAATTCGCTGCTTCCAATGTGCAATGTTTTGCTTGAATATATTAATTATTAGTTTCAGCCAATAAACGGGTTTCGGCTGCGGTTTCGTACCGGGTCACATTCGACTTTACTCGGGCGCGTGTGTGGTGTATACCTCCAGAATATCTAACATATTATTTTAAAATAAGCTGACAGATCCAAGTTTGTAATATCTCTAATATTATTGAAGTTTAAATTTTAAACAATAATTAGTTAATATATTAATTATTTTTTAATCGATTTGGGAGGTGGATATTGGTAAAGCCGCCCCAGGAACCATTTCATTTTACAACCAACACTTCTGATATAAGTCACCCCAAGTGATTCGCTTAGTTTGATGACTCAGCAGGGGTACCCAGTTTAATGGGGTGAGGATTGTGTTTATTTTTACGGCAGACGCATCTGCCTCTCTATTTTAAAGAGGACTTGCCAGCTGTGCAAGGGACCTCTCAGTCTGTCAAAATGCGACGTTGCAATTTCGTTAATTTTTTGAATGAGAATTTAAATCAGAGCTTGTACATTCTTTAGTCAATGTGCAATTTCAACGCTATTTAACGGTTGGGAACTATTTTTTTAATTAGTAAAGCTGGTAGTGTTCAGTTTTGGCCGAAACAAAAATAATAGCCAAAATTCGGTTCCGGTTTTCCAAAATTGGCTGAAAATCTGATATCAAATCTACTAAAGAATGAATTGATTTTATAAGTTAAATTAATTTCTAAGAATGAATTAAGTACAATTGACAAGTGTACTAACTCTACACTTTACCCCAATTAAAGGAGATGCCACTGTCTCACTGGATTTACATAGTTGGGACTTGATGTAAAAAGTTCAATAACTTATCTGGTAATATTTTACCTGTGGCAGAATTCCACGTGCAAACTCTTCAAGTGCACTCGGGCAGTCTGATAACTTCCGGCAGACACCGACGACGGACCCTCTAAGTCTGCAGCTTCCTGTAGCAAACATAAAACTGTCACTCAGGGGAAGATAAATAATTGAATAATCACTCATAGTTTTGTATATACCATCGAATAACCGTGAGCAGAACAACCGATGTGTTACCGAGTGTCCTGTTAGGTCCGCACACAGGCGTCGCGAGTCCCATCCTCTGCCAGGAAAGTCTTCCTGTGAGTGGCCATGATGCCGAAAGAGAAATGGAAGCTAACTAACTAACCATACTAACCATCACGCCGTTTCTCCGAAGGGGTAGGCAGAGAGGACGGACCGCCAAACAACTCGGTCTTGGCACACACTTCTTGCCTCATTCACATTCATACATACTCTTCTATAATTCTGACTCTTGACATGATCCGACTCAAGTATCTGATTCACTTGGTCGTGCCATATCTTCCTCGGTCTTCCCTGACTTCTGCTACTATTCACATTTGTATCATATATTCTCCTTACACTCCTTTCTTTGCTCATTGGCTATTGCATGCAAAATCATCTAAGCGTCCCTTTCTTGATATTACTCATTACGCTTACATCAGCCTTGCATTCTTTGCGGATCTCCACATTTCTCACACGATCATACATGGCTTTGCCACACATACGGCTCAGGGATCTCATTTCTCATTCATTGGAATATAATGGTGACGGTAATTTCATCTCACCGATAAGAAAAACTTTAATCAAATGTATGTACAACGATCCTTTTGAATGTATCGTGATTAAAATGTTACGAGTCGGGTCTATCACTTAAGTATGTTCAAAGGTTACGCGTCAGATGTTTGTCTCTTTTGTATGTTCGAAAGTAAACAGCAAAAGAAGACATTTTTGGTAAAAAGAACTTCATACCAAAAACGTTTATTAGTTGCGGTCTAATTCTCATATTCTATTTCAACATCAAGGACATCAGATTTACCTTGCGGTAGATTGTCTTCGATTTTTGTAGACAGCCATATTCGATGACTGTATATATTTGTGTAGAGTGCGAAAACGTGAGCAAGACAGGGATTACTATCATTATTGGATGTTGGCGCATTGCTGAGTAGGGCCCGTAGGTACCAGCGCTGGGGGCTTGTGCTTGTGTTCTGTACCGGGAATACTAGCCCGCCACCACTGTCTCCCGGGCACACGGCTGTTCCTGGAAGGAAACGAATATAGTTGGTTAGGCAGTGTTGTGTTCGTACAAACAGGTCTTCAACTCGTCTTGGAAGGAGTTAATAAATAAGTGGCTCTTTTAGATTAATCAGGGATTAATTAATACTCGGCGTATTATAATGGTTACTCGATAGTCAACCTAACTAGTAGCTGGCTAATTTCAATCTGGAACAGTAAGTTTCTCTGAGAGCCTTACCACTGGCCTTGGTGACTACTGGTCACTGGCTCCATCTTGCGGACTTCCACGCAAGCTATATGCACTGCCATCTGTGCGTGCATCTAGGAAGCTGGAATTATTATTGATGGTTGTGGTTTGCGGCAGGTACCCGTACGGGCGCATGGCTGTTCCCGGAAGGAATATTATTGATAGTGTTGGTTTTCGTGAACTTACCATTGGTATATCCGGCACACAACTTATCTGACGTTAAGAAGGACTTGAAGTTGGGCGGCAGCTTCTCGTAGCACTCCACACGCGCCACCACAGGGACCTCCAGGAAGTTGAGTATGTCTGATGGAGTAGCCGATTCCGTTAGTCCCCAACCCGCCATCTGCAGGATAAACACTATCATTCATCACCGCCATATTTGTATTGAGTTAAATGACATTATTTTGTCTTTAAATCATTTTTTGCATCTCACAGGAAGCCCTGAGAAGAATAATTTGCCTCAGGGACGTTGTCATCTTTGGGAATGCTGTATTGAAGTTATTTTTAGGAAACGAACGAGAGGAAGTTCTGGGAAAGAAAAATACATATCATAAGATCCTAAATCTGTACATAGTACCCGGGCTGGTCTGCCTGGTGTACCAACCGATAAAGGTTTTATCCCGAGCACAAATGCAAACGCAAACGTGCAAATAAGAGCTCATGTTGAATAAATTAAGAACACTTTGTCGTTTGTTCGTTGGCTATCGGCAGTCAGCTCATAAACAATAACAAGTTACCAACATTATCGATAAAACCATTATGGATCGTCAATGCTAGCCCCTAGGTCTATGCAGACTGAGCACACCATGAAGGAGAAACTGAACGCCTTCATTATTAGCACGACAACTACGATGTTATCTTATCAGTTGAGGTCAAGTCTTCCGTACAGGGTGATACTAAGACTTTCCACCACTATTCAGTAAGATAATAATTACCTTGCCCACACTGCCCGGGCTGGTCTGCCTGGTGTAGAGGTCCGTGTCTGCCAGGTCCAGACAGACTGCGCGGATCGTGTCGGAGAATGTGAACGCTGTCATTAACTGGACAATAGCGATGTCGTGCTGATAATACAGGGCATCTGCTCCGTAGTACTCTCCTAAATTAACTTCACGTACCTGCAAAATTATTTGTACATATGTTACTGGAGGGTCTGCAAATTGGAACACTTCGGGTTCTATCGTAAGATCCTAAAATTTAGGTCGTTATACAAAACTTACTAATTTAATTATAACTTTGGCGATCAGGTGAGAGGCACGAAATGAAAGGCGTGTCGTGAAGTTCACATTGTATATTGAGTCAGAGTAGCCGTAACGAGAGTTGACGCTGGACAGATGTATTCACCGGATGCTGGCTGTGATGGCAGGTCAAGCGCGGGTCAGTGAGTCGACGCCGGGCGCTGGTGACCGGGACTCGATGACTGTCAGGCACTGGCGATCTGGGGAATCAATACTCCAGTGCTGACGGGAAGGCCGAATGTGCGGCGGACCTTGTAGGAGGTTGAGCGGGAGCTGCGTAGACCAGTGAGGATGCTGCGAGTCCTCGTGGTGGTCATGGTGCGTGGATGAAGCGCTAGTCAGAGACGCTGGGGAACCAGGGCGCTGTAATCCGTGTAGCGCTGGCCAGGGATGGCGATCTGGGCCAAAGCGCTAAGATGATGTCCCGATAGAGTCCATGATTGTACGGGCGAAGCCGGGTGCGTTGTCCTTCGCGCAATGGTGCGCGGATGATCACTCGTGAGATTTGTCCACGGACGGCAGAATGTTGACTGACTGACTGACTGGCTGCGTCGGGCTTATTTATACTGTTCAGCCGGTGACAACAGTAGGTAGATGAATGGCAACTAAATCGAAGCCACTCGCTCGGTCTGGGCCTTTCGCGAAGTTTCGGCGGCGTGGCAACTATGCCTAGGCGGTAGACTCGAACCTTCTGGCGAGTTCTCGTAATGTGCCAGACGGACTGCGACTTATTGTCGCCGGTAGATACTTGAAGCAGGTTGGTTGCTTTTTTTATTTCAGCTGCAAGTACGTACCTAAGTAGCGTCGAGCAGCTTATTATAAATGAATTAATCTGGATTCTTCTTGATGCTACATAACTTAACTAGGTTACATATAGTAGCGATGATTCGTTTATGGGGCCGGACAATTGAGCTAGATCTTTGTGATTAGCAGTGTTAGTACGACTCCCGGTAAATCGTAATACGGCTCATCCTCAAAGAAGGAGATTGGAGGATACTACCTGGTTTTGTCGCTGCAGTCAGAGAAAATAAACTTAGATAGAAAAGGGCTACGCGCCAGTGAGAATTTTACGTGGTAACAAAGCAATATTTACTTTTCACTGGCGGATTCATCATAACCTTATGTTATGACAGGGCACGATAGAACTTGAAGACGGCTCCACGTTGTGGATGTGATAATACACGGCAGCAATGAATACACGTCATAGTGTTATGGCGTAACACAGCGGTAAGTACTTTCATACGGTTTAGAACATCAGTTATGGCAGGCGAATAACACTCCTTCAGATAACTCCTACAGATTCGAGAGACATGGCTTAACTTCCCTTAAAAACGTCCCTTAAAAATTGAATATAAAAACCTGCAAATCCTGATACAGGAGAAATATCTTGGACTGTGCATTGATAAACACCTAACTTTTAAACAGCATATTCATGATATTAAAGATAAAATCACCCCCTTAATTAGCGTATTTAGCCGGATATTATATCTGTTACCAAATAAAATTAAAAAAGGTCTATATTATAGCTTCGTACACTCACATTTAAACTACTTGATTGAGGAAATACATGTGAAACATATATAAATGAACTACAGGTAACACAAAATAAAGTAATCAAAAAGCCATTTCATTTCAAAGCTAGAACATCAACAAAAAAATTATATATGGAAACAAAACTATTAAAATTAAGAAAATTATATTAATATAATACATGTCTCTTTATTTACAAAATAAATAATTAACTCATACACACAAATACAGAACTCATTAAAAAGTCCAAAGTACACACACACTTTACACGGCAACACGATTAAATACATTTAAACACCATACATACTCATAATGGCAAGCAATCCATTGGTTACGATGGGAGCAACATATGTAATTGCCTCCCAGACCAAATTAAAAATGAAAAAAGTATAGGTACATTTAAAAAAAAATTGTTCGTTCTCATGCTCAATCAACAAAACAACGAAAGTGAATAATATCGTTGTGTAATATATTTATGTGTAATGTATTCGTTATTTCTAGTTAAATAAGTGAAAAATGTAATTTTATTTTTAGAATAAAAAAAAATATTAAAAAAAAAAAAACATGATGCTAAGACATGGCTTAGCTGGTTCCAAGTGGCAATCGGCAGTATGTATCATATAGATCAACATAATGGGCAAATCCTAGCTCCGGCAAGATGGAAAGCATAACAAAGCAGGCATTACGAAACACCATACTAATCTTAAACTAGCTTTTTGCCCGTTGCAGGCAACTAATGGGTAAAAATAATTTGTATTTTGGTGTTGAATGTGGATGAAGCAAAGAGTGTGTTTCGACACTTTTGCTTTTTGCCCGAAACTAATGGGTAAATATTTGGTGCGTGGTGTAATGTTTGAATGTGGATGCAGCGAGAGGCATCTGCCTAATTTTATAATTAAATACATATGCTTGCGTGTAAATGAAGCGGACTGCGTGTCAAAACGTTGCTTTTTCCCCGAAACTAATGGGTAAAAATGTAGTGTGTTATGAAAAGTTTGAATGTGAATAAAGCAAGATGTGTGAGCCAAATTAAATATTTACGATTTGATGTTCGAATGTAAATAAAGTGAATGCTTTCATTTAAATCAAATAGCTGTAGGTACCTGACCCACCCCCCTGAGGCCTGTGAACAAATTTTAAATGAACAAATTGGCCGTCCAATTAAAAACCTTGATCGTTTCCGATTTAAGTAGATATATTAACTGGCAAGCTAGTTATGTAATTAGTTCCATAATTATACCATTCATGGATGATTAGTAACTTTAAAATATCAAAGCGTTGAAGTGTCATCATTTTCATCACGACTTTGGAAAGACATAGAGAGGATTGTGAAATTAGTTCCAGTTCAAAGTAACGCCGGCTGAAGTTCATTCATTCTCGAGGACTGTAAAACGCAGACAGTAGTGACGTTTTGACATCCTGCAAACGACAAAAATTATGCATATTGTTAATTCATTTTTAACTTGGTACAACAAAAAAATCTGCAATAAGAGACAAATGATCAGAAGAAATGTGCAAAATTTACAGAATCGGCGTTAATGGCGATTGTCAAAGTTTCAAATGTAATATCAAATAGCAGTCAGAAATAATTACATAAATTTTGTAATAGATATTACTTGTGGGTTAATAAACCCCTATGTTTAAACATATATATTTAAACATAGGGGGTTTATTAACCATCTACGAACACAGTGCACGATCTTGAGATATGTTATTTGAATATTATAATTAAAGAGTCGCTCATGTTTTCTTGTCTCAAGTGTTAATAGCGTTTTAACTTTTGTATGATATTTCAATTAATGTTTATTTTCTACTGCAATTCTTTTATCGAATCATTTCTTAATCTTTTATCATTACAATTTGGCCCCACTCTGGCTTGCTCCATAAGCAAACGCTCGTTTAATGATTAATTTTGTGAAGATATCCATCGTCAATTACAATAAGCAGACAGTTCAGACGTTTCAGTAGATGAAAGTTGGGCTTTTATTTACGTTATAATAATGACATTAATTAATTAATTATAACATGATAATATTCACCTTAAGAAGATGCCAGAATTCTGCGCTGTCCTTTGTTCAGAATGTCGAGGCTGGTAAATTTGACGGTTTGACGTCCTGTAAACGACAAAAATTATATTAATATATGGTATTATAATTTTAGATTCACTTTTAACTTGGTACAACAAAAATATCTGCAGAGAAACGCTCGTTTAATGATTAATTTTGTGAAGATATCCATCGTCAATTACATCGTCAATTACAGGCTAAAGAAAAGATAATTTAAGAATCTATGTAATCTGAAACTGGAAGCAGGCTGCGTTTTCAAAGAATGCTCTCGGGCGATGATTAAACGTTTGACGTTGCGATTTATTTAACGTCATCCAGCGAGCAAATTCAACTGAAAACTTGTAAAACATTCTGAAAAATTCCCAACTATCATACGTGTACATACCTGTCCAAGAAACTCCATCAAAAACCATCGATGAAATCGCCTAGGAGTATTTTTAACCGAATTTGGAAAAGCGTAGACGACATTTTTTTAGAAGATCCACTTGACCACAACGTCCCGTGAAAGTATCCATTGACAATCGCATACAGTAGAATCCTGCAAATAACGAATGTAATAACATTAGAATATAATTTAGAATATCATTAAGAAAGGGACGCTAGTTTTCTTTTTAATGAATCTACTATATTTCATTTTAAAAGTAATCAAGTTTATTTATAATTTTTAAAGTTGGTAGGTTAGTCTATAGTATGTTATATTCACATTTAACTTGGTACAACAAAAAGATCTGCAGAGAAACGCTCGTTTAATGATTAATTTTGTGAAGATATCCAACGCCGCGGCAAGGCTTATCACCGGAGTATCTAAATACTCCCACATTTCAGAGCATCTCAAAAATCTACACTGGCTCAAATGTCCTGAAAGAATCCAGTTCAAGGTATGCTGGATGGTATTTAAGTCACTTAACGGAATGGCTCCGGCTTACTTATCAGAATTGTGTATTCCAGAAGATTCAAATTCCCGACAGTCAACCCTTAGGTCAGCAACGTCATCAGCTATCGGAAGGTTGAAAGAACCAAAGCGCACACCAGATACTAAGTTCGGTGAGCGTGCTTTCGCCGTGTCAGGACCTAAAGCCTGGAATGGACTGCCACATGATTTGAGAATGATCGCAGACCCGACAGAATTTAGGTCTAAACTTAAAACACACCTTTTCAGACAGTCGTATCCATAATTTCGGAAAACCTCCACTTTCACAGTCGACGGCAATTTAAATTAACAAAATGCAAAAAAAAAAAAATATATATATATATTAAAAATAAAATAAATAATAATTCAAAATAAATAAATAAAAATGATAACAACTAACAATTTGCAGGCTTTTTAAGACAGTTAAAATACAGTAAAATTAAAATAATAAAAAATAAAAAAAACTATAGCAGACCTAAGGTCAAGCGATGACCAGTGTTTTTTGATATAGTGTCCTCTGCGTCCAGCTTTATCTTTTATAAGCATAAACTTTTTAAATAAGTGTGTTTGTCGGAAGTGACTTGCCAGGTAAGTATGTTTTGGTATCTTTTCTAAATAATAAATGTAGATCCTAGGAAATAAATTGTACAGCGCCCTTGAGGTGATTTTTCACAAAAACGGTGCTCTAAAAATTATCCAATTATTATTATTATTATTATTATCGTCAATTACATCGTCAATTACAGGCTAAAGAAAAGATAATTTAGGAATTTATGTAATCTGAAACTGGAAGCAGGCTGCGTTTTCAAAGAATGCTCTCGGGCGATGATTAAACGTTTAACGTTGCGATTTATTTAACGTCATCCAGCGAGCAAATTCAACTGAAAACTTGTAAAACATTCTGAAAAATTCCCAACTATCATACGTGTACATACCTGTCCAAGAAACTCCATCAAAAACCATCGATGAAATCGCCTAGGAGTATTTTTAACCGAATTTGGAAAAGCGTAGACGACATTTTTTTAGAAGATCCACTTGACCACAACGTCCCGTGAAAGTATCCATTGACAATCGCATACAGTAGAATCCTGCAAATAACGAATGTAATAACATTAGAATATAATTTAGAATATCATTAAGAAAGGGACGCTAGTTTTCTTTTTAATGAATCTACTATATTTCATTTTAAAAGTAATCAAGTTTATTTATAATTTTTAAAGTTGGTAGGTTAGTCTATAGTATGTTATATTCACATTTAACTTGGTACAACAAAAAGATCTGCAGAGAAACGCTCGTTTAATGATTAATTTTGTGAAGATATCCATCGTCAATTACAATAAACAGAGAGTTGAGACGTTTCAGTAGAAGGGAGTTGGGCTTTTATTTATGTAACAGTAATATTATGAACAAATTGTTATATTACCTTGAGAAAACGACATAATTCTGCGATGTGTAATCGCCAACCGTCATCATCCTCCTTTATTCAGAACGTCGAGGCTTCAAAGCATCATCGTAGAGAAGTTTCAATAACCTACAAATGATATTTGATAAAACTTAGGCATATTGTTAATTCATTTATTAATATATATTATAACATAATATTATGGAAAAAACACGTTACACTCACTTTAACACTGGTGAAGTTCATCTACGATCTCGGATCTACGGATTGGAGATCAGAAAGTCACCATTTTTTTTCGTCGCGATGTTCTTGAATGCATAGATATCCAAAATAATCCAACCAAAGACACACGGAACTTTAGAATAATCTCAACTTGTATCGTATCCACTTCGGCGGACTTTCCAATATTTTGAAATATACAAAAAAACAGACACGCGTAAAGAAGCGGGTCTGAAATCTCAAAAGAACGCCATTTTGTGAAAAAAAGGGCCACGTGTAGACTCTCTTGAGCCAATGTTACCATCATGCAAAGAAAAACATTTCCGCTTAAATTCAACCACTTACCCTATAAATGGGGATATTTCGTACAACTTTTTGTGAAATTTAAAAAAAAAAATCAACGTTACCTGATTAATTCACAGCCAACGCTAGATCAAAATCAATCGTGTTTTTAATTTACGTTCGATTAATGCGAAAAACGCATAATTTTCAAGCGACAGAGGCGCAAGAAAATTTTTTTTAATGGTTTCGCGTTCGGGGTGCGTTCGATACTGAATAAAAACATAAACGGTGAAGGAGAAAAAGTTTTGCAGATCATCCCGATCTATGAAAACGAAACGTTGCGAAAATGCACCAAAATTTGGCCGTTTCGAAACCGCGCGTGTGGCAACACTCGTGATTAACAAAAAATAAATCGCACCACGTGGTTTCGCAATGACCACGTGGTACAATTCCCGATTTTAGAAGCTCCGACAATTATACGGCCGCAAATCGATTTTTTTTTGAGTGTCACCTGTCCTGGCGGCGGGAGTGTGAACTTCGGTACTTGAGTACTGCGCGCTCCGAACGCTTACGGTTTCCGCCGACAGAGTTGCTCTAATTTTTGTCTACTTTAATCCGGTCTAGTTTCCAAATTTCGTGACTGACTCCAGTTTTACGTTTTTGCACGCTGAATTGAACGCCGGGCTCTACGCGCGCAGAGAGTCGTCTCGGCCTACTTTCGCCTGAAGATCGAAACAAATGAAGGGCGACTTTTTCTCTCTCACGCAAAAACGAACCTTGAGTGTAAACGACTTGAGGGGTTACGTGGTCGATTTTCGCCTAATTTTTAGCGAGCAAAAAAAACAAAGAAACTGAGTATTAATATTAATATGTAAAAGATGGGCGCAAGATAACTCCTCGATTTGACAGCATTCGGAACAGGGAAAAAGTTTTTCTCCACTGTGAGTCAGAATGTGGCTAGTCAAATTTCCATTCTGAGAATATTAATAGTTGCACTCCGAACATTAAAACGGATTTTCTCCACTGTGCAACCCCTTCTTCATGTAGAGACTCTTAGAAATATTGAAAACAATCTTGTAGCATTTGCACAAAAGCCGAACGTTACGAACTGAATCAAATAATATAATATTTTACTCAATATCGTAAATAATTCACACAAAAGTGATGTACAAATGACTTCTCATGGAATTGGAAACGTATTAATTAAATTATGTAGTAATATAAATAACTGTCATTGGTTCTTTGACCAAAAGGACAAACAAATTGTTTTCTTGAAACTGTGCTTAAATAAATAAAACCAACCTCTGATTGCTGCCTGCCTATCTCCGTAGACATCCAGGAAGAAAGGCGGATTCCTCCTACCACTCTATAGTCAGCCACTTGAACCTGGTGGCTGTGAGCTCGGTCGGAGAAGCAATGCGCGGCTGCAAAACAAAGAAAGCTTTTAATGGAATCTTAAAAATATGTATGTGACACCCGACAATACAAGAGTCAAATACTGCGTAGAGAACTAGCCACCCCTTAAATCCACTAAATCTATTGACCTTGTATTATCTAGACAGGGCGCGTGAGTTTTAAAATTAACACCGAAACCAAAAATATTTATCATAAAGAAAATGCATTATCTTGTAGCAGTCTTGCTATTTAGTTCCTACCGAAAGCGGCTGGCAGGATTCTCAAGTTACCGTTTTGATTTGCGAGCTACGGTGTGAAGAGCGCTGTGTATGGTTTCAATTTGTTCCATCAGTTGTTGCGAGATTCTCGGGGACACGGGACGTTTGTGAAGGCTTGCTGACCTTGGCGGACTTAGGATTTTACGAAAGATGCCTTCCAAATTAAGATTGACATTTATTCATTAGTATCTTTAAGAATTACTTTCATAATTAATATAAATTTGTTCAGAATAATATGATTCTGAGCTGGCGCCTTTATTTTTATTTTTTATTTTTATTTTTATTTCTGTTCTTAAATTCAACTGTCAGGACTTGCATTTTATGTCATCTATCGAGGTTAATTTCTAACTCGACACGCCTTGAGTATAAATGCTATTATATTGAGTCTCATGCTAAATATTATTTTTCTAGAGCAATATGTGTGGTTCAGTTTATATAATGGAATAAATTCGGTTTATGGGAGTCACTCGAATAACCGAAATTGAACTTGATTTAGACTAATTTAGGGCTGGGGAATCCGAATCTGTAAGAATTAGGTGGGGGTCGGCACTATTAACTGAGTTATAGGGTTTTGAAATTTCGTACGCGGTACATAGAAACCATGTTTTTATTATCAACTATGACTTAAGAAAATCAAATTAAAGACTTTTTAATACTTTGACATTTCAGAAGTGCAAACCAAGTGTTGCCATATACTAATAATATTTTTTTTACAAAATAGGTAAGGTTTTTAGTTTGGGTTAGAGTAGGCAGAAGAACATGGGAAAAAGGTATTAGAATTAAATCACAAACCAGTCTATACAAAAACTATTAAAACTCTTTGTTACAATCTCGCAGTCGAAAAATCGGAAGAAGCATGGCTTTGTACCTTCTGTTGGTCTGCACGGAGCAAAATGATCTTCCAGCAAGTTCGTCCCAACTAATGTCGTTCAAGATCTCTTTGAAGGCTCTCGCGGACTTTATCACTAACAATTTAATAAGTTATTTTTAAATATATCCCTTATAGCCTTAGCTTTAAGGCGGCGTATCGATGAAAGTTAGAGTTGATGAAAATCTGACAATTTTTTTCTGGCAAAACATATACGTCACGCGACAAATTACGACAACACTTTTGCCACAAAATGAACGCTCTCCGCGTAAGTTTTTAGAAGCATGTACAACTATTTTACATCATATTGGGTTGAAGTTGATATCTTTATGTCTTGTGAAGCGATGCATTTAAGGCTCGCTATTGGCCGATAAATTAGCAAATATTACGTGATGGGTTTTGTGCGATAACTTTACGCTACGTTTTCTTTTGTAAAGAAAATTACATTTTTCACTTATTTAACTAGAAATAACATATATATTACATATAAATATATTACACACCGATATTATTCACTTTCATTGTTTTGTTTATTGTTTATATTATATTTGTTTATATTATATTATAAAACTGAACAATTTTTTTTAAATGTACCTAAACTTTTTTCATTTTTAATTTCGTCTGGGAGGCAATTATATATGTTGCTCCCCTCATAACCAATGGATTGCTTGCCATAATGAGTATGCATAGTGTTTAAATGTATTTTATCGTGTTGCCGTGTGTGTGTATTTGGGACGTTTTAATGAGTTCTGTATTTGTATGTATGAGTTTGTTAATTATTTTGTAAATAAGGAGACATGTATTATATTCATATAATTTTCTTAATTTTAATAGTTTTGTTTCCATACATAATTTTTTTGTTGATGTTCTAGGTTTGAAATGAAATAGCTTTTTGATTACTTTGTTTTGTGTTACTTGTAGTCCATTTATATATATTTCACATGTATTTCTATTTATAAAGTAGTTTAAATGTGAGTGTACGAGGCTATAATATAGACCTTTTTAATTTTATTTGGTAACAGATTTGATATCCGGCTGAATACGCTAATTAAGGGGGTGATTTTATCTTTAACATCTTGAATATGCTGTTTAAAAGTGAGGTGTTTATCAATGCACAGCCCAAGATATTTCTCCTGTATCAGGATTTGCAGGTTGTTCAATTTTTAAAGGTACATGAGGAGGAATTATTTTACGAGTTGAGCTTAAAATCATGTATCCTGTTTTTGATAAAATAAATATTACAATAAACATTGTTATTACAGAACCTTCCTCAGAACTTACCACTTATGACCAGATTACTCCGCACTAAGCTGCCACCGCATAACAGCACGAACTGGTTATTTTCTTCCCGGTGAAAGATGGCCACGTGCCACGGGAACTGTTTTGCTTTCACACCTCCCAATCCCTCCCTCACGAGTGGCGTTGAAGCCACCGCTTCCAATCCGCATTCTGAAAACACAAAGTCATCATCATCATCATTCTATGAAGGTCCAAACATCGAACCTCTCCTCGCACAGTCTATAAAGTAGCATAAACTACATATATTATATATAGTTGCGCGTGAGGTTTTAAAATTGAATAGCCTTAAAATGTGTACCCTTCACCCCCCCTTTGCCCCTTGTCCTCTTTCCTTGTCCCGGGCCAAAAGACAAGGAGTATTATTATCGTTGCATCTTCGTCACCGCGAACATTCGTGTCATTTTGTGAATACCCGCATATGTTGAACTCGGCTGTGACTGTTTTTGGAGCATCACAATCGTCCAGTGAAACGGTTTTACCCGCCGCAGTGAATGTCACTGTTTTTATGTGTTGAGTGAGCGAGTGTTAAAGGGAATTGCCCTTAATTGAATGCAAGCTGATAAGTTTAAAGGAACCAGCGGCTACGGAGGACGAGACCTGGGGTAAGTCTTTGGCCTTTCCCACCTATTTCCTCTTGCAAACACTAAAGCAAATTCAATTCGTTTTTGTTTGTCTAAGTCTTTATCGCACTTACCGCAACCGCATCCCCGCACAATTGCGAACGAAAGATTTGCGCACCACCAATATATTACAATACAATTCCACAGTTTGGTCCCCAAATTATGAGGTTCATTCACATTGATTGAAAGAATCCAAAACAAATTTTTAAGATACGTGAATTTTAAAATGGGCATTCCTAACAAAAAACCTAAATTACGATAACGTACTTTGTTCATTAAATGTAATAAAATTATCTGATCGTAGAATTATTTCCGATTTAACCTGTTTGTATAAAATCATTAATTCAATGTTTGATACCCCTGATTTATTATATGTAATCTCTTTTCATATTCCAAGCAGGTCGGTTACAAGACAGTACCTACCATATTATTGTAGCAATTCTATATCAACGTCCCAATATCACACTCCTATGCGACGGATTCAACAGCTAGGAAACAAATACTACGATGTTGTTGATATATTTAGTACATCAATTTCAATATATAAGCATACCCTATTGAAGTTTTTTTCATCAAGTAGTGGAATGGTTTACTAAAGGTACCTATTTAATTTGACTAACACATAATAATTTTGTCAACTGAAACAGAAAAAAATATTTTGGATTTTTTATGTTTTGTGCCTGCATTCTGTGTAGTTCAGTGATATTTTGGCTTTATATTTATTTTTCTGCAATTGTTTTAAATAGTCGTTTCCTGCACTATATTTTTTTTTAAATTTAATAATATTATTATTAATTATTAAGTTCTGCAAGTATTTTTTGGTTTTTGTTATTGTTACAGCTGTTTCGGCTTTCAAGGCCATTTTCAAACTGTCGTAAAATAAAAATAAAATAAAATAATAAATGCACTATTTTCAGGTATAATTTCGTAATTTTTTTTACATATTTGTATGTAAAAGCCTTAATAGGCGTGAAATAAATAAATAAATATTGAAATTGTATGAAGTCTAATTAGAAAAATAATATTGAAAAAACCAAGAGATTATCCGACACACCTATTTTTTGAAGAATTTAAATGATTAAAATTTGATGATCTTGTCCAAAAAAACATAATAATTCAAATAATAAAAGAAAAACAAAATCATAGCTTTTCAACTGAAAGTCGTACTGGTCAAAAACATATATTTCCAACACAAAAATGTAACACCACTTTTGCTCAACATCATTACATATATCTAGAGAAAAAATACTTCAACAGCCTACCCGAAAATATCAGAACAATAGAAAACGATAAACACCTACTAAAAGCAATTAAAGAGAAGTTCAATGTAAAAATACCAAAATGATGAAACAATGTTTTTAATTAATTATAAATTTTAATATTAACATAACATAATTACAAACACTAAATATTCTTAATCTTGCTGTAGAAGAGGAACATTAAAAAATCAAAAGCAGTGAAAACTAATATTATGAATTATTTATTTAACATTAATGATTGTACTCTGTAATTGATTATTTAATAAATATTCAATTTAAAAAAATATTATTGTTATTAAGTTTTGATCGAATAATTTTTTAAAAATATATATATTTTTGCGCACTATCGCAAACCCGTGAAAAATCATTGGATAAAAATAATTTATTGTAGAATTTGAGAAGCTGGAAGTGTTTATTAAAAGAATATATGTTTCGGGATCATTGCCACTCAAAATACGATCAGAAATTTACATATAACCCGCCATCACTCGCGCGGGGTGCTGACAGCCCCCCACGCATTTTTTTAACGTAAAAATGAATAATAAGCTATTACGAGTCCGCGCGTCTCAGGCCTGCGATTCTGGAGTTAAACGATCAATCGTTTTCGTATGCGCCGTCTTCGAGTGAAAAACTACTAGTCGCCTCGACTAACTTTTTCGAATGTTTCAATTTTACGTATTCTTGAGCGTCGAACGGTCGAAGTTGGTAGAAGAGATGATTATATTGGCACCCCTGTGAATATTGTCTATGTTCCTGATGTTTTTGGGATTTCTATGGTGTGACTGTCAAACAGACAACAGTTATTCGTTATTCAAAACAGAAATGGCTGCGGGACATATTACAAATTGCCAAAAGCAACTCTTAATTAAGCTTGTAAGCTCCGATAAAGACTTAGTAAGTGGGAAATTTTCACCCACTTTTACATTTGCGGAATCCGCGCGGTAAAACAAAAATTGACAGCTAGACTAGATTTTGACAGCCAATTCCATAGAAACGCCAACAACCTACCACTCGCTGCCCTGTTTCTACTGGTTGGACCCAGTAGATGTTGTGTGGAATGACTTTTGACGTTTGGCGTCAAAGTATGTACCTTCGACCAATTTCGGGAATAGCAACGACGACCAACGTACGTACTTTCGACGGCGATTACGAGCGCCCTCGATTCAGGAATAGAGCCCCAGTACCTTCAAGTGATCTTCAAACCCGTCCAAAGTTTGCGTGGGGTGGTCACGACACCCCGCGAGTGCTCGTGTTATACTTTTGCGGAGGTTACTTTATCAGCAAGGTTACGATAAATAATAAAATTTAATTTGATTTTGTTAATTAACCCTTATATTTACGATTTTAAAAACTAAGAAGTTGTTTTTTTTTCTTCTTTGAGGAAATATCTCAATATTATGACTAAAAAGGCTGATTATTATAATGTTTTGTAGAAAAGTAATAAAGTTGATATAAAAAATTTATTTATTATAATAAATTTTTAAAATACGAATACCACGCAAGAGTCCCAACAGCTCCCAACTGTACAGATCCGGAGAGACTATCGCATCCCCAATTGGTTAATGTTGTTAGGGTGAAAGTTGTGTGGAAGGGAAGAAGATGGGAAGGAGGAGGGTGGGGTATTACCTGGCTATTCAGATCTGGTCACCAAGCAACGTTTCAATTCTGAATGGTGGTCTTACACAAGGGCGATACTAAGAGTATCTTTCACTCCGGAAGTGCCGCAAGTATACTATTTAATATTTCAAATTAATAAATTGTGAAATAAAAAAAATCATCAAATAAAATTTACTTGCGCACGCCGGGATTTGAACGCGTATCACCACTTTAAAAGACAACTATTGAGAAAATAAACGTTGTATGTAGTGGGTTTAGCCGTGTTTGGTTACTTGGTACAATATTTTTTTTTATTATTATTGTGACAGCTGTTTCGGCCGTTCACGGTCATCTTCAAACTGTCAACAAATACACACGTAAATCAGACACAGCCTGTCAACAAATAGTACTAAAAAATGGAGGGCGCTGTAATCGTCAAATTACTGCTATACCGAGATGGTCGAAAGGAAAAAAAAATTATTAAAACGTCACTCTAGTTCAGATGATTTTTTTTTACACTGGTCAAAAGGTGTTCAAATATAAATGATAGCTAGTTGTTTAAAATTGAATAATATAATTTGTTATCTAGGAATCACACCTCTTAAGTAGGTAAAAATTGCATTATAAATGCACACAAGATAATTAGTTAAAGAAATCATTCATAGATGTCGGTAGATCCAAGCTCTCAAAACAGATTATAAAAAGGCTTGAATCTCATTATACTTCCTCTTTCTTCGCTAACTCTTAAATAGTAAATACAAGCCCTCCTTAGTCTTCTTGGGAAGTTTGGGTCTCCGGAATATTCACAATGTAATTGGGGATAGAGCAATAAAACACCAAGAGTCCTTTAAAGTTTCTTCTGCGTTATCAATTCAAGTTCCTTCCCTTCAAAACTCAACATATGGTCCTACGAGTCGGAAGATTTAACGCGAGTGATTAAATCAATAAAAATGAACCAGCACTGAAGAAGGAACATCCAGCCAACATGCAGCTTCCAGCATCCAGCAAGCAGCAGAAGACATCAGCAACAAAAATGGGCGAGTGACCAATCCATATACCTTACCTACCTTACAATTAAAATCCTTAAAATTAGAAGCAAAATTAATGACATCAATATTGTGCTTACTCATAAAAAAATTGTTGCAAGCCTGTATGATCAAGTCTAACAAAAAATAATTCGACATTGCAGTTATGTAGGTAATAAGATTATTGCGAAAAAACTACAGTAATATTGTTAGTTCCGAGATTAAAATAATGTTTATTTGAATTACCCGCGAAGCCGGTAAGGCAGTTTTTTAAAGAAATACCCTATGGGCGAACTTATCAAACCGCTTAGTCATTGTCATTGTGCAACTGTCAAATTGTAACGGGTTTGAAAGTCAATAACGATCGTTTTTTGGGAGGTTATCAGTGTTTTTTAAGTGTATTTATAGTGAATGTGATAATTGGATAACTCAGTGAACTGTAAGTAAACGCCTGATTGAATCAAAATGGATTTAAAATCGCTGATCGCTCAACGGGGAATTTGTAAAGGAAAAATTACTAGATTCAGTGATTTTTTAGCCAAAGATTCTTCAACGCAAAGCGAACTAGAATTGCGTATAAAGCGTTTCGAACCTTTGCTAGATGACTTTGAAGGAATTCAGGATAAAATAGAAGCACTATCTCCCGAAGATGACCAAAATGACCGGGCGAACTTTGAAAACGATTATTTTAATACATTGGCCAACGCGAAAGATAGATTATATAAAAAAGAATCATCAATCCGGACAAATAATAATATTAAGTTACCGATAATCGAATTGCCGAAATTTAAAGGGGATTATTGTGAGTGGATGGAGTTTCGAGACGCGTTTATATCTTTAGTGGACAGCAATACTAACTTAGATGCCATCCAGAAATTTTATTACTTGAAGAGTTGTCTCAGAGGAGAACCATTTAAGCTAATCACTGCATTACCTATGCATATGGACAATTATGTTACAGCTTGGGAAATGCTCACAGACAGATACGAAAACTCAAAAATAATTATAAATAATCATGTAAACGCGTTGTTTAAATTACCGGACGTAAAGACAGAAAATCACGTCGCAATAAGAAGCTTATTGAACGAGGCGCAATTGCATTTAAAATCGCTAAATAATTTAAATATAACTACTAAAAATTGGGATGTAATTTTAATTTATTTATTATCAAATAAACTAGACTCAAACACAAGAGCTCATTGGGAACAATACCAAACAAAAAATAATCTGCCTACCTACGAAGAATTTATTAAATGTTTGTATGCAAGGGCCCAAGTACTAGAAGCATCGGCGAATAATGATAAAAAATTTAATCCGGGAAAAGCGAATCCGCATAATTATAAAAAAGAAACTATGGTGTCACTATCCGCACAAAAATTAAAATGTTTACATTGCAACGATAATCATAAGATTTATTATTGCCGCAAATTTTTGGAATTAAAGCCGAAAGAACGAATTGATAAAATACATAAATTAGGCGCTTGTTTAAAATGTTTAAACCTCGGTCATAAATTAAAGGATTGCAAATCTAAATTCAATTGCCGTAAATGCGATGGTGAAAATCACAATACACTACTTCATTTTAAGAAGGAAGAAGATTCAAAACACGAAAGGGCATCAACATCTTCCACTACGGAAGCGCCTTTAGTATCAAATCATGCCGCGAAGGTAGAACCAAATTTCGTGTTATTGTCCACTGCCATCATCAACATAAAAAACAATGCTGGAAAGTCAATTCAAGCCAGAGTTTTACTAGATTCTGGGGCGCAATCGAACTTTATAAGTGAGAAATTTGCAAATAAATTAAAATTGAAAGCGAAAAGGGCAAATATTCCAGTCACCGGAATTCACAATAAGGTTTTAAATATAAGATCTAAAGTTGAATTAAACATAACTTCAAACTATTCCGAATACGAAAAGAAGATAGAATGCCTGATAATATCTGAAGTGACCAGTAATCTGCCGCAAATTTCCTTTCAGAAAAAGGACACTGGGATCCCCAGCGGTCTCAAATTAGCTGATCCAAACTTCAACATTACCAGCCCGATAGATATGCTGTTGGGAGCGGAGGTATTTTGGGAAGTCTTGCATGCCGATCGAATGAGAATTGGAGAAGCAGGACTCACACTACAAAGGACCGAATTAGGGTGGCTTGTATCCGGACCTATCGCCACTCCGAAACCAAAAAGGCCAGTAAATTACTGTCATTTATCTTTAAATTTATTACATAAGCAATTAGAAAGCTTTTGGAAAATAGAGGAACTAGCTCCTGTAAAACATAGAAGCCATGAAGAAAGAGCATGTGAGGAGAGCTTCTTACACACGCATCAAAGAGATGAGAAAGGACGTTTTGCGGTAAGATTACCGCTGCGACCTAATATTAATCAAATGGGTGAAACCCTAAAGGTGGCTGAAAAAAGATTCTATAATATGGAGAAGAAATTCCTTGCCAATAAAGACCTGATGCTAAATTATAAAAAGTTCATGAAAGAGTATCAGGAATTGGGGCATATGACGCTGTGCGAAGCAGCGCCAAAAGATAAAATTTGTTATTATTTGCCACACCATGCAGTGATAAAGGAGTCTAGCACGACAACCAAAACCAGGGTCGTGTTTGACGGATCAGCCAAATCATCAACTGGTATATCATTAAACGACGCCCTCATGGTAGGACCAGTTTTGCAAAAGGAGTTATGTGCACAACTATTGTTTTTCAGAAAGCACCAGTATGCATTAACTGCCGACATCGAGAAGATGTATCGTCAAATATTGGTGCAGCCGGAGGATAGAGATTACCAGCGCATAGTCTGGAGGGACTCTCCGGAAAAGGAAATCCAGCACTATCAACTCAATACTGTCACCTACGGTTTGGGACCATCATCCTTTCTGGCTACCAGATGCTTGGAGCAGTTAGGAACAGAAAATCAGGAAGCATACAAAAAGGTCAGTCGAATCCTAAAATACAACTTTTATATGGATGATCTAATAACTGGCGACGAAAATGAGGCAGACTGTCTCACTATTAAATATCAATTAAGCAGCATTTTGGCATCTGCTGGCATGAATTTACGAAAATGGAGATCAAATTTACCCTCTATAAGTTCGAAACCAGAGAGTGAAACAGATATGATTATTACTGATAACCCCAAGGAAAAGAAAATTTTAGGGTTGTCATGGAATAACCAGCAAGACCATTTTCAGTACATTGTAGAGCCCTTAGAAACGTGCGTTAAAAGTAAACGCCAAATGTTATCATGTATCGCTTCTACTTTCGACCCCCTGGGGCTGATAGCACCTGTAACTTTAATCGCAAAATTGATAATGCAAGGTTTGTGGCAAACTAAGATTCAGTGGGACGAAGATGTTCCATCTGACCAGATGAACGCATGGAATTCATATATAAATGAATTACCTCTTTTGAATAATTTAAAAATACCGAGAAAGGTAATTTGCAAACATCAAGTTAAACTGCATCTGCATGGATTTTGTGATTCGTCAGAAAAAGCCTATGCAGCATGTATATATATAGTGTCTACTGATGAATCGGGAAACACAACTTCTAATTTAGTCACATCAAAATCAAGGGTGGCACCGTTGAAGAACATATCGCTACCAAAACTGGAGCTTTGTGGTGCTGTGTTACTCACAAAGTTAGTTAATTATGTCAAAATAGCTATGAACTTAAATGAAATAGATACAACCTACTGGTGCGATTCCATGATAGCACTATTCTGGATTCGTGGACAACCAGCAAGGTGGAACACATTTGTGGCGAATCGGGTATCTGAAATCCAGGAATCCAGTCAACCCGCACAATGGAGACACGTAAGATCGGAGGATAACGCGGCGGACGTTTTATCCAGAGGCGCTAAGGTGTCGCAACTACTAAAGTCTGACATTTGGTGGCATGGGCCCACCTGGTTGACGTCAGGCGATTACCCAAATACCAGCAGTGAAGTTACGCCGTTGGATCTGCCAGAAGAAAAATTAAAAATAACTTTAATTTCAGCAGTAAAACAGGATTGGGAAATATTTTCCAGATACTCTTGTTTAACCAAATTGCAAAGGGTGGCAGCCTATATGTTACGATTTATTTTTAATTGCAGAAATTCTTTATCAAGGCGTGACGGAGCGCTAACTGTCTACGAATTGGAAAATTCGCTTCACATTTTAATATCTCGCGCACAATGTTTTGCATTCCCGGAAGAAATGAGGGCTTTACAGGCCAAGGGTAGTGTAAGGAATAGTAGTAGGTTGAAGTCATTAAATCCTTATTTGTTTAAGGATTTAATCCGGGTGGGGGGTAGGTTATCCAACGGAAAAATGATATCGGAAAGTCAACAACACCCCATAGTATTACCTTCACATCATAAACTAAGTGAGCTTATTGTCAAGCACTACCACTATTTATATTTACATGCAGGGACGCAGGCATTGTTAGCGTTAATAAGAATGAAATACTGGCCAATTATGGGTAAAAATTTAATAAAAAAGATTCTGAAATACTGTATTATATGTTTTAGATGTAACCCGAAAACAGAACAACAACTGATGGCAGACCTACCGGCCGAACGAATAACGGAATGTCGTCCATTTCAATTGTCCGGAGTGGATTACTGCGGCCCCATTATGATTAAATCAGGTGTTAGCCGTAAGACTCACAGCGTAAAATCTTATATATGTCTATTTATATGTATGGTTTCCAAGGCGATACATTTAGAAGTAGTAATGTCTTTGAGCACTGATAGCTTCCTAAATGCGTTTAAACGTTTCATTTCGCGAAGAGGGAAACCCAGTAAAATGTTCTCAGATAACGCCACTAACTTTAGGGGAGCAAATAATGAACTAAGGGAAATCTATGAATTTTTGGAAAATTCAAATGAAAAAATCGATAAATACTTAGCCAATTTATCTATTCAGTGGAAGTTCATACCAGCAAGGGCTCCGCACTTTGGTGGACTTTGGGAGGCAGGGGTCAAATCAGTAAAATATCATTTGAAAAGGGTTGCAAATACTTCACTATTAACATATGAGGAATTTAGCACAGTATTATGTCAAATTGAATCATGCTTGAATTCCCGTCCCCTCTGTCCGCTGTCCAATGACCCCAAAGACCTAAATCCCCTGACACCTGGTCACTTTCTCATTGGAACGAGTTTAGCAGCAATCCCGGAGCAGAACTTGCAGAATGTAGCAGTCAATAGACTGAATCATTACCAAAAATTAAATCAACTAATACAATCCTTTTGGTCGAGGTGGCGCAAAGAATACTTGGCTGAGCTGCAGACCCGGACGAAATGGACTGGCAACCACCAAAGGCAGCTGCAACCAGGCCAGATGGTCATTCTGAAGGAAGATAACGAGCCTCCTTGCTTTTGGAGGCTAGGACGAGTGCACGCTGTACACCCAGGACCTGATGGAAGAGTACGAGTAGCTACCATCAACACAGCACAGGGAACGGTCCAGAGGGCAATATCAAAATTATGCCTACTGCCAATTGAGGACAACAAA
This sequence comes from Hesperophylax magnus, assembly GCA_026573805.1. Classification (NCBI taxonomy): domain Eukaryota; kingdom Metazoa; phylum Arthropoda; class Insecta; order Trichoptera; family Limnephilidae; genus Hesperophylax; species Hesperophylax magnus. The sequence goes on along the minus strand of JAIUSX010000179.1, from coordinate 3,493,236 downwards.
TGCGGAGACCACCTACCTAGGACGGACCAGGGAGAATAATAAGCGACCCGGCAGCACCAATACACAGTGTGGCGCTAACGAACAGAAGAAATTTCAGAGAAGCTGGGAAATTTAAAATCAGACTATGTGAAAAACAATCAAAAGAAAGAAAAAATGCAAAAGAATAAAGGTGGTGTAGGTCGTGACCTCTTGTGAAACTTTAGTGAGACATTGGTCTAAGTGAAAGGTCAAGATGACAATTTAATGAAAGGAAAAGTGAAGAACACTGCAAGTGCCTGTTCAAAATATTATACAAAATTAGCAGTCCTGGAAGGAAGACCTGGCCCAACCATCATTGTATTGTGTTTGTCCTAAAATTAAATGTTTTATTATTATAAAAAAAAATATTGATTTGATTCTTTATCTTAACTTCAGTTAGATCTAGTAAATATGAATTATTAGTTAATTTAATATGGTGTGAGGTATTTAAAGTTATAAATATTGTCAGTTATCCTTAGTACTAAAAGTGATTTTATTAGAATTGTTTTTTCTTAGTAATTTTATTTTGTGTAAAAAAACTCTATTGCTAATCGTTTTTTGGCGGGATATATGTTTAAAATTGAATAATATAATTTGTTATCTAGGAATCACACCTCTTAAGTAGGTAAAAATTGCATTATAAATGCACACAAGATAATTAGTTAAAGAAATCATTCATAGATGTCGGTAGATCCAAGCTCTCAAAACAGATTATAAAAAGGCTTGAATCTCATTATACTTCCTCTTTCTTCGCTAACTCTTAAATAGTAAATACAAGCCCTCCTTAGTCTTCTTGGGAAGTTTGGGTCTCCGGAATATTCACAATGTAATTGGGGATAGAGCAATAAAACACCAAGAGTCCTTTAAAGTTTCTTCTGCGTTATCAATTCAAGTTCCTTCCCTTCAAAACTCAACACTAGTAGTTGAGATGTTAATATCATCGGCTACAAATCCATAGTTTGCAGGTTCAAATCCCGGTATTAGCAACTAAATAGTTTTATTTGATTATATTGTGTTTTTCTTTTAAATAGTACACACGGTGTCCGGAAAGACGTAGGAAAAAGCAGAAATCGATTTTACTTTTGTTTTCAATGTCAGCATTTATATTATTTGTATGGTGCTTTATTGATCTGTTTTCATGACAAAATCAACTCTGAGGAGCTTTATTGTGCCGTTTTCACGACAAAATCATCTGTAGGGTGCTGTATTGTGCCGTTTTCATGACAAAATCATATTTAGTGAGCTTTATTGTGCCGTTTTCATGACAAAATCATATTTAGTGAGCTTTATTGTGCCGTTTTCACGACAAAATCATATTTAGTGAGCTTTATTGTGCCGTTTTCATGACAAAATCATATTTAGTGAGCTTTATTGTGCCATTTTCATGACAAAATCATATTTAGTGAGCTTTATTGTGCCGTTTTCATGACAAAATCATATTTAGTGAGCTTTATTGTGCCGTTTTCACGACAAAATCATATTTAGTGAGCTTTATTGTGCCGTTTTCATGACAAAATCATATTTAGTGAGCTTTATTGTGCCATTTTTACGACAAAATCATATTTAGTGAGCTTTATTGTGCCGTTTTCATGACAAAATCATATTTAGTGAGCTTTATTGTTCCGTTTTCATGACAAAATTATATTTAGTGAGCTTTATTGTTCCGTTTTCATGACAAAATCATATTTAGTGAGCTTTATTGTGCCGTTTTCACGACAAAATCATATTTAGTGAGCTTTATTGTGCCGTTTTCATGACAAAATCATATTTAGTGAGCTTTATTGTTCCGTTTTCATGACAAAATTATATTTAGTGAGCTTTATTGTTCCGTTTTCATGACAAAATCATATTTAGTGAGCTTTATTGTTCCGTTTTCATGACAAAATGATATTTAGTGAGCTTTATTGTTCCGTTTTCATGACAAAATCATATTTAGTGAGCTTTATTGTTCCGTTTTCATGACAAAATGATATTTAGTGAGCTTTATTGTGCCGTTTTCATGACAAAATCATATCTAGAACAGAGCAGTGAGTGCAATACTCTGTCTGGCATATTATAAAAACATAAATATAAATTAATTTTTAATGTTTTAAAATTCGTAATATTTTTTTAAAATTAAAATTGTAAACATAACTTTTTTTCGATCTTAGTATTTAGATTTTTTTAAACATTTTTCATTATTTCGCTAACTAAAGTATAAAAATGCTTTTCGCGCAAGGTTTACATGATTGATGCACTTAAAATGATATCAAGCTGATTGCCCACCCTGGCGAATTTTTTTTTTTCCAATTTGCACAAAAAAATTCGATTTACCTAAAAACGAAAGTTCAAATCAATAAAAGTTGTATCACAAAATCGACATCAAAAAGTGTAATGTAGATTTACACCTTTTTCAATTGTTCTACGAGTTTCTAGACACCGTGTATACATAATGTATATATAATGTTCTGTTTACGACTGCCATGTAAATGTGGGCAACAAGGGCACTATTGCTTTAGAAAGATACGTAGCTACGAACTACGTAACTTGATTTCATTTCTTAAATCAAAATCAGATAAAGATGAAGCATATTATGATTTGAAGTTGCACGAGCAGTGGTAAATCTACTTCAAAAGTGTTAAAAACATTGACTTTTTCTTAGAACTGCTCAAGATCTGCGAGTTTTATTTTTGTATAAGCGCACATAACGCAAATGTGGAAAGAGTATTTTCACTGATTAATACTCGGTGGAGCAAAGAGAGGAATATATTAAGTGTGCAGTCAGTTAAATCTTTAATTCTTACTCCATACAACTTTAAAAACATGAAATGTGAAAATTTTTATAATTAATTGTTAAAAAACCAAGAATTTCTTTCCAAAATTAAAGCAGCAGCTCAGCTAAATATGATTAAAATAAAGTAAAATAATATTAAAAAAATTCGTTTAATTTCTGAATGTCCTCCTTTTTTTACAGAAAATCCTCCTTTTTGGACCCATCTGCCCTCCTTTATCAAATTATCATCTGGCAACCCTATCTGGGGGGTACCTTGGGTAAGGATTTGCAAAGTAACACAACTTGCGAATGTCGTCGGACAACTGACTGATTGTGCTACTTGTTTGCATATTTATTTAGTTCAAATCCAACACGTGTTAATGTACAGCAATTATTCTTATCTCTAAACAGGATGCATGAGAGCATTAAGGAACCAAGAAAAATAACCAAATTTTAATTACTACGGTTAAATCCCATTTGACACGTGATACGTGTCGTCGTTAAATGTGTGATAACAGTAAATATTCATTTCCTTAATTATTTTAATAATTATTTTGGTACATCCACCTGCTGTCCGGTACAGTACGCATACTGACCTTAATAGTAACACAAAATAAAACACATCAGAGATGTGTTCGCCTGATGGTTTGGCATCTAAAATTAAATAATTAAGAAGGAAAACAATATTTACAAGTGGAAGTATAATAGTAATAGTGCATTGTGCAATCAGTTCTCTGACGTAAACTAGCCTATAAGGTCATCTATAAATATGCATTAATTTGTGACCTTTTGTCAATTCTTAAGAACTCGATTTATCTATTTTATATTACATTTTCATCATCCTATTTTATCTGGAAAATGCAAACAATCTAAGAAGTTTATCATTATTTAACCTTCAATCGTACGCGATGTCCTTTATAAAATACTAGTACCCGGCGTTACTAGGGGTTATCCTTAGGAGATAGAAATATATAATCACAGATTTTTATGTAGGCCTTTTTAAGATACACAATTCTGTGGTACATTATTTTGATATATCTCATAAGATTTATCAATGTAGGCGCCCGAAAATATTTTTTCACGACTTGATTACATTACATCACTTTTCTCTACTTTCTTTACATATAATATGCATGTATTATATATGTTAACCTTTCAAAATAAATTTCCTAAATGACAGTAAAAATCATATTAAAATCCGTTGAGTAGTTTAGAAGAACTAAGCGCACAAACAAACAGACGCGGATAGCGACGTTTTTTTATACTATTTAGAGAGAATGTTACGCGTAACCCAATAGACCAAAGGAATATCAAAGATAGATGTGTACGACAGATTTAGATATTTTACGCAAATTGTAATGTATTTAGTCAAGTTGCATTTTAACATTGTTACATCTGAAACTGCTTCCGAATTACAGTTCCAGATGAACATGACTGTAAATGAATTTGAAACGAAACGCAATGAATTTGTTGTAATTGGATGTTCATAGTATAGGGATGAAAAAACGGAAACCAATCACGTACCACGAAGCAGCTCACAACACAATATGGTGAGTTCAGGCACAACACAATCCCAAGAGTTTCTCCGCGCTATGGCTACAAAACAATACAATGGTGCGTCGGTTGGAAAATTTTCTCGTAGATTATTAATATTTTTCTAAATCATAAATGCAGAAAGATGTTGTTTATTGTCACCAAGTTATTTTTTTATTTATATATATATATATATATATATATATATATATATATATATAAATTAATAACAAAACAAAATGAACCTTTGTCTGTCCAACTGGGAAGGATTCCCGTTTCAGGACAGCCAAATTGTGTATTTAGTACATAATATTCTTACAATGGAATGGCGATGCTCTCAAAACAAATTTTGAGAACATTGTTGATTGCATTGGAAGTGACAGGATGGTTTCATTATCCTTGAAAGAATCGCAAAGATGTAATTAATTATCAGGGTCAATTTGGAGAACATTAGTAATTGCATTCAGAACAGATGAATGGTTTCTTTCGTGACATCACAAGTCTGAGATTCTTTCCAGGGCATTTTGGAGAACATTTACAATGTTTAATCAAATGATTGTTTTTTTTAAATGCGTATTAAAAACAGTAGTTTTTGGTTATCTTTAACCGAACTTTCAATATAGTTTAATTCGTTATTTTCAAAGATTATCAAACGATAAATACAGGGTGTCCGGAAACTCGTAGTACAAGCGGGAAACTGGTGAATCTACATCACATTTGGAGTCGATTTTGTAGTATATTTTTTTTTTGATTTGAGCTTTCGTTATCGAGTAAATCGAGTTAGAAGTTGTTTCTTTTTTTTTTTTTTTTATCAAATTCTTATAAATTATTACTGAAGATCAAAGTACCCAACTAATTAAAACTATTTGAAAGTAAAACAAATGAAGAAACTCGGATTTGAAGCATTATTTTGAAATCACCATTCATTTAATCCGGTGTAATCATAAAATATTTCTGCTCTGCAGGGTTAAAACATCTGTTGTTCAACCCTAAACACCAGAAAAAACTTTAACCCTAAAATAGCCGAAAAATATTTTTTTTTGGTTTTTTTTTTTTTGTGAAAATGCTCAAATCAAAAAACTTTATGTTTATTTGGGTTCCCCATGTGGTGTAGATTCTCCAGTTTCCCGCTTGTACTACGAGTTTCCGGACACCGTGTATATTCAATAAATCGTTCAATTCTTATCCTTCTGTGTTTTCCAAACAAATGCACTCGAAATTTGCAAAGTGTTCTTGTCACTGTTCTAAATGTCAAATCTTTTTCCAGCAAGGTGATGGTTGGAGGTAGGTGGGAACTGGATAAATAACATTCTAGCAGGAAATATGCATATTTTCATTTAAAAACCAAATCTTTCTGAAGATTCACTGTCATAATTTGCAATTAAACTCTCTTGCAAAGGAAAGTGGAAGATATTCCTTGAGTAGGATACATAGGTAGTGGGTTTTCTTTTTTGAAGTGAAACTTCTTTACGCGCGTCATGCATTTTTGAGGACCGGAGTAAAACCGACTCATGACCGTCACGAAAAACCGTGATCATTTGGTGGTGGGGGTACGGGACCCCCACCACCGCTCACCGTTCACTGTCGCTCTCTCACCGTAGTCGCTTACTGAGGTGAGGGAGCCACTGACGAACGTTCTCTCTCTCTCTTCTCTCTTTTCCTCTCTCTCTAGCTACCGACGCCACGCCAGGCATCAGCTGCTTGCTTCGTGTACTGCGCGGTGAGTTTAATACGAGTAAAAAAATTATTATGGTGTCAATTTATATCTCGCCAGGTAAATCGATTACAGATATCAAAGATTTTATCCACCATGTACTTTTGCTATACACAGAGGGTGGTTCAAGGTTATTAAATACAAATTATCACGAAATTCCGATGATTACTTCGGGAGATTTTAATGTGAATTTCGCGAAGAATGAATCTGTAGAGTTGTGGAACTTTTTCAAAAACATCCTTAATTTGGAAATGGTTAATGATAGGAACATTAGTATGACTAGACGGGGGACAACAATCGATGCAGTTTTTGCACGATTCATTAAGGATTTGAGTGCTAATGTATAAATTATCTCGCACTTTAGTGAAAGTGACAATGAAAATGTCACATGATTGGTAAATCGTAATCGAAATTTTTAATTGTAATATTGTTGTGTATGTAATATTTGATAATTGTAAATTGTATTGCATAACTGTAAATAAATTGAAAATTTTTGGAACTGTACTTATATCGAAATTCATTCATGTATAAGAAAATATTAAAAAGAGAAAATCTATGCTTCGTCGTTGAATTATTTGACCTATAATCTTCAAACTAACGTAAAACAGAAAAAAAGAGAGAATGAAATGAAAAGAGAGAGAGAAGAATACTAAAAGTTTCACTTCCGTCTTGCCACACACTGTATTTTTTTCTTTGCAGGAACCCTATCCATGTTTCCCTAGAAGTTGGTGTGCTTTCTTCAACACAAGCAAGTTATTCTCTCGATTGAACGACTGAATCTTACGGACAGCGCTGCGTATCTAATGCTTGGCGGGTCGGATCGGGAGAGACTGGTTCAAGAAGGCCTTTTCACCATTCCAGCCGGTGTCTCGCAACCTATCGACTTGCACCGCTTTTGGAGGGATTCGTTCATACATCTGTCACTCCTAGACACAATAAACCTTATTTCCTACCAATCCCTCGTACCTATTCCTTCCAATCCCTCGTACCTATTCCTACTCAAAACTTCATTCCTATCGTTTCCTTAAAAATTATCTTCACCCTTTGGATTTCGATATTCGAATTTCGGTTGGTGAAATTTTAAATTAATTAATTTTAATTTCAAGGTTTGAATTTAATTTTCTAGAAAATTTATTGAACGAGGTTAATTATTGTAAATGAAGTTTTTTCAACATACTTTATCTAGATTTCATTCGAAGTCAAAGATGACAGTCTTTTGCAATCGTCTTTATCTACAGATTGTAGTACTGACAGCAAATATATGTAATGAATCACATAGGTAACTTGACAATACATAGTGTATATTTCTACAATAACTTTGAGTGTAAATATAAAACTTTGCAGCAAAGACGAGCAGTAGCTGACTCAATATTTATACACAGAATTTTAAACAATAACATCGACTCTACCGACCTTCTGTCCCTTATTAACTTTAACATACTTTTGATCTACACGACATACAGTGCTATTAATTAATTATTAAACAAATGCAGCATCTAATTCGCCAATTAACCGAGCTCAAATAATATTTGTCTAAACTCTAACATTGACATTTTCTTTGGATTCACTGCCCAAATTCAAACGTGACATCATGTCAATAATTTAAACTGTTCAATGCGCATACATACAGACACACACGCACACAAACACTCACACATACATTACACACACTCCTATATACTACACACGTCACCTGGTAATTAAGGAATAAACATACCACTTAGCAGACATTACAGGAAAACATATCATAGGTACTCAACATGAAGTATCTTATTCCTGTATATTGTTTCATATCTGTAAATCATGTACTGTTAGTTTCTATAATATAAAATAAAATAAAAATATACATACTTTCCTCAAACTGATCTCCAGAACAACAAAACAATATCACGCACAGTAAAAATATTGGTCGATTACAAAACATGTTGGCAAGTTGTTGGCAGTTTGATGCACGTCTGTCACTTGACTCCACTGAATAGCCAATGCTTAGAACTAACGGTTCTTATAATGAACATACGAAGCAGAGATACGAAACTTATGGTTTACGAGCCGCTTTACTAGAAATATGCTGTGCAGTGGACTGGCTGTATATAAGACCCTGCACAGAAAAGTCCCAAAATTATTTCGCTGTAAATCTCAGCAAAATACGTGGACAAATTATTATAAGCAATAACTAGTCGCCTGAAATATTCAAACAATTTGAAAATATCTCCGGAGTAAAAATAAATGCCGCCTACGGAAATTGAACCAGCACCTTCTGATCAGGTGCTCTGGACCACTGAGTTACGTCATTTCCAACCCGCCAAATAATTCAATATGTACACTAGTAGGTACTTCAATCAACAATTATTGCTTATTATATTTTTCACCCGTAAACAACCAACTTTATTTTTAGGTTCAATTCCAGTCGGCGGCATTTATTAAACTTGTTAAATTTGTTATCCTTTGTGCTATGCATAAATTTACCTTGTCTTATAAACACCAAAACAGTCCCAAACGTCTGCAGCCAGTGAGACTATTGCATCCCCAACTAGGGTATGTTATAAGGCTGAAGGTAGTGGGTAAAGAAAGGAAATGGGAAAGAAGAAGGTTGGGAAGTACCTGGCTCTTCAGATTTGGTCATCAAATACGTCCAAAGCCATTTCAAGCAACGTTTCAATTACACCAGGGCGATATTGAGAGTATCATCCTCTCTGGAACGTGCCACAAATATACTACATATTATTTTAAATAAGTAATTTGTAAAATAACACAAATTTAATCAATTCAAATTTACTTGCGCACTCCGGGATTTAAGCCAGCGATTTTCAACTTGCTAGTCGAGATCTTCACCTCTCAATTATGAAGGCCATGTGGTTTGTAAAACCAGTGCAGTAAGCCAACATATACTGGTTATTCCCAATTTCAATTCATCAATAATAAAAAAATAATAAAACTGAAGTAAGTCTGCGGCGACATTTCTAGAGTGACTCATCTATTCAGTGGTTGTATAATATGTATTTACCTACTGGAATACTTCAAAAGTGGATTATCAAGTTTTACATGAATGCCAGTAAAGAAAAACAAAACGTATTTTCCTCGTATCACAAGGATTGCGAGTCACCGTGATGGAAATTTTCCTCTATCAACACAAGTAATAATATTATGGATATAAGAATTGGCAAAACATCGAGACTTATCAACTCAAGGCAAAGTCATTCGCAAAGCTGTTGTTTTTTTAATATATGTAGTTATTTAGATTTATAATTATTTATTTTAGTGCTGTTGGTATCGTAAAACTGCGACTATTTTGTATTAGTTATTTATTTATTAGTTGGAAAAAATTCGTAATTATATCGCCTGCATAGATTGGGAAATAAATACTTTGATATCAATGATGAAAGGAAGTCTGTTATCATATAAAAGATGCATAAAATAATATTTTTTAAGTGTGCAAGAATCAAAAGATAAGTAATTAAGCATACTACATTCATTAATTGTATTTTATGATATTGTTAATTAAATCACCGTTGTTAGTTTATAGATGTGTAGTGGTACGTCACTACTTGACTCGAACGTTATTCTAGAAGTTTCCAAACAAGCTTCTTGGATTTTCTTTTATTTTTTTAATATTTGTTTTTTGTAGCAACTGGAATGTTCGAGAATGTTTTATTTTCCACCTAGATAAGTGGCAACGTGAACGAAATGCTCAGTTCAGTACTAGCAACCGCGACATCGAGATCGAAGTATTTTGCCTACGTGACGCGCTTCGGAACATTCTCGAACCTTCCTTTCGTAAATCATTTTGTTGAATTTTCTACGTTTATTTATTGTTTTCGGATGTATTATTAAAAACCGCTTCAGCCAAATTTCGTAGTTATTTATTAATAAAAAGAATACCGAACATATCAAGAAATGTACAAGTGTAATCTACTTGACAAATTAATTATAGATTTCGTTACTATACTTACTATACACATTATTTAATAATCATATAGTACAGCTAATACATTTTATTTAAAATTACAACAAGAGTTACCCCATAATGCATGTACTTTAGTTTATTTCAAATAAGAATACATTTTTAACAGATATTTTATATTTATTTTCGTTGCAATTGAAGATATTTACTTCAGAGTATAGTGACTTTATACCTATGATAATGGCACATGTATCACATTTGTTCAGTTTGCAATGTTTTCTGTGTATTTCAAATGCGCTATATAATCTTATGTTTTAAATACGTAAAAATAAATACTGTTTTAGAAACTAGATAAAATTATCTTTCCGATGTATACATTTAAAGTAAACATTACTATTTATAAATAATAAAATTTTAATATCAAACTTGAATAATGTTGTCAAAAACGCTAACCACATTTTTTACATTTTTAAAATTGAGAGAACTCGATATTTCAAAAACACGCTCGTTTTGTTTGGGGAATTGGTAAGAAAACTATCACTTCACTTTTATCTCGTACATATAATAAAAAATAAGAAATAATGAAAAATAAATAGTTGAATTAATCATTTTGGAAAGAATTATAATTAAATTAAGTATTTCTGCATGATAGAAAAAAATACTTTAAAAAATATGGACGCCCGGTCATATATGACCCTCAAACGCTGGAGGGGTTTAATACATTTTCTATTAACCTTGACCAACAGTATCGTTTTTACCCAGTAACATCTTATCGCGTGTTCAAGAACTCTGATCTCGACTGTCAGTAGGCCAGAGCGATAGACTAATAGCACAAAAAAGATGCCTTAACTAACTTACTAACCATCACGCCGTTTTCCCGAAGTGGTAGGCAGAGAGGACGGACCGCCAAACAACTCGGTCTTGGTCTATTCATTCATCGTCTCATACATACTCTTCTATTACTCTTGATATGGCCCGACTCAAGTATCTGATTCACTTGGTCGTGTCATGTCTTCCTCAGGCGTACCCGACTTCTGCTACCATTCACATTTGCATCTTATACAATCCTTACAATCCTTTCTTCGCTCATTCGCTCTACATGCCCAAACTATCTAAGCATCCCTTTTTTGATCTTACTCATTACGCTTACATCAGACTTGCACTCTTTGCGGATCTCCTCATTTCTCACACGAGCACACATGGTTTTACCACACATACGCCTCAGGGATCTCATTTCTATAGCATTCAGTCTACTTTCATCCTTTCTCTGCCAGTTCCATGCTTCACTATCATACATCAGGGTAGGTACCAGCACTCCATTGTGGACTGCTATCTTCACTTCTTTGGACAATAATAAGATTATAATAATAATAATAAATGAGATAAAAAGAATTTTGCATTCTCAGACTATAAAAATATTACCATTTGAAATTTCGGCCACTAGCATTATACCTAGCTCTCTCATTCAAAATTTAGGCGTATTAGATCTGTCAAAGAATTTAAATATAAAAATGCAAAAATCAGTCATTTTAAATACATGTAGGATAACGAAAGATTTTTTAAATATTTATGTTGAGGGATCAGTAGGATTTATAGGCCCTGTTAGAAGTTCTACCGAGCCGAACCCTCTGATATGAAAATATCTGGAGTCGGTGAATTATTTTCCCATTTGATCTCTGGTGAGTTGACGTATTGTTCTTGTATTGTTTTGTATTTATTATGCTTATATAATGCACTTGCATAATGTTGATTGACTTGATGATCATTTGTGGAAAAGTATGTGGAAGGGTTTAGTTTTTCCTGTGGGGAAGATTTAACCCGGACATAAAGTCGGAAAATAAAAATTAAAAAAAATACCTTGTATTATCCATTTTCTCTTTAAAATACTATCGCATGTCACCAAAATGACTATATTATATTCATAAAATCTTAGTACATGGATTAAAAATTTGTACATCGCATAAAAATCTTTGTTTTAAAGATTTGCTTGCATAATATTCGATTCAATGAGAATTTCTGATCACAGAGGAGGCAAACCGGCTAAATTCTTGCGATTGCTTTTCCAACACTATTTTCGCTAACCATTGGATCTTATTTGGCCAGATTTTGGCCAATTTTTAAACGTCCGCAAGCTTACGCTGGCCAAAATGTGGGCAATTCGAAGAGATATTTCAAAACATTTATTGGAATTATTTCATAGGAACTTTTGAATCTTAGATTAATTTCACATTCTAACAAGAGATGTCTCTCAACTGTTCCGACTTATTAGTTATTTTTTTTTCTTCTTACAAATCATTAAACATGTATTTACATATAAAAAATGCATGTTAGAATTTAAATTGATATCAGTTCTTAATAACTAGGCCAAAGAAATACCTGGTAAAAATACCGGTGACAAAATACTCAAAAGTATTTATTACCGACCTGAGGATTGATTCAGAATAAGTTATTTCTAAACTGCACTCACATATTCCCCACAAATTTTCTACGTTAGCTTGATTCCCCCATCAATTATTCGAAATCCATGGGGGAGGTGGGGGTTGTTACAGAATTTCTGTAATACGTAATTCCACACGAAAAATTTTCATATATGTACTTCCCCATGTGTGATTCCCCATAAAAATTTTACCAAATGCATGGTGGGGAGGGGTGGCTTCAAAATGTCCTGTCAAAAAAAAATTCCCCACATTTTTCCGATCAAAAAAACTCATTATAAAAAGTACACGTCAAAAATACCTACTAAAAATACCCATCGAAAATACCCATCAAAAATAACTACTAAAAATACCCATCAAAAATACCTTTTAAAAATACCCATAAAAAATACCTGGTAAAAGTACCTATTAAAAATACCCGTCATAAATACCCGTCAAAAATAGCTACTAAAAATATCCATCAAAAATACCCATCAAAAATAACTACTAAAAATACCTTTTAAAAATACCCATAAAAAATACCTGGTAAAAGTACCTATTAAAAATACCCGTCATAAATACCCGTAAAAAATAGCTACTAAAAATACCCATCAAAAATAACTACTAAAAATACCTATCAAAAATAACTTTTAAAAATACCCATAAAAAATACCTGGTAAAAGTACCCATCAAAAATACCCGTCATAAATACCCGTCAAAAATAGCTACTAAAAATACCCATCAAAAATACCCATCAAAAATACCCATCAAAAATACCCATCAAAAATACCCGTCATAAATACCCGTCAAAAAATAGCTACTAAAAATACCCATCAAAAATACCCATCAAAAATACCCGTCAAAAATACATACTAAAAATACCCATCGAAAATACCCATCAAAAATACCTACTAAAAATACCCATAAAAAAAAAACTGATAAAAGTACCTATTATAAATATTTAGTCCCGGTATAAAATACGAGTATTTTGGAACCAGGAATTTTGGAGATTTGTCACAAGTAAAAAGTATCGCATGAAAATACCCAAATCTTTTACTGGATACGATAAATACGCCTCACCTCTACTGCAGTGGTGCTAATACCTAAACATTGACAATTGACAAAAGAGGATTCTCTTCTGAGGTTTAGATAAAGTAAGTAATGTGTGTATTTTGTGTACACGGTTAGCATTTTTATCGCGCATGAGAACAGGTCATTTCTACGACTCGTTATTATGTTTAGCAACTCAGCTGTGGAATAATATGCCAACCTCTGTTTTTTCTCCCTCCTACAACACGGTGAAATCTTTCCATTCTTCAAAAACCAATACAGCAACCTCGAAAATGAGCCCAGCCCTCAGAGTATGTAATATAAGGAATATAGATACATAAATATTTAACAATATTACATTTTAGATCATCATTGGTTATGTATACCTTATCAGAAAAGAGGAGTTCTTGTGTCTGAAAAGGGAGCCACGATTCTTACATCGGTTTTATGTTATAATTATATATTTGTATAGAATGTTGATTTTTCAATGTAATGTTTACTTTTGATTTGAAATTTTTTATTTCATTTATTTGTTCTGATTGGTCGAAAATACATCGCAGTTCAGAAGAAAGAATATTGTAATTTTTTCATGGCTTGGTAAATATAGTAGTTTTGCATTTGTGTTGTTTTAAAATTAGGTGAAATAAATTGATTTCCATTTCTCATTAGTTTGTAAAATTCTTTGCTATTTTTTTCTTTGCAAATTTTTACAATGGAATCTTGCTTAAATATTTCCAAAACTTTTGGTACTGGATTCAATTTAAAAAATGATTCTGTTGTGAATGTTGAATATTTTTTTAAATTTATTAAAACCTTGTTAAAAACGAGACATCAAACCGTTTCCTATTAAAATGTTAGTACTTTCCGAATATATCGGAACACTGTCCATGAAACTGTGTTTGCCCTGGACGAAATGCGAAAATATGATTTTTAAGAACACGTGTTCCGATGTCGTCCTTTTAATGTGACCACTATCAAATCATTCAATAGTACTACGAATAATTTTAAGAAATTTTTAATAAATTAGCCATATTTATTTATATACCTATATGTTTTTTAAAATAAAGACAAACATTCCCGGGTTACGAATAACCTGACAATATTTGAAAATCTCCTACTACCACCATAGTAAGCTGAAAATGTTGCTTGTGCTGTGATGGAGGACTTAGCCAACGGAGGAATTGAACACACTACGCCTGGATGGGACCCAAACGCGATGTCAACTCGGCCACGGACCGGTCAGATTTTGTATCAGTAGTTTCTACATACTTATAGTATGAAGTAATGCAGCTCTTAAACCATAAGTTGAGCTTCCCTGCTTCGTCTGTTGAGTATTTAAGCTCTGTTCGATATGTCAATTGGTTATTTAGTGAAGTCAGTCAAGTTAGCGACGTGCATCAAACTGTCAACTTGCCAAAATGTGTAATGACCAACTGTTCGTTCTGTTGTGCGCGATATTCTGTTATTGTTCTGGAGACCAGTTTGAGGACAGTATGTAAATACATTACAGATTATCAAATAATGCTATTCATTAGATAAGAAATCAATGAAATTTTGTGAATGGATTCATGTTTTTAGGCTTGTTGTATTGGTTACTTGATTTTCTCATCTTCGTGTTTATTATTTATATTGTCATCTTCGTGTTTGATGATTCCCTCGTGTCCGTGTTTGTTGACTGTTGGTGTTCTTTAATAATTTTCATGCGAAGTTTAACAATACAAAGTTCCTACCTACTTCCTATCTTATCTTAATACAGTGTTTTCCAATAAGAGGTGTTATTTTGAATAGTCCACTATTTCGGTAGATGTTACTTTTGAAGCTGTCATTTTTTGACATTTGAGAAGTAGAAACTATAAAACTAGTGATGAAAATGGAACGATGCACGCTTCAACAACGCATTGAAAGTATTAAAATTCACATGAGTGAATCAAATGCAAATCATCTTGAGTGATGAGGCCCATTTCCACCTCAGTGGCCTCGTCAACAAGCAAAATCGTCGCATCTGGGACTCGGAAAACCCAAGAGTTATTGTTTAAAAGCCTCTTTATCCTCAACGTGTGACTGTTTGGTGCGGTTTATGGTCCGGCGGAGCCATTGGACCTTACTTTTCCGAAAATGAGGCTGGAGCAACAGTTACGGTGAATGGATTGCGCTATCGAGAGATGATTAATGATTTTTTATGGCCGGAATTGGATGGTATTGATCTGGACAACGTTTACTTTCAACAAGACGGCGCTACATGCCACACAAGCAACGAAACCATTGATCTTTTACGATTGAATATCAATATAACACATCTTATTGGAAAATCCTGCATATAAGAATCACGAGTCACTGTCTTTGTAACACGCTAATCTCTGAAACCACCCAACCGATTTTAATGAAAATTTGTGAATGTGTATGGCTGGTTCCAGCTTTAAATAAAAGATAGTTTTTTTAATCCGATACGTGTTGCTGTTGTCGAGATAAAATTAAAATTAAAATAAAATTTAAAAATAACTAACGATTTTTTTTTCAGATTGCTCATCTAAAAATACATACAACCACAAATTTTAACTTCACTACATAGAAGGCGGTCTGTGGCAGGACAACGTATTATTATTACAGAATGCATTCCAAATGGTTGAGTTAAATTCTAACAGGTTTATAATATTAATATGTAAAAAAATTGTCTGCGTATGTTTGTGCTCGCAAAACTCGAAAAGTAGTCAACCGATATCGCTTAAAATTTCTTAGTTTGTTGTTATTTGTGCCAGGTGTGTTTGGAGAGCGGTTTTCATGGTAAAAGAAGTCAGGGACACCTTTGGAAGACTTAAGGCGAAGCTTAACGCCAAATCACTATTTTGATTAATCTTTATAACGAATTGGTTTACATTATGAATACCAAAAAATATGCTTTAGATAAATTGAAATATTTTCCTATCGCTTCGCTTTAGTAGAAAACAAATTAAAAAAATACTCAATAAAAAATATAAATGTAAACTACTAAAAAAAATATTTTTTCAATAGAAATATATGAACGCGTAAAGGAAACAAGTTTAAAAAAATACAGTATTACAGCTAAGATTATCTGTGACAGTTTCACTTGATTAACTTTTTTGCTTTCTTATAAAATTATTTACAAAATAAATCAAATTCAGTTTTGTGCTTGAAATCGAACGTTTCTAGACTCCGTTTGTCAAGCGGATTTTAATGTCTATTACCTACAGTATAAAGTATACCAAGAATATACACATTTTTGGCTTGTAGCTTCCTCTTAACGCATTATCTTTGCACCGTATAGGAGATACGAAGTGGAATTAATGTAGTTTTTTTTTATACAGAAATACATTGCTTGAAGGTTAAACGATAAATTTCATAGAATGATTGCAATTTCCATATAAAATAGGTCAAGGAAAATCTAATATGATGACAAAAGGTCACATAGTAATGTTTATTTATAGATTGACGATATAATTTTCCGTAAAAACAATTAATGTTTTAGAAACAAGATATAATTATCTTTCCGATGCATGCATTTAAAATAAACATTACTATTTCTAAATAATAAAATTTTAATTTCAGACGTGAAAACAGTTTTCAAAAACGTTACCAAAGTTGTACTTAATTTTTTACTCCAATTGTAGAAAAATGGAGAGAACTCATAGACATATGAATATTAGTAGACCTGCCCTAAGTGATTAAAAGCGTATTATTCACCACTCCCCATACCGGTTCCATTGGAGCCGGATGGGCTCACGTATGGCCTCAAATGAATTTAGAAAAACGTGACGTCATCATTCTTGTGCGATCTATGGTCGAGGCGTCATCGGTTCATTTTACGAAATAACACGGCAAAATGGTGGCTTGTCCTATGAAAACTTGTAAAAATAGATGTGAAAAAGAGAATAAACCCAATTGTCGTATTACATTCCATATATAAGCATTATTTTACTTTATTTTAAGCATATTCACATCGTATAATATGGATCAGTTGTAAAAACATATACTATCACATCGAGAAACGTCTGGACGCGAAACACAAAGCTGGTTGGTTGCTGGGAAGTAAATTATGAACATTTATAAAAGTGTCTTAACGAAATACGTAAACGAAATATTCGACTCTGAAAATAGAAGAAATTTATTTTGCCGAATTTGGACTTCGTAAATTTGTTCATAACGTGGCGAGTAATTTGCGCTCCCATGTAAGAATGTCTATTCATTCAAAAGCAGATTTTACTTTTAAGAACTAAATGGTGATATTATAATGCGAGATGCCTATTTACTGTCAGATTGATTTATTGACGAATCACAGTCAGCTTTCCTCCCTGCGTCCCGCAACTCTTGTTTTAACCCCTCGTCCTTAATTTCTCGTCTATTAATATTCATATGTCTGTGAGAGAATTATAAATTTCGAAAACACATTACGTTTCGTTTGAGATTTTTTATAACTAACTTTTGACTGTAAGCAAAAAATGTTGCTTTGTGCAATGATAAAGGACTTATCTAGCAGAGAATTGAACTCGCGACGCCTGGGTGAGAATCCGACGCATTTGTCCACTCGGTTACTATTTTTTTATGTGAATAACGTTCAAGAGTCCCAACTACGACCAACCTATGGTTTCCCCAATTGGGTTACGTTGTGGGGCTGAACGTAGTGGGGCTGAACGCAGTGGGGCTGAACGTAATGGGGATGTGAAATAAATAGGAAAGAGGAAGGCGGGGAAGTACCTAGCTATTCAGATCTGGTCACCAAACACGGATAAAGCGTTTTCAAACAACGTTTTAATTCTGAATGGTGGTCTAACACCAAGGCAATACTGAGAGTATATCGCACTCTGAAACGTGCCGCAAGTCTGCGAATTGAACCCGCGACTTTCGGCTTGCTGTTCAAGACCACGGAGGCCGAAAAATTTATTTATTTATTTTATTAATACAAGACTTAGAGGGTACATATGGTTTTTGTGATATTTCACCCTCCATGCTAGGGATGACCCTGTGTTATGGAGGGTGAATTTTACAGTTTGTACAGAATCTATACATTACTATAATATGAAAAAGAAAAATGATGTAAAGCTAGTTTGGGTTGCAAGAAGAGGATGGAGAAGTTAGAGAATTATAAGAAGATAAAAAATTATTAGTAAAATAGATCACACTAATTAATTATGTACATTCTATACCTCTAAGTTAGGGGATAAGGATATATTATGTTTTGTCTGAAAAGAGATTAAATTGATAGAGTGTAGAATGAATGGGTATTGCAGTTGTAATGTATTCCGTGTGTAAGGATTTATTTCGTAATTTGTTTTTTAAAGGAATGGGGTTGACTCACGGTGTTTAGGTTTTCAGAGATAAGATTAAAGATTTTAGGAGCTAGGAAGAAAAATTGTCTTTGAGCTGACGTTGTTTGTAGCGAAGGTACTTTGTAGTGACCGTTGATTATTGTTGTG
The DNA here is from genome assembly GCA_026573805.1 of Hesperophylax magnus. Lineage (NCBI taxonomy): Eukaryota > Metazoa > Arthropoda > Insecta > Trichoptera > Limnephilidae > Hesperophylax > Hesperophylax magnus. The sequence goes on along the minus strand of JAIUSX010000179.1, from coordinate 3,474,425 downwards.
GTGTAGTTGTGTTGTAAGAGAGTTTTGTTTGTATATTTAAACAGGAAATGTATGTAGAAAAATTTTAGGTGGAGTTGTCGTATGTTTAGTACCTTATACTCTATGAGGAGTCGAGTGGAGGGGTATCTTGTCGGTCGCTTGTTAATAATAATAATAATAAGAATTATACTTGGATGACTTGTATAGCGCCGTTTTTGTGTAAAAACACCTCAAGGGCGTACAAACTTATAATACATTTCTACAGTGATCTATGTATGTTATTACTTAACTATTTATGGAGAAAATATACAGTACAATACTTGCCTGGTAGGTCACTTGAGATTAACACTTAATTAACATTATCTAATTGTTTATTGGCGAAATTTAGATACAGGATTTAGGACTTAATTGAAAAATTGAATATAACTGGACTTTCTCTTAGGATTGGTATATTTAATTTAAGGGTACGACAGCTTAAAAAGGTAAGTTTTTAGTTTAGACCTGAATTCTGTTGGATTTGTTATGGATCTTAGTTCCGCAGGGAGTTTATTCCAAGCCTTCGGCCCAGATACTCCGAAAGCGCGATCACCAAACTTAGTATTTGGCTTGCGCTTAGGTTCTATCAGTCTGCCTACAGCTGATGATGTTGCTGATCTAAGAGTTGACTGCCTCAGACCAGTGTTTTCCGGGACGCATAGTTCAGAGATGTAGGGTGGGGCCATTTCATTGATGGATTTAAACACCATCCAGCACAGTTTGTACTGGGTTCTTTCAGGGCACTTGAGCCAGTGAAGGTTACGAAGGTGTTCTGAAATGTGCGAATATTTTGAAACCCCGATTATGAGCCGTGCTGCTGCATTAAACACTGATTGAATGACATGTATTACCATTTTTTGGGCTTTTAGAAGAGGTTCGATGGTAGATTGTGCACAGCCACCCCAGATTATAATGCCGTAAGCTAGTAGGGATTTGCAGAGAGCGTAGTATACAGTTTTAAGAATTGAGGGGGTAAGGATATTTCTCAGATTTCGAAAAGCATAAGAGAGCTTGCGGATGCGTGGAGTTAGACTGGCCAAGTGCTGATCCCAACGAAGATGTTGATCAATGATGACCGATATTGATCAAATGTATGCCGTGTATTTTCTATGAAGAGTAGCTAAGAAGGAGGTCGATAAATACACCTCGGATCGTCCAGGCATCTTCCATGATAGAATGTCCAGCCAGCCTCTGTATCATTTCTCCCAACTCCTGCCTATGGATTCCCGATGTAATCGCCGTCAGTAATTTCAATAGGATTTGGTCTTCTGGCAAATCAAGTTTACTAACTTGGTTCATTCTCAATGTAAATTTAAGACTGTCGTTTAAAAGCCAATAATCTTGAAGCAATCTTCACAAATTGCACAATTATAATATCCAGTGATTGTTCACGAGTATGCGCTAGTACATAAAAATATATAAGATAATAATAATTTAAAATACATTAACCGTGCCAAACGTTTTGACGTTCGTGTTCAATGTAATAAAGATTAAGAGGAAGCTAAAAGCCAAAAATGTGTATATTCTTGGTATACCTTATATTGTAGGTAAAAGGCATTGAAATCTATTGACAAACGGAGTCTAGAAACGTTCGATTTCAATCACAAAACTGGTTTTTATTTATTTTGTAAATAATTTTATAAGAAAGCAAAAAAGTTAATCAAGTGAAACAGTCACAGATAATCTAAGCTATAATACTGTATTTTTTAAAAGTTGTTTCCTTTACGCGTTAATAATAATAATAATAATTGGATAATTTGTAGAGCGCCGTTTTTGTGAAAAATCACCCCGCGTTCATACATTTCTATTGAAAACATATTTTTTTAGTAGTTTACATTTATATTTTTATTTAGTAATTTATTTATTATTTGTATTCTACTCAAGAGAAACGATAGGTAAAGCTTCAATTTATCCAAAGCACATTTTTTGCCATTCATAATGTACACCAATTCGTTATAAAGATTAATCAAAATGGTGATTTAGCATTAAGTTTCCATAGACTGTGCGGGGAGAGATTGGGCAGTTGGGCCTGTAATATTATTTATTCAACGCACAGAGGGCTTTAACATATAGGTGGTACAATTTTAATATAATGAAAATAAAATTACATTAAAAACAAGATAAAGAACAAGAACATAAATTGAAAAATACACCGATTTGACTGGTTTACAAAAATACAACTTCTATTTAGGAATAAATCTTTTACGTGATCCACAAAATTTGCAAATTTAATATTAAATATATCGACATCACGTAAGTATTGGTTTCCCATAGTGTGAAACCGTTGTATTGGGGAGTTGGCAATGTAATTGCGCCTTTGTGTGTTGCAGTGGAATAGTGTATTTTGTCGTGTTGTTATTGTAGGTATTCGTAAGTTTATGAGTTGCAGAAGTTCGCAACAGTCGAATTTAGAGTTTAAAATGAGAAAGAGTAAGAAATGATGTTGTAAGTCTTTTAGTGGGATATTTAATTTAGAATTTATAAAACGTAGATTTTTTTTGTATTCGCACAATGTTATGTTATTATGGAATTATTGCTTGGGGAGGAGCAACAAACTCGGCTATCAATTACATAGAAACCGCACAGAAAACGATCTTAAAGGTAATATCAAAAAAACATAGACTGACTGATACAGACCAAATATTCAACAGCTGTGACGTACTAGATATACGCCAATTATACGTTAAAACACTACTAAACTAGATTTTTAACAAAAAAAAATTTCAACATACACAAAATAACACTAACAGACCAGTTAGACAAGCGTACAAAGAAAACATAAAAACTCAGACAGTAAATTCAAGCTTTGAACAAAGACACTACCAATACCATGCTATAAAAGCTTTCAACAGTGTAAAACTTGAAATTAAAATTGAGCAAAATAAAAATAAATCCACACCCATAATTACAAAATGGATTAAAGAACAAAAAAGACAATATTACCAAAATGTCATAGCATAAAATAAAAATAAAACCTACACGTAACACACAAAACCAATATAAACACACATCACTCACAAACACACAAGATTATATTTTAAATGTATTATTTTCTATATAAATGTATTATGTAGATTATATTTTCATATTATAAAATGAAGGCCTCAGCACGGGCAAATTACCCAGTGAGGCCAACATTACTGAAAAACTTTGAAATGCAAAAAATATTGTACCAAATAAAAAAATAAAAAAATGTTATTAATGTGAATTTTGTAAGAGGGAAATCAAACTACTGAGTTGTATTCAATTATGCTGCTAACTAGATGTTGATGATGATGTCTTTATGTTTCCAGAATGCGGATTAGAAGCAGTCGCTTCAACGCCACTCTTGAGGGGAGGACTGGGAGGCGTGAGAGCAAAACAGTTCCCGTGGCACGTGGCCATCTTCCACACCAGAGAAGATAACCAGTTCAGGCAGATATGCGGTGGCAGCTTGGTGCGGAGTAATCTGGTCATAAGCGGTGAGTTCTGATGCAGACTTCCTAAAGTTAAAACCAACAGGAGTTCCATAAGTAACAACAATAATATAGTAATAACAATATCAATCAGAATTGTTTGATATATCTATTTTATTAATTGTTTAAAAGTTCCAAACATTGCAAAAAGCGGTAAAGGTTGGACCAGTAAGGTGTAAATCTTGACAGAAATTCTTAAAATCTAGTAAGAGAATCAGAGGCATTTACCCATCGATATATAATAACGATAGATTAGTCCTCTGGTAACTTATTTCAATCTAAAAAAACACCGCATTTATAATAACGATAGATTAATCCTCTAGTAACTTCTTTTAATCTAAAAATGACACTGTTTAAGAGTAATTTCGTGATACAACTCCCCATCGAGAGTAATTTATTATTTTATTTGTATTCTATTCAAGCGAAAAGATGGGAAAACTTTCAATATATCTAAAGCATATTTTTTGGTATTCATAATGTAGGTACACCAATTCGTTATAAAGATTAATCAAAATAGTGATTTAGCATTAAGCTTCGCCTTCAGAGAGATTTTCACAGACGAACTTGCTGGATAACAAATTTGCTCCATGCAGACCAACAAAAGGTACAAAGCAATGCTTCTTTCGATCTTTAGACTGCGAGATAATGCACATAAATGTTTGAACCAATAATTTGGTTTCGGTGTTATTTTTAAAATGTACACGACCTATCTACGTAATACTCGGTCAATAGATTTGCTGGGTTTAAGGGGTGGCTAGTTCTAAGAAGTACTCTTGTCTTGTCGTGTGTCACATACATGAACTATTTTGAAATGTCCATTAAAAGCTTACTTTGTTTTGCAGCCGCGCACTGCTTCTCCGACCGAGCTCACAGCCACCAGGTTCAAGTGGCTGACTATCGAGTGGTAGGAGGAATCCGCCTTTCTTCCTGGATGTCTACGGAGATAGGCAGACAGCAATCAGAGGTTTGTTTTTATTTATACAGTTTCAAGAATACAATTTGGTTGTACTTTCGGTCCTTAATTAATCCTTAATTAATTCCTTTCCACTTCTCTCTTACATTTGAACGCGTTTGGACATCATTTGTGCATGTATTATTTGGGATATTTAGTTAAGTATTACATTATTTGATTCCATTCGTAACGTTCGGCTTTTTGCAAATACCACAAGATTGTTTTCATTCGTTCGGAGAGACTCTAGATGACGAATGGGTTGCACACTGGAGAAAAACCCTTTTCGTGTTTGGAGTGCAACTATTAATGTTATCAAAAATGAAAATTTGACAAGCCACATTTTGGCTCACAGTGGAGAAAAACCATTTCTCTGTTCTGAGTGCTGTCAAATGAGGATTCAAGTTGCGCCCATCTTTTACATTTATGAAAGTAGTGTTTCTACATTTTATTTTATTTATTTATTTTTTTATTTTTATTTATTTATTTACGGACAAATAGTCCATTAACAACATATTAATTACACGAATAAGTTTTATAAACAGAGATGACAGTGAAAGGAGAGCATATATAAATGAGGAGCGAAGACAATAATAATGACAATAATAATATAAAAGTAAGAATGGGAGATAATAATAAGTCAAAGCATGAAGATGGTTCAAAGGGCATTAGAAATTAGACATTGCGTATTGACTGTCGAAAGTCATTTAGGCATATACCACTAAATTCAATGCTTTGACTTGACAGTGAGTTGACAAGTCTCGACATTCTGGACAAAGGAGAATGGTATCCATAATTGGTAGAATGTTGATTGACGAACAGCAATTCATTATTTCGGAGTCTACGGGAAGGGATGTTGAATTAAAAAATAAAAAATTAAAATTAAAACTACCGATTGCAAGTTGCAGCAAGTTATCAACAACCTCTTGCCCTGTCTTAGCATCAAGGTTATGACAGTTCAATGAATCCGTAGTATAAAGAGAAAGGTTATATGAAGTAATGTTTATCACCGGAGATTACCGATGTTCTAATCTTTTCATTAACCTTCTGCAAACCATACGCCGGTGTGTACTTTATACATACACTCATTTTTCCCAACGGGCAACATATAACAATATAGCCGATGACTCGTATATTTGAGTGAATTTCGTTGCAACAAACAAACAACTGCTCCAAATTTTAATGCGACTGCGTGAAAATATTTTGAAATGAGGTATTGAAGTCTTCTTTCTTCTAAGGCAAATGTGCAAGCGTCTTCAACCTTCCAATATCGCCAATTACATTGTACCAAAATTATGGTATTTTTTATGTTTCGTTTCCAGGCTTCTGCAATAGCCGAAACTTCTTCAATCCGCATCTTTATTGTTCTGTCACCATGCAGCTTCAATTGTAATATTGTCTTAAATTTGCGTTTTTTTGTTGTTCCGTTATTCCTTCCCATTCTGCGATGAAACCCGAGGCGCTATGATATTCGGACTCTCCAGTAACATGTATACAACATGTTTCAGGTACGTGAAGTTCATCTGGGAGAGTACTACGGAGCAAATATCCTACATTTTCAACACGACATCGTTATTGTCCAACTAATGAGTGCGTTCACGTTCTCCGACACGATCCGCGCAGTCTGTCTGGACCTGGCAGACACTGACCTGTATATCAGGCAGACCAGCCCGGGCAGTGTGGGCAAGGTAATTATCTTATTTAATAGTGGTGAAAAGTTCCACTATCACCCTGTACGAAGAATTTATCAGCAACTGGCAAGACGACATCGCAATTGTCCAGCTAATTAGGGCGTTCACTTTCTCCGATACGGTATGCTCAGTCTGTCAGGACCTGGGGGCTAACACGGTCGATCGATAAAGATTTTATCGATAATATCAGTAACTTGTTATCGTTAAGATATGTTTATATTAAAACATTTTTAGGAATTTTTTCAAGTTTCCGCATGTTCTAAACGTCAGAGCTAACAGTTTTACACAGCAAGTGGTTTTACAGTTTATCAATAGATCTCTCTCACCTCTAATACAGGGTTTTCCAATAAGAGGTGTTATTTTAATATTTAAAGAAACTTTTCCCGTAAAAGGTCAATGGTTTCATTGCTTGTATGGCACGTAGCGCCGACTTGTTGAAATTAAACGTTGTCCAGATCAATACCATCCAATTCCGGCCATAAAAAATCATTAATCATCTCTCGATAGCGCAATCTATTCACCGTAACTGTTGCTCGAGCCTCATTTTCGAAAAAGTAAGGTCCAATGACTCCGCCGGACCAAAACCGGCACCAAACAGTCACACGTTGAGGATAAAGAGGCTTTTTAACAATAACTCTTGGGTTTTCCCAGCCCCAGATGCGACAATTTTGCTTGTTGACGAAGCCACCGAGATGGAAATGGGCCTCATCACTCAAGATGATTTGCATTTGATTCACTCAAGTGAATTTTAATAATTTCAATGCGTTGTTGAAGCGTGTATCGTTCCATTTTTATTAATGGCGTAGTTTCTATTTGTCAAATGACAGCTTCAAAAGTAACATCTACCGAAATAGCTGGCTATTTAAAATAACACCTCTTATTGGAAAACCCTATACAATACATATATATAAACAAATGTCGTAAGTTATTTTTTCATGACAGTTTGCTGCTGATCTTACACAAATTCTGTCGTGTGTTGTGTATCAATGTATTCTTTATTGAATTCTTAAAAGATATTTCAAAGTCCTAAAAGTAAAAATAAGATGTGAAAGTGAAGTTTAATTGCACCTGAAAAAATGTACCATTCGGTGCAGTATAGGTATTATCAAAAATAAACCACTGTTATTACACTGGTATTAAATACTGGTATTGAAATAAACTACACGGGTATTATCGTGAAGTTAAATGTATAAGATTGGAGCTAACCTGAGATGTTTTATACTAATTCATTTAGAGTGATTCATAACAAAAAAATTAAATAATAATAAGACATTAGTCCCAGTTCCTCAATAATCTCGCAGCCTGTGGACCAATGGCGTTCCCAACTAAGAGCGAAGGGAATGGAAAATTTGTTTTAACTTCCACAAGAACAAACGGAAATGCACCACAGGCGAATTTTTTTACATGAGAATTGAGATGCCGATGTGTTCTGTGAGAAGAGAGTAGAATACGAATTATCAAATTCTCAAAGTCACAAAAAAATCGCAGGGCGTCGTGAGTTCAATTTAATGTTAGATAAGTCCACCATCATTGCATAAACAACATTTTCCACTTAAGGCGATGCCATACGTAGTAATGCAAAATCATGTGTTTTTGGTTTGAATATTTGGTCGCCTAGAAATGTTTCAGATGCTTTAATTAAATACTGCGAGTAGAATACATCTTGGCCTTTGAAATAATCGAGTATTTTTTAGATAAGTCTTTTTATAAGCCCAGAAAAATATAATGTAAAGGCCTATGAAAACTGCTTTAAAGTTCAAAATCTCCTACTTACAAACCCATTTTCGTTTATGATTTTATTGTATAATGTGGCAAATTAAGTTATCTATAAAATGATCGAAAAAAATCAAATATTTATGCCTGAACATCCACAAAATAAAATTAAAGGCACTTTTTGGCCATGTTTTTTTCCTGCATAAATAAAAACAGGCGGATGGTGTTAAGCGGGAATTTATACCTTATCTACGCTATCTACGTAAGGGTTGTTATTGATATTGGCTCGATTTAAAATATTACACGACGTAGTGCCTTAAATAAAAATTTTAATTTCTTTTTATTGTGTCCTCAATGTGTATCGTTTTGGCATCTTGCCGGCGCCCAGTCCGAGTTTGGGGCCTTAGGGAAAATTTGATTTATTAATTTCCGAGTCCTTTCTACTCAATCTGTATCATTTTTACAGCATCCCCAAAGATGACATATTGTGCTATGAGGTACTTATTTCGTATCCTATTATATGTTTTTAAGACAAAATAATGTGATTTAAGTCAATACAAATATGGTTATGATCAGTGGCGGTTCTTCCCTTAGGTCAATCGGTGATTGACCCCCCAAAATTATAAGACAACAATAATAATCAATTATGTGCATCAAAACAACTGGTCTTATTCTTAATTTATTTAAAATGTAACTCGACATCTGTTGTCTCTAATAGAAGCTTTCATTCACAAGTCCACACGATTCGCTGGGTCAATTTAAAGAATGTCCACTTTGGCATCTTCTTTCCCTATGCGCGCCATAGAATAAACGAGATGGCACTATATATGTCGTCGAAGTAAAAATTAGGTACCGAAGAAAGCTTAGAGACGCTTAGGTCATGGCCGTGAGGGAGACAGCACGGTGAATATTATATGTTTTACAGAGATAGTGACACTAAGATATGTCGGTTTTTCATTTTACACGCTTGTAGTGTGTGGAACAATGGTTGTTTTTTGTAGTGTTTTGTATTTTACTACACTTTTTACTGAACCGCAAGCCTCGTTGTGATTGAAACGCGGATGGTTCGTATTCAGATTTATTACGATATAATGATATTATAACCGAGCTGTACAATCTTAGTTTGGTAACGTGTGCTCGCTAGCAGGGTAAATCTCCGTCTGGCCGCTGGCTCCGCGCAGCGCTCGCTGTTTACGCGACTGGATCGGAAGCGCTCGGCCTTTACCAACGGTTCCGATCCGCCTGTTCAGTGTTGCTCAACACTGCATTTTTCAATTGGACAGTTCGGGAAAGGTTTGGAATAATTATTTATTTTGTTATCGATTTAGAATTAAGCTGAAGAATGAAACAAAACAAAAAAACGTAAAAGACCATTGTCAAATAGAATAAAACTCTTATTTTTTACTTTGATGTTGTGCACAACTACGTCGCGGACATACCATAAAAAGTTGATATAGATAATAATATTTGGGCGTTTTTCACAATATCAAATAAGGATTAGTAACACATATTTTTCAAATGAACTACCACTACTAAATCCCTAGAACCACCTCTGGTAGTGATGAATGATAGTGTTTGTCTTGCAGGTGGCGGGTTGGGGACTAACGGAATCGGGTACCCCATCAGACATACTCAACTTCCTGGGGGTCCCTGTGGTGGCGCGTGTGGAGTGCTTCGAGAAGCTGCCGCCCAACTTCAAGTCCTTCTTAACGCCTGATAAGATGTGCGCTGGACTTACTAATGGTAAGTTCACGAATACCGACACTATAAATAATCTTCCTTCCTGGAACAGCCATGCGCCCGTACGGGTACCTGCCGCAAACCACAACCATCGATAATAATTCCTGCCTAACCAACTATATTCGTTTCCTTCCAGGAACAGCCGTATGTCAGGGAGACAGTGGTGGCGGGCTAGTATTCCCGGTACGGAACTCAAGCACAAGCCCCCAGCGCTGGTACTTGCGGGCTATACTCAGCAATGCGCCGACTTCCTACAATATTAGTGATCCCTGTCTTGCTCACGTTTTCGCACTCTACACAAATATATACAGTCATCGAATATGGCTGATCACAAAAATGGAGGACAATCTACCGCGAGGTAAATCTGATGTCTTTGATATTGAAATAGAATGTGAGAATTAGACCGGAACAAATTAACATCTTGTGATCTGTTCTGGTCGTTAGACTTTTTACCAACAATGTCTTCTTTTGCTGTTTACTTTCGAACATACAAAAGTGACAAACCTGACCCGTAAGCTTTGAACAAACTTAATTGATGGTCCTCACTCGTAATCTTTGAACGTACTTAAGTGATAGACCTGACTCGTTACCTTTGAACATACTTAAGTGATAGACCTGACTCGTAACCTTTGAACATACTTAAGTGATAGACCTGACTCGTTACCTTTGAACATACTGGGGGGGAGCCGCTGACAAGTTTTTTAAGCCCCTCAACACAACGCATAAAACATTAATTAGGATTATGTTCAAACAACCATATATGCATCCAACGGAAAATCTCCTAATTACAAATAATATACTACATATTAGGAAACTATTCATTAGAAAGATCATTCAAATAAACTGCCTAAAATCCTCACCATGCCACGTAACCCACATAACACAGGGGCAAATCACAGAATCAACTTCAAGTGCCAAAAATTTATTCAACCTTTGCCAAAAAGCACGAATCCTTCCTAGCACCTTACATCTTCAACACCTTCCTTAAAGAAACCACTTACTGCAACACTCATAAACACCCAAACAGTTTACTTAAACATTTCAACACATGGTTACTACATAAAAAAGGGCATGCATCAGCAAATTTCTAGCAATCCCTTCTTAGTCTAATTCTCATTCCTTATTTACAAACATGTGTTATTTACATTTATAGTGATTTACTTTTTCTTATTAAAACTGCTTATGTTTTACGTATGCCTAATTTATCAATACCTAATACTGTTGTTTAAACTATTTTTTTATTTTTTATTATTATGAGATATAGACGCTACCATTTTGTAAATTTAAAGTTCCTACGAAATTCCTGTTTTTATGTAACTATATATGGAATGCTCCATGTATTTTTATTTTATTTTTTTTTATTTAATTATTTTAATATTACATATAAACAGAGTGATCAAGTATTGCCCATCTCACTAGGTATGAAAACGCCTGTGTTGAGATGGCAATTTACAGAGCGGTTGTTAACATACTATGAAACATGACACAATAATAAAATAAAATAAAATAAAATGTTTTTTTTTTAAATAATACAATTCAAGTATTATAAGACAATATGTTTAAAAATACTCAATGGATATGTTTATTGGAGGTAATCGATGATTTTACTTTTAAATGAACTTTTTGTTTGCGTGTTTCTAATGTCAGTAGGTAGAGAATTGAATAGTTTAGTAGCATTGTATTTAAAACTTCTTATATACTTCGCCATAAGTGGTTTGACAAACTGGGATGTTAAAAGATTTTACATGTGACTGTCTTAGGGCTCTAGTATTGATATATATATATTTGTATAAATGTATGTGTAAGCAAATATATGTACCCGCCTCAGAACAGAAATCTTCCAGTGAGGCGGGTTACTTTCATATTTGTAATATTGATCATGTTATTGCAATAAACGCCCGGGTTGCCGGCAATTAAAAAAAAAAATACTCTAGTGATTGACCTGAAAAGTAACCTTTTCATCACGAAACATTCAAAAGGATCGTGGTACATATATATACATACACTGTTAGCTTCCATTTCTCTTTCAGCATCATGGCCACTCACATGAAGACTTTCCTTGCAGAGGGTGGAACTCGCGATGCCTGTGTGAGGACTTCTACGAGTTGTTCTGCTTACAGTTCTTCGGTGGTATATACAACACTAGGTGTGTTGGAGTGTGGAGTGATTAATCAATTTTGTATCTTCCCCTAAGTGACAGTTGTATGTTTTGCTACAGGAAGCTGCATACTTAGAGGGTCCGTCGTTGGTGTCTGCCGGAAGTTATCAGACTGCCCGAGTGCACTTGAAGAGTCTGCACGTGGAATTCTGCCACAGGTAAAATATTACCAGATAAGTTATTGAACTTTTTACATCAAGTCCCAACTGCTCGCATACTTCTAGAGCCAGTGAGACTATAGCATCCTCAATAATTGGGGTTAATTTTGCAGTTGGGAAAATTGTACTCTATTCACTCATATACTTAATTCAGTCGAAACCGAAATCAAATTTCGGCTACTCTTCTAGTTTCGGCCAAAGCCGATTGGTATGATTGGTTTATTATCAATTACAAGGGGTAATGCTAGACAGTTACAGTGAATTAGTTTAAGACTTGTTTATACCATGGCAAGCTATGAATCTATGGCTCAGACAGGGTTAGGTATATTAGTGTCTCACGTATTAGCTAAAGATGGTGGCGTGGGCGGCCTGGAGTGGCAGGACACCTATGACCAAAGCCAAAACATTACCAGCCTTACTAATAACTAAAAAAAACTTCCGAACCGTTAAACAGAATTTTAGTTACACATTGAATAACTACTTGACAGTTTCTGTTTTGAATTCTCACTAAAAAAATATCTTTCTGTGCTCCGAAAGAGATGGCAACTTCGCATTTTGGCAGACTGACGCATGAAATTCCCGTCATGAAAAAGCCAACCTGATACTACCTTGCATTGTAAGCAAGGCCCCTTTAATCCTATAAGGTTCCTAAAGTACAGTAGGTAGGCAGACACATCCGCCCCCAAAACCTGGGCACCCCTGCCGAGACGCTAAACATAGTGAACCATTTGGGGCGTCCTATGGAAGAGGTGTCCCGGGCGGCGGTACCAGTACCGGCCTTTTAAATTAAATTTAATAAAACTTATCAGTTCAGTCTTTAGTAACAATACAATAAATAATTATTATTCAAACTAAAAATTTTGACAAAAATAAATAATATTTGAAAATTACAAATCTTTTAATAGCACATTTTAAGATAATATTTAAGTTATTCACTACACACGCGCCCGAGTAAAGTCGAACGTGAGCCGGTACAAAACACGTTTATTAGACGAAAAACCGATATATCGGTAGGTCACTACTCGTTAGATATTTAACACTTTGCTTTTCAACATAAGGACAACTTCCGAAGGTAGTGATCTCAACTCTCAATTATTATTTTTTGATTCTTTGGTCAGATCAATTGGGGGACTGCCGCGGAATATCATTTCTTATTATAGGAGCTGTCACTTTGACAGATGACAACCGCGTAATTATAGCGCTCCGTAAATTGTTCTGACCCCTTCTCCTGCCGCAGGTAGGAGAGGGGGTCGCATAATTTTCAAATAAAGCACATCATAGCGCATATCGTTGCCACGCCTACACTTATAGCACATCATATTTTTAGGTGTGACAGGTAACAATACATCCCATACACCAAAACTGCTCCTAACAAAATATTGTTTGCACACTTAAGCGTATTGTTTAAACGTGTTAACCGTTTATGGGAAAATAAATATATATTAATATAAGAGTGTCTGTTTTCTCAGCTCTGCTCGTCTACCATTCCAAAGGTCTGCTGTAAGGATTCAGTGGAGACCTGCCCGCCTCTGCCGCCTTCGACTGTCAGCCAGCGGAAGACTGGTTCAAAGGCCAATGACTGTAAGTTGGATTGCACTGCATTCATTCTGACTCTAATAATAATCAAAATATTTGAGAGGACTTATCGCCCAAATAATTTTATGATGTTTTGCGTCCATAGGATATGCGTTTAACATTATAATATTTTGTACACGAATGAGAAAAAAAGAAAGCAGTGAAAGAAGAGCATATATAAATGATTAAAAATGACAAAACTAACTAACTAACTAACCATCACGCCATTTCCCCGCGGGGGTAGGCAGAGAGGACGGACTGCCAAACAACTCGGTCTTGGCACACACTCCTTGTCTCATTCACATTCATACATCGTCTCATACATACTATTCTATTGTTCTGACTCTTGACATGGCCTGACTCGAGTATCTGATTCACTTGGTCGTGCCATGTTTTCCTCGGGCGTCTCTGACTTCTGCTACCATTCACATTATTGCATCGTATATTCTCCTTACACTCCTTTCTTCGCTCATTCGCTCTACATACCCAAACCATCTAAGCGTCCCTTTCTTGATCTTACTCATTACGCTTACATCAGCCTTGCACTCTTTGCGGATATCCACATTACTCACACGATCATATATGGTTTTACCACACATACGCCTCAGGGATCTCATTTCAACAGCATTCAATCTACTTTCATCCTTTCTTTGCCAGTTGCATACCTCACTTCCATACATCAGGGTAGGTACCAGCTCTCCATTGTGGACTGCCAACTTCGCTTCTTTGGACAATTTTTTGTTAGCGCCAACTGCGTTCAGTCCTCCATTAATGGAGTTACCTGCACTTACTCTTCTTTCAATATCTCTGTCAGCCTTTCCATCTCTCTAGAACATACTTCCTAAATACACAAACTCATCCACCTGCTCCAAGTATTCCTCAGCAACAACTATATTGCACACTGTTTTCGTGCTCTCTCTTTCAAACACCATTACTTTAGACTTACTTACATTCATCATTAACTCATTCTTCGTGCATACTTCGTTCATCCTAGACACGAGAGACTGAAGATCATCCATACTATTAGCAATCAGCACCGCATCATCAGCATACAACAGGCAACATACTTTCAGATTACTCAATAAAAAATAGATTAACAATGACAATGTACATATAATATTAAAAAAAGTACAGATGGAAGACAATTACAAAGCATGAAAAGGTTTAAAGGGCTTTAAAAATTAAACATTACGTAACGACTGCCGAAATTCATTCAGGCTTACACCAAAAATTCAAAGCTTTTATTTTTATGGTGAGTTTACGTCAAAGATCAAGTCTCGACATTCTAGACTCTAGACAAAGGAGAATTGAAACCATAATTAGTGGAATGCTAATTGAGGAACAGCAATTCATTATTTCGGAGTCTACGGGAAGGGATGTTGAATTGGATGAGCCGCAACAAAGAAGGTGTGTCAGTAATACTGCTGATAATTTTGAATTTGCAAATCAGATTGCACACTGTTTTTTTACGTTTATCCAAAGAAGAAATTTTTAAAGTTTGTTCAACTTAATCATGTGATTACTCGCCTCTTTCAAGTCCCAACCTCCAAGCAAGTCCTCGTAGGAAGCGATGCTGTACGGATTCGATGTGACAAATGTAAACAGCATAGAAAGGAGACCTAGTTCATATAGGATATAACAGAACTTGAATAGGACTTTCACAGAATCCGAAAACCAACGTTGAAATTTTATGAATTGTTCAAATTCTCTGAAACAACCCGTCGTTGATGGCCGAAACTTCAAAAAATTCAAAATTAAAAAAAAGTAAGAGAAGAGAAATAATAAATCATAGTTCGATTTTGTATAAGCGGCATTGAAGCCAAATCTAGGGTGAGGGGAAATTGCCTGAAATCTAGTATGACAAACTTAAAACGATTTTGTATGCAAAGTAATATATAATGAACTATTTTAATTTTTGTATTGTTAATTCAACGGCTAATGATATTTTGGTGTAATTGATGAGACAGAGAAAAATAGTAATTTAAGTAATTTTATAATAATTT
Organism: Hesperophylax magnus; assembly: GCA_026573805.1. Taxonomy (NCBI): domain Eukaryota; kingdom Metazoa; phylum Arthropoda; class Insecta; order Trichoptera; family Limnephilidae; genus Hesperophylax; species Hesperophylax magnus. The sequence goes on along the minus strand of JAIUSX010000179.1, from coordinate 3,458,968 downwards.
AAGTAGTTTGGCAGTTCCGCAGGGTTCTTCCAATAAGAGGTGTTATTTTGAATAGCCCGCTATATCGAGAGATGTTACTTTTGAAGCTGTCATTTTTTGACATTTGACAAGGAGAAACTACGCAATTAATACAAATGTAACGATACACGCTTCAACAACGCATTGAAATTATTAAAATTCATTTGAGTGAATCAAATGCAAATCATCTTGAGTGATGAGGCCCATTTCCACCTCGGTGGCTTCGTCAACAAGCAAAATTGTCGCATCTGGGGCTCGGAAAACCCAAGAGTTATTGTGGAAAAGCCTCTCTATCGTCAACGTGTGACTGTTTGGTGCGGTTTATGGTCCGGCGGAGTCATTGGACCTTAGTTATTCAAAAATGAGGCTGGAGCAATAGTTACGGTGAATGGATTGCGCTATCGAGAGACGATTAATTATTTTTTATGACCGGAATTGGATGGTATTGATCTGGAAAACGTTTACTTTCAACAAGACGGCGCTACGTGCCACACAAGCAACGAAACCATTGATCTTTTACGATTGAATATCAAAATAACACCTCTTATTGGAAAACCTTGTTTTATGACTCCTGTAGGTTGTCTATAACCTATTTGATAAGCCCTGCTATAAATTTTTACTCTAACATGCATTTTTTAATATGATTTGTAAGAAAAATATTTCAATAATTTTGGTTTATGAAATGCCAATAACAAATAAGTCGAAAGAGATGCGAGACATCTTTTGTAAGAGTTTTGATAATCGAATATTCAAACGCGCTGTAGCTTATGAAATAATTCCAATAATTTTTTTAAAATATCTTTTCAAATTGCCCACATTTTGGCCAGCGTGAGCTCGAGGGCATTTGCAAATTGCCCAAAATTTGGCCAAATAAGATTTTTTTATATTAACTCCACACAGGAGGCCCTGAAGAAAATAATTTCCCTCAGGGTCTATGTCATCTTTGGGGATGCTGTGTGGAGGGTCTTTTTGTGGAGAGGAAGGAGTGAATATTGGTCTTGAAGTCTTGGAAACACAGAGGCCGGCAGTTCGTTCCACAGCCGAGCTGTTGAACTTAAGAACGAATCGTAGAAGCGACCCGTTCTCATGTGACAAATGTCAACCGTGTACAAATGTTGGGCGCGCGTTTGGCGTGTATCCCGACTACGCACCGGTGCCGAAGGGATCAATAACGCTAGTTCCTCAGAGCATCTTCTATTTTAATACCGATAGAACAAGGACAGCATACCTACCTGACGCCTGTGCTCTAATAAAGATTGCAGTCCGTTTGTTAAGATTGGGGAATCTATCAAGCGGATCGCCCGTTTCTGCACAGAGTCAAGGGTTTTTTTCAGGTATTTTGGGGCTCCAGACCAGAGATGGCTGCCAAATTCGACAGTAGGGCGCACTTGCGAATTGTTCAGGGTCAGCAGTTGTGTACTATAAGAGTATCTGCGGGCCCTGTACAGTACGCCCAGCTTCTGAGAGGCCAACTTTACTCTGGCTTCGATGGAGCCCCCGTACGTGAGCTGGTCACTTATAGTTACACCAAGCATATCAATGGAAGGCCTGTTCGGAAGATTGGTAGATTTATCCAGTGGATATTAAACTAATGTATCCAAAGAAAACTGCCAGTCCTTTCCAATAAATATGTTTCCTCGTTGCTTGCAGACTGCGTGGATCTAGTCGAGGAATTGTACCCGTGCCAGCAGAACGGGTCCAGTTGGAGTAGGGGAGACCTCTGCGGACCCAAACCAGAGCAACGCACAACGTCCCACACCGTGGTCCCCCTTGCTAGATCTAGTGCCTCGGAGGTACAGCGCTACGTGAGTAATAATACTAGATAGAATATTATATTTCGTTTAAAACTAACAATTTGGGAGGCAGTTCTGGGTACCGCCGTCCCAGGAACCATTTATTGGATAACCATCACCTCTACCATAGGTCACCCCCAATAGAACGCTGGTTTAGGGAGACCGTTTGACCTCTCCAACTGGTCTCTTTTCACCCATCGCCTTGCGCCGCAGCGGGAGAGATTTTTTAAATTTATTTTACTATTTTTTTTATTTATTTAACGTCCAGAGGGCTTTTACATGTAGGTGGTACAATTTTTTTGACAGACAATTTTGAAACATAAGAAAGAAATAGTAAAAATAAAATTACATTAAAAAGTACATGCAAGAAACAAAAACAAATAATAAAAAAAAAACAAGAAAAAGAACAAGAACATAAATTAAAAATACTTTATTATTTTTTTTTTGGTAAACTAATGTTTACGACAAGATTTTTTATGCATAGCCCAAAGGGTAACAATTATTTTTATAAGCAATAATTATTAGGTTAATATTTGACAAGTTCTAGTATCTTCACCAAAAAATGTAGACAATTTGTCTCGACGCCATCTAGTGAGAGAGTTAGCACTTACAATGCCTTTCTCATATAAAATAAAGTTGGTTGTTTTCAGGTGAAAAAATGTAATAAGCAGTAATTATTAAATGAAACACTAGTATATATTGAATTATTTCGCGGATAAGAGATAAGCCGCCATAGCTCAGTGGTCAGAGCTGTCGACCGGAAATCGAAAGGACACGGGTTCAAGTCTCGTTGGCGTCATGTATCTTTTATCAGGAGATTTTTCAATGTGGATGAGTGTTTCAGGCTAATAATTATTGCTTATAAAAATTAAAAATACAGTTTTTTGCTGGTTTACAAAAATACAACTTCAATTAAGAAATAGTGTTGGAATAAATCTTTTGCGTGATCCACAAAATTCTCAAAGTTAATATTAAATATATTGACATCGCCTAAGTACATATTGATTTCCCATAGTGTAAAACTGTTGTTTGGGGAGTTCGCATTGGAATTACGCTTATGTGTGCTGCAGTGGAATAGTGTATTTTGTCGTACTGTTATTTTAGGTATTCGTGAGTTGCAAAAGTTTGGAGATAGATCATTCATCCACTAACACACTGATCCATAGATTCCTAACCACACCTCACACTTTTTTCCTTCACAGAACTACCTCTACTTCCTTTCCTTTAAAAATACCTTCCATACATCATTCCCAAAGATGACATAGGCGCTAAAGGAAATTCGTTGAACACTTAACAAAGAAAATTGCTAAAAAAGTTGGATTCCTAAAAAAGATCAGAAATAACTTGGATTTAGAAAACGCGCCTTGTTTACAATTCTATTGTAACTCCGCATTTAAATTATTGTTCTAGTGTTTCATTCTTATCTAACGAAGCCCAAAAAAATAAACTACAGGTTATACAAAATAGGGGGATGAGGATGATTTTAAAATGCAACATTTTTACTAGAGTTAAAATTATGTTACAAAATTTAAATATGATGACAACCAAACAATATATAATACGTTAAAAATGATGTATAAGCTTCAAAATAATATGCTCCCAAATTATCTGCATAGAAATATTATGTACCATGAAAATGTTCACAATTATCCTACGAGAAGACGCAGAGATTTTAGGCTTCCCAAAACTAAACTTTCATGTACACAAAACAGCGTGTTTTATAAAGGGCAAAAACTTTATAATAACCTACCAAAAGTCGTAAAGGAAGCCCCAAGCCTTAGCACTTTTCGTAGGACATGTGCATTATATGTAAAAAAATAATTTTTGATTGTTGAACATACTCACCAATATTATTTTAGTCACCTTATAAGGTGACTAAAATAATATTGGTGAGTATGTTCAATTATATAATGTGATTTTGTGTATTTAGTGTTCACATTATATATAATGTGATTTTGTGTATTTATCTTTTTCTCTTAAAATGTAATTGTTATTTTTTGTATAGGGTTTTCCAATAAGAGGTGTTATTTTGAATTGAACCCGCTCTTTTGGTAGATGTTATTTTTGTAGCTGTCATTTTTTGACATTTGGAAAGTAGAAACTACGCCATTAATAAAAATACAGCGATACAGGCTTCAACAACGCAACGAAATTATTAAAATTCACTATTATTAATTATAAGAATTCCATCGAAAAATCATTTTGAGTGATGGGGCCCATTTCCACCTCGGTGGCTTCGTCAACAAGCAAAATTATTGCATCTGGGGCTCGGAAAACCCAAGAGTTATTGTGAAAAAGCCTCTCTATCATCAACCTGTGACTGTTTTGTGCCGTTTATGGTCCGGCGGAGTCATTGGACCTTACTTTTTCGAAAATGAGGCTTGAGCAACAGTTACGGTGAATGGATTGCGATATCGAGAGATGATGAATGATTTTTTATGGCCGGAATTGGATGGTATTGATCTGGACAACGTTTACTTTCAACAAGACGGCGCTACATGCCACACAAGCAACGAAACCATTGATCTTTTACGGGAAAAGTTTCTTTGAATATCAAAATAACACCTCTTATTGGAAAACCCTGTACATCGTATTTTTGTATTTTTTTATATTTTCCTACTAGATGTATGAAAAAATTTGCGTACATCTAAATAAAGATTCAAAAACAAAAAACAAACAATTAATTTAATCAGGGCCTCTTGTGTAGGGTTAACGTAAGAAAAAAATATTTTGGGATGCGGTTTACAGGTAGCTTTACTCAAACTAACCCCTAAATAAAACAATCTACAAGAATTATGAATTCACAATCATAAACTCTAATCATTATGACAGCTAACAGCATGCGTCCTCGGTGCGTTAAGTGCTTAAAGAGCAATTTGTGGTAACTTTGTCGATATTTATAAAAATCATTGTTTAATTTTGCATTTTTCCAGGGATTCTCAGAGACTGGCATCGGGAGACCAGTTTTCCTGGTGAGTGAGCGCTGGCTCCTCACCAGAGCATCAGACTACGACGATCTGCTAGAGTAAGTTTCAGTAGTAACTTGCAGCGTGATTGTGCTTGTAGGGAAAACTGATTATCCATGTGGAAGCCCTGTTTCGATACAATCCATATTTACTTACTGCATGTGTACTTATATACTTTATCTTCCCCATAGGAAAAACTAAGCCCTTCCACACACTTTTCCACAAATGATCATCTAGTCAATCAACATTATGCAAGTGCATTATATAAGCAAAATAAATACAAAAGAATACATGAACAACACGTCAACTCACCAGAGATCAAATGGGAAAATAATTCACCGACTCCAGATATTTTCATTTCAGAGGGTTCGGCTCGGTAGAACTTCTAACAGGACCTATATATCCTACTGATCCCTCAATATAAATATTTAAAAAATCTTTAGTAATCCTACATGCATTTAAAATGACTGATTTTTGCATTTTTATACATAAATTCTTTGACAGTTCTAATACGCCTAAATTTTGAATGCGAGAGCTAGGTATAATGCCAGTAGCCGAAATAATAAATGGTAATATTTTGATGGTCTGAAAATGCCAAATTCTTTTTATGTCATTTCCTAAATCTGTGTATTATCTTGTTTTTTTCAGATACAGATTTTTGTATATTACAGGAATTTGTAATAGCGACATCAATGATATAAGTTATTTATTTGATTTTGTCATGTAAAACTATATCGGGTCTATTATGACTAATCGTTCAGTCTGTTAATATAGTTTTATCATAATATTACATATTTAAAAAAAATTCATTTGCTAAAAATGAATTTGGTTCGTATTCATAATATGGTATTATATTACGGCAGTCAATCAAGTTATGTTTAATTACTAAACTTTGGTGAATTTTTTGTAAAACTTGATTGTGTCTAAATGTATACTCGGACGGCGCTAATACAGAACATCCCGATATAATATCAAATTTCAACGTTCATTTTCGGGTTCTGTGAAAGTCCTATTTAAGTTCTATTATTATATCATTATTGGCCAGTGGCTTCACAAAACTGAAAAAAATAATAGAATTTGAATAGAACCTTCACAGAACTTCGGACGGGTTGGGTCGAAGAATTTGAACAATTCATCAATTTTCAACATTCATTTCCAAGTTCTGTGAAAGATTTTTTCAAGTTCTGTTTTTATTTCAGTTCTGTCGAGCAACTAGCCTATAATGATATCAGAGATGTGCAAAATGGGTACCCAAAACCATTTGAAATGCAAAATGGAAATGGGTCAAAACTTTTCCATTTGAAAATGCAAAATGCAAAATGGTTTTTAGAAAAGCATTTCAAATGCAAAATGCAAAATACCTATTTTCAAAATGCATTGAAAATGCAAAATGGTTTCTCAGGTCAAACAATTAAAATAATTATAGAATTTTTAAACAATTTTTTCATTTAATAATGGACATCAATGTAGAACAAACATATTACATGATGGTAAATCCAAAAACACCACGACCACAGATTATGAAACCACAAAAAATTTGCGCGGGACTAATATTGCCAACGTAAAAACATAGAAACTGCTATCTAACATTTAATATTACAGCGTCATGGCCATGTTCAGTATTTGAATCAGTATTTTTTGTAATGGTATCAAAAATATTCAATTGCCAGGGCTCCTACCAGGGAGCAACTTGACAAATGTAAATTATCTCTCATAGCGAGGTTGAGGACCGACTGATATTTGGGGCTTATGATAAAAAGATGAGTGGAGATAACAGGAAGAATGTTGCATAAAAGCATTTTAAATGGAAAATGCATTGAGAAAAGCATTTAAAATGCAAAATGCAAAATGGTTTTTAGAAAAGCATTTAAAATGCAAAATGGAAAATACCCATTTTGCATTTCGCATTTCCATTTGAAATGGATTCATTTGAAATAAAGCACATCTCTGAATGATATGATAACAGAACTTAAATAGGCCTTTCACAGAACCCGAAAATGAACGTCGAAATTTGATGAATTATTCAAATTCTCCGAAACTCCGTCATTAATAATCAACTTTGAAAATTGCTGAATTGTTCAAATTCTGTGACCCGTCCTAAGAAAATATTTTTTCGTATTTTTGAGCGCCCAATGTGAGTGGTTTATTTATGGGCCCAATTTAATCAGAGTGAAATTGGAAGTTGGATTCAAAGCAGAAAACTTGTTATAATTGATGATAATGAAAATTACATTTTTATTAGGTAAATTTTATTGAAAACACAAAAATGTTTTTTTAGAGGACAAATTTAGCTTGTCTTTGTATAAACCGTGGTCGATTACTGTGATGTATGGTATTAAGTTGGGTATTCAAGCGATAGATGGCACTAGTCAGAGAGCTTACTCCAGAGTCCGACAGATGTCGCTAGAGTGTATCAATTGCCTGTGGGGTATCCTTGTCAGACTTCAAGCTTCTAGAAACAGAGAATTACCAACCCTCGGGTAATGAACAGTGTAGCTAAATCCAGACTTATATATTGTAACGTAAATAAACGCAATTATTGTAAAGAACCTTTTACTTTATCAAGAGTTTCCAACACAGAAATCTGCTAGTAAGCAGAGATATAACAAATACTAATTCTGTTGATTGGTTTCAGTTTCGCTGGTCAAAATATCACTCCCTCTCCAGAGGTGGTATTCTCCATCAGAAGGAGTCTGCGCCATCCCCAGTTCATCGGGTCGAATACCTTCATGATTCCAGGAAATAATGATATAATTCTACTGGAGATGGACAAGCCGTAAGCATCAAACATCTCTAAATAGTATAAAATAAAGTCGCTGTCCGCGTCTGTCTGTTTGTGCGCTTAGTTCTTCTAAACTACGCAACGGATGTTGATTTGGTTTTCATTATCATTTAGACATTTTTTTCCGGAAGGATTACATAAATAATACATGCATATTATATTTATAGAAAGTAGAGAAAAGTCCATGTTTTATAATGAAGACGTGAAAATATATTTTCGCGAACTATATTGCTAATGCTGGCTAAACCTTATGATATACATCAAAATAATGTACTACGGAATTGTATATCTTAAAAAGATCTACATAAAAGTCTGGAGTGATATATGTCTAACTCCTAAGGATAACACCCAGCAACGCCGGGTACACGTCATCTATTCTTCTTAATATAGAGAAATTCTTAAAAATATATTAATATATAAAAACTCGAAAAGTATTGGACCGATTTCGTTGAAAACTTCAAAATTTGTTATTATTGGTGTCAGGAGTGCTTAGAGAGATTGGTTTGAAAGCATAGACATATGAATATTAGTAGACCTGCCCTAAGTGATTAAAAGCGTATTATCCCCACTCCCCATACCGGTTCCATTGGAGCCGGCTGTGCTCGCGTATGGCCTCAAGTGAAATTTGAAAACGTGACGTCATCATTCTTGTGCGAACTATGGTCGAGGCATCATCGGTTCATTTTACGAAATAACACGGCAAAATGTTGACTTGTACTATGAAAACTTGTAAAAATAGATGTGAAAAAGAGAATAAACCCAATTGTCGTATTACATTCCATATATAAGCATTATTTTACTTTATTTTAAGCATATTCACATCGTATAATATAGATCAGTTTTAGAAACATATACTATCACATCGAGAAACGTCTGGACGCGAAACACAAAGCTGGTTGGTTGCTGGGAAGTAAATTATGAACATTTATAAAAGTGTCTTAACTAAATACTTAAACGAAATATTCGACTCTGAAAATAGAACCGAATTTTTTTGCCGAATTTGTACTTCGCAAATTTGTTCATAACGTGGCGAGTAATTTGCGCTCCCATGTAAAAATGTCTATTCATTCAAAAGCAGATTTTACTTTTAAGAAGTAAATGGTGATATTATAATGCGAGATGCCTATTTACTGTCAGATTGATTTATTGACGAATCACAGTCAGCCTTACTCCCTTCGTTCTTCAACAGTTGATTTTACCCCTCGCCATTATCTTCTCGTCTATTAATTCCTATGTCTGTGTTTGAAAGGTATAAAAAGTCGGGCACGCCCGATCAATGTTTTTCATACATAACAGAAACTACGCATTCCTTTTTTTTGAATATTTTTTACTGGGCAATAAATATTCTTAATCCACAAGAGATCAGGCTCAACGGAAAACTCTATATTTCTTAACATAACTATATCATTTTATTTACTGCCTTACTGTTAGGAAGCTTTGTAGATGCAAGCACAGATGGCAGTGCATAGAGCTTGCGGGGAAGTCCGCAAGATGGAGCCAGTGGCCAGTAGTCGCCAGGGCCAGTGGTAAGGCTCTCAGAGAAACTTACTGTTTCAGATTCCAATTAGCCAGCTTCTAGTTAGGTCGACTATCGAGTCACCATTATAATACGTGGAATAATAATAAATCCCTGATTAACATAAAGAACCATTTATTATTAAACTCCTTCCAAGACGAGTTGGAGACCTGTTTGTGCGAACACAACAATTACCAAAAAACTATCCTCATATTTTTACGTTACACTTTTTGGAGAAGCTGTAGTGAACAGGGTTAACTATGACTATTTGAATTACGTAGTCTGCGACCTCTTTCTCGCGGGTTGGCACTAAAACTCCACGACGTGCGTCCGAGTGACGCGCAATGGGTAAAGTATACGAAATCACAACTCAATATGATGGCGGATAAAAAATTTATTTGGCTTTTTCTAATCACTCGGTCTTGGCGTGTGGCGTATTAAATCATGTTTCCCATGCAACTACCTACGATGATTATTAAATAATATGATTAATGATTCAGTAACTCTGCGATGATGTTTCAGGGTCCCCTTCAGCAGGAGCTATTGGCCAGTTTGTCTCCACACGCCCCAGGAGTCTTTGGAAAGACTCGCACTTTCTAATTTCGGTAACACTGTGAGTTTACGATCATTAGTCCAATATTATATCTCGAATCCGCCCAATTTGCTAAATGAAATGTGAAGCTTTTAATTAGTATTGTGTTGTCCCACTTCAAAGGAGATAAGTTGTTAAATGTCAGTGTGAGGTAATGAGTCCAATGATTAGGACTGAACACTGCATGTCATATTTTGTGTTCTAATTGTTTTATTTAATATAGATAAGTGGGTACAGTGGTGTTAAATAAATTTCATATGGGTACAAAATAATTTTACAATCGCAATCTCAACAAATAACTGGTTCTTGTGCTTTGTAAGCGAGTTACACTAATTATAATTATCAATATGTGTACGTGTACATATAAAGGATTCTGTTACAAACTAAATATTGAGAGTAATTGGAAACACACAATTAAAGTAGAGATGAATATAGACTAATAATAAATACAGGGTTTTCCAATAAGAGGTGTTATTGTGATATTCAATCGTAAAAGATCAATGGTTTCGTTGCTTGTGTGGCACGTAGCGCCGTCTTGTTCAAATTAAACGTTATCCAGATCAATACCATCCAATTCAGGCCATAAAAAATCATTAGACATCTCCGATAGCGCAATCCGTTCACCGTAACTGTTGCTCCAGCCTCATTTTAGAAAAAGTATAGTCCAATGACTCTGCCGGACCTTAAACCGCACCAAACAGTCACACGTTGAAGATAGAGAAGCATTTCAACAATAACTCTTGGGTCTTCCGAGCCCCAGATGCGACAATTTTGCTTGTTGACGAAGCCACCGAGGTGGAAAAGGGCCTCATCACTCAAGATGATTTGCATTTGAAGTGATCAAGTGAATTTTAAAAATTTCAATGCGTTGTTGAAGCGTGTACTGTTCCATTTTTATTAATGGCGTAGTTTCTACTTGTCAAATGTTAAAAAATGAGACAGCTTCAAAAGTAACATCTACCGAAATGGTGGGCTATTCAAAATAACACCTCTTATTGGAAAACCCTGTATAAACTTGAATACTTGACATAATATATCATTTTATTATTTTACGTATTTCTGCGCAAATACATAAGTTACCATTAATAATTGAGATTTCTTTGGTTTAAAAGCCCATAAGACAGAAAAATTCATGGGGTCGTCGGAAGACCGATATTTTGTTTGGCATCTTGGCCTGTCAAGATGTGATAAAAGTCATTTGGTTTTACCGTCACATTATTTGATAATGTCACAAATATTGGCTAAAATGCATGTTACACTTGTCCCTTAGTTGATGGTTATCTGGTGGCTAGTTTGTGTATTGGTGTAGACACAAAACCTCCTAGATCAAGAAGGTTTTGCCATACCTCCCATTACCTTGCGGCCGGATCTTATGCCGTGCACTCTGTTCGTGCTACCACGCAAAGGCATTGCCTATTTTTCCGCATTGAGTGACTCTAATGTAAACATTGCAGGGCTACCATTGGAACTACCTTACAGCTAGCAATGGCAACAGGGTGCCCTGCACCCGGCTGTTGGTGGGGCTCCCGCTGCATTGGAAGGTAGAGAATAACACCTGTATAGATCTTTACCTGCGCGTGGCCCACTACATCTCCTGGGTGGAGAGTGAGGTGTGGCCGTGAACCACACGACCGTCACGAACATTCTAAAAAACAAGCATTCCTTATTATTTTTTATTACTGTAATGTAATGTGTAGAAGTAGGTACTTTGAAGTACGATTGTCGTACTCATAATAGATATTCCGGTGGAATAAGGCCGTAATACAACAGTTTTAAAAGTTGACAGATTTTTAAACTACTAGATCGCCAGGTATAGAAACGTATTATGATCGTATTAAAACGGAAATCGCGGACTTTGTTGAAAATTTTTAAAAGCAGTAATACCAATTTGCAGCACTATCAGATGAAATTTTAAAGAAATTTTATTATAAGTCATATTTAAAGCAACAAATGTTGAAGCACTCTAGAAAGAAACCATTCGCGTGTTCAAAATTAAGTTATACATTTTCTCGAAAGTCAAATTTAAAACAACATGTGATGAAGAACTCTAGTTTCAAACCATTACTGTGTTCCTAATGTAGTTATTTATGTTTCCATAAGTCAAATTGAAATGGTCATATTATGAAACATACTGGTTTTAAACCATTCTCGTGTTCTGAATGTATTCTTGTTCCACTAAGTCAAGGTTAAAACAACATATAATTGCACACTATGGTATAAAACCACTTAAATAAGTCAGACTCACTATTTTTGTGTCAGTATTAACTGCTCTCAACCGTCTGGTGTCAATGATTCTATGGCATCCTCAATTGGGGTATGTTGTGAGGCTGAAGGTAGTGGGAAGGGGAAGGAAATGGGAAGTAGGAAGGTGAGAAAGTATGTGGCTATTCAGATTTGGTCAGCAAACACGACTAAAGCCATTTCAAGTAAAGTGTTATTCTGGTGGCATCTCACTAGGGGATTGTAAAATTAAATTAAAACCTGGAATTCGATTAGAACCGCAGTCGGAAATTTTAACCACTCAAGTCGTTAAAAAGATAACTTCATAAAATCTTCATAATAATATATATGAAGATAAAATTTCCAATAGTTGAAGATATCATATCGTATGCAGACGATACTGTACTGATAACAAAAGGAAAAACATGGGAGGAAACAACGAAGATACCAAATTCCAACATAAACATACTCAAAATATGGTTTGACCAAAATTGCCTGTCACTAAATTCTAAATAAACATATTTCATCCCATTTTCATTGAAAGAAAAAAAACTTCGAAAATAATGTTACAATTGAAATCCACTCTCGAGTGTGAACATAAAAAAATGTAACCATGTGAAATGTTCAGACATAACAGGCAAAAATAGCATAAAGTATCTGGGTGTTATAGTTGACAGACAATTAAAATGGAGCGAGCAAATAAAAAAATACTGTAACTAGAGTAAGAAAACTAATATACATTTTCTTTACATTAAGAACCATCTTATCATCCACTATGATTAAAATAATATTTTTTCTCTTGCCCAATCTATATTACAATATGGTGTAATCGGTTGAGGATGGACTTTCAAACCTTTCGCCTGTAGAAAAGGTACAGAGGTTAATTTTGAATGTCATGCTAAGAAAACAATCGATATTTCCAACCACGCAGCTATTTAACTCTTTTAGGGTTCTTAGCTTAAGCCAAATTTTCAAAAATAATACACTGTTACAAATTCATAAAGACCATTCCAATTCAACAATTTCTACAAAAATAAGTAACCATTCAAGATCACGTGGTAACTTAGAAATCTTTAAATTTAAAACTAGTGCTTGTCAACACTATTATACTTATCCAAATAAAAACAATTTAATGCACTTGCGGATAAAATAAATCTGAAATTTTTTTATTTTTTTTATTGTTTAACTTATAACATTGTTACATTGTACATAAAATTAGGTAATAATAGGTAATAGTGAAAAACATAATATGTTATTGAATTTCTACTCCAATGAAGAGTGCTCTTGAGTTTGGCGTAGGAGTTATTTCACAATTATTTCATGTTTATATCAGTAATTAACATAAATACAGTACAATAAATATAAACTTAAAAGAGGATTGTGACGTTCATTTTGGTTGTAACATGAATTGAAGTTATAACATTTGAAAGGTGATATTAATTTTTTTTAAAGATAAATTTGACCTTCTTTTTGAATAAAATAAAATTTGGTATTTTTTTCACTTCTTCGGGAAGACTATTAAAATATCTTATGCCTTTGTAAATGTAATTATTGTGCATTTGTTGTGTTGAAAATAGAGGAATTTGGATGTTAAAATTATGCCTTAAGGATGAGTTAAATTTAAGTTTTTTTATTACAGTTTCTTTATATATTTGTAATATTGCATCTTTTTTATAGAGGTATTCAATTTTTGGTACTTCGAAAATTTTGAACAATGATGCTGAAGAGAATGTTGGTTGTTTTTTCAAAATTACTTTAATGATTAGTTTTTGTACTACTTTTACAGAGCTTATTTTTTTTTCATATGCACCTCCCCACCCAATGATTCCATACTGAAGTAATGATTGGACTAGTGCGTAATAGACTTTTTTCAGGTTGTTTAGCTTGAGAACATTTCTTAATCTAATGAATATATAGATACATTTTCTAATGCGCTTAACAAGTTCACATATCAAATCACAAATAAACAACTTTTAGATAAACACAACAGTAATCACAAGTTTTAATTTCATTGGATACATTTTTCACATAATTGATTATATGAGCCCATTTGTTATTACTTTCTATTATATTCTTACATAATAAGTACTATTTTATTTATATATCTTATGATTTCTAAGTTTAATTACATTTTATTTTTGTAATTATCTTTCGTATTTTTCTTTATCATATTATTTTATTTAAATATATCATCTAGGTTTATAATAACTATTTGTTAATTTTTAATGTACATCAGTTAATGGAATTTTACACCTTATAAACCATAATGACGACACTCCCCAACTCAAACAAGAGAAATAATTTCTCAATTGAGTTGGGCAGGTTCGTCAAAAAAATTTATTTTTTTCGCAATCAGTTTCGAAATATCTACCTTTGTAAATTATTATAATGTGTTTGTATATTTAATAAAAAAATAAAATAAAATATACGATTTATATTTTAAATTAGTTTCTTTAGCCAAATTTGCTATAACTTTTTAGAAAGAAAATGGTTTCTTGAATGGAACGCCTTCTTGAAACGAAAGAAACCATTTCAATGTTCTGAATGCACCATTAGTATTCTCATAAAGATTTCATTTCTTGGGCACTCACGATACCACTTCCATGTTTTAAATGTAGTTATAACATCTCAAAAGCCAACATTAACCATAACAATGCACGACGGTGGACGAGACAGAAACCACTCCAATGTTCCGAATGCAAGTATTGTTATTATCAAAAACAGTCTTTAAAAAGTTGCATTTTTAGTAATGATGCATTAAATACAAAATTTAACAAATGTTTTTGTTTTTTGCAATTTTTGTTATGGTTATCGGTGGATTTAGTTCGTCGTTCGTGACATAATGTTCCTGGGGAAAACAATTAAATTAAAAAAAAAAATTATTTGTTATAATAATTAATAATTCTCAAAATTAGTTTTTTTTACTTTAATAACTGGATTGATAATAGATTCAGCACAGCTCAATTAAAGCACAATTAAAAAGACTAAAAGGATGCTTAGATGATTTGGGTATGTAGGGTGGATAAACGAATCATGGAGAATATATGTCGTCTTTGAAGATACCGTGTGGAGAATTTTAAGGAAATTAAGGAGGGGGTTCTGAAAAGCAAAAAGGTAAGATAAGTGGGTAGGAACCTGGGGGTCAGTGTGTACAGGAGTGACTGACTTATGAATGCATTCCTCCAAGTGTGGTACAAACAAGAGAGTCCGCCTGGAGAGATGAAAGGGTCTCCCTCAACCGGCCTCTCCAAATCCAACCCGTCACGCAGATGGTGGGAGACGCATCCGTCGCCAAAACCTGGATAAACCTAACCCCATGAGGCTGGTAACTCCTGCTAAGTCACCAAACGTACCGAAACACTTGGGGTTATCTATGGCAATTAAATAAATAATATCTTGGCTTTGCAGTTTCGTTGGTTACATTGAGCTGCGCTAAACATTTCCCCTTTATATCTGGGTAGTCTGTATCGATCTGTGAAAGAAGCATTTCTCCTATGTATTCTTCATGTGCCCCTGGTTCTGTCTTAATGGTGAGAAGACCTGTCCACAGTGTCCACCGTGGGAAGATCCATACCACAGCAGTGAGATTTAGCACACGATCCAACATTACACACTCATCACGCTCTAGCAGCGCGCTATGCGAAGTACGTAGTATTTAAAAACCATTTAATTAATTGGACAAGTCTATTAAAAAGGTTTAAGGATTTTATTAACGAATTACTAGTATTTTGTAGGTGTCTAATTATAAATAGTACGCGCGGTACGAAGCAAAAAGCAAATTTGAGAAACATCGGCCGTGCAGTATTTTAGAAACGTTTTTCTATGGAATTATAATGTGTCATTAAGCCTGATGCAAAGAACGTACTGAAAGTAATGAACTGCTGCGCAAGTTTGAGAAAGTAGGAACTTATACGTAGCGATATCCGTTGTATTATGATTTAAATACTGCTTAGCACTGTTTTATTCTCAAGTTATGCATTCCAGGAGGTGGCAGTATATCGATATTATATAATAGTTCAATATGCATACAAATTGATATGTCCCTAGGTATCTACGTGACTTGAATTCACAGAACGACCAAATTAAACACGTGCGCCCGCATATGTCTCTGTAATTTTACACGCAGATGGAGGCGGCAGTTCGCATTATTAGACTTTAAATATTTAGTTGTACAGAATGGCCGGCAACCGTCATAAAAAAATAGAAAGCCAACCTAGAAATACATCTATTAGTCCGCAGATTTAGCTCTAGACCCTCATAAAGTCGTAAATCTGAAATGGGAAAACGGTAAGCCAGCGACCCAAGGGCAATAAAAACCTTCGCCCAAGGCTAGGCTATATTGCAATTATTTGAAGGTCGTAAAAATGTAATTTTAAAATATTTAACATTAATTAAAGACAAATTTTCAACTTTAATTAGAAATTTAATTGCAACCAGATATCAATTAAGTGTATGTCTGCATAATATTAGGATACCTAATGTTCGAAGAACGAACATGGGTTGTGACAGGCGATGCGAAAACACAATGCGTAACGTTAATTCACAATCAACTTACCGGGAGGCGATGGTGAAATTTGCATAGTGAGCATCATCTGTCAGCACTGGAACGGGATTGTGGTTCTTTAGCACTCGTTGTTTTAAATTATATTGCGATAAAAAATACGTATTATGATTATTCCGATAGATGACCGGCGGTCGAGATTAGACAGGACGAATGTGTTTTGTGCGACTGGTTCGACTCACGGCTCTCCGTGGTTATAGCTGACGTGTGCGAACTTAAACTACACAGTTTAAATTCTGACGATACGATTGGTTAGCACACGGCCTGTCAAAGCAAACGGCATAACGGAACATTCCGCCCACCAAAATACAACAACGTATATCTTTAAAAAAATTTAGAAACCAAAACGGGCAATGCTGTGGAACGTTGCGTGAATGAAGAACAGTGAAAAGAGGGAAAAAAGGAAATATATATATATATATTAATAAAAATAATGAAAAGAATAAGAAAATAAAATAATAAAAATAAAAATAACGAAAATCGATAAGAGAGAATGCGCCGCGAAAGCGAAGATGATTAGTTACATTGACTAGGCAATGGACATAATTTGGTTAAAGGTCTCGTGAGAAGAGAACCATTCGATGTACGAACCGTAGCGATACGAACAACGCCGTCGGGACCTGGGTGCAATTTGTCGACTCGCGCGAGAGGCCAGTGCAAAGGGACAGTATTTTCGATTCGGATTATCACTACATCATTCACAGAGAGTGAGTTGCAATTTTTTGTCCACTTGGCGCGCTGAGTTAGCGATTGGAGATATTCAAACTTCCAACGTTTCCAAAAATCCCGTTGGAAACGTTGAATGAGTTGCCAGCGACTCAGACGGTTTATTTTTAGATCAGTATAATCCTCATCCGTCACGGAAGTCAAGGGTTCCAAAGTCAAAAAATGACCTGGAGTCAACACGCGCAAATCGTTTGGGTCAGAACTCAACGGGTAGAGAGGCCGAAAGTTTAGCATGGCCTCAATCTGCATGAATAGTGTCGTCAGCTCCTCGAAAATTAACGTTTGGTTACCGATTAAGCGATAGAGATGAGTTTTAACCGATTTAACCTGAATCTCCCATACGCCACCAAAATGGGGAATCGATGGTGGATTGAAACGGAACTCAATTTGTTCTAACTGTGAAGCAGTCTGCATAAAGGAATTGAGCTGAGTCTTAGCTCCAACGAAATTCGTGCCGCAATCTGAGTGTATGACGTTTACACGACCTCGTCGACCTACAAATCGACGTAGCGCTGCAATAAAAGCTTCGAAAGACAAGTCAGAAGCGACTTCAAGATGTAGAGCCTTGGTGGTAAAACAGACGAATAGGCAAAGATAAGCTTCGTTTATCTTAGCGCCGCGATAGTTGCCGGCCTTTATACGAAACGGACCACCGTAATCAATGCCCACAATCGAGAATGGTTTAATCTGATTAACACGAGCGGCGGGTAGGTCACTCATGAAAGGTTCTAGAGGTGCTGGATTTATGCGATAACATTGTTTACACCTTGACAGACAATGTCGGATGTCGCGCTTGGGGGACAGAATCCAGAACTGCTGTGTCAAGAATTATTGCATTGTGTTAATCCCTGGGTGACAATGTTCTCGATGTAGAGCGTCTATCACAAGAGAAGTAAGCTTAGATTCGCGAGGAAGTAGGGCAGGATGTTTATGCTCGAATTCGAGCCCAGATCGAGATAACCTGCCACCCACCCTGAGCACACCGTGGTCGTCAATGAAAGGATTAAGCTTCCGCATTTGTTTCGACATAAGGTTGCCCTCTTTAAAATGTACATGTTGAGTGCGTTTAACTACTGTCAAAAATGAAGTGTGAATTACAAAGGACGGGATTCTTTATTCTGTAGGTTGTAGATGAATCTAAGACAGTAACCGAGAATGCGTTGGATCTTCCGAATCGAAGAAAATTTAACTAGTAATAGGTCCACCAGATTTTCGTCCTGTTGGACAAATGAGGATCGAACTCGTTCCTCAGAGTGAAGTTCAATTTCGTCGACATTGCCATCGAACGACGGCCAAGAATCGGATGACTGGATCAGCCACGAAGGCCCCGCCCACCATAACGTGTTATCGATCAGATCGGCTGGAGATTGACCACGAGAAGCGACATCCGCTGGATTATCTCCAGATGACACGTGATGCCAAGAAGTCCCTTCGAGGGCATCTTGAATGTGACTGACACGGTTAGCCATGAAAGTCTTCCAGCGACACGAAGGAGAACGTCACCAGGCTAGCACGATGGTTGAATCCGACCACGCAAAGGTATTGGAGATCGGAAGCAATGGTACGTATAAATCTTTGACGAATTTTAATAGATGTGCTAGAAGAACTTTACTGCCGTACACAGTTCAAGGCGAGGCAATGAAATCTTTTTTGTGGGGGTGACTCGAGAATTGGCGCAAACCAAATATATTTGGACTTTATCGTCAACATCCGTGATTTGCAAGTAAACTACCGCACCATATCCAAGTTCCGAACTATCTGAGAAGCCATGAAGTTGACACGACTCCATGTGAGGGAATGACACCCATCGAGGGATTTTGAACGACTTCAAGAGTGGTAATTGTTTAGTATAACGATCCCATTGACGAACAATGTCAACAGGGGGGGTGTCATCCCACCCAACCTTTAGAACCCACAACTTTTGTACTAGGGATTTGGCGAAAAACGTCAAAAGGCATAGAAAACCTAGAGGGTCAAAAACCCGAGCGACTTCACTGAGGATAGTGCATTTAGTAAACTCGCGATCGAGGCATAGGACTTTGAATGAAAATGTATGATGTCGTGGCTCCCACTTTAATCACAATACCTTGAGAATGTGAGAGTTATCAACATCCATGGACACCAAGTCATTGAGGCAGTATTCCGGCGGCAGATCGGCGAGTAATTCTGGTTTGTTAGTAGCCCACTTCCGCAATTCGAATTGACCTCGTTTGAACAGCTCGATAACTTCGGTTTTCGTTTGTTGAGCTTGTTCCAAGCTGTTACAACCGGTGACGATGTCATCTATGTAAATATCCGAAATTAGCACACGACGCGCTAGTGGTAAATCATAACCTTCATCTTTGGTCAACTGTTTGACAGTACGACAGGCCGAAAATGGGGCGGAGGAGACACCATAGGTTACAGTGTTTAGTTGGTACTCTTGGATGGGTTCCGACGAATGAAAAGGCCATAATATTCTTTGGAAAACACGATCTGGTTCTTGAACCAATATTTGGCGATACATTTGTCGTACATCAGTAGTAAACACTACCGATGGTATACGGAATTTTAGCAAAAGCTCCAGCAGGTTCTTTTGAAGCTTTGGACCGATAAGCAAGGTATCATTTAACGAGGATCCGTTCACATCCGTTGCTGAGGCGTCGAAAACCACTCTTAACTTAGTGCTAGCGCTGCCTGGATGAAGAATGCAATGATGAGGTATGTGATACTTTCCCTTGTGCAAATCTTTTCCAGGAACACGAGTCATTTGACCACTGTGTAAATAATGAGTCATGAAAGCAGAATATTGTTCACGTAAGGTTGGATTTGCTATGAGTTTGCGCTCGAGTGAATGGAATCTGCGTAAAACGATCTCACGCGACCCTGGAAAAGAGATATCCCTTCCCCTTTCTCGGAAAGGCAAAGATACGATGTATCTTCCCGAAGATCCGTCCCGTGAGTGGTCAGTGCAGTACATTTGTTCACAAAGTTGTTCCTCAGGAGTGAGGTGTGAAGACTGGGGAACGGTGTCTAACTCCCACAGTCGCTGGACCTCTTCGTGGAGCCGGTTCTCGTTAGTAACGATGAAAGATTTCGTTTCGTGAGCAGTGTCTGAACCAACTGAACCTAGAAGAAGCCAACCAAATGTAGAATTGAAAGCTGATGGCTGACGTGGACCACCATTCACATTACCAGGTCTCAGAAGAGAAGAGAAAACCTCACCTTTGTGACAGTCAGGATCGGCAAGAGGCAAGTCTCTCAACTGATGCCACGATGACTTATCTAGACGAACAGTTGGCATGTTGCCGCAGATACTAGGCAGCGTAAGTGCCTTGATGTTGAAGAGAACCCGTCCCTTAACACCGATCTCTAATTGAATGACTCCTGACGTGGTTGCGGAAGATTGGCCTAAGCCGCTAACTCTCTGAGAACTGGTTTGACGAGGGATGCCTACGAGCTCCGCAGCACGATTGGTGATGAAGTGAGCTTGACTGCCCGAATCGATCAATGCGCGAAAGGTTTGGAAACGGCCGGATGAATCGTGAATGCCAACATTGACTTGAGTGCAAATACCTTGCACTTGGAAATGGAGTGGTCTTCCCCGCAACAGGAGCACTTCAGGTAAGTGGTGGAGTTCGAGGACCTATTTGTTTCAGACTGTCCTTTCTTAAGATCGCAATGAAGCGCTGAAGTGCGTTTTTTGGCAGCCTGATTAAAATTCCGTGCAAGAGGTTTGTCAACAGTACTGCTATCGCGAATCAAAAAATGTAAGTCTCGTACAAGAGCTTCGCATTTGTTGTAAAGAAACTCTTTGAGTTTCAAATATGAAGGCAGCTAGGTAGGAGACTGCAGTTGTTCGAATGCGCATCTTGTAGGTGAATCTAATTTCGACAGAATTAAAAAACAAAGCACAAGTCCCAATTGTCCGTTGGGAGATCCAATTCCTTTAAAATTGTTAAATCCTCATTAAATATATTGAACACGCGACGGAATTCAAAAGGATCGTTGGGCGGAAAATTTAAAATTAGCATTTCCCTCCAACACGTAAATGCGAGTTAACGCGCATTACGATAGCGCGCGATAAATCTTTGATATGCTTCAACGTAGTGAGCTCCTTGTACTGGAAATGTCCAAATTAACCCTAAAGCTTCTCCAGATAAACATGAGAACAAATACTGCAAGCGTTCGATGTTGGATAAAGATTTAATGGATTTTATATATATAATGGATTTTCCTGTAAAACTAATGTCGACCATGTACAATCCGTGCAAAATTCATTGGTTAAAGTATTAGCTTAAAAAAAATTATACAAAGAAAGTCATAATATTCCATACATCTATCAGAGTCTCAAAATTCTGTGGTACAAAATTATATTTCAGCACATAAATATCCCATTATATATAAATAGGCTACAACGCCATCATGACACTCGTTTTAACTTTAATGAAGGATTTATTGTACCTAAGTATACAAATAAATGTGGACAAAGAACGTTAAATTATATGATTCCCAGTTGGTTTAGTATGGTTCCTACTAAAATTAAAACTGTGCCCAAAACATCAATTGGTGAACTTACTGAAGACTTGGCTTACTAGAATTAATTTGCATTAGCTTACAATGATATATTATTCTAAAGACTTTTAAAATTGTTATTGATGTTTTTCAAAATTTTCTTTTGCTATATTTCTGTAAATTTTTATTTTTTTGTTTTGTACATATAAAAATTAAAAAGTGTAAATTCAATATTATAAGATTTAAAATGTAAAGAACCCGTTAGACAAACTGCTAAAAAGCATTTTATTGGGACTTTTTTGCCTTATATTTGTAAAGTGTGTAATATATGTAAAAACAAAAAATTTAAAAAACTAACACACAAAGTTTTGAAGTTGTATATTCTATAGTATCTGACAACTGGGTGGAATAAATATGATTGCATTGTAATTTTTTTTCTTCTTTTGTTTTTTCCCAATTTTTACATTAATTACATACAATATTATATAAATCAATACGAATAATGGGAACCCAATATTACGCAGCCTGTGCGTGGGTAGTATATATATTAGTTGTATTGTACCAAGAAATAAACAAACTACAGGCATATAAAACAAAAACGAGATTACATTTTGTCGAAGAGGTTTGTATAAAAAGTGTTAACAATAGTGTATAGTGAAGTTATAAGTTATAATAACTTATTATAATAATATGAAAAGTACTTATATTAATAAAAAATTATTTTCCTTCTATCGATGTTACGAGATTCGTCTAGAACGTCTCACCCATACATAAAGCATCGTAACATAATGCGAAGCGTTCCTATCTTGCTACCTACCCGTCTACGAGCACCTACTTGCGAGCGAACTACCTACAACAATACGTAGCGAGTTACTAGCAAATTACGCGCATTCGCTAGAAGGTTCTAGCCTATTGCCTAGGCATAATTCCAGCGTCAACGAAAGTACCAGAAGTGCCCAGACTGAGCGAGTGACCCGTAGTTTACCAGCGATCTCGCAGTTGCACAGCTACTGATGCCATCGGCCGGGCTATATAAAAAGGCCCAACGCAGCGAGCAGTCAGTCAACGGACTCCAACGGGATCACAGCGCCCTGGCCCCATCGTTCCCGGCCAGTGCTACACAGGATCACAGCGCCCTGGTTCCAGCACATCTGACGAGCGCTACATCCACGAACCTAGACCACGCGGCATCATCGATGGTCTATGCATCTCCCGCACAACCGCCGACGAGGTCCACCGCACCTTTGGCATTCCTGTTCAGCAATGGAGCACCCGGAAGACCCATGGCCTTCACCAGTACCTGAGATGTACCCGAGTCGGGTCACCAGCAGCAGCGTCGACTCACTGACCCGCACATTGACCAACACTTCACCGCCTGCATCCGGAGTCTTCATCATCGGTCCTAAAATCAACACATATACGGCATCCTGACTCAATAAAACACTGTGACCTTCACAAAATCTTTCATTTCGTGCCTCCTCACGTGATCCCCAAACCCTTGATCGTATTACATTAGTTATACTAGTTTTAAAAATTACTTTGACCCAACACAAGAGGCCCTGAAGAAAATAATTTTCCTCAAACTTTCCCGCCTATGTTATCTTTGGCGTGCTGTGTGAAGGGTTTTTAAAAGGCGAGGAAGAAAAATTGTATGAGCGGTGGGTAGGGATTTAGGGATTAGTGTGTTCAGGAGTGACGGTCGAATGAGTATTAATAGATGTTATATAAACAAAATATTCTTTAATTTTATGTCT
The DNA here is from genome assembly GCA_026573805.1 of Hesperophylax magnus. NCBI lineage: Eukaryota > Metazoa > Arthropoda > Insecta > Trichoptera > Limnephilidae > Hesperophylax > Hesperophylax magnus. The sequence goes on along the minus strand of JAIUSX010000179.1, from coordinate 3,435,546 downwards.
TATTTTAGCAATGAATAGGTATAAACAATAAATGTCCAATTTTCTTCGCGGTTATATTTCCGTGGATTTGATGAAAAATATGATGCTGAACAAACCCCACTGTTTCAATATGATTGCTTTCTCTCCTTATCCCACGAATCGTGGTAACGACCCGTTCTCATGTGGTAAATCTTACCCGTGGATGCTCGTTTGGCGTGTTTCCTGACTGCAACGGTACCGAAAGGATCAATGATGCTAGTTCCTCGGGGCACCTTCAATTGCAATAACGGTAGAATAAAGACAGTTATCCCAACTGATACCTGTGCTCTGAAAATTGCAATTCGCTAGTTTTGTGGAATCTATTAAAAGGACCGCCCATTTCTGCAAAGGATTTTTTCAAAAACGACAAAGTCAGTGGAACAGAGCCACGAATAGTAGTACTTCATAGTAATAGCCATACTCCCCTCAGGTATTAAAATTTCAGTAATACTTCACCTGGTGCGGGTGTAGAATCACTCTACGTCGTTCTTCTATGTTGTCTCATTCGCCGACAGCAAAATCATTTGTCACACGAGAAATGCCCAATAGTTGCAGTCGTGACAAGAAAAAGGTTTTTCTTCACTGTGGGTACACATGTGAAGTTTAAGACTGCCCTTTGTAGAACATGAATATTTGCAGTCGGGACACGAACACGGTTTTTCTCCACTCTGGGTAAACATATGAGTTTTAAGTTGGCTCTTTGTGGAACATGCAAATTTGTAGTCGGCACACGAAAAGAAAACAGCTGCAACTATTACAGATATCGTAGCAGCCACTAATGAGTCACGCTAGCATAATAGAAAGAGAAGTATAATAAAATAGTAAATTGTACGTCTTCAAAGATGCACCGCACGCTTGTAATGATATGCCCTTTCTACTTCAAACTTTTTCCTTCTCTTCTTTCTACGATAAATTTTCTTTAAGTCCCATAGGTAACTTTTCCATAAGGCTTTGGTTATGTATATATCCGGGGTAGGAAGGTTCTCCCTGCCGTCTTTCAAGCCCTTGCCTCTCTCTTTATTACACACCCCTTCAAGTGTGTACATCCTAGTTTGTCTACGTGACGTACGACCTTGAACGTACTCATTTCACGTGACGGTTCAGTATAAAAAGGCTTCACCGAACGTTGTGTTGGTTTTTTGTTTCTCGGTTTAGAAACCTAGTTATCTATGTATGTGTGGAATCCCTCGGTTCTTTTGAGATAGAGTGAGTTGAATCCATTACCGCTGTGTTTTAAAATCATTTCATAAACCTTATCTTCTAAGTCGCCTGCTCCCCAACTAACTACGTGATTCTACCTGTCATATGGTTATGTGAGTATAATAAAGTGTTAGATTTTATGTGTGTGATAAACATACGATAAATTTATGGTGTTAGTTGTCGGCGCCATCCATGTATATATTTTAGGAAGGGAAGGAGAGGAAAGAAAATGAATTTGATCAAGCTAAGATTGACTCCTCCTCTTTACCAAACAAAACCGATGGATGATAATTTGAGCAAGGCGATCGATATCTGCGTGTCTGGATATCGCAACCGGCCGGGTCTCCCCTTGTTCCAAATCGGCAACCGTCACGCCAGAATAAAGAAAACCAGGTCTCATCACCAATTTCAGAATTGCCCCAATCTCATACACCTCCAGGAAAAACTACTTTACTGAGTGTAGAAGGGGAAAACCATGACATCCCTTGTCACGAATCTAGTCGCGAAAATGTGACACGTAAGGTCCTAAGTTACGTGCCACCTCTAGAAAACGTTGTAACTCCCTCGTCGTCGGGGATTTACATCCCTTTCTAGGTCAATAACATAGATAACACACGACGATCTTGTCGGCATTTAGCCTGCCTTTAGCGATAGGTTGTGTGCCTAACCATTCAGCCAATTATCATGTGAGATATATGTAAGGTCTACTCGAAATGCCAAATTTAGGATGAGGACTGTCTGTATTTTAATATTTGGTTCCAGTATTTATTTTATGAGGTTACTAGCACCCTCGTGTATTAGGTATGGGTAACTTCTACTGAATACCTATCCTCTCAAGTAGGTATAAACGGATAATTGGTATGATTTTTGCATTTAATTTAAAGAGGCTGCCTACCTCTCGAAAGGTACCTGTTGAGAAAAGTTGTTCGGTTGGTAGTTTTATTTCGGAGATTACCATCTCCCTCTTTTGCCTCTAGATTTGTTTTTGTGCATCCCAATTCGTAACTTAGAAAGTCAAACAATAGATGAAAAGTATTAAATTAGAAAAACAAAAAAACAGAAGAAAAGTTTTCATTTTGTTGCGTCTGGTTGCATCCGAACGCTTTCTATTCGGGCGGTCATACGCTAGCAAAACTTCCCCTTTGACTGACTGTACCTGCGCCTTGTCCTATATATGAAAGGGTCATTGGCCCGTCTCCCCTTTTCAGCTGATAGATAGTCTGATTGACACATTCCCTTTCTGAAACATTATTTGGGCTACAGGTGTCGTAAACTTAGTTCCTGTACCTCGGTTGTATCCGTCTTTTAAAAAGGTCCTCTGAAATTTAATAAATAATATAAAAACTCACCCAGTTAGTCATCTCTCATTCTCAGCGTGAAGCTTACCTGGTTACACTATATAGCTAAATCACTTTAATTTTCGATCTCTCCCCTATCGGCTTCTTTCCTCATTTCAGCGAAATCCTTGCAACTTGTTCAAGGTTGGTCCCCTCCCTACGCTTATAAAAGGGTAATTAAATAATTCTGTAAATACAATTGTACCTCCCTAATCTCTGTTGGGATTCGAACCCGAGTTTATAATTTGTTTGATCCTCTGGTTTTCGGTCTCCGTGGATAGATCTCGCCAAATCAATTCCTCCCTAGACCGATTAAAAACTTGCTGCCTTTATATACGTTCACTTTGTTTTAAGACGCAATCATTATTATTATTATTTTCATGTTTGTAAGACAAGTAATTTAGTTTGAACTACACATTTACGAAATCACGTTTAATTTAACACATTTTATATTATAATCGCGATCGCCCAACCCTTAGCGCCCCTGGGGTGATTTTTCACAAAACGGCGCTCTACAAATTATCCAATTGTTATTATTGTCATTATTATTAATTGTTTTCTCACTGAGTCCAACCACCTTCACTTTACACAACCACCGGTTCAATAATATTTCACTTTAATTCAATATACAACAAAGCTTTCTAACACTATTTGAATTCACTAATCAACTGTAATTTCACACAACACTTCTGATTTGTATTCATTTCTTGGAGCTGCCAACGTACCCACGTTCAAGAACTGACTGCCTCATCGATCTCTCCTCCTTTCCCGTGGGAACATGGCACTTCTAGCCCGCCTGACAACAAATCCCATCTGTTAGCCCAAACAAAAAATTTTTGGAGTACATTCATTTCGTTTATTTATGTGGATATACAAAACATCACACGCTAAATACTATAAAATACGAAATCACTATAATAGATGCACCGCGTGCTAACTACTAAATGTTACGACTAGATTGAACATTAAAAACTCTTTTTAAAATACCAAGCTTAACAACAGTTGGAAGACCTAAAACTGATTGACATTCTGTATTTGTGACAAAAAAATAATATTATGTGTTTTTTTTATTTTTTTATTTAATTTAACTGAAATTCAATAATATAATTATTATATTAGATTTTAATTAAATTTAAAAAAAAAATACATGAGTTCTACGAATTAAACACAAAAACAATAAATATTATTTTTGTTATTTGTTTTTGGGGTGTTATGCCGTGTTGCGCTAACTCCTTCTTTAGCCAACGTTTCGGACAGCATTGCAGTGTCCATCATCAGGGCAGATGTGTTATTTGAGATTGTGTTAAAATGTGAGCTTATGTATGAGGTTGTGATACCGTGTTGCCAGCTCCAACCCTCTGAGCTAACATTAACGTATCATTTTTTATTTAAAGTGGTTTTCTTCGTTTAGCTCTGGTGTAGCCTTCAATTACCGGATACCAAGAACTATTGAGCTTAGCCCCATCGTCTCTATTAATGTTTACGGGATTTTTATGAATTTCAATGGCTTCCGTAATCAGCCGTGCTCTATAAGTTTTGGGTCTGCCCAGGATTTCAGGAACAAATCCAAAGTAATGCCCGGTGTCAATCAAATGCTCGGCAATTGCCGATTTGTCAGGGTGGCCGAGTTTACAAGCTCTGAAGTGTTCTGAAATCCTTTTGGAGATAGTCCGCTCTGTCTGATAGATAGCCGAGCCGCCAGACTCCTCCTATCTGGACTGCGCGGGCTTTACCCTTGCAAGCAAGTTCCGACTCAAAGGAGGAGTCTGCCTTTATAGTCGAGCTGACGTCAACTGTACGACTATTGAATCTGGAAAACTCCAGATTCGACGTAATGTGGGTGCGCGTCAATCTTGCCAGTATGGTAAGATTCTACGCATGTCTATACCGCTCACCGAACCATAGCGAATCAGACACTTCCGAGCTCTTCAAACATTTGAGAGATACTATTGATGATCTCTTGCCCCGCTACCCTTCGGCCGAGTTTATTGTTCTGGGGGACTTCAATGTTCATAACGAACCATGGTTGAAGTTCTCAGGCCCAACGGACTCGGCTGGCCGACAGGCGGAATCCTTTGCCATTTGCTACGGATTAGAGCAACTGGTTCAGGAGCCTACAAGGGTTCCTGATGTCCAGACTCACCGTTCCAATCTGTTAGACCTATTCTTAACTACTGTGCCACACGGCTATAAGATTGACGTCAAAGCGCCTCTGGGATCATCTGACCACTGCCTAGTGACGACATCAATCCCCGTTAGCCTCAGACCAACCAATGAGAGGCTGAGGAGAAAAGTGTGGTACTATAGGTCAGCAGATTGGTTCGGTATGCGGACCATTTCAACGCTTTTCCGTGGTGAGCTGTTTTATTTCGGACTTCGGACCCTTCAAGATGTGCCCAGGAGATTGGTGAAGTCATCAAATCGGCGATGGATGGCTTCATACAATCGACTACTAAAGAAACTGGTGTGGGCTCAAAGCCGTGGTTCAGTCGACAATGCTCCAAAGCAGTTCGACGAAAAAACGCGGCTTACCGAGCCTACAACACATCTCGAACGCCCGAAAGCAGATCAGCATACAACAAATCGGCAAAGGAATGCAAGAGAATCATTAATAGGTCAAAATTCGAACACGACCTGCAGATCAGCAAAAAGCTGGCTGCCTGCCCGCATGGCAGAAGAGCATTCTGGTCCCTTGCGGGCTCAATAGGTCGGAATTTTTGCAAACCCAGTATGCCACCTCTTACCAGACCTGACGGCTAACTAGCAAACACCGCCACCGAAAAGGCTAACTTATTAGGGAAAATGTTTGCGGAAAACTCGACCCTCGATGACGGAGGTGCTGTTCCGAGGTCGGTTCTTCACTGCGGCTTTTATATGAAAAAGCTGAGGATCCGGCATCGGGATGTACTCCACGTTATACGGGGGATCGATGTTAACAAAGCTAGTGGACCTGATGGAATACCTGCCCTGGTATTGCAGAGGTGTGCTGCGGAAATAGTTCCAGTTTTGACAAAGCTCTTCAAAATGTCTCTGAAGTGTGGCACTGTGCCCTTTGGTTGGAAAAAAGCGGTCATTCACCCTATTCGCAAGAAAGGTGACCGCTCCAACCCGGCCAACTACCGCCCCATAGCGATCACATCAGTTCTGTCCAAAGTGATGGAACGTGTGATCAACGACAAACTGCTCACATACCTCGAAAAGAACAAAATTATCAACGACCTACAATACGGATTCCGGCGGAACCGCTCGTGCGGTGATCTTCTCGCTTATGTGACGCATGTTTGGGGGCGGTGACTGGAACGTCACGGTGAGACCCAAACAGTCGCACTAGATATATCCAAGGCCTTTGACCGGGTCTGGCACCGAGGACTTGTCAACAAATTGCCTTCTTACGGACTTCCCGCATCCCTGTGTACGTGGATTGCTGACTTTTTAAGGGATGGGTCGATTCAGGCAGTTGCTGACGGTTTTACCTCATCCTCACACTCTATAAATGCTGTTGTCCCACAGGGATCGGTTCTGTCTCCGACTTTGTTTTTTTTGCACATCAATGACCTTTTGACATGTGCACCGATTCATTGTTACGCGGATGACAGTATAGTTCATGATAGCTTTTTGTTTGACAAGCCCCCAAAGGGCACACAAACTCCAACGGCTCGGAGGGCTTTGAAGCAGAGAATGGACGGTTATCTCGAGAGTATTTCCTCCTGGGGTAAAAATAATCTCGTCGAATTTAATGTTTCAAAGACCCAATCCTGTCTGATTACGTCTAAAATGGACCTAAATGATAACCTAGTCTCCTTCAACGGAAGCAATCTTCCGAACAGGCATTCCATTGATATGCTTGGTGTAACTATAAGTGACCAGCTCAGGTATGGGGGCTCCATCGAAGCCAGAGTAAAGCTGGCCTCTCAGAAGCTGGGCGTACTGTACAGGGCCCGCAGATACTTTAATAGAACACAACTGCTGACCCTGTACAAATCGCAAGTGCGCCCTTCTGTCGAATTTGGCAGCCATCTCTGGTCCGGAGCCCCTAAATACCTGATAAAAACCCTTGACTCTGTGCAAAAACGGGCGGTCCGTTTGATAGATTCCCCAATCTTAACAAACGGATTGCAATCTTTAGAGAACAGGCGTCAGGTAGGTATGCTGTCCTTGTTCTATCGGTATTACAATGGAAGATGCTCTGAGAAACTAGCGTCATTGATCCCTTCGGCACCGGTGCGTAGTCGGGATACACGCCAAACGCGCGCCCAACATTTGAACACGGTTGACATTTGTCACATGAGAACGGGTCGCTTCTACAATTCGTTCTTAAATTCAACAGCTCGGCTGTGGAACGAAATGCCAGCCTTTGTGTTTCCTCCCTCCTACAAAATGGGACTCTTCAAGACCCATGTTCACTCCTTCCTCTCCACAAAAAGACCCTCCACACAGCATCCCCAAAGATGACATAGGCCCCGAGGGAAATTATTTTCTTCAGGGCCTCCTGTGTGGATTTAATGTAAAAAAAAAATAAAAAAAAGTGTTTCAACTGTGATTTAAGATCATATAATATTCGTGTTCCAACTGTGATGCAAGAATATATAATATAAGTGTTCCAACTATGAATGTATTTTCTGTTGATTGTAATCTTATTTTAACTATTTCTTTCTCATATTCTAATTTGTGAAGCAAGTAAAAGCCCCACGGGCGTGAAATGAACGCAAAAATAAATTAAAATATTAATAATTGCAATCGGAATATGTGTAGAGTTTTTCTCCTGTATGGGTAAGTGTGTGATGTTTTAAATTTTTTATTGAGAAATTGAATAGCTGCAATAGGAACATGTAAAAGGTTTTTCTCTACTGTGGGTGAGCATGTGACTCTTCAAATCTCCCTTCCGATAACACGAATAATTGCATTGGGAACATGAAAAAGGTTTTTCTCTACTGTGAGTAAACATGTGTGTCGTCAAACTTCCCTTTCGAGAACATGAATAATTGCAATGGGAACATGAAAAAGGTTTAGGTCCACTGTGAGTCAAGATGTGTCTCGTCAAACTTCCCTTATGAGAACACGAATAACTGCAGTCAGAACATGAAAAAGGTTTTTCTCTACTGTGGGTGAGCATGTGACTCTTCAAATATCGCTTTCGAGAAAATGATAATTGCAGTGGGAACATGAAAAAGGTTTTCGTCCACTGTGAGTCAGCAAGTGTGTCATCAAATCTTCCTTCCGATAACACGAATAATTGCATTGGGAACATGAAAAAGGTTTTTCTCCATTGTGAGTGACCATGTGTTTCGTCAAATATCTCTTTTGAGAACATATAAAACTGCAGTAAGGACATGAAAAAGGTTTTTCTCCACTGTGAGTTAACATGTGTGTCGTCAAATTTCCCTTTCGAGAACATGAATAATTGCAATGGGAACATGAAAAAGGTTTATGTCCACTGTGAGTCAAGATGTGTCTCGTCAAACTTCCCTTATGAGAACACGAATAACTTCAGTCAGAACATGAAAAAGGTTTTTCTCTTCTGTGGGTGAGCATGTGACTCTTCAAATATCGGTCTCGAGAACATGAATAATTGCAGTGTGAACATGAAAAAGGTTTTTGTCCACTGTGAGTCAGCAAGTGTGTCATCAAATCTCCCTTCCGATAACACGAATAATTGCATTGGGAACATGAAAAAGGTTTTTCTCCACTGTGAGTAAACATGTGTGTCGTCAAACTTCCCTTTCGAGAACATGAATAATTGCAATGGGAACATGAAAAAGGTTTATGTCCACTGTGAGTCAAGATGTGTCTCGTCAAACTTCCCTTATGAGAACACGAATAACTGCAGTCAGAACATGAAAAAGGTTTTTCTCTACTGTGGGTGAGCATGTGACTCTTCAAATATCGCTCTCGAGAACATGAATAACTGCAGTGGGAACATGAAAAAGGTTTTTGTCCACTGTGAGTCAGCAAGTGTGTCATCAAATCTCCCTTCCGATAACACGAATAATTGCATTGGGAACATGAAAAAGGTTTTTCTCCACTGTGGGTGAGCATGTGACTCTTCAAATATCGCTTTCGAGAAAATGAATAATTGCAGTGGGAACATGAAAAAGGTTTTCGTCCACTGTGAGTCAGCAAGTGTGTCATCAAATCTGCCTTCCGATAACACGAATAATTGCATTGGAAACATGAAAAAGGTTTTTCTCCATTGTGAGTGACCATGTGTTTCGTCAAATATCTCTTTTGAGAACATATAAAACTGCAGTGAGGACATGAAAAAGGTTTTTCACCACTGTGAGTAAACATGTGTGTCGTCAAATTTCCCTTTCGAGAACATGAATAATTGCAATGGGAACATGAAAAAGGTTTATGTCCACTGTGAGTCAAGATGTGTCTCGTCAAACTTCCCTTATGAGAACATGTATAACTGCAGTCAGAACATGAAAAAGGTTTTTCTCCACTGTGAGTCAAGATGTGTCTCGTCAAACTTCTCTTTTGAGAACATGAATAACTGCAGTCGGAAAAAGAAAAAGGTTTTTCTCCATTGTGAGTCACCATCTGTCCCGTCAAGCATTCCTTTTTGACATCCGGCAGGTCAATGTCAATTTCCGTATAAGAAATTATCCCTCCGTCTTCTTCTAGGGATCCTGGTTCTGCATTGATTGGTAAAGTTTCCACATTTATGTTACCTGGAGAAAAAGAAAAACAATATGCAAGTATGAAATACGTTGATATGCTTAGACGAATGTGAGGTTCGAGTATCTGAATACTCGCAGGAAGGTTTACCACATTAAATGTAGAACCAAGACCAAATGAAGATAAAAGCTATGCAATACTAGTAAAGGAGAAATTTCACCCAATACCGAAAGCAAATTTTGCTCTTCTAATTTCTTCAAAAGAAGAGAAGCCTGCATATGAAATCGATTAAATATTAAAAGACAAAATAAAAGCATCCAAGCTAGGAATAGGAATTTCTGGACTAAGAAAATCGTATCAAAACAAAATAATACTAAAATGTGAGAAACAAAATGATGCCAAAAAAATAATAAACGAAATCAACAAAAACTCGGATAAATAAATAAAATCTTGCATTATCATTAAGGGTGCTGATGCTGGGATACAAGTAAGAATAACTTCTAACAGATTTGATAAATCAAAATGAAGACCTATAAAATGCCATGACGTTGTTGTTAAAAAAAACTGAAGAATAAAAAATCTGATAAATTGGCAAAATTTCATTATACAAACAACAGCCAAACTAAGAAAAATAATAATATCGAAAGAAAGGATCAATATTGGATTCACAAGAGCACACGTAGAGGAACTACTGTGACTCATTGATGCAATGCAATCATTGTCTTGGTTACGGACACACCTCACTGAGATGCCTCGAAAACTTGAAGAATCCCAGATGCCTCCACAGTGCAGAAGATCACAAAATACAACACTGCACCAAAAAACAAGAGCCTGTCACTAACAGAATGGGTTATCAAAATGATCACACAGCTAACAGTCACCTATGTGAATTACGCAAGAAAATTTTACGAAACCGCAATGCGAATTGAATATGAATGAGATGTATTTCGCATACTTAATTCCTTGTTTCTTTAAAAAGAATGATTTCTTCGAAGAGGAATTAGATAATTTTTATTTTTATTTAATTTTTTATTTTAAAACCTTAATATTTCGAAATATAATTGTCATACTTTAAATGATGGTAATCAAAATTGAGCTATACGGATCGATAAAAATTATAAAACAGATTTCGAATTTCGAAAAGACGACTGTCATAAACAAAATAATCTGTCAGTTTTCCAACCGGTAACAACAGATGACATAAAAAACGTTATTAGTGAAATAAAAGGTGGATCTTCACCAGGGTTTGATGAAATCACAAAGAAGACAAAAGTAAGATTAAATAACTCACTATTTATTTATTTATTTATTAACGCCGATTATAGCGGCTTTTACAAAAGAATAACAATTGTTTTAGTTATTATAAATACAGAATATACATAGATAAAAAAAATATAAATACAAAATACTTAAAAGAGAACAATAGAAATGGTTATTATAAATACAATGCAACAATGTGTATATATACATATATAAACAATTAATTTACAATAAATCCCGGATAAACTAATACTTTAAAACTGTATTTGGTTATATTCAATCAGAGAAGCGCTGACATACAGTTTTAATTAAGTGGTGTTTGTATGAGGATAAACTAGCAATGTTTATAGATTCATTCAAAACATATTTATTACCAAGTACATGTAGGCGATTCATTATGGAATTGAGTTCAGCGTAAGATCCTGTATTGTTGCAGTGATAGGGTAATTTGAAACGAACTGATCGACTAGGTACACGGAAACATATTAGCGAAAGAAGTTCAGGGGAGTTCAACAGGTTGGTAACGATTTTATATAAATAAAATAGGTCAAAACAAATTCTTCTTTATTTTAACGTATCGAGTCCCAATAAATGTAACAGAGAGGGGTAATTAATTTTTTCGATGAGTATTCCCAATTTAAAATTAATATAACGTAAAAATTTATGTTGGACTCGCTCAAGGGAATTCTCATGTACACTGTAGTAAGGACTCCAAATGGTGGTGTTAAATTCTAGTTGGCTTCTAACAAGTGAAGTGTAAAGTAATTTGACAGTTTTTAAATTTTTAAAATCCTTTGAAATCCGTAAGACAACTATGTGTGGATCAAACTTTAAAATTTGGAATTTCCAAGGGACTGTTATTGGACCAATTTTATTTATAATTTACGTTAACCATGTGTTAAAATTATCACTTAATGGTAAACTTATATCATTTGCTGACGAGACTGCAATAATTATAGAAAAAAATACAACCAACGAAATTACCAATGCAGCCTATCATGACATGAAGGTTATACAAAATTGGTTCGATAAGAAACTTTTCTATATTTTCTACAATATATGAAACATTTTAAATAAAAAAACCATCGAAATTGTCTATCATGCATTAATTCAGTGCATATTGCAGAATGGGATTATTGGGTGGGGAGGGGTTTTAAAGACTTCCTTACAGCCCATAATTACAATTCAAAGAATAATTATAAAAATCATCCTTAGGAAACCATACGCTATCCCTACCTTAGAGTTATTTCGGGAATTTAATGTATCATATATCACAGAATTGGATAAGAAAATCGCCTTATATCAAATTTATAAAGAATATTTTATACATGAAATTCGCCCCTCAGATAGCATAAGCAATATATTCAAAACTAATGGCTTAATTGGATGGCCCTATGCATAGAACGACCACGGCTCGGCACCACTATTTGTATTTAGGTGTGAGATGGTACAATATATTGTTTTCCAAAAATAAAATTAGTGTAACCGAAACTTTGAATTATGAACAATTCAAAAAGTTAATTTAGTCCCTAAAATTGGATTATGTTATATTGTACCCTATATTTTATTACGCTTAATTAATCTGAAATAAGATATATTATTTTAATTGACTTTAAAAAACCAATTTGATAATGTGTGTCCCTATGTTAATATTGTGATTGTATTTATCTCATAAGTTTTAGATAATTGTTTAAAAAAATCATAAGAATATTTTTATTACTCTAAAGATAAATACTTAAGACATAATAATACTGATTTTTAAAAACATGCCAAACTATTTATCCCTGTAATTGCACACTTCATAAACTAATCATTGACATAAGCCACATTTCTGAAGAACTAAAATATAGTGTTGTGAGATTTATTTTAAATACAGATAATCACTCCATAATTAAAAAGCAGAGGCCAATTTCCAATATATGTGTACCGATAAATTAAGATAAATATATTTAAATAATTTATGTATTATCGATGATCATACTTCATCTTCTGAAGTCACCGATAACATGTATCACAAAGACGTTTCCTCAAGTGATGGTCAGCGAATTTGCAATATGTTTAATGATTATTTCCAATCTGTTAAATCTGATAAATCTACTAGTACCAAATACTTCCTTTAATAATGTCGAAATAATCAATGATCATACAATGAATACAATTAATTTCAAAGCAATTGATATAACCGCACCTTTAGTATTAAAACACCTCAAAAACATTAATACGAAAAAGAGTTCAGGTTGTAATAAATTACACACAATTGTCATTGTTAATTGTGCTGAAAAACTAGTTACTGCGGTGACACTGCTTTTTAAAAACTCTTTTAAACAAGGTGTCTTTCCTAGTATTTGGAAAAAAACCATTTGTAACACCTGTTTTTTAAAAAAGGGATAAACATAATATTGAAAATTATAGACCTATTTCTAAACTATGTATCTTAATTAAAATCATGGAAAAAATCGTATATGACCAACTTTTTAGTTTATGCAAAAATAATATTATTAGCCCCCACCAACATAGTTTTTTTCAAGGCAGATCTGTTGAATCGACAGTTTACAGATTTTGTTCTCAACTCTTTGGGGATCAGGTGAGAGGCACGAAATGAAAGACGTGAATGCGCTATGATGATGTCCTGATGGAGTCCATAGTTGAGCACGGGCGGATTCTGGATTTTTCTCTCAACGCCATATAGATAGTGGGAAAAAGATTGATTCCACTTACACAGATTTTTCAAAGGCTGTTAAATAAGCTCTTGAAAATCGGTGCATGTGGAAATCTTCTGAGATGATTTTCTTCTTATGTTAAAAATAGAAGTCAAGATGTTGCCGTAAAAGGTTTCATGTCACAAATTATAACTATTCCCTCAGGGATACCACAAGCTTCCCATTTAGGGCCTCATTTGTTTACATTGTATATAAACGATATAAAACGTATTAGTAGTCATCCGTCTTTCCTAATTTACGCAGGTGATATGTTATTATATAAACTTATTGACTGACAGATGACTGCAACCTGTTACAAGAAGACGTAAGTTAAATTAACCAATATTGCAATATCAATCAACTATATCTAAATACAGAAAAGTGTAACGTTATTATATTTACACGTAAAAAACAGCCGATTAATTATACTTACAAATTAAACCATATACCCCTACAACGAGTAGAATCAATCAGAGATCTTGGAGTACTGCTAGATTCTAAAATGTTATTTACGGACCATTTTGAACATATTTTAGAAAAAGCTTATAAACAATTGGGATTTATTATACGCATTACAAAGCCTTTCACTATAGCACACACTAATTCTGCTATATATTTCATACGTAAGGTCACAACTCGAGTTTGCCTAAGTCATTTGGAATCCTCAATATCAAACATACATTGATCGTATTGAAAATATCCAATCTAAATTTATTAAACACCTATCGTATCGCTTTAGCGATCATTGGTTTGACCCTATTGCTTTGTATAAACACAGAAAAATTTCTGATGCCCTATTCTTATAAAAAATCGTGAACAGTCTTGTTGATTCATCATATCTGCCAGAAAAGATTGCATTTCGTTGCCCTGAACAAAACACCAGATCGAACGACTTATTTAGAACACCACACTGTAAAGCCAAATATGCGCATAACTATCTAATATGACGTGTCTGTAAAACTGACACTGCCTTTCAAGATGTAGACATTTTAAAGTGTAACTTGAAAACATATAAAATGCAACTTGCTAAATTGATACCTTAATTTTTTTTACTTTGCGTAATAATCCTATCATCTTAGTTTATTTTATTGTTTTTATTACAATCATGCAAAAATTGTATTACTGCTAACTGTCTTTAATTGTTTTTATAACATTTTGTCTTTCCTTATAATGTTTATTCTTTATATTTGTCATTTTTTAAATATATTGTATAGGTGCATATATAAAGATATTATATTGAATCAACTAGACTAGAATTAATGGAACACTGTTGGTCTAATATTATAAACAATTGCTGTTTATGCTAAATATATAAATGACTGTTTCCGAAATAAAAAAATAAAAATTAATAATCATATCAGTAAGAATTGAAAATAAAATGTGATAAACTACTCGAAAACTTATATTATTTTGTATAACAGGTATTCAAGAATACAATGATAAGAAGATACAAAAATACAAGTAACTTTCAACACTTTATATTTATGTAAATAACCTACGTGTTTCGTAGGCGATGTAAAAGGTCATCTTTAATCCCTGAATGCATACTGTAATAATTAATTTAAGCCTTTGGTTTACAGACAAAACTTTATGAAATTCTGGAGGTAAATAAGCATAAATTACATGATCATTTGTTTCAACTAAATAATTTTACAGTCAAAATATCGACAAATTACCGAATTTGGTGTACCGCTTACAACTTATCCCTCAACGTCGATAAATGTAATACACTAATATTTTGTCGAATAAAGATATCATTATCATTTCACCACGCAATCGCTGCCTCCATCGTGGAAGTAATTACTTTACTAGATTTTGTACAGAATGTTTTATTGATATGCGAAGTCCTCGTTTACGTATTTTATTTAGTCATTAGGTGACGCCATGAACAAGTATGCGTCCTGTCCGCGAAACATTCTAAAACATTTGAAATTAACAATCAAAATTGTCTTGCTTTTGCAATACTACTTACTGGCTGTCGGAGTAGTCTCAGAATACTGCAAGCATTCCTTCTTTACATCCCGGTAGCCGAAATCTATAACCGTATACGGCATTTCACTTCCATCCTCTTCCTGGGTCCCTGGTTCCACTTTGATGAAAGCGCTCTCTGGGTCGGGAAGATCCATTGTTTTCTTGGATAGCGTTCTGTTATATAGCGGACATTGAACCCAGTTCAATATAAATATGTACTGAAACAACGATTGAAAACATTTAAATTCGTTTTGAGAGAACCTTTTATTTGGAACATAGAGTTATTCTGGCGGATATATTTATAAAGAATATTAAGGAATACATTTGACAGGATTCGTATAAGCAACCAACAAAACACTTGTTGACAGCGCTATAAGGTTGCAAATTCACATCAGCCGAACTGTAAGGGGATGACAGATTACGTCATAACTCAATATTGCTCGCCATACAATCCCATACAGGCCTGTCACACACAAGTGTGGACGTAGCGAGAATATACGCCGTGATCTGCTAGCCAGGCTTTATTTTAAAATAATGCGACCCCCTCTCCTACCAACCGCATGAGAAGGGGCCTGAAAAAGTAACGAAGAGCCGTAATTACAAAGTGACAGCTCCCATACATGAAATGACATTCCGCGGCAGTCCCACAATTGATTTGACATACTTTCCTATGGAAGATTTTAGCGTAATGTATCAGCACAACATATAATACGTCCATGCCACGCCCAATTTATGCGCACATAATGTGTCTCAGACCTTATGAGCAGCTAAAAACGTGACATGAGTGTAGAAATGTCAAAATAATGTGGACGTAGTTTACTTGGGTCGAACCAGTTCTGAATAATACAACAACCTCTCGGTACCTCTCTGACATTTGGTAAACGCTATAATAATGGAATCATTATTTGAATGTAAGTATTTCGTTTCGTGAAATTATTTTCTCAAGTTGAAATATAAATAAAAGATGTAAACGTTTAATATGTACCTACTAATTATTTAAAAAACACTTTTGGTAGCTAGATTATACTGAAAAAGAAGTTTTTCAGTTCCTGGAATTGAATTTTAATAGATATTTGGTTAAAATTAAAATCGGGTGTTCACTAGGCGGCCATTGATACTGATGTGAAAGTTTTAGGGTTAGTGTTTTACCTCCCTTATTTAAACCAAAATAAATACCTATGATCCTAAAATAGGTTCTTAGTTTGAGTTCTAAAAACTTGGGTAAAACAGGAATATTAATATGTCAAAAGATGGCTTGAGGGAAAGACGTCAAAGAATCTGTTTTTCACGAAATAGCTAATGAAATGCAGTATTTCATATTTCTGCAAGCTGAAATACTTACTCTGATTATTATCTAACTGATACTAAGTAATTTTTAAATAATAAAGTGCATATAAAGCGTATCGCTATATAAATTTACATTATCTACAATGAACAAACAAAAATGTACTATCGTCCGTAGCGTGTAAGCCTAATTATTGTTGATATACATATCTGTAAATTATTAAAAATTGTTAAAAAGTGTAATGTGACATATTCTGACACTAAACTGGCATCTAAAAAGATCTCAGGTCTAATTTAGTTACTTTAACCTATGTACTTACGTAAGACGAAGCGCTGCGGACAGTTCCAATGTGTTGAAGAAACGTCTGTAGAATGTAGAAAAGTAGAAGAACCAACTTCAATTTAACATTTGTTAAAAAACGTCACAATAATGATATTATTTTTATTGAAATATCCACCCTATAAATATACACCATTACTGAATATGAACTGAAAAATATTGTCGTGCAAGAGAAAGCGCAGTGTTGCCTGCTTGGAATATATATTTCCGCTAGAATCTACAAAAAAATCCGCCAAATTCCGTCAAAAACTTACTTGGATTCTGCCAGATATTTAGCTGAATTTGAGCACTAAAATAACGAACATTACACAGTTTTTATTGATGAACGAAAATAGTTTCACTAAATACAATACAAACGTTTTATTACAAATTATTAAATTTTTATGTTAATGTTCACTTGAAATTTTTTTTTTTTAGTTAAACAAAGTTAAAACAGTATTATTGAATTATCATCATCTTCATTTTCCGCCCCCGTCGCATGTAAATACTGTTGATCATCTAATTTCAATGAAGACGTAGATGAGTGGTCTAGGTCACGTTTCTTGTTATATATTTTCCCAGTTCCTACCCTATTTAATACCTCTGGGGGTAATGAATATTTATCGCATGTTTTATTCAATCGCTGCAATCCCAATTGAACATTCAAAATTGCATTGACATTTCAGTTTTCATTTTGATTAGGTATTGATTTTTTACAATTTTCGTGGTACTAAAGACTCTTTCCACATCTGCATTTGCCTGTGGTTATACTAACATTGTAAATACGAAATCACATAAATTCTTAAAGGGATTCACATTGGCAGCATCTTCATATAATCTGACTTCAGTCCAGAATTCGATTGTGCTATTTATTTTTGTCCATTTGGTGAAATGTATCATTTTCCAATGGTGAGAGAAATATCATCAGATGGATAGTTAAATAATACAAGTAAAGGCGTTATAGACTCTTTGAGTACTTTCAATGTGTTGCAAAACATAATAAATTCTTTAAGCCACCAAATAATTTGCACGGGTCTGCAGTTTTCGATTCAAATAATTTAAACTCTCTGAATCTGTTCCAGTACTAGGCGAATAAAACAGTATATAAAAACATTGGTATTGTCACGGTACACGTTATATAATATTTCTGCATAATAACAATTTTGAGTATGCCTCGTCATATTGAAATGAGCTTTTAATTTTATTCATTGCTATACGATTTGATCGGTACCATCGATCCGAAGTGGACGTGTAATTGCCGGTATTGTTTTCTTTAAGAAATTATCAGTGCGATAAAGTAATGAAACGAAGTACTTATATTTTTTTTCAGTAATTACTATTTTTTGATTCCGTTAGACACTAAATTCTTCCGATTCGATTGCACTCAATCCGCCAAATATGGCGGAAAATCCGCCAAGTTGGCAACACTAAGCAAGTGAATCATTAGTTTGATTTAACCATAGACAATGCACAACACACATGTTTTTAGCCTTAAGGCCCCAGTACACATTCGGCCAACGCGTGCGGCCAACGCGTTGGCCGAATGTGTACTGGGCCATTTTGTGTGAATTTCGCGTTTGCGGCCAACGCTCGCCGGCGAGCCGATGAGTGTCGGTTTTTCGTGCACGAATCAAAGGAATTTGGCGCGAGCGGCAAAGAGCGTTCACACATTGGCCGAACGTTCAGTTCATAGTTGCGCGTCGGCCGGAGTGGACGTGTGTGGTTTGGTATATTTAGTAGACTGTAGTGTCGTGTCGCGAATATGGCGCCATGGAGTAACGAAGAACTGTTTAGGTTCATTGATTATTATCATAATGAATCCATTATATGGAACCCCAAACACCAGCAACACAAAAATAAAAACAGAGTAAGTAACTTGCCTCACTACATAAAATAATACATGTTTAGTTGCGATATTAATTTGTCTATAGGTATACCGTTCCTAGCTACTTTTTTCGTTTTTACTATCAACTAGAGCTAGTAGTTCCTAACTACTTTTTTTATTTCAGGTTAATGATGCTTGGAGTAGAATTGCAGACAGTATGAATATCCCTGTAAGTGAATTAAAAAAAAAAGAAGGAGTCGTTAATGGCAACGTACAGAATTCATCGTAGGAAGAAAATCCAGTCCATTAAATCCGGCATGGGTGAAGAGGAATATTACAACCCAATTTGGCCGTTTTATGAAGCAATGGACAATTTTTTAAATGACGTTTATGAATTTTCCAGCATTATTAACACAGAGGGTAACAGTGTAAGTAAAACAACATATTTATTTTGACAAATTTTAATTATTTTCTGTACTGTTTCTACAAAAATAATTCATAAAATCCAACCGTATCTGGGTTGCTGTTTGGGTAGGTCTACGTGGCACATTTTGTAATGGCAACAAAGCACTATCTCTATTTTCATTTCTCCATGATTCTGGTCGTACAAGTTCTCCGTTAATGAAAGTATCAAATGAACCTGGGGGTGTATAAATATTCCGAGATGAACTACTGTATCTCAAGAAGTTATGTAAAAGTAGACAAGACATTGAAATAATAGAGGCTCGTAAAGGGGTTTCCAGAGCTATAGCTTTTTTAAAAAATCGAAACCTGTTGGATAGGATGCCGAAAGTATTTTCTACTTTTACACGAGAATGAGACAATTGCTGATTAAATATTCTTTCCGGGGATCCTTGGGCATGGTGGCCTGCAAAAGGTTTCATTATGTGGCTACTAAGCGCAAATGCTCCATCTCCTAAAAATACGAACGGAATATCATTGTCGCCATCCGGAAGTGGGCTCGGAGGTGGTAAATTCATAGTGCCAGAAGATAGTTTTTGACATAAAACACTCTGATTAAATACGCCGCCATCACTTATCCGACCTTTACATCCTACATCGGCAAACAAAAAACAATAATTACTATCAACTAGAGCTAGTAGAACAATGCTGAAGCTGCCTTTATAGTTAATATAGTCAGACGCACTCTTTGCCGGTGATTGTATAGTTATGTGTTTGCCATCTATAGCCCCAAGGCAATGGGGGAAAGTAAATCCTTCTGACTTGTTAACCCATTCGTCTGCAGTTTCAGGCATCTGAAAAAAAAGTTTTTAACGAGTTAAAAAATTTATTAAAAAAATTTCAACATGTTTTTAACAAGTTATTTTTTTACAGGCCTCATCATCGACATATTCTGTAGAAGATACACTAGATGAACAAGATGATAGTCAAGGAAACAACTCCGTAGCTGGGAGTAACAGTAATCCAGGAAAAGTTCCAGCTACAAAGCGACGTTGCAAAAATCCGCCAGAATTAGCAGAGGCTAGCAGAGAGATGTCAAATGCTTTCAACACTTTAAATCAAGTCCTTAGTAAAGATTCTTCAACACGAGAAGATGATCCATGCGAATTATATGGAAAACTTCTTGCAACAAAACTGAGGAAATATACAGAGATTGAAAGAGAAGAAATCATGTTAGATATAGATAACATGTTGTTAAACAGGCGTCGAAAATCACAAATGATTCCTAAAAATTCATACTTCATTCGTCCGCCCTCTTCTCAAAATTCATATGTCATTCGTCCACCATCTTCTCAAAATTTATACCGATCTGAATGGTCATGCTCGCCTCCTCCGCCTTCTTCCCCTCAAAACAGACCATTTTCAGCAAGTACACCACCATCTACATATTATGTTCCTAATCAACTTCTACCTCGACGAGTTCAAATAATTTCCAATGAAGTTTTAGCCCCAGCACAAATATACACGTCACAATCTTCACCCAACCCAACCCATCCACCGTCACAAGAACAGCAAGAATCTCCTGTTGTAATAAGTATACCAGAAGTCTCTCAACATACTATGACTGATGATCACAGTTACACGTGCGAAGGGTACAATTCTTCAGAAACTGACGCAACTCCATCACAAAATATTCTTTATCGAGCATATAGAGATGCATAAAAAAAAACAAATTAATTGAAACCTATTTGAGTCAAATATTTGTCAACACAAATAAGGTAAGTATTATCTTGAAATAAATAATTGATTAAAAATAAAACCTTTTTTTTTACCTACCTTAATCATATCTTTTAACACTTCATTGAGTGCTAAACAGACTTCAATCACTATGCGTGAGATGGCTGGGCTTGACATTTTAAACAGATAGTGCAGACTTCTGTAACTGTCCCCGGTAGCTAGGAATCTTAAAGTCACTGCTAGCCGTATTTTTACTGGTATAGCTTCCCTCCATTTTGTGTCCTGTTTTGAAACGATCGGGGAAATTTTTTGTACGAGGTATTCAAAGTCAGTAGGTGACAATCGTACGAAGTTTTCAAACTCTCCAGATGGCTCTGCTAGAAGCTCGGCAAGTTGGTTGTTCATGGTCTCCCTAAAAAATGTTTTTTTTAAATTCTATATAATAAAAATAAATACCGTCACGCCTATATTTTCACAAAGGGGTGGCAGAATACTCTAGAAGTACACACATTCAAAATAGGATACTAACAATTAAAACAAAATTTGATTTACCTTGTTCTGTTTCGATGAATACTCAGCATCCACCATCTTCTTTTGCGCCATCTTTTTTTAATCACTCTTCTCTGGTGCACAAGTAAAAAAAATCTGAAAGCGCTGTACAAGTATATCGCAGCGGCCGCAGTCGCCCTAACGTCCATCTTCATCTAACGACCAACGCCGAATGAACACGCGAATGTGTGAACGGTATCACGAAAATCTGCCGGTCGCATTCGCCGCACGCGTTGGCCGAATGTGTACTGGGGCCTTTGGCCTATGACGGTACCTACTCGCAATTGTGATATTAACCCGGCGGTACTCGCTAGGTATTTACGAACATGAACACTCGCTACCGGGTAATAAATACCACAGAGTTTAATTGCCGTTATTTTCAAAAAGAAGTTTGAGTTACAATGTTTGACAATGTATTTGTGTTATTGGTACTATTGCTCATAAATAAAACTACAAATGCAAGTTTTAATGTTTATTTTTTTGTATTTAGAGTTTATCCTAAAAAACAATGAAAAATAAAAAAAATTCTTAGTTATCTTACGAAAATCAACAATAATATTTTTTTTTTCTTACAAATTTGGCAAAATTGAGATCGGTATCGAAAATAAACTAGGTACATTTATAAAATAATAAAAAATAATGATACCTTTATGCTGAGTGAACATTGAGATAATCAACACAAACTGTTTCAAATATTTTGCGAAAAACGAAACTACTTCACTCTATCATAGCAATCCTCACATATTGGGGTTGTATGCTCGCGGCATATCTTTTTGAAGCACAATTCGCAAACCGTCTTTGTTTTCCGATCCTTCTTCCATTCACAAACAGCACAGCGAGAAGCAGATATAGGCGGACGCGACCTGGATGAGTCAGCGTTGGCGGATGTGTGTTCGTCATTCGAGTCGTCACTGACCAAAAACTTTATTTTAGTTTTTATATATGATGACAAATTAGGTACCGATGACCTCTTTTTTATCTGCGGCATCACAAGACTCAAAGCCAGATCTTTCAAAGCAATTCTTCTCTGGACCATAACCAATCCGCTATGTTCTTTATTTTCTTTCACTACAACGTACGAATTGATGCCACTGACGTTCAGAAGACCATAAAAGAGTAGTAATGGCCATCTTTTGGTTGCCCGTGACACTGAGTAGGTAGCACACATCTCATCTACAACATCGACACCACATTTTGTTCTGTTGTAGTCCATAATCATTTCCGGCTTTTTGTTTTCTTCAGAACTTTTCTTGCCGTTATGTTGCATAGTTGAAGCCAAGAGCACTACTTTATTTTTTTTGGGACATACGAGACTACAGTACAGTCTTTCTGAAACCCAAAAAGGGAGCTGTGAATATCTCGGCCCTTAGTTGTAGTAAAAACAGGTGGGATTTCAGCTTTATTCTTCCTCAAAGTGCCGAGTGCTGTCAATCCATAATCATTGAGCAAGTCACTCAATAGGGGCAAACTGGTGAACCAGTTATCCATCACAACGTTTCGGTGGCTATTTTTTATAGTTTCTACCAAACGCTTGACAAGATCTCTTGGTGAATTGCTGTGATCATATGGACCGTCATTTTTTCCAACGTAGACTTCCATGTTATTGGTATAAAAGGTTCGCGCGTCAGCCATCACTAAAATTTTTATGCCATATTTACCTGGCTTGCTGGGTATATATTGCCTGAATGGGCACCGACCACGAGTCTTCTCCAACTTTTCATCAATCGTTACATCGTTGCCAAAGCTGTAATATTTTTTGAAATTGTCAACGATCTCTTTGAAAATCTCGCGAAAAGGCGCCAGTTTATCCGTTTGTCTTCTTTCAACCCTTGTTCGAATATCGTCAAAACGCAAATTTCGCAGTAAAAAATGGAACCTCTCTCGTGACATGGTGGCAATGCATACATCGCAACCACTTCCATCCTTTTCCCAGAGATCTCTTGTATTCAGGTGACCGCTTCTCAGTCTTCCGCAGAAATATAGTAATCCTATAAGAGCTCTAAGTTCTACAATGTCTGTACTCTTACAATCGCGTTCTCTGGAAAATTTTGATCTCTGCTCTTGAATGTAAGTATTAGTGGAATAGACTATCTTTTGTATACAAGTTTCCGGAATCATAAGATCCCAGGCTTCTAACATAGATGTACACGATCTTCCTTCGCCAATTGGTCCTGGTAAATGATAAACAATATTATGGGATCTTGTGCGGACACGTTGCGTTGGCGCAAGAACTTGCCACTGAGTAGATCCATCTTTTCCAATAAACTTTCCTCGCATCCGGTACTTCAATGGCACATCTTCTAAATATTCTTCATCTATTGGACGCAGTTCTTCATATTCTTCAACTTCTGAATCTGAAGGTAGACGGTCAAAAACATTTTCTGAATTTGAGGGCGCGTTTGAACTATCAGCTTGTTGTTCAGTTTCACTTTCGTGTTCACTATTCACCTCAAACCTCTTTCTGACACATTTTCTTCTCCGCTGTCTTTTTCTTGAAGCAGCTGTTATATTGTACTGTCACTCAGAGGAATACTCATTGTATTACAGCTCTAAAACAAAAAACATAGTCGTAAACATATCGAAAAATAATGGAACAAGGATCGTCGCTACCGGGTATTTTTCGCCCATACTCACTTTACACGTCCGTCGTTAACAAGCGCCGTGCGCGAACTGACCGCCGCGCGGGGTAGAAGTGTGTCGTTCCGGCCGGAGCGAATCAAATGAGTCCGAGTCCGAAGGCGTTTGAATCGATCCGAGTCCGCAAAATAAAATGGATCGAGTCCGGACTCACTCTCACCTCTCGCTCTCAACTCTCACCTCTCGCTCTCGCCTCTCGCTCGAAACTCGCACCTCGAACCGAACTGTGTTTGGATTGTTGATCTGCACTGGTTGACGAAAATATTTTTCAAAAAGAAAGTTTAGTAAGTCTTAGTCAAAAGATAGCAACAAGCATTGCTTTTTCTTTTTGTTGGTCTGCATAGGGCAAATTTGCGGAATCTCAGATGATGTTCATAAGCAGTAATATGAATTTTGTGTAGGTTAGGTTTTTTGTTGAGTAAATGGACCTTTTGTATCATCATAAAAAAATTAAAGGACGTAATAAAAAGTTTCAATGGTGGTGGTTCCACTTCCAACGTACGATGTTTTAATATTCCTTAATTAAATTTGTAGATTATATATATTGTAATTGTCCGAGTAAGCTGCAGGTTGCGGTGTTAGTGATAAAACTATTTAATCCACTTGAAGCAAATTGGGAATGTGAAAAAGCTTGAAAGGTGGGTACCTCACGAATTGAGTGAAGCAAATAAACAAATTATTAAATAAACCTACTTATTTGATTTTTTTAAAATTGGTAATTTTTTAAAACTTTTGAAAATAAGATTTTTTTTTGAAAATTTGCCTTTTTTGGGTAATTCGAATTTTTTAGAAAATTTGATTTTATTTTGAAAATTTTGACTTTTTTGAAAATTTTGACTTTTTTGAAAATTTTGATTTTTTTGAAAATTTTGTTTTTTTTTTAAATAGATTTTTTTTTTAAATTTGACTTTTTTTTAATCTTGCAAATTTTGTATTTTTAAGTATCCTTCCTGTAGTTAATAATAATATGTGTAACTTATTCTTTACCTTTCGAAAATCGCGAGTTGCGAAGTAGGTATAAGGCTAGCTTTAGACTTGTAAGTTTTTTCGTAAATTTACGACTTCTAGCCAATGGGCATATTGCATTTTGAAAATCCAATATGCCCATTGGCTAGAAGTCGTAAATTTACGAAAAAGCTTACAAGTCTAGCTAGCCTTACAGATAACAGGATACACAAAATTATTATTTCGTGACACACATTCTGACGTTCCACCGGGTTCTGCGAATCCAGCTGATTCAAATTCAAGTCCACAGGACTCGAACCTCAATCGAATCAAGATGAGTCCGGCGGAACGGTTTCTAGTTTGAGTCCGCCGGACTCATTTCAAACGTTCCGACTCAAACCGTTCCGCCGGACTCATTTCAAACGTTCCGACTCAAACCGTTCCGCCGGACTCGCTTGATTCGTTTTGTAGTATGAGTCCGGCGGAGCGGTTTGGTCGCCTTGATTCGAAGGAGTCGGAGCGAATCCAATGAATCGAGTCCTTTAGAATGAGTCCGGACTCTGATTCGAGTCCGAAAAATGAGCGGAACGACACACTTCTAGCGCGGGGTGAGGGCGTGTGAACTATCGGCTTAAAGGTACTTAGAATCTTGGGTTGCCAGAACGCATAGAAAAAAAAATACAACCAATTTTTTGTACTCTGTGGTATTTTTTACCCGGTAGCGAGTATCGCCGGGTTAAAAAGAATGATTTCTTCAAAGAGGAATTAGATAATTTTTATTTTTATTTAATTTTTTATTTAAAAACCTTAATATTTCGAAATATAATTGTCATACTTTAAATGATGGTAATCAAAATTTAGCTATACGGATCGATAAAAATTATAAAACAGATTTCGAATTTCGAAAAGGACTGTCTTAAAGAAATTACTCTGTCAGTTTTCCAACCGGTAACAACAGATGACATAAAAAACATTATTAGTGAATTAAAAGGTGGATATTCACGAGGGTTTGATGGAATCACAAAGAAGACAAAAGTAAAATTAAATAACTCACTAAGTGTGGATCAAACTTTAAAATTTGGAATTTCCAAGGGACTGTTATTGGACAAATTTTATTTATAATTTACGTTAACCACATGTTTTTAAATTATCACTTAATGGTAAACTTATTTCATTTGCTGACGAGACTGCAATAATTATAGAAAAAATACAAGCAACAAAATTACCAATGCAGCCAATCATGACATGAAAGTTATAAAAAATTGGTTCGATAAGAAACTTTTTTATATTTTCTACAATATATGAAACATTTTAAATAAGAAAACCATCGAAATTGTCTAATATGCATTAATTCAGTGCATATTGCAAAATGGGATTATAGGGTGGGGAGGGGCTTTTAAGACTTCCTTACAGCCCATAATTACTTCAAAGAATAATTATAAAAAACATCCTTAGGAAACCATACGCTATCCCTACTTTAGAGTTATTTCGGGAATTTAATGTAACATCTATCACAGAATTGTATAAGAAAATCGCCTTATATCAAATTTATAAAGAATACTTTATACATAAAATTCACCCCTCAGATAGCATAAGCAATAGATTCAAAACTAATGGCTTAATTGGATGGCCCTATGCATAGAACGACCACGGCTCAACACCACTATATGTATTTAGGTGTGAGATGGTACAATTGTCAATACAATTACAATACAATTATTTATTGTCCAAAAATAAAATTAGTGCTTATTATGCTCGGGAATATTTCCAAACCAGTTAAAGCTAGGAAAAATTATACCAATTTTTAAAGAAGACTGCAAGAAGTGTATTTCTAACTATCGTCCAATATCGATTTTATCGGTATTTTCAAAGGTGTTCGAGTCAATTATCAAAGATAGACTGATAAAATACATCTCTAGCAACGATATCCTAACACCACAGCAATATGGCTTTCGGAAAAACTCCAATACCCAATGTGCCACCTTCGATTTCATTTCTAACATTCAGCAGTACATAGACCAGGGCGAATATGTGGCAGCTATATTTATAGATCTGAAAAAAGCCTTTGATACGGTTGATCAAGAAATACTTCTACAAAAAATAGAACATTTGGGAATAGTAGGGAAATCTTTAAATTTGCTCCGAAGTTACCTAGCTGATAGATTTTGCCTTGTCGATAACGGAGGGAACCTAAGCGACTTTGGAAAAATCACATGTGGAGTGCCACAGGGCTCGATTCTTGGACCTCTACTTTTCTTACTATACATCAATGATATAACTAAATGTGGCATCTCGGGAAAACTTCAACTTTACGCTGATGATACTGTGATTTACTACCATTGTAAAAATCTGAAGGAACTTGAAGCTTTAATGAATAAAGATCTCGCAAAGCTGGCTAAATGGCTTCGATTAAACAAATTAAGCCTCAATGTTAAAAAAACCCATTACCTTACTTTCGGAAAAAAAGATAACATGGGTATGAATATCATTCTTGGAAATGAAAAGCTACAACAACAGAAATCTACCTACTAACTAACGTACACGCAAATCAATCGCTCCGAACAAAACAATTAAAATATAAAGTTTAAAACGCTTATAAAACAAAGTAAAAGTTTTATCCGTGTTTACCACAGAAGATTATAGTGTCACATCTAATTAACGAAGAAATATTCTTCAATTAAGTGATTAAAAAAGAACAAATATTGAAGTGAGGTGACAGATCAACGTCATTTTACAGTGAATTTGTCATATCATCTGTCAGTTTAATTTGACATTCAATCTGTTGGTGATATATAATTAATTATCAAAGTGTTCATAATTATTGGTCCCGTGATAGTGTTTAAAAATAATAATATTACAAAAGTGAACTGATAATATTGAAAAGAACAGTAAATTATTTAATTTACAGGTGCTCGGTTATATTATAAGCCGTTAAAACCACAATTCCCCGAAAGCCTTGGGTGGTTCAGTGGTATAAAGCGTCACCTGAATTTGGTGCAGACATTTGATGATCCTAGGATCGAATCTTACCAAATCCAGAATAATAAAATAAAAGCGATTTTATTTTTATTTTATAATTTATAAAGTTCAACCAATTTAAAGTTCAATTATTATCGTAGTGTCGTTATAAGGCGGGAAGTAAATATATTATTCAAGATGCACTGCAGAGTATGTCCAGAAGCCGTCCTTTCAGACGATTCAATATTTGTGTGTGCGACGTGTAAAGGCACCTATCATTTAGCCTGTGGAGGCATAAATGAGAATACATACCGTCGATTTACTCAAGAAAGGCGTGCCCAACAGAAGTGCAAGCAGTGCAAAAAGGATACTCTTTCAGCCGCCTCAAGTGCTACTATTTTAACGGAGACCACCAGTGATACCGCAACATTGGAACCATCAAAAAAAGTGACCAACAAAGCTTCAACGCCCACCTCCGAACCATCAACTAATCTAGAAGAACTGCAAGAGTTAGTCATTTATAAAACGACTAATTTGGAAAAAAAAAACAAAATGATATTTTGGACCAAAATAATAAAATTCTAGAAAATATCCAATTCATGAGTGCGCAGTATGAGGACTTTCTTACCAGAATTCGTAACATGGAGCAACGGAATGATGAGCTCACGAAGAAGAACGCCGTTTTGGAAGCCAGAATTACGGTTCTGGAGAATGGTCTAGAATTTCAGGAGCGTGCCCTCAAAGCAAATAATGCCGAAATAAGAGGCATTCCTGAAATCAACGGGGAGAATTTACAAGACGTTATGTTCAACATCTGCCAGACTACAAAATCCTCGATTCAAACTAAAGATATCGACTCTATCTATCGGTCAGCTAAAAAAAATAATAAACAGAATCATCCGAGAGAAATAATTATCAAATTAAAGACGAATCTAGCTAGAGATCAGCTGCTAGCGGATGTGAAAAATTACAATAAAAATCAACAAAATACCGAAGACAAACACACATTGAACTTTGGAATTGCCGGTCCTCGCTCGCCTATCTACGTTTCCGAACAACTGACCTTTCGATCAAAGCAGTTCTGGTTTAAGACACGCCAATATGCCAAGGAATGTATGTTTCGATTGGGTTAAAGGAGGGAACATATATATTAGAAAAGAAGCGGGAACAAATGCTATTCTCATTTCCGATGAATCAAAATTGTCAGCACTGTGATAAAATTGTACCAATTTCGCTCTCGATGTATATTTCGTCTCGCTTGTTTACTATTATATTTAGTCGTTGTTCCCGCTTCATCAAGTCTATTGCTTTCCACTACTTGCTAGGAACTTGTATTATCACCAGCTTCATAGTAATTTTAGGTGTCAATAAAACTAAATTAGAAATTGTATTAAAACTTATATTATGCGTAAGTTTATCACAGCACCACATTAATCTAAAATATAATAACTATGTTACGCAATACTACATTTATTTAAAATATACTAACTTTGTTTTGTTTACCCTATGATAATTATAATGATTCCGATATAAATTATAACACAAATGTTATTTATGATCTAAATAATCTAAACAAATACAATTGGGGCTCATATAGTCTAAAAATCATACATCAGAATATCAGAAGCATTTCAAAAATCGATGATTTTTTATTAATACTTGATCAATTTAATTACTCATTCTTGGATGTTATAATTTTGTCGGAATGTTGGATAAATAAAGAATACACCTCCAAATTTATACACAATTACTCTGAATACCACACTAACATAAGTTTAAATAAATCTAGTGGGATCGTTGTTTACATAACAGATGGAATACAACCACAAGTAGATGAAATTTTATTATCACAACCAAACTGTCTGAAAATTGTTTTGAATAACAACTTATGTATCTTTGCAATCTACAGATCACCCGCTTTCCAAAACATCGACACTTTTCTGAGCTCACTTCAAGCAATCATCAATAGTTCAAAAAAAATAAAACGTCAAATCATCATAGGCGATCTCAATATTAATACTATTCCCGAATACCACCGTCAATATAACGATTATTTATGCCTGCTTACTGAAAATGGATTTATTCAGATACTTAACAGCCCTACTCGAGAACAGGGTATGAGTAAATCTTGCCTAGACTATATCAATGTTAAAAATGTTAACCTAATCGACTCATTTGTTTTTCACACTACAATTTCAGACCACTACACCACAGCTCTCTGTCTTAAAAACAAACCTCCCACTGATACCAAAATTAAATATGTCCCTCGAACAAATTACAATAACTTACTCGAAGACTTGCGATCAGAAAACTGGCAAAACGTTCTAGACCAAATTGATACTGACTCAGCAATGAATGAATTTATCACAAAATTACATTCATATATATCTTAATACACTAGTAACATACACATAACAAATAATCAAGTAAAACTCACACCTTGGATCTCCCCTGGCCTTGTCAATAATCTATTCACAGAAGGAATCAATTACACGAAAAGGCGAAAAGATGTCCTGAAAATATTTTAGTACAAGCTCATTATAAAAAGTATAGGAATTTATGTAAACATTTAATTAAATCGACTAAAGAAAATTATTATAAAAAAATTATTTACGAAAATAACTGTACGCCAAAACGTCTGTGGGAAGCTTTTCGTAATATATCTAAAACAAAAATTTATAAATCTACCGAAATTAAATCGTTGTACATTATTATAAACTGTTCAGACCCAAAAATTATGGCAAATTTTGCCAATAATTATTTCACTTCAGTGGGAGTCACTCTTGCGAAAAAAATTCTTGATAAACTTAATACTACTGAAATTGATCTCGCTAAGTTTACTACCTCTAATTTCGGTTATAAAATAGACAATATACAAACAACGGCAAACGAAGTCATGAAAATAATTGACGATCTTAAGTCATCAAATGCTTGTGGTCCTGATAAAGTCTCATCAAATCTGTTAAAACTTATTAAATCCTCAATCGCAATACCGATCGCGTTCATTTCGAATTTAAGCTTTACATCAGGAATATTCCCCAATCATTTAAAACATTCAGTAGTTATATTGCTTCACAAAAATGTTGACGAATGGCATGTACCGGCCAGTTTCTTTGCTAAATTCGGTCTCGAAAATTATTGAGAAAATTGTAAAAAATCGCCTTAGCACATATCTGGAAGATAATAACATTCTTTCTAATAGACAATACGGCTTCCGACCAGGTTTAAGCACAGAAAATGCTATCGCTAACATGACAAAAATCTTCTCTAATAATATCGATGGAGGAATTAAATGCACTGCACTATTCCTGGATCTAGCCAAAGCGTTCGACACTATATCACATAAAATTCTTTTGAAAAAACTACAGTGCGTTGGAATACAGGGTCAACTATTAAAGTGGATGGTTAGTTATTTAGAAAACAGAAGCCAAAGAGTGAACATTAATGATATATATGCCTCTATTAATGATTAATGATACTCTAAGCGATTCAGCAAATATTAAATTTGATGTACCTCAGGGAAGTACTCTAGGGCCAATTTTGTTTAATATATATATTAATGAGCTATGTAACAGTTCCCTTGCCGACCACATTATTACCTTTGCAGACGATACGGTCTTGTTATTTGAAGGTAAAAACTGGAATGAAGTTCACAGTAAAGCTGAAGCTGGTATAAAAAGTGTTAAACAATGGCTAGATAATAATCTACTCACACTCAACACGGAGAAAACAAAATTCATCCGCTTCAGTGCAACTCAAGCAGGACAACCGAAAGAAACACAAAACATTATTATACACCACTGCAATAACCTAACTACTTGTAATTGTAACACCCTAGAATGCGTAGATAGTATAAAATATCTAGGAATTATGATAGACAAATTTCTGAGATTGGACCTACATATAGACTCAATTTCCACAAAAGTCAGAAAACTTACTCTACTTTTCCTGGGCATTAGAAATATTCTCTGCATAAAAGATCTGAAATGTTTATATTATGCTCTGTGTAACTCATTACTTGAATATGCATCTTTGGGATGGGGCGGATGTACCAAAACAATACTGGATCCCTTAGCAAAAGCACAGAAATCACTACTAAGGGTCATCCTAAAAAAACAATTTAGGTACCCCAGTGATGTATTATTCGAAGAGATACGAGTTCTTGATGTAAGGCAACTATACATAAAAAAAATTATATTACACACTCAAAAACAACGTCACCACTACCCTTCCATTGATCATTATCACGACACTAGACATTCAAGGAGGAATCCAGTTGTTCCACCTACTACTATGACATCCTTTGCCCAAAGACAATTCTATTACCTTGGTCCAAAATTATTCAACCTCTTACCCGATTTATAGAAATCGAAAAGCATAAGCATTCTGCGTAAATTAGTAAATGATTGGCTAATGTTCAAGTTAATGAACAGATAAACAAAAATGTTCTGTACTCACATTTATTCATTGTTATTGGCAGTTAAATAAAAAATTCCTACCATGTATCTTTTTGATACAATGCGATTGATAATTAGTTGCGCGTGAGGTTTGAAATTTGAATACCCTTAAATGTGTACCCTTCACCCCCTTTGCCCCTCGTCCCCTTTCCTTGATCCGAGCCGAAGACAAGGAGTATTGTTATCATAGCATCTTACCGCGAACGTTCGTGTCATCTTGAAAACCCGCATATGTTGAACTCGGCTGTGACTGTTTTTTTGGAGCATCACAATCGTCCAGTGAAACGTTTTTACCCGCCGCAGTGAATGTCACTGTTTTGTTTTGTGTTAAGTGAGCGAATGTTAAAAGGGAATTGCCCTTAATTGTATGCAAGCTGATCAGTGTAAAGAACCAGCGGCTTATGGAGGACGAGACCAGGGTAAGTCTTTGGCCTTTCCCAATCATTTCCTCTTGCAAACACTAAGGCAAACTAAATTCGTTTTTTTTGTTGTTTGTTTTTGGGGTGTTATGCCGTGTTGCGCTAACTCCTTCTTTAGCCGATCTATCTTCGGATCTACCGGATCTGCCCTGATGATGGACACTGCAACGCTGTCCGAAACGTCGGCTAAAGAAGGAGTTAGCGCAACACGGCATAACACCCCAAAAACAAACAACAAAAATGCTTTTGGCCGTGAGAATCTAAAAACTTACCTAAATTCGTTTTTGTTTGTCTTAGTCTTTATCGCAACCGCAACCCCCGCACAATTGTGAACGAAAGATTTGCACACCACCAATAATGTTTATACAATATGTTTTCATGTACCTTGTTTACATTTTTCTTGATTATGTAAATTAATACACAGCATAGTAACAGCGAACAAATTAAGAAGCCCACCTAATATTTTTCTTAAATTGTAACTATAAATTGAACTAATCCAATATGTTATCATGTACCCTGATACAGTGTTCCTTAATTATGCATATTATTACATGTACCTTGATAACATTTATCAGGTGTTTTCATTAAAAAAAAAAAACTAATATTCGGGTGTACAAATATGTCTGAAAAAGTTTTTATTTTGATTACTTTGAAAAATATATATGTATATAGACTATATAAATTACTATTAATGTAAAGTATGGAAATATAATTCATAACAGCAGCGTGTACAAATGTTAACTAAACCAGCCAATTTGGCTGTCCTAAAACGGAAAATTTCCTAGTTGGACAGCCAAAGCTTCCTTAAGATGTATGTAATTATTTGTATCTAATAAAAAAATAAATAAATAAAAATAAATTTTAAATACATCTTTTTGGTGCAAACACAACCTTTTTTAAAAAAATTGTTCGGCTTAAGTTTAAAATACACATTTTAATACACAAATATATTTTAAGGATTATCACCACCTCACTTTTTTTCGTCACATTCAAAAATTATTACAAAAGGTCGGAAACTTCGATTACAAAGAGGTGTACGTTTTGATTATTTTGTGGTAAACTTCTATATTTGAATATAAAGCTTGTTTTTTTTCTTCTTTCTAATCCCGTTTATTACTAACAATGCTGGTAAGGGAGATCTGTAGAGAGATCGTGTAGTGGAAAACATAGGTAAAAGAGAATTAAGTTTGTGGGAAAGAAATAAAAATTATAGCGAAAAATGTGGATGACAGTTTCTTTATTTGAAGGAGTCCAAATTTCAAATTATTCGCTGGCGACTGTCTGTTTTAAAAAATTAACTTAGATCTATTTAATAGTTGTTACAAATAAATTACTTATTTCTAAATATAAACAAACGTCAATATATCAGTTTAACTAAAATAAATTCAATATTCAATGAATATAATACAAGTTGATATAATTTTAAAAAAGAATCAACGATTCTTAGACAGAAAAGGTAACAGTATTTTAAACCGTTATTCAGAAAACCATTTTATTCTTTTCTAGACCACATTTTGCATCTTCACAAAATGAATAAATAAAAAATAATACAAAAATAAAATAATTGTTAGACGTTAGGATAAAAAAGTAAAAACATTAATTTATTAATATTCGTATGAAAAACTAAAAACACACAAAGGTATCTACAAAAAAATATTCATAGCATTAATAAATAAATTGATATCTTTAATAACTCAATTAAACACTTAAAAAAGTCGTTTTTTTTAATTTTTTACAATGGTTGAAAAAAATGTGACCTTACCGGGGTACCCCGTTCTGAGGTCACAATTAACCACATTAAGCTGATTACGTGATGAAGCCCTGTAAAGGTGTTTTAAAGACAATCGAAAAACGTTTCCCACCCGTCGACTTTTCTGGTTGAGTGGGTCGTCTTGAACTTTTATCACATCACATCCACGTCTCATCCCCCGACAAGATATAGTCCAGAAAAGCTTCGCCCTTCTGTGCAAAATGATCCAGAATTTCACGCGGATCTTATACGGACGTGAGGTGGCGGGAGCGCACGACGACATCTCTATCGGAAGAATTTACTGTGACTGAAAACAATGGCCGTCAAACATGCAGGACCGAACACATTTACTGTTAAACACCAGGTGCGCCAACTTCGAAACTTGGATGATCTTCGAAATAAAATAAAATATATCGCGAATGGTAGAAAAAATCGGGGACGCCCTACTATATTGCGTCTATCAGGTGAACCAGATACTAGAGTATGTTGAGAAAAACAGCAGAATACGGTTTGCCGGTTTATTCTCGAACGAGTGTAACTTATATAAATTTTATTGGAACAATCTTAAATCGATCTTAATAAATTGAAAAACTGGCTTATTAAAAATATCCTATCAGATATCCTAATATAGGTTAATATCTAAAAAAACGGTAAAATAATCTTAAGGTCTCTAAAAAAAATTACGTCGTTACATAAACAATTACAAACAAAAGAAAGAAACCTACATATTCCAGATGTGAAATATTACTGGGCCTACAAAGTGACAAACACTTCACCTTTAAACAGCACATAGAAAAGCTGAAAGAAAAAAGCATTCAACTAATTGATGTATTTGGTAGAATCTCTTACCTTCTACCAACAGAAGTAAATATGGGCTTATACTTTGGCTAAATACAGTCCCACCCAAATTATCTGACAAATATATATGAAGAAACACACACATTACTTACCTAAACGATTAGCAAATAATACAAAGTAAAATTATTAATAAAACTCATCGACTATAACCTAGATGCGCCCACGAAAATACTATCCAAAGAAATCAAATAGTTAAAAATTAGAAAATTGTATGAATATACGAGAAACAAATGACTTTTAAACTACAAAATACAAAATGTACCAGTACACACGAACACAATATTTATAAAAACATCACACCAACACTATATTAGACAATATAGTAAATTGTACACAAATACCTTAACGACTGAAAGTGGTAAGAGAAGCATAGGTCATGAGGGTTTTGATATTAACATCCCTATTAGATCATAAATAATTAGTAACATAATAGTGACCAAAAATAAAAATTTTGATAATTTTCTTCACTTTAATTCAGCACGTGTTTCATCACGTTGTAGTTGCTTAAACATTTTTTTTTTATTTGAAATACATACATATTACAGATTTACAGAAGAAAAGCATGTGGTTTTAAAAACTAATCAAAATAAAAGTTTTCCTTTTTAAAGTTACTAACCAATTCAATAGAGAAAAAAAGATTCCCGTACTTGAGTTGGGGAGTAGTGCCATTACAATATACAAAAGGTAAAGAAAATAAAGAAAGTTTTTATTTATAAAGTAAGAAAAAAAAAATTAATATAGCATGAAAACAAAAGTATATACAATGAAATAGACCAATATAGCAGTTACTAAATTCGATACACAGTAAATGTAAATAAATTTAAGAATATGGATGTTGTAAAATAAAAACAATATTATTAAATTTCGATTAATAAGTAGATGGTGAGTACATAAAGTTATTCTTTTCAGTTGGAGTAAAGCAGAGCTGAAAATATTGCAAGAGTAGGTACTTAATAAATTGCGACAATAAGCTGTTGGTTAGTTAGAATTCTGATATAATATTTCAAGAGGATATGTTAGAAAAATAAAAAATATATTTATATACATATTATGTATTTTTTGTTAATTAATGATGAAATGAAATAATTTATTATTACTAAGTATGAAATATTTAAATTTGCATTTGATCAATATGAACATTTAATCAAAAGATACGTAAAAAATCGTTATATAAAATTAAATCTTACAATTATCACTGGCTTGATCAAGTAGTTGTTTTATTTGTGATTTAAAAACTTTATAATTTTGATTTTATGTGGGAGTGCACTAAAAAATTAAACCTTGATAAGTGTAATGGTGTTGAGAAGCACTCCTTTTAAATTATGAGATTTCTAATTTGCCACGTGATCTTGATCGGTTTCTTATTTTTGGAAATGTTACTGTAGTATTCGAATGATCTTTGTGAGAATAACAGGAAAAAAAAAACATGAATTGTTTATTATCGACGGTGAGTCAGCATATGTCTCGTCTAATATATATTTCGATAAAATGAACAGAGATCATGAAAAAACTAAACATAGGACATTTATAATGTTTTTATACCGTAATACTTCCCTTTTGAGGGATGAATAGTTCTGTTCGGCACAAAACAGATCAGGCAAATAACACTTTCGAGAACGTGAATAGTTGCACTCGGAACATTTAAAACATCTTTCTCCACTTTGAGTCAGCATGTGGCTCGTTACAATGGCTTGAAACATTAAAAACGTTTTTCTGGACAGTGAAAACGCGCGTGATTTTTTCTTTCGAATAAATGAAGAGTTGCACTTTGATAAATTAAAATTTAGAGAATCTCCCTTAAGAGAATATGAATTATTGCACAAAGAAAATGAAAAAAGTTTTTCTCCAACGTGAGTCAGCACGTGGCACGTCAAATATTTCTATTTAGTACATGTATAGTTGCACTTATTTGGAACACGAAAAAGTGTTTTCGCCACTGTGAGTCAGCATATGTCTCGTCAATTTTCCCTTTTGAATAAATGAGCTATTGCACAAGGAACATGAAAAAGCTTTTTTTCTAGTGTGAGTCAGTATGTGGCTTATCAAATTTCCCTTTTGCGAAAATGAGTTATTGCACAAAGAACATGAAAAAGGTTTTTCTCCAGTGTGAGTCAGCATGTGTCTCTTTAGGGAGCCTGTTTGAGAACATGAATAGTTGCACTCCAAACATGAAAAAGGTTTTTCTCCGGTGTGAGTCAGTACGTGTTTCGTTAGAGAGCCTTTGTGAGAAAATGAATAGTTGCATTCCAAACATGAAAAAGGTTTTTCTCCAGTGTGAGTCAGCATGTGGCTCGTCAAATATTTCTTATAGAAAGATGAATAGTTGCACTCAGAAAATTTAAAACACTTTTCTTCAGTGTGAGTCAGCATGTGTTTCTTTAGATAGCTTTTTTGAGAACATGAATAGTTGCACTCCAAACATGAAAAAGGTTTTTCTCCGGTGTGAGTCAGTATGTGTTTCGTTAGAGATCCTTTGTGAGAAAATGAATAGTTGCATTCCAAACATGCAAAAGGTTTTTCTCCAGTGTGAGTCAGCATGTGGCTCGTCAAATATTTCTTATAGAAAGATGAATAGTTGCAGTCGGAACATTTAAAACATTTTTCTTCAGTGTGAGTCAGCATGTGTTTCTTAAGATAGCTTTTTTGAGAACACGAATAGTTGCACTCCAAACATGAAAAAGGTTTTTCTCCAGTGTGAGTCAGCATGTGGATAGTCAATTTATCCTTTCGAGAACATGAATAGTTGCACACAGAACATGAAAAAGGTTTTTCTCCAATGTGAGTCAGCACGTGACTCGTCAAAGATCCCTTTTGAGAACATGAATAATTGCACTCCAAACATGAAAAAGGTTTTTCTCCAGTGTGAGTCAGCATGTGTCTCGTCAAAACTCCCTTTCGAGAACATGAATAATTGCACTCGGAACACAAAAAAGGTTTTTCTCCAGTATGAGTCAGCATGTGGCTCGTTAAATTTTTCTTATGGAAAGATGAATAGTTGCACTCGGAACATTTAAAACATTTTTCTTCAGTGTGAGTCAGCATGTGTTTCTTTAGATAGCTTTTTTGAGAACACGAATAGTTGCACTCCAAACATGAAAAAGGTTTTTCTCCAGTGTGAGTCAGCATGTGGCTAGTCAAATTATGCTTTCGAGAACATGAATAGTTGCACAAACAACATGAAAAAGGTTTTTCTCCAATGTGAGTCAGCAAGTGGCTAGTCAAAGATCCCTTTTGAGAACATGAATAATTGCACTCCAAAGATGAAAAAGGTTTTTCTCCAGTGTGAGTCAGCATGTGGCACTCCGTGGTTTCAGTTGATTGTGTCTTCAGATCTGACGATAATTTTGAAAAAAAAGGATTAATAGTAAACTTCATGTGACTTATTACTTTCGTGTCAGAAAAGAACTCATGTAAAAGTAAAAAAATAGGTTCCCACAGGAACAGGTGACTTATTAGTGCCTTGCACTTATTTATACTTTCGAATTGAAACGTCGAGTATTAAATAGATTTACTTTATAAAACAATTTTATCAATAAATAGTGATTGCAATGTAATGTTCAGAATTAAAAATTATTTTTCTAACAAAGAATTTTCATAGATAATGGTTTTTAGCTACAGAAAACATTCATTCACCGGGCATCACATTCATCATCAAATATCTCATCAGCATTTTCAGACGTGTTGCTGCAAGATAAACCATTTCAGAGGCCGCATATAACAGAACTCTCCAATACTGCTCGGTTGTTTTTTTTTCAGGAATTTATGTGAATACGGGAAATCAGTGCGACAAATGTTTATTATTATTTCCCTAAATTTCTGAATTGTAAACAGTTAGTATTTACTACGAAATCACTTCTGCAGCAACCAAATCAAACACACTCGACCATTTAGATTTCACTTTTAAGCTCCATTCGCGTATTTATGTTTTGCGATATTCATGAGCATAACATAAAAGGCATCTTTTGTCACAAATGCAGTCTTCCAGAAAACTTAATTTATTTTCTAACTGCCTTAGAAATGTTGTAGTAATAATAGCTAATTTTACGTTTGGAGCATTTTTTCTTTGACCATAAAATAAATGAAAAAATTGAACCTTCAAAAAATTATTTAAAATCAAGTAATTTTTTTAAACCATAATCTCACAATTATTTGTAGGTAGTTTTATAAGGAGTTCCACATTGGAATTAATATTTTCACATGTATTAGTTTCGGAGACATAATGTCTTAAAACTTCCTTTTGAGATAATTTTTACCAGAAAACATCAGCATTCAGGTGTTTTTGTTTAGATTAACTGGACTACTAAGAATGAAAAAAACATTTTACCTGCTGTCTTGACAATTCTTTCAAAGCGTTCTAAGCACTCCTTTTTAACATCCGGCAGGTCTATATCAATTTCCGTATATGGAAATCCCCCTTCATCTTCTTCTCGGGGTCCAAGCTCCGCCTTGATGGTAACAGACTCTAAATTAAAGCAACCTGAAAGACAATACAACAAAGAATATTAACCGTCAATGTACAAAAAAAACTTGTTTTTAGTTAAAATTAAAAAATGTATATTAAAGTTAAATATTTACGAATAAAGATAACATTGATTGACCACACAGGAGCAAGAATAAGGTGAACAGACCTTAAGCTTAATTAAGGAAATAATAAAGATGCCAGATGTCACTTCAAGGACCGATGTTTCAAGAAGGAAAACATTTACTCTTGGCTACCTTCAGAACACGGTTTTATTATTATAAGTCAACGGAATGATATTTTCTTTCGTAAATATTTAGTTAATAGACACGAATATATGTCAAAAAATATGAGGGTTCATTGTGAACAATACTTGAGCTAAAAGAGTTTTGTAGTTTAGCAGTTATAGCAAAGATTTATTTTAAAGTAAATACGTCCTGTTTGCACGACATTTCGGAACAGACATGGATTTTGAATATCCGAATTTAACATTCTACATTTTATACGTATGCAATGCAACTAACCGTCTGTCTGAGTACTCTCCGCATATTGCAAACATTCCTTCTTTATATCTGGAAAATGGAAATTTATATCTGTATACGGTATTTCATCTCCGCCTTCTTCCTGGGGCCCTGGTTCCGTCTTGATGGAAACAGTCTCTTGATTTGGTAGATCCATGGCACTGCTGTGGTAGCGTTTAGTAATTTGTTCCAGCCAAACAAATATACCTGAAAAAGAACATAGTTGTGACGGAACCCTACTTTTTATCTGCTGTTTGAAAATTTGGTTTGGCTTGTAATATTCTGTAAAAACAATGAAATAGTATTCATAACACATTATTGGAAATTAGAATATAATTACGTGTGTACCTTGACCTTGAAGTTAAAACATTTGAAAACGGTTGAAAAGGTCGTCGTTAATGGTCAGATATATTAATATTTAAATTGGAATTACCGTTCCGCTTTGGGTACCGATTGGCGTAAGTTAAACTAGATAGTTTTAGACATTTGAGCATGACATGTTGACTATACCCAAGTTTAAGTGCGTAACTAATTGACAGCTCCGTATTTAATATCAATTAAGTGACAAAAAAGTAACCTTGTAACATATTAAGAGTTAAAAACAAATAAACAGTGATACGCAAGTCAAACTGGCAGTGTTTGCGACAGTGGCAGTGTAATCTTCAGCCATCGATCGTGATTTTAAATACTAAATTTGAAGTATGAAAATATTGTTGTCATTGTAACGTCAAATAAAAACCATAGACAATATTTACTCATTCGCCATCGACTTGTATTTTCTGTGGCTATCAAAGGCGTTTGACACGGTGGATCATAACGTATTGATCGAAAAACTGAAGCATTTGGGTATTGTTGGTACACCTCTGGAGCTTTTCCGATCTTACTTATCAAATCGCTTTTCGGCAGTAGAATTTGGAGGAGAAATGAGTGAATAAGGTAAAATAACATGTGGAGTACCACAGGGATCAATTCTTGGACCGTTGCTATTCCTAATCTACGTGAATGACATAACAAAGTGGGGTATTAAAGGAACTATACAACTTTATGCTGACGATACGGTAATTTTTTACAATAAACTGAACCTAGCGGAGCTTGAAACGGAGATGAATGCTGATATTTCCCATCTCACAAACTGGTTAAGAATAAACAAACTAACTCTTAACGTAAAAAAAACCCATTATATACTTTTCGGTAACAAGAAAAATTTCAGCGTCGATATTTAAATTGGAGACAACTGCCTAGAAAAGAAAATGAACACAAAATATTGGGGTCTGATAGTAGATTCCCAACTCTCGTGGGATCTCCATATAAATCATATAAAAGAGAAAATTACCCCTATAACTGGTGTACTATATAGGCTTCAGGGATTACTACCCATTCCTTTACTTACTTCAGTATACTATGCCATGGTACATTCACGCCTTTCCTATCTCTGCTGTATCTGGGGTTTTGAAAAAAAAGAACTTGATAGGTGACCTGCAGGTGGTTAAAAACCGAGCTCTCAGAAATGTTTTTGAATTTCCATGGGACACTCATGTTAGGGACATCTATTCAGTTTCTGGTATCCTTCCTATTACAATCCTTCCTAAATATGAAATCACAAGCATCATCCTACAAATTACCCAAAAATCAACTCACACCAACATCAAGCCACTTTACAATCAAGACATCCACAACCACAATACTCGAAATAACAATAAAATCCGCATTCCTCAAACACACACTACAAAATATGGGTTAAAATCACTGAACTATATTGCCTATACACTATATAATTCGCTTCCAGATATGTACAAACACATCCACCATGATAAAAAATTGCAAAGCAATGCTTTAAAAGAATATTTTTTAACTACATTTAAAAATGAAAATATGTAACTGTGTTGTCATTTCTTGTTGTATCTTATCCATGTTTTTTTTTCTTTCTGTATTTGTTTTCTATTGTTCTTTGTTCTACTTAACGTGTCATTATTTTAATTTTAAATTTTTATGCTGTATTGAATGTGAAACTTATATTTGATATCAAAATACCGTTGTAAAATTGTACCTACTACCTCTTACATGTGAATTGTAAGTTCCTCCTGTCCTAAAATGAGTTCTGTATCTAGCAAGAAATAAACACAATAAAAAAAAATTAAATTGAAAAACGGCTAACTTTACACAAAGAGGCCCAACTCACAAAAATGACCAGATCTGCTCAAGTGATGGATATCTTAACAGAATTGAAACAAGAGTTCCAAGAGCTTCGTAAAGACATCACTGACTTTAAGGTCACAATCGATTACTGCGCCAACAAAATTGACGGCTTCTCTAAGCATATCCAAGAAATGGACAAAAAAATGAAAAAAGTTGAGAAAAATTAAAACGACATTTCTGTTATCAAGAGTGCACTAAAAGAAGTTCAACGAAAATTGAACGGTATGGAACACTCAAACAAATCGTGTAACATCGAAATTCGAGGAATTCCAGAAAAAAACAACGAAAATCTTATGGAAATCATTAACGAAATAGGTTCAACCGTCTAACTCGACCTCGCTAATCTTGAAATTAACAATTTCTACCGAATTCAACGGAACCTGAAAATTTCTGACGATGTGCCTCCCTATCAACCTGTGCGCCCAGTAATAGTCAAATTTAACAATCAGCTGAAAAGAGACAACTTCCTTGCGACCGTAAAAATATTTAACATTAAACAAAAGCTGAAAAAAGACAAAATAAATACAACCCACTTGAAGAGGTTCACGACACAAACATGGAGCCCATCTTCATAAGCGAGCACCTCACTACACACGAAAAAAATATACTAAGACTAACAAAAAGATTCGCAAGAGGTCAAAACTACGCTTTTGCATGATCAAGAAACGGACGATGCTTCCTCAGGAAGACATCTACATTTAAGATTATAGTGATCTCCCACGAGGATCAACTATCGCCTGAATCATTGATTAAACAGTCCGATATACACTCAGACCAACATATTGCTGGAAGAATAAATTGATTGGTAACTTACCAATACGACAATATTCATAA
The DNA here is from genome assembly GCA_026573805.1 of Hesperophylax magnus. Taxonomy (NCBI): domain Eukaryota; kingdom Metazoa; phylum Arthropoda; class Insecta; order Trichoptera; family Limnephilidae; genus Hesperophylax; species Hesperophylax magnus. The sequence goes on along the minus strand of JAIUSX010000179.1, from coordinate 3,392,293 downwards.
CCACTATACATTCTACAATGATTAACTGCATGTATATGAATATTAGAGGAATGAGGACAAAAATTGATGAATTATACGAAAACATCCTTATCAACGACTACGACCTAGTAAGCCTAACAGAAACATGGTTAAAGGTATCTATCTGTGACCAGAAATTAGTAGATAATCGGTATGAAGTATTTCGGAGGGATAGAGTTCACAAGACAAAAAAATATGGAGGAGGAGTCATGGTTGCTGTATCAAGAAAACTAGAGGCAAAGAGGATGGCGCATTGGGAATGTCAAGCGGAGGACTTGTGGATCCAACTCAATATAAACCAAAATAACAGGAGTATCAAACTGAATGTTTGCACAGTATATCTACCGCCAACTGAAGAAGAATCTATTGTAAGCTCATTTTTAAACAATCTTAGGAATGTGTACCTAACAACACCAAACCAACACATCTTAATATTTGGCGATTTCAATAAGTCTAACATTCATTGGATTACCGATGAAACAAACAATTTATTACCTTTCACCACAAACACAAATACAATCACCTCTGACATCATCGATAAACTATCATTCTGTAATCTTAAACAATTTAACGGAATAGTGAATCACCAATCCAAAATATTGGATCTCATTTTATCAGATAAAGAAGACATATCAGTAATACGTTCTTCATCTCCACTAAGCAAAGAAGATCCATACCACTCTGCTCTAGAAATAAATGTTCTTTTTAATTTTCTACCACTTTCATTCAGCTTGATTAGAACCAAAACAAAAAATCTGATTAGAGTTTGTTATCATAAGCATTTAGACTTAATCAAACAAAATTTAAAAGCTAACCCGAATGATTTTTGGAAATTCGCAAAAAGCAAATATAAAAACACAACCGATATTCCAAAAGAGATGTACCTAAATGATATAAAAACTACCCAAGGTCAAGTTATCTGCGGGCTTTTTTCTAAGCACTTTCAATCTGTTTATAAACCTCACAATGCAAACTATTCACCACAAATATCTGAAGATTTCTGTAACGAAAGCCTTGGTATGATCACTGTTTCGCCCTTAACGATATTAGTCAAGTGTAAGAATTTGAGAACCAATAAGGGATCAGGTCCGGATGGTATCCCGCCAATATTTTTGAAAATGTGCAGAGATGTTCTTGCCAGACCACTTAGCCTTCTTTATAACAAATCATTACAAGAAGGTGTTTTTCCAGTCAAATGGAAAACGGCTTTTTTAACACCTATATTTAAAAAAAAAGAAAGGTTGTAAAAGCCTTGGTATGATCACTGTTTCGCCCTTAACGATATTAGTCAAGTGTAAGAATTTGAGAACCAATAAGGGATCAGGTCCGGATGGTATCCCGCCAATATTTTTGAAAATGTGCAGAGATGTTCTTGCCAGACCACTTAGCCTTCTTTATAACAAATCATTACAAGAAGGTGTTTTTCCAGTCAAATGGAAAACGGCTTTTTTAACACCTATATTTAAAAAAAAAGAAAGGTTGTAAGAGTGATATAAAAAAGTTATAGACCTATCTCTAAACTTGACTGCATAGGAAAGTTGTTTGAGTCAATAATATATGACTGTCTATTAGCTCATGTAAGTAAATATACTATCATTGAGCAACACGGGTTTTTCTCTCGGCGTTCCACAACAACTAACCTTCTCGAATACTCCCAGTACATCCGCGATAGCATCGAAAAACGTTTACAAGTAGATGCCATCTACACGGATTTTTGCAAAGCATTTGACCAGTTAAATCAATCATTACTCATCAAGAAGCTGGAAAAGTTTGGCATAAATGGAAATACTCTGAAATGGTTCGAAAGTTACATTACAGAAAGAAAACTGCAAGTGGTTGTAGGAGGGTATTCCGCGGATCTTTTTACTGTAACGTCAAGAAGTCCGCAGGGCTCGCATATTGGACCTTTGCTGTTTTTAATCTTTATCAACGACATAATTTTAAGAATAAAAACATCAAAATATCTCCTGTTTGCCGATGACCTTAAGTTGTACAAAAAAATTACATCATTAGAAGATTGCACCGATTTGCAAAAAGACTTATCATCACTTCATGAATGGTGCAAACTAAATGATTTATATTTTAATGAAAACAAATGTGCCGTAATTTCATTCACAAAGAACATTAATAAATTCTCAAACACATATCACATTAACAATATCCCTTTACTAAACACAACTTCAATCAAAGACTTAGGCGTGACATTTGACTCGTCACTTAGCTTCAGTAAACATGTAGATACAATTTCAAAAAGTGCATCACAAGTATAAGGATTAACGCTAAGAATCACAAATTGTTTTAAAAGTACAGAATTAACCTTAACATTATATAAATCAATTGTGCGAAGTATTCTCGAATACGCATCAACAATTTGGTCTCAGATTCATAATTATAGGATTGAATCCATACAAAGGAAACTAAACCGTGTATTTGCTTATCGTGAAGGTTTATCTGGTCAATTTGGAACATATAATGACCGAATTTTGCACTATAAACTACGCTCACTGACGGTCAGACCTAAACTTTCTGACGTACTGCTTCTACAAAAAATTAAACATGCATCAGTTGATACACCAAACATTTTATCCCAAATTAACATCAATACACCATCAAAAAAATCAACAAGGAGGATAAAAGACATTTTCTATATTAAAGCGTACCACAAATACAGGATATTTTTCCCCTGTTCCGCAAACATTAAGAAATTATAACATTATACATGGCTCTAATAATGAAATAGACATTTTTTAATGACCAATTTAAACACTTCAAAAAAAAACGTATTACCTTTAATCATATTAAGCTGATATTGAGATGAAGCCCTTTATTTAAAGAGAAGCAACATTGTACCTTCCTAATCAGTGTCTCACCAGTACAGGTGTGACAATAACAAATCGTTTATGAACATATTTGTTTTTACCTTTGTACCGTGATTTATTGGTGTGAAATTTCTGAAAAGTGTGTAAACATATATCTCAAATGTTGGACAATATTCAATAAGGGAATCAGAAATTAAAGAATTGTGTGAATGCTAAGAACAAAATTTATTGAGGTTATTTATCAAAATACTTAATCATCTATTAAAATTACATTATCATTAAGTTAAATAGCAAGAGACTCTACGTTTATTATTAAAATCAGGGCATGTTCAGATCGTTAAACTAAATCTGACTAGTGATGCGAAGTTACAATTCTAATATGCTATTCTGTGGTTACTAAAAATTAAAAGGATAAAGTCTCACATCTCAAATATTAATCTTGCTTTGATTACATAGGGCGCCAGCTCTTCCCAATCATCTTGTGAAGAACAAATTTATAAATTAAAGTAAACCATGTTGTGAAATCTAATTAGCATGATGAGAATCGCTCACGTGTTTAATGGCGCAAAACCTCTTTGGAATCCGTTCCGTGACGCACGTCCTGACCGTTGTCCCATCTCCCTAGAACTGGTTTGCAATCTCTGATGTCTATGATTATGTACCCGGCCGTCGCTGTGTTCACAATTGCACGCTTCTTAAGTTAATCAGTTCTTGCAAGCGCTTGACACCGGGGCGAGTAGTTTCAAATCGTTACATTACTCCCTTCCCTCCAAAAAAAATTTCCCTCCAAAGGAAATTTGAGGCCCTCCTGGCGCCTTTACACATTTCAAGACAGGAAGCTTGCTGATCATGCCAATAGGTGATTTGCCCTGGAAGAATTGATTTCAGAATGTACCCTTGAAACCAGGTAATTTATATCCAATATGAAGGTCACGTACAGGGTCCAGGTCTTGAAGGCAGAAGTAGTAGAAAGAAGATTATCAGCTTAGAGGTTTGTTTGGTGACTGTATGAAGTGAAACTCCTCCTCCTAATCTGGCCATGATGAATTTTGAAACTGCTGGGATGAGCATCCAAAGAGTATACAGATGAAAGCCGAAGATCAATGTAGAAGAAGAAAGTTGAAGTTCAATTTTGATAGTCTTCTTGATATTGTCCAGTGCAGATGACAGGTCCATTTTATGTAAAGATGTCCATATGAATTTGAAGTTCTTCCTTCTATGTAGATTGTAATTGTTTTGGCCAAAAGCAGCAATGAATTCCACCGGACAGTATATGTTAAGGTCTTGAATTTGTAGTGATGATTGCGATTTAACATTGATGTTAATTCTTGATGTTGCGAAGACTAAGCTATACTATAAAATGGTTTACTGATGAAAATTAGAAAAAAAATTAAATTAGAACTGATTGTTTAGTTATAAAGTTATAAAATTAAGTTTCAAAACAGCCCACCTAGATGTCACTCCTCTAAAATAGAATGATATTTTAAATATCTTTATAAATAAATTTTATTATAATTTTACTAACAAGTTAATTCAAAGTTTAAAAATTTAAGCTTTAACTGTGAAATAGATATTAAGATTTCTATATGAAGAAGAACATTATTATCCTTCCCATAGATCTGAGTGAAAATAAGTTTTGTCTTTGATATTGATAAAATTTGAGAAATAAATTAGCTTGTGAATAAACTAATTCTGTAATACCCCAATGTAGTATAGTATAAATCAAAATTTAAATTTTCAGTTAAAATGTAATCCGATGATGAACTTAGCAGTAAAATTGAATTATTCTTTTTTTTATTTTGTAAATCTCTAAGAATAAAAAACCAATTAACATTCAATGATTCGATCAAGAACAAGGTATTGATTGAATTATCGAATGCTAGTTCGACTTGTTGAGGTCATTCCGAGCTCAAGAATGACCCCCGCAACCCGAAGAAGGAAGCTTTATTATATTTAAAATAAAATTAAAAGTAAACCGACGTTGGCATATGCCACATGCATTTTTTTGTGTTGAGGATTTCAAATCTCTCTATTTAATTAATTTATATTTATTTTTATTCTAATTTGTAAGGATGAAAAACAACATAAAATGTGAATCCAAAAAAAAAAAAAAAACCCAAATGGATAAAATAAGCACTACCAAAAGAAATTACCTACAAAACCGTTGGCTGGGTTTCATAACTTCCTAAAGTTACTAAATAGATATTCTAAGCATCTGATTGCTATCATGTGATGAAAATAGTAACCCAATGCCAAAGATTCTGAATGAACTCTTCGGTTTGCCTTCTAGTTCAAAGCAACATAATAAATAGTACTAACTATAAATCATTAATACAATTATAAGAAAATTGTAACCAATATCCAGCAGATCCTGCAAGGAATATACATACTCATTTGATAATATAGATTAATGAATGGGATAACCCAAATTATCATTAATCATTTGATAACTATAGGCACGGTATTGTGCCACATGCAATTGAAAATGCAATATTTCTCCAGCTTATAGTATGTAACATCCCCAAAGGGCATTAAAAAAAACTTATTAATAATAGCACAATGAAACAGAACAAGACAAAGAAACAGAACAAGACAACGAAACATAAATTTTGACCGGTCAGTGGTTGAGTGGGCATAGCGCTTGGGTCTCACCCGAGCGTCGCGTGTTCGATTCCTCGGCTGGCTAAGTCCTCCATCACAACACAAGCAACATTTTCGGCTTTCTGTGGTGGTAGTAGGAGATTTTCAAACATTGTTGGGTTATTCGTAACCCGGGAATGTTTGTCTTTCTTTTTAAAAAATTAATTAATAATTAATAATAATAATAAAACCCAACTGTATTTTACTATAAACTATCTTGAAGATACGCCCACCATTCCGGACTAGCAAGCGCATCTTGAAAACAGTTAATTACATAACCATTTCAAAATGAATATGATAAAAGTACATATGAAAATCATCAAAATCCCAAACGGATGTACAATGTACTCACACACATCCAAACTTATTCAAAATTTGATGACATGAATATATAAATTTACAAAATTTAGTACTATGTACATTCATATGCACACATTCAATGCGTAAGGGTAAGGGTAGGTCACCCTTGCACACTGAACAAGTATAAAAAATAGCAAAATACATATGTTAGTAATGCCTGGACACGGACAAACAAAATAACATCATAAACAAATATAATATCTTCACACTCTGAGGAGTCTCTTTCACAACGTTTCCTGTCATGGCTACTCTTTGCCCGGGTCTTGCAAACCCTAGTAAGTACATCAGTTTTATTTCTACAGGACTCTACAAGGGTGATCGACAATGTCAGATCAAATTCTTCTACAATCTCCTTCACCAACCCCAAGCGTCACTTAACGAGAATCTCTGACACGACTACTCCCGGTCAGTGTAGATCTCACCCAGCACAAAACCGTCGCCGAATCTGTAATGATCTCCAGAGTTTGAAGATTCTACTTGAGAGCTAGGTTTAATCCCTTAAGGACAGCATCTAGCTCCGCTATGTTGATGTGCACTACATCAGTGGTCTTCCCTAGCCATGCGGCATCTTCAACAGTTCTCCCCTCAGTTTTCAAGTTTACTCCAAGGGCCAGATTACTCGCATCACAGTAAACTGGCTCCGCCTAATGATTCGGCCACTAGCCAGTCTCCTTGTACAGGATCATCAATTCGCACTCTCACCAGAAGCTCTTCAGCCATTTTTGGGCCCTGTCACCTACGTAATCATCCTACGTCTGGCCTTGACACTCCCTCTTCATGAAGCTGCAGGCTATCCTTAGCCATCCACATACGGGGTAGTGCCCCGTCAGCTTGCCACAGATCGAAAATAATGCCCTTCTATTCAGGTTCGATCCTTCCTGCAGCATGGGAATATCATTGCCTCTTGTGAACATGAGACGCCCGACCTTATAAGACCTCGATACGCAAACCGAGCACGGGAGAAGCTCGGGAAGTTTAGTCACCAGATAATAAGCAAGAAAGGCTTCCAATTTAAAGATTTGCAAGCCCTGTATACGGAAAGGATAAGAAAAGGATTACCACTCCTTTTACGATAACCTTCCGCATCATTAAAATCATTAAAAATGCATCTAAATAAATTGCCTCGACATACACATACATCGCTGTGTTTTATTTTGTGAATGTAAAATTCCTATCTCCCAAATCTTCTGCTAGGTTGTTCATAAAACTGATCGCAGAAAAGTATGTTTCTTTTGTAAAATACGTATTTCCATTCTCGGTTTTTATGTAAACTTCCTAACGCGATTTGAAATAGAAAGCCTTAACTTACAAAAGTTTGGCGATTGAAAATAAATTTCGAAATTATATTATATGTTCGAAACATAAATAAAAAGAATGAGCCGTCTTTCATTTTTTTTCACTACGAGGTTTTTGTGCCTCCTGTAAAATTTTACATTTGGTGGTTACGCATTCTACGAATTAATGCGACGTAATGCTAGTTCTTACGGGATCTTTCAGAATAATTTTTATTGTGGCTTTTTGGGTTTTAATAAGTTGTTTTAAGATATTGTCATTTGCACTGCCCTATATGATAATTCCGTATCTTAAGAGCGATTGACAAAGAGCCATGTAGATTTTTTAAAGTCTTTTTTACTGAGGGCATTCTGACGGTTTCGAAGAACTAACTTAGTTTTTAAAATTTTCATTTCAATAGTTTTACTCCTAGATCAGTTCAATTATAAAAAACCCGATTTTAACGCTGCATTAACATCCGCTGCTCATGATTGACCAGTCGATTTCTTACGCTCGTTAATCTATGCGTATTCTGCTGTAACAATGTTATTGTTCGAGAAGGTGCATTATTAGAAATTCTAGTTCTACGATCAATGATTTGGAATGAGCATCTTCTTTAACTAAATGTTTAATCGCTAAGCGATATATAAGGTAGGGTGTTGCAGAGAACGAGGTCCAAAATGCATCTTTATTTGTTAGGTAACTGGTTAAAGTTAAGTAAGGCTAGTGAATGTCGGTCTCTCTTAATTAACATTTGTAGATTATTCCATTCAATTTTGGACATGTTATAGTCACAGATGATTAAAAACTTGTCATTTGGAAAACGGTTCGCTAAACCAAATAGTATTGGTATGACTGGTAAATTTTGATAACTTTTTATGATGTTCTAAGGGCCAGTTTTATAAACGTCCGTTCGTTGCGTTTGATGCCGTTTTTGGTTTACCGTAACAAATATTTGGTTAACCGCCTGATTTTTCCGTTTTATAAACGTTCGTCAGGTTATCCGTAGGCCAAGTTTCGGTTAATGCAGTGATTTTGGCCAGTTAAATGGTAAACGATCCGATTTGTTGGCGCTCAAATGTTTTTTGACAGCTGTCAGTAGGTAAGTTAGTTGCATTTGGTTGTTGCCCGACGATCGCTTATTTGGAACCGTGCACTATTTTAATTACGATACCGTATTATATTATTTGCATTTGTGATATGGATTCATCATCGAGCAGTGAAAGTGAGGATGGGCGTTTGGCAATGCTTGAAGATGACACGCCATCGTCGTCATCTAATAGCAGCAGCAGTGAAGACGAAGCTGCGGGAATACGCAGACGTCCACGTGTTTTTATGCATAGACCGGATTATTTTAATTATTATGCGGACATCGATTTTAAAATGAGATTTCGGTTGTCAAAGAGAACCGTGGCTCAAATTTTAAATAGCATTGAAGCTCAATTAGTGCCGGCGACACATCGAAACCAACCAGTTACGCCCGCACAGCAGTTGTTACCGACACTGCGATTCTACGCTTTGGGATCAATGCTGCAAGCTGCTGGCGACTTCACGGGAGTCTCCAAGTCGACGGCATGCATCGTTGTATGGAGAGTTACCAAAATATTCGCTTCCTTGAGAAACGATTACATAACCATGAACAGTGACGGAGTTCAGTACTTTTACAGAATTGCTAGATTCCCAAAGGTCATCGGTGCCATTGACTGCACCCATGTCAGGATTCAGTCACCTGGAGGAGACCAAGCAGAAACTTACCGCAACCGCAAAGGTTATTTTTCTTTGAATGTCCAAGCTGCGTGTGATGCTAAACTCGTACTTAAGAATGTGATGGCCAGGTTCTGCTCATGATTCGACTATATTCAATAACTCTTCACTTAAAAGCAGATTTGAACGAGGAGAATTTGGTGACAAGACCTTAATTAATAGGTGACCTTAGTAGGTGACAGCGGCTATCCACGAATCAAATATTTAAGGAAACCATTGAGCAATCCCATAACAGAAGTGGAACGATTGTATAATGAGTCCCAAATTAGAACCCGAAATTGCATTGAGCGTTGCTTTGGTGTGTGGAAACGTAGGTTCCCTGTGCTATTCTTGCCAATAAGGCTTTCCTTATGCCGCGTTGAAGGGGTTGTCGTGGCTACTTCAGTACTACATAACATTGCAAGGAAGGAGAATGAAGATGATTACCCCATGGAAGCACCCCAACCTCCGGACCAACAAGTTCCTGTCAATATTGCTGAGGAGGACATTGCACAGACTGTTGATAACGAACTACACAACTTCATTAATACGTATTTTGGGAGTCTACTTTAGTAGTGCATCCAGTACTACTGGGAGAGTCTCGTTGGTATGAATGACACCAAATGTTTCCAAACACCGGAGCACTGAAACTGGTGTACTCGCACTTGCTGTAACACTGCCAATAATAACAGGGATCTAACTATTTATTTTATACCTACCTATTACCACTCATTTTGACAATACATGCTGCAAATTATTATGCAGCCCATGTTTTTATTTAAAAAATACATTATTACAGAACATAATGGAAAATTCTCTACATACATGTTGCAAACTATTATGCAGCCCATGTTTTTATTTAAAAAATACATTATTACAGATATAGTTTTATTGAAAGAAAAATTCTCTACCTCAAGTACCCCTGTCGACAACGTTAAAAAAATTGGACATATTATATTTGAAACTTACTTCAAACCCATCTCCTCGTAGAGGTAAGTACTAATATTTTTATGTATTAAAATAAATCATCTTCAATAAACATATTTTTATTTTTAAAATACAGGTGTGCAAGCAATAATACTATACAATGCTCTACCAATTCAAACAAAAAAATAACAGTAATTATATAAAACATGGCTGAGACAACGAATTGATATAAATATATTTTTTTTTATATATATGTTTATTCAGTTTTTTTTTTTTATTTGTACATTATTTTCTCTTACTTAGATCCTACAAAACTGATCAATCAGTTTAATTGTAAGAAATTGATTACACACATTGTGAAGATGATGTAAAGATAACTTGAAACTAAATACAAATGTTAAAAAACTACTGTATTTAGTTTAGTATTTAGTATCAAGTTATCTTAACGTTAAATGTTAATTATTAATAATTTAATGTTAAAAAACTACCGCCTCAAAATAGGGAACCTTAGTGATGACGAAAAAAAAATTATATGGATATTATACTTACAATGTGTACAAACTTTGTCATTGAAACAAATTAATATGTATATTATACTTACAATGTGTACAAACTTTGTCATTGAAACTAATAAAAAAATGAAATGTAATCTCAAGATAAATCTAAAGTAAGGTGCAATTCTACATATCATACAGAAAGTCATCAAGAGCAACAGGGGGTGACTGCACTTGTTCAAGACAGTTAAATGTAATCTCAAGATAAATCTAAAGTAAGGTGCAATTCTACATATCATACAGAAAGTCATCAAGAGCAACAGGGGGTGACTGCACTTGTTCAAGACAGTTAAATGTAATCTCAAGATAACTCTAAAGTAAGGTGCAATTCTACATATCATACAGAAAGTCATCAAGAGCAACAGGGGGTGACTGCACTTGTTCAAGACAGTTAAATGTAAACTCAAGATAAATCTAAAGTAAGGTGCAATTCTACATATCATACAGAAAGTCGTCAAGAGCAACAGGGGGTGACTGCACTTGTTCAAGACAGTTAAATGTAATCTCAAGATAAATCTAAAGTAAGGTGCAATTCTACATATCATACAGAAAGTCATCGACTTATGTTGGATTCAGATTATGTTGCATTAGACGCGCAATACCAAACTCAAGATCCATTACTGGATAGGGTTATTGCCTATTATTAGACGTACAACATAAAACTAAGGTAGAAACTCTTCAAGTAGAAGATGATCCTCATTCATCAGAAAAGTCATCAAGAGCAACAGGGGGTGACTGCACTTGTTCAAGACAGTTAAATGGGATTGTTGGTTTGTTACAATTACATATATTGGAACCCTTGTTCTTTAATGTATCTTGATAGTATGAAGCGATGGCATTATTTTTTGAAGCAATGGAATTATTTTTTCTGATTTTAGATTCTACTAATTGTTCTTGTAAGGTTTTCCTCTTTTTTGACTTCAATTTTGTATTTACCGGAGTCTTTAAAAGTGTAGGATTCCAACAACTGTTTCCAACAACCGATTCCACCGCTGCTATTGCTGTTGGTGCTTCGCCATTTGATGTTTGAGGACCTTCGTCCACCTGGAGAGTTTCTACTAGAATCGTTTCTACCTTAGTTTTATGTTGTGTGTCTAATGCAACTCCTGCATCTAACACAAGTCCTTGATTGTCGCTAAATTCCACCACCACATGGCCGGCGTCGTCATCGAAGTAATTCCTAGGGCCAACACAATTAAATAGTTTAATCATGCCAATAACCCTATCCAGTATTGGATCTGGGACGATTTTGGCCCCTTCCCCCCCGCCAGTAGCTCTAGAAAATAAAACAAACATATATAAATAATACAAAGGAGACTTTTAAATGATCCAAAAAACCCTACGCATAACAATGACGATGTAAATAGTGGGAAAAGTTATTATTGTTATTAGCAGTCATGAAAGAAAAGAAGGTATTATTTGATTTACGGAAACAGAATGAACAGTTTGTACATAGTTTCTTCAACAATATGTTAATTATCCGCCTTGGAACAGACTTTGTCTAGCGAGGCGGGTAAAAAGTAATTATTGTTATTAGCAGTCATGAAAGAAGAGAAGGTATTATGTGATAGACGGAAACAGAATGAACAGTTTGTACATACTTTCTTCCACAATATGTTAATTATCCGCCTTACATAGCAGCCATACCATATGTCGAGCGATACGGTTACCGGTAGGGCTTCATTCTCCCGCAGTACTTGTGTTAGCAGACGCATCCTTTACAAGTCAAGGATCGAGATGTCGTCTACGTAGACATCTCTCCCGCGTATTAGAGTTTTTTATTAACTAGATTCAGTCAGCGCACTGGCTAGTTTTACAGGTAAGCGGCACGCGGTCTACTCAGGGCAGCATGAGACGGCTCCCTCCGCTTACAGCGATTGTCCTCGCCCGGGATTAGAGGGTCGCTTTCGAGGTGCATCTCACATCCACTAACACCTCTACTGCATCTATACCACGTACTTAGGTGGGTGAGCACATAACACTAAATAAAATAAACAGTCCGTTTATCGGCACTGAAACTGAATACATTATTCAAAGAAAATCATATAAAAATAACATACACACCTGTTATTGGAATTTATTAAAGTTGCCCGTTTTTTGGCCGCCTTCTTTAGGTTGTCCCATTTTAATTGGGAGACATCCCTGTGGATGCCCCCGTTTTCCGAATTAAACTTCTCCGCCACTTGGCTCCAAGTTGCTTCCTTCGAAGCATTTGTTATTGTGTTCGTTACATCCCTGTGGATGCCCCCGTTTTCTGAATTAAACTTCTCCGCCACTTGGCTCCAAGTTGCTTCCTTCGAAGCATTTGTTATTGTGTTCGTTACATCCCTGTGGATGCCCCCGTTTTCCGAATTAAACTTCTCCGCCACTTGGCTCCAAGTTGCTTCCTTCGAAGCATTTGTTATTGTGTTCGTTACATCCCTGTGGATGCCCCCGTTTTCCGAATTAAACTTCTCCGCCACTTGGCTCCAAGTTGCTTCCTTCGAAGCATTTGTTATTGTGTTCGTTACATCCCTGTGGATGCCCCCGTTTTCCGAACTAAACTTCTCCGCCACTTGGCTCCAAGTTGCTTCCTTAGAAGCATTTGTTATTGTGTTCGTTACATCCCTGTGGATGCCCCCGTTTTCCGAATTAAACTTCTCCGCCACTTGGCTCCAAGTTGCTTCCTTCGAAGCATTTGTTATTGTGTTCGTTACATCCCTGTGGATGCCCCCGTTTTCTGAATTAAACTTCTCCGCCACTTGGCTCCAAGTTGCTTCCTTCGAAGCATTTGTTATTGTGTTCGTTACATCCCTGTGGATGCCCCCGTTTTCCGAATTAAACTTCTCCGCCACTTGGCTCCAAGTTGCTTCCTTCGAAGCATTTGTTATTGTGTTCGTTACATCCCTGTGGATGCCCCCGTTTTCCGAATTAAACTTCTCCGCCACTTGGCTCCAAGTTGCTTCCTTCGAAGCATTTGTTATTGTGTTCGTTACATCCCTGTGGATGCCCCCGTTTTCTGAATTAAACTTCTCCGCCACTTGGCTCCAAGTTGCTTCCTTCGAAGCATTTGTTATTGTGTTCGTTACATCCCTGTGGATGCCCCCGTTTTCCGAATTAAACTTCTCCGCCACTTGGCTCCAAGTTGCTTCCTTCGAAGCATTTGTTATTGTGTTCGTTACATCCCTGTGGATGCCCCCGTTTTCCGAATTAAACTTCTCCGCCACTTGGCTCCAAGTTGCTTCCTTCGAAGCATTTGTTATTGTGTTCGTTACATCCCTGTGGATGCCCCCGTTTTCCGAACTAAACTTCTCCGCCACTTGGCTCCAAGTTGCTTCCTTAGAAGCATTTGTTATTGTGTTCGTTACATCCCTGTGGATGCCCCCGTTTTCCGAATTAAACTTCTCCGCCACTTGGCTCCAAGTTGCTTCCTTCGAAGCATTTGTTATTGCGTCCGTTTTCAGACCTGGCATTTTCTCAACTAGATATATTAATCCATATAATTCCTCTGGGGAGAAATTCTTGCTTTTAATTCGTTTTTTCATTTTGGTATCTGAAAAATTACAATAATTACATTAAAACCTCATCAAAATAACTTAGGTTATGTGAAGACACAACGCGTATGATAAAATAAAATACATAATAATCGTGACCATCCACTGATAATTTATATGATTAATAATGATTTATATGATTATTAAATATAAACTTACATATTTTTAAGTATGTTTTAGAAATACGTTGAAAATCGTATAAGCAAGAACTCGCAGGCATTTAAAAAAAGAATTAATTTTGACAGCTAAAGCTAAAACCCATAGATGAAAACAATATCAGAGACAATTATTTACCAAAAACATTGTCAGTAAAAAAAACTTTCGGACCAAACGTAAGCGTTGACCGCTAGTAATGCAAATTTGTTTATAAAACGCAAAATAAGATAACGAATGGATAGCGGTCCGTTAACGAAAATCGTGTCGTTACGTAACGGAAATTTGGTACTTCGTTTATAAAACCGGCCCTAAGCAAATCAACTACGAAAAATTCTTTACACTCCGATACCAACATTTCAGATTACAGATATTGTAACAAATCAATCAAAGTAATTTTTAAACCAAGTACGCGTTCCCTGCCCGGCGGCATGATGCTTGGCGGTGGATGAAGAATTTTCAGTTGAGTTCGAGATATGTTTCTCCGTTCGGCGACGTAAAGCTGGACATGAGCCGAAGAAGTGCGGTGACCTGACACGGCCAATGGCCAAAGTGCAAAGTACAAAGGCGCTGGCGCTGGTGGGAGACTTTGCTGGAGTCTCGGCTAGGAAGCCCTGAGCTGCTGAACTGAACTTCGGCCTTACTAAGGCCACGCAGAGAACTCAATGACAACACGGTGAACAATATTGCCATTGAAGTGGTTTTGAATTTGCATTTCGAAAAGAAAACAAACATTTCATACAACATAATGACCGTACACAAAAACTTTTAGCTTTTACGATTTTGAAATATAGTGCTGTTTAATATTATTATTTTACGTAATTATTAATTAACGCGAAAATTAATAATTACATTTTAGATGAATAACCATGTGAAATTTGCGGGTATGTATATGAACATAACAAAAGAAAACGTGATTCACATACGAGAAGATAGAAATGCAAAAATATAATTTTAATAAAATAATTTATTGTCAAATTGGCCAAAAAATCTTTAATATTTATTATTATATTCGGGTGATTTGTAAAGCGCCTTTTTCGTGCAAAATCCCCTCAAGGGCGCTGTAAGAATACATTAAACATTTCATTGATCTATGTTATTACTTACTATATATAGAGATAATATACACCACATACTTACCTGGTAGGTCACTTGAGATTAACACTAAATTAACATTAACTAAATATTTATGAATGAAATTTAGATACAGGATTTGGGACATAATTGGACTTTCTCTCAGGAATGGAATATTTAATTTAAGGGTATGATAGCTTAAAAATGTAAGTTTTTAGTTAAGACCTGAATTCTGTTGGACTTGTTATGGATCTTAGTTCCGGAGGGAGTTTATTCCAAGCCTTCGGCCCAGATGCTCCGAAAGCGCGACCACTAAACTTAGTATACGGCTTGCGCTTAGGTTCCATCAGTCTGCATAAAGCTGCTCTAATCGGACACACTCTCAAATTATGTAAATAAAAAACCCACATGTTATGAATAATTTTACCGTATTAAAAGAAATGAGCCTGGCTCAAAAAACCTGGCTTTTTATTATGTAAAATAAGTTACGTATATGTATTATAATCATATTTCAAAATGGCTGGAATAAATTATGGTAGAAATATATTTTATGTTTAAATATTTTGTTTATTTATTTATATTATAAGAAATTATGTAAATAAAAACGACTGGATTTTTATTATCTAAATTAATGAAAATGTTAATGTTCGTTTATTCGAATTCTTAAATCTCCGAAAGTTCTTCACCGATTGCTTTGAAATTTTGACACAACGTTGCATTCAAATAAGCGTGTTTTTCTCTATACCTACCTATTTTATGTGCGTAGATGTCACCTGTGAAAGGAAAAAACATGCTTTTTTTAATCTGTTGGATAAATAGGCATTTTTGAAATAAAGTAAAACAGCGCCATCTGCTTTTATTTTATTTTTATTGAATGAATAGTTAATACATATCAACAAACAAGTCCTGATAAGCCAATTGAATTGGCTTGTCAACAGGTGCTTAAAGTTAAGTTACATATACATTTTAGAAGTTATAATTTACATCTTAAATCTACAGATTCAACATTTTTCATACATATTAAAATAAAAAAAACTTTTTCCAATAGCCAATTTTTCACCATATATTTAACCTTATTCATAGACCATTGCTTTATAGTGTCAGGTAATAAATTAAATATATTCGGTATGTTGTATTTATACGTTCTCTGTCCGTATTTATTATTAGATTTCGGAACTGTTAACCCGAATTTACTGCTGTTTTTATGTTCTAATTTCTCTTTATGCTGCGTGGTAAATATATACTGAATTATGATTTTTTGCCATTTGATAGCCTCAACAGGTAAAATTTTTGCACTCTGAAACAGCAACTGTGTATTATGTCTTTGTTGGATATAAAGGAAACATGCGCTATTATTTTTCTATCTGCACAAAAAGACTGAGCCACAGCAATTAAAAATGGCATTTCATAATATACGAAAAAAAATAATTTGCATAAAAAATGAATAATACATATTATTTAGGTATAATATTTTGTCATATAAACGATAAAATGCGTTTTTTTAAATATATATTTATCTGGTAAAATGTTTTTTTTATTAAAATTGCACGTAAATTATTTTAAATGATAAAAGGTAGTGTTTTTTTTACAAGCGTAATTTTTTTAATTTAAATAAATTAAATGCATAATAAAAAATATTTGTTCATAAAAAAACACTTAAAATTAATGTATAAGATAAAAACCATGAAAATGTTTCATTATACATATACATAAATTAATTTAAATTCTAAAAAGGCAAGTATTTTTTTTTCATTATTACAGGCGAACACATTTCTGATGTGTAAATAAGAGAGTTACTATAAATGTAAGTATGCAACACTAAACACCATGAGTGCAGGGACACTGGAGGGTCTGGAATCCTTTTAAAAATAAATTATGTTTCCTTTTTTATAAAATAAATAAGAGTCCTAGGTCTGCTAGCCAGTCTAGGGCCTCAGGCGCCGCCATGTGAACCTCACCAATCCCGCCGGGGAAATAATGGAGCGGGCATTCGTTGATCACATGTATCGATTCCCCTTGGCCGGGAGATCCATCGGTATTCGGACCCTTAAATAGCGGCATAGTTTGTATTTGGAGGCCTACTTTATTTGGTATCCGCTTCACTCACTGCACTACCTACACGCGCGGTAACAATAACATGGTGGCATTGCGAATAGCGCGGCGGACACAACCGTAGCGTGTTGCAGTTGGCACACTACTTTATATTTTACTTATCATTTTTTTAAATTGTAGAGATACATATTAATTTCAAATAAATTTACCCATCCCAGGAACATTAAATACTAACAAATAATTTGAGTCAGTTTGGTCATATCCCTTATGGCCAAATCCGGATTTCGATAAAGTGAATTTATTTATTTATTTATTTGTTTGTTACAAAAATATACTATATATATTACAGCATAGATTTTGACTGCCCAACTAGGAAGGTCTCCCGTTCTAGGACAGTCAAATTGACAGTGAATATACTTAATGGTGAAATCACCGACACAATTTATTTTGAGAGATTACAAGAGTGAAAGCGAGGATACATGTAGCCTTTATATTACTATATTTTAATACATAATAAAATAAACAGTAAAATAAAATGAAAATAATAGAAATAAAATTAAAATAAAAGAAAATAAAATAAAAATTTAAATTTGTAATAAAAATTTAAATTTGTAAACAGAAGAAATAAATCAGGCGCTTGTATCACATAATTATCATACAATATTTTTTAACATCGAAATAAGACTATAAGACTTAGGAAATAAATCAGGCGCTTGTAACACATAATTATAATGCAATATTTTTTAACAGTATTTCTGACTCCAACCTGCCTAAGTCTAGTAACCATTTTGTTATTTTTGGGCCAAAGGATGGCATTTCACACAGTTTTAGTTGCGATGGAATTTTGTTATATAATTTTGGTCCCAGGTATGAAAATATTTTTTGATAATCCGCTGTGGTACTTGTTGGAATATAAAGGTCATTTCTGCCTTTGCTTCTGGTTTGATGTTGGTGTTCGATTGTTTTCATTTTATGTTTATTTTTATGAGCATAGATTATTATCTTCTTTATGTAACTCTGTCGAACATCGAGTACATTAAATTCCCTGTAGAGAGCGTCACTCGGATATCTGAAAGGTTTCTTCATAATAACACGTAAGATAGATTTCTGTGCTTTTAATAGCGGGTTTAATATTGTTATTCCTGAACCCCATCCAATACAGCCGTAGGTTATTATCGAATTACATAGTCCGTAATGTATATTTTTTAAGTGGTGTGTTTTTAAAATTTCCCGCAATGAAATAAATATGTGAATCAGTGAACGCACTCTTTTAGCTAAATTTTCTATTTGGTATTTCCATTTCAGGTTATTATCAATTATAAGATACTTAATAAATTTAACACATTCAAGAGTTTCACAATTACATGGAGAGTTATTATTTCCAAAACTACAGTCAATTTTATGTATTGTGAGCTGGTGAGGTGTTTTGGGTTGTCCTGTAATAGTAGCGCTGAAAGTTAGGTATTTGGTTTAAGATATGTTTAATGTAAGCAAATTACTGTCTAGCCACTGTTTCACTCTATTTCACACGGCATCATCTGTTCCTTTACCCGACCGAAAGCCGTATTGGTTTGGGCTTAGAATTTTGTGATTCTCCACATATTCGCTCAACCTTGATTTGAAAATCTTTTCAATAACTTTAGATATTGCGCTTAACAGTGATATAGGCCTATAGTTTTCTACGAGAAATTTTGGTCCACTTTTGTGAATTAGGATGACTATTGATTTTTTAAAGTGATCAGGAAATATTCCCGAAGCAAAACTTAAGTTATAGATATATGCCAGCGGAGTAGATATCGAAGATTTTTTTTTAATATTTGTGTATTTAGAGTATCTGGACCCTTAGCATGTGTAGTTTTAAGACTGTTGATTGTTTTTATGATCTCTTCAACAGTAGTTGGTTTAATTTCAAGTGAATAGGTTGGATCGTTTGTTTTAATGGCTGACGCTAAAATTTCTTCAGTTTTCTGAGTATTTATTAAAATATTATTCGCTAGATGCGATTTTTTGAGAATCAGTTATAGTCGAATTTCCGATTTTTAACTCAACTATAGGTGTACTGGTATTTCGTTTAGTTTTTGTTATGTCTCTAACAACGTTCCACGTATTTTTGCTGGAGTTGTCCTTATCGAGTAAAGATTTATAGTAACTCTCTTTACATTTGCGAATAACGTTTTTACATATGTTTCGGTATCGGTAGTAGTTTTGTTGTTTAGTATCGTTCAATGGGTCCTGTTTTGCTATTTTATGAAGATGGTTCCTTTTATGTATAGATTTTACAATGCCGTTACTAATCCACGGGGTGAGTTGTAGTTTATTGTGTGAAATGTGTTTTATTGTTGAGTTATTTATAATATATGCATTGATTTCATTGATGAAATAGTTTAGAGCATTGTTTACTTCAGTTTCTTTATAGATAAATTCCCAATTTTTTTATTAAGATCATTTAACAAAGCCTCAAAGTCGATAACCATTTTATTATTGTTCTTTATTTTTTTGTGTTTTGAGTTTGGGATACTGATTGCAATGGTGTAATGATCAGTAATTGTGTTATTCATAACAAATGCATTTGAGCTTGTTATATTTCTGGAATATATATGATCCAAGCACGAGCTTGAAGTACCTTGTACCCTAGTTGGAGAATTAATATTGGAAATAAGATTACTTTCCGCCATTGCACATAAATAGTCATCACACTGTTTATGCTTTACTTCTCCTATTGTATTTATATTCATGTCCCCGATTAGCATGTATTGTGGATAATTTTGATTTTTTTATCTCTACAGTGAGACTCTCCAGGAAAGGGTGGTTGTCATTGAACGATGGAGACCTGTATATAGCTAGGATACATAAAGTCTTATTTATGTTGATTTTTAAGCAATTACACTGATGTATGTCTATTTCTTGAACAAGAGAATTTAATGTGATATCGATATAAACTACCACTCCGCTATTTTGATTAATATGTGTTGTTGTGTGATATTCATTATAGCCTGAAATTTGTTTGGTGATATAAGAATCACTTACTCTGCATTCAGTGAAAATTATTACATGGAACTTTACCACAGATTTTATTTCATCCATAAATAAAATAAAGTCGTCCAAATTATCCATAGTTCTAATATTCTGATGAACAATATTAATTTTATTAGATCCCCAGTCGAATTGCATAATTTTATAATTATCTTCACAGATTATTTCAGTAGTCGGCATTGTGATACTATCGATTTCATCGTGTTGGTTATATACCTATCATTAGAATTTATATTTATATTACTCTTTGTTTGTGATAAGTGCGTTAAAATAAAGTAAACAGTTGCAATGCTTTTTGAGATGTATAAATAGTAGTTAGAAAGGAGCCTGAGAATTTGCAGTAAATTTCTTTCCAAGTTTTACATAATATCGAGATAATTATATATAAAGTATTGACAGTGAACCTTGTGTAAGAACAGATGCAATTTTTTTTGCTGTTGGTGGTTATGTGGTTACATGGCGAGAGTATGCAAAAACATGAGTATAAATTACTATTAACGAAATGATCTACATTTTCCTTAAAGAATAATAAGAAGGCTAGAATTTGGACCAAGTAAGGTAATTGGTAAGTATTGTAAGGATATTTGAAAGTGAGATAAGCAACTATTACAATAATTATGCTGATACATAAGAAGACTATTAGACAAAATAAGAGTATGTGAATTGTTACTAATATGACTCATGCAAAAGCATGCATGGAAAGTAATATTTACAGAATAATCTACTTTTATCTTAAGGAATGTTAAAAAATCGTGAGTTAGGTATATAATAAGATTTGCAATTATTATAATAATTTTGCTGGTACAAAAAAAAGCTACTAAAGAAGGTAAGAGTGCATTATTTTTATGTATATTATCTTGTATATTTTGGGTATATGAATTGTTAATAGCGTTATTACTTAAGTAAAAGCTGGCAAGGAAAATATTATTTACGGAATGACATATTTTTATCTTAGACGGCATTAAAAAACTTGAGTTTTTGCCAAAGGAGGAAACATATAATAGGAATAGTAAATAGTGAAGATTAGCAATTATTATAACAATTGTGCTGATGGAAGAAAACACTACTAAAGGGAGTTGAAATCCATTATTTTGGGTATTTACATTATTTTTGTGGTGAGATTCATATAAAAACTTGCGATGCAAATAATATTAATAATATAAACTGAATGATTATCGTTTTGCTGCATAGTAAAGGTTAATGTTGGGATACCATTTATCATCAGTCATAGTAGTTTTTCTCGATCAAGATCAAGGACATTTTTTATCGTAATAATTTTGGAGTTATCAGTTTGTCGTAGTAGAATACGCCCAGAAGTCGTCCAAGAGTGTTTAAAGTTATTTTATCTAGCAAATTTTTTAGTTTGAGAGAGTAGAAATTTTCTTTTTTGTGTTAAGTGTTCAGACACATAAATCCGGTTGGCTTCTTGCGATAGTCCCAAGTCCGCTGTATTTAGTTTATTTGTGCCGGTGGTAGCGGATTTTTTATATGCTTTGATTTTGTTTAAGAAGTCATCACGAGATGTAATATTGTTGAACGTCACTATTATGGATCTGGGATTCTTCTCGGACACTTTCGGTCCTAGCCTGTATATTTTTGTAATTTCAGATTGCAAGGGTGTAGTGTTGTCTCCGTAATTAATAATCTTTGATATTTTTTTTAGGGTTTCAATATTATTTTCGGTGTTAGATTCTGGAATACCTCTTATATCGATATTGCATATTTGGGCTAGGTACTCCAGCCTGTCAATTTTATCTTCATGTTGGGAGATAGTGTTTTGGAGGGAAGAATTTTGCGTATTTACTTCGTTCATATCTGTATTGACTTGTTTCTGTGATCTTTCGATCTCGATTATACGCTTTTTCAATTCATCGTGTTGTTCCGATATAAATTGAATTGAATTTATGATTTCTTTGTTTTGCGATATGATTGATTCATATTTTTGGGTATACCTATGAATCAAATTTTTGTTCCACAAATTCCATTATAGCTGTTTTAAAATTGGACAGTTCTTCAATAAATAGTTCAGAGGTGAGAAGACCTTGGTTTGCGCCATCTATATATGAGTTTTGGAGTTTGTCAGTGCCGCTTGACTGACTGTTTGCAGATTTTGATGGTTGTATTGTCTGCTTGGCATGTTTGACGATAGATGGCTCTTGATCATTTGATATCATTACAACAATAACATTCAATGACAGCTGTCGTGTTTTTATTTCACTCTTGAAATATCTCAAATTAAAATAAAAAATTCTAGCTAAAATCTAAATATCTATATTTTAATAGCTTTAATAGTGAAGTGAAGTTATACTAATTAATATTTCGTGCCAAAATGACTACACGAGCAACTGCAAAAACACTAAATTCTACGGACACCCAACTCCTCCAACTTCTTGACAAAAAGTTTGAAGAATTTAAGGTACAATTTCTGGAAATCATCAGAAACGAGTATAAAGAAGAAATCGAGGAATTAAAAAATAAAATATTAACTCTAGAAAAAAAAATTGATACGAAAAAAAACGACAACCTTGAAAAAACTCAAAGTGAATTTAAAGAATTAAAAAAACAATTGGATGCCAACGAACAACACGCACGCATTAATAACGTAGAGATCATTGGGATACCAGAAAAAAAACAAGAGAACCTGACGGAGATTATCAAAAGGATCTATTCAGAATTAAATATAGTAAGCGACGACATTGAATACGCCACCCGAGTCACCCCCAAGGAGAAGATTGAAGGAAGACCGCGGAATATTATAGTAAAACTAAAGGGCAGGAAACAGAAAGACGAAATCATAGCAGCAATCCGGACAAGAAGGGGCCTAACAGCAGAGGATATTAACTTTAATGGAAAACAACGGATCTATATAAATGAACATTTAACTCATAAAAACAAAGTACTCTACAAAAAGGTCAGAGAGTTTACCAAAATTAATAAATTCAAATTCTGTTGGATCAAAAATTGTAAAATTTATGTAAGACTTAGGGGGAGGGGGGGCACTTTGATACACAAAAATTCAATCTCTTTTCTGAGGACCATAAAGCATTATATTTAAATATTTGTTTTGATGTGTGCATTGGCTGATATGTCAGCTTATATTTTGGCTACGCAAAAACCGCAAAAACTGGCGACGTATAGAGATAAACTGATTTTAAGAAAAAATCATATTTGTATCATTCTGCCCCACCAGTGGGGCACTTTGATACATGGGGTGGGGCAGTTTGATAGGTATTTTAGATCCATATGAAACGCAAATTTAAACTGACTAAAAACCCAATATAAACTGTATTATTACTTAAAATTAAGAAATAAAACAATTTTATTGATTGAGATCGCAAAATACTTTTTATTAAGAGTGCACATTAGCCATAATCAGTCTCTTAAGTTACTTAAGGAATATAATCACAAAAAAACAATATTGTCATCATAGAACAAGGATAATTCTCTGTTATTTTCTTAATTATATAATCAGTTATATACTTACTAAGTAATCAGACTTTAACATTGAATATTGTTAATGAAAATATAATATTAGAATCTCCTATCAAAATGAACAATGTTTTTCTTAAAAAATTAAACAAACATCAAAAATTTAACAAAAATAATCATAAAAACTCTCGTATAAATTACAAAACAATCTACTGGATATTATATCGAGTTAAACCCACCGAAAAAGAATAAAGCGACGATGTTCGAGATGTGCCTTTGGAGAAAGTTGGTTTTGGTAATTGCAAAACTACATCTCTAACATCCACACTTGCTTTGTCTTCCACAATTGGAAATATAAACTTAGAAGACCCTGCTTTTTTTCTGAGATATAATACTTCATATTCTGTCACATTATACTTAAATACAACTTTGGCAACGTAGTGAATCACAGTTTTCTTCTTCTCAAACTTAATTAGCAGGAAATCTCCAATATTTATTTGTTCAGGATTAACTGGTTCTTCATTAATTACCTCTTCTTCCGATTCCGACGGCATCTCAATGTCTTCACTATCACTCGTCATCACGACTTCATCTTGACTAGAATCGGAATCTATTTCTGCAGGCAAAGAAGTCACTCTCTTTTTCTTTTTTGGCTCAGTTAATCCCAACAGATTTTTTGCTGTTTTCAATTCTTTTACATGCTGTTTTGCTTTTTGTAATTCTCTTTTCCCGTTCTTTTCATTACGTAAGCTTTCCAATCTATTTTTTTCCGGTGTTTCAGTGTATATTCTTGATCGTCCCTTTTCTCTTCCTTTTCTTTTTAAGACACTGTCAGTAATCGCCTTTTTTGGATAAGGTCTAACTACTTCAGGAGAAAGAATAGCCTTTGATGAAGAAACATGTAGAGGATCGTCAGCATCAGACACTGAAACTGGGTCGGCATCCAAAGTAGGAGTTTTATTTTGTTCTCTATCAACAACCTCATTATTTTGACTTGTTTCGGAGTCTACAAAATGTAAATCTTGTGTGTTGTGAGTGTTCTCATCTGTCAAATCGTGATAACCTGTGCTGAAAATGTCTATCGGTGCAAAGTCGTCGTCGCCAAATACCAGTTTATTAATTGGCCATATTCCAGGTTTGGAAAAACCACCTATGATATTCTTTGGAGTAAATGATTCCAAATATGCTAATTTTGACAGTTCAGCAATGTTGTATATGGTCAAAGTTTTTCCAACATTTTGAATGTGCCAGTCGTTGAAAGCTATCTTCAATTTGCCTTTGAAGGGTCCGAACACACTGACATCAAGCGGTTGCAATTTGTGTGACGTGTGTGGGGGAAGACTCAAATAAACAATACCGTTGTCACGACAGTAGTTAACAGCTTCTATTGAAATGTGAGATTCGTGGTTGTCACAAATGATTAGAATTGGGTTATCCTTATTGCTCGAAGTAAGGCGTTGAATGTGTTTCAAAACTCTTATAAACAATTCTGATGTCATCCAGCCGCTTCTGTTTGCCAACCCTAGACTTCCATCAGAAGCACCATTTAGGAAGTGATCTTTATAGTGAACTCTTGGAAAAACATAAACTGGAGGAAGAGAAGAACCAGTTGCAGTAATAATACCACAGAAAGTAACTAACTCTCCGCGTTCTGCAGAAACTATTTGTCCCACTTGTCTTTGTTTTCTTCCAGCAATAACTTTAGGAGTGGAAAGGACTGTGCTTATGCCTGTTTCGTCTAAGTTTATTATTCGATCGGGTGTGAAATTGTATTGTCTCATTATGCGTTCGTAATTATCATGAAATTGAGCTACAGCAGCTTTATTGAAAGCAAAGCTTCTTGCTGCGCTTGTGTTTTCTGGTTTTCGTAGACTCAATTCTGGGTTTCTCTTCCTGAAGCCAGCTGCCCAATCTTTTCCAGCGCATTTGTTTTCTTTCCAGGATTTTGGATAATTACACCCTGAGGATTCTGCGTACTCGTATGCCAAAGTCAAAAGCTGTTTCAATGTAAGGCCGTAGTGCATTTTACTGCAATTCAATAAATATTGAGTCAATGCCTTTTCTTGTTCGGTTGAAAAAACTTGTGCAACGGTATACTTGGAACCATAGATGTTTGATGAAGTAGCTGTAGCAGTGTGTGATGATAAAGCTGCAGTAGTAGGGTGTGCTGAAGATGATGCTATTTGTGCCATCTCCATAGATGGTGCTATTTGTGGTGAAGATGGACCTGCTTGTGATAAAGAAGATTCTGCTTGTAATGAAGAGGATGCTTCATTTGTAGATAATGTTCTGGTAGCTTCAAATGATTTTCTGGCTTTTTCTATGCGATGTTGTAGGGTTGCAGTTTTGATGCCATATTTGTCGGCTGCTTTGCGTATAGATAAAGTCTTTGACAATACTTCACGTATTGCATCTTCAATGTTTTCTTCATTGATATTTTTTCTCTCAGTTTTGGGTTTGTACGTGCGCACCATTTTCTGAAAAAAAGAGAAAAAAACAATAAAATAAACTATTATTTTTGACGGGGCACTTTAATACAATAAAGGGGCAGATTGATACGTATCATTGTACCCCGCACATTACCGTATCAAAGTGCCCCAAAGGACTTTTTCTAGAAACAATTAATTTTATCAAATATATAATAATCTTGCAATCAAAAACATTTTAAAATACAATAATAACTATATTTACTTACCTTTAGTAACAAATAATAACAAAAACAACCAAGAGTATCCTCCTGAGACACAATTACAGTTCACGTATTTTTTTTGTAGGCAGCGGCGCACGCCACTTCCAACACGTCAGTGACCGTTGAAGCCCAACGGCAAACTGGCGGCGAGCGGTGTCACAACTGTCATTCTTGTGAATGTCCTTGAGCATTCTAGTGATGTGCCGGACTGTGTAGCGTTTGTCGGTTTTGAGATATAGATACTGTACCAATGTGCCCCGTGAATCAATGTGCCCCCCCTCCCCCTAATGAAAACACAAATCACCATTGCATAAATAATTATAATGATCTAGAAAAACTAAAAACATACAATATTTCCATCAACTAACTTTCCAGCAACTTTATATTAACTGCACTATATACTTAATACAATGGAATCTTTAGAATTATACTATCAAAACTTAAGGGGTCTTAGAACCAAGACACATATTTTTCTTCAAAATGTATTATTAAACACCTATGACATTATATGTCTCAGTGAAACATGGCTTAACAATTCAATCTTTAATAAGGATTTTTCGATCCACGGTACCATATTTACAGACGAGATAGAGATTATCATAACCTCAATCAAAATCGCGGTGGTGGAGTTTTAATTGCAGTCAAAAGTAAATTAATTTCTGATCAAAAACTAGAATGGGATTCTGAAGCGGAAGACATATGGGTAACTATATCACTTCCTGGTAAAAAAATTCACATATGTACTTCGTACATCCCACCAGACAATAAACATCTTATAAATATTACTTCTCACATAAACAAAGTATCACAGATTATGACGGATAACAATAATGACAGTTTCATTATAGTGGGAGACTACAACCTACCTCACTTACTTTGGTTACCAATAAATGACAACTGTGATTATATGTACACTGAACCCATCAATTCATTAAATCCCGCCCATTTTAACTTTACAGAATTTTTATCATTTAATAATCTGCAACAATATAACTCTCAGAGTAATAATATAAATAATCGCATTCTTGATTTAGCTCTAAGTAACATACAACTGAAAATTACTCACAATAACATTTCATTAGTACCAGAAGATGTTTATCATAAAACATTGCTAATTTCAATTCCTATTAAAAATAAAAATAAAAACCTGAAAACTAACACAAAGCAAGTATTACAATTTAGAAAAGCAGATTATTCAATGATAAACACAAAACTAAACGAAATTGATTGGGATCATAATCTGAACCATCTGAATACTCAATCCGCAACTGACGTCTTCTACAACATATTGAATAATATTAAAATAAATTACATACCAACTAAACCAGCAAAAAATTATAATTATCCGCCATGGTATACATCATCTCTCATAAAAATAATTAAAGAAAAAAATAAATATCATAAATATTTCAAAAAATTTCAAAATCCACGTGACTACCAAACGTTTTCACTCTTAAGATCTAGACAAAAACGAATTGCACAAGAACTCTACATTAATTATATACATACTGCTGAAAGTAACATGAATGGTAATCCTAAACTCTTCTGGAATCATTTCAATAATATGAAAATAACACAATCGTCCCTTCCAAGGACGATGCATCTAGATGACAAAAAAGCTGAAAATGGCCAAGATGTATGTAATATTTTTATGGAATATTTCCAATCAATTTACATAAAAGATAATAACCTACCAACATTTGACATACCAGAAAACACAAATAACATAAATATCACCACGGTTAAATTCACACGAGAAATAGTCTTAAAAGAAATAAAAGCTCTCGACATAAACACAAGCGCGGGGTGCGATGATATTCCGTCATACTTTATAGTTAATTGTGCTGAAACACTCGCTAAACCTCTCTGCATTATATATAATAAATCAATGAACGAAGGCACGGTACCTGAAATATGGAAAAGAGCATATGTAACACCAATCCACAAAAATGGCGAAAAAAATAATGTTAAAAATTATCGTCCGATTTCAAAACTAACAATATTCAGTAAGTTAATGGAAAAAATTGTTTACCAATACCTAAGTCCACAACTCAATCACATCATAACAACAAAACAACATGGTTTTACAAAAGGCAGAAATGTGGAAAGTAATCTCGTTCTTCTTACCGAATTCATTGTTGGTCACATGGACAATCGCACTCAAGTAGATATCATTTATACAGACTTTGCCAAAGCATTTGATAAAATTAATCAAAAATTACTACTAAGAAAACTTTGGGCATTAGGTATACGTGGTAATTTATTTCGTTGGGTTACATCTTATATACTTAACAGATCACAGGCAGTAGCAATAAAGGGCTTTGTATCAGACTTCAATCAAATTTCCTCAGGGATCCAACAGGGTTCACATCTCGGACCATTATTTTTCATTTTATATATTAATGATTTGGTCAATGTTGTAAAAAACTCTGAAATAGAATTATTTGCTGATGATGCTAAGCTATACAAGCCAATAAAAAGTCTAAACGATTGTATTAATTTACAACATGATTTAAACAATGTAGCTACCTATTGCCAAAAAAATCAATTATTTCTAAATGTTTCAAAATGTCATCACATTGTCTTTTCCAGAAATAAAAATAAAACATTATTTAATTATTCTTTAAATAACATCAACATTGCAACAGTCTCAAATATTCGTGATCTTGGAATAACTCTTGATAATAAACTTCAATATAACCTTCATATACAACAAATCACAAATAAGGCTGCTAAAATGTTAGGTTTCATCATTAGAAACACAAAACTTTTTAATAACATCAATATCATTAAGCAACTCTACTTTGCCTACGTACGAAGTCATCTGGAGTTTGCATCAATTGTTTGGTCTCCATTCTATAAAATCCACATAAACAAAATCGAAGCAATTCAAAACAAATTCCTAAAATATTTCTGTTACAGGTCATTTGTAAGATTTAATAATTATGCAGAGGCAGCTTCGTACTTTAAAATTGATTCATTAAGTGTACGAAGGCATCATGCAGATGCTCTATTCCTATATAAATTAATTAATAATAATATTCAATGCCCAGAGTTGCTAAATAATATTAAATTTAATGTGCCTGCACGTTTAACACGGTCTTCTATCCTGTTTAAAATCGATCAAAGCAAAACGAACTGTAGACAAAATTCTTGCCTGAACAGAATATGTAATAATTACAATAACATATTATTCAATATCGACATCTTCAATTGCGAATTTACTAAATATAAAATGACCTTAATAGAGTATTTCACTGATGTTTCTTGAATTGATGTTTCTGATGTTTATGTTTCTAGTATTTATATATTTATAATCCTGTTATGGTATGATTTATATGCACAACATTGTCTTCTTATGGTTATGGTTATGATATGATTTATATGCACAATATTGTTTGTATTCTTATGGTTACCAATGTATCGATAATCTTTTATTTTATATAAATTTTAGTTTTTTTTCCCCCTTTATTTTTGTTGTACTATTTTGTTCTATTATTTTATACAATTCTTTTATTATATAATTATAACTTCACATTTCTCATAAATTTAATTATTTCTTCTAATGCTGTCTTACGTAAAGTCACAAGGAGGAAATCCGTAATTGGTTTTATTTTGGCTATTTTACTTATGTACAATCTGTAAAAATGTAAACTGTTGATTTCCCAAAAATGAATAAATAAATAAATATCTCACATAACAAGGTTTTAGTTTTGTTATTTTTTAAACTTTTAAGGCTTTTTGCATTTCCACTGTATATTTCTAGCTGCACGGCGTGAGGTTTCCACATACTCAGAGCAAGTAAAATGGTAGGTGTTTTCACAAATAGCACAAGATATGAAATCAGCTGGAGTGTCAATGTTTTTATCACAAGCGATGCACTGTGTATTCATGGTGAATTTAATATAAAAAAGTGATTTCACGATTGATAATATTGATTATATGATGTTAGTAGTGATAGTTTCACGTAAGTTTCTAGAAATATGGCACTTTTGTGTTTTATAGAGGCTGGCTCGTTTCAGAATAGTTTGACAGTTTGTGTCGGTTTTTTGTGAAGACCAAAACACTGAAAAATAACGCCACTTCACGAGATAAAAAGCACTGGTTAGATGCGCGGTCTTTGATTAACCCTAGAAAGATAACCTACGCCTCAGAGGCGCCCGCGACGGTAAGAAAACGCTGTCTCTTTCTAATGAGCTCGCGCATCTAGCTGTCCTTTTTCATTAGCTCAGTCTGTACCGAGATTTATTGGTGTGTAATTTCTGAAAAGTGTGTAAACATATAACTCATGTGTTGCACAATATTAAATAAGGGAATCAGAAATTAAAGAATTGCGTGAATGCTAAGAACAAAATTTATTGAGTTTAATTATCAAAATACTTAATCATCTATTAAATTACATTATTATCAAGTTAAATAGCAAGAGACTCTACGTTCATTATTAAGATCAGGGCATGTTCAGATCGTTAAACAAAATCTGACTAGTGATGCGAATATACAATACTAATATGTTAATCTGCGGGTAGTAAAAATTAAAAGGATAAGTTTCACATCTCAAATATTAATCCTGCTTTGATTACATAGGGCGCCAGCTCTTCCCAATCATCTTGTGAAGAACAAATTTATAAATTAAAGTAAACCATGTTGTGAAATCTAAATTTGCATGATAACAATCGCTCACGTTTTTAATGGCGCAAATCTCTCTGGAATCCGTTCCGTGACGCACGTCCTGACTGTTGTCCGAATTCTCTAGAACTGGCTTGCAATCTCAGATGTCTATGATTAAGTACCCGGCCGTGGCTATGTTCACAATTGCACGCTTCTTGAGTCAATTAGTTCTTCCAAGCGCTTGACACCGGGGCGAGTAGTTTAAAATCGTTACATTACTCCCTTCCCTACAAAAAAATTTCCAAAGGAAATTTGAGGCCCTCCTGGCGCCTTTGCACATTCCAAGACAGGAAGCTTGCTGATCATGCCAATAGGTGATATGCTCTGGAAGAATTGATTTCAGAATGTATCCTTGAAACCAGGAAATTTATATCCAATATGAAGGTCACGTACAGGGTCCAGGTCTTGAAGGCAGAAGTGGTGATTATCAGCTTAGAGGTTTGTTTGGTGATTGTATGAAGGCGAAACTCCTCCTCCTAATCTGGCCATGATGAATTTTGAAACTGCTGGGATGAGCATCCAAAGAGTGTACAGATGAAAGCCGAAGATTAATGTAGAAGAAGAAAGTTGAAGTTCAATTTTGATAGTCTTCTTGATATTGTCCAGTGCAGATGACAGGTCCATTTTATGTAAAGATGTCCATATGAATTTGAAGTTCTTCCTTCCATGTAGATTGTAATTGTTTTGGCCAAAAGCAGCAATGAATTCCACCGGGCAGTATATGTTAAGGTCTTGAATTTGTAGTGATGATTGCGATTTAACATTGATGTTAATTCTTGATGTTGCGAAGACTAAGCTAAACTATGAAATGGTTTACTGATGAAAATTAGAAAAAATTTTAAGTTAGAACTGATTGTTTAGTTATAAAGTTATAAATTGAAGTTTCAAAACAGCCCACCTAGATGTCACCCCTCTAAAATAGAATGATATTTTAAATGTCTTTATAAATAAATTTTATTATAATTTTACTAACAAGTTATTTCAAAGTTTAAAAATTTAAGCTTTAACCCCTCCGACTTTTCGCGAACTTGAAGCTAAAATGTCTTTACCGAAATGTCAATTTCACGAAAACGTTGTGTTATTACCGCCTCACAATCAAAGCTCTATAAATGAAACATTACTGAACGGAGCCGAATAGTAAAAACTGTTTTAGAAAGGTTACAAAATAGGCTTTCAAATTGTTGTATCATAAATAAATATTAACATTTGTAAATATTTAAATTTAGAATGGAAACATGAAAAAATTGTAAAAATGACTCACCTGTAATGTTTTATGTAAAAACGATACTAAAATCACGGATAATGTAAAAAAAAACACTTATTTCATCGTACAAATGTACAATAAACAATTCTGTCACTTCACTTTTTGACCATTTCATACAAAATATATTTTTAAAAAAATAATTAAAACTGGGATATGTGGGAGGCGGGTTTTACGATTTGGCGGGTAAAATTTGCTTCCACTGAGTAGGTCTTTTTACGGGTTTCTATGGATAACTTTGAATAGAGATGTGAAGCTTCATTCAATACGAATATTCTACTTTTTGTTTTAGGGATGTCACTAGAAGAATAACGGAGTTATGACGATTTTTGTGGAAACACACGCGTTGACGTGTAAACACGCTTATTGTACTTGACTGCTATCGTTATTTTATCGTGTATATCTGCTTACGTTGCTGAAGGGTTAACTGTGAAATAGATATTAAGATTTCTATATGAAGATGAACATTATTATCCTTCCCATAGATCTGAGTGAAAATAAGTTTTGTCTTTGATATTGATAAAATTTGAGAAATAAATTAGCTTGTGAATAAACAAATTCTGTAATACCCCAATGTAGTATAGTATAAATCAAAATTTAAATTTTCAGTTAAAATGTAATCCGATGATGAAATTAGCAGTAAAATTAAATTATTCTTATTCTATTTTGTAAATCATAACCAGAACCACATAATCAGAACCACTCGATCCAAAATTCTTTTTAATTTCAATAACAATATCAGGACTGAGTCATTTAGAAACTCGCTTATACCTAGATTGCATGCAGTTGGCAATGCTTTCTCAGAAGTAGTAGATGTGTTCAACTGCACGGAATATAGTTATAAGAAGGCTATAATAACAAACCTCTGTCGTAATTATCAATGTTATTAGGCATAATACCACTCTATTCATAAGTTATCACAGAACCTAAACTATGCACTTACATCAGATATCAGACAGAAGAGTGTTATCTAATAATTTTACATACTTAATCAAAACTATAATTTTTCCCAAAATTGTTATGAGATGTCTTACTGACAGCCCTGATTCAATAGAGCTAACTCTTAGTTCTCAGCAAATTCAACCAAATTCAATATTGAAGGTAACAATAACCTCAATACTAAACTACTGTACGGATTGAAAATAAAAATGCTATTGTACCTATGTATACCAGATGTTATTCTTGTTTAATTTTCAACATAATTTCTCAGTAATTATTCTGTTTAACATAATACTGTTTCGCTCCTGTGAACCACTGTAAACATAAATCATGTATATTGTAAAAGCCTTTTACGGCGTCTAAATAAATAAATAAATAAATAAATAAATCTCTAAGAATAAAGAACCCATTAACATTCCATGATTCGATCAAGAACAAGGTATTGATTGAATTATCGAATGCTAGTTCGACTTGTTGAGGTCATTCCGAGCTCAAGAATGACCCCCGCAACCCGAAGAAGGAAGCTTTATTATCTTTAAAATAAAATTAAAAGTAAACCGACGTTGGCATATGCCACATGCGATTTTTTTTTTTTTTTTTTTGTGTTGAGGATTTCCAATCTCTCTATTTATTCTAATTTGTAAGGATAAAGAACAACATAAAATGTGAATCCAAAAAAAAATAAACCCAAATGGATAAAATAAACACTACCAAAAGAAATTACATAGAAAACCTTTGGCTGGGTTTCATAACTTCCTAAAGTTACTAAATAGATATTCTAAGCATCTGATTGCTATCATGTGATGAAAATAGTAACCCGATGCCAAAGATTCTGAATGAACTCTTCGGTTTGCCTTCTAACTCAATGTAACATAATAAATAATACTAACTATAAATCATAAATACAATTATAAGAAAATTGTAACCAATATCCAGCAGATCCTGCAAGGAATATACATACTCATTTGATACTATAGATTAATGAATGGGATAACCCAAATTAACATTAATAATTTGATAAATATAGGCACGGTATTGTACCACATGCAATTGAAAATGCACTATTTCTCCATCTTATAGTATGTAACATCCCCAAAGGGCATAAAAAACTTATTAATAATAGCATAATGAAACAGAACAAGACAAAGAAACAGAACAAGACAACGAAACACAAAACCCAATTGTATTCTACTATAAACTATCTTGAAGATACGCCCACCATTCCGGACTAGCAAGCGCATCTTGAAAACAGTTAATTACATAACCATTTCAAAATGAATATGATAAAAGTACATATGAAAATCATCAAAATCCCAAACGGATGTACAATGTACTCACACACATCCAAACTTATACAAAATTTGATGACTTGAATATATAAATTTAGTTTATTGTGCGGTAAATCTGAAGTCTTCGGGGTTGAAGTCTGAAGACTTGTAGTCGTTTCCTGAAATAATAATTTCCCTACCAAAGTTCAAGAAAAAGGGAGTAAATCCGGTGACCTCATGTACTGCTGTGTTAATAGCGAGTTCAATTTGATGTAAACAATCTGCCCACCTCCGATGATCACCACCGACGTACGAGCTAATAGCAGATACTAACACTCTATTAATCCTTTCAACCGGATTATTTTGCGGATGGTATCTACAGTTGTAAAAGAGGTGTCTTATATGAAACTTGCTAACTAACGCTTTCATGTCTTTTGAAATATATTGGGGACCATTATCCAGAATTATTGTATCAGGCACCCCAAACTTGTAAAATATCTCATTTTCCATGATCTCAACAATATTCTTTCCAGTAGCTTTTCTTAATGGGAAAAGTTTAGAGTATTTTGTAAAGAAGTCAGAGATTACTAACAAATATGTATAGCCCTTTTTGTAGGAGCTGGGGAAAGGACCTAATAAATCTGTGGCAATCATTTGCCAAGGACGTTGAACCAATTTGGGATCACCCATTAGACCTGGTGGTAACTGATTCGTACTCTTATGACCCAAGCAAGTGTGACATTTGCTAATGAATGATTTTACGTCGGCCGCCATTTTCGGCCAGTAATATTTCTGACTAATTCTATTCAAAGTCTTCATAATACCAAAATGAGCACACGAAGGAGGTACATGATATTGCGTTATTATATCTTTCCTAGACTCTTTAGGTACAACTTCTTTCCAGTCATACACTCTGTGTAGCGCTTCCATACTCTGTATGTGTTTGTACAATACTCCATTATCAACTTTCCAAGCATGAAATTTATTTGGAAAAGCTAGAACATTTCTACACATTTTATCGTACCACGATTCTTTGGTTGGTGTAGTTTGTCCTACTACAGCTAATTCTACAGGATCACGTGATAATGCGTCAGGCACTATATTATCTTTTCCTTTACGGTGTTCTATAATAAAATTGAATTGCTGTAACCTGACAGCCCATCTTGCTAATCTGCCTGTAGGAGATTTAATATTCACTAACCATTTTAGACTGTAATGATCTGTTATTATTTTAACCGGTATGACAGAACCTTCTATGTAAGCCCTAAATTTTTCCAGAGCAAAAATCATTGCATTTAGCTCTTTCTCTGTAGTTGAATGATTTCTCTCTTGAGCACTCAGAGACCTACTAATAAATGATATAGGGTATTCTCTACCCGAATCGTCTACCTGCGTCAGGACCGCCCCTATCCCGGTGTTGGATGCGTCGCATGATATGATGAAAGGTTTTTCAAGGTTGGGACAAGCTAAAACAGGTGCGCTCACTAAAATATCTTTAAGTTTTTTAAAAGCTATATCTGCCTGACTGTTCCATTTAAATTTGTTTCCCGTAAATTCTTTTCTTGTTAAATTATGCAACGGAGCTGCTATTATGGAAAAGTTACAAATAAACCTTTTATACCAAGATAGTATGCCTATAAAACGTCTTAAGCTTTTTTGCGAGTTCGGTATAGGAAAATCCACTATGGCTTTAACTTTATCTGGATCGGTTCTTAAACCTTGACTATCGACGACATAACCCAGAAACTTTAATGAGTCTCTACAAAAAACAGATTTGTCC
Source organism: Hesperophylax magnus (assembly GCA_026573805.1). Lineage (NCBI taxonomy): Eukaryota > Metazoa > Arthropoda > Insecta > Trichoptera > Limnephilidae > Hesperophylax > Hesperophylax magnus. The sequence continues at coordinate 3,356,081 of JAIUSX010000179.1, read as the reverse complement.
ATATTGATAGTTAGACCCGCATCAGAAAGTTTTTGTCGAACTTTCCTCAAAAGAGACATGTGTTCCTCAAATGAAGTGCTTATAATTATAATATCATCTAAGTAATAAAATACTTTGCCCTCAAATTCAGGTCCAAATATTTTATCCATTAAGCGCATCATTCTAGAGCTCGCTCCATGAAGACCGAATGGCATTCTAGCAAAATGAAATAATCCTCGTTTCGGAACAGTAAAAGCCGTCTTCTCTTTAGAGTTTTCCTCCAAAGGAATTTGCCAGAAAGCTGCTGTCAAGTCAATAGTAGACAGGTATTTAGCACCGCCTAAGGAATCTAGTATGCTTGAAACATAAGGAATAGGAAAACTGTCTTTTTTCGACAGCGAGTTTAAAGTTCTACTGTCCAAACATAACCTAAATGACCCATCCTTCTTGGGAACAAGTAATATCGGACTGTTCCACGCACTATGACTTGGTTCCACGACTCCTAACTCTAACATTCTATCTAATTCTTTATGTACCGCCGGTAACGAGTGTGGTGAAACTGGGTAATATCTTTGTTTTACCGGTTGAGCATCACCTGTATCAATGACGTGATATTCTAAATCGGTTTTACCTAACCTGTCTCCCGAGATATCTTTAAATTCGTCTATAACGCATTTAAGCTCATGCTTCTGTCTATTCGATAAATTTAAGCTGTTTTCTAATCCTTTTATCTCTGTGACTGATTTCGGCTCAGATTTCGATTCCCGTGGTGATATATATTTGCAAATTTCCGGACAAATATTAAAATGTTTCCAAAAGTCTATACCTAGAATTACATTTGAAGTGATCTCAGGCATAACTACAAAAGTGAAATATTTGACAATGTTTTTATACAGCACCGGAACTGTTATCTTTTGTGTATATTTTACTGAGTGACCTGTCGCAGAAGTTAGAGAAAATTTTTCTTTTAAAATCGCCAAACTAAATCCTAATCTCACAAAATGTGTGTGAAAGTTATTTCCCAAAATAGACAGGTGAGAACCTGAATCTAGCAAACCAGAAAATTTAGTATTTAGAACCTGAAATGATATGTGAGGACGGCCATCATTGTTACCCGCTCTCTCCGCCTTTGACGTTCTAAGGTTCTGGTAGAATTTCTCCACGACAGCAAGCCAATTAGACCACTCCGGGTCACACGACACAGTAGATGAAGATGTCTCCTCGCCCACTGCACAGGTAACCCGGGCTGCTAGTTTTTTCGGTTCTTGCATCTGCAGTCAGGAGCCTTTACACCAGGTTGACCACAGCGGAAACATCTCACTGGTTCTCTGAAATTCACGTTTTGAGCGCTTTGATTGTTGTTATAAAAATACCTTTGATTTCTTTTGACATTATGATTATAATTGTTATTATTGCGAGAAGCCTCCCTGTTATTAATATTAGATGGAGTATTGTTGGCAGAATTATTGGCTTTGGAATTGTAAGAATTTGAATTTGCAGGATGGTTTCTAGTATCCGTGCGACTATCCGCCAATTCTATCATCTTTCCATATTTCTTTAGAGCAGTAATATTAGTCACCTCTGTAAGAGAAAGTTTATGTATGTATCTTGGCAACATGTTACACATTAGAATTTCTAATATTTCCTCTTCCGGCAATTTCTTAGAGAGGCGATTATTCAATAGTAAGACTGTAGTTATAAATGAACCCAGGTTTTCTTTGGGTTTTTGACATGTAGTTCTTAACTGAGCTACTAGACGTTTCTCATGGTCCAAGAGTTCGAACTCCTCCTTCAAACCCGCAACAATCTCTGACCATGAATTAAAAGTAAAACGGTTCACCCTGAACCAGTTCAAAGCATCGCCTGTGAAAAATTCAATCGCGCTAGAAAATAGATTATTGGTACTTACACCACGAGAATCTGCTAGTTCTTCTACACGTTCTATGAAATTGCGTACGCATGTGGATCCGTCAAAAACCAGATTCCATTTGTGCACGGGGAATGACTTGCAGGAAGAGGATTGCGTTTCCGCCTGTCCCTCCGGCGAAGCTTCATTTTTATTCAGCATTGTCACAGAATCCTGAATCTTGGCCTGACTCCTCGTAACAATTTGCGGTTCCGACATGACGTGAAGAAACTATGCTATGTAGGTATGAAATAAATAATTAGCACATGTACCAAATATACACAACGACAATAATCTTGCCTCGTACCAAAAAAAATTTGACTACAGCGTACTGTAAGTCAATAAACAGTGAAAAACGCAGAGCGCTAGAGTTCTAGAGGGGACACTCAAATATATAAACTTTGTAAAATGATTATTTAATTATGGAATATCATCACGAAACAGATCCACAGAGCATCAAAACCGCGAGCGACCGTCATCAAAAATTCACAAATTAGCAAGATTAACACTTGAGACTTTTAACTACAGTAAAAAAACATTGAGCACAAATTTACATCTTACCCACAAAATAACACATCACTAGGTTTAAACCAAGTTGGGAGGCCAAATGTACCGAGATTTATTGGTGTGTAATTTCTGAAAAGTGTTTAAACATATAACTCATGTGTTGCACAATATTAAATAAGGGAATCAGAAATTAAAGAATTGCGTGAATGCTAAGAACAAAATTTATTGAGTTTAATTATCAAAATACTTAATCATCTATTAAATTACATTATTATCAAGTTAAATAGCAAGAGACTCTACGTTCATTATTAAGATCAGGGCATGTTCAGATCGTTAAACAAAATCTGACTAGTGATGCGAATATACAATACTAATATGTTAATCTGCGGGTAGTAGAAATTAAAAGGATAAGTTTCACATCTCAGATATTAATCTTGCTTGATTATATAGGGCGCCAGCTCTTCCCAATCATCTTGTGAAGAACAAATTTATAAAATCAAAGTAAACCAAGTTGTGAAATCTAATTAGCATGATGACAATCGCTCACGTTTTTAATGGCGCAAAACCTCTCTGGAATCCGTTCCGTGACGCACGTCCTGACAGTTGCCCGAATTCCCTAGAACCAGTGTTCCCGAACTCAAAAATTCAAAATCGGGAGAATTTACGCCTAAAAATCGGGAGAAATCGTGAGAAATCGGGAGATTTTCTTAGAAATCGGGAGATCACTAGAATTATTTTAACAAAATTTCTCCTTTGTCAATAATACGAATCCCTTTTATTATTCCGAAGCATAACCTTAACAACTAACGAAAAAACCCATAAGCAGCGCCGTCAATATGATTATTGTAGATGTTGCCCGTGGAATAACGCAATTTGCCCTAACGTTTAACGGGGACTTATTTTACGTCTGGCAACTCGGCGCAAATTTTTGTGAAACATCGACCTTGGACTGTCACCTGTCACTTTGCGAGACGTCAAAAATCATGTAATACCTACTTACTTTTAAAAGTGAATGCAATAACCACCTAGTTATGTATAACCTAGATAACATATTAAAATAAGATATTATAACTATAAAGAAATTAAAAATTACAATGTGCTGGGGAAAGCATAAAAATAACAGAAATAAAAATGAGTAGAAGATTTAAAACAAGAAAATTTGGATTATTCCTTTTCTTTATTATACCAACGTGTTTTAGACATAATAGACATCATATTTTTTTCAACGTCAAAGTCATAGCAGGTGTTTTTATTAATATGGCGTTTGCAATGCAAGAGGCCTTCAATGGACTTGGAAGATAGCCTATTCCTTTGATTGGTTTTAAGCAAATTAATTGCTGAAAAAATCCTGAAAATTATAATTAATTAAATTAATTAATTAACCCATTCTAATCGGAACTATAGAATAAATGCCTAATTAATAACGTTCATAGCTTCTTTCAATTTGTTCCTCCTGTTATATTTTATTAGATTAAATTTAATTACAATAAAAATACTCCTCGCCGAAGGAGGTCCGTTTCAAATTTTACTTTTTCCCGCGAGTAACTAAAAAAGACAAGCGAGTTGAAACATGTGTTCACACGGGGCGATTCGGTGAAAAACTCGAACGACAAGTAAAACCAAAATGGCGATGGTCGTACTCGAACGTCAAAAGTAGACGGGCTTTCAACTTTTGCTAGGCAACAAAAAAAGTTGATAACTTTGTTGACAGAGTGTTCACACGTGGCGATTAGCTTTCAATTGTCCAACCAACAAAAGTTGACCGACAAAAGTCGCCCCGTGTGAATGCGTATAATAGAGATATGCTTAGATTGCAGTATTTTGTAAATATTCTGGTCAATTCCCGAATCCGGGGAATTTTTTAGTTTTTTTTTTTTAACCATAGACAATTATTTGCCTGTTGTGCGGACCATAAACAAAGAATCGACGAGAAACGATAAATCGCTGAGAACACCGAAAAATCGGTAGATTTTGGTGCCATTTCGGTAGATCGGGAGATGAAGTGAAAAATCGGTAGATCTCCCGAAAAATCGGGAGCTTCGGTAACACTGCCTAGAACTGGCCATAAATCAACTATCTATAGATTGATAACTCCGCCCTCTTTCAATACGTTTGCTTTCGTCAAGTTTTAACCATAGATCTGGCAAATTTGAATACACCACCCATCGCCGACGTCACAGCACACCATCGACAAAGGATAGAGGAAATTAAAAAAAAAGGCGCAACCATAGACAATTTAATTCTGCTTCGGAACCTACCTAAAACCCAATTCATTAGCCTAAAACATAAGTAAAATGTCACCCAAGACCACAAGGTCCCATCTGACAAAGCCCTGTCCTAAGAAAGAAATGACCTTTAAAGTAACTTCCTTTACAGCTCATTTTCTCAGGACAGCGTTTTATCAGAAGGAAGCTGAAAAGCAAACTCATAATTACATGTACAATAATTTTATTTTTTAAATATAAACATGAAATACAATAATATAAGCACAAAACACATTTAGAAGGTGAAATTACTGTATCAATATAAAACTAGCTGTTGGAAATGATAGTTATTTTCTTTCAACATCCAACGGCAATTGAAAAAAATATTGTCAATAAGGCAGTCAAAGATTCAACCTACTGTTTTAGCGTCTAATTACATTATTATTATTTTTGTTTCCCTCCTACTTATCTTATTACTTAAATATTTATACCTTTCATAAATTAATAGTAAGTATATAATACTTTTTAGTTTTAAAAACTTTATATGCCTTTTAGATATTTTTAACTTAGGAATAGTACACAACATAAAGAATGTAACAGTGTAAACAGAAAAGTAAATTTAACAATAGGTTATTGTTTTAACAATACATATTGGCACCTGATAAATAAATAGGGTATAATAATAACAAATAAAAACACCAAATACAAGAGTAAAATTTAAAGAAGGTGTTGAGAGAATATTCATTATGATGTCAAGTATGTAATAAAAAAGTAGAACTATATATAAACTAGACATATGAAATAAACTAATTCGACTATTTTTTTATTAACACTAGTCGGTGACTGAAAATGGGCTGCAGACTAATACAGCCAAACTGAATAATGTAAACTCCGCATCAGAGAATATTTGGCTTAAAATTACAAACGATAACAATATTTGACTTGTATATTTATTTTTTCGTTATTATTCTACTACTCATATAGAGATGTCAATAGAAAATGAATTGGCAAGGATACACCACAACCATACAATGGACCTGATTTAATGAGGAGCATGGCAGTACTAAGATACTTAAAAGACGCTTATAGGAACAAATTGTGGTCTTAATTGGTTTTAACTTATTAAAATAAATTAGTTATGACAACCATTTCTTCCTATATTTAGCATATTTTAAATGTTGCAGTACTGCTATTTTCTTCATGGAGTCAGGTCCATTGTATGGTAGTGTATCCTTGCCAATTAATTTTCTATTGACATCGGTACACCATGCATTGATTATAAATGGTACAGTAATCTTGATAATGAATTGAATAAATTTTTTTATGTTCGTTACAATTAAGCCAATCAAAACATATATATTTGGCAATGGTTTCTTCAATAACGGGCACAAGATATAAATTTTCGCAATTATAATTCAGTACATACTCGACGACATAATGAATTTCAAGAGCGTTGATAGCAAATTTCTAAGTGGGATCATATGGGTCACCTATGCAAGATATTTTACATCTATGTTCTGCCATCCCCTGTGCAGCAACAGCAACGCTGCTGGTTGCAGAGAAGACATGACTGGGTCCTGCACTCATTTCTGGAAAAAAATATATCATAGTTCTTGAAGAAATTGAAGTAAAGATTGACATATTAGAGGAACAAAACTAACAATACTATTCCCTTTTAAGTAATATAAAACAGATGTGTACCTTCATTTTCTACTAGCTTCCCCTGTGCAGCAACGGGTACGCTGCTGGTTGAGATGTTATGCTCTGAAATAAATATAATTATTACATTAACCGAATTAACAAAACATATTATTATTATTATAGGCTGATGCAGTATAGAATACCTTTTAGGATGTAGTCATGATACGTGCTGAACACCATTCTCGAAATGGACTCTCAGAGGTTATGGTTGGAAACTTGTGTCGAATAGTCTCTGTCCGTACATCCTTTCACACAATACGTTTTAAGGACTTTATCGGTAGGCACATAAATGTTATTTAGGGTAAGCTTCGGTTTATGGGGGAAATTCCTAAAAATTAAAACTAGTTATTTTTATACTAACTTTGGGCCGGGGAATCCGAATCTGGAAGAATTGGGTGGCGGCAAGCAATATTAACTGAATTACACGACTTTAAAATTTCGACGCACAAACAAATTAACCGGCCATTTTGAACGCTTTCTGACAATAAAACTAGTTATCTTTATACATCTTTATACTAACTTTGGGCCGGGGAATCCGAATCCGAAAGAATTAGGTTGGGGCAAGCAATATAAACTGAAATACACGACTTAAAAATTTTAGATGCAAACAATATACAACGCTATTGTCGATGCGTTTTTTTGACAATAAGTCCATGGAAAAATAACCAAAGATATATAAAATTAAGTGTTGCTAGTAAGCAATAATATCAATAACGTAAAATAACATGTTTATAATTTCAGTAATATTTCATATTCAAACAGTTAGATTTAGGTTTATTATTACGAAAGGTGAGTTTTTATGTCGGGGGAGACGAAAAAATATGCATTTTATATTTTAATTTTGCTAACATTATTTCATTTACGTAAAGTATTCAGATACATTTTATTCACTTTTGTATCACAAACCATGTTACACAAACCTAGCGTAGCCGCTAAACTACTTGAAAACTGGGATGTTTTCTTGCCTTGACGCGAGTAGGCGCTACGAAGGGGGCACTTTCTTTTCTATCACAAACCTTGTTACACAAACCTAGCGTAGCCGCTAAACTACTTGAAAACTGGGATGTTTTCCTGCCTTGACGCGAGTAGGCGCTACGAAGGGGGCACTTTCTTTTCTATCACAAACCATGTTACACAAACCTAGCGTAGCCGCTAAACTACTTGAAAACTGGGATGTTTTCCTGCCTTGACGCGAGTAGGCGCTACGAAGGGGGCACTTTCTTTTCTATCACAAACCATGTTACACAAACCTAGCGTAGCCGCTAAACTACTTGAAAACTGGGATGTTTTCCTGCCTTGACGCGAGTAGGCGCTACGAAGGGGGCACTTTCTTTTCTTTAGTTTTTAAAATTAGTTTTAGGGATAAATATTTTTGAGAGTTTGTAACACTGCCAGCACGTTTTTAGGCACATTCGTTTCCGGAATAATACGTTTATCCAATTTGAATTATTCTCCATCTCAAAATGTTGAATTTGATGAAGATTTTGCAGATTTGTGCTGAAAAAAAAGAAATGTTGGCTAAGTTAGTAGAATGGGGCCTCATTCCTCAAAGTGGGACGTATAATTGTCCGGATTGTGGGCGAGCGCTGGAATTAATGTCGGAAGAAAATCGGTGAGGTTATTTTTTTATTGTTATGCATTTTTTTACCTGCGAATATTCTATTGTATAAAGTGTGTTAAAGAAAGGTTTTTTTTAGTACCGATGGGTTTCGATGGAATTGCTATGGCAAATTAGAGCGGGCCAAGAAGAAGGCTAAGCGGTGCGACAACAGAGTGGCATTTCGAACAGGGACGTTTTTTGCAAGGTCTCATTTGCCAATTTGGAAAATTCTTGGATTCGTCAATTTTTGGGTGCAAGGTGCGTCGTTACGGCTTATTGGCTTACAGTTAGAGTTGGCGATGGAAGCATTAGTAGACTGGTCCTCTTTTTGTCGGGAAGTTATACTCGATTCTTACTTGTGTCGCTTAGAAAAAATCGGCGGCCCTGGTAAAATCGTTGAAATTGACGAATCCAAGTTTGGTAAAAGAAAATATCATCGTGGGCATTATGTTGAAGGACAATGGGTTTTCGGCGGCTACGAACGTGGTTCCGGCCGTGTGTTTATGGTAGCCGTCGAGTCTCGGAGTTCCGAAACTTTAGTGCCCATAATCGAAAAATGGATCGAAAAGGGCACAACTATTATCAGTGACTGTTGGAAGGCATATGACTGCCTGTCAGACTTAGGGTATGTACACCAGACGGTGAATCATTCACTTCATTTCAAGGACCCTGATTCTGGAGCTCATACAAATTCCATCGAGTCCTCTTGGCGGGCAGCCAAGTCTTCCATGTCGTCATCTGGTAGAGTTAAAGCGCACATACCCGGCAACCTTGCTCGATACATGTTTCTGAAAAGTTGCAAAGAACGCCTGAAGGATCCTACTCTGGAGTTCTATCGTTTAGCTGGGCTCTTATATGACCCGCGTATTCATCAGGAACCCTTGGAGACGTGTGAGTCTGACAAGGATACAACGGACGAAGAAGACTTGTTCGATTTATAAGGTATGTTTTTCTGCTAAATATTTTTGAGAGTTGGAAACACTGTATGTAATATCTTTGGTTATTTTTCTATGGATCAAAACGCGCATCGAAAATGTCATTGTATATTGTTTGCATCTAAAATTTTAAAGTCGTGTATTTCAGTTTATATTGCTTGCCCCAACCTAATTCTTTCGGATTCGGATTCCCCGGCCCAAAGTTAGTATAAAGATGTATAAAGATAACTAGTTTTATTGTCAGAAAGCGTTCAAAATGGCCGGTTAAATTGTTTGTGCGTCGAAATTTTAAAGTCGTGTAATTCAGTTAATATTGCTTGCCGCCACCTAATTCTTCCAGATTCGGATTCCCCAGCCCAAAGTTAGTATAAAAATAACTAGTTTTAATTTTTAGGAATTTCCCCCATAAACCGAATTTTTTCCGTTATTTATCACACATAAATCAACTGTTTCACACAACCAGATATTTGACAATTTTATGATGACAAACAACGGCGTCTGTCAAACTTTTCTTACAGTTTTTTAGAGGAAGTGAAATGGCGGGAAGCATGAGTCGGCCACCTAGCGGCGAGAACACGCATTACACCGTTTGCGAACCCTCTCTTTCTGGCGCACGAGTCTTATGGTAAAGTGAGCGAGAAACAAAAAAATACGCATCGCCTACGTCACAAACATAGATTTTTACCATGTCTATAATTTGTGTTGACGTTTTTAAGCGGAGTTATACCCCCCTGGAACTGGCTTGCAATCTCTGATGTCTATGATTAAGTACCCGGCCGTCGTTGTGTTCACAATTGCACGCTTCTTGAGTTAATCAGTTCTTCCAAGCGCTTGACACCGGGGCGAGTAGTTTCAAATCGTTACAATATGTCAAAAGATTGAGAAATCTTGAGGAAAAGACGTCAAAAAATACATTTTTTACGAAAAAGCTAATGAAATGCAGTATTTCATATTGCAAGCTGAAATACTTACTCTGATTATTATCTAACTGATAAAACGTATTTTTTATATAAAAAAAAGTGCATATAAAGCATATCGCTATGTAAATTTACATTATCTACAATGAACAAACAATAATGTACTATCGTCCGTAGCGTGTAAGCCTAATTAGTGTTGATATATCTGTAAATTATTAAAAATTGTTAAAAAGTGTAATGTGACAAATTCTGACAATAAACTGGCATCTAAAAAGATCTCATGTCTAATTTAGTTACTTTAACCTACTTACGTAAGACGAAGCGCTGCGGACAGTTCCAATGTGTTGAAGAAACGTCTGTAGAATGTAGAAAAGTAGAAGAACCAACTTCAATTTAACATTTGTTAAAAAACCTCACGATAATGATATTATGTTTATTTAAATAATCATCCTATATTCACCATTACTGAATATGATCTGAAAATATTGTCGTGCAAGAGCAAGTGCAGTGTTGCCAGCTTGGAATATATATTTCCGCTAGAATCTACAACAAAATCCGCCGAATTCCGTCAAAAACTTACTTGGATTCCGCCAGATATTCAGCTGAATTTGAGCACTAAAATCACGAACATTACACAGTTTTTATTGATGAACGAAAACAGTTTCGCTAAATACAATACAAACGTTTTATTACAAATTTTTAAATTGTTAATGTTCACTTGAAAATTAGTTTTTTTTAGTAAAAAAAGGTTAAAACAGTATTATTGAATTATCATCATCTTCACTTTCCGCCGCCGTCGCATGTTGATACTGTTGATCATCAAATGTTAATGAAGACGTAGATGATTGGTCTAGGTCACGTTTCTTGTTATATATTTTCCCAGTTCCTACCCTATTTAATACCGCTGGGGGTGATGAATATTTATCGCATGTTTTATTCAATTGCTGCAATTCCGATCAAACATTCAAAATTTCATTGACATAGGTATCAGTTTTCAATTTGTTTCTAGATTGATATTTTACAAGGTTCGTGATACTAAAAACTCTTTCCACATCTGCATTTGACTGTGGTAATACTAACATTGTAAATACGAAAAAATAAAATTCTTAAAGGGATTCACATTGGCAGCATCTTCATATAATTTGACTTCAGTCCAGAATTTGATTGCGCCATTTGGTGAAATGGTAAAAAATAAATCCTCTGCTACAGACACAATATTATTTTCCTTTGATGATGTTATCTTGGATTCAAATTGGTATCCCAAATATGGTCTGGGATCCAGATTACTTTATTATTTTTTATTTTATTTATAATTTTTTTTTTTAGATTTCAAAGTTTTCCAGTAACGTTGGCCTCACTGGATGGCTTGCCCGTGCTGAGGCCTTCATTTTATAATTTGAAAATATTTTTAATATTTTTTTTTTTTTTTTTTTTAATTAAAAATAAAAGAAAGACAAACATTCCCGAGTTACGAATAACCCAACAATGTTTGAAAATCTCCTACTAACACCACAGAAAGCCGAAAATGTTGCATGTGTTGTGATGGAGGACTTAGCCAGCCGAGGAATCGAACACGCGACGCTCGGGTGAGACCCAAGCGCTATGCCCACTCAACCACTGACCGGTCTACATAATACATTTAAAGAGAAAATAATACATTTTAAATATAATCTTGTGTGTTTGTGAGTGATGTGTGTTTATATTGGTTTTGGTGTTACGTGTAGGTTTTATTTTAACATATATTATGCTATGACATTTTGGTAATATTGTCATTTTTGTTCTTTAATCCATTTTGTAATTTTGTGTGTGAATTTATTGTTATTTTCCTCAATTTTAATTTCAAGTTTCACACTGTTGAAAGCTTTTATATCATGGTATTGGTAGTGTCTTTGTCCAAAGCTTGAATTTACCGTCGGAGTTTTTATTTTTTATTTGTAAGCTTGTCTAACTGGTCTGTTAGTGTTATTTTGTGTATGTTGAAATTTTTTATGTCAAAAATGTAGTTTAGTAGTGTTTTAACGTATAATTGGCGTATATCTAGTACGTCACAGCTGTTGAATATTTGGTCTGTATCAGTCAGTCTATGTTTTTTAGTTTTATCTTGAAGATCATTTTCTGTGCGGTTTCTATGTAATTGATAGCCGAGTTTGTTGCTCTTTCAATAATAATCGCCAACGGATCAATTTTTTTCATTGGAATGGCTACTTTTGACACTAAGAAACTTCATAGATTCTTTAGGTCACCAAATAATTTGCACGGGTCTGCAGTTTTCGATTCAAATAATTTATTAACTCTCTGAACCTGTTCTAGTACTGGGCGAATAAAACAGAATATAAGAACATTGGTATCGTCACGGTATATGTTATATAATATTTCTGCATTATAACAATTTTGAGTATGCCTCGTCATATTGAAATGAGCTTTTAATTAATTCCAGTGCTTTAAGATTCGATCGGTACCATCGATTCAAAGTGGACGTGTAATTGCCGGTATTGTTTGCTTGAAGAAATTGCCAGTGCGATCAAGTTATTAAACGAAAGACTTGTTACAACTTTACTTTAGGGAGTTTTATATTAACAATATGCATGTAAAAGAAAAGGAGGAACGAATAAAAAAAAAAGTTACGTATTTCCAATTTTTTTTTTAATTATTAGGAATAAGTGTATATAAGGTTGTGTGTTAGTTTAAATCTAGGCTTAATAGTTTTCTCAATTCTAATTCTTAACATATAATAAATTGTCCGTTTCCTTATTCTTAATTATTGTTCATTCAATGTCTTCAAAAAGTTGTTTCGCGTTACGAAATAAACATTTAATATTGTTCAGGCACTTAAGTGTATAAGGTTGTGTGTTAGTTTAAATATAGGCTTAATACTATTCTTAATTCTAATTCTTAACATTAATTGTTCGTTTCCTTAATTCTAACATTAAATGTCTTCCAAAAGTTGTTTCGCGTTACGAACTAAACACACAAAAATTGTTCAGGCACTTCCCTTTACGGTGATTCTGGAACTGCGGATCTCCACGTTCGCACTTATCACTGATAACACAAGCGGCAACTTGGGCTGGTTCCGAAGGGCGGAGTCAGTTCAGCCTGGGCCAAGGCTCCGAAGGGCGGAGTCAGCAGGCAGCGACTCCTGAGAGGGCAGATTCCTGGGCGGAAGTCTGGCGAACACTCTGACTTCCTGAGCGGAAGTTCGCGGGGTTACGGGAAGAGCCTCGGCGACCGCTCCAAGAGGGAGGGCAGGAGGCTCCTCGGTGGAGGCGAGATGGTAACTGTTGGTTGCTGAATCATCTGTCTTCAGCTGCGCGATCCGGCGACATTCGCACGCCTGTCGTGGGGTGCTGGAACTATAGTGGCTCCGCTTTACACCACTTTGGTACGTTGTTCGGGTCCATGGCACTGGGGTCGCCACTTTCAACGCTAGATGGTGCTGGATGGTTGAATCTGGTCTTCCGATTAACTTCAAAAATCAAAAATCGGTTCAAAAATCTAAATATATATTAGGTATCTTAATATTATGCCTACATACACTTAATATATATCTGGTTGAAAATTAAATTCTTAACCTAAGTTAACAATTACTCTTATATGTAGATTTATAATTATTGTTAAATATTTGAAAATTACATTTTTTACAATACGACCTTTAAATAATTGGAATATAGCCTAGCCTTGGCCGAAGGTTTTTATTGCCCTTGGGTCGCTGGCTTAATATTTTCCCATTTCAGATTTATGACTTTATGAGGGTCTAGAGCTAAATCTGTGGACTAATAGGTGTATTTCTAGGTGAGCTTTCTCATTTTTTTTATGGCGGTTGCCGGCCAATCTATACAACTAAATATTTAAGTCTAATAATACGAACTGCCGCCTCCATCTGCGTGTAAAATTACGGAGAACATATGCGGGCGCACGTGTTCAATTTGGTCTTTCTGTGAATTCAAGTCACGTAGATACCTTGGGATATATCAATCTCATCATTTTTTCAGTAATTAGTAATTCCGGGCTCTATTCGATTCCGCCAGAATTTTTAATTCCGTTAGACACAAAATTCTTCAGGAGGGCAATCAATCCGCCAGATATGGCGGAAAATTCGCCAAGTTGGTAACACTGAGACAGTGAATCACTTGTTTGATCTTACCATAGACAATGCACAACACACAAGTTTTTTTTTTAATTAGTCTATGACGGAACCTACTTGCAACTGTGTTATTAAAAATGTTCAAAAGATAAAAATCAATGACGGTACAATGTTAATGTTCATGAACAAATCGAAAAGATCAAAAATGATCACACAGTCCGAGACAATCGTTTTGAAACGTCATCGAAAAAAGAATCGATATCAAAGCAGTCATACCATTGGTCTAAATCAGTGTTTCCCAGCCCTCTTTATGCCATGCCACACCGTAGTCTTTTCAAAAGTCAGATGCCCCACCGGCATCTTTTTTTATGAAACAGCAGGTAAATTTTAAGATCATAATGTATGTTTGTAAACCTATGAACCCCTAATGAAATTGAATAAAACCTTTTCTAATACATATATTACAACTGAAATTAAATTCAGTTACGCTTGCTACAAAGAAATTTTATGTCCGGATCTAACTTAGTTAATTTCGGTCTTAGGTCCCCTCTATTAGTTATTTCCAATCGATTTAGTTTTTTATTGAGTAAGTCGCTTATGGCGCTAAAACCACATTCCACCAAATAAGTTGACGGAAAGTTCAATAATAATTTTCTGGCATGCAAAGTAATATTAGGATATTTTGTGTAAGTTTCTTTGCAAATTCTTAGTGTAAGTTTCTTCTTTAAGCCTTAATTTCACATTCGCACTCACACTGAGCAAAAACCCGTTATCATGTTATTACTGTAATTCTTTATGTTCACGCAAGCCAAATTTAATGGCATACGTGGTCACTCATACGAGGACTCAGGATAAACTATTCTCATTTTCTTCTGTCATTATTCATTTGCACAGAAGTCACAGTTATTGCAACACATTCTCACTCATTCTAAGGAAACTTTCTTCTTATCTTCTTACTGTGATTATTCATGGTCAAGCATAATAAGACACATTCACACTCATACTAAGGAAAACCCGTCTCTTTTCTTATGTTTTTTCTGAACCTATCCATGTTCGCAGAAGTCAAGCTTAATGGCAAACATTCGCATTCATACTAAGGCAAAACCATTCTCATGTTCTTACTGTAACTATTAATGTTCACAAAAGACAAACTTAGTGAATCACATTCGCATTCACACTAAGGATAAATCGTTTTCATGTTCTTATTGCGATAATTCATGTTCACAGAAGTCACGTTTAATTAGAAACGATAGCACTCATACTAAAAAAAAACAATACTAACTGTAATTATTCGTGTAAATCGAAGTCAAATTTGACGATCCACATTACTACTCATATTTAGGATAAAAAGTTCTCATTTTATTAGTGTAATTCATGTTCGCAAAAGTCAAGCTTAAAAAGACATATTCGCACTCATACTAAGCAAAATCCATTATCATGTTCTTACTGTGATCATTCGTGTTCACTAATTTTCAGCTTAATCTTACAAATTCGCACTCATGCTTAGGAAAAATCATGTATCATTTTCTAATCGTAATTATATATTTTATTTTAGGAAAATTAACAGTTACTTGGTTGGTTTATACATGTGCAATTTACTTAACTGAGAAACCAATTATAGATTTTCTCACTATACTTATACATTATGTAGGTATAAAACAACTAAGCAATTCAACAACTACAGATACATCCTGCATAGTTTCTGTGATTTTAGATAATTATTGAAATTGTAACGGTTTGATTTTATTTTAAGTATAATTTGGCGTATATTTAAATTTTGTACATCTCAGGCATTTTTTGTATGACCGATGAGTATTCCCCTTTATATGTGGAATGCCTACGTTTCTCGTCTCTGAAGCGTGTTGCCCCACCACTGAGGCGCTGTGCCCCACCGTGGGAAACACTGGTCTAAATTAATCAATAATTACCACATAATTGTTTGCTTAATGTCAAACGTTTAATTAGGATATTATCTAACAACCAAAGAAGCTACGAATATGTGAACAATTTATTCATTTTGTAGGACACAATATATTCATTAATAGTAAACACATTCGAATTCCAAATATGATTTAAGATTTTCACGGCCAAAAGTATTTTTGTTATTTGTTTTTGGGGTGTTATGCCGTGTTGCGCTAACTCCTTCTTTAGCCAACGTTTCGGACAACATTGCAGTGTCCATCATCAGGGCAGATGTGTTATTTTATAAAATAACACATCTGCCCTGATGATGGACACTGCAATGTTGTCCGAAACGTTGGCTAAAGAAGGAGTTAGCGCAACACGGCATAACACCCCAAAAACAAATAACAAAAAAACATTCGAATTCCTTTCATATGCACTAGAAGAAGTTGAATTCTACGGAAGAAACAAAGCATACTGCATTCGTTACCTTGTTATTTCATGGAGTCGAAATGTTTTTAAATCGGTGAATGTATTGAATAATCTCTCAAAAAAAAAAGATTTATCCGATTAATGATTCAAGTTTCATGTACAAAACAGTATTTTGATCTTTTAAAAAATATATTTTAGCCCGTGAACAAAATGTTCACAACAACGAACTGCCTTATTGACTACCAGCTCTATTAGATAAGATTACATTTCGTTGTCTTGAACGCAATACCAGATCAAATAATCAGTCATATCCTACCTTCTAACTAACGTACACGCAAATCAATCGCTCCGAACAAAACAATTTAAATATAAAGTTTAAAACGCTTATAAAAAAAAGTAAAAGTTTTATCCGTGTTTACCGCAGAAGATTAAAGTGTCACATCTAATTAACGACGAAATATTCTTCAATTAAGTGATTAAAAAAGAACAAATATTGAAGTGAGGTGACAGATCGACGTCATTTTACAGTGAATTTGTCATATCATCTGCCAGTTTAATTTGACATTCAATCTTTTGGTGATATATAATTAATTATCAAATTGTTCATAATTATTTGTCCCGTGATAGTGTTTAAAAATAATAATATTACATAAGTGAACTGATAATATTGAAAAGAACAGTAAATTATTTAATTTACAGGTGCTCGGTTATATTATAAGCCGTTAAAACCACAATTCCCCGCAAGCCTTGGTTGGTTCGGTGGTATAAAGCGTCACCTGATTTTGGTGCAGACATTTGATGATCCTAGGATCGAATCTTACCAAATCCAGAATAATAAAATAAAAGCGATTTTATTTTTATTTTATAATTTATAAAGTTCAACCAATATACCTAATTCGATTATCATCGTAGTGTCGTTATAAGGCGGGAAGTAAATATATTATTCAAGATGCACTGCAGAGTATGTCCAGAAGCCGTCCTTTCAGACGATTCAATATTTGTGTGTGCGACGTGTAAAGGCACCTATCATTTAGCCTGTGGAGTAGAGGAGAGGCGTATTTATCGTACCCATTAAAAGTACCGGGTATATTCATGCCGTACTTTGTACTTGTGACAAATCTCCAAAATACCTGGTTCCAAAATATTTGGTTTAATATTTGTACCACAGGTCTTGAAGTACTTCGTCCTTTAAAATATTACTGACTTCTCACTCTAGTCGGTTAGAAAGTTATAAGAGGAAAAGGGACAAAAAATATTTTTGCTTTCGTCACTGTAAAATACAGATGCCTTTTCGCTCTTTCCTATTAGAAAGGTGTACGAGGAAAAAGGACAGTTATGAGTATTTAGCCACGGTAATCTCCATTGTCTGATGGTGAATGTCTATGGAAAAACTGTTGACAGCTGAGTGTCTATGGCATGGTGTTTGACATTTTCACATCTTGAACTTTGTGTAGTTACTGCGCCGTTGTGGAGATTTTATTGGCAGATTTTAATAAATTGTTTATCCGATATTAGCGAGATGGCTTTGTACCACTGGGATCTTCCACATCCTCTACAAGATAGTGGAGGGTGGCCGAACTCCACTATTGAAAAATACTTCGCAGATTAAAATTTGCTTTCAGCGCATTCGAAGATAAAGTCACGAAATAGTTGATTTTTAATGAACCTTCCGTAGTATTCCAGGAATAATATGGCGGTAGAGGCGACGGAAAGGCTTATGCATTGAATCTATCAGGTAAAAAATTAACATAAACATTCAATAACAAGAATCTTATGTCTTGAAAATAAAATACAGATCTTTGTGAGGTTATGATGTGTTCTGGTAATTTCCTAGGTATTGCTGACTACTTGTGCGCGCATACTCTGATCAAATCTCACACCAGGGTCTATCATCTTTACGAAGATGTATTCAGGGCAACGCAGAATGGTTAGTAGAAGAGAAAACTTGTTATTTTACTTTTATTTATTTATTTATTGTTTGAAACATTTACAGAGTGTTAACAATTATTACATTTATATTTTTTCGGTGGGAATGTGCACAGATATTAACACCCCAATTAAAAATGTTCACAGCATGCGTAAACAAGGTTTAGTTGATATTAGGCGGAGATGCTAGTAGTGAAAGAAAAAAAATACAAATATAATAATAATTAAAAAGAAATATAAAACATGAATATTAAGTATGAAATATAAAATATAGTAAATGTACAGAGAAAGGATAAGGAAGAAAAGTAAAGAAAATAATAAAGCAATTATATCTCTTAACTGTTCTCCATAACATATCATGGTAGAAGATGGTTGATTTGTTTTTTAAAATATGCGAGACTGTTTGCGAATATATCTATAAGGTCGCATTCAACTGTATTGTACAGACGACACATTCTAGATAGTGGATTGAAATATGCAATATTATTATTAAATATATCAATATGGAATATATTTTGGCTCCTTAAATTATGTCTATTAGGGACTTTAATATGAATATTGCTCAGACAATTAGTGGTAAGAAATATATCATGAATAATTTTATATAAACATATTAAGTCTGCAAATTGTCTTCTTTTTTCCAATGTCGTAAATTTGAAGTTTAGTAGACGTTGTTCATAAGATTTGAGTGAGGCATTTAATCCAAGTTTATATGATAACAGTCTTAGGAATTTTTTTTGCACAGATTCAATACTTTTAGAATATTTTATATAATGTGGGTTCCAGATAACACTCCCATATTCCAATTTGCTTCTGACCAACGAGTTGTATAATGTTATAATGGATTGGGAGTATTTAAATGGTTTCGATATTCTATGAATGAATCCAATCATTTTCATTGATTTACTTATAATATCATTTATGTGTATTAGTCTGCTCGTGCGCAGGATCGGAACTGCTCGTGCGCAGGATCGAATTGCATACGCTGCCGTCGCTTACGAAAACAATATGAATATTACGAAAAAAAGTGATAAATTAATTATTAATGAACTTCTAACGTTTCTTCAAAACAAAATCGATGTCTTAGACGAACTAACCGCGGTTCAAATATGCTCCAATCATTTCTCAGAAGACGAAGTGGAGGCTGCGAAAGACATTCTGTGCAGTGAAACAGTTGAACGCAGGATTATGAGGAAAGGCGAAGGTAGGAAGTCTAAGAATTTATATGATATCATTAAAATACTGAAGGAAACAGAGAATGAAGCTCTACCGACATTTGTGGCTCAGAATCTACACAAACTACCGCCTGTCAATTTCGATCACGTAGATGTCACTTGTCTCCTAAAAGATATCACGGCATTAAAGGGTGAATTAACCACAATTCAGTCACAAATGTCCAAACGAAGTGATCTCGAAGTATTGCGCTCTGAAATGGCTCTCCTAAGGAATGAACTGAAAATAAATAAACATAACCGTATTCCAAATCAAGACGAAAACACATCGCCGTCCTTGAACACATTGAAGGTCACCATACCGGTAGCCATAGATAAGAACCGCTCAAACTCACGGTCGCCAACTAATGAATTTCATTTGGACAACAATGCGCACTGCAGTAATGTGATAACCCCGCCCGCGCCCCTCGCATTAGCTGCCCCACCTGTCATGCACTCTCCTCAATCATGGAATAAAGTAGCGGCGTCTAGCTCTCTCACACAACAGCAACAAGTCATACTACAGACATCACAGATACATCAACCGGGTATGGGTGAACCAGCCAAAGTTGCACGCACACAATCTCACAAAAATACATTTAAACCAGAGACAAATAATTTTAATACGGATGGTTATAAAACCGTTACAAGAAAACTAAGAAGATCGAGAAATATTATTGCAACTGGAACAGCGATGGAGAACTCCCTCAAGATAGCTGAGTTAAAAACAACGCTCTATGTGTCGAGGTTCGACGATAGTGTAACTGAAGACAATATTCGAAACTTTATCAATTGTAAAATAAAAGGAAGTAATATCCAAATAGAAAAAATAATACAACGAAATCCCACGCAGTTTGGATCTTTCAAGTTGACTATACCGAATACGGATTTCAAAACCTACATGAACAAAGAATTTTGGCCGACTGGTACTGTTTTCCGAAAATTTATTGAAAAAAAATACAATGGAAAAGAACAAAATTAAGATATTTTCAATAAACTGCAAAAGTTTTAAACGAAACGTCAACTTCGTTGTAGATATGTGCGATATCTACGATGTAATACTTTTGCAAGAAACGTGGTTATTACAAAACGAAACATCGAATCTATCTAAAATTCATCCAAACTTCCAGGGATGGGGTACTTCTGGTGTAGATTTATCAAACGGACCGCTACGAGGCCGACCCTACGGAGGAGTCGCAGTACTTTGGAGGAACGAGCTGCAAGCTTCAATAATACCGTGTGGAGATGACCGCATCGCTGGTATTCAGATAACCACCAACGGAGGGACGATAAGCATACTGACTGTCTACATGCCGGTATGTCACGCGGACAACCTTACCGACTTCACCAACTACCTTTCCAAAATACATACGATCATTCAAGATAACGAACACTCTGAAACCATTGTGATGGGAGATTTCAACGCTCACCCATCCTCCATATTCGGGAAAGAACTCTCTCATTTCTACACCGAAAATAACTACAATTGTATCGATATTGAAAGACTACCGAATGACACATATACATATATTAGCGATGCACACAATACCACTTCCTGGCTCGATCACTGTATATGCACTAATAGTCTTAAGAACAAAATAGATAATATAAAAATACACTATGATACCGACTGGTCCGATCACAGGCCGACATCTTGCGTAATCGCTGCTGAAAAATTACCTGCAACTATTTTTAATATTCCACAACAGCCTAATAACATAACATGGAGAAGGAATAATAATAAGAAAATCAGTGAATATACGTCTGTAGCAGAAGCATTACTTAGTGTGATCTATCAAAGACACTCCGAATCCATTTGTAATTCGGGTTCTATATGTGACAGATGCGACCATATACAAAACATCGAAAATATATACACAGACATCGTTGAAGCCTTAAGTAGGGCTGCCGATACCGTATTTCATCGGGAAAACGATCAAAGCAATCCAAAAACACATCGTGACATTGCTGGGTGGAATCAACAAGTTAAGGAACACTACGAAAATTCCAGATCGGCGTTGATGGAGTGGATTAAGAATGGGAGACCATTACATGGTCCCATTGCGGATGAAAGAAAACGAAAAAGGAAGGAGTTCAAAATAGCTCTTAAACACTGCCAAAGCTCTTCTGAACAAACAAAAATGGATGATATCGTAAAATCACTTGATACAAAGCAGTTTGCCCAATTCTGGAAGAAAAGCAACAACCTGATCAAACCAAAAAATCGAATCGCCAGCCAAATTGATGGGTCCACAAACACGGAGGAAATTGCTAATACTTTTAGAAGAACCTTTGCAGATATTTCCGGAAATGAAGTACTGTCTGTCCCTGATATTATGGAATATGATGGACAAAACGTTTACCTATCTGAAAGTAGTATAATGAAGGCCATAACAGGCACCAAGGCTGGTAAGTCTCCGGGACATGATAATCTAAGTATTGAACACATTAAATACGGAGGTAGATACATACCCAAACTACTAAACATACTGTTCAACGCAATACTTAAACACAACCATATACCGGGTGCAATGACGAAAACGATTATAACTCCAATCCTGAAATCGGGACAGCCTGACATGACTAACTCCAGCAATTACCGGCCAATATCTTTAGCAACTATAACTGCAAGATTATTTGAAAGGGTAATACTAAATGAGATACATGATAAACTTATGTCTAAAGATAACCAGATGGGATTTAAATGTAGATTATCCACTAACATGGCAATATATACTGCAAAGCAAATAATAGAATTCTACAAGAAACGAAAAACTACTGTATACGGGTGCTTCTTAGACCTAAGTAAAGCCTTCGACAGGGTCTGTCATAAGACATTATGGGATAAATTGAAAGCTAGGAATATACCTACCTTATTTATAAACATACTATCCCGATGGCACTCCCAGCAGGAAAATGTTGTACGGTGGGCAAGTACATACTCCCAGCCGATATATTTGCGGTCAGGAGTAAGGCAAGGAGGGTGCATGTCCCCCATTCTATTTAATGTATACATGGACGAGTTATCAAGTCGCCTGGATATCAGAGCGGGCTGTCGTGTTAACAGTATATGTATGAATCATATAAGCTACGCGGACGACATGATACTCCTAGCTCCGTCGATCAAGGGATTGAGATTACTCCTAAACATTTGTGAAGAATATGGAAAACAGCATAATATGATGTACAACCCGAAGAAGACGGAACTGATTGCGTTCCACCACGGAAAAAGACAAGATACAAGTAAGATGCTCCCCGTATACCTTAACGAGGCAAAAATAAAAACATGTTCGAACGTGAAATACTTGGGGCACATTATTAATGAAGACCTATCGGACGATGGCGATATCGAACGACAAAGGAGAAGCCTAAGCATAGTGTCCAATATGATTGCCCGCAGATTTTGCAAATGCAGCAATACCGTTAAAAAAATACTATTCAACGCATTCTGTACTGGCCTCTATACGTGTGAGACATGGTGTCACTACCGAACTTGCTCGATGGAACGACTCCGAATTCAATACAATGACGCCTGTAGAATAATATTTGGATACCGACGATACAGCAGCGCATCGACGATGTTCACGGAACTAGGACTGCATGGATTTGCCGGCCTGATGAGACATCGGGTCACTGGAGCCAGGATGCGGCTAATGGCCTCCGCCAACAAGTTGGTGACCGCAGCCTACCAGCACCAAGCGCCACTCCTGAGTGAGCGCTGGGCCCAAGCGCACTCAAGACCACACCCTGCATAGTTGTCCTTATTAGTAAATTTATTATATGTATTATACAATGTAAATCTATATGTATATTTATATGGGACGTGTGGGATTGCACTAACCTCCCCACATCCTGGAATAAAATATTATTATTATTATTATTATTATTATTATTATTATAAACTTTGAATCAAGAGTGATTCCTAGATCTCTTATAGTGGTGACTTCATTTAATCGTACATTATGATGGAATATGCAAAATCCTTTCGTTTTCTGTTACGAGTAAAAGTAATAATGTAACATTTTTCAATATTTAAAAACATATCGTTTTGAATGCACCAGCTATTTAGTGTGCAAAGGTCTTCTTGAAGCTTAACATGATCAGAATCAGTGGAAATTTTGCGGTAAATCTTGAGATCATCGGCAAATAGAACAAAATCACAGCGTAAAATGGGGCCAAGGTCGTCAATAAAGATTAAGAAAAGCAGTGGGCCAAGATGGGACCCCTGGGGTACGCCTGATGTTACAATTATGGGAGGTGATTCGTACCCATTAATAAGTACTAATTGTGTTCTATTTTCTAAGTAAGGCTTAAGCCATCTAAAAAGATCACCGTGAATACCTATTCGATCAAGCTTCTGTAGTAGAATAAAATGGTTAACTTTATCAAATGCCTTTTGAAAATCTGTGTAAATGGCATCTACTTGAGTTCTTTCATTGAAAGCATTACAAACATAATCACAAAAGTCAAGAAGATTTGAATTTGTAGATCTGTTGGGAACAAACCCATATTGATTGATGCATAATTGCGGTTTAAAGTGTGAAAATACAGAAATATATACTATAGATTCAAAGACTTTCGCAAAACAAGATAAAATGCTGATTGGTCGGTAATTTTTCACAAAAGATTTATCACCAGATTTATGTATTGGAACAATATGTGCATTTTTCCACAAGTCTGGGAAAGTTCCTGAAGATAATGATTCATTATATATTAAAAGAAGTGGGTTAATCAACGCGCTGGAACAACATCTTACAAACAAGGGAGGTATTTAATCAGGTCCTGGGCCTTTAGATGTATCGATTTTTTCTAAACAAGATTTAATGGTTTCCTTGCTAACATTGATTTTTCCAAGATTAAATTGGTTGTTTTGTGAAACTTTTGGCATGGCAGTATATAACAAGGGATTAGATTGAGTATAAACGGATGCGAAATAATTAGAGAAAAGATTGGCAATGTGTTGTTCATTATCTGCAGATATAGAATCCAGGTGCATTAATTTAGGAATGCAATTGGTAGTACGCAACGATTTTGAGTATGCCCAGAAAGCTTTTACATTTACTTTAATGCCTTGTTCAACAGAATTTATATATGATAAATAGCATTCTTTTTGCTTTTTTTTCGATCTTTTTCTTAGAATACCAAACTCAGCATATTCTAGTGGGTTTTTATATTTATTGGCCCGCAGTCTTACTTTATTTTTCTCTTTGAGGAGCTTAATAAGAGACTGACTAAACCATTTGGGGTAGTGATTTCTTATTTGTGTTTTTTTTTCGGGATATGTTTATCAATAATATCCCACAAAGTATCGTAGAATAATTGTACCTTATTGTTGACATTCGAGTTACTGAATGTAATTCATTAACAATGTCACCGGCCAAATGCCTGTGTTGAAAAAGTGTTATGAATCGATCAATTGAAACGAAAACATTGGCAAAACCAATAAATATATTAATTAACTGCTTTAATGCTTTCAGGAAGAATAGGAATGAGTATTAGCGTTGATTGGAATGAACCAGAAAATCCAAATTCTACTGCCGATGTCGAGGCGTTTTAAACAGGTTTTGAGTTAACAGTAAGTTACCTTTAGAAATGATATTACAGACAGCAATGTAGGAAAACGTGTTAATTTAATTTCATGACCATATAATATATGGTTTGTTAAAATGATGTTACTATTTCATGCTTAATAAATAATTTCTAGGCAGTGTAATACGCCTTACAACATTACGCTACGAATGTACAAAAAATAAAAATGATATAAAAAATACTTGCAAACAATGTTTATTTTGAACACCTGTAAGTAATATTATTCCTTCTTGTTCCTCCCCTTCCTTCCCCTCAACTTCCCTTCTCAGTGCCCATCACGCCTAAAGTCCTCGTGACTCGCCGTCCCCAGATACCCACTTACTGTTAACTCAAAACCTGTTTAAAACGCCTCGACATCGGCAGCAGAATTTTGATTTTCTGGTTCATTCCAATCAACGCTAATACTCATTCCTATTTTTCCTAAAAGTATTAAAGCAATGGATTAATATATTTATTGGTTTTGCCAATGTTTTCGTTTCAATTGATGGATATGAATATGACACTTTTTCAACAGTCATTTGGCCGGTGACATTGTTGATGAATAACATGTAAAATAACAAGTCTTCTCTTCTACTAACCATTTTGCGTTGCCCTGAATACATCTTCGTAAAGATGGTAGACCTTGGTGTGGTATTTGATCAGAGTAAGTGCGCACAAGTAGTCGGCAATACCTAGGAAATTACCAGAATTTTTTAACACATCATAACCTCACAAAGATCTGTATTTTATTTTCAAGACATAAGATTATTGTTATTGAATATTTATGTTGATTTTTTACCTGATAAATTCAATGCAGGAGCCTTTCCGTCACCTCTACCGCCGTATTATTTCTGGAATACTACGGAAGGTTCATTAAAAGTCAACTATTTCGTGACTTTATCTTCGAATGCGCTGAAACCAAACCGTAATCTGCGAAGTATTTTTCAATAGTGGAGTTCGGCCACCCTCCACTATCTTGAAGCGGATGTGGAAGATCCCAGTGGTACAAAGCCATCTCGCTAATATCGGATAAACAATTTATTAAAATCCCTACAACGGCGCAGTAAGTACACAAAGTTCAGGATGTGAAGATGTCAAACAACAATAACATAAATAAACCATTCTATCAAACACCATGCCATAGACATTAGACACTCAGCTGTCAACAGTTTTACCATAGACATTAGACACTCATCTATCAACAGTTTTACCATAGACATTCACTATCAGACAATGGAAATTACCGTCGCTAAGTACTCATAACTGTCCTTTTTCCTCGTACACCTTTCTAATAGGAAAGAGCGAAAAGGCATCTGTATTTTTCAGTGACGAAAGCAAAAATATTTCTTTGTCCCTTTTCCTCATATAACTTTCTAACCGACGAGAGTGAGAAGTCAGTAATATTTTAAAGTACGAAGTACTTCAAGTCCTGTGATACAAATATTAAACCAAATATTTTGTAACCAGGTATTTTGGAGATTTGTCACAAGTACAAAGTACGGCATGAATATACCCGGTACTTTTACTGGGTACGATAAATAGGCCTCTCCTCTAATTCGATGTTATAATTTTGTCGTAATGTTGGATAAATTAAGAATACACCTCCAAAATTATACACAATTACTCTGAATACCACACTAACATAAGTTTAAACAAATCTAGTGGGATCGTTGTTTACATCAGAGACGGAATACAACCACAAGCAGATGAAATTTTATTATCACAAGCAAACTGTCTGAAAATTGTTTTGAATAACAACTTATCTATCTTTGCAATCTACAGATCACCCGCTTTCCAAAATATCGACACTTTTCTGAGCTCACTTAAAGCAATCATCAATAGTTCAAAAAAAATAGAACGTCAAATCATCACAGGCGATCTCAATATTAATACTATTCCCGAATACCACCGTCAATATAACGATTTTTTATGCCTGCTTACTGAAAATGGATTCATTCGGACAATTAACAGCCCTACTCGAGAACAGGGCATGAGTAAATCTTGCTTAGACTATATCAATGTTAAAAATGTTAACCTAATCGACTCATTTGTTTTTCACACTACAATTTCAAACCACTACACCACAGCTCTCTGTCTTAAAAACAAACCTCCCACTGATGCTAAAATTAAATATGTCCCTCGAACAAATTACAATAACTTACTCGAAGACTTGCGATCAGAAAACTGGCAAAACGTTCTAGACCAAATTGATACTGACTCAGCAATGAATGAATTTATCACAAAATTACATTCATATATATCTAAACACACTAGTCACATATACATAACAAATAATCAAGTAAAACTCACACCTTGGATCTCCCCAGGCCTTGTCAAATCTATTCACAGAAGGAATCTAACTATTTAGGCTAACGTATTTATTGAACAAATACGGCATATAATATCAAAATTCAAAAATAAGAAATGCATAATAACGGGAGATTTCAATATCAACATTAACAAAAATAATGATAGTAAAATTAAACATGAATACTTAAATTGTATGACTGAAAATAATTTTAAATCGTGTACTAATGAAAACACGCGTGAAATTCAAGGTCAAAAACCACCCTGTCTAGATCATTTCTGGACAAATATTAACTTAAAGGATCTTCATAAAATTAAAACCATTGTATGGAAAAATAACATTACAGACCATCATACATGTATATTTTTGTACGAAGATGGAAAAGAAATTCACACAAAAAACATGTCAATAAAAAAATCATATACCAAATTAAACATAGAGAAATTAATTGAAAATTTGAAAACGGAAAATTGGAAACAAGTAATCGACTGTCAAGAGGTTGAATCATGCTCAAATAACTTTGAAAACATTTTAGCGACACATATAGAAAATTCTAAAACGGAAATTCCAAATCGAAATTTAGCTAAAAATAAATTCTTGAAACCGTGGATCACACAGGGATTATTAAATTCAATTAGAGAAAAAAGTAAACTATACAAAAAAACAGTTAATTTCCCAAATGACAAAGAACTGGATTGCAAATACAAAAAATACAAAAATAAGCTGACACGCATAATTAAAATCAGTAAAGATGAGTATTATAAACATAAAATAATAAACTCCGAAAATAACCCAAAAATAATCTGGAAAACAATTAATTGTGCAATAGAAAATGATAAACAAAATAAACAAATCAATGAAATTGAAGATGAAAATAAAGTAAAAGTAAACGCCAGTGTAAATCCAAAAAGATGGGCAAATGTATTCAACTCCTTCTTCGCAAAAGTTGGGCAAAACCTCGCCAAAAAAATTAACGTGACAAAAGGATCAACTACAAAACCAATTATTGAAGATATACAAAATATAAACTCATTGTCCCAATTTAAAATGACTAGTGAAGTAGATATTTTAAAAATAATTGAAAATATGAACGGAGGTTCGTCGCCAGGATATGATAATATAACGATCCAAATTCTAAAATCTATTAAAAACTATGTGATAAAACCATTAACTCACCTGATAAATCTGAGCCTTAAAAAAGGAATATTTCCATCAAATTATAAGAAAACAATTATCTCGCCTATATTTAAAAGTGGAAACACCCTTAATATTACCAACTATCGACCAATTTCTCTTATCTCTAATATTGGAAAAATATTCGAAAAAATTGTTATACTCATGGAATTTATTGAAAACAACAAAATACTTCACAATAACCAATATGGATTCCGAAAAGCGCGCAGCACACAAGATGCAATTGCAAACGTTACTTCACGCATATACGAAAACCTAGATAAGAGTAAAAAATGTTTAGGCATTTTCTTAGACCTAAGAAAAGCATTTGACAGCATATCTCACTTAAAACTTATGAAAAAATTAGATAATCTGAACATTAAGGAGAATGTTGCAAATTGGATAAAAAGCTACTTAAAGAATCGACCACAGTACGTCAAAATAAACAATATATACAGCGATGAAGAGACGTCTGAATATGGAATCCCACAAGGAACGGTACTGGGTCCATTACTATTTATCTTATATGTAAACGGGATATTCTCACAGTCAATTCTAGGTAGTATAACGTCATACGCGGACGATACAGTACTCATTGAAAGTGATAATACATTGGAAGGAGTAAAACAAAAAGCAACAGAAGACACAAATCTACTCAAATATTGGTTTGACATAAACCTACTATCCCTAAATAGCGAAAAAACCCATGTATTGCCATTCGCAATAAAATCAAACGATATTCCACAAAATTTTGACATAATTATACACGACAACTTTGAAGAACATAATACAAATCACTGTACAATAAATTGTGCCACACTACAAATTACAAATAAAATTAAATACTTGGGAATAATAATGGACAAAACCTTAACTGGAAAGATCAAATTAACCTTACCATTAACAAAATAAGGAAATTAATTTATATTTTTCTGAAACTGCGTAACTTTCTATCATTGGAAAATTTAACTTCAGTCTACTACGCATTAGTACAATCGAATCTCCAATACAGTGTAACCAGTTGGGGATAGGCATACAAAACTAATCTCCTACCTATTGAAATTATACAACGTCTGATTGTTAAAATAATATTGAAAAAACCGAGAGATTATCCAACTCAACTTATATTTGAAGAATTTAAAGTACCAAAATTTAACGATCTTATCCGAAAAAACATAATAATTCAAATAATAAAAGAAAAACAAAATCACAA
The DNA here is from genome assembly GCA_026573805.1 of Hesperophylax magnus. Taxonomy (NCBI): domain Eukaryota; kingdom Metazoa; phylum Arthropoda; class Insecta; order Trichoptera; family Limnephilidae; genus Hesperophylax; species Hesperophylax magnus. Next base: position 3,326,518 of record JAIUSX010000179.1, on the reverse strand, counting down.
TTTTTCAACTGAAAGACGTACTCGTCAAAAACATATATTTCCAATACATAAATGTAACACCTCATTTGCACAACATCATTACACATTTCTAGGCAAAAAATACTTTAATAACCTACCTGATAATATCAGAAAAATCGAAGACGACAAAACCCTACTCAAAGCGATCAAAGATCATTTCAATGTAAAAAATCAAAATAACGAAATTCGTCAATTAAATAATGTAACGTCATAAATCGTTAAATTGTACATTGTTGATATACACTTATATTTTTAATATTCTTAACTCCTTAAATTATTAATAAGGATACTTATATAAATAATGTTCATCTCGATACTCAGCATCTCTTTTAAACACAAGCGTCTGCTTCAATAAAGGAGAAACATCAAAAAAATTCAAAAAAAATTGTGAAAACTAATTTTTATATATCATTATTGCTAGCAAATATTATTATATATTGTAAACTGTTTAATTATTACATAATAAAAAAAAAAAATATTCGTCAAAAAAAAAAAAAAAAAAATCAATTACACGAAAAGGCGAAAAGATGTCCTGAAAATATTTGAGTACAAGCTCATTATAAAAAGTATAGGAATTTATGTAAACATTTAATTAAATTGACTACAGTAAATTATTATAAAAAAATTTTTTACAAAAATAACTGTACGCCAAAACGTCTGTGGGAAGCTTTTCGTAATATATCTAAAACAAAAATTTATAAATCTTCCGAAATTAAATCGTTGTACATTAATAATATAAACTGTTCAGACCCAAAAATTATGGCAAATTTTGCCAATAATTATTTCACTTCAGTGGGAGTCACACTTGCGAAAAAAATTCTTGATAAACTTAATACTACTGAAATTGATCTCGCTAAGTTTACTACCTCTAATTTCGGTCATAAAATAGACAATATCCAAACAACGACAAACGAAGTCATGAAAATAATTGACGATCTTAAGTTATCAAATGCTTGTGGTCCTGATAAAGTCTCATCAAATCTGTTAAAACTTATTAAATCCTCAATCGCAATACCGATCGCGTTCATTTCGAATCTAAGCTTGAAATCAGGAATATTCCCCAATCATTTAAAACATTCAGTAGTTATATTGCTTCACAAAAATGGTGACAAATCGCATGTACATAATTACCGGCCAGTTTCTTTGCTAAATTCGGTCTCGAAAATTATTGAGAAAATTGTAAAAAATCGCCTTAGCACATATCTGGAAAATAATAACATTCTTTCTAAAAGACAATACGGCTTCCGACCAGGTTTAAGCACAGAAAATGCTATCGCTAACCTGACAAAAATCATCTCTAATAATATCGATGGAGGAATTAAATGCACTGCACTATTCTGGGATCTTGCCAAAGCGTTCGACACTATATCACATAAAATTCTGTTGAAAAAACTACAGTGCGTTGGCATACAGGGTCAACTTTTAAAGTGGATGGTTAGTTATTTAGAAAACAGAAGCCAAAGAGTGAACATTAATGATACTCTAAGCGATTCAGCAGAATTAAATTTGGTGTACCTCAGGGAAGTACTCTAGGGCCAATTTTGTTTAATATATATTTTAATGAGCTCTGTAACAGTTCCCTTGCTGACCACATTATTACCTTTGCAGACGATACGGTCTTGTTATTTGAAGGTAAAAACTGGAATGAAGTTCACAGTAAAGCAGAAGCTGGTATAAACTACTCACACTCTACACGGAGAAAGCAAAATTCATCCGCTTCAGTGCAACTCAAGCGGGACAACCGAAATAAACACAAAACATTATTATACACCACTGCAATAACCTAACTACTTGTAATTGTAACACCCTAGAATACGTAGATAGTATAAAATATCTAGGAATTATGATAGACAAATTTCTGAGATGGGACCTACATATAGACTCAATTTCCACAAAAGTCAGAAAACTTACCCATCTTTTCCTGGGCATTAGAGATATTCTCTGCATAAAAGATCTGAAATGTTTATATTATGCTCTGTGTAACTCATTACTTGAATATGCATCTTTGGGATGGGGCGGATGTACCAAAACAATACTGGATCCCTTAGCAAAAGCACAGAAACCACTACTAAGGGTCATCCTAAAAAAACCATTTAGGTACCCCAGTGATGTATTATTTGAAGACATACAAGTTCTTGATGTAAGGCAACTATACATAAAAAAAAATTATATTACACACTCAAAAACAACGACACCACTACCCTTCCATTGATCATTATCACGACACTAGACATTCAAGGAGGAATCCAGTTGTTCCACCTACTACTATGACATCCTTTGCCCAAAGACAATTCTATTACCTTGGTCCAAAATTATTCAACCTCTTACCCGATTTATAGAAATCGAAAAGCATAAGCATTCTGCGTAAATTAGTTAATGATTGGCTAATGTAAGTTAATGAACAGATAAACAAAAATGTTCTGTACTCACATTTATTCATTGTTATTGGCAGTTAAATAAAAAATTCCTACCATGCATCTGATTGATACAATGCGATTGATAATTTTTGTGATTGATAATTAGTTGCGCGTGAAGTTTTAAAATTGAATAGCCTTAAATGTGTACCCTTCACCCCCTTTGCCCCTTGTCCCCTTTCCTTAATCCAAGCCAAAGACAAGGAGTATTGTTATCATAGCATCTTACCGCGAACGTTCGTGTCATCTTGAAAACCCGCAATATGTTGAACTCGGCTGTGACTGTTTTTTTTGGAGCAACACGATCGTCCAGTGAAACGTTTTTACCCACCGCAGTGAATGTCACTGTTTTGTTTTGTGTTAAGTGAGCGAATGTTAAAAGGGAATTGCCCTTAATTGTATGCAAGCTGATAAGTGTAAAGAACCAGCGGCTTATGAAGGACGAGACCAGGGTAAGTCTTTGGCCTTTCCCAATCATTTCCTCTTGCAAACACTAAGGCAAATTCAATTCGTTTTTGTTTGTCTTAGTCTTTATCGCAACCGCAATCCCCGCACAATTGCGAACGAAAGATTTGCGCACCACCAATAATATTTATACAATATGTTTTCTTGTACCTTGTTTACATTTTTCTTGATTATGTATATTATATTATAATATGTACCTTGATTATGTAAATTAATACACAGCATTTTTTTTATTTTTTATTTTTTATATGTGTTTATTCAGTTTTTTTTTTGTACATTATTTTCTCTTACTTAGATCTTACGAAACTGATCAATCAGTTTAATTGTAAGAAATCCCTCACTTTTTCTATTTATTAGCTTATAATAATATATTTAATTTCAACTTGATATCTTGATCCAGAATATTAATTATTTTTATGTTTGACGGAGGTAGAACGATCTAATTTTCGTTTTTATTTTTGAATAACATGTCTCATTTTTAATACCTTCTGGTAATGAGTAAAATAATTTCGGAATTTTATGTCTTTTCGTTCTATCTCCGTATACATTTTGCGATATTTTAATAATGAACATTTGTGCTTCTCTATGCCTAGTAGGGTAGTTATGGTTAACAGGTTTTTTGAATTCTGTGTTCCAGAATTCATCTAGCGTTAGTTGGTAATCTATCCTACTATGTATAGAGAGCACATTACACAAAGAAAACATTTTTTTATAATCGCCTTCACATAATTCTATTTTTTTTGCCTGATATCAATTTTAGGAAACGGATTTGTAATTGTTCTATTTTATTTAAGTACGTTTTATACGTTAATCCGTAACTATTTACTCCGTATCCTATAATTGATTCCGCTAATGCATTATATATACAGTATAATATATTTTTATTAACAAAGTTTTTTAGGTGATAAAATTTCCCTAATAAGGATCTTAATCTATAACATACATTTTCAATGTGATTTGACCAGTTAAAATAGACATCTATTGTAAGACCAAGGTATGTATATTGGTAAACTTTTTCTATGTTTGGGCATTTACATGGCAGAGATTGGTTTTTTGTGTGAAAACAATCGTATGAATGACTTTTTATGTGCAGTTCTTTATCCTGACAACTTGCATATGGAGAGTGTATAAGCATATATTTTGTTTTTTTTTGCGTTAATAATAATTCCATTGTCGTGGGACCATTTAATTATGTTATTTAGGTCTGTTTGTAAAAATTTTCTGTAGATTTCTGTCAGCACATATGATGCAAGTATCATCTGCAAACATGTAACATTTACAACGTTTTATTACGTTAGGTAAACTGTTTACTTGCATTATATAACACGTAGGTCCCGATATCGACCCTGTTGCTACTCCAGAGTCTGTTAACATTTCATCACTGAAAATTCCGTCAATTTTAACTTTAATTTTTCTATTTAACAGATAATTTTTAAACATTTTATTTAAAGGACCTCTAATACCACATTCTTCCATTGTCTTTAGTAATGTTTGATGGTCCAATGTGTCAAAGGCCTTTTTAAAGTCTATAAAAATTATACCAACGTAATATTTTTCATTTAAATGACAATTTATATGGTCAGTGAAATTAGAAAGTAGTTGTGTAGTACTTTTTTCTTTTTGAAATCCGTACTGTATGGGATTTATGATTCTGTTTTTTTCTATTAAAAATTGTATTTGGTTAAAGATAGCTCTTTCAATAATTTTATCAATACACGAGAGAATCGCAATTGGTCGATAGTTTGTGAAATCTTTGTGATTTCCTGATTTATAAATAGGTCTGATGATGGATGTTTTAAGTTCGTCAGGCATGATGCTTTTATTTACACAAAGGTTAATTAATTTAGTAAGGACTGGAATTATATTAGTAGTAATTAACTTCAGGTCTTTAATTCTTATTTGGTCGTTGCCTTCTGACTTTTTAACATCCATATCATTAATTATTTTTTTTATATCTTTTTCTGTTACAGGTCTAAATCTCATTGACATAATAGCAGGAGTTGTATACATGTTACGATCTAAGAATTTTGTAGTACAATTGTGTCTTATGTCTTTTATTTTATTTACGAATGTTGTAGCAAATTTATCGCATAAAAACTTTGTGTCTCCTTGATTTCCCATATGTTGAAGGATTATTTTATCTAGATTTTGTTTAGGTTTTCCTATTAGGTTGTTTATTTCGTCCCAGAGTTTTCTCGGGTTTCCATTTAAGCTATTTATTACATTTTTGTGGAATGCGTTTTTAGTAATAATAATATGTTTGTTTGTTTTGTTTCTATATCGAGTATATTCTAAACGAAATACCGGGTTATTTGGGCTATTCTTACATTTTCGGTAAAGATAATCTCTTTTTTTAATCATGTTCTTAATTTCTTCAGTAACCCACGGATTGCTGTGCCTAAGATTATTTTCAAATGATATTTCTTTCTTCGAGGACGAATAAATATTATCAAATATATTTTTCAAAGTATAGTACAGTTCTGAGGGACATTCAGTTTGTAATAGTTTTCCCCAATTTACTAGTTTTAATTTAGAATATACCATTTTACTATCAATGATTTCCCTTTTTTTATTTAAATCATTTGTAAGTACCTCTTTCCCGATTGCTACTCCTGTTATATAATGGTCGGGTATTTTGTTAGTTACAATACATGAAAATACAGTGTTACAACGGTTACGTATTGCAATATGGTCGATACATGAATAAACATTTTTACCGTTTAATATTTCATCCCGGGTCACATCTAATATTACACTTTCTAAACCATTTTCACTGAGTAGATTTTGATATTCTGTAATTACACTATTTTTGTTATCCAATAAGTTCAAGTTAATGTCACCACAGTACAAGTAATTTGAATCAGATGAGGTCATTTGTAATATTTGCTTTAGTTCCTTCAGATATATATTCTTGTTGCTGCTCGGCGGACGATATACTGCAAGGATGTTTATGATATCTTGACAAACAGTGGTTATTTCCCCGCAGATTGTCTCGCAGCTTTTAAAAGAAATGTTTGTTTCTTTAAAAGAATGATGGTTTTTTAAGTACATGATAAGTCCTCCTCCTCTTCTTTTTTCTCGAGTATTTGCAATCGCGATGAAGTTTGGAATATTGAACATAGATATTGTTTCGTTTTTAGTATTTATTTCCGTTAGAAAGATTACGTCAATAAACTGCAGAACGTCATTAATTTGTGCAATAAATGAATTAAAATTCTTTTTTAGTGATCTTATATTTAGGTGAATAGCCACAAACCTCATTTTGATCTTTGTATCATTTATCCAGCTATCCAAATTATAGCATTTTATAAATTTATGAGTTTGAAATAGTGTTGAATCTTCCATGACGTGAATTTATAACTGATAAAATAAGTATTCCGAGTCAAAAGGTGTTTTTATTTTATTGCTAAATATATCTGTTTATATCACTCTCATTTTTGATGTGGATGATTTTGCCTTCACCTTCACTTCTTACTAATATTTTTGCATTTTGAACCCATATATATTTACATTTTGTTTTCTTTTTTTGTTTTGTGATGTACAGGAGGTCTTTTTTTTCTTTAGTGAGATTTTCGTTGATGTAAATTCGGCCATTATTTCCATTTTCGTATATATCATTGTTTGTCAGTATGATTTTTTTTTTGTAACCACTCGTCTCGGTATTTTTGACGTAAGAACTTCACTATTACATTAGCCGGTTTGGAGTCTGTTCTATTCGGAAGTCTCCAAATTTTTTCAATGTTGTCGCAATTGGTGTTTAGTTTTTCCGCAATTTTTTTAATGGGTATTTCAATGTTTTCATTTTTTTTCATTTCCAGACCAAACAATTCAATATTACAGTTTTTTTCTGCTTGTTCAATCTCTTGAATCCTATATTCCAGTGCTTTGTTACATTTTTCTAGGTATGTATTTTTGTTTATAAGTTCATTAAGTTTTTTCTCGTTTTCTTTTAGTTTTTTACCCAATTCCAAGTGTAGCGATATTAGCTCGTCGTATTTTTTGGATAGAAATTCAGTAGACTGTGTGAGGGTCTCCATATCTTTTTTCATACTGTACATAATGCTAATTTTTTGATTTATTTCATTTAGAATATTCTTCATTTCTGGGATATTTTCTTGGTTTGAACCTTGTGACCCGCTCCCCTCAGCTCGTATGTTCACTGCTGCGTTATCACCTGCGTTCACGTTTATCGATCGTTGTGTTTCACATATTTCGCAAATAAATTCCTTACCGACAGTGGCGTTGTTTGAATTTATTCATAATTTATGTAATGTTCCACTACAGACGTTGCACTTACTTGATTCACTGTCTTTAGCGAGATATTTTTTGCATTTTTTGCACTGCACCATTTTTGATCACTTTGAGCGCTGCCCGTTTATTTATTTTACTTTTACAAGTTTTATTGTTCGCACTATGGTTTACACCGTACGTGTTCGCTGAGAGACGCGAGACGAACTATAGTATAGTAACAGCATAGTAACAGCGAACAAATTAAGAAACCCACCTAATATTTTTCTTATATTGTAACTATAAATTGAACTAATTAACATGTTATCATGTACCCTGATACAGTGTTCCTTAATTATGCATATTATTACATGAACCTTGATAACATTTATCAGGTGTTTTCATAAAAAAACTAATATTCGGGTGTACAAATATGTCTGAAAAACTTTTTATTTTGATTACTTTGAAAAATATATATCTATATAGACTATATATTACTAGCTTAACTATTAATGTAAAGTATGGAAATATAATTCATAACAGCAGCGTGTACAAATTTTAACTAAACCAGGCAATTTGGCTGTCCTAAAACGGAAAATTTCCTAGTTGTACAGCCAAATCTTCCTTAATATGTATGTAATTATTTGTATCTAATAAATAAATAAATAAATAAAAAAAAATTTTAAATACATCTTTTTGGTTCACAAACTTTTTTAAAAAAATAGTTCGGCTTAAGATTAAAATACACATTTTAATACACAAATATATTTTAAGGATTATCACCACCTCAATTTTTTTCGTCATATTAAAAAATTATTACAAAAGGTCGGAAACTTCGGTTACAAAGAGGTGTACGTTTTGATTATTTTGTGGTAAACTTCTATTTTCGAATATAAAGCTTGTTTTTTTTCTTCTTTCTAATCCCGTTTATTACTAACAATGCTGGTAAGGGAGATCTGTAGAGAGATCGTGTAGTGGAAAACACAGGTAAAAGAGAATTAAGTTTGTGGGAAAGAAATAAAAATTATAGCGAAAAATGTGGATGACAGTTTCTTTATTTGAAGGAGTCCATTTCAAATTATTCACTGACGACTGTCTGTTTTAAAAAATTAACTTAGATCTATTAAATAGTTGTTACAAATAAATGACTTATTTCTAAATATAAACAATCGCCAATATATCAGTTCAACCAAAATAAATTCAATATTCAATGAATATAATATAAGTTGATATAATTTACAAAAAGAATCAACGATTCTTAGACAGAAAAGGTAACAGTATTTTAAACCGTTATTCAGAAAACCATTTTATTCTTTTCTAGACCACATTTTGCATCTTCACAAAATGAAAAAATAATACAAAAATAAAATAATTGTTAGACGTTAGGATAAAAAAGTAAAAACATTAATTTATTAATATTCGTATGCAACACTAAAAACACACACAGGAATCTACAAAAAAATATTTTTACCATTAATAAATAAATTGATATCTTTAATAACTCAATTAAACACTTAAAAAAGTCGTTTTTTTTAATTTTTTTACAATGGTTGAAAAAAATGTGACCTTACCGGAGTACCCCGTTCTGAGGTCACAATTAACCACATTAAGCTGATTACGTGATGAAGCCCTGTAAAGGTGTTTTAAAGACAATCGAAAAACGTTTCCCACACGTCGACTTTTCTGGTTGAATTGGTCGTCTTGAACTTTTATCACATCACATCCACGTCTCATCCCCCGAAAATATATAGTCCAGAAAAGCTTCGCCCTTCTGTGCAAAATGATCCAGAATTTCACCCGGATCTTATACGGACGTGAGGCGGCGGGAGCGCACGATGACATCTCTAACGGAAGAATTTACGATGACTGAAAACAATGGCCGTCAAACATGCGGGACCGAACACACTTACTGTTAAACACCAGGTGCGCCAACTTCGAAACTTGGATGATCTTCGAAATAAAATACAATATATCGCGAATGGTAGAAGAAATCGGGGACGCCCGACTATATTGCGTCTATCAGGTGAACCAGAGATGTTGAGAAAAACAGCAGAATACGATTTGCCGGTTTATTCTCGAACGAGTGTAACTTATATAAATTTTATTGGAACAATCTTAAATCGATCTTAATAAATGGAAAAACTGGCTTATTAAAAATATCCTAATATAGGTTAATATCTAAAAAAAACGGTAAAATAATCTTAAGAGGGTGCTAGGGTTTAAATTTTTTTAATTTTTTTAAATAAATGCTTAATATGTTAAGAATATTGTGTTCAAATTTCAAGTTGATTGGAGCAAAATTTACGAAGTTACGAGTATTTTTATACCTGTCGGATTTTAATCCCTACCCGACCATACGGATAAGCCGAGCAGAGCAGGAAACTGAGAGACAAACTAAAGAAGGCAGGATTCGTCGTAGACAGGAGCAAAAAGGTGCTTCAGACATCATGGATGATAGCAACATCCTTTATGGACCTGGCATTGATGATTCAGTGTGAGGTAAGCCGATAAAATTTGCTTATAAACGTTTAATACCAGATTTTTTAGTGTTCAAAACTTTATAGCGTTTTTCCCACAACTCACGTTTTCAAAGACGGTGCCCGTCATAACTTCAAAACTACTTTACCGATCCTTTTGAAATTTTAAAAACTATTTCTGTACATAATTTACGAGGTAACGCTGGAGAGTTTTTTCAGTTTCAAATTCGTTAATAATAATTATTTTACAATAACAAATGAGCCGATTTTTTTCACTAAAAATCAAAGTTCAAAGTTCGAATTCAAAGTGTTCCAAAAAAGTTAAAAATAAAAATTTCGAATAACCCTCCCAGCGTTACCTGGGAAAAACTATTATCTAACGAATGATTGATTTTTTGATTTCAGATGACCCAGCACCGAGTTATGAGGGGCACCGCCATTCTACTTTTTTTTGAGACACGTCCGAATAATTGCTGCCATTGCCGTGTTTTTTAAATATTTTTCCCTGAAAATTTTATACAACATTCTTAAAATGTCATACTTTACTGTCCTATTAGATTAAATAAAGAGGTTTTAACTGTGTTGTCACAAAAATTGCGTTTTTTCGTACGAATTAACTCTAGCCCCCCCTTAAGGTCTCTAAACAAAATTACGTCGTTACATAAACAATTACAAACAAAAGAAAGAAACCTACATATTCCAGAAGTGAAATATTACTGAGCCTACTAAGTGACAAACACTTCACCTTTAAACAGCACATAAAAGAAAAAAAGAAAAGCTGAAAGAAAAAATCATTCAACTAATTGATGTATTTGGTAGAATCTCTTACCTTCTACCAAAAGAACTAAATATGGGCTTATACTTTAGCTAAATACAGTCCCACCCAAATTATCTGACAAATATATAGGAAGAAACACACACATTACTAACCTAAACGATTAGCAAATAATACATAGTAAAATTATTAATAAAACTCATCGACTATAACCTAGATGCGCCCACGAAAATACTATCCAAAGAAATCAAATAGTCAAAAATTAGAAAATTGTATGAATATACGAGAAACATATGACTTTTAAACTACAAAATACAAAATGTACCAGTACACACGAACACAATATTTATAAAAACATCACACCAACACTATATTAGACAGTATAGTAAATTGTACACAAATACCTTAATGACTGAAAGTGGTAAGAGAAGCATAGGTCATGAGGGTTTTGATTTTAACTTCCCTATTACAACATGAATAATTAGTAACATAATAGTGACCAAACATAAAAATTTTGATAATTTTCTTCTTTTTTTTATTTTTTTATTTGAAATACATACATATTACAGATTTACAGAAGAAAAGCATGTGGTTTTAAAAACTAATCAAAATAAAATGTTTCCTTTTTAAAGTTACTAACCAATTCAATAGAGAAAAAAAAAGATTCCCGTATTTGAGTTGGGGAGTAGTGCCATTACAATAAACATAAGGTAGAGAAAATAAAGAAAGTTTTTATTTATATAGTAATAAAAAAAAATAATATAGCATGAAAATAAAAGTATAGACAATGAAATAGACCAATAATAGCAGTTACTAAATTCGATACACAGTAAATGTAAATAAATTTAAGAATATGGATGTTGTAAAATAAAAACAATATTATTAAATTTCGATTAATAAGTAGGTGGTGAGTACATAAAGTTATTCTATTCAGTTGGAATAAAGCAGAGCTGATAATATTGCAAGAGTAGGTACATAGTAAATTGCGACAATAAGCTGTTGGTTAGTTAGAATTCTGATATGATATTTCAAGAGGATATGTTAGAAAAATAAAAATATATTTATATATATATGTATTTTTTGTTAATTTATGATGAAATGAAATAATTTATTATTACTAAGTATGAAATATTAAAATTTGCATTTGATCAATATGAACATTTAATCAAAAGATACGTAAAAAATCGTTATATAAAATTAAATCTTACAATTATCACTGGCTTGATCAAGTAGTTGTTTTATTTGTGATTCAAAAACTTTATAATTTTGATTTTATGTGGGAGTGCACTAAAAAATTAAACCTTGATAAGTGTAATGGTGTTGAGAAGCACTCCTTTTAAATTATGGGATTTTGAAGTTGCCACGTGATCTTGATCGGTTTCTTATTTTTGGAAATGTTACTGTAGTATTTGAATGATCTTTGTGAGAATAACAGGAAAAAAAAAACATGAATTGTTTACTATAGACGGTGAGTCAGCAAATGTCTCGTCTAATATATATATATATATATATTTTTTTTTATTATTTAACATTATAAATGATAACAATATGCAGACTTATAAATAATTTGTTCGTTATTATTCTATTCCTCCATAACTTGAGCTCCAGGAGCTCGTGTTTATGGGAGGAGTCTTTACATTTAGTTCTAATGATTTTTTAAACAATAATCAAAAACTTTTGAAATAAATACAAACATAATATTAACATAGGTACACAAATTATAAAATTGTTTTTTTTAAGATAATTAAAATAATACATCTTTTTACAGATTAAGTAAGCGTGAGGAAATTAAGGGTACAATATATCAAGAAAAATTAAGAAAAATAGTTTTTTTAAAGACAATCAAATTAATATATATTTTTTACAGATTGAGTAAGTGTAAGAAAATTAGGAGTACAATATATCATTATCCAATTTGAGGGACTTAATTAACTTTTTGAATTGTTCATAATTCATAGTTTCGGTTACACTAATTATATTTTTGGACAATAATATATTGTACCATCTCACACCTAAATACGAATAGTGGTGCTGAGCCGTGGTCGTTCTAAGCATAGGAATGGCTATTAAGCCATTAGTTTTGAATCTATTGCTTATGCTATCTGAGGGGTGAATTTTATAAATAAAATATTCTTTATAAATTTGATATAAGGCGATTCTCTTATACAATTCTGTTATAGATGGTACATTAAATTCCTGAAATATCCCTAAAGTAGGGGAGTCATATGGTTTTCTAAGGATGATTTTTATAATTATTCTTTGAATTGTAATTATGGGCTGTAAAGAAGCCTTAAAAGCCCCTCCCCACCCAATAATCCCGTACTGCAATAAGGACTGAATTAATGCATAATAGACAATTTTGATAGTTTTCTTTTTTAAAATATTTCGTATATTATAGAAAATATAGATAAGTTTTCTTATTCTTTCAACCGTGAGATTAATATGGTCTTTCCATTTAACATTTTTATCTATTAAGATACCAAGATATTTTATATTGGATTTATGATTTAGTTTCGCGCAGTCCGTATTACATGTACCGTCATTTACACAATTTTTAGAATGAATTGTTATGTTTATTAGGTTATTTGGCACATCTTCTTGTAGAGTGAAAGGAATACAATATGTTTTTTCTGTGTTAAGTGATAATATTTCGATAAAATGAACAAAGATCATGAAAAAACTAAACATAGGACATTTATAATGTTTTTATACCGTAATACTTCCCTTTTGAGGGATGAAGAGTTCTGTTCGGCACAAAACAGATCAGGCAAATAACACTTTCGAGAACGTGAATAGTTGCACTCGGAACATTTAAAACATCTTTCTCCACTGTGAGTCAGCATGTGGCTCGTTACAATGGCTTAAAACATTAAAAACGTCTTTCTGGACAGTGAAAACGCGCGTGATTCTTTCTTTGGAAAAAATGAAGAGTTGCACTTTGATAAATTAAAGTTTAGAGAATCTCCCTTAAGAGAATATGAATTATTGCATAAAGAAAATGAAAAAAGTTTTTCTCCAACGTGAGTCAGCACGTGGCACGTCAAATATTTATATTGAGTACATGTATAGTTGCACTTATTTGGAACACGAAAAAGTGTTTTCGCCACTGTGAGTCAGCATATGTCTCGCCAATTTTCCCTTTTGAATAAATGAGCAATTGCACAAAGAACATGAAAAAGCTTTTTTTCTAGTGTGAGTCAGAATGTGGCTTATCAAATTTCCCTTTTGCGAATATGAGTTATTGCACAAAGAACATGATAAAGGTTTTTCTCCAGTGTGAGTCAGCATGTGTCTCTTTAGGGAGCGTGTTTGAGAACATGAATAGTTGCACTCCAAACATGAAAAAGGTTTTTCTCCGGTGTGAGTCAGTATGTGTTTCGTTACAGAGCCTTTGTGAGAAAATGAATATTTGCATTCCAAACATGAAAAAGGTTTTTCTCCAGTGTGAGTCAGCATGTGGCTCGTCAAATAATTCTTATAGAAAGATGAATAGTTGCACTCGGAACATTTAAAACATTTTTCTTCAGTGTGAGTCTTCATGTGTTTCTTTAGATTGCTTTTTTGAGAACACGAATGGTTGCACTCCAAACATGAAAAAGGTTTTTCTCCAGTGTGAGTCAGCATGTGGCTAGTCAATTTATCCTTTCGAGAACATGAATAGTTGCACACAGAACATGAAAAAGGTTTTTCTTCAGTGTGAGTCAGCATGTGTTTCTTTAGACAGCTTTTTTGAGAACACGAATAGTTGCACTCCAAACATGAAAAAGGTTTTTCTCCGGTGTGAGTCAGTATGTGTTTCGTTAGAGATCCTTTCTGAGAAAATGAATAGTTGCATTGCAAACATGAAAAAGGTTTTTCTCCAGTGTGAGTCAGCATGTGGCTCGTCAAATATTTCTTATGAAAAGATGAATAGTTGCACTCGGAACATTTAAAACATTTTTCTTCAGTGTGAGTCTTCATGTGTTTCTTTAGATAGCTTTTTTGAGAACACGAAAAGTTGCACTCCAAACATGAAAAAGGTTTTTCTCCAGTGTGAGTCAGCATGTGGCTAGTCAATTTATCCTTTCGAGAACATGAATAGTTGCACACAGAACATGAAAAAGGTTTTTCTCCAATGTGAGTCAGCAAGTGGCTAATCAAAGTATCCTTTCGAGAGCATGAATAGTTGCACAAAGAACATAAAAAAGGTTTTTTACCGATGTGGGTCAACATGTGCCTCGTCAGAAGGCTCCTAAGAGAAGACGTATAATTGCACTCAGAACATGACAAAGGTTTTTTTCCACTGTGAGTCAGCATGTGGTACTCCGTGGTTTCAGTTGATTGTGTCTTCAGATCTGACGATAATTTTGAAAAAAAAGGATTAATAGTCAGCTTCATGTGACTTATTACTTTCGTGTTAGAAAAGAACTCATGTAAAAGTAAAAAAAAATAGGTTCCCAAAGGAACAGGTGACTAATTTGTGCCTTGCACTTATTTATACTTTAGAATTGAAACGTCGAGTTTTAAATAGATTTACTTTATAAAACAATTTTATCAATAAATAGTGATTGCAATGAAATGTTCAGAATTAAAAATTATTATTCTAACAAAGACTTTTCATAGATAATGGTTTTTAGCTACAGAAAACATTCATTCACCGGGCATCACATTCATCTTCAAATATCTCATCAGTATTTCCAGACGTGTTGCTGCAAGATAAACCATTTCAGAGGCCGCATATAACAGAACTCTCCAATACTGCTCGGTTGTTTTTTTTCAGGAATTTATGTGAATACGGGAAATCAGTGCGACAAATGTTTATTATTATTTCCCTTTATTTCTGAATTGTAAACTGTTAGTATTTACTACGAAATCACTTCTGCAGCAACCAAATCAAACACACTCGACCATTTAGATTTCACTTTTAAGCTCCATTCGCGTATTTATGTTTTGCGATATTCATGAGCATAACATAAAAAGCATCTTTTGTCACAAATGCAGTCTTCCAGAAAACTTAAATTATTTTCTAACTGCCTTAGAAATGTTGTAGTAATAATAGCTAATTTTACGTTTGTAGCATTTTTTCTTTGACCATAAAATAAATGAAAAAATTGAGCCTTCAAAAAATTATTTAAAATCAAGTAATTTTTTTAAACCATATTCTCACAATTATTTGTAGGTAGTTTTATAAGGAGTTCCACACTGGAATTAATATTTTCACATGTATTAGTTTCGGAGACATAATGTCTCAGAACTTCCTTTTGAGATAATTTTTACCAGAAAACATCAGCATTCAGGTGTTTTTGTTTAGATTAACTGGACTACTAAGAATGAAAAAAACATTTTACCTGCTGTCTTGACAATTCTTTCAAAGCATTCTAAGCACTCCTATTTAACATCCGGCAGGTCTATGTCAATTTCCGTAGATGGAAATCCCCCTTCATCTTCTTCTCGGGGTCCAAGCTCCGCCTTGATGGTAACAGACTCTAAATTAAAGCAACCTGAAAGACAATACAACATAGTATATTAACAGTCAATGTACAAAATAACTTGTTTTTACTTAAAATCAAAAAAAATATATTAAAGAAAAATATTTACGAAAAAAGATAACATTGATTGACCACACAGGAGCAAGAATAAGGTGAACAGACCTTAAGCTTAATTAAGGAAATAATAAAGATGCCAGATGTCACTTCAAGGACCGATGTTTCAAGAAGGAAAACATTTACTCTCGACTACCTTCAGAACACGGTTTTATTATTATAAGTCAACGGAATGATATTTTCTTTCGTAAATATTTAGTTAATAGGCACGAATATATGTCAAAAAAAGATGAGGGTTCATTGTGAGCAATACTTGAGCTAAAAGAGATTTGTAGTTAGCAGTTATAGCAAAGATTTATTTTAAAGTAAATACGTCCTGTTTGCACGACATTTCGGAACGGACATGCATTTCGAATATCCGAATTTAGCATTCTACATTTTATACGTATGCAATGCAACTAACCGTCTGTCTGAGTTCTCTCCGCATATTGCAAACATTCCTTCTTTATATCTGGAAAATCGAAATTTATATCTGTATACGGTATTTCATCTCCGCCTTCTTCATGGGGCCCTGGTTCCGTCTTGATGGAAACAGTCTCTTGATTTGGTAGATCCATGGCACTGCTGTTGTAGCGTTTAGTAATTTGTTCCAGCCAAACAAATATACCTGAAAAAGAACATAGTTGTGACGGAACCCTACTTTTTATCTGCTGTTTGAAAATTTGGTTTGGCTTGTAGTATTCTGTAAAAACAATGAAATAGTATTCATAACACATTTTTGGAAATTAGAATATAATTACGTGTGTACCTTGACCTTGAAGTTAAAACATTTGAAAACGGTTGAAAAGGTCGTCGTTAATGGTCAGATATATTAATATTTAAATTGGAATTACCGTTCCGCTTTGGGTACCGAATGGCGTAAGTTAAACTAGATAGTTTTAGACATTTGAGCATGACATGTTGACTATACCCAAGTATAAGTGCGTCACTAATTGACAGCTCCGTATTTAATATCAATTAAGTGACAAAAAAGTAACCTAGTAACATATTAAGAGTTAACAAATAAACAGCGATACGCAAGTCAAACTGGCAGTGTTTGCGACAGTGGCAGTGTAATCTTCAGCCATCGATCGTGATTTTAAATACTAAATTTGAAGTATGAAAATATTGTTGTCATTGTAACGTCAAATAAACACCATAGACAATATTTACTCATTCGCCATCGACTTGTATTTTCTGTGGCTATCAAAGGCGTTTGATACGGTGGATCATAACGTATTGATCGAAAAACTGAAGCATTTGGGTATTGTTGGTACACCTCTGGAGCTTTTCCGATCTTACTTATCAAATCCAGACCCAGGAGCAGCAGCTCCCATCTTTGTGGATACCTTGGAATGACAAATAATATTTTATTTTTTTTGCTATGGAAATTGTAGCTTCTACCAATTCTCCGTTCTTTCATACTTTTGTTTTATTTTTGCTTCATAATTTTCTTTATAGTTCCCTCACATTTCTCTTCTGCTTTCTTTTCTTATATTTTGTTATTCAGGTTATACACGCATATAGAAGACACCGTTAGGGGCAACACGAGTCCGGGATGAAACTTAACATCAATGTTCTGTCAATGTCCATTTTCCCCACAAGGGGGTGGATAAACCTCGTCCCCTCATACGGCCAACGGACAGACCCCGGAAACAGGATATCCACAAACCTACCGCGCCTCCCCCGAGGACAGTAGCAGGTTTGAGGGATGGTCGGTCAACCTTAGGGGATCTTCCTCCCCGCCTCCGACGACTCGACGCATCTCTCCCTAGGGTCTTCGGGTATCCACTCCCCCAGCTCCCAGTTACACTTTCTTCAGGGCACCACCGAGAAATCGGCTAAGGGGAGCGGTCCCCTGACTTCGTAACCGATCAACCCAATCACCAACTGACTCGCCTCGGGACCGCCGAGAAGAATGTGGATTATTCCTCTCCGGACCAGCACCAGATGTTTTTCATTTATACTTTTGTTTTCTCTAAATTACTATGTACATACTATGTAGACAAACAGTCTACACCAGTTGTTTTTATTTTTGTATTTATTTTTCTCCCCTTCTACTAACATAGAAACAGAGGCAAGTACTCTAGTAACAAACTAACATTGTACACAGTAAGCAATCGCAGACTGCTTTCCTAAAAACGTATGCGGGGACATTCGAGGTTTAGCTTCGTTCTTATTAAATGTAGAGTCGTTCTTAACAAAAAAAATTAGCGTCCTTGCAAGAGCCCTGAAGGGGTAACCATAAGTTACCTATACCGGGGCGGGTAAGTGGTGGGATCCTCGAATGACTTACCAAATCGCTTTTCGGCAGTAGAATTTGGAGGAAAAATGAGTGAATTAGGTAAAATAACATGTGTAGTACCACAGGGATCAATTATTGGACCGTTGCTATTCCTAATCTACGTGAATGACATAACAAAGTGGGGTATTAAAGGAACCATACAACTTTATGCTGACGATACGGTAATTTTTAACTTCCAATAATTTAACAATAAACTGAACCTAGCGTAGCTTGAAACGGAGATGAATGCTGATATTTCCCATCTCACAAACTGGTTGAGAATAAACAAACTAACTCTTAACGTAAAAAAAACCCATTATATAGTTTTCGGTAACAAGAAAAATTTCAGCCTCGATATTAAAATTGGAGACAACTGCCTCGAAAAGAAAATGAACACAAAATATTTGGGTCTGATCGTAGATTCCCAACTCTCGTGGGATCTCCATATAAATCATATAAAAGAGAAAATTACCCCTATAACTGGTGTACTATATAGGCTTCAAGGATTTCTACCCATTTCTTTACTAACTTCAGTATACTATGCCATGGTACATTCACACCTTTCCTATCTCTGCTGTATCTGGGGTTTTGCCTCAAAGAAATTGATAGCTGACCTGCAGGTGGTTCAAAACCGAGCTCTCAGAAATGTGTTTGAACTTCCATGGGACACTCATGTTAGGGATATCTATTCAGTTTCTAGTATCCTTCCAATTACAATCCTTCCTAAATATGAAATCACAAGCACTATCCTACAAATTACCCTAAAATCAAATCACACCAAGATCAAGCCACTTTACAATCAAGACATCCTCAACCACAATACTCGAAATAACAATAAAATCCGCATTCCTCAAACACACACTA
This sequence comes from Hesperophylax magnus, assembly GCA_026573805.1. Classification (NCBI taxonomy): domain Eukaryota; kingdom Metazoa; phylum Arthropoda; class Insecta; order Trichoptera; family Limnephilidae; genus Hesperophylax; species Hesperophylax magnus. Next base: position 3,307,433 of record JAIUSX010000179.1, on the reverse strand, counting down.
CAAAATATGGGTTAAAATCACTGAACTATATTGCCTATATACTATATAATTCGCTTCCAGATATGTACAAACACATCCACCATAATAAAAAATTGCAAAGCAATGCTTTAGAAGAATATTTTTTAACTACATTTAAAAATGAAAATATGTAACTGTGCTGTCATTTCTTGTTGTATCTTATCCATGTTTTTTTTTCTTTCTGTACTTGTTTTCTATTGTTGTTTGTTCTGCTTAACGTGTCATTATTTTAATTTTTAATTTTTATGCTGTATTGAATGTGAAACTTATATTTGATATCTAAATACCGTTGTAAAATTGTACCTTCTACCTCCTACATATGAATTGTAAGTTCCTCCTGTCCTAAAATGAGTTCTGTAACCCATCGGGATTGCTCTAGCAAGAAATAAACACAATAAAAAAAATATATAATTTTCAAAGTACCAACAGTAGACAAAATGTATCAAAAATATTCAATACTTCAAATTTACAAAGAAATACAGTCAAATACTCATAACTTGCAATTCAATACATCAGCAAGATACCAGAAAACTATTAAAATCCCAAAATTTAACACTAAGCTCATTCAAAATACCTACCTTTTTCTAGGCATAATTTATTTTAATAACCTTCCATTAAATTTAAAAAATATCGAAAATATTCAGGAATTTCACCTTAAATTAAAAAATTACCTTAAACTATTATAAGTGCAAAATACGTTCACTACTTACATCTAGAAGTAATATTGTTTAAATCTTGTGTTGTTTCTTATAATTTATTTACCTTAATACTAACATGTATATAATTGAACTAGAATTCCCTCACCAAACACAAGAGCATTGTCTCTTTATGGTGAGGAAAGGCTACTTTAATTTCTATTATTTTATATCTTGTATACTTACCTATCTATGTAAAAAAATATTTTTTTCATATAAACCGGTCAGCAACGTAAGCAGATATACACGATAAAATAACGATAGCATTCAAGTACAATAAGCGTGTTTACACGTCAACGCGTGTGTTTCCACAAAAATCGTCATAACTCCGTTATTCTTCTAGTGACATCCCTAAAACAAAAAGTAGAATATTCGTATTGAATGAAGCTTCACATCTCTATTCAAAGTTATCCATAGAAACCCGTAAAAAGACCTACTCAGTGGAAGCAAATTTTACCCGCCAAATCGTAAAACGACGCCAAGAAAGCCGTTTGACGTGCCGACCCGCCTCCCACATATCCCAGTTTTAATTATTTTTTAAAAAAATATATTTTGTATGAAATGGTCAAAAAGTGAAGTGACAGAATTGTTTATTGTACATTTGTACGATGAAATAAGTGTTTTTTTTTTACATTATCCGTGATTTTAGTATCGTTTTTACATAAAACATTACAGGTGAGTCATTTTTACAATTTTTTCATGTTTCCATTCTAAATTTAAATATTTACAAATGTTAATATTTATTTATGATACAACAATTTGAAAGCCTATTTTGTAACCTTTCTAAAACAGTTTTTACTATTCGGCTCCGTTCAGTAATGTTTCATTTATAGAGCTTTGATTGTGAGGCGGTAATAACACAACGTTTTCGTGAAATTGACATTTCGGTAAAGACATTTTAGCTTCAAGTTCGCGAAAAGTCGGAGGGGTTAAATAAATAAAAAAAAAAAATAAATAAATAAAAAAAATTAAAAAAAATAAAAAAAAAATATTAAATTGAAAAAGGGCCAACTTTACACAAAGAGGCCCAACTAACAAAAATGACCCGATCTGCTCAAGTGATTGATATTTTAACAGAATTGAAACAAGAGTTCCAAGAGCTTCGTAAAGACATCACTGACTTTAAGGTCACAATCGATTACTGCGCCAACAAAATTGACGACTTCTCTAAGCATTTCCAAGAAATGGACAAAAAAATGAAAAAAGTTGAGAAAAATGAAAACGACATTTCTGTTATCAAGAGTGCACTAAAAGAAGTTCAACGAAAATTGAACGATATGGAACACTCAAATAAATCGTGTAACATCGAAATTCGAGAAATTCCAGAAAAAATCAACGAAAATCTTTTGGAAATCATTAACGAAATAGGTTCAACCGTCTAACTTACCTCGCTTATCTTGAAATTAGCAATTTCTACCGAATCCAACGGAACCTGAAAATCTCTGATGATGTGCCTCCCTATCAACCTGTGCGCCCAGTAATAGTCAAATTTAACAATCAGCTGAAAAGAGACAACTTCCTTGCGGCCATACAAATATTTAACACTAAACAAAAGCTGAAAGAAGACAAAATAAATACAACCCACTTGAAGAAGTTCACGACACAAAAATGGATCCCATCTTCATAAGCGAGCACCTCACTACACACGAAAAAAATATACTAAGCCTAACAAAAGGATTCGCAAGAGATCAAAACTACGCTTTTGCATGGTCAAGAAACCGACGATGCTTCATCAGGAAGACATCTACATCTAAGATTATAGTGATCTCCCACGAGGATCAACTATCGCCTGAATCATTGATTAAACAGTCCAATATACACTCAGACCAACATATTGCTGGAAGAATAAATTGATTGATAATTTACCAAAACGACAATATTCATAACCACTTTACATTCTACAATGATTAACTGCGTGTATATGAATATTAGAGGAATGAGGACAAAAATTGATGAAATATACGAAAACATCATTATCAACGACTACGACCTAGTAAGCCTAACAGAAACATGGTTAAAGGAATCTATCTGTGACCAGAAATTAGTAGATAATCGGTATGAAGTATTTCGGAGGGATAGAGTTCATAATGTCTACCAAAACTCAACAGACGTGAATAATCTAAGTGAAATCTTTTACAATCTAATTTATAATATATTTGACAAATGTATACCGACTTCTACACCCCGCACTTCATCGCTCAGAGTATACCCTAAATGGTACTCTCATCATATTATTAGTAATATAAAAAAAATATATATGCTACATAAAAAATGGAAAAAAGTAAGCTCCTCGCAGACTATGCTCAATTCTCACATTACCGTAATTTAGTTAAACGTGAGATAAGAGACTCTCAAAAAAATTATTTAAACTCCATCAAACTTTCATTAGCTTCAGATTCCAAACAGTTTTGGACTTATGTAAAGATGCTTAAAAAATCAAATAACGCATTTAAATCTATGACATTTGATGGCAATGAATTAAATACGTATGATGATATTGCATACAGCTTTGCAGAATTTTTTTCATCCGTCTATAATACTAAACAACCAACTCTTGACGTTAACGCCATCATAAACACCGAGCAAATAGGTCAGCCGTTCGACTTAGTCAAAATCACAGAGGAGGATGTTAAGACGGCAATATCCGCACTGAGTAAGCCCAACTCAATGGGACCTGATAACATACCAACGTTCATTCTTAAAGGTTGTTCTGAATTTTTTATTTTACCATTGTGTCATTTTTTTAACACTTGCTTAAGAACTGGATCTTTTCCGGATATATGGAAACTTACCAAAATAACCCCGATACATAAAAAGGGCGATAAATGCGATATCCGTAACTACCGGCCGGTTCCAATTCTTTGCTCTGTAGCGAAAATATTCGAAAAAATCCTTCATCGGTATTTGTACAGCCATGTCAAACATCTTCTTGACGATCGTCAACATGAGTTTAGACCCCAGATGTCAGTATCATCAAATCTACTATGCATTTCCGACTTACTATCAAGAACTCTCGACCAAGGAAATCAAGTAGATGTTACATACTTTGACCTTGAAAAGGCCTTTGACAAGGTCGATATCGATCTCCTATTAAAAAAAATAGCTACGTTTGGCTTTTCCAAAAAACTTTTGTTACTTTTTGCTTCATACTTCACAAATCGCAAACAATACGTTTTTTATAAAGGTTCTCGCTCTGCTGAATTCCTGGTTTTTTCTGGAGTCCCGCAAGGATCAATTCTTGGACCGTTATTATTTTTGTTGTTCATCAACGATATTGGCTCAATCATCACTCATTCCTCTTATTTATTGTTTGCTGATGACCTAAAACTCTACCGCATAATAAAAAATCTCGCTGACTGTGTCCTCCTACAAATCGATGTGAACTCTGTCGCAAACTGGGCAAAAATTAACTGCTTAAGCTTCAGTGCACCTAAATGCAATGTAGTCTCTTTCTCAAGGGTAAAACAGACGATCATATTTGAATATTCAATTAACGATAACATTTTTCATCGCTTTAGTCAAATAAAAGATCTGGGGGTTACTTTTGACAGCAAAATGACATTCCACCAGCACACAAATGACTTATGCAACAGAGCATATAAACTGCTGGGCTTTGTCATTCGCAATTCACGCTCATTTCAAAACCCACTAACAATTAGGCTACTTAACAACTCACTGGTGCTAAGTGTACTGGAGTCGAATTGTATTATCTGGGCCCCATTTGAAACATTCTATATTTTAAACATTGAAAGAGTTCATAAAAAATTCCTACGTTTCTTATTTTTACGCCTCTATGGAACATATCCATATTTATATCCATCGAGATTTATTCTAGGTATGACTAACTACCATTCTCTAGAAACTCGTAGATGTTTTGGGTTGCTAAAATATTTCTTTAAATTAATCAATGGCCTCGTCTCTAACGGTGAGATTCTGGCGCAAATCAATTTATTTGTCCCAGAGTCTCACTCTCGGGCACGTCACCATAACATATTATATTGCCGATTGAGTCGTACAAATCTGTACCCGAATTCGCCCGTGGGAAGAGCGATACGCTATTTAAACATTTTAGATAAAAATTTTGACATATTCTTCGGAAAATTCAATGAGTTTGTAAGGTTTTTGGCACTACATTCTCACTGTGAAAAAGGTACTTTTACAATTAGTTAGATAAAATATCTGTAATGTTGTAAAATTTTTGTACAGAATTAAAATTTTTTAAAAAAGTCAAAAAAAGATGGAGGAAGAGTCATGGTTGCTGTATCAAGAAAACTAGAGGCGAAGAGGATGGCGCATTGGGAATGTCAAGCTGAGGACTTGTGGATCCAACTCAATATAAACCAAAATAACAGGAGTATCAAACTGAATGTTTGCACCGTATATCTACCGCCAACTGAAGAAGAATCTATTGTAAGCTCATTTTTAAACAATCTTAGGAATATGTACCTAACAACACCAAACCAACACATCTTAATATTTGGCGATTTCAATAAGTCTAACATTCATTGGATTACCGATGAAACAAACAATTTATTACCTTTCACCACAAACACAAATACAATCACCTCTGACATCATCGATACACTATCATTCTGTAATCTTAAACAATTTAACGGAATAGTGAATCACCAATCCAAAATATTGGATCTCATTTTATCAGATAAAGAAGACATATCAGTAATACGTTCTTCATCTCCACTAAGCAAAGGAGATCCATACCACCCTGATCTAGAATTTAGTTCTTTTTAATTTTCTACGACTTTCATTCAGCTTGATTAGAACCAGAACAAAAAATCTGATTAGAGTTTGTTATCATAAGCATTTAGACTTAATCAAACAAAATTTAAAAGCTAACCCGAATGATTTTTGGAAATTTGCAAAAAGCAAATATAAAAACACAAAAGAGATGTACCTAAATGATATAAAAACTACCCAAGGTCAAGTTATCTGCGGGCTTTTTTCTAAGCACTTTCAATCTGTTTATAAACCTCACAATGCAAACTATTCACCACAAATATCTGAAGATTTCTGTAACGAAAGCCTTGGTATGATCACTGTTTCGCCCTTAACGATATTAATCAAGTGTAAGAATTTGAGAACCAATAAGGGATCAGGTCCTGATGGTATCCCGCCAATATTTTTGAAAATGTGCAGAGATGTTCTTGCCAGACCACTTAGCCTTCTTTATAACAAATCATTACAAGAAGGTGTTTTTCCAGTCAAATGGAAAACGGCTTTTTTAACACCTATATTTAAGAAAAAGAAAGGTTGTAAGAGTGATATAAAAAAGTTTTAGACCTATCTCTAAACTTGACTGCATAGGAAAGTTGTTTGAGTCAATAATATATGACTGTCTATTAGCTCATGTAAGTAAATATATTATCATTGAGCAACACGGGTTTTTCCCTCGGCGTTCCACAACAACTAACCTTCTCGAATACTCCCAGTACATCCGCGATAGCATCTAAAAACGTTTACAAGTAGATGCCATCTACACGGATTTTTGCAAAGCATTTGACCAGCTAAATCAATCATTACTTATCAAGAAGCTGGAAAAGTTTGGCATAAATGGTAATACTCTGAAATGGTTCGAAAGTTACATTACAGAAAGAAAACTGCAAGTGGTTGTAGGAGGGTATTCCGCCGATCTTTTTACTGTAACGTCAAGAATTCCGCAGGGCTCGCATCTTGGACCTTTGCTGTTTTTAATCTTTATCAACGACATAATTTTAAGAATAAAAACATCAACATATCTCCTGTTTGCCTATGAACTTAAGTTGTACAAAAAAAATACATCATTAGAAGATTGCACCGATTTGCAAAAAGACTTATCATCACTTCATGAATGGTGCACACTAAATGATTTATATTTTAATGAAAACAAATGTGCCGTAATTTCATTCACAAAGAACATAAATAAATTCTCAAACACATATCACATTAACAATATCCCTTTACTTAACACAATTTCAATCAAAGGCTTAGGCGTGACATTTGACTCGCCACTTAGCTTCAGTAAACATGTAGATACAATTTCAAAAAGTGCATCACAAGTATTAGGATTAACGCTAAGAATCAAAAATTGTTTTAAAAGTACAGAATTAACCTTAACATTATATAAATCAATTGTGCGAAGTATTCTCGAATACGCATCGAAAATTTGGTCTCCCAATTATGAGATTCATAATTATAGGATTGAATCCATACAAAGGAAACTAAACCGTGTAATTGCTTATCGTGAAGGTTTATCTGGTCAATTTGGAACATATAATGACTGAATTTTGCACTATAAACTACACTCACTGACGGTCAGACGTAAACTTTCTGACCTACTGCTTCTACACAAAATTATACATGCATCAGTTGATACACCAAACATTTTATCCCAAATTAACATCAATACACCATCAAGAAAATCAACAAGGAGGATAAAAGAAATTTTCTATATTAAAGCGTACCACACAAATACAGGATATTTTTCCCCTGTACCACAAACATTAAGAAATTAATGTTTGTGGAATTAAGAAATTATAACATTATACATGGCTCTAATAATGAAATAGACATTTTTAATGACCAATTTAAACACTTCAAAAAAAACGTATTACCTTTAATCATATTAAGCTGATATTGTGATGAAGCCCTTTATTTAAAGAGAAGCAACATTGTACCTACCTAATCAGTGTCTCACCAGTACAGGCGTGACAATAACAAATCGTTTATGAACATATTTGTTTTTACCTTTTACCCATTCTTATTTGTTATTTACTTCTGCATATGCTTATTCATTTTGTTACAATTTTTGTTATAATAATAATAATAATAATTGTTTATTCCAGAATGTGGGGAGGTGAGTGCAATCCCACACATTCCATAAAATATAACTACAATGTTATATACAGAGATAAGTAGGTACAAATAAAATAAAATATGAAATGTAAGTATGATAAAACAAATAAAACATAAGAAAAAGTAAAAGGAAATATATAGAGTGGAGAGCGATATCATAAAACATTTACATTTCTTGTAAGCCTATTGGTATATCGGAGCGATAATTATGGGGGCCAATATTTTTCTCTAATGTTTTTCGATGCTCGATCCTGAGGTCTGGCGGGATTCGATGATGAGAACGTTTCTGGAGTTTTTGAACCTTCCTCTCGTTCCTGCTACCCTGGTTCTCATTAGAGCTGCAAAGCCGGGAACTCTCCCCTCCATGAACATCGAGGAGGCACTGCAGTACCTTGGAAGTCCGAACATTATGCGGTAAGCATTATTATATTGAATCCGAAGCCTTTCCATGGTACGCTTTTTGAAATTGGCCCACAGCTCGCAAGTATACAAGGTAGTGCAGAATACTAAGAATAGCGTCCTTTTCACCTTCGGGCTGCAGAGTCTAAATCTTCTACTAAGCATGTTATTTTTTATGCTCAGTACTCGCCTCTGCCTGTCGATGTCGTCGTCATCCGTTAAGTTGTTGGTGATGATACGCCCTAAATATTTCATTGTTTCTACTATTATGAGAGGTTCTCCATTCAAAAATGCTGGGGGAATATTTGTTGGTCCTTCTCTGTATTTGATGACCAGCAGTGCTGTTTTTTTCGCGTTATATAACATGTTTGTTTCGAGTGCATATTCTTCGCAGATCTTCAATAGAATTCATTATCATTTTGTTATTATTATGTATTTAAACATCCATGTATGTAATTTTTTGGGCACCATGCCTGTTTTATGTACCTACTTAAATAAAAATAAATAAATGACATAAGAACTGTGGTCGCTACCAAAATGAATAGCAATGAAAATAAAAATTATCACTAACTAATATCAACTATCGTAACGATACTTAATAACTAGAGACCGGATTATATGCAACAAAAATAGCCTAAAATATGCATGCAAATATGCAATAAAAATAGCTAAAATATCCACGAAAATCCATAAAAAGGGTCAAAATATGCAACATCAAATAATACAGGATGTCGTATTTTTACATATTTTTATTTTATTTTAGTAAGCTATTTGTTCTCAAGGATAGCAATTATATTTTCGAAAATATCAATTATAAAAAGTATTTAACAATAAAATTTAGAATTTACCTTTAAAAACGTATATGACTAAATACTGTTCAGAACAGGCTGGACAGAATTTAAATTTGGGTGCGATTTTTGTACTTATTGTTCCGGGCAAAATTTTACCTGCCCCGATGATGAAGTTATCAATTTGGCACAAAGGTTTAAAACCTGGGTAATTATTCAGTATGTTTTCAAATTTTTCTTTGAGTTTACTCGGGAATAGCTTTGGCAACGAGGAATTCATAAGGCGAATTTCCTTCATAACCTGAATAGATGCATTCAACGCTAATCCATGAGTTTCAAGCGTTTTTATACTTGCAGGTATGTAGGCGAAATGAGTGGTAATCATAGCTAGGTTTTTTTAATACTGGCGTCGTCAAACGATTCTTTGCACTGGAAAACTGCCAAAGCCTCTGCACTATCGAAGTCATTGATAACACCCTTGATGGCTTCAAAATGTTCATGGTAAAACATCGCAGCTTCGATCCATGTACCCCAACGTGTTATTACTGGCTCAGGAGGTAAAGGGATATTTGGCAGTTTTTCTTTGTAGGCCTTTATACGAGCAGGCGCCTTAAGAAACACTTTCTTTGCTGATGAAATCAGGTTATTTACATTCGCAAACGTGGATCTCACTTCTTCGGCGAGTCTGTGAATTCCGTGAGCAAAACACGTCACATGAATCAAATTGGGATAAAATACTTGGAGAACTTTGCCTGCTTTGATCATATAGGGGGCAGCATCTGAAAGCAACACATACACATTTTCATCCGCAGAAGATTCAGGAAATATTTTTTTTATACCCTCATTCACAAATCTGGCGATCGTAGAATGATTTGCCTTTTCAAGTTCTCTGCAGGCCACCAAATAGGAAGGTGAAGGTTCAAGTTTTAATGCACCAACAATCAAATTTGCAATGTAACGGCCGCAAGTGTTGGGGGTTTCATCAGCTGAAATCCGTATGATGTTATCCTTGAGTTCATTGCGTATTTCTTCCCGCACATGTAGATAAATTGATGGTACCTATGTAATTTTTACGTAAAGTAGATTCATCCGGTATATTATTTTGATTTATGCAATATTTTCTGAGAAAATCCTTCAAGGCAGGATTTGTCAGTTTGTATGGAGGGATATTGCTTGCAAGAAATGCTTCACATAGATCCATGCTAATGTTGAAAATTTATGATTTGTTTCTTATGCTGAAAATTAATTCTCATAAATTTGATTACCCAAATTTATGTTAAAGCTCCGCTGGCATAACATTAAATTATCAGGTTGCTGTTTTATTTTTACAGGTACTATTAATGTGAAAACTCTTTCAAAAAAGGCGGAACCGAGACATCAAGAAGAATATGGCGGGAAAATGCCTTATATGGAAATTGACATTAGCCTGTCGGATATTAAAAAGGAATGCTTAGATTACGATAGAATTGACCAGACAACAAAAAGCCGATGTTCTCTGTTTGAATCATTCGTGCTTTTTTATTTTAACCTTTTTATGATTTAACTGTGTCGACACAGAATACGTTATATTCCTTATCTTTTTCTGACTCATTGACAGATCTGAAGATGCAAGCCGTAAGAAAACGATTCTTCTGTTCCCATTGTAACTACTCCTGCTTTCACAAGTCAAACTTAGGACTTCACTTGCACCCATACAGGAGAAAAACCCTTTTCATGTCCCCATTGCAGTTTTTCATGTTCTAAAAAGGGATATTTAACGTTAAACATGATGACTCACAGCGGAGAAAAACCTTTTTCATGTTCTGACTGTAATTATTCATGTTCTCAACAAGGACATTTGATGAGACATATGCGGACTCACAGCGGAGAAAAACCTTTTTCATGTTCCGACTGCAACCATACATTTTCTCAAAAGGGACATTTGAAAATACATTATGATGATTCACAGTGGAGAAAAACCTTTTTCATGCTCTGACTGTAACTATTCATGTTCGCGAAAGGCAACTTTGACAAGACACATGCTGACTCACAGTGGAGAAAAACCTTTTTCATGCTCTGATTGTGATTATACATGTTCTGAAAAGAGTAATTTGACGAAACACATGTTTACTCATAATTTACAAAAACCTTTTTCATGTTCCGACTGCAACTACACATGTTCTCAAAAGCGATATTTGACGAGACATATGCGGACTCACAGCGGAGAAAAAACTTTTAAGTATTCCGACTGCAACCATACTTTTTCTCAAAAGGGATATTTTAAAAGACATTTAATGACTCACAAGAAGCGAAGTTAGCAGTCCACAATGGAGTGCTGGTACCTACCCTGATGTATGGAAGTGAGGCATGGAACTGGCAAAGAAAGGATGAAAGTAGTTTGAATGCTGTTGAAATGAGATCCCTGAGGCGTATGTGTGGTAAAAACATGTATGATCCTGTAAGGAATGTGGATATCCGCAAAGAGTGCAAGGCTGATGTAAGCGTAATGAGTAAGATCAAGAAAGGGACGCTTAGATGGTTTGGGCATGTAGAGCGAATGAGCGAAGAAAGGAGTGTAAGGAGAATATACGATGCAAATGTGAATGGTAGCAGAAGTCGGGGACGCCCGAGGAAGACATGGCACGACCAAGTGAATCAGATACTTGAGTCGGGCCATGTCAAGAGTCAGAACAATAGAAGAGTATGTATGAGACGATGTATGAATGTGAATGAGGCAAGGAGTGTGTGCCAAGACCGAGTTGTTTGGCGGTCCGTCCTCTCTGCCTACCCCTGCGGAGAAACGGCGTGATGGTTAGTTAGTTAGTCAGTGGAGAAAAACCTTTTTCATGCTCTGACTGTAATTATTCATGCATTCATAAGGGATTTTTTACGTTACACACGATGACTCACAGCGGAGAAAAACCTTTTTCATGTTCTGACTGTAATTATTCATGTTCTCAACAAGGATATTTGATGAGACATATGTGGACTCACAGCGGAGAAAAACCTTTTTCATGTTCCGACTGCAACCATACATTTTCTCAAAAGGGACATTTGAAAATACATTATGATGATTCACAGTGGAGAAAAACCTTTTTCATGCTCTGACTGTAACTATTCATGTTCGCGAAAGGCAACTTTGACAAGACACATGCTGACTCACAGTGGAGAAAAACCTTTTTCATGCTCTGATTGTGATTATACATGTTCTGAAAAGAGTAATTTGACGAAACACATGTTTACTCATAATTTACAAAAACCTTTTTCATGTTCCGACTGCAACTACACATGTTCTCAAAAGCGATATTTGACGAGACATATGCGGACTCACAGCGGAGAAAAAACTTTTAAGTATTCCGACTGCAACCATACTTTTTCTCAAAAGGGATATTTTAAAAGACATTTAATGACTCACAAGAAGCGAAGTTAGCAGTCCACAATGGAGTGCTGGTACCTACCCTGATGTATGGAAGTGAGGCATGGAACTGGCAAAGAAAGGATGAAAGCAGATTGAATGCTGTTGAAATGAGATCCCTGAGGCGTATGTGTGGTAAAAACATGTATGATCGTGTAAGGAATGTGGATATCCGCAAAGAGTGCAAGGCTGATGTAAGCGTAATGAGTAAGATCAAGAAAGGGACGCTTAGATGGTTTGGGCATGTAGAGCGAATGAGCGAAGAAAGGAGTGTAAGGAGAATATACGATGCAAATGTGAATGGTAGCAGAAGTCGGGGACGCCCGAGGAAGACATGACACGACCAAGTGAATCAGATACTTGAGTCGGGCCATGTCAAGAGTCAGAACAATAGAAGAGTATGTATGAGACGATTTATGAATTTGAATGAGGCAAGGAGTGTGTGCCAAGACCGAGTTGTTTGGCGGTCCGTCCTCTCTGCCTACCCCTGCGGGGAAACGGCGTGATGGTTAGTTAGTTAGTTAGTTAGTCAGTGGAGAAAAACCTTTTTCATGCTCTGACTGTAATTATTCATGCATTCATAAGGGATTTTTTACGTTACACACGATGACTAACAGTGGAATAAAACCTTTTTTAAATTTTTTTTTTTTGTTTTATTTAGGAGAAAAAACATATACAGATATCAATTAACAAGAATATACAAAACATCAACTAGAGAATTCACCTGAATCCAAACTATTTCTCACGAATTGACTTAAACAGCAGTTAAAAACATATGCAAATATTTTGACTTATAAATAGGGGAAAAATGTATACATAAGAATATTATTTTACAAATAGAGAAATGAAAGAAATGCGCAATATCCTTATAAGAATTTACAAATTATTTTTGAAAAAATGTAGAGGGTAAAAGAAAAAAATAAAAATATAAATAGATAAACAATGTTAAATAGAAATTTAAAAAATGTATATTTAAACGAAGTATGTCTAAGTTGTTTACTTTGAACTTTGTGGGAAAACAGACTTCATTTTTCTTCTAAAAGTAGTGCGTGTATCAAAAAATAAGTCAGAATCCTTGAGGTTTTGATTCTGATTAAGTGATTCGCACATTTTTCTGATTAGATCCCAGACACATGTGGATTAAGTCGTTAAGCCTTGTTACTCTGGATGGTACTTTGAAGTTTATTAATTTCAGTAAGTCGGGACAGTCAATAACGTTGTTAAAGATTTTATACAGAGTCATGAGATCAAGGTATGTTTGCCGGTTAGATAGAGTGGAGACGTAGACGAGATAACTCGAGAGCATATTTATGTACCCGCGTTTGGGTGCGCTCATTCTGTAATTGAGGCATCGCAGAAATTTCTTTTGAATACTTTCAATATTTTCTTTATAGATATCGTAAAGTGGATTCCATATGGAGGTGCAGTATTCAAGTTGAGAACGGACCAGAGTGTGGTAAAGAAGAAGATATGTTTCAGGTTTTCTAAATTCACGGCTGTTTCTGATGACAAATCCTAGCATGCTGTAAGCTTTATGCACAATATTATCAATGTACGCATCGAATTGGAGTTTGGAATCAAAAAGTACGCCTAGATCTCTTATACAGTAAACGCGCTCGAGTAAATAATTACCAATACAATAATTGTGTTTGATAGCGTTGTGATTTTTAGTAAAACTTATTTGTTTACATTTATTGTAACTTAGGTAAATTTTGTTTTCACTGCAAAACGTTTCGAACCTTACTAAGTCGCTTTGTATGAGCAGACAATCGTTTAAATTCCGAACAATGGCAAATATTTTTATGTCATCAGCGTACAAAAGATATAAACAATGCACGAAACATTTAGTTACAGTGTTAATAAAAAGAATAAACAAAAGGGGACCCAGGATTGACCCCTGTGGCACGCCAGAAGTAACTGGTTCCCATGTAGAAGTGTGTCCTCGTAATGATACGGCTTGTTGTCTTTTCGTTAAATATGAGATAAACCAACGTAATAAATTTCCTCTAATTCCGTTGTACATAATTTTTTTAATAAGAATAAGGTCTACCTTGTCGAAAGCTTTTTTGAAATCGCAATATATTGCATATACCTGGTGGCCTCGATCCATGCTAGTAAATAAGAAATTTGAGTAAATAAGTAAATTACTCATGGTAGATTTGCTTTTTACAAACCCGTGTTGTTGTTCAGTAATTTTGGCAGCAAGCTGAGGATATATATTGTCATGGACAAGTCTTTCCAATAGTTTAGGGATCGCCGAGAGAATGGATATTGGCCTATAGTTTTCCACTCTTTGACGCGAGTCACCCTTGTGGACCGGTATAATATAGGCCAACTTCCACCTATCAGGGAAAACCCCATCACTCAGGCATTTATTAAATATTATGGTAAGCGGCACACACAGTGACGACGCAGCAGATCTAAGGAAAAACGCCGGTATTCCATCGTGACCCGCACCCTTGTTTATGTCTATCGATTTTAAACTCGATTGCACTTCTTTTTCCGTTAGTTTAATTGTGTGAATGTGGGCAAATCCAGAGTCCTGAACTTCCTCAAGTTGGTCAATGTTAATAATTGGGTCATTGATAGAGGAAGGTTCAAATGTTGACTTAAAGAATTCAGAGAACATATCACAAATTTCCTGGGCATCGTTAGATTTGCGCCCTTCGAAGGACATTGCAGCAGGGTATCCATCAGACGATTTTAATGAGGATATGTATGACCAAAAGCTTTTGATATTATTTTACAATGAACTTTCGATGTTGTCAAAAAATAACCTTCGGGTTTCATAAGTCAATTTTTTGTATGTAGCACGTAAGAAGGAAAATTCACAATAATCAGAAAGACCTTTATATGTCTTCTATTTGAGCCAGACTTTATCTTTTTTCCTTGATAACCTAATAAGTTTTGGAGTAAACCATATGGGGAATTTGTCATTTCGTCGTGCTAATACTGGAATAAGCTTATCAATTACATTGTTTATATTTAAATAGAATCGATCTACTGCTTTTTCGGCTGACAAATTTGCGATTTCAGATCAATACCAACCAATCAATACAATTAATGTCCTCATTAATCTGAGCATAATTAGCTTTCCTGAAATTGCGCCTACGCTGTATTTTGTTTTTGATTTTTGGTTGAATTACGAAGGATAAATCAAATTCAAGGCCTGGGTGGTGTCTATCCTCTGAGAGGAGAGGGTTGTTGCTACGTGTAACATTTGTTTCGCGACTGTAGAATACGAGGTCTAAGTATTTTTCATTATGGTTATGTACACAGTTATATTGGAGTAAGTCCATCAATGACATTGCTTGAAGCAAAGTTTTCGATGCAGCCGTATTTGAGGAGGCGAGACCTTGACTGCTATCTTCCGAAAATAACCAAGTCAGAGTTGGTAGATTCATATCTCCTAGTACACAAAAAGTATTATTTGGTTGTGATGAATATACAGATTCCAGGTTTTTGGAGAACGTATCATAGACCGTAGGTTGTGAGGCAGGAGGTATGTATACTGCACATATGATGAGATTGATAGACCTTACCGGAATAGAAATGAAGATTTGTTCGATTTGACCATTTTCCCAGTCATCGAGCCGGGAAGATGCAAGCTCCTTGCGCACTGCTACCAACACACCGCTTCAGTCCATTTTACCAGTGAGTGTACGGCCCCTATCACGTCGGAACACCGTGTAACGCGAATCTATGAATTCAGCCGTATTTATACTTGCTACAAGCCATGTTTCAACTAGAACTATAACGTCGTAGTTATTCGATAATACATTAATTAGTAGCTCCTGGGTTTTGGTCCTAATACCACCACAGTTCTGGTAATAAACGGATATAGATGATGATGAGATCATTTCACCAGAGTAGGAGTGCCGTTTGACATATTCCACAATCGCACGAGTGATACATTATGCAGGGCATATAAGGCTTCGAAATTAGATAAAAAACATAGACTACTTATTAGATCAAGGAATGTGAAATATGTTGACATTTTAGAATGTGAATGAATATGTGAGAAACATGGTATTGGTTTAAAGTTAAAGGGATATTGCGCGGTAAACAAAAATAAAAAGTAGCTTTGAAAGAAACAAATTACATGATACAGACTACTGTGAGAAAGCGGATACCGAAGACAGCAGTAACATGTTTGTAGTCACATGTTTTGCTGATCATGTGTGATTATCTTTTGAAGGTCTCCCTCACGGCGGATGGTGAAAACCCGAGAGAGATCGTTCCTCTTCGCCAGAATACTGCCGTTCCGCACCCAAAAGTATTTAAAGCCGTTAGCTTTTCCGGCGGCTCGTGTTTTGGCAAATAGGATTTTATTTTTCAATGTAAGGTGCTCGTTTATATAAAAATTGGTGGTGGGAGCACCAAATCCTAATTGTTCCGAGGTAAGGCCGCGGCGAGTCCTTGCTGCAGCGATGACAATGAATCAACGAATAGAATTAATGGAACACTATTGGTCTAATATTATAAATAATTGCTGTTTATGCTAAATATATAAATTACTGTTTCCGAAATAAAAAAAAATAAAAAAATATCAGTAAGAATAGTGATAAACTACTCGAAAACTTATATAATTTTCTATAACGGGTATTCAAGAATACAATGATAGTCTAATTAACTGCTTAAATGTGCAAACTATGAAGAAATACTGTTATTTTTAATGTCAACAAGACAAAATGGATATGACATTCATTTTTGGATGAAAAGTTATTTTTACCGTTTTCTACTTTGTGTTAGCATTATATATTTTGTTCAAAAACAAGTAACATTCAACACTTTATATTTATGTAAACAACCTACGTGTTTCGTAGGCGATGTAATAGGTCATCTTTAATCCCTGAATGCATACTGTAATAATTAATTTAAGCCTTTGGTTTACAGACAAAAAAATTATGAAATTCTGGAGGTAAATAAGCATAAATTATATGATCATGTGTTTCAACTACCTAATTTTACAGTCAAAATATCGACAAATTACCCAATTTTGTGTATCGCTAACAACTTATCCCTCAACGTCGATAAATGTAAGACGCTAATATTTTGTCGAATAAAGATCTCATAATCATTTCACCACGCAATCGCTGCCTCCATCGTGGAAGTAATTATTTTACAAGATTTTGTACAGAATGTTTTATTGATATGCGAAGTCCTCGTTTACGTGTTTTATTTAGTCATTAGGTGACGCCATGAACAAGTATGCGTCCTGTCCGCGAAACATTCTAAAACATTTGAAATTAACATTCAAAATTTTCTTGCTTTAGCAATACTACTTACTGGCTGTCGGAGTAGTCTCAGAATACTGCAAGCATTCCTTCTTTACATCCTGGTGGTCGAAATCTATAACCGTATACGGAATTTCACTTCCACCCTCTTCCTGGGTCCCTGGTTCCACTTTGATGAAAGCGCTCTCTGGGTCGGAAAGATCCATTGTTTTCTGTGATAGCGTTCTGTTATATAACGGACATTGAACGCAGTTCAATATAAATATGTACTGAAACAACGATTGAAAACATTTAAATTCGTTTTGAGAGAACCTTTTATTTGGAACATAGAGTTATTCTGGCGGATATATTTATAAAGAATATTAAGAAATACATTTGACAGGATTCGTATGAGTAACCAACAAAAAACTTGTTGACAGCGCTATAAGGTTGCAAATTCACGCCGAGCTGTAAGGGGGTGACAGATTACATCATAACTCCATATTGCTCGCCATACAATCCCATACAGGCCTGTCACACATAAGTGTGGACGTAGCGAGGATATACGCCGTGATCTGCTAGCCAGGCTTTATTTTAAAATAATGCGACCCCCTCTTCTACCAACCGCATGAGAAGGGGCCTGGAAAAGTAACGAAGAGCCGTAATTACAAAGTGACAGCTCCCATACATGAAATGACATTCCGCGGCAGTCCCCCAATTGATTTGACATACTTTCCTAAGGAAGATTTTAGCGTAATGTATCAGCACAACATATAATACGTCCATGCCACGCCCAATGTATGCGCACATAATGTGTCTCAGACCTTATGAGCAGCTAAAAACGTGACATAAGTGTAGAAATGTCAAAATAATGTGGACGTAGTTTACTTGGGTCGATCCAGTTGTGAATAATACAACAACCTCTCCGTGTCTTATATTGACATTTGGTAAATGTAACAAAAACTATGCTGTAATAATGGAATCATTATATGAATGTAAGTATTTCGTTTCGTGAAATTATTTAATGAAGTGGAAATATAAATAAAAGATGTAAACGTTTAATAAGTACCTACTAATTATTTAAAAAACACTTTTGGTAGCTAGATTATACTGAAAATCAAGTTTTTCAGTTCCTGGAATTGAATTTTAATAGATATTTGGTTAAAACGAAAATCGGCTGTTCGCTAGGCGGCCATTGATACTGATGTGAAAGTTTTAGGGTTAGTTTTTTACCTCCCTTATTTAAACCAAAATAAATACCTGTGATCCTAAAAGGTTCTTAGTTTGAGTTCTAAAAACTTGGGTAAAAAAGGAATATTAAAATAGAATTAGAAATGCAGTATTTCATTTTGCAAGCTGAAATACTTACTCTGATTATTATCTAACTGATAAAACGTAATTTTTATATAAAAAAGTGCATATAAAGCATATCGCTATGTAAATTTACATTATCTACAATGAACAAACAATAATGTACTATCGTCCGTAGCGTGTAAGCCTAATTAGTGTTGATATATCTGTAAATTATTAAAAATTGTGGAAAAAATTCGGTTTATGGGCGAAATTCCTAAAAAATAAAACTAGTTATTTTTATACTATCTTTGGGCCGGGGAATCCGAATCTGGAAGAATTAGGTTGCGGAAAGCAATATTAACTGAATTACACGACTTTAAAATTTCGACGCACAAACAATTTAACTGGCCATTTTGAACGCTTTCTGACAATAAAACTAGTTATCTTTATACATCTATATACTAACTTTGGGCCGGGAAATCCGAATCCGAAAGAATTAGGTTGGGGCAAGCAATATAAACTGAAATACACGACTTTAAAATTTTAGATGCAAACAATATAAAATGACATTTTCGATGCGCGTTTTGATCCATAGAAAAATAACCAAAGATATTACATACAGTGTTTCCAACTCTCAAAAATATTTAGCAAAAAAACATACCTTATAAATCGAACAAGTCTTCTTCGTCCGTTGTATCCTTGTCAGACTCACACGTCTCCAAGGGTTCCTGATGAATACGCGGGTCATATAAGAGCCCAGCTAAACGATAGAACTCCAGAGTAGGATCCTTCAGGCGTTCTTTGCAACTTTTCAGAAACATGTATCGAGCAAGGTTGCCGGGTATGTGCGCTTTAACTAGGTTTGTGTAACATGGTTTGTGATATAAAAGAAAGTGCCCCTTTCGTAGCGCCTACTCGCGTCAAGGCAAGAAAACATCCCAGTTTTCAAGTAGTTTAGCGGCTACGCTAGGTTTGTGTAACATGGTTTGTGATAGAAAAGAAAGTGCCCCTTTCGTAGCGCCTACTCGCGTCAAGGCAAGAAAACATCCCAGTTTTCAAGTAGTTTAGCGGCTACGCTAGGTTTGTGTAACATGGTTTGTGATAGAAAAGAAAGTGCCCCCTTCGTAGCGCCTACTCGCGTCAAGGCAAGAAAACATCCCAGTTTTCAAGTAGTTTAGCGGCTACGCTAGGTTTGTGTAACATGGTTTGTGATAGAAAAGAAAGTGCCCCCTTCGTAGCGCCTACTCGCGTCAAGGCAAGAAAACATCCCAGTTTTCAAGTAGTTTAGCGGCTACGCTAGGTTTGTGTAACATGGTTTGTGATACAAAAGTGAATAAAATGTATCTGAATACTTAACGTAAATGAATTAATGTTAGCAAAATTAAAATATAAAATGCATATTTTTTCGTCTCCCCCGACATAAAAACTCACCTTTCGTGATAATAAACCTAAATCTAACTGTTTGAATAAGAAATATTACTGAAATTATAAACATGTTATTTTACGTTATTGATATTATTGCTTACTAGCAACACTTAATTTTATATATCTTTGGTTATTTTTCTATGGATCAAAACGCGCATCGAAAATGTCATTGTATATTGTTTGCATCTAAAATTTTAAAGTCGTGTATTTCAGTTTATATTGCTTGCCCCAATCTAATTCTTTCGGATTCGGATTTCCCGGCCCAAAGTTAGTATATAGATGTATAAAGATAACTAGTTTTATTGTCAGAAAGCGTTCAAAATGGCCAGTTAAATTGTTTGTGCGTCGAAATTTTAAAGTCGTGTAATTCAGTTAATATTGCTTTCCGCAACCTAATTCTTCCAGATTCAGATTCCCCGGCCCAAAGTTAGTATAAAAATAACTAGTTTTATTTTTTAGGAATTTCGCCCATAAACCGAAGCTTACCCAAAATTGTAATATGACATATTCTGTCACTAAACTGGCATCTAAAAAGATCTCAGGTCTAATTTAGTCACTTTAACCTACTTATGTAATACGAAGCGCTGCGGACAGTTCCAATGTGTTGAAGAAACGTCTGTAGAATGTAGAAAAGTAGAAGAACCAACTTCAATTTAACATTTGTTAAAAAACGTCACAATAATGATATTATGTTAATTGAAATAACCACCCAATATACACCATTACTGAATATGAACTGAAAATATTGTCGTGCAAGAGCAAGTGCAGTGTTGCCAGCTTGGAATATATATTTCCGCAAGAATCTACAAAAAAATCCGCCAAATTCCGTCAAAAACTTACTTGGATTCTGCCAGATATTTAGCTGAATTTGAGCACTAAAATAACGAACATTACACAGTTTTTATTGATGAACGAAAATAGTTTCACTAAATGCAATACAAACGTTTTATTAAAAATTATTAAATTTTTATGTAAATGTTCACTTGAAATTTTTTTTTTTTAGTAAAACAAAGTTAAAACAGTATTATTGAATTATCATCATCTTCACTTTCCGCCGCCGTCGCATGTTGATACTGTTGATCATCTAATTTTAATGAAGACGTAGATGATTGGTCTAGGTCACGTTTCTTGTTATATATTTTCCCAGTTCCTACCCTATTTAATACCTCTGAGGGTAATGAATATTAATCGCATGTTTTATAAAATCGCTGCAATCCCGATCGAACATTCAAAATTGCATTGACATATCAGTTTTCATTTTGGTTCTAGATTGATTTTTTATAATGTTCGTGATACTAAAAACTCTTTCCACATCTGCATTTGACTGTGGTAATACTAACATTGTAAATACGAAATCACATAAATTCTTTTAAAGGGATTCACATTGGCAGCATCTTCATAAAATTTGACTTCAGTCCAGAATTCGATTGTGCTATTTATTTTTGTCCATTTGGTGAAATGTTTCATTTTCCAATGGTGAAAGAAATATCATCAGATAGATAGTTAAATAATACCAGTAAACGCGTTATAGACTCTTTGAGTACTTTCAATGTGTTGCTTACGCTGAAAACATTAATTTTTCCAAAATTACAAAATTTCGAAGTTATCAGGAAGTCTCTGACGTAGTTCTTTTATTAATTTAACTGTAAAATTAACACATCATTTACGTAAAGTTTGTTCCTCTGCTACAGACACAATATTATTTTCCCTTAATGATCTTATCTTGGATTCAAATTGGTATCCCAAATATATTCTGGCATCCAGATGAATTTCAATATTGATCGTCAACGGATAAATCATTTGCATTGGAATGGCTACTTATGACACTAAGAAACATGATAGATTCTTTAGGCCACCAAATAATTTGCATGGGTCTGCAGTTTTCGTTTCAAATAATTTATTAACTATCTGAACCTGTTCTAGTACTGGGCGAATAAAACAGAATATAAGAACATTGGTATCGTCACGGTACATGTCATATAATATTTCTGCATTATAACAATTTTTAGTGTGCTTCGTCATATTGAAATGGGCTTTTAATTCATTCCAGTGCTTTAAGATTCGATCGGTACCTTCGATTCGAAGTGTACGTGTAATT
Source organism: Hesperophylax magnus (assembly GCA_026573805.1). Classification (NCBI taxonomy): domain Eukaryota; kingdom Metazoa; phylum Arthropoda; class Insecta; order Trichoptera; family Limnephilidae; genus Hesperophylax; species Hesperophylax magnus. The sequence continues at coordinate 3,285,258 of JAIUSX010000179.1, read as the reverse complement.
TCCGGTATCGTTTGCTTGAAGAAATTGCCAGCGCGATAAAATAATTAAACCAAAGACTTGTTAAAACTATACTTAAGGGAGTTTTATATTAACAATATGCTTGTAAAAGAAAAGGAGAAACGAATAAAAAAAAATTTACGTAGTTACAATTTTTTTTAACATTTATTAACAATAAGTGTATAAGGTTGTGTGTTAGTTTAAATCTAAGCTTATAACTATTCTTTATTCGAATTCTTTACATTAATTGTCCGTTTCCTTAATTCTAAATTATTGATCATTCAATGTCTTTAAAAAGTTGTTTCGCGTTACGAACTAAGCATATAAAATTTTTTCAGGCACTTCCCTTTACGATGATTCTGGAACCGCGGATCTCAACGTTCGCACTTGACACTGATAACACAAGCGGCAACTTGGGCTGGTTCCGAACGGCGGAGTCAGTTCAGCCTGGGCCAAGGCTCCGAAGGGCGGAGTCGGCAGGCAGCGACTCCTGAGAGTGCAGCTTCCTGGGCGGAAGTTCGCGGGGTTACGGGAAGAGCCTCGGCGACCGCTCCAAGAGGGAGGGCAGGAGGCTCCTCTGCGGAGGCGAGATGGTAACTGTTGGTTGCTGAATCATCTGTCTTCAGCTGCGCGATCCGGCGACATTCACACGCCTGTCGTGGGGTGCTGGAACTATAGTGGTTCCGCTTTACACCACTTTGGTACGTTGTTCGGGTCCATGGCACTGGGGTCGCCACTCTCACCGCTAGATGGCTCTGGCTGGCTGAATTTGGTCTTCCGATTAACTTCAAAAATCTTAATAAACATATATTAGGTATCTTAATATTATGCATACATACGGTTGTAAATTAAATTCTTAACCTAAGTTTAAAATTACTCTTATATGTAGATTTATAATTATTGTGAAATATTTGAAAATTACATTTTTTACAATACGAACTTCAAATAATTGCAATATAGCCTAGCCTTGTGCGTAGGTTCTTATTGCCCTTGGGTCGCTGGCTTAACATTTTCACATTTCAGATTTATGACTTTATGAGGGTCTAGAGCTAAATCTGTGGACTAATGGGTGTATTTCTAGGTTAGCTTTCTATTTTTTTTTATGGCGGTTTTCAGCCAATCTATACAACTAAATATTTAAGTCTGTATATAGATAGGAATAATTTTTGAGTGTTTTAAAGAATTTGGGAAAAGGCCAGTTTGAAAGCTTAGATTTATTATGTGTTCAAGGGGCTTAGTGATGATTGGTTTGAGGTGTTTGATCAATTCGGTCAGTGGTTGAGTGGGCATAGCGCTTGGGTCTCACCCGAGCGTCGCGTGTTCGATTCCTCGGCTGGCTAAGTCCTCCATCACAACACAAGCAACATTTTCGGCTTTCTGTGGTGGTAGTAGGAGATTTTCAAACATTGTTGGGTTATTCGTAACCCGGGAATGTTTGTCTTTCTTTTTTAAAAAAAAAAAAAAATTTAGTGGACATTTTGTCGATTCCAGTTGAATGTATGTTTTTGAGTGATGAAATAATTTCAGTGATTTCTTGTTCTGTGGTAGAAGTGAGATTAAATGCATCATAACTAAGATTATCAATCGATATATTATATTCTGTCTTTCCTTTTTTATATAAAATATTATTTGCTAAGTCTGATTCGACTGTGGAGAAGAATTTATTGAAATGATTTGCGATTTTTTTTTTTATGATTTGTTTTATCTAGTGTTTGGTCTGCAATGGTTATTTTATTTATAGGTGCGGTAGTTTTGTTAGTATAGCAAATCTCTTTGACAATCTTCAAGATGTGTTGATTGTAATTGGCAGCTTCCTTGATCTGTTTCCTATAATATTCGCCTCTAGCTCTGTAGATATTTTTTTTACAAGCATTTCTGTATCGTTTGTAAAATAGAAGAGATTCGTGATTATTGGGGTTGTTTTTACAAAATTTGTGAAGTTTATTACGCTTGTGAATACAGTGTAGGATGCCATTTGTTATCCAAGGCTTAATTTTAATTTTGCTACTACTCTGTTTGTCGTTAGTGTTAGATGTGGAACTTTTCAAATGGTTATATATGGTGTCGATAAGAAATTCGCACGCTTTGTTTGGGTCGGTGAGTTTGTAGAAATTTGACCAGTTTTCCTTGGAAACCAGTTTGAATAGAGTGTCATAGCAGATTTTCTTCGTGGGTAGTTTAGATGCAGGTAATTTTTTAATAACATGTGAAAGAGAGGTGATAGTAGCGTAGTGGTCTGTAACCGTGCATTGGTATATGAGAGATTCGGTATTCAATTTACATTTATCAAAAACATGGTCAATGCAACTGACGCATAATTCTGATACCCGAGTGGGGCCGTAATAGCTAGAATAAAACCTTGTAGAGTTGATAAGTTCATGTACTCATTTGCTTGGGAATGCATCGCATTTATGACATTAATATTAACCCATTACCTCCATGATTTTATTTTTATTTTTATAAACTTGAATCATCATTATAACCCGATAGTATAGACTTAAAAGGAGAGCCCAAAATCAGTTTTAAAATTTTCCGCCCGCCCACCCTCTCACCGGAGCGTCTAGAAAATTGATGCCTAAACGCAACGCTTGGAGGTAACCCCCCTAAGCAAAATTTACGTCAAGTATGGGTAAAATGCAGTAAACTGTATGATTTATATTGATAATTTAAAATAAATAGTTGCCATTGTTTATAATTCAATGAAAATACAATTTATTAATGGAAAATACACAAAATAACAAAAAATTCAATATTAGAAAAAACCTTCTAGAATGAGGAAAACTAACCAAATCTAACCAAATTATTCTCTAAGTGATACCGTTCGAAGCAGTCAAAATGAAGGGCGCGGTTGCAGGCCCGGCATCGATAGACTGCTGGATTTTTTTTACATAGAGCACAACGAATTCGAGATTCGCCACGATATGTCAAATGAAATTCTTGCATTCGACGCACACGATTCCCATCTTCCTTCACACGAGAATCTCCGAATTCGGCATTGACCTGATTTGGAAAAGACAATAAAAGAGTACGGGTAACCTCCACACGGAATGCCTTCTGGGAAGGTTTTCTCTGTCGCCTAGTCATCTGGTTTCCCATATCATGCTCGTACTTCCTAAAGAAGCATAGCAACTTCCATCCATTTAAAAGAGTGCTGCTCAGGCAAGATGCAAATAAAGGCCAGTACCACTTCTTTGACCGAATGTTGATCCAATAATTTTGTATACCATTATCATGGAGGTCTACCCCACCCATTCCCAAATTATAATTTCGTGTTGGCACGCTGGGCAACCGATATTTTTTGCATGCTTCCTTCAAAACTTTGCCTTTTTTCTCTTTCTTCAATTTCTGCCAACTTTGCACTTGACTTACTGGCTCCATTCGATCATAGTTCGTGGCCACTGTTACTTCACGGTTGTCCTAACCAACGGCATACGAGGATTTGGCTTTCTACGTCTACCACCGCATCAAATTCACCTGCTAGGTAAATGTTCGCTATGTGCAAGGGAAATATAGAAGAAAATGTTACCTTTAGGCAATTACTTTCCTGTCTTCAACTTGCCTGAAGCTTCAAGGTTAGGAAAGCCAACTGGCTTACATATGCCAGTAGCGCACATTCTCTTATCCTTCAGGATACACATCAAATGGTGAGATGTGAAGAAATTGTCTATAAATAACTCATGGCGTGCGGGGAACTCTATATATTCCATCATAGACAGTACGAAGGATAATCTTTGACCTAATACGGGGTCATATGTATCAGATGCTCAGGAATATGGCATTGCTTGGAAACAGGAAGCAAGACACCAAATCTCGTAGCCAACTTTGATTGGCTTATTCTTAATGTACATTTTGCAATAATGTCGACCGAAATATGGAACCATTTGCTCGTCGATGGAAAGTTTGTGTGCAAAAACATCAAATACAAATAAAGATGGAACGTTAGTCATTATTATACCTTAGCCATTCTGTCGATTATATCTATATTGTTGTTATCGCAAAAATGTATATAGCGCTTTATAAGCTCGAAATGTGGACGTTGGTTCCTTTTTTGATGACGCTTACACCCAAGGTCGGGTCAGACGAAAAATAATCTGTGGTAGATGGCAATGTATTGTTGCCGGTCAACACAGAAACCAAGAAAATGCTTCAATTCGTATATATCTTACTGGAATTCGGTATTGGTTTTAAATCGAGCATATTTGATCATCCTCTCAAGAATAAACTGAATCACTTCGTCATCAAAGAATAATGAAAACACTTGAAAAGCATTATAAGACTTCAGCTTCTCGTACATATCTTTATGCACCATATTCAGCGGTTCAGGAACGCTGTAGTTTACTGTAGTTTTAATTTTTTGGCTGGTGATGCATTTGAAATAGATATTCGCAAGGTATTACGACTGGCATCAGAGGATGTCGAAGGCTGATTCCAGTCAAGTCGTGATTTGCCATCAAATCATCGTCAATCAGCTCTTCGTCCGTCTGTTCATCAACATTCTCTGTTTAAAAATATCCGAAAACTGCAGACTTACTATTATTTTTAGTAAAAATCACCCATAAAAACACAACAAAACCGTATTATTTGAAGGCAAGCTAACCAAAAACATATGAAAACACTGTCACAGCTAACCTCCAAACGTTGCGCGCAGGCATCACCTGATTTCAGTGACATCCAGCGGTCATCTTATGCATATAATACTATGTTGAAACAGTGTTGTCGACTATTTCATCTTTTGATAAAAATATGTGATTCATACATGCTTTATTTTTTTCCGTTTTATTTTATTTTTAAATTAAATGTATATATATAGAAAGTGTTGGTTGCAGAATGACTCAAATAAAATAGTATATTAGGAAAAAAGATATAGGTATTACGACTATTGTCATTAGATTTAGAAGTATGAGGCACAAAAGTTGAAATTTTTTCCGACGCTTTAAAGCAAATACAATAATATTAAAAAAATATGCATTTGGTCGTCTTTAAACAATTTTAAACTATTAATTAAAAATAAATTTACCAATCCCAGGAACATTAAATGCCACTGTAGTGGTACGCCACTACTTGATTCGAACGGCATTCTAGAAGTTTCGGCTTTTTCCAAACAAGCTTCTTGGATGTTCTTTTATTCTTGTTAATTTTGTTTTGGCAATATCTACATAGCAACCAAATGTTCGAGATCACCTTATAAAACCGGCAGCGTGAAGGAACTCGTTAGTCAGACAGTCATTAATCCGCCGTCAGTTTACAAGGATCAACGAGTGATAATCCGCGCACCTTATTTGCGCGAAGGACAATATTCCCGGCTTCGCCCGTATTCATCATGGACTCTATCGGGACATCATTATAGCGCCTTGGCCCCGGCCGCCGTCCCTGGCCAGCGCTACAACGGATTACAGCGCCCTGGTTCCAGCGCCTCTGACCAGTGCTTCATCCACGCACCATGACCACCACGAGGCCTCGCAGCATCCTCACTGGTCTACGCAGCTCCCGCTCAACCGCCTACAAGGTCCACCGCACCTTCGGCCTTCCCGTCAGCACTGGAGTACTGATTGCCAAGATCGCCAGTGCCTGACAGTCAACGAGTCCGGTCACCAGCGCCCGGCGTCGACTCACTGACCCGCGCTTGACCAGCCATCATCGCCTGCATCCGGAGAATACTACATCCACTCTCATCACGGCAAACTGACTCACCAATAAAAAACTGTGACCTTCACGACACGTCTTTCATTTCGTGCCTCCTCACCAGTTCCACAAACCACCAAATAATTTGCAAAACTATTCCGTGAGTCAGTCCGCATGTCCTTTATGGCCAAATCCGGATTTCAATAAAGTGAATGACTGCAGTACGACTAAGAAAAACTTTTTTCTTCACTGTGTATGGTCAAACGTTATTTTCGAGAACATGAATAATTGCAGTGGGAAAACAAAAATGTTTTTCCCCACTGTGGGTAAGCATGTTCCTAAGCAATTCTACCTTTCGAGAACGAGAATAATTGCAGTGAAAACATGAAAAAGGTTTTTCTCAACTGTCGGTTAGCATATTCCTCTCAAGGCTGTCATTAAGATACTCCCTTAAACCTAGATTGCATTCAGTTGGCAATCTTTTCTCACGAATATAGTTATAATTACACAGCGCAGTCACAATAAATAATATTAAGCATGATACGCTTTTGCGTGAGTCATATATCATATTTTACTAAATCAAAACTATGGTTTTATTTTTTTTTTATTAAATAATTTATCAATTTACAGTATAATAGTATTACCGAGTATAATCTATAATGTTAACTAAAATAATTCATACAATTAGTTATCACGGCCTTCGATTTTTTTAATGTTCCTCTTCTATAGAAGCTGGCGCTTGTGTCAAGAGAATTTACTCGAGATATCTTGTAGGGTTATCTATCATATAATGTATAATTTTATTAAAAATTATTATTTCTAATCCAAAAGTATTATTAAATCGCTGACAGCCCTGAATTAATAAAGCCAAATTGCGATAAATGTCCAGCAATACCAAGGAGAATTAATTTTGAAGGTTACAATAAACTCACTAATAATTACTCTTTTATAATATTTTGCTGACAAGTCATTTTTTTATGCATATTAATATTTTGTTTAAATAAACTATACACTTTATTATAATACCCTATACCTTAATAGAATTAATTTTATATTAATAACTATCTATTATCATAAACATCTCATATCTCGATTTATGTCAGGTCATATACAAATCTAGGATTCATTCAACTATTATTACACTAGAAGATGTGTCTTTAAATTATGTATTCTCTCACTGCACTTCTATTAACAATTATATCACTTGCAATACTAATTTAGTATACGTATTACATGTTCTGTAATTTATGACTTATATTCTCCTGTGTACCAGTGTATGGTTATAATCCGATGAATCTTTCTTTTAAAAAAACGATTTTAAGTCGTCAAATTAAATAAATAGATAAATATCCTCTCCGTGAACATAAATAATTGAAGTAGAAACATGAGGTTATCCGCCCGTATGAGCATGCGTGTGTTTCTTCAAATGATTAGTTCATCGACATGAAAAGGGTTTTTCCGTGTGTCAGCTTGTGTCTCGTCAAATTTCCCTTTTGAGAAGATGAATAACAGCATTCAGGACATGAAAAAGGTTTTTCTCCACTGTGAGTCACCATGTGACGCTTTAAACTTCCCTTTTGATTACATGAATAACTGCAGTCAGGACATGAAAAAGGTTTTTCTCCACTGTGAGTCACCATGTGACTCTTCAAACTTCCCTTTCGAGAACATAAAAAACTGCAGTTGGAACATGAAAAAGGTTTTTCTCTACTATGAGTCACGATGTGTCTCGTCAAACTTTCCTTTCGAGAACATGAATAATTGCATTGGGAACATGAAAAAGGTTTTTCTCCACTGTGAGTCATCATGTGTATCTTCAAACTTACCTTTCGAGAACATGAATAACTGCAGTCAGAACATGATAAAGATTTTTCTCCACTGTGAGTCACGATGTGTCTAGTCAAATCTCCCTTTCGATAACATGAATAATTGCAATGAGAACATGAAAAAGGTTTATATCCACTGTGAGTCAGCATGTGTGTCGTCAAATCTCTCTTCCGAGAACATGAATGACTGCAGTCCGAACATGAAAAAGATTTTTCTCCACTGTGAGTCACCATGTGTCTCTTCAAACTTCCCTTTCGAGAACTTGAATAACTGCAGTCCGAACATGACAAAGATTTTTGTCCAATATGGATACGCAAGTGACGTTCTAACTTTGACTTGTAAAAGCAGTAGTAGTTACAATAGGTACAAGATAATCGTTTTTCCACATGATGCGTCTTGAGATCTGTCGATAAGTCTGAAAAAAATTACGAATCAAACTTAATAGGTGCAACTGATTCATAGAACTATTTGATTATGAAATAAAATAATATGAATTTCTTATTTCTAACGGACAACATTAATTTTACCTGTTGTCTGGGTACTTCTTTGTAAGCGATCTAAGCATTCCTTTTTGACATCCGGAAGGTCAATGTCAATTTCCGTGTAAGTAATTATCCCTCCGTCTTCTTCTAGGGATCCTGGTTTTGCGTTGATGGGTACAGTTTCCACATTAATGTTACCTGGAGAAACAGAAAAACAATATGCAAGTATGCTATACGTTGATATGCTTAGACGAATGTGAGGTTCGAGTATCTGAATACTCGCAGGAAGGTTTACCACATTAAATGTACAACCAAGAGCAAATTATTATCAAAAAGAATGTTTTAGCGGAGGTATGAAAAATTCTAAGTGACCAGGCGTGAATCGAATTCGTGTGACTGATTTTTGAAAACATGCCAAACTATTTAGCCCTGTATTTGCACACTTCATAAACTAAACATTGATTCAAGCCACATTTCTGAAGAACTAAAATACAGTGTTGTGAGATTTATTTTAAAAACAGAGAATTACTCCATACGGGCTTAAAATGTTGGGATTTATAATAAGGCTAACCAAAAATTCAAACAATGTTTAGTGTATTAAAATGTTATCTTTTGCCTACGTAAGAAGTCAACTTGAGTACAATTCTGGAACCCACATTTTAATATAAATGTACAAGCTGTTGAAAGAATACGAAATGAATTGTTACGTTTTATAAATTTTAAAATGAGTATTCTAGCAATTATGTTGAATTAACACACACGGAAAAATTATATGAATATGCTCAAATTGTCAGACAGAACAATTTTTACTGACTTGGTATTTCTATAAAAAATTCTAAGTGATTTAGTTGATAGTCCGGTATTTGCTAGAATTGATAAGATTTAGGATTCCGCAACGTAATACTAGAAGTCAGGATTTAATTCAGTTACCATATGCATTCTTTTTTGTCCAGAATAATAATGGGGGGAAACAATTATACCAAGTCAGTGGACATCTTATGTGTAGACCATATTTGGTGTAATGTAAACCTGAATTATATAAAAAATATCAAATCCTCAACCTGGAAGATAAATATAACTGATCATCACGCAACCCTTTTTAACTATGAAACAAAAAATAAAACAAAAAACCTACCTAAATCAAGTACCACAAAAACCACATTAAACTACCAACTATTAGAAAAATCACTCATAACCGAAAAATGGACTGAAAGAATAAACAGTAAGTGCGCCAATCAATGTGCATCATTATTTGAAAAAAAATTATCAGAACACATTTTAAATGCCTCTGAAATTAAAAATCTGCATCAAAACTCTAAATCAAAGAAAATAAAACCCTGGATCACTATCGGATAAGTGAAAGCAGTTAGAAAAAAAACAAACTTTACAAATTAGCTAATCAACCGACTGCCAAAAAATCAATTATTTCTTATTATAAAAAATAAAAAAACGTCTTAACAACTTTAATTCGAAAAACAAAAAACAGCCACTACTCCCAATTAATTCTAGATGCTAAAAACAATAATAAAAAATTATGGACTACAATAAACGAAATAATAAATAAGAATAGAAAGAACAGTTGTGTATCCGAAATTTCAGATGGGAAAAAAACGTATAATGTCCAACTTGACACCAAAAAATGCTGTAATATTCTAAACAACTATTTTGCAAATGTCGGAAAAAAACTGGCTAACGCCATCAAAACATGTCCCAACAGTAATAAAAAGAATCCCCACGCTTCCCAACACCAATATAATAATTTCAACAAAATAACAGAAACTGATGTCGGAAAAATTATCGACGATTTAAGGGGGGGTTCCACACCCGGTTATGACAACATAGATGTAAACGTATTAAAAACAATGAAACAATATCTAATTTACCCCCTAACTCATATAATAAATACAAGCCTTATAAAAGGTGTTTTTTCCTGATAACTACAAAAGAACAATAATAACACCGATTTATAAAGCTGACTGCCCAAACGACCCACAAAATTACCGCCCTATATCCCTTTTATCAAATATATCAAAAATATTCGAAAAAATTGTAAAAAATCAAATCTGGTCCTTCCTAGAACAACATAAAATTATTAATTCTAAACAGTATGGTTTCAAAAAAAATACCAGCACCCACGATGCTATTGCAAAAATAACAAATTTTATATATACCGCCCTAGACTCAAATGAAAAATGCATTGGAATATTTATTGACCTTAAAAAAGCATTTGATAGTATTTCACACACTAACTTAATAAAAAAAATAAAATTAATTGGTATAAATGGAACGGTACTATCCTGGATTATAAGCTTTTTGGAAAATAGACCACAGCAAGTAAAATTATTAAATGAATTAAGTGATTCCGAAAGTAATAACTTCTCGATACCACAAGGCACAGTTTTAGGACCACTTTTGTTCATATTATATGTAAATGATATATTTGAAGTTGCTAAGCTAAATACGGGGAAATTGTCTCATATGCAGATGACACAGTGCTTCTTCTAAAAGCAAACACATGGTTAGAACTGAACAAAAAGGCTAATTCAGACATCAATGAATTGAAAACATGGTTTGACAATAACCTACTAACGTTAAACTCTAAAAAAACACACTACGTACCATTTTTCATAAACAAACCAAATACGCCGCATGAAATAAACATTCGAATTCACTCTGCACCAAGCACTCAACAACACCACTGTAACTTACTATGTACTAATATTGAAATTAAAACTTCAACCAAATATCTAGGGATCACTATTGACCAATGCCTAAAATGGATACCACATATAACCATTCTCAAAAACAGAGTACGAAAATTAACCTTAATTTTTAGCTGCTTGAGACATATTCTAAATAAAGAACTACTGAGAATGACGTACTTCGCATTCTGTCAATCCATAATCCAATATGGTATAATAGGATGGGGGGGCGCCTATAAAACTCACACACAACCTCTTTACATTGCGCAAAAACTAATAATTAAAATAATATTAAAGAAATCATTTTTATATTCATCTGAACTCATTTTCAAAGAATTTAAAGTCAGAAAATTAAAGACTCTTTTCCTGTATCACGCAACCTTACAAGTTTACAAAGATGATATCCCAAACAAAACCGTACCATTCAAAAAAATAGCAAATCTCAGGCAAAAATACATGTTACCAATTCCGATTTGTAAAAAAACTTTGGGTCAGCAAAACTACAAATACTTAGGAACAAATTTCTTCAATAAATTGCCAGAAAATATAAGATCACTAAATGATAGTTTCAAAGAATTCAAAACACAATTAAAAAAATATACTGAAAACCTAAACTAAATTAAAAAAAAAAAAAAATAAATAAAAGAAAAACAAAAACAAAAAATTAAAAAATTAAATAAAAATCTAAGAAACTAAACAAATAATACCTCATCCCATACACACAAGCAATTGCTTATTATGGGAGAACATTGAAAAATAATAAATATTAATCATATCATAATATCTTATCTAGTTAAATATATATATATGTATATCACACATTGTTAATTTGTTTATTGAATAAATTGAATTTGTTAAAAAAAAAAATCTTCAATCTATCTTTAAACAAATATAAAATGTTGTTAATGAAGCAATTCAGTTATGTAAAGTAAATATTGTATATTTCTTAGTATTCTCATGTAAAAGCACCGAAAAAGGGCGTTAATAAATAAATAAATAATAAAGAAGCAGAGGCCAATTTCCAATATACATGAACCGATAAATTAAGATAAATATATTTAAATTATTAAGGTATTATCGATGATATCGGGAAGAATTGAAAATAAAATGTGATAAACTACTCGAAAATTTTTACAATTTTCTTTCCATAGCGAATCAGACACTTCCGAACTCTTCAAACATTTGAGCGATACTATTGATGATCTCTTGCCCCGCTACCCTTCGGCCGAGTTTATTGTTCTGGGGGACTTCAATGTTCATAACGAACCATGGTTGAAGTTCTCAGGCCCAACGGACTCGGCTGGCCGACAGGCGGAATCCTTTGCCATTTGCTACGGATTAGAGCAACTGGTTCAGGAGCCTACAAGGGTTCCTGATGTCCAGACTCACCGCTCCAATCTGTTAGACCTATTCTTAACTACTGTGCCACACGGTTATGAGATTGACATCACAGCGCCTCTGGGATCATCCGACCGCTGCCTAGTGACGACATCAATCCCCGTTAACCTCAGACCAACCAATGAGAGTCTGAGAAGAAAAGTGTGGTACTATAGGTCAGCAGATTGGTTCGGTATGCGGGCAAATTTCAACGTCAGATTCCGAGGTCAGCTGTTTGTTTTTGGACATCGGACCCTTCGAGATGTGCCCAGGAGATTGGTGAAGTCATCAAATCGGCGATGGATGGCTTCATACAATCGACTACTAAAGAAACTGGTGTGAGCTCAAAGCCGTGGTTCAGTCGACAATGCTCCGAAGCAGTTCAACGAAAAAACGCGGCTTACCGAGCCTACAACACATCGCTAACGCCCGAAAGCAGATCAGCATACAACAAATCGGCAAAGGAATGCAAGAGAATCATTAAAAAGTCAAAATTCGAACACAACCTGCAGATCAGCAAAAAGCTGGCTGCATGCCCGCATGGCAGCAGAGCATTCTGGTCGCTTGCGGGCTCAATAGGTCGGAATTTTTGCAAACCAAGTTTGCCAGCTCTTACCAGACCTGACGGCTCACTAGCAAACACCGCCACCGAAAAGGCAAACCTATTAGGGAAAATGTTTGCGTAAAACTCGACCCTCGATGACGGAGGTGCTGTTCCGCCGTCGGTTCCTCACTGCGGCATCTATATGAAAAAGCTGAGGATCCGGCATCGGGATGTACCTCACGTAATACGGGGGCTCGATGTTAATAAAGCTAGTGGACCTGATGGAATACCTGCCCTGGTATTGCAGAGGTGTGCTGCGGAAATAGTTCCAGTTTTGACAAAGCTCTTCAAAATGTCCCTGAAGTGTGGCACTGTGCCATCTGGTTGGAAAAAAGCGGTCATTCACCCTATTCCCAAGAAAGGTGACCGCTCCAACCCGGCCAACTACCGCCCCATAGCGATCACATCAGTTCTGTCCAAAGTGATGGAACGTGTGATCAACGACAAACTGCTCACATACTGCGATAAGAGCAAAATTATCAACGACCGTCAATACGGATTCCAGCGGAACCGCTCGTGCAGTGATCTTCTCCCGTATGTGACGCGTGTTTGGGGGCGGTGCCTGGAACGTGACGGTGAGACCCAAACGGTCGCACTAGACATATCCAAGGCCTTTGACCGGGTCTGGCACCGAGGACTTGTCAACAAATTGCCTTCTTACGGACTTCCCGCATCCCTGCGTACGTGGATTGCTGACTTTTTAAGGGTTGGGTCGATTCAGGCGGTTGCTGACGGTTTCACCTCTTCCTCGCACTCTATAAAGGCTGGCGTCCCACAGGGATCGGTTCTGTCTCCGACTTTGTTTCTGTTGCACATCAATGACCTTTTGACATGTGCACTGATTCATTGCTACGCGGATGACAGTACAGTTTATGATAGCTTTTTGTTTGACAGCCCCCAAAGGGCACACAAACTCCAACGGCTCGGAGGGCTTTGAAGCAGAGAATGGACGGTTATCTCGAGAGTCTTTCCTCCTGGGGTAAAACTAATCTCGTCAAATTTAATGTTTCAAAGACCGAATCCTGTCTGATTACGTCTAAAAGGGATCCAAATGATAATCTAATCTCCTTCAACGGAAGCAATCTTCCGAACAGGCCTTCTATTGATATGCTTGGTGTAACTATAAGTGACCAGCACAGGTACGGAGGCTCCATCGAAGCCAGAGTAAAGTTGGCTTCTCAGAAGCTGGGCGTACTGTACAGGGCCCGCAGATACTTTAATAGTACCCAACTGCTTACCCTGTACAAATCGGAAGTGCGCCCTACTGTCGAATTTGGCAGCCATCTCTGGTCCGGAGCCCTAAAATACCTGAAAAAACCCTTGATTCTGTGCAGAAACGGGCGGTACGTTTGATAGATTCCCTAATCTTAACAGACGGACTGCAATCTTTAGAGCACAGGCGTCAGGTAAGCATGCTGTTCTTGTTCTATCGGTATTACAATGGAAGATGCTCTGAGGAACTAGCGTCATTGATCCTTTCGGCACCGGTGCGTAGTCGGGATAAACGCCAAACGCGCGCCCAACATTTGTACACGGTTGACATTTGTCACATGAGAACGGGTCGCTTCTACGATCCGTTCTTAAGTTCAACAGCTCGGCTGTGGAACGAACTGCCGGCCTCTGTGTTTCCTCCCTCCTACAAAATGGGACTCTTCAAGACCCATGTTCACTCCTTCCTCTCCACAAAAAGACCCTCCACACAGCATCCCCAAATATGACATAGGCCCTGAGGGAAAATATTTTCTTCAGGGCCTCATGTGTGGAGTTAATATAAAAATAAATAAATATAAAATAATAGGTATTCAAGAATACAAAGATAGTCTAACGAACTGCTTAAGAGTGCACTTTCCCTATCAGAATTTGAGAATTGCCTCTACGGCAACTTTTAAACCTTTGTAAGATTGCCTATAGGGTCTCTGTCGTCACTTCAAGAAAAATAATTATATTATTATTATGTCCTGAATTTGAGACATCTATTAACACGACTCCAAACTAAATCTACTTTTACAAATGTGAAATAATATCAACACGTGTCAGCTGCCAACAGCAGAGCTGTGCTGGCACAATACAAAGGAAGTCAAACTGTGGGGTATTTCAGAATCCATAAATTATTTATTTTTTTAATTTTATAATAATATGTAATTTGTAAAAAAATATGATTTTATAAAATCAATATATATAAGTTTATCTATACAGGGTGTCCGGGGGTAAAGTTCAAAAACTTCAGGAGGTTTCAAGGAGGAGAAATTTCATTTTTTTTTTCCTTAAAAAAACATTTTTTCATAGACCAATATACTTTTTTCTGTACAATCAATTAATTTTTTTTATCCGAAAACTAGCTTAAAACGTTAAAATTTCAAAAAATAGTCTTTTTTAATTGTACTATCATGTAGAATCACCTTCCTTGCACATTTAACCCCCGGACATATTGTATAAAAAATATATATGTATTATCTACTTTTGTACATTTATATAAATTATATAGATGTATACGTTTTTTATACTTATCATATTTTGTATTATAAAGATAATTTATACATTTTTAAGCTTTTTTATCAGGGTGTGGGCCATTAGTGTCTCAAGGATTTAAATATAAATCAGAAGACAGTTTTGTAATGATTTATTTATTCATTTAAACAATTCAATAATTATGAGAGTAATATAACATGTATGAATCATAAAATTACATTCCAACATATATTTTTAATGATGTACCTACTCTCACAAAAAAGCTTCTGTATTTTTGTTTGGAGGGTGCTTTATTTATTCACAAAGGTAAGAAATTTTTGTAACTACTATTTTTAATAGTTTAAGTTCATGTGAACTTACAATTTAATTTTGAACTTTATTGGTTATAACATACGATATACTTTTAAATACTCTAAATCTTGTTTGTTTAAATTGTCAAATGTAATTTAATCACAAACATAATACAATGAAGAATTGGTGGTTCTGAGATATACCAATAAATACGGTGAAAGAACCTTAAACTATGTTGTACCCAAAAAATACAATAAACTAAAAACAATCAAAAATAATACCATTTGTATTGCAAGTCAAATATAATAAAAGGAAATTACTATAAGATACAGATATTTATATTGATGCCCTATTGAAGCACTTGTATTTGTAATTAGAATTGACATTGTTAGGAAAAGGAATATCATTATGATATGTTTGTAATACTTCATATACCTACCTATATAATATATGAAACTATTGATGTGACCATTCATTTGTACTTGTTTAGTGTATATCAACAACAATTGCTGCCGCACCGGAGAGGGCTGTATAATTTGTTCTATATGATCGTTTCGACCAACACCCATCCGCGATCACGTCAATCACCGCCACTCCGTCCTGTAGACAACCTTCTTCGATAGCTGCTTGACGCTCTCGTTTCGCTGCGACTTCCATGGCGACTAACGCGCATTTCTCCCATTCTCTTGACACTAATACATTTGTCTTGTGGAAAAATTTTACGGACATCGGGGGTATGTTGACAGCCGTCAAAAACTCGGACAGTTGAGCAAGCCCAATTCCTGCAGGAGTCATCCCCGATACTGCTGCTACATTGACGTCCATGGTATGTTTAGGTTTTGGGTCGCATGTGTTGACTGTAAATTTGGCGCAACACATGTTACATTCAAATAGTATTTTGGACATTAGACCAACTCTTTGCTCAGATTTAAGAATAAGATTTCGAAATCCGCATCCAAAAGGAGAATGGTCCGATATGGATTGCAGCTGGTTAATAAAAAAGAAAATGTCGACGATGCGTCTTTCTTCTCCTCCTTCGACTGCATCATTTTTATCCAACCTAGAAAAGCAAAATTGATTTATGAAAAACTACAAATAAAAGTGGATATTGATAATGATTTGGATACCAATAAAAGTATTATAAATTTTTGAATGTTTGTATTACTGAAGATTAATTTTTTCGAATGAAGCGGATGTTCTTTCACATAAAGCAGATAGTTTGTATATTAATAATTCATCTCTTTAGAACTTATGTTTTACCGTTAGTAAAATAAAATACATAAATGTTAGTAAAGTAAATCACTATAACATACCAATTGTCAATGCTTTGAGAAAGACCTCTCCGGCCGATGGGTTTCTTGTTTACAATTTTACGTTTTTTGTTGTAGTACACACGTACATCAGATTTACTGTAATAAAAAAAAAAGTTAACGGTATATATTTTTTTCACAACACGATAGTTTAATCGAAATTCTGAAATCCATTTTACCTTCCTCCATTATCTATATTCTCCTTAGGTATGTCGTTATATGTATTCTCAACAGGTATGCTTTCCCGTTGTTCGTGGAAGCTGGAACAAAATAAAAACATTGATTATAACTACATTTCAAGAACTTTCTAAATAAATGTGAAGGGCGTAAATGATTTTATTGTTACCTCAGTGCTTCAACATCTTTACAAGATGTGGACAAAACGTTCTTCAGTTGAGTATAGTCACATCTGAAATATAATTAAAGAACAAAATGAAATAAATATTTTGTTTTAACTACTTTATTTTAATTTATATTCGTCGACCGGTTTCGGTTGAACTCAACCTTCTTCAGGACAATAAACATTTATATATATCGACGAATATAAATTAAAGTTAAGTGGTTTTTGTATGAGACGATGTATGAATGTGAGTAAGGCAAAGAGTGCGTGCCAAGACCGAGTTGTTTGGCGGTCCGTCCTCTCTGACTACCTCTGCGGGGAAACGGCCTGATGGTTAGTTAGTTAGTTATTTAAAACAGATCGCCTAAAAAATTAGACTATTTTCAAATGGACGAATTCTGGAATAAATAAGTACGTAACTATAAAATAATAGAAAACCTAATTTTTATTGGAAGAAAAACAAAATAATTATTTATTATATATCCAATCAATAATTAACTTCCTCAAATTAAATTCCCTAAAGTTTGAGAACTAGTATGAAGATCTTTATGTTCTTGGATACATTATCGAAAATGCCGGTAGTTTGCCCCACCGTAAAAGTGTCTTATTATTGTACGAAATCATTGGCAGAGATGCAAATCTGACCGGGTCGCTTTCTACATATTCCAGGTACCTACAGTGTTATTATACATATTACTTGCCTCGATCCAGAAAGCTTAGAATTTGTATCAAGCCTTAGTTGGAACGCGTTCTAACATCAGATATACAGTTCTATGATATGAGATGTCAAAGTTTGCAAAGACGATTTATATATTTACCAATTTCTGATTTGAGTTTTTTGTAAAGTTTTTAAGTTTAATATTTTTAAAATGAAAAATATTTAAATAGGACATATAATTACCATTTTAGAACATACCTAAATATGCATATGGAATATTATGCAATTAGCTAGGGCATAATTATTCATTGTACAAGATTCTAACGAATGCAATTCTGTGCTCTGGCAACGTACTTTATAAATATTTTCCATTAAAATATGACGAACTAAAATAATTTGCACAAGATTGAACCTCAAATTCAAAAATTGTTAAATGGATTACCAAAACTTGTCTTTGCAAACTTTCTCTCCTCAGAACATGGAAAAGCGAAGTTAAAACTATATCCAATCAAAATGAACAACTACAAAACGCCTCAGAAACAGACAAATACAATAGGACAAAAAAAAAACAAACGTAATGCTGTTAGAACGTTGTAAATTAAGTGCGGCTTGATTTTAGAATTTCTTCGCGCAATATATACAGTAGCCATACTACGTGACCCGTTCAGAGAGGGGGAGGGGATCTTCAACATACCACGCGTTTGGTCACAATGGGTTAGGTTTATATACTACACGTGGTCACTGAGGGGGGAGGAGTGGGTCACGTAGTATGGGTACATTCCCTACCTACTAACTAAAATATATAGTTTTACATTCAAGGGTCATTTTTGAAGAAAAAATGTAAATTTAAAAAAAACTTACCCGGCAATTTCAGTTTCAGAGGCCTTGGCAATAGATTTATCTCCCAAAGTACGCATTCTGAAAAATAAAACAATACCTGTCACCTTTGTTACACAATATATACATAATTTATTTTTATAATAAATATTACCTACGTAATAGTAAATAATAATATATTCATCAAATCAAAATTTATATTTTTCTTCTTACCTTACAATGTCCACCATGCGTTTTTGTTTCGAACGAAATAGTCTTTTCTTAGAAATACGAGCACTTTTTCGTTTATTTCCCATTTTCGGAATACAATATTATTATTTACGATAAATATTATTTAGTAGAAATCACGAAACGGAGAACAACACGATCGTCCGCGAAGCTCTCTAAGCAGTGACTGAAAGGCAGATAGCGTACGCGCGTGAGGAAGTGAGAGGGGCTGCAATAATCATGCTTAGAATCATAAGACGTAAGCGACTGTTGTGAAAATGTTTAATAAATCACGGCGTATTTCAAAAATAGCAAAAATCACTTTTGGGGTCTATTGAGTAGCATTAAAAGAAGCATTGTGATTTTTTTCATACACATAACTTGTAAAATAACAGAAATAAACGTGTTAATAATATTTTTCGGAGCATACTTTGCGATTTATTTCTATCGAGGGAATTTCAAATAATTACCGTTTCGGCTTTTGGAACAAATAGATACTATCTTAAAGAATAACATATATTTTTTTAAGAGCTTAAAAACTTCAAACTTTTAAGGAAAATATGTCGGAAATTGGATGAAATTCGAATAGTGGGCCCTTAAGGTGAAGCTATAAGTGAAAGCACTATTAAGATTAACCTTTACTACGAATTTTTATAGGTGATCAATACCAAAAATATATCATGGATACATTTAAGCGTGTTCTATCGCTTGGCTTAATCAGAATAAAAATAAAATTATTAATAACGTCATGAAAAATATAAGCGCAAACTACTAAATATATTTATTTTTCAAGAGTTTACTATGAACTCGTATAAGAAACAACTTAAAAAAAATACAGTTTTATGGCTCTGTTTATTTGCTACCACTTGACATGATTTACTTTTTTTCCGTTTTCATTAAATTATTCACAAAAAATTAAAATCCATTTTGGCGCACACGTTATAATTTTTTGAGTGAAACATTGTATTGAATTATATGATTTTTTCAGAAGCCCGCGAAGAGCGGCTCCGAACAGACGTCAAATCTGTGCCACTATTTTTAACGGTTTCTTTCCTGGTGACATAATTTTAGCTAGGGGAATTTTAAGTTCTCAAACCGTGATGGAAATTTTGTGTTTTTTTCTGATTTTATTATTTTTCGTGACCAAAATATTATACCTTTTCAATACATCTATTTGAAATTCACTTTCGTTTTCTTGAAAGTATGTATGAACTACCTGACATCCAATCGAGCTGAAACTCGGCAGATACACTCGTTGTCGATGATAATAAATTGAAGTGGACATATACGCATTTATCTGAAGTTGAATGACATTACAACAGTTAATATACTCAATAAATGTTGGTCATACCAAATTGGAATTTGGCTCATTTATTACCATGGTTGACCCCAGTCCCTGGGGAGGAAGATTTATTATTTAGTAAAATCTAGATGTATATTTATTAATAAAAACAGATGTTTTTATAGCAAAAAAACTTCGTTTTTTACAGATTAATTTTTTTTCATCTCGTAATACTACTTGTTAATCGATGTTTTTATACGGTGTTTACAAGATTTAATGATTTTTTTCTCATGGAAAAATGCTTTCCGTTTGTATTAATAATTACTAATGATGAGTTTTTATAGGTCCATAATTGAAAATGGTGGGTAAAAACAAAAATAAATATCTTAATGTAAGCAAAGACTCCTCGCCTTCACCAGTGCTGAATAAGCCCGCGAGTCCGATCTCTATCAACGCGGTGTCGACCCACTGACCCGCATCTCGACCATTCTACCGCAGTCATCGCCGTCTCTGCCTGGTGTCATCATCATCATCGATCCAGAGCCATCTCCCAACTGCGCAACTCAACTGATTTGTTATACTGACGCACAATAAACGCTGTGACAACAACAACATAATATTTTATTGTCTCACTACCAATTCCCATATATGTAAACAACCTACGTGCTTCGTCGGCGATTTAATAGGTCATCTTTACTCTCTGAATGCTTACTTATATAATTCATTTAAACCTCTAGTTTACAGACAAAATATTATAAAATTTTGGAGGTAAATAATCATAAATTATATTATAAGTTGTTTCGACGATATAGAAGTTCTGCTCTTTGCTGGTGATATCAAATTAAACTAATAAACATCCAATATTAGCGATTACCTAACAGTTAGTCGTTAATTTTACAGTAAAAATATGGACAAATTACCAAATTTTTGTATCGCTAACAACTTATCCCTCAACGTCGATAAATGTAAGACACTAATATTTTGTCGGGTCAAGACCCCATTATCACCTCACCACGTAATCGCTGTCGCCGTCTCGGCAGCAATTTTTGAACAAATGTTTTTACAGAATATTTTATTGGTATGCAAAGTCCTTGTTTACGTATTTTATTTAGTCGTTGGGTGACGCCATGAACAAGTATGCGTCCTGTCCGCGAAACATGCTAAAATATTTGAAATTAACATTCAACATTTTCTTGCTTCTACAACTTACTGGCTATCGAAGTATACTGCAAGCATTCCCTCTTTACATCCTGGTGGTCGAAATCTATAACCGTATACGGCATTTCACTTCCATCTTCTTCCTGGGTCCCTGGTTCCACTTTGATGGAAGCGCTCTCTGGGTCTGGAAGATCCATGGTCTTCTGTGATAACGTTCTGTTATAGAACAGACATTGAACCCAGTTCAATATACATATGTACTGAAACATTTGAAAAAATTATCAGTTGACTTCGTTTTGAGGGAACCTTTTATTTGTAACATAATATTTAAAGTCTTGACGTTTTTTTATCTTGTTACTTTATTAGGATAACCCAGTTCAATATACTGTAGCAAGTAAATAATTAGTATTATTTGTGATTGGTTAAAAAGATTAATTATAATTACACTCACAATTTATAATTACACATTTAATTGCTTAGTAGTAAGATACTATTAAAATTTAATTGATGAGGGATATTGTATCGCCTTTTTATTCATGTTTAAACTGCTTTTAAGTAATCTAGGTGCATACCTGTAGTAAAAATTTATCTGAAACAGCGTGAAAGAAAACCGTTCTCGCGTTCAAAAAGTGCCGCAGGTTCCACAGAAATAATCTTACCAATACCAAGTATATTATATATTATGCGTGTCCTTATGTTCTGTATATTTTCTAATAAACTTTCTACTCCCTTGATTAATAAGTGACACGGGCGAATGAAGAAACAAAAATGTTCTATCGTCCGTCGCGTTGAAAAAACATTTGTAGAATGTAGAAAAGTAGATGAACCAGCTCCAATTAAACATGTTAATAAAAACGTCGCAATAAAGAAATTAGGTTTAATGAAATAACCACCCTTTATACGACATTACTATATAAAAGAAGCGAAACAAAAACTTTTATGTGGCCGTAAGCAAGTGAAACGTCAGATTGATACTGGATATAACTATAGACAATATTATTTTTTTTATGTGAGTCAATGACAGTACTTATTTACAATTGCATGAAAACAAAAATGTTAAATTTTTAATTCAAACGTTGCTCTTGTATGACAAAGATAAACATTTTAAAATTATTTGACGGTGCGTCGTTTTTGTATTCAAAAGTTGCGTTTTATACAATCTCAAGGCTTACTAAAGTGATAAGCTTTGGCGCTTGACGATTTTTGAGGTGTTAAGTGATCAAATCAGTGCCGTTCCATAATAGAGCAATGACAGTTTGCAAATCGCGGCGACTGTTTTTGATACTCGCTGTCACTGCTGATTTGTATGTTTTTTACCGCAAGCGCTTTCGTAAAGAGAGTGATTAGTATTTAAGAAATAGAATTGGTCCTAATACACTGCCTTGAGGCACACTGTAGGAAATTGATATTTTTTTGCTTATCGCTGTCTTAGTTCTTGTATGTTCAATAGACCTTTTTTTGCAAAACTGAGTTATGAATGCTAATATGTTCATTAGCCTATTGCGCATTAATGAAGCTCAAAAAAAAACATATTTTTTGGTTTTTAAGTGACATTTTAAGCATTTTTCGAGTGCCAATATCCACTCACGGAATAATGTTTCAGTTCTTATTTGTTCAATCTCCTGGATATTGAACATTCAAACACTCAAAGTTATGAATATAATATATTTTTTAAAGTTCATAGATATTTGTTCAACATCCCGCAGAAGGTTGAGGTCTTGAATGTTCAATCTCCACTGTCAACCAATCAGGAGCCGGCTAGTTAACATGTGCGGCCATATTGATTTTTAGTTGTTTTCTAACAACGAAATTGTTCCACTAAAATACGTTTAATTGCGAATATAATATACTGTTATTGAACTAAAAAATAACTTCACCGACTCCAGAATCAATCAACCTTAGAACAGTAGCTCAAATAGAAAGGTAAGTCTTAAAATTATGTCATTTATAGGCTTTTTCACCATATTTTACATGTACTTCTTGAATTTGCTAGGCAAATATACAGGATGCTTCATTTATTATTTATTTATTCAATTATTTATTTACAAACTTAGGACTTTTACCTAAAATGAGTATTAATAAATTATATTAGTACATTAAAACTTATTTTTATTCAAGAAATACGACAAAAGAGCCAGGACATGGAAATATTCAAGAAGTCGACTGTCCTCATAGTCTGATTGAAAGACATCTACGACACATATTTAGTCCGTTATCACTGCTGAGATCGCTGATGAAAACGAAGTCAAAATATTTCAATTTTGAATTCATTCAATTAAAAGTTTCTGATTTTTTGTTCTTTTTAGTCACATAAAAACAATAAACATATTCTTATGTAGGAACTAAATAAAACCAACTAGGCCCGCTACTAACAACAATAAATGTAATGTTAAAAAGCGCACACCCATATCCCAAATCGCGGGATATTATAATTTTAGGATTTTAAGAGCTGAAAGTATTTAAAAAAATAATATTTTATTCACGATAATCAACATAAATAATAAGTTCATGGCAAATAAGACCTTCCGAAAGAAAAAAAAATCTTTCTAAAGTAAGTAAATTTTAAAAATTACGTTTATCAAATGTAGGTAAAAAACAATAAAAGAAAAACAAATTTTCAACTGATAATTGAACTTTAATAATTTTTGTGAGACTATGGAATCCTCAATTGGGGTATATTAGTATATTGTGAGGCTGAAGGTAGTGTGGAGGGGAAGGAGATGGAGAGGAGAAAGAGAGGAAGGAGGGTGAAGGAGAAGAGAGATGGTATGTGAGTATCTATTCAGATCTGATCACCAAACACGGCTAAAGCCATTTCAATTCTTATGGTGGTCTTTAAACGATATCTTCCTCTCTGGAACATGCCGCAAATAGACTATATGTTATTTTAAATGAATTATTTGTGAAAATAACATAAATGAATCAAATAAAATTTACTTGCGCACGCCGGGATTTGAATCCGCGACCTCCGGATTTCTAGTCAAGGGTACCCCTAGACCACGGAGGCCGTAATACGTACGATGTAAGAATATTTCACATCACGCATGCACCGACAACCGATAGAAGTATATTAGCGGAAGGTACCTTTGTACTTTTGCATTGTTTTCAAACTTCCAAAATATTGGATGATTTATATAGAACAGTTTTTGGAGAAAATCAACACGAGGACTCTGTTTGAATATTTTAAAGTAATACTTTAAGTCAACTACTAACTAAGATAAAAGTTAATTAGTATTAGTAGTATTTGAAATCTGAAAATCACCCGTATATACAATTTACCACTAATTGGCTAATTGAACAAAAAATACCTCAAACTTATGGGAGCCGAATTGTTCAATCTCCAGACGATATGTTCAATATCCAAAATAATCATTCATAATTTTCAAGCCATGTTCAACGTCCACCTTTAAAGTCATAATATGGGCATATTATAGCTTCAACCTACGAAAAATGATCTTTAATAATTTCCTGTTACACATATGTATTAAACTAAATGACCAAAATTGAGAATTTTTTAGAATTTGCCTGAAAAAACAAAAAAAAAGTCTCCTGTAAAATTTGCTAAATGGTCTATTGAACATACAAGAACTAAGGCAGCGTTATATGTATTTTGTCAGATTAGATAAGAGTTTGTTGAGTTCGGTTTGTTAGATAGTTTTCAAACCAAGTGTAGGGTACCTTTGTTATTCCGTTCTGTTGAAGTTTTTTAAGCAGTAAGGGGTGGGATACCGTATCAAACGCTTTTGCGAGATCGAAAAAAAACTGCTAGTGGTTTGCGATCAATGTCAAGATTATTTGAGGGCGGCTTTTGCTTGTGAAGTACTCCTGACTTTGCGGAAGCCATATTGGTTATCCGATAGTATTTTGTTATCTTCAAGAAAATCACCGCTTTTTCTATGATTTTAGATACTGTGCTATGTTAAGATATGGGTCGGTAGTTAATAAAATTAATTATAATGTAAAATATTTTTTTGCTAAGTTAGTTCCGATATTGGAGAATAATTTATTGAAATGGTCCAATATTTTTTCAGGGTCAAAGTTGTCGTGTATTGTTTGACCTTCGATATAAATCTTAACAATGGGTGAGTTGGTTTTTTATTAATATTGGCAAAATCTTTAATGATATTCCAATGTTTTTGTAATTGGAAGCTTCACTGATTTGTTTTTGGTTGCATTTCATTTTAACGCTGTCAATTATTTTTTTTTATAGTTGTTTCTATGGCGTTTGTAGAATAATAGAGATGCATAATCGTTGGGAGTTTTTCTACAGACGCTGTGAATCTTATCACGCTTTCTGATACAGTGAAGAATATCAGCAGTGACCCTTGTTTTCAGTTTAGCGTTGGATCGTTTTTATTAGTTTTGATGTAGGATTTGGCATCGGCCAAGTGGTCATGTAAAATATTAATAAAAGCATCACATGCAGAGGTCGCATCGGTATAAGAATATGTAAGTTCCCAGTTTTCTTTAGAGACATTGTTTAGGAGAGCGTTGTAGGAGATCTTTTTTTGGGTGAGGGTATTTTGTGGCGATTTGTAGATTGTTTGGGTGAGGGAAGTTATGATTACATAGTGATCTGTGACACATTTTAATGTTGACATTAACGCCATCGCTTTTAGTTTAGTTATGTAGTGTATTGTAGTGATTGTAATTTCTTATAGTTTTAGGGAACACATTTTTTTAAATTCACCATTCGCTCAAAACGATTACATTGAAATCTGCGCCTAGGACAGTGAGAAGAATTAAGAGTTCATCAAAACTTCTTATGTTCATAGGGAATATCTTAAGGGTAGAATTCGGAAGTAACAGTTGACGTACTATTACGGAATCATTAGTAGATGTCCATGGGATTGGTATTTTGTTATCTATTAAGTCTGTTTTGTCTTCCTTTTTGGTTTTTTGATATTCATTAATTATAGCCAAGGTAATAAGATTTTTTCCTCGAGTCCCAGTACTGTTTACTGTAATGGTATGTCGTTTGCATCCTTAATTCGTATTATAGGGGAGTCGTCGCCCTTTCTTAAAAAAATTTGTCCGTCCTTCGTCCATACATATTTGTATCCCAAAGCTTTTGTCGTCTTTGCCAACCACAGGAGCTGCTTATTTTGTGGGGTTAGTTTGTCATTGATGAAGGTTTTCTGAGTTGACTCCGAGTATCTTTATTTCCTTAGGGGTGAGAATTCCTTAATTTTTTTTTGTGTATTATTCTTTTCCTTTGCTTCTTTTGAATTGAATTAGATTGAAATAATTTGCTTGGCCGGATTGTTGTAGAAAGTTATGAAAGAATTATTATTTAGTAGGTCGTTGCAGTCTAGGGCCGACTTCAGTATTTAAATTAATTTTCGTACGTTATCATTTTGTTTCACTTGGATTTCTTGTTTTTCGGTAGAATTTTCAAGTACGCTTTGTTGGATATGATTAACAGATTGTTTGATTTTGATGTTTCGCCTCGTTTTTTTTTGGGTGGTCGTTTGTTTTTTTTAATTTCTTTTTAAATAATCAATTTTGTTCGAGCAGAATTCTACGCTCTTTAATAGGTCTTGTTTATCGTTTTAAATATCTTAAAATAGTTTATGCCTTTTTTTAATATTGCAGTTGGAGATCAATTCTATCAGTCATTTTTTGTAATAGTTGTTCTTTGAAGCTTTCAAATTTATGAACCATATTACTTTTTGGGACTATTTTTAAAGATGGTTTGATTTTGATATTCATAATTTATAACTGTTAAATTATATATTTGTATTAAATTTGCACTGTTGTAAAATCTATAATAAACTGTTAAAGTTCATTTTCTTAGTCAGATGAACCTTGCCCTCGGACAAAAATTCGACATTTTTCTGCTTCAAGGACATTTTTATTTTTATAATAGTTTTTTTTAGGCTAGTGAATGAATAGAGTAGGCTGAGAGCAATCATGTTGTCTATGGTCGCATCTTTTTTAAATGGCCTTGAGTTTCTTCTACCTTGTCTACTGCTCTGCTCCGCACGGTAGGTACTGCTTGTATATCTGTGGTTAAGTACTGTATAATTCCGTTACATACAAAAAGCCCGAAGATATCAATCTTGAGAGTGGTATATTTATAGTTGACATAAACCATTGTCATATCGCGTATTGAATAAATCAGTTGTCGTGTACGGAAGACAAATAACATTGCCACATTCAGTATTTGTAAATACGTCGCAGAATAATATTGGTGGGTTACGGTTTTTGAATTGCATTCATTACAGTACAAACATTATAAAAATATGGATTTCCGATTTTCTGTTAAAAGCGGAGTGACGGATCCAATAAAATGTATTACCGGTATTATCTTTGGAGATAGATATTGTATGAATTGAGTTATCTGCGATTTATGACGATTTTCACGACAGTTTGAAAATGTCGAGATACATCCACAATAATATACTTATTCCCAAAAATTATAAGTTATGTATAAGAATTCAATGTTATCCCAAGCGACAACAAATATTCAAAGTTCATTCGAATAAGAGTTCCGTATCAACTTTGTGATGTTTCAGGAATATTTGTTGGAGCTTGAACAAATCACCAATCGCTACCACAAAGCAGTGCCATGGATCTACTTAATCTAGAAACTGTTTCCATCAAGACGGAACCAGGGCCCCAGGAGGAAGGCGGAGGTGAAATGCCGTATATGGATATAGATTTCGACCTCCAAGATGTGAAGAAAGAATGTTTGGAATATGCGGATAGTACTCGTACAGCCAGTTAGTTTTATTTATACTTTTTTGGTTTATTAGATAATCTCAGTGTTAACTAGACAGAAGGTAAAAATAAGAAATTACAAAGTAATAACAAGGTCATAGCAAAATAATACCAAAATACCAACTTTCCAATAACGGTGTATAACAATTTGTTATTTGAAACTATCCGCATAAGGGTAAATAGATGTTCCGTAAAGTAAATTAATGTTCCGTAATGTAACCAAATGAGAATAACTCGTCTTTAGGGAGGGAATATTAAGTCTGTAAAACTGGTTGGATGTTGAATTCGGATGTTCGGAATTCATGTCCGTTTTTAAATGTCGTGGAAACACGACATATGCATATTCATTACATCCTCTCTTGCCGTACATAAGTATATTTGTTTGTTGTCTGTTGTAGCGTCTGCCTAAAACTAGCTCATTACCGAACTTTTTATTTATTTTAATTGCTTACTATAAGTTCTTGATTTCTCAAGTTTTCATCTCATGTTATACGGATATGATATTAGTCACACGTATTGATTTAAAAAACATGAATAATGCGGATTGAAGAAAACATCATTCCATAGACTAAAAATAACCAAACCCCATACTAAAAGTGCTCGGGAGATGGGTTTTTCGTTTATGGATCGGTCCCTGAAGCGGACATCTTGGATCCAATCTTATCCAAATTTCCGCTTATACATGTTAAATCAATGGTATCTTTCGTAAATATTTTAGATTTCAGTTATTTAATAAAAATTTTTACTTATTTGAAAAAAAAATTAATAGATAAAAAAACACATAACAATAAATTACATATTAATATATTTCGATACTGTTTGCGAAGAAATAATATTTTTTTAACGGAACTTCAACTCAATTGTGATATTATCTCTCGTGTTTGAATTGGGTAGGGTTTTGTTTTATATCACAGTTCAACGTACATATTGTCGTTTTATTTTTCAAGGTAGCATTAATATGGAGACAGTTACTATCAAGGCGGAACTTGGACCCCGAAAAGAAGACGAAGGGGGATTTCCTTGTATGGTAATTAACATTGATCAGTCGAATATACAAAAGGAATGCTTACCACGCATCGAAATATTTAACCAGACATCAAGTAAAACCGGCTTTCCGTGTATGATTTAACTATTAGTCGTATTATATGTTTTTTAGAATTTAATGTGCTTATCTAACTAACCGCTGGTAATTTAACTTGTAAGGCCTTACATGAAACACTTTGTATACACCACTTTTAATTAATAATAATCTAATAATTGTTTCAAAGCCAATGGCTTCTTTGTCAAGAGAATGAAAATTAACCCAAACTAAGACCTTTCTAAACCATCATTATCCGTATTATTTTTCTACAGATCTGATGACGTATCCTGTGAAAAAACCATTTTTTGTACCCATTGTAACCACTCCTATCGTGGTATGTCAAATTTGGAACGTCACATATGCACTCATACTGGAGAAAATCCATTTTCATGTTCCAAGTGCAACTATTCATTTTCTCAAAATAGTAGTCTGACGAACCACATCCCTACTCATACTCCAGAAAAACCTTTTAGGTGTTCCGAGTGCAACTATTCAAGTTCTCAAAAAGGAAGTTTGAAGAAACACACGCTGATTCACACTAAAGAAAAACCTTTTTCATGTTCTTTCTGCACCAATTCATTTTCTGAAAAAAGCAATTTGACGAGACATATGCTGACTCATACTGGAGAAAAACCTTTTTCATGTTTTTGGTGCAACAATTCATTTTCTCGAAAGAGCTATTTGACGAGTCATATGCTGACTCACACTGGAGAAAAACCTTATTCGTGTTCTGAGTGCAACTATTTATGTTCTCGAAAAGGCCAGCTGACTGAACATATGCGCACTCATAGTGGCGAAAATCCTTTTTCACGTTCTTGGTGCACTAATTCATTTTCTCAAAAGAGCAGAATGACGAGCCATATGCTGACACACACTGGAAAAAAACCTTTTTCATGTTCTTTGTGCAACTATTCATGTTTTAAAAAAGGAAACCTGACTAAACATATACGCACTCATAGTGAAGAAAAACCTTTTTCATGTTCTCGGTGCAACAATTCATTTTCTCAAAGGAGCAATTTGACGAGTCATATGCTGACTCACACTGGAGAAAAACCTTTTTCATGTTCCGAGTGCAACTTTTCATGTTCTCTAAAAGGAAACCTGACTAAACATATGCGCACTCATAGTGGAGAAAAACCTTTTTCATGTTCCAAGTGCAACTATTCATGTTCTCGAAAGAGCAGTATGACGAGTCATATGCTGACTCACACTGGAGAAAATCCTTATTCGTGTTCCGAGTGCAACTATTCAAGTTCTCAAAAAGAACATTTGAAGAAACACACGCTGATTCACAGTAAAGAAAAACCTTTTTCATGTTCTGAGTGCAACTATTCATGTTCTGAAAAAGGAAACCTGACTAAACATATGCGCACTCATAGTGGAAAAAAACCTTTTTCATGTTCTGAGTGCAACTATTCATGTTCTGAAAAAGGAATCCTGACTAAACATATGCGCACTCATAGTGGAAAAAAACCTTTTTCATGTTCCGAGTGCAACTATTCATGTTCTCGAATGAGCAGTATGACGAGTCATATGCTGACTCATACTGGAGAAAACCCTTTTTCATGTTCTTGGTGCAACCATTCATTTTCTCGAAAGAGCAATTTGACGAGTCACATGCTGACTCACACTGGAGAAAAACCTTTTTCATGTTCTGAGTGCAACTATTCATGTTCTCACAAAGGAAACCTGACTAAACATATGCGCACTCATAGTGGAAAAAAACCTTTTTCATGTTCTGAGTGCAACTATTCATGTTCTGAAAAAGGAAACCTGACTAAACATATGCGCACTCATAGTGAAGAAAAACCTTTTTCATGTTCTTGGTGCAACAATTCATTTTCTCAAAAGAGCAATTTGACGAGTCATATGCTGACTCACACTGGAGAAAAACCTTTTTCATGTTCCGAGTGCAACTATTCATGTTCTCAAAAAGGAAACCTGACTAAACATATGCGCACTCATAGTGGAGAAAAAACTTTTTCATGTTCCGAGTGCAACTATTCATATTCTCGAAGAGACAGTCTGAAGAGACACATACTTAATCATAGTGGAGAAAAACCCTTTACATGTTCTTTGTGCAACAAATCATTTTCTCGGAAGGACAGTCTGACGAGCCACATGCTGACTCACACAGGATAGAAACCTTTTTTAATTTTCCGAGTGGAACTATTCATTTTCCCAAAAATTATATTTCAAGAAACACAAGCTGATTCACAGTGGACAAAAACCTTTTTCGTGTTCTTTTTTCAAAAATTTATTTTCTCCAAAGGACCGTCTCACGATCCACATGCTGACTCACAAGAGAAAAACCTTTTTCTTGTTCCGAGTACAACTATTCATGTTATTGAATGTGGCACCTGACGAGACACATGCTGACTCACTCTGGAGAAAAACCTTTTTTTATGTTCAGAGTGCAATTATTCATGTTGAAAATGTCGAAAGAAAAATGCGAAAATGAATGTGGCACCTGATGAGACACATGCTAAAACAAAGCGGTAAAAAACCTTTTTCGTGTTCTGAGTGCAACTGTTAATCTTCTATCTCGTCTATTTACATTATGATTTCCTTCTATTGAATGAGAGTGTTATTATTTTATACAATTTAGTACCATTGAATGCGAAGCTAATGCTAGGTCTTACGGGAACTTCCAGAATAATTTTTATAGTGTCTTTTTCGTTTTAATAAGTTGTCTTTAAGATATTGTCATTTGCACTGCCCCATCTGCAAATTCCGTATTTTAAGAGCGATTGGCAAAGGGCTATGTAGATTTTTTAAAAGTCTTTTTTACTGCGGTCATTCTTATGGTTTTGAAGAAATAACTTTGTTTTTAAATTTTTAATTTAAATAGTTGTACTCCTAGATAAGTTCAATTATAAAAAAACGATTTTAACGCTGCATTAACATCCGCTGCTCACGATTGACCCGTCGATTTCTTTCGCTCGTTAAAATCTGCCTATTCTGCTGAAACAATTTTATTGTTCGAGAAGGTGCATTATTGCAAATTCTAGTTTTTGGACTTATTGTCGAAAAAATCCATCAGCTTATTTAATAAAAGTTTTCTACCAAGAAATTTCATATTGCACCTATTTCACAACACGTCATAAGCGGCCAATAGCGCAGTGGCGTGAACAGTCACGAAAGCGGCAGTCTAGACAGGAGAGATATTTGAACCAAGTGAGTTCGAATCCTACTGTTTCCAAAAGTTTTTTTTCTGTTACTTTCTCTACACAAATAATAAATGAGCTTAATAACCTAAACTACTTGAAAATAGATTACAGTGACTACTTAAATAATTGGAACTGAAGGCAATAGAACTAAATTTAACTTAATTAAAGTGACATCTATCGACCAAATCATAAGCACAAATTTAAAAATGTCGAAATCACGTAAAAACACCAGTGCATCTCCTACTCCTCATTCAGCTGAATTACTCGAAGACCTAACACATCGACTAACGTCGCACATAGACACAAAAATAGATGAATTAAAAAAAGAACTCTTCAAAAAAATGAACCCTGAAGCAGCAGAAAGACAAAAAAACCATAGACTTTCTTTGTAATAAATATGATGAATTAATAGGAAAAATAGACCAATCCATTCTCTCGGAAAAAACAATGATGACAGAAATCGAAACATTAAAAAAAACATTAATCGAAAAAAGTATTCTACTAAAGAATCTGGAATTACGGGCTGACGAAAGCGACCATAGAATGCTGGCAGACTCGTTAGAAATATCCGAAGTACCTCTTAAAGCGGATGAATCTATATTTGAAATAGCGAGGTCAATAGCCAAAACAGCGGACATTCTGATCCTTCCGGAAGACATTCTACAGGCAGTCAGACTACATCCAACTACTGCCAAGGCTCAGCCAGGGGGACCGTCTGCAGCGTCAACGTCAACAAAACAAAGGGACCATCCGAAAATCAAAATTAGATTCAATACTCCTAAATTACGTGAGCTTTTGCTCTCTAAGAAAAGAGAAGTCAAATACAAAACATCCCCAGGGCTAAACTCAAAAATCTACATCAGTGAAATCCTGTCACCATATCTAAAGGAAATACTATGGAAAACAAAACAACAAGCCATCACAAAGCATTTGTATGGACCAAAGATGGAAAGGTTATGGCGCGGAAAGCCGAAAAAGATAAAATAATTTATATTAAACACTCCGACGATATAATAAAGATGATCTGAATTACTATCCCAAAATCGTACACACCCATCCGATAATTTTTAATCTTACCATGGCTAAACAATTAAAAATATTACACCAAAACATACGCAGTATCTCAAAAAATTTTGCCAATTTCACTGTCGTACTTCAACAATTGGAGACAGAATTTGACGTGATAATCCTCACAGAATGTTGGCTAGATAAAATCTTCACACCAATACAATTACCTAATTACACGGTCACTCACTCAAAAAATATTAAAAATCAAAATGACGGTATTGTAATTTACTGCAAAAAACATCTTCATTCAACTATAACGGAGCTAGAATATATCACAGACGCAAACGGCTTTGAAATACTCATAAATAATGACATATGTATTTTAGCTATGTATCGATCACCTTCTATAAAAAACATATTTCCCTTTCTGAGGTCCCTAGACAGTCAACTTATCAAAATGAAAAAACAAAAAAATATCTGCTTAATAGGAGTTATGAATATAAACATTTTAGAAAATAAAAAACATCCACAAAGTGAAGATTACTTAAACCTTTTGTTGTTCCATGGACTCTTTAGCACCATAAATGAACCCACAAGAGTCAACTTTAAACAAAATAACCTATTACCCACCCAAACTTGTATTGACCACATTATGTTAAAAACAAAAAGATCATACAAATCCACAATCCATCACTCGACAATTACAGATCACTATACACTTATCCTGAAAATAAACACTACAAACAATTCACAAGAAATACACTCCAAAACCACAAAAACCCACAATACAACTGATATTTTAAAACTAAATGACATACTACTTAATAAAAAATGGGAAGAACTCGTAGAAAATAATAAAATTAATGAAGCATGGTCACTTTTTATAGAATGTATTCAAGACGAATTTAAAAAAAATACCATCACGTCCGAAAAAAGTTCTCCAACTAAACATAAACTTCTAAAACCGTGGATATCAAAAGGACTCATAACAAGTTTCAGTAAAAGAGACAAACTCCACAAACAATGCAAATCTAACCCATATGACATCTTTCTCATAAATTTCTATAAACGATATCGAAACTTATGCACACGACTTGCACGTATATCGAAAGAAATATATTATAAAAATAAATTAGATAAATGCAACAAGGACCCCAAAATTTGGCAAATTCTAAAAGAAATATCCCACACATCTTCAAAGAAAAGCGATTCCATAACGGAGATTAAAATAGATAACGAGATTATTAAGACATCAGAACAACCACTAAAAGTATGTAATTTTGTGAATAACTATTTCGCTAACGTCGGCAAGGTATTAGCAAACAGAATCACTACAAATGACGATATCCCAGAATTCTCAACCCACTATACACACACTAGTGTTTCTTCCTTTAAAATTCCATACATTACCCAAATACAAACACTAAAACTTATAAACGAACTAAAAAATACAAACTCTCAGGGTAGCGACAAAATATCACCGATGACACTAAAAATAATAAAGTCAGCACTTCTTATCCCACTTACCATACTTATAAATCGTTCCATTAAAGAAGGAGTGTTCCCAACTATTTTGAAAATGGGCAAAGTAATTCCAATCCACAAAAAAGGAAACAAGGAAGAAATTAATAATTACAGACCAATTACAATTCTAAACACGCTTTCAAAAATTCTCGAGAAACATATCAAAAACCACCTTTTAATTTTTCTTAACAAAAACAATATACTATCACCAAATCAATTTGGATATAGGGAAAATATGAGTACCTCACATGCCATAGCCTCAGTAACAGACTTCCTCAAAACAAATATAGATCGGGGTAAAAAATGCCTTGGAATATTCCTAGACCTGGCAAAAGCGTTTGACACAATTCACCACCAAAACCTGTTCAATAAACTTAAATATTTCGGAATCACGGGAACAGAACTCAAATTAATTGAAAGCTACATGGAAAATTGCACCCAATATACCTCAATAGAAAACACATGTAGTGACAAGGAACAAGTATCCTACGGAGTACCACAAGGCAGCGTACTTGGCCCAATCCTATTCCTTATTTATATTAACGATCTATGTCACCTCCAAATAGACGGGGAAATTATAAGCTTTGCTGATGACACTGTGTTACTTTTTAAGGCCACTGACTGGAATACACTAAAAACAAAAGCTGAAGTTGGCCTAAATATTACAAAAAAATGGCTTGACTCTAACTTATTAACTTTAAATATAGATAAGACTAAATTCATAACCGTTAGCATAAACTCGAGAGGCCAACCCTCCAAAAACTTCTACCTTAAAATACATTCCTGTCACTCAGCGAGCACCCCATGCAATTTTCCTCCAATCACACAAACCGAAAATATCAAATATCTTGGTATATACTTCGACCGTTATTTAAAATGGGACAGACATATTGAGTCGGTTAAAGTAAAGATAAACAAGTTGATTTACTTTTTCAAAAACGTGAGAAATATACTTAACATATTTTATATTAAGAATATATACCTCGCAATAGCACAATCTATAATGGAATACGGCATTATTGCCTGGGGCTATGCCAGTAAAAAATACATAGAAACACTGTATAAAGCTCAGAAAACCTCAATAAAAGTAATACTTAAAGTACCAATACTAACACCCACTTAAATAACCATATTTAACTTAAATTAACCATATTTACTTAAACAACCATATTTAAAAAATTCCCAGTGTTGAAGATTCAAAAATTATATTCTAAACAAATACTTACTTTCCTTTATAAGAACCTAAACACATTTAAAACTTCACAAACTTCTCGCAATACCAGAACAAGACATGCACACCAACTACTAATACCAAAAACCAACACATCCTTTGGACAAAAACACTACAGATTCCAGGCTATAAAACTTTACAATTCACTTCCAACACAATATAAAACATCTAATCTTACAGAATACAAAAAACACATATGGAACGGGCTACAATCCTTTTAATATTTATTTTTTTATATTTCACTTTTTTGGAATGACTATGGAAAAACTATTGTTATAACTATGGAAAAATCGATTTTATATTTTAATTTTTATTGTTTCTCTGTGTAACCAACTCCACTGTATTGTTTTAGAATTATATAACTTTACAATTGAAAAAGTCCTCCACAACACAGGTGAACTCCTAGCGTGGAGGACAATATACTGTACCATTGTATAACAAATATATTAAAGAATAAATAAAAAAATAAAAAATAAAATGTTTAATCGCCAAGCGATATATAAGCTAGGGTGTTACAGAGAACGAGGTCCAAAATGAACCCATATTTGTTAGGTAACTGGTTAAATTGAGCAAAAGATAAGAGAAGTAAAGTAAGGCGAGTGAACGTCGGTCTCTGTTAGTTGACATTTGTAGATTATTCCATTCAATTTTGGACATGTTATAGTCACAAGTGATTAAAAACTTGTGAATGGGAAAACGGGTCGTCAAACCAAATAGTATTGGTATGACTGGTAAATTTTGATAACTTTTATATGATGTTCTTACCAAAGCAACTACGACAAATTCTTTACACTTCAATACCAACATTTCAGATTACAGATATTGTAACAAATCAATCGCGTCAAAGTGATTTTTAAACCAAGTACGCGTTCGATGAGACGATGTATGAATGTGAATGAGGCAAGAAGTGTGTGCCAAGACCGAGTTGTTTGGCGGTCCGTCCTCTCTGCCTACCCCTGCGGGGAAACGGCGTGATGGTTAGTTAGTTAGTTAGTTAAGTACGCGTTCCCTGCCCGGCGGCATGATGCTGGGCGGTGGATGAAGAATTTTCAGTTGAGTTCGAGATATGTTTCTCCGTTCGGCGACGTAAAGCTGGGCATGAACCGAAGAAGTGCGGTGGCCTGACGCGGCCAATAGCCAAAGTGCAAAGTACAAAGGCGATGGCGCTGGTGGGAGATTTTGCTGGAGTCTCGGCTAGGAGGCCCTGAGCTGCTGAACTGAACTTCGGCCTTACTAAGGCCACGCAGAGAACTCAATGACAACACGGTGAACAATATTGCCCTTGAAGTAGTTTTGCACAAAAACGGCGCTGTATAAATCATTCAAATATAATTTTTTATTTTTTATTTATTATTAATATCATGTGTTTAATTGACAATGACGATGTGAACAATGTAGAAGCAACCCGAACCAAATGACAACTAGTTGAGATTTAGAAATAAGTAGATCTAAGTATGATTAAGAGTATGTGAACTTGGCTAAACCGAATTAAAACCAAATGCATAAATAACTTACAGCTCTTTATAATTAAATCTATCACCCTCGTCCCAACTTGAGTGACCCGATTTGGTGAGAATGCAGAGTGGAGAAAGAACACGACCGAAGAGGTAATGTATATAACAGAAATTTATTTAAAAATTAAATATTATTCTTAGCTAGTTACCGGAGACATATACGGATTTGTTACAATTGTCCCTGCAGCTATCTGTTTCGCCCTATATCAAGGGACTTCTCCCGAGAGTAGATATTATCACAGCTAATCCATAAAGAGAAAGCTATGCTATTCATGATTAAATTCACAAATATTTAATTATGTCAGATGCCCTCAGTTCTGCCTCTCTCACGGTGCAACTCATATTAACAAATTTCTAAGCTTGTTTAACCTTAGAATGAAGTAGAACACTTCAGCTGTCATCTGTCACTATCAAATTGCTTTAAAAAATATCTGCATAATCAAGTGATTTTCTTTTCTTGCATAATCAGGAAGCCTATACTCAAAAATACACGGGGAGTTGGTAAAGTTTTAACTAGCATTTCGAAAAAAAAACAAACATTTCATTCAACATAATGACCGTACACAACATGCCTTTCAGATTTTGAAATATAGTGCTGTTTAGTATTTTTATTTTACGTTAATATTAATTTACGCGAGAATTAATAATTACATTTTAGAAGAATAACCATGTGAAATTCGCGGGTATGTACATCAACATAACAAAAGAAAACGTGATTCACATACGAGAAGATAGAAATGCAAAAATATAAATTAAAAAAAATAAATGATTGTCAAATTTGCCAAAATCTCTAATATTTATTATTATATTCGGATGATTTGTAAAGCGCCTTTTTCGTGCAAAATCCCCTCAAGGGCGCTGTAAAAATACATTAAACATTTCATTGATCTATGTTATTACTTACTATATATGGAGATAATATACACCACATACTTACCTGGTAGGTCACTTGAGATTAACACTTAATTAACATTAACTAAATATTTATGAATGAAATTTAGATACAGGATTTGGGACATAATTGGACTTTCTCTCAGGAATGGAATATTTAATTTAAGGGTATGATAGCTTAAAAAGGTAAGTTTTTAGTTAAGACCTGAATTCTGTTGGACTTGTTATGGATCTTAGTTCCGGAGGGAGTTTATTCCAAGCCTTCGGCCCAGATGCTCCGAAAGCGCGACCACTAAACTTAGTATACGGCTTGCGCTTAGGTTCCATCAGTCTGCCTAAAGCTGATCTAATCGGACACACTCTCAAATTATGTAAATAAAAAACCTGGCTTTTTATTATGTAAAATAAGTTACGTATATGTATTATAATCATATTTCAAAATGGCTGGAATAAATTATGGTAGAAATTCATTTTATGTTTAAATATTTTGTTTATTTATTTATATTATAAGAAATTATGTAAATAAAAGCGACTGGTTTTTTATTATCTATGTTAATGAAAATGTTAATGTTCGTTTATTCGAATTCTTAAATCTCCGAAAGTTCTTCACCGATTGCTTTGAAATTTTGACACAACGTTGCATTCAAATAAGCGTGTTTTTCTATATACCTACCTATTTTATGTGCGTAGATGTCACCTGTGAAAGGAAAAAACATGCTTTTTTAATCAGTTGGATAAATAGGCATTTTTGAAATAAAGTAAAACAGCGCCATCTGCTTTTTTTTTTTTATTTTTTTATTGTGTTTATTTCTTGCTAGAGCAATCCCGATGAGTAACAGAACTCATTTTAGGACAGGAGGAACTTACAATTCATATGTAGGAGGTAGTAGGAACAATTTTACAACGGTAATTTGATATCAAATATAAGTTTCACATTCAATACAGCATAAAAATTAAAAATTAAAATAATGACACGTTAAGTAGAACAAACAACAATAGAAAACAAGTACAGAAAGAAAAAAAAAACATGGATAAGATACAACAAGAAATGACAACACAGTTACATATTTTCATGTTTAAATGTAGTTAAAAAATATTCTTTTAAAGCATTGCTTTGCAATTTTTTATTATGGTGGATGTGTTTGTACATATCTGGAAGTGAATTATATAGTGTATAGGCAATATAGTTCAGTGATTTTAACCCATATTTTGTAGTGTGTGTTTGAGGAATGCGGATTTTATTGTTATTTCGAGTATTGTGGTTGTGGATGTCTTGATTGTAAAGTGGCTTGATCTTGGTGTGATTTGATTTTAGGGTAATTTGTAGGATGGTGCTTGTGATTTCATATTTAGGAAGGATTGTAATTGGAAGGATACCAGAAACTGAATAGATGTCCCTAACATGAGTGTCCCATGGAAGTTCAAACACATTTCTGAGAGCTCGGTTTTGAACCACCTGCAGGTCAGCTATCAATTTCTTTGAGGCAAAACCCCAGATACAGCAGAGATAGGAAAGGTGTGAATGTACCATGGCATAGTATACTGAAGTTAGTAAAGAAATGGGTAGAAATCCTTGAAGCCTATATAGTACACCAGTTATAGGGGTAATTTTCTCTTTTATATGATTTATATGGAGACCCCACGAGAGTTGGGAATCTACGATCAGACCCAAATATTTTGTGTTCATTTTCTTTTCGAGGCAGTTGTCTCCAATTTTAATATCGAGGCTGAAATTTTTCTTGTTACCGAAAAGTATATTATGGTTTTTTTTTTACGTTAAGAGTTAGTTTGTTTATTCTCAACCAGTTTGTGAGATGGGAAATATCAGCATTCATCTCCGTTTCAAGCTCCGCTAGGTTCAGTTTATTGTAAAAAATTACCGTATCGTCAGCATAAAGTTGTATAGTTCCTTTAATACCCCACTTTGTTATGTCATTCACGTAGATTAGGAATAGCAACGGTCCAAGAATTGATCCCTGTGGTACTCCACATGTTATTTTACCTAATTCACTCATTTCTCCTCCAAATTCTACTGCCAAAAAGCGATTTGATAAATAAGATC
This sequence comes from Hesperophylax magnus, assembly GCA_026573805.1. Classification (NCBI taxonomy): domain Eukaryota; kingdom Metazoa; phylum Arthropoda; class Insecta; order Trichoptera; family Limnephilidae; genus Hesperophylax; species Hesperophylax magnus. The sequence goes on along the minus strand of JAIUSX010000179.1, from coordinate 3,244,891 downwards.
GGAAAAGCTCCAGAGGTGTACCAACAATACCCAAATGTTTCAGTTTTTCGATCAATACTTTATGATCCACCGTGTCAAACGCCTTCTTTAGATCAATAAATATTGCCGCCGTAAAATCGCCGTCATCTATATGTTTCTGCAGATTTGATATAAAATCGAAGGCTGCACATTTAGGGCGAGTTGTTTCGGAAAAAATCACGTGTGAAAAAGTCATCACAACGTCAATCCACTCAATTTTCCATAAATTGGGTTGTTTCATCGTCCGTCAAGAGAAAATTCAACGAAATATTCATAAAATGTGATCACCCGAAATCGGCCGGTTAACGCGATCCGCCATTTTTAAAAAGATTGACGCATGCGCAAACGTCACAATTGCGATCTGACATATCGTATGTGCCAATTACTGGTGATAACGACCCTCACTATTTTGGCAAATAACGCAAAGAAAACCCAACGATTAAAATTTATGAAGTTAAAGGTTTTGTGGGAAGAAGTTTATATACCTTTTCTACATAAAATATTGTCGAAATTCGTTTTTATATCGTTGGTTTCCGTGATTTAAAATGACGAAAAAACTGGTAAAAATATTGAAAAACTACAAGTTTGTTTCTTTTGTCGACCAATATATCACAAATTATGACCAACATAGTAGCCAGGTGGCCTGGAGATACCCATCTTTTTAATAGTAGCAGCATCAAAGTAAGGTTGGAATGCGGTGAGTTTGGAGATGAAGTGATTGTTGGAGATGGTGGTTATGGAATAAAGCCATAATTACTAACACCCTTAAGGAATTCCGTTTCTCGAGAACAACATTTATATAAAGAAAGTCAGATCAGGACCAGAAATGTTGTTGAAAGAACTTTTGGAGTTGTTAAGAGATGGCTTCCAGTCCTTTCTTCATAAATTAAAATGCATGTAGGTACAAGGGATCATTGTTACAAGATCAACCACCTGTATTCATAGACCCCTTGGACGAGGTTAACGATGTACTGGCGCAAGCACCAATCTTTAACAGGGGAGATGACCACGTTCGTCAAACCCTCATTAACTCATATTTTGCCAGATTGATGGACTAATAAATAGTAAAATACTACCCAGCACAAAAAGCCCTATCTTACCTCCTTCTGTACCATTAAGCCTGTCGTCCCACGTGTCGGTAAGGAATCCACATAAGCCGAGTGCTGTAAAACCCTGCATTGCAAGAGAGGTTCCACAGTAGACCGCCTTATAAACTGTTTTCTTACTTTACTTCTCTGTGCAGAACTCGGTTTATATTGATTCTTTACCAACCCATGGGGCAACACTTTCTGTAACATCTTCCGCCTGGAGACTCGAACACATGTGTACAATCTCTTGGTACATGAGCTAAGATAATAAAAGTCTTTTGAATTTCAAAACAATAATGTCTTTATTCAAAAATAGCTGTACAACGCCACGTGTTGCTGTGGCTCAGTCTGTTTTACCTGTAACAGGTGTCATCTAAATAATGTAGGTACATAAAAACACACGCATATTTGAATGCAACATTGTGTCTAAATTTCAAAGCAATCAATGAAGAACTTTCAGAGATTTTCAACCAACGACCATTTGCATATATTCAGAGATAGATAGTTAACATGTACAAAATAATTATTGTAACGAGAAATCTTCTGTTTATTTTATACTTTAATGTTTATAAACTTAGTAAATTACTTTGTTTAATAATAGAGAATACATACTATTAGAAATGTTTTGAACAACTATCTCACATATACATATATTATGTAATATGCATTGGATCGTTATTGAATGTGAATAACTTAAGTGTAACTGCATACTCCTACCTAATTTCATAAAATAAATAGAGTACCAAGATGTAGTATATTCTTTTATTTGTATTTTACATAAGTGAGGAACAAAATATATCAAAATAATATAACAAATTAAAATAAAAGAGAAAATAAGTAAGGCACCTACCTACACTGTAGAAATTGAAAAAAAAAGATAAATGGTCAAATAGAAAAAAAATGAATAAATCGGAAAGTTGCGGCTTCAATTTCCATCAGCGGCATTTATTTTTTCTCAGTGTTTATTTATTTTAAAATATATATGGGTGTTTCAGACTAATATTTATTGATTATAATAATTTGTTAATATAAATTCAGTTAAAAATAAGAAAATAAAGGTTTAAAATAATATTTATGGTATTTTCCAATTATGTTCTAAATCCTGTATTGACAATTAGTTAATGTTAATTAAGTATTAATCTTAAGTGTACCGTACCATACCGTCTACAGTACCATACTTATCTACCAGGTAACTATGGTACTGTATATTATCTCCATATATAGTTAGTAATAACATAGATCATTCTAGAAATGTATTACATAGTAAATCACATCAAGGTCGCTGTAGCGAATTGATTTGCGATTGTGATTATTTATTTTTTATTAATGCCCTGAAAAAAGTAAAATTATACCAAAATACTCTCTCGGAAGAAAGAATAATTTACAACAAAAATACATACTTACAAAATGGGAAAGAAACATTTAAGAGCATAATATAATGGACTAGTTAATTATGTGCGAATGCATTCATTCATCTTGTTCTAACAATAATTGACAATAATTGAAAAACATTAGAAAGAACACAAAAGATTATACGGCCCATAAAGTAAAGGTCACACAGCATTAAAATATGCATAATATAAAAACCTGGAATGCCGTGCATAATATTGCATAAAATGCATTTTTTTAAATTTACAGTTTTAAAAGGAAAAAAAAGAAAAATGCGGTCTTACTGGAGTACCCCGTCGTAAGTACACAATGTACATTTGTTAGTATTATCATGTAATATAATGTAGGTAATTGTGAAGCCAGAAAATACTTCATAAGAATTGTGTACATAAAAAAGAGAAAAATTATTAAAATTAATATTAGTACATTAAAGAATTCACCCAGTAGATAGTGAACAGAGGGGAATAAACTGCTTTCATCTCAGTTTAGTTTTAGCATGACTCCGATATTACTCGTTCTTGTCTCAATAATCCTTTTTTTTTTAAACCGGAAATCGGTATGTATAATAATAATAGGGGGTGCTTCTGTCAAAAGGGTTGGATTTGGATGCTTCAACAACATGAGAATACATTAACTAATCAGATTATTATCTTAAATAAAGCAACGATAGTGAAATACAAATATTTTGTACTAAAATCTACTAATAGTTTGTTTGAAAACTTGTATTAAGTCAGTCAACAAATTCGTTTACATTTAAAGGAGATGAAATTGCTCTTAGGATTGAGGTTTCTGGGGCGCTGCTATCAAAATGGTTGGATTTGGGTGCATTAACAACATAAGAATACATTAATTAATCAGATTAATTTCTTAAATAAAGCAACGATAATGTAAAATAATTGCTTTACACTACACTCTACTAACATCTTATATAAAATCATTCGACAAATTCGCTTACATTTAAAAGGAGAGGAAATAGGTTTTTAGATCGTTGGTTCTGTGGCGCTGCTGTCAAAGGGGTAGGAGTTGGAAGCTTAAAATAATGTGAAAATGCATTAATTAACCAGATTATCTTAAATGAAGAACTAATATAAAACTAGGAAACATTGTAGTAGTAGTTAGTAAACTGCAGTCAACACCATAATAAACCTCAGCTGTGGCGCTAACCAAACTCCCACCTTCTTCCACCACCAGCTAGCTCCTGCAGCACCAAAGTGCTGATGTCATCGTCAAACACGCTAGGGAGTCCGTCAATCGAAGTAGCCACTATGCTCCGCATAAAATTTGTGTCCACCGCCAGTCCTCTCCTGAATTTCTCTGCTACCGTCCTTGAAGCATTATTAAAAGTCAATTAATAAACATATATACCTGCATGAATTAAACAAAGCATCAGGGCAACCAATTACTAAATATAACAGTTCATTTAACATCATTATGGCGTTAAGATTAATACCAATTAAGAAATATATTCCAACCTGCCTTGCCCGACGCTTCATATTTTGAAACCGAGCTCGGAGCTGTTTGACAGAATCCATCGCCATTGAAATCGGATATAAGAGTAAGCCATGTCGCCTCTCGTTGTTTGAAGATGACTGCGTCGGTCTTTTTATTGGTGAGAATATGGCTATACTTCCTCACCAACATTGCATTGTTTCCTGAAAACACATTTCATATTTATAAGTAACAAGATCGTACAAGGAATTGCTGATACAAAATTAAATTTGCACTTGAAATATTATATTTAATAGGTCAAAATACACAAATCCATCTTCACGTTTCTTACGGATATTTTTTTGAACGTTATTTATAATATTCCTCGGTAACACATTATTAAAGTGTGGCGGAATGCAACATAATATATAAAAATAAACAAAAAATTTGCCGCCATAATTCATTCTATGGTGGAACAATCCAGAAGGGATAAAACGCGATGCTTTTAGAGAGTTCCACCTGTCTCATTCCACAGAAACACCGGGTAATATTACAAGCGATAATTATATAGAGGTATCGCAAATGTTTTCATTATGATCGTTTATGTTGTTTAGAAGACGAAACTCTACATAATATTATCAAGCTTTACATTGGGATTTAGGAAAACAAAATGCTTACTCACCTATACGGTTACAAACATGTGTATTATTTATTCATAAAGTTCATATTTATTATGGAAAAAGGGTATAATTTACAATACTTACAGTAAGTTTGGATCCATTTTAAGTTTTCAACAATTGAGACAATAAACAATCACAAAATACAAGCAGTCCAACAACGCGACGGCGGGAAAAAGTTTTGACAGATTGATAAAAATACGAGGTGTTGCCAGCGTAAAAATAATTTCTGTCTCGCAAAAAAATTATTCTCTGCAATAATTGCCCGATTCGGCGGGGAACACTGGAACGGATTATTCAAATATAACGGAAGCTTTTTCGGAGTTGAAACAACCCAATTTGTATTTGAATAAAATCGACGTGAAGATTTTCTTACATTTGAATAGAACTCGGGAATCTGAATAATTGTTCAGCTTTTCCGAAACAACTCGCCCTTAGTGGGTAAGCTGGTGAATGCATTACGAAAAGTGGTGATTGTTACGAAAAATGTCTTGCGAAAGGTAATCGATGCGAACGGTAATCGATGCGATCACTAAAAATAAAAAAAAAAACAAAAATTTTAACAAAACAAAAAACGACTTCAAAAATGAACTAAAAAGTAAAAAAATATTTTCGAATTCTTCTACAACTTATTAAGTTTGGCTCTCCTGAACATTTATCTTTTTGGACTTGCATCCGTATGCTTCTCGGGTACAGAATTTGTTGAAGAATGTGAAATTTGATACGGATGTGCGATCTGCTTCGTGTTATTTTATGGAAAGTATAGTTCGTCTCTCTTTCACGTGTTTCTTGAACCGAGCAAATAGAGACAGCTATAATTTTGTCATATTTTGACGATAGCTACGTCTGTTGGCCTCCCAACAGCTGTCGAAATGTTTTTAACAGTGAAGCGACCGAATATTTTATTATTACAAAGAATTAAATGATGGGCGATTTCAAAATAATGCTTTAAATCCTCAATTCTTTGTTTGTTTTTCTTTTAAATGGTTTTAATTTGTTAGGTACTTTGATCGTCACTAATAATTCACAAGAATTTGACCAAAAAAAAAATCAACTTCTGACTCGATTTACTCGAAAACGAAAGCTCAAATCAAAAAAAGTTATACCACAAAATCGACTCCAAATGTGATGTAGATTCCCCAGTTTCCCGCTTGTACTACGAGTTTCCGGACACCTTGTATTTTGGGTATATGAATTGTTAATAGCGTTATTACTTAATTAAATGCTGTCAAGGAAAATATTATTTACGGAATGACATATTTTTATCTTAGACGGCATTAAAAAACTTGAGTTTTTGCCAAAGGAGGAAACATATAATAGGAATAGTAAATAGTGAAGATTAGCAATTATTATAACAATTGTGCTGATGGAAGAAAACACTACTAAAGGGAGTTGAAATCCATTATTTTGGGTATTTACATTATTTTTGTGGTGAGATTCATATAAAAACTTGCGATGCAAATAATATTAATAATATAAACTGAATGATTATCGTTTTGCTGCATAGTAAAGGTTAATGTTGGGATACCATTTATCATCAGTCATAGTAGTTTTTCTCGATCAAGATCAAGGACATTTTTTATCGTAATAATTTTGGAGTTATCAGTTTGTCTTAGTAGAATACGCCCAGAAGTCGTCCAAGAGTGTTTAAATTTGAGAGAGAATTATTTTTTAGTTTGAGAGAGTAGAAATTTTCTTTTTTGTGTTAAGTGTTCAGACACATAAATCCGGTTGGCTTCTTGCGATAGTCCCAAGTCCGCTGTATTTAGTTTATTTGTGCCGGTGGTAGCGGATTTTTTATATGCTTTGATTTTGTTTAACCCTTAGGAACCGGGAAGGATCTCAATGAATTGGTTGCCTGGACCGGCATGATTTTCTGAAATTTTGTGTCATTGTTTAAAAATTTATACAGCTGCACCAAACAGGTTTTAAGCTATAAATTTTATTTTATGGCATTCTTAAAGGTTGTTTTATTGTATACGTATATCGAAAATTAGGTTTTTAGTGTCTGATTTTGCCTTATGTTAAATGTAAAAGCAAATTTACCTTCAAAATGCCGCCACTCCAAATATAATCACTCATTGTTTATTTATTCATTATAATATCGAAGAATTTTTTCTTCACACATAAATAATGTACCTTTGTCAGTCATCTTATGAAAATTTATCTGCCGTTTTATTAACACATTGATTACAATTATTGATTTCTTACTACGCAGTCGCTTTTTTCCCCCGGCTACACATACACTTACAATACATCGTGTCCATATTAGATAGGGTTACCATAAGAGTATTAAGCGCTGCGGACACTTAAATTATTAAAACTTCTGTACAGTATGATATGGAGCATGCTTAAAATGTATAAATCCCGATCTCTTGACATGGTTTCTCCAAATATAGGCGATGAAATGAGCTTGTCTAGTGTCCAATATTGACGGATTTTTCCCTTCTTGCTTCTTGCCATTAGCATAGTCAGAGCAATGAACACATACATTTCCTCTGTATCAACATTTTTCCATTTATGTAAACTCGAATTTGGAGCAAATACTTTATGTGATTTTACTGTATCAAAATATCTGTTGGTTTCGGTTGTAATGCAACCCACGACAGTTTTATTTAGGAAAAGTTCAAAAAATTCAACTTCACTACTCTCCTGATTGAGTTCACAATCTCTTAAACCAGATTGTTGATTAAAATTGTGTTCTTCAGGTTGGAAATTAATTCCATTTTCCCATATTGGCGAGAAATTCATAAAATTTATATCAGGGGAGGAATGTTCGTCCAAACCTGAAATGTCAATTTCATTATCTCCGTTTTCTGATGATTCGTCTAAACTCTCCAAATCTTCTGGAATATAGTCTTCATCGTCACTCATGGAAAAATCCGAATCACAATCTAACACAAAGTTTTCGATGTCTTCGTCATTCATTTTTAAGAATTAAAAACCCAAACTATTTATGTGAAATTATTGGAGATAATAAAAAATGGACCATGGAAGAATATGCACCGCAACGGAATATTTTTGAAGACACCCGAAGAATAAATGTTCCTAAATAAAATGGTATATCTAAAGTAATCACTTCACTAATGTAAATATTAACAAGATTATTTTATATTGGACAAAGGATTCCACATTTCTCAAACAGTTTATTATTAGCTATAAAGATAAAAAATTCTAATAAACAATTATGTTCACCGCAAGTAGCAATAACTCAGTCTGTAATGTAAACATTTTCGAAGCAACGGGACGACACGCATACATCGACGCGCGTTACGAGACTGTATGCGAGTGACAAAAAGTTTGATGAATTGTGAAGGGATACATGGATACAAAAAAATTAATTAAAAAATCACTGTAAGTAAAAAGGAGTTCCTCTTTAAATGGTATGATAGAAAACATTCAGTTTTAGAGTATGAAGCTTTTACTTCGAAAATTTACCGGTAAATTAACTCAATATTTGGAGATGAACATGACGAATTCTCGAAACTGCTATTGTAGTGGGTCGGCTTGTAGGAGAATTTTCCTTCAACTACAATTGTAGTTGGTCGGATCCTTCAGGTTAAGAAGTCATCACGAGATGTAATATTGTTGAACGTCACTATAATGGATCTGGGATTCTTCTCGGACACTTTCGGTCCTAGCCTGTATATTTTTGTAATTTCAGATTGCAAGGGTGTAGTGTTGTCTCCGTAATTAATAATCTTTGATATTTTTTTTAGGGTTTCAATATTATTTTCGGTGTTAGATTCTGGAATACCTCTTATATCGATATTGCATATTTGGGCTAGGTACTCCAGCCTGTCAATTTTATCTTCATGTTGGGAGATAGTGTTTTGGAGGGAAGAATTTTGCGTATTTACTTCGTTCATATCTGTATTGACTTGTTTCTGTGATCTTTCGATCTCGATTATACGCTTTTTCAATTCATCGTGTTGTTCCGATATAAATTGAATTGAATTTATGATTTCTTTGTTTTGCGATATGATTGATTCATATTTTTGGGTATACCTATGAATCAAATTTTTGTTCCACAAATTCCATTATAGCTGTTTTAAAATTGGACAGTTCTTCAATAAATAGTTCAGAGGTGAGAAGACCTTGGTTTGCGCCGTCTATATATGAGTTTTGGAGTTTGTCAGTGCCGCTTGACTGACTGTTTGCAGATTTTGATGGTTGTATTGTCTGCTTGGCATGTTTGACGATAGATGGCTCTTGATCATTTGATATCATTACAACAATAACATTCAATGACAGCTGTCGTGTTTTTATTTCACTCTTGAAGTATCTCAAATTAAAATAAAAAATTCTAGCTAAAATCTAAATATCTATATTTTAATAGCTTTAATAGTGAAGTGAAGTTATACCAATTAATATTTCGTGCCAAAATGACTACACGAGCAACTGCAAAAACACTAAATTCTACGGACACCCAACTCCTCCAACTTCTTGACAAAAATTTTGAAGAATTTAAGGTACAATTTCTGGAAATCATCAGAAACGAGTATAAAGAAGAAATCGAGGAATTAAAAAATAAAATATTAACTCTAGAAAAAAAAATTGATACGAAAAAAAACGACAACCTTGAAAAAACTCAAAGTGAATTTAAAGAATTACAAAAACAATTGGATGCCAACGAACAACACGCACGCATTAATAACATAGAGATCATTGGGATACCAGAAAAAAAACAAGAGAACCTGACGGAGATTATCAAAAGGATCTATTCAGAATTAAATATAGTAAGCGACGACATTGAATACGCCACCCGAGTCACCCCCAAGGAGAAGATTGAAGGAAGACCGCGGAATATTATAGTAAAACTAAAGGGCAGGAAACAGAAAGACGAAATCATAGCAGCAATCCGGACAAGAAGGGGCCTAACAGCAGAGGATATTAACTTTAATGGAAAACAACGGATCTATATAAATGAACATTTAACTCATAGAAACAAAGTACTCTACAAAAAGGTCAGAGAGTTTACCAAAATTAATAAATTCAAATTCTGTTGGATCAAAAATTGTAAAATTTATGTAAGACTTAATGAAAACACAAATCACCATTGCATAAATAATTATAATGATCTAGAAAAACTAAAAACATACAATATTTCCATCAACTAACTTTCCAGCAACTTTATATTAACTGCACTATATACTTAATACAATGGAATCTTTAGAATTATACTATCAAAACTTAAGGGGTCTTAGAACCAAGACACATATTTTTCTTCAAAATGTATTATTAAACAACTATGACATTATATGTCTCAGTGAAACATGGCTTAACAATTCAATCTTTAATAAGGAACTTTTCGATCCACGGTACCATATTTACAGACGAGATAGAGATTATCATAACCTCAATCAAAATCGCGGTGGTGGAGTTTTAATTGCAGTCAAGAGTAAATTAATTTCTGATCAAAAACTAGAATGGGATTCTGAAGCGGAAGACATATGGGTAACTATATCACTTCCTGGTAAAAAAATTCACATATGTACTTCGTACATCCCACCAGACAATAAACATCTTATAAATATTACTTCTCACATAAACAAAGTATCACAGATTATGACGGATAACAATAATGACAGTTTCATTATAGTGGGAGACTACAACCTACCTCACTTACTTTGGTTACCAATAAATGACAACTGTGATTATATGTACACTGAACCCATCAATTCATTAAATCCCGCCCATTTTAACTTTACAGAATTTTTATCATTTAATAATCTGCAACAATATAACTCTCAGAGTAATAATATAAATAATCGCATTCTTGATTTAGCTCTAAGTAACATACAACTGAAAATTACTCACAATAACATTTCATTAGTACCAGAAGATGTTTATCATAAAACATTGCTAATTTCAATTCCTATTAAAAATAAAAATAAAAACCTGAAAACTAACACAAAGCAAGTATTACAATTTAGAAAAGCAGATTATTCAATGATAAACACAAAACTAAACGAAATTGATTGGGATCATAATCTGAACCATCTGAATACTCAATCCGCAACTGACGTCTTCTACAACATATTGAATAATATTAAAATAAATTACATACCAACTAAACCAGCAAAAAATTATAATTATCCGCCATGGTATACATCATCTCTCATAAAAATAATTAAAGAAAAAAATAAATATCATAAATATTTCAAAAAATTTCAAAATACACGTGACTACCAAATGTTTTCACTCTTAAGATCTAGACAAAAACGAATTGCACAAGAACTCTACATTAATTATATACATACTGCTGAAAGTAACATGAATGGTAATCCTAAACTCTTCTGGAATCATTTCAATAATATGAAAATAACACAATCGTCCCTTCCAAGGACGATGCATCTAGATGACAAAAAGCTGAAAATGGCCAAGATGTATGTAATATTTTTATGGAATATTTCCAATCAATTTACATAAAAGATAATAACCTACCAACATTTGACATACCAGAAAACACAAATAACATAAATATCACCACGGTTAAATTCACACGAGAAATAGTCTTAAAAGAAATAAAAGCTCTTGACATAAACACAAGCGCGGGGTGTGATGATATTCCGTCATACTTTATAGTTAATTGTGCTGAAACACTCGCTAAACCTCTCTGCATCATATATAATAAATCAATGAACGAAGGCACGGTACCTGAAATATGGAAAAGAGCATATGTAACACCAATCCACAAAAATGGCGAAAAAAATAATGTTAAAAATTATCGTCCGATTTCAAAACTAACAATATTCAGTAAGTTAATGGAAAAAATTGTTTACCAATACCTAAGTCCACAACTCAATCACATCATAACAACAAAACAACATGGTTTTACAAAAGGCAGAAATGTGGAAAGTAATCTCGTTCTTCTTACCGAATTCATTGTTGGTCACATGGACAATCGCACTCAAGTAGATATCATTTATACAGACTTTGCCAAAGCATTTGATATAATTTATTAAAAAATTACTACTAAGAAAACTTTGGGCATTAGGTATACGTGGTAATTTATTTCGTTGGGTTACATCTTATATACTTAACAGATCACAGGCAGTAGCAATAAAGGGCTTTGTATCAGACTTCAATCAAATTTCATTATTTTTCATTTTATATATTAATGATTTGGTCAATGTTGTAAAAAACTCTGAAATAGAATTATTTGCTGATGATGCTAAGCTATACAAGCCAATAAAAAGTCTAAACGATTGTATTAATTTACAACATGATTTAAACAATGTAGCTACCTATTGCCAACAAAATCAATTATTTCTAAATGTTTCAAAATGTCATCACATTGTCTTTTCCAGAAATAAAAATAAAACATTATTTAATTATTCTTTAAATAACATCAACATTGCAACAGTCTCAAATATTCGTGATCTTGGAATAACTCTTGATAATAAACTTCAATATAACCTTCATATACAACAAATCACAAATAAGGCTGCTAAAATGTTAGGTTTCATCATTAGAAACACAAAACTTTTTAATAACATCAATATCATTAAGCAACTCTACTTTGCCTACGTACGAAGTCATCTGGAGTTTGCATCAATTGTTTGGTCTCCATTCTATAAAATCCACATAAACAAAATCGAAGCAATTCAAAACAAATTCCTAAAATATCTCTGTTACAGGTCATTTGTAAGATTTAATAATTATGCAGAGGCAGCTTCGTACTTTAAAATTGATTCATTAAGTGTACGAAGGCACCATGCAGATGCTCTATTCCTATATAAATTAATTAATAATAATATTCAATGCCCAGAGTTGCTAAATAATATTAAATTTAATGTGCCTGCACGTTTAACACGGTCTTCTATTCTGTTTAAAATCGATCAAAGCAAAACGAACTGTAGACAAAATTCTTGCCTGAACAGAATATGTAATAATTACAATAACATATTATTCAATATCGACATCTTCAATTGCGAATTTACTAAAGATAAAATGACCTTAATAGAGTATTTCACTGATGTTTCTTGAATTGATGTTTCTGATGTTTAAGTTTCTAGTATTTATATATTTATAATCCTGTTATGGTATGATTTATATGCACAACATTGTCTTCTTATGGTTATGGTTATGATATGATTTATATGCACAATATTGTTTGTATTCTTATGGTTACCAATGTATCGATAATCTTTTATTTTATATAAATTTTAGTTTTTTTTCCCCTTTATTTTTGTTGTACTATTTTGTTCTATTATTTTATACAATTCTTTTATTATATAATTATAACTTCACATTTCTCATAAATTTAATTATTTCTTCTAATGCTGTCTTACGTAAAGTCACAAGGAGGAAATCCGTAATTGGTTTTATTTTGGCTATTTTACTTATGTACAATCTGTAAAAATGTAAACTGTTGATTTCCCAAAAATGAATAAATAAATAAATATCTCACATAACAAGGTTTTAGTTTTGTTATTTTTTAAACTTTTAAGGCTTTTTGCATTTCCACTGTATATTTCTAGCTGCACGGCGTGAGGTTTCCACATACTCAGAGCAAGTAAAATGGTAGGTGTTTTCACAAATAGCACAAGATATGAAATCAGCTGGAGTGTCAATGTTTTTATCACAAGCGATGCACTGTGTATTCATGGTGAATTTAATATAAAAAAGTGATTTCACGATTGATAATATTGATTATATGATGTTAGTAGTGATAGTTTCACGTAAGTTTCTAGAAATATGGCACTTTTGTGTTTTATAGAGGCTGGCTCGTTTCAGAATAGTTTGACAGTTTGTGTCGGTTTTTTGTGAAGACCAAAACACTGAAAAATAACGCCACTTCACGAGATAAAAAGCACTGGTTAGATGCGCGGTCTTTGATTAATGATAGTTGAGTACTTTAAGCTTAGTTCACTATTGATTTTTTATTAATTTAACGCAGACATAAAAATACGTCAACACTAGACTCTGTAGGTATAATTGATTGAATGACTGCAGTACGACTAAGAAAAAGTTTTTTCGTCACTGTGAGTTAGACTGTGTATGGTCAAACGTTCTTTTCGAGAACGTCAATAATTGTAGTGGGAAAACAAAAATGTTTTTCTCCACTATGGGTAAGCATGTTCCTTAGCAATTCTACCTTTCGAGAACGAGAATAATTTCAGTGGAAATATGAAAGAGGTTTTTCTAAACTGTGGGTCAGCATATTCCTCTGTAGACTGAGTCATTTAGATACTCCCTTCAACCTAGATTGCATGCAGTTGGATATCTTTTCTCAGAGAATATAGAATATATATAGATAGATAGTCACACAAATCAATATTACGCATGATTCCCTTCTGCGTGAGTCCTATATCATATTTTGCTAAATTAAAACTATTTTTTATTAAATAATTATTAATCAATTTACAGTATAATTGTATTATAGAGTATAATCTATAATGTTAACTAAAATAATTCATACAATTAATTATCACGGCTTTTGATTTTTTAATGTTCCTCTTCTATAGAAGCTGGCGCTTGTGTCTAGAGAATTTACTCCAGATACCGTATTGGGTTATCTATCATATGTATTATTTTATTAAAAATTATTATTTCTTATCCAAAAGTATCATTAAATCGCTGACAGCCCTGAATTACTAAAGCCAAATTGCGATACCTGCCCAGCTATACCAACGAGAATTAATTTTGAAGGTTATAATGAACTCACTACTAATTACTCTATTATAATATTTTGCTTACAAGTCACTTTTTTATACATATTAATATACTGTTTAAATAAAATAAACATGTTATTATAATACCCTATACCTAAATAGAATTAATTTTATATTAATTACTATCTATTATCATAAACACCTGATATCTCGATTTATGTCAGGTCATATACAAACCTAGTACTCATTCAACTATTATTACACTAGTAGATATGTCTTTAAATTGTGTATTCTCTCACTGCACTTCTATTAACAATTATATCACTTGCAATAGTAATTTTGTATACACATTACATGTTCTATAATTTATGACTCATATTCTCCTGTGTACCACTGTATGGTTATAATCCGATGAATCTTTTTATTGAAAAAAAACAATTTTATGGCGTTAAAATAAATAATTCTCCTTTTCGTGAACATAAATAATTGAAGTAGGAACTTCAATAAGGTTATACGCCCGTAAGAGCAGGCGTGTGTTTCTTCAAATATTTATTTCGTCAACATGAAAAGGGTTTTTCTGTGTGTCAGCTTGTGACTCGTCAAATTTTCCTTACGAGAACATGAATAACTGCAGTCGGAACACGAAAAAGGTTTTTCTTCACTGTGCCTCACCATGTGTCTCGTCAAACTTACATAAAAAGAACATGAAAAACTGCACTCGGAACAGGAAAAAGGTTTTTCTCCACTGTGAGTCACCATATGACTCTTCAAACTTCCCTTTCGAGAACATGAATAACTGCACTCGGGACATGAAAAAGGTTTTTCTCCACTGTGAGTCATCATGTGTCTTTTCAAATCTCCCTTTAGAGAACTTGAATAATTGCAATGAGAACATTCAAAAGGTTTATATCCACTGTCAGTCAGCATGTGTGTCGTCAAATCTCTCTTCCGAGAACATGAATAACTGCAGTCGGAACATGAAAAAGATTTTACTCCACTGTGAGTGACCATGTGTCCCGTCAAACTTACCTTTCGAGAACATGAATAACTGCAGTTCGAACATGAAAAAGATTTTCCTCCACTGTGAGTCACCATATGACTCTTCAAACTTCCCTTTCGAGAACATGAATAACTGCACTCGGAACATGAGAAAGGTTTTTCTCCACTGTGAGTCATCATGTGTCTTTTCAAATCTCCCTTTAGAGAACTTGAATAATTGCAATGAGAATATAAAAAAGGTTTATATCCACTGTCAGTCAGCATGTGTGTCGTCAAATCTCTCTTCCGAGAACATGAATAACTGCAGTCGGAACATGAAAAAGATTTTACTCCACTGTGAGTGACCATGTGTCCCGTCAAACTTACCTTTCGAGAACATGAATAACTGCAGTTCGAACATGAAAAAGATTTTCCTCCACTGTGAGTCACCATATGACTCTTCAAACTTCCCTTTCGAGAACATGAATAACTGCACTCGGGACATGAGAAAGGTTTTTCTCCACTGTGAGTCACCATGTGACTCTTCAAATTTCCCTCTCGAGAACATGAATAACTGCAGTTGGAACATGAAAAGGGTTTTTCTCTACTGTGAGTCACCATGTGACTCTTCAAACTTTCCTTTCTAGAACATGAATAACTGCAGTGGGAACATGAAAAAGGTTTTTCTTCACTGTGAGTCACCATGTGACTCATCAAACTTTCCTTTCGATAGCATGAATAACTGCACTCGGAACATGTAAAAGATTTTAGTCCACTGTGAGTCACCATGTGACTCTTCAAACTTTCCTTTCGAGAACATGTATAACTGCAGTTGGAACATGAAAAAGGTTTTTCTCCACTGTGAGTCACCATGTGACTCTTCAAACTTTCCTTTAGAGAACATGAATAACTGCAGTTGGAACATGAAAAAGGTTTTTCTCCACTGTGAGTCAGCATGTGTCTCCACAAATTTCCCTTTCGAGAAAATGAATAACTGCAGTTGGAACATGAAAATGGTTTATGTCCACTGTGAGTCATCATGTGTCTTTTCAAATCTCCCTTTAGAGAACTTGAATAATTGCAATGAGAACATGAAAAAGGTTTATATCCACTGTGAGTCAGCATGTGTGTCGTCAAATCTCTCTTCCGAGAACATGAATAACTGCAGTCGGAACATGAAAAAGATTTTTCTCCAGTATGGATACGCAAGTGATGTTCTAACTTTGACTTATAAAAGCAGGAGTAGTAACAATAGGTACAAGATAAACGTTTTTCCACATGATGCGTCTTGAGATCTGTTGATAAGTCTGAAAAAAAGTACGAATCAAACTTAACAAGTGCAACAGATTAATAGAACTATTAAAAGAATATGAAATAAAAGAGTATGATTTTTTTATTTCTAACGGAAAACATTAATTTTACCTGTTGTCTGGGAACTTCTTTGAAAGCGATCTAAGCATTCCTTTTTGACATCCGGAAGGTCAATGTCAATTTCCGTATAAGTAATTATCCCTCCGTCTTCTTCTAGGGATCCTGGTTCTGCGTTGATGGGTACAGTCTCCACATTAATGTTACCTGGAGAAAAGAAAAACTGCATATTGTTTTTATAGTATGATGTAAGTTGATATGCTTAGACGAACGTGAGGTTCGAGTATCTGAATACTCGCAGGAAGGTTTACCACATTAAAGTTATTATTATATCCTGATGAAGCTTGGTCTAAGCGAAACCGGTCGATGTGTAAAATAATAAATATTCGTGGTTAAATACAAAGTGTTTGTTTTATTTTAAAAAAACAAAAATAATGTTTTTGCGGAGGTATGAAAAATTCTAAGAGACCAGGCGTGAATCAAATTTGTGTGACTGATTTTTGAAAACATGCGAAACTATTTAGCCCTGTATTTGCACATTTCATAAACTAATCATTGATTCAAGCCACATTTCTGAAGAACTATAATACAGTGTTGTGAGATTTATTTTAAAAACAGAGAATTACTCCATAAAGGCTTAAAATGTTGGGATTTATAACTAGGCTAACCAGAAATTCAAACAATATAAAGTGTATTAAACTGTTATATTTTGCCTACGTAAGAAGACAACTTGAGTACAATTCTGGAACCCACATTATAATATAAATGTACAAGCTGTTGAAAGAATACAAAACAAATTCTTACGTTTTTTAAATTTTAAAATGGGTATTCTAGCAATTACGTTGAACTACAACACTCTGTTTAATTATATGAATATGCTCAAATTGTTAGACAGAACAATTTTTACTGACTTGGTATTTCTATATAAAATTCTAAGTGATTTAGTTGATAGTCCGGTATTGCTAGAATTGATTATCTTTCGGATTCCACAACGTAATACTAGAAGTCAGGATTTAATTCAGTTACCATATGTATTCCTCTTTGTCCAGAATACTAATGGAGGGAAACAATTATACCAAGTCAGTGGACATCTTCAATTTATCTTTAAACAAATATAAAATGCTGTTAATGAAGCAATTCAGTTATGTAAAATAAATAATGTATATTTCTCAATATTCTCATTTAAAAGCCCCGAAAAAGGGCGTTAATAAATAAACAATAAAAAGCAGAGGCCAATTTCCAATATACATGAACCAATAAATAAAGATAAATAAATTAAAATAATTAAGGTATTATCGATGATATCGGTGAGAATTGCAAATTAAATGTGATAAATTACTCGAAAACTTATATAATTTTCTATAATAGGTATTCAAGAATACAAAGATAGTCTAACGAACTGCTTAAGGTGAAGCTAAAATTGAAAGCACTATTAAGATTAATCTTTTCTACGAATAGGTATAGGTTATCAATACCAAAAATATATCATGGATACATTTAAGCGTGTTCTATCACCTGGCTTGATCGGAATTAAAATATAATTATTAATTACGCCATGAAAAATATGAGCGCAAACTACTAAATAGATTTCTTTTTCAAGAGTTTACTATGAACTCGTATAAGAAACAACTTTTTAAAAATAATGTTTTATGGCTATGTTTATTTGCTACCACTTGACATGATTTACTTTTTTTCCGTTTTCATTAAATTATTCACAAAAAATTAAAATCCATTTTGGCGCTTACGTAATAATTTTTTGAGTGAAACATTGTATTGAATTCTATGATTTCTTCAGAAGCCCGCGAAGAGCGGCACCGATTAGACGTCAGATCTGTGCCAGTATTTTTAACGGTTTCTTTTCTGGTGACATAATTTTAGCTAGGGGAATTTTTAGTTCTCAAACCGTGAGGGAAATTTTGTGTTTTTTTCTGATTTTATTATTTTTCGTGACCAAAATATTATACCTTTTCAAAACATCTATTTGAAATTCACTTTCGTTTTCTTGAAAGTATGTATGAACTACCTGACATCCAATCGAGCTGAAACTCGGCAGATACACTCGTTGTCGATGATAATGCATTGAAGTGGACATATTCGCATTTATCTGAAATTGAATGACATTACAACAGTTAATATACTCAATAAATGTTGGTCATACCAAATTGGGATTTGGCTCATTTATTAGCATGGTTGACCCCAGTCCCTGGGGAGGAAGATTTATTATTTAGTAAAATCTAGATGTATATTTATTAATAAAAACAGATATTTTTACAGAAAAAAAACTTCGTTTTTTACAGATTCATTTTTTAAATCTATTAATACTACTTGTTAATTGATGTTTTTATTGATGAGTGTTTACCAGAGTTAATGATTTATTTCTCGTGTAAAAATGCGTTCCGTTTGTATTAAGAATACTAATGATGAGTTTTTATAGGTCCATAATTGAAAATGGGGAGTAAAAACAAAAACAAATATCCAAATGTAAGCAAGCTAAGAAAACGAAAAAATATTCTCAGGAAATGTGGACTCGCGTTATAACAGTACAATAGGTGGGTAATCCAATTTACGGTTTTGTTTAGTTTTATTTAATTAGACGAAATTTAGCTAGCAAAATTTGTTTATATATTGTTATTGCGACCGCACTACTAAGTTCAAGATAAAAAATTCTATAAATCATAATAAATTCCAAGAAAGTTTAAAACACTATACGTACCTATCTCAGTTTCAATTTTCCACCTTATTTTGGTTAATTAGTTCAACATTGGTAAAAAAAACATAAAAAACATTACTGCTCTACTAAAGTTTTTTGGTATTTTTTTAAAACCAAACCTAGTCGTGCAATTAACTTGTATGAATTTTTACGTCTTTATTTCGGTACCTATTAGAGATAGAAGGAAAACTGTGAATTGAATTTTTTCTCAGAGAAGAGTGTGAGAGTTCATTTATAATATAGTTTTTCCTGAATTTAAAATATATATTAATTTGTGTCGATCCACAAATTGATAGATTGAATGAAGAATTATTAGTTCATATGAGATGGTTGTGAGTTGTTCCTCGATAATTTCTAATACTGAGATTTGTTTGCTTTAATTGTTATTTGAAATTGCATTTAAAAATGATTTCATAATGATATAAATACGCTAATTTGGTAAAGTGCATGTAAGTTTTAAAGGTGCAAGTTTTGCATGGTAGTTTATAAGTAATGTTAGTTAGATTTTCAAACATTTTCAGGTTATTTGTAATCCGGGAATGTTTGCCTTTCTTTAAAAAAATAGTACTATTAACACTTCCTAAATTTAAACTAAATAGAATACTCGAATCGGTCACGATTTGGATTTTGTTCTTGGAGTGTATTATTATACATAATTAGTATATATATAATTAAAATAACGCTCTTGTTATTTTTAATGATTATTCATATAAATATATAAACAAAAAACATTAAATTGCAGCGCATTCACGACTGCTGTTCTTACAAAAACTCCGCTAGTATGCGTCCACCAGTTTAAAAGGGTTTTAGCAAGCGTACGGAAGCGTCAACGGGAAAAGATCTTTCCGGGCGCTTCCTACCTATTGCAGGTTCGCAGCGCACGGCAAATGTATATTTTTTTTTCTATTAGGCAATTCACCCTAAAAAGAGTGCTATGTGAATGTATTATTTAACAATTCCTTGCCTCGCGCAGACAAGACATACAATCTGAGTTTCGTGATTATTATTATGGAAGGGGTAAAAATAGAAATACTTTTGGCTTTCATATTCCTCTTATACAAGCAAACGCTGTAGAACTACTGATATTATTAATGTCAACCAGACAAAATGGATATGACATTCAGTTTTGGAAGAAAGGTTATTTTTACCGGTTTCTACTTTGTGTTTGCATTATTGATTTTATTCAAAGACAAGTAACTTTTTTATTCAATATTTTATATATAAATATATGTATGTGTGTAGCGGTTACGTCACCGCTCTTAGGGTCATCAGATTATAACCAGACTGTATGAGTTAAAAAGCTGAATCAGACTTACGAAACTTCAATTAAAATATCGGTACCGCGATACGTAAAACTGCTGATAAGAGAATGTTTGCATACAGGGTAATGCAAATGCTCATACAATGAACCGAGTCAGTGATCCTGCGGGTTCGAAGTCCAGACGCTACTCCAACCCGTGGCAGACAAGAACAAAGGAATCAGCAGCTCAATCAACAAAGAATCGGCCACTATGGCCGGTTCCCCCCGCGTCACGCTTTGATCTTTCTTCACCACATCGCTACACATTTTACCCTAGCTTGCGCGGACTACAACTATGGACTCTTTGGGAACTGGCCCAGGCTATCATTCCTGGCCAGCGCTAACCTCAAGCGCCTAGACCCTGCGACCAGCTCATCGCCGTTTGCGCCTCGGCTCCGTAACCATCGTCGCCAGCCTGTACCTCCCGCTCATCTGCCGACCAGGTCCATCGCACCTTCGGCTACCTCGTTCAGGCTAAAGTACCCGGAAGACTCCTCGACTTCACCAGTGCTGAATAAGCCCACGAGTCCGATCTCTATCAACGCGGTGTCGACCCACTGACCCGCATCTCGACCATTCTACCGCAGTCATCGCCGTCTCTGCCTGGTGTCATGATCATCATCGATCCGGAGCCATCTCCCAACTGCGTAACGCAACTGATTTGTTATACTGACGCACAATAAACGCTGTGACAACAACAACATAATATTTTATTGTCTCACTACCAATTCCCATATATGTAAACAACCTACGTGCTTCGTAGGCGATTATCATTTTACCACGTAATCGCTTTCGCCATCTCGGCAGCAATTTTGAACAAATGTTTTTACAGAATATTTTATTGGTATGCAAAGTCCTTGTTTACGTCCTGTCCGCGAAACATGCTAAAATATTTGAAATTAACATTCAACATTTTCTTGCTTCTACAACTTACTGGCTGTCGGAGTATACTGCAAGCATTCCCTCTTTACATCCTGGTTGTCGAAATCTATAACCGTATACGGCATTTCACTTCCATCCTCTTCCTGGGTCCCTGGTTCCACTTTGATGAAAGCGCTCTCTGAGTCGGGAAGATCCATGGTCTTCTGTGATAACGTTCTGTTATATAACAGACATTGAACCCAGTTCAATAAACATATGTACTGAAACATTTGAAAAATTTATCAGTTGACTTCGTTTTGAGGGAACCTTTTTTGTATTTTTATAAAAGGTTCCCCAATAAAATTTTAACATCCAAATTCCTCTATTTTCAACACAACAAATGCACAATAACTACATTTACAAAGGCATAAGATATTTTAATAGTCTTCCCGAAGAAGTGAAAAAAATACCAGATTTTATTTTATTCAAAAAGAAGGTCAAATTTATCTTTAAAAAAAATTAATATCACCTATCAAATGTTATAACTTCAATTCATGTTACAACCAAAATTAACGTCACAATCCTCTTTTAAGTTTATATTTATTGTACTGTAATTATGTTAATTACTGATATAAACATGAAATAATTGTCAAATAACTCCTACGCCAAGCTCAAGAGCTAGCACTCTTCCTTGGAGTAGAAATTCAATAATTTATGTTTTACACTATTACCTATTATTACCTAATTTTATGTACAATGTAACAATGTTATAAGTTAAACAATAAAAAATAAAAAAAAATAAAAAAAAAATAATATTTAAAGTCTTGACGTTTTTTTTTACCTTGTTACTTTATTAGGATAACCCAGTTCAATATACTGTAGCAAGTAAATAATTAGTATTATTTGTGATTGGTTAAAAAGATTAATTAGAATTACACTCACAATTTATTATTACACATTTAATTACTTAGTAGTAAGATACTCAAAAAATTAAAATTTAATTAATAAGGGATATTGTATCGCCTTTTTATTCACGTTTAAACTGATTTTTAGTAACCTAGGTGCATACCTTTAGTAAAAATTTATCTGAAACAGCGTGAAAGAAAACCGTTCTCGCCTTCAAAAAGTGCCGCAGGTTCCACAGAAATAATCTAACTAATACCAAGTATATTATATATTATGCGTGTCCTTATGTTCTGTATATTTACAAATGAACTTTCTACTCCCTTGATTAATAAGTGACACGGGCTGAAAGTCTACAATGAAGAAACAAAAATGTTCTATCGTCCTTCGCGTTGAAAAAACATCTGTATAATGAAGAAAAGTAGACGAACCAACTTCAATTAAACATGTTTATAAAAATGTCGCAATAAAGAAATTAGGTTTAATGAAATAAGCACCCTTTATACGACATTACTCTATAAAAGAAGCGAAACAAAAACTTTTATGTGGCCGTAAGCAAGTGAAACGTCAGATTGAGAGTGGATATAACAATAGACAATATTCTTTATTTATGTGAGTTAATGACAGTACTTATTTACAATTGCATGAAAACAAAAATGTTAATTTTTTAATTCCAACGTTGGTCTTGTATGACAAAGAAAAACCTTTTAAAAATTATTTGACGGTGCCTCGTTTTGTATTCAAAAGTTGCGTTTTATACAATCTCAAGGCCTACTAGAGTTATAAGCCTTAGCGCTTGAGGTGTCAAGTGATCAAATCAGTGCCGTTTCATAAAAGAGCAACGACAGTTTGGAAATCGCGGCGATTGTTTTTGATACTCGCTGTCACTGCTGATTTGTATGTTGTTTTACCGCAAGCGCTTTCGTAAAGAGAGTGATTAGTATTTAAGAAATAGAATTGGTCCTAGTTCACTTTGAAGCACACTGTAGGAAATTGATAATATTTTTCTTATATGTATTTTGTCAGATTGGATAAGAGTTTGTTGAGTACGGTTTGTTAGATAGTTTTCAAACCAAGTTTAGGGTACCCCTGTTATTCCGATCTGTTGAAGTTTTTTAAGCATTAAGGAGTAGGATACTGTTTCAAACGCTTTTGTGAGATCGTAAAAAAACAGTTAGTGGTTTGCGACCAACGTCGAGATTATGAGAGAGCGGCTCACATTGCATTTGAAGTACTCCTGCCTTTGCGGAAGCCATATTGGTTATCCGATAGTATTTTGTTATCTTCAAGAAAATCACCGCTTTTTCTACGATTTTAGATACTGTGCTTTGATAAGATATCGGTCGGTAGTTATTAAATTAATTGTAATTTAAAATATTTTTTGCTAAGTTAGGTCCGATATTGGAGAAAAATTTATTGAAATGGTCCGATATTTTTTCAGGGTCAGAGTTGTCGTGTATTGTTTGTCCTTCGATATTTATCTTAACAATGGGTGTGTTGGTTTCATTATGGCAATATCTTTAATGATATTCCATTTTTTTGTCATTGGAAGCTTCACTGATTTGTTTTTGGTTGTATTCCATTTTAACGCTGTCAATTATTTTTTTACAGTTGTTTCTCTAGGGTTTGTGGAATAATAGAGATGCATAATCGTTGGGATACAGACGCTGTGAATCTTATCACGGTTTTTGATACAGTGGAGAATATCAGCAGTAACCTTTTTTTCAGTTTAGAGTTGGATCGTTTTTTTTAGTTTTGATGTAGGATGTGGCATCGGCCAAGTGGTCATGTAAAGTATTAATAAAAAAATCACAAGCAGAGGTGGCATCGGTACAAGAATATGTAATTTCCTAGTTTTCTTTAGAGACATTGTTTAGGAGAGCGTCGTAGGAGATCTTTTCTTGGGTGAGGGTATTTTGTGGTGATTTGTGGATTGTTTGGGTGAGGGAAATTATGATTACATAGCGATCTGTGACACATTTTAATGTTGATATTAACGCCATCGCTTTTAGTTTAGTTATGTAGTGTATTGTAGTGATTGTAATTTCTTATATTTTTAGGGATGACATTTTTCTTAATTCATTCGCTCAAAATAATTACATCAAAATCTGCTGCTAGGTCAGTGAGAAGAATTAAGAGTACATTAATTTTTTTTTTATTCTTCTTATGTTCATAGGGAATATCTTAAGGGTATAAAATTAGGAAGTAACAGGTGACGTACTATTTCGTTATCATTAATAGATGTCCATGGGATTAATAATATAATAATAATAATGATTTATCGTCTTCTTTTCTTAGTAACATATTTTTTTTTATTATTATTTAATTTTTTATTTTATTATTATTTTAATATACATCATATGGGTTACATTAATACATACATATTTTGCAAAATATAATATTAAGGTTCATAATTGGTCATGTATACCTTATCAGAAAAGAGGAGCTCTTGTGCCTGATAAGGGAGCCACGATTCTTACTTAGATTCATAATTCATAATGTGATATAATAATAATAATATATATTATAATAATAATATATATATTTTTATTTTTGTTTAATATAAGTTTTTTTGGAAAAAAAGTTTGATTTTATTTATTTGTTCTTGTTGGTTCGTAATACAGCGCAATTCGGAAGGGAGATTATTGTAGTTTTTTATGGCTTGGTAAATATAATGGTTTTGCATTTGAGTTGTTTTAAAGATTGGCGTAATAAATTGATTTCCATTTCTCATGAGTTTGTAAAATTCTTGATATTCTTTGTTATTTTTTTCTTTACACATTTTTATAATGGAAGTTTGCTTAAATATATCATCAATATTTGGTACTGGAAACAATTTAAAAAGCAATTTTGTTGGGAAAGTAGAGTTTTTTTTAATTATTACTTTTATAATAATTTTTTGCGAGACTTTTACTGAGTTTAGGTTGTTTTTATAAGATCCTCCCCAACCTATGATTCCGTAAATAAGCAGGGAGTGGACAAGAGCATAATATACATTTTTTAGTATTTTCACATTTAAAATATTTCTTAACCTAACAAATATATATATACATTTCCTTATTCTCTTTACTAACTCCCTAATATGGCTTTTCCATTTCAGATTTTCATCGATGATCACACCAAGATATTTAATTTCAGAAGAAGAGTTGATTACAGTACACATAGGATTAAGTAGTTTACAGTTGACATTGTCACAATTTTCATCATGGATTATGATATTTACTTTGTCTTTAGGTATTTTTTGTAGTGAAAATAATACATATGTTGTTTTTTTAGCATTAAGTGTGAGTAGGTTATTATCAAACCATGATTTTAAGATATTAATACATTCATTTGCAAGTTTGTTAACTAGTTCCCATGTTTGACCTTTTATTAATAAAACAGTATCATCAGCATAAGAGATTAATTCACCTTTGATTTTCTGTTGGAAAATGTCATTTACATACATTAAAAATAGTAATGGTCCGAGGACCGTGCCTTGAGGAATGCCAAATGTACTTGTTAGTGGTGTACTAAAAGTTTGGTTTAATTTTAAAATTTGAGGTCTCTCTGTTAAGTAGCTTTCTATCCATTTAAGGGCTAAGTGGTCAATGCCATTTTCTTTTAATTTTAATATAAGTTTTTCATGGGAAATACTGTCAAATGCTTTCTTTAAGTCAATAAAAATTCCTATACATTTATTTGATTTGTCCAGGGTACTCTGAATACTAGATGAAATTTTTGCAATGGCATCTTGGGTACTTTTTCCCTCTGTGAAATCGAATTGATTTTCATTTATAATTTTGTTTTTATTTAAGAATGCAGTTAGTCTTTTTTTAGCAATTTTTTCAAAAATTTTCGATATATTAGATAAGAGTGAAATGGGTCTATAATTAGAAATGTCCTCCGGGCTACCGGACTTAAATATTGGAGAGATTATGGTTTTCTTATACGTGCTCGGGAAAACTCCTGTCTTAAAGCTATTGTTTATAATATTAGAGATTGGTGTAGAAACATAATTTTTAATGATTTTTAGTGTTTTTACGGTGAGACCGTCAAATCCCGGAGCAGAACCACCTCGCATTTTTGATATAATTTGTACAATTTCAGACGGATTGGTTGGTACGAAGAGTTCAAGTTTAGTTTCTATATTCGGAATATTTTCAATATACATATTATTTATTTTTTTCACGGTAATTTTTTCTGCTAGACTCTTTCCTATATTTGCAAAGAAATCATTAAAAGCGTTTGCTCCTTTTTTAGGTTCTTCAATACAGTTAATTATGTTATTGTTTTGTATTACACTCTTAATAGTATTACTTTTGGTTTTTTGTTTATTTTCCATGATTTCATTGATTATATTCCAAACTTTCTTACTGTCATTTTCAGAATTATTAAGTTTGTTTTTATAATAAATTTCTTTCGTGTTTTTTATGAGCGTGGTTAATTTATTTTTGTATTCTCTAAAATGAACATTTAATTTAATGTCTAGTGGTTTTTTTTTTGTTTCTTTATAAAGCCATTCTTTGTGTCTTATGGACACAACAAGCCCATGTGTTATCCACGGTTTGATTTTACGAAATTTTGCGGTATTTCCTTTTGGAATAATTTTTTTTGAATCATTTATAAAGTTCGTTAATCTATTTTCAAATATTTTACAGCACTCGTTGACGTTTTCACTTCGGAGAATATCTAACCATAATTCAGATGACAATTTATTTTTCAAAGATTCGATATTAACAATAGATATTTCTTTCTTATTATTAGCAGTTTGTCCGCAATGTTGGTTTATCGCCTGAGGTATTATTGAATTGTAGTGTAGCAAAGTCATGTAATGGTCGGTAATTGAGGTTTTTATAATTCCCGAGTTTAAATTATTTATATCCTTGATATTTGTGAAAATGTGATCAATGCATGATGGACGTTGCCCATTGACGTTTCTGGTGTAAGAGTTAATACACGACACATAATTCAATTCCGCCATCATATTTAGGTAATTATCTTTATCGTTCGATGTATAATCGTGCGATATATTTAAATTAATGTCACCTAAAACTATTGTATTCGCGTTTCTGTAGTTTAATAACACATGTCTTAATTCTTCTATAAACAAACATACAGTAGACGAGTGCGTTCTGTATAGAGAGATAATATCAATTTTTTTGTTATAACACTTCATTTGTACATGTAAGCAGTTTGTTCCATTCACATTAATTTCTTCCTCGCACAATATGTCACAATTATTTTGTACGAACATAACGATTCCACTGTTTTTGTTAATTCGGTTTGTAGTAGATACACAGGTATATCCCGGTTTATAGTACGCCACTTCGCCACTTGAATGTGTTTCCGTTAACACAATGCAAGCGGGCTTCCTGAGATCATTATTTACTGTTGTCAAAAATTCATCCATGTTTCGTTCCAAACTTCTTATATTCATGTGTAGAATTAAAGGACTGAGATTGAGGTCGTTTTGGTGGGTACAATATTCTTGATAGCTGTTATATGTTTTTTCGTCAATATTATTTTTTTCGTCTAGTGCGTTATATAAAAAATCTGTCATTTTTCATCGAAGTCTATTCTGTCTCTTGTTTCTTTGAGCATTTTATATTTGTAGGGACATAAGTTGCTGAAAGCTGTGTGGTCTGTTTTATTTTTCTCGCCATATTTCTTATTTTGCGATGTGCAATTTCCGCAAACCGGTGTTTTTTCTCTTTCAGGGCATTTAGCAAAAGTATGATCACCCGTACAATGCGGGCACACCGATGGATTCATTCGATTTAGGCATCTGGAGGCTGTGTGCATGAATTTGCAGCAGTGGTAGCACTGGGTTAAAGCATCACAATCCACTTTGTTAACCCTTTGGTACTGGATATTTATCTTTTCTAATGATAGCAAATTTTTTCGTGTTGTACCGCTGGTTTCCACGATATAGTTCGAGAATTTGTTTTGTTCTTCATCTTCTTGATCCCGAGTACCACGTTGGTATTTTTAGAATGTTTGTATTTTATTTCAGTAATCAAATTTATTTTATTTTCTTCGTTTTTCGTTACAATGTCTTGAATCCCTTCGTTTTGTGTGAGTATCCCATTTACTATTTCCTCTTCCGTCAAGTTCGATTTGAGTCCTTTCAAAATTAATTTGGGTTTTTTCTTTTTTATTTCATTTATTTCTAAGTTATAATTGAGTTTTTTAATTTCCTCCGTAAGAGTGTTGGTATATTCTTTTTTTGGGCAGGATATGATTACTTGCTCTTTATTTGTTTTTCTTAATCCATTTATTCCAATTTTAAGTTGGTCTAGTTTGATGTCTTTCTGTATCTTATCACATATTTCTGCAGCTTTTGTTGTTTTTTTAGTTGATGCTATTATTATAGAGAACCTCTCTTCTTTTGAAATTTATTTTTTATTTGATGTTAGAACTTGCGCGTACGATGGTATTTTATTGTTTTTTTCTACGACTTTTTCAATTTTCTTCGTACTTAAGTTCTTCGTAATTTTCGATAATTTTTTTTTGTAGTTTGATTATTTCTTTTTGGTGTTTAATTTTTTCAGTTTTCCAAAGCTCTTCTAATATATAAACATTTTGTTCAAGGTTCGTTTTTGCTTTCGAATCTTTCACTGTTGTAATTTTTTTGTATTTCATTTTTTATATTATCAATGGCCGTGTCCATAATGTGTTAAAATCGCTGCGCTCGGCGCAAATCGCTCGGCGCTCGGCAGCGCTTGCAATTTTTGCGACAATACTTTACTTCGCTGCGCGCGACCGTTCACGTTGATTATAGAAATAATACTAATATGGAGATGATATCCTCACTTGGATCTCCCGTGCTGAAGATTTCATTTACATATTGTAATTTAATAATTAAAATAATTCAATTTTTGCGACAATACTTTACTTCGCTGCGCGCGACCGTTCACGTTGATTATAGAAATAATACTAATATGGAGATGATATCCTCACTTGGATCTCCCGTGCTGAAGATTTCATTTACATATTGTAATTTAATTATAAGAAATTAATATTACAACAAAAAAACATATGAATTTAATTATAAACCTATATCATGTAGTATACATATATATTTTTTAATAATTTTGAAATAAGTAAGATAATATTTTTTTGTATAGTTCAGTTTAGTAGATTCGGTTTTAGTCTGTGTTTGATATTAGTATATTTTTTATTTCAGATCTCCCTATATTAAGTATCCAGCTTTTTATTTGTGATTTAAATGTTATAATGTTGAGGTTTTTGAGTGAGAGTGGCATTTTATTGTAGAGTTTAATACTATGATATAAGAACCTTTTTTGCTCAAAAGTTGTATTAGTAGTTATTTGTTGGATAAATTTTTGACCATGAGATCTAGTGTTTCTATTGTACGTGTTTGTTGTTATTTCTTGGGTTTTGTACTTATGAATGTAAATGAGTATAGTTTTAGAATAAAGTTGTAAATTGACTTGATGTTAAGATTGGTGATGATTTCGTCAGTGCTAGTTCTTACAGGAACTTTCAGTATAATTTTCATTATGGCTTTTTGAGTTTTAATTAGTGGATGTAGTATATTTTTATTTGCAATGCCCCATCCGATAATACCGTATTCTTACAGTGATTGGCAGAGAGCCATGTAAATTTTGATAAAGTATTTTTTAATGAGCACATTCCTGATAGTTTTGACAAAATAACTTAGTTTTTTAATTTTATTATCTAAATAGCTAATGTGTTTAGTCCATTTTAAATTTCCATCAATTTTTAGACCCAGATAGGTTATATCAGTGTTTCCCAGCATTCTTTATGCCATGCCCCACCGTAGTCTTTTCAAAAGTCAGATGCCCCACCGGCATCTTTTTTTATGAAACAACAGGTAAATTTTAAAATCATAATCTAATATGTTTGTAAATATATGAACCCCTTATGAAATTGAATAAAACCTTTTCCAATACATTTATTACAACTGAAATTAAATTCAGTTATGCTTGCTACAAAGACATTTTATGTTCGGATCTAACTCAGTTAATTTCGGTCTTAGGTCCGCTCTATTAGTTTTTTCCAAACGATTTAGTTTTTTAATTAGTAAATCGCTTATGGCGCTAAAACCACATTCCACCAAATAAGTTGAGGGAAAGGTTGATAATAATTTTCTGGCATGCGAACTAAAGTTAGGATATTTTATGTTAGTTTCTTTGCAAATTCTTAGTGAAAGTTTCTTCTTTAAGCCCTAATTTCACATTCAAACTGAAACTAAGCAAAAAACCGCTATCATGTTATTACTTTTATTCTTCATGATCACGCAAGCCAAATTAAATGGCATACGTGGTCACTCATACGAGGACTCAGGATAAACTATTCTTATTTTCTTCTGTCATTATTCATTTTAACAGAAGTCACAGTTATTGCAACACGTTCTCACTCATTCTAAAGGGACTGGGACACGGTCAAGCGGCTTGATCGCAAGCACGTAGTTTTTTTGTCTATTGTTGTCTATTATTGTCTATGCTTAGCGGCTTGACAGCCCGCATCAAGCCTCTCCGTCAAGCATGGCCACGCCTTCCTGTGATTTCGTGGTGGTCTATGTATATGTACTTCTATGCCTTCCTGTCATTTCGTGACTCGCGGCAAAATGGAATCTGTCAAAGACAAAGCGTTCTTGGCTCTTACGTTAGCTTTATGTTTGAATAAAATAATAAAAAGAAACGAATTTGGTGTCAAGAATGGTACAAGTTAAGGTACCGCTTTACCCATGAGCATTTGCAAAGTGTATTACAGGCTACAACTATTTTTTGTATGAATATCTTGTGCGGTATTCATACAAAAAATATGTTTTCTCCATTGAAAATTCAGAAAATTATTTATTCTACAGTTTGATTATTAATGACCTTGAAAACCGCTGTCATAATTATTAAAAAATACTAAAATACTTCCAGAATTTTTAAATTAGATGGATTTCTACAAATTGAACACAAAAACAATAACTAAGTACATATTTTATAACAATTTTATTCAATTTATATCATTGTTTATGATACGTGATATTTATTTGTCTATTGTCGTTTGTCTATTCCCACAAAAATATAAATTCGCATCAAGCCCCGCCGCCAGCACGTAGTATTGCGCAATGCTTGCAAGCCAGCTTCGGTACACGGTCAAAATGCTTGTCACAAAGTGCCATAGACAATAAACTACGTGCTTGCGATCAAGCCGCTTGACCGTGTCCCAGTCCCTTAAGGAAACATTCTTCTTATGTTCTTACTGTGATTATTCATGGTCAAGCATAATAAGACACATTCACACTCATACTAAGGAAAACCCGTCTCTTTTCTCGTGTTCTTTCTGTAACTATCCATGTTCGCAGAAGTCAAGCTTAATGGCAAACATTCGCATTCATACTTAGGCAAAACCATTATCATGTTCTTACTGTAACTATTACTGTTCACAAAAGACAAACTTAGTGATTCACATTCACACTAAAGATAAACCGTTTTCATGTTCTTATTGCTATATTTCATGTTCACATAAGTCACGTTTAATTAGAAACAATAGCCCTCATACTAAAAAAAAACAATTCTTACCATAATTATTCATGTTTATGGAAGTCAAATTTGACGATCTGCACTATCACTCATATTTAGGATAAACCATTCTCATTTTATTAGTGTAACTATTCATGTTCACAAAAGTCATACTAAGCAAAATCCATTCTCATGTTCTTACTGTGATCATTCGTGTTCACTAATTTCCAGCTTAATGTTACAAATTCGCACTCATGCGTAGGAAAAATCATGTATCATGTTCTAATCGTAATTATATATTTTATTTTAGAAAAATTTACAGTTACTTGGTTCGTTTTATACATGTGCAATTTACTTAACTGAGAAACTATAGATTTCCTCGTTATACTTATACATTATGTAGGTATAAAACAACTAAGCAAGACAACAACTACCGCTACATCCTGCGTAGTTTCTGTGATTTTAGATACAAGTTTTGGCGTATATTTCAATTTTTTACATCTCAGTCATTTTTTGTATGATCGATGAGTATTCTCCTTTATATGTGGAATGCCTACGTGTTTCATCTCTGAAGCGTGGTGCCCCACCATTGAGGCGCCATGCCCCACCGGTGGGGCGTACGCCCCACCGTGGGAAACACTGGGTTATTTGGTCAACGTATTCTAATGAGGAACAGTTAAAATGCTCATTTAAGTGATGCGGGCTATGAATTTTCAAGTTAAGGTTTTCTTCAGAGTTTTTTGTATTTTTTATTTTGAAAGTGATGAATTTGGTTTTATTAGTATTTAGTGCAAGTGAATGGTAGTCTAGCCATTTTTTAATCCTGTTTAGTTTGCCTTCTGCTTTCTTCAATTGATTTAATTTTTCTTAAATTGAGATTGGTGTTGTGTTATCTGTTAAGTCTGCTGTCTTCCATTTGTTGGTTTTTTGTTATGCATTAATTATAGCCAAGGTGATAAGATTTCTTCTTCATGTCCCAGTACATGTTAACTGTAATGGTATGTGGTTTGCATCCTTAACCCATTTACGCCTGCCGTTCGTATTATAGGGGAGTCGTCGCTCTTTCTTAGTAAAATTTGTCCGTCCTTCGTCCATACATATTTGTATCCCAAAGCTTTTGTCGTCTTTGCCAACCACAGGAGCTGCTTATTTTGTGGGGTTAGTTTGTCATTGATGAAGGTTTTCTGAGTTGACTCCGAGTATCTTTATTTCCTTAGGGTGAGAATTCTTTAATTTTTTTTTTGTTTTAATATTCTTACCCTTTGCTTCTTTTGAATTGAATTGGATACAAATAATTTGCTTGGCCGGGTTGTTGTAGAAGCTTATGAAAGAATTATTATTTAGTAGGTCGCTGCAGTCTAGGTCTGACTTCAGTAGTTAAATGGATTTTCGTACGTTATCATTTTGCTTCACTTAGACTTCTTGTATTTCGGTAGAATTTTCAAGTGCGCTTTGTTGGATATGATTAACAGATAGTTTCATTTTGATGTTTCGCTTCGTTTTCTTTGGGTGGTCGTTTGTTTTTCTAATTTCTTTTTCAAAATCATCAATTTTGTTCGAGCAGAATTTTACGCTTTTTACTAGGTCTTGTATATCGTTTTTAATATCTAAAAATAGTTTATTTTAGCCTTTTTTTAAATTTTGCAGTTGGAGATCAATTCCATCAGTCATTTTTTGTAATAATTGTTCTTTGAAGCTTTCAAATTTATGAACCATATTACTTTTTGGGGCCATTTTAAAAAAATGGTTTGATTTTGAAATTCATAATTTATATCTGTTTAATTTTATATTTGTATTAAATTTTATTAAATTAACACTGTAGTTAAATCTATCGGCTTAATTCTGGTTTTTGAAACATATTGCTCGGTAGGTAACTGATTACGCCTTGTCCACTGGTCGATAGATGGTGTAGTAAGACAATAATAAATTAAATAATTATTTCAATTATATCGAATGATTTATGTATTTTAAGGTTTTTTGAGTATTATTTTATTTATATATTTATTTTTATTATTCAGAAGTCCGCAGTAGATGCCCTCTAAAATAATAACAAATGTTTTATTTTTGCGATTGAAAAAAATTTACTTTAAAAGCTTGACTGGGAAACCGATAAGCACTATTCTAGTCCAACAAAAGGCGAAACGCAAAGATCAAAACATTGCCCTATTCGCATTGCGACTCAATGCGCGCGCTTTTTTTATAAATGTTCACGAGTACCTACCAAATCAAAATTGGATTTGGGTTATTTTGATGTCAATAGGCCGTGTCTAGTCTTTTTTAGACAATGGTGTGAAAACATAATGTTTCAATTTGTTGAGTATTAGATAGAACCATTGTCGTGTGAAAATGTTTTGTTGTTTTATGAAATCGATCATTTTTATTTAAAAATATGTATTTAGATAATGAATGAACGCAATTGTCTTAGTGCAATAATATTGACTATGGTGGCACTTTTTAAGTCATAATGTTTCAAAACATCACGACATTAGCGATGGGCGGAATCCACGAATCATCGATGGTTTACTCGATCTTTTTTACCATTCGAAATATCTCGATTCATTGTCAGAATTAATTCGAACGCAACTCCGAGACAATCGTTTTGAAACGTCATCGAAAGTCGTCGCTCTGATTGGTCAGAAATAATCGATGCCAGCCAAGCGTTGTGATTGGTCAGAATTAATTCGAATGCAACTCCGAGACAATCGTTTTGAAACGTCATCGAAAGTCGTCGCTGTGATTGATCAGAAATAATCGATGCCAGCCAAGCGTTGTGATTGGTCAGAATTAATTCGAATGCACGTCCGAAATAATCGTTTTCAAATGTCATCGAAAGTGGAATCGAGACAATCGCTCTGAAATGTCAGAAATCATTCGAATGTTCAGTCCGAGACAATCGTTTTCAAACTGTCAGAATTCGTTCGAAAACGCAAATCGATTCTCACATTCCAGAGGTTATATTTCGAGATGTCAAAATATCTCAGATTGCTTGACAAAAGAAATATTTTATAAGTACATTGTTGGCTGCCTACTGAAGCATGTTGATGTTATAATCAACCTCGTGTGTGAATTGTAAATTATGAATTAATACTTTTAGGTGACAATTTACGTTTCCAGTAGGTATAGTTCATGTGTAAAAGATTTTCATGGTGATAGTTTTTCACAATTGATACCTACCTATGTTATTTTTAGGTTATGTATCATCTATTCGGGACATTCGGGTAGTGTATATTTAAAATAAAATAAACCAATAACTTAGCAAACACCATTTTTATATTTAATGCTGATCGGGTTTCACTACAACCGTAACTTCTTCGGGCAGTATACAATATTCAGTATATATTAAACTCATCAAGTGACATGTGTTCGTTCATATAAACATAATATATCTGCTACCTATGCTACAAACAAATATATTTAATTTATTTGAAATTAACATTAATGAAATTAACATCGGTGTAACTTGTATAATAATTTATTTTAATTGTTCGTATGTAGATATTCGAATCTTATTAATTATTTATAAAAATGTTAATTGCATATGCATACATATTTGAAATTCGTGGCTAACAGGAATAATACTAATGTTGCTAGCAGACAACAAGGGAATCATTGCCAGGAATGAAAATTAGTGATTGAAATTTCGCTAGTACCTGCTTACCAAAAATATTGCCATACTACTGAAAATAAATTACAACCGGAATATGCAAACAATTTTTTTTACGATAGGAATAGTCTTGATATTCGAGTTAAATCCTACCCTCCCCCCCCCCCCCGACGGAAAAATTTTTGCCCCTGTCCGTAGCTATTGCTCCCGCACTCCGAGCGATTCATTCGAATTGATCATTCGATTCTTTTGATGTTTCAGTTAAAAATAATCGATTATATAAATATTTTGATCATTCCCATCACTACACGACATACTGTTTAAAGGGACTGGGACACGGTCAAGCGGCTTGATCGCAAGCACGTAGTTTATTGTCTATGGCACTTTGTGACAAGCATTTTGACCGTGTACCGAAGCTGGCTTGCAAGCATTGCGCAATTCTACGTGCTTGCGGCGGGGCTTGATGCGAATTTATATTTTTGTGGGAATAGACAAACGACAATAGACAAATAAATATCACGTATCATAAACAATGATATAAATTGAATAAAATTATTATAAAATAGGTACTTAGTTATTGTTTTTGTGTTCAATTTGTAGAAATCCATCTAATTTAAAAATTTTGGAAGTATTTTTTAATAATTATGACAGCGGTTTTCGAGGTCATTAATAATCAAACTGTAGAATAAATAATTTTCTGAATTTTCAATGGAGAAAACATATTTTTTGTATGAATACCGCACAAGATATTCATACAAAAAATAGCTGTAGCCTGTAATACACTTTGCAAATGCTCATGGCTAAAGCGGTACCTTAACTTGTACCATTCTTGACACCAAATTCGTTTCTTTTTATTATTTTATTCAAACATAAAGCTAACGTAAGAGCCAAGAACGCTTTGTCTTTGACAGATTCCATTTTGCCGCGAGTCACGAAATGACAGGAAGGCATAGAAGTACATATACATAGACCACCACGAAATCACAGGAAGGCGTGGCCATGCTTGACGGAGAGGCTTGATGCGGGCTGTCAAGCCGCTAAGCATAGACAATAATAGACAACAATAGACAACAATAGACAAAAAAACTACGTGCTTGCGATCAAGCCGCTTGACCGTGTCCCAGTCCCTTTAAATTAAATGGCCTTGAATTTTCATCAATCATCGTCTATGGTAAACACGTAGGTACGTATAATCTGTGGTTAAGTGGAACACACAATTTTTTTCATTAAAAAATCCTGCGATATCGATCTAGTGAATAAAATATCTATGATCCCAGATCTCCCGAAGCGTTGACATAACCCATTGTCATATCGCGTATTGAATAAATCAGTTGTCGTGTACGGAAGACAAATAACATTGCCCCATTCAGTATTTGTAAGTACGTCGCAGAATAATATTGGTGGGTTACGATTTTTAAATTGCATTCATTACAGTACAAACATTATAAAAATATTTATTTCCGATTTTCTGTTAAAAGCGGAGTGACGGATCCAATAAAATGTATTACCGGATATTATCTTTGGAGATAGATATTGTATGAATTGAGTTATCTGCGATTTATGACGATTTTCACGACAGTTTGAAAATGTCGAGATACATCCACAATAATATACTTATTCCCAATAATTATAAGTTATGTATAAGAATTCAATGTTATTCCAAGCGACAACAAATATTCAAAGTTCATTCGAATAAGAGTTCCGTATCAACTCTGTGATGTTTCAGGAATATTTGTTTGAGCTTGAACAAATCACCAATCGCTACCACAAAGCAGTGCCATGGATCTACTTAATCTAGAAACTGTTTCCATCAAGACGGAACCAGGGCCCCAGGAGGAAGGCGGAGGTGAAATGCCGTATATGGATATAGATTTCGACCTCCAAGATGTGAAGAAAGAATGTTTGGAATATGCGGATAGTACTCGTACAGCCAGTTAGTTTTATTTATACTTTTTTGGTTTATTAGATAATCTCAGTGTTAACTAGACAGAAGGTAAAAATAAGAAATTACAAAGTAATAACAAGGTCATAGCAAAATAATACCAAAATACCAACTTTCCAATAACGGTGTATAACAATTTGTTATTTGAAACTATCCGCATAAGGGTAAATAGATGTTCCGTAATGTAAATTAATGTTCCGTAATGTAACCAAATGAGAATAACTCGTCTTTAGGGAGGGAATATTAAGTCTGTAAAACTGGTTGGATGTTGAATTCGGATGTTCGGAATTCATGTCCGTTTTTAAATGTCGTGGAAACACGACATTTGCATATTCATTACATCCTCTCTTGCCGTACATAAGTATATTTGGTTGTTGTCTGTTGTAGCGTCTGCCTAAAACTACCATGTTACCGAACTTTTTATTTATTTTAATTGCTTTCTATATGTTCTTGATTCCTCAAGTTTTCATCTCATGTTATACGGATATGATATAAGTTACACGTATTGATTTAAAAAAACATGAATAATGCGGATTGAAGAAAACATTATTCCATAGTCTAAAAATAACCAAACCCCATACTAAAAGTGCTCGGGAGATGGGTTTTTCGTTTAAGGATCGGTCCCTGAAGCAGACATCTTGGATCCAATCTTATCCAAATTTCCGCTTATACATGTTAAATCAATGGTATCTTTCGTAAATATTTTAGATTACAGTTATTTAATAAAAAATGTTATTTAAAAAAAAATTAATACATAAAAAAAACACATAACAATAAATTACGATATTAAGATATTTCGATACTGTTTGCGAAGAAATAATATTTTTTTAACTAAACTTCAACTCAATTGTGATATTATCTCTCGTGTTTGAATTGGGTAGGGTTTTGGTTTATATCACTGTTCAACGTACATATTGTCGTTTTATTTTTCAAGGTAGCATTAATATGGAGACAGTTACTATCAAGGCGGAACTTGGACCCCGAAAAGAAGACGAAGGGGGATTTCCTTGTACGGAAATTAACATTGATCAGTCGAATATACAAAAGGAATGCTAACCACGCTTCGAAATATTTAACCAGGCATCAGGTAAAACCGGTTTTCCGTGTATGATTTAACTATTAGTCGTATTATGTTTTTAGAATTTAATGTGCTTATCTTACTAACCGCGGGTAATTTAACTTGTAAGGCCTTACATGAAACACTTTGTATACACCACTTTTAATTAATAATAATCTAATAATTGTTTCAAAGCCAATGGTTCTTTGTCAAGATAATGAAAATTAACCCAAACTAAGACCTTTTTAAAAACCATCATTATCCGTATTATTTTTCTACAGATCTGATGACGCATCCTGTGAAAAAACCATTTTTTTGTACCCATTTTAACCACTTCTATCGTGGTATGTCAAATTCGGAACGTCACATATGCACTCATACTGGAGAAAATCCATTTTCATGTTCCAAGTGCAACTATTCATTTTCTCAAAAAAGTAGTCTGACGAACCACATCCCTACTCATACTCCAGAAAAACCTTTTTGGTGTTCCGAGTGCAACTATTCAAGTTCTCAAAAAGGACATTTGAAGAAACACACGCTGATTCACAGTAAAGAAAAACCTTTTTCATGTTCTTTCTGCACCAATTCATTTTCTGATTAAAGCACTTAGCACGAGACATATGCTGACTCACACTGGAGAAAAACCTTTTTCATGTTCCGAGTGCAACTATTCATGTTCTGAAAAAGGAAACCTGACTAAACATATGCGCACTCATAGTGGAAAAAAACCATTTTCATGTTCCGAGTGCAACTATTCATGTTCTGAAAAAGGAAACCTGACTAAACATATGCGCACTCATAGTGGAGAAAAACCTTTTTCATGTTCCGAGTGCAACTATTCATGTTCTCGAAAGAGCAGTATGACGAGACAAATGCTGACTAACACTGGAAAAGAACCTCTCGAACTTCTCGAAACGATATATTGAAATCCTATTTTTTCAAATGTTATTTGGAAAACGAGTCATAAGTAGGTACAAACTCTGTTCTGATAGCCGTCCTAATTATCTCCAAATACCAAACTTTGTACATCCAGAGATGATGAGCTTTTTTAATCTTCTCATGTATTTTGAATGTAAAACATCTTGTATTAGGTCTGTTTATTTTTGACCCCGTACTTTTTAATGTATTTTCCTGATTTTGTTCTTATGCATTTATATAGTCCATCATTGAGGATACTTTTTCAACTTTTTAACACCAACAGTACATAAATCAAATGAGTGATTATAATAATTCATAAAGTCTTATAAGACAATTGTTTTTTGTAACATATCTGTAAAGTGATTCTTCATATGTTGTGTCTGTATGTTGCTTCTGTGAAATGTTTTGTAAATGTTTTCTTCACACATTGTGTCTGCACATTGGGTTGGGTTGGTTATTTTTAATTTTTAATCTAATTTTTCTGTACAAAACTCTTTTTTTAATTTTTTTACTTTTCTATTTGAAAACTACCAATTGGCGATCCCTTAATGAGTTTAATAACTCATGGGAATACAACATCGTTTGTTTGTTGTATGTTAAAAAAAAAAAAAAAAAAAAAAAAAAAAAAACCTTTTTCATGTTCCGAGTGCAACTATTCATGTTCAGAAAAAGGAAACCTGACTAAACATATGCGCACTCATAGTGGAGAAAAACCTTTTTCATGTCCCGAGTGCAACTATTCATGTTCTCGAAAGAGCAGTATGATGAGTCATATGCTGACTCACACTGGAGAAAATCCTTATTCGTGTTCCGAGTGCAACTATTCAAGTTCTCAAAAAGGACATTGAAGAAACACACGCTAATTCACAGTAAAGAAAAACCTTTTTCATGTTCTTTCTGCACCAATTCATTTTCTCACAAGAGAAATTTGTCGAGACATATGCTGACTCACACTGGAGAAAAACCTTTTTCATGTTCCGAGTGCAACTATTCATGTTCTGAAAAAGGAAACCTGACTAAACATATGGGCACTCATAGTGGAGAAAAACCTTTTTCATGTTCCGAGTGCAACTATTCATGTTCAGAAAAAGGAAACCTAACTAAACATATGCGCACTCATAGTGGAGAAAAACCTTTTTCATGTCCCGAGTGCAACTATTCATGTTCTCGAAAGAGCAGTATGACGAGTCATATGCTGACTCACACTGGGGAAAATCCGTATTCGTGTTCTGAGTGCAACTATTCAAGTTCTCAAAAAGGACATTTGAAGAAACACACGCTGATTCACAGTAATGAAAAACCTTTTTCATGTTCTTTCTGTACCAATTCATTTTCTCAAAAGATCACTTTGACGCGACATATGCTGACTCACACTGGAGAAAAACCTTTTTCATGTTCCGAGTGCAACTATTCATGTTGGTTATATATCATTAGATTTTATATTTATATTGCTCATTGTTTGTGATAAGTGCGTTAAAATAAAGTAAACAGTTGCAATGCTTTTTGAGATGTATAAATATGTAGTAAGAAAGGAGCCTGAGAATTTGCAGTAGATTTCTTTCCAAGTTTTACATAATATCGAGATAATTATATAAGTATTGACAGTGAACCTTCGGTAAGAACAGATGCAATTTTTTTTTTGCTGTTGGTGGTTATGTGGTTACATGGCGAGAGTATGCAAAAACATGAGTATAAAATACTATTAACGAAATGATCTACATTTTCCTTAAAGAATAATTAGAATAATAAGAAGGCTAGAATTTGGACCAAGTAAGGTATTTGGTAAGTATTGTAAGGATATTTGAAAGTGAGATAAGCAACTATTACAATAATTATGCTGATACATAAGAAGACTATTAGAGAAAATAAGAGTATATTATTTTGAGTATGTGAATTGTTAATAATATGACTCATGCAAAAGCATGCATGGAAAGTAATATTTACAGAATAATCTACTTTTATCTTAAGGAATGTTAAAAAATCGTGAGTTATGTATAAAATAAGTTTTGCAATTATTATAATAATTTTGCTGGTACAAAAAAAAGCTACTAAAGAAGGTAAGAATGCATTATTTTTATATATATTATTTTGTATATTTTGGGTATATGAATTGTTAATAGCGTTATTACTTAAGTAAAAGCTGGCAAGGAAAATATTATTTACGGAATGACATATTTTTTATCTTAGACGGTGTAAGAAAGGTTTTTGGTGGTACGCCTGCTTTTTGAATGTGTAAGAGCGAGATGACAGATAGAGGTATAAAAGAAGACGGATGCATCTGCTCGCTCTCTTTTCCCAACCGACAGCTCAGAAGATAGAAGTAGTCAATCCGTACAAAATTGTTAATAAACATTATATTTGAACACGCGTTCTATTATTGAAATCCAATAGTACCACCAAGTCTGTAAATAACAGTGGCGCAGCCTACGGAAATCGTAAAAACATCGATTAAAAGAATCGACGCGCGAGATTTCGCACGAAAAAAAATACGCGATATTGTCGGAATAAGCTCGGATTGCAACATATTGTTCGGGTCGGTAAAAAAGGCCGGACCGAAATTATTGTTTACTTCACTGAAAGGAGTGAAGAAGAAGAAGCCACTGGAGCCAGCCAGCTTCTCGGAAGGGGGAAACACGGAAGGTCCAGGGCGTCAAGCGGCAGCATCTCCAAGGGTCAAAGGATCGGAGGGGTCCGGGCCACAAGAGTGGTCTGGGGCAGCCATCAGCAGCACCGAGGGTCAAGGATCGGTGTTACCAGGTCTTAGGAGCGGTCTGGGAAGAGCCATCCAGCCAACAAGGGTCAAGGAGCGGTTTCCTGAGAGGGTCCAAGGAGCAGATTGGAGAGCCGAGAAATCTCATTGGGAAGTTTTTTTCTGTTTTTCTTTTCTTGTCTTGTGGGTACCATCTGGGCAGAGGAAGCATGG
Organism: Hesperophylax magnus; assembly: GCA_026573805.1. Lineage (NCBI taxonomy): Eukaryota > Metazoa > Arthropoda > Insecta > Trichoptera > Limnephilidae > Hesperophylax > Hesperophylax magnus. The sequence goes on along the minus strand of JAIUSX010000179.1, from coordinate 3,202,622 downwards.
AGTCAGGATTGGGGTCCTTCAGTTTGCGTGATGGTAACTAGGAGAACTTCAAGGTCCGTCTCGAGCAGTACCTCCTTGTGAATGATGAAAAGTATGCATCGGATGTTAAAAAAAGAGCTATTTTCCTAAATGCTTTGCAAGATGATTGTTTTTCTCTACTGGTAAATTTGTGCATTCCAAAAAAAGTAACAGAGGTTGATTTAAAAGATTTGATATCTAACCTCAATGAATATTGTTGTACGACAAAATGTTTTTTTGAAGAAAGATCGCATTTCTATTGAGCTTAACAAAGGAATGACGAATCAGTTCGCGATTTTGCTGTTCGTTTAAAATCTCTTTCTAGCAATTGCAAATTCGGGAATAGTTTATCAGAGAAATTAAGGGATTTCTTTGTATTAGGTTGTAAACCCGGTAAGATTAGAGAAAAATTATTTCTCGATAGTGAGTCATATACTTTCAAAAAATGTGTGCAAGTAGCAGAGTGTATTGAACTGGTAGCTTCAACTCAATCTCAATCAGCTGTTAACAGAGTTTTAGCTAATGTAAAAGACATCGGAGGTCGTGTTTTACCTAATACGCATGTGAAAAACAGAGATGGATATAGTTTCAAGCGAAGCAGTAGCAATAATCGGACACGATCGCCGGTTCATCAAGTTACAAAGCGTAATTGTATGGTGTGTGGATATAATAATCACACGGCGGTAGAATGTAGTTTCAAAAATTATGTATGTAAAATTTGTGGTACTAAAGGTCATTTAGCAAAGCAATGTAAACATGTAACAGCACGTAAAAACGTGAATACTTTGTTATCGGATGGAATGGTTGGTGATGTACTAAGTATTGAGCCGTATTATATAGAAGTTTCACTCGATGGAATAAATAATAAATTCATGGTAGATTCTGGAGCATCTTGTAGCGTAATTCCCGAAGAGTGTTATTTCAATAAATTCAGCAGTATTGAGTTAATGCACGAAAATGTGAGCTTACGGAGTTTTGACAATTCGCTCATTGGTGTGGTGGGTACTTTCACACCGATACTAGAGTTTAACGGCTTAAGCCACCGACTCAAAATTATTGTTGCCAGTAGCTCGTCACCCTCTATTTTAGGACGTGATTTCATGAATCTCTTTAACGTGGGAATAACTGGGATCGTTAATTGTGTAAAACAAAATACATTAACGGAGCGATAAGTAAAAAAATTTCCAGAAGTTTTTACGGATAAATTAGGAAAGTTTTACAAGTACGAAGTGAATTTAACGTTAAAAGATTCTGCCACTCCGATATTTCGTAATCACAGAATAATGCCGTTCGCTTTGAAGGAAAAAGTTGAAAGCGAATTAAATAATTTACTTTCAAACGGTATTATAGAGCAAGTTCAATATAGTGATTTCGCGAGTCCAATCGTGCCGGTGATCAAGAAAAATGGTAGCATTAGATTATGTGGTATCTATATTATAAATATACAGTAAATAATCAGTTATTAATTGACAAGTATCCGTTTCCTAGAATTGAGGAATTATTGACCAAAGTGAATGGAGGCAAGGTTTTTGCTAAAATTGATCTAAAATCCGCATATAACCAGTTTGTTTTGAAAAAGGAGTGTAGACGTTTCACAACAATCAATACCCACGTGGGATTATTTCAGTATAAACGGTTAGTGTTTGGGTTGTCACCAGCGCCAGCAGTTTTTGCTAAAGCAATGGCAAATTGTTTATCAGGATTACGGAACATGACGTTCTACTTGGATGATATTATTGTGATAGGAAAAGATGAAGTTGACTTAGAAAAAAACGTGTGTCTCGTTTTAGAGAGGTTAAAAAGTTGTAATTTAACGGTGAATAGTGAAAAGTGTGAATTCAATTTAAAAGTTATTGAGTTTTTAGGTTATAAAATAAGTGAACAAGGGATTCAACCGTGTCAGCGGACTAAATAAGCCATTTTAAACGCATCAGCGCCTAGTGATTTAAATAAATTGAGAAGTTTGTTAGGTATGGTTAGTTATTATCGTAATTTTATTCCAAACATGGCAAACATATTGTCACCATTATACGATTTACTTTTTTATTTATTTTTATTTTATTTATTTAAACGCCCATAGGGCTTTTACCTATAATAATGTACATCTTTATTTTTTAGTTATACAGATTACATATAAAAAATTTAAAAAAAAAATCAGTGTTAACAAAATACAGGTTACATAAAAAAATATCAGAGTTGACAAAATATCTTACATAAAATATAAGAATTTTAAAAATATAGGTATGGATAGAGTAAGTGAGACGAAAAATATAAAATCTGCCAAAACCCACAAAATCAACCATAATGATAATAAGAAAATATAACAATAGTTTACAAATTAGGTAAAAATAGTTCGCACATACTCCGTTTAAAGTTGGCCAAGTTCAAATTATTGTCAAATACATTTATATTATTTAAGTATTTGTTACCAAGACTGTGTAAACGTTGTATTGGAGAGTGAAAACTATAGTTGGAATGAGATGTATGTATGTAAAATGTTGATATTTGCCTAGTTGTTCGTGTAGGTATGTGTAGATTTATTAAATGCAGGAGTTCACAACAATCGAATTTAGAGTTCAATAATTTTAATAAAAAGGTTAGGTCTTTTATTTTTCTTCTGTTTTCTAATGTCGGAATATTTAAATGATTCAATAATGACTGGTAATTTATGTGTTCTAAAGGGATGTTAAGTTTAAAATTGACGAAGCGTAGAAATTTTCTTTGAATTCTTTCAACATTATGAATATGTACATTGTAGAAGGGCGACCAAACTATGGAGTTATGTTCTATCAGGCTTCTAACAAGGGATATGTACAATAGTTTTATGATTTGTAAAGATTCAAAGTTTTTAATTGTTCTTAATATAAAACCTAATGTTTTCATACCCTTATTCACAGTTTGTTGAATGTGGGCCGTAAAGTCTAGTTTCTCATCCATTATTATGCCAAGATCTCGCATTTCCTTTACTCTTTCTAAATTTGTTTTATTTATTGAATAGCCAAAAAATTGTGATGTTTTTTTTCTGGAAAAGGTCAAAATTTTGCATTCACTTCAAAAAGATGTTAAGTTTCAATGGGGTACGGAACAAGAAAACAGTTTTGCGATACTAAAAAAAATATTAACTTCGGATAGGATTTTAACGCATTTCGACGAGAATATTCCTGTGAAACTTGTCACGGATGGGAGTATGAATGGAGTCGGAGCAACGTTAATCCACGTCTTTAAAAATGGCGTAGAAAGACCAATAGGGTTCGCAAGCAGAACTTTAAATAAAGCGGAAAAGAATTATTCGATTTTGGATATTGAAGCAACAGCTATAATTTTTGGGATTAAGAAGTTTTATCAATATTTGTACGGCAGAGAATTTATTTTAGCTGTAGATAACCAGCCTTTGGTCAGAATTTTCGGCCAGAATAGAGAAATTCCTAAGATTGCGGCGTCAAGATTACAGCGTTATGCAGTTATGTTAGGATCGTTCAATTTTACGATTGAATACGTAAAGTCGAAAAATAATTGTTCAGACTTTCTGAGCAGGTGGCCAATTGAAAAGGTTAGCTGTGAAGATAATATAGAGTCTGATTACATTAATTATTTTGAAAATAACGGGTTTAATTTGTCTTTAGACGTGATAAGAAGTGAGACCAAAAAGGACGAAATTTTTAGTCAGGTAAAACAATTTCTTATAGAGGGTTGGCCAGCATCTGTAAAAAAGTCACAAAATGGTAATTTTATTAGAGTTTTCTGGGAAAAAAGGTGAGAATTGTCATTGATAAATGGGTGTATTTTGTATCAACATAGAGTTGTTATTCCTGAGTCTTTAAGACAAGGAGTTTTAAAGATGTTACTCAGATCTCATTTAGGGGTTTTTAAAACTAAAGGCATTGCAAAAAGCTTTGTCTGGTGGCCAAAAATTAATCAAGATTTGGAGAAAATAACAGAAAATTGTAGAGATTGTTTAGAAATTAAACCAGAATCACAAAAGAGTTCATTAGCAGTATGGCCTTATGAACCTGAAGTATGGTTCAGGGTGCATATTGATCATGGTAGCTTACATAATAAAAACTTTTTAGTTGTGGTAGACTCTTCTTCGAAGTGAATCGAGTGTCTGGAAGTAAACAGTCTGTCTTCAAAAGAAAATATTGAAGTACTTCATAGGTTATTTTCACAATTTGGTTTTCCAGCAACTTTAGTTAGTGATAATGGTACGTGTTTTTGTTCTGAGGATTTTGAAAATTTTTGTAAGAAAAATGGGATAGAACATATCACTAGTCCAGTTAACCACCCGAGTAGCAATGGGCAAGCTGAGAATGTGGTTAAAACCTGTAAAAAATTTCTTAAAAAAATTCGTAAAAATAATAGATTTCCTTCAGATTATAAAGAAAAGTTAGGTAAATTTTTAACAGACTATAGAAATACCGTTCATGCAACAACAGGATGTGAACCATCTGTATTATTAATGGGAAGGAAAATTAGAACAGTATTTGACTCTCTGATTCCTAGGAAGGTTGATGAAAGAACGAATAGTTCAGGTTCTACTCGACAACACGAAGTAATACAAAAGGTTATTCAGAGTCAAGTCAATCAGAAAAGACAATATAAGGGTAGAAATAAGTCAGATTTGAATGTAGGTCAGAAAGTGATGACTAGAGATTTCAGAGCTCAGGGTAATAGGTTATGGGTCCCTGGGGTTATTGTTGAAAAAAAAAGGTAGCAAAATATATTTCATAAAAATTAACAAGTCTAATATGGTGTGGAAAAGACATTTAGACCAGATTAAAAAATTACATGTTTCATGGCAGGAGGGAGATAAGCCGGAATTCGGTACGTCTGACACAATGGAACTGTCGACGGATGAAGTAAATCTCTCAGGTATGTTACGTAATAGAAGTGTCTCTAATACTGTTTCTCCATGTTTCAGATCTAACCCGTGGCAGGGAAGACTTCGTCCAAGATGAGGGTACTTCGCAGTCCAGGAGGAGGAGTGGACGGACGACGAGACAAGAGAAGGGAAGCAGAAAGAACGCGGCATATGATAGTTAATTTAAAAAAAAATGTTGTGTTAATTTTTTAGAGAATGAAATAAAATTGTAATATGAAATATGTAGTAATAGGGTATAATATAAGTAGCTAGGGGCATTCAATTTTAGTAGGGGAGGATGTAAGAAAGGTTTTAGGTGGTACGCCTGCTTTTTGAATGTGTAAGAGCGAGATGACAGATAGAGATATAAAAGATGACGGATGCATCTGCTCGCTCTCTTTTCCCAACCGACAGCTCAGAAGATAGAAGTAGTCAATCCGTACTAAATTGTTAATAAACATTATATTTGAACACGCGTTCTATTATTGAAATCCAATAGTACCACCAAGTCTGTAAATAACAGACGGCATTAAAAAACTTGAGTTTTTGCCAAAGGAGGAAACATATAATAGGAATAGTAAATAGTGAAGATTAGCAATTATTATAACAATTGTGCTGATGGAAGAAAACACTACTAAAGGGAGTTGAAATCCATTATTTTGGGTATTTACATTATTTTTTGTGGTGAGATTCATATAAAAACTTGCGATGCAAATAATATTAACTGAATGATTATCGTTTTGCAGCACAGTAAAGGTTAATGTTGGGATACCATTTATCATCAGTCATAGTAGTTGACATTTTTCTCGATCAAGATCAAGGACATTTTTTATCGTAATAATTTTGGAGGTATCAGTTTGTCTTAGTAGAATACGCCCAAAAGTCGTCCAAGAGTGTTTAAAGTTATTTTCTCTAGCAAATTTTTTAGTTTGAGAGAGTAGAAATTTTCTTTTTTGTGTTAGGTGTTCAGACACATAAATCCGGTTGGCTTCTTGCGATAGTCCCAAGTCCGCTGTATTTAGTTTATTTGTGCCGGTGGTAGCGGATTTTTTATATGCTTTGATTTTGTTTAAGAAGTCATCACGAGATGTAATATTAGTTGCGCGTGAGGTTTTAAAATTGAATAGCCTTAAATGTGTACCCTTCACCCCCCTTTGCCCCTTGTCCCCTTTCCGTGATCCGGGCCAAAGACAAGGAGTATTGTTATCAGTGTTATCGTTGCATCTTACCCGCGAACATTCGTGTCATCTTGAAAACCCGCATATGTTTGAACTCGGCTGTGACTGTTTTGGAGCACATATCGTCCAGTGAAACGTTTTACCCGCAGCAGTGGATGTCACTGTCTTTTTTGTTTTGTTTTAAGTGAGCGAATGTTAATTGTATGCAAACTGATAAGAGAAAAGAACCAGCGGCTTAAGGAGAACGAGACCAGGGTAAGTCTTTGGCCTTTCCTACTCATTTTCCTCTTGCAAAACACTAAGGCAATTCAATTCGTTTTTTGTTTGTCTTAGTCTATATCGCACCACCGCATCCACACCGCAACCCCCCGCACAATTGCGAACGAAGGATTTGCGCACAACCATCAAATTGGTCCAATTTCGAACCGGATTATATTGTATTACTTTCGTTCGCAATTGCAATCTACAATCATTATTTGTACCAAAATCATGGCATTTGCATTATAAATGGGTTAAAATTTAGTCCGTCAAATAGCTATATTAAAAACGAATTACATTTTATTCCTCGTTGCAAATTATAGGTTGACAATAATTTAATCGTGTATGTATGTACCTGGTTTAACGCAAGAAATCGTATTGTCTAAGTAGGTACTTGTATGCAATACTCAATTTAATAATACGAGTACATACTTCGCTAGCGTTAAGGACGTAGGTATGTATTAACGACCGCTAATAATAGATGGTAAACAAGAATAATAATTCAGTTGTTATTGAGTTTAATTTGGAAACACTTATCAGAAGAATTGTTTACTTTAATCAATTACGCTAGCGTTAATTAAATTATAGCGTTATTTAAATAAGAATTAATTATTTGGGTTAATTATTTATTGCTTTATACATAATGGCTACTAAAGAAAAAAAGTTGAAATTACTGACGGCTCAAAGAGATGCGTTAGATGCACGTCTTACCAAGTTATTTGAACTATCAAATAAAATTTCCGACTTGAGTATTCTGGAGGAGTTTCTTTCGTTAGTTGAAACTCTAGACTTGACTAGAAGTAACTATGAGGACATATCTCAACAAATAAATATATTAAATTTGGAAATCGATTCAAACTTTGAACCTGATTTTGAAAGATGGTTCAAGTTCGACGATATGTACGGACATATCAAAAGAAAAATATCATTAAATCGGGAAAACACTTCACGGGTGGTTACAGAACCGAAAAAATGTAGTGTAAAACTCCCACCGATTGAATTGGCATATTTCGATGGGGAAATAAAAAATTGGCTCATATTTTATTCAAGTTTTATTAACACCGTACACAATAACGATACACTTTCGAATTCAGAAAAGTTATATTATTTGTTGGGAAAAATTAGTAACCGTGTTAAATCAACGTTCGCCGGGATCATTTTATCGCCGGAAAATTACGAAATTATTTTTAATTCGTTGATCGATAAATATAACGACAAAAGAGTAATATCTTCTGCATTCATCGATCAAATTTTGGATTTTAAATCCTTTGCTGTTGCAAATATTAATAATCTGGAATCCTTCATTTATCATTTTGCGTCAGCTGTGGCAGCCGTTAAAAATGTAAGTTTAGATAATTTGTGTGACTTTATTTTCTTACACATTGCATTGAAAAAACTGGATATGGACTCGGTGAAAGGATTCGAAACATACAATCGGGAAAATGAATTCCCCTCGTTTGAAGACTTGGTGAAATTTGTGCGGGAACAAGTTAAGATCTTGCAAAGAACCGGTTCTTCAAGGAAATCGGTGGAAAATAAAAGCGAAACGTTAAAACGGTCACAAAGATCGACGCAAGCCTATATGAGCGCTGGTAGTGAGGAAAATCGTCAGCCTATTAAATGTTTACTTTGCAAAAATCAATCGCACGGAAATTTGTTTAAATGTTCAGAATTTAAAAAATTGAATGAAAGGGAACGGTTCAATTTTATCAAAAGCAAGGGATTCTGTTTTAGATGCCTTAGTGATAGACATAAGGCTAGGACTTGCAATTCAAATCAAAATTGTCATAAGTGTAATGACAAGTTTCATCATACAATGTTACATTTTGAAGAACAGGGTGCATCACACAAGGGGCAGTCAGACTCTCAAAATGCCCAAAGAATTGAAAACCAGAAAGCTGATCAATCGAATGATCCAAAACCGGGCTGCTCCGATTCTGATGTAGCTTTGTGTACTTTTTCAACTGTTCGATCTCATAATCTAAAGACTCATTGTACTGTATTGCTGGCTACCGCACGAGTGGGAATAATAGACGCACAGGGAAATGAACATCTCGTTAGGTGTTTATTGGACAGCGCATCTCAGAGCAATTTTATTACTCGGGATTGTTGTAGAAAATTAGGATTTTTTGAATATCAACGCCCGTCTTGTTCCACCGTTAAGGGTATTGGAGGATCGTCTAAGCCCATTACAGGTTCCATACAGACCGAAATTTACTCTCGTTTCAATCGAGCAATAAATTATAACATTACTTCATTGATTGTGAATAAAGTTACAGAGCGCTTACCTACCGCCAAAGTTGATGTACCTTCATTGTCATATTTGAATGACTTACCGTTGGCGGATGAGTCATATGGAGAACCAGGAGAAATTGATATGTTGCTAGGAGCCCAGCTCTTCCCGCATCTCCTGTTGTCAAAAAGGGTTCAAGACCCTTTTCAGAGGCATAATCTGCATGCTTTAGAAACAGTTCTAGGATACGTTATTTTGGGATCAGCACCAACTCGGGTTGAGGATAATGTAAGCGTATCTTGTTGTGTCATGCTAGAAGAACCAGATGATATTTGTCTCAAAATATTTTGGGAATTAGAAGAGGTAAACGTACCGTCTATTAAAGGTCCTGAAGATCGTGAATGTGAGGAAATATATCAAAGAACAACCACAAGAGATCCTGAAAATGGAAGATATATAGTAACTTTGCCATTTAAAGGGGATGTTTCAACCCTTGGGGATTCATTTGCAATGGCAAAGAAACGTTTTTTTATGTCTTGAACGTAAATTGGAAGCCTCTCCAAAATTAAGAGAAGCTTATAATAATATTATCAATGAATATTTAGAGAAGGATTATTTGACTCTCAGCACTTCAAATGAAGGAAATGAGATGCCTTCATACATAATTCCGCACCATGGAGTTGTACGAGAGGATAAAATCACGACCAGTTTGAGAATAGTCCTGGACGCTAGCGCAAAAACAAGCACATCCGTGTCATTGAATAATATTTTATATAGTGGGGAAAATTTACAGGGAAATTTATTTAATATAATTATGAATTTTCGTGTATTCCCAATAGCTCTCTCAGCTGATATACGCAAAATGTTTTTGTGTATAGGAGTGAAAGATAGTGATCGGAGATATTAACGAATCTTGTATCGCTTCTCGCCCAGCGAAGATATTAAAACTTATGAGTTTAACCGCGTTTGTTTTGGTCTTACATCCAGCCCATTTCAAGCTTTACGCACTATCAGGCAATTGGCCTCCGATGAAGGAGAAGCTTTTCCTGAGGCAAAGAAAATTATTGAAGAATTTTTATATATGGATGATTTTGTATATAGTATGGAAACTGAAGAGGGTGCAAAGGAAACGTCCTCTCAGTTAATCGCATAATTGAAGACTGGCCAATTTGACCTTGTCAAGTGGACCAGCAATTCGCAAGATGTTCTGTAATCTATTCCAGATTCGCATCGCTTATCAGCGATAAAGGATAAAGGAATTTGATGAAGTAAGCATGCATAAAATATTGGGCTTATACTGGTCACCAAATTCCGATTTATTCTTGTTCGTCACTTCTACACCTAAAACAGGTTGTACAAAACGAAATATATTGTCTTGTGTCGCAAAAATATGGGATATTATGGGCTTCATCGCGCCTGTCGTTTTATATGCCAAGTTTTTAATTAAACAATTGTGGCTATACAAATGCGATTGGGATGATGAGCCTCCCGACGATATTATAAGGATATAGACGCAATTCTGTGAGGAACTTTCCTCACTGAATAGAATACAAATTCCGCGTCATACTGGCATCACGTCCAGTAGCATCGTAACCATTGTTGGTTTCGCAGATGCCAGCGAAAAGGCATATGGAGGTAAAGTGTATTTCCATGTCCAAAATCATGAAGCAATTTCAGTACATGTTACTTGTGCAAAATCGAAGGTTTCTCCTGTGAAAATTGTTTCTCTCGCACGATTACAACTTTGCGCTGCATTAATACTTGCAAAATTAATGCATAACGTAGTAGAAACCTTAGAAAAACGCTTGAAAATTGAAAATATATACGCATTTACTGATTCCACTGTAGCACTTTGTTGGATTCAGTCTTCTCCGCACCTTTGGGGGACATTCGTGGCTAATAGAGTTGCTAAAATTCAATCTGAATTATCAGCTACCTGTTTTAATCATATCGCAGGCACAGATAATCCCGCTGATTGTCTGTCACGAGGGCTTACCCCCAATCAGATTTTAGATCACCCGCTATGGTTTCATGGCCCACCGTGGATGAAATTTAGGCCTGAACGGTGGCCCATTACCACATTTGATGTCAACATGGTGACAGAACCACCCAAACAGAAGTCTATTTCGTTAGTAATGACTTCTGGTTTAGAAGAATATGATATTCTAACCCTGTCAAAGCGCTTTTCCTCGTGGAATAAATTATTACGATGTTTGGTTTACGTATTTCGTTTTCTCAAGGTGTTGCCATATCGAAAATATATAAGTGGGTCAGATTTAGAGTTCGTTGAGCTTAAAATATTGCGCGAAATACAACGAGCGTACTTTCCCGGGGAATTGATAAATCTACAACAAGGAAAAACGTGTAAACCCGTATTTCAACGTTTGAGACCGTTCTTGAATGACGGACTCATAAGGTTGGGAGGTCGTTTAGTTAATTCGGATTTAAATTATGATCAAAAGCACCCCATAGTTCTCCCGCGAAAGTATCACGTTTTAAATTTGTTGGTTGATCATTATCATAAAATTCATTGTCACTCGGGTCCCGCATTATTAATGTCTATTTTGAGGCAAAAATATTGGATACTGTCAGCCCGTAGTTTAATTCGAAATCGAGTACATAAATGCAATTCGTGTTTTCGGCTACGCCCTAAAACAATTACACCTTTAATGGCGGATCATAGAGATTGTCGTGTCATTCAGTCTATAAAACCATTTACGTATGTGGGTATAGACTTTGCTGGGCCTTTAAGGGTAACCGTATCACGTGGACGTTCGTTCTCAAAAGGCGTATATTGGCTTATTTGTGTGTTTGACAACAAGAGCTATACACCTTGAATTGGCGTCAAGTTTGAGCACCGAATGTTTTCTGAACGCATTCAAACGATTTCTTTCTAGGCGTGGTCCTGTGTCAAATTTTTACTCAGACAACGGAACTCACTTTGTAAGAGCCAAGAGAAAATTGAATGAATTGCACGCATTTCCGTCATCTTCACATTTTGGTGAAGAATTCGCAAGTATTGGCCAATAATAGTAGTTTACTAGCATTAGGTTTATTCAATATAGGTTAGGAAATTTAGGATAACTGTAGGTTATGTTAATTTGTTTATATGATAAATGCCATGACAATGCGGTTTAAAAAGAGGTGATTTCGCACCCTTTCAAGGCGGGGGGGATAGTTGCGCGTGAGGTTTTAAAATTGAATAGCCTTAAATGTGTACCCTTCACCCCCCTTTGCCCCTTGTCCCCTTTCCGTGATCCGGGCCAAAGACAAGGAGTATTGTTATCAGTGTTATCGTTGCATCTTACCCGCGAACATTCGTGTCATCTTGAAAACCCGCATATGTTTGAACTCGGCTGTGACTGTTTTGGAGCACATATCGTCCAGTGAAACGTTTTACCCGCAGCAGTGGATGTCACTGTCTTTTTTGTTTTGTTTTAAGTGAGCGAATGTTAATTGTATGCAAACTGATAAGAGAAAAGAACCAGCGGCTTAAGGAGAACGAGACCAGGGTAAGTCTTTGGCCTTTCCTACTCATTTTCCTCTTGCAAAACACTAAGGCAATTCAATTCGTTTTTTGTTTGTCTTAGTCTATATCGCACCACCGCATCCGCATCCGCAACCCCCCGCACAATTGCGAACGAATGATTTGCGCACAACCAAATATTGTTGAACGTCACTATTATGGATCTGGGATTCTTCTCGGACACTTTCGGTCCTAGCCTGTATATTTTTGTAATTTCAGATTGCAAGGGTGTAGTGGTGTCTCCGTAATTAATAATCTTCGATATTTTTTTTAGGGTTTCAATATTATTTTCGGTGTTAGATTCTGGAATACCTCTTATATCGATATTGCATATTTGGGCTAGGTACTACAGCCTGTCAATTTTGTCTTCTTGTTGGTAGATAGTGTTTTGGAGGGCAGAATTTTGCATATTTACTTCGTTCATATCTGTATTGACTTGTTTCTGTGATCTTTCGATCTCGATTATACGCTTTTTCAATTCATCGTGTTGTTCCGATATAAATTGAATTGAATTTATGATTTCTTTGTTTTGCGATATGATTGATTCATATTTTTGGGTATACCTATGAATCAAATTTTTGTTCCACAAATTCCATTATAGCTGTTTTAAAATTGGACAGTTCTTCAATAAATAGTTCAGAGGTGAGAAGAACTTGGTTTGCGCCATCTATATTTGAGTTTTGGAGTTTGTCAGTGCCGCTTGACTGACTGTTTGCAGATTTTGATGGTTGTATTGTCTGCTTGGCATGTTTGACGATAGATGGCTCTGGATCATTTGATATCTCACATAACAAGGTTTTAGTTTTATTATTTTTTAAACCTTTAAGGCACTTTTTGCATTTCCACTGTATATTTCTAGCTGCACGGCGTGAGGTTTCCACATACTCAGCGCAAGTAAGATGGTAGGTGTTTTCACAAATAGCACAAGATATGAAATCAGCTGGAGTGTCAATATTTTTATCACAAGCGATGCACTGTGTATTCATGGTGAATTTAATATAAAAAAGTGATTTCACGATTGATAATATTGATTATATGATGTTAGTAGTGATAGTTTCACGTAAGTTTCTAGAAATATGGCACTTTTGTGTTTTATAGAGGCTGGCTCGTTTCAGAATAGTTTGACAGTTTGTGTCAGTTTTTTGTGAACACCAAAACACTGAAAAATAACGCCACTTCACGAGATAAAAAGCACTGGTTATATGCGCGGTCTTTGATTAAGGATAGTTGAGTACTTTAAGCTTAGTTCACTATTGATTTTTTTATTAATTTAACGCAGACATAAAAATACGTCAACACTAGACTCTGTAGGTATAATTGATTGAATGACTGCAGTACGACTAAGAAAAGGTTTTTTCGTCACTGTGAGTTAGACTGTGTATGGTCAAACGTTCTTTTCGAGAACATGAATAATTGTAGTGGGAAAACAAAAATGTTTTTCTCCACTATGGGTAAGCATGTTCCTTAGCAATTCTACCTTTCGAGAACGAGAACAATTCCAGTGGAAACATGAAAAAGGTTTTTCTCAACTGTGGGTCTGCATATTCCTCTCAAGGCTGTCATTTAGATACTCCCTTAAACCTAGATTGCATTCAGTTGGCAATCTTTTCTCAGAGAATATAGTTAAAAGAAGGTTATAATTACACAGCTCAGTCACAATAATCAATACGCATGATGCGTTTCTGCGTGAGTATATCATATTTTACTAAATCAAAACTATGTTTTTAAATTTTTTTTATTAAATAATTACACAATTTACAGTATAATAGTATTACCGAGTATAATCTATAATGTTAACTTAAATAATTCATACAATTAATTTTCACGGCTTTTGATTTTTTTAATGTTCCTCTTCTATAGAAGCTGGCACTTGTGTCTAGAGAATTTACTCCAGATACCGTATTGGGTTATCTATCATATGTATTATTTTATTAAAAATTATTATTTCTTATCCAAAAGTATCATTAAATCGCTGACAGCCCTGAATTACTAAAGCCAAATTGCGATACCTGCCCAGCTATACCAACGAGAATTAATTTTGAAGGTTATAATGAACTCACTACTAATTACTCTATTATAATATTTTGCTTACAAGTCACTTTTTTATGCATATTAATATTCTATTTAAATAAAATAAACATGTTATTATAATACCCTATACCTAAATAGAATTAATTTTATATTAATTACTATCTATTATCAAAAACACCTCATATCTCGATTTATGTCAGGTCATATACAAACCTAGTACTCATTCAACTATTATTACACTAGTAGACATGTCTTTAAATTGTGTATTCTCTCACAGCACTTCTATTAACAATTATCACTTGCAATAGTAATTTTGTATCCACATTACATGTTCTATAATTTATGACTCATATTCTCCCGTGTACCACTGTATGGTTATAATCCGATGAATCTTTTTATTGAAAAAATTTTATGGCGTTAAAATAAATAATTCTCCTTTTTGTGAACATAAATAATTGAAGTAGGAACTTCAATAAGGTTATCCGCCTGTATGAGCAGGCGTGTGTTTCTTCAAATATTTATTTCGTCAACACGAAAAGGGTTTTTCCGTGTGTCAGCTTGTGACTCGTCAAATTTCCCTTACGAGAACATGAATAACTGCAGTCGGAACACGAAAAAGGTTTTTCTTCACTGTGCCTCACCATGTGTCTCGTCAAACTTACATTAAAAGAACATGAAAAACTGCACTCGGAACAGGAAAAAGGTTTTTCTCCACTGTGAGTCACCATGTGTGTCTTCAAACCTGCCTTTCGAGAACATGAATAACTGCACTCGGGACATGAAAAAGGTTTTTCTCCACTGTGAGTCACCATGTGACTCTTCAAATTTCCCTCTAGATAACATAAATAACTGCAGTTGGAACATGAAAATGGTTTTTCTCCATTGTGAGTCACCATGTGACTCTTCAAATTTTTCTTTAGAGAACATGAATAACTGCAGTCGGAACATGAAAAAGGTTTTTCTCCACTGTGAGTCACCATGTGACTCTTCAAACTTTCCTTTCTAGAACATGAATAACTGCAGTGGGAACATGAAAAAGGTTTCTCTCCGCTGTGAGTCATCATGTGTATCGACAATCTTACCTTTCGAGTACATGAATAACTGCAGTCGGAACATGAAAAAGGTTTTTCTCCGCTGTGAGTCATCATGTGTATCGACAATCTTACCTTTCGAGTACATGAATAACTGCAGTCGGAACATGAAAAAGGTTTTTCTCCACTGTGAGTCATCATGTGGATCGTCAAACTTACCTTTCGAGAACAAGAATAACTGCAGTCAGAACATGAAAAATATTTTTCTCCACTGTGAGTCACCATGTGATTTTTCAAATATCCCTTTCGAGAACTTGAATAATTGCAATGAAAACATGAAAAGGGTTTATGTCCACTGTGAGTCACCATGTGTCTTTTCAAAGCTCCCTTTAGAGAACTTGAATAATTGCAATGAGAACATGAAAAAGGTTTTTCTTCACTGTGAGTCAGCATGTGTGTCGTCAAATCTCTCTTCCGAGAACATGAATAACTGCAGTCAGAACATGAAAAAGATTTTTCTCCAGTATGGATACGCAAGTGATGTTCTAACTTTGACTTGTAAAAGCAGGAGTAGTTACAATAGGTACAAGATAATCGTTTTTCCACATGATGCGTCTTGAGATCTGTTGATAAGTCAGAAAAAAGTACGAATCAAACTAAACAAGTGCAACAGATTAATAGAACTATTAAAAGAATATGAAATAAAAGAGTATAAATTTTTTATTTCTAACGGACATCATTAATTTTACCTGTTGTCTGGGAACTTCTTTGAAAGCGATCTAAGCATTCCTTTTTGACATCCGGAAGGTCAATGTCAATTTCCGTATAAGTAATTATCCCTCCGTCTTCTTCTAGGGATCCTGGTTCTGCGTTGATGGGTACAGTCTCTACATTAATGTTACCTGGAGAAAAGAAAACCTGCATATTGTTTTTATAGTATGATATGCTTAGACGAACGTGAGGTTCGAGTATCTGAATACTTGCAGGAAGGTTTACCACATTAAAGTTATTATTATATCCTGATGAAGCTTGGTCTAAGCGAAACCGGTCGATGTGTAAAATAATAAATATTCGTGGTTAAATACAAAGTGTTTGTTTTATTTTAAAAAACAAAAATAATGTTTTTGCGGAGGTATAAAAAATTCTAAGAGACCAGGCGTGAATCAAATTTGTGTGACAGATTTTTGAAAACATGCGAAACCATTTAGCCCTGTATTTGCAAATTTCATAAACTAATCATTGATTCAAGCCACATTTCTGAAGAACTATAATACAGGGTTGTGAGATTTATTTTAAAAACAGAGAATTACTCCATAAGGGCTTAAAATGTTGGGATTTATAACTAGGCTAACCAGAAATTCAAACAATATAAAGTGTATTATACTGTTATATTTTGCCTACGTAAGAAGACAACTTGAGTACAATTCTGGAACCCACATTATAATATAAATGTACAAGCTGTTGAAAGAATAAAAAACAATTTCTTACTTTTTATAAATTTTAAAATGGGTATTCTAGCAATTATGTTGAACTACAACACTCTGTTAAATTATATGAATATGCTCAAATTGTCAGACAGAACAATTTTTACTGACTTGGTATTTCTATATAAAATTCTAAGTGATTTAGTTGATAGTCCGGTATTGTTAGAATTGATTAGCTTTCGGATTCCACAACGTAATACTAGAAGTCAGGATTTAATTCAGTTACCATATGTATTCCTCTATGTCCAGAATACTAATGGAGGGAAACAATTATACCAAGTCAGTGGACATCTTCAATTTATCTTTAAACAAATATAAAATTTTGTTAATGAAGCAATTCAGTTATGTACAATAAATAATGTATATTTCTCAATATTCTCATGTAAAAGCCCCGAAAGAGGGCGTTAATAAATAAATTAACAATAAAAAAGCAGAGTCCAATTTCCAATATACACGAACAAATAAATTAAGATAAATAAATTTTAATAATTAAGGTATTATCGATGATATCGGTGAGAATTGAAAATAAAATGTGATAAACTACTCGAAAACTTATATGATTTTCTATAATAGGTATTCAAGAATACAAAGATAGTCTAACGAACTGCTTAAGGTGAAGCTAAAAGTGAAAGCACTATTAAGATTAATCTTTTCTACGAATAGGTATAGGTTATCAATAGCAAAAATATATCATGGATACATTTAAACGTGTTCTATCGCTTGGCTTGATCAGAATTAAAATAAAATTATTAATAACGTCATGAAAAATATAAGCGCAAACTACTAAATAGATTTCTTTTTCAAGAGTTTACAATGAACTCGTATAAGAAACAACTTTTAAAAAGTACAATTTTATGGCTATGATTATTTGCTACCACTTGACTTGATTAACTTTTTTTTTCGTTTTCATTAAATTATTCACAAAAAATAAAATGCATTTTGGTTTACGTAATATTTTTTTAGTGAAACATTGTATTGAATTCTATGATTTCTTCAGAAGCCCGCGAAGAGCGGCTCCGAACAGACGTCAGATCTGTGCCACTATTTTTAACGGTTTCTTTCCTGGTGACATAATTTTAGCAAGGGGAATTTTTAGTTCTCAAACCGTGAGGGAAATTTTGTGTTTTTTTCTGATTTTATTATTTTTCGTGACCAAAATATTATACCTTTTCAATACATCTATTTGAAATTCACTTTCGTTTTCTTGAAAGAGCTGAAACTCGGCAGATATACTCGTTGTCGATGATAATGCATTGAATCGGACATATACGCATTTATCTGAAATTGAATGACATTACAACAATTAATATACTCAATAAATGTTGGTCATACCAAATTGGGATTTGGCTCATTTATTAGCATGGTTGACCCCAGTCCCTGGGGAGGAAGATTTATTATTTAGTAAAATCTAGATGTATATTTATTAATAAAAACAGATATTTTTATGGCAAAAAAACTTCGTTTTTTACAGATTCATTTTTTAAATCTATTAATACTACTTGTTAATTGATGTTTTTATTGATGAGTGTTTACCAGAGTTAATGATTTATTTCTCGTGTAAAAATGCGTTCCGTTTGTATTAAGAATTACTAATGATGAGTTTTTATAGGTCCATAATTGAAAATGGGGAGTAAAAACAAAAACAAATATCCAAATGTAAGCATGCTAAGAAAACGAAAAAATATTATCAGGAAATGTGGACTCGCGTTATAACAGTACAATAGGTGGGTATTCCAATGTACGGTTTTGTTTAGTTTTATTTAATTAGACGAAATTTAGCTAGCAAAATTTGTTTATATATTTTTATTGCGACCGCACTACTATGTTCATGATAAAAAATTTCTATAAATCATAATAAATTCAAAGAAAGTTTAAAACACTATACGTACTTATCTCCGTTTAATTTTCAACCTAATTTTGGTTTATAAGTTCAACATCGGGAAAAAAACATAAAAAAATACTGCTCTACTAAAGTTTTTTAGTAATTTTTTTATAAAGTTGCACTGAAATTCATGAAAAACCAAACCTAGTCGTGCAATTAACTTGTTTGCATTTTTACGTCTCTATATCGGTACCTATTAGAGGTAGAAGGAAAACTGTGAATTGAATTTTTCTCAGCGAATAGTGTGAGAGTTTATTTATAACATAGTTTTTCCTGAATTTAAAATATATATATTAATTTGTGTCGATCCACAAATTGATAGATTGAATGAAGAATTATTAGTTCATATGAGATGGTTGTGAGTTGTTCCTCGATAATTTCTAATACTGAGATTTGTTTGCTTTAATTGTTATTTGAAATTGCATTTAAAAATGATTTTATAATAATATAAGTACGCAAATTTGGTGCATGTAAGTTTTAAAGGTGCAAGTTTTGCATGGTAGTTTATAAGTAATGTTAGTTAGATTTTCAAACATTGTCAGGTTATTTGTAATCCGGGAATTTTTGCCTTTCTTTAAAAAAAAAATAGTACTATTAACACTTCCTCACTTTAAACTAAATAGAATACTCGAATCTCGAATCGGTCACGAATTGGATTTTGTGCTTGGAGTGTATTATTATACATAATTAATATATATAATTTTAATAACGCTCTTGTTATTTTTAATGATTATTCATATAAATATATAAACAAAAAACATTAAATTACAAAATAAAAATTAAACTGTGTTATTATATTAATCATTAATCCCTAAAGATTAAGAATTCTTCGCAGTTGAAAGTCAGCGAGTTCACGACTGCTGTTCCCATAAAAACCCCGCTAGTATGCGTCCACCAGTTAAAAGGGTTTTAGCAAGCGTGCCGAAGCGTCAACGAAAAAAGATCTTTCCGGGCGCTTCCTACCTATTGCAGGTTCGCAGCGCACGGCAAATGTTTTATTTAACAATTCCTTGCCTCGCGCAGACAAGACATACAATCTGAGTTTCATGATTATTATTATGGAAGGGATAAGAACAGAAATACTTTTGGCTTTCATATTCCTCTTATACAAGCAAACGCTGTAGAACTACTGAAATTATTAATGTCAACCAGACAAAATAGATATGACATTCAGTTTTGGAAGAAAGGTTATTTTTACCGGTTTCTACTTTGTGTTTGCATTATTTATTTTATTCAAAGACAAGTAACTTTTTTATTCAATATTTTACATATATATATGCGAGTAGCAGTTAAGTCACCGCTCCTAGGGTCATCATATCATAACCAGACTGCACGAGTTAAAAAGCTGAATCAGACTTACGAAACTTCAATTAAAATATCGGTACTGCGATACGCAAAACTGCTGATAAGAGAATGTTTGCATACAGGGTGATGCAAATGCTCATACATTTAACCGAGTTAGCGATCCTGCGGGTTCGAAGTCCAGACGCTACTCCAACCCGTGGCAGACAAGAACAAAGGAATCAGCAGCTCAATCAGCAAAGAATCGGCCATTATGGCCGGTTCCCTCCGCGTCACGCTTCGATCTTTCTTCGCCACATCGCTACACACTTCACCCTACCTTGCGCGGACTACAACCATGGACTCTTTGGGAGCTGGCCCAGGCTATCATTCCTGGCCAGCGCTAACCTCACGCGCCTAGAACCTGCGACCAGCTCATCGCCGTCTGCGCCCCGGCTCCGTGACCATCGTCGCCAGCCTGTACCTCCCGCTTATCTGCCGACCAGGTCCATCGCACCTTCGGCTACCTCGTTTACGCTAAAGTACCCGGAAGACTCCTCGCCTTCACCATTGAAGGTTACACCCGCCCTGTCCCACCCCGGTATAGGTGACTTATGGTCACCCCTTCGGAGCTCTCGCATGAATCTAATTTTTGAATAAACGGCTCTACAAAGTATATAAATGAAGCTAGACCTTCAATGTCCCCGCATACGGTGTTAGGAAGCGGTATGCGAGCGCTTACAGGTATTAATCCAAGGACAACACAGAACAATAAGCATCAAACAATCAAGTAACAAGTGTCAGGTAAATAGTTGGTGGAGGGAACCCACACTCCAGTACCTGTAAGCAAAACAAAAAAGAACAAAGTGAAATAATAGAGTGACGGGGGAGTTTCGCCGAGCCACGTCTGGCAGTCCTGTTGAGAGATTGGTGGTGGTTGGGGTGACTGGTGCAGGTCAGGACTTCCACACCCCTTAGCCGACCACCCGGTGGTGCCCTGAAGATAAGTATGGGAAAAAGAGGGATAAACCCTAAAGAACCTAGGGGAAAGAAGCGTCAGGAGGTCGGAGGCAGGGTGGAGGTTACCCCAATCCGCACAGTCACCCCTCTGACCACCAACGCTCCTCAGGGGTGGCGCAGGTGATTGGCGGAGTCCCTCGGTAAAAACAAGAAATTAAAAGAAGCTCCAGCAGTGCATGCGTAGACGAGGCCCGTTGTCCAACCCCTATTGGGGAAAAGTAAACAATACAAAACAAACAACGGAGTTCAGTTCTAGCCTGTAAACTCGTTGCCGTTACTGAAAAAAAGAAAGAAAACC
Source organism: Hesperophylax magnus (assembly GCA_026573805.1). Lineage (NCBI taxonomy): Eukaryota > Metazoa > Arthropoda > Insecta > Trichoptera > Limnephilidae > Hesperophylax > Hesperophylax magnus. The sequence continues at coordinate 3,181,524 of JAIUSX010000179.1, read as the reverse complement.
AAAAAAAATGCATATAAAAAAGACGAGAAAAGAAAAGAGAAAAAGAAAAACAATAAACAATCCAATAGTGCCACTTAAGAACATCGGTAGATTAAGTAAAACAAAAGTAGAAAGCATAAAAATAACATTTGCATGGTCTGTAAAGAGGACAGTATGTGAAGTATAAGATAAAAGACAAAGTAAAAGAGATAATTAGCTAAGCAAAGATATATAAAGAGTGTCTGCAATGTCTGTAAAAAGGACAGTGTGTCTACCTTAGACACAAAACATAAGAAAGGAAAACTGAAAATAAGAAGAAAATAGGATACAAGTTATTTAAAAGATATGTAAACGAAAGAAATTCATCTGCAGCAGCTGGTACAGTAAGGAAAGAAAAATAATAAAAATAAGAAGAACAGAATGCATTAACAATAATCGGAGAATTATAAAAGAATTAGTCATGGAGCAGGAGCAATACACCAGGGGTTCTCAGTTATCACACTAGTCAGCGACTCTAAGCACAGACCATCTCTCAACCCAGATCCTAGTAAACTTCCTCAGACATTCGAAATTAACTCTGTTAGAAACAAGATCGGTGTTCCACACCGGTCTAATGGGGGCATTCAGACCGTCTATCATTTCGTCTCTGGCATCCTTCAAGATCTCACACTGCCACGGAATGTGCTCGGCCGACTGGTAAGTATTGCCACAAGCGCAATTGGGATGGGTAGACAGGGCAAGGCTATGAAGCCTCCCCTGAATTCCCCATGTCCTGAGAGGAGCTGCGTCATGTGATGGGCCAGTTTGAGGAAGGCCCCTTCCATTCTGAGTTTAACTGATGGGAAGAAGGAAAAGGTCCATCTTCCCATGCTCGACCTATCCCAACGGACCTGCCACTCTTTGAGCGAAAGGTCCCTCATCGTCCGAAGCAGTCCAGGGAGAGTTCCCGGTCCACCTGGTGTCAGAACGACACCAAGATGGGTTGCCGGGGATCCTCTGGAAAGTCTCTGCTTGGTTAAGACTTCCCTAATCTCCAGATCGATTGGCAAAATGCCGGCCAAAACTGGCAAAGCGTCCGAAGCAACAGTACGGTATGCGCCAGATAGTGCCAGCAAAGAAGTTCGCTGGCCCCTAGTAAGAGCGAGGAGTATAAGGCAGTTATCCAGGCGGTGCTCCCAAACAGAGGCAGCATACGAAACTTGCGCAACGTATACGCCCCTGTACAGAGCACGTAGTGCCGGACTGCGTAGTCCCCATTCAGCGGTGGAGAGTCTCCTCAGCTTTAGGAACAGCGCCTGAGCCTTGCTTGAAACATCTTTAACATGAGCCAGAAATGAAGACGATCGATCGAGTGTTACACCTAGGTACTTGACCGTGTCTGCAAATTTGATGTTGGTGTCTCCCATCCGGATGGTAGGGTTTCTTTTTCTACTGAGAGAGCCCTTCATCAGGAGACCCTCGCCTTCACCAGTGCTGAATAAGCCCACGAGTCCGATCTCTATCAACGCGGTGTCGACCCACTGACCCGCATCTGGACCATTATAGCGCAGTCATCGCCGTCTACGCCTGGTGTCATCATCATCGATCCAGAGCCATCTCCCAACTGCGTAACTCAACTGATTTGTTATACTGACGCACAATAAACGCTGTGACAACAACAACATAATATTTTACTGTCTCACTACCAATTCCCATATATGTAAACAACCTACGTGCTTCGTAGGCGATTTAATAGGTCATCTTTAATCTCTGAATGCTTTCTGAAATAGTTAATTTAAGCCTCTGGTTTACAGACAAAATATTATAAAATTCTTGAGGTAAATAATCATAAATTATATGATAAGTTGTTTCGACGATATAGAAGTTCTGCTCTTTGCTGGTGATATCAAATTAAACTTTTAAACATCCAATATTAGCGAATACCTAATTTTACAGTAAAAAAATGAACAAATTACCTAATTGTTGTATCGCTAACAACTTATCCCTCAACGTCGATAAATGTTAGACACTAATATTTTGTCGGGTCAAGACCCCATTATCATTTCACCACGTAATCGCTGTCGCCATCTCGGCAGCAATTTTTGAACAAATGTTTTTACAGAATATTTTATTGGTATTCAAAGTCCTTGTTTACGTATTTAATTTAGTCATTGGGTGACGCCATGAACAAGTAAGCGTCCTGTCCGCGAAACATGCTAAAATATTGGAAATTAACATTCAACTTTTTCTTGCTTCTACAACTTACTGGCTGTCGGAGTATACTGCAAGCATTCCCTCTTTACATCCTGGTGGTCGAAATCTATAACCGTATACGGCATTTCACTTCCATCCTCTTCCTGGGTCCCTGGTTCCACTTTGATGGAAGCGCTCTCTGAGTCGGGAAGATCCATGGTCTTCTGTGATAACGTTCTGTTATATAACAGACATTGAACCCAGTTCAATATACATATGTACTGAAACATTTGAAAAATTTATCAGTTGACTTCGTTTTGAGGGAACCTTTTATTTGTAACATAATATTTAAAGTCTTGACGTTTTTTATTACCTTGTTACTTTATTAGGATAACCCAGTTCAATATAATGTAGCAAGTTAATCATTAGTATTATTTGTGATTGGTTAAAAAGATTAATTAGAATTACACTCACAATTTATTATTACTCATTTAATTACTTAGTAGTAAGATACTCAAAAAATTAAAATTTAATTAATAAGGGATATTGTATCGCCTTTTTATTCATGTTTAAACTGCTTTTTAGTAACCTAGGTGCATACCTGTAGTAAAAATTTATCTGAAACAGCGTGAAAGAAAACCGTTCTCGCCTTTAAAAAGTGCCGCAGGTTCCACAGAAATAATCTAACTAATACCAGGTATATTATATATTATGCGTGTCCTTATGTTCTGTATATTTACAAATGAACTTTCTACTCCCTTGATTAATAAGTGACACGGGCTGAAAGTCTACAATGAAGAAACAAAAATGTTCTATCGTCCTTCGCGTTGAAAAAACATCTGTAGAATGAAGAAAAGTAGAAGAACCAACTTCAATTAAACATTTTAATAAAAATGTCGCAATAAAGAAATTAGGTTTAATGAAATAACCACCCTTTATAGGACATTACTATATAAAAGAAGCGAAACAAAAACTTTTATGTGGCCGTAAGCAAGTTAAACGTCAGATTGAGACTGGATATAACCATAGACAATATTCTTTATTTATGTGAGTTAATGACAGTACTTATTTACAAGTGCATGAAAACAAAAATGTTAATTTTTTAATTCCAACGTTGGTCTTGTATGACAAAAATAAACCTTTTAAAAATTATTTGACGGTGCGTCGTTTTTGTATTCAAAAGTTTCGTTTTATACAATCTCAAGGCCTACTAGAGTAATAAGCCTTGGCGCTTGACGGATTTTGAGGTGTCAAGTGATCAAATCAGTGCCGTTTCATAATAGAACAACGACAGTTTGCAAATCTCGGCGATTGTTTTTGATACTCGCTGTCACTGCTGATTTGTATGTTGTTTTACCGCAAGCGCTTTCGTAAAGAGAGTGTTTAGTATTTAAGAAATATAATTGGTCCTAGTACACTGCCTTGAAGCACACTGTAGGAAATTGATAATATTTTGATTATATATGTATTTTATCAGATTGGATAAGAGTTTGTTGAGTTCGGTTTGTTAGATAGTTTTCAAACCAAGTGTAGGGTACCCCTGTTATTCTGATCTATTGAAGTTTTTAAAGCAGTAAGGGGTGGGATACCGTATCAAACGCTTTTGCGAGATCGAAAGAAAACAACTAGTGGTTTGCGACCAATGTCGAGTTTATGTGAGGGCGGCTATTGCATTTGAAGTACTCCTGCCTTTGCGAAAGCCATATTGGTTATCTGGAACCCAATTTTCATTCGAGTAGACAATTGCTCGCATGCGAGGATCGCGCACGATAAATTATCTACTGTTTCGATAAATGCGTATTTTCGACCGTCATAGATAATATAAAATAACCGATATTAATACCTACAAAAAATGTAACAAGTTAATTTTTTTATATGGTAACCCGTTTATTTAACTCCATAGATTTGATACATTTTTCTATATACATCTGTTTACGGTCAATTTTCAATGGACCGTTTTCGCAAGATTTGGTCGCTAGAGGCGCTATTGTTCTACCGGTCCAACTTTTTGTGTTTAACTGTCAGATCCCATACATTTTTTACGCCGTTTGACGCAATTTAGTGTTTTTAAATATTACAATACATAATGCCTGTTGTAGTGTTCCTATGTGTAGACATAGGGGAGTTTCCCAAAGAAAGAGACTTAACCCTTTCCTTACCAGAGTTCGTCTAGAGGAACACGAAGGAAAAAAAATTATATCTCTTGATTTTACGAACCAAATAGCCCCGTGTTAATCCCCAAGCCTATCGCTTGAGGAAGATATTGCTTATAAGGAATAGAACAAATGTCGTACTGGAAACACATAATATTACTGTTATTTCGAATTTAAAACGCGTGTTTTGCAGCTTTTAACGGTTTGACATTTCTCGGATTTCAAAATTATTTTAAAGGTAAGATATCGCATATTTCTGTTGAAAATAATTATTATAATGTATATACATGTCTAATCTGATATGTAAATATGATTCCCATTCAAAAACATTGGTTTTTCATTTGGTTTTCGGTAATAACATTCATGTTCCTGAGCTGGCACTTTGGTCGTTCGTGGAGGTTTTTCATAGAAATCTTTCTTTGGCCTTTAATATTGTTTTACTTGTTTTTATTATGATTCTTTCAAGATATATTAATTTATTTTATTATTTTCCGGTAGACTTTAACTTATTTTATTCATTTTTATAGATGGAGCATCGTGGTTTGACACATGAGGAGATCTGTAGATACTACCAGTATCGCCCTGGTGTAAGACCACCATTCAGAATTGAAACGTTGCTCCAAATGGCTTTAGCCGTGTTTAGTGACTAGATCTGAATAGCCAGGTACTTCCCCACCTTCCTCTTTCCCTTCCCCACTTACCTTCAGCCTCAGAACATCCCCCAATTGGTCTCACTGGCTCCAGACGGGAGCAGTTGGGACTCTTGTGAGGTATTCACTATAAAAAAAAAAATCACCGTGATGCTGGAAGGAGATATTTCCGACGTGGAGTTGGAGTTGGAAGATGAAGATGAAGAGGGCTGGTCAGTTGAATATTTCCAGGATGCTGCAGAAGAAACCAATGTGGAGGCATTGAGCCAAGCTCTTGGAATGAATGTGGAAGTCCATGCAAGTACTTTTGTCATTATTTCTTATTGTTACATTACAGCGATTATTGCGTTTGATGTTGATTTAAGTCTGAACAAATTTGTGTTTTAAATGAAAACATAAAGCATATATTTTTAATTATAGACTTTGGAAGAGAGGTAGCAGCCAGTGGAAGACGAGCCAGAGTCCTGCACCGTGCCGCAAGGACAGTCCAGTGAACCCTCAGCTTCCCATGGACGGAGAACCGATCTATGGTGGATCAAGAAAGATGTCGATCATGTGGACTCCTACTGTGATGTTACTTTCTCAAAACCACCACTGGATATGTCTGCTCTACAATATTTTTTATGTTTCAATCCTTAGATTTAAATAGTAAAACTGTGTCGTCTGCGTAACTAATTATTTCTCCAGCTATTTCCATGTTGCAAAGTTCATTTATGTAAATTGTGAAAAGAACGGGTCCTAGTATGCTTCCTTGTGGAACTCCGTGTGTAATCGGCAGTGGTTTGCTAGTATAGTTATTAATTTTGACTTGCTGTGTTCTGTCGCTCATGTAACTTTACAATAGTTGGAGTTCTTTGTCTTTGATACCCATATTTTCTAATTTTTTAAAAAGTGTTTTGTGGCAGATTGAATCAAAGGCTTTAGCCAAATCTAGATATATCGCTATGCATTTAAACCCTTGATCTAAGTTGCTATGTATATAATCTATTGTACTTGCCAAAGCTTCTTTTCTGCTTCTTTTTTCTCTAAATCCATATTGTTTGTCCGAGATTAATTTGTTTTCTTCCAGGTATTTTATTATTTGGTTTTTTAATAGTCTTTCGAAAATCTTTGATAGTGAGTTTAACAAAGTGATTGGTGTATAGTTAGTTATTTCCATTTTATCTCCGCATTTATAAATAGGGATTACCAGTCCTTTTTTAAGAGGAAAGCAGGCATGTGTTATGCTATGGTTGATTAGGTGTGTAATAGGTTTTAATATTTCATTTTTTTATTATTTTAATGCAATCCGTTGTTATCTCATCTAATCCAGGAGCAATCCGGTTTTTTAATGTATTTATTATTTTGTTAATTTCCATTTCCGAAGTTGTTTTTAATATAATACTGTGTTGTGTTGGTTGAGTATCGATGTTTGATCTGTTTGTTTGTGTTAGTGTGTTTGTGCTGTGTTTTTTACGATTCGCTAAAACTTTCCCTATAGTTGCAAAAAAGTTATTGACGTGGTTTGCCATAATTTCTATATTTGTTTTGGCATCTATTTTTTTCGAGTTAATATTTAGATGTTCGATAGTATTTTTTTGTTTGTATTTTTGTGTGTATGTAACTTCCTTTAATATTCTCCATATTTCCTTTGGGTAATTGTTTTCTTTTTTAAGTTTTTCTCTGTAGTACAACTCCTTAGCTACTCTATTAATTTTCGTGCATATGTTTCTATATCTTTTATAGTAATTAAGTTGTTCCATGTCATACGGTGTTTGTTTAATTTGTTTGTGAATTTTGTCTCGTTTACGAATACAGTTTAATATTCCTTGTGTTATCCATAGTTTATTTTTTTTTGCTTTGTGTGTAAGTTTTACATGTTTTACTGTCGTGTAATTATTTATTTCTTGCGTTAACGTATTTGTAAATACATTCCAGGCTTCCTCGACATTATCTATTTGGTATATTGTATTCCAGTCTATTTTTTGGAGTTTTTCTTTTAAGTTTGAGTAGTCAATTATTTATTTTGTAAATATTTTATGTTGGTTCGAAATAGTGTTTTCGGTGTCTATTGCTATCATATTCATGTAGTGATCAGTGATTGTGCTTTCAAGTACTACTGTTTTGGTTTTTAGTTTTGTCTTGATCATTATATGATCTATACAGCTTTTAGTGTTTTGTGTGATTCGTGTTGGGACATTTATTATTGGCTCCAGTCCATGCTGTGCTAGTATTGCTAGGTATTCTATGTTTTGTGGGTGTCCGTTTTGTAGAGTGTTTATATTAAGGTCTCCTATGATGATGATATTTTTGTATTTGTTGAGATCATTTAATGTATTGTTAAGTTCATTTAAGAAATTTGTGATGTTGTTTTTGGATGGAGATCTGTACATAGCTAGGATACATGTTTCTTTTTCATATGTAATTTGTATGCAGTTGGAGTCTATGATGTTTATTTCTTGAATGGTTGTGTTATTTTTATCACTGATGTATATAACTATACCATCATTTTGGTTTTTGTGTATTCTTGTATGGTGTGTATTATAGTTTTTTATTGTTTTTGGTATATAGTTGTCATTCAACCAGCATTCTGTCAGCACAATGACATCAAAATTATTATCTAGCTGTTGGAGGTACATATAAAATTCATCAAAATTTTTATTGATCGATCTAATGTTTTGGTGTAATATTTTGATTTTATGTTTTTCTTTTGTGAAGTTGGTCCAGAGGTTAATATCGTTTGTACTTTCACAGTAGTGTTGATTGTTTGAGTCTATATATTCCATGTAATCTGCCATGTTGGTGTGTATTTGTGTAAGTATATGATGTGAGGTTGTGTTAGATGTACAGTAGTGTTTATGTCAGTTTATTAGATATATCGTTTAGGTGTTTTATTTCCACAACCTTTGAGTCTTTGGATTTTCTTACAAGAATTTTTCCCGATTTTACCCAAACATATTTGTAGTCTTTTTCTTGGGCTCTTTTTCTGGTGTTCCAGTGCAGATTTTTGTAATATTGGGTTAATGCCGCATTAAGATAAACATATTTGGCTCCTTCTCCGTTGAATTTTTTTATCGGGTCACTGTGTTTGGATGCTAACATGGTTTGTGCTTTTGTGGTATCCTTAAAATTAATCGTTATTTTTGTTTGATCATTTGTTTTGTTTGTTGTGACTTTGTATGTATCTTCTGGGGACATCGTAACGCCTGCGAGTTCAGCGATCCGTGTAACAGCGTGGACTGGAGATATGTTGTCCTGTAATTTTAGGCCGTTTATCTCTATGGTGTTCAGCAAGGCTACTTGTTCTATATCCGCCAGGTGGATTTCTACCGTAGACAATCTGTTTTCTTTATGCGCCAGTTCCTCCTTGATTTTGTTGACGGTGCTTGGAATGTCCATGATTTGTTGAAGTTTTTGCATAATGTCATCATATTTGTCATTGATGAAGTTCGTGAAGTTTTTTATTTCTTGAAGCTCTGTTTCAATTTTATTGAGCATTACTGTCTTCATTTCCTCGAATTTCATATTGATGAATTCACATATTGACTCACTGTCTATATTAATCATAGATTGATGTGTCGCCGACGGTGTGTCCATGGTGCTAGTTTGTGGTGAAGATGTGGTTTTCTTTGCGCTGGAGAATTTACTGCGAGATTTAGACATGTTGTGTTGTCGTTTTTTATTTTTTTTTTTATTTTGAGGGTTGGTCCTGTTGGTGAGCAAAAACAATGGCACACTCTCTAGCTCCTATAGGCAGGCAAAACCAATTACACAGGTTATGTATTTTGAGGGTTGCTCCTGTTGGTAGGCAAAAACAATGGCACACTCTCTAGCGCCTATAGGCAGGCAAAACCAATTACACAGGTTATGTTTTGGTTTGAATCTCTGATGGTAGCTGATTGTGAAGCTATTATTAAAATCCAAGTGATAGTTTTATATTCTGGGTTGAGTATTTATTAAAAAAAAAGAAATATATATACAGATATTTTCCTTTTTTTGCCGGAGTGAGGATTGAACTAGGATCGACAGAATAGATGCGATGCCGACGTTTTAGCCCACTGAGCTATGAAGCCTTGAGTGAGAGCTGTGGGATACGTTTAAATATACTTGTGTAAAGTTCAACATTAATTTATTTATTGTCTTAATTAATTTATTGTCGCACTTGTTACGGTTTTAGCACTTTTTATTTTGTTATTTCGCTTTTTATCTTCACCGAAAAACTGTGATTTATTCACTATTGTTCTCTTTGTTTTGTTTTTGCTTCTTATCGAAATGCAGTCTTTATAACTTTAATTTTTAATGAGTTAACTGTGAAATCTAGTAGGCAGTTTTTTGTTTTAATTTCAAAACACTATTATGATACTTCCTGGTGTTATAGTTGAGGATCTAAGATCACGCGATGATAGTGCGCGAAAAACTACACTATATTTCACAAATTTAAGTGATCCACTTAACTTTTTTACTACACTTTTGATTAAATTAATGTTGGAGCATTCAAATAGTCGTCTGACGTTTATGATTGTTCTGAGATTTAATAATAGTGTGGTTAATCCATGGCTTAATTTGTAAAATATTATTTGGTATATGTTTTATAATTATGTTTGTATGTTCGTTAATGGTAGTCTGTAAGTAATTGATAAAGTACGTCCAGGCGTCTTCTGGATTTATGGTGTTAAGTAATTCTGACCACGATTTACTCATCAGAGATTGACGAACACAATCATAATTGATTTGAATGATTTTTTTCTTATTTGTTGTGTTTTTATGTTTGTCTTTTCTGTTGCATGTTTTGTATGGAAAGAATAGTGGTGTAGTGGTCGGTAAGTGTAGATTCATATACAATAGATATTACTGGGCAGTTGGATTTGACCATGATGTGGTCAATGCATGAAATGGAGTCTAATGTAGCACGTGTGGGAGTGTTTATGGTGCTTTGGAATCCATGGTATGTGAGCGTATTTAAGTATTCTTGGCACTGAGAATGTTCGTTTGTTTGGCAGAATATTTATGTTGAGGTCACCAGCAATAATACAATTTTTATTATTACATAATTCAGTTAAACAGTTATTTATTGATTTTAGGAATGGTGAAATATTATAAGAGGATGGAGAACGGTATATTGCTAAGATACATGTGTCATTATTGAGAGTTATTTGCAAACAGTTTGCACCGCTGACTTGGATTTCCTTGACAGATAAACCAATCAGGTCAGTTCTGGTATAGACAACAACTCCATCATTTTGTTTAGTATGTATCGAAGTGCTGTAGTGATCATACCCCTTCAAAATTTTAGGAGCATAATTTTTTGGTATCCAGCATTCAGTAAGAATTATTATATGAAAAGAGGTTCCAATATTATCAAGTTGTAGCAAGAATTCGTCAAAATTCTTGGAAATTGATCTAATATTTTGCTGTAAGATTTGAAGAGAGGATGAGTGTGTTTGTAGTACATTTTTACAGAATTTAGGATTTGACGTCCTATAATTGGTAATACAGTCCATTTTTAATAATATCCATTACAATAAGGGTTTTCTCTAGAATTAAAAATCTACAATACCATTTTTTTAACGTCACTTTCATGTTTGATTTGAATGATTTTTTCCCCTGGACCCTTACGAATAAGTAATTTATTGGCTTTAAACCACACAAATTCGAATTTTGTTTCTTTAGCCTTTTGTTTTGCTTTCCACAGCAATTCCTTATAATAAGGCTTAAGCACCTCACTAAGATAAATAGGTGGGTGTAGTGTATTGTAGTGATTGTAATTTCTTATAGTTTTACGGATGACATTTTTTTTAATTCACCATTCGCTCAAAACAATTACTTTGAAATCTGCGGCTAGGTCAGTGATAAGAATTAAGAGTTCATCAAAACTTCTAGTGTTCATAGGGAATATCTAAAGGGTAGAATTGGGAATTAACAGTAGACGTACTATTTCGGAATCATTAGTAGATGTCCATGGGATTGGTGTTGTGTTATCTATTAAGTCTGCTGTCTTCCATTTTTTGGTTTTTTCGCTATGCATTAAATATTGCCAAGGTGATAAGATTTCTTCCTCGTGTCCCAGTACTGTGTACTGTAATGGTATGTCGTTTGCATCCTTAATTCGTATTATAGGGGATTCGTCGCTCATTCATAGTGAAATTTATCCGTCCTTCGTCCATACATATTTGTATCCCAAAGCTTTTGTCGTCTTTGCCAACCACAGGAGCTGCGTATTTTGTGGGGTTAGTTTGTCATTGATGAAGGTTTTCTGAGTTGACTCCGAGTATTTTTATTTCTTTAGGGGTGAATATTCCTTAATTTATTTTTGTATAATATTGTTCATCTTTGCTTCTTTTGAATTAAATTGGATATAAATAATTTGCTTGGCCGGATTGTTGTAGAAGCTTATGAAAGAATTATTATTTATTAGGTCGCTGCAGTTTAGGGCCGACTTCAATAGTTAAATGAATTTTCTTACGTTATCATTTTGTTGGATATGATTAACAGATAGTTTGATTTTGATGTTTCGCTTCGTTTTTTTTTGGGTGGTCGTTTGTTTTTTTAATTTCTCAAAATCATCAATTTTGTTCGAGCAGAATTCTACGCTCTTTACTAGGTCTTGTATATCGTTTTTAATATCTAAAAATAGTTTATGCCTTTTTTTTAAATATTGCAGTTGCAGATCAATTCTATCAGTCATTTTTTGTAATAATTGTTCTTTGAAGCTTTCAAATTTATGAACCATATTACTTTTTGGGGACATTTTTTCAACATGGTTTGATTTTGATATTCATAATTTATATCTGTTAAATTTTATATTTGTCTTAAATTTGCACTGTTGTGAAATCTCTCGGCTTACTTCTGGTTTTTGAAACATATTTCTCGGTAGGTAACTGATAACGTTTTGTCCACTGGTCGATAGATGGTGTAGTAAGACAATAGTAAATTAAATAATTATTTAAATTATATGGAATGATTTATGTATTTTCAGCTTTTTTAAGTATGATTTTATTAATGTATTTATTTTTTTATTAAGAAATAAAGTCAGCGGTAGATGCCCTCTAAAATATTTACAAATGTGTTGTTTTTGCGATTGAAAAAAAATTACTTTCAAAGCTTGACTGGGAAACCGATTAGCTTCTAGTCCAACAAAAGGCAAAACGCAAAAAGCAAAACATTGCCCTCTTCGCATTGCGACACAATGCGCGCGCTTTTTAACACTAGAAAGACAGAAGCGGTCATTTTGACCGTTTCTCGATGTAATATGACGATATTTTGCTTAAAATTTATGGTAATGATCTGATGTTTTTACTTTTCATGATTCATGATTTAACGGCCATGGTGAAAAAAACAGTTGCGTACCTTATTTATTTATCGAAATATAATGATTTATACGTACAAAGACCGCCGCGGTCAATGTGACCGTTAGGGCCATTTTAAGCTGGGTTTGTTTAGGATCTTCTTTATCCAAGTTTAAATATACCCATTCCACCTTACACATGTACTAATTTACCTTTCTTTTTCTTCCGGTATCATTCTTACTCGATCTGTACTGTGGGTGTCGGTTGTTAGTATCTACCGCATGTTGGTCTGTAGAGTCTTTACTTCCAGCCAGCAAAGACGACGTAATCGTCAAAATATACTCAGAGAAGTTGCAGGCCCAACACCTTATGCGAAGCGATATGTTGAAAACAATAAAGTTGTAACTGCTTGGCGATTATTCATCAATGAACTGACCCTTCGACATATAAAAATGTGCACCGAGACAGAAGCTCGTCGTCAGACAAAAAATTATAACTGGCGCATATCTTTGGATGAGCTTGATGCATTTATTGCTGTTTTTTATGCACACGGGCCTATAATGCTAGTCATCTGGATATTGAACGGGTCGACATTGTGGGGTTCAAAGAAATTATGAAATATTTGCGTTTTTGACTGGTAACTAACAAATTTGCACTAGCATCGGCAATTTGGAACAAATTCATTGAAAACTGTAATCTATCTTACGTTTCTGGTGAAAATTTGACGGGCGATGAACAGCTATTTCCTAGCAAAACTCGATGTCCGATTACTCAGTATATAGCAAATAAGCCTGACAAATTTGGAATAAAGTATTGGCTTCTGGTGGACGTAGATACTAAATACCCGTGAAATGGATTTCCACATTTAGGTAAAAGTGAAGAACGTTCAAATGAGTCAATTAGTAATACTAGTTTAAAAAATTACTTTGACCCAACACAAGAGGCCCTGAGGAAAATAATTTCCCTCAAACTTTCCCGCCTATGTTATCTTTGGGGTGCTGCGTGGAGGGTTTGTATAAGGCGAGGAAGAAAAATTGTATGAGCGGTGGGTAGGAATCTAGGGATTAGTGTGTTCAGGAGTGACGGTCGAATGAGTATTAATAGATGTTATATAAATAAAATATTCGTTAATTTTATGTCTTATTTTAGCAATGAATATACACAATAAATGTCCAATTTCCTTCGCGGTTATATTTCCGTGGATTTGATGAAAAATATGATGCTGAACAAACCCCACTGTTTCAATATGATTGCTTTCTCTAATTATCCCACGAATCGTGATAAAGACCCGTTCTCATGTGGTCAATCTTACCCGTGGGTGCTCGTTTGGCGTGTTTCCTGACTGCAACGGTACCGAAAGGATCAATGATGCTAGTTCCTTGGGGTACCTTCAATTGCAATAACGGTAGAATAAAGACAGTCATCCCACCTGATACCGGTGCTCTAAAAATTGCAATTCGCTAGTTTTGTGGAATCTATTAAAAGGACTGTCCATTTCTGCAAAGGATTTTTTCAAAAACGACAAAGTCAGTGGAACAGAGACACGAATAGTAGTACTTCATAGTAGTAGCCATACACCCCTCAGGTATAGAAACTTCAGTAATACTTCACCTGGTGCGGGTGTAGAATCACTCTACGTCGTTCTTCTATGTTGTCTCATTCGCCGACAGCAAAATCATTTGTCACACGAGGAGTGCCCAATAGTTGCAGTCGTGACAAGAAAAAGGTTTTTCTTCACTGTGGGTACGCATGTGAATTTTAAGACTGCCCTTTGTAGAACATGAATATTTGCAGTTGGGACACTAAAACAGTTTTTCTCCACTCTGGGTAAACATATGAGTTTTAAGTTGGCTCTTTGTGGAACATGCAAATTTGTAGTCGACACACGAAAAGAAAACAGATGCAACTATTACAGATATCGTAGCAGCCGCTAATGAGTCACGCTAGCATTATAGAAAGAGAAGATAGTTATATCCACGGTGCCTTTAGAATTGTACGTCTTCAAAGATGCACCGCAACTATTAACTCTTAAACCCTACCTGGGGTACTGGAGTACCCCTCTGGTGTTTAAAATATCAACAATTTTAACAATATTACACTGTTGCAAAAATCGCTCTAGTTAATCTACTCTCGATAATTGGCGCGGAAGTACGTCAGTAAGCCGTGACCGCCCGGCAAGTGCAGTCGCGTCCACAGGTGTTCCGGGGTACCCCAGTACCCCGTGGTAGGAATAGTGTTAGTTCTTCCTTCCAGTTATACTTGAATTACTGAAGATGTTTTTCGACATCTCTCTGGTAAGTTTACACATTATTTATGTTTTACTTTACTTTGCGATGGTTACAGTACAGTGTTGATAGAAAGGGCTTGCGCCCAGTAACGAGACATTCATTGAATAATAATGTGTTATGAATGTAATGACAGTGTATGCAGTGTAATGAGGTGTCTGTATTGTTTTCAGATATGGCATCCCAGACTCTTGTCTTGGGGGAGGTAAAATTGTAGCTGCGTTGTTGGTTTCTGACGACGAAGAGCTAAACCTAGGAGAAGATTCAGAAGATGAGCCCGACGGTGTTATCGAGGATTTTTGGGACCATTTTGAAGTCACATCTCAGAGACGGTGATCAAGATAGTGTGGAAGGAGTTGAAGTGCCTGACAATGACGGGGCTGGTATAAATGAAGAAGGTAGGCGCTTGATTCGTGTGTTAGATTCTCCATTAGTTCTGTTCGGAAAAGGTCATAATAATCGACATAAGTGGACTGGTGTTATGCCTTCTCGCTCAAGAATGCCTCGCCGCAATATTTTGTTGTACCCACCTAGTAACGTCTTAACAGAAACCTGACATGTGACAATTGGTTCACGTCTATACCCACAGCCAAGAAGTTACTGGAAAAAGGTATAACATTAGTTGGAACTGTACCAAAGAATAAACGAGAAATTCCAAGTGTCCAAGATACACTAAAAATCGAGAGAGATGCACATCAATTTTTGCCTACGACGGACCTCTCACACTTTCGTCGTAATGTCCTCTGATGTCAGCTAAGAAGAAAGTTGTAATCATGCTGTTCACCATGCATGACAGCCCTGACAAGAATAATGAAGTGTACCTTCCAGAAATAATACATTTCTATAATAAAACCAAATTCGGGGTGGATGTGTTCGACCAACTTTGTAAGAAGTAGTCGACGTCCAGGAAGATCAAAAGGTGGCCCATGTGTCTCTTCTACGGGTCGCTAAATGCCGTTGGTGTCAACTCTTGGGTCTTATTCAAGCTGTCAACTAACATTGATAAAGAGAAAATAACCAAGCGGCGTGAATTTTTTAAGAGTTTGTCAATGGCACTCATAAAGCCTCATTTGAGAGCAAATTACAATAGCCAAGTTTACCCCGGGATATCAGAGAAACTATACGTGCAGTCTTGAATATTCATAATGAAGATCATAGGCCGGTTCCTGATAATCCCAAACCTGGTCGCTGCTGCTTTTGTCCGCGCACAAAGTACAGAAAATCTCGATCTGTCTGTAACACTTGTCGCCGCCATATTTGTGTTGACCATCAATACAAAATCTGTCCTTCATGTGACTACAAAAATGTATATAAGTTTTTATTAATAAATTTTATTTTCTTTTCTCATTACTTTGCCACAATAAAAATAATATTTAAAAAAATATCAAAGACTTTTATTTTATTAATTTTTTTGCGCGGGGTACTTCAGTACCCCGTGGTAGGAATAATTACATTTCCAGAGTGGTAGGGTTTAAGAGTTAAGTACGAAATCACTACAATATATGCACCGCGTGCTAAATACTATAAAAAAGCTAACAATATAACAGATGCACCGCGGGCTAAATATTATAAAATACGATAACACTATAACAGATGCACCGCAAGCTAAATACTATAAAATACGAAATCACTATAATAGATGCACCGCGCGCTAAAAACTATAAAATACGATAACACTATAACAGATGCACTGCCGGCTAAATACTATAAAATACGAAATCACTATAACAGATGCAACGCCTGCTAAATACGATAACACTATAACAGATGCACCGCGTGCTAAATACTACATGTTACGACTAGATTGAACATAAAAAACTTTTTTTTAAATACCAAGCCTAACATCAGTTGGAAGACCTAAAACTGATTGACATTCTATATTTGTGACAAAAAATAATATGATTTGTGACTTCTCCATTAATTTGACATACAAGATCACATTGCCCAATAATCGGTATTTTATTACCTCCAAAACCTGACACATTTACATAACCCTTTTTTAAAATAGAATTTAGTAAATTTAACTTTTTAAAGTTTGATAATGACATGACATTTATGTCAACCTCTGTATTCAAAATAAAAAAATCTAAAATCATTTCAAAATTTTAATATTAATTTATAAATCTAAGTGCCATGCTTGACTTGAATTATTGTTACTATATATATTTCTTATTTTTCCATGTGTTTCGTCAAATATCTCTTTTGAGAACAAATAAAACTGCAGTGAGGACATGAAAAAGGTTTTTCCCCAGTGTGGATGACCATGTGTTTCGTCAAATATCCCTTTTGAGAACATATATAACTGCAGTGAGGACATGAGAAAGGTTTTTTTCTACTGTGAGTCAAGATATGTCTCGTCAAATTTCCCTTGTGAATACATGAATAACTGCAGTGGGAACATGAGAAAGGTTTTTGTCCACTGTGAGTCACCAAGTGGGTCATCAAATTTCCCTTCCGACAACACGAATAATTGCAATGAGAACATGAAAAAGATTTTTCTCCACTGTGAGTCAGGATGTGTGTAGACAAATCTGTCTTTCGAGAACTTAAATAATTGCAATGAGAACATGAAAAGGGTTTTTCTCCACTGTGTGTGACCATGTGTTTCGTCAAATATCCTTTTTGAGAACATATATAACTGCAGTGAGGACATGAAAAAGGTTTTTTTCTACTGTGAGTCAAGATATGTCTCGTCAAATTTCCCTTGTGAATACATGAATAACTGCAGTGGGAACATGAAAAAGGTTTTTGTCCACTGTGAGTCACCAAGTGGGTCATCAAATCTCCCTTCCGATAACACGAATAATTGCAATGAGAACATGAAAAAATTTTTTTCCACTGTGAGTCAGGATGTGTGTAGACAAATTTGTCTTTCGAGAACTTGAATAATTGCAATAAGAACATGAAAAGGGTTTTTCTCCGCTGTGGGTGACCATGTGTTTCGTCAAATATCCTTTTTGAGAACATATATAACTGCAGTGAGGACATGAAAAAGGTTTTTTTCTACTGTGAGTCAAGGTGTGTCTCGTCAAATTTCGCTTGTGAAAACATGAATAACTGCAGTGGGAATATGAAAAAGGTTTTTGTCCACTGTGAGTCACCAAGTGGGTCATCAAATCTCCCTTCCGATAACACGAATAATTGCAATGAGAACATGAAAAAGATTTTTTTCCACTGTGAGTCAGGATGTGTGTAGACAAATCTGTCTTTCGAGAACTTGAATAATTGCAATGAGAACATGAAAAGGGTTTATGTCCACTGTGAGTCACCATGTGTTTTTTCAAATATCCCTTTTGAGAACATACATAACTGCAGTAAGGACAGGAAAAAGGTTTTTCGCTACTGTGAGTCAAGATGTGTCTCGTCAAACTTCTCTTTTGAGAACATGAATAACTGCAGTCGGAACATGAAAAAGGTTTTTCTCCACTGTGAGTCACCATCTGTCCCGTCAAACATTCCTTTTTGACATCCGGTAGGTCAATGTCAATTTCCGTATAAGAAATTATCCCTCCGTCTTCTTCTAGGGATCCTGGTTCTGCATTAATTGGTAAAGTTTCCACATTAATGTTACCTGGAGAAACAGAAAAACAATATGCAAGTATGATATACGTTGGTATGCTTAGACGAATGTGAGGTTCGAGTATCTGAATACTCGCAGGAAGGTTTTCCACATTAAATGTAGAACCCAGAGCAAATGAAGATAAAAGCTATGCAATAGTAGTAAAGGAGAAATTTCACCCAATACCGAAAGCAAATTTTGCTCTACTAATTTCTTCAAAAGAAGACAAGCCTGCAGTTGAAATCGATTAAATATTAAAAGACAAAATAAAAGCTTCCAAACTAGGAATAGGAATTTATGGACTAAGAAAATCGTATCAAAACAAAATAATACTAACATGTGAGAAACAAAATGATGCCAAAAAAATAATCAACGAAATCAACAAAAAACCGGATAGATAAAAAAAACTTGAATTATCATTAAGGGTGCTGATGCTGGGATACAAGGAAAAATAACTTCTAACAGATTTGATAAATCAAAATGAAGACCTATAAAATGCCATGACGTCGGAAACTGACAATGAACCAATTGTTGTTAAAAAAAAGCTGAAGAATAAAAAATCTGATAAATTAGCAAAATTTCATTATAGAAACAACAGCCAAACAAAGAAAAATAATAATATCGAAAGAAAGGATCAATATTGGATTCACAAGAGCACACGAAGAAGAACGACTGTGACTCATTGATGCAATGCAATCATTGTCTTGGTTACGGACACACCTCACTGAGATGCCTCGAAAACTTGGAGAATCCCAGATGCCTCCACAGTGCAGAAGAGCACAAAATAAAACACTGCACCAAAAAACAAGAGCCTGTCACTAAGAGAATGAGTTATCAAAATGATCACACAGCTAACAGTCACCTATGTGAATTCCACAAGAAAATGTTACGAAACCGCAAATGCGAATTGAATATGAGTGAGTATTTCGCATACCTACTTAATTCCTTATTTCTTTAAAAAGAATGATTTCTTGAAAGAGGAATTAGATTATTTTTATTTATTTTTTCATTTAAAAACCTTAATATTTCGAAATATAATTGTCATACTTTAAATGATGGTAATCAAAAATTAGCTATACGGATCGATAAAAATTATAAAACAGATTTCGAATTTCGAAAAGGACTGTCTTAAACAAAATAATCTGTCAGTTTTCCAACCGGTAACAACAGAAGACATAAAAAAATTATTAGTGAATTAAAAGGTGGATCTTCACCAGGGTTTGATGAAATCACAAAGAAGACAAAAGTAAAATTAAATAACTCACTAAGTGTGGATCAAACTTTAAAATTTGGAATTTCCAAGGGACTGTTATTGGACCAATTTTATCTATAATTTACGTTAACCATGTGTTTAAATTATCACTTAATGGTAAACTTATATCATTTGCTGACGAGACTGCAATAATTATAGAAAAAATACAACCAACGAAATTACCAATGCAGCCAATCATGACATGAACGTTATAAAAAATTGGTTCGATAAGAAACTTTTCTATATTTTCTACAATATATGAAACATTTTAAATAAGAAAACCATCGAAATTGTCTATTATGCATTAATTCAGTGCATATTGCAGAATGGGATAATTAGGTGGGGAGGGGCTTTTAAGACTTCCTTACAGCCCATAATTATAATTCAAAGAATAATTATAAAAATCATCCTTAAGAAACCATACGCTATCCCTACTTTAGAGTTATTTCGGTAATTTAATGTAACATCTATCACAGAATTGTATAAGAAAATCGCCTTATATCAAATTTATAAAGAATATTTTATACATAAAATTCACCCCTCAGATAGCATAAGCAATAGATTCAAAACTAATGGCTTAATTGGATGGCCCTATGCATAGAACGACCACGGCTCGGCACCACTATTTGTATTTAGGTGTGAGATGGTACAATATATTGTTGTCCAAAAATAAAATTAGTGTAACCGAAACTTAGAATTATGAACAATTCAAAAAGTTAATTTAGTCCCTAAAATTGGATTATGTTATATTGTACCCTTAATTTTATTACGCTTAATTAATCTGAAATAAGATATATTATTTTAATTGACTTTGAAAAAACAATTTGATAATTTGTGTCCCTATGTTAATATTGTGATTGTATTTATCTCATAAGTTTTAGATTATTGTTTAAAAAAATCATTAGAATATTTTTATTACTCTAAAGATAAATACTTAAGACATGATAAGACTAATTTTTAAAAACATGCCAAGCTATTTATCCCTGTAATTGGAAACTTCATAAACTAATCATTGACATAAGCCACATTTCTGAAGAACTAAAATATAGTGTTGTGAGATTTATTTTAAAAACAGATAACACTCCATAATTAAAAAGCAGAGGCCAATTTCCAATATATGTGTACCGATAAATTATGATAAATATATTTAAATAATTTATGTATTATCGATGATCATACTTCATCTTCTGAAGTCACCGATAACATGTATCACAAAAACGTTTCCTCAAGTGATGGTCAGCGAATTTGCAATATGTTTAATGATTATTTCCAATCTGTTAAATTTGATAAATCTACTAGTACCTAATACTTCCTTTAATAATGTCGAAATAATCAATGATGATACAGTGAGTACAATTAATTTCAAAGCAATTGATATAACCGCACCTTTAGTATTAAAACACCTCAAAAACATTAATACAAAAAAGAGTTCAGGTTGTGATAAATTACACACAATCGTCATTGTTAATTGTGCTGAAAAACTAGTTACTGCTGTGACACTGCTTTTTAAAAACTCTTTTAAACAAGGTGTATTTCCTAGTATTTGGAAAAAAGCATTTGTAACACCTGTTACCGTGTTTTTTTGTCACCAAAAAAAGGGATACACATAATATTGAAAATTATAGACCTATTTCTAACCTATGTATCTTAAGTAAAATCATGGAAAAAATCGTATATGACCAACTTTTTAGCTTATGCAAAAATAATATTATTAGCCCCCACCAACATAGTTTTTTCAATGCAGATCTGTTGAATCGAATCTAGGACAGTTTACTGATTTTGTTCTCAACTCTTTGGGGATCAGGTGAGAGGCACGAAATGAAAGACGTGAATGCGCTATGATGATGTCCCGATGGAGTCCATAGTTGAGCACGGGCGGATTCTGGATTGTTCTCTCAACGCCACAACTCTATGAATAGTGGGAAACAGATTTATTCCATTTACACAGATTTTTCAAAGGCATTTGACAAAGTAAATCACGACATACTATTAAATAAGCTCTTGAAAATCGGTGTATGTGGAAATGTTCTGAGATGATTTTCTTCTAATGTTAGAAATAGAAGTCAAGATGTTGCCTTAAAAGGTTTCATGTCACAAATTATTACTATTCCCTCAGGGATGCCACAAGCTTCACATTTAGGGCGTCATTTGTTTACATTGGATATAAACGACATAAAACGTATAAGTAGTCATCCTTCTTTCCTATTTTACGCAGATGATATGTAATTATATAAACTTATTGACTGACAGATGACTGCAACCTGTTACAAGAAGACGTAAGTTAAATTAAACAATATTGCAATATCAATCAACTTTATCTAAATACAGAAAAGTGTAACGTTATTACATTTACACGTAAAAAACAGCCGATTAATTATACTTACAAATTAAACCATATACCACTACAACGAGTAGAATCAATCAGAGATCTTGGAGTACTGCTAGATTCTAAAATGTTATTTACGGACCATATTGAACATATTTTAGAAAAAGCTTATAAACAATTGGGATTTATTAAACGCATTACAAAGCCTTTCACTATAGCACACACTAATTCTGATATATATGTCATACGTAAGGTCACAACTCGAGTTTGCCTAAGTCATTTGGAATCCTCAATATCAAATATACATTGATCGTATTGAAAATATCCAATCCAAATTTATTAAACACCTATCGTATCGCTTTAGCGATCATTGGTTTGACCCTATTGCTTTATATAAACACAGAAAAATTTCTGATGCCCTATTCTTATAAAAAATCGTGAACAGTCTTGTTGATTCATCATATCTGCTAGAAAAGATTGCATTTCGTTGCCCTGAACAAAACACCAGATCGAACGACATATTTAGAACACCACACTGTAAAGCCAAATATGCGCATAACTATTTAATAGGACGGTCTGTAAAACTGACAATGCCTTACGAGATGTAGACATTTTCAAGTGTAACTTGAAAACATTTAAAATGCAATTTGCTAAACTGATACCTTAATTTTTTTTTACTTTGTGTAACAATCCTATCATCTTAGTTTATTTATTGTTTTAATTATAATCATGCAAAAACTGTATTACTACTAACCGTCTTTAATTGTTTTTATAACATTTTGTCTTTCCTTATAATGTTTATTCTTTATATTTTTTTTGTCATTATTTAAATATATTGTATAGGTGCATATATAAATATATTGTATTGAATCAACGACTAGAATTAATGGAACACTATTGGTCTAATATTATAAATAATTGCTGTTTATGCTAAATATATATATGACTGTTTGTTTCCGAAATAAAAAAATTAAAATTAATAAAAATATCAATTAGAATTGAAAATAAAATGTGATAATCTACTCGAAAACTTATATAATTTTCTATAACATGTATTCATGAATACAATGATAGTCTAATGAACTGCTTAAATGGGCAAACGATGAAGAAATACTGTTATTATTAATGTCAACAAGACAAAATGGATATGACATTCAGTTTTGGAAGAAAAGTTATTTTTACCGTTTTCTACTTTGTGTTAGCATTATATATTTTGTTCAAAGACAAGTAACTTTCAACACTTTATATTTATGTAAACAACCTACGTATTTCGTAGGCGATGTAATAGGTCATCTATAATCCCTGAATGCATACTGTAATAATTAATTTAAGCCTTTGGTTTACAGACAAAACTTTATGAAATTCTGGAGGTAAATAAGCATAAATTACATGATAATTTGTTTCAACTACCTAATTTTACAGTCAAAATATCGACAAATTACCCAATTTGGTGTATCGCTAACAACTTATCCCTCAACGTCGATAAATGTAAGACGCTAATATTTTGTCGAATAAAGATATCATTATCATTTCACCACGCAATCGCTGCCTCCATCGTGGAAGTAATTACTTTACTAGATTTTGTACAGAATGTTTTATTGATATGCGAAGTCCTCGTTTACGTATTTTATTTAGTCATTAGGTGACGCCATGAACAAGTATGCGTCCTGTCCGCGAAACATTCTAAAACATTTGAAATTAACATTCAAAATTTTCTTGCTTTTGCAATACTACTTACTGGCTGTCGGAGTAGTCTCAGAATACTGCAAGCATTCCTTCTTTACATCCTGGTGGCCAAAATCTATAACCGTATACGGCATTTCACTTCCATCCTCTTCCTGGGTCCCTGGTTCCACTTTGATGAAAGCGCTCTCTGGGTCGGGAAGACCCATTGTTTTCTGTGATAGCATTCTGTTATATAACGGACATTGAACCCAGTTCAATATAAATATGTACTGAAACAACGATTGAAAACATTTAAATTCGTTTTGAGAGAACCTTTTATTTGGAACATAGAGTTATTCTGGCGGATATATTTATAAAGAATATTAAGGAATACATTTGACAGGATTCGTATGAGCAACCAACAAAAAACTTGTTGACAGCGCTATAAGGTTGCAAATTCATATCAGCCGAGCTGTAAGGGGGTGACAGATTACATCATAACTCCATATTGCTCGCCATACAATCCCATACAGGCCTGTCACAAATAAGTGTGGACGTAGCGAGGATATACGCCGTGATCTGCTAGCCAGGCTTTATTTTAAAATAATGCGACCCCCTCTCCTACCAACCGCATGAGAAGGGACCTGAAAAAGTAACGAAGAGCCGTAATTACAAAGTGACAGCTCCCATACATGAAATGACATTCCGCGGCAGCCCCCCAATTGATTTGACATACTTTCCTAAGGAAGATTTTAGCGTAATGTATCAGCACAATAATAATAATAATAATAATAATTGGATAATTTGTAGAGCGCCGTTCTTGTGAAAAATCACCTCAAGGGCGCTGTACAATTTATTTCCTAGGATCTACATTTGTTATTTAGAAAAGATACCAAAACATACTTACCTAAACCAAAACATACTTACAACATATAATACGTCCATGCCACGCCCAATTTATGCGCACATAATGTGTCTCAGACCTTATGAGTAGCTAAAAACGTGACATATGTGTAGAAATGTCAAAATAATGTGACGTAGTTTACTTGGGTCGAACCAGTTGTGAATAATACAGCAACTTCTCGGTGTCTTATATTGACATTTGGTAAAAAAAACTATGCTATAATAATGGAATCATTATATGAATGTAAGTATTTCGTTTCGTGAAATTATTTTATGAAGTGGAAATATAAATAAAAGATGTAAACGTTTAATATGTACCTACAAATAATTTAAAAAACACTTTTGGTAGCTAGATTATACTGAAAAGTAAGTTTTTCAGTTCTTGGAATTGAATTTTAATAGATATTTGGTTAAAATTAAAATCTAGTGAGGCGGCCATTGATACTGAGTGAAAGTTTTAGGGTTAGTGTTTTACCTCCCTTATTTAAACCAAAATAAATACCTATGATCCTAAAATAGCTTCTTAGTTTGAGTTCTAAAAACTTGGGTAAAAAATGAATATTAATATGTCAAAAGATGGCATGAGGGAAAGACGTCAAAGAATCCGTTTTTCACGAAATAGCTAATGAAATGCAGTATTTCATATTTCTGCAAGCTATGTATAATACTTACTCTGATTATTATCTAACTGATACAAAGTAATTTTTAAATAATAAAGTGCATATAAAGCGTATCGCTATGTAAATTTACATTATCTACAATGAACAAACAAAAATGTACTATCGTCCGTAGCGTGTAAGCATGATTAGTGTTGATATATCTGTAAATTATATCTCAGATGTTGTACAAGATTACGGATTAAAAAGTGTAATGTGACACATTCTGACAATAAACTGGCATCTAAAAAGATCTCAGGTCTAATTTAGTTACTTTAAGCTACTTACGTAAGACGAAGCGCTTCGGACAGTTCCAATGTGTTGAAGAAACGTCTGTAGAATGTAGAAAAGTAGAAGAACCAACTTCAATTTAACATTTATTAAAAAACGTCAAAATAATAATATTATGTTTATTTAAATATTGAATATGAACTGAAAAATATTGTCGTGCAAGAGCAAGTGCAGTGTTGCCAGCTTGGAATATATATTTCCGCTAGAATCTACAACAAAATCCGCCAACTTCCGTCAAAACTTACTTGGACTCCGCTAGATATTCCGCTGAATTACTAAAATCACGAACATTACACAGTTTTTATTGATGAACTAAAACAGTTTCACTTAACACAATTCAAACGTTTTATTACAAATTATTAAATTATTATGTTAATGTTCACTTAAAAATTAGTTTTTTTAGTAAAACAAAGTTAAAACAGTACTATTGAATAATATATATATTTTTTTATTTAATATTAAAAAAAAATTGTATACATACGTGGAGAGTTACGTAAAATATTGAAAAATCTATAAAAAATATTGTAATTATCACAAAATAGCTAATTATATTAATTCTCATTTTTCCAACGTAGGCACAAATCTAGCAAACAAAATCCTTATCAATAACCACACTACAGTACAACTATCATCCAATCACAGCCCTACTAAACAACCAATTCACTCGTTTAATATATATAAACTTAACAAAAAAGAAATTTCTGAACTTATCTTATCTCTCAAACCACATTGCGCTCCGGGCCCTGACAAAATCTCAAACCAAATATTGATTAATCTGCATGAATATATTACCACCCCTCTCCTACATATATTCAATCAAAGTTTCAGACAAGGGATTGTTCCGGACAAACTAAAAATTGCCATTATAACGCCAATCCACAAATCTGGGGACAAAACTCTAATTGCTAACTACAGACCTATCTCACTTTTAAATTCACTATCGAAAGTTCTCGAAAAAGCAATGAAAAAAAGACTATTAATCTACCTTGATAAACATAACTTACTCTCAGAGTGTCAATTCGGTTTTCGAGCTAAAATGAGTACGGAACAGGCTATCTCTGAATTAACTAATTACATTGTTAAAAACACAGATGAAGGATCCAAGGTGATCGGAGTCTTTCTAGATCTTGCTAAGGCTTTTGATACTATCTCTAATGACATTCTGTACGAGAATCTAAAAAAAAATGGTATCAACGGACCACCCCTCGACTGGTTCATTAGCTATACTAAAAACAGAAAACAAATAGTACAACTGAATAATTGCTACAGTGATCCGGAAGAAATCAAGTATGGTGTCCCTCAAGGTAGCGTCCTTGGTCCCTTTCTATTTCTCATTTACATAAATGAACTTACTGAGATTAAAATGGCATCTATCGACTATAAGATAATCAGTTATGCAGATGATACGGTAATTTTAGTCAAAGGTCCAAGTTGGGAAAAGACCTTCAAAAATGCGGAAACCGGTATGTCAGAAATAAAAAATTGGCTCGACAAAAACTTACTTACCTTAAACATCTCCAAAACAAAATACCTAACTTTTAGCAAAACCATCACTGGGCAACCAAAAACCCTTCCGCCTTTATACCTACACCCATATACTCCCTCAAAATCCTCATACCACCTCTGCGAAAAAATAGAACATACTGACAACATCAAGTATCTAGGCTTAACAGTGGACCATAAATTGAACTGGGAACTTCACATTAACTCTCTCATAAAGAAAATACGTAAATTATCATTTGTTTTTAAAACTATTAGAAATATCATGTCACAAAAACAATTAAAAAATGTTTACTTTGCGCTATGTCAAAGCCTTTTAACGTACGGGTTATCAGCCTGGGGGGGAGCCGCTGATAAGTTTTTTAAGCCCCTCAACACAACCCATAAAACATTAATTAGGATTATGTTCAAAAAACCATATATGCATCCAACCGAATATCTCCTAATTACAAATAATATACTAGATATTAGGAAACTATTCATTAAAAAGATCATCCAAATAAACTGCATTAAATCCTCACCATGCCACGTAACTCACCCACATAACACAAGGGCAAAATCACAGAATCAACTTCAAGTGCCAAAAATTAATTCAACCTTTGCCAAAAAGCACGAATCCTTCCTAGCACCTTACATCTTCAACACTTTCCTAAAAGAAACCACTTACTGCAACACTCATAAACACCCAAACAGTTTACTAAAACATTTCAACACATGGTTACTACATAAAAAAAGGGCATGCATCAGCAAATTTCTAGCAATCCCTTCTTAGTCTAATTCTCATTCCTTATCTACAAACATGTGTTATTTACATTTATTTACTCTTTCTTATTAAAACTGCTTATGTTTTACGCATGCCTAGTTCATCAACACCTAATGCTCTTGTTTAAACTACTTTTTGAAATGTTATTATTATGTGATTTAGACGCTACCATTTTGTAAATTTAAAGCTCCTATGAAATTCTTGTTTTTATGTAACTATATATGTATATAACTATAGATGGAATTTGTATAAATGTATGTGTAAGCAAATATATGTACCCGCCTCAGAACAGAAATCTTCTAGTGAGGCGGGTTACTTTCATATTTGTTATATTGTTCATGTTATTGCAATAAACGCCCGGGTTTCCGGCATTAAATAAAAAAAAAATAAATAAATGTACATAATTTAAAAAAATCCCACGAAGGCAGGAAAGTATTTTTATCTTATTTCCATGGTTTAAGTGGAGATGCAATATCAAATATAAATTTAAGTTATTTTTAAAGAGTTACTGTACAGATGCAATACAAGAAACTAAAGTATGAATTATCTAAAAGTTTTAAAATAATACAAAAAATAATGTAAATACTAGTTTTTAAAGAAGACATCTTAAAAAGTGAATTATCAGACAAAGCATTACAAACAATAAAATATATCCGCTGTTTTGTATGTATGTAAAATAATACAAAATAATCTCTCTATGGATATAAATGTTACAGATAGCTTTGCTAAAACTTATAAGAAAAAAATATCTAGTTCAGTGTTTTTTTGTAATCAATCATATCAATAATATTCTTCTTCACTTTCCGCCGCCGTCGCATGTTGATACTGTTTATCATCAAATTTTAATGAAGACGTAGATGGTTGGTCTAGGTCACGTTTCTTGTTATATATTTTCCCAGTTCCTACCCTATTTAATACCTCTGGGGGTAATGAATATTTATCGCATGTTTTATTCAATCGCTGCAATCCCGATCGAACATTCAAAATTGCATTGAAATATCAGTTTTAATTTTGTTTGTAGATTTATTTTTTACAATGTTCGTGATACTAAAAACTCTTTCCACATCTGCATTTGACTGTGGTAATACTAACATCACAGCATCTAACATGGTGTCGTGATCTAAGAAAGCACCCCAATATTTTGATTATTATTTAGAAGATGGTCACCCGTTTAAATGGCAGCACCGGCCGCTCGAGTCACCAGCGTCCGACCGGGCACACTAGCGCATAGCGACTCAAGAGGTACTCTCAGGGGGGTATAACTCCGATACTTTTTTGGTTTTTTGATGACGTCTGTTTTGAACTATCCAATGAAAAGGAGTCCTGGTTTGGTCTCTCACTCTCTCCCGTGTAACAGAGAGAGAGGCTACGCTTCATTTCCACCGGAAAAAATGTGACGCCATTATTGCGTCTAGGTTGCGTCCTTCTGACAGATTCAGATTGTTTGCGTGAGTAGTATATTTATGTTGTTTGCTTTCGTGAATTCATGAGTTGTTGTTGTGTGAAAATGTCTAAAATTATGAAGCTGTGTTGTGTGAAGGGCTGTACATACAGACCACTCGTCATAAATACCAAAAATACGGAAGTTACAAAAGTACAAAAGAAACAAAAATGCCAATGGATCCCTTCGAAGATGCGCACTGCTGAGTTTAAATCTACCCGGCATTGGTTGTTATGCAGATTTAAGACAGTATCGGACCCGTTATGACGAAAATACAGGTGTGAATATCCCCTTGTTTGTCTTCAGTGTTCCATGTAATGTGTAACTTAATTTCACCTAAGAATTGAATTTACTTTTAGACCCCATCCGTGTTCCACCAGGACGGTGTGATGTCATAAAAGACCATATTTACTTGCAATATGATATGTTTAGTTCACGAATTTTGGTTAACCCGATAAATATGTTTATTTCAGAGCTTGATAACATCTTACCGGGTATCAGCGGTGTGGTTCTTTCTGCCAAAAAGATCATGGAGGATTATAGAGGTATAATTCTGTTCTATGTTACTTGAAAAGGAATAGTATGATATTTTTAGTTCACAAACTTTGGTTAACTCGATAAATATGTTTATTTCAGAGCTTGATAACATCTTACCGGGTACCAGCGGTGTGTTCCTTCTGCCAAAAAGATCATGGAAGATTACAAAGGTGAACATCTGTTCTATGTTACTTGTTATCCAATATGCCGATCTTTTCTTCCTTTCCTTTGACCACTAAAATCATTTTGTTTTCAGACATCAGTGTTCCTGTTTCTGTGGGACCCAGCGGCAGTAATTCAGCCGCTACACTTAAACACAATGCTACCCTGCGTAAGAATATTTATAGTTTTTTGTACACATTTACGATAAAGATTTTTTGTACACATGTTTTGTGCTCATGAACTCTGTATTCATATTATTTTTTTAATAACTTCATGACTAAATCCTCAAATTGAAATATTTAATAATTTAAAACAATATTAGCGAGTCAAATGAAAATTTAAACCAGAAAAAGATTTAGTCGCAGACTTGGTACAAATTTAAGATGTGTTTTGTGCTCATGTTTTCTGTATTCATATTATTAATTGGATTACTTCATGACTAAATCCTCATAATAGATCGACTTAAAGACTCTGCTGAAAATCGCCTCACTAGATTACTGACCGGCATACAACTGGAAGACAGGAAGCCTACCGGCCTATTACGTCACATGCTTGAACTCGCAGGACCTACCTTGGCGGACAGCGCAATCGTACGCACTTTATGGTTACAACGCCTACCTCAACATGTGCAAGCAATCCTTTCAGCACTTTCTGACAACGACATCAATCAACTTGCCACAGCTGCAGACAAAATCTTAGATGTCTATCAATCTACCGACTGCAGCGCTGTTGAAGACCACAATAAACCAAGCACTTCTCGTCACAAACCGCATGAAACTTCTTCATCTACAGATGAACATTCTTTACTGCTACAACTTCAACAACAAATCGCCGCACTTTCGCGTGAAGTTTCACAGCTACGCATGGCGAGAAATGAGCAAACACCCGGCTATCGAGGACGAAGAAACCAGAGCCCCCGTCGGAACCATAGCCGCTCAGGATCCGGTTCACGCAACTCATCTCCCAATCGGAATCAAGATGAAAAATGCTTCTACCACGCAAGATTTGGCGAGAAGGCATACAAATGCAATAAACCTTGCACTTATGAAAAAAAGAAGTCGGGAAACGAAAGCGGAATCTCCCAGTAGAGGCGTGTGAGATTCCGAAAACCTCTTGTCGTCTCTTCATCTACGATCTGCGAACATCTCAGAGATATTTAGTGGACACTGGCGCAGACGTCTCTGTAATTCCTAGAAACATTACAGTACCCAAAGGCAACATAACTTCCGACAACTGCCATTCAACCTTATATGGAGCGAATGGAAAACCGATAAAGACCTACGGCACGAAAACACAGACTGAGCCACAGCAATTAAAAATGGCATTTCATAATATACGAAAAAAATTAATTTGCATAAAAAATGAATAATTTATAAAAATACCTATACACATAATATTTTGTCGTATAAAAGATATGATGCCTTTTAAAAATATATATTTATCTGGTAAAAGTTTTGTTTATTAAACATGCACGTAAATTATTTTAAATGATAAAAGGTAGTGTTTTTTTACAAGCGTAATTTTTTTAATTTTAATAAATTATATGCATGGAAAAAAATATTTGTACTCAAAAAAAAAACTTAAAATAATTTATAAGATAAAAACCATGAAAATGTTTCGTTATACATATACGTAAATTATTTTAAATACTTAAAAGGCAAGTATTTTTTTTTCATTATTAACGGCGAACACATTTCTGATGTGTTTTTATGAGAGTTACTATAAATGTAAGTATGCAACACTAAACACCATTAGTGCAGGGACACTGGTCTGGAATCCGTTTAAAAATAAATTATGTTTCCTTTTTATAAAATAAATAAGAGTCCTAACAAGTGCGGATAAGGAACATAAACAATCAGTTTCTTCCCACAGTCATTAGGAAAGTGGCTGATCCACTCCAATGTACTATTAAATAATATATTAAATTTTAAATTCTATTTTACTAATCTTCTTCTTTCGTATGGTGGGGGGGTCAGAGGGTAACATCTAGGTCTGCTAGCCAGTCTAGGGCCTCAGGCGTCGCCATGTGAACCTCATCAATCCCGCCGGGGAATAATGGAGCGGGCATTCTTTGATCACATGTATCGATTCTCCTTGGCCAGGAGACCTATCGGTCTTCGGCCCCTTGGAGGCCCAATTAATTTAGTATCCGCTTCACTCACTGCACTACCTACACGCGCGGTAACAATAACGTGCCGGTGGCATCGCGAATAGCGCGGCGGACACAACCGTAGCGTGTTGCAGTTGGCACACTACTTTATATTTTACTTATCATTTTTTTAAATCGTAGAGATACATATTAATTACAAATAAATTTACCCATCCCAGGAACATTAAATACCACCAAATAATTTTCAAACCTATTCCGTGAGTCAGTCCGCATTTCCCTTATGGCCAAATCCGGATTTCAATAAAGTGAATGATTGCAGTACGACTAAGAATAAGTTTTTTCTTCACTGTGAGTTAGACTGTGTATGGTCAAACGTTCTTTTCGAGAGCATGAATAATTGTAGTGGGAAAATAAAATGTTTTTCTCCACTGTGGGTAAGTATGTTCCTTAGCAATTCTACCTTTCGAGAATGAGAATAATGTCAGTGGAAACATGAAAAAGGTTTTTCTCAACTGTGGGTCAGCATATTCCTCTCAAGTCATTTAGATACTCCCTTAAACCTAGATTGCATGCAGTTGGCGATCTCAGATAATATAGTTAAAACAAGGCTATAATTATATAGCTCAGTCACACTAATCAACATTACCCATGATTTGCTTCTAGGTGAGTCCTATCGTATTTTACTAAATCAAAACTATTTATTATTTTTTTATTAAATAATTATTAATCAATTTACAGTATAATAGTATTATAGAGTATAATCAATAATGTTAACTAAAATAATTCATACAATTAGTTTTCAGGGCTTTTGAATTTTTTAATGTTCCTCTTCTATAGAAGCTGGAGCATGTATCTAGAGAATTTACTCCAGATATCTTATAGGGTTTTTAGTGGAGAAAAACATTTTTCCTTTTTTAGGAAAAAGGTTTTTCTCTACTGTGCGTCACCATGTGTCTCGTCAAACTTTCCTTTCGAGAACATGAAAAACTGCAGTCGGAACATGAAAAAGGTTTTTCTCGACTGTGCGTCACCGTGTGCCTCGTCAAATTATACTTCCGAGAACATGAATAACTGCAGTCGGAACATGAAAAATATTTTTCTCCACTGTGAGTCACCATGTGTCTCGTCAAAATTCCCTTTTGAGAACATGAATAACTGCAGTCGGAACATGAAAAAAGTTTTTCTCCACTGTGAGTCATCATGTGTATGGTCAAACTAACCTTTCGAGAACATGAATAACTACAGTTGGAACATGAAAAAGGTTTTTCTCCACTGTGAGTCACCATGTGACTCTTCAAACTTTCCTTTCGATAACATGAATAACTACAGTCGGAACACGAAAAAGGTTTTTCTCCACTGTGAGTCACCATGTGTCTTGTCAATCTTACCTTTCGATAACATGAATAACTGCAGTTGGAACATGAAAAAGATTTTTCTCCACTGTGAGTCACCATGTGACTTTTCAAACTTTCCTTTAGAGAACATGAATAACTGCAGTTGGAACATGAAAAAGGTTTTTCTCCACTATGAGTCAGCATGTGTCTCGACAAACTTCCCTTTCGAGAACATGAATAACTGCAGTCGGAACATGAAAATGGTTTATGTCCACTGTGAGCCACCATGTGTCTTTTCAAATATAGCTTAAGAGAACTTGAATAATTGCAATGAGAACATGAAAAAGGTTTTTCTTCACTGTGAGTCAGCATGTGTGTCGTCAAATCTCTCTTCCGAGAACATGAATTACTGCAGTCGGAACAAGAAAAAGATTTTTCTCCAGTATGGATACGCAAGTGATGTTCTATCTTTGACTTGTAAAAGCAGGAGTAGTTACAATAGGTACAAGATAATCGTTTTTCCACATGAGGAGTCTTGAGATCTGACGATAAGTCTGAAAAAAATTACGAATCATACTTAATAAGTGCAACTGATTCATAGAACTATTAGATTATGAAATAAAAGAATATGAATTTTTTATTTCTAACGGACAACATTAATTTTACCTGTAGTCTGTGTACTTCTTTGAAAGCGATCTAAGCATTCTTTTTTGACATCCGGAAGGTCAATGTCAATTTCCGTATAAGTAATTATCCCTCCTTCTTCTTCTAGGGATCCTGGTTCTGCGTTGATAGGTACAGTTTCCACATAAATGTTAGCTGGAAAAACAGAAAAACAATATGCAAGTATGATATACGTTGATATGCTTAAAAGAATGTGACGTTCGAGTATCTGAATACTCGCAGGAAGGTTTACCACATTAAATGTACAACCAAGAGCATATTATAATCAAAAATAATGTTTTAGCGGAGGTATGAAAAATTCTAAGTGACCAGGCGTGAATCGAATTCATGTAACTGATTTTTGAAATCATGCCAAACTATTTAGCCCTGTATTTGCACACTTCATAAACTAATCATTGATTCAAGCCACATTTCTGAAGAAATAAAATACAGTGTTGTGAAATTTATTTTAAAATCAGAGAATTTCTCCATAAGGGCTTAAAATGTTGGGATTTATGACTAGGCTAACCAGAAATTCAAACAAAATAAGGCGTATTAAACCGTTATATTTTGCCTATTTTAGAAGACAACTAGAGTATAATTCTGGAACCCACATTACAATATTAATGTACAAGCTGTTGAAAGAATACAAAACAAATTCTTACGTTTTTTAAATTTAAAAATGGGTATTCTAGCAATTATGATGAACTACAACACTCTGTTAAATTATATGAATATGCTCAAATTGTCAGACAGAACAATTTTTACTGACTTGGTATTTCTATATAAAATTCTAAGTGATTTAGTTGATAGTCCGGTATTGCTAGAATTGATGAGCTTTCGGATTCCACAACGTAATACTAGAAGTCAGGATTTAATTCAGTTACCATATGTATTCCTCTTTGTCCAGAATACTAATGGAGGGAAACAATTATACCAAATCAGTGGACATCTTCAATTTATCTTTAAACAAATATAAAATGTTGTTAACGAAGCAATTCAGTTATGTACAATAAATAAAGTATATTTCTCAATATTCTCATGTAAAAGCCCCGAAAAAGGGCGTTAATAAATAAATAAACACTAAAAAAGCAGAGGCCAATTTCCAATATAAATGAACCAATAAATTAAGATAAATAAATTTAAATAATTAAGGTATTATCGATGATATCGGTGAGAATTGAAAATAAAATGTGATAAACTACTCGAAAACTTTTATAATTTTCTATAATAGGTATATTATAGAAAATTATTATTACTATATCAATTTGGTAGGCGGGAATGGGTACCGCCGCCCTGGGAACCATTTATTGGATGACCAACACCTCTGCCACAGGTCACCCCAAGTGGTTCGCTACGTTTGGTGACTTAGCAGGGGTGCCCGGGTTCATGGGTTAAGGTTTGCCCAGGTCTTGGTGGCGGGTGCGTCGGCCGACCTTCTGCGTGGCGGGCCGGTTGGGAGATGCTGGTTGAGGGAGACCCTTTACAACCGGTTACCGCTGTCCGGGCCGCTCGATAGTACAGGGGCCCGACCCTCAGGCTCACGACTAAGGGTGGGCTGCCCCATCAGCGAGTGAAAAAACCCCGCCACTGCTGTTGTGCCGGTTCGTGACCGGAGGGGACCCAGCAGCAGCGTTTGGGGCGCATTGGATGCCCTCTCCAGCCGGACTCTCCCAGCCTATCGCCTAGCAACGCAGTGGGTGGGCTGGAACCAAACGCTCATCACTCTTGGACAGCCTGAACCCCAGATCCTACCCACCCCTCATACCTTTCCTTTCCAGACCTTCCTTTCACCTCATACCCTTACAAAAAAAAAAAAAAAACTTAAAATCATTAACCCACAACAAAACAAACTTAACATCGTTACAGCGGCGAGTAGCAGGCGTCCCCGGTACGGGCCAAAACTGTTGGTAAATTTTGCCAACATTCGCGGCCTGCACACAAATCTAAATTCCGTTCATCACCATCTTTTATCCCAACGTCCCAACCTTCTCTTCCTATCCGAAACTCAGATAGCCGAGCCGCCAGACTCCTCCTATCTGGACTGCCCGGGCTTTACCCTTGCAAGCAAGTTCAGACCCAAAGGAGGAGTCTGCCTCTATAGTCGAGCTGACGTCAACTGTGTGCGACTATTGAGTCTGGTAAACTCCAGATTCGACGTAATGTGGGTGCGCGTCAATCTTGCCAGTACGGCAAGATTCTACGCATGTCTATATCGCTCACCAAACCATAACGAATCAGACACTTCCGAACTCTTCAAACATTTGAGCGATACTATTGATGATCTCTTGCCCCGCTACCCTTCGGCCGAGTTTATTGTTCTGGGGGACTTCAATGTTCATAACGAACCATGGTTGAAGTTCTCAGGCCCAACGGACTCGGCTGGCCGACAGGCGGAATCCTTTGCCATTTGCTACGGATAAGAGCAACTAGTTCAGGAGCCTACAAGGGTTCCTGATGTCCAGACTCACCGCTCCAATCTATTAGACCTATTCTTAACTACTGTGCCACACGGTTATAAGATTGACGTCACAGCGCCTCTGGGATCATCTGACCACTGCCTAGTGACGACATCAATCCCCGTTAACCTCAGACCAACCAATGAGAGGCTGAGGAGAAAAGTGTGGCAATATAGGTCAGCAGATTGGTTCGGTATGCGGGCCCATTTTAACGCTTTTCCGTGGTCAGCTGTTTGTTTTCGGACTTCGGACCCTTCAAGATGTGCCCAGGAGATTGGTGAAGTCATCAAATCGGCGATGGATGGCTTCATACAATCGACTACTAAAGAAACTGGTGTGGGCTCAAAGCCGTGTTTAAGTCGACAATGCTCCGAAGCAGTTCGACGAAAAAACACGGCTTACCGAGCCTACAACACATCTCGAACGTCCGAAAGCAGATCAGCATACAATAAATCGGCAAAGGAATGCAAGAAAATCATTAATAGGTCAAAATTCGAACACGACCTGCAGATCAGCAAAAAGCTGGCTGCCTGCCCGCATGGCAGCAGAGCATTCTGGTCGCTTGTGGGCTCAATAGGTCGGAATTTTTGCAAACCCAGTTTGCCACCTCTTACCAGACCTGACGGCTCACTAGCAAACACCACCACCGAAAAGGCTAACTTATTAGGGAAAATGTTTGCGGAAAACTCGACCCTCGATGACGGAGGTGCTGTTCCGCCGTCGGTTCCTCACTGCGGCTTCTTTATGAAAAAGCTGAGGATCCGGCATCGGGATGTACTCCACGTTATACGGGGGCTCGATGTTAACAAAGCTAGTGGACCTTATGGAATACCTGCCCTGGTATTGCAGAGGTGTGCTGCGGAAATAGTTCCAGTTTTGACAAAGCTCTTCAAAATGTCCCTGAAGTGTGGCACTGTGCCCTCTGGTTGGAAAAAAGTGGTCATTCACCCTATTCCCAAGAATGCATGTTTGGGAGCGGTGCCTGGAACGTCACGGTGAGACCCAAACGGTCGCGCTTGACATATCCAAGGACTTTGACCGGGTCTGGCACCGAGGACTTGTCAACAAATTGCCTTCTTACGGACTTCCCGCATCCCTGTGTACGTGGATTGCTGACTTTTTAAGGGATAGGTCGATTCAGGCGGTTGCTGACGGTTTCACCTCTTCCTTACACTCCATAAATGCTGGCGTCCCACAGGGATCGGTTCTGTCTCCGACTTTGTTTCTGTTGCACATCAATGACCTTTTGACATGTGCACTGATTCATTGTTACGCGGATGACAGTACAGTTCATGAGAGCTTTTTGTTTGACAGCCCCCAAAGGGCACACAAACTCCAACGGCTCGGAGGGCTTTGAAGCAGAGAATGGACGGTTATCTCGAGAGTATTTCTTCCTGGGGTAAAAATAATCTCGTCGAATTTAATGTTTCAAAGACCGAATCCTGTCTGATTACGTCTTAAAGGGATCCAAATGATAATCTAGTCTCCTTCAACGGAAGCAATCTTCCGAACAGGCCTTCTATTGATATGCTTGGTGTAACTATAAGTGACCAGCTCAGGTACGGGGGCTCCATCGAAGCCAGAGTAAAGTTGGCTTCTCAGAAGCTGGGCGTACTGTACAGGGCCCGCAGATACTTTAATAGTACCCAACTGCTTACCCTGTACAAATCGCAAGTGCGCCCTACTGTCGAATTTGGCAGCCATCTCTGGTCCGGAGCCCCAAAATACCTGAAAAAAACCCTTGACTCTGTGCAGAAACGGGCGGTACGTTTGATAGATTCCCCAATCTTAACAGACGGAGTGCAATCTTTAGAGCACAGGCGTCAGGTAAGCATGCTGTTCTTGTTCTATCGGTATTACAATGGAAGATGCTCTGAGGAACTAGCGTCATTGATCCCTTCGGCACCGGTGCGTAGTCGGGATACACGCCAAACGCGCGCCCAACATTTGTACACGGTTGACAATTGTCACATGAGAACGGGTCGCTACTACGATTCGTTCTTAGGTTCAACAGCTCGGCTGTGGAACGAACTGCCGGCCTCTGTGTTTCCTCCCTCCTACAACATGGGACTCTTCAAGACCCATGTTCACTCCTTCCTCTCCACAAAAAGACCCTCCACACGGCATCCCGAAATATGACATAGGCCCTGAGGGAAATTATTTTCTTTAGGGCCTCCTGTGTGGAGTAAATATAAAAATAAAATAATAGGTATTCAAGAAAACAAAGATAGTCTAACGAACTGCTTAAGGTGAAGCTATAAGTGAAAGCACTATTTAGATTAACCTTTACTACGAATCGGTATAGGTTATCAATACTAAAAATATATCATGGATACATTTAAGCGTGTTCTATCGCTTGGCTTGATCAGAATTAAAATAAAATTATTAATAACGTCATGAAAAATATAAGCGCAAACTACTAAATAGATTTCTTTTTCAAGAGTTTACTATGAACTCGTATAGGAAACAACTTTTAAAAAATACTATTTTATGGCTATGTTTATTTGCTACCACTTGATTTGATTAACTTTTTTCCATTTTCATTAAATTATTCACAAAAAATCAAAATCCATTTTGGCGCTTACGTAATATTTTTTTTAGTGAAACATTGTATTGAATTCTATGATTTCTTCAGAAGCCCGCGAAGAGCGGCACCGAACAGACGTCATATCTGTGCCACTATTTTTAACGGTTTCTTTTCTGGTGACATAATTTTAGCTAGGGGAATTTTTAGTTATCAAACTGTGAGGGAAATTTTGTGTTTTTTTCTGATTTTATTATTTGTCATGTCCAAAATATTATACCTTTTCAAAACATCTATTTGAAATTCACTTTCGTTTTCTTGAAAGTATGTATGAACTACCTGACATCCAATCGAGCTGAAACTCGGCTAATACACTCGTTGATAATGTATTGAAGTGGACATATACGCATTTATCTGAAATTGAATGACATTACAACAGTTAAAATACTCAATAAATGTTAGTCATACCAAATTGGGATTTGGCATGATTTGGTATTTATTAGCATGGTTGACCCCAGTCCCTGGAGAGGAAGATTTATTATTTAGTAAAATCTAGATGTATATTTATTATAAAAACAGATGTATTTATAGCAAAAAAACTTCGTTTTTTAAAGATTAATTTTTTAAATCTCGTAATACTACTTGTTAATCGATGTTTTTATTCGGTGTTTACCAGAATTAATGATTTATTTCTCGTGGAAAAATGCTTTCCGTTTGTATAAATAATTACTAATGATGAGTTTTTATAGGTCCATAATTAAAAATGGGGAGTAAAAACAAAAACAAATATCGAAATGTAAGCAAGCTAAGAAAACGAAAAAATTATCTCAGGAAATGTGGACTCGCGTTATAACAGTACAATAGGTGGGTAATCCAATTTACGTTTTTGTTTAGTTTTATTTAATTGGACGAAATTTAGCTAGCAAAATTTGTTTATATATTGTTATTGCGACCGCACTACTAAGTTCAAGATAAAAAATTCTATAAATCATAATAAATTTCAAGAAAGTTTAAAACACTATACGTACCTATCTCAGTTTCAATTTTCCACCTTATTTTGGTTAATTTGTTCAACATTGGTAAAAAAAAACATAAAAACATTACTGCTCTACTAAAATTTTTGGGTATTTTTTTTAAACCAAACCTAGTCGTGCAATTAACTTGTATGAATTTTTACGTCTTTATTTCGGTACCTATTAGAGATAGAAGGAAAACTGTGAATTGAATTTTTCTCAGAGAAGAGTGGGAGAATTCATTTATTATATGGTTTTTTCTGAATTAAAAATATATGTATATTAATTTGTGTCGATCCACAAATTGATAGATTGAATGAAGAATTATTAGTTCATATGAGATGGTTGTGAGTTGTTCTTCGATAATTTCTAATACTGAGATTTGTTTGCTTTAATTGTTATTTGAAATTGAATCTAAAAATGATTTTATAATGATATAAATACGCAAATTTGGTAAAGTGCATGTAAGTTTTAAAGGTGCAAGTTTTGCATGGTAGTTTATAAGTAATGTTAGTTAGATTTTCAAACATTTTCAGGTTATTTGTAATCCGGGAATGTTTGCCTTTCTTTAAAAAAAATAGTACTATTAACACTTCCTCACTTTAAACTAAATAGAATACTCGAATCGGTCACGATTTGGATTTTGTGCTTGGAGTGTATTATTATACATAATTAGTATATATATAATTTTAATATATTGTTATTTTTAATGATTATTCATAAAAATATATATACAAAAAACATTAAATTACAGCGCATTCACGACTGCTGTTCTCACAAAAACTCCGCTAGTATGCGTCCACCAGTTGAAAAGGGTTTTAGCAAGCGTGCGGAAGCGTGAACGGAACAAGATCTTTCCGGGCGCTTCCTAACTATTGCAGGTACGCAGCGCACGGCAAATGTATTATTTAACAATTCCTTGCCTCGCGCAGACAAGACATACAATCTGAGTTTCGTGATTATTATTATGGGAGGGGTAAGAATAGAAATACTTTTGGCTTTCATATTCCGCTTATATAGGCAAACGCTGTAGAACTACTGATATTATTAATGTCAACCAGACAAAATGGATACGACATTCAGTTTTGGAAGAAAGGTTATTTTTACCGGTTTCTACTTTGTGCTTGCGTTATTTATTTTATTCAAAGACAATTAACTTTTTTATTCAACATTTTATATAATATATGTGTGTGTAGCGGTTACGTCACCGCTCCTAGGGTCATCATATCATAACCAGACTACACGAGTTAAAAATCTGAATCAGACTTACGAAACTTCAATTAAAATATCGGTACCGCGATACGTAAAACTGCTGATAAGAGAATGTTTGCATACAGGGTGATGCAAATGCTCATACAATGAACCGAGTCAGCGATCCTGCGGGTTCGAAGTCCAGACGCTACTCCAACCCGTGGCAGACAAGAACAAAGGAATCAGCAGCTCAATCAGATCAATCAGGAGGTACAGGCTGATCAATCGATCAGCCTGTACCTCCCGCTCATCTGCCGACAAGGTCCATCGCACCTTCGGCTACCTCGTTTACGCTAAAGTACCCGGAAGACTCCTCGACTTCACCATTGGAGGGGACCCACCCTTTCCCGACGGCTGTGTGAGGAAACTGATTGTTTAACCTCCTTAGCCGCACACGTCAGGACTCTATTTTTTTTTTGTAAAAAGAAGCTACATTTATTTTAAAACGATTCTAGACCCTCCAATGTCCCTGCATGCATGATTGTTAGTACGAAATAATGTATGCATACTTACATTAATAGTAACACAAAATAAGAACACATATGAAATGTGTTCGCCTGGTGGTTTGGCATCTAAAATTAAATAATAAATAAGGAGCACAAATTTTATAAGTGGAAGTATGATTGAAACATAAAAATATACAAGCCGCGTAT
Source organism: Hesperophylax magnus (assembly GCA_026573805.1). Taxonomy (NCBI): domain Eukaryota; kingdom Metazoa; phylum Arthropoda; class Insecta; order Trichoptera; family Limnephilidae; genus Hesperophylax; species Hesperophylax magnus. The sequence continues at coordinate 3,139,958 of JAIUSX010000179.1, read as the reverse complement.
CGAGGGCAGTTTACCCCACTATCACGGGGCGGTCCCGGCAAGAATGAGCGTGGCAAGCGGCCTGGCCACAACGACCCCAAGCACCCGCGTCCCTTAGCCAGTTTTCCGAGAGTACCCTCGAAGAAATGTAAATGGGGGGAGGGGGGGGAGATACTCCCAAAGACCCTAGGGAATGAAGTGAGCCTCAGGTCACCGGAGGCAGGACGGAAGGGGACCGGGCCCGCGCAAACATTCCCCAGGCCCGCTCATGATGCCGGGGGAGGAAACCGTGGTTCGTGGGACAGCCGCCCCGGATTAATGTCACCTTACTGGATGCGGAACAGGGTCTATCCGTCTATCACCAGTGCTGAATAAGCCCACGAGTCCGATCTCTATCAACGCGGTGTCGACCCACTGACCCGCATCTCGACCATTCTACCACAGTCATCGCCGTCTACGCCTGGTGTCATCATCATCATCGATCCAGAGCCATCTCCCAACTGCGTAACTCAACTGATTTGTTATACTGACGCACAATAAACGCTGTGACAACAACAACATAATATTTTACTGTCTCACTACCAATTACCATATATGTAAACAACGTGCTTCGTAGGCGATTTAATAGGTCATCTCTGAATGCTTACTGAAATAGTTAATTTAAGCCTCTGGTTTACAGACAAAATATTATGAAATTCTTGAGGTAAAAAATCATAAATTATATGATAAGTTGTTTCGACGATATAGAAGTTCTGCTCTTTGCTGGTGATATCAAATTAAACTTATAAACATCCAATATTAGCGACTACCTAATTTTACAGTAAAAATATGGACAAATTACCCAATTGTTGTATCGCTAACAACTTATCCCTCAACGTCGATAAATGTAAGACACTAATATTTTGTCGGGTCAAGGCCCCATTATCATTTCACCACGGAATCGCTGTCGCCATCTCGGCAGCAATTTTTGAACAAATGTTTTTACAGAATATTTTATTGGTATGCAAAGTTCTTGTTTACGTATTTAATTTAGTCATTGGGTGACGCCATGAACAAGAAAGCGTCCTGTCCGCGAAACATGCTAAAATATTTGAAATTAACATTCAACATTTTCTTGCTTCTACAACTTACTGGCTGTCGGAGTATACTGCAAGCATTCCCTCTTTACATCCTGGTGGTCGAAATCTATAACCGTATACGGCATTTCACTTCCATCCTCTTCCTGGGTCCCTGGTTCCACTTTGATGGAAGCGCTCTCTGAGTCGGGAAGATCCATGGTCTTCTGTGATAACGTTCTGTTATATAACAGACATTGAACCCAGTTCAATATACACATGTACTGAAACATTTGAAAAATTTATCAGTTGACTTCGTTTTGAGGGAACCTTTTATTTGTAACATAATATTTCAAGTCTTGACGTTTTTTTTATTACCTTGTTACTTTATTAGGATAACCCAGTTCAATGTACTGTAGCAAGTTAATCATTAGTATTATTTGTGATTGGTTAAAAAGATTAATTGGAATTACACTCACAATTTATTATTACACATTTAATTACTTAGTAGTAAGATACTCAAAAAATTAAAATTTAATTAATAAGGGATATTGTATCGCCTTTTTATTCATGTTAAAACTGCTTTTAAGTAACCTAGGTGCATACCTTTAGTAAAAATTATCTGAAACAGCGTGAAAGAAAACCGTTCTCGCCTTCAAAAAGTGCCGCAGGTTCCACAGAAATAATCTTACCAATACCAAGTATATTATATATTATGCGTGTCCTTATGTTCTGTATATTTACTAATGAACTTTCTACTCCCTTGATAAGTGACACGGGCTGAAAGTCTACAATGAAGAAACAATAATGTTCTATCGTCCTTCGCGTTGAAAAAACATCTGTAGAATGAAGAAAAGTAGAAGAACCAACTTCAATTAAACATGTTAATAAAAATGTCGCAATAAAGAAATTAGGTTTAATGAAATAACCACCCTTTATAGGACATTACTATATAAAAGAAGCGAAACAAAAACTTTTATGTGGCCGTAAGCAAGTGAAACGTCAGATTGAGAGTGGATATAACCATAGACAATATTCTTTATTTATGTGAGTTAATGACAGTACATATTTACAAGTGCATGAAAACAAAAATGTTAATTTTTTAATTCCAACGTTGGTCTTGTATGACAAAGATAAACCTTTTAAAAATTATTTGACGGTGCGTCATTTTTGTATTCAAAAGTTGCGTTTTATACAATCTCAAGGCCTACTAGAGTATTAAGCCTTGGCGCTTGACGGATTTTGAGGTGTCAAGTGATCAAATCAGTGCCGTTCCATAATAGAGCAATGACAGTTTGCAAATCGCGGCGATTGTTTTTGATACTCGCTGTCACTGCTGATTTGTATATTGTTTTACCGCAAGCGCTTTCGTAAAGAGAGTGTTAAGTATTTAATAAATATAATTGGTCCTAGTACACTGCCTTGAAGCACACTGTAGGAAATTGAAAATATTTTGCTTATATGTGTTTTGTCAGATTGGATAAGAGTTTGTTGAGTTCGGTTTGTTAGATAGTTTTCAAACCAAGTGTAGGGTACCCCTGTTATTCCGTTCTGTTGAAGTTTTTTAAGCAGTAAGGGGTGGGATACCGTATCAAACGCTTTTGCGAGATCGAAAAAAAAACAGCTAGTGGTTTGCGACCAATGTCGAGATTATGTGAGGGCGGCTATTGCATCTGAAGTAGGTACTCCTGCCTTTGCGGAAGCCATATTGGTTATCTGGAACCCAATTTTCATTTCAGTAGACAATTGCTCGCATGCGAGGTTCGCGCACGATAAATTATCTACTGTTTCGATAAATGCGTTTTCGTAGAAATGTACGTTTGATTCATTGTCAGTTTTAAATTTCTCCAGTATCTGTTCAGCTACGGACTTTGCAATTTTTTCCTTGAGATTTGGATTAATTAATTTTCCAATTAATTTCCAAATCTATTTCCATTTCTTCATTACTATCATTATTAATAATAACGAGGTAAAGAGTTTCGTTTGTGCTATTGTCGTCGTATGTTTTGCTGTCTTCACATTAGGTTTTGTTTACGAATTCGTTGAAAGAAGACTAATTGTCGAACAATCTCTTTTCTTAGATTTGCCAATATTATCTTCTTTTTTCTACTCAGTTCGCTTAAAACTATACAAAGCAAAAACTTAACAACACAAAATCAAAATCCTAATGTCCTTGCAATTTCTTTAAGTTTTCGTGGCACGTATCAATTTTACTATGTGGGCTATCTTTAGGCTATTTTGTGTTAATTTTTAATAGCCAGATGCATTTTTTACACGAGGATTAAGTTTTAATTTCAGTTATTTTTACTTTTTACAAATAACTGACCATCACGCCGCTTACTCGCAGGGGTAGGTAGAGAGGATTGACCGCCCCACAATTCTGTGGTAGTGCACACACCTTGCTCGTCTCGTCTCTAATCCATACTACTCTGTAGACACACGGGGCCTAATATCATAATTTTAAATCAAATGGATATCGCTATTCTACCGAATTAAGACTAACGAAAACAGATAAATATCAAAATACATATACATTCAGCTGAAAATGAAGCAGAACTCGAGCAGATGGATACGCATAACTACTTTTTATGTGGTTCTCAAATAAAATTAAATGTATTAAATTTAATTCTTTTCAATATTATGTACATTATGGCAAGTGTACAATAAAACGAACTGAAAGGTTTTCTCTGACCAATCGACTAACGAAGAAGTGTATTTTCTTTTCTTATGTCACGTTCACAAATACTATGATATTTCACTTTGCTCATACGGAAGTAGATGAAAAATCGTTAGGTTAAAGGCCCGTTTATAATAGGAATAAGCGGTAAGAATAGGCCGGTGCCGTAATCCGTAATCCGTAATATTTTAGATCATCGTTTATAATTGAAATAGGAATAGAATAGAATACGTCCATAGAAGTGACTATGCCGCTGTCACCTGTCAATGTCAATTGTCAACCGAGAGTATATTCTTCCTCCATCTTATAAAAGTCATATTGTATTATGTATATAAATAAATATTGAAACGATGGATTCATCAGATATTGTTGCATGTGGAATGTTTTTGTCAATTCTGGGGCTAGCATACGCTGCAATAGGAGACACACAATTGACGAAAAAAATAAGGAAAAAACGACGTTGGAGTGTGCGTCCCATTAATCATAAAAGGAAGAAAACAGGACATTTCCATAATTTGTTAAAAGACATGGCGACAGTAGGCAACGATCAATTTAAGAAATATACAAGAATGTCGCAGACCAATTTCTATAAATTGTTAGGACTTCTACAACACAAATATTACTGTTCGATTGTCAAATACATAAATAAACCATTCTTGTCAAATAGTAGATACCATAGAGTATCGATCGAAAATACATAAATCTCGGTATATATCTCAGCTTTCTGTAATCCGTAACCGCAAAAGATAAAATTGGACCATCTTTTCGGTTATGGAAAAAAATAAGAGATTATTGCCATCTATTATAAACGGATACACAGGTTTCCTATCTTCCAACTTCTACGGCCTAGGGCTTTACGGCTTATTCTTACCGCTTATTCCTATTATAAACGGGCCTTAAAGGTTCTAGTTGCTTTAGAAGAGCAATTTCCCTATTGCAGGTGTGCTAGCCCCAGAATTGACAAAAACGTTCCACATGCAACAATGTCTGATGAATCCATCGTTTCAATATTTATTTATATACATAATACAATATGACTTTTATAAAATGTAGGAAGAATATACTCTAGGTTTATAGTTGACATATATTATACAAGCTACAACGGCATTGTCACTTCTATGGACGTATTATATTCTATTCCTATTCCAATTATAAACGACAATCTAAAATATAACGTATTACGGCACCGGCCTATTCGCTAATTCCTATTAAAAACGGGCCTTGTTTTGGGGCAATTCTGACTAATTCAGTTCTAATGTGGATCAAGAGAGCCAATTTTTTTTATCATTTTCGCTGTTTTGTTTTCACTTTTAAATTTTCATTCTTTTCGAAATCATTTCTTTATATGCGACTTTAGCAAAATAAATAAATATAATGATAGATTGAGTAGAATAATGTCTATGACTTCATTATTGTTGTCTATGCATAAATATATTTTTTTGACGTATGCTTCCTTTACTGCTAGTGATTTCATCCTGTTTTAAATCTCTTTACATCGATATACATTATGTTCGTTAAGCTATTCAGCCCACGCAGATAAATTTATAATCCCATTCTTGTGATTGTTGTTGGTAAGTACTGATGCTTATATTCGCTATTAATTTTGGTAGCGCCCGTTATTTCAAATCAAACTGAGCGACCACTGTCCTTTAATTTGTGCTATGGAATACTCAAATTTACAATTGCACTGTCTCTAACGCAACTTATCTTAACTTACGCCAATCGAAACCTAAGTTAGGAAGTCCAATGGCGTTTTGTTTGAAGAACTTTAAACTGTCAATTAGACGTCTACCATTTTACAAGAATTTCAAATATCGATAACCAATATTCTGATAAAAAATGTAATGGCGGACGCAATGAAATGTTTGCTGGTTTAACTTTAGATATGGATATAGTATAAACTGAGTTATCCGAAGATTGTCGACAATTATCTCAACCGATTTCAAATGTTGACTTCAAGGTCATATGCGTTTTGCATACGATTTCATTGTTTTGACAGAATATTCTGAACACATTCAAATAATAGTTCCGTTAAAACTATGTTATTTTTCAGGTTTATTTCATCGGGCTTGTACTAATTATCAAATCGTACCACAGCAGTGCCATGGATCTACAAAATCCGGATACAGTTTCCATAAAGACGGAACCAGGGCCCCAAGAAGACGGCGGAGGTGAAATACCGTATACGGAAATGGATTTTGACGTCCCAGATGTAAAGATGGAATGTTGGAATAGTGCGGAGACTTCTCGGACTGCCAGTTATTTTGATAGCATATGTAAAAAAAATGATTTTCGCAATCCCAGTTCGTTTTGAATCGTCATGCAGGCCTATTTGCTTGTTCACAACGTCCTCTCTTACCGAAAAAATATATATTTGGCATTTTCATATATAAAATGTGTCCTTGCCGGAAACAGCCAAACCACATCACGCTTTCAACTTGATGAATTGTTTTTGTGATTTCCGCACTAAATTCAATACTGCTCCCCACTATGTGGAGAGTATTTGTGATGCTGATGGTGGAATGGATGGAAGGAGGTAGAGAAGTGGAACCTGAGAAGCAACTGGCTTTTCAGATGTGGTCACTTAACACGGCCACGTTTCATTTGAGAATTGTGTTCATAGGAATATATCTATAAAGATTTTGAATATATTTGGAGATATATTTTATCCGTTTTTTATGTATGTTAAACCAGGCGATACTGAGCGTATCTCAAGAAAGTTAAAAGTGGGATTAACTAGGCGGAAGGTGCTCAAAAGCAAACGGTTTTCCCTTCTTGAAGCATCGGTTCCTGTAGCAGACATCTTGGGTCATTCATATTTCTTAAATTTACTTTAAATTCTCTTATCCAAATTCACGCTTGTACATTGTTAATCGATGCTACCTTCAATCTTAAAAAAAACCTTATATTTTAATTCGATGTTCAACATACTTATTATTTTCCTAGGCAGCTTTAATGTGGAGAGTGATACCATCAAGGCAGAACTAGGACCCCGAGAAGAAGATGAAGAGAGATTTCCTTACATGGAAATCGACATATACCTGCCAGATGTTAAAAAGGACTGCTTAGAAAACTTTGAAAGAATTACCCATACACCAGGTAAAACCGATGTAAAACCACAAACTCAAAGTGGAGAAAAAACTTTTTCGTGTTGTTTGTGCAGTGCTTCATTTTCTCAAAAGAGCAGTCTGACGAGCCACATGCTGACTCACACTGGAGAAAAACCTTTTTCGTGTTCCGATTGCAACTATTCGTCTACTATAAAGAGAAACTTGACGGTACACATGCGAATTCATAGTGGAGAAAAACCTTTTTCATGTTCCGAGTGCAGCTATTCATGTACTCAAAAGAGCAGCCTGACGAACCACATGCTGATTCACACTGGAGAAAAACCTTTTAAATGCTCAGAGTGCAACTCCTCGTGTACTTTAAAGGGAAGTTTAACGGTACACATGCGAACTCACAGAGGAGAAAAACCTTTTTCGTGTTCTTTGTGCAACGCTTCATTTTCTCAAAAGAGCATTCTGACGAGCCACATGCTGACTCACACTGGAGAAAACCTTTTTCATGTTCCGAGTGCAACTATTCGTGTACTCTAAAGGGAAACTTGACGGTACACATGCGAATTCACAGTGGAGAAAAACCTTTTTCATGTTCCGAGTGCAGCTATTCATGTAGTCAAAAGAGCAGCCTGACGAACCACATGCTGATTCACACTGGAGAAAAACCTTTCAAATGCTCAGAGTGCAACTACTCGTGTACTTTAAAGGGAAGTTTAACGGTACACATGCGAACTCACATAGGAGAAAAACCTTTTTCATGTTCTTTGTGCAATTATTCATGTACTATAAAGGGAATTTTGACGGTACACATGCGATCTCACACTGGAGAAAAACCTTTTTCATGTTCAGAGTGCAACTATTCGAGTACTTTAAAGGGAAACTTGACGGTACACATGCGAACACACAGTGGAGAAAAACCCTTTTCATGTTCCGTGTGTAATTATTCATTTTCTGAATGTGGCAGGCTTAAGAGACATATGCTGATTCACAGTGTCGAAAAACCTTTTGCGTGTTCTTTGTGCAACAATTCATTTACTCAAAAGAAAAGTCTGTCCAGCCACATGCTGACTCACACTGTAGAAAAACTTTTTTCATGTTCTTTGTGCAACTATTGGTGTACTATAAAGGGAAACTTGACCGTACACATGCGAACTCACAGTGGAGAAAAACCTTATTCATGTTCCTTATGCAACTATTCATTTCCTCAAAAGAGAAGTCTGACCAGCCACATGCTGGTTCATACTGCAGAAAAACCTTTTAAATGCTCAGAGTGCAACTATTCGAGTACTTTAAAGGGAAGTTTGACGGTACACATGCGAACTCGCAGTGCACAAAAACCTTTTTCGTGTTCTTTGTGCAACGCTTCATTTTCTCAAAAGAGCAGTCTGACGAGCCACATGCTGACTCACGCTGGAGAAAAACCTTTTTCATGTTGCGATTGCAAATATTTATGTTCTCGAAAGCAGCATCTGAAGAACCACATCTTGACTCACCACACTTAATATCAGTAAAACAAAATATTTGACATTTTATAAACATCCAGTAGAGATCGGACGGATAGCTTTATTCCCAAATTATTTAAATTCTCAGCAAACGATGGTATGAAGAACTTAATCAAGTTTTATCATGACTATCTACTACTTTAACACACTGTAAAAACGTCAAATATCTTTAGTAGAATATAATTTGACTGTAACCAAATTTTCCCAATACGGAATCGGTAATATAGATATATATCTATGTAGATCGTTTGAGAAATTATTTTTTAAAGATTAGGATAATAAAGGGTATTTTCCATTAGTCGCCCTAAAACTGGATTACAGGATGTTTCCCGATAAACTTTTAGTGAATTCGTAATCGTGAATATATTTTGGTTTCTCGTTATAGTATAACATCCGTGGTTTTTTATTTGTTCGCTTATTTCTTCTAAGCTATCCATCGAAGTTTGATAGGATTTTCACTAACATGTAGAGAATTTCTTACGGAAGTATATGTTATATATGTATACGGATATTATATTTATTTCTTTGTACGTATACGTACATAGATATTTTTTTTATTTTTATTTTTTTTTATTAATCTTAAGTTAGCTCACATCTTCGTGTGTGCTAATAGTTTTATAAACATATAAACATGTACATTGTTTGGCAAACATAATCTTTCTTTAAATATTTCAATAAAGTCACAAAAAAAAGAAACATTAATAATTGAGATAGACATATTTTCTTAATTCATTTTTGAACTTATTAATATTTTCTATCACAGCAATTTCCTTCGGGATTTTGTTATAGAGTTGAACGGCCTGGTACATCAGAGATTTTTGGGTGCTTGTTTTTTTTCTTGTTGGCAATCTAATTTGCTTAGAATTTCTCGTCCCGTGTGCGTGTATCTCGTTATTGTAATTTATTTTTCTTTTCAGTTCCTTAAACATCATCCCTATGTTAATTTTATGTATAAAAATAAGTACATTCAAATACACAGTTTGCTTCACCGTCAAAATATTCAGCTCCTTTAACATGTCTCTTATCCGTGTGTATATGTTGCGCTTAAGTATTATTCGCATTGCTTTATTTTGCAGAATTTGCATTTTTTTCATTTTCTCTTTATTGCAGAGAAAAAGAATACTCGAACAGTAATTAAAGTGTGGTGATATAATTGTATTGTATATTATCTGGCATGTTTCTTTATTTACTTTGTTTCTGATTCTACCAAGAAATGATATTTTTTTTGCAATTTTTTTAATTGTATAGTCTGCATTTTTTGAGAAGTTCAATTTTGAGTCTATAATAACACCTAGATATTTAATTTCTTCCACTTTTTTTATGATTTCTCCATTTATAGAAACCTTTGGTTCCTCATGCGTATTTGTTCTGCCTATATGCATGTATTTTGTCTTATTTACATTTAGTTTTAATTTATTTAGTTTGAGCCATTTTGACAATGTTTCTAAGTCACTATTTATCTTTTTGATTGCTTTCTCATAATTATCTTCTGCAATATAAATTAGTGCGTCGTCTGCAAACAGTCTTATTTTGCAATGTTTTAATATTTTTACCAAATATTGTATTTATTGAAAGTAGAGAAAAGTTGATCAACGCCGGGAACACGTCAGCTAGTTATAATTATAAAAATAAGGAACCGATCAAGATCACGTGGCAACTTAGAAATCCCTACATATACATTTTTTTAATGCACTCCCATATAAAATCAAATCTGAAAAAAATTATAAAGCCTTTAAATTACAAATAAAACAACTTCTTGATCAACCAAATAATAATTATAAGTTTTGATTTAATTTTTTATGTATCTTTTAATTACAGGTACATATTAGTAGTTATTGATCAAATGCAAATTTTAATCGGGCGTACTTAGTATGTAATTAACTATTTATTTTCATCATTAATTAAGAAGAAAAAAAAGTAGAAAAGTAAAGAAATAGTATATCAGCATTCGAACCACCAACAGCTTATTGTCGCCATTTATTATGTTCCTTTGCTTGCAATATTATCAGCTCCGTTTACTTTCTTTCTTTTCTTTACCTAATGTATACTGTAATGGCACTACTCCCCAACTCAAACACGAGAAACGTTTTTCTCTATTGAATTGGGTTGTTACGTTAAAAAGAAAACATTTTTTTTGTAATTAGTTTTTTAAGTATAACATATTTATGTTTTTATATAAAAGAAATATATTTAAGAAAAAAAAAATTACATTGTGTTTTTTTTTATTCGGTTAGTCGATTCTGTTTCAATCTGTATTCGGTGTCAGTCTAATATGATCTCCTTCTGTTGAATGAGAGTGGATTTTTTTTTGTAGAGTTTAGTACCATGGAATGCGAAGCTAATTCTTTCAGGAACTTCCAAAATAGTTTTCAAGGTCTTTTGGGTTTTAATGAGTTGATTTTGAAATATTGTCATTTACACTTCCCCATCTGATAATTCCGTATTTTAAGAGCGATTGGCAAAGAGCATGTAGATTTCTCTTATGTATTTTTCACTGCGGGCATTCTGATGGTTTTGAAGAAATAATTTAGTTTTAAAATTTTATTATCTTAATAGTTTTTTTTGTTATTGGGGTACTATGCCGTGTTGCGCTAACTCCTTATTTCGCCAACGTTTCGGACAGCGTTGCGCTGTCCATCATCATGGCAAATGTGTTATATGAGGTTTTTTTTTTTTGATTTTATGGATTCTTTCGTAATCCTCTAACTAGCTAGGACTTATAGCAATACCCTTTAATGTTTCTAGCTGACTAGTACTACGGCTCATTTAGCCTTATTACTATCACCATCTGATGGTTGAATTTAATTGACTGATTTTATGTTACATTAATGAGTTTTATGAGGAAAAATTCTTAACTGTATAAAAAACCTCTTACAAATGACAAGAAAAAGGAAAACAATAAATTTTGAGCTTTTTACTCTGTTTTACCTTTGTGATTTACTGAATGTAAATATGTAATTTTTTCATAATTTGGCTGCGTCCTTTTCGCTTCTGTGGTCTTGCACATCTACCTGCGGGGAGAAAATAGCATTTGGGAGAAAAACATGTTGGAGAAAAACATTTTGTTATATTAAAAAGGATACTTTGCGCTAATAATCATCGTCCTCTTCTTCCAATTCTTCACTGGCGCTGTCGTCATTCTCATGGAACTTCATGATGAGGTGTTTGGGCATCCTATGTTTGTAGTTGAAAGCGCTTTCGGATTATTCGGGTTCAGAGTGTTGTCGAATCGTGATGTGAGTTGGTATGCGTGCTCCTGTAATGTAGGTATATCTTCTCGTTCGTGTAGCCTTTTGAGGTTTGTGTATCGTGGTGTGTTGTAGGCAATTTTTATGCATTTGTTTTGATTAACTTGAAGTTTGTTATATGTTGTGTACGCAATGTTACTCCAAATCGGTAAAGCGTACGTTAGCGCCGGGCGTATTAGGCTGAGGTACAGATGTATTTTCTTTCTCTTAGCTAGCTCTTTCTCTTTCTGTTGAATATTGGACTTATCGATCCTATTGCTTTCTGAGTTTTCGCCGTCGCTATGGCGATGTGAGCTTTCCAATTTAGTTTTGAGTCCATTGTGAGTCCCAGATACTTGACTTCGGATTTCCAATGTAGTTGCTTTCCGCCCATGAGAATTTTGGCTTGCGGAATATTATTTTTTCGTTTTCGCGTGAAGGTTATCGCTTCAGTTTTAGCCTCGTTTAGCTTCAGCTGTCATTTTTTGTAGTATTCGGTGAGCGTGTCGAGGCCTCGCTGTACGTATTTCACTGCCATTTCGGGCGTTCTTGAGGTAGCGTAGACTGCCGCGTCGTCGGCATAAATTGCCTTCTTGCATTTCTCGTTTAGCGGAGGTATATCGTGGGTATACAGATTGAAAAAGTGCGGTCCGAGTAAACTTCCCTGCGGGACTCCTTTAGGTATTTTTCTTCTTGCTGATGTAGCATCGCCCACTTTCACCGTAAAGGTTCGGTTTTCTAAGTACGATAGCGCAATTCTGATGATGTAAGTTGGCCTTTTGGTAATGTACATTTTGTATATGAGACCTTCCATCCATACCGTGTCAAAGGCTTTTTCGAGGTCCATTAGCGCCATTAGGGTGTAGCGTTTATTATTAAATCCTCTAATAATTTGTTCTGTGACTCGCGTATGTTGGTGGGTCGTAGAATGTTTTTACCGAATTGTTCGTCAGGAAGGGTCTTATTTTGCTCGTGGTGAGGTAGGTACCTGTTCAGGACGACTTGCTCAAGGACAGTGTTCGATCGATCTTTGTTTGGCTTGTGAAACGGTAGTACTGACGCATGATGTCGGGAAGTGGCCGAGTAGAAGGCAGGCGTTGAATATTTTTACAATATAAATTATTGCTCTCTGCGGTAGGTGTTTTAGCAGGATATTATTTAATTGATCTTCGCCTGGGGCCTTATTTGGATTGAGGCACTTTATGATAAGGGCCACTTCTCTCGGGGTGCAAAGTTTTATATCCTCCGTATCGGTCTGCGTTTTTTGGTTCAGTTCTTCCACTGTTTCTGCCACCAGGATGTTTGTTTCCATCCCGTCTGTTTTCGAAAATGCTTTTTCGAATCCGTCTGCCAATAAATTCGCTTTTTCCTCGTTTGAGAGTCTGGCCACTTCGGGGGCGGGATGCTGTTATCTTGATGTCGCAGGGCCTTGGACATTCGAGTTGTCCTGAGTACCTACCTACTGAGAGATTCGACTTTCTTTCACCCCAGAGTATTTTTCAACGTTGCAATTTCTTCCTTTATTTCCCTTCCGAGAGAATTTACTGCTACTTTGAAGCATATCTCTCGGGTACTGTGGTAAATCCTGCGTAGTCTTTTTTTCTGTGATCAAGAATTTTATGTGAGGTGTGAGCTCTACTTGAAAGGGTTTAATTTTCTTATTCTTGGTGAATTTATCTCGAGCTTCTTGAATACTTTTAGTGAAGATTAACACGGCTTTTTCTATGCCCTCCGTAGTTGATAGTGTCTCGGATGTTAGATAAATTTTTCATTAATTTATTTCTTAAACCCCTTCCAATCGGCGTTTTTGTAATCGAGTTGAGTCCTTGTTGTTCTCTCGTGATTTCCGCCTATCGAGAGGCTCACAGGTAGGTGGTCGGAAGATAGTTTATCCTGTGTAATCAGGGGAGAAGTTGTTTTTTCGCCAGTGCAATGTCGAGAGATGCAGAATATTTGCTTCTTTTATCGAAACGTGTCGGCCTGTCCGGTGCGAGTAATCTCTATTCGTGATTTTCCATGTGTTTATATAGGATATTGCCGTTCTTATTGGCTCTGAAATTATTCCAGTAGGTGCCTATGTTATGCCCGAGTTTAGATCACCTGCTATGAGTACTCTCGTACCTAGTGCCAGTAGTTTGTTAAGATCGCCTCTCGTGATGTTGTTTTTGTTTGAAGGGCAGTACGCCGAGACAATAGTGTGCATCTGGTTATTTATCTCCATCCTGATTACGGTGGCTTCCATATTCTCTAGTACTGGCGTGGGTATCCTCGACGGTGAACGTGATCTGGCGCTAGTGGCCCTCGACGTTGCGAATGTGAACTCTGGCCTGTTCGTCAATATGTTAATCCTGTAGCCAGTGGCTCCCTCCGGGAAATCCATCGGTAGGTTCTTGTTCCTGCGCTCCTTGATTGTGGCGTTCAAAAAGGCTTTCTTGGCGTGTCCGTTCATTGTTAGATTAAGGGTCTTGCCGTACGTGGAAAGGGGTAGGGGGGATTTCTGGAATAAACTACAATTATGATTATTATTTGGGCCGATCTGAATTTCGGCAGTGACCGATTGCACCTAGCTCCAGTTAGCGTCGGTTTGTCACCATTCAGGTCTTCAGTGTCAACAGTGTCCCAATCCGCCGTGGAACCAATCTTGTTAAGCCGCCAGAGAATCAGGCTAATCGCAAATATTTGTAAGTGATCGCAAGAAAATCGCAAGTTTCAGTTAGGTCCTTTGGGCCGACTTGAAATTCAGCTAGATCGATTGCCTCGGGCGCCTTGCGGCACAAAATAGCGTCGGTTTTGCCACCTTTCAAATCTTCCTTTAAACTCGGTCTATTTTCTGTGCTGGCAGTGTCCCAATCCACCGTGGAACCAAACCACCAGAAAATCCAGACAAGTCACAAATTCTCTACCAATCATGCCAATTTTTTTTTTTTTTTTGATTTTATGGATTCTTTCGTAATCCTCTAACTAGCTAGGGCTTATAACAATACCCTTCATGTTTCTAGCTGACTAGTACTGCGGCTGATTAGCCTTATTACTATCACCATCTGATGGTTGTATTTAATTGACTGAATTTATGTTACATTAATAAGTTTTATGAGGAAAACTTCTTAACTGGATAAAAAACCTCATACAAATGACAAGAAAAAGAAAAACAATAAGTTCTGAACTTTTTACGCTGTTTTACTTTGTGATTTACTGAATTTAAGTATTTCATTTTTTCATGTTTTGGCTGCGTCCTTTTCGCTTCGGTGGTCCTGCAAAAAAGTTTGTTAGAGAATTCCTGTGGGAGAGAAAATACATTTTGTTATATTAAAAAAGGATACTATTTCTTCGTCATCGCTGTTATTTTTCTCATGGAGCTTCACGGTGTGATCTCCTTGAGGAGCTCCATTAGGATAATCAGTTTCTCTGTCTTTGATGAGCAGGAGGCCAGTTTTTCGCGTACCCTGATGAGGCCTCGTCATGCCAAAATTGCCCGAAATTTCTGACTCCGAAAAGCATCGATACCGCATCGCGCGCGTACTCCGGCCTAGCGGAACGATGTATAGTTTTGTGTGTACAAATTTCTGATAACTAATTAAAATGCCTGTATATCAGAATTAAAATACATGTATATCAGATCAAAATACAAGTTTGAAAATGTGGAATATTCCCAAACTAACCGCACATAACTTTGAATGCATCCATAGAAAAATAATATCTAACTGCCAATGTGAGAAAATTGATTTTGTCAACGAGTATACTTATCTGGGATTAAAAGTAAATAACACATTTAAATGGGATAAGCAAGTTACTAAAATATGTAACCAGCTAAGAGCTCTAGCAAACAGTTTCTATAAATTAAAATTTGTCTTGCCTCATAGCACACTCAAACTAGTATATTTCTCAATAGTAGAATCTATTCTTAGATATGGAATTAGAAGCTGGGGAAATACAAGCATGACATAATATATGTTAAGTATGTACAAAATTTGCAAACCTTTATCATTAAAAAAATTGTATCACCTAATATGTATTTATTTTTTTATTGTTGATACATTATTTTACAATATTTCATATTCTAATTCAGTAATGTTGGCCTCACTGGGTTGTTTACCCGTGCTGAGGCCCCCATTTTATAATATAAGAATTTATACATTTAAAAAAAAACAACATTGAAATAAAGATAAATTTAAACTAAAAATAAAGATTAAAATTTAAAATATAATTATCACACTAAAAGAAAAATATTAAAAGAGAATGGAAATCGGCATTTACAATGATTTATGTGTTTGTGCGTGTTGCGTGTTTTATTTATTTTTTTTGTGTTGCGTGTAAATGTTTTATTCTTTTATGTTATTGAATTTTGGTAATATTGTCTTTTTTGTTCTTTAATCCATTTTTATTATTTTGTGTTTGAATTTATTTTTATTACAACCATGAGATGGTGATAGTAATAAGGCTAATCAGCCGCAGTACTAGTTAGTTAGAAACATGAAGGGTATTGTTATAAGCCCTAGCTAGTTCGAGGATTACGAAAGAATCCATAAAATCAAAAAAAAAAAAAATTTTTGGCCCAAACGGTCTATGAATAAGCAATGGTGGAGAGTGAGGAATTTGCCAGTGGTGTGGAGTTGGCACATTTTATAAAAGTTAAATATTTTTTGAAAAAGAAAAATATGGCCAACAACGTCCGTTACAATGCGGATGATACAAATAGACAAAATTTGTGCACAACTAAGATCAATTGTAAGCAAATTGGATAAACTAAAATGTTTTGTTCCAATCTTCTCAGCACTTCTAATAATTTATTTATCTCTAGCTGAATCTGTTATAAGGTATGGAATAACAGCTTGGGGATTTTCATGTAAAACTAATATCGACCATGTACAATCCGTGCAAAATTCATTGGTTAAATTATAAGCTTAAAAAAAAATTATACAAAGAAAGTCATAATATTCCATACATCTATCAGAGTCTCAAAATTCTTTCAGAGAGAGCAATTCTGTGGAACAAAATTATATTTCAGCACATAAATATCCCATTATATATAAACAGGCTAGAACGCCATCATGACACTCGTTTTAACTTTAATGAAGGATTTATTGTACCTAAGCATACAAATAAATGTGGACAAAGAACGTTTTAGTATGATTCCTACTAAAATTAAAACTGTGCCCAAAACATCAATTGGTGAACTTACTGAAGACTTGGCTTACTGGAATTAATTTGCATTAGCTTACAATGATATATTATTCTAAAGACTTGTAAAATTATTATTGATGTTTTTCGTAATTTTCTTTTGCTATATTTCAGTAAATTTTTATTTTTTTGTTTTGTACATATAAAAATTAAAAAGTGTAAATTCAAATCAATGCAATAGTAGAAAGGTTAAGAAAATTATTGTACATTTTTCTTAGAATACGAAACATACTAAATTTTAAATTATTAAGAACCATCTATTTTTCACTAATTCAATCAGTATTACAATACGGAATTGTTGGTTGGGGTGGAGCATTCAAAACTTCTCTCTTACCTTTAGAAATCATCCAAAGAATATTAGTAAAAATAATTTTGAAAAAACCGTATGATTACCCTACATTTAGATTATTTCAAGAATTTAAAGTCCCTTCACTTCATTTATTTATAAAAAAATAACTCTTTTTCAAATACATAAAGATTGTTTCAACATTGACAACTTAACAACTTTTTCGAACAGCAATAGACAAAGTATTCTTGGCTCTATAACTATCCCGCGCTGTAACACCACCACAGCCCAACAATTTTATAAATATTTTGGTGTCAAATGGTTTAACCAATTACCTCTTAACTTAAGATTGGAAACGAATTATAAAAAATTCAAAAGCTCAATAAAAACACTATATCAATAGCATATTAAAATCGTTTATACTTAAAAATACAATATAATCTCTCAATTATTATTATATTGAAATCCTTTTCTCTTATTTCTTATTATTATATCTCTTTCCTTCTTCTACATTATTTTCTCTTTTCTATTTGATAAAATTTTGTTGCATATAAAATTTTTATTTTGTTATATTAAAAAATAAAAATTCTTTTCATTATCTTGATAAAAAATATGTTAAATTACTATTTACACGCAATTCTCCGCCTTTTTAACACGAGCATCTGCTCTAAAAAAGGTGTATCACGATGTACTGTAATAAAAAAAAAAAAAAACTTAATGTAATGTAATAACATGTAATTGCAAATTTAATATTAAATAAAAAAAAAAAATAAAAAAATATTATAAGATTTAAAATGTAAAAAACCCGTTAGACAAACTGCTAAAAATTATTTTATCGGGACTTTTTCGCCTTATATTTGTAAAGTGTGTAATATATGTAAAAAAAATAAATTAAAAAACTAACACACAAAGTTTTGAAGTGTAAATTCTATAGCAGCTGACAACTGGGTGGAATAAATATGATTGCATTGTAATTTTTTTTCTTCTTTTGTTTTTTCCCAATTTTTACATTAATTACATACAATATTATATAAATCAATACGAATAATGGGAACCCAATAATACGCAGCCTGTGCGTGGGTAATATATATAAAAGTTGTATTGTACCAAGAAATAAACAAACTACAGGCATATAAAACAAAAACGAGATTACATTTTGTCTAAGAGGTTTGTATAAAAAGTGTTAACAATAGTGTATAGTGAAGTTATAAGTTATAATAATTTATCATAATAATATGAAAAGTACTTATATTAATAAAAAATTATTTTCCTTGTAGCGATGCTACGAGATTCATCTAGAACGTCTCACCCATACATAAAGCATCGTAACATAATGCGAAGCGTTCCTATCTTGCTAACTACCCATCTACGAGCACCTACTTGCGAGCGAACTACCTACAACAATACGTTGCGAGTTGGACTAGCAAATTACGCGCATTTGCTAGAAGGTTCGAGCCTATTGCCTAGGCATAATTCCAGCATCAACGAAAGTACCAGAAGTACCCAGACTGAGCGAGTGACCCGTAGTTTATCAGCGATCTCGCGCAGCTACTGATGCCATCGGCTGTGCAGTCATTGGTCATTCAACAATTATCATATCTCAACGCGTGACAACCCGCGCACTTCCGCTGCGCGCAGGACAATATACCAGGATTTGCATGGTTCATTCATGGACTCCAACGGGATCACAGCGCCCTGGCCCCATCGTTCCCGGCCAGTGCTACACCGGATCACAGCGCCCTGCTTCCAGCACATCTGACAAGCGCTACATCCACGCACCTACACCACGCGGCATCCTCGATGGTCTATGCATCTCCCGCACAACCGCCGACGAGGTTCACCGCACCTTTGGCCTTCCTGTTCAGCAATGGAGCACCCGGAAGACCCATGGCCTTCACCAGTACCTGAGATGTACACGAGTCCGGTCACCAGCAGCGGCGTTGACTCACTGACCCGCACATTGATCAACACTTCACCGCCTGCATCCGGAGTCTTCATCATCGGTCCTAAAATCAACTCATATACGGCATCCTGACTCAATAAAACACTGTAACATTCACAAAATCTTTCATGTCGTGCCTCCTCACATGATACTCAAACCCTTGATCGTATTACATTAGTTATACTAGTTTAAAAAGAAACTTTGACCCAACAGACGAGGCCCTGAGGAAAATAATTTACCTAAAATTTTCCCGCCTATGTTATCTTACGGGTGCTGTGTGGAGGGTTTTTATAAGGCGAGGAAGAAAAATTGTATGAGCAGTGGGTAGGAATCTAGGGATTAGTGTGAACAGGAGTGACGGTCGAATGAGTATTAATAGATGTTACAAAATATTATTTAATTTTATGTCTTAGTTTAGCAATGAATATACACAATAAATGTCCAATTTTCTTCGCGGTTATATTTTCGTGGATTTGATGAAAAATATGATGCTGTACAAACCCCACTGTTTCAATATGATTGCTTTCTCTCACTATCCCACGAATCGTGGTAAAGACCCGTTCTCATGTGGTCAATCTTACCCGTGGGTGCTCGGTTGGCGTGTTTCCTGACTGCAACGGTACCAAAAGGACCAATGATGCTAGTTCCTCGGGGCACCTTCAATTGCAGTTACGGTAGAATAAAGACAGCTATCCCACCTGATACCTGTCCTCTAAAAATTGAAATTCGCTAGATTTGTGGAATCTATTAAAAGGACCGCCCATTCCTGCAAAGGATTTTTTCAAAAACGACAAAGTCAGTGGAACAGAGCCACGAATAGTAGTACTTCATAGTAGTAGCCATACTCCCTTCAGGTATAGAAATTTCAGAAATACTTCACCTGGTGTGGGTGAAGAATCACTCTACGTCGTTCTTCTATGTTGTCTCATTCGCCGACAGCAAGATCATTTGTCACACGAGAAGTGCCCAATAGTTGCAGTCGTGACAAGAAAAAGGTTTTTCTTCACTGTGGGTACGCATGTGAATTTTAAGACTGCCCTTTGTAGAACATGAATATTTGCAGTTGGGACACGAAAACGGTTTTTCTCCACTCTGGGTAAACATATGAGTTTTAATTTGGCTCTTTGTGGAACATGCAAATTTGTAGTCGGCACACGAAAAGAAAACAGCTGCAACTTGAGGTGTTTTTGCACAAAAACGGCGCTATATAAGTCATCCAAGTATTATTATTATTTATTATTAACTATTACAGATATCGTAACAGCCGCTAATGAGTCACGCTAGCATTAAAGAAAGAGAAGTTAGTTATATCCACGCTGCTTTTAGAATTGTAAATCTTCAAAGATGCACCGCACGCTAAATACTATAAAATACGAAATCACTATAATAGATGCACAGCGTGCTAAATACTATAAAATACGATAACACTTTAACAGATGCACCGCGTGCTAAATACTATAAAATACGATAACACTATAACAGATGCACCGCGTGCTAAGTACTAAATGTTACGACTAGATTGAACATTAAAAACTCTTTTTAAAATACCAAGCTTAACAACAGTTGGAAGACCTAAAACTGATTGACATTCTATATTTGTGACATTAAAATAATATTATTTGTGACTTCTCCATTAATTTGACATACAAGATCACATTGCCCAATAATCGGTATTTTATTACCTCCAAAACCAGACACATTAACATAACCCTTTTTTAAAATAGAATTTTATAAATTTAACTCTTTAAAGTTTGATAATGACATGACATTTATGTCAGCTTCTGTATTCAAAATAAAAAAATCTAAAATCATTTCTAAAATTTTATTATTAATTAATAAATCTAAGTGCCATGCTTGACTTGAATTATTGTTACTATATATGTTTCTTATTGTTCCAACGTAATGAACTTCAGAGAAATGAGCACTCTCATCATAAGGTTTTGATGCTTGTCAAAATTACATGACCTGCATTTGACATTGACGGCTGGACATTTATATCTGTGTTGCTGACCACATCTTCCACAGGGTTTATGCCCACTGGACGTTGAAGGTGATGATGACTACGACGGTGACCCGTCCCGATTGAATTGACCACTTGACAATGAATTGACGACTTGACGAACATAATGACTTGATCCTCTTGGACTTGACGAATGACTGTTGACATTTTGATAAGGTGACCTTGGCTGTCTTGATGCACTTTTTTGCTGACAAATCTCTCGCAATTTGTACTGTATTTTTTGTAGCGATAGTGTTGAATCTTGCAGAATACGTTGACATATGTGACTTAAATTTGAACTCATATTTGCAAAGAAAATTTCTCTTACTAGAGAATCGCGGCATTTGCACTTTGGACAAATCCTTTGAGATCTAGTGATGGCATTAACATAGTTATATGACAGCCATCACAAAGTAATGGTAACCGGATAGAAGAATCTTTCTTAGAATTTTTTTTTTTTTAATACAATCATATGGCATAATTTAAAAATATACAATATTCGGGTTCCAACTATGAATGTATTTTCTGTTGATTGTTATCTTATTTTTACTATTTCTTTCTCATATTCTAACTTGTGCAGCAAGTAAAAGCCCCACGGGCGTGAAATGAACGCAATAATAAATTAAAATATTAATAATTGCAATCGGAATATGTGTAGAGTTTTTCTCCTGTATTGGTAAGTGTGTGATGTTTTAAATTTTTTACTAGAGAAAATGAATAGCTGCAATGGGAACAGGTAAAAGGTTTTTCTCTACTTGGGGTGAGCATGTGACTCTTCAAATATCGCTTTCGAGAACATGAATAATTAAAGTGGGAACATGAAAAAGTTTTTTGTCCACTGTGAGTCAGCAAAAGTGTGTCATCAAATCTCCCTTCCGATAACACGAATAATTGCATTGGGAACATGAAAAAGGTTTTTCTTCACTGTGGGTGACCATGTGTTTCGTAAAATATCTCTTTTGAGAACATATATAACTGCAGTGAGGACATGAAAAAGGTTTTTCTCTACTGTGAGTCAAGATGTGTCTCGTCAAATTTCCCTTGTGAGAACATGAATAACTGCAGTCGGAACATGAAAAAGGTTTTTCTCTACTGTGGGTGAGCATGTGACTCTTCAAATATCGCTTCAGAAAACATGAATAATTGCAGTGGGAACATGAAAAAGGTTTTTGTCCACTGTGAGTCAGCAAGTGTGTCATCAAATCTCCCTTCCGATAACACGAATAATTGCATTGGGAACATGAAAAAGGTTTTTCTCCATTGTGAGTGACCATGTGTTTCGTCAAATATCTCTTTTGAGAACATATAAAACTGCAGTGAGGACATGAAAAAGGTTTTTGTCCACTGTGAGTAAACATGTGTGTCGTCAAACTTCCCTTTCGAGAACATGAATAATTGCAATGGGAACATGAAAAAGGTTTATGTCCACTGTGAGTCAAGATGTGTCTCGTCAAACTTCCCTTATGAGAACACGTATAACTGCAGTCAGAACATGAAAAAGGTTTTTCTCCACTGTGAGTCAAGATGTGTCTCGTCAAACTTCTCTTTTGAGAACATGAATAACTGCAGTCGGAACATGAAAAAGGTTTTTCTCCACTGTGAGTCACCATCTGTCCCGTCAAGCATTCCTTTTTGACATCCGGCAGGTCAATGTCAATTTCCGTATAAGAAATTATACATCCGTCTTCTTCTAGGGATCCTGGTTCTGCATTGAATGGTAAAGTTTCCACATTAATGTTACCTGGAGAAACAGAAAAACAATATGCAAGTATGATATACGTTGATATGCTTAGACGAATGTGAGGTTCGAGTATCTGAATACTCGCAGGATGGTTTACCACATTAAATGTAGAACCCAGAGCAAATGAAGATAAAAGCTATGCAATAGTAGTAAAGGAGAAATTTCACCCAATACCGAAAGCAAATTTTGCTCTACTAATTTCTTCAAAAGAAGACAAGCTTGCAGATGAAATCGAATAAATATTAAAAGACAAAATAAAAGTATCCAAACTAGGAAAAGGAATTTCTGGACTAAGAAAATCGTATCAAAACAAAATAATACTAACATGTGAGAAACAAAATGATGCCAAAAAAATAATAAACGAAAACAAAAACCCGGATAGATAAAAAAAATTCTTGCATTATCATAAAGGGTGCTGATGCTGGCTACAAGGAAGAATAACTTCTAACAGATTTGATAAATCAAAATGAAGACCTATAAAATGCCATGACGTCGGAAACTGACAATGAACCAATTGTTGTTAAAAAAAAGCTGAAGAATAAAAAATCTGATAAATTAGCAAAATTTCATTATAGAAACAACAGCCAAACAAAGAAAAATAATAATATCGAAAGAAAGGATCAATATTGGATTCACAAGAGCACACGAAGAAGAACGACTGTGACTCATTGATGCAATGCAATCATTGTCTTGGTTACGGACACACCTCACTGAGATGCCTCGAAAACTTGGAGAATCCCAGATGCCTCCACAGTGCAGAAGAGCACAAAATAAAACACTGCACCAAAAAACAAGAGCCTGTCACTAAGAGAATGAGTTATCAAAATGATCACACAGCTAACAGTCACCTATGTGAATTCCACAAGAAAATGTTACGAAACCGCAAATGCGAATTGAATATGAGTGAGTATTTCGCATACCTACTTAATTCCTTATGTCTTTAAAAAGAATGATTTCTTGAAAGAGGAATTAGATTATTTTTATTTATTTTTTCATTTAAAAACCTTAATATTTCGAAATATAATTGTCATACTTTAAATGATGGTAATCAAAATTGAGCTATACGGATCGATAAAAATTATAAAACAGATTTGGAATTTCGAAAAGTACTGTCTTAAACAAAATAATCTGTCAGTTTCCCAACCGGTAACAACAGCTGACATAAAAAACATTATTAGTGAAATAAAAGGTGGATCTTCACCAGCGTTTGATGAAATCACAAAGAAGACAAAAGTAAAATTAAATAAATCACTAAGTGTGGATCAAACTTTAAAATTTGTAATTTCCAAGGGACTGTTATTGGACCAATTTTATTTATAATTTACGTTAACCATGTGTTTAAATTTTCACTTAATTTTTTTTTTATTTTATATTAACTCCACACAGGAGGCCCTGAAGAAAATAATTTCTCTCAGGGCCTATGTCGTATTTGGGGATGCTGTGTGAAGGGTCTTTTTGTGGAGAGGAAGGAGTAAACATGGGTCTTGAAGAGTCCCATGTTGTAGGAGGGAGGAAACACACAGGAACCGACGGCGGAACAGCACCTCCGTCATCGAGGGTCGAGTTTTCCGCAAACATTTTCCCTAATAAGTTAGCCTTTTCGGTGGCGGTGTTTGCTAGTGAGCCGTCAGGTCTGGTAAGAGGTGGCAAACTGGGTTTGCAAAAATTCCGACCTATTGAGCCCGCAAGGGACCAGAATGTTCTGCTGACTTGCGGGCAGGCAGCCAGCTTTTTGCTGATCTGCAGGTCGTGTTCGAATTTTGACCTATTAATGATTCTCTTGCATTCCTTCGCCGATTTGTTGTATGCTTTCGGGCATTCGAGATGTGTTGTAGACTCGGTAAGCCGCGTTTTTTCGTCGAACTGCTTCGGAGCATTGTCGACTGAACCACGGCTTTGAGCCCACAACAGTTTCTTTTGTAGTCGATTGTATGAAGCCATCCATCGCCGATTTGATGACTTCACCAATCTCCTGGGCACATCTTGAAGGGTCCGAAGCCCGAAAACAAACAGCTGACCACGGAAAAGCGTTGAAATGGGCCCGCATACCGAACCAATCGGCTGATCTATAGTGCCACACTTTTTTCCTCAGCCTCTCATTGGTTGGTCTGAGGCTAACGGGGATTGATGTCGTCACTAGGCAGTGGTCAAATGATCCCAGAGGCGCTGTGACGTCAATCTTAAAACCGTGTGGCACAGTAGTTATGAATAGGTCCTATAGTAGGCTCCTGAACCAGTTGCTCTAATCCGTAGCAAATGGCAAAGGATTCCGCCTGTCGGCCAGCCGAGTCCGTTGGGCCTGAGAACTTCAACCATGGTTCGTTATGAACATTGAAGTCCCCCAGAACAATAAACTCGGCCGAAAGGTAGCGGGGCAAGAGATCATCAATAGTATCTCTCAAATGTTTGAAGAGCTCGGAAGTGTCTGATTCGCTATGGTTCGGTAAGCGGTATAGATATGCGTAGAATCTTGCCGCACTGGCAAGATTGACGCGCACCCACATTACGTCGAATCTGGAGTTTTCCAGACTCAATAGTCGTACACAGTTGACGTCAGCTCGACTATAGAGGCAGACTCCTCCTTTGAGTCGGAACTTGCTTGCAAGGGTAAAGCCCGGGCAGTCCAGATAGGAGGAGTCTGGCGGCTCGGCTATCTGAGTTTCGGATAGGAAAAGAAGGTTGGGACGTTGGGATAAAAGATGGTGATGAACGGAATTTAAATTTGTGTGCAGGCCGCGAATGTTGGCATAATTTACCAACAGTTTTGGCCCGCACCGGGGACGCCTGCTACTCGCCGCTGTAATGATGTTAAGTTTGTTTTTATGTATATTCATGATTTTAATTTTTTTTTTAAGGGTATGAAGTGAAAGGAAGGTCTGGAATGGAAAGGTATGAGGGGTGGGTAGGAATATGGAGTTCAGGCTATCCAGGAGTGATGAGCGTTTGGTTCCAGCCCACTCACTGCGGTGCTAGGCGATAGGCTGGGTATAATATAATATATATAATCGTCCGGCTGGAGAGGGCATGCAATGCGCCCCACCCTTAGTCGTGAGCCTGAGGGTCGGGCCCCTGTACTATCGAGCGGCCCGGACAGCGGTAACCGGTTGTAAAGGGTCTCCCTCAACCAGCATCTCCCAACCGGCCCGCCACGCAGAAGGTGGGCCGACGCACCCGCCACCAAGACCTGGGCAAACCTTAACCCATGAACCCGGGCACCCCTGCTAAGTCACCAAACGTAGCGAACTACTTAGGGTGACCTGTGGCAGAGGTGTTAGTCATCCAATTAATGGTTCCCAGGGCGGCGGTACCCATTCCCGCCTACCAAATTGGTCATCTACCAAATCCGTTTAAAAAAATCATTAGAATATTTTTATTACTCTAAAGATAAATACATGATAATACTGAATTTTAAAAACATGCCAAACTATTTATCCCTGTAATTGCACACTTCATAAACTAATCATTGACATAAGCCACATTTCTGAAGAACTAAAATATAGTGTTGTGAGATTTATTTTAAATACAGATAATCACTCCATAATTAAAAAGCAGAGGCCAATTTCCAATATATGTGTACCGATAAATTAAGATAAATATATTTAAATAATTTATGTATTATCGATGATCATACTTCATCTTCTGAAGTCACCGATAACATGTATCACAAAAACGTTTCCTCAAGTGATGGTCAGCGAATTTGCAATATGTTTAATGATTATTTCCAATCTGTTAAATCTGATAAATCTACTAGTACCTAATACTTCCTTTAATAATGTCGAAATAATCAATGATGATACAATGAATACAATAAAATTAATTTCAAAGCAATTGATATAACCGCACCTTTAGTATTAAAACACCTCAAAAACATTAATACGAAAAAGAGTTCAGGTTGTGATAAATAACACAAAATTGTTATTGTTAATTGTGCTGAAAAACTAGTTACTGCTGTGACACTGCTTTTCGAAAACTCTTTTAAACAATGTGTATTTCCTAGTATTTGGAAAAAAGCATTTGTAACACCTGTTTTTAAAAAAAGGGATAAACATAATATTGAAAATTATAGACCTATTTCTAAACTATGTATCTTAAGTAAAATCATGGAAAAAATCGTATATGACCAACTTTTTAGTTTATGCAAAATAATATTATTAGCCCCCACCAACATAGTTTTTTTTAAGGCAGATCTGTTGAATCGACAGTTTACAGATTTTGTTCTCAACTCTTTGGTGATCAGGTGAGAGGCACGAAATGAAAGACGTGAATGCGCTATGATGATGTCCCGATGGAGTCCATAGTTGAGCACGGGCGGATTCTGGATTGTTCTCTCAACGCCATATAGATAGTGGGAAAAAGATTGATTCCACTTACACAGATTTTTCAAAGGCTGTTAAATAAGCTCTTGAAAATCGGTGCATGTGGAAATCTTCTGAGATGATTTTCTTCTTATGTTAAAAATAGAAGTCAAGATGTTGCCGTAAAAGGTTACATGTCACAAATTATAACTATTCCCTCAGGGATACCACAAGCTTCCCATTTAGGGCCTCATTTGTTTACATTGTATATAAACGACATAAAACGTATTAGTAGTCATCCGTCTTTCCTAATTTACGCAGATGATATGTAATTATATAAATTTATTGAATGACAGATGACTGCAACATGTTACAAGAAGACGTAAGTTAAATTAAACAATATTGCAATATCAATCAACTATATCTAAATACAGAAAAGTGTAACGTTATTACATTTACACGTAAAAAACAGCCGATTAATTATACTTACAAATTAAACCATATACCCCTACAACGAGTAGAATCAATCAGAGATCTTGGAGTACTGCTAGATTCTAAAATGTTATTTACGGACCATTTTGAACATATTTTAGAAAAAGCTTATAAACAATTGGCATTTATTATACGCATTACAAAGCCTTTCACTATAGCACACACTAATTCTGCTATATATGTCATACGTAAGGTCACAACTCGAGTTTGCCTAAGTCATTTGGAATCCTCAATATCAAACATACATTGATCGTATTGAAAATATCCAATCCAAATTTATTAAACACCTATCGTATCGCTTTAGCGATCATTGGTTTGACCCTATTGCTTTATATAAACACAGAAAAATTTCTGATGCCCTATTCTTATAAAAAATCGTGAACAGTCTTGTTGATTCATCATATCTGCCAGAAAAGATTGCATTTCGTTGCCCTGAACAAAACACCAGATCGAACGACTTATTTAGAACACCACACTGTAAAGCCAAATATGCGCATAACTATCTAATATGACGTGTCTGTAAAACTGACACTGCCTTTCAAGATGTAGACATTTTAAAGTGTAACTTGAAAACATATAAAATGCAACTTGCTAAATTGATACCTTAATTTTTTTTACTTTGTGTAATAATCCTATCATCTTAGTTTATTTTATTGTTTTTATTACAATCATGCAAAAATTGTATTACTGCTAACTGTCTTTAATTGTTTTTATAACATTTTGTCTTTCCTTATAATGTTTATTCTTTATATTTGTCATTTTTTAAATATATTGTATAGGTGCATATATAAAGATATTATATTGAATCAAATAGACTAGAATTAATGGAACACTGTTGGTCTAATATTATAAACAATTGCTGTTTATGCTAAATATATAAATGACTGTTTGTTTCCGAAATAAAAAAATAAAAATTAATAATCATATCAGTAAGAATTGAAAATAAAATGTGATAAACTACTCGAAAACTTATATTATTTTGTATAACAGGTATTCGAGAATACAATGATAAGAAGATACAAGAATACAAGTAACTTTCAACACTTTATATTTATGTAAATAACCTACGTGTTTCGTAGGCGATGTAATAGGTCATCTTTAATTCCTGAATGCATACTGTAATAATTAATTTAAGCCTTTGGTTTACAGACAAAACTTTATGAAATTCTGGAGGTAAATAAGCATAAATTACATGATCATTTGTTTCAACTAAATAATTTTACAGTCAAAATATCGACAAATTACCGAATTTGGTGTACCGCTTACAACTTATCCCTCAACGTCGATTTATGTAATACACTAATATTTTGTCGAATAAAGATATCATTATCATTTCACCACGCAATCGCTGCCTCCATCGTGGAAGTAATTACTTTACTAAATTTTGTACCGAATGTTTTATTGATATGCGAAGTCCTCGTTTACGTATTTTATTTAGTCATTAGGTGACGCCATGAACAAGTATGCGTCCTGTCCGCGAAAAATTCTAAAACATTTGAAATTAACAATCAAAATTTTCTTGCTTTTGCAATACTACTTACTGGCTGTCGGAGTAGTCTCAGAATACTGCAAGCATTCCTTCTTTACATCCCGGTAGCCGAAATCTATAACCGTATACGGCATTTCACTTCCATCCTCTTCCTGGGTCCCTGGTTCCACTTTGATGAAAGCGCTCTCTGGGTCGGGAAGATCCATTGTTTTCTTGGATAGCGTTCTGTTATATAGCGGACATTGAACCCAGTTCAATATAAATATGTACTGAAACAACGATTGAAAACATTTAAATTCGTTTTGAGAGAACCTTTTATTTAGAACATAGAGTTATTCTGGCGGATATATTTATGAAGAATATTAAGGAAAACATTTGACAGGATTCGTATGAGCAACCAACAAAAAACTTGTTGAAAGCGCTATAAGGTTGCAAATTCATATCAGCCGAGCTGTAAGGGGGTGACAGATTACATCATAAATCCATATTGCTCGCCATACAATCCCATACAGGCCTGTCACACATAAGTGTGGACGTAGCGAGGATATACGCCGTGATCTGCTAGCCAGGCTTTATTTTAAAATAATGCGACCCCCTCTCCTACCAACCGCATGAGAAGGGGCCTGAAAAAGTAACGAAGAGCCGTAATTACAAAGTGACAGCTCCCATACATGAAATGACATTCCGCGGCAGTCCCCCAATTGATTTGACATACTTTCCTAAGGAAGATTTTAGCGTAATGTATCAGCACAACATATAATACGTCCATGCCACGCCCAATGTATGCGCACATAATGTGTCTCAGACCTTATGAGCAGCTAAAAACGTGACATAAGTGTAGAAATGTCAAAATAATGTGGACTTAGTTTACTTGGGTCGAACCAGTTGTGAATAATACAACAACCTCTCGGTGTCTTATATTGACATTTGGTAATCGCAACAAAAACTATGCTATAATAATGGAATCATTAAATGAATGTAAGTATTTCGTTTCGTGAAATTATTTTAATGAAGTGGAAATATAAATAAAAGATGTAAACGTTTAATATGTACCTACTTATTATTTAAAAAACACTTTTGGTAGCTAAATTATACTGAAAAGTAAGTTTTTCAGTTCCTGGAATTGAATTTTAATAGATATTTGGTTAAAATTAAAATCGGGTGTTCACTAGGCGGCCATTGATACTGATGTGAAAGTTTTAGTGTTAGTTTTTTACCTCCCTTATTTAAACCAAAATAAATACCTGTGATCCTAAAATAAGTTCTTAGTTTGAGTTCTAAAAACTTGGGTAAAAATGGAATATTAATATGTCAAAAGATTGAGAAATCTAGAGGAAAAGACGTCAAAAAATCCGTTTTTTACGAAAAAGCTAATGAAATGCAGTATTTTATATTTCTGCAAGCTGAAATACTTACTCTGATTATTATCTAACTGATAAAAAGTAATTTTTAAATAAAAAAAGTGCATATAAAGCGTATCGCTTTGTAAATTTACATTATCTACAATGAACAAACAAAAATGTACTAAAGCGTGTAAACCTAATTAGTGTTGATATATCTGTTAATTATAAAAAATTGTTAAAAAGTGTAATGTGACATATTCTGACACTAAACTTGCATCTAAAAAGATCTCAGGTCTAATTTAGTTACTTTAAGCTACTTACGTAATACGAAGCTCTGCGGACAGTTCCAATGTGTTGAAGAAACGTCTGTAGAATGTAGAAAAGTAGAAGAACCAACTTCAATTGAACATTTGTTAAAACACGTCACAATAATGATATTATGTTTATTGAAATAACCACCATTAACCATTACTGAATATGAACTGAAAATATTGTCGTGCAAGAGCAAGTGCAGTGTTGCCAGCTTGGAATATATATTTCCGCTAGAATCTAGAACAAAATCCGCCAAACTCCGTCAAAACTTACTTGGATTCTGCCAGATATTTAGCTGAATTTGAGCACTAAAATAACGAACATTACACAGTTTTTATTGATGAACGAAAACAGTTTCACTAAATACAATACAAACGTTTTATTACAAATTATTAAATTTTTATGTTAATGTTCACTTGAAAATTATTTTTTTTAGTAAAACAATGTTAAAACAGTATTATTGAATCTCATATCATCTTCACTTTCCGCCGCCGTCGCATGTTGATACTGTTTATCATCAAATTTTAATGAAGACGTAGATGATTTGTCTAGGTCACGTTTCTTATTATATATTTTCCCATTTCCTACCCTATTTAATAACTCTGGGGGTTATGAATATTAATCGCATGTTTTTTAAAATCGCTGCAATCCGATTGAACATTCAAAATTGCATTGACATATCAGTTTTCATTTTGGTTCTAGATTGATTTTTTACAATGTTCGTGATACTAAAAACTCTTTCCACATCTACATTTGACTGTGGTAATACTAACATTGTAAATACGAAATCACATAAATTCTTTTAAAGGGATTCACATTGGCAGCATCTTAATAAAATTTGACTTCAGTCCAGAATTCGATTGTGCTATTTATTTTTGTCCATTTGGTGAAATGTTTCATTTTCCAATGGTGAGAGAATCATCAGATAGATAGTTAAATAATACCAGTAAAGGCGTTGTAGACTCTTTGAGTACTTTCAATGTGTTGCTTACGCTGAAAACATTAATTTTTCCAAAATTACAAAATTTCAAAGTTATCAGGAAGTCTGTGACGTAGTTCTTTTATTATTTTAACTGTAAAATTTACACATCGTTTACGTTAAATTTGTTCATCTGCTACAGACACAATATTATTTTCCTTTAATGATATCATCTTGGATTCAAATTGGTATCCCAAATATGGTCTGGGATCCAGATGACTTTCAATATTGATCGTCAACGGATCAATTTTTTGCATCGGAATGGCTACTTTTGACATTAAGAAACTTAATAGATTCTTTAGGTCACCAAATAATTTGACGGGTCTGCAGTTTTCGATTCAAATAATTTATTAACTATCTGAACCTGTTCCAGTACTGGGCGAATAAAACAGAATATAAGAACATTGGTATCGTCACGGTACATGTTACATAATATTTCTGCATCATAACAATTTTGAGTATTCCTCGTCATATTGAAATAATGAAATGAGCTTTTAAGATTCGATCGGTACCATCGATTCGAAGTGGACGAGTAATTGCCGGTATTGTTTGCTTGAAGAAATTTCCATTGCGATAAAGTAATTAAACGAAAGACTTGTTATAACTATACTTAACCCATTACCTCCATGATTTTATTTTTATTTTTATAAACTTGAATCATCAGTATAACCCGATAGTATAGACTTATAGGAGAGCCCAAAATCAGTTTTAGAATTTTCCGCCCGCCCACCCTCTCACCGGAGCGTCTAGAAAATTGATGCCTAAACGCAACGCTTGGAGGTAACCCCCCTAAGCAAAATTTTCGTCAACTATGGGTAAAATGCAGTGAACTGTATGATTTATATTGATAATTTAAAATAAATAATTGCCATTGATTATAATTCAATGAAAATACAATTTGTTAATGGAAAATACGCAAAATAACAAAAAATTCAATATTAGAAAAAACCTTCTAGAATGAGGAAAACTAACCAAATCTAACCAAATTATTCTCTAAATGATACCGTTCGAAGCAGTCAAAATGAAGGGCGCGGTTGCAGGCCCGGCATCGATAGACTGCTGGATTTTTTTTTACATAGAGCACAACGAATTCTAGATTCGCCACGATATGTCAAATGAAATTCTTGCATTCGACGCACACGACTCCCATCTTCCTTCACATGAGAATCTCCGAATTCGGCTTTGACCTGATTTGGAAAAGACAATAAAAGAGTACGGGTAACCTCCACAAGGAATGCCTTCTGGGAAGGTTTTCTCTGTCGCCTAGTCATCTGGTTTCCCATATTATGCTCGCACTTCCTAAAGAAGCCTAGCAACTTCCATCCATTTAAAAGAGTGCTGCTCAGGCAAGATGCAAATAAAGGCCAGTACCACTTCTTTGACCGAATGTTGACCCGAGAATTTTGAATACCATTATCATGGAGGTCTACCCCACCCATTCCCAAATTATAATTTCGTGTTGGCACGCTGGGCAACCGATTTTTTTTGCATGCTTCCTTCAAAACTTTGCCTGTTTTGTCTTTCTTCAATTTCTGCCAAACTCTGCACTTGACTTACTGACTCCATTCGATCATAGTTCGTGGCCACTGTTACTTCACGGTTGTCCTAACCAACGGCATACGAGGATTTGGCTTTCTACGTCTACCACCGCATCAAATTCACCTGCTAGGTAAATGTTCGCTATGCGCAAGGGAAATATAGAAGAAAATGTTACCTTTAGGCAATTACTTTCCTGTCTTCAACTTTCCTGAAGCTTCAAGGTTAGGAAAGCGAACTGGCTTACATATGCTAGTAGCGCACATTCTCTTATCCTTCAGGATACACATCAAATGGTGAGATGTGAGGAAATTGTCCATAAATAGCTCATGGCGTGCGGGGAACTCTATATATTCCATCATAGACAGTACGAAGGATAATCTTTGACCTAATACGGGGTCATATGTATCAGATGCTCAGGAATATGGTATTGCTTGGAAACAGGTAGCCTTCGGAGGAAGCAAGACACCAAATCTCGTAGCCAACTTTGATTGGCTTATTCTTAATGTACATCTTGCAATAATGTCGACCGAAATATAGCACCATTTGCTCGTCGATGGAAAGTTTGTGTGCAAAAACATCAAATACAAATAAAGATGGAACGTTAGTCATTATCATACCTTAGCCATTCTGTCGGTTATATTTAGATTGTTGTTATCGCAAAAATGTATCTAGCGCTTTATAAGCTCGAAATGTGGACGTTGGTTCCTTTTTTGATGACGCTTACACCCAAGGTCGGGTCAGACGAATAATAATTTGTGGTAGATGGCAATGTATTGTAGCCGGTCAACACAGAAACCAAGAAAACGCTTCGATTCGTATATACATATCTTACTGGAATTCGGTGTTGGTTTTAAATCGAGCGTATTTGATCATCCTCTCAAGAATAAACTGAATCACTTCGTCATCAAAGAATAATGAAAACACTTGAAAAGCATTATAAGACTTCAGCTTTTCGTACATATCTTTATGCACCACATTCAGCGGTTCAGGAACGCAACAGTTTACTGTAGTTTTAATTTTTTGGCTGGTGGTGCATTTGAAATAGATACTCGCAAGGTATTACGACTCGCACCAGAGGATGTCGAAGGCTGATTCCAGTCAAGTCGTGATATGCCATCAAATCATCGTCAATCAGCTCTTCGTCCGTCTGTTCATCAACATTCTCTGTTAAAAAATATCCAAAAACTGCAGACTAACTATTATTTTTAATAAAAATCACCCATAAAAACACAACAAAACCGTATTATTTGAAGGCAAGCTAACCCAAAACATATGAAAACACTGTCACAGCTAACCTCCAAACGTTGCGCGCAGGCATCACCTGATTTCAGTGACATCCAGCGATCATCTTATGCATATAATACTATGTTGAAACAGTGTTGTCGACTATTTCATTTTTTGATAACAATATGTGATTCACACGTGTTTTATTTTTTTCCGTTTTAAATTTTTTTTTTTTCAAAATGGGTCTATTTTCAGGGCTTTAGTAAAAAAAATATTAAAAATAGAATAATTAATAAAATGTATTAAATTATGTTAATTATTGAAAGCTAACATACCAATC
Source organism: Hesperophylax magnus (assembly GCA_026573805.1). NCBI lineage: Eukaryota > Metazoa > Arthropoda > Insecta > Trichoptera > Limnephilidae > Hesperophylax > Hesperophylax magnus. Next base: position 3,105,297 of record JAIUSX010000179.1, on the reverse strand, counting down.
TGTAAATGCTGCATAACAACTTAGTGGGATTTAGCTTTATTCACAGTGAAAAAAAATACTTTTCATCTATTTTTTTGATGCCTTTATACATCGTCATGGAGGTAATGGGTTAAAAGTCGAGTCCACCACTACAATATTATTAGGAAAATCATTTGCTTGTTGCGCGTGTTACCATCATTGAGGATTCCTGCAGAATCAGTCCCAAGTTAAAACCAGTCTTGTGTTCTGAACGTATCTTAAAATTATAGTTGCGAACATGTTGACGCAATTCAAGGGAAACCATTCCCGCGTTCCGAATATAATAATAAATATCTAGTTGACACATTTGTGAATAATGATTTACGAAAAATTCTTTTCAGGTGTGGATTTAAATGAAAAATTTAAGAAATAGGTAAATACTTGGTAAAATGAGGTTATAATTATATATCAAAGAATTTGAACCCCCATCCATCTTCGAAATGTATGTGCGGCCCACGAGAGATACTAAATACAAACATCCAAATGCTCTCCGATGACAAAAAGCACATAGCATGAAAATTTTTGGATTTTTGCTGGGAACCATTAAAAACCTCAATCACTTGTCTGAATCGAAGAAACATAAGTGACAAGCGTTTCTTACGAAATTATAATTTCGAAACTCGACTGTTGCGAACTTGCTTCAATATCACTGTTCACAAACAATTTATGAAGCAAACTCGCCCACATGGTTTAGCAAATACACAAATTACATTGACATTTTTGTACCTAAACGATCTTTTCGTATCAAAATATTATTTCTGAAATTTTTTGATTATGTTTAAATTTGTTTAAGGCCCCGTAGTAAGCGTTCAAAGATGGTTTGAAAGGGAAATATGTAAATACGAATTTTAGAGGGAGTGTGCTAATTAATAAAAAAACGATAGTGTTTAATGTGTGAAATAGAGCAAAAATCTGTCGAGAAATGCTTTTGTTGCATTTAAAGAACATTTTATATATAAATAAATGAAATTACTTGGTTTTTGGTCACTTTATTGAAAAAAATTATTGTCTACCGGTTTCGGTACCTCCGTACCATCTTCAGGACAGTTATAAAAATTATGCTATTAAAAACAGAAGTACTCATATATATACAGGGTGTATCGGCACGTACCCGACAAACTTCAACCAGCTATTCCTTAGCAGATTTGAAGTAAAAAATGTTATGGACACTTTGCTGTCCGGTAACATTTTTTTTTAATAAAAAATGTACCATTCATATTTTCACCACATGTCACCACTGCTTTATCCTTTGTCACAGTTTGAAAACCCATCTGGCAATATTTTATTCGAGTTTTGTTGAATAATATACGTACGTAGGTACCTACATTGGCACGCTTTTACAATCACAACGAAATGGCATGGCACCATTCGTCTCATTTAACTATCATTATTTAGTGTGTATGAAAGAGCGAAGACGCTTTTTGACACACTTGCTAATAACAGCTGTTGAACGCGAAAAACAATGCCAATGACAGTGACGGAGTGTGGATTTTTTTTATAATTTTTTGTTTTTAATTGAAAAAAAATGTTACCGGACAGCAAAGTGCTTGTAACATTTATTACTCTAAATGTGCTAAGTAAAAGCTGGTTAAAGTTTGTCGGGTACGTGCCGATACACCCTGTATATACACATATTATCAATAAAGAAAGAGACAGTATACTAGAGTCTGAGAGTGCGTCAGTTGTTTGAGAGAGGTGGGGGAGGGGAGCGTGGGATAAGCGAAGTAATGGGGAACATACTTAGAATTGGGCTGACAGTTAAATTTAATTGGTTATTAATGATTGCAAACTTTTAATTTACTGATTTTTTTATTTCCAAAGATTCTAAATTATTGAGTCTTAAAACTATTCAATTTTTTTTTCAATCACGGTTAAAAGTATGGTCTTAATAACTCATTAATCAAATGTTCCGTGAACTTCAGAGTCCGCAATATATATGTAAACTTCTGTATTTATTAGCATCAAGTCCTGATGATGGTACTGAGGTATCGAAACCGGTAGACAATAAAATTTATCAAGAGTGACTTAAAACCAAGTATTTTCATTTCATTTATTTTAAATGTCAAGTAACAATGTGTTTGCCTCGTTTGAAAGTAAAAAAAAACTGTGATATATAAAATATAACATATTAAATAACAGAACAAAACGTGTGTTTAATAATTTTCGGAGCTTACTTTGTGGTTTTTTTTTCTACCGAAGGTATTTTATATAATTTACGTTTCGGCGTAACAAATGTTTAGATATTATCTTTAAAAATAACGAATATATTTTTTGGAACTTAAAAACTTAAAGATTTAACAAGAAACTTGTTATAAATCGGTAAAAATAGGGTATGCAGGGGATAAATGCAATTACAAAGTAAATGCAACCCCTGTTTATTACTACCCTTTGTGTAAAAAAATGTTCTTTATATTAAAGCCCCATGGGCCTTTTCCCTTAAGGAATGGGAAAAGGTGATGGGGTAGTGTAACAGTGACTGTCCTCATAGAATACACGCCCAATGTCCACCAGAGACAGACACTGTTCTCTATGTGGTTAAATAGATTAGTTAGTAGGCAAGTTTTGCCAAAATAGTAATCTATTTGCTGGAATTACTTTACCTAGTTTGGTCAAAATGGAATTTTTCTTGTCCTCACTAATTCCGCAGGGAGCAACGTAAGGAACAGGCTCCGGCACATTTAATAGGGACGCTTTCGTTAAGAAATTCATTTCAAATTCTGTAGCGTCGTTAGCGTAAGAAATATTATAAATTAGTGATTTACGCCCTCTAATAGCTTTTATTCTTACGATGTCCTTCACACAAGGCATTCGTTGGTTAAATTTTTTGTTGCTAATTTTGCAACCAGAGAAAAGGTCTTTCCAATTGTAAAAATCTGCAAATTTCATCTCTTTTGTAGAGACATTTCCTGAATTTGCCTTTGACACGGCTTCTTGGAAGTCACTAAAATCGTACGTATTTTCTTGATCCTTTAAAGTTTTTTCCACGGAATGATGAAAACTGTTTGCCGACATAAAAGTATGCCCTGACTCGAAGTACTTTAAAGTGATTACTTGCGCCGCTATTTGATGTGAATTGATTATGTATACTAAGAATGAAAACAGGGTCCAATTCTTATTTTGAGCTGCATAATTGTCCAGCCAAATTTTGATATGTTTAGCATCGCGATTAGCTAAAAGAAAAGCATAGAATGTACTGATGAGTTCTTCGTCACTTCTCCCTGACGTTGCTTCATGCCAGATGGCAGCAAATGGCTGGATTTTTTTCTGGTTATTCCCCACGGGAACAAAGCTCTCATGGTACGCTATGATTCGTTGCGTGGACAGCACCGTTTTGAATGCATCAATCCTTGGCAACATAATGATCTTCTGCAGATCAGCCGAAACACAGAGTGCATCTGAATGTGAGGCTTCCTCGTCTTTTTTATAAGCTTCGCGAGAGTCAGACGACTTTTTAATGTGTATTTGGTAATCAACACATACTTCGCAGTTCTCGGAATTAGTTTGAACGTGTTCTGGATCGTGATGCCTGAAGTGTTCACACTGTTCACATATCTCGTGCCCCGACTTTGTGAGGCGGATATTATCATTCTTGACAGCATTACGGTATGCTTCGTATGAACACTTAAATAGTGGATTTTTTACCATAAAATCGTTGTGCATCAACCTAACTGTCACATCAATAGGTAAATATTTAACAAGGGGGGCATGTTCCCACCTTAAATAATGTGATGTTGGTTGAAATGATTCAATATGATCAGCAATTAATGTTGTATTAATTTTATTAACAGACGGTTTTTTTCCTCGTCTGTCTTCAAATGGTTCCGTGGAATCTTTGTTTCTTCTTTTTTGTATTTTATATATAACGGAGTCATTCTTTCCATGGAACCCCAGAGTAGTTAGGAAAAAGAATTTGCAAACTAGTTGCTTGATGTTTTCTTCGTTCGGAAGAAAATATTTTGTTGTAAGAGCTTTCCTTGCCTCTAAGGTGATTGATTTCTTGGTTTTTAGACATTTAGTATTCTCCGACATAAATGTATGTTGTTCTGACCAGGACATGTTAACAAACTGATCGTGAATTGCTTTTCTTCTAGTCTCAACAATTTTCGATATAGGTACAATTTTTTTTGCAAATTTTCACCGAGCATGGTAAACGTAAGGGATGTTTAAGAATTTTCTTTTGTTTTGCGAGAGATTTTTTATCACTTGCCGAAAGTGTTTTTATTTTTCGTTTCCTTTCCGTACCTCGTTTTGTAAAAGACAATACTGGAAGAGTAGCAGCCCTTCCAGCTATATCTTCCTCCGAGGTAGATGCACATGGAAGTACGTTTTCTTCAAATAACTCTTTAATTTTCATGTTCTCCGCAGTTATGAAGTTCCGTTTGGATTCTCCATCATTACTCGCTGATTTCTGCAATAAAAAAATGAATTAGTTTAAATTTCTACAACTAGAGAAGATAAAGGAAAATTTTGGTCCTAAATTAAGTACAACAATTGAAGCATTGAGTAGAAAAAAGGAATAATCGCTAAAATTGCTTTCTGAGATAATCGCACTCCATCGCAAGTTTTTAGCTAATAAAGCAGGGAACAGTATATCGTTTGAGCTAACAGAGAACACGGTGAAGGAAATATTCATTTTAAAGACTGGCAATTTCTAGAATCGCCACACGTGGACGCATGCGCGTTACAGCGAACCTGCCAGTGCATCTCGAAAATTCTAATAGGAATTTTATTCTGTCTCGAGCGTCTTGGAGTGCAACACGTATATATGTTTGTGATCGCCGAAACCTTTTGATAAAACCCTTTGTAATATTTTTGTGTTGAATAATGTTAACCTTATGAAAAATATGATCGTTTCATTTAAAATGCATACTTAGCAGTAAGCATTATTCTCCCGCGATATTAATAATCACTTGACATAGCATCTGCGATAAGGCGCTAGCCCGATAATTCCACCCCAATACTTTAATTGGGTGCGTTAAAAATAACAATTGCATGTTGAATGTTTTACAAATAAAGAAAATATACCATTGTTTTGTCAAAGTATATTTCTTCCGCAGTTTCAGGAATTGGTTCTTCACAAATCGCGTGCTCACGTAATATCTGTAAAAAATTATACATTGAATTATTTTAATGTGTTTTCATATAAGTGTTAATGTTGGTATTTTAAACCTTTAACCAATTCAAATAACGTACCATTGTTTTGTCATAGAATATCATTTCTTGTCTGGTTTCTGGCATTGGTTCTTCAATGTTCCCTTGCTGGTGTAACATCTGTCAAAAATAAATACATTGAATTAATTCATGCTGTTTCCATGTCTATAAGTAAAGTATAAAATTCAAAACATTTACAAATAAACATGACCGGTAAATATACAAAAAATAGTGACACCATGTATCAGTTAGATAAAAAATTTTTGCTAATTTGACGTCTTTTCATCACGCTAAGTTTTGACATAATAATATTAAAACAGTTATTAAATCTAGTTTTTATTTCTTAATTAGAACCTTTTTTTAAATTATATGATGAAATTTTGGGTTAAATAAGAGCAGAAAAAACTAACCTCAAAACATTCGCATCAGTAACAAATGCCACCAAATCAATTTTAATTTTAATGAAAAAACTATTAAAATGTATTATTTTCCATTTTAAATACTTATTTCTTATTATTATCTAACTCAGAGATGAGCATTACCAAGCTTAAACCAGTCTTGTGTTTTGAATGCGATTTGCGGATTCATCTGAATACGAAATTCAAGGGAAACCATTCTCGCGTTCAGAGTGCTGTTAAAAAATTTGCAGAATAGGTATAGTCATTTGGTCACGCATTTTCCATTTTTTTATCCAAAGAATTATTTTCAGATGTGATACTAAAATCTGAGTGCAACCCGCGGTTAATAGTAAACACATCCAAATGGCCACTGACGGCAAAAAAGGTTTCTCGCTCCTGATCTAACTACTACAGTGTTGTTTTCTATATTAGATACCCGTGTATTTATCAGACAACCTACCATCATTGTATTTTCATACCACGTATCTTCCGTAGATTTAGGTATTGGTTCTTCATGCTGGTGTAACATATATAAAAAATAATACATTGAATTAATAAACTGTGGTTTCATTTCCATAAGTAAAGTTTGAATCTCAAAATTGTCCAAAATAAAGAAGACGTACCATTATTTCGTTAGAGCACATTTTTGTGAAGCGGATATTTTGATTTTTCACGATGTTCCGGTACGCTTCGTATGAGCACTTCAATAGTGGATTTTTTACCATGAAATCGTTATGCATCATCCTAACCGTCACATTACTGGGTAAATATTTAATAACAGGGGCATGTTCTGGCCAGTAGTAATGTGATGTAGTTGGATGAAAGGATTCAATATGATCAGTAATTAATGTTGTATTAATTTTATTAACAGATGGTTTTTTTCCTCGTCTGTCTTCAAATGGTTCCGTGGAATCTTTGTTTCTTCTTTTTTATATTTTATATATAACGGAGTCATTCTTCCCATGGAACCCCAAAGTTGTGAGGAAAAAAAATTTGCATACTATTTGCTTGATGTTTTCTTCGTTCGGAAGAAAATATTTAGTTGTAAGAGCTTTCCTTGCCTCTAAGGTGATTGATTTCTTGGTTTTAAGACATTTAGTATTCTCCGACATAAATGTATGTTGTTCTGACCAGGACATGTTAACAAACTGATCGTGAATTGCATTTCTTCTAGTCTCAACAATTTTCGATATGCAATTCTTTTTGCAAATCTTCACCGTGCATGGTAAACGTAGGGGATGTTTAAGAATTTTCTTTTGTTTTGCGAGAGATTTTTTATCACTTGCCGACAGTGTTTTTATTTTTCGTTTCCTTTCCGTACCTCGTTTTGTAAAAGACAATACTGGAGGAGTAGCAGCCCTCCCAACTATAACTTCCTCCGAGGTAGAAGCACATGGATTTACAGTTTCTTCAAATATATCTTTAATTTTCATGTCCCCCACAGTTGTAAAGTTTCGTTTGGATTCTCCATCATTACTCTCCAATTTCTGCAATAAAAAAAAAAAATTAATTTAAATTTCTACAGCCAGGGAAAATAAATGGATATAATGTACTTACATTAAATAATCACAATTGATTTGTGTAGAAAGATTACATAACGATCATAGATATATAATAACAATAGATCAGCCCCCTCATACATAATATCTATTTGATTTAAAATATTGTTAATTTATCGGCCTACAGCGAGCCCGAAAATCATCGCTTCATAAGGTATAGATATGAACTTAACCACACAACTTGATTGTTAATCAGCGAAGATAAAGGAATATAATTAAAAATAAATATTTAATATGTTACAAATAAAGATAAAATACCATTGTTTTGTCATGTATTTTTTCTAAGGTTTTAGGTACTGGATCTTCACGAATTCCATGCTTAAATGATATCTTTAAAAAAATTAATTCATAGAATTATTTCAAAAGGTTTTCATAACTAAGGTTCATTAAACATTAAACAAATAACGAAAAAGTACCATTTTTTTGTCACAGTATATTTCTTCTGGGGTTTCGGGTGTTGGTTCTTCACGGATCCAGTGCTGGTGTAACATCTATAAAAAAATAACACTGTGTTAATGTCCATAAGTAATGTTTGAATGTAATGTGTCAAAAACAAAGCAAAAATACCTTTGTTTCGTGAGAGCACATTTTTTCAGTTTTTATGGATTTTGGTGGCTCACCGATCCTGTGCCGGTGTAATAACTGTAAACAAATATAATTTTGATTAATTCACTGTGTTTCATATCTTGTTAAATATATCTATTTTAAATTCACTTTTGGTTTCGGACATGGTTGTAAATCTTGGAGGCGGAAATTAATCCACTTTCCGACATCCGATGGAGATGAAACTTGACAGTTAGACGTGTTGTCGATGACAATGCATTTTATTTTCGTTTGGTGGTAAACGCACAAACACCTCATCAGAAGTCACCTCACAAAAAATCTGCTTCATATGAACGATTTTTAAAAGACATTTTAAAAGTTCACAGCAAATAAGAAGATAAGAGGCAGTCCCTAGTTCAACAGTCAATTTTCAGTCAAACCAAAAAAATGTATATTTTTATAAACATTTATTTATCAAATTAGTCAATTGTTTTTTTACGAATTGATTTCTGTTAAATTTATGTTAAAACCTTTCCTTATCTATGGTGTGTATTTACTACACATTGCTTCTAATAACTTTAATAACTCTATAAATATAATAAATTCTGGGTTCAGATTTTAGGTATTCCTCCGTTATACATTTATGAACAGAATTAAAAAATAATATTTTACATAGTTTTCAAATTCAATTAAAAATCAGAGATTTTTGTTGAAAGTCGGAAACAAATACACCAATACAATCAACCGTGTGATACTGCTACGCGAAGAGTATGCAAGGAAGTGACACGCTATTGATGTCCTGCTTTAGTTCGCTAAGCGGGAACATGAGAAATCCACACGTCCGCAGTTGTATTTTGATTTCATATATATATATTATAAATATTCATATTTTTCCGATATTAAATCGCTTATTTTGAGATGTGTATTGACTACACAGCACCGGAACGCGTGGATTTTTTTAGCACAGTAAGGGAAAGGTTAAACGATGCAATATAAAGGTAACGTACCATTGTTTCGTGAGAGCTAAATTCTTCCGTTTTTATAGATTTTAGTGGTTCACCGATCTTGTGCTGATGTAATAACTATAAAAAACAATAATTCTGATTAATTCACCGTGTTTCATGTTTATTTATAAGCAATGTTTGTATTTTAAACGCTTTCAAAATAAAAATGACTTACTGTTGATTCGTTATAGCATAGTTCTTCTGTTTTCACAGATATTGTTGGTTCATGGATTCCGTGCTGCGATAACTGTTAAAAAATGATGAATTCATCATGTTTTCATGTTTATAAGTCACATTCGTAAGTTCAACGTGTTAAAAATAAAGATAACTTACCATTGGCATTTTTTCGGAGCACATTTCTGTACACGAAATTCTACAAGCGTGTAGAATTCCGATGCATGCTGCAAGCTATTAAGAAACACAACACTTGCTTTCAACTTAAATATCGAAAGGAGATAACTATTCGGGGGTTTAACCCTAGAACCGTACCCTGGGGTACAAATTTAAAAAAAAATTGAAAATTTGCGATAACTTTTTCGTTTCACAACGGATCTTTTCGCGCCGCCGCGTATTTGCAAGTGGGGGGGAGTCGCTTCGAAGCATCAGTCGAGCGGGAGTCCTGCTAGTGTGTGGTCGTGGCAAAACGTGCGTGGGGCGCTCCAGTACCCCTGGGTACGGTTAAGGTAATTATTTTCATTACTATGATTTTAATGTTTTTGCAAGAAAAAAACGTAAAAAAAAAGAAAAACGTGCTAATGCTTTCCACTACACACTTCCAACCAGACCAAGACAAATCTGTTGATTTACCAGAAATAATAAGTTTTTACAACCAAACCAAGGGGGGTGTGGATACGTTTGATCAACTTTGTCATACATACAGTGTGTCTCGTAAAACTCGTCGCTGGAGCCTTTGTGTCTTCTATGGAATTTTGAATATCTTCGGAATCAATTCTATGATATTACTGCATTCATCTAACGCTACCGGAAAACATGTTTTCAAGAATAGACGAACTTATCTGAAGACTTTAGCTTTTGACCTTATAAAACCTCACTTGGAGGATCGATTTTTATACAAAACTTTGCCGATGCATCTCCAAGAAAGTATTGGCGGAATATTAGGAAAAAAGCGGTCTTATGATGCTACAACCCCTTCAAAATCAAAATCTGGAAGATGTTCATTTTGTCCCAGGTCAAAAGATCGTAAGTCACGCGTTCAATGTCAGAAATGTAAACGTTTCCTATGTTTAGACCACCAAACAAAGATTTGCCAAAATTGTTAAGAAAAGTTACATTTAATTAAGCCTTATTGTATTATGTAAGACTGAAATAAGTGCCATAACAGTCTATGTAAGTTAATTTTGAATAAATGTTTTTTCTAACGTAAAAAAATATGTTTTATTTAACGGGGTACTCCAGTACCCCTGGGTACTGTTAGTGTATCATCTATTATGGGTACGGTTCTAGGGTTAAGTAAATATGCACAAAATAGGTTTCAGATTGTAAGTTTGGGGTATTTTATGAATTTATGCACATTTCCTCACCTTCAAACTTAACTTTGATTGTGAAAAAATGGAACTGTAATGTTTATTTTACCATCTCCCAAAACATTAATAGTAAGTATGTGTTGTAGTAATTAAGTTGAAATAAGTGCTATTTAATTATTTTGAGTAGTAAGCGAGCAGCGGAATTCGACAAGTTTATTAAATAATCTTATGAAATGTCTAGTGAATTGAAAGTCAATAAGTCGCTTGTCAAAACGTCAGTCGCGAAAGTATTTGAGGTTATGCCATAGAAATACGCAAAACATCGAAATGTTGCTATTTGTCAAATCGTGAAATGTCTTACCGCCAAATTTTATACAATTTATAAACAACAATGCACGTAAAAACCTTAATAATTAAATAATGGGCCTAAAAACACCTTGATAGAGCATTAGTGGGATTTTGTATGAGTGGGATTGAAGCCAAATCCAGGATGAGAAAATTGCCCGGCAGCCATCTTGTATGACAAACTTTTGAATTGATTTGTATGCATATTGAACTATTATATAATATCGATGTACTGCCACCTCCTGGAATGCATAACTTGAGAACAAAAAATGCTAAGCAGTATTTAAATCATATTACAACGAAAATCGCTACGTATAAGTTCCTACTTTCTAAAACTTGCGCAGCAGTTCATTTGTATCAGTACGTTCTGTGCATCAGGCTTAATGACATACAATAATTCCATAGAAAAACGATTCTAAAACACTGCGCGGCCCATGTTTCTAATGGGCCGTTTTCTGAGTGATTTCAAAATATCCAAGAGATGGTGTTTACCGGTCCTCCTGTTACCTATTCTGTCTTCCAATGATCTGTCATTTCGATAGCTATTTGTTTTCCTCGAACAAACCTAGTTTTCTCGATTTGTAAGTAAAATGCACAGAAATTACGGTCAGTGGACTATTTTCCAATTGAAGGAAGAATTGAAAGGACCTAATGTCAAAACTAGAAAAAAAATTATTGCCTACGATAATTTCTTTTCTAATTTATCAATAGTTATTATCATAATGCGTTTTATTTAAGACTCGAAGACTATGATAAACTTCATAATTTCAATGGCCTCCAATATTCCAGCACTGACGCGGGAAGAACTACATACATTAGGTGTTTCAGTTTGAAGAACACCGACAAAGCGTTACGTATGTATTCTGAACAATATTTGCCGAGTGTTCGAAGTGCACATGAAAATGGCACAACCTATATTTTAGGAAAGGAAACATCTTTCTTATGCTGTCTATATACACTATTGGAATGCCAATGTGAGTGTGCAGCCGGCTATGCACATTGCAAGCACGTATTTGTAGTTCTACCTTATGTTACTTATACCAGGGCGGGTAAGTGGAGGACAACCTCCAATGACTGTACAGAATGTAAATAAGTAGTCATATAAATACATGTCATCCAAAATTATTATTGGAAAAATAATATATTGTATATTTTTAATATAATTATTTTAAATAAAATAGGATTTAAAATGTTTTACTAAGTGGATCTATTACTATGCATGGCAGCTGTTTTGCCTTCTGAAGGCATTGATTTGACAAACTTACTTATTTATGTTTTTATTCTGCACTAGTTGCATATTTAATTTGCTAATCTTATTTTCTTTATTTTAACAGGTTGACTGTTCACAAAGTTGTTCACGCGTTGACCAATGCTACAACAACTATATAATATTAGAATGTAAAAAAATAAAATAAATGCCAAAACAATAAATAATTTATGTATAATGTTAATTATTCGTTGTACTGATATGTTTTTCTATGTGTATAATGTTTGTAAATGATTTACGACACATTTATTATATGTCTGTAATCTTGTTCTTTTCATATTGACCTCGAGAAATAAAAGAATTTTTTAAATTAAAAGAAACGGTTTTTATTCTAAATAATGTCGATGGATATGGACGATGATAAATGAAATAATTGACAAAAAAAACACAGGAATAGTGAAATCAGTGCAATTAATCATGATAACTCGAAAACATGTTGTAAAGAAAACCCATCAAAAGCGGCAAATATATTCAACACCTATTTTGCAAAAGTAGGGAAAAATCTAGCCAATCTTATACATATTGACCCAAATATAACATCTCCAGACTGTAATATTGATGCTGAAAAAAAATGGCAACATTTGAAATCACTACAGAGGACGAAATAGTTTCTATTATAACTGATATGAAAGGAGGTTCTGCTCCGGGGTTTGATGCAATTACAGTTGATATTTTAAAAAACATTAAAAAACTAATTTCCAAACCATTAATGCATATAATAAATACAAGTTTTCAAATCGGAGTATTCCCATCAGTTTACAAACAAACTACCATTACTCCAATATTTAAATCAGGTAATCCAGAAGAAGTAAACAATTACCGACCCATATCAGTCATTTCAAATATAGCAAAAATTTTTGAAAAAATTGTTAAAAAAAGAATGAGCCAAATTATAAAATGCAATGGTATAATTAATGAAAACCAGTTCCGTTTTATGGAAGGGAGAAGCACACAGGATGCAATTGCAAAATTGAGTAGCCTAGTATATAATTCTTTAGATAAATCATTAAAATGCCTTGGAATTTTCATAGATCTCAAAAAAGCATTTGATAGCATATCACATGACAAACTTATAAGTAAATTAAGAAACATTGGATTAAATGGTACAGCTCTAGAATGGGTAAAAAGTTACCTTTCCAAACGACCTCAAGTCGTAAAAATTAACAATGTGTTTAGCTTGCCAAAAACGAGTCAATTCGGCATACCGCAAGGTACAGTTCTGGGTCCGTTACTGTTTATCATCTATGTTAATGACATTCAAAAACTAAACGGGAAAATAATATCGTATGCTGATGACACTGTCATAATAATCGAAGGTACGGATTGGAATACTGTTAATAACTTGGCAAATGCTGATATTAATATACTGAAAATTTGGTTCGATAAAAATCTTCTCTCCTTAAACACAGAAAAAACAAAATTTATCCCATTTTCAATCAATAAATTTAAATCAGAACCAGAGTTAAACATAATAATACACCAACACAAATGTGGCAGAACTAACTGCAATCAAACTTGTCCTATCCTTAGTCCAACATCCAAAATTAAATATCTTGGTGTAGATATAAATCAATATTTTAAATGGAAAACACATATTTGTGAACTCGTCAAAAGGATTAGGAAATGTATTTATATATTTATAAGACTCAGAAATATTCTTAGACTAGAAAACCTAAAAAGAGTGTACTATGCAATTGTTCAATCTATATTACAATATGGTATTATTGGTTGGGGAGGAACATATAATAAAATTTTGAACCCACTTAAAGTAGTTCAAAGATTGGTAATCAAAGTAATTTTGAAAAAACCGTCAAATTTTCTACCAAAACTCTTTTTAAAATTTTCAAAGTACCTACAGTAGACAAAATGTATCAAAAATATTCAATACTTCAAATTTACAAAGAAATACAGTCAAATACTCATAACTTGCAATTCAATACATCAGCAAGATACCAGAAAACTATTAAAATCCCAAAATTTAACACTAAGCTCATTCAAAATACCTATCTTTATCTAGGCATAATTTATTTTAATAACCTTCCATTAAATTTAAAAAATATCGAAAATATTCAGGAATTTCACCTTAAATTAAAAAATTACCTTAAACTATTATAAGTCCAAAATACGTTCACTACTTACATCTTGAAGTAATATTGTTTAAATCTTGTGTTGTTTCTTAATAATTTATTTACCTTAATACTAACATGTACATAAATGAACTAGAATTCCCTCACCAAACACAAGAGCATTGTCTCTTTATGGTGAGGAAAGGCTACTTGTTTATATCTTGTACATTTATCTATGTAAAAAATATGTTTTTCATATATTAAATAAAAAAAAAAAATTAAAAAAATGTCAGGAATTACTGGTTAAAGTAAGTCAAGTACGTCCCTTTACATATTTGTTTAATAAGTATAACAAAAGGAACTTCAAAGAAGGGTTAAGTTAGAAATCTGATGGATGAGCTCTTCGGGAAGTTATCTAAAATATATAATGTAAAATTTGAACAATATTTACATTAACAGTTTTTGAAGTAAAACTTCTTTACGCACGCTCGACACTTGGGGGGTAAACTGGTGCCTTACGAAAAGCGTTACGAAAAATCACATGCCAACGCTAATCGATGAAACGGTGATCGGAGGCGGGAGAAGGAGAAGGAGCTAGAGCTAGCTAACGAGTAGGTACTACCGTATTTTAGCATTATATACAGCGTGTACCCTGCATAAGTTAGTGAAGTTTTACTTTACTCGTGTGGTCTAAAGCACACTCATTTTTTTACATACAATTTATTAAGCATCTTTATCTATTATACTTGATCTAAAATTTCAATACATGCAACACATAAATATTATATCCGATGAAAGTATTGTCTCGGTATAGTTCATAGGGGATTTCAAAATTTTATATGTTTTTAAAAGTCCTATTACTCTTTCTATGTGCACCCTTTTGATAGCAACTTTTCTAAAACACTCCTAGTGATTCTGTTTGTTTTTGTGGTGACACCATATGGTGCGAAGATGTCCTGGACATTAAAACCTTTGTCAGCCATAATAGAATCACCAACATCACACAGGGATAAAAGGTTGTTTTTTTCAATGATTTGGCGATCACTGACAGAGCCTGAATAGCTTGGAGACACATAATTTATGAGGCCACTAGGAGTAGTGTAGTGTAATAGTACTTTAACAGTATTTCTGTTTTTATAGGTAGAAAAGGTTGCTTGCTGGGCAGTCGGTAGTGTAGGCCGTTTAATTAGACATTCCGTGCCGTCAATCACTCGTGTTAGGGTATTTGTCTCTAAAAACAGTTGATGTCCAAAGGTTGAGCTCTTTCCACTGCAGTGATATGAATTTCACCCATGTAATAAAAATATTAGAAACGTCTTTAATAGATATAAGATACATTCTTGCAATTTCAAAAAATGTTTTGTGTGTTCTCAATATCATTAATGTTAAAAAAATTGTTCAAATGCACTTATATTATTGGGAGGATTACCATAAAAGTATTTGAAACAGTGTGAGGCTTGTCCTAAGGAGTGAAAAACAAACAGCACTTTCTCGTATGACTCTAAACCGGTATAAAAATTAATTTAGGCAGGGTCTTTCTTGTATGTCATTATACTGAACTCAGAGTGTTTTATGGTTTGACTTGAAAATTCTCTTGTTAACTTTTCATTTTTATTATCTGTCTGAATGTTTTTATCTAGAGTCGGTCTATCACACGAAGTATCAAAAGGCAATATGACTTCCACTGCCACGTCTTCTATATTCACAGGCAACGCCGCGTCTTCTAGATTCACAGACAACGCCGGGTCTTCTAGATTCACAGGTAACGCCGCTTCATCTTGTGGTTTTGTAGAATTTATATATGTTTTTTCACGTTTCAGATGCCTTTCCAGTCTGTTTCTTAATTCTAAATTACTTCCTTCTACTTTTATCCAGGGAAATATTGAAGGAACTACACCTTTCAGTAGCTTTTGCCTGTACAGTACATCTGAAAATAAAATTAGGATCAAACTTTCATACTTGCATGATATAAAATACAAAACGGTCTACGTTAAGAAATAATAACAATTTGATTTTTTTTCCTAAAAGACTTCTACTGAAAATTAAATTACATTAATTTTTCTGTACAAAACTCTTTTTTTTATTTTTTACTCTTCTTCAAAACTACCAATTGGCGATCCCTTAATGAGTTTAATAACTCATGGGAATACAACATCGTTTGTTGTATGTTAAAAAAAAAAGAAAAAAACAATTACGATATACACAGACATTAGACGAGAAATGCAAAGTAAATTAGATTGCCAACAATGAAGAATCAGCCGCCCATAAATCTCCGTGTAATAAAATTAATGCAATAATTAAAAATATGGTTAATTTAAAAAAAGGAAATAAGATTTTATGTCCACAATAATTATTAATGTTAGTTGTGATTGACTACACTTATATTTACGGTTATTAGGTACGTTTGTTAAATAATGTCAACTGCGAAAGGCAAAATATTGTGTATAAAATTTTGTGCATTCTATGTCAAATGTTTCTTTACTTGTTCATTATACTATACAAGTACTCTTTATATTATATTGGGTATTCAATTATAGTAAGATATTAATTAAATGAGTCATGTACTTGCTGTTATGGTTAATATCATTGACTACATAATCTGAAATGAGCTTTACAGACTACAGATGTAGGAGTCGGTGCCCATTTTAGACGTCTGATGGAATGAATCCATTTGGCTTTTAAGTCTCTATCTTTGGGAAACACCCCTATGTCTACACATAGGAACACTACAACAGGCATTTTTGTAATATTTAAAAAACACTAAATTGCGTCAAACGGCCTAAAAAATGTATGGGATCTGACAGTTAAACACAAAAAGTTGGACCAGTAGAACAATAGCGCCTCTAGCGACCAAATCTTGCGAAAACTGCCCATTGAAAATTGACAGTCGTAAACAGATGTATATAGAAAAATGTATCAAATCTATGGAGTTAAATACACGGGTTACCATATAAAAAAATAAACGGGGTACATTTTTTGTTGGTACTAATATCGGTTGTTTCACATTATCTACGACGGTCGAAAATACGCATTTATCGAAACAGTAGATAATTTATCGTGCGCGATCCTCGCATGCGAGCAATTGTCTACTGAAATGAAAATTAGGTTCCAGATAACCAATATGGCTTCCGCAAAGGCAGGAGTACTTCAGATGCAATAGCCGCTCTCACATAATCTCGACATTGGTCGCAAACCACTGGCTGTTTTCTTTCGATCTCGCAAAAGCGTTTGATACGGTATCCCACCCCTTACTGCTTTAAAAACTTCAATAGATCGGAATAACAGGGGTACCCTACACTTGGTTTGAAAACTATCTAACAAACACTTATCCAATCTGATAAAATACATATATAATCAAAATATTATCAATTTCCTACAGTGTGCTTCAAGGCAGTGTACTAGGACCAATTATATTTCTTAAATACTAAACACTCTCTTTACAAAAGCGCTTGCGGTAAAACAACATACAAATCAGCAGTGACAGCGAGTATCAAAAACAATCGCCGCGATTTGCAAACTGTCATTGCTCTATTATGGAACGGCACTGATTTGATCACTTGACACCTCAAAATCCGTCAAGCGCCAAGGCTTATTACTCTAGTAGGCCTTGAGATTGTATAAAACGCAACTTTTGAATACAAAAACCACGCACCGTCAAATAATTTTTAAAAGGTTTATCTTTGTCATACAAGACCAACGTTGGAATTAAAAAATTAACATTTTTGTTTTCATGCACTTGTAAATAAGTACTGTCATTAACTCACATAAATAAAGAATATTGTCTATGGTTATATCCACTCTCAATCTGACGTTTCACTTGCTTACGGCCACATAAAAGTTTTTGTTTCGCTTCTTTTATATAGTAATGTCCTATGAAGGATGGTTATTTCATTAAACCTAATTTTTTTATTGCGACATTTTTATTAACATGTTTAATTGAAGTTGGTTCTTCTACTTTTCTTCATTCTACAGATGTTTTTTCAACGCGAAGGACGATAGAACATTTTTGTTTCTTCATTGTAGACTTTCAGCCCGTGTCACTTATCAAGGGAGTAGAAAGTTCATTAGTAAATATACAGAACATAAGGATACGCATAATATATAATATACTTGGTATTGGTTAGAGTATTTCTGTGGAACCTGCGGCACTTTTTGAAGGCGAGAACGGTTTTCTTTCACGCTGTTTCAGATAATTTTTACTACAGGTATGCACCTAGGTTACTTAAAAGCAGTTTTAACATGAATAAAAAGGCGATACAATATCCCTTATTAATTAAATTTTAATTTTTTGAGTATCTTACTACTAAGTAATTAAATGTGTAATAATAAATTGTGAGTGTAATTCCAATTAATCTTTTTAACCAATCACAAATAATACTAATGATTAACTTGCTACAGTATATTGAACTGGGTTATCCTAATAAAGTAACAAGGTAATAAAAAAAACGTCAAGACTTGAAATATATAATGTTACAAATAAAAAGTTCCCTCAAAACGAAGTCAACTGATAAATTTTTCAAATGTTTCAGTACATATGTATATTGAACTGGGTTGAATATCTGTTATATAACAGAACGTTATCACAGAAGACCATGGATCTTCCTGACTCAGAGAGCGCTTCCATCAAAGTGGAACCAGGGACCCAGGAAGAGGATGGAAGTGAAATGCCGTATACGGTTATAGATTTCGACCACCAGGATGTAAAGAGGGAATGCTTGCAGTATACTCCGACAGCCAGTAAGTTGTAGAAGCAAGAAAATGTTGAATGTTAATTTCAAATATTTTAGCATGTTTCGCGGACAGGACGCTTACTTGTTCATGGCGTCACCCAATGACTAAATTAAATACGTAAACAAGAACTTTGCATACCAATAAAATATTCTGTAAAAACATTTGTTCAAAAATTGCTGCCGAGATGGCGACAGCGATTCCGTGGTGAAATGATAATGGGGCTTTGACCCGACAAAATATTAGTGTCTTACATTTATCGACGTTGAGGGATAAGTTGTTAGCGATACAACAATTGGGTAATTTGTCCATATTTTTACTGTAAAATTAGGTAGTCGCTAATATTGGATGTTTATAAGTTTAATTTGATATCACCAGCAAAGAGCAGAACTTCTATATCGTCGAAACAACTTATCATATAATTTATGATTATTTACCTCAAGAATTTTATAATATTTTGTCTGTAAACCAGAGGCTTAAATTAACTATTTCAGTAAGCATTCAGAGATTAAAGATGACCTATTAAATCGCCTACGAAACACGTAGGTTATTTACATAAATATAAAGTGTTGAAAGTTACTTGTATTCTTGTATCTTCTTATCATTGTATTCTCGAATACCTGTTATACAAAATAATATAAGTTTTCGAGTAGTTTATCACATTTTATTTTCAATTCTTACTGATATGATTATTAATTTTTATTTTTTTATTTCGGAAACAAACAGTCATTTATATATTTAGCATAAACAGCAATTGTTTATAATATTAGACCAACAGTGTTCCATTAATTCTAGTCTATTTGATTCAATATAATATCTTTATATATGCACCTATACAATATATTTAAAAAATGACAAATATAAAGTCAGTGGGTCGACACCGCGTTGATAGAGATCGGACTCGTGGGCTTATTCAGCACTGGTGAAGTCGAGGAGTCTTCCGGGTACTTTAGCGTAAACGAGGTAGCCGAAGGTGCGATGGACCTTGTCGGCAGATGAGCGGGAGGTACAGGCTGGCGACGATGGTCGTGGAGCCGAGGCGCAGACGGCGATGAGCTGGTCGCAGGGTCTAGGCGCGTGAGGTTAGCGCTGGCCAGGAATGATAGCCTGGGCCAGCTCCCAAAGAGTCCATGGTTGTAGTCCGCGCAAGGTAGGGTGAAGTGTGTAGCGATGTGGTGAAGAAAGATCGAAGCGTGACGCGGGGGGAACCGGCCATAATGGCCGATTCTTTGCTGATTGAGCTGCTGATTCCTTTGTTCTTGTCTGCCACGGGTTGGAGTAGCGTCTGGACTTCGATCCCGCAGGATCGCTAACTCGGTTCATTGTATGAGCATTTGCATCACCCTGTATGCAAACATTCTCTTATCAGCAGTTTTGCGTATCGCAGTACCGATATTTTAATTGAAGTTTCGTAAGTCTGATTCAGCTTTTTAACTCGTGCAGTCTGGTTATGATATGATGACCCTAGGAGCGGTGACGTAACTGCTACTCGCATATATATATGTAAAATATTGAATAAAAAAGTTACTTGTCTTTGAATAAAATAAAAAAGTATTTCTGTTCTTATCCCTTCCATAATAATAATCATGAAACTCAGATTGTATTTCTTGTCTGCGCGAGGCAAGGAATTGTTAAATAATACATTTGCCGTGCGCTGCGAACCTGCAATAGGTAGGAAGCGCCCGGAAAGATCTTTTCCCGTTGACGCTTCCGCACGCTTGCTAAAACCCTTTTCAACTGGTGTACGCATACTAGCGGAGTTTTTATGGGAACAGCAGTCGTGAACCCGCTGACTTTCAACTGCGAAGAATTCTTAGGGCGGGTTGTTTCGGAGAATCTGAACAATTCATCAAATTTCAACGTTCATTTTCAAGTTCTGTGAAAGATTTTTTCAAGTTCTGTTTTTATTTCAGTTTTGTCAAGCAACTAGCCTACAATGATATAAAAACAGAATTTGAATAAGTCTTTCACAGAACCCGAAAATGAACGCTGAAATTTGATGAATTGTTCAAATTCTCCGAAACAACCCGTCCTTAATCTTTAGGGATTAATGATTAATATAATAACATAGTTTAATTTTTATTTTGTAATTTAATGTTTTTGTTTATATATTTATATGAATAATCACTAAAAATAACAAGAGCGTTATTAAAATTATATATATTAATTATTTATAATAATACACTCCAAGCACAAAATCCAATTCGTGACCGATTCGAGTATTCTATTTAGCTTAAAGTGAGGAAGTGTTAATACTACTATTTTTTTTAAAAAGAAAGGCAAAAATTCCCGGATTACAAATAACATGACAATGTTTGAAAATCTAACTAACATTACTTATAAACTACCATGCAAAACTTGCACCTTTAAAACTTACATGCACCAAATTTGCGTACTTATATTATTATATAATCATTTTTAAATGCAATTTCAAATAACAATTAAAGCAAACAAATCTCAGTATTAGAAATTATCGAGGAACAACTCACAACTATTTCATATGAACTAATAATTCTTCATTCAATCTATCAATTTGTGGATCGACACAAATTTATATATATATTTTAAATTTAGGAAAAACTATATTATAAATAAACTCTCACACTATTCGCTGAGAAAAATTCAATTCACAGTTTTCCTTCTACCTCTAATAGGTACCGATATAAAGACGTAAAAATGCAAACACGTTATTTGCACGACTAGGTTTGGTTTTTCGTGAATTTCAACTTTATAAAAAAATTACTAAAAAACTTTTTGCCAATGTTGAACTTATTTACCAAAATTAGGTTGAAAATTAAACGGAGATAGGTACGTATAGTGTTTTAAACTTTCTTTGAATTTATTATGATTAATAAATTCAAAGAAATGCGGTCGCAATAACAATGTATAAACAAATTTTGCTAGCTAAATTTCGTCTAATTTAAAAAAACCGTAAATTGAATAAAACACACCTTTTGTGTGCGAGTCCACATTTCCTGAGAATATTTTTTCGTTTTCTTAGCTTGCTTACATTTGTTTTTTGTTTTTACCCACCATTTTCAATTATGGACTTATAAAAACTCATCATTAGTAATTATTAATACAAACGGAAAGCATTTTTCCATGAGAAAAAAATCATTAAATCTGGTAAACACCGTATAAAAACATCGATTAACAAGTAGTATTACGAGATTTAAAAAAATAATCTGTAAAATACGAAGTTTTTTGCCATAAAAACATCTGTTTTTATTAATAAATATACATCTAGATTTTACTAAATAATAAATCTTCCCCCCCAGGGACTGGGGTCAACCATGCTAATAAATGAGCCAAATTCCAATTTGGTATGACCAACATTTATTGAGTATGTTAACTGTTGTAATGTCATTCAATTTCAGATAAATGCGTATATGTCCACTTCAATGCATTATCATCGACAACGAGTGTATCTGCCGAGTTTCAGCTCGATTGGATGTCAGGTAGTTCATACATACTTTCAAGAAAACGAAAGTGAATTTCAAATAGATGTATTTAAAAGGTATAATATTTTGGTCACGAAAAATAATAAAATCAGAAAAAAACACAAAATTTCCCTCACGGTTTGAGAACTAAAAATTCCCCCAGCTAAAATGTCACCATAAAAAAAATCTAAATAGTGCTTTCACTCATTGCTTCACCTTAAGCAGTTCGTTATACTATCTTTGTTTTTTTGAATTTTTATTTTATTTTTTTTTATATTAACTCCACACAGGAGGCCCTGAAGAAAATAATTTCCCTCAGGGCCTATGTCATCTTTGGGGATGCTGTGTGGAGGGTCTTTTTGTGGAGAGGAAGGAGTGAACATGGGTCTTGAAGAGTCCCATGTTGTAGGAGGGAGGAAACACAGAGGCCGGCAGTTCGTTAACTTAAGAACGAATCGTAGAAGCGACCCGTTCTCATGTGACAAATGTCAACCGTGTACAAATGTTGGGCGCGCGTTTGGCGTGTATCCAGACTATGCACCGGTTCCGAAGGGATCAATGACGCTAGTTCCTCAGAGCATCTTCCATTGTAATACCGATAGAACAAGGACAGCATACCTACCTGACGCCTGTGCTCTAAAGATTGCAGTCCGCTTGTTAAGATTGGGGAATCTATCAAACGGACCGCCCGTTTTCGCACAGAGTCAAGGGTTTTTTCAGGTATTTAGGGGCTCCGGACCAGAGATGGCTACCAAATTCGAGAGTAGGGCGCACTTGCGATTTTTACAGGGTCAGCAGTTGTGTACTATTAAAGTATCTGCGGGCCCTGTACAGTACGCCCAGCTTCTGAGACGCCAACTTTACTCTGGCTTCAATGGAGCACCCGTACCTGAGCTGGTCACTTATAGTTACACCAAGCATATCAATGGAAGGCCTGTTCGGAAGATTGCTTCCGTTGAAGGAGACTAGATTGTCATTTGGATCCCTTTTAGACGTAATCAGACAGGATTGGGTCTTCGAAACATTAAATTCGACGAGATTATTTTTACCCCAGGAGGAAATACTCTCGAGATAACCGTCCATTCTCTGCTTCAAAGCCCTCCGAGCCGTTGGAGTTTGTGTGCCCTTTGGGGGCTTGTCAAACAAAAAGCTATCATGAACTGTACTGTCATCCGCGTAACAATGAATTGGTGCACATGTCGAAAGGTCATTGATGTGCAACAAAAACAAAGTCGGAGACAGAACCGACCGAAAGAGGTGAAACCGTCAGCAACCGCCTGAATCGACCTATCCCTTAAAAAGTCAGCAATCCACGTACACAGGGATGCGGGAAGTCCGTAAGAAGGCAATTTGTTGACAAGTCCTCGGTGCCAGACCCGGTCAAAGGCCTTGGATATGTCTAGTGCGACCGTTTGGGTCTCACCGTGACGTTCCAGGCACCGCTCCCAAACATGCGTCGCATACGCGAGAAGATCACCGCACGAGCGGTTGCGCCGGAATCCGTATTGACGGTCGTTGATAATTTTGTTCTTCTCGAGGTATGTGAGCAGTTTGTCGTTGATCACACGTTCCATCACTTTGGACAGAACTGAGGTGATCGCTATGGGGCGGTAGTTGGCCGGGTTGGAGCGGTCACCTTTCTTGGGAATAGGGTGAATGATCGCTTTTTTCCAACCAGAGGGCACAGTGCCACACTTCAGGGACATTTTGAAGAGCTTTGTCAAAACTGGAACTATTTCCGCAGCACACCTCTGCAATACCAGGGCAGGTATTCCATCAGGTCCACTAGCTTTGTTAACATCGAGCCCCCGTATAACGTGGAGTACATCCCGATGCCGGATCCTCAGCTTTTTCATAAAGAAGCCGCAGTGAGGAACCGACGGCGGAACAGAACCTCCGTCATCGAGGGTCGAGTTTTCCGCAAACATTTTCCCTAATAAGTTAGCCTTTTCGGTGGCGGTGTTTGCTAGTGAGCCGTCAGGTCTGGTAAGAGGTGGAAAACTGGGTTTGCAAAAATTCCGACCTATTGAGCCCACAAGCGACCAGAATGCTCTGCTGCCATGCGGGCAGGCAGCCAGCTTTTTGCTGATCTGCAGGTCGTGTTCGAATTTCGACCTATTAATGATTCTCTTGCATTCCTTTGCCGATTTATTGTATGCTGATCTGCTTTCGGACGTTCGAGATGTGTTGTAGGCTCGGTAAGCCGCGTTTTTTCGTCGAACTGCTTCGGAGCATTGTCGACTTAAACACGGCTTTGAGCCCACACCAGTTTCTTTAGTAGTCGATTGTATGAAGCCATCCATCGCCGATTTGATGACTTCACCAATCTCCTGGGCACATCTTGAAGGGTCCGAAGTCCGAAAACAAACAGCTGACCACGGAAAAGCGTTAAAATGGGCACGCATACCGAACCAATCTGCTGACCTATATTGCCACACTTTTCTCCTCAGCCTCTCATTGGTTGGTCTGAGGTTAACGGGGATTGATGTCGTCACTAGGCAGTGGTCAGATGATCCCAGAGGCGCTGTGACGTCAATCTTATAACCGTGTGGCACAGTAGTTAAGAATAGGTCTAACAGATTGGAGCGGTGAGTCTGGACATCAGGAACCCTAGTAGGCTCCTGAACCAGTTGCTATAATCCGTAGCAAATGGCAAAGGATTCCGCCTGTCGGCCAGCCGAGTTCGTTGGGCCTGAGAACTTCAACCATGGTTTGTTATGAATATTGAAGTTGAAGTAGCGTGGCAAGAGATCATCAATAGTATAGATCAAATGTTTGAAGAGTTCGGAAGTGTCTGATTCGCTATGGAAAGAAAATTATAAAAAATTTCGAGTAGTTTATCACATTTTATTTTCAATTCTTCCCGATATCATCGATAATACCTTAATTATTTAAATTTATTTATCTTAATTTATTGGTTCATTTATATTGGAAATTGGCCTCTGCTTTTTTATTGTTTATGTATTTATTAACGCCCTTTTTCGGGGCTTTTACGTGAGAATATTGAGAAATATACTTTATTTATTGTACATAACTGAATTGCTTCGTTAACAACATTTTATATTTGTTTAAAGATAAATTGAAGATGTCCACTGACTTGGTATAATTGTTTCCCTCCATTAGTATTCTGGACAAAGAGGAATACATATGGTAACTGAATTAAATCCTGACTTCTAGTATTACGTTGTGGAATCCGAAAGCTCATCAATTCTAGCAATACCGGACTATCAAATAAATCACTTCGAATTTTATATAGAAATACCAAGTCAGTAAAAATTGTTCTGTCTGACAATTTGAGCATATTCATATAATTTAACAGAGTGTTGTAGTTCATCATAATTGCTAGAATACCCATTTTTAAATTTAAAAAACGTAAGAATTTGTTTTGTATTCTTTCAACAGCTTGTACATTAATATTGTAATGTGGGTTCCAGAATTATACTCAAGTTGTCTTCTAAAGTAGGCAAAATATAACGGCTTAATACGCCTTATTTTGTTTGAATTTCTGGTTAGCCTAGTCATAAATCCCAACATTTTAAGCCCTTATGGAGAAATTCTCTGGTTTTAAAATAAATCTCACAACACTGTATTTTATTTCTTCAGAAATGTGGCTTGAATCAATGATTAGTTTATGAAGTGTGCAAATACAGGGCTAAATAGTTTGGCATGATTTCAAAAATCAGTTACATGAATTCGATTCACGCCTGGTCACTTAGAATTTTTCATACCTCCGCTAAAACATTATTTTTGATTATAATCTGCTCTTGGTTGTACATTTAATGTGGTAAACCTTCCTGCGAGTATTCAGATACTCGAACGTCACATTCTTTTAAGCATATCAACGTATTTCATACTTGCATATTGTTTTTCTGTTTTTCCAGCTAACATTTATGTGGAAACTGTACCTATCAACGCAGAACCAGGATCCCTAGAAGAAGACGGAGGGATAATTACTTATACGGAAATTGACATTGACCTTCCGGATGTCAAAAAGGAATGCTTAGATCGCTTTCAAAGAAGTACACAGACTACAGGTAAAATTAATGTTGTCCGTTAGAAATAAAAATTCATATTCTTTTATTTCATAATCTAATATTTCTATGAATCAGTTGCACTTATTAAGTATGATTCGTAATTTTTTTCAGACTTATCGTCAGATCTCAAGACTCCTCATGTGGAAAAACGATTATCTTGTACCTATTGTTACTACTCCTGCTTTTACAAGTCAAAGTTAGAACATCACTTGCGTATCCATACTGGAGAAAAATCTTTTTCTTGTTCCGACTGCAGTAATTCATGTTCTCGGAAGAGAGATTTGACGACACACATGCTGACTCACAGTGAAGGAAAACCTTTTTCATGTTCTCATTGCAATTATTCAAGTTCTCTAAAGCTATATTTGAAAAGACACATGGTGGCTCACAGTGGACATAAACCATTTTCATGTTCCGACTGCAGTTATTTATGTTCTCGAAAGGGAAGTTTGTCGAGACACATGCTGACTCACAGTGGAGAAAAACCTTTTTCATGTTCCAACTGCAGTTATTCATGTTCTCTAAAGGAAAGTTTGAAAAGTCACATGGTGACTCACAGTGGAGAAAAATCTTTTTCATGTTCCAACTGCAGTTATTCATGTTATCGAAAGGTAAGTTTGACGAGACACATGGTGACTCACAGTGGAGAAAAACCTTTTTCGTGTTCCGACTGTAGTTATTCATGTTATCGAAAGGAAAGTTTGAAGAGTCACATGGTGACTCACAGTGGAGAAAAACCTTTTTCATGTTCCAACTGTAGTTATTCATGTTCTCGAAAGGTTAGTTTGACCATACACATGATGACTCACAGTGGAGAAAAACTTTTTTCATGTTCCGACTGCAGTTATTCATGTTCTCAAAAGGGAATTTTGACGAGACACATGGTGACTCACAGTGGAGAAAAATATTTTTCATGCTCCGACTGCAGTTATTCATGTTCTCGGAAGTATAATTTGACGAGGCACACGGTGACGCACAGTCGAGAAAAACTTTTTTCATGTTCCGGCTGCAGTTTTTAATGTTCTCGAAAGGAAAGTTTGACGAGACACATGGTGACGCACAGTAGAGAAAAACCTTTTTCCTAAAAAAGGAAAAAGGTTTTTCTCCACTAAAAACCCTATAAGATATCTGGAGTAAATTCTCTAGATACAAGCTCCAGCTTCTATAGAAGAGGAACATTAAAAAATTCAAAAGCCCTGAAAACTAATTGTATGAATTATTTTAGTTAACATTATTGATTATACTCTATAATACTATTATACTGTAAATTGATTAATAATTATTTAATAAAAAAATAATAAATAGTTTTGATTTAGTAAAATACGATAGGACTCACGCAGAAGCAAATCATGGGTAATGTTGATTAGTGTGACTGAGCTATATAATTATAGCCTTGCTTTAACTATATTCTCTGAGATCGCCAACTGCATGCAATCTAGGTTTAAGGGAGTATCTAAATGACTTGAGAGGAATATGCTGACCCACAGTTGAGAAAAACCTTTTTCATGTTTCCACTGAAATTATTCTCGTTCTCGAAAGATAGAATTGCTAAGGAACATGTTTACCCACAGTGGAGAAAAACATTTTTATTTTCCCACTACAATTATTCATGTTCTCGAAAAGAACGGTCGACCATACACAGTCTAACTCACAGTGAAGAAAAACCATTTTCCTAGTCGTACTGCAATCATTCACTTTATCGAAATCCGGATTTGGCCGTAATGACATGCGGACTGACTCACGGAATAGGTTTGCAAATTATTTGGTGATATTTAATGTTCCTGGGATGGGTAAATTTATTTGTAATTAAAATGTCTCTCTACGATTTAAAAAAATGATAAGTAAAATATAAAGTAGTGTGCCAACTGCAACACGCTACGGTTGTGTCCGCCGCGCTATTCGCAATGCCACCGGCACGTTATTGTTACCGCGCGTGTAGGTAGTGCAGTGAGTGAAGCGGATACTAAATTAATTGGGCCTCCAAGGGGCCGAAGACCGATAGGTCTCCTGGCCAAGGAGAATCGATACATGTGATCAAAGAATGCCCGCTCCATTATTCCCCGGCGGGATTGATGAGGTTCACATGGCGACGCCTGAGGCCCTAGACTGGCTAGCAGACCTAGATGTTACCCTCTGACCCCCCCACCATACGAAAGAAGAAGATTAGTAAAATACATTATAAAATTTAATATATTATTTAATAGTACATTGGAGTGGATCCGCCACTTTCCTAATGACTGTGGGAGGAAACTGATTGTTTAAGCTCCTTATCCGCACTTGTTAGGACTCTTATTTATTTTATTAAAAGGAAATATAATTTATTTTTAAAACTATTCCAGACCTTCCAGTGTCCCTGCACTCATGATTTTTAGTGTTGCATACTAACATTTATAGTAACTCTCATAAAAACATACCAGAAATGTGTTTGCCTGTAATAATGAAAAAAAAACTTGGCTTTTTAGTATTTAAATAATTTACGTATGCTAATAAAACATTGTCACGGTTTTTATCCTATACATAAATTTAAAGCATTTTTTTATAATATATTTATTTATTAACATAAAAAAACTAGGCTTGTAAAATAAACCCTACCTTTTATCATTTAAAATAATTTACGTGCATGTTTAATGAAAAACCATTTTACCAAATAAATCAATATATAAATAATTTGTTTTTATCACGATAATCTTTATTTTTTATATAAAGTCAACATGTTTCGAGAACGATGTTCTCTTCATCAGGACAATTAATGTACTAAAAACTAAATTGTCAAGTATATAGAGACAGGTGTGGGTAGAAAAGGAAGTAGTGTGTGGGGGGGTGGAGGGGAGGGGTGAGAGGTTATCCCGTTATCCCCAAATAATTTCAAAGCTGAACTTATCACCATTAAAATAATTGCATCTTATAATGGTTATAACTCCAAATGAATAGACAACATACTAAACAAAAAATATAAGAAAAAATTTCATTTGTCCTACATTTATTTACCCATTGCTTAGTGATAATATTAAAAAGCAATGGAGAAAAATATTGTTTGTAAATCATCAAACCTCTAATTTAATAGGGAAATAATTCCTAAGACAATACAGCCAGCTTTTTATACTAATAATAAATTGAAAAATTATATTCTAAATAACAAGGACAAAGACTTAAAAATGAAAAAATCCGGAGTTTACCAATTGATTTGCAATGATTGTAACCATTTTTACATAGGTAAAACTTGCAGAAATTTTGAAACGAGGATTAAGGAACATTTGAGATGTCTAAATAGCAATAATTATTCGGAATTTGCTAACCATCTAATTGAATTCAACCATTCATTTGACATAAATACTGGTTTTAAAATTTTACACACGAATGTTAGTGGTTTTCAGTTAGACCTTTTAGAAATATTAGAAATTAGGAAAAATGTCAATAGAAATTTAAATATTATTAATAATCAAATTAATTTTGTGAATAACCCTGTATTAAACATATTTCCATTGTAATTTTTTGTCTTTGATCTTCTAAGCACCTCCCCTTTCCACCTCTCACCCCTCCCCTCCACCCCCCCACACACTACTTCCTTTTCTACCCACACCTGTCTCTATATACTTGAAAATTTAGTTTTAAGTACATTAATTGTCCTGATGAAGAGAACATCGTTCTCGAAACATGTTGACTTTATATAAAAAATAAAGATTATCGTGGTAAAAACAAAGTGTTTTAATTATTTTATTTATAAAATGGTGCCACAAAGTGAATTTGCAAAATTTGAAGAAGAAATCAATACATTTTTAAAAAGGCATAATATATCGTTTATACGACAAAATATTATAAGTATCGGTATTTTTTTGTAAATTCATTTTTGTCGTATATAATGAAATGCCATTTTTAATTGCTGTGGCTCAGTCTGTTTGTGCAGATAGAAAAATAATAGCGCATGTTTCTTTTATATCCAACAAAGACATAATACACAGTTGCTGTTTCAGAGTGGAAAAATTTTACCTGTTAAGGCTATTCTATGGCAAAAAATCATAATTCAGTATATATTTACCCCGCAGCATAAAGAGAAATTAGAACATAAAAACAGCACTAAATTCGGGTTAACAGTTCCGAAATTTAATAATAAATACGGACAGAGAACGTATAAATACAACATACCGAAGATATTTAATTTATTACCTGACACTATAAAGCAATGGTCTATGAATAAGGTTAAATATATGGTGAAAAATTGGCTATTGGAAAAAGTTTATTTTAATTTTAATATGTATGAAAAATGTTGAATCTGTAGATTTAAGATATAAATTATAACTTGTAAAATTTATATGTAACTTAACTTTAAGCACCTGTTGACAAGCCAATTCAATTGGCCTAGCAGGACTTGTTTGTTGATATGTATTAACTATTCATTCAATAAAAATAAAATAAAAACTGTTTTTTTTTTTTTTTTTTTATAGTGAATACCTCACAAGAGTCCCAACTGCTCCCGTCTGGAGCCAGTGAGACTATGGCATCCCCAATTGGGGGATGTTGTGAGGCTGAAGGTAAGTGGGGAAGGGAAAGAGGAAGGTGGGGAAGTACCTGGCTATTCAGATCTAGTCACTAAACACGGCTAAAGCCATTTGGAGCAACGTTTCAATTCTGAATGGTGGTCTTACACCAGGGGCCTTAGCATGAGAATCGATCGAACTTAACGATATCGGATTGCTAAGCGTATCTACCGACCATTTTATAACGACTTCCCTAGCATGAGAATGCTATTGATAACTCTAACGACATCGATAAGGCAATAAATACAAATCGATATACGCTGGCAATACTGGGACGGAATTGTCTATGAATTGAATAGACGTCAAACGTCAGATTTCAAGCGTGACCATTTTAACCGCCGTGTTTGTTTTAATATTTTACGATGTCGCAAGCAATGGTAGCTGGGTAAGTTATTTATTTATCTTTTTATGTGAAAGAATTTCCATTATTATCAAAGAGATATACTTACATTCTATTGTGTCAAAATTTTGAAGTTATTTTTACTAATATTTCAATCATACGCAGTATTTTAAGATATTCAAAATGCTGATATTATGATTTCAGGAAGAGAGTAAGGTCGACGACCAGTCAAATGGATTTGTTAACCAGCTATATGGCTGACCATTCGGAGTTCGCGGCTGGAAGGTTTGTGGGACCTCAGGGTTCCCAAAAAAATAAGGAGATGTGGCGTAATTTGGCGGAACAACTGGCAGAATTGGGTCCTCCTAAGTCAGCCGAGCAGTGGAAAACAGTGAGTATTTGTACCTACCTATACAAACTGGTTGCAGCAAACTTTGCTGACCTTCTAATATAATCTATCATCGAGACACTTGATATAAGACCGTAAATCACTTTTAACCTGACATTATTTTTACATTTTACAGACATGGCGTGACTTAAAATGCAAATCGCGCGCCCAAAACGCCGATGCCAAGCGAGCTGCCCTCACGACTGGAAACACTGCCGAGATACCGGTGTTAACTGACCTGACACAGAAGGTCATCAACATCATCGGCAGAGCCAGTTCTGAGGGCAGCGGACTTCCAGAAAGCTGTATAGGAGATGGACCTGAACTCATAATGCAGGATGTTGAGGTCACTAATGTCTTAAAATGTTAATATAATATATTCTGTCAAAATTTAGTTGATCTTTCATTATCAATGAAAATTATTTGTGTGTTTTACAGTATTCCGATGAAGTTGGAGAAGGGCCCACAGATTTCCAGACGGCGCAGTTAGCTTCCCCTTCTCGCCCGAGCAAGAAGAGGAAGCTAACTGACAAGCCAGATGTGGGGGTTCGGATGGTGATGGCGCAGGAGGCTAGCAACAAATCATCCAAGGAGCTTGTGGGAGCTATTAATAATTTCTCCAATATTTTTAAGGTATTTCCTATTTCTCTTCGAATCACTCCCAAATACAGCGCTACACGTGTAAGTTGCCAGATTAAAATATAAAGAAATAGCGTCAATTCATGTTTAAATTCATTCAATTTATAAGTGTGAGTAAGTTCAACTTATAAGTGTGGCACTGTACTTTTAAATTAGAATTAAATCTTAGTAGAACAAAATAAAATGCCCAGCTTTGACTTATTTCATTTATTTATTGTACTATTCCCAATGTACTATTTTTCCATTTTGCGCGGTGGAGTTTTTATTGATATGTTTGTTTAGATATTCTTTGTGTTAAAAAAAATTAATAAACATGTAAAATCCAGCTTGGCGAGAAATTCAAAATGAATAAATTAATTTATAATCTTCCTTTTAGTATGTCGACTACCTATTGTTATTTAAATTAAATTAATGAGTTGTTATTTATCATTTCAGAGTTCAATGGATCGATTTGCTGACATTTTTGAGGTATTTCCTGTTCCTTTTTGTAATTATTTGTCAGGGCACCCCGAGACCGGGCAAGATACAGTGTCTACATAGACATGGTGCTTTTCTGGTCTCGTCTCACTGGCACTAATAACTAATTTACTATAGAAGGTAAATTAAGTTAGTAAATTAATGAATTATCATCTCTTGTTTCAGAGATACACGGCAGTGGAACGTGAAAGGGTTTGTTTACTCCAACGACAGTTGGCGAGGTATTTATTTGCTATACATCTATACAGGCTTTTAAAAACATTTAATGTACAAAACTGAACAAATTAAATTAAATATTGCATTATTTAATATGTCACTTGAGAGATTGCGAAGTATGTTCACAAGGGATGGAACACGATTATTAACAATTGTCCTTGGAGAGGCAAGCAGTCCAGCTAGGAGGTACGATGAAAGTAGAATGAATGAGATCTCTAATAAAACATTTCTAATTCTAGACAAACTCAACCATCGAAACAACAGTCAACATCATTTGCTAACTCGCCCAACTATACGTTGCAGTTGGAGTCGGAGGATGACTGCGATTAGTTTTTAGGTTTTTTTTTATAATTTTCAAGATAATAAGTTTTTTGTATACTTTGTGTGTTAAATTTTTATTTTTATTAACGTTTTGTATGTTCATAATTTTTATGTTTCTTGTGAAAAAGTGAAACTCAACAACAAATGTCATTTTTTTACAATTTAGATACATACAATACAATATTTTAAAGTACGTGTTGTGTAATATTGCATGCAGCACTTTGCATATACATATACTTGATTAGTAGCAGTTCTTCAAACTCTTGCAATGTCTCTGTGAGGCGTGAATTGTTTTTACAATGTAGGTACATACAATACAATGTTTTAAAGTACTATTGAAGTTCTTTTTGTGAAATATTGCATGCAGCGCTTTGCATATATGAATATGTACTTGATTAGTAGCAGTTCTTCAAACTCTCGCAACGTCTCTGTGAGGCGTGAATTGTTTTTACAATGTAGGTACATACAATACAATGTTTTAAAGTACTATTGAAGTTCTTTTTGTGAAATATTGCATGCAGCGCTTTGCATATATGAATATGTACTTGATTAGTAGCAGTTCTTCAAACTCTCGCAACGTCTCTGTGAGGCGTGAATTGTTTTTACAATGTAGGTACATACAATACAATGTTTTAAAGTACTATTGAAGTTCTTTTTGTGAAATATTGCATGCAGCGCTTTGCATATATGTATATTTGATTAGAAGCATTTCTTCAAACTCTTGCAATGTCTCTGTGAGGCGTGAATTGTTTTTACAATGTAGGTACATACAATACAATGTTTTAAAGTACTATTGAAGTTCTTTTTGTGAAATATTGCATGCAGCGCTTTGCATATATGAATATGTACTTGATTAGTAGCAGTTCTTCAAACTCTCGCAACGTCTCTGTGAGGCGTGAATTGTTTTTACAATGTAGGTACATACAATACAATGTTTTAAAGTAGTATTGAAGTTCTTTTTGTGAAATATTGCATGCAGCGCTTTGCATATATGTATATTTGATTAGAAGCATTTCTTCAAACTCTTGCAATGTCTCTGTGAGGCGTGAATTGTTTTTACAATGTAGGTACATACGATACAATGTTTTAAAGTACTATTGAAGTTCTTTTTGTGAAATATTGCATGCAGCGCTTTGCATATATGAATATGTACTTGATTAGTAGCAGTTCTTCAAACTCTCGCAACGTCTCTGTGAGGCGTGAATTGTTTTTACAATGTAGGTACATACAATACAATGTTTTAAAGTACTATTGAAGTTCTTTTTGAGAAATATTGCATGCAGCGCTTTGCATATATGTATACTTGATTAGTAGCAGTTCTTCAAACTCTTGCAATGTCTCTATGAGGCGTGAATTGTTTTTACAATGTAGGTACATACGATACAATGTTTGAACATGATGAAGCACTATAAGTCAGTTTCCTTGTTTAATATATTATCATTCGTGGGAGAAGTACTTTCGCACTAGTTCGTCTCTCACTCTGCGGGCTGCAACAACCCTGCTGACATCTTCAGGCTGGTGCAGCAGCTCAACCTCTCTTAACTCTACATTATCATTATAATAGTCTGTTAATCTGAAAATAGAGAACAATTTATTAATATTTTGTACTGTTGCCTTACTTTTTTAAATGCATATAGTTCAACAAGGAAACTGACTTATAGTGCTTCATCATGTTGTATAGTATAGCACAAGTAATAATTATTTGACCAGCAGCATCGGGCTCATAATGGAGAACTCTGTCTTTCCTGAGGCAACGGAATATAGCCTTCCATGCCCCAAATAGGCGTTCTACGGAACATCTCGCCTCACAGTGCGCCTTTGTGTATCTGTATTGGGCACTCCCCTCGACTGCATTCAATATTGGTGTCATCAGATAAGGCTCGAGTGTATATCCAGAATCGCCTGATTGAAACAAAACACCCATTATAATAGGTACATATAACTACTAAGTTATGATTTTTTTTGCCTTTTTTTAAAATGAGTTGTTGAAATACATACCTAGCAAGAAAAATGTCCCAATTCTCTGATTGTATAGTCTGTTCATTTCAGTTTTGACTAAACTATTATTCCAAATGAATTGGTCATGGACAGTACCCGGGAAGCGTGTGTTGATGCTCAATATTTTCAACGTAGCATCGCAGACCTGTTTATCAAACATAAAAAACCTTCAATAAAATTTGAAAACAACAATCCGGCTGTTTTATTTCTGAAAAAATATTTACCACTTGAACATTCAGCGAATAAAATCCTTTGTGGTTTTTGTACTGCTCCTCGTGTCTGGAAGGGGTGACGATGGCGATGTGGGTGCAATCGATGCATCCCAGAACATGTGGAAAGTTTAATTTTTCCCTAAAACTACTCTCTACTTGCTTGCGGGCTTCATTTGTAGCCGGAAAATGTATCCATCTTCTGTACAGATGTTCTAAAACTGCTTTCATAAACAGTTTTATGCACTTGCTAACGGTAGTTTGCCCTATCGCCAAGAAGTGATCTTGGCCTACTCCACATTGGTAGCTCCCTGTAGCAAAGAAGCTGATGGGTGCGAGTACCTGTCAACATCATAAATAATACAACTAATTAATAAACTTCACTTTTGATCATTTTAATCACTTTATTGTGAAAAATTATCATCAGCAATCGAAACAAATTTATTTATTTCACGTGGTCGTTCCAGTGGTGGATAGATTTATATTGTGTTTTTGTTTTACTAAGATATCAATAATATTTAATACTCTCACTTTAATGCATACTGGAAGTCCTAATGTATTTTTTGACACTAGAAAAGGAGTTAATTGATCAATGAGATCTCTAGCCATAATGCGAGATATTCGAAACAATTGTCTGAATTCCGTCTCTGTAAGTTCGAACGGATTTAATTGATCACGTAAACGACGCCTTTCAATCCTACGATCTTCCCTAACCTGCCTCCTTTCATTAAACCAGAAATTTTGCATAATGAACGACATTATTAAAAAAAATACGTATATCGACAGCCAACCAAAGTTTTAACTGACACTCAAGACCCCACGTTATATTCGGCGGGCTTTTAGCAACCGTCGGTCGGAAGTTATCCTATCGATACATTCTCATGCTCGCAATTTTTACGATACCGTCGCTACTTTGACCATAGACAAGGAATTTTAACAATCGTCGGTTGTTATATTTTGATCGTGCTAGCATATGTCGTTAAGTGCTCATTGATGACGTATTTTAACGATATCGTATTGCTATAGGGCTATATCGACTTCTCATGCTAAGGCCCCAGGGCGATACTGGTAGTATCTTCCACTCTGGAACGTGCCGCAAATATACTATATATTATTTGAATTAATTAATTGTGAAATAACACAAATTAATCAAATAAAATTTATTTGCGCACGCCGGGTTCGAACCCGCGACCTTCGGAATGGCAGTCCAATGCGTTACCACTGGACTATGCCGGTCGTCGAAATGATGGCGCTGTTTTACTTTATTTCAAAAATGCCTATTTATCCAACAGATTAAAAAAGCATGTTTTGTCCTTTCAAAGGTGACATCTATGTACATAATAAAGGTATATGGAAAAACACGCTTATTTGAATGCAACGTTGTGTCAAAATTTCAAAGCAATCGGTGAAGAACTTTCGGAGATTTAAGAATTCGAATAAACGAACATTAACATTTTCATTAATATAGATAATAAAAATCCAGTCGTTTTTATTTACCTAATTTCTTGTCATATAAATAAATCAATTAAATATTTAATCATAAAATGTATTTGCTACCATAATTTATTCGAGCCATTTTGAAATATAATTATAATACATATTATACGTAACTTATTTTACATAATAAAAAGCCAGGTTTTTGAGCCAGGTTCATTTATCTTAATACGGTAAAATTATTCATAACATGTGGGTTTTTTATTTACATAATTTGAGAGTGTGTCCGATTAGAGCAGCTTTAGGCAGACTGATGGAACCTAAGCGCAAGCCGTATACTAAGTTTAGTGGTCGCGCTTTCGGAGCATCTGGGCCGAAGGCTTGGAATAAACTCCCTCCGGAACTAAGATCCATAACAAGTCCAACAGAATTCAGGTCTTAACTAAAAACTTACCTTTTTAAGCTATCATACCCTTAAATTAAATATTTCATTCCTGAGAGAAAGTCCAATTATATCCAATTTTCCAATTATGTCCTAAATCCTGTATCTAAATTTCGCTAATAAACAGTTAGTTTATGTTAATTAAGTGTTCATCTCGAGGGACATACCAGGTAAGTATTGTACTGTATATTATCTCCATATATAGTTAGTAATAATATAGATCAATGAAATTTTTAATGTATTTTTACAGCGCCCTTGAGGGGATTTTGCAAGAAAAAGGCGCTTTACAAATCATCCGAATATAATAATAAATATTAGAGATTTGTTGGCCAATTTGACAATCAATTATTTTATTAAATTTATATTTTTGCATCTTCTCGTATGTGAATCACGTTTTCTTTTGTTATGTTGATATACATACCCGCGGATTTCACATGGTTATTCTTCTAAAATGTAATTATTAATTTTCGCATAAATAAATATTAACGTAAAATAAAAATATTAAACGGCACTGTATTTCTTATTTTCAATTAATTTTCGCGTAAATTAATATTAACGTAAAATAAAAATATTAAACAGCACTATATTTCAAAATCTTAAAGGCTAAAAGTTGTTTTGTTTACGGTCATTATGTTGAATGAAATGTTTGTTTTTTTTCGAAATGCGTAATAAAAACAATAGTTGTTTTATTACGCATTTAATTTTTTTATTAAAGTGACCGGTCAAACATGTTCAAGCAACATCGCATTTCCGAAAGTCGGTGTCTCACCAAGGAAGAACTGAGAGCATCAATTCTGACTTAATTCAATATTTATATATTTAATAATGAATAGCATAGCTTTCTCTTTATGGATACGCTGTGATAATACTTACTCTCGAGAGAAGTCCCTTGATATAGGGCAAAACAGATAGCTGCAGGGACAATTGTAACAAATCCGTATATGTCTTCGGTAACTAGACAAGAATAATATAAAATTTTTAAATACATTCCTTTTTTATACATTACCTCTTCGGTCGTGTACTTTCTCCACTCTGCATTCTCACCAAATCGGGTCACTAAAGTTGGGACGAGGGTGGTAAATTTAGTTATAAAGAGATGTAAGTTATTTACGTAATAGGGTTTTAATTCGGTTTGGCAAAGTTTTAACACATACT
The DNA here is from genome assembly GCA_026573805.1 of Hesperophylax magnus. NCBI lineage: Eukaryota > Metazoa > Arthropoda > Insecta > Trichoptera > Limnephilidae > Hesperophylax > Hesperophylax magnus. The sequence goes on along the minus strand of JAIUSX010000179.1, from coordinate 3,067,106 downwards.
CTTAATTATACTTAGATCTACTTATTTCTAAATCTCAACAAGTTGTCATTTAGTTCGGGTTGCTTCTACATTGTTCACATCGTCATTGTCAATTAAACGCACGATATTAATAATAAATTAAAAATAATTATCAGATTTGAATGTTTTATACAGCGTCGTTTTTGTGCAAAATCACTTCAAGGGCAATATTGTTCACAGTGTTGTTATTGAGCTCTCTGCGTGGCCTTAGTAAGGCCGAAGTTCAGTTCAGCAGCTCAGGGCCTCCTAGCCGAGACTCCAGCAAAGTCTCCCACCAGCGCCATCGCCTTTGTATTTTGCACTTTGGCCATTGGCCGTGTCAGGTCACCGCACTTCTTCGGCTCATGCTCAGCTTTACGTCGCCGAACGGAGAAACATATCTCGAACTCAACTGAAAATTCTTCATCCACCGCCCAGCATCATGCCGCCGGGCAGGGAACGCGTACTTGGTTTAAAAATTACTTTGACGAGATTGATTTGTTACAATATCTGTAATCTGAAATCTTGGTGTCGGAGTGTAAAGAATTTGTCGTAGTTGCTTTGGTAAAAACATCATAAAAAAGTTATCAAAATTGAGCAGTCATACCAATACTATTTGGTTTGACGACCCGTTTTTAATCATTTGGGACTATAACATGTCCAAAATTGAATGGAATAATCTACAAATGTTAACTAACAGAGACCGACGTTCACTCGCCTTACTTAACTTCATATCTTTTGCTCAATTTAACCAGTTACCTAACAAATATGGATTCATTTTGGACCTCGTTCTCTGTAACACCCTAGCTTATATATCGCTTGGCGATTAAACATTTAGTTAAATTTAGTTAAAAAACAAGAACTTCTAATAATGCACCTTCTCGAACAATAAAATTAATTCAGCAGAATAAGCACATTTTAACGAGCGAAAGAAATCGACGAGTCAATCGTGAGCAGCGGATGTTAATGCAGCGTTAAAATCGCTTTTTTTATAATTGAACTTATCTAGGAGTAAAACTATTTAAATTAAAATTTTAAAAACTAAGTTATTTCTTTAAAACCACAAAAATGACCTCAGTGAAAAAGACTTGAAAAAAATCTACATAGCCCTTTGCCAATCGCTCTTAAAATACGGAATTATCAGATGGGGCAGTGCAAATGACAATATCTTAAGGAAAACTTATTAAAACGAAAAAGCCACTATAAAAATTATTCTGGAAGTTCCCGTAAGAACTAGCATTAGCTTCGCATTCAATGGTACTAAATTGTATACAATAATAACACTCTCATTCAACAGAAGGAAATCAAAATATAAATAGACGACAGTTGCACTCGGACTCTTTGTCTCGTCAAGTGCCACATTCGATAACATGAATAGTTGTACTCGGAACACGACAAAGGTATTTGTGTTGTGAGTTAGCATTTGGCTCGTGAGACGGTCCTTAAATAATTTTTTGAAAAAAGAACACGAAAAAGGTTTTCGTCCTCTGTGAATCAGCTTGTGTTTCTTGAAATGTTATTTTTGGGAAAATGAATAGTTCCACTCGGAACATTAAAAAAGGTTTTTATCCTGTGTGAGTCAGCATGTGGCTCGTCAGACTGTCCTTTCGAAAAAATGATTTGTTGCACAAAGAACATGTAAAGTGTTTTTCTTCACTATGATTAAGTATGTGTCTTCAAACTGTCTCTTCGAGAATATGAATAGTTGCACTCGGAACATGAAAAAGGTTTTTCTCCACTATGAGTGCGCATATGTTTAGTCAGGTGGCCTTTTGGAGAACATGAATAGTCGCACCAAGAACATGATTAAGGTTTATCTCCACTATGAGTGCGCATATGTTTAGTCAGGTTTCCTTTTTGAGAACATGAATAGTTGCACTCGGAACATGAAAAAGGTTTTTCTCCAGTGTGAGTCAGCATATGACTCGTCAAATTGCTCTTTTGAGAAAATGAATTTTTGCACCGAGAACGTGAAAAAGGATTTTCGCCACTATGAGTGCGCATATGTTCAGTAAGCTGGCCTTTTCGAGAACATAAATAGTTGCACTCAGAACACGAATAAGGTTTTTCTCCAGTGTGAGTCAGCATATGACTCGTCAAATTGCTCTTTTGAGAAAATGAATTGTTGCACCAAGAACATGAAAAAGGTTTTTCTTCACTATGAGTGCGCATATGTCTAGTCAGGTTTCCTTTTTGAGAAAATGAATTGGTGCAGAAAGAACATGTAAAAGGTTTTTCTTTACTGTGAATCAGAGTGTGTTTCTTCAAATGTCCTTTTTGGGAACTTGAATAGTTGCACTCGGAACACGAATAAGGATTTTCTCCAGTGTGAGTCAGCATATGACTCGTCATACTGCTCTTTCGAGAACATGAATAAATGCACTCGGAACATGAAAAAGGTTTTTCTCCACTATGAGTGCGCATATGATTAGTCAGGTTTACTTTTTCAGAACATGTATAGTGGCACTCGGAACATGAAAAAGGTTTTTCTCCACTATGAGTGCGCATATGTTCAGTCAGCCGGCCTTTTTGAGAACATAAATAGTTGCACTGAGAACACGAATAAGGTTTTTCTCCAGTGTGAGTCAGCATATGACTCGTCAAAATACTCTTTTGAGAAAATGATTTGTTGCACCAAGAACATGAAAAAGGTTTTTCTCCAGTATGAGTCAGCATATGTCTCGTCAAATTGCTTTTTTCAGAAAATGAATTGGTGCAGAAAGAACATGAAAAAGGTTTTTCTTTACTGTGAATCAGCGTGTGTTTCTTCACATGTCCTTTTTTAAAACTTGAATAGTTGCACTCAGAACACCTAAAAGGTTTTTCTGGAGTATGAGTAGGGATGTGGTTCGTCAGACTACTTTTTGAGAAAATGAATAGTTGCACTTGGAACATGAACATGGATTTTCTCCAGTATGAGTGCATATGTGACGTTCCAAATTTGACATACCACGATAGGAGTGGTTACAATGGGTACAAGAAAATGTTTTTTTCACAGGATGCGTCATCAGATCTGTAGAAAAATAATACGGATAACAATGGTTTAGAAAGGTCTATGTTTAGGTTAATTTTCATTATCTTGACAAAGAAGCCATTGGCTTTGAAACAATTATTAGATTATTATTAATCAAAAGTGGTGTATACAAAGTGTTTCATGTAAGGCCTTACAAAGTTAAATTACCCGCGGTTAGTACGATAAGCACATTTAATTCTAAAAAAACATATAATACGACTAATAGTTAAATCATACACGGAAAACCGGTTTTACCTGATGTCTGGTTAAATATTTCGAAGCGTTTTAAGCATTCCTTTTGTATATTCGACTGATCAATGTTAATTTCCATACAAGGAAATCCCCCATCGTCTTCTTTTCGGGGTCCATGTTCCGCCTTGATAGTAACTGTCTCCATATTAATGCTACCTTGAAAAATAAAACGACAATACGTACGTTGAACAGTGATATAAAACAAAACCCTACCCAATTCAAACACGAGCGATAATATCACAATTGAGTTGAAGTTTCGTTAAAAAAATATTATTTCTTCGCAAACAGTATCGAAATATCTTAATATGTAATTTATTGTTATGTGTTTTTGTATCTATTAATATATTTTTTAAATAAGTAAATTTTTTTATTAAATAACTGTCATCTAAAATATTTACGAAAGATACCATTTATTTAACATGTATAAGCGGAAATTTGGAAAAGATTGGATCCAAGATGTCCGCTTCAGGGACCGATCCTTAAACGAAAAACCCATCTCCCGAGCACTTTTAGTATGGGGTTTGGTTATTTTTAGTCTATGGAATGATGTTTTCTTCAATCGGCATTATTCATATTTTTTAAATGAATACGTGTGACTTATATCATATCCGTAAAACATGAGATGAAAACACGAGAAATCAAGAACTTAGAGTAAGCAATTAAAATAAATAGAAAGTTCGGTAATATGGTAGTTTTAGGCAGACGCTACAACATACGACAAACAAAAAATATACTTATGTACGGTAAGAGAGGATGTTATGAATATGCATGTGTCCTGTTTCCACGACATTTAAAAACGGACATGAATTCCGAACATCCGAATTCAACATCCAACCAGTCTTACAGATTTAATATTCCCTCCCTAAAGACGAGTTATTTTCATTTGGTAAGGTATTAATTTACATTACGGAACATCTATTTACCCTTATGCGGATAGTTTCAAATAACAAATTGTTATACACCGTTATTTTAAAGTTGGTATTTTGGTATTATTTTGCTATGACCTTGTTATTACTTGGTAATTTCTTAATTTGTACCTTCTGTATAGTTACCACTGAGATTATCTAATAAACCAAAAAAATATAAATAAAACTCACTGGCTGTACGAGTACTATCCGCATATTCCAAACATTCTTTCTTCACATCTTGGAGGTCGAAATCTATATCCATATAAGGCATTTCACCTCCGCCTTTCTCCTGGGGCCCTGGTTCCGTCTTGATGGAAACAGTTTCTAGATTAAGAAGATCCATGGCACTGCTTTGTGGTAGCGATTTGTGATTTGTTCAAGCTCAAACAAATATACCTGAAACATCACAAAGTTGATACGGAACTCTTATTCAAATGAGCTTTGAATATTTGTTGTCGCTTGGAATAACATTGAATTCTTATACATAACTTATAATTATTGGGAATAAGTGTATTATTGTGGCAGTATCTCGACATTTGCAAACGGTCGTGAAAATCGTCATAAATCGCAGATAACTCAATTCATACAATATCTATCTCCAAAGATAATATCCGGTAATACATTTTATTGGATCCGTCATTCCGCTTTTAACAGAAAATCGGAAATCCATATTTTTATAATGTTTGTACTGTAATGAATGCAATTTAAAAATCGTCACCCACCAATATGATTCTGCGACGTATTTACAAATACTGAATGCGGTAATGTTATTTGTCTTCGGTACACGACCACTGATTTATTCAATACGCGATATGACAATGGGTTATGTCAACGCTCTCGGAGATCTGGGATCATAGATATTTTATTCACTAGATCGATATCGCAGGATTTTTTAATGAAAAAAATGTGTGTTCCACTTAACCACAGATTAAACGGACCTACGTGTTTACCATAGACGATGATTGATGATAATTCAAGGCCATTTAATTGAAAACAATATGTCGTAATGTTTTGAAACATTATGATTTAAAAAGTGCCACCATAGTCAATATTATTGCACTTAGACAATTGCTTTCATTCATTATCTCAATAAATATTTTTAAATAAAAACGATCGATTTCATAAAACAACCAAACATTTTCACTCGACAATGGTTCTATCTAATCACAAACAAATTGAAACATTATGTTTTCACACCATTGTTTAAATAGGACTAGACACGGCCTATTGACATTGAAATAACCCCAATCCAATTTTGATTTGGTTCACGTGAACATTTAAAAAAAGCGCGCGCATTGTGTCGCAATGCGAAGAGGGCTATGTTTTGCTTTTTGCGTTTTGCCTTTTGTTGGAATATAAGCTAATCGGTTTCCCAGTCATGCTTTGAAAGTAATTTTTTTTTCAATCGCAAAAACAACACATTTGTAAATATTTTAGAGGGCATCTATCGCGGACTTTATTTCTGAATAAAAAAATAAATATTTAAATAAAATCAAACGTAAAACACCTCAAAATACATAAATCATTCCATATAATTTAAATAATTATTTAATTTATAATTGTTTTACTACACCATCTATCGACCAGTGGACAAAGCGTAATCAGTTACCTACCGAGAAATATGTTTCAAAAACCAGAAGTATGCCGATAGATTTCACAAGAGTGCAAATTTAATAATATTTTATACAAATATAAAATTTAACAGATATAAATTATGAATATCTAAATCAAACCATCTTTAAAAAATGGCCCCAAAAAGTAATGTGGTTCTTAAATTTGAAAGCTTCAAAGAACAATTATTACAAAAAATGACTGATAGAATTGATCTCCAACTGCAATATTTAAAAAAAGGCTTAAACTATTTTTAGATATTAAAAACGATATACAAGACCTAGTAAAAAGCGTAGAATTCTGCTCGAACAAAATTGATGATTTTGAAAAAGAAATTAAAAAAACAAACGACCACCCAAAAAAAACCGAAGAGAAACATCAAAATCAAACTGTCTGTAAATCATATCAAGCAAAGCGCGCTTGAAAATTCTGCCGATATACAAGAAATAAAGCAAAATGATAACTTACGAAAATCCATTTTTTTTATTTTTTTAAAAGAAAGACAAACATTCCCGGGTTACGAATAACCCAACAATGTTTGAAAATCTCCTACTACCACCACAGAAAGCCGAAAATGTTGCTTGTGTTGTGATGGAGGACTTAGCCAGCCGAGGAATCGAACACGCGACGCTCGGGTGAGACCCAAGCGCTATGCCCACTCAACCACTGACCGGTCTGAAGTCGGCCTGAAGTCGGCCCTAGACTGCAGCGACCTACTAAATAAATATTTATCTATCTAAATATAATCATAAAGCCTACCTACCTACCCATCGGGTGTGTGGCAGTGAAATACACTCCACATTAAATTTACTTAAAAACGTGCGATTTGCAAGCAAACTTTACAAAAAGTGTATCAAAGTTTAATTAATCTGGTGTTTGACGTATGAAGACAATTAGAGCTGTGCATCACAGTGATTACTCTATTATATTGTGATTCTATAATTCAAAAATATTCCAGGTAAATTGTCCGTAATTAATGACAATCTAAACATGCAGGCGCAAGCATAAGTGTAATCGGTTCGGTTCCCCATTGTTTGATAGTGTCGTCATCTCGTTTATTAGTTGTAAGTGTTGTCATCATTGCTTAGTGCTCAATTGACTGTGGCAAACAGGCGCTACTGCGGAATAAAAACAAACCAACGATTTCAAGTTGTCATCGCGCCTCTAAATTTGCAAATTAACCAAGTACAATATGAGTAAACAGCGAAAAATGCAGAAAAAAACAGTGACATCGAGTGACACAGACGAAGATGATGTTTCTTCAAACAAATTAATCAAATACAGGGTGTCCGGGGGTAAAGTGCAGTAACTTCGTGGGGGGATTCTACATGATCGTAGGAGTAAAAAAGATAAATAACTTTTTCCGAAATTCCAATTTTTTATTTTTCATACAATAAGACATACCTGCTAAAAAGCCATAGTGTAGGTGCAAACTTACCCGATAAATTCGCAAGTGTGAACGTGGCAACGTTGCATATTTGTGAGTGGCGCGTATCCATGGAAACCGCATGTGAATTGTAAACAATAACAACACAGAGTTCGCCGTATGTTTTGATATTTTACCAAATTCAAAAAGAGAACTGCACTAAAATCACGTTACACTTTTTATTATAAAAAAATATTAATAACTCATTGAACACTTAACTAATTTCATCGCTTTTTACTATTAGGCCACTTGCATCATATTTTTTAATTTTTTTTTCCGGTTAAGGAAAATATTCGAAGACATTATGTATTATTATTTTTTTTTTAATCGTATTTTTGAAACCCTGGGGATTTTTTGAAAATTTCAATCCGAAAAATCAGACCTTTTTTTATAAACCGGAAAGACGGGACATAATTTTATAGGTGAGAAAAAACAATGATTACATAGCCGAAAATCATTTTAAAAAAAAGAACGTTTTCCACACGAATGACACAGCAGAATAACGAGGCATATCAAAAATATTACATCTCATAAATATTTTTTTCCTTGATCCATCTTATTGATCATAAATCATTATAATGTACAACGTCTATATTAATAAATCCAATGTAATATACTTGTACTTGTAAATTATAATAATAATAAGAATATTATAAAATTTGATTTTGATAAAATCAGCACCATAACCATTATACCTCTAAAACACGTACCGACATCTAAATTGTACGGGGTTCTCTTGACATCTGTCAAAAATTCAAACCAAATGAAAAGTTCGCAGAGAACAAACAATATTGGTGCTGCCACACGCAAAGCTCACATCAACAGATAATATAAAGCACAATAGCGCTCGCCATACAATCCCATACAGACCCGACACACGTAAAAAGATAACGCGCTATAAGTGTGGTTCTGAACTTCGCTAACCGAATTTATTTTACGTATCCGCTCCCGAAGCGATATTTGAAAAGTTATGCGTCCCCCTCTCCGCCGTAAAAAGGAGAGGGGGTCATTTTAATTACGGAGCTACCAACTAAGTTCCGTGTTCCCTTAGTAAAGTTGTCACTTTGACAGATGAAATTATGTTCCTCGGCCGCTCTCGAATTCAACTGACCCCCTCTCCTACCATAGGAAGAAATATTTGATAGCGTCGTGTGTCGGTAGAAAAGATGATGCGCTGTACATTAACTTTTGATGTGAGCTTTGCGTGTGGCAGCAGCTTAAATCTAGTGAACGAATTCAAAAATTCTTAGATAAATTAAATTTTCAAAGTTGTTTACTCCGCCCGTCAAATTTTGTGACACATTACATTCAAAGCACGATTTACTAATAGCGGGGGGTGCAGGAGGGGGTGCGGGGGACAGTTTACCAGCTGACCGACTGAATTCGGGTGCCGGGGGTAGCGGGGATTAGTTACCGGGGGGGCGCGGGATGTAGATTTGGCAACGACGAAATAAAATAATGCCGTCTAGGCACGTCGGAGAAATTTTTCGTTATTAGCTTAAAAGTACATCTAAAAGTTGGAATTTCAGAAAAAGTTATTTATCTTTTTTACTCCTACGATCACGTAGAATCACCTCCCGAAGTTACTGCACTTTACCACCGGACACCCTGTATATAGATAAGAAATTTCAAGAAATGAGTGAACTCTATTAAATCAATTAAAGAACAATTCAAAAACGAATTAACCGACCTCAAATTATTGATTGACTTTTGCTGTACTAATATTGACGATTATGAAGCTAAAGTCAAAACCCTTGATTATGAAATAATAACCTTGAATGAACGTGTAAAGATGTTAGAATTCAAAAACAATCTAAGGGATCAATGGGACAGATCCTATAACATTGAAATCAGTGGAGTCCCGACCTCAGAAAAAGAGAATCTAAACGACATTATTGGCAATATATCCCAAACAGTAGGATTCCCCATAAAAAGAGAAGACGTTGATTTCATCCATAGAGTTCGCCGATGGCCTAAGTCAACGGCAACTCCCAAAGTCCGGCAGCTCCGATTGAACTATCCTGATGATGACTTTCTTCTGGTAGTTGATTATAACATTTCTAGACTTATCTGGAATCTAAATTCTGAAAGACAGATGATACCACAAATACCTGTTGAAGAAGCCAGCTTTACTGTTATAGACTTTTTATCTCTTTGTGACTTTTTTTCAATATAATAACATCTTAAATGTAAATCAACGTGTTCTTGACCTAGCCATTAGCAACATGAACTGCTCATTACAACCTTGCATTCCACCCCTTTTAACTGAAGATTTGCATCACAAATCTTTCAAAATAGAAATAAGACTAAAAAACGAACCTTATTTAATACATCAACCACGACAAGTCTTATTATTTAATTCAGCTGACTACGTCAAGATTAACGAGTTTTTGGAGCAATTTGACTGGTTGAATATTTTTAGTTCAAGGAGTATGGAAGAAGCAACTGATAAATTCTACGAAATTATTAATGTAGCTATTGATCACTACGTAACATCAAAAACCATTTATCTGTCTCCCAAATATCCCCCGTGAAAAAAATATCCCCGTTATCAAAGAAAAGCTAAAGTATCACCGAAAGTTTAAAAATTATTCACACCCCTCAGTTTATCATACCTTCTCATTACTCAGGACTTGCCAAAAATCAACCAACCTGTTGATAGTAAATTATAAGTGCATCACAAGTGTGATTTAGGAAAACAGTTTCGAAATTCTCCGCACAAGTATTTGGATTTTCCGATTCAATTATTGATGCCCAGGTTTCCAGCTTATGATTTGTTTCTAAAGTTTTCATAATTAAATTTTTTTCTTGTTTTTTTTGTCAGTTTTGTTGGGATTGGTACTGTAAGAAAGGTTTTTGGTGGTACGCCTGCTTGTTGAATGTGTAAGAGCGAGATGACTGATAGGGGTATAAAAGATGACGGATGCATCTGCTCGCTCTCTTTACCCAACCGACAGCTCAGAAGATAGACGTAGACAATCCGTTACTTAATTGTTAATAAATCATATATGTGGAACACGCGTTCTATCATTGTGTTCCACCAAGTCTGTAAATAACAGTCTAACAGTTATTTAACAGTGGCGCAGCTTACGGAAATCATTAAAACAGTGATTAAAAGAATCAACGCGCGAGATTTCGCTCAAAAATATACGCGATATTTTCAAAAAGTTCGGATTGCAACATATTATTCGGGTCGGTAAAAAAGGCCGGACCGAAATAATTATTCTTCACTGAAAGGAGTGAAGAAGAAGAAGCCACTGGAGCCAGCCAGCTTCTCGGAAGGGGGAAGCACGGAAGAGTCCAGGACGTCAAGCGGCAGCATCTCCAAGGGTCAAAAGATCGGAGGGGTCCGGGCCACAAGAGTGGTCTGGGGGCAGCCATCAGCAGCACCGAGGGTCAAGGATCGGTGTTGCCAGGTCTCAGAGCGGTCTGGGAAGAGCCATCCAGCAACAAGGGTCAAGGAGCGGTTTCCTGAGAGGGTCCAAGGAGCAGATTGGAGAGCGGAGAAATCTTTGGGAAGTTTTTTTCTTGTCTTGTGGGTACCTTCTGGGTGGAGGAAGCATGGAGTCAGGATTGGGGTCCTTCAGTTTGCGTGACGGTAACTGGGAGAACTTCAAGGTCCGTCTCGAGCAGTACCTCCTTGTGAATGATGAAAAGTACGCATCGGATGTTAAAAAAAGAGCTATTTTCCTAAATGCTTTGCAAGATGATTGTTTTTCTCTACTGGTAAATTTGTGTATTCCAAAAAAAGTAACAGAGGTTGATTTAAAAGATTTAATATCTAAGCTCAATGAATATTGTTGTACGACAAAATGTTTCTTTGAAGAAAGGTCGCAATTCTATTCAGCTAAACAAAAGAATGACGAATCAGTACGCGATTTTGCTGTTCGTTTAAAATCTCTTTCTAGCAATTGCAAATTCGGGAATAGTTTATCAGAGAAATTAAGAGATTTCTTTGTATTAGGTTGTAAACCCGGTAAGATTAGAGAAAAATTATTTCTCGATAGTGAATCATATACTTTCGAAAAATGTGTGCAAGTAGCAGTGTGTATTGAACTTGTAGCTTCAACCCAATCTCAATCAGCTGATAACAGAGTTTTAGCTAATTTAACAGTCGGCGGAGGTCGTGTCTCACCTAATACGCATGTGAAAAAGAGAGATGAATATAGTTTCAAGCGAAGCAGTAGCTGTAATCGGGCTCGTTCGCCGATTCATCAAGTTACAAAGCGTAATTGTACGGTTGTGGTTATAATAATCACACGGCGGTAGAATGTAGATTCAAAAATTATGTATGTAAAATTTGTGGTACTAAGGGTCATTTAGCGAAACAGTGTAAACGGGTAACAACACGTAAGAACGTGAATATTTTGCTATCGGATGGAATGTTTGGTGATGTACTAAGTATTGAGCCATTTTATATAGAAGTTTCACTCGACGGAATAAGTAATAAATTCATGGTAGATTCTGGAGCATCTTGTAGCGTAATTCCGGAAGAATGTTATCTCAATAAATTCAGCAGTATTGAGTTATTGCACGAAAACGTGAGCTTACGGAGTTTTGATAATACGCTCATTGGTGTGGTAGGTACTTTCACACCGATACTAGAGTATAATGGTCTACAACACCGACTAAAGATTATTGTCGTGCGTAGTTCGTCACTTTCGATTTTAGGACGTGATTTCATGAATCTCTTTAACGTGGGAATAACTGGGATCGTTAATTGTGTAAAACAAAATACATTAAAAGAGCGGTTAGTAAAAAAATTTCCAGAAGTTTTTACGGATAAAATAGGAAAGTTTAACAAGTACGAAGTGAATTTAACCTTAAAAGAGTGTGCTGTACCGATATTTCGTAATCACAGAATAATGCCGTTTGCTTTGAAGGATAAAGTTGAAGGCGAATTAAATTATTTACTTTCTAACGGTATTATAGAACAAGTTCAGTATAGTGATTTCGCGAGTCCAATCGTACCTGTGATTAAGAAAGATGGTAGCATTAGATTATGTGGTGATTATAAATCTACAGTGAATAATCAGTTATTAATTGACAAGTATCCGTTACCTAGAATTGAGGAATTATTAACCAAAGTGAATGGAGGCAAGGTTTTTGCTAAAATTGATTTAAAATCCGCATATAATCAGTTTGTTTTGAAAAAGGAGTGTAGACGTTTCACAACAATCAATACCCACTTGGGATTGTTTCAATATAAACGATTAGTGTTTGGGTTATCACCAGCGCCAGCAGTTTTTGCTAAAGCAATGGCAAATTGTTTATCAGGATTACGGAACATGACGTTCTACTTGGATGATATTATTGTTATAGGAAAAGATGAAGTCGACTTAGAAAAAAACGTGTGTCTCGTTTTAGATAGGTTAAAAAGTTGTAATTTAACGGTGAATAGTGAAAAGTGTGAATTCAATTTAAAAGTTATTGAATTTTTAGGTTATAAAATAAGTGAGCAAGGGATTCAACCGTGTCAGCGGAATAAAGAAGCCATTTTAAACGCGTCAGCGCCTAGTGATTTAAATAAATTGAGAAGTTTGTTAGGTATGGTTAGTTATTATCGTAATTTTATTCCAAACATGGCAGATATATTGTCACCATTATACGATTTACTTAAAAAAGATGTTAAGTTTCAATGGGATACAGAACAAGAAAACAGTTTTGCGATAATAAAAAAAATATTAACTTCGGATAGGATTTTAACGCATTTCGACGAGAATATTCCTGTGAAACTTGTCACGGATGGAAGTTTGAATGGGATCGGAGCAACGTTAATCCACGTATTTAAAAACGGCGTAGAAAGACCAATAGGGTTCGCAAGCAGAATTTTAAATAAAGCGGAAAAAAATTATTCGATTTTGGATATTGAAGCAACAGCTATAATTTTTGGGATTAAGAAGTTTTATCAATATTTGTATGGCAGAGAATTTATTTTAGCTGTAGATAACCAGCCTTTGGTCAGAATTTTCGGTCAGAATAGAGAAATTCCTAAGATTGCGGCGTCAAGATTACAGCGTTATGCAGTTATGTTAGGATCGTTCAATTTTACGATTGAATACGTAAAGTCGAAAAATAATTGTTCAGACTTTCTGAGCAGGTGTCCAATTGAAAAGGTTAGCTGTGAAGATAATATAGAGTCTGGTTACATTAATTATTTTGAAAATAACGGGTTTAATTTGTCTTTAGACGTGATAAGAAGTGAGACCGAAAAGGACGAAATTTTAAGTCAAGTAAAACAATTTCTTATCGAGGGTTGGCCAGCATCAGTAAAAAAGGCACAAAATGTTAATTTTATTAGAGTTTTTTGGGAAAAAAGGTTGGAATTGTCATTGATAAATGGGTGTATTTTATATCAACATAGAGTTGTTATTCCTGGGTCTTTAAGACAAGAAGTTTTAAAGATGTTACACAGATCTCATTTAGGGGTTTTTAAGACTAAAGGCATTGCAAAAAGCTTTGTCTGGTGGCCAAAAATTAATCAAGATTTGGAGAAAATAACGGAAAATTGTAGAGATTGTTTAGAAATTAAACCAGAATCACAAAAGAGTTCATTAGCAGTATGGCCTTATGAACCTGAAGTATGGTTCAGGGTGCATATTGATCATGGTAGCTTACATAATAAAAACTTTTTAATTGTGATAGACTCTTCTTCGAAGTGGATCGAGTGTCTGGAAGTGAACAGTCTGTCTTCAAAAGAAAATATTGAAGTACTTCATAGATTATTTTCACAATTTGGTTTTCCAGCAACTTTAGTTAGTGATAATGGTACGTGTTTTTGTTCTGAGGATTTTGAAATTTTTTGTAAGAAAAATGGGATGGAACATATTACTAGTCCAGTTAACCACCCGAGTAGCAATGGGCAAGCTGAGAATGCTGTTAAAACCTGTAAAAATTTTCTTAAAAAAATTTGTAAAAATAATAGATTTCCTTCAGATTATAAAGAAAAGTTAGGTAACTTTTTAATGACTATAGAAATACCGTTCATGCAACAACAGGGTGTGAACCATCTGTATTATTAATGGGAAGAAAAATTAGAACAGTATTTGACTCTCTGATTCCTAGGAAGGTTGAGGAAAGAACGAATACTTCAAGTTCTACTCGTCAACAAAAAGTAATGAAAAAGGTTATTCAGAGTCAAGTCAATCAGAAAAGACAATATAAGGGTAGAAATAAGTCAGATTTGAATATAGGTCAGAAAGTGATGACTAGAGATTTCAGAGCTCAGGGTAATAGGTTATGGGTCCCTGGGGTTATTGTTGAAAAAAAAGGTAGAAAAATATATTTCATAAAAATTAACAAGTCTAATATGGTGTGGAAAAGACATTTAGACCAGATAAAAAAATTACATGTTTCATGGCAGGAGGGAGATAAGCCGGAATTCGGTACGTCTGACACTATGGAACTGTCGACGGATGAAGTTAATCTCTCAGGTATGTTACGTGATAGAAGTGACTCTAATACTGTTTCTCCATGTTTCAGGTCTAACCCATGGCAGGGAAGACTTCGTCTAAGATGAGTGTACTTCGCAGTCCAGGAGGAGGAGTGGACGGACGACGAGACAAGAGAAGGGAAGCAGAAAGAAACGCCGCATATGATAGTTAATTTTATAAAAAAATATGTTGTGTTAATTGTTAGAAAATGAAATATATAAAATAAAATTGTAAATGAAATATGTAGTAATAGGGTATGATATATATAGATAGGGGCATTCAATTGAAGTAGGGGAGGATGTAAGAAAGGTTTTTGGTGGTACGCCTGCTTGTTGAATGTGTAAGAGCGAGATGACTGATAGGGGTATAAAAGATGACGGATGCATCTGCTCGCTCTCTTTACCCAACCGACAGCTCAGAAGATAGACGTAGACAATCCGTTACTTAATTGTTAATAAATCATATATGTGGAACACGCGTTCTATCATTGTGTTCCACCAAGTCTGTAAATAACAGTCTAACAGTTATTTAACAGGTACTTTTTTGTCTGTGTTGTTAACGAATATATAGGTTTAGTGGTCAGTTATGCTGGTTTTCCATAATATCGACATGTTTTTTTCAGTGTTATTTGAGTTGCACCATATGTGATCGATACAGGAGGGGATTTGGACTTGTTACTTAGTGTTCTAACAATGGTTTAAATTCAATATATTGAAATGGCGGTCCACCATCTGATACTAATAACATAGGTATACCATGACGTGAAAAAATAGATTTTAAGTTTTTTATTACATTTTTGGATGTGGAATCCTTATTCAATAAATCAATTTCTAAACACTTTGAATAACAGTCTGTTACTATGAGATAAGTTAAATGATTAAAATACATTAAATCAATACCGACTTTTTGCCATTTATTTCATAATTTATTAATATCTCTTTCTGATTAAACTTTAAATTTATTGCATACTTGACATTGTTCAATTGATTTTTTTTATATCTTCAGTCATATTAGACCAATATAAAATATCTTAGCCAATCTTAGACATTCGTTTTATTTCTTTTCGCATAGATTGTGGTACTATTAGTTTATTACTTACCCTTAAAAATAAAAACATTAATGACATTAATTTCGTCTTGAAAATTATAATATGATTTTAACATACCGTGTACTTCATCTTTGCTATTTGGCCAACCTTCATAATAATATTTTTTCAATGTTTGCATAACTTCATCCAATGTGGTAGCATTACTTAATTTTTTACGATATTCTTCACTGATAGCTAAGTACGTATGACTGACTATGGTCAGTAATTCCTTCCTTTCAATAGGTCAGATCAACCTGCAGAGATTCAGGGCTGCCACAACTGAGGTGCTGCAGGTCATGTCTGACCTTAAAATTCACATTATCGTTGCTTCCACCGCAAAATTACCTAACTGACAAATTTCACTTTTTGGACTAATGATGCAAATTCGTCTGCAATTATGACCCTTAGGTCCATACAAAATTATACAATTAACAAAAATATGGTTTTTAAAAGAAAATTCAAATTTTAAATTACCTATCTGACAGCTTCTCATTTGTGCCTGCAAAATTATCTAACTGCCATTTTAACTTGAGAGATTTCACGCATTGTGTTGCGCTGCATTCAAACTCCGAAATTGTAATTTTAAATAGAATTTACCATGCAAAGTGAACTGTGACAAATATATAAGTTATTTATAAATCCATTTATACATGAAATACACTTATAACTAGTCAGTTATGTTTAAATATAACAATTTATTGAACTTGTCTGTTATAGATTTTTGCAAGTTAGAATATTTTTGTTACCGCCATTTTTTTTAGCAGTTATCAAATTTTGCATCATACATAATGAGTGAGAATTACTTCTCTGCCGTTGATATTGAGCAACTTCTGCTGATGGATGATATTATTACATTTTCTTACGATGATCCTGGGAATGAATTAAATATTAATGAAATGATTATCACTGAGGAAAAAGTGTCTGAAAATCTAGATCCGGATAATGAAGCTGTACCAGAATGCAACATTTCATATAATTCTGAAAATTAAAGACAAAGATGTATCTGTTAACCTAGATTCTGATTACAAGGCTGCATTAGAATGCAGTAGCTCAGATGATTCAAATTCTGATGGCGATGTCCCAAGGAAAACAATTTCCTCCGAGTGCGAGTGTTGACAATATTGAAGATGTTAGTTTGGAAAATTATACTAACATAGTAACAATATCTACAAGAGAAACTAACAAAAGAAGGAGAATGCAGGAAAAGGATTATATGGGTTTAAAAACAAAATGATGGAAAATACTTGTTGTGTGAATCCCAGGCACCTATTTGTTCTTCAAATAAATGCCTGACTTCTAAAAATATTGTCATGAATTTAATGATATTCAGAGGCAACAAATGTTTACTTATTTTTGGTAAAATATGAACCGGGATATGAAAAAAATATATATCAGCTCTTTAACAGATAGTATTCCTACAAAGCGGCCTACTGCCTGTGAGAGTCAAGAAGGCAATATTCTCACGTTTACTACTTGAAAAGTGGTGAAGAAACAAAGCAAGTTTGTAAGAAAACATTTGACAGTATTTTTTATTTAGATCCAGCTACTGTCACGAATTGGATTACAGCCTTCAAAAGTGGTATGCACACACACAAATCCAATTCGAAAGTCCCACTACGCAGACGCAATAATAATACAATTATGGAAGAAGGGCGAAATGTAATGATAATTTTTTTAAAAGAATCTACCGAAGCTTCCGTCACATTATTGCACGGCATACGTTCACTATTGATATGCAAGCTGTAAAACTTGCCCCCTGTTTTGAAAGCAAGTGCACTTTATTATAAAACAAAACTTTGTGTCCACAATTATATGATTTATAACATGGTAACAAAGGATTGCTATTGCTACCTATGGGATGAGTGTGAGGGGGGTTTGATTGCCAATATATTTTCTACAATACTTGTGAAAGTTTCAGAATCATACATAGCAGCAAACACCCAAACAAAAATATAGTTTTGTACACAGATGGTTGTGGTTATCAAAACAAAAACACAACTCTTTCAAACGCACTACTTAGATTAAGTTTAACTCACATTAATATAGAAATATAGCATAACTATTTAGAAAAGGGTCATATCCAAATGGAAGTACATAGCTGCCATAGTTTAATTGAACGAAAACTTAAAAATAACTAAATCTACTTCCCAACCGATTATCTGGGAGTATGCAGAGAAGCTAGAATTTCTCAGCCCACTTCAGTATTTAAGTTACGAATATTTTTTGAATTATGACGATGTTAATGTCTATAGTTCAATTCGTCCAGGACATAAAAGAGGTGACCCAACAGTAGCAGATTTAAGATGCTTGCAATATTTGGCTGGTAGACTTAACTTTAAATTTAATTATAATGATTCGTGGAAGCCATTATTAAAGCCACCAGTTTCAACCTTAAACGACTACGCTCAACCAGCACAGCTGTATAAGAGACAGAAAAAAATTAAACAAAATTGAAAAATTCGACCACCTCCAGGACTTGAAAAGTGTCCTTCCGAAATTCTGTTGGGAGTTTTATGATAAACTTTTTCATTAATTATTATTTTAAGTGTCATAGAACAGTGTTATTTTTTATATTATTTTATCAAAAATCATTATTATTTGATAGACCACAGACGTCTAATTTCTTAATTTTTTGTTCATCTTGTTGTTGATTTATTTTATTTTCGTCACTTTAGTGTTATAAAACGAATATTATGTAAATATTCTGTTCTAGGTAGTAAATTTTACATGCAAAATTCCATAAGTGAAAAAATTTTTCAAAGCAAAATTACTTATCTAACACTGCCACTACACTGTTTAAAAAAAATATATTTTTTCCAAATAAAATATAATGAAAAAAATATTCATTAGATACGTCTTTTATTAAAATAAAAAAATCAGTCTAATTTTAAAATGGGAAGGTTTTTTCGCTTTCCTGTAAAAGTACATTTTTGCAGTTAGGTAATTTTGCGGTGGAAGCAACGTTATGCTTATTCAGGAGCAGTATACACGGTTAGGAAGAACGCCCATTAGTTATTCAGGGGAGAAGTCGGCAGTGCACCCATGGCGGGTGTCCTGGTCAACGTTTCAATGGTCAGTCCCCTCCTTCTGGTTGGGCTGTCAAACGAGTACCAAACCTGCGTGGTTATTAATTTCGGTAAAATTGAGATTGTTCTGATCTCAATTTACTTTAAATATGGGAATCTTGTTGTGCCACACATATTGAGCTTGACGCGCGCTCTAAACGCGCTCAAAGGACGTAACATAGTTATTGGAGGAGACTTTAATGCTCGCTCGCCAATGGGGTTCGATTATTACGAAATAAGAACGGAACGTGCAGACGCTGTTGTTAACCTCATTGCGGCGCAAGGTCTAGTAATTCTCAATAAACCCAACCATAGCTTCACCTTTTCAAATATACATGGCGAGAGTAACATCGATCTAACTCTATGCTCTGGATCTGTTGCAGGCTTAATATCGAAGTGGCAAGTTCACGAATCCGCGATAAATTCTGATCGTAGGCTCATAACCTATACAGTGGGTATTAAGAAGACCGAGACTCCGAAATCCTCCTGGAACTTCAAAACCACTAAGGCGAAATGGGATAACTTTGGGGAGGCACTACGCGATACTTTAAAGGGCTTTTATGATGTAGCGTGCAGAGATCCAATTTGGGGAACTTTTTCAATGCAGCCGTGGTATCAGCTGCCGTCAGAGGACCATCAGGACGCCGTGGTGGTCGAGTGAGCTGACTTTGCGTAAGATCGCCTTTAAGAAGGCTACCAGAACCGTAGGTCGTGCCAGAAGGGACGGGCGGTTGCCCGATCAGCGGAAAACTGCTGAGTTAAACCTTAGGCATGCTCGTGGAGCCTTCAGATCGGCAATCTTAATAGCAAAACGAGCTGCTTGGCATAACTGGGTTAAATAAGTGGGTAACGCCGACCCGTGGACTCTCCACAGCGCCATTGATAAAACCGGGAAAGGCTCTGATTAATAATCTTCCTCTGTATTATATTTTAGTTTATATTTGTACTGTCCTGATGAAGGTTGAGTTCAACCGAAACCGGTCGACGTATATAAATTTAATGAAGTGGTTTAAAACAAAGATATTCTTTCATTTGTGTATAATCTATAATGTTAACTAAAATAATTCATATAATTAGTTTTCACGGCTTTTGATTTTTTTAATGTTCCTCTTCTATAGAAGCTGGCGCTTGTGTCTAGAGAATTTACTCCAGATACCGTATTGGGTTATCTATCATATGTATTATTTTATTAAAGATTATTATTTCTTATCCAAAAGTATCATTAAATCGATGACAGCCCTGAATTACTTAAGCCGAATTGCGATACCTGCCCAGCTATACCAACGAGAATTAATTTTGAAGGTTACAATAAACTCACTACTAATTACTCTATTATAATATTTTGCTTACAAGTCACTTTTTTATGCATATTAATATTCTGTTTAAATAAAATAAACAAGTTATTATAATACTCTATACCTAAATAGAATTAATTTTATATTAATTAATATCTATTATCATAAACACCTCATATCATATCTTCAATTTGGTAGGCGGGAATGGGTACCGCCGCCCTGGGAACCATTTATTGGATGACCAACACCTCTGCCACAGGTCACCCCAAGTGGTTCGCTACGTTTGGTGACTTAGCAGGGGTGCCCGGGTTCATGGGTTAAGGTTTGCCCGGGTCTTGGTGGCGGGTGCGTCGGCCCACCTTCTGCGTGGCGGGCCGGTTGGGAGATGCTGGTTGAGGGAGACCCTTTACAACCGGTTACCGCTGTCCGGGCCGCTCGATAGTACAGGGGCCCGACCCTCAGGCTCACGACTAAGGGTGGGCTGCCCCATCAGCGTGTGAAAAAACCCCGCCACTGCTGTTGTGCCGGTTCGTGACCGGAGGGGACCCAGCAGCAGCGTTTGGGGCGCATTGGATGCCCTCTCCAGCCGGACTCTCCCGGCCTATCGCCTAGCACCGCAGTGGGTGGGCTGGAACCAAACGCTCATCACTCCTGGACAGCCTGAACCCCAGATTCCTACCCACCCCTCATACCTTTCCTTTCCAGACCTTTCCTTTCACCTCCTACCCTTACAACAAAAAAAAAAAACTTTAAATTCATGAACATACAACACAACAAGTTTAACATCATTACAGCGGCGAGTAGCAGGCGTCCCCGGTGCGGGCCAAAACTGTTGGTAAATTTTGCCAACATTCGCGGCCTGCACACAAATTTAAATTCCGTCCATCACCATCTTTTGTCCCAACGTCCCAACCTTCTTTTCCTGCCGCCAGACTCCTCCTATCTGGACTGCCCGGGCTTTACCCTCGCAAGCAAATTCCGACTGAAAGGAGGAGTCTACCTCTATAGTCGAGCTGACGTCAACTGTGTGCGACTATTGAGTCTGGAAAACTCCAGATTCGACGTAATGTGGGTGCGCGTCAATCTTGCCAGTACGGCAAGATTCTACGCATGTCTATACCGCTCACCGAACCATAGCGAATCAGACACTTCCGAGCTCTTCAAACATTTGAGCGATACTATTGATGATCTCTTGCCCCGCTACCTTTCGGCCGAGTTTGTTGTTCTGGGGGACTTCAACGTTCATAACGAACCATGGTTGAAGTTCTCAGGCCCAACGGACTCGGCTGGCCGACAGGCGGAATCCTTTGCCATTTGCTACGGATTAGAGCAATTGGTTCAGGAGCCTACAAGGGTTCCTGATGTCCAGACTCACCGCTCCAATCTGTTAGACCTATTCTTAACTACTGTGCCACACGGTTATAAGATTGACGTCACAGCGCCTCTGGGATCATCTGACCACTGCCTAGTGACGACATCAATCCCCGTTAGCCTCAGACCAACCAATGAGAGGCTGAGGAGAAAAGTGTGGCACTATAGGTCAGCAGATTGGTTCGGTATGCGGGCCCATTTCAATGCTTTTCCGTGGTCAGCTGTTTGTTTTCGGACTTCGGACCCTTCAAGATGTGCCCAGGAGATTGGTGAAGTCATCAAATCGGCGATGGATGGCTTCATACAATCGACTACTAAAGAAACTGGTGTGGGCTCAAAGCCGTGGTTCAGTCGACAATGCTCCGAAGCAGTTCGACGAAAAAACGCGGCTTACCGAGCCTACAACACATCTCGAACGCCCGAAAGCAGATCAGCATACAACAAATCGGCAAAGGAATGCAAGAGAATCATCAATAGGTCAAAATTTGCGGGCGCAATAGGTCGAAATTTTTGCAAACCCAGTTTGCCACCTCTTACCAGACCTGACGGCTCACTAGCAAACACCGCCACCGAAAAGGCAAACCTTTTAGGGAAAATGTTTGCGGAAAACTCGACCCTCGACGACGGGGGTGCTGTTCCGCCGTCGGTTCCTCACTGCGGCTTCTATATGAAAAAGCTGAGGATCCGGCATCGGGATGTACTCCACGTCATACGGGGGCTCGATGTTAACAAAGCTAGTGGACCTGATGGAATACCTGCCCTGGTATTGCAGAGGTGTGCTGCGGAAATAGTTCCAGTTTTGACAAAGCTCTTCAAAATGTTCCTGAAGTGTGGCACTGTGCCCTCTGGTTGGAAAAAAGCGGTAATTCACCCTATTCCCAAGAAAGGTGACCGCTCCAACCCGGCCAACTACCGCCCCATAGCGATCACATCAGTTCTGTCCAAAGTGATGGAACGTGTGATCAACGACAAACTGCTCACATACCTCGAGAAGAACAAAATTATCAACGACCGTCAATACGGATTCCGGCGGAACCGCTCGTGCGGTGATCTTCTCGCGTATGTGACGCATGTTTGGGGGCGGTGCCTGGAACGTCACGGTGAGACCCAAACGGTCGCACTAGACATATCCAAGGCCTTTGACCGGGTCTGGCACCGAGGACTTGTCAACAAATTGCATTCTTACGGACTTCCCGCATCCCTGTGTACGTGGATTGCTGACTTTTTAAGGGATAGGTCGATTCAGGCGGTTGCTGACGGTTTCACCTCTTCCTCGCACTCCATAAATGCTGGCGTCCCACAGGGATCGGTTCTATATCCGACTTTGTTTTTGTTGCACATCAATGACCTTTTGACATGTGCACCGATTCATTGTTACGCGGATGACAGTACAGTTCATGATAGCTTTTTGTTTGACAGGCCCCCAAAGGGCACACAAACTCCAACGGCTCGGAGGGCTTTGAAGCAGAGAATGGACGGTTATCTCGAGAGTATTTCCTCCTGGGGTAAAAATAATCTCGTCGAATTTAATGTTTCAAAGACCCAATCCTGTCTGATTACGTCTAAAAGGGATCCAAATGATAATCTAGTCTCCTTCAACGGAAGCAATCTTCCGAACAGGCCTTCCATTGATATGCTTGGTGTAACTACAAGTGACCAGCTCAGGTACGGGGGCTCCATCGAAGCCAGAGTAAAGTTGGCCTCTCAGAAGCTGGGCGTACTGTACAGGGCCCGCAGATACTTTAATAGTACACAACTGCTCACCCTGTACAAATCGCAAGTGCGCCCTACTGTCGAATTTGGCAGCCATCTCTGGTCTGGAGCCCCAAAATACCTGAAAAAAACCCTTGACTCTGTGCAGAAACGGGCGGTCCGTTTGATAGATTCCCCAATCTTAACAAAAGGACTGCAATCTTTAGAGCACAGGCGTCAGGTAGGTATGCTGTCCTTGTTCTATCGGTATTACAATGGAAGATGCTCTGAGGAACTAACGTCATTGATCCCTTCGGCACCGGTGCGTAGTCGGGATACACGCCAAACGCGCGCCCAACATTTGTACACAGTTGACACTTGTCACATGAGAACGGGTCGCTTCTACGATTCGTTCTTAAGTTCAACAGCTCGGCTGTGGACCGAACTGCCGGCCTCTGTGTTTCCTCCCTCCTACAGCATGGGACTCTTCAAGACCCATGTTCACTCCTTCCTATCCACAAAAAGACCCTCCACACAGCACCCCCAAAGATGACATAGGCCCTGAGGGAAATTATTTTCTTCAGGGCCTCTTGTGTGGAGTAAATATTAAAAAAAAAAAAAAAAAAATGTCAAGTCATATACAAACCTAGTAATCATTCAACTATTATTACACTAGAAGATATGTCTTTAAATTATGTATTCTCTCACTGCACTTCTATTAACAATTATATCACTTGCAATACTAATTTTGTATACACATTACATGTTCTGTAATTTATGACTCATATTCTCCTGTGTATTACATTATGGTTATAATCCGATGAATCTTTCTATTGAAAAAAAAAAAAATTAATTTATGGCGTTAAATAAATAATTCTCCTTTCCGTGAACATGAATAATTGAAGTAGGAACTTGCATAAGGTTATCGGCCCGTATGATCATGCGTGTGTTTCTTCAAATAATTAGTTCATCGACATGAAAAGGGTTTATCCGTGTGTCAGCTTGTGTCTCGTCAAATTTCCCTTTTGAGAACATGAATAACTGCATTCAGGACATGAAAAAGGTTTTTCCCCACTGTGAGTCACCATGTGACGCTTTAAACTTCCCTTATGATTACATGAATAACTGCAGTCAGGACATGAAAAAGGTTTTTCTCCACTGTGAGTCACCATGTGACTCTTCAAACTTCCCTTTCGAGAACATGAATAACTGCACTCAGGACATGAAAAAGGTATTTCTCCACTGTGAGTGACCATATGTCTCGTCAAACTACACTTTAGAAAACATGAATAACTGCATTCGGAACATGAAAAAGATTTTTCTCCACTGTGAGTCACCATGTGCCTTTTCAAACATTCCTTTAGAGAACATGAATAACTGCAGTTGGAACATGAAAAAGGTTTTTCTCCACTGTGAGTCAGCATGTGTCTCGACAAACTTCCCTTTCGTGAAAATGAATAACTGCAGTTGGAACATGAAAAAGGTTTTTCTCCACTGTGAGTCACCATGTGACTCTTCAAACTTCCCTTTCGAGAACATGAATAACTGCAGTCGGAACATGAAAAATGTTTTTCTCCACTGTGAGTCACCATATGTCTCGTCAAACTACCCTTTAGAAAACATGAATAACTGCAGTCGGAACATGAAAAAGGTTTTTCTCCACTGTGAGTCACCATATGTCTCGTCAAACTACCCTTTAGAAAACATGAATAACTGCATTCGGAACATGAAAAAGATTTTTCTCCACTGTGAGTCACCATGTGACTTTTCAAACATTCCTTTAGAGAACATGAATAACTGCAGTTGGAACATGAAAAAGGTTTTTCTCCACTGTGAGTCAGCATGTGTCTCGACAAACTTCCCTTTCGTGAAAATGAATAACTGCAGTTGGAACATGAAAAGGGTTTATGTCCACTGTGAGTCACCATGTGTCTTTTCAAATCTCCCTTTCGAGAACTTGAATAATTGCAATGAGAACATGAAAAAGGTTTTTCTTCACTGTGAGTCAGCATGTGTGTCGTCAAATCTCTCTTCCGAGAACATGAATAACTGCAGTCGGAACATGAAAAAGATTTTTCTCCAGTATGTATACGCAAGTGATGTTCTAAGTTTGACTTATAAAAGCAGGAGTAGTTACAATAGGAACAAGATAATCGTTTTTCCACATGATGCGTCTTGAGATCTGTCGATAAGTCTGAAAAAAAGTACGAATCAAACTTAACAAGTGCAACAGATTCATAGAACTATTAAAAGAATATTAAATAAAAGAGTATGAATTACTTATTTCTAACGGACAACATTAATTTTACCTGTTGTCTGGGAACTTCTTTGAAAGCGATCTAAGCATTCCTTTTTGACATCCGGAAGGTCAATGTCAATTTCCGTATAAGTAATTATCCCTTCTTCTTCTTCTAGGGATCCTGGTTCTGCGTTGATGGGTACAGTTTCCACATTAATGTTACCTGGAGAAAAGAAAAACTGCACATTTTTTTTACAGTATGATATAAGTTGATATGCTTAGACGAACGTGAGGTTCGAGTATCTGAATACTCGCAGGAAGGTTTACCACATTAAATGAACAACCAAGAGCATATTATAATCAAAAATAATGTTTTTGCGGAGGTATGAAAAATTCTAAGAGACCAGGCGTGAATCGATTTTGTGTGACTGATTTTGGAAAACATGCGAAACTATTTAGCCCTGTATTTGCACAATTCATAAACTAATCATTGATTCAAGCCACATTTCTGAAGAACTAAAATACAGTGTTGTGAGATTTATTTTAAAAACAGAAAATTACTCCATAAGGGCTTAAAATGTTAGGATTTATAACTAGGCTCACCAGAAATTCAAACAATATATCGTGTATTAAACTGTTATATTTTGCCTACGTAAGAAGACAACTTGAGTACAATTCTGGAACCCACATTATAATATAAATGTACAAGCTGTTGAAAGAATACAAAACAAAGTCTTACGTTTTTTAAATTTTAAAATGGGTATTCTAGCAATTATGTTGAACTACAACACTCTGTTAAATTATATGAATATGCTCAAATTGTCAGACAGAACAATTTTTGCTTACTTGGTATTTCTATATAAAATTCGAAGTGATTTATTTGATAGTCCGGTATTGCTAGAATTGATGAGCTTTCGGATTCCACAACGTAATACTAGAAGTCAGGATTTAATTCAGTTACCATATGTATTCCTCTTTGTCCAGAATACTAATGGAGGGAAACAATTATACCAAGTCAGTGGACATCTTCAATTTATCTTTAAACAAATATAAAATGTTGTTAACGAAGCAATTCAGTTATGTACAATAAATAATGTACAATTCTTAAAATTCTCATGTAAAAGCCCCGAAAAAGGGAGTTAATAAATAAATAAACAATAAAAAAGCAGAGGCCAATTTCCAATATACATGAACCAATAAATTAAGATAAATAAATATAAATAATTAAGGTATTTTCGATGACATCGGTGAGAATTGAAAATAAAATGTGATAAACTACTCGAAAACTTATATAATTTTCTATAATAGGTATTCAAGAATACAAAGATAGTCTAACGAACTGCTTAAGGTGAAGCTAAAAGTGAAAGCACTATTAAGATTAATCTTTACTACGAATCGGTATAGGTTATCAATACCAAAAATATACCA
Source organism: Hesperophylax magnus (assembly GCA_026573805.1). Lineage (NCBI taxonomy): Eukaryota > Metazoa > Arthropoda > Insecta > Trichoptera > Limnephilidae > Hesperophylax > Hesperophylax magnus. The sequence continues at coordinate 3,040,289 of JAIUSX010000179.1, read as the reverse complement.
TGGATACATTTAAGCGTGTTCTATCGCTTGGCTTTATCGGAATTAAAATAAAATTATTAATTACGTAATGAAAAATATAAGCGCAAACTACGAAATAGATTTCTTTTTCAAGAGTTTTCTATGAACTCGTATAAGAAACAACTTTTAAAAAATATTTTTTATAGCTAGGTTTATTTGCTACCACTTGACATGATTTACTTTTTTTCCGTTTTCATTAAATTATTCACAAAAAATTAAAATCCATTTTGGCGCTTACGTAATATTTTTTTTAGTGAAACATTGTATTGAATTCTATGATTTCTTCAGAAGCCCGCGAAGAGCGGCACCGAACAGACGTCAGATCTGTGCCACTATTTTTAACGGTTTCTTTTCTGGTGACATAATTTTAGCTAGGGGAATATTTAGTTCTCAAACCGTGATTTTGTGTTTTTTTCTGATTTTATTATTTTTCGTGACCAAAATATTATACCTTTTCAATACATCTGTTTGAAATTCACTTTCGTTTTCTTGAAAGTATGTATGAACTACCTGACATCCAATCGAGCTGAAACTCGGCAGATACACTCGTTGTCGATGATAATGCATTGAAGTGGACATATACGCATTTATCTGAAAATGAATGACATTACAACAGTTAATATACTCAATAAATGTTGGTCATACCAAATTGGAATTTGGCTCATTTATTAGCATGGTTGACTCCAGTCCCTGGAGAGGAAGATTTATTATTTAGTAAAATCTAGATGTATATTTATTAATAAAAACAGATGTTTTTATAGCAAAAAAACTTGGTTTTTTAGAGATTCATTTTTTAAATCTCGTAATACTACTTGTTATTCGATGTTTTTATTCCGTGTTAACCAGAGTTAATGATTTATTTCTCATGGAAAAATGCTTTCCGTTTGAATTAATAATTACTAATGATGAGTATTTATAGGCCCATAATTGAAAATGGTGGGTAAAAACAAAAATAAATATCCAAATGTAAGCAAAGACTCCTCGCCTTCACCATTGAAGGTACACCCACCCTGTCCCACCCCGGTATAGGTGACTTATGGTCACCCCTTCGGAGCTCTCGCATGAATCTAATTTTTTTGTATAAACGGCTCTACAATTTATATATAGGCTCTACAATGTATACTTGTGCTCCTGATGAAGTGAACTTGGTTCATGAAACATGTTGAGATTTTGTATCGAAATAAAGTGATGTAAACAATGTTATTTGTGTTTTAATAAAAAATTTATATAAATGAAGCTAGGCCTTCAATGTCCCCGCATACGGTGTTATGAAGCGGTATGCAAGCGCTTACAAGTACTAAACCAAGGACAACACAGAAAAATAAGCAACAAAACAATCAAGTTCAAGTGTCAGGCAGATAGTTGGTGGAGGGGGCCAACACTCCAGTACCTGTAAACACATAGAAGTAAAGTAAAACAATAGAGTGACGGGGGAGTTTCGCCGAACCACGACTGGCAGTCCTGTTGAGAAATTGGTGGTGGTTGGGGTAACTGGTGCAGGTCAGGACTTCCACACCCCTTAGCCGACCACCCGGTGGTGCCCTCCCTCGCCTTCACCAGTGCTGAATAAGCCCACGAGTCCGATCTCTATCAACGCAGTGTCGACCCACTGACCCGCATCTCGACCATTCTACCGCAGTCATCGCCGTCTCTGCCTGGTGTCATGATCATCATCGATCCAGAGCCATCTCCCAACTGCGTAACTCAACTGATTTGTTATACTGACGCACAATAAACGCTGTGACAACAACAACATAATATTTTACTGTCTGACTACCAATTCCCATATATGTAAACAACCTACGTGCTTCGTAGGCGATTTAATAGGTCATCTTTAATCTCTGAATGCTTACTGAAATAATTCATTTAAACCTCCAGTTTACAGACAAAATATTATAAAATTTTGGAGGTAAATAATCATAAATTATATTATAAGTTGTTTCGACGATATAGAAGTTCTGCTATTTGCTGGTGATATCAAATTAAACTAATAAACATCCAATATTAGCGACTACCTAACAGTTAGTCGTTAATTTTACAGTAAAAATATGGACAAATTACCAAATTGTTGTATCGCCAACAACTTATCCCTCAACGTCGATAAATGTAAGACACAAATATTTTGTCGGGTCAAGACCCCATTATCACCTCACCACGTAATCGTTGTCGCCGTCTCGGCAGCAATTTTTGAACAAATGTTTTTACAGAATATTTTATTGGTATGCAAAGTCCTTGTTTACGTATTTTATTTAGTCATTGGGTGACGCCATGAACAAGTATGCGTCCTGTCCGCGAAACATGCTAAAATATTTGAAATTAACATTCAACATTTTCTTGCTTCTACAACTTACTGGCTATCGAAGTATACTGCAAGCATTCCCTCTTTACATCCTGGTGGTCGAAATCTATAACCGTATACGGCATTTCACTTCCATTCTCTTCCTGGGTCCCTGGTTCCACTTTGATGGAAGCGCTCTCTGAGTTGGGAAGATCCATGGTCTTCTGTAATAACGTTCTGTTATATAACAGATATTGAACCCAGTTCAATATACATTTGTACTGAAACATTTGAAAAATTTATCAGTTGACTTCGTTTTGAGGGAACCTTTTATTTGTAACATAATATTTAAAGTCTTGACGTTTTTTTTTACCTCGTTACTTTATTAGGATAACCCAGTTCAATATACTGTAGCAAGTAAATAATTAGTATTATTTGTGATTGGTTAAAAAGATTAATTATAATTACACTCACAATTTATAATTACACATTTAATTGCTTAGAAGAAAGATAATCACAAAATTAAAATTTAATTGATGAGGGATATTGTATCGCCTTTTTATTCACGTTTAAACTGCTTTTTAGTAACCTAGGTGCATACCTGTAGTAAAAATTTATCTGAAACAGCGTGAAAGAAAACCGTTCTCGCGTTCAAAAAGTGCCGCAGGGTCCACATAAATAATCTAACTAATACCAAGTATATTATATATTATGCGTGTCCTTATGTTCTGTATATTTACAAATGAACTTTCTACTCCCTTGATTAATAAGTGACAAGGGCTGAAAGTCTACAATGAAGAAACAAAAATGTTCTATCGTCCGTCGCGTTGAAAAAACATCTGTAGAATGTAGAAAAGTAGAAGAACCAGCTCCAATTAAACATGTTAATAAAAACGTCGCAATAAAGAAATTAGGTTTAATGAAATAACCACCCTTTATACGACATTACTATATAAAAGGAGCGAAACAAAACATTTTATGTGGCCTGTTAGCAAGTGAAACGTCAGATTGAGACTGGATATAACCATAGACAATATTCTTTTTTTATGTGAGTTAATGACAGTACTTATTTAATATTGCATGCAAACAAAAATGTTAAATTTTCAATTCAAACGTTGTTTTTGTATTACAAAGATAAAAATTTAAAAATTATTTGACGGTGCGTTGTTTTTGTATTCAAAAGTAGCGTTTTATACAATCTCAAGGCCTACTAGAATTATAAGCCTTGGCGCTTGACGGATTTTGAGGTGTCAAGTGATCAATCAGTGCCGTTCCATAATAAAGCAATGACGGTTTGCAAATCGCGGCGATTGTTACTGATCATCGCTATCATTGCTGATTTGTATGTTGTTTTACCGAAAGCGCTTTCGTAAAGAGAGTGATTAGTTTATTAACAGTGGAGTTTAGTTGTTCTTCGTAATCAGGCCGTTGCGAGCCTCGCCCTCTGCTGTAGTCAGCCTTGCATTTTGACGCATGAAATCTTTGATTGTGAAACATCTGTATTATTTACAATAATGGACGCTTAGATGGTTTGGGCATGCAGAGCAAATGAGCGAAGATAGGAGTGTAAGGAGAATATATATGAATATATGTGAATGGTATCTGAACTCGGGGACGCCCGAGGAAGACATGGCACCACCGAGTGAATCAGGTACTTGAGTCGGACCGTCTCAAGAGTCAGAATAATAGAAGAGTATGTATGAGACGATGTACGAATGTTAATGATGCAAGGAGTGTGTGGTGTGACCGAATTGTTTGTCGGTCTGTCCTCTCTGCCTACCTCTGTGGAGAAACGGCATGATGGTTAATTAGTTAGTTATGACCTCTCATATTATTACACTTCCTTTGGCCCTCTTTAGCTTACGGGCCACACTGCGTGTACTATAAATATGAGAACCGTATATTCTACTGGATTATACTAGGATTGCGTTCGCCTTTAACCTTTCCCTTACTGTGCTAAAAAAATACACGCGTTCCGGTGCTGTGTAGTCAATACACATCTTAAAATAGGCGATTTTAAATCGAAAAAATATGAATATTTATAGCCAATCGCTTATGTTTATTATATTTTAAGTCAAATGTGATAATAATTGTAATTTAATAGCTGAAAACATGAAAAAACCATCGGCAGATGCTAAAAAAACGTGCGAGGAGTGCTTATCTAATGACGGTCAGTGACCGAATGGCGGCTGATTCCGCTGATAGGCGCTGGACTATACGCACACAGCTTTGCGTGTTTACGCTGCCAGTCTTGCAGGGGTTTCAAACTTAATTTTTTTTAAATGAAATAAACAAATGTGTAAAAAGAAATATTATATTGAGAAACTAAACATTAAAAATTCCACATGCATTATATTTAAATATAACAGCAAAATTATGTAAGAACAAAACAATACAGCGAAATTAAAAATAATAAAAATTTTAAACCAAATATATAAAATTGTTAATCTAAATTGCATCGCAATTGTGGCGAGAAATATTTTTTCTTTTTTTTTTCTGTGTCTTTTGCATACAGATTTTCGACAAATATGACAAACTATGGTGCTTCTTTTTTTGTGTTGTATGGGCAAAATCTGCAAGTTTTCGACGGTGCTCGGGACACTAGTACATTTCTTGAATCACTTGTAATATCATTCGTAACAGCAGTTGCGGGTGGTGTTTCTTGATAATATGACAAAACTGTCTCGAAAGCATCTTGTTGTTGTTTGTGAAATTTGACCGTGCTGTTTTTTCTTTTCATTACATTGGGCTTAGCCAACTCTAAACCTAGCTGTCTTATGAATAATTTCCTTTTACTTCTATTATTTTTTTTCCACTCCGGATACTTTTGAATCCATAATAAATATGTGTTCAGTGCAGCAATGTCTAACATTTCCATAAAAGAGCGAAACGGCCATCTTCTTGTCGACCTTACACACGAATACTCGGAGGTCATTTTGTCCCCTGTGTCAACGGCACCCTTGGTTTTATTGTAATGTAAAATTATATCCGGTTTTTTTGTATCGGTTTGGCTTATTTCATTTCCAAGGAATTGAGTTGATAGCAGCAAAACTGCTTTATTTTGCTGAGGCACATATGACACAAGTGTTTTATTTGATGTAAAACCAAACTGGCTACTATACAATGGCCTTTCTTTTGATGGCAAAAACTCTTTAGGGATTTCCCTCTTATTTTTACGAAGAGTGCCAGTTATGGTCAGATTTTTAGATAGAAGATTGTCCGCCAGTGGTACTGACGTAAAAAAATTATCTGTGGTTATGCCTCTATTGGTGCCATATTGAGGTTCCACCAATTCCATAACGACACGATTGCCTTGATTTATTTCTCTTTTATTATTTATCATACCGCTGTATATTTGCATGTTACATATATATGCGGTTTTCGCATCTGCAGCGATCCATATTTTGATGCCATACCTGGCTGGCTTTGACTTCATATATACCCGAAATGGACATTTACCTCTAAACGCCGCCAAACGCTCATCCACGGTTATATCAAGCGATGGAAAGTAATTTGATTTACACGCATCTACCAATTTACTGAACATCGACTTAATTGGCTCTAGCTTGTCTGAAGAAGCTTCAAATCTCTCTCGTCTTGTATCTCTATTATCAAAACGGATCTGACTATAAATATTTATGAACCTGTCTCGAGACATAGCTGCCGTGAAAAACGGCTGACAAAATGGACTTTCACTTGTCCACAACTCATTCAAACTTAGTTTTCGGGTGCGATTTCTGCCAGAAGCAAGCATTATACCGATGAAAGCATATAATTCATCTTCGGATAATTGCTCAATCATATTCCCGGCTAAACGCCTCAATTGACGATTCGTTTCTTGGCATATTTCTGTCACCATATCTGCGCTTATAAATAAAGCAAACATTTCTCTTATTGTGTTAGCTAATAAACTACCATTTTTCAGGCCGGAAGTTTCATTGACAATATTGCATTGCCGACGTCTCGATGATGATGGTGGTAATACACTCCATTCGAATCCATGTTTTGAAACCAGTATTTCTCCCTCGTCTTCATTTTCACTAGTCGATTCCGAGTCCGATTCTTCTAAGTGTTCATCCAAATCTTCAGTATCTGATATGTCATTGTTCATTTCAAACTCAATATCACTATCATAATCAAGTTCTTGCGCTATCTCTTCTTCTGTTAAATTTCTGTCAGTCATTATTCTTCCTGAAAATGGAAGGGTTTTTGTAAATAATGTAAAACGCAGTATTGCTTAGCTGAATATTATAACGAATAAGAAAAAAAATGTAACATTTGAAAAAAATATTCAAAAATAAATCTTAGATCAATGATTAAATGACGAAAGCGCACGGATAAATAGTTACGTAATACACACTTTTCAATACTATAATATAAGGTAATAGTATAACACAGTATTCGGAAAAAAATGAAAAAGTACCTACCAAAAATTAATAATTTAATTAGCGAACGGAAATAATGATTCACTTTAGTACCCCTGCACAAGTTGGTCACGAGTGGTAGCTACACAATGCGGTCGTAGGTATCGATGGTCTAAATAGAACTGGGGACAAGTGGATTTCTCATGTGCCCGTATAGCGAAGTAAAGCGGGACATCAATAGCGTGTCATTTCCTCGCACACTCTTCGCGTAGAAATGGCACACGGTTGATTGTATTGGTGGATTTGTTCCCGATTTCTTACAAAAATCTCTGATTTTTAATTGAATTTGAAAACTATGTTAAATATTATTTTTTAATTCAGTGCATAGATGTATAACGGAGGAATACCTAAAATCTGAACCCAGAATTTATTATATTTATAGAGTTATTAAAGATATTAGAAGCAATGTGTAGTAAATACACACCACAGATGAGGAAAGGTTAAGAATATTACCTTTACAAACAACCAAAATTATTTTATTATGTAATAAAGAGTAAAAATAAAGGTTTTTTGGTTTTCTGGATTCTTTGCATAGGTATTTGAGTGGGGATTATTTAAATTTTCCGCTCTTTATGAAAAATGAACGGCGTTTGTTGTGCTTCTTAATATATTGTTCTAGTATGCCAAATCGTCAAAAATGTAATGCCATTTTTAATTCTAGTATTTATTTTAATAATATATAATTTTTTTCTGAAGAGTATTTATTTCCCTAATACTCAAATTCTTACTCGCCTACGTAATAAGAGTGCTTCTATATCTATAGCTACTATATCATCTTAGTCTTATTTTATTTATATTTATTATTTCATATAAGTTAACATGAAATAATAAAGGGAGATTAAATAAAATTATATACTATGATAAAGACGGAAATCAAAAAAACGGCATATGTTATGAGTGTATACGGTTGTATCCCAATAATGTGTGTATGGTAATGGTATTGTTTAATAGGTATATTATATGTTTATTTTTTTACATTATAAAATTTTAGTATTATTGATGTTTTATTTAATCACAAAAATAGTGTATTCTGTACAACTAATTATCTACATTGGGTTCTACTAAAATAATTTATGATATGTCCACTCAGTAGCTCACATATTATAATGTACATTCTAGCTGAAGGGTACCCGGCGTTGCTGGGGGTTATCCTTAGGAGTCATATACAAGGGTGGACCTTTCTTTAGGACCTTTTTAAGACATACAATTCCGTAGTACATTATTTTGATGTATCTCACAAGGTTTAGCCAGCGTTAGCAATTTAAGCGCCCGAAAATATATTTCAAATCACTTGATTACACAATGACTTTCCTCTACGTTTTATAAATATAATACATATTTATAAATTACGTTTGCAAACCTTTCGGAAGAAAATCTTTAAATGATAGTGAAAATCCTATCAAAATCCATTTCGTAGTTAAGAAGAAAACAAAAACTAAGAAAACAAAAACTAAGCACACAAACAGACAGACGCTGATACTTTTTTCGATACTATTTAGAGATTTTAGTAAGACCCAGTAAGTGCTTAGTAAATAAAAACATTATATGCTGAGACAAAAGGAGAAATAAGTCGGAAAAAAACCACAAACACCAGATATACCTACATGACGAAGGACGGAAGACGGAAGATACGGGGCGGGAGGACGAGCGGAACATGCACACACTCTTAGTTGGGTGGGTACCTACACATCGATAGCGCGCTCGCTGAGCAGAGTGAAATAGCAAGTGATTTTTAAAATATCTATTGTTCAAATTTCTCAGCGCCCGGGTTTCCTCTTAAACTAATTATTTTGTTGATTATTTCTCTGAAAGTGTTTGCAATATGTTACATAAGTGCAACCATAAGACAATTGAATGTGAACTAGAAAAGATGCCTCAAAGCATGTACTTTGATGGTATTTTGATAGTATTGTTAATCAAATGTTTTCCTGCGGCAAATGATGACCTGATCATGAACATTACTCCTGAAATGATCGAATGCGCGATTAAGCAAACCGCCCTAGGTAAAAGTCCAGGATACGACGGTATTGGTATCGAGCACATAAGGTACGCAGGAAATCATCTCCATACTATTCTAGCCGCCCTGTACTCAAGCCTCTTACGCAGTGGCGGATTAACCCTAAGGCAAAGTAGGCACGTGCCTAGGGGCGCCAGTTACAAAGGGGCGCCGGCGGGCGCCCCTAGAATTTAAAAAAAAATATATATAAACTTAATTTTGTAAGTAAGTATGCACCTGCTTACACAATATAAAAGATTATTTACTTCTGTAGAGATGCAGAGCTTCCAAAGCATACTCGCCTTCTTGATTATTCCTCCATGCCTCCATCGCATGATTTTTTAATAGAAGACCGCTCGCTCGTGGATTCGTTCGCGGGCGTTGCTAGATTGCAGGGCAAAGGGCGCAGCGGGGGCAGGGGCTAAGCGGCCGGCACCGGACTTCCGAACGGATGACGGGGTGACAGTCACACTCATCACTTTCAGCTTGGATGTCGCCGGTTACGCGCGCTTCTATTGATTACGTACTCGCAGCGGTATTTGTGTGAATTAATTAGTACATTGCGTTTTAGTTCATTACCCAAATAATGAGTGAATTGAAGAAGAAACCTAGTGGTGCAGCTTATAAAAGGAAGGCTAAGGAAAAAGAAGAAAAAAATCAAAATATTATAAAGCATACGAAACATATTGAGACATTTTTTTCTAAATTAAAAAGTGATGATTCGGAATTTTCTAACGCAATTCACAGTGCGTCTTCTACCGAGTCTATTCAATGTGAAATTCCTACTAGTTCTAAACAACACGATTTGTCCATGCTGCCTACTCCGTCAGCCGTAGAAGTTGTGAGGCAGTCGCAAAATAGACTGTTTATCGTGGGATGTGACCCAGTCAAGTGGGATATCAATAACGAAACACAAGAATACATTGCAATTAATGGATTTAATCAAAATCAAAATGCAGATTTTTCATTGAGTAAGAGAATATATGAAGATAAAATCTCACGTTTTTTAACAAAAACAATGTTTGAAAGAAAGTTGTTAAATTGAGAAAAACTTCCAAGGAAATGGCTTATTTACTCTCCAAGCACAGGTAAAGTTTATTGTGGACCTTGTTTATTATTCGGTGGTGGAACTAGTTTTGGAAAACAAGATGTTGGTTTTAATGATTGGAAGAACGCATCGAATAGATTAGAAAGCCACGAAAACTCATGTGAACATAAAACATGTATTTTGAGCTTGCAACGTAGATCTAACATTGACGGTCGTGTCGATCATGAGCTCGCCGCTCAATTTCTAGAAGAGATGACTTATTGGCGTGAAGTTTTAAAACGAGTGGTTGCCACTGTAAAATCTTTAGCATCGCGTGGTTTACCTTTTAGAGGACATGACGAAAAATTTGGCTCTCTTCATAACGGAAATTACTTAATGACGCTGGAACTCATAGCGGAGTTTGATCCGTTTTTAAGTAAACATATTGCTCAATATGGCGGCAAGGGAAAGGGATATACCAATTACTTAAGTTCTACAACGTGTGACGAATTTATTGAATTGATGGCAAACATAATATTAACACAAATAAAACATGAAATCAAGATATCAAAATATTATTCAATAATAGTGGATTCAACACCAGATATTTCCCACATTGACCAATTAACTTTCGTGATCCGATACATTCAAACCGACGGTACGCCCGTTGAACGTTTTCTTAAGTTTATCGCAAATGTCGGTCACAAATCACAAGACATAGCAAATGCTATTATTAAAACATTGGACATGATTGAAATTAATATATTAGACTGTAGAGGCCAGTCGTATGATAATGCCGCAAATATGTCAGGCATTTACAATGGATTACAGGCCAAAATAAAAGAACTATGTCCCCTAGCAGAATATATACCCTGCTCTGCACATTCGCTTAACCTAGTGGGTGAATGTGCCGCTGAATGCGCTCAAGAAGCTTGTTGGTTCTTTGGTCTCCTTCAAGAAATCTACACATTTTTTACAGCTTCAACTCAAAGATGGCAAACTCTACAAGCACAAATAATCCTAGGTAATGATAAAAAAAATAAAACTACTGTCAAAAATCCATCTGACACACGCTGGTCAGCTCGAGCAGATGCTTGCAAAAGTTTGAAAGAGTCATTTCCAGAAATTTGCAATGCTTTAATTGCTATCGAGAGCAATACAGAGCAAAAACGTTCTGTTGTATGTGAAGCTAAAGGCATAAGATTGAAATTAGAACGACTAGAAACTGCTTTCATGATCGTGTTTTGGGGTTTTATTTTAGTTCACATGAATAAAACCAATAAAAAATTACAGTCCGTTGATATTGATATTTGTACAGTTATTCAAATGTATGACAGTCTGATTCTAATAATTTCTTCAGAAAGGGAAAATTTTAATAAATATGAAGAGCAAGCCTTAGAATTCGCATTAGTCAGAGAATATGAAAAGGACATCAAGAGGATACGGAAGAGAAAACTCACAGCAGATGAATCTGCCGAAGATATTACTTTTTCATTATCTGGTCGGGAAACATTTAGAGTGACAGTATATTTAGTAATTATAGACAGACTTGTCGTTGAACTTCAAAAGAGACGAGAAGCGTACAGCAATTTTTATACCAAATTTTCGTTTTTAAGCAATTTGGTCAATTTGAACACCGAAGAAGTTCAAAATAGTGCTAGTATGTTAGTAACAATATATTCTAGTGATTTAGAAAAGTGCTTTGTTGATGAATGTATCCATCTACGTTCTTATTTAAGAACGATAGCTCGAGATGGAGATCTGCCCCGAACAACCAAAGCGATTTTACAGGTTCTAAGAAAAAAAGAACTTGAAACAATTTATCCAAACATTGACATAGCCTTAAGAATGTGCGTATCGACGGCAGTCAGCAATTGCAGTGGCGAGCGGAGTTTTTCCTGTTTAAAGAGAGTGAATAAATTATCTTCGCTCAACCATGACAGACAGGAGATTAAATTCGTTAGCCATACTTAACATTGAATCCAAATTACTGCTCTCTTTAAACTATGACGATGTTATTGACAACTTCGCAAAACAAAAATGTAGACGCAGAGATGTTTAATTTTTTTTGTGATTAGTATATACCAATTTTTAAATTTAATTCCCGTAATTAACCTGCTTGAAATTTAAATGCAAATGCATATTTAACTTGTGACCAACCTTTGTTTTCGTATGTTTCACAAAACAATGTTTTCCATATTGCTCATCGTGCGTTTAATGTACATTTTATTAACATACGAGTGTACCAATCTAGGCACTGTTTTTCAAGTAAATACTTTAAAACCTCAATTTTTTCTGTCTCCTTTAATATCTCGAAACGTGTACATTCATTCTCAAAATCATAAATTTGATGTACACATCACTGGTATTATAAGTAAGTCAGGCAGTGCCTTAGTGGGTTTTCATTTCTTGTTTTCTTATTATGTTATTACATACAATTTGTTATTTTATATTATGTTATTATATACTATTTTCTATTATACATTATATGTACAAAGAAATGTGAATAAGTAAGGTTAAAAAAATATATACATATATATACATATTAAAGTTCCTAATAGCTAATTTAAGGAGTCAAAATATATTCCATATTGAAATAATTAATAACAATATTGCATACTTCAATCCACTGTCTCGAATGTGTCGTCTGTACAACACAGTTGAATGCGACCTTATAAATATATTCGTAAACAGTCTCGCACATTTTAAAAAACAAATTAACAATCTTCTACCATAATATGTCATGGAGAACAGTTATAATTTGTTAATAACAGTTATTAGCTTTATTATTCTCCTTTTTTTCTTCCTCATCTTTCTCTGTACACTCACTATATTTTATATTTCATGTTTTATATTCGTGTTTTATATTCATGTTTTATATTTCTTTTTGATTATTATTATTTCTGTTTTTTCTCACTACTAGCATCTTCGCCTAGTAACAACTGAACCTTGTTTACGCATGCTGTGAACATTTTTAATTGGAGTGTTAATATCTGTGCACATTCCCACGCAATAATATTAATGTAATAATTTAATAAGTTAACACTCTGTAAGTGTTTCAAACAATAAATAAATAAATCATTGATCCATTGGTTAACACTTGATGTTTTTCCTGAAAACTTTTCGAGTAAAAATCTTTCTGCTGTTTTTCCTAGATTTTTATTTTCACTACCCTTACTATTATTATTTTCAGAAAGTCTCGTATCATGTTTAATTTCGTCCAGGTATTGTTCACCAAATTGTAAATTCCCACCTTCATCTAAGTAAATTTTCCTCAAATTTAGTTAAAATTAAAACTTAAAGTTAAAACTCAAAAGTTAAGGTAATTCCTATATTTTTTTTACATTAACCCAACACAAGAGGCTCTGAGGAAAATAATTTCCCTCAGGGCCTCTGTCATTTTTGAAGATGCTGTGTGGAGGGTCTTTTTGAGGAGAGGAAGGAGTGAACGTGGGTCTTGAAGAGATCCATGTTGTAGGAAGGAGGAAACACAGAGCCCGGCAAATCGTTCCACAGCCGAGCTGTTGAACACAATAACGAGTCGTAGAAGCAACCCGTTTGACATTTGTCACATGACAAATGTCAACCGTGTACATATGTTGGGCGCGCGTTTGGTGTGTTTCCCGACTATGCACCGGTGCCGAGGGGATCAATGATGCTAGTTCCTTGGAGCATCTTCCATTGAAATACCGGTTAATAAATATTTTCCGTGTTTGATGTTTTTTCTTTAGAGAATTCTGAATTTTAGTAAAAACGTCCGTAGTTGTTATGGCGGTGTGTTTTCTTGCAAGTTTCAAATCATCAGGAATATCAAATAAATGTTCATCGGGTGACTCGATTGAAGTTATGCAGTTCACACCGGTTTTTCCACCCAATGCTGCTAACACTGTAAATGTGAATCGTAACTTTTCCATTTTTCTTCACTAAAAATATCGTTTTATAAGACAAATAAAACAATGCGTTGCTCTGAAGTACAAAGAAACGACATTTAAAGTTTATTTGTCGTCCTTTTTTATATTAAAAAATTACATTATTTTTATTAGTCACTCAGTCAGCCACATAGCGAGTACACAATGCTGTTCATAAATAAATGCTGTTTAAGTGTAACCAAGACAACACATAAGTGACATTTGAAAAGTGCATAAAATAAAATTCGTAATTTAAACACAAAGGGATCTTAGGCATTTCTAGGTAGGTACTTATTCGTTTACATAAATAATTAATCATTTAAATTTTTTATGTTTTATTAATTATCCCTATTAATATTATAACTGCGAAAGTGTATATGTGTGTGTTTGTATAGGTATATGTTACTTCTTCATGCAAAAAAACTACTGAACCGATTGTGATGAAACTTGGTATGTAAAAAAAAGATAGCTGGCAGTGTTGCCAACGAGGGCGATATATCGCCATTTAGGCTACTCAGAACGAGAATCGGCGCTGAAAAAATCTAAAAGGCGACTGGTCGGGCTACTTCAGAGTCAAGTTAAAAACATAATTTTCACGTCGTAAAAACATCAATTTTAAACAATTCTCTAGCCACCCCCCCCCCCATGAATTTTTTTTTCGGGACAAATTTTATTAGGTACTTGTTAAAATTTATAATATGTGGTCGCTAGAGGGGCGCCGATGAGGTGCTTGCCTAGGGCGCTCTCAACAGTTAATCCGCCTCTGCTCTTACGACACACACATATGCCTATGGACATGAGTCGAGCTGATATCATACCAATCTTAAAATCCAACTAACTGGATGCATCGATACTAGGAAACTACCGACCTATTTCCTTAGCGACAATGATCTCAAGACTATTTGAAAAAATTCTATTCACGCTAGTAAAAGACAAGCTATTTACCCTAGATAACCAATTCGGCTTCAAAAGCGCCTCATCAACCGATATGGCCATCTATGGAGTTAAACAAACAATAAAATACTACAAAAAAAGAAAAACCACCGTTTACGGATGCTTTCTCGACCTAAGCAAGGCCTTTGACCGTGTTTCTCATAAATTATTATGGGAAAAACTCATAAAACGAGATATGCCAGCAGCAGTGGTTAATATGTTGGCTATTTGGGACGGACAGCAGAAAAATTACGTTCAATGGGCAGGAACTTCTTCAAGACCCTTATTCCTAAAAAGCGGAGTCAGGCAAGGGGGTAATATGTCTCCTATTCTATTTAATGTATACATTAATGACCTCTTACAAGAACTGAATGATACACGAATTGGTTGTCATATCTGCGGTCAAGGCAGTAACAACATTAATTACGCGGATTACATGGTGCTGTTGGCGCCTTCGATTAAAGCGATGAGACGACTTGTTCAAATATGCGAAGAGTATGCAATCTCACATAACCTGCTGTACAATGCAAAAAAGTCAGTAATCGTGGTATTTAAATACAACAAGGAGCCAATAAATATTCCTCCAATCTGGTTAGACGGAAAACAACTACTTGTAGCCTCGCAGGTTAAATATCTGGGACATATCCTAACCGAAGATATGAAGGATATAGAAGACATGGAACGACAAAGAAGAGCAATCAATATACGGGCCGGAATGCTCTCAAGGCGGTTCTACCACTGTAGCGATGATGTCAGAAAACTACTTTTCAAGGCATTCTGCACTGCACTGTACACATCTGAGCTGTGGACACAATACCCAGCCGCGCAATGGGACAAGCTGAGGGTGTGCTACAATAATGCATACAGGCAGCTCATGCAACTACCGAGGTTCTGCAGTGCCTCCACAATGTTTACTGAAGGGAGGGTGCACTAATTCCCCGCCTTACTTCGCCACCGACTAGCCAGCTTCTGGGGTAG
Source organism: Hesperophylax magnus (assembly GCA_026573805.1). Classification (NCBI taxonomy): domain Eukaryota; kingdom Metazoa; phylum Arthropoda; class Insecta; order Trichoptera; family Limnephilidae; genus Hesperophylax; species Hesperophylax magnus. The sequence continues at coordinate 3,024,727 of JAIUSX010000179.1, read as the reverse complement.
GACTCGGAAGTCAACCAACATCATCGTTGTGGCTGCATCCGAGTGGTTCAGTTCCCCACTCAATGAGCGATGGATGCAGATGATGCGGCGACCTCCCTGATGGACGGTTTAATTAAACTTAATCTAATTGTTTTTTTATTGTATTTATATGACTATTTTATTTTTGATTTATATTTTAATTTTATATTTAGGTACCTGCCTAATATTTTTATTTTTTTATTTTCTGTTTGTTTTATCTTATTTCCATTTTTATAATTTTTTTTTACTGTATTTTATTGTTTACCTGTTTTATTTCATGTAATATGGCAGACTGGGATCGCACTATCCTCCCAGTCATTAAGGATTAAAACTTAAATAATAAAATAAAAAATGAAGATTTCTTCTCCAGGAATTGATAATATCAGGAAAAAGGATATTAAAATAGTATATTAAAGTATAAGTGGATAAACAGGTCTTTAAAACACGCGCGATTTTTCGAGCACAACGGCGTAGCCGAGTGCTCGAAATAAAGCAAGTGTTTTAAAGACCAGTTATCCACGAATACTTTACGCTATTTTTTTTTATTGGTACACTTTGAAAACATAAATATTGATATTACTATTAAAAATTTGGAAGTAAGAACTATTAATGAATTCGTGATGTGACATCACAATATCTTGTTGTCATGGAAATGAAAAACACAAACTTTAATTTGCAATCTGTCACATAAGATTAATAGTTGACATCACAGTTTTTACTAGTTATTGTTTGTTGTAAAATGAGTTCTAACATTCATAATTTAAATACCAAAGCAGAATCGCGGTTAATACCTGAAAAATCCAAAGACGTTTATAAAAAAAGAATATGAAAGGTTCATAACATGGATGGAGGAGCAAAACGTAGTAGATGTAGATGAACGAGTTGTGCTTTCTTACCTTCAGAAAATGTCGGAACAGTACAAAGCATCGACTATGTGGGCCATACATTCGAAATTGCAATGTCTGTTGAGGATAAATAAAGGGGTTGATTTAAAATCATTTGTGAAAGTGCATGCATTCATGAAGGCAATTAGCAAGGATGACGTTGCTAAGAAGGCGTATGTATTCAAAGAATATGATTTGCGGAAGTTTTTCACGGAAGCACCGGACATTACGTACTTATTTTTGAAGGTGGTAGCCATTTGCGGAATCTTTTGCTCTTGCAGAAGATGTGAATTGTGCGATTTACGCTTATATGATATCAAAGAAGAAGGAAGTGTATTGCTTATTACCATGACCATCTAAAACAGTGAAGGCTCGACGTGTTATTGTTGCCGACAGTGGTGCAATTAATTATGTGCGTTTGATGAAGCAATATTTATCATTGCGACCCCAAAATGTAAGTACAGACAGGGTTTTCTTACGGTATGAAAAGGTTAAGTGCACCAATCAAGTGGTTGGTATTAACACATTTGGATCATGCCCCTTACAAATCGCACGCTATCTTAAATTAAACGATCCTGAGAAATATACAGGACATGCGTTTCGACGTACATCCGCTACCATTATGGCAAATAGTGGCATGACAATTGATCAAATCCAACGACAAGTAGGATGGAAATCTTAATGGAAGCTTTAATGAATAAAGATCTCGCAAAGCTGGCTAAATGACTTCGATTTAACAAATTAAGCCTCAATGTTAAAAAATCCCATTACGTTACTTTCGGAAAAAAAGATAACATGGGTATGAATATCATTCTTGGAAATGAAAAGCTACAACATGTTCAAGTAACGAAATATTTGGGGTTACTCATAGACTCTAACCTCTTGTGGAACTCCCATGTTGAGAATGTAAAATCCAAAATTTTCCCCGATAACCGGTGTACTTTATCGACTCCAAGGTGTGCTCCCCACATCTTTTTACTGCGTGCAACATGTTATGCTATGATCCATTCCCACCTGAGTTATCTAGTTAGTATCTGGGGAACCATTACCAAAAAAAAGTTCCGAAATACAAGTTATTCAAAATAGAGCCGTACGTAATATATATAATCTGCCATGGGATACACATGTCAAAGATATATACTCACAGACACAAATACTTCCTTTTACAGTCCTGCCAAAGTATAACATCACAACTGCCATTCTACAAATAATTCAACACTCCTCACACACCAACACTAAACCAGTCTTTAATTCTGACATACACCAGCACAAAACACGATAAAAAAATCAAATACATTTATCGTCATCTACTTACACGACCAAATTTGGAATTAACTCCTTACAATACATTGCACATAAACAATATAACGCATTACCTAGTAATTTAAAACTTCCGGCAACTAACAAAAAAACATTGACAAAAGCTCTTAAAAGATATTTCCTTAGCAGTTTCATTAATGACTAAGACAATCTTTTTCTGGTACTCCATAATAACATCTGCGTTTATTTATTTTAATGTATTTTATTTATTTGCCTTGTCCTTTCTAATGTTGTCTTTCCCGAAATTAGTTTTATAAACTCATTGGGAATAATACATTATTACTTTGTTTTCATTTTGTAATGTATTATCTTGTAATAAAAAAAATAAAAAAAATAAAAATAAAAAGTGTAACCGAAACTTTAAATTATGAACAATTCAAAAAGTTAATTAAGTCCCTAAAATTGGATTATGTTATATTGTACCCTTAATTTTATTACGCTTACTTAATCTGAAATAAGATATATTATTTAAATTGACTTTAAAAAATCAATTTGATAATTTGTGTCCCTATGTTAATATTGTGATTGTATTTATCTCATAAATTTTAGATTATTGTTTAAAAAAATCATTAGAATATTTTTATTACTATAAAGATAAATACTTAAGACATGATAATACTGATTTTTAAAAACATGTCAAACTATTTATCCCTGTAATTGCACACTTCATAAACTAATCATTGACATAAGCCACATTTCTGAAGAACTTAAATATAGTGTTGTGAGATTTATTTTAAAAACAGATAATCACTCCATAATTAAAAAGCAGAGGCCAATTTCCAATATATGTGTACCGATAAATTAAGATAAATATATTTAAATAATTTATGTATTATCGATGATCATACTTCATCTTCTGAAGTCACCGATAACATGTTTCACAAAAACGTTTCCTCAAGTGATGGTCAGCGAATTTGCAATATGTTTAATGATTATTTCCAATCTGTTAAATGTGATAAATCAACTAGTACCTTATACTTCCTTTAATAATGTCGAAATAATCAATGATGATACAGTGAATACAATTAATTTCAAAGCAATTGATATAACCGCACCTTTAGTATTAAAACACCTCAAAAACATTAATACGAAAAAGAGTTCAGGTTGTGATAAATTACACACAATTTTCATTGTTAATTGTGCTGAAAAACTAGTTATTGCTGTGACACTGCTTTTTAAAAACTCTTTTAAACAAGATGTATTTCCTAGTATTTGGAAAAAAGCATTTGTAACACCTGTTTTTTAAAAAAGGGATAAACATAATATTGAAAATTATAGACCTATTTCTTAACTATGTATCTTAAATAAAATCATGGAAAAAATCGTAAATGACCAACTTTTTAGCTTATGCAAAAATAATATTATTAGCATAGTTTTTTTCAAGGCAGATCGGTTGAATCGAATCTAGGACAGTTTACTGATTTTGTTCTCAACTCTTTGGGGATCAGGTGAGAGGCACGAAATGAAAGACGTGAATGCGCTATGATGATGTCCCGATGGAGTCCATAGTTGAGCACGGGCGGATTCTGGATTGTTCTCTCAACGCCACAACTCTATGAATAGTGGGAAACAGATTGATTCCATTTACACAGATTTTTCAAAGGCATTTGACAAAGTAAATCACGAAATACCATTAAATAAGCTCTTGAAAATCGGTGTATGTGGAATTCTTCTGAGATGATTCTCTTCTTATGTTAAAAATAGAAGTCAAGATGTTGCCTTAAAAGATTTCATGTCACAAATTATAACTATTCCCTCAGGGATACCACAAGCTTCCCATTTAGGGCCTCATTTGTTTACATTATATATAAACGACATAAAACGTATTAGTAGTCATCCTTCTTTCCTATTTTACGCAGATGATATGTAATTATATAAACTTATTGACTGACAGATGACTGCAAACTGTTACAAGAAGACGTAAGTTAAATTAAAGAATATTGCAATATCAATCAACTTTATCTAAATACAGAAAAGTGTAACGTTATTACATTTGCACGTAAAAAACAGCCGATTAATTATACTTAAAAATTAAACCATACACCACTACAACGAGTAGAATCAATCATAGATCTTGGAGTACTGCTAGATTCTAAAATGTTATTTACGGACCATATTGAACATATTTTAGAAAAAGCTTATAAACAATTTTGGGATTTATTATACGCATTACAAAGCCTTTCACTATAGCACACACTAATTCTGCTATATATGTCATACGTAAGGTCACAACTCGAGTTTGCCTAAGTCATTTGGAATCCTCAATATCAAACATACATTGATCGTATTGAAAATACCCAATCCAAATTTATTAAACACCTATCGTATCGCTTTAGCGATCATTGGTTTGACCCTATTGCTTTATATTAACACAAAAAAAAATTTGATGCCCTATTCTTATGAAAAATCGTGAACAGTCTTGTTGATTCATCATACAAGTAATAACATTTAAAAATTACAAAAGATACAATAAAGAACTCTTCATTCAGACCTTAGAGACTATTGATTGGAATTAAATAAATCAAATGGAATATAACAAAAAAACTGACCAGATGATAATAAACATTAAAAAATCCATTGATGAAGTAGTTCCAGAACAGAATATACGTAAAGGAAACAATAATAAATGGTTCACAAAAGAACTACGTACAATGCAGCACGATAGAGATACATTTTACAAGAGAGCAAGCCTTACTAATAGTACTATGGATTGGAATAACTACAAAAAAATGAGAAATAAATACTCTAAAGACATAAAAAGAACGCATAATGAGTACATAAAAAATAAAATAAACTCGGAAGAAGGGGATCCCAAAAAAATGTGGAAAAGCATTAAAGAATTAGTACATGGCGATAACAAAAACGACATAAAAATAGTAAACTTCCCGAAAGATATAAACGAAGAAAACATGGCTAATCGCTTTAATAAAAATATTTTATAGAAAGCATCACTCAAATTAACAAATTAATACCTAACCTTGTTTTCAACCCCACAAATGATAATAATAACTCAAACAAAGAATTATTGGTCTTCAGAAAAATAACTGCATAATATTTATTTAACATTTTAAACAAAATTAAATCAAAAAATAGTTCAGATGGATTAACTATTAGTCTGATAAAATATGCTTTTCCAGTAATTGGATCTACTCTATTAAATATTATTAATCAGACAATTGAAGAGGGAACATTTCCACAGTCATGGAAACTATCTACCATTATACCGGTCCCAAAGGTTAAAAATACCAGAAAATGTGAAGAATTTCGACCAATAAACACCTTACCAAAATATGAACAGATACTTGAAGTGATAATAAAAGAACAAATATTGCAATACTTAGATGAACACAATATTTTATACCAAGAACAATCGGGATTCAGATGTAATAATTCTTGTGAAACAGCGTTAAATGTAATCGTTGAAGAATAGAAAGAAATGTTATTTACGGACCATATTGAACATATTTTAGAAAAAGCTTATAAACAATTTTGGGATTTATTATACGCATTACAAAGCCTTTCACTATAGCACACACTAATTCTGCTATATATGTCATACGTAAGGTCACAACTCGAGTTTGCCTCAGTCATTTGGAATCCTCAATATCAAACATACGTTGATGGTATTGAAGATATCCAATCCAAATTTATTAAACACCTATCGTATCGCTTTAGCGATCATTGGTTGGACCCTATTGCTTTATATAAACACAGAAAAATTTCTGATGCCCTATTCTTATAAAAAATCGTGAACAGTCTTGTTGATTCATCATATCTGCTAGAAAAGATTGCATTTCGTTGCCCTGAACAAAACACCAGATCGAAAGACTTATTTAGAACACCACACTGTAAAGCCAAATATGCGCATAACTATTTAATAGGACGTATCTGTAAAAATGACAATGCCTTACGAGATGTAGACATTTTCAAATGTAACATGAAAACATATAAAATGCAACTTGCTAAACTGATACCAAATTTTTTTTAACTTTGTGTAATAATCCTATCATCTTAGTTTATTTTATTGTTTTTATTATAATCATGCAAAAATTATATTACTACTAACCGTCTTTAATTGTTTTTATAACATTTTGTCTTTCCTTATAATGTTTATTCTTTATATTTCTGTCATTTTATAAATAATTGCTGTCTATGCTTAATATATAAATGACTATTTGTTTCCGAAAAAAAATATATATATATAAAAATATCAGTAAGAATTGAAAATAAAATGTGATAAACTACTCGAAAACTTATATAATTTTCTATAACAGGTATTCAAGAATACAATGATAGTCTAATGAACTGCTTAAATGGGCAAACGATGAAGAAATACTGTTATTATTAATGTCAACAAGACAAAATGGATATGACATTCAGTTTTGGAAGAAAAGTTATTTTTACCGTTTTCTACTTTGTGTTAGCATTATATATTTTATTCAAAGACAAGTAACTTTCAACACTTTATATTTATGTAAACAACCTACGTGTTTCGTAGGCGATGTAAAAGGTCATCTTTAATCCCTGAATGCATACTGTAATAATTAATTTAAGTCTTTGGTTTACAGACAAAACTTTATGAAATTCTGGAGCTAAATAAGCATAAATTACATGATCATTTGTTTCAACTACCTAATTTTACAGTCAAAATATCGACAAATTACCCAATTTGGTGTATCGCTAACAACTTATCCCTCAACGTCGATAAATGTAAGACACTAATATTTTGTCGAATAAAGATCTCATTATCATTTCACCACGCAATCGCTGCCTCCATCGTGGAAGTAATTACTTTACTAGATTTTGTACAGAATGTTTTATTGATATGTGAAGTCCTCGTTTATATATTTTATTTAGTCATTAGGTGACGCCATGAACAAGTATGCGTCCTGTCCGCGAAACATTTTAAAACACATGAAATTAACATACAAAATTTTCTTGCTTTTTCAATACTACTTACTGGCTGTCGGAGTAGTCTCAGAATACTGCAAGCATTCCTTCTTTACATCCTGGTGGTCGAAATCTATAACCGTATACGGCATTTCACTTCCATCCTCTTCCTGGGTCCCTGGTTCCACTTTGATGAAAGCGCTCTCTGGGTCGGGAAGATCCATTGTTTCCTGTGAAAGCGTTCTGTTATATAACGGACATTGAACCCAGTTCAATATAAATATGTACTGAAACAACGATTGAAAACATTTAAATTCGTTTTGAGAGAACCTTTTATTTGGAACATAGAGTTATTCTGACGGATATATTTATAAAGAATATTAAGGATTACATTTGACAGGATTCGTATGAGCAACCAACAAAAAACTTGTTGACAGCGCTATAAGGTTGCAAATTCACATCAGCCGAGCTGTAAGGGGGTGAGAGCAGATTACGTCATAACTCCATATTGCTCGCCATACAATCCCATACAGGCTTGTCACACATAAGTGTGGACGTAGCGAGGATATACGCCGTGATCTGCTAGCCAGGCGTTATTTTAAAATAATGCGACCCCCTCTCCTACCAACCGCATGAGAAGGGGCATGAAAAAGTAACGAAGAGCCGTAATTACAAAGTGACAGCTCCCATACATGAAATGACATTCCGCGGCAGTCCCCCAATTGATTTGACATACTTTCCTAAGGAAGATTTTAGCGTAATGTATCAGCACAACATATAATACGTCCATGCCACGCCCAATGTATGCGCACATAATGTGTCTCAGACCTTATGAGCAGCTAAAAACGTGACATAAGTGTAGAAATGTCAAAATAATGTGGACTTAGTTTACTTGGGTCGAACCAGTTGTGAATAATACAACAACCTCTCGGTGTATTATATTGACATTTGGTAATCGCAACAAAAACTATGCTATAATAATGGAATCATTATATGAATGTAAGTATTTCGTTTCGTGAAATTATTTTAATGAAGTGGAAATATAAATAAAAGATATAAACGTTTAATATGTACCTACTTATTATTTAAAAAACACATTTTTTTTAGTTAGATTATACCAAAAAGTAAGTTTTTCAGTTCCTGGAATTGAATTTTAATAGATATTTGGTTAAAATTAAAATCGGCTGTTCGCTAGGCGGCCATTGATACTGATGTGAAAGTTTTAGGGTTAGTTTTTTACCTCCCTTATTTAAATCAAAATAAATACCTATGATCCTGAAATAGGTTCTTAGTTTGAGTTCTAAAAACTTGGGTAAAAAAGGAATATTAATATGTCAAAAGATGGCTTGAGGAAAAGACGTCAAAGAATCCGTTTTTTACGAAAAAGCTAATGAAATGCGGTATTTCATATTTCTGCAAGCTGATATACTTACTCTGATTATTAACTAACTGATACAAAGTAGTTTTTAAATAATAAAGTGCATATAAAGCGTATCGCTATGTAAATTTACATTATCTACAATGAGCAAACAAAAATGTACTATCGTCCGTAGCGTGTAATCATGATTAGTGTTGATATATCTGTAAATTATTTCTCGAATGTTGTACAAGATTACGGATTAAAAAGTGTAATGTGACATATTCTGACAACAAACTGGCATCTTAAAAGATCTCAGGTCTAATTTAGTTACTTTAACCTACTTACGTAATACGAAGCGCTGCGGACAGTTCCAATGTGTTGAAGAAACGTCTGTAGAATGTAGAAAAGTAGATGAACCAACTTCAATTTATGATTTAATAAAAAAAAGTCACAATAAGAATATGTTTATTGAAATAACCACCCTAAATGCACCATTACTGAATGTTAACCGTCGAACAAAAATATTGTCGTGCGAAAGCACGTGAATCATTAGATTGACTTAACCATAGACAATGCACAACAGACAAGTTTTTTTTAATTAGCCTATTACGGTACCTACTTGCAACTGTGATAATAAAAATGTTCAAAAGGGTTCCATGATAACTCAACACTGTGACAATTCAACACACTTTTAAAAAGTAATATAAAGTCATTAGAAACGATGAAATAAATACAAATTTTAACCTAACCTTACCTAATCTACTTAAACTAGTTAATAAAGTTTTTGTTTCATCACTTTCCATGACTATTTAAATAACTTTTTAAAGATGTGATGAATTATCATTGTAATGATCTATCCGGTCACCGTTCAAAAGATAAAAATCAATGACGTTACAATGTTAATGTTCATGAACAAATCGGTAATATCAAAAATTGTGAATGGAACTTAACCGGTTTATTTTTTACTCAACATCTTAAATGCAAAATTAATTCATCTGGATATTTACAAAATATAAAAAAATAAAATTATAATAAAACAAAATTTCCAAAACCCTAGGTACAGTAATTTCTAAGTAATAAGAAGGCAAGCCGAAGGTATTTTTTGCACTGAGAGGAAAACACCTTATTGTAACACTGGGCGGGTTCATTCTGATAATGTTCAAAAAGTTTCAGCAAAAAATGTTTGATCGCGAAAGAAATTGTACATAATTATTCACTTCAAAAAAGAACCACGTCATTGCTAAAATGAGACACCGTTTAGAAATCCAAAAACATTGATTTTTTCATTTATTCATGTTCTCTATAAAAGTACAAATCAATATATTATAGAGAAGATTAAAACTTTGAGGTACATATAAGTGTGGCATCGAGAAGAATCAAGATTAATTCATTAATAATAAGCAGCTCGACGCTACTTAGGTACGTACTCGCAGTCGAAATCAAAACAGATCGACCTACGTACTACAAGCACCTACTTGTCTACCAGGTGACAATACGTCACCGGCCGTCTTTTCACATTAAGAGGACTCGCCAGAAGGTTCGAGTCTACCGCCCAGGCATAATTGCCGCGCCGTCGAAACTTCGCGAAGGGGCCAGACCGAGCGAATGGCTTCGATTTAGTTGCCATTTAACTACCTGCTGTTGCCATCGGCCGAACAGTATAAATAAGCCCGACGCAGCCAGTCAGGCAGTCAGTCATCAGTCCGAGTGAATACCCACGCTCCTCTTACTAGCGCAAAGGACAATTTACCCGGTTTCGCCCGTACCATCATGGACTCCATCGGGACATCATCTTAGCGCCTTGTCCAGATCGCCGTCCTTGGCAAGCGCTACTCGGATTACAAGCGCCCGGTTCCAGTGTCTGTGACCAGCGCTTCTTCCACGCCACCATGACCACCACGAGAACACGCAGCATCCTCACTGGTCTACACAGCTCCCGCTCATCCGCCTACAAGGTCCGCCGCACCTTCGGCCTTTCCGTCAGCACTGGAGTATTGATTCCCCAGATCGCCAGTGCCTGACAGTCATCGAGTCCAGTCTCAGCGCGCCGTCGCCAACTACCGCCTGGACCACATCACTGCGGCAACCGGAGTATTCTACATTTGTCCTACGTCATCTTCTCGTCACGGCAACTGACTCAATGAACACAGTGACCTTCGCGACACCCTCTTTTATTTCGTGCCTCACACCTGTGATCCCCAAATAAGTATTATAGGTCATGGGGGCAGTTTTACTATTTTGTAGCATACGTCAAAAGATAGTTGCTAAGCTGTCTGTAAGTTTTCATTTAATTCCAATGAATAATTTGCAAGCTATCAAACTAGGTCTTATCGAATAAAACAATCAAATCATAGTACAACGTAATAATTGCAAGTAGCTTACTTCAATTTATTTTTATATACACAATCTACATGTTTCGCGAACGATGTTCATTTTATCAGGAGAACATGTAAACTGTGTACTAATGTACAAATATAAAATTAAATGTAAATATAATAAATGTAATCTAAACTAAGTTGTAATTTTTAATAAAATAAATAATGCCATTGTTTCATGTTATCTTTTGGGTCTTTATATTGAACACTTATTACTGTAACCTTTCCTTATCTTTGGTGTGTATTTACTACACATAGCTTCTAATAACTTTAATAACTCTATAAATGTAATAAATTCTGAGTTCAGATTTTAGGTAGGTATTCCTCCGTTATTGACAGGAGGAGTTGGAGGCGACTGTTGCAGGAGGCCAAAGCTCGATATGGGCTGTAGCGCCATCGAAGAGAAGAGAGATTCCTCCGTTATACATTTATGCACTGAATTAAAAATAATATTTTACCTAATTTTCAAATTCAATTAAAAATCAGAGATTTTTGTTAAAAATCGGGAACAAATACACCGATACAATCAACCGTGTGATACTAAATACGCGAAGAGTGTGCGAGGAAATGACACGCTATTGATGTCCCGCTTTAATTCGCTATGCGGGAATATGAGACATCCACACTTCTGCAGTTGTAGTTTTTTGATTTAGACCATCGATACCTTCGACCACACAGCTGTGTTTGCGCCAGCTGCGCCGCTAGCCAGTTGGCCGCGAACCGTCGTTAGATGTGGACCCCTCGCACGTTTCTTTAGCAAATGCCAATAGTTTTTTCATGTTTTCAGCAATTAAATTACAATTATTATCACTTTTGATATAAAATATAATAAACATAATCGATGAGCTATGAATATACATATTTTTCCGATATTAAATCGCTTATTTTGAGATGTGTATTGACTACACAGCACCGTAACGAGTGTATTTTTTTAGCACAGTAAGGGAAAGGTTAACGATATTGCTCATGCGTTTGAATATGTAAATTAGGTGCCTAAGTTTATTGACAGTTTTTTCTATGTCATAAGTCCATTTGAGTTGACAGTCAATAGTTACACCTAGGTATTTGATATAATTTCCTAATTTTACATCTTCGCAGTTTGAGCATGTCTCAGGGTTACAATTAACATTATGGATCTTCAGGTGAGGATTATTTTTAGGGGATGCCTTTTGGGAATTATAGAAGGGAATAAAAACGGTTTTCTCATAATTTAGACTAAAAGATTTCTATCTAGCCAATCTTTGACTATTGCAATGTATTTGTTGGCCTTACTTATTGTATCTTCCCATGTTTTACCTTGTACTGTTATTGCAGTATCATCGGCAAAAGAGAGAATTTTACCTGGTTTGTTTTTTTAATACCTATGTTGCATATGTCATTGATGTAGATTAGAAAGAGTAGTGGCCCTTGTGGAACACCGTGTTTTACTAGATCGTAAGCGCTTAAGGTTGATCCTATTTTTGTGGATTGTTGGCGATTTAATATGAAGCTTTTAAATAGCATGAGACTTTTGTTTTTTTTACCAACGTTAGAGATTTTCTTTAATAGAATTTTATGGTTGACCGTGTCAAACGCTTTCCTTAGGTCTAGGAAAATCGTTAGAGTCTTAGTGTCTTATAAATGTGTTTTGTGCTAATATTATACTGTACATGTAATTATGATTTAGTTTTTTAGCTTCCTTTACATTAAAAACGCTGTCCTAAGAAAATGAGCCAATGAATTGGGTTTTCGGTAGGTTCCGAAGCAGAATTATATTGTTTATGGTTGCGCCTTTTTTTAAATTTCCTCTTTCCTTTGTCGATGGTTTAGTATGACGTCACAGACGCGTGGTGTCTTAAAATTTGCCAGATCTATGGTTAAAACTTGACGAAACCAATCGTATGGAAAGAGGGTGGTGTTATCAACCTATAGATAGGTGGTCTCTGTGAGAAGTTCGTAAATTAAACTTCCAAACAACTGCGGTGAGCATTATTTACGATAAGTTGAATGCACATGTAAGCGCTCCTGTGAGTAAATTATCAAAAATTAAGTGTAAACCCAGCCTAACGGCAGCCTTAGAAAATGTGTTTGGTCTTTTGTAAGGAACTGTCATAAATTTAAGAATACTGTTTTGGAGGCATTGATTAATATAATCACCGATTATAAAAACACAGATTACCGATATTTTGTTAAAAGCGGAACGGTTATACCGATTTATTTATAAATGTAGAGCTATCTGACCATTGACGACGACTTTTTCAACTGTTTTCAAATGTATTAACTACAAGGTCAAGGTACAAACGTAATTATACTCTAATTTCCAATAATCTGTTATGTATACTATTTCATTGTTTTTACAGAATATTACAAGCGAAACCAAATGTTCGAAGCACATACAATATAGGGTTCCGTCACAACTAAGTTCTGTTTTGGCTAGAACCAATTACCAAACCGACAACAGTGCCATGGATCTACCAAATCAAGTGACTGTTTCCTTCAAGACCGAACCAGGTACCCAGGAAGAAGGCGGAGATGAAATACCGTATACGGATATAGTAGTCGACCTTCCAGATATAAAGAAGGGATGTTTACAATATGAGGAGAGTACTCGGACAGACGGTTAGTTGCATTGTTTACGTATATATTGTATAATGTTTATTTCGGATGTTCGCAATTCATGTCCGTTTCGAAATGTCGTGCAGAGAATTTGCATTTACTTAAAAATATATCTTTGCGATAACTGCTAAACTACAGCACTCTTTTAACTCATGTATTGCTGACAATAAATTCCCGTTTCTTTGTGGTTGCACCTTATCTGTTTTTCACATATGTTCGTGTCTATTAACTAAATTTACATAAATATTTTAAAAACCAAATATCATTCCATTGACTTTAAACAATAAATCCGTGTTCTGAAGGTCGTCAAGAGCAAATGGTTTTCCTTCTTGAAAAATTGGTCCTTGAAGTGACTTCTCGCATTTATTATTTCTTAAATTAAGCTTTAAGTCTGTTTACCCTATTCTTGCTCCTGTGTGGCTAATCAATGTTATCTTTTATCATTAATATTTTATTTTAATTTAAGTTTTTTTAAATTAAAAGAAACCTTTTTGTACATTGACGGTTAATATACTTTGTTGTATTGTTTTTCAGGTTGCTTTAATATAGAGTATGTTACCATCAAGGCGGAGCTTGGACCCAGAGAAGAAGATAAAGGGGGATTTCAATATACGAAAATTGACATAGACCTGCCGGATGTTAAAAAGGAGTGCTTAGAACGCTTTGAAAGAACTGTCAAGACAGCAGGTATAGTGTTTTTTCATTCTTAGTAGTCCAGTCAATGTAGAAAAAAATTGAATGCTGAATTTTTTCATGTGAAAAGTAGCTATAAACTAAAATCTATGAAAAGTTTTGTGTTAGAATTATAATTTTTTTAATTCTTTACATAATATGTTGCAAACACTATTTATTAATTAAATTGTTTTTATATCGTTAATCCATTTATAACTCGGCGTTTTAACCCTATAAATGAAAAGTATTAATAAATGCAAGGCACAAATTAGTCACCTGTTGCTTTGGGATCCTATTTATTAACTTTTATGTCACATGTAGCCTACTAATAATCCCTTTTTTCAAATTACCGTCAGATCTGAAGACACAACTAGTGGAAACCACGGAGCATCACAATTCATATTCTCAAAAGGGAAATTTGACGAGCCATATGCTGACTCACACTGGTGAACAATCTTTTTCATATTCTGAGTGCAATTATACGTCTTCAATTAAGAGCCTTCTCACGAGGAACATGTTGACCTACATCTGTGAAAAACCTTTTTCATGTTCTGAGTGCAACTATTCATGTTCTCGAAAGAAATATTTGAGGAGCCATGTGCTGACTCACAGAGGAGAAAAATGTTTTAAATGTTCCCACTGCAACTATTCATCTACTCAAAAGAAATATTTGACGAGCCATATGCTGATTCACGGTGGTGAAAAACTTTTTAAATGTTCAGAGTGTTACTATTCATTTTATCGAAAGAAAAATTTGATGAGACACATGCTTACTCACAGTGGAGAAAAACCTTTTTCGTGTTGCGAGTGCAACTATACATGCACTCAAAAGACAAATTTGACGACCCACATGTGGACTCATACTGGAGAAAAGCGTTTTTCATGTTCTTTGTGCAATAATTCATTTACTCAAAGGCGTAATTTGACGAGCCACATGCTGACTCATAGTGGCGAAAAACCATTTTCGTGTTCCGAGTGCGACTATTCATGTATTAAGAAGAAATATTTGACGATCCACATGCTGACTCACAATGAAAAAAAACCGTTTTCGTGTTCCGAGTGCAACTATTCATGTACTCAAAAGAGATATTTGACGGGCCACATGCTGACTCACACTGAAGAAAAAACTTTTTCGTGTTCCGAGTGCAACTATTCATGTTCTCAAAAGATCTTTCTAAAGAGACACATGCTGACTCACACTGAAGTTAAACCTTTTTCGTGTCTCAAGTGCAACTATACATGTACTCAAAAAAGATATTTGACGAGCCACATGTGGACTCACACTGGAGAAAAACCCTTTTTATGTTCTTTGTGCAATAATTCATATTCTCGAAAGGTATATTTGACGAGCCACTTGCTGACTCACAGTGGCGAAAAACCTTTTTCGTGTTCCATGTGCAACTATTCATGTACTCAAAATAAATATTTGACGGGCCACATGCTGACTCACACTTGAAAAAAACCTTTCATGTGTTCCGAGTGCAACTATTTATGTACCAAAAATAATTATTTGACGATCCACTTGATGAGTCACAGTGGAGAATAACCTTTATGATGTTCCAAGTGCAACTATTCATGTAATAAAAAAAAATATTTGACGGACTGCATGCTGACTCGAAATGAATAAAAACGTTTTAAACGTTCGAAGTTCGACTATTATAACTAGCTAATATAAAAAAAGAAAGTAATTTTGGGTATCACCTTCTCCCTACTTGTTTTGGTCTCTTGGTATACGTGGATTTCGTGCTTTCTTATTTCGTAGGGTATCTTCATATATACTTAACACATACCTTACCGCGTTAAAATAACCTCGTCATGCCGTCTTGTAACACAACGTTACACCGTGTGTTTCAAAAATTATTTCGCTTTTTTGATATTTTTCATTGGCTTAAATTAATTTATTGTGAGAAAAATAGGTTGATTTTATGCATCAAATCTGAAATGTGAAACCCGACTGTTGCCTTGCGTGCGGTAAATGTCAATGATGAAACACGATGTCTACAAATGCGGTCCGATATAGTTTATTTTATTTACTGTTCTCAAGTTTAATTTGTAGAACTCCATTTTAATTTTTATTATTTATGTATTTAATAATATTGTTATTGGGTTTATAAAAACAATTTATTTAAAAAAAAGTTCTGCTGTTTAATAATTGTTACGCGTGACAGCTGTTTCGCCCTCTAAAGGCATTATCAAACTGTGGGTAGCCCACTTACACACGATACATTTATATTATTTCTAGATAGGTATTTTAATGTCAATTACTGATTTCTTAATTGATTTCTGAGTAAAATGTTAGTAATTATTAATGGTTATGTAAATGTTAGTAATTTTTAATTATTAAATGTTAGTAATTACCCCACTAAAGTTTCCCCTTTTACTGTAATGTTTCAATTTGACTGAAGGTCTTTATGTTAGTTATTCCCAAACGATGACTCGTTGGGTTATTTTAATAGCATAATTAAGTACTTCATAATGCACTCACATTTGCACTTTGTTTGAAGATATCTAGTAGGGGTAAACGAATTAAATTTTTAAAAATTCTCTCGAACTTGTAAATAAAATTAAAAAAGATAAATCTACCACACAATTACCAGTTCATATCTTTAGACGTAGTAAGCTTCTTTAGCAATATCCCTATTCAAGAATGCCTTAAAATCATTGAAGATATTTTAGACGAATCTAATATAAACCCAGTTATTAAAAAAGACCTATTCGATCTATTTAAAATTTGTGTGGAAACCAACTACTTTGAGTTTAACGATAAATTCTATCAACAAAACGACGGATTACCAATAGGATCGCCCCTCAGTCCACTTCTTGTCGAAATATTTATGGATTACATTGAAAAAAAAAATTAAATTCAATCTTTAGCAAATAGGCTTACTACGTCTAAAGATATGAACTGGCAATCGTGTGGTCTAATCTAATCTTAATGCTACCAGGTTATGCCAACATGTTATCAGGTACCTGGTTTACACCGTTCAATACTACTTACTTACCTCATACACTGTAAATCCGTATATATTATATGTTAGCATCACAGACATAGGAATTAATAGACGAGAAGATAATGGCGAGGGGTAAAATCAACTGTTGAAGAACGAAGGGGGTAAAGCTGACTGTGATTCGTCAATAAATCAATCTGACAGTAAATAGGCATCTCGCATTATAATATCACCATTTAGTTCTTAAAAGTAAAATCTGCTTTTGAATGAATAGACATTTTTACATGGGAGCGCAAATTACTCGCCACGTTATGAACTAATTTGCGTCTACTAACTAAGTCCAAATTCGGCAAAGTAAATTTCTTCTATTTTCAGAGTATTTAGTTAAGACACTTTTACAAATGTTTCATAATTTACTTACCCCAGTAAACAACGATGAGCACACTTGAGAATCGCTACATTGTGATGTGATAGTATATGTTTCTAAAACTGATCCATATAATACGGTGTGAATAAGCTTAAAATAAAGTAAAATAATGCTTACTTATGGAATGTAATACGACAATTGGGTTTATTCTCTTTTTCACATCTATTTTTACAAGTTTTCATATCACAAGTCAACATTTTGCGTGTTATTTCGTAAAATGAACCGATCATGCCTCGACCATAGTTCGCACAAGAATGATGACGTCACGTTTTCAAATTTCACTTGAGGCCATACGCGAGCACAGCCGGCTCCAATGGAACCGGTATGGGGAGTGGGGATAATACGCTTTTAATCACTTAGGGCAGGTATACTAATATTCATATGTCTATGGTTAGCATGTTATTTCGGTAAATTCCCAATATAATCTATGCTACCAGGTTACTTTTCTGCTTTGTCACGACTAAAAATAAAAAAATCTCTATTTCTACTTTTCGTAACTACTAAATACCTAACTCATAAAGGATTTACAGTGTAAGAGATACTGTAAATCCGAATATAATATATGTTTCCATGTTAATCTTTACAAAGCCACGACTACTGTAAAAATAAAAATTTAAAGTTTATATATACATAGATATATATTTTTCTTCATTGCACAATTTAGTTGCAGAGAAAAATGATTTTTGTTGTTATGTAATTATGTACATTTTTTAAGGAATAATATGAACTACACTTGTCGATTTGTCTGTCCTGGAACGGGAAACTTTCCTAGTTGGACAGGCAAAGCTTACTAACATGCAATTTTATTTTCCTTTGTATCTCTACATAAATAAATTCTATAAATTGCATCATTTAATTTTTTAGATAATTATATATAAATGCGCACTGCAACACTTCTCACCATCGCCCCTTTGACTGGATCCAATATGGTGATGGTTTCTGTTTCCGCCACTCAACCAATTTTCGTTTACGCAAGGAATATTACTTTTTTTTTTACAAAATTTAAAAATTTATTCCTGCTATCCACGATTTTTTTTTTCATTTCTTAAAATTGGTAAATTATGTATTATAAATTTGCGCAGGATTACTTAAATACTAAAATGATTTGTCAAGTATTAAAGCTTATATAAAAAAGGATAGTAATTTTGGGTATCACCTTGTCCCCACTTGTTTTGTTCTATTGGTATACGTGGATTACGTTCTTTCTTAATTATTTTTTTTTTTGTAAACTAATGTTTTAAGACAAGATTTTTTATGCATAGCACAAAGGGTAAAAATTATTTTATAAGCAATAAAGGCTAATAATTATTGCTTATAAAATAATTGTTACCCTTTGTGCTATGCATAAAAAATCTTGTCTTAAAACATTAGTTTACCAAAAAAATAATAATTAATATTTGACAAGTTCTAGTATTTTCACCGAAAAATGTAGACAATTTGTCTCGACGCCATCTAGTGAGAGAGTTAGAACTTACAATGCCTTTCTCATATAAAATAAAGTTGGTTGTTTCAGGTGGAAAAAAATGTAACAAGCAGTAATTGTTGAAGTAGTACTAGTATATTTTGAATTATTTCGCGGATAAGAGATAAGCCGCCATAGCTCAGTGGACATTGAAGTAGGGATGTAAACATGTACCCCTTCAATAAGTAACTTTGTAATTAATAAGCTATTAGTATCAGTTGCTAAGTCCTTACTTTCTTAATTCCTATAATAATTTCTCAAATGTAAACATGTATCTTTTCAAAAAGCAAATATAATCCCATCATAAATAATGATTTGACAATAAAATTAGGTCATTAATAATGCATATTACCTGTGAGGTTTTTTTCCCTAATAAATATTGAAATGAGCTACAAACCCAAGGTAATTAGCTTACTGGAATTACCAAATATTTTGAAATTCCACAATCTTAAACGACTTAGTAACAAATAAAATTGATTAAAACCCTATAAACTACCCCTCTCCCCCCTCCCCCATATGTTGTGTATATAAACCGTAGACTAAGAATTTTGTGTACCAGTCTGAAGATGGCTTTGACGAGCTGAAACCGGTTACGGTCAAAATAAAATTAAGTGGAATAAAGTTTTTTATTTGTTTTATTATAATATATTATAATGGAATTCCACCACGAATTATCGGTCTCAAAAATAGAAATATCAATATAATATGTATTTATTTTTATAAATAATAGAAATCAAAGTTTTTATTGCAAATAGGATCATTTACTAACCCTATGTCCAAACCAACTAAAAACATGGAAACAAGGTCTAACAAAAATACCAAAGATGACCCAATATTCGAATTCATCAACTCAAAATTCGAAGAAATGAAAACAATTATGTTTAAAAAAATAGAAACTGAGCTTCAAGAAATAAAAACGTTTAACAACTTTATTAACGATAAATATAATGACATCATTCTTAAACTGTCACAAATCATGGATTCACCAATACAAATAAACATACTTAAGGAAGAAATGGCAGAAAAGGAGAAAAGATTGGCTACGATGGAGATTCATCTGGCAGATATTGAACAATCAGTCCTGTTAAACAGTATCAAAATAAGCGGCCTTAAAATACAAGAAAACATACCCCCAGCCCATACTGTAACCCAGATTGCTGAGCTCGCAGGAGTTACCATATCACCTGAGGATACATTGAAAATTACCACTACCAAACCAAATAACCAAAAAAAAATAACAATTAATTTTGCAGACACCAAAAAAGTACACATCATGTTAGCAGCGAAACATACTGACCCAATAAAAAAATTCAACGGGAAAGAAGACCAATACGTCTATCTAAATCCGGCATTAACCCAGTATTATAAAAATTTACTTTGGAACACCAAACAAAGAGCCCTTAAAAAAGAATATAAATATGTTTGAAAAATACTTATAAGAAAAATTAAAGATTCAAAGGTTGTCGAAATAAAACATCTTAACGATATACCTACTAAGATGATTTTAACAAAACAAAAAAAACCCTTTAGATACTTCATCTACTATATATCTTTATAATGGCCTCTTTCACAACGGAAACACTGATACTTGAACCAATAATCACCACAAATACCTGCATGTTAAATCGTATAATCCAGGACGAGTTACCGATCCTGAACATAATTCATCAAAACATTCGAAGTATTAACAAAAACCTCGAAGATTTCACTGTGCTGATAAATGAATTATATTTAGAACCCGACTTACTAATCCTTACAGAATGTTGGATAAATTCCTCAACATATGTGCATAAAAACATCAACAACTACAAAGTCTTCAATACTAAACTTCACAAACATCAAAACGATGGAGTAATTGTATTTTGTAAAAATAAGATAGATTGCAAAATAGAAGAAATCGAACTACAAGACGCAAACTGTTTGAAAGTAAAACTCAATCAAGATACATGCATCTTCGCTATCTACAGATCGCCTTCATCTATAAATTTGTCACCATTTCTTGAATCACTCGACTCCATACTACTTCAAGAACGAAACATCAGAAACTTGTTCATCATAGGGGACATCAACATTAACATACTGGATACTGGAAGGCAACATCCACAAACACAGGAATACCAATTACTCCTCCTCTCCCACGGGATGACTGCCGCTATAAGGGAACCAACAAGAGTGGATCACAAAATGACAATCCCTTCGCAAACCTGCATTGACCACATAATGACAAAAACAAATAAAAAATACTCCACAATCATACATCAATCCACTAACACTGATCACTACACTTTAATTCTTAACATCCATGCAAAGGAAAATCGACCATCGACTCAAAATTTAACGGGGAATAGACATGTTATAGACTACAACGAACTAAAAAATTCACTAGAAACTGAAACCTGGGAATTAATATATAAAGCTAAAGACCTTGAAAATGCTTGGAAATTATTTATTAAACTATTGCAATTAAAAATACATAACCACACATCAATAAAAACTTACACATATTCACACAATAAAATTATTAAAAAAGCATGTATCACACCTGGCCTACTAAAATGTATAAGAAAAAGAGACAAGATCCATCAGCAAGTAAAAAACTATCCATACGACCTTTCCCTAAAACTATTTTACCAAAATTATAGAAACATCTGCTCCAATCTTACTAAATCGGCCAAACAAAATTACTACAGATCTAAAATACATCAATCCAATAATAATCCAAAACTTATCTGGCAAATAATTAAAGAAATCACCTACACAAATCAAAACAAAGCAAACCCATTGGAAGAAATCAACACAGAGAACGGTACACTCTCGCTCAACAAAAACGTACATAAACTAATTAACTACACAAACAACTTTTTTTAACCCGAAAATAAACAAACACCCAAATCCACAAAGGTTTAAATTTGCTCTAAAACAAATCACTAAACAAGAACTAACACTAATATTTTCTAAATTCAAACCAACATCTGCATCTGGTAGTGATGAAATCACAATGAAAACATTTAAATTCATACAAGATGAAATTACCGAACCGATACTCTTTCTAATAAACAAATCTATTACGGAAAGCAGATTTCCATCACAACTCAAAATAGGGACTATTACACCAATCTTTAAATCAGGAAATCGTACAGATATCAATAACTACAGACCAATCACAATTCTGAACACGTTATCTAAAATCTTAGAAATAACAGTTAAAACTCAACTCGTCGATTACCTAGAATCAAATAAACTATCATCACCAAAACAATTTGGTTTCAGAAAAAATCTAGGAACATCCAACGCCATAGCCTTAGTAATTGAATATATTAAAAATTCTCTAGATTCACATAAAAAATGCATTAGAGTATTTCTCGACCTTTCTAAAGCCTTCGACACAATAAATCAATCACATCTTTTTGAAAAACTAGAGAAAATAGGGATCACTGATAATGAACTGATATTCTTTAAGCTACGTGGGAAATAGAAAGCAAACTGTGAAACTTAACCACATAACCAGTGAGTGTATTGGTGTCAAATTCGGGGTGCCTCAAGGAAGTATTCTGGGTCCGATTCTGTTCCAAATTTACATTAATGACCTATGCCACATAGAATGTGACAAAGAAATCATCAGTTTTGCGGATGAGACTGTTCTCCTTATAAATGGGAATAATTGGACAGAAACATTTAAGAAAGCAGAAGATACACTACACAGGATTAAAAAATGGCTAGACTACCATTCACTTACACTAAATGCTAATAAAACCAAATTCATCACATTCAAAATAAAAAATACAAAAACTCTGAAGAAAACCTTAACTTGAAAATTCAAAGCCCGCATCACTTAAATGAGCATTGTAATTGTCCCTCATTAGAAAACGTCGACCATGTAACGTATCTAGGTTTAAAAATTGATGAAAATTTAAAATGGACCCATCACATTAGCTATTTAGATAATAAAATTAAAAAACTAAGTTATTTTTTCAAAACTATCAGGAATGTGCTAATTAAAAAAAGACTTAATCAAAATTTACATGGCTCTCTGCCAATCACTGTTAGAATACGGTATTATAGGATGGGGCAGTGCAAATAAAAATATACTAAATCCACTAATTAAAACTCAAAAAGCCATAATGAAAATTATACTGAAAGTTCCTGCAAGAACTAGCACTGACGAAATCTTCACCAATTTTAACATCATGTCAATTAAACAATTATATTCTAAAAATATTCTCATTTACATTCATAAGTACAAAACCCAAGAAATAACAACAAACACGTACAATAGAAACACTAGATCTCATGGTCAAAAATTTATCCAACAATTAATTACTAATACAACTGTTGGGCAAAAAAGCTTGTTATATCATAGTATTAAACTACAATAAAATACCACTCTCACTCAAAAACCTCAACATTATAACATTTAAATCTCAAATAAAAAAACTGGATACTTAATATAGGGAGATCTGAAATAGAAAATATACTGATATTAAACACAGACTCAAACCGAATCTACTAAACGGAACGATACAAAAAAACATTATCTTACTTATTTTAAAATAATAAAAAAATATATATATAGTTAATGATTTATGTTTATAATTAAATTCATATTATGTTACTTTGTTGTAATATTAATTTCTTATAATTAAATTATAATATGTAAATGACATCCTCAGCACGGGAGATTCCAAAGAGGATATCATTATCTCTATATGTTACTAAGAAAAGAAGACAATAAATCATTAGTATTATTATATTTTTAATCTTAGTTTTAAGAGTGGCATATTTCCTTCTGATGAGCGATTTTACCAAATTAGTGGAAAGAATTTTTCTTTCGGTTTTTCTATGTGCAGTTTAAAGGTCAAGTGTTTGTCAGTTTGTAGGCCCAGTTATGTTTCACATCTGGACATGTAGGTTTCTTTCTTCTGTTTGTAATTGTTAATGTGACGGCGTCATTTTTTAGGTGACCTTAAGATCATTTGACAGTTTTTTTTAGATATTAATCACTAGTCAATTCGTAGGCTTAGTAATATTTCACATCTGGATTGTTTAGGATTATTTTTTCTGTCTGTAATGGTTCATGTGATGGCGTCATTCTTTTAGGTGACCTTAAGATCATGCAACCGTTTTATTAGATATGATCATTAGGTTTTTTTAATAAGCCAGTTGTTCAATATATATAAATATCGATTTAAGATTATTCTATCAAAATTTCAGTTTTTTCTTAGTTAAAATATCGCAGTTTCATCTGCGTACAAGAATATTTCGTCATTTAGTCAATTGACAGATATCATTTATATACATTTTGAATAGGAGTGGATCCAGTAAGGATCTTTGAGGAACTCCTTAGTTTATGCCCTCGAGTAATCTCCCATGCTAACATATTATTTTCTGTTATTTAAAAACAATTTTATAATAATATAAACTAGGTACATATAAGTTACACTTGTTCGAGAATAAACTTACAAATAGTAAAGTGACAATACGCGAGTAGGTAGTTGTAATATTTACAAGTAGGTTCTTATGCGATGCTGGTTGCATGTATCAACTTTACAGAACTTTCTAGTAGCTACCAAATGAAGTTTTGAAGAGGAATACTGCATAGTGATGTAACTCAGAAGGTTATTATTGCACTAAAAGCTTTGTGACACTGATAGGTGTTGAACTTGCAATTGTTATTACACATGTTGTAGGTATGTCTCGTGCTCAGGTTTCGGGTAGGTATATAGTAGAGGGAAAGACAAACCGCTGTCCTAGTTCTTGTATGTTCAATAGACCTTTTTTTGCAAAACTGATTTATGAATGCCAATATGTTCAATAGCCTATTGCGCATTAATGAAGTTAAAAAAAAACATATATTTTGGTTTTTAAGTGACATTTTAAGCATTTTTCGAGTGCCAATATCCACTCACGGAATAATGTTTCAGTTCTTATTTGTTCAAACTCCCGGATATTGAACATTCAAACACTCAAAGTTATGAATATAATATTTTTTTTAAAGTTCATAGATATTTGTTCAACGTCCCGCAGAACGTTGAGGTCTTGAATGTTCAATCTCCACTTTCAACCAATCAGGAGCTGGCTAGTTAAAATGTGCGGCCATTTTGATTTTTATTTGTTTTCTAACAACCAAATTGTTCCACTAAAAATACGTTTAATTGCGAATATAAAGGTACTGTTATTGAACTAAAAAATGACTTCACCGACTCAAGAATCAATAAACCTTAGAACAGTAGCTCAAATAGAAATGCAAGTCTTAAAATTATGTCATGTATAGGCTTTTTCACAATATTTTACATGTACTTCTTGAATTTGCTAGGCAAGTATACAGAATACTTCATTTATTATTTATTTATTTACAAACTTAGGACTTTTACCTAAAATGAGTATTTATAAATTATATTAGTGAATTAAAACTTATTTTAATTCAAGCAATACAACAAAAGAGCCAGGACATGGAAAAGTCGACTGTCTTCATAGTCTGATTGAAAGACATCTACGACACATATTTAGTCAGTTATCACTGCTGAGATCGCTGATGAAAACGAAGTCCAAATATTTCTATTTTGAATTCATTAAAAAAAACAATATTTTACCCACGATAATCAACATAAATAATAAACTCACGGCAAATAAGACCTTATGAAAGAAAAAAAAAACTTTCTAAAGTAAGTAAACTTTGAAAATTACATTTGTCAAATGTAGGTAACGAAACAATAAAAAAAAAAAAATTTTCAACTGAAAATTGAACTTCAATAATTTTACGCATCACTCGGGATTTTTTTTATGGAATACAGTCTCCACTGCTCCCAACCATCTGGAGCCAGTGAGACTATGGAATCCCAAATTGGGGTATATTAGTATATTGTGAGGCTGAAGGTATTGTGGAGGGGAAGGAGATGGAGAGAAGAAAGAGAGGAATGAAGATGAAGGAAAAGAGAGATGGTATGTGAGTATCTATCCAGATCTGATCACCAAACACGGCTAAAGCCATTTCAATTCTTATGGTGGTCTTTACACCATATCTTCCTCTCTGGATCATGCCGCAAATAGACTATAATGTTATTTTTAATGAATAATTTGTGAAATAAAACTTATTAAAAAATAAGTGAACCAAATAAAATTTACTTGCGCACGCCGGGATTCTAATCCGCTACCTCCGGATTTCTAGTCAAGAGTACCCCTAGACCACGGAGGCCGTAATACGTACGATGTAAGAATATTTCACATCACGTATGCACCGACAACTGATAGTAGTATATTGGCGGTAGGTACCTTTGTACTTGTGCATTGTTTTCAAACTTTCAAAATATTTAGATGATTTATATAGAGCAGTTTTTGTAAAAAATCAACTCAAGGACTCTGTTTGCATTTTTTAAAGTAATACTTTAAGTAAACTACCAACTAAGATAAAAGTAAAGTTTTTGAAATCTGATCATCATCCTGAATATTTTTTTTTTTTTTTTTTTACAGTAATACCGCACAAGAGTCCCAACTGCTCCCGTCTGGAGCCAGTGAGACTATGGCATCCCCAATTGGGGTATGTTGTGAGGCTGAGGGTATTGGGGAGGGGAGGGAGATGGGGAAGAGGAAGGTGGGGAAGTACCTGGCTATTCAGATCTGGTCACCAAACACGGCAAAAGCCATTTCAAGCAACGTTTCAATTCTGAATGGTGGTCTTACACCAGGGCGATACTGAGAGTATCTTCCACTCTGGAACGTGCCGCAAATATACTATATATTATTTTAAATTAATTAATTGTGAAATAACACAAATTAATCAAATAAAATTTATTTGCGCACGCCGGGTTCGAACCCGCGACCTTCGGATCTGTAGTCAAAAGCGTATACCACTAGACCACGCCGGCCGTCAATATGTACAATTTACCACTAATTGGCTAATTGAACAAAAAATACCTCAAACTTATTGGAGCCGAATTGTTCAATCTTCAGACGATCTGTTCAATATCCAAAATAATCTTTCATCATTTTCATGCCATGTTCAACGTCTCCCTTTAAAGTCATAATATGGGCATATTAAAGCTTCAATCTTTGAAAAATGATCTTTAAAAATTTCCTGTTACAAATATGTATTAATCGACATGACCAAAATCGAAAATTTTTTAGAATTCGCCTGTAAAAACAAAGAAAAAATGTCTCCTGTAAAATTTGCTAAATGGTCTATTGAACATTTAAGAACTAAGGCAGCGAAACACATAATCTGCTGTTTTTCCAAACAAACTCAAGTATCTGGTTCCCTTTTCGGAACATGAATGGTTGCACTCTAAATTAAAAATGTTGAAAAATTTCCTCACAGTGTTTCCGCATGTGTTTCGTCAGGTTGTGGTTTTGAGAACATGAATTCTTTGTTCTCGACGGTGAGTCAGAATATGTCTAGTTAAAAACATCTTTCGATAAAACGAACAAAGAACAAGTGAACATATGTACCGTAATACTTCTCTTTCGAGAAGATCAATAGTTACGTACGGAAAAAAAGGTATTTTTCCATGGTGAGTCAGCACGTGACTCCTGAGATAAGACTTTCAAAAACATAAATAGTTGAACTCGGAACATTTCAAACGTTTTACTCTACTATGAATCAGCATGTGGCTCGTTAAACGTCACTCTTGATGAAATGAGTAGTTGCACTTGGAACAAGAAAAAGGTTATTCTCCAGTGTGAGTCAGCATATGACTCGTCAAATTGCTCTTTTGAGAAAATGAATTGTTGCACCAAGAACACGAAAAAAGTTTTTCTCCAATGTGAGTCACCATGTGACTCTTCAAACTTCCCTTCCGAGAACATGAATAACTGCAGTCGGAACATGAAAAAGATTTTTCTCCAGTATGGATACGCAAGTGATTTTCTAACTTTGACTTGTAAAAGCAGGAGTAGTTACAATAGGTACAAGATAATCGTTTTTTCACATGATGCGTCTTGAGATCTGTCGATAAGTCTGAAAAAAATTACGAATCAAACTTAATAAGCGCAACTGATTCATAGAACTATTAAAAGATTATGATAAAAAGAGAATGCATTTTTATTTGTAACGGACAACATTAATTTTACCTGTTAACTGGGTACTTCTTTGAAAGCGATCTAAGCATTCCTTTTTGACATCCGGCAGGTCAATGTCAATTTCCGTATGAGGAATTATCCCTCCGTCTTCCTCTAGGGATCCTGGTTCTGCGTTGATGGGTACAGTTTCTACATTAATAAGATATTTCAGAACTATAGAACTCAATGTAAAAAAATGTCTAAAATATCGTACATTAAATACATAAATGGAATCGAAAATTCTATACCTGCCAACATTCAGAACTTTTTCAATCATGTTAACTCTCTAAGAAAAAACAAACAAGGCTTACCCATCTCAATGCATTTCAAAGAACAGAGTAGTACTGATATGAAAGTAAAGGTTAACTATTTTGCTGACTATTTCAAAAGTGTTTATGTCGAAGATATCCCAGACAATTACATCCCACCTTCATCCTTTAACGAGACCATACATATCCCTGCCATACATATCAATATAAACGACGTTAAAACTAAGATTAAACCCCTAAACAAAAACAAGAAGGCCGGACCTGATAATGTGCATCCCAGTATCCTTATAAATTGTATTGATTTACTGGCTGAACCGATTTGCTTATTGTTTAATCATTCCCTTGATACAGGTTGCTTCCCTAACATTTGGAAACGTTGTTATCTGACGCCTATATTCAAAAAGGGCAATAAATGTGATATAACCAACTATAGACCAATATGTAAGCTATCCGTAATACCGAAACTTTTTGAAAAACTATTACTTGATAAAATTTCACCTTATATTAACCACCTCATTGTTCCGAATCAACATGGATTTTTGTCGGGCAGATCAACTTTGACAAATCTCTCATTATATGAAAACTATATATCGAACGCATTAGCTAATAGAACTCAAGTCAATTCCATATATACGGACTTTATTAAGGCATTTGACAAAGTTTGCCATAAAATTCTCCTCGTCAAACTATGTAAGCTCGGTATAGATGGAAAACTTTTAGACTGGTTCGCAAGCTATCTAACTGATAGAGTTCTACTAGTAAAAATCAATTCATTCCTTTCCAACCAATTTATAGCTACAAGTGGTGTACCGCAGGGGTCTCATTTAGGCCCAATATTGTTTTTACTGTTTATAAACGATATTGTTAATATATTTGATAACGATATAAATTTATTACTTTTTGCAGACGATTTAAAAATATTTAAAAAAGTAAAAACCGTAGAAGATTGTATCAGTCTACAAAATAACTTAAACAGGTTAGTTAATTGGTGCGCTCTAAATAAATTGTATCTCAATATAAATAAGTGCCATTCAATAAGGTTTTACAAAATAAGTCAACCAATTCCAGTCATTATTATCAATGACAAAAACAAACACATCTTATCTCACACACCCAATAACTTGTAAAAGAACTGTAACTATTGTATTTATGTTGATAAAATATTTTTTACTTTACTCAAAATTCATTAACATCACTATTTTAACTATTAATCTCAACCTATTATATGAAACAGAAGGGCACAGGTATATGGTTACAGGGGAATTTAAATTATTTAATTTGTATTTCTCTAGTTTTCTTTTATCTCTTTACCCAAACACTACATCTAGTTTTAGCAGTAACCAATATAAATCATGTACTATGTATCTTCAATTCATAATTATACTATATGCCTGCTATAATTATGTAAAATACTTACAACAACTAAATCCCTATAACACCTGTGTACTTTACATGCTTATGCTTATGTTTTATTTTCTCTATATACTTATGTTCTATATGCTTTATATGCTTATGCTTTATATGCTCGTGATATATACTCGCAACAACTATATGCATACTCTGTATACTTATGCCAATGTTATGCATACTTTTCACGCTTATGTTAAATATCCGCAACAACCAAATCCATATATCACTGGTATACTTTATATGCTTATGTTTTATTTTCTTTATATGCTTATGTTTTTTAATCTCTTTAAGCTCATGTTTTATTTTCTCTTTATGCTTATATTTTATATTATTTATATGCTTATGTTATGTATTATTTATATGCTCATGTTATACATTCGCAACAGATATAAGTACACTTTATTCACTAATAGACACGATACCGATATAATTATAATAACGGAGCGTAATTCTTTTAATTTAATTCTTCATAGTTTTGGCAAGCTTATGGATGTATGTGCTATCAATTGCTCTAAATGAATTAAAATTAGTTTTAAATGGATGATTTTATAGCTAGCCAAATAGAAAATTTCTACAAAATCCATGAATATGAATGTGCAAGCACAGAGACATGTAATGAATTTTTCCCACACAAATTTAACGGTTTATTCATATTACACCAAAATATTCGTAGTATGTTTCAAAATTTTGATGAATTTATTATTAAAATCAATAATCTAATATTACAACCAGACTGTATAATATTAACAGAGACATTTACAAATGATGAGTCACCAGCTTTTCAGCTTCCTAACTATACATACATCCCAACTAAAATAAATATCAATAAAAATAGTGGAATTGCAATATTCGTTCACACCAAATTCAGTATTGTCACGACTTTAGAACACCCAATATTACTGACTAACTGTATTCAAATCGAAATTAAACTCGATAAATATATTTACCACATAATTGCCATTTACAGAACACACGAATCAAATATTTCACATTTTATAACTCAACTGAAAAATATATTACTACCGCTTAAAAATAAAACCTGTTTTATCGCGGGTGATTTTAATATTAACATTAACGAAAAATCAGAAAATATTTTCAAAAATGAGTTCCTAAATTGTATGACTGAATTAGATTTTAAATCATGCATTAACAAAAATACTAGAGAAATGCACGGACAAAAATCGTCTTGCTTAGATCATATTTGGATAAACATAAAATTACAAAACCTATATAAAATCAAAACAATGATTTGGCAAACGAATATTACTGACCACCACACTTGCTTATTATTGTATGATAATGAAATAAAATCACAAATTAAGGCTCCAATTACTATTAAAAAAACCACAAATATTGCCACTTTAGAGAAAAAATTGAAAGCAGAAACTTGGTGTACGATACTACAATCTAACGATGTCGAACAATGCTCAAATATGTTTGAAAAACAAATTATGGATCATATTGAAACCTCCACAACAGAGGTCTCATTATACACGAATTCAAAATTCAGACGTATAAAACCTTGGATCACTTGTGGCCTAATAAAATCTATCAGAGAAAAAGAAAGGCTATATAAAAATACAATTAAAAATCCACACGATGAAAATGCTAAGATGGTTCTCAAAAAATATAGAAATAAATTAACAGCTTTAATTAAAAAAAGTAAAGACGACTACTTTAAAAAAATAATCTCTACTTCAGAAAACAATCTAAAAGTTATTTGGAAAACGGTAAATTATGCAATTGAAAATAAGAAAAAAAATAATTCTATAAAATATTTAAAACATGAAAATAATATCATAGATGTATC
The DNA here is from genome assembly GCA_026573805.1 of Hesperophylax magnus. Taxonomy (NCBI): domain Eukaryota; kingdom Metazoa; phylum Arthropoda; class Insecta; order Trichoptera; family Limnephilidae; genus Hesperophylax; species Hesperophylax magnus. The sequence goes on along the minus strand of JAIUSX010000179.1, from coordinate 2,993,236 downwards.
CAAAGACCCAAAACTAACAGCAAACATTTTTAATTCTTATTTCTCTAAAGTAGGAAACAATCTCGCTGATAAAATCACTAAATCTGTACACACACCAAAAACTATAACAACTAATACCCAAAAACAAAATACACTATCCACTTTTAAAAAAACTACCGAAACTGAAATACAACTTGTAATAGAAAACATGAAAGACGGATCCTCTCCAGGTTTTGACCACATTTCTGTGAAAATTCTTAAAGAAATGAAAATGTATCTACTGAAACCACTAAACCACCTTATCAATCTCAGTCTGACTAAAGGCATATTCCCAACAAATTATAAAAAATCTATAATATCCCCTATCTTTAAAACCGGCGACCCGCAAAATGTTTCAAATTATCGACCGATATCACTAATATCGAATATAGCAAAAATATTTGAAAAGATTGTGAAAAAAAGGGTTGTTGATTTTCTAGAAAACAATAAAATATTACATTCCAATCAATTCGGATTCTTAAAAACAAAAAGCACACAAGATGCAATAGCAAATGTAACATCATTTATATACTCTGCACTTGATGAAGGAAATAAATGCGCAGGAATATTCATAGACCTAAGAAAAGCATTCGATAGTATCTCACACGCAAAGCTTATCAAAAAACTGAAATTAAATAACATCAATGATAAAGCCGTCCAATGGATAGAAAGTTATTTGAACAATCGTGCACAATTTGTTAAAATAAATGACCAAACTAGCGACCAAGAAACATCAAATTTTGGTATCCCACAGGGCACCGTGCTTGGACCAATATTGTTCATTTTGTATGTAAACGACATATTTATTCAACCATTGCATGGCCAAATTATCTCTTACGCTGATGATACAGTCCTTATAATAAAAGAAAAAACTTGGGAAAAAATTAATCTAAAAGCTACAGAAGACATAAATAATTTAAAAATATGGTTTGACAATAACCTCTTGTCGTTAAATAGTGATAAAACATATGTCATTCCTTTCGAAATTAACACTAACATTGTACCTCCAAATCTTCAAATATTCTTACATAATCATTCTCTCGCACAACACGATACTAATCACTGCCAACAAAAATGTTCACTTCTGAAAATAGCGGATAAAATTACATATTATCTTGGAATAATCATAGATAAAAACCTAAAATGGAAAGATCACATCGACCATACAATAAAAAGAGTTAGGAAGTTAATTCATATATTCTTACGAATACGAAACTTCTTATCGACGAAAAACCTATACTCAATATACTACGCATTAGTACAGTCTATTCTTCAGTATGCCATTATCAGTTGGGGAGCAGCTTACAAAACTAATCTGACCCCCATAGAAATTGTTCAAAAACTAATAATAAAAATTATACTAAAAAAACCTCCAGACTTCCCAACTGACAGCATATTCGAAGAATTCAAAGTTCCAACATTTAAAAACTTATTTATAAAAAATTCAATTATACAAATTATAAAAGAAAAAGATAAATACGCATTCATAACTGAAAATCGTACTAGACTTAAACATGTATTCGTGTGCCCCAAATTAAACACTTCTTTTGCACAACACCATTATACTCACCAAGGAAAATTCTTTTTCAATAACCTACCAATAGAAATCAGAAGCATTAGGAACAAAATTCAATTGTTGAACTCCATCAAAAAGTATTTTAGAGAATGTCACACTAAAAATCTTACTTGTTTTTCTTCCTACTGAATACATATATGTTTACATATTTTAGTTAACGGGTCTGATTGCCATGTGTCTATATTACCTACACATACATATATATTGAAATACATGATTATAGTAAATAGTAATTGTAATTATATGAAATGTATTAACTGTATTAACTGCATTGTATTAACTGTACACGTGACTTTATTTGTACATAATATGTGAAATGTTAACTCTTCTTCCATCCACAAGCTAAGGCTTCTAATGGAAGACCAGTAAAATTATAATATATTATGTTGTTTATTGCATAATAAAAAAAAAACAAAAAAAAAAAAAATTATTTATTCATATGCACTTAATAACTAAACCCTTACCTTTGTTGAAGAAATTAATGACCTGGGCATCATTTTCGACTCTAAGTTAAACTTTATATCTCACATAAACTCAATTAACAATAAGGGCATGAAAATGCTTGGATTCATTCTTCGAAACTCCAGAGGCTTCAGAAATATTTCAACCTTGAAAATTTTGTATACATCTTTAGTTCGAAGTCAAGTCGAATATAACTCCTCGATCTGGTCCCCACATTATAAAATACATTCAGATTCAATAGAAAAAATTCAACACAAATTCCTAAGACACATTAACTTTAAACTCGGTATTCCCATTGAAATTATAAACTATAATTACTTAATGAAAAAATTAAATTTATTAAAACTCTCAGATCGAAGAATTATATCCGACTTAATATTTATGTTCAAAATTGTAAATGGTAGTGTAGACAGCGTTGATTTAATTAACCTCATTGAATTTCATGTACCCATAAGAGCTACTCGCTCTAAAACCCTCTTTAATTGTAACAATTCTAAGACTGAACATTTCAAACACTCGCTTGTACCTAGATTACATGAAATTAGTAATAGGTACGCAGATGTAGCGGATCTGTTTAACTGCACAGAAGCTAGGTACAAAAAAGTCTTGATATCATATCTTTTAAATCATGGCCAATAAAATGTAAGTCTACTCATACTTATGTAAAAAGTCAAATAAATATGTATATAAATGAACTGTCTGGGGCAACTGAGGAAACTTGGGTCAATAAAAATAGTCAATAAGGTGAACCAACAGCTTGATTGGCACTTAACTACTTTCAACCAAAACCTGAATATAAATGCAAACATTTTAGCTATTGTAATATATTATATCATGTATCTATACCATCATACATTTCAATCAATACTAAGCTAACCTAGTCTACCTATAAGTTTTACATGTACTTGTATCTCTAACTTTTATATCCATCTAGAGTTTCTGTTAATTGTATATTTTCTGATATCACTGTTTATAATCTACTGTATATGGTATATTTTATACCGTTGATATTAAAATAAATAAATTAATGTTACCTGGAGAAACAGAAAAACAATATGCAAGTACGATATACGTTCATATGCTTAGACGAATGTGAGGTTTGAGTATCTGAATACTCGCAGGAAGGTTTACGACATTAAATGTACAACCAAGAGCAAATTATAATCAAAAGGAATGTTTTTGCGGAGATATGAAAAATTCTAAGAGACCAGGCGTAATCGAATTTGTATGACTAATTTTTTAAAACATGCGAAACTATTTAGCCCTGTATTTGCAGACTTCATAAACTAATCATTGATTCAAGCCACATTTCTGAAGAACTAAAATACAGTTTTTTTTTTTTTTTATATCATCACCACACAGGAGACCCTTAAGAAAATAATTTCCCCCAGGGCCTATGTCATCTTTGGGGATGCTGTGTGGAGGGTCTTTTTGTGGAGAGGAAGGAGTGAACATGGGTCTTGAAGAGTCCCATGTTGTAAGAGGGAGGAAACACAGAGGCCGGCAGTTCGTTCCACAGCCGAGCTGTTGAACTTAAGAAAGAATCGTAGAAGCGACCCGTTCTCATGTGACAAAGCGCCCTTGAGGTGATTTTTCACAAAAACGGCGCTATACAAATTATCAAATTATTATTATTATTATAAATGTCAACCGTGTACAAATGTTGGGCGCGCATTTGGCGTGTATCCCGACTACGCACCGGTGCCGAAGGGATCAATGACGCTAGTTCCTCAGAGCATCTTCCATTGTAATACCGATAGAACAAGGACAGCATACCTACCTGACGCCTGTGCTCTAAAGATTGCAGTCCGTTTGTTAAGATTGGGGAATCTATCAAACGGACCGCCCGTTTTTGCACAGAGTTAAGGGTTTTTTTCAGGTATTTTGGGGCTCCGGACCAGAGATGGCTGCCAAATTCGACAGTAGGGCGCACTTGCGATTTGTACAGGGTCAGCAGTTGTGCACTATTAAAGTATCTGCGGGCTCTGTACAGTACGACCAGCTTCTGAGAGGCCAGCTTTACTCTGGCTTCAATGGAGCCCCCGTACCTGAGCTGGTCACTTATAGTTACACCAAGCATATCAATGGAAGACCCGTTCGGAAGATTGCTTCCGTTGAAGGAGACTAGATTATCATTCAGATCCCTTTTAGACGTAATCAGACAGGATTGGGTCTTTGAAACATTAAATTCGACGAGATTATTTTTACCCCAGGAGGAAATACTCTCGAGATAACCGTCCATTCTCTGCTTCAAAGCCCTCCGAGCCGTTGGAGTTTGTGTGCCCTTTGGGGGCTTGTCAAACAAAAAACCATCATGAACTGTACTGTCATCCGCGTAACAATGAATCGGTGCACATGTCAAAAGGTCATTGATGTGCAACAAAACCAAAGTCGGAAAAAGAACCGATCCCTGTGGGACGCCAGCATTTATAGAGTGTGAGGAAGAGGTGAAACCGTCAGCAACTGCCTGAATCGACCTATCCCTTAAAAATTCCGCTATCCACGTACACAGGGATGCGGGAAGTCCGTAATAAGGCAATTTGTTGACAAGTACTCGGTGCCAGACCCGGTCAAAGGCCTTGGATATGTCTAGTGCGACCGTTTGGGTCTCACCGTGACGTTCCAGGCACCGCCCCCAAACATGCGACACATACGCGAGAAGATCACCGCACGAGCGGTCCCGCCGGAATCCGTATTGACGGTCGTTGATAATTTTGTTCTTCTCGAGGTATGTGAGCAGTTTGTCGTTGATCATACGTTCCATCACTCTGGACAGAACTGATGTGATCGCTATGGGGAGGTAGATGGCCGGGTTGGAGCGGTCACCTTTCTTGGGAATAGGGTGAATGACCGCTTTTTTCCAACCAGAGGGCACAGTGCCACACTTTACGGACATTTTGAAGAGCTTTGTCAAAACTGGAACTATTTCTGCAGCACACCTCTGCAATACCAGGGCAGGTATTCCATCAGGTCCACTAGCTTTGTAAACACCGAGCCCCCGTATAACGTGGAGTACATCCCGATGCCGGATCCTCAGCTTTTTCATATAGAAGCCGCAGTGAGGAACCGACGGCGGAACAGCACCTCCGTCATCGAGGGTCGAGTTTTCCGCAAACATTTTCCCTAATAAGTTAGCCTTTTCGGTGGCGGTGTTTGCTAGTGAGCCGTCAGGTCTGGTAAGAGGTGGCAAACTGGGTTTGCAAAAATTCCGACCTATTGAGCCCGCAAGCGACCAGAAAGCTCTGCAGCCAGCTTTTTGCTGATCTGCAGGTCATGTTCGAATTTTGACCTATTAATGATTCTCTTGCATTCCTTTGCCGATTTGTTGTATGCTGATCTGCTTTCGGCGTTCGAGATGTGTTGAAGGCTCGGTAAGCCGCATTTTTTCGTCGAACTGCTTCGTAGCATTGTCGACTGAACCACGGCTTTGAGCCAACACCAGTTTGACTTCGTCGAACTGCTTCGGAGCATTGTCGACTGAACCACGGCATTGAGCCCACACCAGTTTATTTAGTAGTCGATTGTATGAAGCCATCCATCGCCGATTTGATGACTTCACCAATTTCCTGGGCACATCTTGAAGGGTCCGAAGTCCGAAAACAAACAGCTGACCACGGAAAAGCGTTGAAATGGGCCCGTATACCGAACCAATCTGCTGACCTATAGTGCCACACTTTTCTCCTCAGCCTCTCATTGGTTGGTCTGAGGCTAACGGGGATTGATGTCGTCACTAGGCAGTGGTCAGATGATCCCAGAGGCGCTATGACGTCAATCTTATAACCGTGTGGCACAGTAGTTAAGAATAGCTCTAACAGATTGGAACGGTGAGTCTGGACATCAGGAACCCTTGTAGGCTCCTGAACCAGTTGCTCTAATCCGTAGCAAATGGCAAAGAATTCCGCCTGTCGGCCAGCCGAGTCCGTTGGGCCTGAGAACTTCAACCATGGTTCGTTATGAGCATTGAAGTCCCCCAGAACAATAAACTCGGCCGAAGGGTAGCGGGGCAAGAGATAATCAATAGTATCTCTCAAATGTTTTGAAGAGCTCGGAAGTGTATGATTCGCTATGGTTCGGTGAGCGGTATAGACATGCGTAGAATCTTGCCGCACTGGCAAGATTGACGCACACTCACATTACGTCGAATCTGGAGTTTTCCAGACTCAATAGTCGTACACAGTTGACGTCAGCTCGACTATAGAGGCAGACTCCTCCTTTGAGTCGGAACTTGCTTGCAAGGGTAAAGCCCGGGCAGTCCAGATAGGAGGAGTCTGGCGGCTCGGCTATCTGAGTTTCGGATAGAAAAAAAAGGTTGGGACGTTGGGACAAAAGATGGTGATGAACAGAGTTTAAATTTGTGCGCAGGCCGCGAATGTTGGCAAAATTTACCAACAGTTTTGGCCCGCACCGGGGACGCCTGCTTCTCACCGCTGTATTGATGTTAAATTTATTTTGTATGTTCATAATTTTAAGGTTTTTTTTTTTTATAAGTGTATGAGGTGAAAGGAAGGTCTGAAAAGGAAAATAATGAGGGGTGGGTAGGAATCTGGGGTTCAGGCTGTCCAGGAGTTATGAGCGTTTGGTTCCAGCCCACCCATTGCGGTGCTAGGCGATAGGCTGGGAGAGTCCGGCTGGAGAGGGCATCCAATGCGCCCCAAACGCTGCTGCTGGGTCCCCTCCGGTCACGAACCGGCACAACAGCAGTGGCGGGGTTTTTTCACTCGCTGATGGGGCAGCCCACCCTTAGTCGTGAGCCTGAGGGTCGGGCTCCTGTACTATCGAGCGGCCCGGACAGCGGTAACCGGTTGTAAAGGGTCTCCCTCAACCAGCATCTCCCAACCGGCCCGCCACGCAGAAGGTGGGCCGACGCACCCGCCACCAAGACCCGGGCAAACCTTAACCCATGAACCTGGGCACCCCTGCTAAGTTACCAAACGTAGCGAACCACTTGGGGTGACCTGTGGCAGAGGTGTTGGTCATCCAATAAATGGTTCCCAGGGCGGCGGTACCCATTCCCGCCTACCAAATTGGGACAAGTTAACACTGAGATTATCTAATAAATCAAAAAAGGATAAATAAAACTTACGAGTACTATCCGCATATTCCAAACATTCTTTTTTCACATCTTGGAGGTCGTAATCTATATCCATATACGGCATTTCACCTCCGCCTTCCTCCTGGGGCTCTGGTTCCGTCTTGATGGAAACAGTTTCTAGATTAAGTAGATCCATGGCACTGCTTTGTGGTAGCGATTGGTGATTTGTTCAAGATCAAACAAATATACCTGAAACATCACAAAGTTGATACGGAACTCTTATTCGAATGAGCTTTGAATATTTGTTGTCGCTTGGAATAACATTGAATTCTTATACATAACTTATAATTATTGGGAATAAGTATATTATTGTGGCAGTATCTCGACATTTGCAAACGGTCGTGAAAATCGTCATAAATCGCAGATAACTCAATTCATACAATATCTATCTCCAAAGATAATATCCGGTAATACATTTTATTGGATCCGTCATTCCGCTTTTAACAGAAAATCGGAAATCCATATTTTTATAATGTTTGTACTGTAATCAATGCAATTTAAAAATCGTCACCCACCAATATGATTCTGCGACGTATTTACAAATACTGAAGGCGGTAATGTTATTTGTCTTCGGTACACGACAACTGATTTATTCAATACGCGATATGACAATGGGTTATGTCAACGCTTCCGGAGATCTGGGATCATAGATATTTTATTCACTAGATCGATATCGCAGGATTTTTTAATGAAAAAAATGTGTGTTATTGGTGATTTGTTCAAGCTCAAACAAATATACCTGAAAAATCACAAAGTTGATACGGAACTCTTATTCGAATGAGCTTTGAATATTTGTTGTCGCTTGGAATAACATTGAATTCTTATACATAAGAATTCAATGTTATTTGAATTCTTATGTATAAGTTAATCTTTTCCCCGCGGCGGCTGACTTTAGTCATTTCTTCAAATCGATCGCACCACGCGGCGGCTGACTTTAGTCATTTTCAAGTTTCGACTTCGTTTTCCAAGCACATGTATACTGTATTCGTTCGAAATTTATTTCAAAAATAAGAATATTCATTTGTGTTGCGACATCTCTGAGAATTTGTATATACTACTTCATTGTTTATCTTATAAAATTAATAAAACCGAGAGCCCGGCGATCGCCGTCAGTCACAGTTTTGAAACATGCGCGCAATGAAGCTAGTGTCTCTGTCGTGAACCCCGTACCAATCGTAATAAGACTTGTGCGTCGATATCCACTTTGAATTTTATTTTATTTTGTTGTGTACATTATTATTTTAAAGTGACTAATTCGATTTAAAAATATTTTGTTTTGTGTTTGTGTTTTGTATTACGTTCCTGTTGCGTATGAATTTAAAAAACTTTTTTTAACAACCCTCAAAATGTCGAAACGTGGCCTATCTGATATTGAAATATATGAAACAATGTTAGATGCGGATAGTGATTTTGAAATAAATGATGACGACACAGATATTGTTATTGATGAGCAATATGAAAGTGATACCTCAATACCGTCAGTTCAGCCATCAACTTCTTCTGCTGAACCTTTGACTTTGCCATCTCACCCCAGTACTTCATCAGAACAGACATCAAATGTTATTCCTGAAGAAATAGTTAACAATTGGAGTACAGGTCCTTTTATACCAATTGTTTATGAATTTGATGACTTCTTGTCTGGAGTTAATCCGTCTACATTACTTTCAGATAATTCAGAAGAAGTTGCATATTTTGAATATTTTTTAAATAATGAGATAATGGAGAAAATTGTTGAAGAGACTAATAAATTTTATCTGGCTGTTCTTGAAAAGGGGCCACCATCCAAACATTCTCGCCTAAACAGATGGGTGGAGACATCGGTTAAAGAAATGTATATTTACTTTGCTTTGACTATGTTAATGACCAGAAATCGTCATCTGACGATAGAAGAGCATTGGTCTACCGATCCTTTGATGTCGAATAACATATTTGGAAAAACCATGCCAAGGGATCGGTACGAGATTTTACATAGAATGTTACACTTCTGTGATTCTAGAACACAAATCCCTGGTGACAAATTGCATAAAATTAAAATGTTAGTTGATCACACCAGAAAAATCTTCAAAGAGACATTGGTACCCGAAGAAAACTTGTGCATCGACGAAAGCATGATTCTTTTTAAGGGTAGGTTAGCTTTTAAACAATATTTACCTTCTAAACGTCACCGTTTCGGAATAAAAATGTTTGTCATGTGCGATTGTAAGACTGGTTTTGTTTTAGACTTTATTATTTACGTTGGTGAAGGTACGGACATAACAGACAATCAGTGCCTTGGCGTTTCGGGAGCTGTCGTAACGACATTGCTCGAAAATTATTTAGGTAAAGGACATAATCTTTGGGTCGACAACTGGTATAGCAGCCCAAAACTATTTGATTTTCTTCATAGCAAGAAAACTAATGCTTGTGGAACAGTGCGCAAAAATAGAAAGACCATGCCAAGTTTCAAAAAATTAAAAAAGGGGGAAATAGAGGCAAAACACCGTGGACCACTGTTAGCATTAAAATGGCAAGATAAGCGTGAAATTCATATGATCACAACTATACACGACAGCTCTTCATCTCCAATAGGAAGAGTTAACAGGGAAACAAATGAACCAATATTTAAACCAAAATGTATCTTGGATTACAATTTACATATGGGCGCAGTCGACAAAACCGACATGATGTTGAGCAGTTTGAAATGCATGAGGAAGTCAATAAAATGGTACAAAAAAGTGGTTTTCCATATAATAGATCTTTATTGATTAAATTCGCACACGCTCTTCAACAAGGTTACCGGAAAAAATACTACATTAGCAGATTTTCAATTGAAAGTTATAAGACAATTAATAGAAAAATACAGTGAACCATCTCAATTTACGTCACGTTTTTCTGATGATCCACTCCGTTTGTCAGCCAAAGGACTAGCGAAACACATGCCAGACATAATACCCTCAACGGCAAAACGTGCAAACCCATGTCGGCTGTGTCGTGTATGTACCAACTCCAAACTGAAAACTAAAGTAAAAAAATATTCAAGATATATGTGCTCAGAGTGTAATGTGACATTATGTGTTTACCCATGTTTCCGTATTTACCACGAAAAAAAAAACTACTAACCTTTTTAAAAATTATAAGTGTATTTTTGTATATATTTTTTACTATTGTCGTGAGTGTACCTTCATATTATTGCAAATTTATCGCAGTGAAAACAATATATAATAATTTCACAGCATAAACGTCAATAAAATGTCAACTAAAGAAAAACTAAGTGAAGTCAGTGAAAAAAGAAATATAAACTAAAAGCAGAGCGTCGGCGCAGTGGCCATCCTAAGGACTCGTATTTCTCTACACAAGTAGGTAGGTACCTATATGTTACATCGTACGTCGCTACAGTCGGCCATGAGAGGGATTCTTTGTTTCGGTTGAAATCACTAAGTGTGTTTATATTAACACAATTATGGCATTATCTTTATTTCAGTTTATCTCAAGTGAATGTTTATTGATACTTCGATGTTGGAGGAAGATTTTATGATAGTTAATAATTCAGATTATGATTTTGTTTATATAAAATGGTCGATATGAAAATAACATTCGACAAAAAATTCATAAACAAAAAATGTGCCGCGTGGGCGCAACCGCTTAGGTATAATTTTTTAGCGGGTAAAAGGTTAATAAGTTATGTGTAATTCTTATTGGGAATAAGTACATATTATTATTGTGGCAGTATTTAGACATTTGCAAACGGTCGTGAAAATCGTCATAAATCGCAGATAAATCAATTCATACAATATCTATCTCCAAAGATAATATCCGGTAATACATTTTATTGGATCAGTCATTGCGCTTTTAACTTAAAATCGGAAATCCGTATTTTTTATAATGTTTGTACTGTAATGAATGCAATTTAAAAATCGTAACCCACCAGTATTATGCTGTTATGTTATTTGTCTTCCGTACACGACAACTGATTTATTCAATACGCGATATGACAATGGACTGTTATGTCAAGGCTGCCGGAGAACTTGGATCATAGATATTTTATTGACTAGATCGATATCGCAGGATTTTTAATGAAAAAAAATGTGTGTTCCACTTAACCACAGACCAACCTGTTTACCATAGACGATGATTGATGAGAATTCAAGGCCATTTAATTGAAAACAATATTTGACTGTCCTAAAACGGGAAACTTCCTAGTTGGACAGTCAAAGCTTCCTTTTATATTTGTATATCTTGTATGTAATAAATGTAAAAATAAATAAATAAATAAATATGCCGTAAGGCTGGGTTTACACTTGTAAGTAAAATTTACGACTTTCGTAAATTTTTGATAAGTTACCTACTCACAGGAGCGATTACATATGCATTCAACTTATCGTAAATAATGCTCACGGAAGTTGTTTGGAAGTTGTCACAGTGACCGCTACACCATTAATTCTATTTTTGGTAAGATGGCTTCCTGACAACAACGCGTTGCCGCCGACTTTGACAGCTGTCAGTTGGTAATATTTGATAACAGGGATTTGCTTATTTACAGTTCATAAAGACGAGAATTTATTTACGGTTAGATTATGGATTCACATTTCCGCAAACAACGGATTGCCGCCGCGATAATATGCACAGTATTGTCAAAGAAAAACGTAAGGGCCCGTAGAGAGTGTTGGATTAGGAGTTGGCTTCAAAGAATAAATACTGACGGGGCCTTCGTTCGTTTAACGGCAGAATTAAGAATTGAGGATCAACAACAATTCTTTAATTTTATCCGAATGACAGCAACTGTCTTCGAATACGTATTGGAAAGGATTGGACCGCTAATTAAAAAGAATGATACTCGTTTTCGGAATGCTATTTCACCAGCTGAAAAATTAATGGTGACTCTTCGATTTTTGGCGTCAGGTAGTTTTCTATGCATTCTTGTATTGCATTTTTGTATGCATTCATTGGAGATATTAATTTGTTAAGAAGTTTGATAGCTGATTCATCAGTTCGTGAAGTCGAATACTAGAAACATTATCACACATTTACACAGGCATTTTTTACACATGACAATTGTGTTAATGATAATTAATGTTATGTTGGTCTCCATAGATTATTGCAGTGTATTATTTCATAAAGCTATCATGACGATTCAAACTTAGTACGTATTTGTGTGTTTACAAAGTTTTACAATTATATTTTCTATTTTCAGGAGATTCTTACGTATCCTTAATGTACTTGTTTCGAATAGCTACGTCTACTATATCACTATTTATACCTGAAGTATGTGCTGCTATTTATGATACATTAAAGGACAACTATGTGAAGGTATGTTAAAACAAAATTAATTATACAAAATACATGGTGTGGTATATTTTTTATTGTATTTAGTTTAAGTTTTTGTTACATTGGAACGGAAAATACAGGGTAAAAAACAAAGAAATATGAAAAAAGTGTTGACAAAAGTCAACAAAGGCAAAGTTTGCGTGTGGGGTACTTATGTAAACTGCTAAGTTTGCGTGTGGGGTACTTATGTAAACTGGACAATTCATACAATTCGAAGAACAGCACCAGATAGTAAGAATATGTTTTAACATAAATCAATGATAGAAGATTTTAAAATATGAAAGTGAAAACTTGGAAATGATTTAAACATAATATAATAAAGTAAATACTTAGGAATAGACTTGATGAAAAATAAATACCCATTTACATTCAAACTATTGTAGTATTCTCTATCTTAGTAATGCAAGTAGCTTAAACAAACTCGAAATAATCCAGAATAGAGCAATGAGACTAATATTGAAGTGTTATGTATGTATTATAAATACGTATGTAATAAGTATAAGAAAAATATAAATTAAAATCTCAATGTATGTTTATATTTGGAGTGAAGCTAAGTAAATAAAATATTAATTGGAGTTATAAGAAAATGTAACTGAAAAAATTAACTGTTGAAAAAAAAAGTAAGAACTAAGTGGAATAAAACGTAAAAAAATAATAATAATCACGATTAAATTAAAATTAGTGATTAGATCATCCATCGTCTTCTGAAATATCTACTTCCACAAGATCCATCAAGTTATATTTATAGTGCTGCTCTCCCGAATTTTCCAGTTCACTTAAATAAACAGATTTGAAGTCGATGGCAGTTGTGATGACTGCGGCAAATATATAGAAGAAAGGGGAGTCTCTAAGTCATCCTCCAAAGTTTTTGAATCTTTAGTTTTAAATTTTTTTTGTAATGTTCATGAGCTACACTTCTTAGCGATGAAGCCACAAAGTCACCAAAAACTTGGTCATCATTCGCAGGTGCATCTAATATTTTGCTGCATTTGTAAAGCAAATCAGCCTCCTTTTTCCTTTTTGCAGCACGGTTTGGCCGCTCCGATGTCTGCCGAGGTTGACTGTTGCTAGGCATCTCTATATTCTCCTTCTCCGTAACGTCCCTCACAGCGCCAGTATTTTGTAGCTAAAAATAAAAAAAACATATTTTTGTATTATTTTTACAGTTGCCGTCAACAGAAGAACATTGGAATAAGGTTGCAGACAGATTCGCACAAAAATGGCACTTCCCTCATTGTATCGGAGCACTGGACGGAAAACATGTAGTCATTAAATGTCCAGAAAACAGTGGGAGCATGTACTTTAATTATAAAGGAACATATAGTATCGTTCTAATGATTGTCGTGGACGCAGAATATAAAATTATTTACATGAATTGTGGCTGCATTGGCCGTGTTTCTGATGGGGGTGTGTTCCGTAATACAGCATTATTTAATGGTTTAGAACAAGGATCACTCAGACTTCCTCCTCCCATACCTCTAGCGGGGAGGCAGAAACCGATGCCTTATGTATTGGTGGCCGATGATGCCTTTGCGTTATCAAATTATTTAATGAAACCATACCCATACAAAAGCCAACCCATTGCTAAAAGAGTCTTCAATTATCGTCTTTCAAGGGCCAGGGCTATGGTTGAGAGTGTATTTGGTGTAATGGCTAGCAGGTACAGAATTTTACGAAACCGCATTGAACTACCCCCTAAAAAGGTAGAACTAATAGTTTCTACGATCTGTGTGCTACACAATTTTATGATGTCTGGCAATAATGCTCCACGTTATACTGATAGAGGAAGAGAGGAGAAAATGCCTCGTGAAAACCTTTTTCCTCTAGAACAAAGGCATGGAAATAATAATCCACCTGCAAGTGGACAATTAATTCGAGATGAATTTAGCGAATATTTCGTTTCTCTTGAGGGAGAATTGGCATGGCAATACCAATGTGTCTAACCTACGCTAAATTACGCCTATTGACATCAAAATAACCCCAATCCAATTTTGATTTGGTTCACGTGAACATTTATAAAAAAACGCGCGCATTGTGTCGCAATGCGAAGAGGGCATTGTTTTGCTTTTTACGTTTTGCCTTTTGTTAGCCCTTTTAGACCGTATGTATGTTCAAACGAACACTAACTTTGAGAATTTTTTTTTCCCAAACTACATCGAATAAAAGAATCAGGTTTTTGTTTTCTAATACCTAGCAATCTTCTCTGTGGCGTCTATTTTTGTCCGCTATGTTGTAACTCGTTATCCCGCCGAAAATATCAACAACATTTTGACAGTTCGCATGCTTTCGGCGCTTCGAATTCCTCTCGCTATTATTTGCATCATATAAGGTGAGTTATCCATTGTTTTTACTCAATTTACATTTATTTTGTTGCCCAAAGGCGCATTACAAAATAATAAAAATATAAACATCCATCTTACAAAGATATTTACGAGAATATTATAAGTGAAAAAGCATGTTCGGTCAACCTAACATTCGGTTTCAATGGTAGTTTTTTTACGAATATGGCGAATTTTTCTTTATTATTGTTATTCAAAACCATTTAATTTCTGTATGTATTTTAGCACAAATGTTATTTGTTAATGCATTATAGATTTGTCATTATATTTTATGTGGTGTTTTACAATTTACAGATGAATAACGGTCTTAAAGATATTGGAATAGCACTTTTGCTAGAAGGAGATGTTTCTGACATAGAGCTGGAGCCGGATAAGTAAGAAGACGAAATCCAAGACCTTTTTCAAGCAGAAGAGGGCTATGTTGATCATCAAACCCTTGAACGTGAAGTTGGGATGGGCTTTGAAGTCATAGTAAGTCATGAAGTCTTTAAAATCCACATTTAAATGCATATTTATGAAACCGTACTATCCATTAATTTTATCCTATGTTCATTTTCAGGACACTGAAGTGGACAGTCAGGAAGAGGATCCTCCCCTGGACATGGATGAGGCAGAGCCCACTCAGGAAGCAGACAAAGTTGCCCCAGAGTCAGTTGCGAGGGCTGATGTACGCTGGCGACATCGAGATTTGGAACCGGTGAACTCTGAATGCATATTCAACTTTTCTGAACCGAGTGAAGTAATAACAGCTCTCCAATACTTCAAATATTTCATTGACGATAAAATTATTTTAAATATGGTGGAACAGACCAACCTTTACTCTGTTCAGAAAAGTTGCAGGAATGTTTGCACCTCAAATGAGGAAATGGAAAGGTTTCTCGGCATGCATATTTTGATAGGTATGTTTAGGCTTCCTCAGATTCGCCAATATTGGCAAGAGTTCAGGTTCATGGGTGGTGTTGACCTCAACGACATGTTAATTGCACTATACCGGACGGATATCCGATCGAAACGCTTCTATTTGAGAATAATTTTTCACCTCGTTGACATGTGTGTGGTGAATGCATGGATATTATACAGGCGTCACTGCACACAAAAAGGTGAAAAATGTAAAACTCTGATAGTGTTTCGATCGGAGATTGGGCGTGCCCTAACTTCCAGCAGTGCAATCAACCCACGTCGGAGAGGTCGACCCTCAAATGAATCGCAGGAGGAACCGACGACGTCTAGTAGGCATCGGGCGAGACAAGTCAGACCTGTTGACGATGTGAGGTTTGGTGGTTGGGGGCATTCTCCTGAGTATGTTGAAAACCCCTTGAGGTGCAAACACTGTGTCAAAGGCATTATTCAGGTCAAATGCCAACGGTGCCAGGTACATCTATGCTTTACACCTACTCGCAACTGCTTCAAGGACTTTCATGCAAGGCCTGACTTCCAACATTGACCAAAATCTTTTTTTTTTGTTTATTTCAATTATGTTTCTTGTTCACTATATATGTTTTTAAATTTTTCATTAAAAATGTTAATTTTTAATAATAAAAATACTTTTAGTATGTATTTGTAGGGAGTATATTTTCCGATATAAATAAAAAAAACTGCCCTTTGATAACTAATGTTTAGTATTCAACCTAACATAGCATAACTTCTATTTTTGTATCTTTCATAAAATATGTTAATTTTCATTAAATAAAATCCATTTTTGTATGTATTTGTGGTTATTATTCTTTTCCCATGCAAATATAAAAGTACCCTTTGAGACCTAATGTATGTTCAACCTAACATAGCATTACTTCCAAAACTTATTAAAAAAAACAAAAAAAAATTCCAAAAAATTATAAATAATTCCCAGAGTTGTAATCAAGCCTTAAATATTTTTTTACACTGCCAGTTTTAATTCAGGTCTGAAAGGGCTAATAGAAGCTAATCGGTTTCCCAGTCATGCTTTCAACGTAAATTTTTTTCAATCGCGAAAACAACACATTTGTAAATATTTTGGAGGGCATCTACCGCGGTTTCTGGATAAAAACTAAATATATAAATAAAATCATACTTAAAAAACCTCAAAATACATAAATAATTCCATATAATTTTAATGATTATTTAATTTATTATTTTCTTACTACACCATCTATCGTCTAGTGGACAAAGCGTAGTCAGTTACCTACCGAGAAATATGTTTCAAAAACCAGAAGTAAGCCGATAGATTTCACAACAGTGCAAATTTAATACAAATATAAAATTTAACAGTTTTAAATTATGAATATCAAAATCAAACCATCTTTAAAAATAGTCCCAAAAAGTAATATGGTTCATAAATTTGAAAGCTTCAAAGAAAAATTATTACAAAAAATGACTGACATAATTGATCTCCAACTGCAATATTTAAAAAAAAGCATAAACTATTTTAAAATATTAAAAACGATATACAAGACCTATTAGAGAGCGTAGAATTCTGCTCGAACAAAATTGATGATTTTGAAAAAGAAATTAAAAAAACAAACGACCACCCAAAAAAAAACGAAGCGAAACATCAAAATCAAACTATCTGTTAACACTAGAAAGACCGAAGCGGTCATTTTGACCGTTTCACGATGTAATATGACGATATTTTGCTTAAAATTTATGGTAATGATCTGATTTTTTTTTTAATTTTCATAATTCATGATTTAACGACCATGGTGATAAAAACAGGCACGTACCTTATTTATTTATCGAAATATAATGATTTATACCTACAAAGACCGCCGCGGTCAATGTGACCGTTAGGGCCATTTTAAGCTGGGATTGTTTAGGATCTTCTTTATTCAAGTTTAAAATATACGCATTCCACCTTACACATGTTACTACTAATTGACCTTTCTCTTTCTTTCGGTATCATTCTTACTCGATCTGCACTGTGGTTGTCAGTTGTTAGTATTCTACCGCATGTTGGTCTGTGCGTATGTATTTCAAGTCACCGAAAATTTCGTTTTATTTTTGTAGATTGTGTTCTAATTATTTTGTTATAGTTTTATTGAAACTTTGGAACGTAATATCATATCGATATGAGTACTCGTAGAAATCTTACCGAGTCGGATATAGTGGAAGAACTAGCAAGATCAGTCAGATGAAGAATGTCGTGCCAGTAAAATTGTTGACACCGTTTTTGTTTTGGAGCCTAATATTTTTTCATCGGACATGAAGATCATGAAGATCTTCAGATGACATCGACATTTTTTCCTAGAAATCCGATTTCAAATCGTCATGGTCGAGGGGTTAGAATAAGAGGCATCGAGAGGCATCAGGAGGACGTTTTTTCTGCAAGAGTAACAGACCTTCCGGAAATTGGAGATATTCAAGTTGCAGTTGACAGTACAGAATGGACGTGTATCACATACTCAGAGTACTTTCAGCCAGCAAGGATGACGTAATTGACAAAATGTACTCAGAGAAGTTGCAGGCCCAACACCTTATGCGAAGCGATATGTTGAAAACAATAAAGTTCTAAAAGACTTATTATGGTCGACATTGTGGGGACTCCTCATATTCAAAGAAACTATAAGTAATAATAGATTAAAAAAATTATTAAATATTTGCGTTTTGATTTGCGAACTACGAGATCTTGATAAATTTGCACTAGCATCGGCAATTAGGAACAAGTTCATTGAAAACTGTAATCTGTGTTACGTTCCTGGTGAAAATTTGACGGGCGATGAAAAGCTATTTCCTAGCAAAACTCGTTGTCCGTTTACTCAGTATATAGCAAATAAGCCTGACAAATTTGGAAAAAATATTGGCTTGTGGTGGCCGTAGATACTAAATACCTTTGTAATGGATTTCCATATTTAGGTAAAACTGAAGAAAGTTCAAATGGGTCACTACCAGAATATGTAATAATGAAACTATTACAACCGTATCTCAAGAAAAGACGAAACAGAGAAATTACGAGCTGAGCAAACAAGTATTGTCGAAACGATGAGAAGGGCCAAATACCAGCAGTTTGCAAAACCATTTGTACTCCACGTTATGAATCATTCATTTTGAAGGCTAACAATGGTATTACACTAACTGTTCATCACGGAAAACCGAAGAAAAATATAATGATATTGAGTACAGTATATCCGGATGTTTAATTTGGCGACAGAACAAAGAAAATTCCCAAACGATTGAATTTTACAATTCGACCAAATTGCTCGTAAATATTCCGTAAGAGCTGGAAGTAGAAGGTGGCCTGTGCAAGTTTTCTACAACATACTTTATCTAGCCGCTATAAATGCATGGATAATTTATAAAAAGATAACAAAAAAAAAACATATCTCGTCACAATTTTATTCTACAGCTTGTTGGAGAACTACGGTCAGCATATAAAAATACCAGCTTTGGTCATCATATCAGAAAGGGAATCCGAAAATAAAAATTCTAAAAGACGAGAGTGCCAAATTAATAAAAGATGTAAGCAAAATAAAACAACTGACACATTTGATAATTGTAAGAAATCTGTTTGCGGAAAGTGCCTAGGATATTATAAATAAAAACAGTTTGTACTAAATGTGAACCTAATCGATTAAAGTAAATCATTTCAATACATAATTATTGTTTTATTTATTTAATATTAAGCCAAATATGACACAATTACAATAATAATAAACTCGCATGTTATCAGCGGTCAAAATGACCGTTGTGGTCTGTATAGGTATGGAGCAGTACCCGGTCTTTCTAGTGTTAACATATCCAACAAAGCGCACTTGAAAATTCTACTGAAATACAAGAAGTCTAAGTGAAGCAAAATGATAACGTACGAAAATTCATTTAACTACTGAAGTCAGCCCTAGACTGCAGCGACCTACTAAATAATAATTCTTTCATAAGCTTCCACAACAATCCGGCTAAGCAAATTATTCAGCTCCTGTGGTTGGCAAAGACGACAAAAGCTTTGGGATACAAATATGTATGGACGAAGGACGGACAAATTTTACTAAGAAAGAGCGACGACTCCCCTATAATACGAATTAAGGATGCAAACGACATACCATTACAGTAAACAGTACTGGGACACGAGGAAGAAATCTTATCACCTTGGCAATAATTAATGCATAGCAAAAAACCAAAAAATGGAAGACATAGCAGACTTAATAGATAACACAACACCAATCCCATGGACATCTACTAATGATTCCGAAATAGTACGTCAACTGTTACTTCCTAATTCTACCTTTAAGATATTCCCTATGAACATAAAAAGTTTTGATGAACTCTTAATTCTTCTCACTGACCTAGCCGCAGATTTCAATGTTATTGTTTTGAGCGGATGGTGAATTAAAAAAATGTCAATGTAAGAAATTACAATCACTACAATACACCACATAACTAAACTAAAAGCGATGGCATTAATGTCAACATTAAAATGTGTCACAGATCACTATGTAATCATAACTTCCCTCACCCAAACAATCCACAAAATACCCTCACCCAAAAAAAGATCTCCTACGACGCTCTCCTAAACAATGTCTCTAAAGAAAACTGGGAACTTACATATTCTTGTACCGATGCGACCTCTGCATGTGATGCTTTTATTAATATTTTAGATGACCACTTGGCCTATGCCAAATCCTACATCAAAACTAAAAAAAAGATCCAACGCTAAACTGAAAATAAGGGTCACTGCTGAATGCTGATATTATTCTTCACCGTATCAGAAAGCGTGATAAGATTCACAGCGTCTGTAAACAAAATCCCAACGATTATGCATCTCTATTATTCTACAAACGCTATAGAAACTACTATAAAAAAATTGACAGCGTTATAATGGAATACAACCAAAAACAAATCAGTGAAGCTTACAATGACAAAAACATTGGAATATCATTAAAGATTTTGCCAAAATTAATAAAACCAACTCACCCATTGTTAAGATTAATATCGAAGGTCAAACAATACACGACAACTCTGACCCTGAAAAAATATCGGACCATTTCAATAAATTTTTCTCTAATATTGGACCAAACTAAGCAAAAAATATTTTACATTATAATTAATTTAATAACTCCGACCGATATCTTAACATAGCACATTATCTAAAATCATAGAAATAGCGGTGATTTTCTTGAAGATAACAAAATACAACGACAGAACGGAATAACAAAGGTACCCTACACTTGGTTTGAAAACTATCTAACAAACCGAACTCAACAAACTCTTATCCAATCTGACAAAATACATATAAGCAAAATCTTATCAATTTCCTACAGTGTGCATCAAGGCAATGTACTAGGACCAATTCTATTTCTTAAATACTAATCACTATCTTTACGAAAGCGCTTGCGGTAAAACAACATACAAATCAGCAGTGACAGCGAGTACCAACATCAATCGCCGCGATTTGCAAACTCTCATTGCTCTATTATGGAACGGCATTGATTTGATCATTTGACACCTCAAAATCTGTCAAGCGCCAAGACTTATAACTCTAGTATGCCTTGAGATTGTTTAAAACGCAAATTTTGAAAACAAAAACGACGCACCGTCAAATAATTTTAAATTTTTACTTTTTATTTTTTTGTCATACAAGAGCAACGTTTGAATTAAAAATTTAACAATATTGTTTTCATGCAATTGTAAATAAGTACTGCCATTGACTCACATAAAAAATAATATCGTCTATGGTTATATCCAGTCTCAATCTGACGTTTCACTTGCTTACGGCCGGCATAGTCCAGTGGTAACGCATTGGACTGCCATTCCGAAGGTCGCGGGTTCGAACCCGGCGTGCGCAAATAAATTTTATTTGATTGATTTGTGTTATTTCACAATTAATTAATTAAAATAATATATAGTATATTTGCGGCACGTTCCAGAGTGGAAGATACTACCAGTATCGCCCTGGTGTAAGACCACCATTCAGAATTGAAACGTTGTCCAAATGGCTTTAGCCGTGTTTAGTGACTAGATCTGAATAGCCAGGTACTTCCCCACCTTCCTCTTTCCCTTCCCCACTTACCTTCAGCCTCACAACATCCCCCAATTGGGGATGCCATAGTCTCACTGGCTCCAGACGGGAGCAGTTGGGACTCTTGTGAGGTATTCACTATAAAAAAATAAAAAAAAACATAAAAGTTTTTGTTTCGCTTCTTTTATATAGTAATGTCGTTTAAAGGGTGGTTATTTCATTAAACCTAATTTCTTTATTGCGACGTTTTTATTAACATGTTTAATTGAAGTTGGTTCTTCTACTTTTCTACATTCTGCAGATGTTTTTTCAACGCGACGGACGATAGAACATTTTTGTTTATTGGGGAACCTGCGCCACTTTTTGAACGCGAGAACGGTTTTCTTTCACGCTCTTTTAGATAAAATTCTTACTATAGGTATGGACCTAGGTTACTAAAAAGCAGTTTAAAATGAATTAAAAAGGCCATACAATATCCCTTATTAATTAAATTTTGATTTTTTGAGTATCTTACTACTAAGTAATTAAATGTGTAATATTAAATTGTGAGCGAAATTCAAATTAATCTTTTTAACCAATCACAAATTGTACAAATTTTTTACTGGTTACAGTTCTTATTTATATCTAACTGGGTTATCCGAATAAAGTAACAACGTAAAAAAAAAAACAGGAAGACTTGAAATATTATGTAACAAATAAAAGCTTCCCTCAAAACAAAGTCAACTGATAAACTTTTCAAATGTTGTTTCAGTAAAAATGTATATTGAACTGGCTCCAATGTCTGTTATATTACAAAACGCTTTCACAGAAGACCATGGATCTTCCCGACTCAGAGAGCGCTTCCATCAAAGTAGAACCAGGCCCCCTGGAAGAGGATGGAAGTGAATTGCCGTATACGGTTATAGATTTTGACCACCAGGATGTAAAGAGGGAATACTTGCAGTATACTCCGACAACCAGTAAGTTGTAAAAGTACGAAAATGTTGAATGATCAAATATTTTAGAATTTTTCGCGGACAGGACGTATACTTGTTCATGGCGTCACCCAATGACTAAATAAAATACGTAAACGAGGACTTTGCATACCAATAAAATATTCTGTAGAAACATTTGTTCAAAAATTGCTGTCTAGATAGCGGCAGCGATTGCGTGGTGAAATTATAATGAGATCTTGAATCGACAAAATATAAGTGTCTTACATTTATCGACGTTGAGAGATATGTTGTTAGCGATACACCAATTGGGTAATTTGTTAATATTTTTACTGTAAAATTAGGTATTGGATGTTTATTAGTTTAATTTGATATCATCAGCAAAGAGCAGAACTTCTACATCGTCGAAAAAACTTATCATGTAATTAATGTTTATTTACCACCAGAATTTTATAATGTTTTGTCTCTAAACCATAGGCTTTCATTAATTATTACAGTATGCATTTAGAGATTAAAGATGACCTATTACATCGCCTACGAAGGTTGGTTGTATACATAAATATAAAGTGTTGAAAAAAAAGTAACTTGTCTTTGAATAAAATAAATAATTCAAACACAAAGTAGAAAAAGGTTAAAATCAACTTCTTCCAAAACCGAATGTCATATCCATTTTGTCTTGTTGGCATTAATAATTACAGTAGTTCTACAGCGTTTGCCCATTCAAGCAGTTTTTTAGAATGTCTTTGCATTCTATTACACATTATATAATATATCATTAGTAATTAAAATACCTATATGTAAGTTAGTGACAAGTATTATTAGGATGATCATCGTTAATATAATTTTTTTAAATATGTTTATGTTAATTTATAGGTACATATATATTGGAAATTGGCCTCTGATTTTTTTTACTATGGAGTGATTATCTTTTTTTTACAATAAATCTCACAATACTATATTATTGTTCTTCAGAAATTTGGCTCGTGTCGATGATTTGTTTATGAAGTGTACAATTACAGGGCTAAATAGTTTGGCATGTTTTTAAAAATCCGTCACACGAATTCGATTCACGCCGGGTCACTTAGAATTTTTCATACCTCCGCTAAAACATTCAATTTGATTATAATTTGCTCTTGGTTGTACATTTAATGTGGTAAACGTTCCTGCGAGTATTCAGATACTCGAACCTCACATTCGTCTAAGCATATCAACGTATATCATACTTGCATATTGTTTTTCTGTTTCTTCAGGTAACATTAATGTGGAAACTGCACCCATCAACGCAGATCCAGGATCCCTAGAAGAAGACGGAGGGATAATTCCTTATACGGAAATTGACATTGACCTGCCGGATGTCAAAAAGGAATGCTTAGATCGCTTTCCAAAAATTACCCAGACAACAGGTAAACTTTATGTTTTCCGTTAGAAAAAAAAATTCATACTCTTTTATTTTATATTCTTTTAATATTTCTATGAATCAGTAGCACTTATTAAGTTTGATTTGTAATTTTTTTTCAGACTTATCGACAGATCTGAAAACGCATCATGTGGAAAAACGATTATCTTGTACCTATTGTAACTATTCCTGCTTTTACAAGTCAAAGTTAGAACCTCACTTACGTATCCATATTGGAGAAAAACCTTTTCCATGTTCTCGAAAGAGAGATTTGACGACACACATGCTGACTCACAGTGGAGAAAAACCTTTTTCATGTTCACATTGCAACTATTCAAGTTTTCGAAAGACAAATTTGACGAGGCACATGTTCACCCACAGTGGAGAAAAACCTTTTTCATGTTCCCAATGCAATTATTTATGTTCTCGGAAGGGAAGTTTGACGACACATACGTTGACTCACATTGGAGAAAAACCTTTTTCATGTTCACATTGCATTTATTCAAGTTCTCAAAAGACAAAGTTGACTAAACACATCCTGACTCACAGTGGAGAAAAACCTTTTTCATGTCTTCACTGCAGTTTTATATGTTCTCAAAAGAGATATTTGACGAAACACATGGTCACCCACAGTGGAGAAAAACCTTTTTCATGTTCACATTGCAATTATGCAAGTTCTCGAAAAACAAATTTGACAAAACACATCCTGTCTCACAGTGGAGAAAAACCTTTTTCATGTCCTCACTGCAGTTTTATATGTTCTCAAAAGAGATATTTGACGAAACACCTGGTCACCCACGGTGGAGAAAAACCTTTTTCATGTTCCTACTGCAATTATTCATGTTCTCAGAAGAGATATTTAAAGAATCACATGCTCACCCACAGTGGAGAAAAACCTTTTTCATGTCCTCACTGCAGTTATATATGTGCTCAAAAGGGGTATTTGACGAATCACATGATCACCCACAGTGGAGTTAAACCTTTTTCATGTTCCCAATGCAATTATTCGTGTTCTCGGAAGGGAGATTTGATGACACACATGTTGACTCACAGTGAAGAGAAACCTTTTTCATGTTCCCGTTGCAATTATTCATGTTCTCGAAAGGGAAGTTTGACGACACACATGTTTACTCACAGTGGAAAAAAACCTTTTTCATGTTCACATTGCAATTATTCAAGTTCTCGAAAGACATATTTGACAAGGCACATGGTCACCCACAGTGGAGAAAAACCTTTTTAAATGTTCCCAATGCAATTATTCATGTTCTCGGAAGGGAAGTTTGACGACACACACGTTGACTCACATTGGAAAAAAATCTTTTTCATGTTCTCAATGGAATTATTCGTGTTCTCGTTAGGGAGATTTGATGACACACATGTTGACTCACAGTGAAGAGAAACTTTTTTCATGTTCCCATTACAATTATTCATGTTCTCGAAAGGGAAGTTTGACGACACACATGTTTACTTACAGTGGAGAAAAACCTTTTTCATGTTCTCGAAATCGATATTTGAAGAGTCACATGCTCACCCACAATAGAGAAAAACCTTTTACATGTTCCTATTTTCTCGAATAGAAAATTTAAAACGTCACACAATTACCCATTCAGTAGAAAAACCCTACACATATTCCGATTACAGCTATTCATATATTAATTCATTATTTCGTTAATTTCATGCCCGTAGGGCCTTTACTTGCTGCACAATTAAGAATAAAATTTTGACATGCTGCACAAGTTAGAATATGATGATTGATTTGACTTGTCCAAATTTAATAATAGGGCGGTAATAATACTACAGCTTATTAAAGTTACGGGTTGAATTAAGTTTACTTTGGTACATTATGAGTCAATAAATGCCTTGATTAGATCCCAATGAACCTGAATAATTGCAGGGGCACAGGAGAACAGCATTATTCTAAAATGAGTGTAAATGTGATATTTCAAGACTTTAATAAACACGAATAGATACATTGGGCACAGGAAAATGGTTTTAATCTAGAATGAGTGATATTGTGTTATTGTAAAACTTTTCATGTTAATTTCCTCACAAATAAAAAGTTGCAATCTGAACATGAGAAGGGTTTCTCTTTACTGTGAATCCGCGAGTGAGTTCGTAAAGATGGTTTCATAGAAAATGAATAGTTATTCATAGCAGGAAAATGGTTTTATTCCAGAATGAGCCAGAAGGAGTCGTCTTAAATCTGGCTTGTATAAAGATGAGTAGTTGCACGTGGAACAAACAAATGGTTTAGCACCAGTTTGAGTCATAACATGGTTACGTAATTGTGTTTTCGGGGAACACGAATAGGTACATTTCGAACATGTTAATGGTTTATCTTGACTGTGAGTTAAAAAATGAACCCGTAAGGATGACTTTCGTGAACACGAAAAACCGCATTCCAAACATGTAAGTGGTTTTTCTTCAGTATTATCAAGAAAGTGTCCCTTTAAATCAAGAATAGCTGCAGTGGCGGCATAATTAGGCTTTTCTTAGATTGTAAAGAGTTTGAGTGTGATGTTTATGGTGTGAGATTTGAATGAATATTCTCATGAGGGCGATAATCTTCTTCCAGTGTCTCCACGGTTTCATGTTTCACTCTTGTAAATAGGACACATCATGAAATTACATATCTCATTGTTTGCAGGCCTAAAGCATTAAATCAAAAATTTCCTAAATAACCATAAAGTCAATAGCATCGTTATACTTCCGAAATTGCTTTTGGTAATGGGAAATCTGCTTTCCTGTGATTGGAAAAAACAACTATACAGCAAATACTAACATTCAAATTAAATTAATTTAAATACAACGGTGTATTATCGTTACATAATTTTAAGTAACAATAATACTCCAGAAATTGATTCATGACTTGAGAGACTGATCGAAGGAGACCTTTTTACCTCTTCAGCAGGATTCTCTCGACCTTTCGCTTTGCACGGTAGTGGGAAGGATGGATTCGTACGTCCATCACTCCTTGACACACCTAACTTCGGAGTGCTACCTTTCTTGTATACCATTTTCCTTCCCAGTACTTCCTTTATTTAGAAAATCCCCACAAACCATCCCAAAGATGACATAGGCCTATGGAGCTAATGTAAAACAAAATCTGCGGACGAATTTCAAAGAAAACCATTCTTATGTTCTGACTGAAGTTTAGAATTCGAATTGCACACCTTATTACTGCAAAATTTGGAGGAAATCGTTTGTTTATTCCGAGTGTAACCATTATTTAAGATTGTGGACTCTTGTGCAGACTCACTCTCAAGTTAAGACCAGTTCCGATGGCAGTGATAAAATTCCAGTTGCGGATTCGTCTTCTTGCGCATTTCGAAGGTAGGAGAGGTGGATAAAATTTTAGTCGCATACCATATGCTGTCAAATTTGGAACAAAAAAACATTTTCTTGTTCCGCGTGTAACATTTTCTTAAGCTGGCGATTTAGTTACAAATACACTCTTAAAGTTCAAACCAGTTTGCGTTCAGAATGTAACAATAAAATACCAGTTGTGGATTTATTTTCTGACGCATTTCGAAGGAAACCATTCCCATGTTTCAAGTGAAGTTTAAAATTCCAGTTACACACCACATACTGCAATATTCTTAAGAAAACCATTTGCTTGTTGCGCATGTAACCATCATCGAGTATTCCTGCAGAATCAGTCTCAAGTTACAACCAGTCTTGTGTTCTGAACGTAACTTTTAAGTTATAGTTGCGAACTTGTTGACGCAATTCAAGGGAAACCATTCTCGCGTTCCAAATGTAATAATAAATATCTAGTTGACACATTTGTGAATAATGATTTTCGAAAAATTCTTTTCAGGTGTGGATATAAATGAAAAATTTAAGAAATCGGTAAATACTTGGTAAAATGAGGTTATAATTATATATCAAGGAATTTGAACCCCCACCCATCTTTAAAATGTATGTGCGGCCCACGAGAGATACTACAAACATCCAAATATAACCTCATTGAAGTTATAAGCATATTAAAAAAGCACATTGCATGAAAACTTTAGGATTTTGCTGGGTGGATGATGATCTGGCGTGTAGGTAGCACAGATCATCTAGGGAATATAATATTTCCCTATGAAAAATATATTGTGGATTAATAAACTATCTCTGCAGGGAGAAAAATAACAAACCAGTCACCAAAATACAAATGAACAGAAAAACTCACCCAAGAATGGCATTCACAAATGGAGGTCTTCTATTTTTGTCATCAGCTTCGGTTTCAGGCAGCAATCAGCAATCACTTTGCATTTGCACTCGAAAAGGTTATAACCAGCTCACAAGAGAGAAGAATTCTTAATGATAGAGATGAATCAGCACATTCATCGTAACACACAGTGCCGAATTTGTGACATTTTATTTTGTCAAAAATATATATTTTAATTATTTTTATCTTAAATAGACCTCTTTTGACGAAATATCATGTCTCAGATGAATCTACTGAACAGATGTAACAGGTGACCGCAATTTGGTTATCATTCACCTGCAGAGAAAATACCATGCGAAATTGACAAGAGATGTCGCTTTTTGTCCATTCTATTTTAAAAAAAATTAATTAATTAATTATGTTTGTATATTAAAATAATTTTAAATTAAGTTTTGAATCTAATGCTTCTCCATACTCCCCGCCTTGGAAGTTCTCAGAACTTGCAAAGAAGTAAGAGAACAACGTACAAATAAATAAACGTCAAATCATTTCAAGTGACTCTATTCACATATAATATCCAAGAATTACGTCGGAAGGTCACCAAAAAAAAAGCTTTCAACAGAACGAAAAGTATAAACTTAATAAAGTTCAACTGACAAGAGTACAATTAACTGTAACGGAATATCATGGCATAGTCGGAGATAATTTGAACTACCAAAAAAAATAACAAAAAATAAAAACAAAAAATAGAAGTAAGCAAATTATTGAGTCGGAAGGGGATATAACTTGATAACTGGTCGTTTGAAGAACCCAAATCGTGTCTTCACCGTCGCAACGCGAACAATTTTGTCCAATCCGGGATGGACCTCAGTGATTACACCCAAAGGCCAGTTCAACGGAGGGGAATCTTCCTGTCCCACTAGAACGACAGTTCCGATCTCAATCGGATGATCAGGGGTAGCCCACTTCTGCCTGACTTGCAAAGTGTGCAGATACTCCACACGCCATTTTTTCCAGAAAGACTGAACCATACTATCCAATAATCGTTTGCGCTGAGCGAAATTAATTTTACTGCCCGTCGGGATAGATGCAGGTAAGTATTGTAATGGTGTAGTCATTAAAAAATGCGCAGGTGTTATGATTTCCGGATCAGGGTCGGAAGATACGGCTGTGAGCGGGCGAGAGTTCATTATGCACTCTATTTGCACCAACACAGTCTGAAGCTCCTCATAAGTGAGAAGCTGACTTCCGATCACTCGGTATAAGTGAGTTTTCATGCTTTTCACGTTAGACTCCCACATACCTCCGAAATGGGGTGCGCGTGGTGGAATCATTTTCCACTCGATACGACGCTTGGCGAGTTCTCGTTTTAACGCGGGCTCATATTCCGATTCAACTAAAAACTTGTAAAGGTCATCCAATTGTGCCTTTGCACCCACAAAATTGGTACCATTATCCGAATACAAGCACGACACAGGGCCACGCCGTGAAATAAAACGGCTGAAAGCAGCCAGGAAAGCATTTGAAGTTAAGTCAGAGACCAACTCAATATGAATGGCCTTAGTCACAAGGCATACAAACAGACAAATATATGCCTTCTGCGAATGTTGTCCTCTCCGACGAGCAAGCGTAATACGTAGAGGACCCGCGTAATCAACACCGGTGTGAACGAAGGCTTTTGCTTCAGTAATACGATATGAAGGTAAATCTGCCATCTTTGGGGTAGGATGTGATGGATTTGAGCGGAAGCAGCAGTTGCATTTCCGCACCCTTGCCCTAATAACCGTCCTAGCATCTAATATCCAATAGCGCTGACGTAATATAGACATAAGAAGTCCTGGACCGGTATGACAGTTCATGACATGAAAGTGATCTATGATAAGATTTACAACACAGTCATGTTTAGGTAGTAATATCGGATGTTTAACCTCAAAAGGTAAGTCCGATTTAGAAAGGCGTCCCCCGATACGTAACAAATTGTCCTCATCAAGAAATAAAGACAAACCCTGAAGCCTTTTGGATTGGAATTTGCCTTTCTGAAGTGCAGCAATATCCTTTGAAAAATGAGCATTTTGCACGGAACGAAGTACAGCCTTTTCAGCAGTCACAAGATTATTGACAATTCCAGAGGAAGGTGATATCTTTTTTATGAACCGGAGAATATAAACGACACATCCCAAGTGGATATACGCTGGGCCAGTTCACCCAGAACCGATTGTTCACCCAGAACCATTGCAGTGAGCACATTAACTTTGTGTTCAGGCATTTCACCGGTATTGGTGGGGCGAAACGGTTTTACTGGCCATTCCAAAGGTGGGTGGCGAATCCATGATGGGCCGTTCCACCATAAATCATGTGAAACGAGTTGAGAGGGTAGCATGCCACGAGAAAGGCAATCGCTCGGGTTTTCAATACCGGCGACATGGTAAAAATTTTCCGGAGACAAATTTTCCTGGCACTGAGCTACACGATTGCTAACAAACACCGACCAACGATGCGGTGAGGAATGTATCCAGGAGAGCGCAATGGTAGAATCTGAAAACGCGTATGTTCCTGCAATAGAAAGACGCGCACGATAACTATCTTGAACCGTCCGTATCAACTTTGACATCAAAACTGCGGCACAAAGCTCCAAACGAGCGAGAGTTGTCACTCTCGTGGGAGAAACCTTTGATTTTGCACACAATAACCTCACTGAAATATTTCCAGAGAGATCAGTGGTGTGCAAATAAATCACGCAGCCATAACCACTCATGCTCGCATCGCAGAAGGCGACATCGAGCACTGTACTGTCCTTTAGGACGCCAACATGGCGGGGGATTTTTATTGTCGAAATTAAAGGAAATTCCTGTGTGAGAGCCGAAAACCTTTGAATAACGCTCTCAGGGGGTATATCATCCCAACCAATGTTACCCAGCCATAGCTCCTTAATAAGTAATTTCGCATACAGAATGACAGGGGCGACCAAGCCGAGAACATCGAACAAGCGGGCTACTATGGAGAGTATGTTCCGCTTCGTGCACTTCTCCTGAACATAAGAAGACGTAAAGAAGAAGCTGTCATCAGCTGGTTCCCACGAAAGGCCTAACACCTTAGCGGCATTGTTAGAACCAACAGTAAAGTCCACTGGGCTTCGGTGAGAATCTGGAAGATTCTCAAGTACCACTGAAGAATTACTAGTCCATTTTACCAAATCAAAGGCACCGGACTTAAACAACGAGATCAATTCTCGCGACAGACGTACGGCACTGGGTTCATCTACAATAGAATATACCAGGTCGTCCATATACAACTTAGACTCTGCCACATTGGCAGCGTCCGGAAAATGTTGTCTCATATCCTGGGCCAACTGTCGAACAGTGCGCATTGCCAAGTATGGACTAGCTGTTAGTCCGAAAGGGACCCGATTGAATTGAAAGGTTTGTATGGGATCGTTGTCCGCGAACCGAAATAGAATTTTCAAATATTTGCGATGCTTGCTTGGAACCTCAATCTGCAAATACATCTGCTTTATGTCTGCAGTAATAGCAATGGGAAAAAGACGAAAGTCTAACAGAAGCAAAAACAGATCGGCTTGCAAATTCGGACCAGTATAAATCACGTCATTTAATGACAATCCTGTATGTGTCTTAGCGCTCGCGTCAAGTACAATCCGAGGCATAGGTTTATCCGGGCGAGTGACAGCGTGATGCGGAATGTAATATCCGTCATCGGTAATATCCGACCTTGAAACTTTTGCTAAATAACCGTTTTCAATGTACTCATGAATAACTTTATTATAATTCTCCCGTAAAGCCGGTGAATGTTTAAATTTTCGCTCCAAAGCCATAAATCGGCGCTGAGCAGTAGCAAGGGAATTACCCAATTGCTTCGGGTCTTTACTGAAAGGTAAAGCAACAGAATACCTTCCGTCGACGGTGCGAGAAATGGATGATATAAATAAATTCTCACACTCCGTCTCTTCCGGACTTAGAAATTGCATGTTGGGTATTTCCTCTAACAGCCAAAATTTTTGTACTAAGTCATTAAGCGCAAGTGCCGAAAATGACGTACTTGTATTAAGCACATTACTAGGGTAGTCACCCATTAACACAAAACCGAAAGTAGTCGCTAATGCCGGAGGTTCGCCGTTACGAGATTCAACCCTGTTCCCTAAATAAATATATGGGAACAGTTGTGCACCTAATACTATATCCACGCATCCAGGAATATTCCACGTTAAGTCAGCGAGAGGTATACCCTTTAAGTAACTCATATCACCCTTGGTTATATAGTGATTAGGTAGCTGATCTGTAATACTGTCAATGACAAGCGCATAAATATTATATTTATTATTCGGGTACACGCGGGACTCAATGTCCAAATAAACGTAACCCAAAATTGGTTTGGATGCTGAACCGATTCCTTTTACAAAGGAATTGTTTAAAGGAATTATTGGTAAGTTGAGGATCTTGCAACAATCAACAGTAATTAAATTGTTCTGTGAACCGTTATCCATTAAGCACCGAACAATAACTTTATTTCCATTTTTACTCTTTGCGAATACTTGCGCGGTTGATAATAGAATCGTATTATGTGTCGCTTTCACAGAAAGGGAACATGAGTTATTTATGTTTAGCGGAGGTTCTTCAAATTGTGTATCACAATTTTCGGATGTCCCTGTAGATGTTCGCGACGTGTGTGCGTGGGTACTTGATGGAGTTTTAGCATTGTTATCAGCACTGCCAAAATGCAACAAAGTGTGATGACGTTTTTTACAAAACTCACAAGTTAAAACCGATTTACACGCGTTTATTGTATGCCCTCCACTAAGGCAATTTACGCAAGCATGTTTTGACTTTATAAATTCAAAACGCGCCTGTGAAGAGCTCATATTTTTAAATTTAACGCAATCTTTAATTGTATGATTAGTTTTATTACAAACAAGACAACAATTTGTGCGCGAAGCCGTAAACCGAGGTACATTCTCGTTGCTAGCAAGGAAAGATTTAAAATTTTTATTAGAACGAAATGACGACGTGGTGGACAGTTTTTTACCGGCTTCATTTGAATTGCCTAAACGTTCTAAAATCTTAACCTGATCTTGAACAAACGAGACTAAATCGTCATATGTCGGAATCTCTTTATTCCTGACTGACAGCTCGAAAATCTGTGCGATTTGAAAATCAATTTTTCTAAATGCACAATGAAATAAGATAAAATCAGTTATATTTTCAATCTCTAATTGTTTTAACGCTGCTACTGATGCAGAAAAATTTTCAATAAAAAAGTCAAGACTGCCAGATGTATTTGTACAATTTTTTGCATCAAGAATATTATTTAAATAATGTGTGCCTAGTGCACGTTTATTTTGAAATTTGTTTACCAAAGCATTCCAGATTATATTGTATGTGTCACCTCCAGGTACAATGCCCGCAGTAACCTTTAAAGCGCCGTGTGTCAATTTACCAATTAAATATTGAACACGCTGGGCGTCGGTTAATTGTCTATTATTATGTACATTAGATTTGAAAGCTTGGTAGAAAGTAGGCCAATTTCCCATTTTACCATCAAATGATGGTAATTCCAAAGGTGGCAATTTAATAATACAATGATCCCGCGAATCGTTGCGTGACGCGTTTTGAAGGTTAAATCGACTTCGTTTGACCTTCAAATAAATATCATCAAATGCATTTAATTGTTGGAAATCCGGTTTAAATGAGTCGTCCAAAGTCAACTGACGGTCGTTAAGTTTATCAATAACAGTTTCAAACTGAACTCTCAAGTCTTCAATCATATCCGACTTTGTCATGAAGTCTTCATTTTTTCTTGACTCGAAGGTATTTAAATTATTTGATAAATTATACAATTCATTCATCCGCAAAAAAAGATTTTCCTTTTTTGCCGTCAAAAGAGTCAACGTTCTATCCTGAATATCTCCAGAAACTTCTTCAGTAATTCTCGGCATTTTTAATGAGATGACAAAATATTCTTAACCAAAAAAAGTATACAATAATGTTGTAAGTATTGTAAATTAGAATTCTCCAAAAATTACGACAATTCCAATATATTATACGTTTCGAATCTACCAAAGAATACGTAAAAAAACGAAACTAAATTCACTATACCTAAATAATATTAAGTAATTTGAGCTTTAATGAAATTTACCAAAAAATACGCAAATTTCTAATGCTAGAAAAATTATTTATGTATGCTAGAAATTGGTACTGATAGGTACTTCTTAAATCACCAAAAAAATTACGTGAATAGAACATCCATTTATCATGTTTCAAAATCTAAATCACTAAATATTAATTAATCTTCGCTAGCAATATATCCGAGCTACGTGGGACCAAATTTATGGATGATGATCCGGCGTGTAGGTAGCACAGATCATCTAAGGGAATATAATATTTCCCTATGAAAAATATATTGTGGATTAATAAACTATCTCTGCAGGGAGAAAAATAACAAACCAGTCACCAAAATACAAATGAACAGAAAAACTCACCCAAGAATGGCATTCACAAATGGAGGTCTTCTATTTTTGTCATCAGCTTCGGTTTCAGGCAGCAATCAGCAATCACTTTGCATTTGCACTCGAAAAGGTTATAACCAGCTCACAAGAGAGAAGAATTCTTAATGATAGAGATGAATCAGCACATTCATCGTAACACACAGTGCCGAATTTGTGACATTTTATTTTGTCAAAAATATATATTTTAATTATTTTTATCTTAAATAGACCTCTTTTGACGAAATATCATGTCTCAGATGAATCTACTGAACAGATGTAACAGGTGACCGCAATTTGGTTATCATTCACCTGCAGAGAAAATACCATGCGAAATTGACAAGAGATGTCGCTTTTTGTCCATTCTATTTTAAAAAAAATTAATTAATTAATTATGTTTGTATATTAAAATAATTTTAAATTAAGTTTTAAATCTAATGCTTCTCCACTGGGAATCATTAAAATTTTTAATTCACTTGCGATGTTGAAAATTTTATTTGTCCACTTAGTTTAGCGAATACACAAATTACATCGACATTTTTCATAGCTAATTCTATATTTTAAAACGTACCTTAACGATTTTTTCGAGTCAAAATATTGTTTCTAAAGGTTTTTGATTATGTTTATATTTGTTTAAGGCCCCGTAGTAAGCGTTCAAAGATGGTTTGAAAGGGATATATGAAAATACGAATGTTAAAGGGAGTGCGCTAATAATAAAAAAAAACGATAATGTTTAATGTGTGAAATAGAACAAAAATCTGTCGAGAAATGCTTTAGTTGCTTTTAAAGATACACAGTAAATATAAATAAATGAAATTAATTGCTTTTTGGTCACTTTATCAAAAAAAATTATTGTCTTCCCTGTTTCGGTACCTCCGTACCATCTTCAGGACAGTTATAAAAATTATGCTATTAAAAACAGAAGTACTCATATATGTATATACACATATTATCAATAAAGAAAGAGACAGTCTATCAGAGTGGGAGAGTGCGTCAGTTGTTTGAGAGAGGTGGGGGAGGGGAGCGTGGGATAAGCGAAGTAATGGGGAAAATACATAGAATTGGGCTGACAGGTAAATTTAATTGGTTATTAATGATTTCAAACTTTTAATTTATTGATTTTTTTTATTTCCAAGGATTCTAAATTGTTTAGTCTTAAAACTATTCAATTTTTATGTAGGACTTTAATTCCTGTATCACGGTTATATGTATGGTCATAATTCATTAATTAAATGTTCCGTGAACTTCAAAGTTCGCAATATATATGTGTACTTCTGTATTTAATAGCAAAATTTTTGTAACAGTCCTGATGATGGTACAGAGGTACCGAAACCGGTAGACAATAAAATTTATCAAGAGTGACTTAAAACCAAGTATTTTCATTTCATTTATTTAAAATGTCAAGTAACAATGTGTGCCTCGTTTGAAAAAAAAACCGTAGGTATGTATAAAATATAACATATTAAATAACAGAACAAAACGTGTGTTTAATAATTTTCGGAGCTTACTTTGTGATTTTTTTTTCTACCGAGGGAATTTTATATAATTTAAGTTTCGGCGTAAATGTTTAGATATTATCTTAAAAAATAACGTATATATTTTTTGGAACTTAAAAACCTAAAGAGTTAACAAGAAACTTGTTATAAATCGGTAAAAATTGGGTATGCAGGGGATTAATGCAATTACAAAGTAAATTCAACCCCTGTTTATTACTACCCTTTGTGTAAAAAAATGTTCTTTATATTAAAGCCCCGTGGGCCTTTTTGCCAAGGAATAGGAAAAGGTGATGGGGTAGTGTAACAGTGACTGTCCTCATAGAATCCACGCCCAATGTCCACCAGAGACAGAGACTGTTCTCTATGTGGTTAAATAGATTAGTTAGTAGGCAAGTTTTGCCAAAATAGTAATCTATTTGCTGGAATTACTTTACATAGGTTGGTCAAAATGGAATTTTTCTTGTCCTCACTAATTCCGCAGGGAGCAACGTAAGGAACAGGCTCCGGCACATTTAATAGGGACGCTTTCGTTAAGAAATTCATTTCAAATTCTGTAGCGTCGCTAGCGTAAGAAATATTATAAATTAGTGATTTACGCCCTCTAATAGCTTTTATTCTTACGATGTCCTTCACACAAGGCATTCGTTGGTTAAATTTTTTTTGCTAATTTTGCAACCAGAGAAAAGGTCTTTCCAATTGTAAAAATCTGCAAATTTCATCTCTTTTGTGGAGACATTTCCTGAATTTGCATTTGACACGGCTTCTTGGAAGTCACTAAAATCGTACGTATTTTCTTGTTCCTTTAACGTTTTTTCCACGGAATGATGAAAGCTGTTTGCCGACATAAAAGTATGCCCTGACTCGAAGTACTTTAAAGTGATTACTTGCGCCGCTATTTGATATGAATTGATTATGTATACTAAGAATGAAAACAGGGTCCAATTCTTATTTTGAGCTGCATAATTGTCCAGCCAAATTTTGATATGTTTAGCATCGCGATTAGCTAAAAGAAAAGCATAGAATGTACTGATGAGTTCTTCGTCACTTCTCCCTGACGTTGCTTCATGCCAGATCGCAGCAAATGGCTTGATTTTTTTCTGGTTATTCCCCACGGGAACAAAGCTCTTATGGTACGCTATGATTCGTTGCGTGGACAGCACCGTTTTGAATGCATCAATCCTTGGCAACATAATGATCTTCTGCAGATCAGCCGAAACACAGAGTGCATCTGAATGTGAGGCTTCCTCGTCTTTTTTATAAGCTTCGCGAGAGTCAGACGACTTTTTAATGTGTATTTGGTAATCAACACATACTTCGCAGTTCTCGGAATTAGTTTGAACGTGTTCTGGATCGTGATGCCTGAAGTGTTCACACTGTTCACATATCTCGTGCCCCGACTTTGTGAGGCGGATATTATCATTCTTGACAGCATTACGGTATGTTTCGTATGAACACTTAAATAGTGGATTTTTTACCATAAAATCGTTGTGCATCAACCTAACTGTCACATCAATAGGTAAATATTTAACAAGGGGGGCATGTTCCCGCCTTAAATAATGTGATGTTGGTTGAAATGATTCAATATGATCAGCAATTAATGTTGTATTAATTTTATTTACAGACGGTTTTTTTCCTCGTCTGTCTTCAAATGGTTCCGTGGAATTTTTGTTTCTTCTTTTTTGTATTTTATATATAACGGAGTCATTCTTTCCATGGAACCCCAGAGTAGTTAGGAAAAAGAATTTGCAAACTAGTTGCTTGATGTTTTCTTCGTTCGGAAGAAAATATTTTGTTGTAAGAGCTTTCCTTGCCTCTAAGGTGATTGATTTCTTGGTTTTTAGACATTTAATATTCTCCGACATAAATGTATGCTGTTCTGACCAGGACATGTTAACAAACTGATCGTGAATGGCTTTTCTTCTAGTCTCAACAATTTTCGATATACAATTTTTTTTGCAAATTTTCACCGTGCATGGTAAACGTAGGGGATGTTTAAGAATTTTCTTTTGTTTTGCGAGAGATTTTTTATCACTTGCGGACAATGTTTTAATTTTCCTTTTCCTTTCCGTACCTCGTTTTGTAAAAAATAATACTGGAGGAGTAGCAGCCCTCCCAGCTATAACTTCCTCCGAGGTAGATGCACATGGAAGTACGTTTTCTTCAAATAATTCTTTAATTTTCATGTTCTCCGCAGTTATGAAGTTCCGTTTGGATTCTCCATCATTACTCGCTGATTTCTGCAATAAAAAAATGAAATAGTTTAAATTTCTACAACTAGAGAAGATAAAGGAAAATTTTGGTCCTAAATTAAGTACAACAATTGAAGCATTGAGTAGAAAAAAGGAATAATCGCTAAAATTGCTTTCTGAGATAATCGCACTCAATCGCAAGTTTATAGCTAATAAAACAGGGAACAGTATATCGTTTGATTTTTTTTTTTTTTTTTGATTTTCTAGATTCTTATATTCCATGAAGTGGTGAATCATTTAAATTTACTGAATTTAAAGTTAATGTTCTTTATACAAATAGAACGGCGTCATATGCGCCTCACAATTTTTACCTCATATGGGTTTATTTAAATATTACCTGGCTTTTATAGACTTAGAGGCCTTGTATTTTCTCGGTAGGGAAAAAATTTGTTACCTAAAAACCCTACTTAAATTGCATGTTTTATCATCCAGCATCAGCACCAGCGGCGACCTACAGCGGCCATATACTACATACGTGTCTGTTTGTGTTGTGTTGGGAATGGGAGGGAAATTTTGGCTGCGCCCTATTGTTGGAATCCTTCCGCATTTGCCGTTGGGAGTAAGGAAAATCGCAGAAAACCTTACCCAGGAAGGAGCGGCCGAACGTCAACTTGAAACGTATTCGGCCTTCAGTAACATCGATATATGATGTCCTGCATTTTGTGGTGTGTGTGTGTGTGTCTGTTTTTGTGTTAATATATACTTATGGGAAGATAGAAAATAAACATACATATACATACAAATTATAAAATATTATATAAATATATAAATAGATATATAAACATTATATATTTAGGAAGGGAGTCGGGAGTTTAGGAAATACCTACTGCTCGCTATTCGTCCGCGTCTAATTCTGGTATGTGCCATATGTGGTCATGGTCCATGAGGATGTGTTTAGGTAGTCTATGTGTGTATCTGAATGTCAAGTCGCTCGGAGCATTGTATTGTCCTATGTCTCGTATAAGTTGATTTTTACTAAGTGTGAGTGATTTGTAAAAGCGTTCAGTCAGTATGTGTGTAAATTCGAATAGAGTTGGAATTTGTTCTCGTTCGTGTAATCTCTTCAGGTTTGTTTTGAATCTCGTGTTGTATGTGATTTTAATGCAGAGATTTTGAAGTGTCTGTAGATTCTTGTGGTCTGTGTGTGAGATGCTGCTCCATACGGGAATCGCATAAGAGAGTACCGGACGAATGAGCGAGTAGTAGATGAGGAGTTTGGTTTTGGGAAGTAGCGGACTCCGTCTATTGAAAATTGGCTTCATCATGCCGATCGCTTGTCGCGTGCGCGCGTGCATTTTTGCTTGGTGAGATTTCCAGTTGAGGCGGGAGTCCATGGTCAGGCCGAGATATGTTACTTCATCCTTCCATTCAATGCTGTGTCCTCCCATTTCGATGTTGAAGTCAGGTGTTTTATTTACACGTTTTCTCGTGAACATGATGGCTTCGGTTTTCGCCTCGTTCAGTTTCAGGCGCCATTTCTTGTAATACTCTACGAGCGCGTCGAGCGCCCTCTGTAGGTAAATCGCGGCCATGTTCGCTTTCAGCGAAGAAACGTATAGTTTGACGTCATCTGCGTAGATAGACAGATTGCATCTCTCGTCTCGGGGGATGTCGTAGGTGAATAGAATGAAGAGAAATGGTCCCAGTAAACTTCCTTGCGGCACGCCTTTTGGAATCTCACGCATTGAAGATAGCACGTTCCTTATGAACACTCTGAACGATCTATTCTTTAGGTATTCCTGTATCAGTCTCGTTAGGTATATGGGCGTGTTAGTGCGGTGCAGCTTATGCACGAGCCCATCTATCCATACGGTGTCGAATGCCTTCTCTAGGTCGATGAGCGCAGCGGCGGTGAAGCGATGTTCGTTAAATTTTCTTGCGATAAATTCCGCTACTCTGGTGAGTTGATGGGTCGTGGAGTGCCTCTTTCTGAAGCCGAACTGCT
Source organism: Hesperophylax magnus (assembly GCA_026573805.1). Classification (NCBI taxonomy): domain Eukaryota; kingdom Metazoa; phylum Arthropoda; class Insecta; order Trichoptera; family Limnephilidae; genus Hesperophylax; species Hesperophylax magnus. The sequence goes on along the minus strand of JAIUSX010000179.1, from coordinate 2,952,853 downwards.
CGTCTGGCAAAGTCTTGTTGTCGTCGTGGTGTGGTACAAGCCTGTTGAGTATAATTTGTTCAAATACCTTGCTCAGCGTAGATAATAGGCTAATCGGCCGGTAACTTGTCGGTTGCGTTCTATCTTTATTCGGCTTTGCGAAAGGCAGCACGGTCGCCGATTTCCAAATCTGAGGGAAATGCCCGGTCATGAGGCAGGCATTGAACAATTTTGTTGTGTAGATGATGGCTTTTTGAGGAAGATGTTTGAGTAGAATGTTGTGTATTTGATCGCTTCCCGGCGCCTTGTTCGTTCTGAGTCGCTTGATTGTGACCGCAATCTCGCTCGGCGTTGTGAAATGAATATCTTCAGCGTTTGTCTGCTCCGCTTCGTTCAAATCTCGTAGAGAGTCAGCTACGATCCGGTCCGTAGCCGGGTCGGAAAGGCCGTCTGTAGCGGCGTAAGCTCTCTCGAACCCGTCGGCGAGTGTTTCAGCTTTTTCTTGTAGCGAAAGCGCCGTCCCGGGGCCGTTCAATTTCTGTAGCGGGGGAATTGTGTAATCTTTATGTCTCAGCGCGCTCGCCATTTTCCATAGGGAATTATCCTTCGGCGTGAGCGACGCAACTTTTTTGTCCCAAAGTTCGCGCTTGAGTTCTGCGATTTCGGTCTTGATTTCCCTCTGCAAGCAGTTGTACGCTGTCTTGAAGTATTCGTCACGCGTGCGGTGGTAAATGCGTCGCAGGCGATTTTTGTCCTTGATGAGCGATAAAACGTGTTCGGGAAGCTTGATCGTGTATGAGTGTACTTCTTTGAGAGGAATGTGTGTATCTTGTGCTGTTTGAAGAATCTCTGTGAGAGTGCTTGTAGCTGCGTCGATTTCTTGTGGAGAGCGCAGAGTTCCCGAAGTGAGATGAATTCGTTCGTTGACTTCCTTTTTAAATCCTTCCCAGTCTGCATCCTTATAATTGCGCTGTTTTCTGGGGGTCCTTGAAGTTGTGCCGCCTATAGTAAAGCTCACGGGCAGGTGGTCCGAAGACAGTTCGTCTAATGTGCGCAGTGGAGATATTGTCTTAACATTTTTCTCGAGTACTATATCCAATGTACTCGGATATCTAGATAGTCGCGAGTAGTACGTAGGTCTGTCGGGCGCCATTATCGAATAGGTATTTGTCTGCATGTGTGTAAAGAGCGTATTTCCGTTCGCATTACCTCTGTAGTTATTCCAGTAGTTGTGTTTGGCGTTCAAATCGCCTCCCATCACAACAATTGGTCCCAGATTGAGCAATTTATTGAGATCTTCTCTCACTAGGTTACTATGGGTACAGTATACGGAGATGATGGTATGCGCTCTACCCTCTATGGTGACTTCGATAATCGTGGCTTCAGCGTGCTTCAACTTCGGAGTAGGTATTCTTGTGGACGTCATAGATTGTCGAACGAATATTGCGGTTCCTCCGCCTGATCTTCCTTGTCGATCGTCACGATAAATCTCGAAACCTTGCACTCTCAGCGGTACGCTTGGATTCAAATGAGATTCTGATAGGAGAATAATGTCGGTGTGTAATTCGTTTGCCAAAGCGAGCAGTTCGTCTGTCTTGTTGCGCACGCTAAATGCGTTCCATACGAGGACTTTCACCGTCTCGGTATTAGGCATCGAGGGTGTCTAGGAGCTCAATCAGGATGACGAGCTTGTCTGCTCTTGTTGCGCAGCGGGCGAGCTGTGATCGCATCCTCAGGAGGCCTTGGAGCAGGGCCATCAGGTCCAGGTTGTCTTCTGAAGAGGTGGACGCGCGCACGGGCTCCTGCTGTGGGCGTGGCTGTGGGGGCGGCGCGGTCTCGCGCTGCTCTTGGGCGGGGGCGGTGCCTCCGGCTACGTTGGCCCATGTGCGTCCATCCGTCCTCGGCTGAGGAGGTGGCCTGCTCGGGTTCTGTTCTGCCGGCGGTCGTTGGGCCCTTCTGGCAGGTCGCTGCTGTATTGAGGCGACGTACGCTACCCGCTTGGGGCAGCCTCGGTAATTGGCGGGATGCGGGCCTGAGCAGTTGCAGCATGCGGCGGGCTCATCTCTCGTCTTCTTGGGGCATTCTGCCGAAGCATGCTCCAGTAAGCATTTTACGCACCTTGCTGTGTGCGAGCAGTTTCGGGACCCATGCCCGAAGTCTTGACATCTGTAGCACTGAGTGCCGTGCTGAAGGTGATTGCTCCTGTGCTTCTGGAGTCGAATTCGGCAGTGGCACAGGTATTTGACGGCCGCGCGCAGCTGTCCCATGTTGACTTCCTTATTGAAGTGCGCTAAGTATATAGGATACTCAATTGAGGCGGTCATCTTGACCACCTTCACTGCTGGGAATCCTTGTGATTCCAGATCTGCCTTTATTTCTTCCACTTCGACGAGCGGCAGGCCCTTGATGACGGCCTTTTTCATCTTTTCCGCTTCGGCCGTGAACGTGTGGAAGCCGCGAGCCTCCGCTCGCAGCCCGTTGGTAAGGGCGCGGTGGTCCTCCATCGTGCGCACGAAGATGTTAGCCGTGCCGCCCCTGTTATACCTGAAAGTAAAATGCTTACCAGCCCCCAGATGTCCTTGCACCGCAGCTGTGATCTGCGCGTGTGTCATGTTCCCCAGGGTCATCACGACCGGGGGAACGCGGTCTCTCCTGCCGGTACCTGCGGGAGAGAAATTATTATTAGTATTGGCACGCTTTATACGCGGCGCGCCGGCGCCTTCGCTTACCTCGGGCAACTCATCAAATCGGTTGCCACACTGGAGCGGTTGTGGTCCCCGTGGGGACATGGGCCTCTTCACGGGGTTGGACGGCCTCGTCCAGCCTCCATCCTGGGGGGCAGCCGTCTCCATCGGCTGCTGCGGTCTCGGGGGCGCCACGTAGGCCGACGCTGGGCCTATCGGGGGGCGCGTGGGGGCAGGACTGGGTCCTGCTGCCCAAGAGGGGCCTGCTGCGGGCTCCGTCATCTCCGTTTCATCGGGCGTGGTGGCAGTCGTGGTGGTGGATGGTCTCCGGGTCCTCGGGGCGGGGCTGTGGTGCGGGGACCGTATAGCGCACGGTCCCGGTCTTAGTGCGATGCGCAATTTGGCGAGCGCCGGGCGGTACCACGACCGGGGAGTCCTCGTGGTCAATGGGGAGCATCCGGGTCGGGAACATGGTCATCTGTGTCGAGCGGTGACTCCTCTTAAAAAGAGAGCACGTCTCGGGAACTTGCGGGCGGTTTGTAGGGGCCAGCGTGGATTTTTTTTGTATCGTATTGCTTTGCGTGAAAAGTGTTGCCTTGAGAAAGGCAGTTGGGGGCGCGAGCGCCTGCTCAGGGGGCCGGCGGGATTCCTCCGGCCGGCAAAAGTAGCGGGGCCTGGCTGTGAGCTCACAAGCCAGACAAAAAGACTTTCGTGGTTATGTCACAAACCACAAAAAACGATCAATCAAATTCTATCGATTCTATCTTCGATTGTCAGTATATCGTTTGAGCTAACAGAGAACACGGTGAAGGAAATATTCATTTTAAAGACTGGCAATTTCTAGAATCGCCACACGTGGACGCATGCGCGTTACAGCGAACCTGCCAGTGCATCTCGAAAATTCTTATAGGAATTTTATTCTGTCTCAAGCGTCTTGGAGTGCAACACGTATATATGTTTGTGATCGCCGAAACCTTTTGATAAAACCCTTTGTAATATTTTTGTGTTGAATAATGTTAACCTTATGAAAAATATGATCGTTTCATTTAAAATGCATACTTAGCAGTAAGCATTATTCTCCCGCGATATTAATAATCACTTGACATAGCATCTGCAATAAGGCGCTAGCCCGATAATTCCACCCCAATACTTTAATTGGGTGTGTTAAAAATAACAATTGCATGTTAAATGTTTTACAAATAAAGAAAATATACCATTGTTTTGTCAAAGTATATTTCTTCCGCAGTTTCAGGAATTGATTCTTCACAAATCGCGTGCTCACGTAATATCTGTAAAAAATTATACATTGAATTATTTTATTGTGTTTTCATATAATTAGTGTTAATGTTGGTATTTTAAACCTTTAACCAATTACAATAACGTACCATTGTTTTGTCATAGAATATCATTTCTTGTCTGGTTTCTGGCATTAGTTCTTCAATGTTCCCTTGCTGGTGTAACATCTGTCAAAAATTAATACAATGAAATAATTCATGGTGTTTCCATGTCTATAAGTAAAGTATAAAATTAAAAAAAACATTTACAAATAAACATGATAGGTAAATATACAGAAAATAGTAACACTATTTATCAGTTAGATAAAAAAAATTGCTAATTTGACGTTTTTTCATCACGCTAAGTTTTGACATAATAATATTAAAGCAGTTATTTAATCTAGTTTTTATTTCTTAATTAGAACCTTTTTTTAAATTATAGGATGAAATTTTGGGTTAAATAAGAGCAGAAAAAACTAACCTCAAAACATTCGCATCAGTAACAAATGCCACCAAATCAATTTTAATTTTAATGAAAAAACTATTAAAATGTATTATTTTCCATTTTAAATACTTATTTCTTATTATTATCTAACTCAGAGATGAGCATTACCAAGCTTAAACCAGTCTTGTGTTTTGAATGCGATTTGCGGATTCATCTGAATACGAAATTCAAGGGAAACCATTCTCGCGTTCAGAGTGCTGTTAAAAAATTTGCAGAATAGGTCACGCATTTTCCATTTTTTTATCCAAAGAATTATTTTCAGATGTGATACTAAAATCTGAGTGCAACCCGCGGTTAATAGTAAACACATCCAAATGGCCACTGACGGCAAAAAAGGTTTCTCGCTCCTGATCTAACTACTACAGTGTTGTTTTCTATATTAGATACCCGTGTATTTATCAGACAACCTACCATCATTGTATTTTCATACCACGTATCTTCCGTAGATTTAGGTATTGGTTCTTCATGCTGGTGTAACATATGTAAAAAATAATACATTGAATTAATAAACTGTGTTTTCATTTCCATAAGTAAAGTTTGAATCTCAAAATTGTCCAAAATAAAGAAGACGTACCATTATTTCGTTAGAGCACATTTTTGTGAAGCAGATATTTTGATTTTTCACGATGTTCCGGTACGCTTCATATGAGCACTTCAATAGTGGATTTCTTACCATGAAATCATTGTGCATCTTCCTCACCGTCACATTACTGGGTAAATATTTAATAACAGGGGCATGTTCCGGCCAGTAGTAATGTGATGTAGTTGGATGAAAGGATTCAATTTAATTTTAAAATGAAAATTCCAATCGAATTTATAAATTACAATAACTTGCTTGCTGAAACTAAACTTCTTAAATTATCTGATAGAAGAGTGTTAATTGATTTGCTATTTTTATTCAAAATTATTAAATCTTTAATTGACAGCCCTAATTTGTTGGAACTTATTTGCATTAATGTTCCTGCTAGGCAAACTCGCAGTAAAGATACTTTTAAATTTAACAAGAACCTCAACACTAATTATTCTATTTTTTCACCAATTCCCAGAATTCACAACCTTGCGAATAAATACTGTGAACTTATAGATATATTTGGTTTTGACAATTTTGTGAGCTTTAAAAGGCAACTTATTTCGATTCTATCGGCTAATAATTAACTTTTATAGCTTTAATAATTTTATTACATCTTCTCCCATTCGAAACCTTTCAAGTAAATTATATCCATATTTGTTTGTTTTTTATTTGCTCTACTATACACTTATAATTGTATGCTTATACCTACTAACTACTTTTTATACATAACACTATGTTCCATCTCAGATCTTATTATTTCTTATTCATGTCGATATTGCTAAATTCTATTAGTTTTTGCTTTTTACAGGTGCAACTCTTATTTTGTTATTTTTTTTTTTTTTTTAAATCTCTGTTATAATGTTCTTTACCTCACGAGTAAGTTACACTCTAATTTATATTGGTTTATCGATTTGTTAAACACACAATTAATACTGGGTTTAAACACACCCACTTACTTACTTTTTATGTTGAACTTTCTTTTACTTACTATTTCATGCTTGGGTATATTTTATATTGAATCCATCTTATTAGTGTTTTGCTAATTTGCACAAAATTTTATTATATGTGTTGCTTTCTTACAATTAACTCCATTTATCTTCTTATGTTCAATTATTGTAATCAATGTAAATGTATATTTTCATGTAAAAGCCCATTAGGGCGTAAATAAAATAATAAATAATAAATAAATAATAAATAAATATGATCAGCAATTAATGTTGTATTAATTTTATAAACAGACGGTTTTTTTCCTGGTCTGTCTTCAAATGGTTCCGTGGAATCTTTGTTTCTTCTTTTTTGTATTTTATATATAACGGAGTCATTCTTTCCATGGAACCCCAGAGTAGTGAGGAAGAAGAATTTGCAAACTAGTTGCTTGATGTTTTCTTCGTTCGGAAGAAAATATTTTGTTGTAAGCGCTTTCCTTGCCTCTAAGGTGATTGATTTCTTGGTTTTTAGACATTTAGTATTCTCCGACATAAATGTATGTTGTTCTGACCAGGACATGTTAACAAACTGATCGTGAATTGCTTTTCTTCTAGTCTCCACAATTTTCGATATACAATTTTTTTTGCAAATTTTCACCGTGCATGGTAAACGTAGGGGATGTTTGAGTATTTTCTTTTGTTTTGCGAGAGATTTTTTATCACTTGCCGACAGTGTTTTAATTTTCCGTTTCCTTTCCGTACCTCGTATTGTAAAAGATAATACTGGAGGAGTAGCAGCCCTCCCAACTGTAACTTCCTCCGAAGTCGATGCACATGGATTTACATTTTCTTCAAATATATCTTTAATTTTCATGTCCCCCACAGTTTTAAAGTTTCGTTTGGATTCTCCATCATTACTCGCCGATTTCTGCAATACAAAATGAATTAATTTAAATTTCTACAACCAGGGAAGATAAATGTATATAATGTACTTAGATTAAATAATCACAATTGAACCATTGTGTAGTAAGATTACATAACGATCATCAATATATAATAACGATAGATTTGCCCCCTCTTACATAATATCTATTTGATATAAAATATTGTTAATTTATCGGCCAACAGCGAGCCCGAAAAACATCGTTTCATAAGGTATAGATATGAACTTAACCACACAACTTGATTGTTAATCAGCGAAGATAAAGGAACATAATTAAAAATAAATATTTAATGTTTTAAAAATAAAGATAAAATACCATTGTTTTGTCATGTATTTTTTCTAGGGTTTTAGGTACTGGATCTTCACAAATCCCGTGCTCACATAATATCTTAAAAAAGTTAATTCATTGAATTAATTCAAAAGGTTTTTATAACTAAGGTTCATTAAACATTAAACAAATAATTAAAAAGTACCATTGTTTGGTCATAGTATATTTCTTCTGGGGTTTCGAGTGTTGGTTCTTCACGGATCCAGTGCTGGTGTAACATCTATAAAAAAATAACACTGTGTTAATGTCCATAAGTAATGTTTGAATGTAATGTGTCAAAAACAAAGCAAAAATACCTTTGTTTCGTGAGAGCACATTTTTTCAGTTTTTATGGATTTTGGTGGCTCACCGATCCTGTGCCGGTGTAATAACTGTAAACAAATATAATTTTGATAAATTCACTGTGTTTCATGTCTTTTTAAATATATCTATTTGAAATTCACTATTGGTTTCGGACATGATTGTAAACCTTGGTGGCGGAAATTAATCCACTTTCCGACATCCGATGGAGATGAAACTTGACAGTTAGACGTGTTGTCGATGACAATGCATTTTATTTTCGTTTGGTTGTAAAGCACACACACCTCATCAGAAGTCACCTAACAAAAAATCTGCTTTATATGAACGATTTTTAAAAGACATTTTAAAAGTTAACAGCAATTAAGAAGATAAGAGGCAGTCCCTAGTTCAAGAGTCAATTTTCAGTCAAACCAAAAAAATGTATATTTTTATAAACATTTATTTATCAAATTAGTCAATTGCTTTTTTACGAATTGATTTCTATTAAATTTATGTTAAAACCTTTCCTTATCTGTGGTGTGTATTTACTACACATTGCTTCTAATAACTTTAATAACTCTATAAATATAATAAATTCTGGGTTCAGATTTTAGGTATTCCTCCGTTATACATTTATGAAAAGAATTAAAAAAATAATATTTTACATAGTTTTCAAATTCAATTAAAAATCAGAGATTTTTGTTGAAAGTCGGAAACAAATACACCAATACAATCAACCGTGTGATACTGCTACGCGAAGAGAATGCAAGAAAGTGACACGCTATTGATGTCCTGCTTTAGTTCGCTAAGCGGGAACATGAGAAATCCACACGTCCGCAGTTGTATTTTGATTTCATATATATATATTATAAATATTCATATTTTTCCGATATTAAATCGTTTATTTTGAGATGTGTATTGACTACACAGCACCGTAACACGTGGATTTTTTTAGCACAGTAAGGGAAAGGTTAAACGATGCAATATAAAGTTAACGTACCATTGTTTCGTGAGAGCTAAATTCTTCCATTTTTATAGATTTTAGTGGTTCATCTATCTTGTGCTGATGTAATAACTATAAAAAACAATAATAATTCTGATTAATTCACCGTGTTTCATGTTTATTTATAAGCAATGTTTGTATTTTAAACGCGTCCAAAATAAAAATGACTTACTGTTGATTCCTTATAGCATAGTTCTTCTGTTTTCACAGATATTGTTGGTTCATGGATTCCGTGCTGCGATAACTGTTAAAAAATAATGAATTCATCATGTTTTCATGTTTATAAGTCACATTCGTAAGTTCAACGTGTTAAAAATAAAGATAACTTACCATTGGCATTTTTTCGGAGCACATTTCTGTACACGAAATTCTACAAGCTTGTAGAATTCCGATGCATGCTGCAAGCTATTAAGAAACACACTTGCTTTCAACATAAATATCGAAAGGAGATAACTATTTAAGTCGGGGGTTTAAGTAAATATGCAAAAAATAGGTTTCAGATTGTAAGTTTGGGGTATTTTATGAATTTATGCACATTTCCTAACCTTCAAACTTAACTTTGATTGTGAAAAAAATGGAACTGTAATGTTTATTTTACCATCTCCCAAAACGTAAATAGTTAAGTATTTGTTGTATTAATTAAGTTGAAACAAGTGCTATTTAATTATTTTGAGTAATAAGCGAGCAGCGGAATTCGACAAGTTTATTAAATAATCTTATGAAATGTCTAATGAATTGAAAGTCAATAAGTCGCTTGTCGAAACGTCAGTCATGGAAGTATTTGAGGTTATGCCATAGAAATACGCAAAACATCGAAATGTTGCTATTTGTCAAATCGTGAAATGTCTTACCGCCAAATTTTATACAATTGATAAACAACAATGCACGTAAAAACCTTAATAATTAAATAATGGGCCTAAAAACACCTTGATAGAGCATTAGTGGGATATTGCATGAGTGGGATTGAAGCCAAATCCAGGATGAGAAAATTGACCGGCAGCCATCTTGTATGACAAACTTTTGAATTGATTTGTATGCATATTGAACTATTATATAATATCGATGTACTGCCACCTCCTGGAATGCATAACTTGAGAATAAAACAATGCTAAGCAGTATTTAAATCATATTACAACGAAAATCGCTACGTATAAGTTCCTACTTTCTAAAACTTGCGCAGCAGTTCATTAGTATCAGTACGTTCTGTGCATCAGGCTTAATGACATACAATAATTCCATAGAAAAACGATTCTAAAACACTGGCCGGCCCATGTTTCTAATGGGCCGTTTTCTGAGTGATTTCAAAATAACCAAGAGATGGTGTTTACCGGTCTTCCTGTTACCTATTCTGTCTTCCAATGATATGTCATTTCGATAGCTATTTGCTATTTGTTTTCCTCGAACAAACCTAGTTTGCTCGATTTGTAAGTAAAATGCACAGAAATTACGGTCAGTGGACTATTTTCCAATTGAAGGAATAATTGAAAGGACGTAATGTCAAAACTGTTAAAGGTTAGTAATTACACCACTATTGCTTATTTATATTGCCTACGATAATTTCTTTTCTAATTTATCAATAGTTATTATCATAATGCGTTTTATTTAAGACTCGAAGACTATGATAAACTTCATAATTTCAATGGCCTCCAATATTCCAGCACTGACGCGGGAAGAACTACATAAATTAGGTGTTTCAGTTTGAAGAACACCGACAAAGCGTTAAGTATGTATTCTGAACAATATTTGCCGAGTGTTCGAAGTGTACATGAAAATGGCACAACCTATATTTTAGGAAAGGAAAAATCTTTCTTATGATGTCTATATACACTATAATTGTAACACTATATTGGAATTCCAATGTGAGTGTGCAGCCGGCTATGCACATTGCAAGCACGTATTTGTAGTTCTACCTTATGTTACTTATACCAGGGCGGGTAAGTGGTGGACAACCTCCAATGACTGTACAGAATGTAAACAAGTAGTAATATAAATACATGTCATCCAAAATTATTATTGGAAAAATAATATCTTGTATATTTTTAATATAATTATTTTAAATAAAATAGGATTTAAAATGTTTTACTAAGTGTATCTATTTCTATGCATGGCAGCTGTTTTGCCTTCTGAAGGCATTGATTTGACAAACTTACTAATTTATGTTTTTATTCTGCACTAGTTGCATATTTAATTTGCTAATCTTATTTTCTTTATTTTAACAGGTTGACTGTTCACAAAGTTGTTCACGCGTTGACCAATGCTACAACAACTATATAATATTTGGATGAAAAAAAAATAAATAAATGCCAAAACAATAAATAATTTATGTATAATGTTAATTATTTGTTGTACTGATATGTTCTTCTATGCGTATAATGTTTGTAAATGTTTTACGACACATTTATTATATGTCTGTAATCTTGTTCTTTTCATATTGACCTCGAGAAATAAAAGAATTTTTTAAATTAAAAGAAACGGTTTTTATTCCAAATAATGTCAGGAATTACTGGTTAAAGTAAGTCAAGTACGTCCCTTAACACCCTGTATATTTGTTTAATACATATAACAAAAGGAACTTCAAAGAAGGGTTAAGTTAGAAATCGTGCGCGCTGATGAATAAGCTCTTCGGGAAGTTATCTAAAATATATAATCTAAAATTTGAACAATATTTACATTAACAGTTTTTGAAGTAAAACTTCTTTACGCACGCTCGACACTTGGGGGGTAAACTGGTGCCTTACGAAAAGCGTTACGAAAAATCACTTGCCAACGCTAATCGATTAAACGGTGATCGGAGGAGGGTCTTAATCGATGCAAACAGTGATCGGAGGCGGAAGAAGGAGCTAGAGCTAGCTAACGAGTACTACCGTATTTCGTATTTTAGCATTATATACAGCGTGTACCCGGCATAAGTTAGTGAAGTTTTACTTCACTCGTGTGGTCTAAAGCACACTCATTTTTTTTATATTCAATTTATTAAGCATCTTTATCTATTATACTTGATCTAAAATTACACAACATGCAACCTATCACTTGCAGTTTTCTTTCTGTAATGTAACTTTCGAACCATTTCAGAGTATTTCCATTTATGCCAAACTTTTCCAGCTTCTTGATGAGTAATGATTGATTTAGCTGGTCAAATGCTTTGCAAAAATCCGTTTAGATGGCATCTACTTGTAAACGTCTTTAGATGCTATCGCGGATGTACTGGGCGTATTCGAGAAGGTTGGTTGTTGTGGAAAGCCGGGGGAAAAACCCGTGTTGCTCAATGATAATATATTTACTTACATGAGCTAATAGACAGTCATATATTATTGACTCAAACAACTTTCCTATGCAGTCAAGTTTAGAGATAGGTCTATAACTTTTTTATATCACTCTTACAACCTTTCTTTTTCTTAAATATAGGTGTTAAAAAAGCCGTTTTCCATTTGACTGGAAAATCACCTTCTTGAAATGATTTGTTATAAAGAAGGCTAAGTGGTCTGGCAAGAACATCTCTGCACATTTTCAAAAATATTGGCGGGATACCGTCAGGACCTGATCCCTTATTGGTTCTCAAATTCTTACACTTGACTAATATCGTTAAGGGCGAAATAGTGATCATACCAAGGCTTTCGTTACAGATCGTTACAATCTTCAGATATTTGTGGTGAATAGTTTGCATTGTGAGGTTTATAAACAGATTTGTAATCGACCAGCTAGGTCTTTTACACAGACTGTAAAATAGGGGGCCGGTCAGTCCGTAGTTAGCCGCTAGGTCCGGGTAGAAATCTGCTTTACCCTTGCTCGGGTCGGTAAAGGAATCTACTTTATCCTTGCTCCGGTCGGTACAGGAATCTGCTTTTATCCTTGCTCCGGTCGGTACAGGAATCTTCTTTATCCTTGCTCAGTTCGGGGCCGGAATCTGCTTTATCCTCGGTGCGGGAGGAGGCAGGCAGGGGCAGAAATCCAGGGGGGAGCCAAGTGAAAGAAGTATCCAAGTTCAGATCCAGAGAGAAGTGGTCGGGAAGAGCAGAGTAGAGTAGCTGGTGGCGGTCCAAGGCAGAGAGAGAGAGCTGAAGGCTGGCGCGCCGTATTTATTGTGCAATCCCCCTCTCCCGACTTTGGGGAGGGCGGGGTCGACGCGCTGCCTTCATTCGCGGGTTGTTGATGATCCGCGGGCTGTGACGTCCGCTAAGATTTAATTAGCGGAGGTCACAACCTTTAGAACTACTCTACTCTTTATGCTCTTTTAATCAATCCTAACCACTCCTCCCTAGCATTTTTATTTATTAATCAGTTGTACATACATTCATTCAGTGTGGGGTCCCCGGCCCAACATATTCAGGGGAAATCGTAAATAATTTTATTATATTTAATTTTACATAAATTCTTATTATCTAGTTATGCTAAGGAGAGTCCGGCCGTTTTATCAATGTCTTTTATTTCGTAATATCTACGGCCGAACTCTCTCAAACTTAATCTAAATATTTCAATACATAGTCAATTCAAACTATTTCCCCGTACAGCGTTGCTTAGGGGCGCGTTGATTGGTCCCAGGCGGTCGCCTGGGCCGGCCGGGCGCAGGCGGTGAGGGGAAGCGATGCGGGGGCGAGCGGGACTCGAGGTATCGAAGCCCCACGTAAGTTCTAAAATCAAGCTCACGCTCGGCGCTTCGACCATTATGAAATAGCGGCCGCCGTGAGCGGTACACACCGTCCGGTACAAGATTGAAAGTGCTTAGAAAAAAGCCCGCAGATAACTTGACCTTGGGTAGTTTTTATATCATTTAGGTACATCTCTTTTGGAATATCGGTTGTGTTTTTATATTTGCTTTTTGCAAATTTCCAAAAATCATTCGGGTTAGCTTTTAAATTTTGTTTGATTAAGTCTAAATGCTTATGATAACAAACTCTAATCAGATTTTTTGTTCAGGTTCTAATCAAGCTGAATGAAAGTCGTAGAAAATTAAAAAGAACTAAATTCTAGAGCAGGGTGGTATGGATCTTCTTTGCTTAGTGGAGATGAAGAACGTATTACTGATATGTCTTCTTTATCTGATAAAATTAGATCCAATATTTTGGATTGGTGATTCACTATTCCGTTAAATTGTTTAAGATTACAGAATGATAGTGTATCGATGATGTCAGAGGTGATTGTATTTGTGTTTGTGGTGAAAGGTAATAAATTGTTTGTTTCATCGGTAATCCAATGAATGTTAGACTTATTGAAATCGCCAATATTAAGATGTGTTGGTTTGGTGTTGTTAGGTACATATTCCTAAGATTGTTTAAAAATGAGCTTACAATAGATTCTTCTTCAGTTGGCGGTAGATATACTGTGCAAACATTCAGTTTGATACTCCTGTTATTTTGTTTTATATTGAGTTGGATCCACAAGTCCTCCGCTTGACATTCCCAATGCGCCATCCTCTTCGCCTCTAGTTTTCTTGATACAGCAACCATGACTCCTCCTCCATCTTTTTTTGTCTTGTGAACTCTATCCCTCCGAAATACTTCATACCGATTATCTACTAATTTCTGGTCACAGATAGATTCCTTTAACCATGTTTCTGTTAGGCTTACTAGTTCGTAGTCGTGGATAAGGATGTTTTCGTATATTTCATCAATTTTTGTCCTCATTCCTCTAATATTCATATACATGCAGTTAATCATTGTAGAATGTATAGTGGTTATGAATATTGTCATATTGGTAAATTACCAATCAATTTATTCTTCCAGCAATATATTGGTCTGAGTGTATATTGGACTGTTTAATCAATGATTCAGGCGATAGTTGATCCTCGTGGGAGATCACTATAATCTTAGATGTAGATGTCTTGCTGAGGAAGCATCGTCCGTTTCTTGACCATGCAAAAGCGTAGTTTTGATCTCTTGCGAATCTTTTCGTTAGTCTTAGTATATTTTTTTCGTGTGTAGTGAGGTGCTCGCTTATGAAGATGGGATCCATTTTTGTGTCGTGAACCTCTTCAAGTGGGTTGTATTTATTTTGTCTTCTTTCAGCTTTTGTTTAGTGTTAAATATTTTTACGGCCGCAAGGAAGTTGTCTCTTTTCAGCTGATTGTTAAATTTGACTATTACTGGGCGCACAGGTTGATAGGGAGGCACATCATCAGAGATTTTCAGGTTCCGTTGGATTCGGTAGAAATTGCTAATTTCAAGATAAGCGAGGTCGAGTTAGACGGTTGAACCTATTTCGTTAATGATTTCCAAAAAATTTTCGTTGTTTTTTTCTGGAATTCCTCGAATTTCGATGTTACACGATTTATTTGAGTGTTCCATATCGTTCAATTTTCGTTGAACTTATTTTAGTGCACTCTTGATAATAAAAATGTGGTTTTCATTTTTCTCAACTTTTTTCATTTTTTTGTCCATTTCTTGGATATGCTTAGAGAAGTCGTCAATTTTGTTGGCGCAGTAATCGATTGTGACCTTAAAGTCAGTGATGTCTTTACGAAGCTCTTGGAACTCTTGTTTCAATTCTGTTAAAATATCAATCACTTGAGCAGATCTGGTCATTTTTGTTAGTTGGGCCTCTTTGTGTAAAGTTAGCCCTTTTCCAATTTAATTTTTATTTTATTGTGTTTATTTCTTGCTAGAGCAATCCCGATGAGTTACAGAACTCATTTTCAGACAGGAGGAACTTACAATTCATATGTAGGAGGTAGTAGGTACAATTTTACAACGGTATTTTGATATCAAATATAAGTTTCACATTCAATACAGCATAAAAATTAAAAATTAAAATAATGACACGTTAAGCAGAACAAACAACAATATAAAACAAGTACAGAAAGAAAAAAAAACATGGATAAGATACAACAAGAAATGACAACACAGTTACATATTTTCATTTTTAAATGTAGTTAAAAAATATTCTCTTAAAGCATTGCTTTGCAATTTTTTATTATGGTGGATGTGTTTGTACATATCTGGAAGCGAATTATATAGTGTATAGGCAATATAGTTCAGTGATTTTAACCCATATTTTGTAGTGTGTGTTTGAGGAATACGGATTTTATTGTTATTTCGAGTATTGTGGTTGTGGATGTCTTGATTGTAAAGTGGCTTGATGTTGGTGTGAGTTGATTTTAGGGTAATTTGTATGATGGTGCTTGTGATTTCATATTAAGGAAGGATTGTAATTGGAAGGATACCAGAAACTGAATAGATGTCCCTAATATGAGTGTCCCATGGAAGTTCAAACACATTTCTGAGAGCTCGGTTTTGAACCACCTGCAGGTCAGCTATCAATTTCTTTGAGGCAAAACCCCAGATACAGCAGAGATAGGAAAGGTGTGAATGTACCATGGTATAGTATACTGAAGTTAGTAAAGGAATGGGTAGCAATCCTTGAAGCCTATATAGTACACCAGTTATAGGGGTAATTTTCTCTTTTATATGATTTATATGGAGATCCCACGAGAGTTGGGAATCTACGATCATAACCAAATATTTTGTGTCCATTTACTTTTCGAGGCAGTTGTCTCCAATTTTAATATCGAGGCTGAAATTTTTCTTGTTACCGAAAAGTATATAATGGGTTTTCTTACGTTAAGAGTTAGTTTGTTTATTCTCAACCAGTTTGTGAGATGGGAAATATCAGCATTCATCTCCGTTTCAAGCTCCGCTAGGTTCAGTTTATTGTTAAATTATTGTAAGTTAAAAATTACCGTATCTTCAGCATAAAGTTGTTTAGTTCCTTAAATACCCCACTTTGTTATGTCATTCACGTAGATTAGGAATAGCAACTGTCCAAGAATTGATCCCTGTGGTACTCCACATGTTATTTTACCTAATTCACTCATTTCTCCTCAAAATTCTACTGCCGAAAAGCGATTTGATAAGTAAGATCGGAAAAGCTCCAGAGGTGTACCAACAATACCCAAATGCTTCAGTTTTTCGATCAATACGTTATGATCCACCGTGTAGCGATGGGCGGAATCGATGAATCATCGATGGTTTACTCGATCTTTTTTACCATTTGAAATATCTCGATTCATTGTCAGAATTAATTCGAATGCAACTCCGAGACAATCGTTTTGAAACGTCATCGAAAGTCGTCGCTGTGATTGGTCAGAAATAATCGATGCCAGCCAAGCGTTGTGATTGGTCAGAATTAATTCGAATGCACGCACGGTCCGAAATTTTATTTTATTTTATTTTGTTTATTGCAGAAACAAACAGTACATAATTACATAGATGACAGTAGTTACAAAGTTATAAAAGTTAGTACAATAATTGGTACCAATGACATGTCGCTGACATATATTCATAGGAGGTATATCATACATTTTACCGTTAAGTTACAATAAAAATAATCGTTTTCAAATGTCATCGAAAGTGGAATCGAGACAATTGCTCTGAAATGTCAGAAATCATTCGAATGTTCAGTCCGAGACAATCGTTTTCAAACTGTCAGAATTCGTTTGAAAACGCAAATCGATTCTCACATTCGAGAGGTTATATTTCGAGATGTCAAAATATCTCAGATTGCTTGACAAACGAAATATTTTATAAGTACATTGTTGGCTGCCTACTGAAGCGTGTTGATGTTATAATCAACCTCGTGTGTGAATTGTTAATTATGAATTAATATTTTTAGGTGACGATTTACGTTTCCAGTAGGTATAGTTTATGTGTAAAAGATTTTCATGGTGACAGTTTTTCACAATTGAAGGTTTAATACCTACCTATGTTATTTTTAGGTTATGTATCATCTATTCGGGACATTCGGGTAGTGTATATTTAAAATAAAATAAACCAATAACTTAGCAAACAACATTTTTATATTTAATGCTGATCGGGTTTCACTACAACCGTAGCTTCTTCGGGCAGTATACAATATTCAGTATATATTAAACTCATCAAGTGACATGTGTTCGTTCATATAAACATAATATATCTGCTACCTATGCTACGAACAAAAATATTTAATTTATTTGAAATTAACATCGGTGTAACTTTTATAATAATTTATTTTAATTGTACGTATGTAGATAGTCGAATCTTATCAATTATTTATAAAAATGTTAATTGCATATGCATACATATTTGAAATTCGTGGCTAACAGGAATAATACTAAAGTTGCTAGCAGACAACAAGGGAATCATTGCCAGGAATGAAAATTAGTGATTGAAATTTCGCTAGTACCTGCTAACCGAAAATATTGCCATACTAATGAAAATAAATTACAACCGGAATATGCAAACAATTTTTTTTACGATAGGAATAGTCTTGATATTCGAGTTCCTATTTTCGAATCCTACCCCCCCCCCCCCCCCCCCGACGGAAATTTTTTTGCCCCTGTCCGTAGCTATTGCTCCCGCACTCCGAGCGATTCATTCGAATGGATCATTCGATTCTTTTGATGTTTCGGTTAAAAAAATTCGATTATATAAATATTTCAATCATTCCATCACTACCACCGTGTCAAACGCCTTTGATAGCCACAGAAAATACAAGTCGATGGCGAATGAGTAAATATTGTCTATGGTTTTTATTTGACGTTACGATGACAACAATATTTTGGGAGTCGCTATATGCACAGCGACTAATCGACAGTGGGCGTGGCCAACATATCCGAGCACACCCGAAGTGAAGTATAGGTATAAAAGGGACACTTTCTTTTGAATCACAAACCATGTTACACAAACCTAGCGTAGCCGCTAAACTAATTGAAAACTGGGATGTTTTTCTTGCCTTGACGCGAGCAGGCGGTATTAAGGGGACACTTTCTTTTGAATCACAAACCATGTTACACAAACCTAGCGTAGCCGCTAAACTAATTGAAAACTGGGATGTTTTTTTTGCCTTGACGCGAGCAGGCGGTATTAAGGGGACACTTTCTTTTGAATCACAAACCATGTTACACAAACCTAGCGTAGCCGCTAAACTAATTGAAAACTGGGATGTTTTTCTTGCCTTGACGCGAGCAGGCCACCGCGTTTCACTGATTTTGCAACTCGGAACAGCTCAGGTATGCTCGGATATGTTGGCCACGCCCCCTGTCGACTAGTCGCTGTGCATATAGCGACTCCCCAATATTTTTATACTTCAAATTTAGTATTTAAAATCACGATTGATGGCTGAAGATTACACTGCCACTGTCGCAAGCACTGCCAGTTTGACTTGCGTATCGCTGTTTATTTGTTTACTCTTAATATGTTACTAGGTTACTTTTTTGTCACTTAATTGATATTAAATACGGAGCTGTCATTTAGTGACGCACTTAAACTTGGGTATAGTCAACATGTCATGCTCAAATGTCTAAAACTATCTAGTTTAACTTACGCCAATCGGTACCCAAAGCGGAACAGTAATTCCAATTTAAATATTAATATATCTGACCATTAACGACGACCTTTTCAACCGTTTTCAAATGTTTTAACTTCAAGGTCAAGGTACACACGTAATTAAATTCTAATTTCCAATAATGTGTTATGAATACTATTTCATTGTTTTTACAGAATATAACAAGCCAAACCAAATTTTCAAACAGCAGATAAAAAGTAGGGTTCCGTCACAACTATGTTCTTTTTCAGGTATATTTGTTTGGCTGGAACAAATTACTAAACGTTACAACAGCAGTGCCATGGATCTACCAAATCAAGAGACTGTTTCCATCAAGACGGAACCAGGGCCCCATGCAGAAGGCGGAGATGAAATACCGTATACAGATATAAATTTCGATTTTCCAGATATAAAGAAGGAATGTTTGCAATATGCGGAGAGTACTCAGACAGACGGTTAGTTGCATTGCATACGTATAAATGTAGAATGTTAAATTCGGATATTCGAAATCCATGTCCGTTCCGAAATGTCGTGCAAACAGGACGTATTTACTTTAAAATAAATCTTTGCTATAACTGCTAAACTACAAAACTCTTTTAGCTCAAGTATTGTTCACAATGAACCCTCATCTTTTTTGACATATATTCGTGTCTATTAACTAAATATTTACGAGAGAAAATATCATTCCGTTGACTTATAATAATAAAACCGTGTTCTGAAGGTAGCCAAGAGTAAATGTTTTCCTTCTTGAAACATCGGTCCTTGAAGTGACATCTGGCATCTTTATTATTTCCTTAATTAAGCTTAAGGTCTGTTCACCTTATTTTTGCTCCTGTGTGGTCAATCAATGTTATCTTTTTTCGTAAATATTTTACTTTAATATATTTTTTTAATTTTAAGTAAAAACAAGTTTTTTTGTACATTGACTGTTAATATACTTTGTTGTATTGTCTTTCAGGTTGCTTTAATATAGAGTCTGTTACCATCAAGGCGGAGCTTGGACCCCGAGAAGAAGATGAAGGGGAATTTTCATCTACGGAAATTGACATAGACCTGCCGGATGTTAAAAAGGAGTGCTTAGAACGCTTTGAAAGGATTGTCAAGACAGCAGGTAAAATGTTTTTTTCATTCTTAGTAGTCCAGTTAAGCTAAACAAAAACACCTGAATGCTGATGTTTTCTGGTAAAAATTATCTCAAAAGGAAGTTCTAAGACATTATGTCTCTGAAACTAATACATGTGAAAATATTAATTCCAATGTGGAACTCCTTATAAAACTACCTACAAATAATTGTGAGATTATGGTTTAAAAAAATTACTTGATTTTAAATAATTTTTTGAAGGCTCAATTTTTTCATTTATTTTATGGTCAAAGAAAAAATGCTCCAAACGTAAAATTAGCTATTATTACTACAACATTTCTACGGCAGTTAGAAAATAAATTAAGTTTTCTGGAAGACTGCATTTGTGACAAAAGATGCTTTTTATGTTATGCTCATGAATATCGCAAAACATAAATACGCGAATGGAGCTTAAAAGTGAAATCTAAATGGTCGAGTGTGTTTGATTTGGTTGCTGCAGAAGTGATTTCGTAGTAAATACTAACAGTTTACAATTCAGAAATAAAGGGAAATAATAATAAACATTTGTCGCACTGATTTCCCGTATTCACATAAATTCCTGAAAAAAAACAACCGAGCAGTATTGGAGAGTTCTGTTATATGCGGCCTCTGAAATGGTTTATCTTGCAGCAACACGTCTGGAAATACTGATGAGATATTTGAAGATGAATGTGATGCCCGGTGAATGAATGTTTTCTGTAGCTAAAAACCATTATCTATGAAAAGTCTTTGTTAGAATAATAATTTTTAATTCTGAACATTAAAACTCGACGTTTCAATTCTAAAGTATAAATAAGTGCAAGGCACAAATTAGTCACCTGTTCCTTTGGGAACCTATTTTTTTTTTACTTTTACATGAGTTCTTTTCTAACACGAAAGTAAAAAGTCGCATGAAGCTTACTATTAATCCTTTTTTTTCAAAATTATCGTCAGATCTGAAGACACAATCAACTGAAACCACGGAGTGCCACATGCTGACTCACAGTGGAAAAAAACCTTTGTCATGTTCTGAGTGCAATTATACGTCTTCTCTTAGGAGCCTTCTGACGAGGCACATGTTGACCCACATCGGTAAAAAACCTTTTTTATGTTCTGTGTGCAACTATTCATGCTCTCGAAAGGATACTTTGATTAGCCACTTGCTGACTCACATTGGAGGAAAACATTTTTCATGTTCTGTGTACAACTATTCATGTTCTCGAAAGGATAAATTGACTAGCCACATGCTGACTCACACTGGAGAAAAACCTTTTTCATGTTTGGAGTGCAACTATTCGTGTTCTCAAAAAAGTTATCTAAAGAAACACATGAAGACTCACACTGAAGAAAAATGTTTTAAATGTTCCGAGTGCAACTATTCATCTTTTTACAAGAAATATTTGACAAGCCACATGCTGACTCACACTGGAGAAAAACCTTTTACATGTTTGCAATGCAACTATTCATTTTCTCAGAAAGGATCTCTAACGAAACACATACTGACTCACACCGGAGAAAAACCTTTTTCATGTTTGGAGTGCAACTATTCGTGTTCTCAAAAAAGCTATCTAAAGAAACACATGCTGACTCACACTGAAGAAAAACCTTTTTCATGTTCTGTGTGCAACTATTCATGTTCTCGAAAGGATAAATTGACTAGCCACATGCTGACTCACACTGGAGAAAAACCTTTTTCATGTTTGGAGTGCAACCATTCGTGTTCTCAAAAAAGCAATCTAAAGAAACAAATGAAGACTCACACTGAAGAAAAATGTTTTAAATGTTCCGAGTGCAACTATTCATCTTTCTATAAGAACCATTTGACGAGCCACATGCTGACTCACACTGGAGAAAAACCTTTTTCATGTTTGGAATGCAACTATTCATTTTCTCACAAAGGCTCTCTAACGAAACACATACTGACTCACACCGGAGAAAAACCTTTTTCATGTTTGGAGTGCAACTATTCATGTTCTCAATCAGGCTCCCTAAAGAGACACATGCTGACTCACACTGGAGAAAAACCTTTTTCATGTTCTTTGTGCAATAACTCATTTTCGCAAAAGGGAAATTTGATAAGCCACATTCTGACTCACACTAGAAAAAAAGCTTTTTCATGTTCTTTGTGCAATAGCTCATTTATTCAAAAGAGAAAATTGACGAGACATATGCTGACTCACATTGGCGAAAACACTTTTTCTTGTTCCAAATAAGTGCAACTATACATGTACTCAATAGAAATATTTGACGTGCCACGTGCCGACTCACGTTGGAGAAAAACTTTTTTCATTTTCTTTATGCAATAATTCATATTCTCTTAAGGGAGATTCTCTAAATTTTAATTTATCAAAGTGCATTCATTTATTCGAAAGAAAGAATCACGCGCGTTTTCACTGTCCAGAAAGAAGTTTTTAATGTTTCAAGCCTTTGTAACGAGCCACATGCTGACTCACAGTGGAGAAAGATGTTTTAAATGTTCCGAGTGCAACTATTCACGTTCTCGAAAGTGTTATTTGCCTGTTCTGTTTTGTGCCGAACAGAACTCTTCATCCCTCAAAAGGGAAGTATTACGGTATAAAAACATTATAATTGTCCTATGTTTAGTTTTTTCATGATCTTTGTTCATTTTATCGAAATATTATCACTTAACACAGAAAAAACATATTGTATTCCTTTCACTCTACAAGAAGATGTGCCAAATAACCTAATTAACATAACAATTCATTCTAAAAATTGTGTAAATGACGGTACATGTAATACGGACTGCGCGAAACTAAATCATAAATCCAATATAAAATATCTTGGTATCTTAATAGATAAAAATGTTAAATGGAAAGACCATATTAATCTCACTGTTGAAAGAATAAGAAAACTTATCTATATTTTCTATAATATACGAAATATTTTAAATAAGAAAACTATCAAAATTGTTTATTATGCATTAATTCAGTCCTTATTGCAGTACGGGATTATTGGGTGGGGAGGGGCTTTTAAGGCTTCTTTACAGCCAATAATTACAATTCAAAGAATAATTATAAAAATCATCCTTAGAAAACCATATGACTCCCCTACTTTAGAGATATTTCAGGAATTCAATGTACCATCTATAACAGAATTGTATAAGAGAATCGCTTTATATCAAATTTATAAAGAATATTTTATTTATAAAATGCACCCCTCAGATAGCATAAGCAATAGATTCAAAACTAATGGCTTAATAGCCATTCCTATGCTTAGAACGACCACGGCTCAGCACCACTATTCATATTTAGGTGTGAGATGGTACAATATATTATTGTCCAAAAATAAAATTAGTGTAACCGAAACTGTGAATTATGAACAATTCAAAAAGTTAATTAAGTCCCTCAAATTGGATAATGATATATTGTACCCCTAATTTTCTTACACTTACTCAATCTGTAAAAAATATATATTAATTTGATTGTCTTTAAAAAAAAACTATTTTTCAAAATTTTTCTTGATATATTGTACCCTTAATTTCCTCACGCTTACTTAATCTGTAAAAAGATGTATTATTTTAATTATCTTTAAAAAAACAATTTTCTAATTTGTGTACCCATGTTAATATTATGTTTGTATTTATTTCAAAAGTTTTTGATTATTGTTTAAAAAATCATTAGAACTAAATGTAAAGACTCCGCCCATAAACACGAGCTCCTGGAGCTCAACTTATGGAGAAATAGAATAATAACGAACAAATTATTTATAAGTCTGCATATTGTTATCATTTATAATGTTAAATAATAAAAATAAAAAATATATATATACATTAGACGAGACATTTGCTGACTCACCGTCTATAGTAAACAATTCATGTTTTTTTTTCCTGTTATTCTCACAAAGATCATTCGAATACTACAGTAAGATTTCCAAAAATAAGAAACCGATCAAGATCATGTGGCAACTTAGAAATCTCATAATTTAAAAGGAGTGCTTCTCAACACCATTACACTTATCAAGGTTTAATTTTTTAGTGCACTCCCACATAAAATCAAAATTATAAAGTTGTTAAATCACAAATAAAACAACTACTTGATCAAGCCAGTGATAATTGTAAGATTTAATTTTATATAACAATTTTTTACGTATCTTTTGATTAAATGTTCATATTGATCAATTGCAAATTTTAATATTTCATACTTAGTAATAATAAATTATATCATTTCATCATTAATTAACAAAAAATATATATGTATATAAATATATTTTTATTTTTCTAACATATCCTCTAGAAATATTATATCAGAATTCTAACTAACCAACAGCTTATTGTCGCAATTTATTATGTACCTACTCTTGCAATATTTTCAGCTCTGCTTTATTCCAACTGAATAGAATAACTTTATGTACTCACCACCTACTTATTAATCGAAATTTAATAATATTGTTTTTATTTTACAACATCCATATTATTCTTAAATTTATTTACATTTACTGTGTATCGAATTTAGTAACTGCTATATTGGTCTATTTCATTGTCTATACTTTTGTTTTCATGCTATATTAATTTTTTTTTTCTTACTTCATAAATAAAAACTTTCTTTGTTTTCTTTACCTTATGTATATTGTAATGGCACTACTCCCCAACTCAAATACGGGAATCTTTTTTTCTCTATGAATTGGTTAGTAACTTTAAAAAGGAAACATTTTATTGTGATTAGTTTTTAAAACCACATGCTTTTCTTCTGTAAATCTGAAATATATATATGTATTTCAAATAAAAAATAAAAAAAAATGTTTAAGCAACTACAACGTGATGAAACACGTGCTGAATTAAAGTGAAGAAAATTATCAAAATTTTTATGTTTGGTCACTATTATGTTACTAATTATTCATGTTCTAATAGGGATGTTAATATCAAAACCCTCATGACCTATGCTTCTCCTACCACTTTCAGTCATTAAGGTATTTGTGTACAATTTACTATTTTGTCTAATATAGTGTTGATGTGATGTTTTTATAAATATTGTGTTCGTGTGTACTGGTACATTTTGTATTTTGTAGTTTAAAAGTCATATGTTTCTCATGTATTCATACAATTTACTAATTTTTAACTATTTGATTTCTTTGGATAGTATTTTCGTGGGCGCATCTAGGTTATAGTCGATGAGTTTTATTAATAATTTTACTATGTATTATTTGCTAATCGCTTAGGTTAGTAATGTGTGTGTTTCTTCATATATATTTGTCAGATAATTTGGGTGGGACTGTATTTAGCTAAAGTATAAGCCCATATTTAGTTCTTTTGGTAGAAGGTAAGAGATTCTACCAAATACATCAATTAGTTGAATGATTTTTTCTTTCAGCTTTTCTATGTGCTGTTTAAAGGTGAAGTGTTTGTCACTTAGTAGGCCCAGTAATATTTCACATCTGGAATATGTAGGTTTCTTTCTTTTGTTTGTAATTGTTTATGTAACGACGTAATTTTTTTAGAGACCTTAAGATTATTTTACCGTTTTTTAAGATATTAACCTATATTAGGATATCTGATAAGATATTTTTAATTTGCCAGTTTTTCAATTTATTAAGACCGATTTAAGATTGTTCCAATAAAATTTATATAAGTTAGACTCGTTCGAGAATAAACCGGCAAATCGTATTCTGCTGTTTTTCTCAACATCTCTGGTTTACCTGATAGACGCAATATAGTCGGGCGTCCCCGATTTCTTCTACCATTCGCGATATATTTTATTTTATTTCGAAGATCATCCAAGTTTCGAAGTTGGCGCACCTGGTGTTTAACAGTAAGTGTGTTCGGTCCCGCATGTTTGACGGCCATTGTTTTCAGTCACAGTAAATTCTTCCGATAGAGATGTCATCGTGCGCTCCCGCCACCTCACGTCCGTATAAGATCCGCGTGAAATTCTGGATCATTTTGCACAGAAGGGCGAAGCTTTTCTGGACTATATATTGTCGGGAGATGAGACGTGGATGTGATGTGATAAAAGTTCAAGACGACCCATTCAACCAGAAAAGTCGACGGGTGGGAAACGTTTTTCGACTTTCTTTAAAACACCTTTACAGGGGTTCATCACATTATCAGCTTAATGTGGTTAATTGTGACCTCAGAACGGGGTACCCCAGTAAGGTCACATTTTTTTCAACCATTGTAAAAAAATTAAAAAAACGACTTTTTTAAGTGTTTAATTGAGTTATTAAAGATATCAATTTATTTATTAATGGTATAAATAATTTTTTGTAGATACCTGTGTGTGTTTTAAGTGTTGCATACGAATATTAATAAATTAATGTTTTTGCTTTTTTATCCTAACGTCTAACAATTATTTTATTTTTGTATTATTTTTTTCATTTTGTGAAGATGCAAAATGTGGTCTAGAAAAAAATAAAATGGTTTTCTGAATAACGGTTTAAAATACTCTTACCTTTTCTGTCTAAGAATCGTTGATTCTTTTTTTAAATTATATCAACTTATATTATATTCATTGAAAATTGAATTTATTTTAGTTAACTGATATATTGGCGTTTGTTTATATTTAGAAATAAGTCATTTATTTGTAACAACTATTTAATAGATCTAAGTTAATTTTTTAAAACAGACAGTCGTTATAATTTGAAATGGACTCCTTCAAATAAAGAAACTGTCATCCACAAGCATTTTTCGCTATAATTTTTATTTCTTTCCCACAAACTTAATTCTCTTTTACCTATGTTTTCCACTACACGATCTCTCTACAGATCTCCCTACCAGCATTGTTAGTAATAAACGGGATTAGAAAGAAGAAAAAAAACAAGCTTTATATTCGAATATAGAAGTTTACCACAACATAATCAAAACGTACACCTCTTTGTAACCGGTTTGTGCAGAAAAAAACAAGCTTTATATTCGAATATAGAAGTTTACCACAAAATAATCAAAACGTACCCCTCTTTGTAAAAGGTTCCGACCTTTTATTATAATTTTTGAATAAGACGAAAGAAATTGAGGTGGTGATAATCCTTAAAATATATTTGTGTATTAAAATGTGTATTTTAAACTTAAGCCGAACTATTTTTTTTTTTAAAGTTTGTGTTTGTACCAAAAAGATGAATTTAAAAATTATTTTTATTTATTTATTAGATACAAATAATTAGATACATATTAAGGAAGCTTTGGCTGTCCAACTTGGAAATTTTCCGTTTTAGGACAGCCAAATTGCCTGGTTTAGTTAACATTTGTACACGCTGCTGTTATGAATTATATTTCCATACTTTACATTAATAGTTAAGCTAGTAATATATAGTCTATATACATATATATTTTTTAAAGTAATCAAAATAAAAACTTTTTCAGACATATTTGTACACACGAATATTAGTTTTTTTAATTAAAACACCTGATTAATGTTATCAAGGTACATGTAATAATATGCATAATTAAGGTACACTGTGTCAGGGTACATGATAAAATATTGGATTAATTCAATTTATAGTTACAATATAAGAAAAATATTAGGTGGGTTTCTTAATTTGTTCGCTGTTACGATGCTGTGTATTAATTTACATAATCAAGGTACATATAATATAATATACATAATCAAGAAAAATGTAAACAAGGAACATGAAAACATATTGTATAAACATTATTGGTGGTGCGCAAATCTTTCGTTCGCAATTGTGCGGGGGTTGCGGTTGCGATAAAGACTAAGACAAACAAAAACGAATTGAATTTGCCTTAGTGTTTGCAAGAGGAAATGATTGGGAAAGGCGAAAGACTTACCCTGGTCTCGTCCTCCATAAGCCGCTGGTTCTTTACACTTATCAGCTTGCATACAAGTAAGGGCAATTCCCTTTTAACATTCGCTCACTTAACACAAAACAAAACAGTGACATTCACTGCGGCGGGTAAAAACGTTTCACTGGACGATTGTGATGCTCCAAAAAAAACAGTCACAGCCGAGTTCAACATATGCGGGTTTTCAAGATGACACGAACGTTCGCGGTAAGATGCTATGATAACAATACTCCTTGTCTTTGGCTCGGATCAAGGAAAGGGGACAAGGGGCAAAGGGAGGTGAAGGGTACACATTTAAGGCTATTCAATTTTAAAACCTCACGCGCAACTAATTATCAATCACAAAAATTATCAATCGCATTGTATCAATCAGATGCATGTTAGGAATTTTTTATTTAACTGCCAATAACAATTAATAAATGTGAGTATAGAACATTTTTGTTTATCTGTTCATTAACTTAAACATTAGCCAATCATTAACTAATTTACGCAGAATGCTTATGCTTTTCGATTTCTATAAATCGGGTAAGAGGTTGAATAATTTTGGACCAAGGTAATAGAATTGTCTTTGGGCAAAGGATGTCATAGTAGTAGGTGGAACAACTGGATTCCTCCTTGAATGTCTAGTGTCGTGATAATGATCAATGGAAGGGTAGTGGTGACGTTGTTTTTGAGTGTGTAATATTTTTTTTTTTTATGTTTAGTTGCCTTACATCAAGAACTCGTATCTCTTCGAATAATACATCACTGGGGTACCTAAATGGTTTTTTTAGGATGACCCTTAGTAGTGATTTCTGTGCTTTTGCTAAGGGATCCAGTATTGTTTTGGTACATCAGCCCCATCCCAAAGATGCATATTCAAGTAATGAGTTACACAGAGCATAATATAAACATTTCAGATCTTTTATGCAGAGAATATTTCTAATGCCCAGGAAAAGTTGAGTAAGTTTTCTGACTTTTGTGGAAATTGACTCTATATGTAGGTCCCATCTCAGAAATTTGTCTATCATAATTCCTAGATATTTTATACTATCTACGCATTCTAGGGTGTTACAATTACAAGTAGTTAGGTTATTGCAGTGGTGTATAATAATGTTTTGTGTTTCTTTCGGTTGTCCTGCTTGAGTTGCACTGAAGCGGATGAATTTTGTTTTCTCCGTGTTGAGTGTGAGTAGATTATTATCTAGCCATTGTTTAACACTGTTTATACCAGCTTCTGCTTTACTGTGAACTTCATTCCAGTTTTTACCTTCAAACAACAAGACCGTATCGTCTTCAAAGGTAATAATGTGGTCGGCAAGGGAACTGTTACATAGCTCATTAATATATATATTAAACAAAATTGGCCCTAGAGTACTTCCCTGAGGTACACCAAATTTAATATTTGCTGAATCGCTTAGAGTATCATTAATGTTCACTTTTTGGCTTCTGTTTGCTAAATAAGTAACCATCTACTTTAATATTTGACCCTGTATTCCAACGCACTGTAGTTTTTTCAACAGAATTTTATGTGATATAGTGTCAAACGCTTTGGCTAGATCCAGGAATAGTGCAGTGCATTTAATTCCTCCATCGATAT
This sequence comes from Hesperophylax magnus, assembly GCA_026573805.1. NCBI lineage: Eukaryota > Metazoa > Arthropoda > Insecta > Trichoptera > Limnephilidae > Hesperophylax > Hesperophylax magnus. The sequence continues at coordinate 2,923,637 of JAIUSX010000179.1, read as the reverse complement.
TATTAGAGATGATTTTTGTCAGGTTAGCGATAGCATTTTCTGTGCTTAACCTGGTTGGAAGCCGTATTGTCTATTAGAAAGAATGTTATTATCTTCCAGATATGTGCTAAGGCGATTTTTTACAATTTTTTCAATAATTTTCGAGACCGAATTTAGCAAAGAAACTGGCCGGTAATTATATACATGCGATTTGTCTCCATTTTTGTGAAGCAATATAACTACTGAATGTTTTAAATGATTGGGGAATATTCCTGATTTAAAGCTTAGATTCGAAATGAACGCGATCGGTATTGCGATTGAGGATTTAATAAGTTTTAACAGATTTGATGAGACTTTATCAGGACCACAAGCATTTGATGACTTAAGATCGTCAATTATTTTCATGACTTCGTTGTCGTTGTTTGGATATTGTCTATTTTATGACCGAAATTAGAGGTAGTGAACTTAGCGAGATCAATTTCAGTAGTATTAAGTTTATCAAGAATTTTTTTCGCAAGAGTGACTCCCACTGAAGTGAAATAATTATTGGCAAAATTTGCCATAATTTTTAATTAATTAATGTACAACGATTATTAATTTTGGAAAATTTATTAATTTTTGTTTTAGATATATTACGAAAAGCTTCCCACAGACGTTTTGGCGTACAGTTATTTTCGTAAATAAGGACATCTTTTCGCCTTTTCGTGTCATTGATTCCTTCTGTGAATAGATTTGACAAGGCCAGGGGAGATCCAAGGTGTGAGTTTTACTTGATTATTTGTTATGTGTATGTGACTAGTGTGTTTAGATATATATGAATGTAATTTTGTGATAAATTCATTCATTGCTGAGTCAGTATCAATTTGGTCTAGAACGTTTTGCCAGTTTTCTGATCGCAAGTCTTCGAGTAAGTTATTGTAATTTGTTCAAGGGACATATTTAATTTTAGCATCAGTGGGAGGTTTGTTTTTAAGACAGAGAGCTGTGGTGTAGTGGTCTGAAATTGTAGTGTGAAAAACAAATGAGTCGATTAGGTTAACATTTTTAACATTGATATGGTCTAGGCAAGATTTACTCATGCCCTGTTCTCGAGTAGGGCTGTTAATTGTCTGAATGAACCCATTTTCAGTAAACAGGCACAAATAATCGTTATATTGACGGTGGTATTCGGAAAAAGGTATTAATACTGAGATCGCCTATGATGATTTGACGTTCTATTTTTTTTGAACTATTGATGTGAGCTCAAAAAAGTGTCGATGTTTTTGAAAGCGGGTGATCTGTAGATTGCAAAGATACATAAGTTGTTATTCAAAACAATTTTCAGACAGTTTGCTTGTGATAATAAAATTTCATCTACTTGTGGTCGTATTCCGTCTCTGATGTAAACAACGATCCCACTAGATTTATTTAAACTTATGTTAGTGTGGTATTCAAAGTAATTGTGTATAATTTTGGAGGTGTATTCTTTATTTATCCAACATTCCGACAAAATTATAACATCGAATTAGAGGAGAAGCGTATTTATTGTACCCAGTAAAAATACCGGGTATATTCATGCCGTACTTTGTACTTGTGACAAATCTCCAAAATACCTGGTTCCAAAATATTTGTTTTAATATTTGTATCACAGGTCTTGAAGTACTTCGTACTTTAAAATATTACTGACTTCTCACTCTCGTCGGTTAGAAAGTTATATGAGGAAAGGGGACAAAGAAATATTTTTGCTTTCGTCACTGTAAAATACAGATGCCTTTTCGCTCTTTCCTTTCGGGCTTTGTACCACTGGGATCTTACACATCCACTACAAGATAGCGGAGGTTGGCCGAACTCCACTATTGAAAAATACTTCGCAGATTACGGTTTGGTTTCAGCGCATTCGAAGATAAAGTCACGAAATAGTTGATTTTTAATGAACCTTCCGTAGTATTCCAGAAATAATAAGGCGGTTGAGGTGACGGAAAGGCTCCTGCATTGAATTTATCAGGTAAAAAATCAACATAAATATTCAATAACAATAATCTTATGTCTTGAAAATAAAATACAGATCTTTGTTAGGTTATGATGTGTTAAAAAATTATGGTAATTTCCTAGGTATTGCTGACTACTTGTGCGCACATACTCTGATCAAATCCCAAACCAGGGTCTACCATCTTTACGAAGATGTATTCAGGGCAACGCAAAATGGTTAGTAGAAGAGAAGACTTGTTATTTTACATGTAATTCATCAACAGTGTCACCGGCCAAATGACTGTTGAAAAAGTGTCATATTCATATCGATCAATTGAAAAAAAAACATTGGCAAAACCAATAAATATTTTAATCCACTGCTTTAATGCTTTTTGGAAGAATAGGAATGAGTATTAGCGTTGATTGGAATAAACCAGAAAATCCAAATTCTGATGTCGATGTCGAGGCGTTTTAAACAGGTTTTGAGTTAACAGTAAGTTACCTTTAGAGATGATATTACAAACAGCAATGTAGGAAAACGTGTTAATTTAATTTCATGACCATATAATATATGCTTTGTTAAAATGATGTTACTGTTTCATGCTTAATAAATAATTTCTAGGCAGTGTAATACGACTTACGACTTACTTACGCTACGAATGTACAAAAAATAAAATTAATGTAAAAAACTCTCAAACATTATTTATTTTAAACACCTGTAAGTAATATTATTCCTTCTTGTTCCTCCCCTCCCTTCCCCTCAACTTCCCTTCTCAGTGCCCAGCTCGCCTAAGGTCCCCGTGACTCGCCGTCCCCAGATACCCATGGTAGGTATAAAATATTTAAGAATATTTTGTACCCAGCACGCCTCGGGTCCCCGTCACTCTCCGTCCCCAGTACCCAATACTCAAAGTAGGTATAAAATATTTGGAAGTATTTTGTACCGGGTATTTTTACCAGGTATTTTTTTGTACGTGTACTCATTGTACCCAATATCGGAAAGTACTCACAGGACTCACCTCTAGTCTCTATTGATATTAAATGGATTTTTATAGATTTCAATTGCCACAAACAAATAAGCACAAACTCGACAACCAAAATTTACACATCTACCGGATCTGTTGAAGTTTTAAATTTCACAGATCACTATGTAATCATAACTTCCCTCACCCAAACAATCTACAAATCGCCACAAAATACCCTAACCCAAAAAAAGATCTCCTACAACGCTCTCCTAAACAATGTCTCTATAGAAAACTGGGAACTTACATATTCTTATACCGATGCGACCTCTGCATGTGATGCTTTTATTAATATTTTACATGACCACTTGGCCGATGCCAAATCCTACATCAAAACTAATAAAAACGATCCAACGCTAAACTGAAAACAAGGGTCACTGCTGATATTCTTCACTGTATCAGAAAGCGTGATAAGATTCACGCGTCTGTAAAAAAAATACTAACGATTATGCATCTCTATTATTCTACAAACGCCATAGAAACAACTATAAAAAAAATAATTGACAGCGTTAAAATGGAATGCAATCAGTGAAGCTTCCAATTACAAAAACATTGGAATATCATTAAAGATTTTGCCAATATTAATAAAAAAAACTCACCCATTGTTAAGATTAATATCGAAGGTCAAACAATACACGACAACTCTGACCCTGAAAAAATATCGGACCATTTCAATAAATTATTCTCCAATATCGGAACTAACTTAGCAAAAAAATATTTTACATTATAATTAATTTAATTAACTACCGACCGATATCTTAACATAGCACAGTATCTAAAATCATAGAAAAAGCGTTGATTTTCTTGAAGATAACAAAATACTATCGGATAACCAATATGGCTTCCGCAAAGTCGGGAGTACTTCACAAGCAAAAGCCGCCCTCAAATAATCTTGACATTGCTCGCAAACCACTAGCTGATTTTTTTACGATCTCGCAAAAGCGTTTGATACGGTATCCCACCCCTTACTGCTTAAAAAACTTCAACAGACCGAAATAACAGGGGTACCCTACACATGGTTGGAAAACTATCTAACAAACCGATCTCAACAAACTCTTATCTAATCTGACAAAATACATATAAGCAAAAAAATATCAATTTCCTACAGTGTGCCTCAAGGCAATGTATTAGGACCAATTATATTTCTTAAATACTTATCACTCTCTTTACGAAAGCGCTTGCGGTAAAACAACATACAAATCAGCAGTGACAGCGAGTATCAAAAACAGTCGCCGCGATTTGCAAACTGTCATTGCTCTATTATGGAACGGCACTGATTTGATCACTTGACACCTCAAAAATCGTCAAGCGCCAAAGCTAAAAGAACAACTAAACTCCACTGTTAATAAACTAATCACTCTCTTTACGAAAGCGCTTTCGGTAAAACAACATACAAATCAGCAGTGACATCGAGGATCAATAACAATCTCCGCGATTTGCAAACCTATTAACCGCTATTATGGAACAGCACTGATTTGATCACTTGACACCTCAAAATCCGTCAAGCGCAGAAGCTTATAACTTTAGTAGGCCTTGAGATTGTATAAAACGCAACTTTTGAATACAAAAACGACGCACCGTCAAATAATTTTTAAATGTTTATCTTTGTTATACAAGAGCAACGTTTGAATTAAAAATTTAACATTTTTGTTTTCATGCAATTGTAAATAAGTACTGTCATTGACTCACATAAAAAAAGAATATTGTCTATGGTTAAATCCAGTATCAATCTGACGTTTCACTTGCTTACGGCCACATAAAAGTTTTTGTTTCGCTTCTTTTATATAGTAATGTCGTATAAAGGGTGGTTATTTCATTAAACCTAATTTCTTTATTGCGACTTTTTTATTAACATGTTTAATTGGAGCTGGTTCTTCTACTTTTCTACATTCTACAGATGTTTTTTCAACGCGACGGACGATAGAACATTTTTGTTTCTTCATTGTAGACTTACAGCCCGTGTCACTTATCAATCAAGGGAGTAGAAAGATCATTAGTAAATTTACAAAACATAAGGACACCTATTATATTCACTTTTTTATTAATAAAATACTTGGTATTAGTTAGATTATTTCTGTGGAACCTGCGGCACTTTTTGAACGCGAGAACGGTTTTCTTTCACGCTGTTTCAGATAATTTTTTACTACAGCAATGCACCTAGGTTACTAAAAAGCAGTTTACATGAATAAAAAGGCGATACAATATCCCTTATTAATTAAATTTTAATTTTGTGAGTATCTTACTACTAAGTAGTTAAATGTGTAATAATAAATTGTGAGTGTAATTCTAATTAATCTTTTTTAACCAATCACAAATAATACTAATTATTTACTTGCTACAGTATATTGAACTGGGTTATCCTAATAAAGTAACAAGGTAAAAATAAACGTCAAGACTTGAAATATTATGTTACAAATAAAAGGTTCCCTCAAAACGAAGTCAACTGATAAATTTTTCAAATGTTTCAGTACATATGTATATTGAACTGGGTTCAATGTCTGTTATATAACAGAACGTTATCACAGAAGACCATGGATCTTCCCGACTCAGATAGCGCTTCCATCAAAGTGGAACCAGGGACCCAGGAAGAGGATGGAAGTGAAATGCCGCATATGGTTATAGATTTCGACCACCAGGATGTAAAGAGGGAATGTTTGCAGTATACTCCGACAGACAGTAAGTTGTAGAAGCAAGAAAATGTTGAATGTTAATTTCAAATATTTTAGCATGTTTCGCGGACAGGACGCATACTTGTTCATGGCGTCACCCAATGACTAAATAAAATACGTAAACGAGGACTTTGCATACAATAAAATATTCGATAGAAACATTTTTCAAAAATTGCTACCGGGATGGTGACAGCGATTGCGTGGTAAATGGTAATGGTAATAAATAATGGTGTATTGACCCGACAAAATATTAGCGTCTTACATTTACCGACGTTGAGGGAGAAGTTGTTAGCGATACAACAATTGGGTAATTTGTCCATATTTTTACTGTAAAATTAGGTAGTCGCTTATATTGGATATTTATTAGTTTAATTTGATATCACCAGCAAAGAGCAGAACTTCTATATCGTCGAAACAACTTTTCATATAATTTATGATTATTTACCTACAAAATTTTATAATTTTTTGTCTGTAAACCAGAGGCTAAAATTAATTATTTCAGTTAGCATTCAGAGATTAAAGATGACCTATTAAATCGCCTACGAAGCACGTAGGTTTTTTACATATATGGGAATTGGTAGTGAGACAGTAAAATATTATGTTGTTGTTGTCACAGCGTTTATTGTGCGTCAGTATAACAGATCAGTTGAGTTACGCAGTTGGGAGATGGCTCTGGATCGATGATGATTATGACACCAGGCGTAGATGGCGATGACTGCGGTAGAATGGTCGAGATGCGGGTCAGTGGGTCGACACCGCGTTGATAGAGATCGGACTCGTGGGCTTATTCAGTACTGGTGAAGTCGAGGAGTCTTCCGGGTACTTTCGCCTGAACGAGGTAGCCGAAGGTGAGGGCAGATGAGCGGGAGGTACAGGCTGGCGACGATGGTCGCGGAGCCGAGGCGCAGACGGCGATGAGCTGGTCGCAGGGTCTAGGCGCATGAGGTTAGCGCTGGCCAGGAATGATAGCATGGGCCAGCTCCCACAGAGTCCATGGTTGTAGTCCGCGCAAGGTAGGGTGAAGTGTGTAGCGATGTGGTGAAGAAAGATCGAAGCGTGACGCGGGGGGAACCGGCCATAATGGCCGATTCTTTGCTGATTGAGCTGCTGATTCCTTTGTTCTTATCTGCCACGGGTTGGAGTAGCGTCTGGACTTCGAACCCGCAGGATCGCTAACTCGGTTCATTTTATGAGCATTTGCATCACCCTGTATGCAAACTTTCTCTCATCAGCAGTTTTGCGTATCGCGGTACCGATATTCAATTGAAGTTTCGTAAGTCTGATTCAGCTTTTTAACTCGTGCAGTCTGGTTATGATATGATGACCCTAGGAGCGGTGACGTAACTGTTACACGAATATATATATATATATATATATATATATATATATATATATATATAAAATATTGAATAAAAAAGTTACTTGTCTTTGAATAAAATAAATAATGCAAACACAAAGTAGAAACCGGTAAAAATAACCTTTCTTCCAAAACTGAATGTCATATCCATTTTGTCTGGTTGACATTAATAATATCAGTAGTTCTACAGCGTTTGCTTGTATAAGAGGAATATGAAAGCCAAAAGTATTTCTGTTCTTACCCCTTCCATAATAATTCATGAAACTCAGATTGTATGTCTTGTCTGCGCGAGGAAAGGAATTGAAATACCAAGTCAGTAAAAATTGTTCTGTCTGACTATTTGAGCATATTCTTATAATAACAGAGTGTTGTAGTTCAACATAATTGCTAGAATACCCATTTTAAAATTTAAAAAACGTAAGAATTTGTTTTGTATTCTTTCAACAGCTTGTACATTTATATTATAATGTGGGTTCCAGAATTGTACTCAAGTTGTCTTCTTACTTATTTATTTATTTATTTATTAACGGACATCGTCCAAATTACAAAATAATAACACGAATAAAGTAAAATGAAAAATATAGGAGTAGACAAAGGTACATGAAAGCAAAGACATATTTCTTACATAGGCAAAATATAACAGTTTATCCCATTAATGCCTACAACTATTTTTGACTCTAAATTGAATGAAACTTTGGGAACTTGCTCACTATTTTTATACAAGCAAAGTAATTTCTGGAATTTTCTTTTTTTAGATCGGTTCCTTAAATAATCAATGGGTCGAAAACGACCCAGTGGGCATATGAAGTATAAAATTCATTTTTTTTAAATCTTTATTACAATGTGAAACATATGTTACAATATCAATTCCTTATATTACAATATTTTTTTTTTTTTTTTTTTATGCTTCCGATTTTGTTGTCCGGGTTAAATCTTCCCCATAGGAAAAACTAAACCCTTCCACTCACTTTTCCACAAATGATCAGCTAGTCAATCAACACTATGCAAGTGCATTATATAAGTAAAATAAATACAAAACAATACAAGAACAACAACACGTCAACTCACCAGAGATCAAATGGGAAAAAAAAATTCACCGACTCCAGATATTTTCATATCAGAGGGTTCGGCTCGGTAGTACTTCTAACAGGGCCTTTAAATCCTACTGATCCCTCAACATAAATATTTAAAAAATCTTTCGTTATCCTACATGTATTCAAAATGACCGACTTTTGCATCTTTATATTTAAATTTTTTGATAGATCTAATACGCCTAAATTTTTAATGAGAGAGCTAGGTATAATGCCAGTAGCCGAAATAAAGTAATTATTATTATTATTATTTTTTATTTATTTTTATTTTTTTTTTAAATTCAATTTAGATTAAATTTGATAATATTATTATTAAGTTCTGCAAGTGTTTTAGTTTTTTATTATTGTGACAGCTGTTTCGGCTTACAAGGCCATTTTCAAACTGTGGTTAGTCCACATTGAGACGACGTATTTATACTATTTCAAATGTAAATTTTGAAGGTGCATACATTGATTTATTACTGTTTAAACCGATGACATGATCTATTGTTGGTTTAACCAATCTATGTTTTCCCCTCAGTAAATAGTAATGAGTTCTGAATTATTTACTAATGACTTTATTGCTATGAATTATTTGGGTGCATTTTACTGCTTTCGTTTTGTGAAAATACTGAGAAGTGGTGATTAAATTATTTTCCGTACTTTATTAATTAGTGTTAAATTTGGGTCATTCGTTCGTTTATTGATTTCTAATTGTTCAAGTAAATTTAATCTAATGCCCTTTTTTTCTATATGCAATGGTTTAGGACCCTTGTTGTTAAGTGGGGTATGATTATTCACCAAGAGATGTTCTGCGAATTTTGAGGATGTGTTTTTATTATTATAACATCGTATATGTTCTTTGAATCTAGTTGAGAATGCCCTCCCCGTTTGTCCGATGTAAGTGGCGTTACAATCGGCGTGGTCACATTTTAATTCATAGATGCCACTGTTATTGAGTATAGGGATTTTACTTTTAGAGTTTTTAAGGCTTGTTCCTAAATTATTGTTTGTTCGAAAAGCTATATTTAAACCACATTTTTAAATTTCTTTTGCAATTTTTTCAGATATTGGGTCGAGGAATTCGAGACATGCAATTTTTTTTTATTTTTTAACGTAAGGCTAACGTAACAGTCACGTAACGTAACGGTAACGTAAGGGTCATGAAACCAAGAGCCCCAGCTCTGCCCCAGCGCTTTTTTTAACGTAAGGTAACGTAACGGTAACGTAACGTAACGGTAACGTAAGGGTCATGAACCCAAGAGCCCCAGCTCTGTATGGCCAACCTAAGCTCCATAAAGCGAATAATCCAATAAGGCCCGTAGTATCTTTTATTAACGCCCCTACATCAAACCTGGCTAAAACACTTAACTTCATCTTCAAAAAATTAACAAATTTTTCACCACGTTACAGTGTCAAAAACTCGATAGAACTAGTTAATAAAATAAAAAAATTTAATCTCCCGCATAACTGTAAATTCATTTCTCTAGACGTAAAATCCCTATTTACCAACATCCCCATTAAAGAATGCCTAATAATAATTGAAAATATCTTGGAAAAATGTAATATCAATCCGGTAATAAGAAAAGAGTTATTCCAGCTCATAAAAATCTGCGTAGATACAAATTATTTCCTTTTCAATGATATCTATTACCAACAACATGATGGTCTCCCCATGGGGTCACCATTAAGTCCACTTCTAGCGGAGATATTTATGAATTATATTGAAAATATAATTCTTAAATCTCCCTTAGCTAAACATATAGTATATTATGTCCGATACGTAGACGACATCCTTATATGTTGGAATGGTACCAACCGACAGTTAGATATCTTTACTAATTGGGCCAACACCGTTAATAATAAAATCTGCTTCACAGTTGAACATGAGATTGAAGGTAAAATAAACTTTTTAGATCTGACAATTGGTAAAAGTAATAATAAACATACCTTTGAAATATTTAGAAAACCAACTTTTACAGATACAACAATAAATTCAAATTCAAATCATCCTTGGTCCCATAAATTATCAGCTTACCATTCAATGGTACATAGACTCATTAACATTCCCTTAGACAATAAAGCTTATGTAAAAGAAAAGGAAACGATTAAAACTATCGCGATTAATAACGGCTATGAGGCAAATAACATTGAAAAAATAATAAAAAATATAAAAATTAAATCAATTTAATATATCCGGTAAATAACAAAAATATAGAAAAATTTGCATGTCTTGAATTCCTCGGCCCAATATCTGAAAAAATTGCAAAAGAAAATAAAAAATGTGGTTTAAATATAGCTTTTCGAACAAACAATAATTTAGGAACAAGCCTTAAAAACTCTAAAAGTAAAATCCCTATACTCAATAACAGTGGCATATATGAATTAAAATGTGACCACGCCGATTGTAACGCCACTTAAATCGGACAAACGGGGAGGGCATTCTCAACTAGATTCAAAGAACATATACGTTGTTATAATAATAAAAACACATCCTCAAAATTCGCAGAACATCTCTTGGTGAATAATCATACCCCACTTAACAACAAGGGTCCTAAACCATTGCATATAGAAAAAAAAGGGCATTAGATTAAATTTACTTGAACAATTAGAAATCAATAAACGAACGAATGACCCAAATTTAACACTAATTAATAAAGTACGGAAAATAATTTACTCACCACTTCTCAGTATTTTCACAAAACCCAAGCAGTATAATGCACCCAAATAATTCATAGCAATAAAGTCATTAGTAAATAATTAAGAACTCATTACCATTTACTGAGGGGAAAACATAGATTGGTTTAACCAACAATAGATCATGTCATCGGTTTAAACAGTAATAAATCAATGTATGCACCTTCAAAATTTACATTTGAAATAGCATAAATACGTCGTCTCAATGTGGACTAACCACAGTTTGAAAATGGCCTTGTAAGCCGAAACAGCTGTCACAATAATAAAAAACTAAAACACTTGCAGAACTTAATAATAATATTATCAAATTTAATCTAAATTAAATTTATAAAAAAATTAAATGGAGTTCTACGAATTAAACACAAAAACAATAAATAAAATAAGTAATTATTACTTCTTATTCATATAGGTTTTAAATCTGACTTGAAATTATTTACTTTTAATGAAAAAGCACAAAACATTTATCGTGAAGAGCAACGGTGCATTTTATGCAAGCCTTCGTAGTCTTGCTTGCACAAAGTGCGCATCTTCTTCGAGCCTGCTTGGTAATAATAAGATGTGCTGCTTTGTGTGTTCTGACAGCAACGGGCACACTAAATGCACCGCTCACCGGCCGAGATGGTCCCGAAGCGGCAGGTCGAACACCATACTTCATGATTAGGCATCGTGCGACTGCTCGCCGAAAACCCAAATTGTCCAGTTTTTGACCACACGCCCTTGAAATCAGCCAAGCATTGTTCATACGGACATCGAAAAGCCACATGATAATTGGCATGTACCATTTCTTACCACGCATCCCAATGCGGTACTTCGCGACGCTGTTATCCATTTGGTCTACTCCTCCCATTAATCTATTATACATGGAAAACATATGCGGTTGAGGCACTTCAACTTTCTTCTTCTCTTTTGCGCTGTAACGCAGTGCTTTTTTCAGTGGATGAACACCCGTCTCGTTGGACATGACCGTCACAACAGCGTTATCCTTCCACTTGCAAGCTATTATATTGTTGACTTTGTCAAGTTTATAATCATAGGTGCCCCTTTCGGCTTTCTTCATGTCTGTAGATTCAGTAAGTGGACATCGGTTCTATTGTCTCTCACGGTACCAGTACCAAAGAAACAGATTTCACCCAGCTTTGTAATAAGTTTAGCTGACAAAAAATATCAAAATATAATGAAAAATTTGAATTTTTGAATGAATTTTTCAATGTATTTGCAAAATTTAGAAACACAGATTCCCCAAGACCCATCTCTGGAACCCTCAAGCCATCACGCCCTTGATATAAATCAACTTGGAGGCAATACCCAAGTCTATGGGCCAAAACCCATCCTTTGAATCCAAAACGGATAAATTGTTTGCATCCGTGACGCCCAAAGTACGGATTCATAGACTCGTTTATGGATACCTCCGCCTCAATAAACTCGTCTATGGATACCTCTGCCTCAATAGACTCGTCTATGGATACCTCCGCCTCAATAGACTCGTCTATGGATACCTCTGCCTCAATAGACTCGTCTATGGATACTTCGGCCTCAATAGACTCGTCTATGGATACCTCCGCCTCAATAGACTCGTTTATGGATACCTCCGCCTCAATAGACTCGTCTATGGATACCTCCGCCTCAATAGACTCGTCTATGGATACCTCCGCCTCAATAGACTCGTCTTTGGATACCTCGGCATCAATAGACTCGTATATCGATACCTCCGCCTCAATAGACTCGTTTATGGATACCTCCGCCTCAATAGACTCGTTTATGGATACCTCCGCCTCAATAGACTCGTCTATGGATACCTCCGCCTCAATAGACTCGTCTATGGATACCTCCGCCTCAATAGACTCGTCTTTGGATACCTCGGCATCAATAGACTCGTATATCGATACCTCCGCCTCAATAGACTCGTTTATGGATACCTCCGCCTCAATAGACTCGTCTATGGATACCTCTGCCTCAATAGACTCGTCTATGGATACCTCCGCCTCAATAGACTCGTCTATGGATACCTCCGCCTCAATAGACTCGTCTATGGATACTTACGCCTCAATAGACTCGTCTATGGATCACTCCGCCTCAATAGACTCGTCTATGGATACCTCCGCCTCAATAGACTCGTCTATGGATACCTCCGCCTCAATAGACTCGTCTATGGATACCTCCGCCTCAATAGACTCGTCTATGGATACCTTCGCCTCAATAGACTCGTCTATGGATACCTCCGCCTCAATAGACTCGTCTATGGATACCTCGGCATCAATAGACTCGTCTATCGATACCTCCGCCTCAATAGACTCGTCTATGGATACCTCCGCCTCAATAGACTCGTTTATGGATACCTCCGCCTCAATAGACTCGTCTATGGATACCTCTGCCTCAATAGACTCGTCTATGGATACCTCCGCCTCAATAGACTCGTCTATGGATACCTCTGCCTCAATAGACTCGTCTATGGATACCTCCGCCTCAATAGACTCGTCTATGGATACCTCCGCCTCAATAGACTCGTCTATGGATACCTACGCCTCAATCGACTCGTCTATAGATCAATCCGCCTCAATAGACTCGTCTATGGATACCTCCGCCTCAATAGACTCGTTTATGGATACCTCCGCATCAATAGACTCGTCTATGGATACCTCCGCCTCAATAGACTCGTCTATGGATACCTCCGCCTCAATAGACTCGTTTATGGATACCTCCGCCTCAATAGACTCGTCTATGGATACCTCCGCCTTAATAGACTCGTCTATGGATACCTCCGCCTCGATAGACTCGTTTATGGATACCTCCGCCTCAATCGACTCGTCTATGGATACCTCCGCCTCGATAGGAGCATATTTCAGAAAATTATCGTTCAGCTCATTCAGCAATGGCCTTATTTTGCCGAACTTGTCACCTTCCGGTAATTGATTATTATCCGCAACGTGCAAATATCGAAAGATCTCTTCGAAGCGATTGCGGCGCATTGCACCCGAAACTAAAACGTTGTGCACGTCGTCTTGTGACTCCCAGAACATTCTTCGGCGTGAGAGCGGCACATATCCGCTTACAAAAAGAATACCCATAAATTGAATGAATTGGTGAATTCGTAGAAACTGCATAATAGACTGAATGTTTTACAATATTGGTAACAACATTTGTATCCATGAAGAATTCAAAAAAATCGGCTGGGTGACTGCCTTCATTCAGTAGGCTGTTGACAAGTTGCTCAGGCTATAATCTGCCGATAGTGCGGTTTTGCGGCAAATCTCCATCTACCCATTTCCGTAGATCAGGTTGAGCACCTCCCTTCGCCACTCGTTTTCTTCCACCATGAATAACGGTGAACGTTTTTGTCCCAACAGTCCCGACAGCTAGAGGTGGTATTACACTTTCATTATCATTCGACACGCCACCATCATCTAATACTATTTCTGCCTCAGCCATTAGCTGTTTCTGGCTTAGTCGGTTCGGATCATCACAGTCATCTTCATCTCCCGAATCTCCGTCAGTTTCTGGCTCATCATCGTCGGGCGGAGTGAGGTATACATCAACGGTGTTTGCTTGGATGTCATCTAAGGTGTCTAGCTCCTCCAATATCTCCAGTGCCGTGAGAGTCCTTCTTGACCTATTCGGAATACATATATTAGTTAGTGACTCATAAAGAAGACAAAATAATAAACAGTGAAAAGTTAGGTTATGGATGAAAAGAACACATATATGCCTACTGGGTCGTTTTCGACCAAGATGATTTTTGACCATGTATAAATAAAATCCTAAAAAAGATTGAAGACTTTCAATGATTCTGAATTGTATGTACATATTATGTGAGTGATTTAAAAATGCAAAACGCTTCATTATCATATATACAGTAATGATGTCACTGCAGTATGAAATATGTTACTGCTTTTGCAGAAGTACCAACCAAGATATAATTTAAAAAGGAAAAAAAATTGAATAAATAATAAAAAGTAGAGAGCAGTTGAAAGTGGTTGGATCGTTTTCGACCCTGTGGGCGTTAATGGGTTAATACACTTTATATTGTTTGAATTTCTGGTTAGCCTAGTTATAAATCCCAACATTTTAAGCCCTTATGGAGTAATTCTCTGTTTTAAAAATAAAGCTCACAACACTGTATTTAAGTTCTTCAGAAATGTGGCTTGAATCAATGATTACTTTATGAATTGTGCAAATACAGGGCTAAATAGTTTCGCATGTTTTCAAAACTCAGTCACACAAATTCGATTCACCCCTGGTCTCTTAGAATTTTTCATACCTCCGCAAAAACATTATTTTTGATTATAATATGCTCTTGGTAGTACATTTAATGTGGTAAACCTTCCTGCGAGTATTCAGATACTCGAACCTCACGTTCGTCTAAGCATATCAACTTATATCACACTGTAAAAAAAATGTGCAGTTTTTCTTTTCTCCAGGTAACATTTTTGTGGAAACTGTACCCATCAACGCAGAACCAGGATCCCTAGAAGAAGACGGAGGGATAATTACTTATACGGAAATTGACATTGACCTTCCGGATGTCAAAAAGGAATGCTTAGATTGCTTTCAAAGAAGTTCCCAGACAACAGGTAAAACTAATGTTGTCAGTTAGAAATAAAAATTTCATACTCTTTTATTTCATATTCTTTTAATAGTTCTATGAATCTGTTGCACTTGTTAAGTTTGATTTGTACTTTTTTTCAGACTTATCGACAGATCTTAAGACGCATCATGTGGAAAAACGATTATCTTGTACCTATTGTTACTACTCCTGCTTTTATAAGTCAAAGTTAGAACATCACTTGCGTATCCATACTGGAGAAAAATCTTTTTCATGTTCCGACTGTAGTTATTCATGTTCTCGGAAGAGAGATTTGACGACACACATGCTGACTCACAGTGAAGAAAAACCTTTTTCATGTTTTCATTGCAATTATTCAAGTTCTCGAAAGGGAGATTTGAAAAGACACATGAGGACTCACAGTGGACATAAACCCTTTTCATGTTCTCATTGCAATTATTCAAGTTCTCTAAAGGGATATTTGAAAAGTCACATGGTGACTCACAGTGGAGAAAAATCTTTTTCATGTTCTGACTGCAGTTATTCGTGTTCTCGAAAGGAAAGTTTGTCGAGACACATGGTGACTCACAGTGGACATAAACCCTTTTCATGTTCCGACTGCAGTTATTCATGTTCTCGAAAGGGAAGTTTGTCGATACACATGATGACTCACAGTGGAGAAAAACCTTTTTCATGTCCCGAATGCAGTTATTCATATTCTCAAAAGGGAAGTTTGAAGAGTCACATGGTGACTCACAGTGGAGAAAAACCTTTTTCATGTCCCGAATGCAGTTATTCATGTTCTCAAAAGGGAAGTTTGAAGATTCACATGGTGACTCACAGTGGAGAAAAACCTTTTTCATGTTCTGACTGCAGTTATTCGTGTTCTCGAAAGGAAAGTTTGTCGAGACACATGGTGACTCACAGTGGACATAAACCCTTTTCATGTTCCGACTGCAGTTATTCATGTTCTCGAAAGGGAAGTTTGACGATACACATGATGACTCACAGTGGAGAAAAACCTTTTTCATGTCCCGAATGCAGTTATTCATGTTCTCAAAAGGGAAGTTTGAAGAGTCACATGGTGACTCACAGTGGAAAAAAACCTTTTTCATGTCCCGAATGCAGTTATTCATGTTCTCAAAAGGGAAGTTTGAAGATTCACATGGTGACTCACAGTGGAGAAAAACCTTTTTCATGTCCGGAATGCAGTTATTCATGTTTTCAAAAGGGAAATTTGACGAGACACAAGCTGACACACGGAAAACCCTTTTAATGTCGATGAACTAAATATTTGAAGAAACACACGCATGCTCATACGGGCGGATAATCTTATTCATGTTCCTACTTCAATTATTTTTGTTCACGGAGAGGAGATTTATCTATTTATTTCATTTAACGACTTAAAATCGTTTTTTTAATAGAAATATTCATCGGATTATAACCATACAGTTGTACACAGGAAAATATGAGTCATAAATTACAGAACATGTAATGTGTATACAAAATTCTTATTGCAAGTGGTATAATTGTTAATTGAAGTGCAGTGAAAGAATACATAATTTAAAGACATATCTTCTACTGTAATAATCGGTGGCGGCCGCTGCCCTAAAAAGGTGGGGGTTCACTGACAATCGAAAATAAAAGCAATATGACAAAAAGATTATGGGTAAAAATAATTATTCCACCTACCTTATTTGTAGATAAGGTCTATTCTACGTTGTTTGTGAAGAGCAAAAACTTTCAATACAAAGTACAGATAAAGCATTCAAACGGTCTTGACTCGTCGTGTTTGGCAAGAATGATTTAATTCGTTTTAGGGTAGAAAAACACCTTTCGCTTTCCACAGATGTCATAGGTAGTATACATATTATTTTTAAAAGCTTCACAAACTGCGAAAACGACTCGAGTAAATTATTTTTATAAAAAAAGTTGCAAGATTGCCACTGCACCATCGGCGTTAATAAACTGTTATTATTTCTTATATATTCGACACTGATAACACTCATTTTTATTTCTTATCAAGTTACAAATTGGAAGATGGAAGATGGTCTGAGGAACTAGCGTCACGATCCTTTCGGCACCGGTGCATAGTCGGGATACACGCCAAACGCGCGCCCAACATTTGTACACGGTTGACATTTTTCACATGAGAACGGGTCGCTTCTACGATTCGTTCTTAAGTTCAACAGCTCGGCTGTGGAACGAACTGCCGGCCTCTGTGTTTCCTCCCCCCTACAACATGGGACTCTTCAAGACCCATGTTCACTCCTTCCTCTCCACAAAAAGACCCTCCACACAGCATCCCCAAAGATGACATAGGACCTGAGGGAAATTATTTTCTTCAGGGCCTCCTGTGTGGGGTTAATACAAAAAATAAAAAAATTAAAAATTAAAAGGATTAGGTTTAGTATTAAGCTTGATCAAATTACTCGATAAATCAATACCAAAACAATGGCCATAATTACTTCACGGCTCGCGATAACGACGCTAGCCGATTTGTGATCTATTGTCCAGTTGTCCACTATCGATGAAGTTCAAAGTTCGACGAACGTCGAATGTATTCGGATAACATCGGGTCAAGGTTCATCGATCGGTAATCTTCGGCAATGATCAGGTTATGTCGGCGGCGTGTGTCACACGAAAATCAGCTGATTCCTGGTACAAATGGCTAGATTGACGAGCTTGCAGTGTTATAAAAATACATACAGAAACGTATTTTCGTCCGTTTGCAAATCTGTGCACACGAAGAATTCTAGCGCCGCGCAGCGGCCATTCTTTATACTTGAAGAGATTAAAATCGCTCTCCCTGATAATATTAATTGCATTGTATTGGTAAGTAATATCTTTAAATGATTTTTATAGATTTCATAGTCTTCAGTAAGATATTATAAATTAATTTAAGTCATTACAATTTAGAAAGTGCTGCACACGAACGCACTATGCGACCAGCCGCCACTGGTAATAATAGTTGAATGAATACTAGATTTGTATATGACCTGACATAAATCGAGATATGAGGTGTTTATGATAATAGATAGTAATTAATATAAAATTAATTCTATTTAGGTATAGGGTATTATAATAACGTGTATGGTTTATTTAAACAGAATATTAATATGCATAAAAAATGACTTGTCAGCAAAATATTATAAAAGAGTAATTATTAGTGAGTTTATTGTAACCTTCAAAATTAATTCTCCTTGGTATAGCTGGACAGGTGTCGCAATTTGGCTTTAGTAAGTCAGGGCTGTCAGCGATTTAATAATACTTTTGGATAAGAAATAATATTTTTTAATAAAATAATACATAATATGATAGATAACCCTATAAGATATCTCGAGTAAATTCTCTAGACACAAGCGCCAGCTTCTATAGAAGAGGAACATTAAAAACATCAAAGGCCGTGATAACTAATTGTATGTTTTTTTTGTTAACATTATAGATTATACTTGGTAATACTATTATACTGTAAATTGATAAATTATTTTATAAAAAAAAATCAAAAACATAGTTTTGATTTAGTAAAATATGATATAAGACTCACGCAGAAGCGTATCATGTTTAATATTGTTTATTGTGACTGAGCTGTGTAATTATAGCCCTCTTTTAACTATATTCCTGAGAAAAGATTGCCAACTGAATACAATCTAGGTTTGGGAGTATCTAAATGACAACCTTGAGAGGAATATGCTGACCCACAGTTGAGAAATACCTTTTTCATGTTTTCACTGCAATTATTCTCGTTCTCGAAAGGTAGAATTGCTAAGGAACAAGCTTACCCACAGTGGAGAAAAACATTTTTTTTTTCCCACTGCAATTATTCATGATCTCGAAAATAACGTTTGACCATACACAGTGAAGAAAAACGTTTTGCTTAGTCGTACTGCAGTCATTCACTTTATTGAAATCCGAATTTCGCCATAAGGGACATGCGGACTGACTCACGGAATAGTTTTGCAAAATTATTTGGTGGTTTGTGGATCTGTTGAGGAGGCACGAAATGAAAGACGTGTCGTGAAGGTCACAGTTTTTAATTGGTGAGTCAGTTTGCCGTGATGAGAGTGGATGTAGAACAGATGTAGTATTCTCCGGATGCAGGCTGTGATGGCTGGTCAAGCGCGGGTCAGTGAGTCGACGCCGGGCGCTGGTGACCGGACTCGTTGACTGTCAGGTACTGGCGATCTTGGCAATCAGTACTCCAGTGCTGACGGGAAGGCCGAAGGTGCGGTGGACCTTGTAGGCAGTTGAGCGGGAGCTGCGTAGACCAGTGAGGATGCTGCGTGTCCTCGTGGTGATCATGGTGCGTGGATGAAGCGCTGGTCAGAGGCGCTGGAACCAGGGCGCTGTAATCCGTTGTAGCGCTGGCCAGGGACGGCGGCCGGGGCCAAGGCGCTATAATGATGTCCCGATAGAGTCCATAATGAATACGGGCGAAGCCGGGAATATTATCCTTCGCACAAATAAGGTGAGCGAATTATCACTCGTTGATCCTTGTAAACTGACGGCGGATTGATGGCTGACTGACTAACGAGTTCCTTCACGCTGCCGCTTTTATAAGGTAAAGAAACTTCTCGAACATTTGGTTGCTATGTAGATATTGCCAAAACAAAATTAAAAAGAATAAAAAAACATCCAAGAAGCTTGTTTGGAAAAAGCCGAAACTTCTAGAATGCGGTTCGAATCAAGTAGTGGCATACCACTACAGTGGTATTTAATGTTCTTGGGATTGGTGAATTTATTTTTAATTAATAGTTTAAAATTGTTTAAACACGACCAAAAACATATATTTTTTTTAATATTATTGTCTTTGCTCTAAAGCGTCGGAAAAAATTTCAACGTTTATGCCTCATGCTTCTAAATCTAATGTTTTTTTTTTCTAATATAATTTTTTATTTGAGTCATTCTGCAACCAACACTATCTATATATATATACATTTAACTTACTATGTGCAGTGTCTGGCAACACTGTACAAGCGATTCGGAACTGCTCGGGTAGGCCGAGCGCTTCCGAGCCGATAGCATTGACTACGGGCGCTGACGGAGCGGCGACAGACAGACGAGAAATCACCCCACTAGCGAGCACACGTTACCAACCTCTACTGTACAGCTCGGTTGTTGTTATAAGCATTTATCGTAATAAATCTGTAAACGAACTTTGAGAGTTTCAATCATCTAAAAGTGTAGTAAATATAAGAGAAACTACAGTGACAGAACATCACACTATGTTATTAATTTACTGTTACCAATACCGAACTACACTTTTGACACATTATTAGTTCATACTTTAGTAACTTAAAAAAATGGAAGACATTACAAATGTGTTACACAACATCTCACAGATTCCATGTACCAAAACAAATAATACTATAGAAGTTCGACAAATCTTAAATCAATCAAACTTTAAAATATTCTCCATGAATATCAGATCAATTAATAAAAATTTCAATGAACTCCTTATACTACTCACAGACCTTGATTCAGATTTTGACTTACTTATTCTGACCGAATGCTGGATCAAAGATAACTTTATTCCGAAAACTATAAAAGACTATAATCAATACAGAACACAGAATAATAAATCTCAAAATGATGGCGTAATCATATACATCAAAAATCACATACAACACTCTGTTCGAGGAACGAACAAGGGTTGGAATAGCCGCACTTTAAAGGGCTATTCCACACAGATAAAGTATAAATGAATTCTATGGCTTGTGACAGGCGATGCGAAAACATGCATAACGTTAATTCACAATCAACTTACCGGGAGACTTCAGTCCAAAATTCGATTGTGATATTTATTTTTGTCCATTTGGTGAAATGTATCATTTTCCAATGGCGAACGAGATATCATCAGGTGGATAGTTAAATAATACCAGTAAAGGCGTTATAGACTCTTTGAGTACTTTCAATGTGTTGCTTTCGCTGAAAACATTATTTTTTCCAAAATTTCAAAGTTATCAGGAAGTCTCTGACGTAGTTCTTTTATTATTTTAACTGTAAAATTAACACATCGTTTACGTTAAGTTTGTTCCTCTGCTACAGACACAATATTATTTTCTCTTAATGATGTCATCTTGGATTCAAATTGGTATCCCAAATATGGTCTGGGATCCAGATGACTTTCAATATTGATTGTCAACGGATCAATTTTTTGCATTGGAATGGCTACTTTTGACACTAAGAAACTTAATAAATTCTTTTTTTTTTTTTTTTTTTTTTTTTTATTAATATCAATAGCAAAATTTGTACAATATGTAGGTTTAAAGTATAATATAAGTATATTTTTTGTATTTTTTTCACAGTCCTCCTCACTAGGGTTTCCTGTTCTGAGGCGGCCTGTAGTTTTTCTTAAATTTTTGTATTTAGTTTTGAATTGTCTTTACATTGTCTTCATAATGTTTGTAAGTTGATTATTACTTTGATCTCTAAGCCATGTTTTGACTTTTGTTTTAAATATATTCATTTCGTTTATTTTTTTGGTTTCATTTGGTAGAGCATTGAATAATTTTATAGCATGGAATTTATTATTTCTCTGTCCAAAGGATGTGTTCAAACTGGGAGTAATCAGGATATTTTCGCTTTTTGCCCTGGTTGTGTATTTATGTTGGGCAGTGGAGTATTCGGATATGTTTTTTTTCAGTTTAAATAAAATATTTTTTGAATATAGTTTCTGTACATTGTAAACATTGAAGTTTTTGAATATTTCTTCTGTCGGAGTTCTAAGCGGAACTTTCAGTATAGTCTTTAATACTCCTTTTTGTGCTATATTGAGCCGCTCTGTGTGAGTGCTCAAGGCAGACCCCCATCCAGTTATTCCGTACTCTATTTGTGATTGACACAAAGCATAGTATACTTTTTTAATATCGTTTATATTGAGGATATTGCGAATGTTTCTAAAGAAGTATATGTACCTGGTTAGTTTTTTTGTAATTACATCTATATGTGAGTTCCAACGGAGATTATCATCAATTTCAATTCCAAGATATTTGATGCTTTTGGAGTGTGCTATAGTGGGACATGGGCATGATAAGGATTGATTTTTTTGATAAATTCCTTGGCATGAATGTAATTTGAGATTAAGGTCCTCTGACGGCTGCCCTCTGGCTGTTTTAGAAAATGTCAGATATTTTGTTTTATTGACATTAAGCGTCAGGGAGTTTCTTTTAAGCCAGTTTTGCAGGAGACCAAGTCCGTGTTCAGCTTCTTTGTAGGTATTTATCCAATCTTTTTCTTTAAATAAAATTACTGTGTCATCAGCAAAACTAATGATTTTTCCTCTTGTTTCTAGGTTACAGATATCATTAATGTATATTAAAAATAATATCGGACCTAGTACGCTTCCTTGTGGTACTCCATGGTTGATTAGGAGAGGTTTGCTTTTTCTCTTATTAATTTGGACGCTCTGTGTACGCTCCGTCATATAGCTTTTTAGTAAGTTTAGTGTTGTACATGACATACCAATTTTTGAAAGTTTTGAAAAAAGTATTTTGTGATCTATTGTGTCAAAAGCCTTTTGTAAGTCTATGAAGATTGCCAAAGTTTTTTCTCCACTGTCTAAACTTTTAGTGATCATATCGGTAATTTTTTCTATGGCGTCACTAGTACTTAAGTTCTCCCTAAATCCATACTGAGTTTTTGATAATTTTTTATTGTCTTCTAAGTAGGATAAGAGTTGTTTTTTTAGTATTCTTTCCAATATTTTTGAAAATGTATTTAGTAGGCTTATTGGTCGGTAATTGTTTATGTCATTTTTACATCCTTGTTTAAATATTGGTATAACAATCGCTTTTTTGAGGGCTGTAGGGAATATGCTATTCGTTATAGACATGTTGACTAAGTATGTAAGTGGTTCGATAAGTTCTTTACAGAGATATTTTATTGCGTTGGTTGAGATTGTGTCCTCCCCTGAAGAAATATTTGATTTCAAAGAAGAAATTGTGTTTTTGATATCGTCAGCTGTAATTTGTTTAAAATTGAGCTGATTTCCTTGCTCAGGTGGTTCGTTTATTTGTACATCTTCATTACATTTTGTAACTTGCTTTGCTAGATTTGATCCTATATTTATGAAAAAATTATTGACGTATTCAAGTATTTGGTCAGGATTATCAGCGTATGTCCTGGGAACATTGTTTATATTCAGCACGTCAATTGATGTAACGTTGGCAGATTTAGAACTGGTTATTTCATTTATTATTTGCCACATTTTCCTGGGATTTTGTTTACAATCTGCAATTTTTTTCTTATAGTAGGTTTCTTTTGTACACATAATAACTTTTTTGCAAATGTTTCTGTATCTTTTGTAGTATCTTAACATGTGTATATCGTATGGAATTTTTTTAAGTTTCTTGTGTAACTCGTCTCTTTTTCTTATGCAGTTTATAACATTCTGTGTAATCCATGGTTTAATATGTACATTTTTGTGTGAGATTTTCTTATTAATTTTTGTGGTATTAGCTAGTATGTTATTCTGAAGAAGTTCTATGAAATAATTCCATGCATCATTTGTATTGTTCATACTTTGCAGTTTTTTCCAATCGGTACATTGTAGATTATGTTTAATGATGTTCCAGTTGATTTCTGTTTTTTCTGTTGTTAATGGTTTTTTCTTCATTTTATTTGACTTGTTTATTTTTATTGAAAGCATAGTTGTATAATGATCGGTTATAGTTGAATTAAATACAACAGTTTGAGTAATGTCTTTTGTTTTACTCATTATATGGTCTATGCAACTTTCACTGTTGTCCACTTTTCGAGTAGGAACATTTATTAAGCTTTCCAGTCCATGGGATGCTAGCATCTGCAGATATTGAATTCGCTTAGGGTGTCCATTTTCTAAAATATTTATATTTACATCTCCAATAATAAATATGTTTTTCGTTTCTTTAAGAAGGCAGAGTTCCTTGTCTACGGATTTAAGGAATGGGTCGATGTTTCTTGTTGAGGGCGATCGATAGATTGCTAATATAGCTTTTTCTTTACTGATTTTAATTTTTAAACAATTGGCATTTGTGATAATAATTTCTTCAACTTCGGCTTTTATTTCGTTTTTAATGTATATAATTACACCGTCGTTTTGTTTTTTGTTATTCAAACTTGAGTAGGTTGTATATCCAGCAATTTCCAATTTCATGTATTTATGATTTATCCAACATTCAGTAAGTATTATTATTTGAAAATTAACTTTTAAATATTTCAATAAAATTTGAAATTCATCAAAATTTTTTCTTATGCTTCTTATGTTTTTGTGTAGTATATTGAAAGAGTTGTTATTTAAATTCAATAGATCATTTGGTTCCGAGGTTAATATAATGTCAGCCATTTTTATATTTTTTTCGTAATCGTTTTTGTGCCCTTTTGTTATACAATATTTTTTATATCATCTACATGTTTTATATAAATTATTTTTTCGGTTGGCATTCTTCGCGTCATTATTTTTCCATCTTTGAACCAAACGTAGGAGTACATTTTTTCATTGGCAGATTTTTTCGTTTTCCAGAGTAGTTCCCTTTGATATGGGCTCAATTCCTCTGCAATATAGATTGGTTCGGTGGAGATATCTTTTATAGCTGCATAATTAATATTTTTCCTTTTAGAAAGAAGATTGTCTCTTGTCTTTTTTTCCGCAAATTCCACTAGCAGTTTCGGTGGCGCATTGTTCCTTCTATCATGTGTCCTTTTTATATCAATTATATCATTGTGCTGGATTTCCATTCCTGCCGCCGCCGCAACTCTTTTTACTATCTCCATCTGCTGCTCTCCATTTTTTTGGGGAATGCCCGCTATTTCTAAGAAATTAGACCGAGATTTGTATTCGAGGTCTGAAATTTTTATTTCAAGTTGTTTAATAATGATATTCTTTTCCTGGTGTTCCTTTTTTATGTTTTCAAAATCATTTTCAATTTTTTTATTTTGTAGAATTGTTATTTCTAGTTTTTTTATAAGTTCATCGTACTGACTACTCATAAAATCAAATAGGTCACCAAATAATTTGCACGGGTCTGCAGTTTTCGATTCAAATAATTTATTAACTCTCTGAACCTGTTCCAGTACTGGGCGAATAAAACAGAATATAAGAACATTGGTATCGTCAGGGTACATGTTACATAATATTTCTGCATCATAACAATTTTGAGTATTCCTCGACATATTGAAATGAGCTTTTAAGATTTGATCGGTACCATTGATTCGAAGTGGACGTGTAATTGCCGGTATTGTTTGCTTGAAGAAATTTCCATTGCGATAAAGTAATTAAACGAAAGACTTGTTATAACTATACTTAAGGGAGTTTTATATTAACAATATGCATGTAAAAGAAAAGGAGGAACGAATAAAAAAAAAGTTACGTGGCTACAATTTTTTTTAATTTATTAAAAATAAGTGTATATAAGGTTGTGTGTTAGTTTAAATCTAGGCTTAGTCCTATTCTTAATTCCCATTCTTAACATTAATTGTCCGTTTCCTTAATTCTAAATTATTGATAATTTAATGTATTTAAAAAGTTGTTTCAGTTACGAAATACACATACTGTTGGGGACGGATATAGCATTGTCGCAACGCGGAATAGTAGGAATGGAAAGGTTCGGAATGCCGACTTACCTTTTTCTTTTCTTCCACGGTTTTCAATCCTTCTTTGCGCTGGTTCACAACAAATCACAAATTTCGCGATGCGCGAGCTCACGATGGCTTTGATTTTCGACACGGTCGATAAAGGGGGCTCCATAATCAAACGATGTTGACAGGACGAATATTTTTACTCAACTCAGTCGGCATAGGAGAGGAGGGGAGAGGTCGATAAGCCACAATAATTTTAGAAAGGATATAAAGGTAGGTAGCACGATGCTAGGTGCCAACATTTCCGCCCAACCTAATTTGAACGAATTAATAATTATGATACAAAATTTAATAAAAGGTAAATTTAAATATATACATAGGTAAATTGTTCATTCAAGTTCTATCCGTAATGCCTCGCAGAAAACAATTAAAAAAAAAAAACTTTTACTAAATTAAGTATATATAACCTTTCGAAGAATGGTTCCTGGACCACAACAAAAATTGTGGTTTGAAAAATATTTAAAATTGCTAATAACTCCTTTGGTCTAGAATCTGAGTAAGAAACAAAACGAGAATTAGAGTATAGACATCTTAACAACAACAAAAAAATATATTTAGATCCCAATGGTAAATAAAATAAAAATAAAACACAACAAAACCTGAAAATGAAAACGTATTCTATTATAGATGTATATCTTAAGAATTATCACTTATAATAATTTTATTCTTCCGGTAACGGGCAAAGCTTAATCACTGGTCGAACCAACGAACCAGTTTTAACCACTCGGAACATTAGAACGTCAAAAGACGTAAATATGATAATAGCGGTCAAGACATTAGTACGTCTTTTCACGTAAACGCGCGAGATTTTACAAAAATCGATTTATTTCCATCACTAGTATACGGATTGCCATGATTTAAAAAACAGAGTATCGATAATGAATAACGCTACGCGTCTGCATTCAAGAATATCTATGGAATCTAGAGGTGCATTATCTGAGTCGATTGAAACTGTCATCTTGTTCGTTCATAATTTATTGCGTTTTTAAATAATTTATTAAAAATATTTTAGTTTGGACGGTTAATATTTTGAGGTGACTAATAGTTTTTAATTATATTTCTTCAATATATAAAGTGTTATTACTTTATGATACTCAGAAAAAAGTACATTTTTCACAGCTTTGAAATAATGGTCAGCGATTTTTACATATTTTTGACGTTTTCAGAAAATGTATATTTAGACACGCAAATATTTACGTATAACAAAACAATACGATAGTGAATTTTATAATCTTTCCAAAACATTTTTTAGAATGAGGCTACGTTTCCCAAAACGTGAGTAATGAAGCTTTTAACAAAACTCGTGAATAACACAAAAATTTTCGCGTTTTGACAGATCGCAAAGGAACACAAAGTAAATAAAAGTCCTTTTCTGAGAGGTTAACAGTAGCTACCCTAACTATTCCATCCTTACCGGGATGAACGTGGATAATTCGTCCTAATACCCACTTCATCGGTGGAAGACGATCGTCCTTTATTAACGCTAATTGACCTAATTTAATGTTTGGATTAATTTTGCACCACTTTGATCGTTGTTGAAGCGTATTTAAATGCCAACGTTTCCAGAAATGTTGCGACATCTTTTGGAGATGTTGCCACCTACTTAAACGATTAGACGTGGTGTCAAGAAAGTCATATTCAGGCAAACCTAGTAGGAATCCACCGATTAAAAATTGGCCCGGGATGAGTCCATTCACACCCTCGGGGTCTGAACTCATTGAACACAAAGGACGGGAGTTGAGGATGGCTTCAATTCTAGTGAGAACTGTCGCAAATTCTTCATAAGTTAGAACGGTCTCACCTATCACCCGTTTTAAATGGTATTTTACAGATTTTATCCCTGCCTCAAATAAGCCTCCGAAATGAGGACTTGCTGGAGGGTTAAAAGACCAAATAATGCCGCTCTGAATTAGATGATTAGAGATAACATCACGCTGTGATGCCAAAAATTTATTTATACCGAGTAGGTACCGATTTGCACCGACGAAATTGGTTCTGTTATCGCTTATGATTTCAGAACATAACCCTCGACGATCTGTAAACCGGCTAAGGGCTGCAATAAATGCTTCAGAAGATAAATCAGACACGATCTCTAAATGAACTGCTTTCGTCGCCATACATACAAATAGACATAAATAACCCTTTGACGTTTTTGCTCCCCTACGTTCGTGATTTTTCAAAGTGAAAGGTCCTCCGAATTCTACACCAACTCAAGAAAAAGCACGGCTTTGTTGCACTCGAGAGGGGGGTAAATCACCCATTAGGGGAGGTAGCACCGAAGATTTCATTTTATAGCAGACAATGCATTTCGACAGTTGTGAGCGAATTTTATTCCGTGCAGCCACTATCCAAAATTTACGCTGAATAGTGAATTGAAGGCTTCGTGGCCCAACATGAAGATATAGTTTATGATAATAATCTATAATTAAATAAGCTAAATGACAGATTTTCGGAAGTAAGATCGGAAATTTACTTTCATATGACAAATTTGAATACTTGAGTCGACCGCCCACCTTGATAATACCGTGGCTATCAAAAAACTGTTTTAAGTTTTGAATTTGCGTTGAACATGGACTGCCATTTCGCATATTAAGTATATCAACAGAAAAATACGTTTTCTGTTCAATGCGTACGATTTTCATAAGCGAATTATTTAATTCGCGAGAACTTAGATAAGTCGGGTTTGAATTTCCACTACCAGGACGTTTCTGACAATTATTTACGAAACGCATTATCCAAGCGACGACGCGTTGCAATTTATAAAATGAAGAATATTTACTAATAATCGAATTAGGTACTATTTGAGATGATACAAACGTTTTAAGGTTGCATGTTTTGAGTTCTGGTGTTTCTCCGTCAGATTGATTGTACACAGCTGAACAAGGCCAGAGTGCTATTGGTTGGTGAAGCCATTTTGGTCCCGTAAACCACAAAGGGTGTGATATAATGTCTGCTGGGAAAAGCCCTCTTGAACCAGAATCGGCACAATTTTCCTCCGAGACAACATGCTTCCAAACAGCATTTGGTGTATTTTCCAGTATTTGCACAACCCTATTAGCGACAAATGTTTTCAATAAATATGGCGGCGTTTTTAGCCACGCTAGTACAATAGTCGAATCTGTAAATAGAAAAACGTTTTCTATTTGTTCGGCAAACTTTACAGATGACATAATATACTTTACAAGTTTCGTGAGAAGAACGGCCCCACATAATTCTAGTCGTGGAATTGACAGGGTTTTCAAAGGAGCGACCTTCGATTTTCCCATTAAGATGTGAGTGGTACTACACTCTAATAAATATACTACTGCTGAATAACCTAATTGTGAAGCGTCACAGAACCCTACGAGGAAAAGACGACTTGTCATCACCGTGTTGTGATATCTAGGAATATTCAATGTTCGAAGTAATGAAAGTTGACTTACAAATTTACTCCACGTATTATGAATATGTGGTGGAACATCACGATCGTCCCAATCGACACTTAACTTCCATAGTTCCTGTAAGAGACATTTTGCGAAAAATGTCACTGGGGTGATGATCCCAAGTGGGTCGAATAAACGAGCTACCGTTGATAAAATTGTTCTTTTTGTGCATATCTCCTTTGAAGGTAGATCGACCTTGTAGGTAAAATTATCAGTCGTTGGACTCCACTGAATGCCTAATATTTTAACAATTTGATCAGTTCCGGCGTTATCAGAAGAATAACCATCTTTTTTGTTGTTTGTTTTTGGGGTGTTATGCCGTGTTGCGCTAACTCCTTCTTTAGCCGACGTTTCGGACAGCGTTGCAGTGTTTATCATCAGGGCAGATCCAGTAGATCCGAAGATGTGAAGATCTACCGGATCTGCCCTGATGATGGACACTGCAAAGCTGTCTGAAACGTCGGCTAAAGAAGGAGTTAGCGCAACACGGCATAACACCCCAAAAACAAACAACAAAAATGCTTTTGGCCGTGAGAATCTAAAAACTTACCCCAATAACCATCTTGCTGGTGCTCTTGCGAAACGTGATCCAAAAGTGAAGGTGTATTAGATTGCCATTTACTAAGTTCTAATTTCCCAAGATTTAACAATCCAATGATATCTTGTTTTAGTCTGAGGGCTGTGCTAATCGTTTCTGTCCCTGTTACTAAATCATCTACATAAAAATCATCGCATAGAACCTTGGCAGCATCAGGATACTTTGATCCTTCATCTTGTGCTAGCTGGCGAAGGGTACGAATGGCCAAGAATGGTGAACTAGACAACCCGTACGTTACAGTTTGTAACTCGAAATCAATAACCGGTTCATTCTGAGATTCTCTCCACAAAATATTTTGGAATTTACGCTGAGATGGAATAATTAATATTTGCCTATACATCTTACAAATATCAGCTGTAAATACATACTTATGAAAACGAAAATTTAAAATCATACGTGGAATTTCAGTTTGCAATTTTGGACCGTTCAATAATAAGTCATTTAGAGATAAGTTATTTGGTTGGGTTTTTGCCGACCCATCAAAAACCACACGTAGTTTTGTAGTTTTACTGTCAGGATTCAAAACACAATGATGAGGTAAATAGAATGCATCTAAATTCCGAGGTACCCGTGTCATGTGTCCCAGACCCTCATATTCTTGTATAAAATTTCCGTAATTAATTGCTAACATGCGATCCCTTTTAAAACGAATTTCTAGTTTGTTCAATCGCGATTCCGCAAGTTTTAAGGAATTTTGAGAAGGCATAATTTCAGATTTTGTTAATAATGGTACAACATATCGTCACCTCAGTGCTTAATTGTCCAAACGACCATTTGCAAATTTTACAGGAGGAGGTTTTCTTTGATTATTTCAATGAAACATTATGACAGGTGTTTAAGATGAAGATATTTCCGTCAAGCTAAAGGTCTGATCAGCTTAAATAATTCTTTGTAAATTGACTAAGGATAGTTTTTGATACTTTTTTTACATTTTAAAATGGAGATTGAACAAAAACGCACCACCAGAATTTTGTAAATGGTGATTGAACAAACTGGAATTGGAGATAGGGCAACTTTTGCGTAGAACTTTCCGTGCTTGTTTGTTCAAACGACCACCTTTAGTTATATACAGGATGAGTTTATTTTCAATATTTCTATTATGGATACTGACAATTCGTGGTGGAATCTATATATATATATATTTATAATAGTGATTTTTTCTTTGTTTGTTCCTTCTTATTTCCTATACCTTTTCTATACATAAAAGTGAGCTCTGGCGTTATGAAATTTATATACAAATTCACATCTTATTTCCCATACCACTCTACCGACTGCGATAAAACTTTGTAACTTTGAGTTGTGCGCATGCCCGCGAAGGTTTCCCTATATTATATTGAACTATGGCGTTGTGAAATTTGTATAAAGATTCTCTTATTATTTCCTATATCATTCATCCGATTGCGATGAAACTTTGGTGAGTTGCTTTGCGCACGCCGGCGAAGGTTTCCATACATAAAGGTGAACTCTGGCGTTATGAAATTTGCATTCAGATTGTATAATAGGTGGCGATCGAGTTGTTATAAAAATGTGTGCATTATTTCTTGTAGCTTAGCAGTAGGGACTGAAAGAGGGAAGGGTGAGGATAATCCGTGAGGGGGGAGGGTTCGTGGGATGCGGGACAAATCTTTCTTTGAGTGGCATTGAAACGCGTGCCAGGTACTCGACAGTTCCATTATAATAATTTACTTATTATAATGATAATAATATATTAAACAATGTCCAACTTTTTTTTATTTCTGACCGTGACCGGGTTTAGCCTATCAACCATCTTTAGACTTCCATCTTCGTTGTTACGACATAGCAACGAAAATGGGATATCCATATAATTTGAATAAAATCATTGCATTCCACCCCTTTTAATCCCCCTCCCTAAATTTAATGTATATAAAGCACAGCTTAAGGAATATCTGTACCAGTCTGAAGATGACCGCAGTAGGCTGAATCTCTTACGATCAGATTTTTTTTTATGTGACACCTCACAAGAGCGTCCCTGCCAGTATACAGACAGGGGAACTATGTAACCACCCGGTTGGGCGGCGTTGTGAGGCGGGTTAAGGTAGGGGCTATATGAAGGGATTTATTAATGCTGGCCTTGAAGAGGCTCGGATTATAGGAGAGAGATGCCGGTAGCTCGTTCCACATACAAACCGACTTACAAAAAACGACCCGTTCTCATGAAGCTAACGTCAATCGTAAACGGGTGTTCCGCTCGTGTCCGTCGAGTTTCGCGCACGTGCACCGGTGCATCAGGGATCAATGCTGCTAGCTCCTTGGAGCAGGCTCCATTGAAATACCTGTAGAACAGACACAGCATGACTACATTGCGTCTATGCATTAGAGAAGGCAATCGGTCTGTTAACAACGGATTGTCAATCAGACGGATCGCCCTCCTTTGCACAGATTCAAGTAGGTTAATTAAGTATTTTGGGGCACCAGCCCAGAGGTGGCTCCCAAATTCAACTGTTGGGCGGACTTGAGACTTGTACAGGGTCAGCAGCTGGTCACTGTTGAAGGATATCCTAGCCGTTTACAAGACGTCCAGCTTCTTGGAAGCCTGATTTACTCGGGCTTCTATGGAACCCCGATACTTGAGCCGGTCTGATATACTAACTCCAAGCTTTCAATGGAGTCTTTATTGGGGAGAGTGCTCCCATAGAATTGCGCCTAAACAGTACGCGTGGCCAAAAAACTAAATCACTTAAATTATATGAAATTTATGCAAATTATTTCAGTGAATAATATACCTATACATGTTTTTTTGGCTAAAAATTAAAATCCTACCGTTTTTGTTGGTAATGCTCAGAATCGTAATCAAAACCCCAAAACACACAAATGAGGAAAAAATCAGAATTATAATTTATTATATAACTATAATTTATTTCAACAAACTGCATAATCACTATAGATCAATTTGTAAATCTCAAACGGCTACATACAAATACGGATATACTGAAAATTTCGAATTGAAATACTAATCTAACTAGTTTAATATGAATCGTCAGTCAAAAAACCAATTTTGACAGCAAAAACTTGCAAAAAGTAGAGTCTGAGCGAAAACAGAAAAGTGAACACGCTGTATGACAAAGTTCATTGCAATGTAAAAAACAAAACAAATTTAGTATTGATAGAGATATTTAAAACTAACACTTACCGCTCTATTTCCGCACTGCTGCGTATGTATGCACTTTTGTAATTAGTTATTGACATTTTCCTGTTGTTTTGTCTATCAAAAACTCCTTGGTATATATTTAAATGCTTTTTTACTTCCGCGTAACGCCAGAAAACAAACACCGTTGGAATGTAAAAACTTAAGATGGCGGCATCACGTGATCCTCGCATCGTGCTGTAATTGGTCGGTTGGTGGAGTTTGAACAAACTAGCACGCAATTTTAATTCTCGACTCTAGGAGGTTGGCCTAATAAGGAGATTGGCCAAACAAGGACTCACTTTTAGAATATTGTTGTGGACATTGACATTTTAAAATGCTTATAATTAATTGTAGGAGGCTGATAAAACTATTTTTTCTTCATCGAACGACGCGTAATTTGATTCTTAACAATATTGCGTTAAAAACTCATTTTCGCTAAAATGGTCGTTTGGACAATTAAGCACTGGGGCGACGATATCTACCATCACATTCTCGATAGTGATTCAAAGCGTAGATTGTTTCGGCTAATTCGTCGTCCGGATTACTCGTCACAATTGAAGGTGTTTCTTCAATTTCCCAAAATTTTCTAAGAGTATTGCTTAACGAATTTGTTTCAACAAATAAAGACGAAGGCGTTTGAAATGACGAATTTTCCATCTTCCCCATTATAAATGTATCCGAATATACTGTTTACAGCACATGGAGAGCCGTGAATTATTTCATGGCCACTATTAAATATATCCAAGTATACGTCAGCTCCTAACAACAGGTCTATTTTGCCCGACATGTAATATGATTCATCAGCTAATTTTAAATTTTTAAGTTTTTAAATTGTGACGTTCCACTCGATGGTAAATCATATGACGGATGATTAGAAGTGATTTCTGTAATCACGACAGTTTGACATTGAAGAATAGGCCCTTTTTTATTTCGAGGTTTTATAAAACATTTTGTTTTTCCATGACAAGAATTTATACTAGAATTTCCTAAACCGTTCAGTGAAATACGATGTGCTCTAATTGACAAACTCAAGAGCTTAGTACATCTTTCCCTAATCAGAGAGACTTGACTCCCACAATCCACGACGGCGCGGATAGATATATCATTATATTGATTTCGGACCTCAAGTTGTACAGTTCCTAACAAAACGGTAGAAACGCTCGGAATCGTTGTTGCGGCCAGGGCTGCACTTGAATTATTAAGTTCATTTTCGCCCGATGGTTCGGCGGCAATGTGCAACATTGAATGGTGTTTTTTATTACAAACCTGGCATGTAAATTTTGATATACAATCTTTTACATGGTGTTGTTTCAAACAATTGAAACAAAGGCTTAAAGTTTTAATTTTGTCCCTCCTTTGATGGGGACTTAAAGATGTAAAAGATGCACATTTGTAAAGAAAATGTGCACCTTTACATAATGGGCAATGAAGGTTATTATCATTCTTATTGGCAGATAACAACGTTTTAAACGAACCTTTTTTCTCTTTTGTAGTGTGTGGAGATAACATTTCTAAAATACGCGTTTGATTTCTCAGAAACTCGAAAATTGAATCCAACCCTGGAATCTCTTCACCGGGCAATTTGGATTCAAATTGACGTTTAGTAGTCAGATCCATCGATCATATCATTATATGACCAACAAATTTATCAAAGATATTTTCTATCTTCATCGCCTTTATAGCGGCGCAATTTTCTTGAAACGTACTGAGTAACCGCGCTATACCTGACGCAGACTCGTTTTGTAATATTTTGAAATTAAGAATTTCATCAACATAATGCGTGAAAAGAATTCTAGAATTTTGGTATTTATTTACCAGAATATTCCAGGCAATGTCATAATTCTCTTCGATAAGAGGCAATGATTGTATAAGTGCCAGTGCCGGCCCTGTAATTACCGATAAAAGATAATGGTATTTTTCTACATTAGTATATGCATTGCTGTCATGTATAAGACTTTTAAATAATGAATGAAATGAGCACCAACTTTTAATGTTATTATCAAAAGTGGGCAGCTTTATCACTGGTGCACGAATCACCGAATTACTTGCCGTTTTAGGAATTGAATTTTCATTATTACTAGTGATAACGCTTTTCATTTGCATGATCTCGAAATACATTGAATCAACATTATTCGCAATGTTTCCTAGTTCCGACATTTCTGTAATCTTGTCTAATGACAGTAATTGTTTCTCAATCTCGTTTTGAACTGATTCAAATTCTTGTAACCAATCTTTTAACTTTTCACATCTAGCAAGAAACGTATCTTTTTTCTTACTATCATCATAAATGCTCGCTATGAGCTCTTGCGTGATACGAATACGAGATACTATTCGCTCACGTCGGGATTGCAACAAAAGTACTTTTTTCTCAGCCATTGTATTGAGAAATTAATCTGCACAAAAATGCCGAGTGAATATTAACAAATTTGTCACCAGTTACCTAAGTATTTTTTACTACCTACAGGCAATTTTCGCTAACAGCACGGCTGACGCGAATTTTACACATAGATCAACTTTTATGAACAATTT
The DNA here is from genome assembly GCA_026573805.1 of Hesperophylax magnus. Lineage (NCBI taxonomy): Eukaryota > Metazoa > Arthropoda > Insecta > Trichoptera > Limnephilidae > Hesperophylax > Hesperophylax magnus. The sequence continues at coordinate 2,888,042 of JAIUSX010000179.1, read as the reverse complement.
AACCTTGAAATAATTAAATTTACCACAATTTTTTCAATTAATATAAATTATTCCCAATGTACAAGACATCGAAGGAATAATATCAACCTGCAAGCTGAGTCACCTGGCCGGCGCTCGCTCTGGAACCACCTGTCATCGGGTTTATGAGATGCCCGCTACAATACGAAAACTGCTGGTGGAACAGGAGAAGGTGTTCGTCAATTGGACTGTGTGCCGTGTCAGAGACTTTATTGGACTAACCGTATGTACTAAGTGCCAAATGATAGGACACTCATATAAGTACTGCAGAGACACTCTTAGATGTGGACACTGTGCTGAAGAGAACCACACCAACGAATCCTGCCCAAATGCCGCTTCCAAACCAGTCTGCGCTACGTGCACTAGATTTGGAAAGCCCGCTATGCACTCGACTGGAGACAAGGACAACTGCCCGGCCTACAAAGCTGCACTGAAAAAGGACCTTGCTACGATCGACTATGGCGTACAATAATTATTATTTTGAGGAGGACAATGAGGTAAATTTTTGCAAAACCAGTGATCTTCAAAAATGGATTGAGGACAAAACACACATTTATAATAAAGATTGCAACAAGGAACAATTAAATATTGTACAACTGAACTTAAGGTCCATTTACAAATACTGGGACACTCTTAACATTTATCTTAATACCTGCTGGAAACATATACATATTTTGATGTTATGTGAAACAGCAATTACAAATGACCTTACTTGTCTCTACGAAGTTCCTGGTTTCAAAGCTTATAACTATTGTAGAACAAAAAAAACAGGAGGTGGTATACTGCTCTATGTTAGAGATGAAATCACTTTTCTACAAAAATCACTAGAAACAAAATATTTTGAAAGTATATTTGGCATCATAACTTTACCCAATAATATAACAATGAACATTTTAGCAATATACCGCCCTCCAAATCATAGCAAATCATTGTTTCTGAATGAAATCTCATACATCTTATCAAATATTATTAACCCCATGGAAAATATGTTGTTTCTTGTAGATGTTAATTTAGATTTATTAAACCCTCTACACCCAGTTATTATGTCTTACAAAAACATATTATCTAGCCATCATTTAATAAAGTGTATCAACGATGTGACAAGGGAAGCATTAGTAGCCGGAAATGTTACACGCACATGCATAGATCACATTTTTATAAGGTTCAACAGCAGGCAGCAACAAGCTGACGTATTTTCTTCTTGTATTTGTGATTTTACTATAGCGGATCACTTCGCGACAGCTCTTAACATCACGTATAGTAGCGCAATTACAAAAACCAAACATCGCGGGGAAAGTATTTCAATAATATCCCAAAAACGAATTGATAAAAACATACGTAGTTTTAATTGGAACGCCCTGCTTGCTGAAGAAAATTGCGTTGACATATACAATAAACTCAAAAACATTTTTAACGACCTATATGAAAAAAGTAAAATCACTTTTTATCCAAAACCCAAAAAAAGACCACATGCAATAAAATTATGGATAACGGATGATATTTTGGAAAAAATTAAAATAAGAGACTCCATGTACAGAAGATGGAAAAATTCACCTACTAATAAAACCTACGAAAAACAATACAAATCAACCCGAAATACTGTTTCCAAATTAATCATAAAAAGTAAAACTACGTATTTTAATGAAACATTTAAAAGCTATTTCAGCAATTCTAAAAAAACTTGGGATCAAATTAATAAATTATTGGGACGTAAAACAAAAACAAACTGCGATGAAATTATCTCAAAGTACATGTTGAATAATAGCGGGCAAACAGAGGAAATAATTGTAAATAGATTCGCTGAGCAGTTTACCAATAGTATCAGCTCGATGTTACACAAATGTGACTACAAAGCGTCCAACATAGCCCCCGTTGATTTGCCGCATAGCATGTACTTGCCCAGAGCGACCTGTGAAGATATACGCAGGATAGTCAGTCAACTAAATAATTCCAAGTCGCCAGGGATTGATAATATTAGAATGTTCGACATTAAAAAACATATAACTATTCTATGTCCGATAATTACTCATTTAATTAATAAAATCTTATCTCAAGCAGTTATACCGAATGAGCTTAAATGTAGCATTATTAGGCCAATATACAAAGGGGGAAAGCACACTGAAATGGAAAATTATAGACCTATCAGTATATTGCCAGCAATTGAAAAAATTCTAGAAAAATACATCTCCGTAAATTTAATAAAATACCTAGAAAGTTTCTCCATTATTGATCGAAACCAATACGGATTTCAAAAAAATAAAAGCACAGAAATTTTACTACAGGACTTTTCCAATTACGTAAATCAAGAACTCAATGATAAAAAACATATTCTTGTATTATTCATAGACAACTCTAAAGCGTTTGATACTATTGATCCGAAAAAACTATTACAGATATTGGAGGCGATAGGAATTAGGGGAAAATTACTAAAACTTCTCAAAAACTATTTAACCAATCGACAAATTAAAGTTAAACTCTTTCAAACTTACAGCAAAGCTAAATATATGTCAACAGGAGTCCCGCAGGGGTCAATTCTCGGACCAACATTATACATAATATTTGTTTCACTCATGAATAAAATTTTCACCTTTGTTAAGCATTACGTTTATGCTGATGATACGGCGCTAGTCATTTCGCATGAAGATTTATCTATTGCAATAAAACTCATGCAGCATGATTTCTTTTCTTTACAGAAATGGTCACATGATGACGGCCTAATAATAAATTCCAAAAAGACTAAATTGATGCATATACGATCTCCACATGCCAAATACACCATCACGCCTATAATAAAGTCGCATACATCTGAGTGTATACACAATTCTTCACAGTCCTGTAAATGTGGAACCATTGAACTGGTACAAACTTATGTATATTTGGGGATAACTGTAGATGCGCATATGAAATGGGATACACACGTTAGCAACATATGCAAACGCCTACGAGCTATTGCGGGGCGAATTTACAAAATTAAATATTTTATGCCTATAAGTACGTTAAAAATAATCTATTTGTCACTAGCGGAATCTACAATCAGATACGGAATAACGTCATGGGGAAACTCCTGCAAGACAAATATAGGTTACATCCAATCAATTCAAAACTCCATGACTAAGCTTTTGGTAAACAAACGTATTTATGCACAAAGAAGAGATATAAAATTATTATATGAGTCAGTTAACGTATTATCTGTTCGAGGAATATTATGGTTAAAAATTATATGTCAAAACATAACGTCAGATTCAATATACAAAGAAAAAGTAGATCATGCATATGACACAAGATTCAATAGAAATGAAGGTATGTCCATTCCGAAAATTATAAATAAATACGGACAACGGACTTTCTCTTATCTTGTGCCTACCATATTTAATAAGATTCCAATAGACATAAAAATTCAATCAAATTGCACCCCCGAATTAAAAAATAAAATTAAAAAATGGTTAATAGATCAAGCTTTTTTATACTGATATTGTTTATAATCTTATGCATATATATAAATATACATATGAATATGAGTAATTTGCCTGTGTTACAACTGACTGTCTTTGTATTTTATTATTTTGTGTTGTAGTAAGTTAAAAGTTTCTTTTTATTGCTTCTTTTTTATGTATGGCTCTGTTTTTGTGATTATTTAAGTTCTTATTTAAATTCTTCTGTATATATTTTAAATATTGTGATTTCTCGCTTTTTGTATGCTTTGATAATATATTATGTTAAAATGACCTGCTGACAAACTGCTTGAGCAGTTTAGCGGGTATAATTAATAAAAAAAAAAATAAAAAAAAATATATCAGGCTCGAATGACCAATGTTGGGGACGGATATAGCACCGTCGCAACGCGGAATAATAGGATTGGAAAAGGTTCGGAATGCCGACTTACCTTTTTCTGTTCTTCCACGGTTTTCAATCCTTCTTTGCGCTGGTTCACAACAAATCACAAATTTCGCGATGCGCGAGCTCACGATGGCTTTGATTTTCGACACGGTCGATAAAGGGGGCTCCGTAATCAAACGATGTTGACAAGACGAATATTTTTACTCAACTCAGTCGGCATAGGAGAGGAGGGGAGAGGTCGATAAGCCACAATAATTTTAGAAAGGATATAAAGGTAGGTAGCACGATGCTAGGTGCCAACACATACAAAAATTGTTCAGGCACTTCCTTTAAGATGATTCTGGAACCGCGGATCTCCACGTTCGCACTTTTCACTGATAACACAAGTGGCAACTTGGGCTGGTTCCGAAGGGCGGAGTCAGTTCAGCCTGGGCCAAGGCTCCGAAGGGTGGAGTCGGCAGCAGCGACTCCTGAGAGGGCAGCTTCCTGGGCGGAAGTTCGCGGGGTTACGGGAAGAGCCTCGGCTACCGCTCCAAGAGGGAGGGCAGGAGGCTCCTCTGCGGAGGCGAGATGGTAATTGTTGGTTGCTGAATCATCTGTCTTCAGCTGCGCGATCCGGCGACATTCGCACGCCTGTTGTGGGGTGCTGGAACTATAGTGGTTCAGTTTTACACCACTTTGGTAGGTTGTTCGGGTCCATGGCACTGGGGTCGCCACTCTCACCGCTAGATGGCTCTGGCTGGCTGGATTTGGTCTTCCGATTAACTTCAGAAATCTTAATATATATTAGGTATCTTAATATTATGCATACATACGGTTGCAAATTAAATTCTTAACCTAAGTTTACAATTACTCTTTTATGTAGATTTATAATTATTGTTAAATATTTGAAAATTACATTTTTTACAATACGACCTTCAAATAATTGCAATATAGCCTAGCCTTGGACGAAGGTATTTATTGCCCTTGGGTCGCTGGCTTAACATTTTCACATTTCAGATTTATGACTTTATGAGGGTCTAGAGCAAAATCTGTGGACGAATAGGTGTATTTCTAGCTTGGCTTTCTAATTTTTTTATGGCGGTTGCCAGCCAATCTATGCAACCAAATATTTAAGTCTAATAATACGAACTGCCGCCTCCATCTGCGTGTAAAATTACGGAGAACATATTATGTGGGCGCACGTGTTCAATTTGGTCATTCTGTGAATTCAAGTCACGTATATACCTAGGGATATATCAATCTCATCATTTTTTCAGTAATTAGTAATTCCGGGCTCTATTCGATTCCGCCAGAATTTTTCATTTCGCTAGGCACAAAATTGTTCTGCTTCGAGGGCACTTAATCCGCCAGATATGGCGGAAAATCCGCCAAGTTGGCAACACTGAGACAGTGAATCATTAGTTTGTTTTAACCATAGACAATGCACAACACTCAAGGTTTTTTTAATTAGCTTATGACGGTACCTACTTGCAACTGTGATATTAAATATGTTCAAAAGATAAAAATGTTTACAATATAATTTTTTGCTAATAAATTGTCAAACGTTTAATTAGGATATTATCTAACAACCAAAGAAGCTACGAATATGTGAAAAATTTATTCATTTTTTAGGTCATAATATATTAATTAATAGTAACACATTCGAATTCCTTTAATATGCACTAGAAGATGTTGAATTCTACGGAAGAAACAAAGCATACTGCATTCGAATCCTTGTTATTTCATGGAGTCGAAATGTTTTTAAACCGGTGAATGTATTGAATAATCTATCAGAAAAAAAAAATTATCCGATAAATGATTCAAGTTTCATGTACAAAACAGTATTTTGATCTTTTAAAAAAAATTATTTAAGCTCGTGAAAAAAATGTTCTCAACAACGAACTGCCTTATTGACTACCAGCTCTATTAGAAAAGATTACATTTCGTTGCCTTGAACGAAATACCAGATCAAATACATTATTACTGTGTACTAAATGTAATGTAAACCAAGTTGTAATTTTTAATAAAATAAATAATTTTTTTTTTTTTTATTTTTTTATAGTGAATACCTCACAAGAGTCCCAACTGCTCCCGTCTGGAGCCAGTGAGACTATGGCATTCCCAATTGGGGGATGTTGTGAGGCTGAAGGTAAGTGGGGAAGGGAAAGAGGAAGATGGGGAAGTACCTGGCTATTCAGATCTAGTCACTAAACACGGCTAAAGCCATTTGGAGCAACGTTTCAATTCTGAATGGTGGTCTTACACCAGGGCGATACTGGTAGTATCTTCCACTCTGGAACGTGCCGCAAATATACTATATATTATTTTAATTAATTAATTGTGAAATAACACAAATTAATCAAATAAAATTTATTTGCGCACGCCGGGTTCGAACCCGCGACCTTCGGAATGGCAGTCCAATGCGTTACCACTGGACTATGCCGGCCGTCAAATGTCATTGTTTCATGTGATCTTTTGGGTCTTTATATTGAACACTTATAACTGTTAAATTACTTTATTTAGACTTGATATACAGGATATATTTTAGAGATGCGAGCTTGCTGGATGACAATACACATACTGTGATTCACTATCGACAGTGTTGACAATAATAACAGTGATGGCATTAACACAGTGATGTGACATCCCTCTTCTTAATTTATACATTAAAATAAAACATAAAATTCATCAACATTCCATATATCACAATACCTATCAGGTTGTTCGATAACTCTTCCATATCTTGTAATATATGGATTTTCAAAATTATTTTCTTCCACCTGTCCCACATCTCCAACTTCCTCCTCTTCATGTGCTGGATAAGATCGCATGGTCAGATGGTCATTATGAATTGCAATATTGTATCTGAGTCTTAAGTGTATTCCATTTCGTCTATACCTATTTCCATAACAATCTTCTATAGTATAAGACCTATTGCATTTTAATTTATCTTAAACTACAGGTGGTAACCAATCACTTTTGGGATTTTTTTTAAATTATACTTGATCCCCTGTATTTAATGTAGACAAAAGTTTTACATTGACATTATAATTTTTGGAATTTTGTGTACTATTTTTTTTCTACACACTTTTTGTACCCTGAGAATCTGACAATCTTAGATTTTAATTTGATCTGAGTTAAAGGAATATTCATTCTCAAAATTCAAGACATTAATAATGGAGCAGGTGACGGTAGATTGGCTTTTGGCGTGTTGCTATAATGTAACATAGCTTAATAAGGATCTGTATTTGTTTCTTTTGACATTTTTAGAAGGTTTTTTACAATTTTTACAGAACTCTCTGCTTAACCATTAGATTGTGAATGATATTGACTTGTAACAATGATTTAAATTCAATACATTGAAATGGCGGTCCACCATCAGATGCTAATGACATAGGTATACCATGACACGAAAAAATAGATTTTAAGTATATTATTACATTTTTGGATGTGGAATCTTTATTGAATAAAGCAATTTCTATAACCTTTGAATAACAGTCTGTTACAATGAGATAAGTTAAATTAAATCAATACCGACTTGTTGCGATGGAAACTTATTTATTTCATAATTTATTAATGGCTCTTTCTGATTAGATACTTAAAAATTTATTAATATGTAGCATCGAGAAGAATCCAGATTAATTCATTTATAATAAGCAGCTCGACGCTACTTAGGTACGTACTTGCAGCCGAAAATCAAAACAAAGCAACCTACGTGCTTCAAGTATCTACCGGCGACAATACGTCGCAGTCCGTCTGGCACATTACGAGAACTCGCCAGAAGGTTCGAGTCTACCGCCTAGGAATAATTGCCACGCCGCCGAAACTTCGCAAAAGGCCCAGACCGAGCGAGTGGCTTCGATTAAGTTGCCATATATCTACCTACTGTTGTCACCGGCTGAACAGTATATATAAGCCAGACGCAGCCAGTCAGTCAGTCAGTCAACGATCTGCCGTCCGTGGACAAATCTCACGAGTGATAATCCGCGCACCATTGCGCGAAGGACAGTATACCCGGCTTCGCCCGTACAATCATGGACTCCATCGGACATCATCTTAGCGTCTCGGCCACGTCCCTGGCCAGCGCTATACGGATTACAGCGCCCTGTTTATTTGTCTTTGACCAGCGCTTCATCGACGCATCATGACCACCACAAGGACACGCAGCATCCTAACTGGTCTACGCAGCTCCCGCTCAACCGCCTACAAGGTCCACCGCACCTTCGGCCTTTCCCGTCAGCACTGGAGTATTGATTCCCCAGATTGCCAGTGCCTGACAGTCATCAAGTCCCGGTCACCAGCGCCCGGCGTCGACTGACTGACCCGCGCTTGACCAGCACATCACCGCAGCAACCGGAGTATTCAACATCTGTTCTACGTCATCTCTTCATCACGGCAACTGACTCAATAAACACTGTGACCTTCACGTCACGCCTTTCATTTTGTGCCTCTCACCTGATCCCCAAAAATATATCCGAAATATACATTTCTTTACCTGGGACATAATAAAATTTAAATCATAAGATTAAAGTGCTAACATCATTCGTTGCAACCTAGCGGGTACATCATGCAAATGTTTTTTTAAATAAATGGACTAAAGGTATGTGATCAGTCTGCACATTAACTAGTTAAAAGGTTTGTTTCACCGCTAACGCACGAAACGCATTGTTGACGTTATCCGTCAATAAATATAGTTTTTGAATATAATATCTTTTACCGTAGTAAACTATAGTGTAAAGTGATTAATCAACATTGCCCTTCGGCACTAACTAACTAGCTCTGTGAACATTCCCCTCAATCTAAAAATATCGCGAATGTGAAATACGCTTGTCATCGTGATAGCTTAAAACATAAACAAAACAACAACAAAAAACTAATCTCGTGCTGCATACAACACAATTCTTTGCGAATCTCACCATTCAACTAGTTAAAATCACAGTGCAAAATATAGTGAACTATAGTGAAAAAATAATAGTGAAAAAAAAACATAACAACATATTACTAAACTTAAGAACTTCAAAATAAATCCTGTGTCACCAACCTAAAAATATAAGAGTAATATTCACCGTCGTTCGAAAAGGGCGAATAGCTCCGTGGTCTAAAGCACCATAACCCAAGGCAACGCCCATGGTTCGATCCTCACACCGGCGAAATTATAAAAGAACTTTTTATTTTTTATAAATATAATTTTTACTTTTATTTTTTGATAATAACAAGCTATTTTCATAAAAATAAATTTATTTTAATAATAATAATACCTACCAATAAATAAATAAAAATAAATTTAACACCTATCAGCACATAAATAAATATGGAGAACTTCACCTGCAGCAAGTGTCCAGAACCTATGATTACAAAGGAGTCGATGTTTTGGTGCTCTTCCTGTGAAGAGAGTCTTCACTTTGCCTGCGGCGGCATAACTGAGGGTCAGTACCGGAAGTTCTCCCAAGAAAAACGAGCCAACACCAAATGCAGTGGATGCAAGACGGAACCTCGTCGAACGGCGCGATCAACTTCCACATCGAGTAAAGAGATCGCACCGCCTCCTGCCAACGTCAGCAAACCAGGACTAAGTCCAGGGGAAACTCTTCTAATGGAGGAGCTCCGACAAATCAAGATGGAACTCCAAGATTTCAAGGGCATCCAAACAAAAGTGGCAGTATTATATGATGAATTCAAAGAATTCAAGAATTCATTGACCTTTTTCAACTCAAAAATGGAGGGATTTGAGGATGAATTGAAAAAGACAATCCTCAAAATGAAAACAATAGATTCAGTCCAAAAGAAAAACATGGAACTTGAAGCAAAAGTTACAATGCTCGAGTTTAAAATAGATGATCAAGAACGCCAACAAAAAAATTTCGCTGCCGAAATAAGAGGAATACCGGAGGCTGAAGGTGAAAAGTTACACAACATTATTTTCAACATAAATCAAGAAATACGCACAACCACCACTAAAAATGACATTGAAACAACCTTTAGAGCTCCTGGTAGGCAAGCTCCAACAAAAACCCGGCCAATAATTGTGCGGTTCAAAGACATTCACATAAGAGATGAATTCTTAAATTGTGTAAAAAAATACAATCTGAACGCTACCACGAACGAAGACAAACTCAGCACGAGCTCCTTAGGCCTCTCCGGACCGCGCACTCCAGTTTATATATCGGAACACCTAACGTCGACAAATAAACGCTTACTTTACCTGGCGAAGAAGACGGCTACGGAAAAAAAGCTAGCTTACGTGTGGGTTAAAGCGGGAAGGGTCTACGTACGCCGAACATCAGAATCGCGAGCAATACACATTACATCTGAAAATATTCTTCTCACACTATGACTCACCAATACAAGCATACACATAATATTTTACTCAAACACCACACACACATCTGTACATTTCCAAATCTTATCATTGTGGGTATACTTGCATTATATGGCTACTCCATTTAAAATTGCGACAGAGATAATAGAACGCAATATTCATCCTCTAAAATGGCTTCAACACTGAATATTGATTTTGAAATATCATGTAATGTAGAACACACTTTCACCAATACTACAGATTTTAAAGCAACCGTCGCCGAAAATAACTCCCTGAACATAATTTCTCAAAATATTAGAAGCATTCAAAAAAACTTTGACAATTTTGCAGTATTTTTACAAGACCTTAACACTCTTTTCGATATTATCATTTTAAGCGAATGTTGGATAGACGAAACTTTCACTGACATTAACATATTAGGATATACGAGTTTCCACACAACTACTAAACTGAACCAAAATGATGGGATCGTTATCTTTATTAAGGACTCGCTGAACTCTTCTCTATCGGAAATAAAATTAACAGAAGCAAATTGCGTCAAAATATCTCTAGGATCAGATTTATCTATTTTTGCTATTTATAGGCCCCCATGCTACAAAAATATATCACCTTTCCTAAACTCTTTACAACAACTCATGGAAAACAATAAAAATACTCAACAACTCATCTTAGCAGGAGACATAAATATAAACCTTCTTAACTGTAAACCCAAAACTAACGAATATCTAAGTCTACTAGCTCACTATGGCCTTCAGTCAACTATAAATTCTTCGACAAGAACCTCACTAGAGTCAAAATCCTGTATTGATCATATTTTTGTTAAAACAAAAAATAAAACCATCTCATCCACTATTCATTCCACCGTTACTGACCATTTCACCACCACACTTGGTATGCGATTGAAAAATTAAATAAAACGTAAAATATATACAAATACGTCACAGCATATCATAGATTTCAAAGCACTTAGCTCTGATATAAGTCACGAATCTTGGATTACAACTCTAAAAGAAACGGATCCAAATAAAGCGCTAAATGAATTTCTATTAACCCTGAATACGTTTACCACTAAACACACTATAATAAAAACACGTAAAAACACTACTCACAAAACACTTCAAATTAAACCATGGATTACAGCAGGGCTAGTAAAAAGTATACACAAACGGAATATAATGCATGCAAGAGTAAACAAAAACCCAATGGACAGTAAACTAAAACACAATTATTTATTATACAGAAATCTATGTAATAGACTAGTAAAGCAGGCGAAACATGAGTTCTACAGGAAAGAAATAGATAATGCCGGAGGAGACACAAAAAAGATATGGAAAGTTATCATTTTTCCAACGTTGGCTTAGATTTAGCGGAAAAAATACTTACAAAGAACCACACGACAGAAGAGCTACTTGTCAAAAAAAGTTCCTCCTTGCGACCAAATCATTCCTTTAACATTTATAAAATAAATAAAAAAGAAATTAACGAACTCATTCTTTCTCTCAAAACTCATTGTGCACCTGGCCCGGACAACATATCTAACCAAATCCTGATTAATCTACGAGAATATATCGGTATACCTCTTCTACATATATTTAATCAAAGTTTCTTCCAATGTGTTGTACCTGACAAACTTAAAATTGCCAGTATTACCCCGATCCATAAATCTGGAGACAAAACGTTAATCTCCAACTACAGACCTATTTCACTACTTAACTCTCTATCAAAACTCCTAGAAAAAGCAATGAAAAAAGGCTGCTATCCTACCTCGATAAACACAACTTACTATCAAGTCATCAATTCGGTTTTCGGGCAAAAATGGGCACAGAACAGGCAATTTCTGAATTAACCAACTTCATTGTAAAACATGTAGATAAGGGATCTAAAGTAATTGGAGTTTTTCTAGATCTGGCTAAAGCCTTTGACACCATCTCTCATGATATGCTATACGAAAAACTTAAAAATATTGGCATCAATGGAAAACCGCTCAAATGTTTCATCAGTTATACAAAAAATAGGAAACAAATAGTTGAACTTAATAAATGCTTGAGTGACACAGCAGAAATAAAGTACGGAGTGCCTCAGGGTAGTGTCTTAGGCCCTATTCTTTTTCTTATCTATATTAATGGTCTCACTGATATTAAAATTCCAACACTCTGCTATAATGTGATCAGCTACGCAGATGATACTGTATTTCTTATTAAAGAGCAATCTTGGGAAAAGGCATTTAAGAGCGCCGAATTTGGTATGAGCGAGATAAAAAAATTGCTCGACAAAAATCTTCTTACCCTAAACACCTCGAAAACCAAATTTCTAACATTCAGTAAAACAAATATTGGGCAACCAAAAACCGTCCCGCTTTTACACCTGTATCCATGTACTACATCACAAACCAAAAACTGCGACTGCGAAAAAATTGAAAATTCGGATAATATTAAGTATCTTGGTTTAACAGTGGATTGCAAACTAAAATGGGAACTTCACATAATTTCACTTGCAATGAGAATCCGGAAACAAATATACATTTTTAAAACGATTAGAAACATTATGTCACTTAAACTACTAAAAAATGTCTACTTTTCCCTTTGTCAAAGCATTTTAATTTATGGTATATCGGCATGGGGTGGTGCCGCAGACACATACATCAAGCTACTTAATACAGCTCATAAAGCACTTATTAGAACTATGTTCAAAAAACCATATCTTTATCCCACTGAAAATCTTTTAATTAAAAATAAAATACTTGATATCAGGAAGCTATTCATAAAAAAAATTATCCATACAAATTGCATAAAATCGTCACCTTCACACATATCTCACTCCCAGAAAACTAGAGCTAAATCTAACAATCATTTACAAGTGCCAAAAATTAAATCCACTCTTGCAAAAAAACATGAATCTTACCTCGCACCTTCCATATTCAATATTTTCTTAAAAGAAACACAACATACAACTCAAATCAACAGAAAATGTACATATAAATACTTTTATACGTGGCTAATGAGCAAAAAAAGAAATTGCATTAACAAGTTACTTGCAAACCTTCCATGCTAATTTTTATATTACGTATTAAAAAAAAAATAAAAAAATAAATAAAAATAAGAACTTTCACAACAAAAAATGTTCAATTATTTGATTATTTGATTCACACTAAAAAAAAAATTACATATGTATGTTATAATTTATATTTAGATTATTTTATCTAGGTAATCTTATATTTTTTAATTACGTTTCTTTTTCCTGTATTTTGTATTTTTATTTATTTACTTTGTATTTTTATTCACTTTTATTATTATTGATATATGTAATGGTAGATACTGCTACCCGGCTCAGAACAGATATTGTCTAGTGAGTGGGGTAGCGCACATAATATGTAAACAAATATTGATGTCAATAAACGCCCGGGTTACCGGCAATAAAAAAAAAAGTTTATTTTGCATAATAACTGCACCAATAGCTGATTTTGATGCACCGACTGACAAGGTAAGCGGTATTTTCGGATCATAATGAATTAAAACTGTTATATTTGAAAATGTAACCAAGGAAACATAATTCTTTTACATAAAATGTACATTTTGACTTATTTAATTTTAAATTGACTTCTCTAGCCTTTCCCATGACTTTTCTCAACCTAATATTATGAATTTCTTCTGTTTCTCCATAAATTAGAAAATCATCGACAAATATTAAAATACCTTCTAGATCTCCAAATAAATTTATCATAATCCTTTAATAAAATTCTGTTGCTGCATTTATTCCAAACGGTAGTCGTAAATACTTGTACCTTCCAAATGGCGTTTGAAAAGTGCAGAGCTCACTGCTTTCTTCATCTAATTTTAACGACCAAAATCCTGAATACGCGTCTAGATACGAAAAAGAAGTAGGTCCTATAAGTTTAGATCCAATTTTATAAATGTTTTTAAACGGAAAATGCTCTCTCATTATGCAATTATTTCGTTGTCTAGGATCTAGAGAAATTCTTAATTTACCTGAATCTTTGACAGTAGTTACCACAGAAATAATATTATTTGTGACATCTCCATTAATTTGACATACAAGATCACATTGACCAATAATCTGTATTTTATTACCTTCAAAACAAGACACATTTACATAACCCTTTTGTAAAATAGAATTTCATAAATTTAACTTTTTTAAATTTGGTAATGACATGACATTTATGTCAGCCTCTGTATCCAAAATACAATCTAACATCCTATTATTAATTATTAAATCTAAGTGCCATGCTTGACTTGAACAATTGTTATTATTGATGATTCTTATTGTTCCAACGTAATTAGCACTCATTAGGTTTTGATGTGTGTAAATTTAAATTTCTGACATTATTGCGAAAATTATAATTATTTTTGCAACCAAATTTAGCCAAGTGACCAAAAGAATTACATGACCTGCATTTGACATTGACTGCTGGACATTTATATCTGTGTTGCTGACCACAACTTCCACAGGGTATATGCCCACTTGACGTTGAAGGTGATGATGACTACGACGGTGACCCGTGACGATTGAATTGACCACTTGACGATGAATTGACGACTTGACGAACATAATGCCTTGATCCTCTTGGACTTGACGAATGACAGTTGACATTTTGACTTTGATAAGGTGACCTTGGCTGTCTTGATGCACTTTTATGCTGATAAATCTCTCGCAACTTCGACTGTTTTTTTTGTAGCGATAGTGTTGAATCTTGCAGAAGACGATGTTGACGTATGTGACTTAAATTTGAGCTCATATTTGCAATGAACATTTCTCTTACTAGAGATTCGCTGCATTTGCACTTTGGACGAATCCTTTGAGATCTAGTGATGGCATTAACACAATGATATGACAGCCATAACAAAGTAATTGTATAATTTTGGATCAAGGTAGAAATATAAACCCACTTATTTCGCCAGAAATGTTTATTGCAGAAGAGACATAAAAATGATAAATCAACCTATTTATAACCTTTAACAGGGAAGAATCTATGGCGACATCTATGAAAAACTATCCTAACATAAACATCAACTTATTTATTAACTTTTAACAGTCTGTTGGAAAGGTGAGTATCTACATATAGCGACATCTATGCAAAGCTACACTAAACTCTATTTTCTAACATAAACTCCCCCCGAAAAAAGGATTGGAGGTCATTTTTTCTGAAACAAACCCCAAAACATAAGAATAAAAATTAAGCAGCTAAATATCTACATATATGCCAAAATTAATTTTGAAGAAAGAAAAATAGTAATTATTAACTATAATTGTTAATACTAAAAATTGATTAACAATGAATATTTGAAATAATAGGTAACCTATTTCTAAGCATAAGTTTAAACATAAGACTACTCTAAAAACGAAATGACAATTTCAAACTAACTAAAATTATACAAATTAATTATGAGATTAAAATTATTACTTTCGTTCAAATCAAATTCATGCAATTCACTAAGCTATTCAATACTATAATTTAACAACTAAGATAATTCCAATAACCTTGTTCTAACAGAAAGCATAACAATAATCAAACATAAAACAAATAATATAGACAACACAACATGAAGCGCTGGTTTCCTGGTCATCCTTCTTAAGGGTTTGTGTTTTTCTATAGTTCATTACCACATTTATAATTAGTTTCTTCAGATGTATTTGTGTAGTTTGAAATTACATATAGCCAGCAGGCTATCTCGGTTTATAAGCGTTCATTTTTAAAGTGTTTTTTTTTTCTTGGTATATACGGATCTACAATCCTTTTTTTATTTTTTACATTTTTTATCAAACTCGCAAGTTTTATTGTTATCCACTGTTTTTACCTTTTATTTATTATTATTTCTTCCTTATCTTCTTTTAATTTATTATTATTATTTTTTATTTATGATAATACACAAAAATTTTATATTGTTTTTATCACGAAACCTTTTATATTGTTTGCACAAAACCTTTTTTTTTATTTTGCGCTTACTCAGCGTCTGGTCCGTTGGGTGGGGGTGTCGACATTTTCAGCTCCTCGTTGTCATCTATTGGCAACAGACAGAGCTTTGAAATGGCCCTCTGGATGATGCCTTTCGACGTGATGATGGTCGCCACGCGAACTCTTCCATCAGCGCCAGGATGAACGGCGCTCACACGTCCCAGCCTCCAGTAGCAAGAAGGGACATTGTCCTCCTTTATTACGACCATGTCGCCAGACCGCATCTGCCTTTGATTCCTATTGATCCATTTGCTTCTGGTTTGAAGTTCTGCTAAGTACTCCTTCCGCCACCTCGACCAAAAAAATTGTACAATCTGGATTAGTTTTTGGTAATTGTTTAATCGATTGAATGTGATATGTTCCAAATTTTGTTCTGGAATCGCCGCCAAACTAGTTCCTATTAGAAAGTGACCAGGAGTCAAGGGATTAAGGTCATATGGATCATTTGATAAGGGAGACAGTGGCCTGGAGTTTAAGCAAGATTCGATTTGACACAACACCGTATTAATCTCTTCATAAGTTAATGAAGCGATACTGGTTATTCTTTTTAAGTGATGCTTAACTGACTTTATCCCAGCCTCCCAGAGCCCCCCAAAGTTCGGCGCACGAGCTGGTATAAATTGCCATTGTATTCCTAATGTGGATAAATAATTATCAATTTTATCATTAGACATATTTAAAAAATTATAAATTTCTCTTAGTTCATTATTAGCCGCTTTAAAATTGGTTGCATTGTCCGAGAACATTTTGCTTGGTCTACCACAACGCGAGAAAAACCGTTTCAAAGAGTTTAAAAAACTCTCTGCGCTCAAGGACAGCACAGCTTCTAAGTGCACGGCTTTAGTGACCATGCATACGAATAAGCAAATATATGATTTAACGCTATGTGATTTTCTGTGAATACCCGACTTTATTAATATTGGTCCACAGTAGTCCACTCCTGTTATCTGAAATGGCCTACATTCAGTTATTCTTTCAGCTGGTAGGTCGGCCATCAACTGCTGTTCGGATTTGGGATTACATCTATAACAAATTATACATTTTTTATTATCTTTTTTACAACATTCCTTCCCTTAATCGGCCAAAATTTCATTCTAATCAACGCCAATAATGACTGCGTTCCCGAGTGTAAGTTCAAGTAATGATAGTGTTTTACAATTAGCTCTGTTAATTTATGATGCGAAGGTAACAAAATTGGGTGCTGCTGGCCTTCGGTTACCATTTTACCTTTGGAGAGCCTTCCCCCCACACGAATTAGATCCCTTTCAATAAAAGGATCTAATGACTTTAGTGCACTATTCCTAGGTATATTACCTCCATTATTTAAAGCTCGAATTTCGTCTCTGAAACAGTATGATTGCGCCCGAGATATTAATTTGTTTACTGAATTTTCCAACTCACTAACTGTCAATTTACTATAGCGGCGCTGCGAAGGGTTTCTACAATTAAAAATAAATCTATTAATGTATGCTGTTACTCTCTGTAATTTGGAAAAATTGGAATATTTATCAAAAATGTCCCAGTCCTGTTTCACAGCAGACAACAGTGCCGAGCTTGTTTTGATCTCTGGTGGATCAATACAAAATGAGTTGGAATTTGGCCAGCACGCTGAATCCAACGTCAGCCAATCTGGACCATGCCACCAAATGCTGGAAATTAATAACTGTGAAACGCAGATTCCTCTGGAAAGCACGTCTGCTGCATTGTCTTCCGACCGTACATGGTTCCATTGCTCCGGCTGACTGGTTTCCTGGATTTCCGCCACTCTATTAGCAACGAAAGTGTTCCATCTTACCGGCTGATCCCTGTCTTCGGGTCGCACCAATATTTGCCTGTACATTTTCTCAATGTCGGCTGTTATCGCGTACTGGTGTTTTCTGAAACATATCAATTGTGCGGCTAAATCTTTCTGTAAAACAGGTCCTATCATGAGAGCATCGTTTAACGATATACCATTGGAAGATTTTGCTGAACCGTCAAATACCACTCGAGTCTTAGTGGTAGTGCTTGATTCTTTCAATACTGCATGATGTGGCAAATAAAAATAACAATCTTCATTAGAAGGTGCTTCGCACCGGGTCATGTGACCCAAGTCTATATATTCCTGCATGAATTCTTTATATTTTTTCATCAGGTCAGGATTTGAAGAAAATTTCCTTTGCAAATTGCAAAGTCTTTTTTCCGCCATAGGCAGCGTTTCTCCCAACTGTTTAACACAGGGGCGCTGTGGTAAGCTTACCATGAAACGACCATTGTCATTCCTTTTATACGTGTCCTTGAAAATCTCCTCGCACGCTCGCTCCTCATGGCTCCGGTGCTTCACCGGTTGGAATTCTTCTAATTTCCAGAAGTTTTCAATCTGTTTATGGATTATATTTAATGATAGTTGACAAGATTTTACTGGCCTTTTTATTTTTGTTGTGACGATGGGTCCTGACACCAGCCATCTGAATTCAGTTCTCTGTAATATGGGTCCTGAGTCTCCATTTCGAAGTTGATCTTGCTTCATAATTTCCCAAAAGGTTTCCGCTCCTAGTAGCATATCTATGGAGCTTGTTTCATAGAAGGCAGGATCCGCTAACTGAAGACCATCAGGTATGTTAGCATCCTTTCTCTGAAAAGAAATTTGCGGCAGATGACTTGTTACCTCTTTCAAAACGAGACATTCTATGTCTCTTTCATACGGTGAATAGTTCGAAAAAATTCTTAAATTTATGCTATTTTTAATATTCAATATTTTGTTTTGGATTCCGGTAATCGGTATGTTTGCCCTTTTGGGTTTTAATTGCAACCTTGTTGCAAATTCTTCTGTTATAAAATTGGACTGAGAACCACTATCCAATAAAACTCTAGCCTTAATCAAATTTCCGTTATTATTCAACACTTTAATAACGGCGGTAGATAACAAAACAAAACTATTAGATATTTTCGTAGAGTGATTTGTAACTAAAGGTTCATTATTTGATGTTGATGGTGAATCCCTATCCTGAGACTTCGAATTATCTGTTTCCTTTTTTAAATGCAACAAAGTATTGTGCGAGTTATTTTCGCATATACGACAATTGTATTTACTTTTACATTCTTTTAGCTTATGACCCAAGCACAAACATTTCAAACACGCATTTACTTGACGTATCTTTATAATTCTATCCTTAGTATTTAATATTAAAAATTTTTTACAATTATAAACCTTATGATCGCCCTTGCAAATAATACATTTTGTCATTTGAGGCGTTAAAGAAATCATAGCTTCTTTTCGGTATTTGAAAGGAAAAGTTTTATTTTGATTAAATTTTCCTTCAGTAATCCCAGCAAATTCTAAAATCTGAACTCGATCTGATAAATATTTTATAAACTCTTTATATGTGGGTAGATTCTCTTTTGTGGCAAATACTTCCCAATGATGTCGAGTTTCACTATCTAGTTTTCGCGACAATAAATATATTAACATGATATCCCAATTTTCGATGGGTATATTTAACTTATTTAACGATTTTAAATGTAATTCGGATTCATCGATAAGATTCCTTAATGCTACGGAATTTTCAAATTTTATTTCAGGCAATTTGAATAATGCTTCAACGTGCTTATGTATAATAATTTTTATATTTTGATAGCGAGAAGTTAACATCTCCCATGCAGTATAATAGTTCTCCTGGTTATTTGGAAGTGAGGTTAATAATTTAGCTGCGTCACCTTCGAGGCATGATCGCAGATAATACAATTTTTGAATAACTTCTAAAGATGGATTATTTTCAACTAAAGCAACAAAAGTATCCCGAAAATTCAACCATTTTTCGTAACTCCCATTAAATTTTGGCAACTCAAGTATAGGCAAACGTATGTTATGTGATGTTGTATTCTGAACTTTATTTAACAATTTATCTTTAGCCTTAGCAACAATATTATAATATAAATGTTCAAATGCTTGCCTTTCTGTTTTGGTTAATTCTTCCGGCGAAATTGCTTCTATGTTATCTTGTAATGAGTCGAAGGTGTCTAAAATTGGTTCAAGTTTCGGGTAAAATTCGGTTTATGGGAGTCACTCGAATAACCGAAATTGAACTTGATTTAGACTAATTTAGGGCTGGGGAATCCGAATCTGTAAGAATTAGGTGGGGGTCGGCACTATTAACTGAGTTATAGGGTTTTGAAATTTCGTACGCGATACATAGAAACTATTTATTATTTATCAATTATGACATAAGAAAATCAAATTAGTGACTTTTTAATATTTTGACATTTCAGAAGTGCCAACCAAAAAATAAAAAGTGTTGCCATATAATAATAATATTTTTTTACAAAATAGGTTAGGTTTTTAGTTTGGGTTAGAGTAGGCAGAAGAACATGGGAAAAAGGTATTAGAATTAAATCACAAACCAGTCTATACAAACCTAGCGTAGCCCACAAACTACTTGAAAACTGGGATATAACTCTAAAGGGGACGCGAGCAGGCGTTATTAAAGGGGCATTTTTTTGTAACAGGAAATACCATGGAAAAAAGGTATTAGAATTAAATCACAAACCAGTCTATACAAACCTAGCGTAGCCCACAAACTATTTGAAAACTGGGATGTAACTCTAAAGGGGACGCGAGCAGGCGTTATTAAAGGGGCAATTTTTTGTAACAGGAAATAACATGGAAAAAAGGTATTAGAATTAAATCACAAACCAGTCTATACAAACCTAGCGTAGCCCACAAACTATTTGAAAACTGGGATGTAACTCTAAAGGGGACGCGAGCAGGCGTTATTAAAGGGGCAATTTTTTGTAACAGGAAATAACATGGAAAAAAGGTATTAGAATCAAATCACAAACCAGTCTATACAAACCTAGCGTAACCCACAAACTACTTGAAAACTGGGATATAACTCTAAAGGGGACGCGAGTGGGCGTTATTAAAGGGTAATTTTTTTGTTATAGAAAATCACAGTTAGGTTAGGTTATATATATATATATATATAAATTTAATATTTACAAGATTTTAAATAATAAACTACAAATCTGGCAAATGATATTTAATTTTCTGAATTTTCCATGCATTGATATTATTATTATATGGCAACACTTTTTATTTTTTGGTTGGCACTTCTGAAATGTCAAAATATTAAAAAGTCACTAATTTGATTTTCTTATGTCATAATTGATAAATAATAAATGGTTTCTATGTATCGCGTACGAAATTTCAAAACCCTATAACTCAGTTAATAGTGCCGACCCCCACCTAATTCTTACAGATTCGGATTCCCCAGCCCTAAATTAGTCTAAATCAAGTTCAATTTCGGTTATTCGAGTGACTCCCATAAACCGAATTTTTTCCCAAGTTTCTTCAATCTGACTTCAATTTCAGATTGCGACAAATTATCACCGTTTATATATTCATTGAACCTAGTTAATTTCGCCTTGCAGATACCACGCTGGTTAATCAAAGTTTTGAGATCCATTTTTAAATATCAAGAAAGGAGGTATTCACAGAACGTATTGTCAAATGATAATCACTTGTAATCAATCACTACACGTGCACTGTCCTTGATCACAGAACTTTACTAATTAACCGATAAACAATGAATTTTATCTGAATTTTATAAATGCAACAGCTCGATGGCTGTCAAAAAGAAAACAATTTGACACTATTGTTATTCTCTCCACAATCTCCACCGCGCATGCGTCTGCTTGCTTCGCGGCTGGGTTGGTGTTTTTACCGACTCGCGGTAACTTTCGAAATTTAAACTAACAGATTTTCAAATATAACCGCTCGTAATAAATCTTTTAAGAAATTTAAAATACTTGCTTTGTATTCTAACTTCTTTTTATATTGTTGTAACAATTATTATTGCTTACTACAATTTCGATGATGGGTATGAAATCAATTCAAACAACACTTGGTAACAATCAGCCCGATTCAATTTTAAAACAAACAAAGAAATACGGCTGTGTAATAAATCATGCTCTCCTGCCTGGGAAAATAAGGTAGGTATATGGGATATGGTCACTTGCCCGTTTTTCTGAAGATCCCCTCTGATGTTGGATGTTGAAGATGTTTGCTGGTTCTTTTATCATCCGCGATTCAATCGATAATACGGATGCGGCACGAAGGTCCAATGTATAATTTTGGATCAAGGTAGAAATATAAACCCACTTATTTCGCCAGAAATGTTTATTGCAGAAGAGACATAAAAATGATAAATCAACCTATTTATAACCTTTAACAGGGAAGAATCTATGGCGACATCTATGAAAAACTATCCTAACATAAACATCAACTTATTTATTAACTTTTAACAGTCTGTTGGAAAGGTGAGTATCTACATATAGCGACATCTATGCAAAGCTACACTAAACTCTATTTTCTAACAGTAATGGTAACCGGATAGAAGAATCTTTCTTAGAAAAAAAATCTTTTAATACAATCATATCGCATAATTTAAAAAAATACAATATTCGTGTTCCAACTATGATGTTAGAATATATAATATAAGTGTCCCAACTGTGATGTAAGAACATGTAATAGTTATAATATAATATTGTGATTTAAGATCATATAAGATTCGTGTTCCAACTGTGATGCAAGAATGTATAATATTTGGGTTCCAACTATGAACGTATTTTCTGTTTATTGTAATCTTATTTTTACTATTTCTTTCTCATATTCTAACTTGTGCAGCAAATAAAAGCCCTACAGACGTGAAATGAACGCAATAATAAATTAAAATATTAATAATTGCAATCGGAATATGTGTAGGGTTTTTCTTCTGTATGGGTAAGTATGTGATGTTTTAAATTTTCTATTAGAGAAAATGAATAGCTTCAATAGGAACATGTAAAAGGATTTTCTCTACTGTGGGTGAGCATGTGACTCTTCAAATATCGCTTTCGAGAACATATATATTTGCAGTGAGGACATGAAAAAGGTTTTTCTCCACTGTGAGTCAGGATGTGTCTAGACAAACTTGTCTTTCGAGAACTTGAATAATTGCAATGAGAACATGAAAAAGATTTTTCTCCACTGTGGGTGACCATGTGATTTGTCAAATATCCCTTTTGAGAACATGAATAATTGCAATGGGAACATGAAAAAGATTTTTGTACACTGTGAGTCAACATGTGTATCATCAAATTTCCCTTGCGAGAACACGAATAATTGCATTGGGAACATGAAAAAGGTCTTTCTCCACTGTGGGTGACCATGTGTTTCATCAGATATCCCTTTTGAGAACATATATAACTGCAGTGAGGACATGAAAAAGGTTTTTCTCTACTGTGAGTCAGGATGTGTCTAGAAAAATCTGTCTTTCGAGAACTTGAATAATTGCACTGAGAACATGAAAATTGTTTATGTCTACTGTGAGTCAGCATGTGTTTCGTCAAAATTCCCTTTCGAGAACATGAATAATTGCAATGGGAACATGAAAAAGGTTTTTCTCCACTGTGATTTAATATGTGTTGTTTAAAATTGAATAATATAATTTGTTATCTAGGACTCACACCTCTTAAGTAGGTAAAAATTGCATTATAAATGCAGACAAGATAATTAGTTAAAGAAATCATTCATAGATGTCGGTAGATCCAAGCTCTCAAAACAGATTATAAAAAGGCTTGAATCTCATTATACTTCCTCTTTCTTCGCTAACTCTTAAATAGTAAATACAAGCCCTCCTTAGTCTTCTTGGGAAGTTTGGGTCTCCGGAATATTCACAATGTAATTGGGGATAGAGCAATAAAACACCAAGAGTCCTTTAAAGTTTCTTCTGCGTTATCAATTCAAGTTCCTTCCCTTCAAAACTCAACATATGGTCCTACGAGTCGGAAGATTTAACGCGAGTGATTAAATCAATAAAAATGAACCAGCACTGAAGAAGGAACATCCAGCCAACATGCAGCTTCCAGCATCCAGCAAGCAGCAGAAGACATCAGCAACAAAAATGGGCGAGTGACCAATCCATATACCTTACCTACCTTACAATTAAAATCCTTAAAATTAGAAGCAAAATTAATGACATCAATATTGTGCTTACTCATAAAAAAATTGTTACAAGCCTGTATGATCAAGTCTAACAAAAAATAATTCGACATTGCAGTTATGTAGGTAATAAGATTATTGCGAAAAAACTACAGTAATATTGTTAGTTCCGAGATTAAAATAATGTTTATTTGAATTACCCGCGAAGCCGGTAAGGCAGTTTTTTAAAGAAATACCCTATGGGCGAACTTATCAAACCGCTTAGTCATTGTCATTGTGCAACTGTCAAATTGTAACGGGTTTGAAAGTCAATAACGATCGTTTTTTGGGAGGTTATCAGTGTTTTTTAAGTGTATTTATAGTGAATGTGATAATTGGATAACTCAGTGAACTGTAAGTAAACGCCTGATTGAATCAAAATGGATTTAAAATCGCTGATCGCTCAACGGGGAATTTGTAAAGGAAAAATTACTAGATTCAGTGATTTTTTAGCCAAAGATTCTTCAACGCAAAGCGAACTAGAATTGCGTATAAAGCGTTTCGAACCTTTGCTAGATGACTTTGAAGGAATTCAGGATAAAATAGAAGCACTATCTCCCGAAGATGACCAAAATGACCGGGCGAACTTTGAAAACGATTATTTTAATACATTGGCCAACGCGAAAGATAGATTATATAAAAAAGAATCATCAATCCAGACAAATAATAATATTAAGTTACCGATAATCGAATTGCCGAAATTTAAAGGGGATTATTGTGAGTGGATGGAGTTTCGAGACGCGTTTATATCTTTAGTGGACAGCAATACTAACTTAGATGCCATCCAGAAATTTTATTACTTGAAGAGTTGTCTCAGAGGAGAACCATTTAAGCTAATCACTGCATTACCTATGCATATGGACAATTATGTTACAGCTTGGGAAATGCTCACAGACAGATACGAAAACTCAAAAATAATTATAAATAATCATGTAAACGCGTTGTTTAAATTACCGGACGTAAAGACAGAAAATCACGTCGCAATAAGAAGCTTATTGAACGAGGCGCAATTGCATTTAAAATCGCTAAATAATTTAAATATAACTACTAAAAATTGGGATGTAATTTTAATTTATTTATTATCAAATAAACTAGACTCAAACACAAGAGCTCATTGGGAACAATACCAAACAAAAAATAATCTGCCTACCTACGAAGAATTTATTAAATGTTTGTATGCAAGGGCCCAAGTACTAGAAGCATCAGCGAATAATGATAAAAAATTTAATCCGGGAAAAGCGAATCCGCATAATTATAAAAAAGAAACTATGGTGTCACTATCCGCACAAAAATTAAAATGTTTACATTGCAACGATAATCATAAGATTTATTATTGCCGCAAATTTTTGGAATTAAAGCCGAAAGAACGAATTGATAAAATACATAAATTAGGCGCTTGTTTAAAATGTTTAAACCTCGGTCATAAATTAAAGGATTGCAAATCTAAATTCAATTGCCGTAAATGCGATGGTGAAAATCACAATACACTACTTCATTTTAAGAAGGAAGAAGATTCAAAACACGAAAGGGCATCAACATCTTCCACTACGGAAGCGCCTTTAGTATCAAATCATGCCGCGAAGGTAGAACCAAATTTCGTGTTATTGTCCACTGCCATCATCAACATAAAAAACAATGCTGGAAAGTCAATTCAAGCCAGAGTTTTACTAGATTCTGGGGCGCAATCGAACTTTATAAGTGAGAAATTTGCAAATAAATTAAAATTGAAAGCGAAAAGGGCAAATATTCCAGTCACCGGAATTCACAATAAGGTTTTAAATATAAGATCTAAAGTTGAATTAAACATAACTTCAAACTATTCCGAATACGAAAAGAAGATAGAATGCCTGATAATATCTGAAGTGACCAGTAATCTGCCGCAAATTTCCTTTCAGAAAAAGGACACTGGGATCCCCAGCGGTCTCAAATTAGCTGATCCAAACTTCAACATTACCAGCCCGATAGATATGCTGTTGGGAGCGGAGGTATTTTGGGAAGTCTTGCATGCCGATCGAATGAGAATTGGAGAAGCAGGACTCACACTACAAAGGACCGAATTAGGGTGGCTTGTATCCGGACCTATCGCCACTCCGAAACCAAAAAGGCCAGTAAATTACTGTCATTTATCTTTAAATTTATTACATAAGCAATTAGAAAGCTTTTGGAAAATAGAGGAACTAGCTCCTGTAAAACATAGAAGCCATGAAGAAAGAGCATGTGAGGAGAGCTTCTTACACACGCATCAAAGAGATGAGAAAGGACGTTTTGCGGTAAGATTACCGCTGCGACCTAATATTAATCAAATGGGTGAAACCCTAAAGGTGGCTGAAAAAAGATTCTATAATATGGAGAAGAAATTCCTTGCCAATAAAGACCTGATGCTAAATTATAAAAAGTTCATGAAAGAGTATCAGGAATTGGGGCATATGACGCTGTGCGAAGCAGCGCCAAAAGATAAAATTTGTTATTATTTGCCACACCATGCAGTGATAAAGGAGTCTAGCACGACAACCAAAACCAGGGTCGTGTTTGACGGATCAGCCAAATCATCAACTGGTATATCATTAAACGACGCCCTCATGGTAGGACCAGTTTTGCAAAAGGAGTTATGTGCACAACTATTGTTTTTCAGAAAGCACCAGTATGCATTAACTGCCGACATCGAGAAGATGTATCGTCAAATATTGGTGCAGCCGGAGGATAGAGATTACCAGCGCATAGTCTGGAGGGACTCTCCGGAAAAGGAAATCCAGCACTATCAACTCAATACTGTCACCTACGGTTTGGGACCATCATCCTTTCTGGCTACCAGATGCTTGGAGCAGTTAGGAACAGAAAATCAGGAAGCATACAAAAAGGTCAGTCGAATCCTAAAATACAACTTTTATATGGATGATCTAATAACTGGCGACGAAAATGAGGCAGACTGTCTCACTATTAAATATCAATTAAGCAGCATTTTGGCATCTGCTGGCATGAATTTACGAAAATGGAGATCAAATTTACCCTCTATAAGTTCGAAACCAGAGAGTGAAACAGATATGATTATTACTGATAACCCCAAGGAAAAGAAAATTTTAGGGTTGTCATGGAATAACCAGCAAGACCATTTTCAGTACATTGTAGAGCCCTTAGAAACGTGCGTTAAAAGTAAACGCCAAATGTTATCATGTATCGCTTCTACTTTCGACCCCCTGGGGCTGATAGCACCTGTAACTTTAATCGCAAAATTGATAATGCAAGGTTTGTGGCAAACTAAGATTCAGTGGGACGAAGATGTTCCATCTGACCAGATGAACGCATGGAATTCATATATAAATGAATTACCTCTTTTGAATAATTTAAAAATACCGAGAAAGGTAATTTGCAAACATCAAGTTAAACTGCATCTGCATGGATTTTGTGATTCGTCAGAAAAAGCCTATGCAGCATGTATATATATAGTGTCTACTGATGAATCGGGAAACACAACTTCTAATTTAGTCACATCAAAATCAAGGGTGGCACCGTTGAAGAACATATCGCTACCAAAACTGGAGCTTTGTGGTGCTGTGTTACTCACAAAGTTAGTTAATTATGTCAAAATAGCTATGAACTTAAATGAAATAGATACAACCTACTGGTGCGATTCCATGATAGCACTATTCTGGATTCGTGGACAACCAGCAAGGTGGAACACATTTGTGGCGAATCGGGTATCTGAAATCCAGGAATCCAGTCAACCCGCACAATGGAGACACGTAAGATCGGAGGATAACGCGGCGGACGTTTTATCCAGAGGCGCTAAGGTGTCGCAACTACTAAAGTCTGACATTTGGTGGCATGGGCCCACCTGGTTGACGTCAGGCGATTACCCAAATACCAGCAGTGAAGTTACGCCGTTGGATCTGCCAGAAGAAAAATTAAAAATAACTTTAATTTCAGCAGTAAAACAGGATTGGGAAATATTTTCCAGATACTCTTGTTTAACCAAATTGCAAAGGGTGGCAGCCTATATGTTACGATTTATTTTTAATTGCAGAAATTCTTTATCAAGGCGTGACGGAGCGCTAACTGTCTACGAATTGGAAAATTCGCTTCACATTTTAATATCTCGCGCACAATGTTTTGCATTCCCGGAAGAAATGAGGGCTTTACAGGCCAAGGGTAGTGTAAGGAATAGTAGTAGGTTGAAGTCATTAAATCCTTATTTGTTTAAGGATTTAATCCGGGTGGGGGGTAGGTTATCCAACGGAAAAATGATATCGGAAAGTCAACAACACCCCATAGTATTACCTTCACATCATAAACTAAGTGAGCTTATTGTCAAGCACTACCACTATTTATATTTACATGCAGGGACGCAGGCATTGTTAGCGTTAATAAGAATGAAATACTGGCCAATTATGGGTAAAAATTTAATAAAAAAGATTCTGAAATACTGTATTATATGTTTTAGATGTAACCCGAAAACAGAACAACAACTGATGGCAGACCTACCGGCCGAACGAATAACGGAATGTCGTCCATTTCAATTGTCCGGAGTGGATTACTGCGGCCCCATTATGATTAAATCAGGTGTTAGCCGTAAGACTCACAGCGTAAAATCTTATATATGTCTATTTATATGTATGGTTTCCAAGGCGATACATTTAGAAGTAGTAATGTCTTTGAGCACTGATAGCTTCCTAAATGCGTTTAAACGTTTCATTTCGCGAAGAGGGAAACCCAGTAAAATGTTCTCAGATAACGCCACTAATTTTAAGGGAGCAAATAATGAACTAAGGGAAATCTATGAATTTTTGGAAAATTCAAATGAAAAAATCGATAAATACTTAGCCAATTTATCTATTCAGTGGAAGTTCATACCAGCAAGGGCTCCGCACTTTGGTGGACTTTGGGAGGCAGGGGTCAAATCAGTAAAATATCATTTGAAAAGGGTTGCAAATACTTCACTATTAACATATGAGGAATTTAGCACAGTATTATGTCAAATTGAATCATGCTTGAATTCCCGTCCCCTCTGTCCGCTGTCCAATGACCCCAAAGACCTAAATCCCCTGACACCTGGTCACTTTCTCATTGGAACGAGTTTAGCAGCAATCCCGGAGCAGAACTTGCAGAATGTAGCAGTCAATAGACTGAATCATTACCAAAAATTAAATCAACTAATACAATCCTTTTGGTCGAGGTGGCGCAAAGAATACTTGGCTGAGCTGCAGACCCGGACGAAATGGACTGGCAACCACCAAAGGCAGCTGCAACCAGGCCAGATGGTCATTCTGAAGGAAGATAACGAGCCTCCTTGCTTTTGGAGGCTAGGACGAGTGCACGCTGTACACCCAGGACCTGATGGAAGAGTACGAGTAGCTACCATCAACACAGCACAGGGAACGGTCCAGAGGGCAATATCAAAATTATGCCTACTGCCAATTGAGGACAACAAATGCGGAGACCACCTACCTAGGACGGACCAGGGAGAATAATAAGCGACCCGGCAGCACCAATACACAGTGTGGCGCTAACGAACAGAAGAAATTTCAGAGAAGCTGGGAAATTTAAAATCAGACTATGTGATAAACAATCAAAAATAAAAAATAAAATGCAAAATGAATAAAGGTGGTGGAGGTCGTGACCTCTTGTGAAACTTTAGTGAGACATTGGTCTAAGTGAAAGGTCAAGATGACAATTTAATGAAAGGAAAAGTGAAGAACACTGCAAGTGCCTGTTCAAAATATTATACAAAATTAGCAGTCCTGGAAGGAAGACCTGGCCCAACCATCATTGTATTGTGTTTGTCCTAAAATTAAATGTTTTATTATTATAAAAAAAAAAAATATTGATTTGATTCTTTATCTTAACTTCAGTTTAGAACTAGTAAAATATGAATTATTAGTTAATTTAATATGGTGTGAAGTGTTTAAAGTTATAAATATTGTCATTTATCGTTAGTACTAAAAGTAATTTTATTAGTATTGTTTTTTCTTAGTAATTTTATTTGTGTAAAAAAACTCTATTGCTAATCGTTTTTTGGCGGGATATATGTTTAAAATTGAATAATATAATTTGTTATCTAGGACTCACACCTCTTAAGTAGGTAAAAATTGCATTATAAATGCAGACAAGATAATTAGTTAAAGAAATCATTCATAGATGTCGGTAGATCCAAGCTCTCAAAACAGATTATAAAAAGGCTTGAATCTCATTATACTTCCTCTTTCTTCGCTAACTCTTAAATAGTAAATACAAGCCCTCCTTAGTCTTCTTGGGAAGTTTGGGTCTCCGGAATATTCACAATGTAATTGGGGATAGAGCAATAAAACACCAAGAGTCCTTTAAAGTTTCTTCTGCGTTATCAATTCAAGTTCCTTCCCTTCAAAACTCAACATGTGTGTCATCAAATTTCCCTTGCGAGAACACGAATAATTGCATTGAGAACATGA
Organism: Hesperophylax magnus; assembly: GCA_026573805.1. Classification (NCBI taxonomy): domain Eukaryota; kingdom Metazoa; phylum Arthropoda; class Insecta; order Trichoptera; family Limnephilidae; genus Hesperophylax; species Hesperophylax magnus. The sequence continues at coordinate 2,857,494 of JAIUSX010000179.1, read as the reverse complement.
AAAAGGTCTTTTTCCACTATGGGTGACCATGTGATTCGTCAGATATCCCTTTTGAGAACATATATAACTGCAGTGAGGACATGATAAAGGTTTTTCTCTACTGTGAGTCAGGATGTGTCTAGACAAATCTGTCTTTCGAGAACTTGAATAATTGCACTGAGAACATGAAAATTGTTTATGTCTACTGTGAGTCAGCATGTGTTTCAACAAAATTCCCTTTCGAGAACATGAATAATTGCAATGAGAACATGAAAAAAGTTTTTCTCCACTGTGATTTAACATGTGTGTCATCAAATTTCTCTTCCGAGAACATGAATAATTGCATTGGGAACATGAAAAAGATTTTTCTCCACTGTGGATGACCATGTGTTTCGTCAAATATCCCTTCCGAGAACATGAAAAATTGCATTGAGAACATGAAAAAGGTTTATGTCCACTGTGAGTCAGCATGTGTCTTTTCAAATATCTTTTTAGAGAACATGAATATTTGCAGAGGGAACATGAAAAAGGTTTTTCTCCACTGTGAGTAAGTATGTGACTCGTCAAACTTCTCTTTCGAGAACATGAATAACTGCAGTGGGAACATGAAAACAATTTTTCTCCAGTATGGATACGCAAGTGATGTTCTAACTTTGACCTGTAAAAGCAGGAGTAGTTACAATAGGTACAAGATATTAGTTTTTCCATATGATGCGTTTTGAGATCTGTCGATAAGTCTGAAAAAAATAACGAATCAAACTAAATAAGTGCAACTAGTTCATAGAACTATTAAAAGATTATGAAATAAAATAGTATTAATTTAATGATTTATAACGGACTACATTAAATTTACCTGTTTTCTGGGTACTTCTTTGAAAGCGATCTAAGCATTCCTTTTTGACATCCGGCAGGTCAATTTCAATTTCCGTATAAGAAATTATCCCCCCGTCTTCTTCTAGGGATCCTGGTTCTGCGTTGATGGGTACAGTTTCCACATTAATGTTACCTGGAGAAACAGAAAAACAATATGCAAGTATGATATACGTTGATATGCTTAGACGAATGTGAGGTTCTAGTATCTGAATACTCGCAGGAAGGTTTACCACACTAAATGTACAACCAAGAGCAAATGAAGATAAACGCTATGCAATGGTAGTAAAGGAGAAATTTCACCCAATACCGAAAGCAAATTTTGCTCTACTAATTTCTTCAAAAGAAGACATAGCTATCTAGGACAGTATACTGATTTTGTTCTCAACTCTATGCATAGTGGTAAACAGATTGATTCCATTTACACAGATTTTTCAAAGGCATTTTACAAAGTAAATCACGACATAGGTACTATTAAATAAGCTCTTGAAAATCGGTGTATGTGGAAATCTTCTCAGATGGTTCTCTTCTTATGCCAAATATGCGCAAAACTATTTAATAGGAAAAAATAAAACTCACAATGCCTTACGAGATGTAGACATTTTCAAGTATAACTTGAAAACATATAAAATGCATTTTATTTTTTTGGTAAACTAATGTTTAAGACAAGATTTTTTATGCATAGCACAAAAGGTTACAATTATTTTTGTATGCAATAATTATTAGCCTGAAACACTCATCCACATTGAAAAATCTCCTGATAACAATCGTCCCGTTGGCTTCATGTATCTTTTATCAGGAGATTTTTCAATGTGGATGAGTGTTTCAGGCTAATAATTATTGCATATAAAATTAGTAAAATCAAATAAAAATAAAAGTAATTCCAAAATTTAAATAAATAGTTAAAACTAACCACCAGTCCAATTTTAAAATTGTTCCATTTCTCCCTAACCCCCACCCTTCCCTTACCCCTCAACCTACCTGTCTCTGACGCCCCCCACCCTTCCCTTACCCCTCTACTTACCAGTCTCTGACGCCCCCCACCCTTCCCCTACCCCTCTACCTAACAGTCTCTGACGCCCCCTACCCCTTTTCTAAAATGCTTTCTTTTTTGTTTACCTCTAAAGATTTCTCTGTACTATATTTAGTTTATATATTTATTGTCCTGGAGAAGGTTGGGAACAACCGAAACCGGTGGACATAAATATTAAAATAAAGTGGTTTAAAACAAAAAATCTTTTTCATTTTGTATATTGTCAAGCCACAAAGTGTTTGCTTTCTTCGACAGTTAAATAAAAAATAAATAAAAATATCAGTAAGAATTGAAAATAAAATGTGATAAACTAATCGAACTTTTATAATTTTCTATAATATGTATTCAAAAATACAAAGATAGTCTAACGAACTGCTTAAATGGGTAAACGCTGTTGTACTACTGTTATTATTAATGTCAACAAGAAAAAATTGATATAACATTCAGTTTTGGAAGAAGGGTTATTTTTACCGTTTTCTACTTTGTGTTAGCATTATTTATTTGCAACACCTTATATTTATGTAAACAACCTACGTGTTTCGTAGGCGATGTAAAAGGTCATCTTTGATCCCTAAATGCATACTGTAATAATTAATTTAAGCCTTTGGTTTACAGAAAAAACATTATGAAATTCTGGAGGTAAAAAATCATAAATTACATGATCAAACGTTTCAATGATGTAGAAGTTCTGCTGTTTGCTGATCACATCAAATTAAACAAAGAAACATCCAATATTAACGACAACCTAATTTTACAGTAAAATATCGACAAATTACCCAATTGGTGTATCGCTGACAACTTATCCCTCAACGTCGATAAATGTAAGACAATAACATTTTGTCGAATCATGTTCTCATTATAATGTTACCACGCAATCGCTGCCTCCATCGCGGCAGTATTTACTTTACTAGTTTTTGTACATAATGTTTTATTGATATGCGAAGTCCTCGTTTACGTATTTTATTTAGTCATTGGGTGACGCCATGAACAAGTATGCGTCCCGTCCGCGAAACATTCTAAAACATTTGAAATTAACATTCAAATTTTTCTTGCTTTTGCAATACTACTTACTGGCTGTCGGAGTAGTCTCAGAATACTGCAAGCATTCCTTCTTTACATCCTGGTGGCCGAAATCTATAACCGTATACGGTATTTCACTTCCATCCTCTTCCTGGGTCCCTGGTTCCACTTTGATGAAAGCGCTCTCTGGGTCGGGAAGATCCATTGTTTTTCTGTGATAGCGTTCTGTTATATAACGGCCATTGTACCCAGTTCAATATACATATGTACTGAAACAACGATTGAAAATAGTTAAGTTCGTTTTGAGAGAACCTTTTATTTGGAACATAGAGTAATTCTGGCGGATATATTTATAAAGAATATTTAGGAATACATTTGACAGGATTTGTATGAGCAACCAACAAAAAACTTGTTGACAGCGCTATAAAGATGCAAATTCACATCAGCCGAGCTGTAAGGGGGTGACAGATTGCATCATAACTCCATATTGCTCGCCATACAATCCCATACAGGCCTGTCACACATAAGTGTGGATGTAGCGAGGATATACGCCGTGATCTGCTAGCCAGGCTTTATTTTAAAATAATGCGACCCCCTCTCCTACCAACCGCATGAGAAGGGGCCTGAAAAAGTTACGAAAAGCCGTAATTACAAAGTGACAGCTCCCATACATGAAATGACATTCCGCGGCAGTCCCCCAATTGATTTGACATACTTTCCTAGGAAGATTTTAGCGTAATGTATCAGCACAACATACAACACGTCCATGCCATGCCCAATTTATGCGCACATAATGTGTCTCAGACCTTATGAGCAGCTAAAAACGTGACATAAGTGTAGAAATGTCAAAATAATGTGGACGTAGTTTACTTGGGTCGAACCAGTTGTGAATAATACAACAACCTCTCGGTGTCTTATATTGACATTTGGTAAACGAAACAAAAACTATGCTATAATAATGGAATCATTATATGAATGTAAGTATTTCGTTTCGTGAAATTATTTAATGAAGTGGAAATATAAATAAAAGATGTAAACGTTTAATATGTACCTACTAATTATTTAAAAAACACTTTTGGTAGCTAGATTATACTGAAAAGAAAGTTTTTCAGTTCCTGGAATTGAATTTTAATAGATATTTGGTTAAAATTAAAATCGGCTGTTCGCTAGGCGGCCATTGATACTGATGTGAAAGTTTTAGGGTTAGTTTTTTACCTCCCTTATTTAAACCAGAATAAATACCTGTGATCCTTAAATAGATTCTTAGTTTGAGTTCTAAAAACTTGGGTAAAAAAGGAATATTAATATGTCAAAAGATGGCTTGAGGAAAAGACGTCAAAGAATCCGTTTTTTTACGAAAAAGCTAATGAAATGCGGTATTTCATATTTCTGCAAGCTGAAATACTTACTCTGATTATTAACTAACTGATACAAAGTAATTTTTAAATAATAAAGTGCATATAAAGCGTATCGCTATGTAAATTTACATTATCTACAATGAGCAAACAAAAATGTACTATCGTCCGTAGCATGTAAGCATGATTAGTGTTGATATATCTGTAAATTATTTCTCGAATGTTGTACAAGATTACGGATTAAAAAGTTTAATGTGACATATTCTGACAATAAACTGACATCTAAAAAGATCTCAGGTCTAATTTAGTTACATTAAGCTACTTACGTAAGACGAAGCGCTGCGGACAGTTCCAATGTGTTGAAGAAACGTCTGTAGAATGTAGAAAAGTACAAGAACCAACTTCAATTTATGATTTAATAAAAAAAAGTCACAATAATGATATGTTTATTGAAATAACCACCCTAAATGCACCATTACTGATTATTAACCGTCGAACAAAAATATTTTTGTGCGAAAGCACGTGAATCATTAGATTGACTTAACCATAGACAATGCACAACACACAAGTTTTTTTTAATTAGCCTATTACGGTACCTACTTGCAACTGTGATAGTAAAAATGTTCAAAAGGGTTCCATGATAACTCAACACTGTGACAATTCAACACACTTTTGAAAAGTAATATAAAGTCATTAGAAACGAAAATTAGAAGAAATAAAGAAATAAAATTTTTAACCTAACCTTACCTATTCTACTTAAACAAGTAAATAAAGTTTTTGTTTTATCACTTTCCATGACTTTAAATAACTTTTTAAAGATTTGATGAATTATCATTGTGATGATTTATCCGGTCACCGTTCAAAACATAAAAATCAATGACGTTACAATGTTAATGTTCATGAACAAATCGTTAATATCAAAAATTGTGAATGGAACTTAACTGGTTTATTTTATACTCAACATCTTAAATGCAAAATTAATTCACCTGGATATTTACTGAATATAATTAAAATAAAATAATAATAAACCAATATTTCCAAAACCCTAGGTACAGTAATTTCTAAGTAATAAGAAGGCAAGCCGAAGGTATTTTTTGAACTGAGAGGAAAACACCTTACGGGCCGTTTTCGCAAGATTTTGGTCGCTAGAGGCGCTATTGTTCTACCGGTCCAACTTTTTGTGTTTAACTGTCAGATCCCATACATTTTTTAGGCCGTTTGACGCAATTTAGTGTTTTTTAAATATTACAATAATGCCTGTTGTAGTGTTCCTATGTGTAGACATAGGGGTGTTTCCCAAAGATAGAGACTTAAAAGGGATTCATTCCATCAGACGTCTAAAATGGGCACCGACTCCTACATCTGTAGTCTGTAAAGCTCATTTCAGATTATGTAGTCAATGATATTGACCATAACAGTAAGTACATTTAATGAATATCTTACTATAATTCAATATAATATAAAGGTATAGTATAATGAACAAGTAAAGAAACATTATATTTAGCCTTCTTTCGCAGTTGACATTATTTAACAAACAATAACCGTAAATATAAGTGTAGTCAATCACAACTAACATTAATAATTATTGTAGACATAATATCTTATTTCCTTTTTTTAAATTAACCATATTTTTAATTATTGCATTAATTTTATTACACGGTTATCAAACTGTCTGGCACGAGATTTCTGGGCGGCTGATTCTTCATTGTTGGCAATATAATTTACTTTGCATTTCTCGTCCAATGTCTGTGTATCTCGTAATTGTAATTTAATTTCCAGTAGGAGTGTTTTGGGAAAAAAGATCAATTTGTTATTATTTCTTAACGTAGACCGTTTTGTATTTTATATCATGCAAGTATGGAAGTTTGAGCATAATTTTATTTTCAGATGTACTGTACAGGCAAAAGCTACTGAAAGGTGTAGTTCCTTCAATATTTCCCTGGATAAAAGTAGAAGGAAGTAATTTAGAATTAAGAAACAGACTGGGAAGGCACCTGAAACGTGAAAAAACATATATATATATAAATTCTACAAAACCAAAACCACAAGATGAAGCGGCGTTGCCTGTGAATCTAAAGACCCGGCGTTGTCTGTGAATCTATAAGACGCGGCGTTGCCTGTGAATCTACAAGACGCGGCGTTGCCTGTGAATCTCCAAAACGCGGCGTTGCCTGTGAATCTAAAAGACGTGGCAGTGGAAGTCATATTGCCTTTTGATACTCCGTGTGATAGACCGACTCTAGATAAAGACACTCAGACAGATAATAAAAATGAAAGGTTAACAAGAGAATTTTCAAGTCAAACCATAAAACACTCTGAGTTCAGTATAATGATATACAAGAAAGACCCTGCCTCAATTCATTTTTATACCGGTTTAGAGTCATACAAGAAAGTGCTGTTTGTTTTTCAATCCTTAGGACAAGCCTCACACTGTTTCAAATACTTTTATGGTAATCCTCCCAATAAGATAAATGCATTTGAACAATTTTTTTTAACATTAATGATATTGAGAACACACAAAACATTTTTTGAAATTGCAAGAATGTATATTATATCTTTTAAATACGTTTCTAATATTTTTATTACATGGGTGAAATTCATATCACTGCAGTGGAAAGAGCTCAACCTTTGGACATCAACTGATTTTAGAGACAAATACCCTATCACGAGTGATTGACGGCACGGAATGTCTAATTAAACGGCCCACACTACCGACTGCCCAGCAAGCAACCTTTTCTACCTATAAAATTACAAATACTGTTAAAGTACTTATCGGTGCTACTCCTAGTGGCCTCATAAATTATGTGTCTCCAAGCTATGCAGGCTCTGCCAGTGATCGCCAGATCATTGAAAAAAGCAACCTTTTATCCCTGTGTGATGTTGGTGATTCTATTATGGCTGACAAAGGTTTTAATGTCCCGGACATCTTCGCACCATATGGTGTCACCACAAAAACAAACAGAATCACTAGGAGTGTTTTAGAAAAGTTGCTCGCAAAAGGGTGCACATAGAAAGAGTAATAGGACTTTTAAAAACATATAAAATTTTGAAATCCCAACTATACCGAGACAATACTTTCATCGGATATAATATTTATATGTTGCATGTTGTGTAATTTTAGATCAAGTATAATAGATAAAGATGCTTAATAAATTGTATGTAAAAAAAATGAGTGTGCTTTAGACCACACGAGTGAAGTAAAACTTCACTAACTTATGCCGGGTACACGCTGTATATAATGCTAAAATACGGTAGTACTCGTTAGCTAGCTCTAGCTCCTTCTTCTTCTCCCGGCTCCGATCACTGTTTGCATCGATTAAGACCCTCCTCCGATCATCGTTTCATCGATTAGCGTTGGCATGTGATTTTTCTTTACGCTTTTCGTAAGGCACCAGTTTACCCCCCAAGTGTCGAGCTTGCGTAAAGAAGTTTTACTTCAAAAACTGTTAATGTAAATATTATTTTACATTATATATTTTAGATAACTTCCCGAAGAGCTCATCCATCAGCGCGCACGATTTCTAACTTAACCCTTCTTTGAAGTTCCTTTTGTTATATGTATTAAACAAATATACAGGGTGTTAAGGGACGTACTTGACTTACTTTAACCAGTAATTCCTGACATTATTTGGAATAAAAACCGTTTCTTTTAATTTAAAAATTCTTTTATTTCTCGAGGTCAATATGAAAAGAACAAGATTACAGACATATAATAAATGTGTCGTAAATCATTTACAAACATTATACACATAGAAGAACATATCAGTACAACGAATAATTAACATTATACATAAATTATTTATTGTTTTGGCATTTTTTTTTTTTTTACATCCTAATATTATATAGTTGTTGTAGCATTGGTCAACGCGTGAGCAACTTTGTGAACAGTCAACCTGTTAAAATAAAGAAAATAAGATTAGCAAATTAAATATGCAACTAGTGCAGAATAAAAACATAAATAAGTAAGTTTGTCAAATCAATGCCTTCAGAAGGCGAAACAGCTGCCATGCATAGTAATAGATACACTTAGTAAGACATTTTAAATCCTATTTTATTTAAAATAATTATATTTAAAATATACAAGATATTATTTTTCCAATAATAATTTTCTATAACATGTATTTATATGACTACTTATTTACATTCTGTACACTTATTGGAGGTTGTCCACCACTTACCCGCCCTGGTATAAGTAACATAAGGTAGAACTACAAATACGTGCTTGCAATGTGCTTTAGGCCCCACACCGGCTGCACACTCACATTGGCTTTCCAATATAGTGTTACAATTATAGTGTATATAGACAGCATAAGAAAGATGTTTCCTTTCCTAAAATATAGGTTGGGCCATTTTCATGTGCACTTCGAACACATATTGTTCAGAATACATACTTAACGCTTTGTCGGTGTTCTTCAAACTGAAACACCTAATGTATGTAGTTCTTCCCGCGTCAGTGCTGGAATATTGGATGCCATTGAAATTATGAAGTTTATCATAGTCTTCGAGTCTTAAATAAAACGCATTATGATAATAACTATTAATAAATTAGAAAAGAAATTATCGCAGGCAATATAAATAAGCAATAGTGGTGTATTTACTAACCTTTAACAGTTTTGACATTACGTCCTTTCAATTCTTCCTTCAATTGGAAAATAGTCCACTGACCGTAATTTCTGTGCATTTTACTTACAAATCGAGCAAACTAGGTTTGTTCGAGGAAAACAAATAGCTATCGAAATGACAGATCCTTAGAAGACAGAATAGGTGACAGGGAACCGGTAAACACCATCCCTTGGATATTTTGAAATCACTCAGAAAACGGCCCATTAGAAACATGGGCCGTGCAGTGTTTTAGAATCGTTTTTCTATGGAATTATTGTATGTCATTAAGCCTGATGCACAGAACGTAATGATACAAATGAACTGCTGCGCAAGTTTTAGAAAGTAGGAACTTATACGTAGCGATTTTCGTTGTAATATGATTTAAATACTGCTTAGCATTGTTTTATTCTCAAGTTATGCATTCCAGGAGGTGGCAGTACATCGATATTATATAATAGTTTGTTATAACTCTACTTAAGGGAAGTTAATAATTAATACTATTCATATAAAAGAAAAGTAGGAACGAGTAAAAAAAAGGAATTTACTTAGTTGTAAACACTATTAAAAATTTATTTAAAAAACATGTATAAAAAAGGGTGAGTCTTAATCTAGGTTAATACTAGTCGTAAATTATAGTTCTTATCTGGAACCGTGGATCTCCATGTTCGCACTTATCACTGATACACAAAAGCGGCAACTTGGGCTGGTTCCGAAGGGCGGAATTAGTTCAGCCTGGGCCAAGGCTCCGAAGGGCGGAGTCGGCAGGCATCGACTCCTGAGAGGGCAGCTTCCTCGTAGGGATATCCTCAGCACCGCTCCAAGGGGGAGAGCAGGAAGTTTCTCGGCGGAGGCGAGACGGTAACTTCTGCTAGGGCAGCTCCCTGGTCGGAAGAGCCTCGGTGCCGCTCCAAAGGGGGAGAGCAGGAAGTTTCTCAGCGGAGGCGAGACGGTAACTTCTGCTAGGGCAGTTCCCTGGTCAGCAGCTGCCTCGTCGCCGCTCCAAGGGGGGGAGCAGGATGATGACTCCCAAGATGATGACTGTCGAGAGGACAGCTTCCTGGTAGGAAGCGCCTGGGCGAGAGCGTGACTGTTGAGCTGAATCTGTTGAATTCACCCGCGCGATCTGGCGACCGTAGCGCCTGTCGTGGGGTGCTGGAACTAAAGTGGTTCCGCTTTACACCACTTCGGTACGTTGTTTGAGTCCGTGGCGCTGGCATCGACATTCTCACCGCTAGAGTTACTATTATTTTAAAAGATGTTAAAATTTGTACAAAAGACCTTCAAACAATTACAATGGCCTAGCCTTGGGCGAAGGTTTTTACTGCCGGGTCACTGGCTTAACGATACACCCATTTCAGAATTTCTACTTAATGAGGGTCTAGAGATAAATCTGCCGACTAATGGGTGTATTTCCAAGTTAGCTTTCTAATTTTTTATTGCGATTTCCGGCCACGCTATTGACTAAATTGCTTTGGCCTTTATGTGAATTCAAGTCACGTGGATACCTAGGGACATATCAAGTTCAATATGCATACAAATCAATTCAAAAGTTTGTCATACAAGATGGCTGCCGGGCAATTTTCTCATCCTGGATTTGGCTTCAATCCCACTCATGCAAAATCCCACTAATGCTCTATCAAGGTGTTTATAGGCCCATTATTTAATTATTAAAGTTTTTACGTGCATTGTTGTTTATCAATTGTATAAAATTTGGCGGTAAGACATTTCACGATTTGACAAATAGCAACATTTCGATGTTTTGCGTATTTCTATGGCATAACCTCAAATACTTCCACGACTGACGTTTCGATAAGCGACTTATTGACTTTCAATTCATTAGTCATTTCATAAGATTATTTAATAAACTTGTCGAATTCCGCTGCTCTCTTATTACTCAAAATATTAAATAGCACTTATTTCAACTTAATTACTACAACCCATACTTACTATTAACGTTTTGGGAGATGGTAAAATAATCATTGCAGTTCCATTTTTTCACAATCAAAGTTAAGTTTGAAGGTGAGGAAATACGCATAAATTCATAAATTAACCCAAACTTACAATCTGAAACCTATTTGTGCAAATTTACTTAAGCCCCCGACTTTAATAGTTTTGTTGTTTTTAATAGCGAGTGTTGTTTTTTTAAAAAAGCTTGAAGCATGCAGCGGAATACTGCAAGCTTGTAAAATTCTGTGTACATAAATGTGCTCCGAAAAAATGCCAATGGTAAGTTATCTTTATTTCACGTTCAACTTACGAATTTGACTTATAAACATGAAAACATGATGAATTAATTACTTTTTTACAGTTATCTCAGCACGAAATCCGTGAACCAACAATATCTGTGAAAACAGAAGAACTATGCTATAACGAATCAACAGTAAGTCATTTTTGTTTTGGACGCGTTTAAAATTCAAACTTTGCTTATAAATAAACATGAAACACGGTGAATTACAATTATTCTTTTTTTACAGTTATTACATCAGCACAAGATCGGTGAACCACTAAAATCTATAAAAACGGAAGAATTTAGCTCTCACGAAACGATGGTACGTTACCTTTATATTGCATCGTTTAACCTTTCCCTTACTGTGCTAAAAAAAATCCACGCGTTCCGGTGCTGTGTAGTCAATACACATCTCAAAATAAGCGATTTAATATCGGAAAAATATGAATATTTATAATATATATGAAATCAAAATACAACTGCGTACGTGTGGATTTCTCATGTTCCCGCTTAGCGAACTAAAGCGGGACATCAATAGCGTGTCATTTCCTCGCACACTCTTCGCGTAGCAGTGTCACACGGTTGATTGTATTGGTGTATTTGTTTCCGACTTTCAACAAAAATCTCTGATTTTTAATTGAATTTGAAAACTATGGAAAATATTATTTTTTAATTCTGTTCATAAATGTATAACGGAGGAATACCTAAAATCTGAACCCAGAATTTATTATATTTATAGAGTTATTAAAGTTATTAGAAGCAATGTGTAGTAAATACACACCACAGATAATGAAAGATTTTAACATAAATTTAATAGAAATCAATTCGTAAAAAAACAATTGACTAATTTGATAAATAAATGTTTATGAAAATATACATTTTTTTGGTTTGACTGAAAATTGACTCTTGAACTAGGGACTCCCTCTTATCTTCTTAATTGCTGTTAACTTTTAAAATGTCTTTTAAAAATCGTTCATATGAAGCAGATTTTTTGTGAGGTGACTTCTAATGAGGTGTGTGTGCGTTTACCACCAAACGAAAATAAAATGCATTGTCATCGACAACACGTCTAACTGTCAAGTTTCATCTCCATCGGATGTCGGAAAGTGGATTAATTTCCGCCTCCAAGATTTACAATCATGTCCGAAACCAATAGTGAATTTCAAATAGATATATTTAAAAAGACATGAAACACAGTGAATGAATCAAAATTTAAAAATCGTTTGTTTACAGTTATTGCACCGGCATAGGATCGGTGAGCCACCAAAATCCATAAAAACTGAAAAAATATGCTCTCACGAAACAAAGGTATTTTTGCTTAATTTTTGATACATTATCAAACATTACTTATGGACATTAAAACAGTGTTAATTTTTTATAGATGTTACACCAGCACTGGATCCGTGAAGAACCAACACCCGAAACCCCAGAAGAAATATACTATGACCAAACAATGGTACTTTTTCGTTATTTGTTTAATGTTTAATGAACCTTAGTTATGAAAACCTTTTGAATTAATTCAATGAATTAACTTTTTTAAGATATTATGTGAGCACGGGATTTGTGAAGATCCAGTACCTTAAACCTTAGAAAAAATACATGACAAAACAATGGTATTATATCTATATTTGTAAAACATTAAATATTTATTTTTAATTATGTTCCTTTATCTTCGCTGATTAACAATCAAGTTGTGTGGTTCAAGTTCAATCAATTTCATATCTATACCTTAGAAAGCGATGTTTTTCGGGCTCTCTATTGACCGGTAAATTAAAGATATTTTATATCAAATAGATATTATGTAAGAGGGGGCTAATCTATCGTTATTATATATTGATGATCGTTATGTAATCTTTCTACACAATGGTTCAATTGTGATTATTTAATCTAAGTACATTATATCCATTAATCTTCCCTGGTTGTAGAAATTTAAATTAATATTATTTTTTAAGCACAAATCGGCGAGTAATGATGGAGAATCCAAACGAAACTTTACAACTGTGGGGAACATGAAAATTAAAGATATATTTGAAGAAAATGTAAATCCATGTGCATCGACTTCGGAGGAAGTTACAGTTGGGAGGGCTGCTACTCCTCCAGTATTGTCTTTTACAAAACGAGGTACGGAAAGGAAACGGAAAATTAAAACACTGTCGGCAAGTGATAAAAAATCTCTCGCAAAACAAAAGAAAATACTCAAACATCCCCTACGTTTACCATGCACGGTGAAAATTTGCAAAAAGAATTGTATATCGAAAATTGTTGAGACTAGAAGAATTGCAATTCACGATCAGTTTGTTAACATGTCCTGGTCAGAACAACATACATTTATGTCGGAGAATACTAAATGTCTAAAAAGCAAGAAATCAATCACCTTAGAGGCAAGGAAAGCTCTTACAACTAAATATTTTCTTCCGAACGAAGAAAACATCAAGCAAATAGTATGCAAATTCTTTTTCCTCACAACTTTGGGGTTCCATGGAAAGAATGACTCCGTTATATATAAAATACAAAAAAGAAGAAACAAAGATTCCACGGAACCATTTGAAGATAGACGAGGAAAAAAACCATCTGTTAATAAAATTAATACAACATTAATTACTGATCATATTGAATCCTTTCATCCAACTACATCACATTACTACTGGCCGGAACATGCCCCTGTTATTAAATATTTACCCAGTAATGTGACGGTGAGGAAGATGCACAATGATTTCATGGTAAGAAATCCACTATTGAAGTGCTCATACGAAGCGTACCGGAACATCGTGAAAAATCAAAATATCCGCTTCACAAAAATGTGCTCTAACGAAACAATGGTACGTCTTCTTTATTGTGGACAATTTTGAGATTCAAACTTTACTTATGGAAATGAAACCACAGTTTATTAATTCAATGTATTATTTTTTACATATGTTACACCAGCATGAAGAACTAATACCCAAATCTATGGAAGACACGTGGTATGAAAATACAATGATGGTAGGTTGTCTGATAAATACACGGGTATCTAATATAGAAAAAAACACTCTGTAGTAGTTAGATCAGGAGCGAGAAACCTTTTTTGCCGTCAGTGGCCATTTGGATGTGTTTACTATTAACCGCGGGTTGCACTCAGATTTTAGTATCACATCTGAAAATAATTCTTCGGATAAAAAAATGGAAAACGCGTGACCAAATGACTATACCTATTAACTGCAAATTTTTTAACAGCACTCTGAACGCGAGAATGGTTTCCGTTGAATTGCGTATTCAGATGAATCCGCAAATCGCATTCAAAACACAAGACTGGTTTAAGCTTTGTAATGCCCATCTCTGAGTTAGATAATAATAAGAAATAAGTATTTAAAATGGAAAATAATACATTTTAATTGATTTGGTGGCATTTGTTACTGATGCGAATGTTTTGAGGTTAGTTTTTTCTGCTCTTATTTAACCCAAAATTTCATCCTATAATTTTAAAAAAGGTTCTAATTAAGAAATAAAAACTAGATTAAATAACTGTTTTAATATTATTATGTCAAAACTTAGCGTGATGAAAAGACGTCAAATTAGCAAAAATTTTTATCTATCTGATACATAGTGTCACTATTTTCTGTATATTTACCGGTCATGTTTATTTGTAAATGTTCTGAATTTTATTCTTTACTTATAGACATGGAAACAGCATGAATTAATTCAATGTATTTATTTTTGACAGATGTTACACCAGCAAGGGAACATTGAAGAACCAATGCCAGAAACCAGACAAGAAATGATATTGTATGACAAAACAATAGTACGTTATTGTAATTGGTTAAAGGTTTAAAATACCAACATTAACACTTATATGAAAACACATTAAAATAATTCAATGTATAATTTTTTACAGATATTACGTGAGCACGCGATTTGTGAAGAACCAATTCCTGAAACTGCGGAAGAAATATACTTTGACAAAACAATGGTATATTTTCTTTATTTGTAAAACATTTAACATGCAATTGTTATTTTTAACGCACCCAATTAAAGTATTGGGGTGGAATTGTAGCTAGCGCCTTATCGCAGATGCTATGTCAAGTGATTATTAATATCGCGGGAGAATAATGCTTACTGCTAAATATGCATTTTAAATGAAACGATCATATTTTTCATAAGGTTAACATTATTCAACACAAAAATATTACAAAGGGTTTTATCAAAAGTTTCGGCGATCAGAAACATATATACGTGTTGCACTCCAAGACGCTCGAGACAGAATAAAATTCCTATTAGAATTTTCGAGATGCACTGGCAGGTTCGCTGTAACGCGCATGCGTCCACGTTTGGCGATTCTAGAAATTGCCAGTGTTTAAAATGAATATTTCCTTCACCGTGTTCTCTGTTAGCTCAAGCGATATACTGTTCCCTGTTTTATTAGCTAAAAACTTGCGATTGAATGCGATTATCTCAGAAAGCAATTTTAGCGATTATTCCATTTTTCTAATCAATGCTTCAATTGTTGTACTTAATGTAGGAACATAATTTTCCTTTATCTTCCATGGTTGTATAAATTTTAATTTATTCATTTTTTATTGCAGAAATCAGCGAGTAATGATGGAGAACCCAAACGAAACTTCATAACTGTGGAGGACATGAAAATTAAAGAAATATTTGAAGAAAACGTACTTCCATGTGCATCTACCACGGAGGAAGTTGTAGTTGGGAGGGCTGCTACTCCTCCAGTATTGTCTTTTACAAAACGAGGTACGGAAAGGAAACGGCAAATTAAAACATTGTCCGCAAGTGATAAAAAATCTCTCGCAAAACAAAAGAAAATGCTTAAACATCCCCTACGTTTACCCTGCACGGTGAAAATTTGCAAAAAGAATTGTATATCCAAAATTGTTGAGACTAGAAGAAAAGCAATTCACGATCAGTTTGTTAACTTGTCCTGGTCAGAACAACATACGTTTATGTCGGAGAATACTAAATGTCTTAAAACCAAGAAATCAATCACCTTAGAGGCAAGGAAAGCTCTTATAACAAAATATTTTCTTCCGAACGAAGAAAACATCAAGCAACTAGTTTGCAAATTCTTTTTTCTAACTACTCTCGGGTTCCATGGAAAGAATGACTCCGTTATATATAAAATACAAAAAAGAAGAAACAAAGATTCCACGGAACCATTTGAAGACAGACGAGGAAAAAAACCATGTGTTAATAAAATTAATACAACATTAATTGCTGATCATATTGAATCATTTCAACCAACATCACATTATTTAAGGCGGGAACATGCCCCCCTTGTTAAATATTTATCTAGTGATGTGACAGTTAGGTTGATGCACAACGATTTTATGGTAAAAAATCCACTATTTAAGTGTTCGTACGAAGCATACCGAAATGCTGTCAAGAATGATAATATCCGCCTCACAAAGTCGGGGCAAGAGATATGTGAACAGTGTGAACACTTCAGGCATCACGAT
The DNA here is from genome assembly GCA_026573805.1 of Hesperophylax magnus. NCBI lineage: Eukaryota > Metazoa > Arthropoda > Insecta > Trichoptera > Limnephilidae > Hesperophylax > Hesperophylax magnus. The sequence continues at coordinate 2,840,961 of JAIUSX010000179.1, read as the reverse complement.
CCAGAACACGTTCAAACTAATTCCGAGAACTGCGAAGTATGTGTTGATTACCAAATACACATTAAAAAGTCGTCTGACTCTCGCGAAGCTTATAAAAAAGACGAGGAAGCCTCACATTCAGATGCACTCTGTGTTTCGGCTGATCTGCAGAAGATCATTATGTTGCCAAGGATTGATGCATTCAAAACGGTGCTGTCCACGCAACGAATCATAGCGTACCATGAGAGCTTTGTTCCCGTGGGGAATAACCAGAAAAAAATCAAGCCATTTGCTGCCATCTGGCATGAAGCAACGTCAGGGAGAAGTTACGAAGAACTCATCAGTACATTCTATGCTTTTGTTTTAGCTAATCGCGATGCTAAACATATCACAATTTGGCTGGACAATTATGCAGCTCAAAATAAGAATTGGACCCTGTTTTCATTCTTAGTATACATAATCAATTCACATCAAATAGCGGCGCAAGTAATCACTTTAAAGTACTTCGAGTCAGGGCATACTTTTATGTCGGCAAACAGCTTTCATCATTCCGTGGAAAAAACGTTAAAGGAACAAGAAAATACGTACGATTTTAGTGACTTCCAAGAAGCCGTGTCAAAGGCAAATTCAGGAAATGTCTCCACAAAAGAGATGAAATTTGCAGATTTTTACAATTGGAAAGACCTTTTCTCTGGTTGCAAAATTAGCAACAAAAAATTTAACCAACGAATGCCTTGTGTGAAGGACATCGTAAGAATAAAAGCTATTAGAGGGCGTAAATCACTAATTTATAATATTTCTTACGCTAGCGACGCTACAGAATTTGAAATGAATTTCTTAACGAAAGCGTCCCTATTAAATGTGCCGGAGCCTGTTCCTTACGTTGCTCCCTGCGGAATTAGTGAGGACAAGAAAAATTCCATTTTGACCAAACTAGGTAAAGTAATTCCAGCAAATAGATTACTATTTTGGCAAAACTTGCCTACTAACTAATCTATTTAACCACACAGAGAACAGTGTCTGTCTCTGGTGGACATTGGGCGTGGATTCTCTGAGGACAGTCACTGTTACACTACCCCATCACCTTTTCCCATTCCTTGGCAAAAAGGCCCACGGGGCTTTAATATAAAGAACATTTTTTTACACAAAGGGTAGTAATAAACAGGGGTTGAATTTACTTTGTAATTGCATTAATCCCCTGCATACCCAATTTTTACCGATTTATAACAAGTTTCTTGTTAACTCTTTAGGTTTTTAAGTTCCAAAAAATAAATACGTTATTTTTTAAGATAATATCTAAACATTTGTTACGCCGAAACGTAAATTATATAAAATTCCCTCGGTAGAAAAAAAAATCACAAAGTAAGCTCCGAAAATTATTAAACACACGTTTTGTTCTGTTATTTAATATGTTATATTTTATACATACGGTTTTTTTTTCAAACGAGGCACACATTGTTACTTGACATTTTAAATAAATGAAATGAAAATACTTGGTTTTAAGTTACTCTTGATAAATTTTATTGTCTACCGGTTTCGGTACCTCTGTACCATCATCAGGACTGTTATAAAAATTTTGCTATTAAATACAGAAGTACACATATATATTGTGAACTTTGAAGTTCACGGAACATTTAATTAATGAATTATGACCATACATATAACCGTGATACAGGAATTAAAGTCCTACATAAAAATTGAATAGTTTTAAGACCAAACAATTTAGAATCTTTGGAAATAAAAAAAATCAATAAATTAAAAGTTTGAAATCATTAATAACCAATTAAATTTACCTGTCAGCCCAATTCTAAGTATTTTCCACATTACTTCGCTTATCCCACGCTCCCCTCCCCCACCTCTCTCAAACAACTGACGCACTCTCCCACTCTGATAGGCTGTCTCTTTCTTTATTGATAATATCTGTATATATATGAGTACTTCTGTTTTTAATAGCATAATTTTTATAACTGTCCTGAAGATGGTACGGAGGTACCAAAACTGGGAAGACAATAATTTTTTTCGATAAAGTGACCAAAAAGCAATTAATTTCATTTATTTATATTTACTGCGTATCTTTAAATGCAACTAAAGCATTTCTCGACAAATTTTTGTTCTATTTCACACATTAAATATTATCGTTTTTTTGTTATTAGCGCACTCCCTCTAACATTCGTATTTTCATATCTCCCTTTCAAACCATCTTTGAACGCTCACTACGGGGCCTTAAACAAATATAAACATAATCAAAAACCTTTAGAAAATATATTTTGACTCGAAAAAATCGTTAAGGTACGTTTTAAAATATAGAATTAGCTATGAAAAATGTCGATGTAATTTGTGTATTCGCTAAACTAAGTGGACAAATAAAATTTTCAACATCGCAAGTGAATTAAAATTTTTATTGATTCCCAGCAAAATCCTAAAGTTTTCATGCAATGTGCTTTTTTAATATGCTTATAACTTCAATGAGATTATATTTGGATGTTTGTAGTATCTCTCGTGGGCCGCACATACATTTTAAAGATGGGTGGGGGTTCAAATTCCTTGATATATAATTAAAACCTTATTTTACAAAGTACTTACCTATTTCTTCAATTATTCCTTTATATCCACACCTGAAAAGAATTTTTCGAAAATCATTATTCACAAAGGTGTCAACAAGATATTTATTATTACATTCGGAACGCGAGAATGGTTTCCCTTGAATTGCGTCAGCAAGTTCGCAACTATAATTTAAAAGTTACGTTCAGAACACAAGACTGGTTTTAACTTGAGACTGATTCTGCAGGAATCCTCAATGATGGTAACACGCGCAACAAGTAAATGGTTTTCCCAATAATATTGCAGTGGTGGGCAACTCGAATTTTAAACTTCACTCGGAACATGAGAATGATTTCCTTCTAAATGCGTCAGCAAATTAATCCACAACTGGTGGTTTGTGGGGATTTTTTTAGTAAAGGAAGTACTGGGAAGGAAAAGGGTATAAGAGAAAGGTAGGAATCCGATGGTCGGTGTGGCAAGGAGTAACGGACGTACGAATCCATCCTTCCCACTACCGTGCAAAGCGAAAGGTCGAGAGAGTCCTGCTGAAGAGGTAAAAAGGTCTCCTTCGACCAGTCTCTCAAGTTATGAATCAATTTCTGGAGTATTATTGTTACTTAAAATTATGTAACGATAATACTCCGTTGTATTTAAATGAATTCACGCTCAAACTCTTTACAATCTAAGAAAAGCCTTTTTATACCGCCACTGCAGCTATTCTTGTTAATTTAATTCACATTTAAAAGGGACACTTTCTTACTCATACTGAAGAAAAACCACAGAATTCAGTTCAGAATGCGTTTATTCGTGTTCACGAAAGTCATCCTTACCGGTTCATTTTTTAACTCACAGTCAAGATAAACCATTAACATGTTCTAAATGCACCTATTCGTGTTCCCCGAAAACACAATTACGTAACCATGTTATGACTCATACTGGTGTTAAACCATTTTTTTGTTCCGAGTGCAACTACTCATCTTCATACAAGGCTGATTTAAGACGACACCTTCTGACGCATTCTGGAATAAAACCATTTTCCTGCTATGAATGTAACTATTCATGTTCTATGAAACCATCTTTAAGAACTCACTCGCGGATTCACAGTAAAGAGAAACCCTTCTCATGTTCATATTGCAACTTTTAATGTGCGAGTAAATCAGTTTTACAACAACACACTATCACTCATTCTAGAATAAAACCATTTTTCTGTGCCCAATGTATCTATTCGTGTTCATTGAAGTCTTGAAATATTACTTTTACACTCAATCTTGAATAAAGCCGTTCTCCTGTGCCCATGCAATTATTCAGGTTCATTGGGGGTGTATTCAAGGCATTTATTGACTCATAATGTACCAAAGTAAACTTAATTCAAGCCGTAACATTAATTGGCTGTAGTATTATTTCCGCCCTATTATTAAATTCGGACAAGTCAAATCAATCATAAGAATTACCTGACTTATTTTATAATAAATTTAATTAATAAATAATTTTAGAAGTCAGACTAATGATGGCGGTAAACCATAATTTGTTTGTTTAGAGTGGTTAAGATTCTCGAATACAAATTCAGTGGTGCGATTTCAACTACCGGAGTGCGCAAGGAAATTTAATTAACTGTTTTGTTTAAGTTCACATTGCAATTAAATAATTTAAATTAATTATTGGATGTTTTTATAGTTAATTTTTTATATACATTTGGTAATCTTTCAATTAATCTGGCCATTTCAATGCATTAGATCCATACTTGGACAATAACTTCCATAGCTTTTTCTTGTTGTCCTAGATCTACATATGCATAGAAGAGTTTCTTGTTTTTTGCTAGAAATTTATGATCCATGTACCCCTTCCACTATTTTTCCAATATTTTTAAACATTTTTTATGTTGTTAGACATTATTTGAGATTTTCACGGCCAAAAGTATTTTAAGCAATGATTTATTTTTACATTTCGTGATTAGGCATATATTTTTAAATAAAACAAACCAAGCTTAGTTTAAGCGAAACCGGTCGATGTGTAAAATATTAATATAAGAATCGGGGATAAATACGGCTGTATCAGCCTTACTAAAGAAAAACCACTTCACATTCGTTAAACGGTGTTTTTGTTGAACAATGTATAAAGAATGTGAAAGTTAAGATTCGTGTTTGTACCAATAAAAATAATCTTTAACGCAACACTTTTTTATGCGACTTCACGCATGCGCATTAAAATATTCTTGAAGCGCCAAAACCGTGGTTGACAACTGTTTTTATTTATATTGAAATATCTTCACAGATCGTTTTTTTTTCTTTTCATAAAATGATCAATTTACTAAAGCAATATATTTATAACTTATCATAACATTTAGTGTTATTGTTAGTCAGTTTTAGACAAGTAAATGCATAATAATAGCATTTGTAAAATCAACTTTCACATTATGTCATAAAGTTAGGTAAAAAAGATAATGCCACTACGTAATATCTCTGCTTACTAGCAGATTTCTGTGTTGAGAACTCTTGTGAAGAATTAAAAGGTCTTTACTATAATTGCGTTTTATTTACGTTACAATAAATTAAGTCTAGATTTAGCTACACTGTTCATTACCCGAGGGTTGGTAATTCTCTGTCTCTAGAAGCTTGTTGTCTGTCAATAATATCCCACAGTCAATTGCTACACTCTAGCGACATCTGTCGGACTCTGGAGTAAGCTTTCTGACTAGTGCCATCTATCGCTTGAATACCTAACATTTTACCATACATCACACACTATTAAAATTGAATTTTATGGTCTATGTTTTATAAGAACTTCTATAAAGTGATGTTTTTTAATAACATAAATGCCTAATGAACGTGTTGTAACCAAGTATCGAAAAAATAAACATTTTAAAATGTGCAACCAATGCTTTAAACATTACAGTTATTTTATATTGTTTTCAGGAAATCAAAAGCAAGCTCAAATTTTTTTTATGTTTTTTTTTCGTATGAACGTGATAAATAATGAGGTGACAATTTTCTCGCAAACTCCATAAATAAAACTACTGTTTTTCTATGAAATTTTGATACGTTTTGATCAAAAATATTTGTAGTAAGCTTTTTTTCATCTTTTTTCATGTTTCATATTTCAAATATTGCACTTTTAAGTAATAAAGTATATTTCAAATAAAAAAAACTAATACGTAATTTTATGTTATTTCTAAAATGGTATTCGTTTTTACGACATCTTCAAAATTAATAAATATATAGAACATTTAAAATACCTTGGAAAAATAATAAGTTTACACAACAGATAAGCAATTCCCTGTGACTGGATAAGCAATGTTTACATCTTATGTATCTTTTCATTAACTATTTAATGTCAGTTTCTATTAGTAAGGTTTTCACATACACGGTCGTTTATCAATTGAATAAAATTTTCACCACGTTTTTTAGTTAAGGCGATGCACTACGTCGTGTAATATTTTAAATTGAGCCGCTTTCAATATCAACCCTTATGTAGATGGCGATAAGGTTTAAATTCCCGCTTAACACCATCCGCCTGTTTTGTTTTATGCAAGAAAAAAACATTGCCAAAAAGTATTTTTTTTATTTTTTTATTTTTTTTTTTTTTTTTTTTTTTTTTATTTTTTATTATCAGTATAAAGTTTTTTTACAGGTTTTTTTTTTCGATGTCTGTCTCACTAGGATAAACCTGTGTCGAGACAGACGTATTTGATACATGAATTAATGTTTACATATTTTTTGATACATAAAATATTTCATTACATTCAATGACATTGTAAAAAATATAAAAAATAATAATTAATAATAATAAATGATAAATTTGTTAATCAGCATCTAGTTGGAGTACATACTTATGTAGGGATTTTTATAAAATTTTTGATCATGGATCTGTCTTGGCTGATGATCCAAGACTTGATGTCTGTTTTATATTTAAAAAAAAATTCGTTTAGTCTAATGGCTAGTGGGAGAGCATTATATAGCCTTGTTGCAAAGTATCTAAAATTTCTCTGGCCAAAAGTTGTTTTAGCGAAAGGGATTTGTAAGAAATTATGTCCTTTGGTTCTAGTATCACGAGCAGTTTGGATATTGTCAAAAGTAGTTTTGTGTTTGAAGAGGTATGTTAGTATGTTTTTGGCATAAAGTTGCCTAATGTCCATAACACAGATTTTCCTAAAGATTTCATCCGAACTGCTTGTGATTGGTAGTTTGAGGATAATCTTTATTATAAGTTTCTGAGCTTTAGATATTGGATCAATGGCGGCAGCGTTTGCTCCTCCCCATGCTATGATACCATATTCTATTAAAGATTGACAAAGTGCATAGTAGATTGTTTTGAGTGCCTTTATTTTGTGGATGTTCAGGCATAAATATATATTTTTTTTTTCATTTTATAAATAATTTAATTCGCCACATTATACAATAAAATCATAACCGAAAATGGGTTCGTAAGTAGGAGATTTTGAACTTTAAAGCAGTTTTTCATTCACCCGCCCCCAATTTGGCGGTAAAATGCCCGACCATATAGTGTTAATAAAGCGGGTGTAAAAGGGTTAGTGCCCCGCGCAGAATGCCAGCTGAGGTTATTTTTAACGCATCGACACAAGCTTTGTTATTTTCTTGCGAACTAAAATGTAAACAAAAAACGGTCTGTTTACACAAAAAAAATTATACAAACATTGAAGAGTTTCTGGAAAAGAAGTTTGCACAGATGAAAGTAAGTTGAAAAGTAACCAGCCAATACAAATCAGTTAGCAATGTGTGCTATCAAAGCGGGATTTTATTTCATACGTCGTGAATCGAGCCACCATCTATAACACTCCTTACGTAGATGGCGATAAGGTTTAAATTCCAGCTTAACATAATCCAGCTGTTTTGATTTAGGCAAGAAAAAAACATGGCCAAAAAGTGCCTTTATTTTATTTTGTGGATGTTCAGGAATAAATATTTAAATGTTTTCCGATCATTTTATAAATAATTTAATTTGCCACATTATACAATAAAATCATAACCGAAAATTGGTTCGTCAGTAGGAAATTTCGAACTTTAAAGCAGTTTTCATTTGCCTTATAAATTATTTTTTTCTGGGCTTATAAAAAGACTTATCTAAAAAATACTCGATTATTTCAAAGGTCAAGATGTATTCTACTCGCAGTATTTAATTAAAGCATCTGAAACATTTCTAGGCGATCAAATTTTCAAACCAAAAACACATGATTTTGCATTACTACGTATGGCATCGCCTTAACCCAAAAGTGTCATAAATATGTTAAATTTACCATTCTTATAAAAAATCTAAATTCTTATTATGTTAAACGTACGTATTCTTTTAATTAAGGGCCCGCTTTCCGCGTAAAGAATTTAGATTTGGGCAACACCCACAAAATAAACAATATTTAGTGTTAAAAGAATCCGACAGAGGTGTCTGAATTCGTATTAGGAATAATTTTGGGGATTATTTAATAATTTAAATAACGAAATTAAATTACCGACATCTATTGCAATTTTAGAAAAACAGACCCATTTTTAGTTAGCACCGAGCAAATGAACGAATATCACACTGGCGTGAACTTCGCCCGCTCCAAAAAGTCGCTTCATACCGTTTACACAGTATGTTTTTAACAGAAATTGTTTGTCTCTGTTTTTTGTACGTTAATGGAACCGAGCTGAAAGGGAGAGCTTTATTTTGCGAGTATGTCAACGATTTGTACAAATATTAGTGCGGTCTCTAGTATATTATTACTCTAAGGAACGAAGTCGAAATGAAAATGGTTTTCAAAATATGGGTTTTATTACGGATTTAATTAATTATTTTTTTTTTTAAATTTTACAAAAAACATTTACGAAAGTTATTTGTATAGGTATACAAATTACTTTACTTTACTAAAATACTATTATCACTTTTATAAAAGTAATTTATAACTTTTATAAAATCAATAAATATATTTTTACATCAATAAGGTTTTTCTTATATGGTTATCTTTATAGGGTGTCCGGGGGTAAAGTGCTCAAACTTCAGGAGGTTATTCTAAATGCTAGAAGAAGTAAAAAAGAAATGGAAATTATTCGAATTTCCAAATTTTTTCCACAAAAATTTATTTTCCGTAGAAGAAATTGTTTTTTTTTCTATATAAAAAATTAAACTTTTTTACTCGAAAACTATCTTAAAACGTTGGGATTCCAAAAAAAAAAATTTTTCTTTTTTACTTGTACTATCAATTAGAATCACCTCCCGAAGTTTGTGCACTTTACCCCCGACATCTAGTATAATATGCGCAATATAATATTTATACACGTGTAATATCTACTTTTGTACATTTATATAAATTATATACACGTTTACATTTTTATGCTCATCAAATTTATTATATTATAAAGATAGATAGAAAGATCCTTAGTGCTTCCTGAGGACTTACAAATCAGAAGAATTTTTTGTAATTATTTATTTATTCATTTAAACAATTCAATAATTATAAAGAGTAATAAAACATGTAAGCAACATAAAATTACATTCTTAAATGTGAAAGGGGCTCTAATTATTTACATTTTTATGAAATTACTACTTTTAATAGTTTAAGCTTTCAGTGAACTTTCAATTTTATTTTTAACTTCTCTAAATATTATTTGTTTAAATTGTCAAATATAATTTAATCACAAACACAAGATTCACTCAAAATGAAAGATTGGTGGTTCTGAAATGTTCCCATAAATACGGTGAAAGAACCCTAAACTATAAACTTATTACCCTAAACATGCTTCGAGCGAAATGCGGATCTGGAAACCTTATCGTCAATCTGAGCAAAACATACCATGAACGTCAATATAGCAACAGCCTTTGTTCTGCTGCAGTTTCATTAAATGCCGAGAGATCCGTTTACAGTCTCCAAAAAGCAATACTGGGGCACAACCCTAGAAGCAAAGCTAAATGATTGGAATACAGAAAGATAACACCATTGTCAAAAATATCTTGGCCGTAAATGATTAAATAAAATTAGATTTATTCAGGAAGGCAAGCATTACGGTGATCGATGTTAAAAATCTAACATAGCCCTAGAATAACTCCAGTATCTTTAAGAAACCTTTCTCTTAAAGCTCAGAAAAAAACTTTCCATGACAGTTAGATATACCACTCTACAACAAGACCGCGTACGGTAAAACTGTAAAAAAATAAAGTAATAAATAACAAAATAAATAGGTAAGTTTTTAGATTCTCACGGCCAAAAGCATTTTTGTTGTTTGTTTTTGGGGTGTTATACACATCTTCGGATCTACCGGATCTGCCCTGATGATGGACACTGCAACGCTGTCCGAAACGTCGGCTAAAGAAGGAGTTAGCGCAACACGGCATAACACCCCAAAAACAAACAACAAAAACAAAATAAATATTTCACAACACAATAATTTCATCGAAAATCTTAAATCCGTTTCACCTTTCTACATTTTCTATATTCTCCTTAAGAGTATAATCCTTAGATAATGCCTTTTCAGATTATTCGTGGAAGCTAGAAAAAAATAAAATCATTGATTATAACTGCACTTCAAGTGACCTTTTAAATAACAGTAAAGGGCTCAAATGATTTTATTATTTAAAATTATTTTATTATTTAAAATTAAACAATAACTTTAATAACTTCTTTTATTATTACCTCTGTGCCTTTGCATCTTTACAAGACTTGGGCAAACATTCTGTAGCGGAGTATTGATTTCACATCTGAAACATAATTAAAGAGTTTATTGAAAATAGAACACCAAGGTACGGTTAGTCAAAAAACGTACAATAAAGTTAATTCTGGGTAGAAATTGTACAGTTGACATTCAGGACAGGTTCACTCCCTCCTCCTCAAAAAAGACCCTCTATACAGCATTCTCAAAGATGACACAGGCTCTGAGAGAAATTATTTTCTTCAGGGCCTCCTTCCGACATAAAAAAATAACATCACTGAACTAAATTATATTCTTGTATTATTGTAGAAAGCAATCACTTTGTGGTTTGACATATTTAATAAAATAAAATACTTTTTTGTTTTAAAACCACGATATTTATTAATTTAAGAACCGACCGGTTTCGCTTTACTTAAGAATCATCAGGGTACAAATTAATACTAAACAAGAAGTACATAATGTGTGCATATATATAACAAAATATAGAGGGAGACAACATGATACAAATATAAGCAACACAAAGACGGTCATAAAATACATTAACATAAGTGCACAAGTAATGGAAAACCGCTAGATAATTATGTAGACTAATGGGTTATACGAATAAATCGGGAGAAACCGTGTGACTGTTTGGTGCGTTTTATGGTCCGGCGGAGTCATTGGACCTTACTTTTTCGAAAATGAGGCTGGAGCAACAGTTACGGTGAATGGATTGCGCTATCGAGAGATGGTTAATGATTTTTCATGGCCGGAATTAGATGGTATTGATTTGGACAACGTTTACTTTCAACAAGACGGCGATACGTGCCACACAAGCAACGAAACCATTGATCATTTACGATTGAATATCAAAATAACACTTCTTATTGGAAAACCTTGTAGCTTTCACACTTCAAGGACGTTCTAAGCCATCATTTCAAATTATGGAGAGAAGAAAGGTATGTATGGTATGAAATTTGTTTAAATTGGCAAATATCAATATCATACCGAAATTTGGGACCGAATTTAGACTTGGAAGAGATAAGATGTTGAAAGGAGGGGAGATAATTTTAGATAAGGCTTGATAGAAGAGAGGAAATTTGTTTAGAGAGTGACAACAAACAAATATATTATCTTAAGTTTCCACTTCTAGACCATTGAATGTATAATCTGAGGAATCAAGCACGTAAATTTTAAAAGGGTGAGAATGAACGGAAGACTGTCCAATCTTCTTTCGAATAAGTAACGAAATTCTTCCATAGGTCACTCCAAGTGGTTCGGTACGTTTGTTGATTTTGCAGGGGTACCCGGGTTCATCGGGTGAGGTGTGTTCAGTACGCACCTGTCCACCAGCTGCGTGGTGTGCTAGATCGGTAGAGGCTGGTTTGGGGAGGCCTTTTGATATCTCCAACTGGTGAGAGTGATAGATTCATATGTCCGTCTTAAATATACCCTCCACACAGCATCCAAAAAGATGACATAGGCCCTGAGAAAAATTAAAAAGTTAAACAAGATTCCCAACTGCTACCAACCGGAGAGCCAGTGAGACTATGGCATCCCCAATTGGGGTTTGTTGTGGGGATGAAGCCAATAAAATGGGAAAGAGGAAGGTGGGAAAGTATCTGGCTATTCAGATCTGGTCACCAAGCATGGCTAAAGCCATATCAATCAATTTTCCAATTCTGAATGATGGGCAATACTTTGAGTAAATTAAACCCCGGAACGTGCCATAAATATAGGTAAGTACCATACATTAAAAATAAATTTAGACAGTGACCTTTCTCTTGTTTTGAAGATCAAGTGTGCAAAATTTCATCAACGTCGAAATAAAACTGTAGATTTTTATAAAAATCAAACACAACCCGCATGCCACTAAAAAGTTGTGATTTAACAAAAATTTATAAAATTTCAAACAAAAAAATTCGTAATGACAAATATATGATTTGTTTGATAATAATGTAAATGTGTTTTTTTTTTCATAAAATATTGTCAAGTACCTTGTGCTCTGTAACTGCTGTCTGTCACACTATAAAGTAATATTAAAAAATGTTTTATTATCATCGTTTTTATAACAAATATAGATAATGATATCCTCACTGGAATCTCCAATGCTGGGGATGGACATATGAAGCAATTTTAAATATATCAGCTGACATGTACCCGGCGTTGCTGGGGGTTATTTTTAGGAGATAGACATGTTTGATGTTTTACTTTTTTGTAGGCCTTTTCAAGATATACAATTCCGTAGAACATTATTTTGTTGTATATCATAAGGTTTAGCCAGCGTTAGCAATGTAAGCTCACGAAAATATATTTTTTAGACTTTATTATAAAACATCGACTTTTCTCTACATTTTATAAATATAATAAGCATGTATTATAAATATAAACCTTCCGGAAGAAATTTTCTAAATGATAGTGAAAATTGTATCATAATCCGTTGCGTAGTTTAGAAGAACTAAGCGCACAAACAGACATAAGCCGAAGTCGCTTCGTGGTATATAGCAGTACATTACACTTGTGTATTGTATTTATTAATGCAAAAATTGTTTTAGAATAGATTTGATTTACAGGAAGCTACAAGCCAAAAATTTGTACATTCTTTATGTATACCTTATATTGCCACGAATGTAGGTAAAAAGCATTAAAATCGCTTGACAAACGGAGTCTAGAAACGTTTGATTTCAAGCACAAAAGTGGTTTTTATTTATTTTGTAAATAATTTTATAAGAAGGCAAAAAAGTTAATCAAGAAAAACTGTCACAGATAATATTAAGGCGATGCCATACGTACTAATATTATGTGTTTTTGGTTTGAAAATTTGGTCGCCCACAAATGTTTCAGATGCTTTAATTAAATACTGCGAGTATAATACATATTGACCTTTGAAATAATCGAGTATTTTTTAGATAAGTCTTTTTATAAGCCCAGAAAAAATAATGTAAAAGCCTATGAAAACTGCTTTAAAGTTCAAAATCTCCTACTTAGGTATAATGTGGCAAATTAAGTTATTTATAAAATGATCGAAAAAAAATTAAATATTTATGCCTGAACATCCACAAAATAAAACAAAAGGCACTTTTTGGCCATGTTTTTTTCTTACATAAATCAAAACAGGCGGATGGTGTTAAGCGGGAATTTAAACCTTATCGTCATCTACGTAAGGGTTGTTATTGATAGCGGCTTAATTTAAAATACTACACGACGTAGTGCATCGCCTTAACAATAATACTGTATTTTTTAAAGTTGTTTTCTATTAAAAAAAAATTACTATTTAAACTAATTTACAATTTTAAAAACTATTTACAGACGAGATAGGGACACATCGAGTTCTTTTAAAAAATCAGGTGGTGGAGTTCTAATAGCCATAAAAAAGAAATGACATCTATCACAGTCCCAACAAACAACTCAACTTTACAGAAGATTTATGGATTAATTTTAAATTGCATGAAACATCTAGGCAAACCATCAACTTACACTGAAAAAAATGAGTTAGCTAAAGTGTTAAGCTAATTGAAGTTGTGTAACCATCGCCTAAACTTTAGCTACAGTACCTAAACTACTTTATGTGCAGATACCGTCGTTGATTAGTAAAATGTACTTGAGCTATTACAACTAAACTTTAATAATAGCACACTAAAGGCTTACTTACCTAAACAAAATAATCGGCTTGGTTAATTAACCTAAAGTAATTTACTAAACCTATTTCACTTTAGTAACTTAAGTTTATGTGTTACTTCCCAAAGTATTTAGCTAAATTTAACTAAACATCTAGTTTGGTTAAATTTTTTGTTCAAATAGCTAAACTGATGTTGGAATATCTAAATTTGATATTTTTACATAACAATTAGTTGCATTGCACAAACTTGAGCAAAGTATAACAAAACTTTAGTTAAAACAACCGATCACACCGGCCTTTTTGTCGTGTAGCCGCCATGACGCAGTTTTCAGTTCTTAGTACGCACCGCCACCGCGTGTGACGCCATCTTGACATCTGACAGTTCAGATATTTGCGTGTTTTCTGTTGTTGTTCTTTTAAAATGTCTGAAGATAAAGTGGATAAAGTTATCAAGCCGTGTTGTGTGAAGGGCTGTAGTGACAGACAGTAAACACGGAGTATATGAGGGTAAATGGGCCTGGTGAATTGATAGAATCGAATACGTATCCTACCCTATAATGGCGAGATATGCGTTAGTTAGCGGCTGCCATTTCTCCATTAAAAACAAAAAGCCCAATGGATCGCTGCGTTTCAAGTTCTGCACTGCCACTTTAAATCTACCCGGCATTGGAAGTTATCCAGATTTAAGACAGCATCGCACCCGTTATGACGAAAATACAGGTGTGAATATACCTTTGTTTGTCTCCAGTGTTCCATGCAATGTGTAACTTAATTTCACCTAAGAATTGAATTTATTTTTAGACCCCATCCGTTTTCCATCAGGACGATGTGATGTCATAAAAGACCATAATTACTTGCAATATGATATGTTTAGTTCACAAACTTTGGTTAACCCGATAAATATGTTTATTTCAGAGCTTGATAACATTTACCGGGTTTCAGCGGTGTGGTTCCTTCTGCCAAAAAGATCATGGAAAATTATAAAGGTAAACATCTGTTCTATGTTACTTGTTATCCAATATGCAGATCTTTTCTTTCTTTCCTTTGACCACTAAGATCATTTTGTTTTCAGACATCAGTGTTCCTGTTCCTGTGGGACCCAGCTGCAGTAATTCAGTTGCTAAACGGAAACACGCACTGAAAAAAATGAGTTAGCTAAAGTGTTAAGCTAATTGAAGTTGTGTTCCGCCAGGACGGTGCGATGTCTTCAAAGACCATAATTACATCATGGAAAATATAAATCCTTCCAAAAAGATCATGCAGAATTGCAGAGGTATAAATCTGTTCTATTTTACTTGAAAAGGAAAAATATGCTATGTGTTCACAGACGTTGGTTAACCCGATAAATATGTTTATTCCAGAGCTTAATATCTTACCAGGTACCAGCAGTTTGGTTCCTCCTGTCAAAAGGATCACGGTAGGTAAGATTACATCTGTTCTATGTTACTTGATAAGGAATAATATCGTCGGCTTAAAGTGTAAACCTGCTAAATCCATTTTGACTGTTTTTACGTTTATTATACCATTCAAAAGAGAAAAAAAATACACAAGCTAGGAAAAACAGCTAGTGTCAGTTTTGGCTTTAAATTGACGAAAACGCGTGATAAGTAAAACTGCCAAATCCATTGCGTCAAAAGTCTGCTGCTAAGTCCATCTTAACCGCCTTTCTGTATAGAGTTTTCGGTGACAGCACGCGTGCTCTTACAAATAATGACATAATTCGGTGTTACTTGTGCAAACGGAGGTTTGAGGATTGAGATATTGCAAAGGTACGTATTTTTTTTTTAAAAGAAGAAGCTCGAGCAGAAAAAGAAGAAGATAAAGCTGAAGAAAGTGTGTTAACGGTTGACTTGCAGGTGGTTCTGATGGCTCCCAAATAAAAAAGAGTAGTTAATACTATAGAACAAAGCTCCAAATACACAATCTTACCTTAACGTCTAATGCATTGCTATTGTCTGCTATAAACCACAACATAATCATAAAACAAAAGTTTCTAGAAGTTGGGCACACACAGATGGACTAAAACATCAATTTTAATAAAAAGACAAATAACTTTGTTTACATCACTTTAGTTGTACACAATCAACATGTTTCATGAACAATGTACACTTCTTCAGGATCAAACGTATACGTTTGATCCTGAAGAAGTGAACATTGTTCACGAAACATGTTGATTGTGTACAAATAAAGTGATGTAAACAAAGTTATTTGTCTTTTTACTTAAATAAATAATGCCATCACAAAGTGAAAACCTTTCCGAAGAAGTTTTCTTCGAAAAATTAAAAACATCAATGTTCCTGCGGTGTATATATCTATTTGCAGGTCGGCAAGGAAAAACCCTAGACCTTATGATGTAACTTACTTAAACCATACTTTTTTCAAAAGCTTTGATGAAGTAAATTTTTTTAAAAGCATGCAAGTTACTGATATTAGAGCTCTTCAGTACACTCCAAACGGTGACGTATTTTTTAAATTGAGATTCACTGATGTATGGAAAATACTACCGCAAAGAAAATCACCGACTGTAATTGCATAGCCTTTTGATTCCCTTAGAAATCACTTTCAAACAAAAATAAAAATTACAAAAAGGAAGTTTGAAGACTTGCAATATTTAAAAAGCATTTTACCTGAAGACTATCGTTATTATTATGATAATTTACTTCATGACTAGTCACTACTCGTATTAGTAATAATTGAGACTGACTGGTGTGTAATGTGATTTATTTTTATTTTATTTTAGAAATATTCAGGTTACAAACTTTCAACGTGTAACTGTTACTTTATGTTAGAGAGTAAAATATAAACAGTTCAATATTTTTTTTGATAAGAGAGAAATTTTGTTATTAAGAGAAGCTATTATTGTTTATTGTTTATTGTGTTATTTTAAGTAGGTACATAGTTATCTATGTCCTAATACAATCCTTATATACATATACTTATAATTATGGTAACACATTTAAAATGAATCAATCACATATTTTCTTAATTTAATTTTTAAATGTTTTTATGTTTTCTTCTGATTTTATTTCTTCTGGTAGCTCTCCAAATATCTTCAACGCTCCGTACATCAATGACTTTTGAATCTGTGTTTTTTTCCTGAAGGGGAGTCTCAATTCATTTCTTTTCCATGTCTCATGTGTGTGTTTGTTCTGTAGTTTATCAATTTTTCTTAGGAATTCACTAGACGTATGGCCATTGATTATCTTGTAGATTAAAAATATGGTATTAAAGTAAATAATTTGTTTAAATGACAAGATATTTAACTCCTTCAACATGTTCTTAATTTTTGTGTATCTATTTTTCTTCAATATGGTTCTCATTGCTCTATTTTGTAGAATTGTCATTTGTTTCATTAAACCCTCGTTGGATAAGAATAGAATGCTGCTACAGTAATTTATGTTTGGTACAATAATTGCGTTGTACACATTTTTACTGGAAACTGTGTCTTCTTATTCTTCCCAACAGTGAGATTTTTTTGGCAATCTTTTTAACCCTTCCACTCACTTTTCCACAAATGATCAGCTAGTCAATCAACACTATGCAAGTGCATTATATAAGTAAAATAAATACAAAACAATACAAGAACAACAACACGTCAACTCACCAGAGATCAAATGGGGAAAAAAATTCACCGACTCCAGATATTTTCATATCAGAGGGTTCGGCTCGGTAGAACTTCTAACAGGGCCTATAAATCCTACTGATCCCTCAACATAAATATTTAAAAAAATCTTTCGTTATCCTACATGTATTCAAAATGACCGACTTTTGCATCTTTATATATAAATTTTTTGATAGATCTAATACGCCTAAATTTTTAATGAGAGAGCTAGGTATAATGCCAGTAGCCGAAATAACGAATGGTAATATTTTTATAGTCTGAGAATGCCAAATTCTTTTTATTTCGTTTCCTAAATCTGTGTATTTTCTTATTTTTTCATTAACAGATTTTTGAATGTTACAGGAATTTGGAATAGCGACATCAATGATATAAGTTATTTTTTTAATTTTGTCATGTAAAACTATATCGGGTCTATTATGACTAATCGTTCGATCTGTCAATATAGTTTTATCATAATATATTTTATAAAATTCGTTTTCTAAAAATGAATTTGGTTCGTATTCATAATATGGTACTATATTACGGCAGTCAATCAAGTTATGTTTAATTACCAAATTTTGGTGAATTATTTTTAAAACTTGATTGTGCCTAAATGTATACTCGGACGGTGCTAATATAGAACATCCCGATATAATATGTTCTATAGTTTCCGGAAAAGCCAAACATTTTCTACACAAATCATCAATTTGATTTGTATCTTTGATTATATGCTTTCTATAATTTTTAGTATTAATGACTCTATCCTGAATGGCAAGCATAAATCCTTCTATTTCTGCGCTCAACTCTCCAATACTCAACCATTTGTTTGACGAAAATTTGTCAACATACGTTTGGTTGAGATAATTGAAGTGTTTTGCGTGTAAAATTTTATTTGACCAGGAATCTAATAATTCCTGGTTGGGATTTATAAAAATGTTGGCATTCTTTTTGCATAATATTATTATAATAGAGCATTTAGTTTTAGAATTAAATTACGTGATAATTTTCCAAAGTTATAGAATCTATCAATATTATAATATTGAGACCGAAAAAGGTGTTCCTAATCTATATTAACAAAACGTTGTATTTAGAAACATTACTGTTAATTTTAAAAAAAATGAAGTAGTTTAATATTAAGAGTGAAAAACTGCCAAATCCTTTATTAATAATGTTACTGCACTACGAAAACCTGTTATATCACAAATGTGTTGATTATTAAATAAATACTGAATTTATTAACTCTTCTTTTGATTTATATTATAAAGAATAAAAAAATACACAATACTGTATTAGAACCGTTTCTTAAAATTAATTAATTTTTTTTTAAGAACGTTTTTTGTCTCTCCTGTAAAGTTACCTATTTGGCCGTTAGCAGGTTTACACTCTAAGCCGACGATATTCAAAATTTTGATCATCCAATATGCTGATCATTTCTTCCTTTCCACTAAGATAATTTTTTTTTCAGACATCAGCGGCAGTAATTCAGCCACACGGAAAAACGTTTCTTCCCTGCGTAAGAATATTTATTATTTTGTTTTACAATCATTATTTTTTTCCTTTTGTTTGAATAATGTAATAATTAGCTTGAAATATTGTGTGTTTTCCAGGTAAAAGGAAGAGCATATAAGGTTACATTGGGTCAACCGCAGCTCTTTCTCCCAGGAAGAAGAAAATGCGTTTGGAGATTTTAGGTACCAAGCGGAAGCTGCGGTATGTCCAGCGTAAAAATTGTTATTTAAAGAAACGCCTCTCTATGGCAACTCGTTACAGAAATAGAACCTGCTTGGAAGATTCTCTTTCAAGCTTAAGGTTAAACGCAACGCTTGTTATATTCTACGTGTTCATAGATGGCGTTAATTAAATACTTTTATTAAAATACGCTTTTGCAAAGTATTTCTTTACAATATTAAGAAAAATCATTTGTTTGCGCCCGTATATACGCAATATGAATATGAATCAATAGTTTTGTTCGTTTAAAAACTCAATTCTTTCGAGAAATACAAATACAATATTGTACCGATTATTCAATCCAATATTGTATTTCCATGCCTTTCTCGATAGAATTGAGTTTTTATATAGACAAAACTATTTATTCATATTCATATTGCGTATATACGGGCGCAAACAAATGATTTTTCTTAATATTGTAAAGAAATAATTTGCAAAAGCGTATTTTAATAAAATTATTTAATTAACTCCATCTATGAACACGTAGAATATAACAAGCGTTGCGTTTAACCTTAAATCTCGTTCTCTCTAAATTCATTTTATAACAATCAAAGCTTAGCCCGGTCAAAAAAAGGGTTCGAAGATATAGTCGCGCGGATAAATCTTTGGCACTTGCTGTATATAAGGGAGGACCAAAATGTTAACGATTCTTATCTAAAATTTTTGCATTACCTTCGCCTTTGACCCTGAAAAATGAATTAGCTTCAGTATCTCTAAAACCGGGAATTAATCAAAATTTATTTGAAAATTTAAAATAAACAGCAATATCTATGCCGGATATTAAAAAATACTGCATTTTAATGTTTCATGAGATGAGTATATTTCCTCATATTAACTTGAACGTGCTAAGTGAGGTTCAAAATTCATTCGCAGACTTGGTACACACTTAAAATGTGTTTCGTGCTCATGAATGCTGTATTCATATTATTTTTTTAATAAATTTATGACTAAAACCTCAAATTGAAATATTTAATCATTTAGAACAATATTAGCGACTCAAATGAATATTTAAAGATAAAGATTCGGTCGCAGACTTGGTTTACATTTAAAATGTGTTTTGTACTTATAAATTTATTTGTGTTTCTTGTTTCTGTCATATTAGTGAAATAAAATAAAAATACTTCACAACATGTAACAAAGTTTTTCATTTTTCTGATAAACAGAGAAATTTTAACATTCAACACTGTCGTAGAAAAGCACAAAGACACATACAGGCAGCGCCGAAAAGAATGTGCCAAATCAGGACACAAACAACTTTTACTATATTTAAGAAAAAATTATTATAAAAAATGATAATATAAATGTGTATATGATCAAACGTGTTTTCTTTTTTGAGGCTTTGCTGGTAGCTGGAAATAATATTTTGATAGACGATTCTTAACAAAATAAATTTTATGTGAATGAGGTTTTTAATAAGTACATTCTAGTCTTACAAAACATAATATTTATTTATTTAGGTTTTATCTCTCAAAAGGGTTGTAATAAACTACCTGCAACTCATAGTATTTAACCCATGATTCTGAATCAATTCTTGGAGTTGATGGTGGTTACATTTACACCCTGTATTGTTTTCAGCTAAACTGCAAAGCTGCACTTCCTATTTAATATAGATAATCTAACCAAAAAGCTAAGCTACAGTACCTAAAGCTAGCTAGCAGTAGAGAGCTTAAACACCTATATCGGTAGGGCTATTCCAACCGAAGTTTAGTTAATCAACCTAACCATTTCGGAATATTAACTAAATAATAAGGTTACTACATCTAAACAGTTATGTTTTTCTAACCAAACACTACAAAATGGTTTAGGTATATATTTTTTAGTTTAGGTAACACAACTAAACACAGAAAGCTGTCTCAACCGATTAGTTTAGCTAGAATATCTGAATCGTTAGCTGTCATAAATACAGTTTAGGTAACACAACTAAACACAAAGCTGTCTCAACCGATTAGTTTAGCTAGAATATCTGAATCGTTAGCTGTCATAAATACAGTTTAGGTAACACAACTAAACACAAAGCTGTCTCAACCGATTAGTTCAGCTAGAATATCTGAATCGTTAAGCTGTCATAAATACAGTTTAGGTAACACAACTAAACACAGAAAGCTGTCTCAACCGATTAGTTTAGCTAGAATGTCTGAATCTTTAAGCTGTCATAAATAAACTGCTGTTTAGCAAACAGTAGCTAAAAGTTCGGCAGTCACCACAGCAACTAAACTGTTCAGTAGATAATTACTGAAAATTTTGTAAATAGTACCTAAACATTTCTTTCAGTGTATGTTTGGCGTATTTGCCTCCAGATATACCAATCGAAAATCTCACAGATTTTTTAGAAAAGTGTCAAACAACATATAATAATTTATCATCAGAGGATGTAACAATAATAATGGGCGATTTTAATGTACCATCTATTCAATGCCCACTAAATATCAATGAAATTCACACCAGACCAGTCATATATACATAATAGCCAAAAATCAATATCCCTAATAGACTTTCAAAATTTGACCGGACTTAATCAGTTCAATCACGTCTCTAATAATATAGATCGAATTTTAGATTTAGTGTTTTCCAACCATCACCTTGAAATTCAAATCGCTTCACATGTGCTATCTGAAGTTGACTCCTATCATCCTCCCATTGAATTCGAGTTTCTAATGTCTAAATACAGACCCCTACCCACCAACCCAGATCACATCAAATATAACTTCAAAAAAACGGACTACACTAAATGCAATGAAATGCCATCACTAAATAACTGGAACGATCTTAATACTCTGAAGTGTAATGACTCCCTACTACATTTTTATAACCTATTATGGCTATCAATTGAAAAACACACTCCGCGCTTAAGAAACAGCAACAAAAGGTTTCCAATTTGGTTCAGCAGTGCTTTGATCCACCAACTCAAAGAAAAAGAAAAGTTTAGAAAAAATTGGAAAAAATACAAAAATCAATGTGACTATGACAGTTTTTCCATCTTGAGGGCGAGAGTAAAATTATCCATACGTTCCTGCCTTAAAGCCTATGTAGATTCAATAGAAAATTCTCTCCCTAACAGTATCAAAAATCTGTCAACCCTCATTAAATCGAAAAGAGTTTCTAATTCTCTCCCAAAAATCATGCATCTCCACGACAAATCAGCAACAAATGGCAAAGAAAGATGCGAACTCTTTTCTACTTACTTCTCTTCTGTATTTAGCTCACCATCTAATTCTAAAAGTGACTCTAAACTTTCTTTCACACTCTATAATTATCCACTATCTCATATCAAAATAACCTTAGACGAGATCAAGGTGAAGTTGAACACTCTCGATATCAATAAGGGTTCCGGTCCAGATGGTATTCCTCCACTATTCATTCGAAATTGTAAAGATCAACTTGCAGCACCTTTACACGAATAATGCAGGAAAAGGAAAATAAAAAACCCACAGCTATGCACACATCAAAATACTTTTTATTTTCAAAAAGACAATGGACAGTAATACAAAACAGGGTCAGTACAACCGATGTATTGAGCATTGATTTATCATTGAAGTAGAAGATAAAACTAATATATCTAAGCAAAACATGAAACAGAACAAGACACAGAAAAATAAAAAGTAACGGTCTCAACTAGGAATCGAACCCAGTCTTACTGCAACAACTTAATAGGGTTTAATTTGACCTTGCACAAAAATACAAGAATATATACACAAAATACATATTCAACGTGTTGAAAGAAATATACAAATGTTATACATATCGCAGCTGCCGTCTGGTCCCCAAAATCTCCAAGTGCGTCTTCCGTTTCCTGGGAGAAAGGGCTGCCGTCGGACAAATGCAGCTCAAAATGCCCTTCGTCTTACCTAGAAAAAGACAAAATTTGAGGCCAATGATTACACTATTCTAGTATTCTACACATATTTAATAAATTTCATGGATAAAATTAATTAAAAATATTTTAATAAAAAGGGGACATTTATGGTGATGGATTTTCATTGTCGAACTTTTGAACTTTCTTATATGGGAAAAAATCGTGTTTTATGCAGTTTCTGCAGAATTTGTAGCGACAGAAAACAAAACTTCTTGAGCGAGTTTCACTGTAATATAAATTAGGTGTATACCTTCAGAATATTCCTTCAAATGAGGATTCCACACTTTTGAAGCGTACTGTAGGTGACTTACATCTTATAAATATTAGTTAAAGCATAATAAATTTAAGTGTTAATTATTATTGCCACAGTACTAGAAGTTATTCAAGTTCTCCTGCAAGGGTTTCATATAATTTTCACAGCTTTGTCGACAGCAAACATCATTGAAAATACTGGTAAAAATCTGAATAAGGTACTTACATGATGTAATTCTGGAGAGGTTTAAATGACCTTGTTTGATGTAATCGTGGCTTTGTTTAGCAATTCTAGCCTCCTAATACGTGGTATAAGATCACGTCGGAATACGGATAGGTCTGAAAAGGAAAATTAATCAAATTATTAGCCAATGAAGTACATTCAGAAATCAGGACATTGTATCAAAGAACGAGAGGTTAGTACCTGTATTTAACAACGGGATCGGGTCCTTCTTTCAATTGGTGGAGATAGACCGGATATTTTAAGATGATTGGAAGATTAAGCGTTGGCAACGCATTATTTTTTAATCCCAAAAGTACCGTATTTTTGCTTTCAATCGCGAAATGACACCCACAAACAAACGTATTTCTTGCTGTTTCTTCCTAGCACTGGATTATCGAATCCGTTTGAGCAACCTTTAACACAACACGGCATTAATTTATCACCTTGAAGAATTCTAGCACGCAACATTATTTTAGATGGGTGAAAGAAAATTCAAAATATTTACGCTAAAACCTTCAACTGACTTCAATCTGCGAAATGGCGTCTTGGAAATTACCGTTATTTTTTTATCGGAGCATAACCGATGCTTAGCTTCTCTTTCTGTTACACAAGTCGCTATGGTAGAGAGCGAGAGATCAAACTACAATTTTTGCTGTGAGCCAATTAGATGTGAACTTTCAGCCACAACAGCTTTGTCTATAAGAATTTGGGTAAAGGAGAACTCCTCCCATCAGGGTTACAAGGTCAGACGGGAGTTGTACGCCCCTGGGCAGTGGGAAACAATTTATTCGGAACAGCTCGGGTATGCTCGGATATTTTGGCCACGCCCCCTGTCGATATGTAAATTTACATTATATACAATGAGCAAACAAAAATGTACTATCGTCGGCAGCGCGTAAGCATGATTAGTGTTGATATATCTGTAAATTATATTTCTTATGTTGTACAAGATTACGGATTAAAAAGTGTAATGTGATATATTCTGACAATAAACTGGCATCTAAAAAGATCTCAGGTCTAATTTAGTTACTTTAACCTTCTCACGTAAAACGAAGCGCTACGGACAGTTCCAATGTGTTGTCGAAACGTCTGTAGAATGTAGAAAAGTAGAAGAACCACCTTCAATGTAACATTTAATAAAAAAAGTCACAATAATGATATGTTTATTGAAATAACTACCCTAAATGCACCATTACTGAATATTAACCGTCGAACAAAAATATTGTCGTGCGAAAGCACGTGAATCATTAGATTGACTTAACCATAGACAATGCACAACACACATTGACATTTGGTAAACGCTATAATAATGGAATCATTATTTGAATGTAAGTATTTCGTTTCGTGAAATTATTTTATGAAGTGTAAATATAAATAAAAGATGTAAACGTTTAATATGTACCTACAAATTATTTAAAAAACACTTTTGGTAGCTAGATTATACTGAAAAGTAAGTTTTTCAGTTCCTGGAATTGAATTTTAATAGATATTTGGTTAAAATTAAAATCGGGTGTTCACTAGGCGGCCAAAATAAATACCTATGATCCTAAAATAGGTTCTTAGTTTGAGTTCTAAAAACTTGGGTAAAAAAAGAAATATTAATATGTCAAAAGATGGCTTGAGGGAAAGACGTCAAAGAATCCGTTTTTCACGAAATAGCTAATGAAATACAGTATTTCATATTTCTGCAAGTTATAATACTTACTCTGATTATTATCTAATTGATACTAAGGACGGGTTGTTTCGGAGAATTTGAACAATTCATCAAATTTCAAAGTTCATTTTCAAGTTCTGTGAAATGTTTTTTCAAGTTCTGTTTTTATTTCAGTTTTGTCAAGTATACTGATATCATAACCGAACTTGAATAGGACTTTCACAGAACCCGGAAATGAACGTTGATATTTGATGAATTGTTCAAATTCTCCGAAACAACCCGTCCTAAGTAATTTTTAAATAATAAAGTGCATATAAAGCGTATCGCTGTATAAATTTACATTATCTACAATGAACAAACAAAAATGTACTATCGTCCGTAGCGTGTAAGCCTAATAATTGTTGATATATCTGTAAATTATTAAAAATTGTTAAAAAGTGTAATGTGACATATATTCTGACATTAAACTGGCATCTAAAAAGATCTCAGGTCTAATTTAGTTACTTTAACCTACTTACGTAAGACGAAGCGCTGCGGACAGTTCCAATGTGTTGAAGAAACGTCTGTAGAATGTAGAAAAGTAGAAGAACCAACTTCAATTTAACATTTGTTAAAAAACGTCACAATAATAATATTACGTTTATTGAAATATCCACCCTATATACACCATTACTGAATATGAACTGCAAAATATTGTCGTGCAAGAGAAAGTGCAGTGTTGCCAGCTTGCAATATATATTTCCGCTAGAATCTACAAAAAAATCCGCCAAATTCCGTCAAAACTTACTTGGATTCTGCCAGATATTTAGCTAAATTTGAGCACTAAAATAACGAACATTACACAGTTTTTATTGATGAACGAAAACAGTTTCACTAAATACAATACAAACGTTTTATTACAAATTATTAAATTTTTATGTAAATGTTCTCTTAAAAATTTTTTTTTTTAGTAAAACAAAGTTAAAACAGTATTATTGAATCTCATATCATCTTCACTTTCCGCCGCCGTCGCATGTTGATACTGTTTATCATCAAATTTTAATGAAGACGTAGATGATTGGTCTAGGTCACGTTTCTTGTTATATATTTTCCCAGTTCCTACCCTATTTAATACCTCTGGGGGTAATGAATATTTATCGCATGTTTTATAAAATCGCTGCAATCCCGATCGAACATTCAAAATTGCATTGACATATCAGTTTTCATTTTGGTTCTAGATTGATTTTTTACAATGTTCGTGATACTAAAAACTCTTTCCACATCTGCATTTGACGGTGGTAATACTAACATTGTTAAAACGAAATCACATAAATTCTTTAAGGGATTCACATTGGCAGCATCTTCATATAATTTGACTTCAGTCCAAAATTCGATTGTGCTATTTATTTTTGTCCATTTGGTGAAATGTATCATTTTCCAATGGCGAGCGAAATATCATCAGATGGATAGTTAAATAATACCAGTAAAAACGTTATAGACTTTTTGAGTACTTTCAATGTGTTGCTTTCGCTGAAAACATTAATTTTTCCAAAATTTCAAAGTTATCAGGAAGTCTCTGACGTAGTTCTTTTATTAATTTAACTGTAAAATTAACACATCGTTTACGTAAAGTTTGTTCCTCTGCTACAGACACAATATTATTTTCCTTTAATGATGTCATCTTGGATTCGAATTGGTATCCCAAATATGGTCTGGGATCCAGATGACTTTCAATATTGATCTTCAACGGATCAATTTTTTGCATCGGAATGACTTCTTTTGACACTGAGAAACTTAAAAAGTTCTCCACTGGAGCGACCATGCGAAATAAATAATTTTGCCTCGATTGCTCGAGATGTAGAGACGATCATTTTTTTTTAATTTTTCGCCAACATTAAAAAAAACATAACTTAGAATTTTTACATGAAGTCATACAAACTTATTATAGTGCTATATAGCCAATAAGTTAACCTGTATTTTGTTGTTTGTTTCATTTTTGTAGGATTTATAGAAAAAATATTTAAAAAAAATCGTAAAGTTTATAATCGCGTGAATCCTGCGTATTTTTTACTTCGAAACTGCTGTGACAGGTACTTTTTCGAGTCAACATTAAATATTTTATATTTCTGTATGTTGTCTGTGGATTACTTGATAATAAATGATACATGTCTATGGAAAAAGACTTGATATTAACCAGAGTGGTATATTTATGTATTAACCGTAAACAACCTTTCAGAGATCGTGGGTGAAAAATTATTTTAAAGAATTTGATCACGGACTGTCCAAATGTCAAGAACTAAATTACCATGTTTAGTACATTTAACACACTGAAATTGTATTAAATTAAAGATAATTTCATTGTCTACAATTACCAATAACAATTATTATAATTTTTGCCTTTTTTAACTAATTGAATAGTATAATACAGTCTATTTTACAATGTCAAAATCGAAGCGCCGTTTTTTATATAATTGAGATCTAATACTGGATATTTATGACCACGTTTTTATATTGGATAGTAAAACAAGAAACAAGGTTTTTAATAAGATATATATCAAAGCAATACTAATCTTTCAGAAAATACTTTGTAAATTGCTTAAATTCCCCTGTTATTTTGATATTTTTTCCTCCAGAATACGTGATCTGAGAGCGTTTAAGCTCAATATACACCAGGTGAATTAACCTAGCAAAGTTGATGATGGTGATGAAACCTTTCATGTCAAACTTGTAGGAGCTTAGAACGGTAATTAAAATCTTTATATTATTGTAGAAAGCAATCACTTTGTGGTTTGACATATTTAATAAAATACTTTTAGTTTTAAAACCACAAGTAGTAATAATTTGTACCCTGAAAATGCTTGAGTATGTAGAAACCGGTTGGTTGTAAAAATTATTTAAAACTCGTGGTTTTAAAACAAAAAGTATTTTATTTTATTAAAATCTCTATGATTTTCATACTTAAAAGTTGGGTTTTGAAAAAAAATAGTTGGGAGGGAAATAAATTATAGAACAAACAATTTATTTATTTATTACCTGCAATAAAAATAATTAATTTTTTTATTGGTGTCATATAATTTAAACAAATCAATATATAGTATCATTATGCCTCGTTCCAGAGTTATACTCTTAGTATCGCCCTGGTGACAGACCGCCATTCAAAATTTAACATTGCTTGAAATGGTTTCACTATGTATAGTGACTAGATCTAGAATAGCCACTTTACTAGATATAGATAAATTGAAAAAACATATATAAAAACACAAAAACAAAACAAGTAATGTGTACAATATACAGGGAAAAACGAAAATATCTATGCATTTTTCAATCATTGAAATATACATATTAAACGTCCACCAAACCTTCTCCAAAAGGACTCCAAAATCGAACCTTTGGGAGCTTTGTCGTAACAACATTTTAATGAGATGTAAATACGCGGAAAGATTCTGGAAAGAATGCGGAAAGATCTGGTCACCAAACACAAGTGAATAGCCAAGTACTTCACCACCTTCCTCTTCCCCATCTCCTTCCATAACTTCAGTCTCACAACATACCCCCAATTGGGGATGCTATCACACAAAAAAACCTCAGGCGGCAGAATCGATCGCATTGCCTGCCTATCATCCTGGTCTTGTCTCCTAAGTTCTATGGCCAAAGCGGGGTGAAGTGCATTGCTAAAAATTTGAGATGGTTCTGGTAACATGCATAAAGTATCCTCGTTGCTCACTCCGTGGTCGACGTCGCTTGCTTCATCGTCCACGTTGCTTGCGCGGCTATCCTTCATGTCCGTTTCTGAAACAACAGAAATCACAAATTAATTTAATGGGTCTGTATTTCAATTACGGACCGCCTCTGGTACGACGCTTAAAAAATAAACTAATAGCACGATCAAACGAATCAAATACTTGAGGCGGGCAATGTCAAGGTTTAGAATAACATCAGTGTATGTATGAGACGATGTATGCATGTCAATAAAGCAAAGAGTATGTATGCCAAGACGGAGTTGTGTAGCGGTCCATAATTTCTGCCTACCCCTGCGGGGAAATGGTATGGTGGATTTGGTGGTTAGTTATTTAGTTTTTTAACTTACGGTTCCTAAGTGTTGACTTTTCTTGATAGCGAGCTGCTGCGTCCACATCGCTCCCGCGGCTATCCAACATGTTCGTTTCTGAAACAACAGAAATCACAAATTAATTTAATGCGTCTATTTTTCAATTACGGTCCGCACCCGGGAGAGTAATTTAAAAAATAAACTCTCCATTTCCAAACGCAGACACTTCTTGGTAGAGTGGGACGTCCACCCACAACTCGCTATCGTCACCCCACCGCGGTTCATCCCGTGATGTCCCAGGTAAGGGAGTGAAGGTAGCGGGAGATGTCAATGGTGGGGGAACTGGTGAAGGTAATGTTGCTGGTGTCCCTAGTAAAAAAGGACACCCTATTCTCTCCGGAGATGGAATTCTGAAAACATATACATTAATCACATTAACGGATTGTTCTCATTCACGCGTGAACTGAATCTGTAAAAAGCCAGTAGGTAAAATTAATGAAAAATCAACATCAGTGTCATGGACAGCTTCGATTCTACCTCATGTGTACAATGCACATATAACCAACGCTAATCCAACTCACTGTTGCAGAACACTCGCAACAGGAAAACAATAATATTGTATCATGCATATTTAAACACGTTCACTTACTTTTTTTGTTTTTCTTAGGGGCGCAGTGGGGAGAAGGATCCGCGCCGCCTGCTTCTGGAACTTTCTGAATTCAAATTCCAGTTGGAAGGAAGCAGACTGGGCCCTTACTGCCTTTTGGGCCCTGGCGCGATCCTCTCTCACTATCAGTAAAGCTGGATCACTGTTAAAATATAAAAAAAATATATGATAGCACAACACAGATCCACAATAAAAGAGCGACTTTAAAAATATTAAAAAATACTAACACTCCATACCGAGCTGTAGCTACAGCTCTTCGCCTACGTCCACGACCTCGCCCTCGTTCTGCAGCTAGTGCTGATACTGGAGCGGCACCAGCGGCTGGCCCAATCCCTCGTCTCCCTCTGCCTCTCATCAGTCCACTATATATTTTATATTCAAAATAATTAACGTAAATACTTATATTTTGTAAAATACATTCAAACCTTCAAATTTGAAATAAATTAATTACTCATAAAACGAAATCATCGAAAACGTTTTGTGTAGTGGGACCTTAATTCCAGAAATGGCCTAAAATGGTGAATTTATGTTCATAAATTGCTACAGATTTCAAATGCAAGTTACTTGTTTAAAAAACACCCGATCTATATAAAATTTATATTTTTCTACACAAATGAAAGAATATCTTTGTTTTAAACCACTTTATTACATTTATATACGTCGACCGGTTTCGGTTGAACTCAACCTTCATCAGGACAGTACAAATATAAACCGAAACCGGTCGACGTATATAAATGTAATAAAGTGGTTTAAAACAAAGATATTCTTTCATTTGTGTAATAATGTCAAGCCACAAAGTGTTTGCTTCCTTCGATAATTTTATATTTTTCTCTTTGTTACGAATCACTATAATGGAATAACTTTATTTCCAATGCACACGTGAATTAATTAAATCGATTTTTGTAAAAACAAAACACATTCTGTAATGGCGTGGCAAAAATTCACATTTGGTTTTAGAAATGTATTAAAAACAGTAATTTTTTTATATAATAGAGTTGAAAACACGATAAATAGTTATACAAATGATTAGCAGATACACTGGTACAATAATATTAAATTAAAATGATATACTTACGACATTTCAATGATTTATATATCTGACAGCTGTAAACCGCAAGCGAAAAAACAGAGAATTTCTGAATAAAAGAGGCAACTTGAAATTTCTATAGAAGACGAATTAATCCTAGGATTTGCGACATCCTTGTTTTAACGGATAAAGCATTTCAATAGCTTCGTATTTAGTGCAAAATAAAAGATGCGGTAAGGGCTTAAATTTTAAAATAAATATTTTTCCGAATCACAAGATAATTTGCAATTTTTTTCAATAAAGCAATCGGAGGCATTTAAATTGGCGCATTTATATTACCAAAAGCAATCCAGTGGATAAGTCACCAAATAATTCGCACGGGTCTGCAGTTTTCGATTCAAATAATTTATTAACTCTCTGAACCTGTTCAAGTACTGGGCGAATAAAACAGAATATAAGAACATTGGTATCGTCACGGTACATGTCATATAATATTTCTGCATTATAACAATTTTGAGTGTGCTTCGTCATATTGAAATGGGCTTTTAATACATTCCAGTGCTTTAAGATTCGATCGGTACCTTCGATTCGAAGTGGACGTGTAATTGCCGGTATCGTTTGCTTGAAGAAATTGCCAGCGTGATAAAATAATTAAACGAAAGACTTGTTATAACTATACTTAAGGGAGTTTTATATTAACAATATGCTTGTAAAAGAAAAGTGGAAACGAATAAAAAAAAGTAACGTAGTTACAATTTTTTCTAAACATTTATTAAAAATAAGTGTATAAGGTTGTGTGTTAGCTTAAATCTAGGCTTAGTACTATTCTTAATTCTAATTCTTAACATTAATTGTTGGTTTCCTTAATTCTAAATTATTGTTCATTCAATGTCTTTAAAAAGTTGTTTCGCGTTACGAACTAAACACACAAAAACTGTTCAGGCACTTCCCTTTACGGTGATTCTGGAACCGAGGATCTCCACGTTCGCACTTATCACTGATAACACAAGCGGCAAATTGTGCTGGTTCCGAAGGGCGGAGTCAGTTCAGCCTGGGCCAAGGCTCCGAAGGGCGGAGTCGGCAGGCAGCGACTCCTGAGAGGGCAGCTTCCTGGGCGGAAGTCTGGCGAACA
Organism: Hesperophylax magnus; assembly: GCA_026573805.1. Taxonomy (NCBI): domain Eukaryota; kingdom Metazoa; phylum Arthropoda; class Insecta; order Trichoptera; family Limnephilidae; genus Hesperophylax; species Hesperophylax magnus. The sequence continues at coordinate 2,809,045 of JAIUSX010000179.1, read as the reverse complement.
CTCTAACTTCCTGGGCGGAAGTTCATGGGGTTACGGGAAGAGCCTCGGCGACCGCTCCAAGAGGGAGGGCAGGAGGCTCCTCTGTGGAGGCGAGATGGTAACTGTTGGTTGCTGAATCATCTGTCTTCAGCTGCGCGATCCGGCGACATTCGCACGCCTGTCGTGGGGTGCTGGAACTATAGTGGTTCCGCTTTACACCACCTTGGTACGTTGTTCGGGTCCATGGCGCTGGCGTCGCCACTCTCACCGCTAGATGATGCTGGCTGGCTGAATCTGGTCTTCCGATTAACTTCAGAAATCTTAATATTATATTAGGTATCTTAATATTATGCATACATACACTTAATAGATATCTGGTTTCAAATTAAATTCTTAACCTTAGTTTACAATTACTCTTATATGTAGATTTATAATTATTGTGAAATATTTGAAAATTACATTTTTTACAATACGAACTTCAAATAATTGCAATATAGCCTAGCCTTGTGCGTAGGTTCTTATTGCCCTTGGGTCGCTGGCTTAACATTTTCACATTTTAGATTTATGACTTTATGAGGGTCTAGAGCTAAATCTGTGGACTAATAGGTGTATTTTTAAGTTAGCTTTCTATTTTTTTATGGCGGTTTTCAGCCAATCTATACAACTAAATATTTAACTCTGTATATAGATGGGAATAATTTTTTAGTGTTTTAAAGAATTTGAGAAGAGGCCAGTTTCAATGTTTAGATTTATTATATGTTCAAGGGGCTTAGTGATGATTGGTTTGAGGTGTTTGATCAATTTAATGGACATATTGTCGATTCCAGTTGAATGTGTGTTTTTGAGTGACGAAATAATTTCAGTGAATTCTCGCTCTGTGGTATGAGTGAGATTAAATGCATCATAACTAAGATTATCAATCGATATATTATATTCTGTCTTTCCTTTTTTATCTAAAATATTATTTGCTAAGTCTGATCCGACTGTGGGGAAGAAGTTATTGAAATGATTTGCGATTTTTTTTTAATGATTTGTTTTATCTAGTGTTTTGTCTGCAATGATTATTTTATTTATAGGTGCGGTAGTTTTGTTAGTATAGCAAATCTCTTTGACAATATTCAAAATTTGTTTATAGTCATTGGCAGCTTCCTTGATCTGTTTCCTATAATATTCGCCTCTAGCTCTGCAGATTATTTTTTTACAAGCATTTCTGTATCGTTTGTAAAATAGGAGAGATTCATGATTATTGGGGTTGTTCTTACAAAATTTGTGAAATTTATTACGCTTGTGAATACAGTGTAGGATGCCATTTGTTATCCAAGGCTTAAGTTTAGTTTTGCGACTACTCTGTTTGTCGTTAGTGTTAGATGTGGAACTTTTCAAATGGTTATATATATGCAGAGATATGCAAAATGGGTACCCAAAACCATTTGAAATGCAAAATAGAAATGGGTCAAAACTTTTCCATTTGAAAATGCAAAATGCAAAAGGGTTTTAAGAAAAGCATTTCAAATGCAAAATGCAAAATACCTATTTTCAAAAAGCATTGAAAATGCAAAATGGTTTCTCAGGTCAAACAATTAAAATAATTATAGAATTTTTAAATAATTTTGTCATTTAATAATGGACATCAATGTAGAACAAACATATTACCTGATGGTAAATCCAAAAACACCACGACTACAGATTATGAAACCACAAAAAATTTGCGCGGGACTAATGTTGCCAACGTAAAAACATAGAAACTGCTATCCAACATTTATAACAGCGTCATGGTCCCATGTTCAGTATTTGAATCAGTATTTTTCTAATGGTTTCACTCAATTGCCAGGGCTCCTACCAGGGAGCAACTTGACAAATGTAAATTATCTCTCATAGCGAGGTTGAGAACCGACTGATATTTGGGGCTTATGAAAAAAAGATGAGTGGAGATAGTAGGAAGAATGTTGCCAAAAAGCATTTAAAATGGAAAATGCAAAATTCAAAATGGTTTTTAGAAAAGCATTTAAAATGCAAAATACCCATTTTGCATTTTGCATTTCCATTTGAAATGGATTTATTTGAAATAAAGCACATCTCTGTATATATGATGTCGATAAGAAATTTGCACGCTATGTTTGGGTCGGTGAGTTTATGGAAATTTGACCAGATTTCCTTGGAAACCAGTTTGAATAGACTGTCATAGCAGATTTTCTTCGTGGGTAGTTTAGATGCAGGTAATTTTTTAATAAAATGTGAAAGAGAGGTGATAGTAGCGTAGTGGTTTATAACCGTGCATTGGTATACGATAGATTCGGTATTCAATTTACATTTAGCAAAAACATATTCAATGCAACTGACGCATAATTCTGATACCCGAGTGGGGCCGTAATAGCTGGAATAAAACCTTGTAGAGTTGTAAGTTCATGTACTCATTTGCTTGGGGATGCATCGCATTTATGATATTAATATTAAGGTCACCAATAATTGGAACATTTTCACGATCACTCATGCACAATAAGGATTGATTAAGTGAGTTTAAGAATGGAGTTATATTAAACGCACTCGGTGATCGGTATATAGATAATATCGTTGCACTATTTTCTATTTCGAGTTTAAGACAATTTGAATTTGTGATTGAGATTTCTTCAACAGAGTGTTGTATGTGATTTTTGATGTATATGATTACGCCATCATTTTGAGATTTATTATTCTGTGTGCTGTATTGATTAGTCTTTTATAGTTTTTGGAATAAAGTTATCTTTGATCCAGCATTCGGTCAGAATAAGTAAGTCGAAATCTGAATCAAGGTCTGTGAGTAGTATAAGGAGTTAATTCAAATTTTTATTAATTGATCTGATATTCATGGAGAATATTTTAAAGTTTGAATGATTTAAGATTTGTCGAACTTCTATAGCATTATTTGTTTCGGTACATGGAATCTGTGAGATGTCGTATAACACATTTGTAATGTCTTCCATTGTTCCAAGTTACTAAAGTATGAAATAATAATGTGTCAAAAGTTAGTTCATTGGTAACAGTACATTAATAACATAGTGTGATGTTCTGTCACTGTAGTTTCTCTCTTATATTTAGTACACTTTTAGATGATTGAAACTCTCAAAGTTCGTTTACAGATTTATTACGATAAATGCTTATAACAACAACCGAGCTGTACAGTAGAGGTTGGTAACGTGTGCTCGCTAGTGGGGTGATTTCTCGTCTGTCTCTGTCGCCGCTCCGTCAGCGCCCGTAGTCAATGCTATCGGCTCGGAAACGCTCGGCCTACCCGAGCAGTTCCGAACCGCTTGTACAGTGTTGACAGACACTGCACATAGTAAGTTTAATATATATAGGTAGGTATATAGATAGTGTTGGTTGCAGAATGACTCAAATAAAAAAGTATATTAGGAAAAAAGATATAGGTATTACGACTATTGTCATTAGATTTAGAAGTATGAGGCATAAAAGTTGAAATTTTTTTCCGACGCTTAAGAGCAAAGACAATAATATAAAAAAATATGTATTTGGTCGTGTTTGAACAATTTTAAACTATTAATGAAAAATAAATTAACCAATCCCAGGAACATTAAATACAACTGTAGTGGTAAGCCACAACTTGATTCGAACGGCATTCTAGAAATTTCGGCTTTTTCCAAACAAGCTTCTTGGATGTTCTTTTAATCTTTTTAATTTTGCTTTGGCAATATCTACATAGAAACCAAATGTTCAAGAAGTTTCTTCACCTTATAAAAGCGGCAGCGTGAAGGAACTCGTTAGTCAGACAGTCATCAATCCGCCGTCAGTTTACAAGGATCAACGAGTGATAATCCGCGCACCTTATTTGCGCGAAGGAAAATATTCCCGGCTTCGCCCGTATTCATCATGGACTCTATCGGGACATCATTATAGCGCCTTGGCCCCGGCCGCCGTCCCTGGCCAGCGCTACAACGGATTACAGCGCCCTGGTTCCAGCGCCTCTGATCAGCGCTTCATTCACGTACCATGACCACCACGAGGACACGCAGCATCCTCACTGGTCTACGCAGCTCCCGCTCAACCGCCTACAAGGTCCATCGCACCTTCGGCCTTCCCGTCAGCACTGGAGTACTGATTGCCAAGATCGCCAGTACCTGACATTCAACGAGTACGGTCACCAGCGCCCGGCGTCGACTCACTGACCCGCGCTTGACCAGCCATCACAGCCTGCATCCGGAGAATACTACATCTGTCCTACATCCACTCTCATCACGGCAAACTGACTCACCAATAAAAAACTGTGACCTTCACGACACGTCTTTCATTTCGTGCCTCCTCACCAGATCCACAAACCACCAAATAATTTGCAAAACTATTCCGTGAGTCAGTCCGCATGTCCCTTATGGTCAAATCCGGATTTCAATAAAGTGAATGACCGCAGTACGACTAAGAAAAACGTTTTTCTTCACTGTGTATGGTCAAACGTTATTTTCGAGAACATGAATAATTGCAGTGGGAAAATAAAAATGTTTTTATCCACTGTGGGTAAGCATGTTCCTAAGCAATTCTACCTTTCGAGAACGAGAATTATTGCAGTGGAAACATGAAAAAGGTTTTTCTCAACTGTGGGTCAGCATATTCCTCTTAAGGCAGTCATTTAGATACTCCCTTAAACCTAGATTGCATTCAGTTGGCAATCTTTTCTCAGGAATATAGTTAAAAGAGGGCTATAATTACACAGCTCAGTCACTATAAACAATATTAAGCATGATACGCTTCTGCGTGAGTCTTATCATATATTACTAAATCAAAACTATGTTTTTAATTTTTTTTTTTATAAAATAATTTATCAATTTACAGTATAATAGTATTACCGAGTATAATCTATAATGTTAACTAAAATAATGCATACAATTAGTTATCACGTTCTTTGATTTTTTTAATGTTCCTCTTCTATAGAAGCTGGCGCTTGTTTCTAGAGAATTTACTCGAGATATCTTATAGGGTTATCTATCATATTATGTATTATTTTACTAAAAATTATTATTTCTTATCCAAAAGTTTTATTAAATCGCTGATAGCCCTGAATTACTAAAGCCAAATTGCGATACCTGTCCAGCTATACCAAAGAGAATTAATTTTGAAGGTTACAATAAACTCACTACTAATTACTCTTTTATAATATTTTGCTGACAAGTCATTTTTTTATGCATATTAATATTCGGTTTAAATAAACTATACACGTTATTATAATACCCTTTACCTAAATAGAATTAATTTTATATTAATTACTATCTATTATCATAAACACCTCATATCTCGATTTATGTCAGGTCATATACAAATCAAGTATTTATTCAACTATTATTACACTAGTAGATATGTCTTTAAATAATGTATTCTCTCACTGCACTTCTATTAACAATTATATCACTTGTAATAGTTATTTGGTATACACATTACATATTCTATAATATATAACTCATATTCTACTTTGTACCACTGTATGGTTATAATCCGATGAATATTTCTATTAAAAAAACGATTTTAAGTCGTTAAATTAAATAAATAGATAAATCTCCTTTCCGTAAACATAAATAATTGAAGTAGGAACATAAATAATGTTATCCAGCCGTATGAGCATGCGTGTGTTTCTTCAAATATTTATTTATTAGGGTTTTTCCGTGTGTCAGCTTGTGAAAAAGTTTTTCTCCACTGTGAGTCACTATGTGTCTCTTCAAATTTGCCTTTCGAGGACAAGAATAATTGCAGTCGGGACATGAAAAAGGTTTTTCTCCACTGTGAGTCACCATGTGACTCTTCAAACTTCCCTTTCGAGAACATGAATAACTGCAGTTGGGACATGAAAAGGGTTTATCTCCACTGTGAGTCACCATGTGCCTCTTCAAACTTACCTTTCGAGAACATGAATAACTGCAGTCAGAACATGAAAAGATTTTTTTCTACTGTGAGTCACAATGTGACTTTTCAAATATCCCTTTAGACAACTTGAATAATTGCAATGAGAACATGAAAAAGGTTTTTCTCCACTGTGAGTCATCATGTGTATCGTCAAATTAACCTTTCGAGAACATGAATAACTACAGTTAGAACACGAAAAAGGTTTTTCTCCACTGTGAGTCACCATGTGACTCTTCAAACTTACCTTTCGAGAACATGAATAACTGCAGTCAGAACATGAAAAAGATTTTTCTCCACTGTGAGTCACCATGTGACTTTTCAAATATCCCTTTAGAGAACTTGAATAATTGCAATGAGAACATGAAAAGGGTTTATGTCTACTGTGAGTCACCATGTGTCTTTTCAAATCTCCCTTTAGAGAACTTGCATAATTGCAATTGGAACATGAAAAAGGTTTTTCTTCACTGTGAGTCAGCATGTGTGTCGTCAAATCTCTCTTCCGAGAACATGAATAACTGCAGTCGGAACATGAAAAAGATTTTTCTCCAGTATGGATACGCAAGTGATGTTCTAACTTTGACTTATAAAAGCAGGAGTAGTTACAATAGGTACAAGATAATCGTTTTTCCACACGATGCGTCTTGAGATCTGTCGATAAGTCTGAAAAAAAGTACGAATCAAACTTTACAAGTGCAACAGATTCATAGAACTATTAAAAGAATATGAAATAAAAGAGTATGAATTTTTTATTTCTAACGGACAACATTAATTTTACCTGATGTCTGGGAACTTCTTTGAAAGCGATCTAAGCATTTCTTTTTGACATCCGACAGGTCAATGTGAATTTCCGTATAAGTAATTATCCCTCCGTCTTCTTCTAGGGATCCTAGTTCTGCGTTTATGGTTACAGTTTCCACATTAATGTTACCTGGAGAATAGAAAAACTGCATATTTTTTTACAGTATGATATAAGTTGATATGCTTAGACGAACGTAAGGTTCGAGTATCTGAATACTCGCAGGAAGGTTTACCACATTAAATGTACAACCAAGAGCTAATTATAATCAAAAATAATGTTTTTGCGGAGGTATGAAAAATACTAAGAAACCAGGCGAGAATCGAATTTGTGTGACTGATTTTTGAAAATATGCGAAACTATTTAGCCCTGTATTTGCACACTTCATAAACTTATCATTGATTCAAGCCACATTTCTGAAGAACTAAAATACAGTGTTGTGAGATTTATTTTTAAAACAGAGAATTACTCCATAAGGGCTTAAAATGTTGGGATTTATAACTAGGCTAACCAGAAATTCAAACAATATAAAGTGTATTAAACTGTTATATTTTGCCTACGTAAGAAGTCAACTTGAGTACAATTCTGGAACCCACATTATAATATAAATGCACAAGCTGTAGAAAGAACACAAAACAAATTCTTACGTTTTTTAAATTTTACAATGGGTATTCTAGCAATTATGTTGAACGACAACAATTTATGTTGAACTACTGACTTGGTATTTCTAAATAAAATTCTAAGTGATTTAGTTGATAGTCCAGTATTGCTAGAATTGATTAGCTTTCGGATTCCACAACGTAATACTATAAGTCAGGATTTAATTCAGTTACCATATGTATTCCTCTTTGTCCAGAATACTAATGGAGGGAAACAACTATACCAAATCAGTGGACATCTTCAATTTGTCTTTAAACAAATATAAAATGTTGTTAATGAAGGAATTCAGTTATGTACAATAAATAATGTATATTTCTCAATATTCTCGTGTAAAAGCCCCGAAAAAAGGCGTTAATAAATAAATAAACAATAAAAAAGCAGAGGCCAATTTCCAATATACATGAACCAATAAATAAATTTAAATAATTATGGTACTATCGATGATATCGGTGAGAATTGAAAATAAAATGTGATAAACTACTTGAAAACTTTTATAATTGTCTATAATAGGTATTCAAGAATACAAAGAAAGTCTAACGAACTGCTTAAGGTGAAGCTAAAAGTGAAAGCACTATTTAGATAAATCTTTACTACAAATCGTTATAGGTTATCAATGCCAAAAATATACCATGGATACATTTAAGCGTTTTCTATCGCTTGATTTACTTTTTTTCCGTTTTCATTAAATTATTCGCAAAAAATTAAAATCCATTTTGGCGCTTACGTAATAATTTCTTGAGTGAAACATTGTACTGAATTCTATGATTTCTTCAGAAGCCCGCGAAGAGCGGCACCGAACAGACGTCAGATATGTGCCAGTATTTTTAACGGTTTCTTTCCTGGTGACATAGTTTTAGCTGGGGGAATTATGTATGAACTACATGACATCCAATCGAGCTGAAACTCGGCAGATACATTCGTTGTCGATGATAATGCATTGAAGTGGACATATACGCATTTATCTGAAATTGAATGACATTATAACAGTTAATATACTCAATAAATGTTGATCCTAACAAATTGGGATATGGCTCATTTATTACCATGGTTGACCCCAGTCCCTGGAGAGGAAGATTAATTATTTAGTAAAATCTAGATGTATATTTATTAATAAAAACAGATGTATTTATAGCAAAAAAACTTCGTTTTTTACAGATTAAGTTTTTAAATCTCGTTATACTACTTGTTAATCGATGTTTTTATTCGGTGTTTACCAGATTTAATGATTAATTTTTCATGGAAAAATGCTTTCCGTTTGTATTAATAATTACTAATGATGAGTTTTTGCAGTTATTCATTTTCTCGAAAGCAAAGTTTGAAGACTCACATGGTGACTCACAAGGGAGAAAAACTTTTTTCGTGTCCCGACTCCAGTTATTCTTGTTCTCGAAAGGCAAGTTTGAAGAGACACATGGTGACTCACAGTGGAGAAAAACCTTTTTCCTGTTCCGAGTGCAGTTATTCATGTTCTCTAAATGTAAGTTTGACAAGACACATGGTGACTCACAGTGGAGAAAAACCTTTTTCGTGTTCCGACTGCAGTTATTCATGTTCTCGTTAGGGAAATTCGACGAGTCACAAGCTGACACACGGAAAAACCCTTTTCATATTGACGACATAAATATTTGAAAAAACACACCCAATGCTCATACGGGCGGATAACCATACAGTGGTACACAGGAGAATATGAGTCATAAATTACAGAACATGTAATGTGTATACAAAACTACTATTGCACGTGATTTAATTGTTAATAGAAGTACAGTGAGAGAGTACATAATTTAAAAAGATATCCACTAGTGTAAAAATAGTTGAATGAGTACTAGGTTTGTATATGACCTGACATAAATCGAGATATGAGGTGTTTATGATAATAGATAGTAATTAATATAAAATTAATTATATTTAGGTACAGGGTATTATAAAAACATGTTTATTTTATATAAACAGAATATTAATATGCATAAAAAATGAATAGTAAGCAAAATATTATAATAGAGTAATTAGTAGTGAGTTTATTGTAACCTTCAAAATTAATTCTCGTTGGTATAGCTGGGCAGGTATCGCAATTCGGCGTTAGTAATTCAGGGCTGTCAGTGATTTAATGATACTTTTGGATAAGAAATATAAATTTTTAATAAAATAATACATATGATAGATAACCATATAAGATATCTGGAGTAAATTCTCTAGACACAAGCGCCAGCTTCTATTGAAGAGGAACATTAAAAAAAATCAAACGCCGTGATAATTAATTGTATGAATTACTTTAGTTAACATTATTGATTATACTCTATAATACTATTTTACTGTAAATTAATTATTTAATAAAAAAAATACTTTTGATTTAGTAAAATACGATAGGACTCACGCAGAAGCGAATCATGAGTAATGTTGATTAGTTTGACTGAGTTGTGTAATTATAGCCTTGTTTTAACTATATTCTCTGAGAAAAGATTGCCAACTGCATGCAATCTAGGTTTAAGGGAGTATCTAAATGACTCGAGAGGAATATGCTGACCCACAGTTGAGAAAAACCTTTTTCATGTTTCCACTGAAATTATTCTCATTCTCGAAAGGTAGAATTGCTAAGGAACATACTTACCCACAGAGGAGAAAAACATTTTATTTTCCCACTACAATTATTCATGTTCTCGAAAAGAACGTTTGACCATACACAGTCTAACTCACAGTGAAGAAAAAACTTTTTGTTAGTCGTACTGCAGTCATTCACTTTATCGAAATCCGGATTTGGCCATAAGGGACATGCGGACTGACTCACGGAATAGTTTTGCAAATAATTTGTTGGTATTTTATGTTCCTGGGATGGGTAAATTTATTTGTAATTAATATGTATCTCTACAATTAAAAAAAAAATGATAAGTAAAATATAAAGTAGTGTGCTAACTGCAAAACGCTACAGTTGTGTCCGCCGCGCTATTCGCAATGCCAACATGTTATTGTTACCGCGCGTGTAGGTAGTGCAGTGAGTGATTAAGTGGGCCTCCAACTACAAACTATGCCGCTATTTAAGGGGCCGAATACCGATGGGTCTCCCGGCCAAGGGGAATCGATACATGCGATCAACGAATGCCCGCTCCATTAATTCCCCGGCGGGATAGATGACGTTCACATGGAGGCGCCTGAGGCCCTAGACTGGATAGCAGACCTAGGACTCTAATTTATTTTTAAACGGATTCCAGACCCTCCAGTGTCCCTGCACTCATGGTGTTTAGTGTTGCATACTTACATTTATAGTAACTCTCATAAAAACACATCAGAAATGTGTTCGCTTGTAATAATGAAAAAAATACTTGCCTTTTTAGTATTATGATTAATTTACGTATATGTATAATGAAACATTTTCATGGTTTTTATCTTATACATTAATTTTAAGTGTATTTTTATGAACAAATATTTTTTATTATGCATATAATTTATTTAAATTAAAAAAAAAATTATGCTTGTAAAAAAACACTACCTTTTATCATTTAAAATAATTTACGTGCAAGTTTAATAAAAAAAACATTTTACCAGATAAACATATATTTAAAAAAACGCATTATATCGTTTATACGACAAAATATTATAAATAGTATGTATTATTCATTTTTTATGCAAATTATTTTTTTCATACATAATGAAATGCCATTTTTAGTTGCTGTGGCTCAGTCTGGTTGTGCAGATAGAAACATAATAGCGCATGTTTCTTTATATCCAACAAAGACATTATACACAGTTGCTGTTTCAGAGTGCAAAAATTTAACCTGTTAAGGCTATTCTATGGCAAAAAATCATAATTCAGTATATATTTGCCCCGCACCATAAAGAGAAATTAGAACATAAAAACAGCACTAAATTCGGGTTAACAGTTCCGAAATTTAATAATAAATACGGACAGAGAACGTTTGAATACAACATACCGAAGATATTTAATTTATTACCTGACACTATAAAGCAATTGTCTATGAATAAGGTTAATATGGTGAAAAATTGGCTATTGTAAAGTTTTATTTTTATTTTAATATGTATGAAAAATGTTGAATCTGTGGATTAAGGATGTAAATTATAACGTCTAAATGTATATGTAACTTAACTTTAAGCACCTGTTGACAAGGCAATTGAATTGGCTTAGCAGGACGTGTTTGTTGATATGTATTAACTATTCATTCAATAAAAATAAAATAAAAGCAGATGGCGCTGTTTTACTTTATTTCAAAAATGCCTATTTATCCAACAGATTAAAAAAGCATGTTTTTTCCTCTCACAGGTGACATCTTTGTACATAATATAGGTATATAGAAACACACGCTTATTTGAATGCAACGTTGTGTCAAAATTTCAAAGCAATCGGTGTAGAACTTTCAGAGATTTAAGAATTCGAATAAACGAACATATTCATTAATATAGATAATAAAAATCCAGTTACATAGTCCAGTACATAATTTCTTATCATACTGTGGAGTCAAGAACTGTCAACCAACTAAATAATATTTTTACATACGGAAACACTGTTTTGGGGATCGCAACCCGAAAACAGAGCTCGCTGCTAGTTCCGTAAACGGCCGACATTCCTGTTTCTCAAGTCCGACCTGGCAGTCGACAATTCTCGGTTCCTACTAAATCCTTCTGATATTAATTTCGTGTTATAGTGTAACGTATTTTCATTAAACTTAAATTATCAAACTACATCTTTTTACTTTATCACAATCTACACTATACACATTAAATGGTTGGCTATAAAGGTAAGTATATAGTCCCATAATTGGTGACCCCGACTATAGCTCCATAATTGGTGACCCTCGACTACTCAGAATATAATTACTACCGACATTCGTATTTAAAATAATTTTACAACATTCCGTCACTGCCAGGGACCAGAAATGAGAAACAGTGAATCCCGGGCAAGATCAGTAAGTTCAATCCAATTAATATCTCTTTTACAAATCAATTTTTTAATATAAATTCAATTAAATGTCCCGGTAATTTAAAGAAAATATACACGTGGTGTATTTTCCAATCAATATCATATTTGTCAATCAATCCCTAAAGCTTGAAATGTTTTACTATTTTTATGAAAATTAAGTGCGTGTTAAAATTAATTTCAGTGAGAACGATCCTCAATACAAGCTGTCAACAACGTGGTTAACCATGGCTTCATAATATTTTGATGAATTACAACCCACAACGGCAGCATCTACTTCCCAGACAATGAAGATGACGCAACAATCCTCGTGTACAACCAGCAGTTGAGCAACCAACCTACCCACATGAATCTCAAATAAGTAACCTATATCACCAAATTTCTTATTGCCATATCGCACAACAATGAATTGTTCAGCATACCTACATAATTATGTTTTAAATGTACATTATTGTAGTAATTATAAGGTTATTGTCCAATAATTGCCAAACCTTACTTTGAGGTAATTTAACATCGTACTATTTTGTACTATTAAATTCATATTGTAACCTATATTACCAAATTCACATCATTTTCGTACTATTTCATTAGCTTACGTGACGCGGTTTGCGTCTTCACTAAAATACAATACAAACGCGAACTCGCTAATAACTTGCTAAGCTATCCGGTAGATGGAATAGATTCTTTTAACACATTATTCTATAGTTCTTTCTTTGATTTTGTATGTCTTGCATAACGTATTACGTATCATATTATTGAAAATGACCTCATCGGAAGAAACAAACATACCTTCATCGTTTCAAGAACCTGTAACAATTTCACAAGATAAGCTAAACAATATGAAACAATCAAGAGGATCGACGTCTGATGTACATCACGTATTTTACCTACAAAAACAAATATTAAAGCTTCCACTTCAAATGAAACAACTCAAATCAGTCATCAATCAGCCGTCAACAATTTGAGAGAAATGCAAGTAATAAACCGCGCATCTTCATCGCGCGAAGGACGATATTCCCGGCTCTGCTCATGGACTTCATCGGGACATCATTGTAGCGCCCAGGCCCCGGCAGTCGTCCCTGGCCAGCGCTACATCGGATCTGAACGCCCTGGTTCCAGCAATCTGACCAGCGCTTCATCCATACACCGCGACCACCACGAGGACACGCAACATCCTCACTGGTCCAAACACCTCCCGCTCAACCGCCTACAAGGTCCACCGTACCTTCGGCCTTTCCGTCAGCACTGGAGTACCTGAAGAACCACGTTCTTCCCCAGTGCCTGACCATCATCGAGTCCGGTCACCAGCGTCCGACGTCGACACACAGACCCGCGCTTGACCAGCAAACCGCAAAGCAAACCATCGCCCGCACCCGGAGAATTCAATATCTGTCACACATCATCTCTCATCACGACTACCGCTTATCACCCACAAGCCAACAACACTTTAAAGGCATCTCTCATGGCAAGTGGTGAGCGAAACTGGATAGAAACCCTCCCACTTATATTACTTGGCCTGAGATCTACCGTTCGTGAAGAATTGAAATGTTCGCCAGCCGAACTTACTTATGTAAGAACTCTTAAACTTCCCTGCGACTTCTTCACAAGTACTCCACGAGAAGAACCCGATACTTATATCGGACGTCTACAGAGGAAATTTGAATTAATTAAATCAACCCCTACCTCTAATCACAGCTCAAGAAAATTTTTTGTACACTCGGAACTTCCCGTTTCTACGCATGTATTTCTGCGGACAGACATTGTTAAAAAAACGTTACAAAACCCATACGAGGGACCTTATAAGGTCGAGGAACGAAATGACAAGACCTATGTCATCACCATTAAAGGTAAGCCTAAGCGCGTTTCGATAGACCGCCTGAAACCAGCCTTCGTTCCCACCGAGGAAAATGTTCCAGATCATGCATCTATTCCAGACTCACCTGAAGCAAAAACAACAACAAGATCAGGTCGACAAGTCCATTTTCCAAAAAGATACGGTACATACTAATGCATAAAAAGGCATAATTTTCTTACATATAAATTTTCTGTAACTCATGATAGAAACATTGATTAAGAATCTACTCTTGCTATCGATTTAAGTTCTTGATGAAAACCTGACCTTTCTTATTATAATTACTTTGCAAATTACTACGTTTTTTTACCATTTTATAAAAAAAACCTTATTACGATGAATACTTTCATCCTTTAATACCATGAAGTGATATCATGTAATCGCACAAAGTTACCTAGCTAACTTTTCATTTACCATATAATAGTGCAAACTCATATACATATATTTTCTAGTATAATTATCCATTTCGCTATATGCGACAACTTTTGTATAAATCTTGTTTAGAAATAACTTACCACTATATGTGATGACTCTGTTATAAATATAAATGCTTTTAACCATGCTACATCAAATATTCCCAATCATGCATCTGATGTAACATGTCGTTGAGACCTATTATTTTTTTACAGAATTGAACCATTGTCATTTGTTCGTAAGAAAACATAGCCATTTGATAACATTATCTATACAAACACATTCTACGAACATATGACAGTTGTTTTGTTATAATTTTAATTATCTTGTAATCTCAAAGATAAAGATTTGGATTTATGTACTAACAGCCATGCAATTGCTATATGTACTTTTACAAAAACATTTAAATATGTAATTTTTTCTTTTTTCCATAACACGGATATAAATAATTTTATAATATAGAGACATTAATCGTTGTTTCCTTTTGTTCAAAGATTGAAGAAACACTTCTGTTTATACTTTATACATTGATTTCATGTTCCTACATTATAAGCCAAATTTGTAGTTATTTAAATATGTAATAAATAATATTTGGAATAATCAACTCTAAAATAACTCAATAATTGACAACTCATACTCCGAACACTGTTTGTAGAGGCATTATTAAAAATATATACAATTGGAAATAGATTCCTACTCTTTATTTTATAATTAACTTATGCTTAATTTCATAACATGCTCCGACAACACTGTTCGTAGATGCATAACCATATAAAAAGGTTTAGATAAGTTAAATAAGAACCACTTTTGTCAAATGTTGTAATACCATTTATTGTTTTTAAACATTAAAGTATTAAATGCACTCTGTTTGCAACTTTTGGTTTTGAAAATAAATACAAAACATACAATTGTCGATGCAGTAAATGCTCCAATTATAAATAGAAAATTTGTCGATGCAGTAAATGCTCAAATAAAAACATACAATTCGTAGATGCAGTACATGCTCCGAACATGTAATTATATCAAGATATTTTTAAAAGGATTTAACTTTCAAATAATGTTAATATTAGTTATGTAGGAATTTGTTCATGCCAATGCGTTCACAAACATATAAATGTATTATTCACAAAATAGCCTTACCATTTAAGATATATCTTTCTGAACGCATAGGCTTATGTTATTTTGCGATGACGTCGCATATTAAATTTGTTTATATTATGTAACTGACGTCATGCAATTTGTGTAATATTTTTTTAGAACCCCTAGTTTTTTCTTTTCTGTATCGTTAACACTGGGGGGAAGGTATGTGGAGTCAAGAACTGTCAACCAACTAAATAATATTTTTACGTACGGAAACACTGTTTAGGGGATCGCAACCCGAAAACAGAGCTCGCTGCTAGTTCCGTAAACGGCCGACATTCCTGTTTCTCAAGTCCGACCTGGCAGTCGACAATTCTCGGTTCCTACTAAATCCTTCTGATATTAATTTCGTGTTATACATAGTGTAACGTATTTTCATTAAACTTAAATTATCAAACTACATCTTTTTACTTTATCACAATCTACACTATACACATAAAATGGTTGGCTATAAAGGTAAGTATATAGTCCCATAATATAAATAAATTATATATAAAATAAATTAAAAAAATATATTTACATAAAATGTATTTTACGATAATTTATTTCAGCCATTTTGAAATAAGATTATAATACATATAGGTAGGTACGTAACTTATTTCACATAATAAAAAGCCAGGTTTTTTGACCCAGGTTCATTTCTCTTAATACGGTAAAATTATTCATAACATCTGGGTTTTTTATTTACATAATTTGAGAGTGTGTCTGATTAGAGCAGCTATAGGCAGACTGATGGAACCTAAGCGCAAGCCAATTACTAAGGACGGGTTGTTTCGGAGTATTTGAAAAATTCATCAAATTTCAACGTTCATTTCTGGGATCTGTGAGAGTCCAATTCAAGTTCTGTTATTATATCATTATAGGATAGTTGCTTGACAAAACTGAAATAAAAACAGAACTTGAAAAAATCTTTCACAGAACTTGAAAATGAACGTTGAAATTTGATGAATTGTTCAAATACTCCGTAACAACCCGTCCTCAGTTTAGTGGTCGCGTTTTCGGAGCATCTGGGCCGAAGGCTTGGAATAAACTCCCTCCGGAACTAAGATCCATAACCAGTCCAACAAAATTCAGTTGTTCTATGGTTAACTATAGTGCTAAGATCTGAAATTTCCGCGTCCCTTATAAACTAGCCGAAAAATTAATAGGAGTTGTTTAAAGCCACAATAAATAGATTAAATTAAAGTTTAAACCTTCTACGTTTTGTGGGATCAAAAGTTTTAGTTAAGATTTCAAAGTGTGAGTGATTTTTGTGCAAAAACTAATTAAAGTAAAAAAATATCAAATGTCAAGTTGAGTGACTTTGTCTATGCAATAAAACAAATATTAAATAGTGATTGCCACCATCAATTTTTCATCAAGCATAATTAAAGAGGGGCATTTGTGAACTTACTAAAATAGTGCTAGCACACGTAGCAAAACCCCAATAATTTCGGAAGATAAATTGAACATGGATAAGATTATTGAATACATTGATAAAAAATTTGAAACCCTGAAAAGAGATATATTTACAAAAATTGATTTACAAACTACAGAAACTACTAAAAGTATTGATTTTATCAGTGCTCAATACGATGAGATGTTAAAAAAAATTGAGGTCTCAAATAATTTAAATCGAGCGATTCAAACAGATTTTGAAAATATAAAAAAAGACCAAATGGAAAAAAATATGATAATTAAAAAACTTGAAATCCGACTTTCTGATTTGGAAACGTTATCAAAATCTAATAGTTTGGAAATAGCAGGAATTCCACAACAAAACCACGAACAACCTTTGGAAATTGTTAAAAAAGTTGCTGCCGCAGCAGGAATCCACCTCTTACACACTGATATAACTGACGTCACGAGAGTCTCAGACAGACGAAATGAAGCCCCTCCTAAACTTCTTGTGTCCTTTTCCGATAAAAGAAAAAGATATTCCCTCCTTGATAAGAAAAAGGAAATAAATTATAATGAAATCAAGGATCTGGCGACATCTCGAATCTTCATCGGGGAAGAATTAAGCCCGTATCATAAAGAAATCCTATGGAAAACAAAACAATTATCAAAAGAAAAAAATTACCAATATGTATGGTACAAACAGGGTAAAGTTATGATACGCAAAAAACAAGATGATAAAATTATCTACAT
Organism: Hesperophylax magnus; assembly: GCA_026573805.1. Classification (NCBI taxonomy): domain Eukaryota; kingdom Metazoa; phylum Arthropoda; class Insecta; order Trichoptera; family Limnephilidae; genus Hesperophylax; species Hesperophylax magnus. The sequence goes on along the minus strand of JAIUSX010000179.1, from coordinate 2,791,270 downwards.
TAAGCACCTTGATGATATGGTGAAAATAATTTAGTGAATAATATGAACAACATTACTTAATCCACTTAATAATTTTTTCTCAACTCCTTATCTAATCAACTAAGTCTACTAAAAAGAACTAAAGATGTATTTATCATCGGTGATATAAATATTGATATTCTTGAAAATGGCCATCCAAAAAAATTTGATTATTTGCAAACACTAGCATACCATGGATATAAAAGCCTAATTGATGAACCAACACGTGTATATAATGAAAGCAAAACTTGCATTGATCATATCTTTTGTAAAACTAATAGAAAAACTCAAGCCATTATTTGTACTACCACACTGACAGACCATTATACAATAATTTTATCTATTACAAAAAAAAATACATATGTAAACCAAAAAAAGAAATCACTCCTAACGAAGTCTGAAACAAATTGGGAAAACGTCAAATGTGAGTTAACAGTGAATGACTGGACAAGCCTTCTGGAAAAAGATGATACTGATACTGCTTGGAGTTATTTTATAGAAGTTTTACAAAACATCATCCTATCAAACACCAAAACCATAGAAAAAAAGTTATCTCATGAAAATTTACACATTAAACCTTGGATTAGTCAGAATATTATAAACTCAATCAGAAAAAGAGATGAACTGCACAAAAAAGTCAAAAACAACCCTTATGATATCCTAACACTTCGATTCTACAAAAGATATCGTAATACATGTAAAAATGTAATACGTTATGCTAAAGAAACATTCTATAAAAACAAAATTGATGAATGTAATAATGATTCACGTAAACTCTGGCAGATCATAAATGAAATAACTAATGCTAAAGCCTCACATAATGACAATAGCATTAAGGAATTAAACATTGATGAGATTCCCACATCTTTTACAGAACACCCGGATAAACTTCTTGACTTTATAAACAACTATTTTTGCAATATATGCTCAAACTTAGCAAATAAAATTAAACAAAATTCAATTAGTACTATCGAAAATACAGTGAGGATTGACGATGTAAATCAAGAAAACAGCCTCAATATTGTCAAGATAACAAGTGATGAAATAAGAAATATTTTAGCCTCCCTAAATAAAAATACTTCATCGGGAAATGAACTGATATCAAGCAAATCAATTAAATATCTACAAAATGAGTTAATCCACCCACAGACATATCTTATAAATCTGTCAATATCAAATGGTATATTTCCTGCTTGTCTTAAAATTGCTACGATCATTCCAATATATAAAAACGGTCCCAAAAATGATGTATCAAACTATCGACCAATTAGTGTCTTAACTACACTATCAAAAATATTAGAAAAAGTTATAAAAAAACAAATGCTTACATTTTTGGATTCTAATAAAATATTATCATCTACGCAGTATGGTTTTAGGGAAAGCCTGGGTACTGGTGACGCTATAGCTAATGTAACAAATACAATTATTAGAAAATTGGATGAAGGAAAAAAATGCCTAGCAGTTTTCATTGATCTTCAAAAAGCTTTCGATACCATTGACCACGAAATACTGTATTTAAAACTAAAAAAAATGGAATAACCGAAACAACCCTAAACCTACTTAGAAGTTACTTAACAGGAAGAGAACAATTTGTACAAATTGGTAAAAGAAGGAGCAAAACTCTACCAATTAAGTACGGTGTCCCCCAGGGAAGCGTATTACGACCTATACTATTTCTAATTTACATAAATGACCTTATGAATCTTCCCATCAAAGGAAACATAATGAGCTTTGCAGATGACACCGTAATTTTATTCCATGAACAAGATTGGACAAGCACATATAAGGAGGCTGAACATGGCCTAACTGTTCTTCAAAACTGGCTTAAAGCAAACTCCCTTACATTAAATGTGAATAAAACCAAATATTTAATTTTCTCCAAAAACAAAAGAGGACAACCAATGAATGAGCATATACTCAAACTACATGAATGTCAAAAAAAATTTCCTCAATGTTCCTGCTCGATTATAACTCAAACCAAAAGCATAAAATATCTTGGTATTGAAATTGACGATAAACTACACTGGGATTCACACATTGATCGAACTTCAAAAAAGTTAACTAAACTCATCTACTTTTTCAAAAAATTACGGAACATTTTGTCAGCTAGGGATTTAAAGAGAGTTTACTATGCTTTATGCCACTCCAAATTGGAATATGGAATAATAGGATGGGGCTCAGCAGTATCAAAACATATAAAACAGCTGAAGGTAACTCAGAATTGCATCATAAAGACCATACTAAAGGTTCCTATAAGAACGTCAACAACAGAAATTTTTAAACAATTTGACGTTCCAAGCATACAGAAAATCTATGCCAAAAACATTTTGGTACAACACCTCAAAAATAATTCTCAGGAAAACACCTCACATACTCATAAAACCAGAGCCAAACAAACAGAGATACTAACTATACCAAAGTGTAACTCTACCTTTGGACAAAGAAGCTCTGAATTTTTAGCAGTAAAGGTATATAACAAACTCCCACTTAGTATCAAACAAATCAAAACAAAAAACAACTGCATTAAGAACATTAAATCTTGGCTTAAGGAATTACCGGAAAAAGAACTTACTAGCATATTTAAAACATCGTCGTAGAAGTTTCTGGAAACCCTTACCCAAAACATGGAGTCATACCATAGAAGTCGCTGAATAACTTATCCAAAACCTAGTCCCCCTCAGCACAGGATCTCCTAGTGAGGAGGACTATGAATATAATCAACATCTATTTTTTATATATATATTCTTATAAAAATGTAAAAAAAAATGTATAATATAGCTACTAAATAAAAAAAAAATAAAAAAAACTAAAAACTTACCTTTTTAAGCTGTCATACCCTTAAATTAAATATTAAAATTAAATATGTCCTAAATCCTGTATCTAAATTTCGCTAATAAACAATTAGCTTAAGGTAATTACGTGTTAATCTTAATTGACCTACCAGGTTAGTATGGTAGTGTATATAATCTCCATATATAGTTAGTAATAACAAAGATCAATGAAATGTTTAATGTATTTTTACAGCGCCCTTGAGGGGATTTGGTACGAAAAAGGCGCTATGCAAATCATCCGAATATAATAATAATTATTAGAGATGTGTTGGCCAATTTGTCAATTATTTATTTTATTATATTTATATTTTTGCATTTCTATCTTCTCGTATGTGATTCACGTTTTCTTTTGTTTATGTTGATATACATACCCGCAAATTTCACATGGGTATTCTTCTAAAATGTAATTATAAATTTTCGCCCAAATTTATATTTACGTAAAATAAATATATTAAACAGCTCTATATTTCAAAATCTTAAAGGCTAAAAGTTGTTGTGTATGGTCATTATGTTGAATGAAATTTTTGTTTTTTTTCGAAATGCGTAATAAAAACAATAGTTGTAGAACTTTACCAACTCCCCGTGTATTTTCGAGTATAAATAGGCTTCCTGATTATGCAAGAAAAGAAAATCACTTAATTCTGCAGATTTTATTTAACGCAATTTGATAGTGACAGATGACAGCTGAAGTGTTCTACAATGTGTGAAATCGTAAACATGAGTTGCGCCGTGAGAGAGGCAGACCTGAGAGCATCTGACATAATTAAATATTTGTGTCATGAATAGCATAGCTTTTTCTTTATGGATACGCTGTGATAATACCTAGTCTCGGGAGAATTCCCTAGATATAGGGAGAAACAGATAGTTGCAGGGACAATTGTAACAAATCCGTATATGTCTCCGGTAACTAGCTAAGAAAAGAATTGAATTTTAAAATAAATTCCTGTTTTATACATCTCTTCGGTCGTATACTTTCTCCACTCCGCATTCTCACCAAATAGGGTCACTTAAGTTGGGTCGAGGGTGGTAAATTTAGTTATAAAGAGATGTAAGTTACTTATTTAATAGGGTTTTAATTCGGTTTGGCAAAGTTTTAACACTTAGGGGGAGATGGGGTACATTGATACATGGGGCACATAGATACAGTCAATATTCATCGAAAACAAAACGCGTTAAGACGAGCCGTCCGCCACAGATAAAATGGTAGTTATACACCCTACACGCACACTAGCGCGGAGCAACGTTCACTCGACGCAGGGGCATTTCTCTCAGCTTTAGCCTTGAAACTCAGTTGAAACCGCCACGCCCACCTCAAAATTCTTATAGAAAACGAATAATATAGCTAAAAGCTCAGATCTCATTGGTGAGAGCAGAAGAATTGGTTTGATCTCTCTCTCTCTACCATAATGACTCGTGTAACAGAAAGAGATGACGGAATTTTGCCATTTGACAGTTTTTAAATCATTCAAACAAAATGACAGTGGTTTATCTATACACGCGGGTTGTCATTTGCTGCCGAAATACTATCATTTCCGTCGAAAATATTGCGTGTTAAAGTTGTTCGTGATAAAAATACAATATAAGCCAGTATAGTGTTAGCGAGTTACAAACATATATTCAACTTACCTACGTAAGTTCAAGTTTAACTTGAATTGACAGTTTTTAGGTTATTCGTTCGGTTTTTTGAACAATGCTTCATACTTGGCATATGTCTTCCTCCACAACGTATAAATGTTATTTATTATATCGATAAACTTATTCATGTTATTGATTAGTGTTATCCTGTATTATCTTATTGTTTTGGTGAAATTAAAGATTTTTAAACATATGTAACCATGAGTTCATGAGGCTGAAAAATGTCGGAATTCTTCGTCGTACTGTCGGACAATCATGTTTTGGAAATTTTCTTCAGTGTTTTTGCAAATTTCTTGTCATTTTGGGTTTCTTCTTCTAAGATTAACAAGTTTCATCTTAAGGAAATGCACTGTAAAAGTTTATTTTCTTAGGTCAGATGAACCTTGCCCTCGGAAAACATGACCACATTTTTCTGCTTCAACGACATTTTTATTTTTATAATAGTTTTTTGGGGCTAATGAATGAATAGAGTAGGCAGAGAGCAATTATGTTGTTTATGGTCGCATCTTTTTTTAAATGGCCTTGAGTTTCCTCTACCTTGTCTACTGCTCTGCTCCGCACGGTAGGTACTGCTTGTATATCTGTGGTTAAGTACTGTATAATTCCGTTACATACAAAAAGCCCGAAGATATCGATCTAGAGAGTGGTATATTTATGACTCGACGACTAGCCGCTGGCACGTATAAACATGTTGCTGATGTTCGCAACAAAATTTTCGTAGTTTTCTTTCGGATGTGATTATTCTAATTTATTAAGTGTTACCTGTGTAATATTAAGACATTTGGTAAGTACATATCTGTCATTACATTATAAACACTTCAATTTTTTTATTATTTATTGCTTTAATTTTTATAAAATATTTATAGCGATTGTAGTCGGCAGGGGCACATTGATGCAAGTGCTCTTGGGGCACATTGATGCGTATCAATGTGCCCCAATATTTTGTTAAATGTATGTGTATGTAAGAGTTAATATATTTTTATTTTCTTTATAGAAAAATGGTTCGAACATTTAAACGCAAAACGAAGAGAACTTCCATCGATGAAATTTCTATGGCTTCTGCGATATCTGACGTGTTGGAAGGAAGATTATCAATAAGAAAAGCAGCCGATGAATATAATTTAAAACCTGCAACTCTACAGCATAGAGTTGCAGGTTTATAGAATAGAAAAAAGAAGAATAAAGACGGCGAAGGCGTGAGTTTTTCTTCTAAGTATACCTCCCAGCAAGTATTTACAACCGAACAAGAAGACCAACTAAATGCTTATATAATAAAATGCAGTAAAATGCATCATGGGCTTACATTATCTAAGGTGCGGCAGCTTGATTACGAATACGCTAAAAAAAAATTGCAGCTATCCACCATCTTGGGATGTCAATAAGAGTGCTGGCTTAGATTGGACCTACGGTTTTCGTAAGAGAAATAAAAATATTAATTTAAGGAAACCCGAAAACACTAGTGTTGCCCGATCATTTTCGTTTAATAAGACTGCCGTTAAAACCTTTCTTAATAATTTAGAAGATGTTTTTTTTTTTTTTTTAATTAATTATTTTTTATTTTTAATAATATGTTTTACATGGTACATATAATTCATTTTACATCATTGGTTTTTTACTACTCTTCCATTGGAAGCATTTGCTTGTGTATGGAAGGGGAGTGTACATAAATGTTGTTGTTAGTTAGTACTTAAATAATTCATTGTACATAAATGTATGTTTGCTGTAGTATTTCTTTGGAAAGTAGTGAAGGATAATATATTAATTTATTAAATTTAAAAAAAGAAAGGAAGTTATGGAAAACTAAGGATATTTGGGAGATTAATTAAGTGACAGTAGTTTTTTTTTTCAGAATATTTTTAAAGTGTCTCTTGACAGAGAGCAGTATGCGGGTTTTATCATTAATGCTTCTGATTTCTTCTGGTAAACGATTGAAAAAAGTTCTTCCCTGGTAAGTATAATGATGTTGTGCAAAGGACGTATTTAGTTTTGGGCATAGAAAAACATGTCTAAGTCGCGTTCTGTTTTCATTTAAAAATTGATATTCATCTTTTTCTTTTATAATTTGGATTAATGAGTTTTTAATATATAGGTCTTTAAATGTAGGTACTTGAAATTCTTCAAACAGGCGTTCTGTTGGGTAGTCAAAGGATTTTTTTAATATAATTTTAATAATTGTTCTTTGTATAATTTCAATTGGAAGAAGGTTACATTTATACGCGGATCCCCAACTAATAATAGCGTATTGTAAAGTGGATTGAACTAAGGCATAGTAAATTAAATATAGATTTTTTATCGACAGAAAGTTTCTAATTCTTAAAAATATATATATTAATTTTCTAATTTTGTTTACTACTTGACTTATTTGTTCCTTCCATTTCAGATTTTTATCAATAATTACTCCTAGATATTTAATTTTATTTGTTGTTTTTAGTACTGTACAGTTTGATTTGCAATAGTTTTGGCTGTGAATTTTAGTATTATTATGTATGACAATGTTAAAATTTTTAGGAGTATCATTTGTATGGATTGCAAATGGAATTACAAATGTCTTTTCATTATTAAGTGACAGTAAATTAGTGTCGAAAAAATTCTTGAGCGTGTTGATGTCTTCTGTGGCCTTTAATTCTACATTTTCCGAAGTCTTATCACTTATTATTAATACTGTATCATCGGCGTATGACGTAATTTGACCGTGTAAAGGTTGAAAAAAAATATCGTTTACATATATAGTAAATAGAATTGGTCCAAGCACTGTACCTTGGGGGATTCCAAAGCTTGTAATCTCTTGATCACTATTAACACCATTGATTTTTACTAATTGAGGACGGTTTTTTAAGTAGTCGGTGATCCATTTAATCGCGTTGCCTTTTATGCCGATATTATTCAATTTTTTTAATAGCATCTCATGGGATATGCTATCGAATGCCTTTCCAAGGTCAATAAATATACCCGCACATTTTTTACTTTTATCTAGTGATTCGTAAATGTATGAAGTTACGTTAGCAATAGCATCTTGTGTGCTGAGTGATTTTATAAAGCCAAACTGGTTTTTGTGTAATATTTTATTATTATCTAGAAAATTTACCAATTGTTTTTTAACTATTTTTTCAAAGATCTGTCCTATATTAGAAATTACACATATTGGGCGATAATTCGTTGCTTAATGTGGATCTCCAGATTTGTAAATAGGTGAGATTATTGTGGTTTTGTAGTTCACTGGAAAAATTCCATTTGTTAAACTTAAGTTTATTAAATGAGTGATAGGTTTTATTAAGTGAGGTTTCATAGTTTTTAACATGTGTGTCGTAATAGAATCAAAACCGGGGGACGAACCTCCTTTCATATTTTCTATTATTTTCGAGATTTCACATTCTGTTGTTGTTTCAAACATTGAAAGTATATTACGTTTCTGTATATTTTTATTTTTATGGTTTTCTTAGTTTGAAGGCTTATGAATATTTTTCGCAAGATTTTTCCCAACATTTGCAAAGAAGGAATTAAATATGTTTGCACATTGTTTAGGCTGTATATTGGCATCTATAATTTTTTTATCATGTTCAATGTACTTAATGTTTTGTGTTTTTTTTGTATTTTCTATGGCATGAAGATAATATTTTATTTTTAAAATACTCGTCTTTACTTTTTTTAATATAAGATGTTAATTTATTTTTATATTTTTTATAGAAAATATATGCTTTTTCATCTTGGGGATTTTTTAAAGTTATTTTGTAAAGTTTTTCTTTATTTCTGGTAGATATAATAAGTCAGGTGCCACATTCGATAGCATAAATAGTTGTACTCGGAACACGAAAAAGGTTTTTTTTCTTGTGAGTCAGCATGCGGCTCGTGAGACGGTCCTTTGGAGAAAATAAATTTTTGAAAAAAGAACACGAAAAAGGTTTTTGCCCACTGTGAATCAGCTTGTTTTCTTGAAAAATTATTTTTGGGAAAATGAATAGTTCCACTCGGAACTTTAAAAAAGGTTTCTATCCTGTGTGAGTCAGCATGTGGCTCGTCAGACTGTCCTTTCGAGAAAATGATTTGTTGCACAAGGAACATGTAAAGGGTTTTACTCCACTATGATTAAGTATGTGTCTCTTCATACTGCCTCTTCGAGAACATGAATAGTTGCACTCGGAACATGAAAAAGGTTTTTCTCCAGTGTGAGTCAGCACATGTCTCGTCAAAGTGCTCTTTTGAGAAAATGAATTGGTATAGAAAGAACATGAAAAAGGTTTTTCATTACTGTGAATCAGCGTGTGTTTCTTCAAATGACCTTTTTGAGAACTTGAATAGTTGCACTCAAAACACGAATAAGGATTTTCTCCAGTGTGAGTCAGCATATGACTCGTCATACTGCTCTTTCAAGAAAATGAATTGTTGCACCAAGAACATGAAAAAGGTTTTTCTCCAGTATGAGTCAGCATATGTCTCGTCAAATTGCTCTTGTGAGAAAATGAATTGGTGCAGAAATAACATGAAAAAGGTTTTTCTTTACGGTGAATTAGCGTGTGTTTCTTCAAATGTCCTTTTTGAGAACTTGAATAGTTGCACTCGGAACACGAATAAGGATTTTCTCCAGTGTGAGTCAGCATATGACTCGTCATACTGCTCTTTCGAGAAAATGAATTGTTGCACCAAGAACATTAAAAAGGTTTTTGTCCAGTATGAGTCAGCATATGTCTCGTCAAATTGCTCTTGTGAGAAAATGAATTGGTGCAGAAATAACATAAAAACGGTTTTTCTTTACGGTGAATTAGCGTGTGTTTCTTCAAATGTCCTTTTTGAGAACTTGAATAGTTGCACTCGGAACATGAATAAGGATTTTCTCGAGTGTGAGTCAGCATATGACTCGTCATACTGCTCTTTCGAGAACATGAATAGTTGCACTTGGAACATGAAAAAGGTTTTTCTCCACAATGAGTGCGCATATGTTTAGTCAGGTTTCCTTTTTCAGAACATGAATAGTTGCACTCGGAACATGAAAAAGGTTTTTCTCCAGTGTGAGTCAGCACATGTCTCGTCAAAGTGCTCTTTTGAGAAAATGAATTGGTATAGAAAGAACATGAAAAAGGTTTTTCATAACTGTGAATCAGCGTGTGTTTCTTCAAATGTCCTTTTTGAGAATTCGAATAGTTGCACTTGGAACACGAATAAGGATTTTCTCCAGTGTGAGTCAGCATATGACTCGTCATACTGCTCTTTCGAGAAAATGAATTGTTGCACCAAGAACATTAAAAAGGTTTTTGTCCAGTATGAGTCAGCATATGTCTCGTCAAATTGCTCTTGTGAGAAAATGAATTGGTGCAGAAATAACATAAAAAAGGTTTTTCTTTACGGTGAATTAGCGTGTGTTTCTTCAAATGTCCTTTTTGAGAACTTGAATAGTTGCACTCGGAACATGAATAAGGATTTTCTCGAGTGTGAGTCAGCATATGACTCGTCATACTGCTCTTTCGAGAACATGAATAGTTGCACTTGGAACATGAAAAAGGTTTTTCTCCACAATGAGTGCGCATATGTTTAGTCAGGTTTCCTTTTTCAGAACATGAATAGTTGCACTCGGAACATGAAAAAGGTTTTTCTCCAGTGTGAGTCAGCACATGTCTCGTCAAAGTGCTCTTTTGAGAAAATGAATTGGTATAGAAAGAACATGAAAAAGGTTTTTCATAACTGTGAATCAGCGTGTGTTTCTTCAAATGTCCTTTTTGAGAATACGAATAGTTGCACTTGGAACACGAATAAGGATTTTCTCCAGTGTGAGTCAGCATATGACTCGTCATACTGCTCTTTCGAGAAAATGAATTGTTGCACAGAGAACATTAAAAAGGTTTTTCTCCAGTATGAGTCAGCATATGTCTCGTCAAATTGCTCTTGTGAGAAAATGAATTGGTGCAGAAATAAAATAAAAAAGGTTTTTCTTTACGGTGAATTAGCGTGTGTTTCTTCAAATGTCCTTTTTGAGAACTTGAATAGTTGCACTCGGAACATGAATAAGGATTTTCTCGAGTGTGAGTCAGCATATGACTCGTCATACTGCTCTTTCGAGAACATGAATAGTTGCACTTGGAACATGAAAAAGGTTTTTCTCCACAATGAGTGCGCATATGTTTAGTCAGGTTTCCTTTTTCAGAACATGAATAGTTGCACTCGGAACATGAAAAAGGTTTTTCTCCAGTGTGAGTCAGCACATGTCTCGTCAAAGTGCTCTTTTGAGAAAATGAATTGGTATAGAAAGAACATGAAAAAGGTTTTTCATAACTGTGAATCAGCGTGTGTTTCTTCAAATGTCCTTTTTGAGAATACGAATAGTTGCACTTGGAACACGAATAAGGATTTTCTCCAGTGTGAGTCAGCATATGACTCGTCATACTGCTCTTTCGAGAAAATGAATTGTTGCACAGAGAACATAAAAAAGGTTTTTCTCCAGTATGAGTCAGCATATGTCTCGTCAAATTGCTCTTGTGAGAAAATGAATTGGTGCAGAAATAACATAAAAAAGGTTTTTCTTTACGGTGAATTAGCGTGTGTTTCTTCAAATGTCCTTTTTGAGAACTTGAATAGTTGCACTCGGAACATGAATAAGGATTTTCTCGAGTGTGAGTCAGCATATGACTCGTCATACTGCTCTTTCGAGAACATGAATAGTTGCACTTGGAACATGAAAAAGGTTTTTCTCCACAATGAGTGCGCATATGTTTAGTCAGGTTTCCTTTTTCAGAACATGAATAGTTGCACTCGGAACATGAAAAAGGTTTTTCTCCAGTGTGAGTCAGCACATGTCTCGTCAAAGTGCTCTTTTGAGAAAATGAATTGGTATAGAAAGAACATGAAAAAGGTTTTTCATAACTGTGAATCAGCGTGTGTTTCTTCAAATGTCCTTTTTGAGAATACGAATAGTTGCACTTGGAACACGAATAAGGATTTTCTCCAGTGTGAGTCAGCATATGACTCGTCATACTGCTCTTTCGAGAAAATGAATTGTTGCACAGAGAACATTAAAAAGGTTTTTCTCCAGTATGAGTCAGCATATGTCTCGTCAAATTGCTCTTGTGAGAAAATGAATTGGTGCAGAAATAAAATAAAAAAGGATTTTCTTTACGGTGAATTAGCGTGTGTTTCTTCAAATGTCCTTTTTGAGAACTTGAATAGTTGCACTCGGAACATGAATAAGGATTTTCTCGAGTGTGAGTCAGCATATGACTCGTCATACTGCTCTTTCGAGAACATGAATAGTTGCACTTGGAACATGAAAAAGGTTTTTCTCCACAATGAGTGCGCATATGTTTAGTCAGGTTTCCTTTTTCAGAACATGAATAGTTGCACTCGGAACATGAAAAAGGTTTTTCTCCAGTGTGAGTCAGCACATGTCTCGTCAAAGTGCTCTTTTGAGAAAATGAATTGGTATAGAAAGAACATGAAAAAGGTTTTTCATAACTGTGAATCAGCGTGTGTTTCTTCAAATGTCCTTTTTGAGAATTCGAATAGTTGCACTTGGAACACGAATAAGGATTTTCTCCAGTGTGAGTCAGCATATGACTCGTCATACTGCTCTTTCGAGAAAATGAATTGTTGCACCAAGAACATTAAAAAGGTTTTTCTCCAGTATGAGTCAGCATATGTCTCGTCAAATTGCTCTTGTGAGAAAATGAATTGGTGCAGAAATAACAAAAAAAAGGTTTTTCTTTACGGTGAATTAGCGTGTGTTTCTTCAAATGTCCTTTTTGAGAACTTGAATAGTTGCACTCGGAACATGAATAAGGATTTTCTCGAGTGTGAGTCAGCATATGACTCGTCATACTGCTCTTTTGAGAACATGAATAGCTGCACTCGGAACATGAAAAAGGTTTTTCTCCACTATGAGTGCGCATATGTTGAGTCAGGTTTCCTTTTTCAGAACATGAATAGTTGCACTCGGAACATGAAAAAGGTTTTTCTCCACTATGAGAGCGCATATGTTTAGTCAGGCTTCCTTTTTCACAACATGAATAGTTGCACTCGGAACATGAAAAAGGTTTTTCTCCACTATGAGTGCGCATATGTTTAGTCAGGCTTCCTTTTTCACAACATGAATAGTTGCACTCAGAACATGAAAAAGGTTTTTTCCAGTGTGAGTCAGCATATGGCTCGTCATACTGCTCTTTTGAGAAAATGATTTGTTGCACCAAGAAGAGGAAAAAGGTTTTTCTCCACTATGAGTGCGCATATGTTTAGTCAGGTTTCCTTTTTCAGAACATGAATAGTTGCACTCGGAACATGAAAAAGGTTTTTCTCCACTATGAGTGCGCATATGTTTAGTCAGGCTTCCTTTTTCACAACATAAATAGTTGCACTCAGAACATGAAAAAGGTTTTTTTCCAGTGTGAGTCAGCATATGGCTCGTCATACTGCTCTTTTGAGAAAATGATTTGTTGCACCAACAACAGGAAAAAGGTTTTTCTCCACTATGAGTGCGCATATGTTTAGTCAGGTTTCCTTTTTCAGAACATGAATAGTTGCACTCAGAACATGAAAAAGGTTTTTCTCCACTATGAGTGCGCATATGTTTAGTCAGCTGGCCTTTTTGAGAACATAAATAGTTGCACTCAGAACACGAATAAGGTTTTTCTCCAGTGTGAGTCAGCATGACTCGTCAAATTGCTCTTTTGAGAAAATAAATTGTTGCACCAAGAACATGAAAAAGGTTTTTCTCCAGTATGAGTCAGCATATGTCTCGTCAAATTGCTTTTATCAGAAAATGAATTGGTGCAGAAAGAACATGAAAAAGGTTTTTCTTTACTCAGCGTGTGTTTTTTCAAATGTCCTTTTTGAGAACTTGTATAGTTAGACTCGGAACACCTAAAAGGTTTTTCTGGAGTATGAGTAGGGAAGTGGTTCGTCAGACTACTTTTATGAGAAAATGAATAGTTACACTTGGAACATGAAAATGGATTTTCTCCAGTATGAGTGCATATGTGACGTTCCAAATTTGACGTAGCACGATGGGAGTGGTTACAATGGGTTCAAGAAAATGTTTTTTTCACAGGATGCGTCATCAGAACTGTTGAAAAATAATACGGATAATGATGGTTTAGAAAGGTCTTAGTTTGGGTTAATTTTCATTATCTTGACGAAGAAGCCATTGGCTTTGAAACAATTATTAGATAATTATTAATTAAAAGTGGTGTATACAAAGTGTTTTATGTAAGGCCTTACAAGTTAAATTACCCGCGGTTAGTAAGATAAGCACATTAAATTCTAAAAAACATATAATACGACTAATAGTTAAAACATACACGGAAAACCGGTTTTACCTGATGTCTGGTTAAATATTTCGAAGCGTGGTAAGCATTCCTTTTGTATATTCGACTGATCAATGTTAATTTCCATACGAGGAAATCCTACTTCGTCTTCTTTTCGGGGTCCAAGTTCCGCCTTGATAGTAACTGTCTCCATATTAATGCTAACTTGAAAAATAAAACGACAATACGTACGTTAACCGGTGTTATAAAACAAAACCCTACCCAATTCAAACACGAGAGATAATATCTCAATTGAGTTGAAGTTTCGTTGAAAAAATATTATTTCTTATTTTATTTTATGAGGAACATTAACAGGTTTATAACATAACATGCATAGAGAGAGAGAAAAAAATAAGTAAAAGAATTAGGTTACAACCCAATAACCAATGTTCACATCACGCAATAAAGATAAAGAAGGTTAAAAAGCAATAAACAAACAAAGAAAGGTTAAAAACAAAAAAATGTTAAAAACAAGGAAATAATAAGAGAAAATGTATATATATATATATATATACACGTATAAACACATACATACATATATATACATAGGCATGCATATACACATATAAATACATACGTACATACATACATATGCATAGTTGCATACATACATACGCATACATACATGCATACATACATACATACACACACGTACATTTGATATTAAATAAAAATAATATGTAAGAGTGATAATGAATAAATGATGAATGTAATGCATTAAATTTAGAAAAGGGTAAATTATTACAATACTCTGTTAACAATTTTTTTAAAAGCTCCTAAGGTAAACGACAGGATATCAGAATCAAAATAAGTTTTATTATAATGATTGCAAGTTCTTAGTAAGAAAGAATTTTGCCTGAGACTCGTTGAAGCAATTTCGATATGAAACAATGATTTGTCTCTAGTTTTCTTACTTGGGACTCTAATATTGATTGATGACAAAAGGGCTGGACAGTCTATTGACTCAAGACTTTGTGTAAGTAAATCATGTCCGCAGTGTCTCTCCTGCTTTTTAATGTTTTAAGTCCGTAGTGCTTGATAGAGCTTTCCATATCGAAATAACGTAATTGTCTCCTGAAGTTCAAGTTCAAGTTCTTCGCAAACAGTATCGAAATATCTTAATATGTAATTTGTTGTTATGTGTTTTTTTATCTATTCATTTTTTTTTAAATAAGTAATTTTTTTTATAAAATAACTGTAATCTATAATATTTACGAAAGATACCATTGATTTAACATGTATAAGCGGAAATTTGGATAAGATTGGATCCAAGATGTCCGCTTCAGGGACCGATCCTTAAACGAAAAACCCATATCCCGAGCACTTATAGTATGGGGTTTGGTTATTTTTAGTCTATGGAATGATGTTTTCTTCAATCCGCATTATTCATGTTTTTTAAAACAATACGTGTGACTTATATCATATCCGTATAACATAAGATGAAAACTTGAGAAATCAAGAACTTATAGTAGGCAATTAAAATAAATAAAAAGTTCGGTAATATGGTAGTTTTAGGCCGACGCTACAACAGACAACAACCAAATATACTTATTTACGGCAAGAGAGGATGTAATGAATATGCATGTGTCCTGTTTCCACGACATTTGAAAACGACATGAATTCCGAACATCCGAATTCAACATCCAACCAGTCTTACAGATTTAATATTCCCTTAGTAAAGACGAGTTTTTCTCATTTGGTAAGGTGTTAATTAACATCAAGGTACACCCTTATGCGTATCGTTTTAAATAACAAATTGTTGTACACCGTTATTGGACGCTTGGTATTTTGATATTATTTTGCCATGACCTTGTTATTATCTTAATTTTTACCTTCTGTCTAGTTCACACTGAGATAATCTTATAAACCAAAAAAGGATAAATAAATAAATAAAACTAACTGGCTGTACGAGTACTATCCGCATATTCCAAACATTCTTTCTTCACATCTTGGAGGTCGAAATCTATATCCATATACGGCATTTCACCTCCGCCTTCCTCCTGGGGCCCTGGTTCCGTCTTGATGGAAACAGTTTCTAGATTAAGTAGATCCATGGCACTGCTTTGTGGTAGCGATTGGTGATTTGTTCAAGCTCAAACAAATATACCTGAAACATCACAAAGTTGATACGGAACTCTTATTCGAATGAGCTTTGAATATTTGTTATTGCTTGGAATAACATTGAATTCTTATGCATAACTTATAATTATTGGGAATAAGTATATTATTGTGGCAGTATCTCGACATTTGCAATCGGTCGTGAAAATCGTCACAAATCGCAGATAACTCAATTCATACAATATCTGTCTCCGAAGATAATATCCGGTAATACATTTTATTGGATCCGTCATTCCGCTTTTAAATCGGAAATCCATATTTTTATAATGTATGTACTGTAATGAATGCAATTTAAAAATCGTCACCCACCAATATGGTTCTGCGACGTATTTACAAATACTGAAGGCGGCAATGTTATTTGTCTTCCGTACACGACAACTGATTTAATCAATACTCGATATGATAGTGGTTTATATCAACGCTTCCGGAGATCTGGGATCATAGATATTTTATTCACTAGATCGATATCGCAGGATTTTTTAATGAAAAAAATGTGTGTTCCACTTAACCACAGATTAAAAGGACGTACGTGTTTACCATAGACGATGATTGATGAAAATTCAAGGCCATTTTATTTAAAACAGTATGTCGTAATGTTTTGAAACATTATGATTTAAAAAGTCCCACCATAGTCGATATTTTTGCACTAAGACAATTGCGTTCATTCATTATCACAATAAATATTTTAAAATAAAAATGATCGATTGCATAAAACAACAAAACATTTTCACACGACAATGGTTCTATCTAATTACAAACAAATTGAAACATTATGTTTTCACACCATTGTCTAAATAGGGCTGGACGCGGCCTATTGACATCGAAATAACCCCAATCCAATTTTGATTTGGTTCACGTGAACATTTATAAAAAAAATCGCGCGCATTGTGTCTCAATGCGAAGAGGGCAATGTTTTTCTTTTTGCGTTTTGCCTTTTGTTGGACTAGAATAGAGGTAATCGGTTTCCCAGTCAAGCTTTAACACATAAATTTAACACAAAAATAACACATTTGTTAATATTTTAGAGGGCATCTACCGCTGACTTCTGAATAAAAAAATAAATATATAAATTAAATCATACTTAAAAAACCTTAAAATACATAAATCATTCAATATAATTGAAATAAGTAATTATTTAATTTATTATTGTCTTACTACACTATCTATCGACCAATGGACAAAGCGTAATCAGTTACCTACCGAGCAATATGTTTAAAAAACCAAAATTTAGCCGATAGATTTAACTACAGTGTTAATTTAATAAAATTTAATACAAATATAAAATTTAACAGATATAAATTATGAATATCAAAATCAAACCATTTTTTAAAAATGGCCCTAAAAAGTAATAATAATAATAATAATATTTTTTATTCCAGGATGTAGGGAGGATCATAAATTTGAAAGCTTCAAAGAACAATTATTACAAAAAATGACTGATGGAATTGATCTCCAACTGCAAAATTTTAAAAAAAGGCTAAAATAAACTATTTTTAGATATTAAAAACAATATACAAGACCTAGTAAAAAGCGTTGAATTCTGCTCGAAAAAAATTGATGATTTTGAAAAAGAAATTAAAAAACAAACGACCACCCAAAAAAACGAAGCGGAACATCAAAATCAAACTATCTGTTAATCATATCCAACAAAGCGCACTTGAAAATTCTACCAAAATACAAAAAGTCTAAGGACGGGTTGTTTCGCAGGATTTGAACAATTCATCAAATTTCAATGTTGATTTCCGGGTTCTGTGAAAGTCCTATTCAAGTTCTGTTATAATATCAGCATAGGGTAGTTGCTTGACAGAACTAAAATAAAAATAGGACTTGAAAAAATCTTTCACAGAACCTGAAAATTAACTTTGAATTTTGAAGAATTGTTCAAATTCTCCGAAACAACCCGCCCTAAGTGAAGCAAAATGATAACGTACAAAAATCCATTTAACTACTGAAGTCGGCCCTAGACTGCAGCAACCTACTAAATAATAATTCTTTCATAAGCTTCTACAACAATCCGGCCAAGCAAATTATTTCTATCCAATTCAATTCAAAAGAAGCAAAGGGGAAGAATATTAAACAAAAAAAATAAAGGAATTCTCACCCCTAAGGAAATAAAAATACTCGGAGTCAACTCAGAAAACCTTCATCAATGACAAAATAACTCCACAAAATACGCAGCTCCTGTGGTTGGCAAAGACGACAAAAGCTTTGGGAAACAAATATGTATGGACGAACGACGGACAAATTTTACTAAGAAAGAGCGACTACTCCCCTATAATACGAATTAAGGATGCAAACGACATACCATTACAGTAAACAGTACTGGGACACGAGGAAGAAATCTTATCACCTTGGCTGTAATGAATGCATTGCAAAAAACCAAAAAATGAAAGACATAGCAGACTAAATAGATAACACAACACCAATCTCAATTTAAGAAAAATTAAATCAATTGAAGAAAGCAGAACACAAACTAAACAGGATTAAAAAATGGCTAGACTACCATTCACTTGCACTAAATGCTAATAAAACCAAATTCATCACTTTCAAAATAAAAAATACAAAAAACTCTGAAGAAAACCTTAACTTGAAAATTCATAGCCCGCATCACTTAAATTTATTTTTTATTTATTTATTTATTTTATTTATTTAGTACAGGTGATGATACAATGACACATGTACATATACATAAAAAAATACTTTGACTGCCCAACTAGGAGGAATTCCCGTTTTAGGACAGTCAAAATTGAGTTAGTATTCATGCACGCAATCATATTTTGTAAGAACAAAAACAAAAACGGAAAAGAAAAGAAAAGTAATATAATATATACATAACTAAAAAAATAATATATATATATATATATATATATATAACTAAAAAATAATGATACATAAAAAAATATTATTATAAAAGATTAAAAGCAAAAAGTTATAAAGTTAACTGATGTAAGCTTGTTGTTTGGTTTGTTTAGTTTTGTTTATTTTCTTAATGTGTTTGATATTTTGTTTGTTTTATTTTTGGAAAAGTGTGAGTTCACACTCTTTTCTCCCTAATTGGTGAAGCCAGACAGTGGTCGATTTACGAAGAGCACCTATGCTTTCCTTTTTCCAAGCATCAGGTATAAAGTTGTAAAGTTTTGGGCCTAGGAATGAAAAATGTCTTTGAGCGAGTGAAGTTTTGGTTGTGGGTGGTACGATTGGGTTCCTCCGTGAGTGTCGGGTGTCGTGAGAGTGGTCGATAGATGGGTAGAGATGACGTTTTTTATGAGTGTTCAAAATTATTTTCCTCATGTATAATTGTCTGACATCTAGAACTTGTAACTCTTCAAATAGTGAATCGCTGTGGTACCTAAAAGGTTTTTTCATGATTACCCTTAGTAAGGATTTTTGGGCCTTTGCTAAGTGGTCTAAAACCATTTTTGCGCATCCACCCCAGCCTAATGATGCATAGTCTAGTAGTGACCCACACATAGCGTTGTAAATGAGTCTTAAATCTTTTAGACATAGGATATTTCTAATTGGCATAAAGATATGCGTCAGCTTTCTAATCTTAGTAGTCACAAGGTCTATATGCCCGTCCCATCTAAGATGTTTGTCGATAACAATACCGAGATATTTTATACTGTTCACGCATTCTAATTTATGGCAATTACAGATAGTTGATTCGATGCATTTATGTATGAAGATATTGTATAATTCTTTGGTTGACAATTAAAATGAGCATTTTAATTGTCCCTCATTAGAATACGTTGACAATATAACATATCTAGGTCTAAAAATTGATGGAAATTTAAAATGGACCAAACACATTAGGTATTTAGGTAATAAAATTAAAAAACTAAGTTATTTTGTCAAAACTATCAGGAATGTTCTCATTAAAAAATACTTAATCAAAATTTACATGGCTCTCTGCCAATTACTGTTAGAATACGGTATTATCGGATGGGGCAGTGCAAATAAAAATATACTACATCCACTAATTAAAACTCAAACAGCCATAATGAAAATTATACTGAAAGTTCCTGTTAGAATTAGCACTGATGAAATCATCACCAATCTTAACATCATGTCAATTAATAACGTTATTCTAAAACAATACTCATTAACATTCATAAGTTCAAAACCCAAGAAATAACATCAAACACGTACAATAGAAACACTAGATCTCATGGTCAAAAATGTATCCAACAAATAACTACTAATACAATTTTGAGAAAAAAAGCTTCTTATATCATAGTATTAAACTCTACAGTAAAATACCACTCTCACTCAAAAACCTCAACATTATAACATTTAAATCACAAATAAAAAGCTGGATACTTAATATGTGGAGATATCAAACACAGACTAAAACCGAATCTTCTAAACTGAACTATACAAAAAAACATTATCTTACTTATTTCAAAATGATTAAAAAATATATATGTATACTACATGATATACGTTTGTACTTTGTTGTAATATTAATTTCTTATAATTGAATTACAATATGTAAATGAAATCCTCAGCACGGGAGATCCCAGTGAGGATATCACTATCTACATATGTTACTAAGAAAAGAAGACAATAAATCATTATTATTATTTTATTATAAATCCCATGGACATCTACTAATGATAACGAAATAGTACGTCACCTGTTACTTCCTAATTCTACCCTGAAGATATTCCCTATGAACATCAGAAGAATAAACAAAAATTTTGATGAACTCTTAATTCTTCTCACTGACCTACCCGCAGATTTCGATGTAATTGTTTTGAGCAAATGGTGAATTAAAAAAAATGTCATCCCTAAAACTATAAGAAATTACAATCACTACAATACACTACATAACTAAACTAAAAGCGATGGCGTTAATGTCAACCTTAAAATGTATCACAGATCACTATGTAATCAAAACTTCCCTCACCCAAACAATGCACAAATCGCCACAAAATACCCTCACCCAAAAAAGATCTCCTACGACGCTCTCCTAAACAATGTCTCTAAAGAATACTGGGAACTTACATATTCTTGTACCGATGCCACGTCTGCATGTGATTCTTTTAATAATAATTTACATGACCACTTGGCCGATGCCACATCCTACATCAAAACTAAAAAAACGATCCAACTCTAAGCTGAAAACAAGGGTTACTGCTGATATTCTTCACTGTATCAGAAAGCATGATAAGATTCAGAGCGTCTGTAGAAAAAATCCCAATGATTATGCATCTCTATTATTCTATAAACGCTATAGAAACAACGATAAAAAAAATAATTGACAGCGTTAAAATGGAATACAACCAAAATCAAAGCAGTGAAGCTTCCATTAAAGATATTGCCAATATTAATAAAACCAACTCACCCATTGTTAAGATTTATATCGCAGGTCAAACAATACACGACAACTCTGACCCTGAAAAAATATCGGACCATTTCAATAAATTATTCTCCAATATCGGAACTAACTTAGCAAAAAAAAAATTTACATTATAATTAATTTAATTAACTACCGACCGATATCTTAACATAGCACAGTATCTGCAATCATAGAAAAAGCGGTGATTTTCTTGAAGATAACAAAATACCATCGGATAACCAGTATGGCTTCCGCAAAGGCAGGAGTACTTCAGATGCAATAGCCGCCCTCACATAATCTCGACATTGGTCGCAAACCACTAGCTGTTTTTTTACGATCTCGCAAAAGCGTTTGATACGGTATCCCACCCCTTACTGCTTAAAAAACTTCAACAGATCGGAATAACCGGGGTAGACTACACATGTTTTGAAAACTATCTAATAAACAGAATCTTAAAAACTCTTATCCAATCTGACAAAATACATATAAGCAAAAAAATATCAATTTCCTACAGTGTGCTTCAAGGCTGTGTACAAGAACCAATTCTATTTCTTAAATACTAATCACTCTCTTAACGAAAGCGCTTGCGGTAAAACAACACACAAATCACCAGTGACAGCGAGTATCAAAAACAATCGCCGCGATTTGTAAACTGTCGTTGCTCTATTATGAAACGGCACTGATTTGATCACTTGACACCTTAAAATCCGTCAAGCGCCAAGGCTTATAACTCTAGTAGGCCTTGAGATTGTATAAAACGCAACTTTTGAATACAAAAACGACGCACCGTCAAATAATTTTTATCTTTGTCATACAAAAGCAACGTTTGAATTAAAAATTTATCATTTTTGTTTGCATGCAATATTAAATAAGTACTGTCATTAACTCATATAAAAAAAGAATATTGTCTATGGTTATATCCAGTCTCAATCTGACGTTTCACTTGCTAACAGGCCACATAAAAGGTTTTCTTTCGCTTCTTTTATATAGTAATGTCGTATAATGGGTGGTTATTTCATTAAACCTAATTTATTTATTGCGACGTTTTTATTAACATGTTTAATTGAAGTTGGTTCTTCTACTTTTCTACATTCTACAGATGTTTTTTCAACGCGACGGACGATAGATCATTTTTGTTTCTTCATTGTAGACTTACAGCCCGTGTCACTTATCAATCAAGAGAGTAGAAAGATCATTAGTAAATATACAAAACATAAGGACACGGGAAAAAATTCGGTTTATGGGAGTCTCTCGAATAACCGAAATTGTACTTGATTTAGACTAATTTAGGGCTGGGGAATCCGAATCTGTAAGAATTAGGTGGGGGTCGGCACTATTAACTGAGTTATAGGGTTTTGAAATTTCGTACGCGATACATAGAAACCATATTTTATTTATCAATTATGACATAAGAAAATCAAAGTAATGACTTTTAATTAATTACTTTGACATTTCAGAAGTGCCAACCAAAAAATAAAAAGTGTTGCCATATAATAATAATATCAATGCATGGAAAATTCAGATAATTAAATATCATTTGCCAGATTTGTAGTTTATTATTTAAAATCTTGTAAATATTAAATTTATATATATATATATATATATATATAACCTAACCTAACTGTGATTTTCTATAACAAAAAAATGACCCTTTAATAACGCCCACTCGCGTCCCCTTTAGAGTTATATCCCAGTTTTCAAGTAGTTTGTGGGCTACGCTAGGTTTGTATAGACTGGTTTGTGATTTGATTCTAATACCTTTTTTCCATGTTATATCCTGTTGCAAAAAATTGCCCCTTTAATAACGCCTGCTCGCGTCCCCTTTAGAGTTACAACCCAGTTTTCAAATAGTTTGTGGGCTACGCTAGGTTTGTATAGACTGGTTTGTGATTTAATTCTAATACCTTTTTCCATGTTATTTCCTGTTACAAAAAATTGCCCCTTTAATAACGCCTGCTCGCGTCCCCTTTAGAGTTACATCCCAGTTTTCAAATAGTTTGTGGGCTACGCTAGGTTTGTATAGACTGGTTTGTGATTTAATTCTAATACCTTTTTTCCATGTTCTTCTGCCTACTCTAACCCAAACTAAAAACCTAACCTATTTTGTAAAAAAATATTATTATTATATGGCAACACTTTTTATTTTTTGGTTGGCACTTCTGAAATGTCAAAGTAATTAATTAAAAGTCATTAATTTGATTTTCTTATGTCATAATTGATAAATAAAATATGGTTTCTATGTATCGCGTACGAAATTTCAAAACCCTATAACTCAGTTAATAGTGCCGACCCCCACCTAATTCTTACAGATTCGGATTCCCCAGCCCTAAATTAGTCTAAATCAAGTACAATTTCGGTTATTCGAGAGACTCCCATAAACCGAATTTTACCCAGGACACGCATTATATTCACTTTTTTATTAATAAAATACTTGGTATTAGTTAGATTATTTCTGTTTAACCTGCGGCACTTTTTGAACGCAAGAACGGTTTTCTTTCACGCTGTTTCAGATAAATTTTTACTACAGGTATGCACCTAGGTTACTAAAAAGCAGTTTACATGAATAAAAAGGCGATACAATATCCCTTATTAATTAAATTTTAATTTTTTGAGTATCTTACTACTAAGTAATTAAATGTGTAATAATAAATTTTGAGTGTAATTCTAATTAATCTTTTTAACCAATCACAAATAATACAAATTATTTACTTGCTACAGTATATTGAACTGGGTTATCCTAATAAAGTAACAAGGTAAAAAGAACGTCAAGACTTGAAATATTATGTTACAAATAAAAGGTTCCCTCAAAACGAAGTCAACTGATAATTTTTTCAAATGTTTCAGTACAAATGTATATTGAACTGGGTTCAATGTCTGTTATATAACAGAACGTTATCACAGAAGACCATGGATCTTCCCGAATCAGAGAGCGCTTCCATCAAAGTGGAACCAGGGACCCAGGAAGAGGATGGAAGTGAAATGCCGTATACCGTTATAGATTTCGACCACCAGGATGTAAAGAGGGAATGCTTGCAGTATACTCCGACAGCCAGTAAGTTGTAGAAGCAAGAAAATGTTGAATGTTAATTTCAAATATTTAAGCATGTTTCGCGGACAGGACGCATACTTGTTCATGGCGTCACCTAATGACTAAATAAAATACGTAAACGAGGACTTTGCATACCAATAAAATATTCTGTAAAAACATTCATTCAAAAATTTCTGCCGAGATGGCGACAGCGATTACGTGGTGAAATGATAATGGGGTCTTGACCCGGCAAAATATCAGTGTCTTGCATTTATCGACGTTGAGGGATAAGTTCTTAGCGATACAACAATAGGGTAATTTGTCCATATTTTTACTGTAAAATTAGGTAGTCGCTAATATTGGATGTTTATTAGTTTAATTTGATATCACCAGCAAAGAGCAGAACTTCTACATCGTCGAAACATCTTATCATGTAATTTATGATTGCTTACCTCCAGAATTTTACAATATTTTGTCTGTAAAGAAGAGGCTTAAATTAATTATTTCAGTAAGCATTCAGAAATTAAAGATGACCTATTAAATCTTAAATAAATTATTTCAGTAAGCATTCAGAAATAAAAGATGACCTATTAAATCGCCTACGTAGCACGAAGGTTGTTAACATATATGGGAATTGGTAGTGAGACAATAAAATATTATGATGTTATTGTCACAGCGTTTATTGTGCGTCAGTTTAACAAATCAGTTGAATTGCGCAGTTGGGAGATGGCTCTGGATCGATGATGATGATGACACCAGGCGTAGACGGCGATGACTGCGGTAGAATGGTCGAGATGCGGGTCAGTGGGTTGACACCGCGTTGATAGAGATCGGACTCGTGGGCTTATTCAGCACTGGTGAATGCGAGGAGTCTTCCGGGTACTTTATCGTGAACGAGGTAGCCGAAGGTGCGATGGACCTTGTCGGCAGATGAGCGGGAGGTACAGGCTGGCGACGATGGTCGCGAAACTGAGGCGCAGACGGCGATCAGCTGGTCGCAGGGTCTAGGCGCGTGAGGTTAGCGTTGGCCAGGAATGATAGCCTGGGCCAGGGCGCTGAGGTGAGCCCGCAAAGAGTCCATGGTTGTAGACCGCGCAATGCCTACCTTGTGAAGTGTGTAGCGATGTGGTGAAGAAAGATCGAAGCGTGACGCGTGGGGAACCGGCCATAATGGCCGATTCTTTGCTGATTGAGCTGCTGATTCCTTTGTTCTTGTCTGCCACGGGTTGGAGTAGCGTCTGGACTTCGAACCCGCAGGATCGCTGACTCGGTTCATTGTATGAGCATTTGCATCACCCTGTATGCAAACATTCTCTTATCAGCAGTTTTACGTATCGCGTTACCGATATTTTAATTGAAGTTTCGTAAGTCTGATTCAGCTTTTTAACTCGTGCAGTGTGGTTATCATAATATGATGACCCTAGGAGCGGTGACGTAAACGTATATATATATATATATATAAAATATTGAATAAAAAAGTTACTTGTCTTTGAATAAAATAAATAATGCAAACACAAAGTAGAAACCGGTAAAAATAACCTTTCTTCCAAAACCGAATGTCATATCCATTTTGTCTGGTGGACATTAATAATATCAGTAGTTCTACAGCGTTTGCCTGTAAAAGAGGAATATGAAAGCCAAAAGTATTTCTGTTCTTATCCCTTCCATAATAATAATCATGAAACTCAGATTGTATGTCTTGTCTGCGCGAGGCAAGGAATTGTTAAATAATACATTTGCCGTGCGCTGCGAACCTGCAATAGGAAGGAAGCGCCCGGAGAGATCTTGTTCCGTTGACGCTTCCGCACGCTTGCTAAAACCCTTTTCAACTGGTGGACGCATACTAGCGGAGTTTTTGTGAGAACCGCAGTCGTGAACGCGCTGACTTTCAACTGCCAAGAATTCTTAAACTTTGAGGATTAGTGATTAATATAATTACACAGTTTAATTTTTATTTTGTAATGCTGTAATTTAATGTTTTTTGTTTATATATTTATAATTATATATATATTTATATAAAAATAACAAGAGCGTTATTAAAATTATATATATTAATTATGTATAATAATACACTCCAAGCACAAAATCCAATTCGTGACCGATTCGAGTATTCTATTTAGTTTTAAGTGAGGAAGTGTTAATAGTACTATTTTTTTTTAAAGAGAGGCAAAAATTCCCGGATTACAAATAACCTGACAATGTTTGAAAATCAAACTAACATTACTTATAAACTACCATGCAAAACTTGCACCTTTAAAACTTACATGCACTTTAACAAATTTGCGTACTTACATCATTATAAAATCATTTTTAAATGCAATTTCAAATAACAATTAAAGCAAACAAATCTCAGTATTAGAAATTATCGAGGAACAACTCACAACCATCTCATATGAACTAATAATTCTTCATTCAATCTATCAGTTTGTGGATCGACATCAATTATAATGTATATTTTCAATTTGGTAGGCGGGAATGGGTACCGCCGCCCTGGGAACCATTTATTGGATGACCAACACCTCTGCCACAGGTTACCCCAAGTGGTTCGCTACGTTTGGTGACTTAGCAGGGGTGCCCGGGTTCATGGGTTAATGTTTGCCCGGGTCTTGATGGCGGGTGCGTCGGCCCACCTTCTGCGTGGCGGGCCGGTTGGGAGATGCTGGTTGAGGGAGACCCTTTACAACCGGTTACCGTTGTCCGGGCCGCTCGATAGTACAGGGGCCTGACCCTCATGCTCATGACTAAGGGTGGGCTGCCCCATCAGCGGGTGAAAAAACCCCGCCACTGCTGTTGTGCCGGTTCGTGACCGGAGGGGACCCAGCAGCAGCGTTTGGGGCGCATTGGATGCCCTCTCCAGCCGGACTCTCCCAGCCTATCGCCTAGCACCGCATTGGGTGGGCTGGAACCAAACGCTCATCACCCCCGGACAGCCTGAACCCCAGATTCCTACCCACCCCTCATACCTTTCCTTTCAGACCTTTCCTTTCACCTCCTACCCTTAAAAAAAAAAAAAAAAAACTTAAAATTCATGAACATACAACACAACAATTTTAACATCGTTACAGCGGCGAGTAGCAGGCGTCCCCGGTGCGGGCCAAAACTGTTGGTAAATTTTGCCAACATTCGCGGCCTGCACACAAATTTTAATTCCGTCCATCACCATCTTTTGTCCCAACGTCCCAACCTTATTTTCCTATCCGAAACTCAGATAGCCGAGCCGCCAGACTCGGATATAGGAATCTGGACTGCCCGGGTTTTACCCTCGCAAGCAAATTCCGACTCAAAGGAGGAGTCTGCCTCAATAGTCGAGCTGACGTCAACTGTGTACGACTATTGAGTCTGGAAAACTCCAGATTCGACGTAATGTGGGTGCGCGTCAATCTTCCCAGTACGGCAAGATTCTACGCATGTCTATACCTCTCACCGAACCATAGCGAATCAGACACTTCCGAACTCTTCAAACATTTGAGCGATACTATTGATGATCTCTTGCCCCGCTACCCTTCGGCCGAGTTTGTTGTTCTGGGGGACTTCAATGTTCATAACGAACCATGGTTGAAGTTCTCAGGCCCAACGGACTCGGCTGGCCGACAGGCGGAATCATTTGCCATTTGCTACGGATTAGAGCAACTGGTTCAGGAGCCTACAAGGGTTCCTGATGTCCAGACTCACCGCTCCAATCTGTTATACTCATTCTTAACTACTGTGCCACACGGTTATAAGATTGACGTCACAGCGCCTCTTGGATCATCCGACCACTGCCTAGTGACGACATCAATCCCCATTAGCCTCAGACCAACCAATGAGAGGCTGAGGAGAAAAGTGTGGCACTATAGGTCAGCAGATTGGTTCGGTATGTGGGCCCATTTCAACGCTTTTCCGTGGTCAGCTGTTTGTTTTCGGACTTCGGACCCTTCAAGATGTGCCCAGGAGATTGGTGAAGTCATCAAATCGGCGATGGATGGCTTCTTACGATCGACTACTAAATAAACTGGTGTGGGCTCAAAGCCGTGGTTCAGTCGACAATGCTCCGAAGCAGTTCGACGAAAAAACGCGGCTTACCGAGCCTACAACACATCTCAAACGCCCGAAAGCAGATCAGCATACAACAAATCGGCAAAGGAATGCAAGAGAATCATTAATAGATCAAAATTCGAACATGACCTGCAGATCAGCAAAAAGCTAGCTGCCTGCCCGCATGGCAGCAGAGCATTCTGGTCGCTTGCGGGCTCAATAGGTCAAAATTTTTGCAAACCCAGTTTGCCACCTCTTACCAGACCTGACGGCTCACTAGCAAACACCGCCACCGAAAAGGCTAACCTATTAGGTAAAATGTTTGCGGAAAACTCGACCCTCGACGACGGAGGTGCTGTTCCGCCGTCGGTTCCTGACTGCGGCTTCTATATGAAAAAGCTGAGGATCCGGCATCGGGATGTACTCCACGTCATACGGGGGCTCGATGTTAACAAAGCTAGTGGACCTGATGGAATACCTGCCCTGGTATTGCAGAGGTGTGCTGCGGAAATAGTTCCAGTTTTGACAAAGCTCTTCAAAATGTCCCTGAAGTGTGGCACTGTGCCCTCTGGTTGAAAAAAAGCGGTCATTCACCCTACTCCCAAGAAAAGTGACGCTCCAACCCGGCCAACTACCGCCCCATAGCGATCACATCAGTTCTGTCCAAAGTGATGGAACGTGTGATCAACGACAAACTGCTCACATACCTCGAGAAGAACAAAATTATCAACGACCGTCAATACGGATTCCGTCGGAACCGCTCGTGCGGTGATCTTCTCGCGTATGTGACGCATGTTTGGGGGCGGTGCCTGGAACGTCACGGTGAGACCCAAACGGTCGCACTAGATATATCCAAGGCCTTTGACCGGGTCTGGCACCGAGGACTTGTCAACAAATTGCATTCTTACGGACTTCCCGCATCCCTGTGTACGTGGATTGCTGACTTTTTAAGAGATAGGTCGATTCAGGCGGTTGCTGACGGTTTCACCTCTTCCTCGTACTCCATAAATGCTGGCGTCCCACAGGGATCGGTTCTGTGTCCGACTTTGTTTTTGTTGCACATCAATGACCTTTTGACATGTGCACCGATTCATTGTTACGCGGATGACAGTACAGTTCATGATAGCTTTTTGTTTGACAAGCCCCGAAAGGGCACACAAACTCCAACGGCTCGGAGGGCTTTGAAGCAGAGAATGGACGGTTATCTCGAGAGTATTTCCTCCTGGGGTAAAAATAATCACGTCGAATTTAATGTTTCAAAGACCCAATCCTGTCTGATTACGTCTAAAAGGGATCCAAATGATAATCTAGTCTCCTTCAACGGAAGCAATCTTCCGAACAGGCCTTCCATCGATATGCTTGGTAAAACTATAAGTGACCAGCTCAGGTACGGGGGCTCCATCGAAGCCAGAGTAAAGTTGGCCTCTCAGAAACTGGGCGTACTGTACAGGGCCCGCAGATACTTTAATAATACACAACTGCTGACCCTGTACAAATCGCAAGTGCGCCCTACTGTCGAATTTGGCAGCCATCTCTGGTCCGGAGCCCCTAAATACCTGAAAAAAACCCTAGACTCTGTGCAAAAACGGGCGGTCCGTTTGATAGATTCCCCAATCTTAACAGACGTACTGCAATCTTTAGAGCACAGGCGTCAGGTAGGTATGCTGTCCTTGTTCTATCGGTATTACAATGGAAGATGCTCTGAGGAACTAGCGTCATTGATCCCTTCGGCACCGGTGCGTAGTCGGGATACACGCCAAACGCGCGCCCAACATTTTTACACATTTGACACTTGTCACATGAGAACGGGTCGCTTCTACGATTCGTTCTTAAGTTCAACAGCTTGGCTGTGGAAGGAACTGCCGGCCTCTGTGTTTCCTCCCTCCTACAACATGGGACTCTTCAAGACCCATGTTCACTCCTTCCTCTCCACAAAAAGACCCTCCACACAGCATCCCCAAAGATGACATAGGCCCTGAGGGAAATTATTTTCTTCAGGGCCTCCTGTGTGGAGTTAATATAAAAAAAATATATATATATTTATTTTTTAATTCAGGAAAAACTATAAAATAAATGAACTCTCACACTCTTTTTGTGTCACAGTTTGATAATGGCCTCAATAGCCGAAACAGCTGTCACATTGAAAAACTGTAAAAATAACAGAAATACTTGAGGAACTTAATAACTATTATAAAATTATTAAATTTGTTTTATTTTATATTTATTTAAAAAAATTAAATGGAGTTCTACGAATTAAACACCAAAACAATAAAAAAAATTTTAAAAAAAAATCACACACTCATCTTTAAGAAAAATTTAATTCACAGTTTTCCTTCTATCTCTAATAGGTACTGAGATAAAGACGTAAAAATGCAAACAAGTTAATTACACGACTAGGTTTGGTTTTCGTGAATTTCAGTGCAACTTTATAAAAAAATTACTAAAAAACTTTAGTAGAGCTTTTTTTTACCAATGTTGAACTCATTAACCAAAATTAGTTTGAAAATGAAACGGAGATAGGTACGTATAGTGTTTTAAAGTTTCTTGGAATTTGTCATGATTTATAGAATTTTTTTATCTTGAACTTAGTAGTGCGGTCGCAATAAAATTATATAAACAAATTTTGCTAGCTAAATTTCGTCTAATTAAAAAAAAAACGTTAATTGAATAAAACACACCTTTTGTACGCGAGTCCACATTTCCTGAGAATATTTTTTCGTTTTCTTAGCTTGCTTACATTTGGATATTTGTTTTTGTTTTTACTCCCTATTTAAATTATGGACCAATAAAAACTCATCATTAGTAATTATTAATACAAACGGAAAGCATTTTTCCATGAGAAATAAATCATTTACTCTGGTAAACACCGAAAAAAAACATCGATTAACAAGTAGTATTACGAGATTTAAAAAAATAATCTGTATAAAACGAAGTTTTTTTGCTATAAATACATCTGTTTTTATTAATACTTTCAAGAAAACGAAAGTGAATTTCAAATAGATGTCTTGAAAAGGTATAATATTTTGGTCACGAAAAATAATAATATCAGAAAAAATCACAAAATTTCCCTCACGGTTTGAGAACTAAAAATTCCCCTAGCTAAAATTATGTCACCAGGAAAGAAACCGTTAAAAATAGTGGCACAGATCTGACGTCTGTTCGGTGCCGCTCTTCGCGGGCTTCTGAAGAAATCATAGAATTCAATACAATGTTTCTCTAAAAAAAATATTACGTAAGCGCCAAAATGGATTTTAATTTTTTGTGAATAATTTAATGAAAACGGAAAAAAAGTTAATCAAGTCAAGTGGTAGCAAATAAACATAGCAATAAAATAGTATTTTTTTAAAGTTGTTTTTTATACGAGTTCATTGTAAACTCTTGAAAAATAAATCTATTTAGTAGTTTGCGCTAATATTTTTCATGACGTTATTAATATTTTTATTTTAATTCTGATCGAGCAAAGCGATAGAACACGTTTAAATGTATCCATGATATATTTTTGGTATTGATAACCTATACCGATTCGTAGAAAAGATTAATCTAAATAGTGCTTTCACTTATAGCTTCACCTTAAGCAGTTCGTTAGACTATCTTTGTATTCTTGAATACCTATTATAGAAAATTATATAAGTTTTCGAGTAGTTTATCACGATTTATTTTCAATTCTCACCGATATCATCGATAATACCTTAATTATTTAAATTTATTTATCTTAATTTATTGGTTCATGTATATTGGAAATTGGCATCTGCTTTTTTATTTATTTATTAACGTCCTTTTTCGGGGCTTTTACATGAGAATATTGAAAAATATACATTATTTATTGTACATAACTGAATTGCTTCATTAACAACATTTTACATTTGTTTAAAGATAAATTGAAGATGTCCACTGACTTGGTATAATTGTTTCCCTCCATTAGTATTCTGGACAAAGAGGAATACATATGGTAACTGAATTAAATCCTTGCTTCTAGTATTACGTTATGGAATCCGAAAGCTAATCAATTCTAGCAATACCGGACTATCAACTAAATCACTTAGAATTTTATATAGAAATACCAAGTCAGTAAAAATTGTTCTGTCTGACAATTTGAGCATATTCATATAATTTAACAGAGTGTTGTAGTTCAACATAATTGCTAGAATACCCATTTTAAAATTTAAAAAACGTAAGAATTTGTTTTGTATTCTTTCAACAGCTTGTACATTTATATTATAATTTGGGTTCCAGAATTGTACTCAAGTTGTCTTCTTATGTAGGCAAAATATAACAGTTTAATACACTTTATATTGTTTGAATTTCTGGTTAGCCTAGTTATAAATCCCAACATTTTAAGCCCTTATGGAGTAATTCTCTGTTTTAAAAATAAATCTCACAACACTGTATTTTAGTTCTTCAGAAATGTGGCTTGAATCAATGATTACTTTATGAATTGTGCAAATACAGGGCTAAATAGTTTCGCATGTTTTCAAAAATCAGTCACACAAATTCGATTCACCCCTGGTCTCTTAGAATTTTTCATACCTCCGCAAAAACATTATTTTTGATTATAATTTGCTCTTGGTTGTACATTTAATGTGGTAAACCTTCCTGGGAGTATTCAGATACTCGAACCTCACGTTCGTCTAAACATATCAACTTATATCATACTATAAAAACAATATGCAGTTTTTCTTTTCTCCAGGTAACATTTTTGTGGAAACTGTACCCATCAACGCAGAACCAGGATCCCTAGAAGAAGACGGAGGGATAATTACTTATACGGAAATTGACATTGACCTTCCGGATGTCAAAAAGGAATGCTTAGATCGCTTTCAAAGAAGTTCCCAGACAACAGGTAAAACTAATGTTGTCCGTTAGAAATAAAAATTTCATATCCTTTTATTTCATATTCTTTTAATAGTTCTATGAATCTGTTGCACTTAAGTTTGATTTGTACTTTTTTTCAGACTTATCGACAGATCTTAAGACGCATCATGTGGAAAAACGATTATCTTGTACCTATTGTAACTACTCCTGCTTTTATAAGTCAAAGTTAGAACATCACTTGCGTATCCATACTGGAGAAAAATCTTTTTCATGTTCCGACTGTAGTTATTCATGTTCTCGGAAGAGAGATTTGACGACACACATGCTGACTGACAGTGAAGAAAAACCTTTTTCATGTTTTCATTGCAATTATTCAAGTTCTCGAAAGGGAGATTTGAAAAGACACATGAGGACTCACAGTGGACATAAACCCTTTTCATGTTCTCATTGCAATTATTCAAGTTCTCTAAAGGGATATTTGAAAAGTCACATGGTGACTCACAGTGGAGAAAAATCTTTTTCATGTTCTGACTGCAGTTATTCGTGTTTTCGAAAGGAAAGTTTGTCGAGACACATGGTGACTCACAGTGGACATAAACCCTTTTCATGTTCCGACTGCAGTTATTCATGTTCTCGAAAGGGAAGTTTGTCGATACACATGATGACTCACAGTGGAGAAAAACCTTTTTCATGTCCCGAATGCAGTTATTCATGTTCTCAAAAAGGATGTTTGAAGAGTCACATGGTGACTCACAGTGGAGAAAAACCTTTTTCATGTCCCGAATGCAGTTATTCATGTTCTCAAAAGGGAAGTTTGAAGATTCACATGGTGACTCACAGTGGAGAAAAACCTTTTTCATGTTCTGACTGCAGTTATTCGTGTTCTCGAAAGGAAAGTTTGTCGAGACACATGGTGACTCACAGTGGACATAAACCCTTTTCATGTTCCGACTGCAGTTATTCCTGTTCTCGAAAGGGAAGTTTGAAGAGTCACATGATGACTCACAGTGGAGAAAAACCTTTTTCCTGTTCCGAGTGCAGTTTTTCATGTTTTCTAAATGTAAGTTTGAAGAGACACATGGTGACTCACAGTGGAGAAAAATCTTTTTCATGTTCTGACTGCAGTTATTCGTGTTTTCGAAAGGAAAGTTTGTCGAGACACATGATGACTCACAGTGGAGAAAAACCTTTTTCATGTCCCGAATGCAGTTATTCATGTTCTCAAAAGGGATGTTTGAAGAGTCACATGATGACTCACAGTGGAGAAAAATCTTTTTCATGTTCGAACTGCAGTTATTCATGTTCTCGAAAGGCAAGTTTGAAGAGACACATGGTGACTCACAGTGGAGAAAAACCTTTTTCCTGTTCCGAGTGCAGTTTTTCATGTTTTCTAAATGTAAGTTTGAAGAGACACATGGTGACTCACAGTGGAGAAAAACCTTTTTCATGTCCCGAATGCAGTTATTCATGTTCTCAAAAGGGAAGTTTGAAGATTCACATGGTGACTCACAGTGGAGAAAAACCTTTTTCATGTTCTGACTGCAGTTATTCGTGTTCTCGAAAGGAAAGTTTGTCGAGACACATGGTGACTCACAGTGGACATAAACCCTTTTCATGTTCCGACTGCAGTTATTCATGTTCTCGAAAGGGAAGTTTGACGATACACATGATGACTCACAGTGGAGAAAAACCTTTTTCATGTCCCGAATGCAGTTATTCATGTTCTCAAAAGGGAAGTTTGAAGAGTCACATGGTGACTCACAGTGGAGAAAAACCTTTTTCATGTCCCGAATGCAGTTATTCATGTTCTCAAAAGGGAAGTTTGAAGATTCACATGGTGACTCACAGTAGAGAAAAACCTCTTTCATGTCCGGAATGCAGTTATTCATGTTTTCAAAAGGGAAATTTGACGAGACACATGATGACTCACAGTGGAGAAAAACCTTTTTCATGTCCCGAATGCAGTTATTCATGTTCTCAAAAGGGAAGTTTGAAGAGTCACATGGTGACTCACAGTGGAGAAAAACCTTTTTCATGTCCCGAATGCAGTTATTCATGTTCTCAAAAGGGAAGTTTGAAGATTCACATGGTGACTCACGGTAGAGAAAAACCTTTTTCATGTCCGGAATGCAGTTATTCATGTTTTCAAAAGGGAAATTTGACGAGACACAAGCTGACACACGGAAAACCCCTTTAATGTCGATGAACTAAATATTTGAAGAAACCACGCATGCTCATACGGGCGGATAATCTTATTCATGTTCCTACTTCAATTATTTTTGTTCACGGAGAGGAGATTTATCTATTCATTTCATTTAACGACTTAAAATCGTTTTTTTAATAGAAATATTCATCGGATTATAACCACACAGTTGTACACAGGAGAATATGAGTCATAAATTACAGAACCTGTAATGTGTATACAAAATTTTTATTGCAAGTGGTATAATTGTTAATTGAAGTGCAGTGAAAGAATACATAATTTAAAGACATATCTTCTAGTGTAATAATCGGTGGCGGCCGCTGCCCTAAAAAGGTGGTGGTTCACTGACAATCGAAAATAAAAGCAATATGACAAAAAGATTATGGGTAAAAATAATTATTCCACCTACCTTATTTGTAGATAAGGTCTATTCTACGTTGTTTGTGAAGAGCAAAAACTTTCAATACAAAGTACAGATAAAGCATTCAAACGGTCTTGACTCAATGATGATTTAATTCGTTTTAGGGTAGAAAAACACCTTTCGCTTTCCACAGATATCATAGGTAGTATACATATTATTTTCAAAAGCTTCACAAACTCCGAAAACGACTCGACTAAATTATTTTTATAAAAAAGTTGCAAGATTGCCACTGCACCATCGGCGTTAATAAACTGTTATAATTTCTTATATATTCGACACTGATTACACTCATTTTTATTTCTTATCAAGTTACAAATTGGAAGATGGTCTGAGGAACTAGCGTCATTGATCCTTTCGGCACCGGTGCATAGTCGGGATACACGCCAAACGCGCGCCCAACATTTGTACACGGTTGACATTTTTCACATGAGAACGGGTCGCTTCTACGATTCGTTCTTAAGTTCAACAGCTCGGCTGTGGAACGAACTGCCGGCCTCTGTGTTTCCTCCCTCCTACAACATGGGACTCTTCAAGACCCATGTTCACTCCTTCCTCTCCACAAAAAGACCCTCCACACAGCATCCCCAAAGATGACATAGGACCTGAGGGAAATTATTTTCTTCAGGGCCTCCTGTGTGGGGTTAATACAAAAAATAAAAAAAAATTAAAATTAAAATTAAAAGGATTAGGTTTAGTATTAAGCTTGATCAAATTACTCGATAAATCAATACCAAAACAATGGCAATAATTACGTCACGGCTCGCGATAACGACGCTAGCCGATTTGTGATCTATTGTCCAGTTGTCCACTATCGATGAAGTTCAAAGTTCGACGAACGTCGAATGTATTCGGATAACATCGGGTCAAGGTTCATCGATCGGTAATCTTCGGCAATGATCGGGTTATGTCGGCGGCGTGTGTCACACGAAAATCAGCTGATTCCTGGTACAAATGGCTAGATATACGAGCTTGCAGTGTTATAAAAATACATACAGAAACGTATTTTCGTCCGTTTGCAAATCTGTGCACACGGCGAATTCTAGCGCCGCGCAGCGGCCATTCTTTATACTTGAAGAGATTAAAATCGCTCTCCCTGATAATATTAATTGCATTGTATTGGTAAGTAATATTTTTAAATGATTTTTATAGATTTCATAGTCTTCAGTAAGATATTATAAATTAATTTAAGTCATTACAATTTAGAAAGTGCTGCACACGAACGCACTATGCGACCAGCCGCCACTGGTAATAATAGTTGAATGAATACTAGATTTGTATATGACCTGACATAAATCGAGATATGAGGTGTTTATGATAATAGATAGTAATTAATATAAAATTAATTCTATTTAGGTATAGGGTATTATAATAACGTGTATGGTTTATTTAAACAGAATATTAATATGCATAAAAAAATGACTTGTCAGCAAAATATTATAAAAGAGTAATTATTAGTGAGTTTATTGTAACCTTCAAAATTAATTCTCCTTGGTATAGCTGGACAGGTGTCGCAATTTGGCTTTAGTAAGTCAGGGCTGTCAGCGATTTAATAATACTTTTGGATAAGAAATAATAATTTTTAATAAAATAATACATAATATGATAGATAACCCTATAAGATATATCGAGTAAATTCTCTAGACACAAGCGCCAGCTTCTATAGAAGAGGAACATTAAAAACATCAAAGGCCGTGATAACTAATTGTATGTTTTTTTAGTTAACATTATAGATTATACTCGGTAATACTATTATACTGTAAATTGATAAATTATTTTATAAAAAAAAATCAAAAACATAGTTTTGATTTAGTAAAATATGATATAAGACTCACGCAGAAGCGTATCATGTTTAATATTGTTTATTGTGACTGAGCTGTGTAATTATAGCCCTCTTTTAAATATATTCCTGAGAAAAGATTGCCAACTGAATACAATCTAGGTTTAAAGGAGTATCTAAATGACAACCTTGAGAGGAATATGCAGACCCACAGTTGAGAAATACCTTTTTCATGTTTTCACTGCAATTATTCTCGTTCTCGAAAGGTAGAATTGCTTAGGAACATGCTTACCCACAGTGGAGAAAAACATTTTTGTTTTCCCACTGCAATTATTCATGTTCTAGAAAATAACGTTTGACCATACACAGTGAAGAAAAACGTTTTGCAAAGTCGTACTGCAGTCATTCACTTTATTGAAATCCGAATTTCGCCATAAGGGACATGCGGACTGACTCACGGAATAGTTTTGCAAAATTATTTGTTGGTTTGTGGATCTGTTGAGGAGGCACGAAATGAAAGACGTGTCGTGAAGGTCACAGTTTTTAATTGGTGAGTCAGTTTGCCGTGATGAGAGTGGATGTAGGACAGATGTAGTATTCTCCGGATGCAGGCTGTGATGGCTGGTCAAGCGCGGGTCAGTGAGTCGACGCCGGGCGCTGGTGACCGGACTCGTTGACTGTCAGGTACTGGCGATCTTGGCAATCAGTACTCCAGTGCTGACGGGAAGGCCGAAGGTGCGGTGGACCTTGTAGGCAGTTGAGCGGGAGCTGCGTAGACCAGTGAGGATGCTGCGTGTCCTCGTGGTGGTCATGGTGCGTGGATGAAGCGCTGGTCAGAGGCGCTGGAACCAGGGCGCTGTAATCCGTTGTAGCGCTGGCCAGGGACGGCGGCCGGGGCCAAGGCGCTATAATGATGTCCCGATAGAGTCCATAATGAATACGGGCGAAGCCGGGAATATTATCCTTCGCACAAATAAGGTGAGCGGATTATCACTCGTTGATCCTTGTAAACTGACGGCGGATTGATGACTGGCTGACTAACGAGTTCCTTCACGCTGCCGCTTTTATAAGGTGAAGAAACTTCTCGAACATTTGGTTGCTATGTAGATATTGCCAAAACAAAATTAAAAAGAATAAAAAAACATCCAAGAAGCTTGTTTGGAAAAAGCCGAAACTTCTAGAATACGGTTCGAATCAAGTAGTAGCGTACCACTACAGTGGTATTTAATGTTCCTGGGATTGGTGAATTTATTTTTAATTAATAGTTTATAATTGTTTAAACACGACCAAAAACATATTTTTTTTTTATATTATTGTCTTTGCTCTAAAGCGTCGGAAAAAATTTCAACGTTTATGCCTCATGCTTCTAAATCTAATGTATTTTTTTTTTCTAATATACTTTTTTATTTGAGTCATTCTGCAACCAACACTATCTATATATATACATTTAACTTACTATGTGCAGTGTCTGGCAACACTGTACAAGCGATTCGGAACTGCTCGGGTAGGCCGAGCGCTTCCGAGCCGATAGCATTGACTACGGGCGCTGACGGAACGGCGACAGAGACAGACGAGAAATCACCCCACTAGCGAGCACACGTTACCAACCTCTACTGTACAGCTCGGTTGTTATTATAAGCATTTATCGTAATAAATCTGTAAACGAACTTTGAGAGTTTCAATCATCTAAAAGTGTAGTAAATATAAGAGATACTACAGTGACAGAACATCACACTATGTTATTAATTTACTGTTACCAATACCGAACTACACTTTTGACACATTATTAGTTCATACTTTAGTAACTTAAAAAAATGGAAGACATTACAAATGTGTTAGACAACATCTCACAGATTCCATATACCAAAACAAATAATGCTATAGAAGTTCGACAAATCTTAAATCAATCAAACTTTAAAATATTCTCCATGAATATCAGATCAATTAATAAAAATTTCAATGAACTCCTTATACTACTCACAGACCTTGATTCAGATTTTGACTTACTTATTCTGACCGAATGCTGGATCAAAGATAACTTTATTCAAAAAACTATAAAAGACTATAATCAATACAGAACACAGAATAATAAATCTCAAAATGATGGCGTAATCATATGCATCAAAAATCACATACAACACTCTGTTCGAGGAACGAACAAGGGTTGGAATAGCCGCACTTTAAAGGGCTATTCCACACAGATAAAGTATAAATGAATTCTATGGCTTGTGACAGGCGATGCGAAAACATGCATAACGTTAATTCACAATCAACTTACCGGGAGACTTTAGTCCGAAATTCGATTGTGCTATTTATTTTTGTCCATTTGGTGAAATGTATCATTTTCCAATGGCGAGCGAGATATCATCAGGTGGATAGTTAAATAATACCAGTAAAGGCGTTATAGACTCTTTGAGTACTTTCAATGTGTTGCTTTCGCTGAAAACATTATTTTTTCCAAAATTTCAAAGTTATCAGGAAGTCTCTGACGTAGTTCTTTTATTATTTTAACTGTAAAATTAACACATCGTTTACGTTAAGTTTGTTCCTCTGCTACAGACACAATATTATTTCCTCTTAATGATGTCATCTTGGATTCAAATTGGTATCCCAAATATGGTCTGGGATCCAGATGACTTTCAATATTGATTGTCAACGGATCAATTTTTTGCATTGGAATGGCTACTTTTGACACTAAGAAACTTAATAAATTCTTTAGGTCACCAAATAATTTGCACGGGTCTGCAGTTTTCGATTCAAATAATTTATTAACTCTCTGAACCTGTTCCAGTACTGGGCGAATAAAACAGAATATAAGAACATTGGTATCGTCAGGGTACATGTTACATAATATTTCTGCATCATAACAATTTTGAGTATTCCTCGTCATATTGAAATGAGCTTTTAAGATTTGATCGGTACCATTGATTCGAAGTGGACGTGTAATTGCCGGTATTGTTTGCTTGAAGAAATTTCCATTGCGATAAAGTAATTAAACGAAAGACTTGTTATAACTATACTTAAGGGAGTTTTATATTAACAATATGCATGTAAAAGAAAAGGAGGAACGAATAAAAAAAAAGTTACGTAGTTACAATTTTTTTTAATTTATTAAAAATAAGTGTATATAAGGTTGTGTGTTAGTTTAAATCTAGGCTTAGTACTATTCTTAATTCTCATTCTTAACATTAATTGTCCGTTTCCTTAATTCTAAATTATTGATAATTTAATGTATTTAAAAAGTTGTTTCAGTTACGAAATACACATACTGTTGGGGACGGATATAGCATTGTCGCAACGCGGAATAATAGGAATGGAAAGGTTCGGAATGCCGACTTACCTTTTTCTTTTCTTCCACGGTTTTCAATCCTTCTTTGCGCTGGTTCACAACAAATCACAAATTTCGCGATGCGCGAGCTCACGATGGCTTTGATTTTCGACACGGTCGATAAAGGGGGCTCCGTAATCAAACGATGTTGACAGGACGAATATTTTTACTCAACTCAGTCGGCATAGGAGAAGAGGGGAGAGGTCGATAAGCCACAATAATTTTAGAAAGGATATAAAGGTAGGTAGCACGATGCTAGGTGCCAACATTTCCGCCCAACCTAATTTGAACGAATTAATAATTATGATACAAAATTTAATAAAAGGTAAATTTAAATATATACATAGGTAAATTGTTCATTCAAGTTCTATCCGTAATGCCTCGCAGAAAGCAATTAAAAAAAAAACTTTTACTAAATTAAGTATAACCTTTCGAAGAATGGTTCCTGGACCACAACAAAAATTGTGGTTTTGAAAAATATTTAAAATTGCTAATAACTCCTTTGGTCTAGAATCTGAGTAAGAAAAAAAACGAGAATTAGAGTATAGACATCTAAACAACAACAAAAAAATATATTTAGATCCCAATGGTAAATAAAATAAAAATAAAACACAACAAAACTTGAAAATGAAAACGTATTCTATTATAGATGTATATCTTAAGAATTATCACTAATAATAATTTTATTCTTCCGGTAACGGGCAAAGCTTTATCACTGGTCGAACCAACGAACCAGTTTTAACAGTAGCTACCCTAACTATTCCATCCTTACCGGGATGAACGTGGATAATTCGTCCTAATACCCACTTCATCGGTGGAAGACGATCGTCCTTTATTAACGCTA
Organism: Hesperophylax magnus; assembly: GCA_026573805.1. NCBI lineage: Eukaryota > Metazoa > Arthropoda > Insecta > Trichoptera > Limnephilidae > Hesperophylax > Hesperophylax magnus. The sequence goes on along the minus strand of JAIUSX010000179.1, from coordinate 2,749,619 downwards.
ATTGACCTAATTTAATGTTTGGATTAATTTTGCACCACTTTGATCGTTGTTGAAGCGTATTTAAATATTCTAAATGCCAACGTTTCCAGAAATGTTGCGACATCTTTTGGAGATGTTGCCACCTACTTAAAGGATTAGACGTGGTGTCAAGAAAGTCATATTCAGGCAAACCTAGTAGGAATCCACCGATTAAAAAGTGGCCCGGGGTGAGTCCATTCACATCCTCGGGGTCTGAGCTCATTGAACACAAAGGGCGGGAGTTGAGGATGGCTTCAATTCTAGTGAGAACTGTCGCAAATTCTTCATAAGTTAGAACGGTCTCACCTATCACCCGTTTTAAATGGTATTTTACAGATTTTATCCCTGCCTCAAATAAGCCTCCGAAATGAGGACTTGCTGGAGGGTTAAAAGACCAAATAATGCCGCTCTGAATTAGATGATTAGAGATAACATCACGCTGTGATGCCAAAAATTTATTTATACCGAGTAGAAGAAGAAGATAAATCAGACACGATCTCTAAATGAACTGCTTTCGTCGCCATACATACAAATAGACATAAATAACCCTTTGACGTTTTTGCTCCCCTACGTTCGTGATCTTTCAAAGTGAAAGGTCCTCCGAAATCTACACCAACTCAAGAAGAAGCACGGCTTTGTTGCACTCGAGAGGGGGGTAAATCACCCATTAGGGGAGGTAGCAGCGAAGATTTCATTTTATAGCAGACAATGCATTTCGACAGTTGTGAGCGAATTTTATTCCGTGCAGCCACTATCCAAAATTTACGCTGAATAGTGAATTGAAGGCTTCGTGGCCCAACATGAAGATATAGTTTATGATAATAATCTATAATTAAATAAGCTAAATGACAGATTTTCGGAAGTAAGATCGGAAATTTACTTTCATATGACAAATTTGAATACTTGAGTCGACCGCCCACCTTGATAATACCGTGGCTATCAAAAAACGGTTTCAAGTTTTGAATTTGCGTTGAACATGGACTGCCATTTCGCATATTACGTATATCAACAGAAAAATACGTTTTCTGTTCAATGCGTACGATTTTCATAAGCGAATCATTTAATTCGCGAGAACTTAGATAAGTCGGGTTTGAATTTCCACTACCAGGACGTTTCTGACAATTATTTACGAAACGCATTATCCAAGCGACGACGCGTTGCAATTTATAAAATGAAGAATATTTACTAATAATCGAATTAGGTACTATTTGAGATGATACAAACGTTTTAAGGTTGCATGTTTTGAGTTCTGGTATTTCTCCGTCAGATTGATTGTACACAGCTGAACAAGGCCAGAGTGCTATTGGTTGGTGAAGCCATTTTGGTCCCGTAAACCACAAAGGGTGTGATATAATGTCTGCTGGGAAAAGCCCTCTTGAACCAGAATCGGCACAATTTTCCTCCGAGACAACATGCTTCCAAACAGCATTTGGTGTATTTTCCAGTATTTGCACAACCCTATTAGCGACAAATGTTTTCAATAAATATGGCGGCGTTTTTAGCCACGCTAGTTCAATAGTCGAATCTGTAAATAGAAAAACGTTTTCTATTTGTTCGGCAAACTTTACAGATGACATAATATACTTTACAAGTTTCGTGAGAAGAACGGCCCCACATAATTCTAGTCGTGGAATTGACAGGGTTTTCAAAGGAGCGACCTTCGATTTTCCCATTAAGATGTGAGTGGTACTACACTCTAATAAATATACTACTGCTGAATAACCTAATTGTGAAGCGTCACAGAACCCTACGAGGAAAAGACGACTTGTCATCACCGTGTTGTGATATCTAGGAATATTCAATGTTCGAAGTAATGAAAGTTGACTTACAAATTTACTCCACGTATTATGAATATGTGGTGGAACATCACGATCGTCCCAATCGACACTTAACTTCCATAGTTCCTGTAAGAGACATTTTGCGAAAAATGTCACTGGGGTGATGATCCCAAGTGGGTCGAATAAACGAGCTACCGTTGATAAAATTGTTCTTTTTGTGCATATCTCCTTTGAAGGTAGATCGACCTTGTAGGTAAAATTATCAGTCGTTGGACTCCACTGAATGCCTAATATTTTAACAATTTGATCTGTTCCGGCGTTATCAGAAGAATAACCATCTTTTTTGTTGTTTGTTTTTGGGGTGTTATGCCGTGTTGCGCTAACTCCTTCTTTAGCCGACGTTTCGGACAGCGTTGCAGTGTCTATCATCAGGGCAGATCCAGTAGATCCGAAGATGTGAAGATCTACCGTACTAGCATACTATTGTACTAGCGTGGCTAAAAACGCCGCCATATTTATTGAAAACATTTGTCGCTAATAGGGTTGTGCAAATACTGGAAAATACACCAAATGCTGTTTGGAAGCATGTTGTCTCGGAGGAAAATTGTGCCGATTCTGGTTCAAGAGGGCTTTTCCCAGCAGACATTATATCACACCCTTTGTGGTTTACGGGACCAAAATGGCTTCACCAACCAATAGCACTCTGGCCTTGTTCAGCTGTGTACAATCAATCTGACGGAGAAATACCAGAACTCAAAACATGCAACCTTAAAACGTTTGTATCATCTCAAATAGTACCTAATTCGATTATTAGTAAATATTCTTCATTTTATAAATTGCAACGCGTCGTCGCTTGGATAATGCGTTTCGTCTATCATGTCTATCATCAGGGCAGATCCAGTAGATCCGAAGATGTGAAGATCTACCGGATCTGCCCTGATGATGGACACTGCAACGCTGTCTGAAACGTCGGCTAAAGAAGGAGTTAGCGCAACACGGCATAACACCCCAAAAACAAACAACAAAAATGCTTTTGGCCGTGAGAATCTAAAAACTTACCCCAATAACCATCTTGCTGGTGCTCTTGCGAAACGTGATCCAAAAGTGAAGGTGTATTAGATTGCCATTTACTAAGTTCTAATTTCCCAAGATTTAACAATCCAATGATATCTTGTTTTAGTCTGAGGGCTGTGCTAATCGTTTCTGTCCCTGTTACTAAATCATCTACATAAAAATAATCGCATAGAACCTTGGCAGCATCAGGATACTTTGATCCTTCATCTTGTGCTAGCTGGCGAAGGGTACGAATGGCCAAGAATGGTGAACTAGACAACCCGTACGTTACAGTTTGTAACTCGAAATCAATAATTTCGGTTCATTCTGAGATTCTCTCCACAAACTATTTTGGAATTTACGCTGAGATGGAATAATTAATATTTGCCTATACATCTTACAAATATCAGCTGTAAATACATACTTATGAAAAAGAAAAATTTAAAATCATACGTGGAATTTCAGTTTGCAATTTTGGACCGTTCAATAATAAGTCATTTAGAGATAAGTTATTTGGTTGGGTTTTTGCCGACCCATCAAAAACCACACGTAGTTTTGTAGTTTTACTGTCAGGATTCAAAACACAATGATGAGGTAAATAGAATGCATCTAAATTCCGAGGTACCCGTGTCATGTGTCCCAGACCCTCATATTCTTGTATAAAATTTCCGTAATTAATTGCTAACATGCGATCCCTTTTAAAACGAATTTCTAGTTTGTTCAATCGCGATTCCGCAAGTTTTAAGGAATTTTGAGAAGGCATAATTTCAGATTTTGTTAATAATGGTACAACATATCTACCATCACATTCTCGATAGTGATTCAAAGCGTAGATTGTTTCGGCTAATTCGTCGTCCGGATTACTCGTCACAATTGAAGGTGTTTCTTCCCAAAATTTTCTAAGAGTATTGCTTAACGAATTTGTTTCAACAAATAAAGACGAATGCGTTTGAAATGACGAATTTTCCATCTTCCCCATTATAATGTATCCGAATATACTGCTTACAGCACATGGAGAGCCGTGAATTATTTCATGGCCACTATTAAATATATCCAAATATACGTCAGCTCCTAACAAAAGGTCTATTTTGCCCGACATGTAATATGATTCATCAGCTAATTTTAAATTTTTAAATTTTTAAATTGTGACGTTCCACTCGATGGTAAATCATATGACGGATGATTAGAAGTGATTTCTGTAATCACGACAGTTTGACATTGAAGAATAGGCCTTTTTTTATTTCGAGGTTTTATAAAACATTTTGTTTTTCCATGACAAGAATTTATACTAGAATTTCCTAAACCGTTCAGTGAAATACGATGTGCTCTAATTGACAAACCCAAGAGCTTAGTACATCTTTCCGTAATCAGTGAGACTTGACTCCCACAATCCACGACGGCGCGGATAGATATATAATCATTATATTGATTTCGGACCTCAAGTTGTACAGTTCCTAACAAAACGGTAGAAACGCTCGGAATCGTTGTTGCGACCAGGGCTGCACTTGAATTATTAAGTTCATTTTCGCCCGATGGTTCGGCGGCAATGTGCAACATTGAATGGTGTTTTTTATTACAAACCTGGCATGTTAATTTTGATACACAATCTTTTACATGGTGTTGTTTCAAACAATTGAAACAACGGCTTAAAGTTTTAATTTTGTCCCTCCTTTGATGGGGACTTAAAGATGTAAAAGATGCACATTTGTAAAGAAAATGTGCACCTTTACATAATGGGCAATGAAGGTTATTATCATTCTTATTGGCAGATAACAACGTTTTAAACGAACCTTTTTTCTCTTTTGTAGTATGTGGAGATAACATTTCTAAAATACGCGTTTGATTTCTCAGAAACTCGAAAATTGAATCCAACCCTGGAATCTCTTCACCGGGCAATTTGGATTCAAATTGACGTTTAGTTGTCAGATCCATCGATCGTATCATAATATGACCAACAAATTTATCAAAGATATTTTCTATCTTCATCGTCTTTATAGCGGCGCAATTCTCTTGAAACGTACTGAGTAACCGCGCTATACCTGACGCAGACTCGTTTTGTAATATTTTGAAATTAAGAATTTCATCAACATAATGCGTGAAAAGAATTCTAGAATTTTGGTATTGATTTACCAGAATATTCCAGGCAATGTCATAATTCTCTTCGATAAGAGGCAATGATTGTATAAGTGCCAGTGCCGGCCCTGTAATAACTGATAAAAGATAATGGTATTTTTCTACATTAGTATATGCAGTGCTGTCATGTATAAGACTTTTAAATAATGAATGAAATGAGCACCAACTTTTAATGTTACTATCAAAAGTGGGCAGCTTTATCACTGGTGCACGAATCACCGAATTACTTGCCGTTTTTGGAATTGAATTTTCATTATTACTAGTGATAACGCTTTTCATTTGCATGATCTCGAAATACATTGAATCAACATTATTCCCAATGTTTCCTAGCTCTGACATTTCTGTAATCTTGTCTAATGACAGTAATTGTTCCTCAATCTCGTTTTGAACTGATTCAAATTCTTGTAACCAATCTTTTAACTTTTCACATCTAGCAAGAAACGTATCTTTTTTCTTACTATCATCATAAGTGCTCGCTATGAGCTCTTGCGTGATACGAATACGAGATACTATTCGCTCCCGTCGGGATTGCAACAAAAGTACTTTTTTCTCAGCCATTGTATTGAGAAATTAATCTGCGCAAAAATGCCGAGTGAATACAACAATTTATTTTAAATATTAACAAATTTGTCACCAGTTAAGTATTTTTTACTACCTACAGGCAATTTTCGCTAACAGCACGGCTGACGCGAATTTTACACATAGATCAACTTTTATGAACAATTTAACCTTGAAATAATTAAATTAACCACTATTTTTTCAATTAATATAAATTATCAGGCTCGAATGACCAATGTTGGGGACGGAAACGCACCGTCGCAACGCGGAATCATAGGATTGGAAAAGTTCGGAATGCCGACTAACCCTTTTCTATTCTTCCACGGTTTTCAATCCTTCTTTGCGCTGGTTCACAACAATTCACAAATTTCACCATGCGCGAGCTCACGATGGCTTTGATTTTCGACACGGTCGATAAAGGGGGCTCCGTAATCAAACGATGTTGACAGGACGAATATTTTAACTAAACTAAAGTTTACTAAGTCGGCATAGGTGAGGAGAGGATTTGGGTAGATAGGCCACAATAATTTTAGAAAGGATATAAAGGTAGGTAGCACGATGCTAGGTGCCAACAAAATGTATTATGTAGATTATATTTTCATATTATAAAATGAAGGCCTCAGCACGGGCAAGCCACCCAGTAAAGCCAAGATTACTGGAAAACTTTGAAATGTTAAAAATATTGTACCAAATAATAAATAATAACATGTTATTAATGTGAATTTTGTAAGAGGGGAAATCAAACTACGAAACTGAGTTGTATTCAAGCTGCTAACTAGATGTTGATGATGATGTCTTTATGTTTCCAGAATGCGGATTAGAAGCAGTCGCTTCAACGCCACTCTTGAGGGGAGGACTGGGAGGCGTGAGAGCAGAACAGTTCCCGTGGCACGTGGCCATCTTCCACACCAGAGAAGATAACCAGTTCAGGCAGATATGCGGTGGCAGCTTGGTGCGGAGTAATCTGGTCATAAGCGGTGAGTTCTGATGCAGACTTCCTAAAGTTAAAACCAACAGGAGTTCCATAAGATTCTTTTATAATAACAATATCAATCAGAATTGTTTAACATATCTATTTTATCAATTGTTTAAAAGTTCCAAACATTGCAAAAAGCGGTAAAGGTTGGGCCAGTAAAGTGTAAATCTTGACAGAAATTCTTAAAATATACTAAGAGAATCAGAGGCATTTACCCATCGATATATAATAACGATAGATTAGTCCTCTAGTAACTTATTTCAATCTAAAAAAACACCGCATTTATAATAACGATAGATTAGTCCTCTAGTAACTTATTTTAATCTAAAAATGACACTGTTTAAGAGTAATTTCGTGATACAACTCCCCATCGAGAGTAATTTATTATTTTATTTGTATTCTATTCAAGCGAAAAGATGGGAAAACTTTCAATATATCTAAAGCATATTTTTTGGTATTCATAATGTAGGTACACCAATTCGTTATAAAGATTAATCAAAATAGTGATTTAGCATTAAGCTTCGCCTTCAGAGAGATTTTCACAGACGAACTTGCTGGATAACAAATTTGCTCCATGCAGACCAACAAAAGGTACAAAGCAATGTTTCTTTCGATCTTTAGACTGCGAGATAATGCACATAAATGTTTAAACCAATATTTTGGTTTCGGTGTTAATTTTAAAATCTACACGCCCAATCTATGTAAAACTCGGTCAAAAGATTTGCTGGGTTTAAGGGGTGGCTAGTTCTAAGCAGTACTCTTGTCTTGTCGTGTGTCACATACATGAACTATTTTGAAATGTCCATTAAAAGCTTACTTTGTTTTGCAGCCGCGCATTGCTTCTCCGACCGAGCTCACAGCCACCAGGTTCAAGTGGCTGACTATCGAGTGGTTGGAGGAATCCGCCTTTCTTCCTGGATGTCTACGGAGATAGGCAGGCAGCAATCAGAGGTTTGTTTTTATTTATTTAAGCACAGTTTCAAGAATACAATTTGGTTGTGCTTTCGGTCTTTAGTTAATCCTTAATTAATTCCTTTCCACTTCTCTCTTACATTTGAACGCGTTTGGACATCATTTGTGCATGTATTATTTGGGATATTTAGTTAAGTATTACATTATTTGATTCCATACTACAAGATTGTTTTCATTCGTTCAGAGAGACTATAAACGAAGAAAGGGTTGCACATTGGAGAAAAACCCTTTTCGTGTTTGAAGTGCAACTATTAACGTTCTCAGAAATGAAAATTTTACGAGCCACATTTTGGCTCACAGTGGAGAAAAACCATTTCTCTGTTCTGAGTGCTGTCAAGTGAGGATTCACCTTTCGCCCATCTTTTATATTTATGAAAGTAGTGTTTCTACATGATGCAAACTACCGATTGCAACTTGCAGCAAGTTATCAACAACCTCTTGCCCTGTCTTAGCATCAAGGTTATGACAGTTCAATGAATCCGTAGTATAAAGAGAAAGGTTATCTGAAGTAATGTTTATCACCGGCGATTACCGATGTTCTAATCTTTTCATTAAGCTTCTGCAAACCATACGCCGGTGTGTACTTTATACATACACTCCCTTTTCCCAACGGGCAACATATAACAATATAGCCGATGACTCGTATATTTGAGTGAATTTCGTAAACAACTGCTCCAAATTTTAATGCGACTGCGTGAAAATATTTTGAAATGAGGTTTGAAGTCTTCTTCCTTCTAAGGCAAATGTGCTAGCGTCTTCAACCTTCCAATATCGCCATTTACATTGTACCAAAATTATGGTATTTTTTATGTTTCGTTTCCAGGCTGCTGCCATAGCCGAAACTTCTTCAATCCGCATCTTTATTGTTCTGTCACCATGCAGCTTCAATTGTAATATTGTCTTAAATTTGCGTTTTTTTGTTGTTCCGTTATTCCTTACCATGCTGCTATGAAACCCGAGGTGCTATGATATTCGAACTCTCCAGTAACATGTATACAAATAATGTTTCAGGTACGTGAAGTTCATCTAGGAGAGTACTACGGAGCAAATATCCTACATTTTCAACACGACATCGCTATTGTCCAACTAATGACAGCGTTCACATTCTCCGACACGATCCGCGCAGTCTGTCTGGACCTGGCAGACACGGACCTGTACACCAGGCAGACCATCCCGGGCAGTGTAGGCAAGGTAATTATCTTATTTAATAGTGGTGGAAAGTCTCAGTATCACCCTGTACGAAGGATTTGTCAGCAACTGGCAAGACGACATCGCATTTGTCCAGCTAATGAGGGCGTTCACTGTCTCCGATACGGTATACTCAGTCTGCAGGACCTGGGGGCTAACACGGTCGATCGATAAAGATTATATCGATAATATCGGTAACTTGTTATCGTTAAGATATGTTTGTATAAAAACATTTTTAGGAATTATTTCAAGTTTCCGTGTGTTCTAAACGTCAGAGCTAACAGTTTTACACAGTAAGTGGTTTTACAGTTTATCAATAGATGATCAGTTTATCGATATATATAATACATACAATTCTAATACAATACATATAACAAATTGATAATTAGATAAGTCCACCATAACTGCAAAAACAACATTTTTCGCTTAACCCATTACCTCCATGACGATGCCTATAGTCATCAAAAAAATAGATGAAAAGTATGATTTTTTTTCACTGTGAATAAAGCTAAATCCCACCAAGTTGTTATGCAGCATTTACAGATTGGTATGTTAGCTTTCAATAATTAACATAATTTATTAAATTTTATTAATTATTCTATTTTTAATATTTTTTTTACTAAGGCCCTGAAAATAGACCCATTTTGAAAAAAAAAAAAAAAAATAAAACATGTGTGAATCACATATTGTTATCAAAAGATGAAATAGTCGACAACACTGTTTAAACATAGTATTATATGCATAAGATGACCGCTGGATGTCACTGAAATCAGGTGATGCCTGCGCGCAACGTTTGGAGGTTAGCTGTGACAGTGTTTTCATATGTTTTTGGTTAGCTTGCCTTCAAATTATACGGTTTTGTTGTGTTTTTATGGGTGATTTTTACTAAAAATAATAGTAAGTCTGCAGTTTTCGGATATTTTTAAACAGAGAATGTTGATGAACAGACGGACGAAGAGCTGATTGACGATGATTTGATGGCAAATCACGACTTGACTGGAATCAGCCTTCGACATCCTCTGATGCCAGTCGTAATACCTTGCGAATATCTATTTCAAATGCACCACCAGCCAAAAAATTAAAACTACAATAAACTGTTACGTTCCTGAACCGCTGAATATGGTGCATAAAGTTATGTTGTACGAGAAGCTGAAGTCTTATAATGCTTTTCATTAATGTGTTTTCATTATTCTTTGATGACGAAGTGATTCAGTTTATTCTTGAGAGGATGATCAAATACGCTCGATTTAAAACCAATACCGAATTCCAGTAAGATATATACGAATTGAAGCATTTTATTGGTTTCTGTGTTGACCGGCTACAATACATTGCCATCTACCACAGATTATTATTCGTCTGACCCGACCTTGGGTGTAAGCGTCATCAAAAAAGGAACCAACGTCCACATTTTGAGCTTATAAAGCGCTATATACATTTTTGCGATAACAACAATCTAGATATAACCGACAGAATGGCTAAGGTATGATAATGACTAACGTTCCATCTTTATTTGTATTTGATGTTTTTGCACACAAACTTTCCATCGACGAGCAAATGGTGCCATATTTCGGTCGACATTATTGCAAAATGTACATTAAGAATAAGCCAATCAAAGTTGGCTACAAGATTTGGTGTCTTGCTTCCTCCGAAGGCTACCTGTTTCCAAGCAATGCCATATTCCTGAGCATCTGATACATATGACCCCGTATTAGGTCAAAGATTATCCTTCGTACTGTCTATGATGGAATATATAGAGTTCCCCGCACGCCATGAGTTATTTATAGACAATTTCTTCACATCTCACCATTTGATGTGTATCCTGAAGGATAAGAGAATGTGCGCTACTAGCATATGTAAGCCAGTTGGCTTTCCTAACCTTGAAGCTTCAGGCAAGTTGAAGACAGGAAAGTAATTGCCTAAAGGTAACATTTTCTTCTATATTTCCCTTGCACATAGCGAACATTTACCTAGCAGGTGAATTTGATGCGGTGGTAGACGTAGAAAGCCAAATCCTCGTATGCCGTTGGTTAGGACAACCGTGAAGTAACAGTGGCCACGAACTATGATCGAATGGAGCCAGTAAGTCAAGTGCAAAGTTGGCAGAAATTGAAGAAAGAGAAAAAAGGCAAAGTTTTGAAGGAAGCATGCAAAAAAAATCGGTTGCCCAGCGTGCCAACACGAAATTATAATTTGGGAATGGGTGGGGTAGACCTCCATGATAATGGTATACAAAATTATTGGATCAACATTCGGTCAAATAAGTGGTACTGGCCTTTATTTGCATCTTGCCTGAGCAGCACTCTTTTAAATGGATGGAAGTTGCTATGCTTCTTTAGGAAGTACGAGCATGATATGGGAAACCAGATGACTAGGCGACAGAGAAAACCTTCCCAGAAGGCATTCCGTGTGGAGGTTACCCGTACTCTTTTATTGTCTTTTCCAAATCAGGTCAATGCCGAATTCGGAGATTCTCGTGTGAAGGAAGATGAGAATCGTGTGCGTCGAATGCAATAATTTCATTTGACATATCGTGGCGAATCTCGAATTCGTTGTGCTCTATGTAAAAAAAATCCAGCAGTCTATCGATGCCGGGCCTGCAACCGCGCCCTTCATTTTGACTGCTTCGAACGGTATCACTTAGAGAATAATTTGGTTAGATTTGGTTAGTTTTCCTCATTCTAGAAGGTTTTTTCTAATATTGAATTTTTTGTTATTTTGTGTATTTTCCATTAATAAATTGTATTTTCATTGAATTATAAACAATGGCAACTATTTATTTTAAATTATCAATATAAATCATACAGTTTACTGCATTTTACCCATACTTGACGTAAATTTTGCTTAGGGGGGTTACCTCCAAGCGTTGCGTTTAGGCATCAATTTTCTAGACGCTCCGGTGAGATGGTGGGCGGGCGGAAAATTTTAAAACTGATTTTGGGCTCTCCTTTAAGTCTATAATATCGGGTTATAATGATGATTCAAGTTTATAAAAATAAAAATAAAATCATGGAGGTAATGGGTTAAGGCGATGCCATACGTAGTAATGCAAAATCATGTGTTTTTGGTTTGAAAATTTGGTCGCCTAGAAATGTTTCAGATGCTTTTATTAAATACTGCGAGTAGAATACATCTTGGCCTTTAAAATAATCGAGTATTTTTTAGATAAGTCTTTTTATAAGCCCAGAAAAAAATTATGTATAAGGCCTATGAAAACTGCCTTAAAGTTCAAAATCTCCTACTAACGAACCCATTGTCGTTTATGATTTTATTGTATAATGTGTAAAATTAAGTAATCTATAAAATGATCAAAAAAATTCAATATTCATGCCTGAACATCCACAAAATAAAATAAAAGGCACGTTTTGGCCATGTTTTTTTCTGCATAAATAAAAACAGGCGGATGGTGTTAAGCGGGAATTTAAACCTTATCGCCATCTACGTAAGGGTTGTTATTGATAGCGGCTCAATTTAAAATATTACACAACGTAGTGCATCGCCTTAAATAAAATTTTTAATTTCTTTTTATTGTGTCCTCAATGTGTATCGTTTTGGCATCTAGCCGGCGCGGCGCCCAGTCCGAGTTTGGGGCCTTAGGGATAATTTGATTTCTTAATTTCCGAGTCCTGTGTACTCAATCTGTACCATTTTTACAGCATTCGGAAAGATGACATATTGTGCTTTAAGGTAATTATTTCCTATCCTATTATTACATGTTTTTAAGACTAAATAATGTGATTTAAGTCGATACAAAAATGGTTTAGATCAGTGGCGGTTCTTCCCTTAGGTCAATTGGTGTTTGATCTCCCAAAATTATAACACAACAATAATTATCAATTATGTGCATCAAAACAACTGGTCTTATTCTTAATTTATTTAAAATGCAACGCGAAACAGCGGCGGCGGCAAGTGACTAGTAGTGACATCTGTTGTCTCTAATAGAAGCTTTCATTCACAAGTCCATACTATTCGCTGGGTCAATTTAAAGAATGTCCACTTTGGCATCTTTTGTCCCTATGCGCGCCATAGAATAAACGAGATGGCACTATATTTGTCTTCGAAGTAAAAATTAGGTACCCAAGAAAGCTTAGGGACGCTTAGGTCATGGCCGTGAGGGAGACATCACGGTAAATATTATATGTTTTAAAGAGATGGTGACATTAGGATATGTCGGTTTTTTATTTTACACGCTTGTAGTGTGTGGAACAATGGTTGTTTTTTGTAGTGTTTTGTATTTTACTACACTTTTTACTGAACCGCAAGGCTCGTTGTGATTGAAACGCGGATGGTTCGTATTCAGATTTATTACGATTAATGTTATTATAACCGAGCTGTACAATCTTAGTTTTGTAACGTGTGCTCGCTAGCAGGGTAAATTTCCATCTGGCCGCTGGCTCCGCGCAGCGCTCGCTGTTTACGCAACTGGATCGGAAGCGCTCGGCCTTTCCGAACGGTTCCGATCCGCCTGTTCAGTGTTGCTCAACACGGCATTTTTCAATTGGACAGTTCGGGAAAGGTTTGTAATAATTATTTTTGTGGTTATCGATTTAGAATGAAGCTGAAGAATGGAACAAAACAAAAAATGTTAAAGATCATTGTCAAATAGAATCAACCTATTATTTTATTTACTTTAATGCTGTGCACAACTACGTCTCGGACTTTAAATACTATAACAAATTGTTATAGATAATAATATATGGGCATTTTTCACAATATCAAATAAAGATTAGTCACACATTTTTTTCAAATTACCTACCATGCCTGGATCCTTAGAGCCACCTCTGGTTGTGATGAATGATAATGTCTGTCTTGCAGGTGGCGGGTTGGGGACTAACGGAATCGGGTACCCCATCAGTCATACTCAACTTCCTGGGGGTCCCTGTGGTGGCGCGTGTGGAGTGCTTCGAGAAGCTGCCGCCCAACTTCAAGTCCTTCTTAACGCCTGATAAGATGTGCGCTGGACTTACTAATGGTAAGTTCACGAATACCGACACTATAAATAATCTTCCTTCCTGGAACAGCCATGCGCCCGTACGGGTACCTGCCGCAAACCACAACCATCGATAATAATTCCTGCCTAACCAACTATATTCGTTTCCTTCCAGGAACAGCCGTATGTCAGGGAGACAGCGGTGGCGGGCTAGTATTCCCGGTACGGAACTCAAGCACAAGCCCCCAGCGCTGGTACTTGCGGGCTATACTCAGCAATGCGCCGACTTCCTACAATCTTAGTGATCCCTGCCCGGCTAACGTTTTCGCACTCTACACAAATATAAACAGTCATCGAATATGGCTGATCACAAAAATGGAGGACAATCTACCGCGAGGTAAATCTGATGTTTTTGATATTGAAATAGAATGTGAGAATTAGACCGGAACAAATTAACCTCTTCTGATCTGTTCTGGTCGTTAGACTTTTTACCAACAATGTCTTCTTTTGCTGTTTACTTTCGAACATACAAAAGTGACAAACCTGACCCGTAAGCTTTGAACATCTTTAAGTGATAGTCCTCACTCGTAATCTTTGAACATACTTAAGTGATAAGCCTGACTCGTAACCTTTGAACATACTTAAGTGATAGACCTGACTCGTAACCTTTGAACATACTTAAGTGATAAACCTGACTCGTTACCTTTGAATATACTGGGGGGGAGCCGCTGATAAGTTTTTTAAGCCCCTCAACACAACGCATAAAACATCAATTAGGATTATGTTCAAAAAACCATATATGCATCCAACGGAAAATCTCCTAATTACAAATAATATACTAGATATTTGGAAACTATTCATTAGAAAGATCATTCAAATAAACTGCTTAAAATCCTCATCATGCCACGTAACTCACCCACATAACACAGGGGCAAATCACAGAATCAACTTCAAGTGCCAAAAATTAATTCAACCTTTGCCAAAAAGCACGAATCCTTCCTAGCACCTTACATCTTCAACACCTTCCTTAAAGAAACCACTTACTGCAACACTCATAAACACCCAAACAGTTTACTTAAACATTTCAACACATGGTTACTACATAAAAAAGAGCATGCATCAGCAAATTTCTAGCAATCCCTTCTTAGTCTAATTCTCATTCCTTATTTACAAACATGTGTTATATACATTTATAATGATTTACTCTTTCTTATTAAAACTGCTTATGTTTTACGCATGCCTAGTTTATCAATACCTGTTGTTTAAAATATTTTTTGATATTTAAATATTGAAGACAATATAAGTGATTTCTAAACGTAAATCTGAAACAGAAAAATCAGAAAAGGAAACGGTCATATCTATAACTATCTCATTTTCTGTTTCAGATTTACGTTTAGAAATCACTAATATTGTCTTCAATATTTAAATATTACAATTTGAGGTTTTACTCAATAAAGTTATTCCGAAAAATAAATATTTTTTGATATGTTATTATTATGAGATTTAGACGCTACCATTTTGTAAATTTAAAGTTCCTACGAAATTCCTGTTTTTATGTAACTATATATGGAATGCTCCATGTATTGATATATATATATATATATATATTTGTATAAATGTATGTGTATTTGTAAGCAAATATATGTACCCGCCTCAGAACAGAAATATTCTAGTGAGGCGGGTTTCTTTCACATTTGTAATATTGATCATGTTATTGCAATAAACGCCCGGGTTGCCGGCAATTAAAAAAAAAATACTCTAGTGATAGACCTGAAAAGTAACCTTTTCATCACGAAACATTCAAAAGGATCGTGGTACATATTTTTTATTTTTTATTTTTTTTTATTTTTTTATTTTTTTTTATTATAATATATATATACATACACTGTTAGCTTCCATTTCTCTTTCGGCATCATGGCCACTCACATGAAGACTTTCCTTGCAGAGGGTGGAACTCGTGATGCCTGTGTGAGGACTTCTACGAGTTGTTCTGCTTACAGTTCTTCGGTGGTATATACAACACTAGGTGTGTTGGAGTGTGGAGTGATTAATCAATTTTGTATCTTCCCCTAAGTGACAGTTGTATGTTTTGCTACAGGAAGCTGCATACTTAGAGGGTCCGTCGTTGGTGTCTGCCGGAAGTTATCAGACTGCCCGAGTGCACTTGAAGAGTCTGCACGTGGAATTCTGCCACAGGTAAAATATTACCAGATAAGTTATTGAACTTTCTACATCAAGTCCCAACTGCTCGCAACCGTTTAGAGCCAGTGAGACTATAGCATCCCCAATAATTTGGGTGAATTGTGCAGTTGGGACAATTGTACGCTATTCACAGATATACGTCGAAACCGAAATCAAATTTCGGCTACTCTTCTAGTTTCGGCCAAAGCCGATTGGTATGATTGGTTTATTATCAATTACAAGGGGTAATGCTAGACAGTTACAGTGAATCAGTTTAAGACCTGTTTATACCATGGCAAGCTATGAATCTATGGCTCAGACAGGGTTAGGTATATTAGTGTCTCACGTGTTAGCTAACGATGGTGGCGTGGGCGGCCTGGAGTGGCAGGACACCTATGGCCAAAGCCGAAACATTACCAGCCTTACTAATAACTAAAAAAACTTCCAAACCGTTAAACAGAATTTTAGTTACACATTGAATAACTACTTGACAGTTTCTGTTTTGAATTCTCACTAAAAAAATATCTTTCTGGGCTCCGAAAGAGATGGCAACTTCGCATTTTGGCAGACTGACGCATGAAATTCCCGTCATGAAAAAGCCAACCTGATACTACCTTGCATTGTAAGCAAGGCCCCTTTAATCCTATAAGGTTCCTAAAGTACAGTAGGTAGGCAGACACATCCGCCCCCAAAACCTGGGCACCCCTGCCGAGACACAAAACATAGTGGACCATTTGGGGCGTCCTATGGAAGAGGTGTCCCGGGCGGCAGTACCAGTACCGGCCTCTTAAATTAAATTTAATAAAACTAATCAGTTCAGTCTTTAGTAACAATACAATAAATAATTATTATTCAAACTAAAAATTTTGACAAAAATAACTAATATTTGAAAATTACAAACTTTTAATAGCACATTTTAAGATAATATTTAAGTTATTCACTGCACACGCGCCCGAGTAAAGTCGAACGTAAGCTGGTACAAAACAAGTTTATTAGACGAAAAACCGATATATCGGTAGGTCACTACTCGTGAGATATTTAACACTTTGCTTTTCAACATTAGGACAACTTCCGAAGGTAGTGATCTCAACTTTCAATTTTTATTATTTGATTCTTTGGTCAGATCAATTGGGGGACTGCCGCGGAATATCATTTCTTATTATAGGAGCTGTCACTTTGACGGATGACAGCCGCGTAATTATGGCGCTCCGTAAATTGTTCTGACCCCTTCTCGTGCCGCAGATAGGAGAGGGGGTCGCATAATTTCAAATAAAGCATATCATAGCGCATATCGTTGCCACGCCTACACTTATAGCACATCATATTTTTAGGTGTGACAGGTAACAATACATCCCATAAACCAAAACAACTGCTCTTAACAAAATATTGTTTGCACACTTATACATATTGTTTAAACGTATGAACCGTATATGAGGAAAATAAATATATATTTAAAAGAGTGTCTGTTTTCTCAGCTCTGCTCGTCCACCATTCCAAAGGTCTGCTGTAAGGATTCAGTGGAGTCCTGCCCGCCTCTGCCACCTTCGACTGTCAGCCAGCGGAAGACTGGCTCAAAGGCCAACGACTGTAAGTTGGATTGCTCTGCATTCATTCTGACTCTAATAATAATTAACATATTTGAGATGACTTATCGCCTAAATAATTTTATGATGTTTTGTGTCCATAGGATATGCGTTATTCAAATAAATACATTTGAAATGTTGACGCAACTATCTTCTTTTAACATTGTCCTTGAAATGTTCCTATCCTATTACCTACAAATAGGTACCTGTCATTATCCGACTGTACCCACGTTTGTGTGACATTTACAACAATAAACGTAACTGCCAAATCAGTTTATTGATGAAGCCGGTTTGATGAACATGTCTTTATGATCAGTGCTTTTATTGATATCAACTCGGGGTAGAATACCTACTGTGCAGTGAATATATTCGGTTCCCATCAGTGTGTTTCTTACCCAACCCAGATGTTGTGGAAGTTGCGTGTGAAATAAATCATCTCCTGTGAGTGAAACCAACCAGCAACATCGTTGACGAACATCAAAGGGGTAAGTCGGATTCCTTCCTTACTCCCTGTTCACCATCGTTAACCATCGTTGTGTCAAATTCAAGTTTACAATTAATACAATTAATTTTACAGTCCATTCTTGATTCTCCTTGCGATTACATGAAATGTAAATGTAAAATCGGTATTTTCCATGTTTTTTTCACAAATGTTTCATATCATTTCATATTATTATTTTATTTACGTACAAGAAAAAGAAAAAAAGAAAAAGAAAAAAAAGAAAGCAGTGAAAGAAGAGCATATTATATAAATGATTAACAATGACAAAACTAACTAACTAACCATCAGGCTGTTTCCCCGCAGGGGTAGGCAGAGAGGACGGACCGCCAAACAACTCGGTCTTGGCACACACTCCTTGCCTCATTCACATTCATACATACTCTTCTATTGTTCTGACTCTTGACATGGCCCGACTCAAGTATCTGATTCACTTGGTCGTACCATGTCTTCCTCGGGCGTCCCCGACTTCTGCTACCATTCACATTTGCATCGTATATTCTCCATACACTCCTTTCTTCGCTCATTCGCTCTACATGCCCAAACCATCTAAGCGTCCCTTTCTTGATCTTACTCATTACGCTTAGATCAGCCTAGCACTCTTTGCGGATCTCCACATTCCTCAGGGATCTCATTTCAACAGCATTCAATCTACTTTCATCCTTTCTTTGCCAGTTCCATGCCTCACTTCCATACATCAGGGTAGGTACCAGCACTCCATTGTGGACTGCTAACTTCGCTTCTTTGGACAATTTTTTGTTAGCACCAACTGCGTTCAGTCCTCCATTAATGGAGTTACCTGCATTTACTCTTCTTTCAATATCTCTGTCAGCCTTCCCATCTCTCGTAAACATGCTTCCTAAATACACAAACTCATCCACCTGCTCCAAGTATTCCTCATTCACAGCTATATTGCACACTGTTCTCGTACTCTCTCTTTCAAACACCATTACTTTAGACTTACTTACATTCATCATTAACTCATTCTTCATGCATACTTCGTTCATCCTAGACACGAGAGACTGCAGATCATCCATACTATTAGCAATCAGCACCGCATCATCAGCATACAACAGGCAACATACTTTCAGATTACTCAATAAAAAATAGATTAACAATGACAATGTACATATAATATTAAAAAAGTACAGATGGAAGACAATTACAAAGCATGAAAAGGTTTAAAGGGCTTTAAAAATTAAACATTACGTAACGACTGCCGAAATTCATTCAGGCTTACACCAAAAATTCAAAGCTTTTATTTTTATGGTGAGTTTACGTCAAAGATCAAGTCTCGACATTCTAGACTCTAGACAAAGGAGAATTGAAACCATAATTAGTGGAATGCTAATTGAGGAACAGCAATTCATTATTTTGGAGTCTACGGGAAGGGATGTTGAATTGGATGAGCCGCAACAAAGAAGGTGTGTCAGTAATACTGCTGATAATTTTGAATTTGCAAATCAGATCTGAGTCTTTTCTACGTTTATGCAAAGAAGAAATTTTTAAAGTTTGTTCAACTTAATCATGTGATAACTCGCCTCTTTCAAGTCCCAACCTCCAAGCAAGTCCTCGTAGGAAGCGATGCTGTACGGATTCGATGTGACAAATGTAAACAGCATAGAAAGGAGACCTAGTTTATTAAAGATATAACAGAACTTGAATAGGACTTTCACAGAATCCGAAAACGAACGTTGAAATTTTATGAATTGTTCAAATTCTCAGAAACAACCCGTCGTTGAAGAACGAAACTTCAAAAAATTCAAAATTAAAAGAAGGGAAGAGAAGAGAAATAATCAACCATAGTTCCATTTTGTACGAGCGACATTGAAGCCAAATCTAGGGTGAGGGGAAATTGCCTGAAATCTAGTATGACAAACTTAAAACGATTTTGTATGCAAAGTAATATATAATGAACTATTTTAATTTTTGTATTGTTAATTCAACTATAACGGCTAATGATATTTTGGTGTAATAGATGAGACATAGAAAAATAGTAATTTAAGTAATTTTATAGTAATTTAAGTAGTTTGGCAGTTTCGCAGGGTTTTCCAATAAGAGGTGTTATTTTGAATAGCCCGCTATATCGGGAGATGTTTCTTTTGAAGCTGTCATTTTTTGACATTTGACAAGTAGAAACTACGCAGTTAATACAAATGTAACGATACACGCTTCAACAACGCATTGAAATTATTAAAATTCATTTGAGTGAATCAAATGCAAATCATCTTGAGTGATGAGGCCCATTTCCACCTCGGTGGCTTCGTCAACAAGCAAAATTGTCGCATCTGGGGCTCGGAAAACCCAAGAGTTATTGTGAAAAAGCCTCTCTATCGTCAACGTGTGACTGTTTGGTGCGGTTTATGGTCCGGCGGAGTCATTGGACCTTAGTTTTTCAAAAATGAGGCTGGAGCAACAGTTACGGTGAATGGATTGCTCTACCAAGAGACGATTAATTATTTTTTATAGCCGGAATTGGATGGTATTGATCTGGAAAACGTTTACTTTCAACAAGACGGCGCTACGTGCCACACAAGCAACGAAACCATTGGTCTTTTACGATTGAATATCAAAATAACACCTCTTATTGGAAAACCTTGTTTTATGACTCCTGTAGGTTGTCTATAACCTATTTGATAAGCCCTGCTATAAATTTTTACTCTAACATGCATTTTTTGATATGATTTGTATGAAAATTATTTCAATAATTTCGGTTTATGAAATACCAATAACAAATAAGTCGAAAGAGATGCGAGACATCTTTTGTAAGAGTTTTGATAATCGAATATTCCAACGCGCTGTAGCTTATGAAATAATTCCAATAAATGTTTTAAAATATCTTTTCAAATTGCCCACATTTTGGCCAGCGTGAGCTCGAGGGCATTTGCAAATTGCCTAAAATTTGGCCAAATAAGATTTTTTTTATATTAACTCCACACAGAAGGCCCTGAAGAAAATAATTTCCCTCAGGGCCTATGTCATCTTTGGGGATGCTGTGTGGAGGGTCTTTTTGTGGAGAGGAAGGAGTGAACATGGGTCTTGAAGAGTCCCATGTTGTAGGAGGGAGGAAACACAGAGGCCGGCAGTTCGTTCCACAGCCGAGCTGTTGAACTTAAGAACGAATCGTAGAAGCGACCCGTTCTCATGTGACAAATGTCAACCGTGTACAAATGTTGGGCGCGCGTTTGGCGTGTATCCCGACTACGCACCGGTGCCGAAGGGATCAATAACGCTAGTTCCTCAGAGCATCTTCCATTGTAATACCGATAGAACAAGGACAGCATACCTACCTGACGCCTGTGCTCTAATAAAGATTGCAGTCCGTTTGTTAAGATTGGGGAATCTATCAAACGGACCGCCCGTTTCTGCACAGAGTCAAGGGTTTTTTTCAGGTATTTAGGGGCTCCGGACCAGAGATGGCTGCCAAATTCGACAGTAGGGCGCACTTGCGATTTGTACAGGGTCAGCAGTTGTGTACTATAAGAGTATCTGCGGGCCCTGTACAGTACGCCCAGCTTCTGAGAGGCCAACTTTACTCTGGCTTCGATGGAGCCCCCGTACGTGAGCTGGTCACTTATAGTTACACCAAGCATATCAATGGAAGGCCTGTTCGGAAGATTGGTAGATTTATCCAGTGGATATTAAACTAATGTATCCAAAGAAAACTGCCAGTCCTTTCCAATAAATATGTTTCCTCGTTGCTTGCAGACTGCGTGGATCTAGCCGAGGAATTGTACCCATGCCAGCAGAACGGGTCCAGTTGGAGTAGGGGAGACCTCTGCGGACCCAAGCCAGAGCAACGCACAACGTCCCACACCGTGGTCCCCCTTGCTAGATCTAGTGCCTCGGAGGTACAGCGCTACGTGAGTAATAATACTAGATAGAATATTATATTTCGTTTAAAACTAACAATTTGGGAGGCAGTTCTGGGTACCGCCGTCCCAGGAACCATTTATTGGATAACCATCACCTCTACCATAGGTCACCCCCAATAGAACGCTGGTTTAGGGAGACCGTTTGACCTCTCCAACTGGTCTCTTTTCACCCATCGCCTTGCGCCGCAGCGGGAGAGATTTTTTAAATTTATTTTACTATTTTTTTTATTTATTTAACGTCCAGAGGGCTTTTACATGTAGGTGGTACAATTTTTTTGACAGACAATTTTGAAACATAAGAAAGAAATAGTAAAAATAAAATTACATTAAAAAGTACATGCAAGAAACAAAAACAAATAATAAAAAAAAAAAACAAGAAAAAGAACAAGAACATAAATTAAAAATACTTTATTATTTTTTTTTTGGTAAACTAATGTTTACGACAAGATTTTTTATGCATAGCCCAAAGGGTAACAATTATTTTTATAAGCAATAATTATTAGGTTAATATTTGACAAGTTCTAGTATCTTCACCAAAAAATGTAGACAATTTGTCTCGACGCCATCTAGTGAGAGAGTTAGCACTTACAATGCCTTTCTCATATAAAATAAAGTTGGTTGTTTTCAGGTGAAAAAATGTAATAAGCAGTAATTATTAAATGAAACACTAGTATATATTGAATTATTTCGCGGATAAGAGATAAGCCGCCATAGCTCAGTGGTCAGAGCTGTCGACCGGAAATCGAAAGGACACGGGTTCAAGTCTCGTTGGCGTCATGTATCTTTTATCAGGAGATTTTTCAATGTGGATGAGTGTTTCAGGCTAATAATTATTGCTTATAAAAATTAAAAATACAGTTTTTTGCTGGTTTACAAAAATACAACTTCAATTAAGAAATAGTGTTGGAATAAATCTTTTGCGTGATCCACAAAATTCTCAAAGTTAATATTAAATATATTGACATCGCCTAAGTACATATTGATTTCCCATAGTGTAAAACTGTTGTTTGGGGAGTTCGCATTGGAATTACGCTTATGTGTGCTGCAGTGGAATAGTGTATTTTGTCGTACTGTTATTTTAGGTATTCGTGAGTTGCAAAAGTTTGGAGATAGATCATTCATCCACTAACACACTGATCCATAGATTCCTAACCACACCTCACACTTTTTTCCTTCACAGAACTACCTCTACTTCCTTTCCTTTAAAAATACCTTCCATACATCATTCCCAAAGATGACATAGGCGCTAAAGGAAATTCGTTGAACACTTAACAAAGAAAATTGCTAAAAAAGTTGGATTCCTAAAAAAGATCAGAAATAACTTGGATTTAGAAAACGCGCCTTGTTTACAATTCTATTGTAACTCCGCATTTAAATTATTGTTCTAGTGTTTCATTCTTATCTAACGAAGCCCAAAAAAATAAACTACAGGTTATACAAAATAGGGGGATGAGGATGATTTTAAAATGCAACATTTTTACTAGAGTTAAAATTATGTTACAAAATTTAAATATGATGACAACCAAACAATATATAATACGTTAAAAATGATGTATAAGCTTCAAAATAATATGCTCCCAAATTATCTGCATAGAAATATTATGTACCATGAAAATGTTCACAATTATCCTACGAGAAGACGCAGAGATTTTAGGCTTCCCAAAACTAAACTTTCATGTACACAAAACAGCGTGTTTTATAAAGGGCAAAAACTTTATAATAACCTTCCAAAAGTCGTAAAGGAAGCCCCAAGCCTTAGCACTTTTCGTAGGACATGTGCATTATATGTAAAAAAATAATTTTTGATTGTTGAACATACTCACCAATATTATTTTAGTCACCTAGATATCTCATATAATGTAATTTTGTGTATTTATCTTTTTCTCAATGTAAATGTTATTTTTTGTATAGGGTTTTCCAATAAGAGGTTTATAATTATTTTGAATAGCCCGCTATTTCGGTAGATGTTACATTTAAGGCTGTCATTTTTTAACATTTGACAAGTAGAAACTACGCCATTAATAAAAATGGAACGATATACGCTTCAACAACGCATTGAAATTATTAAAATTCACTTGAGTCAATCAAATGCAAATCATTTTGAGTGATGAGGCCCATTTCCACCTCGGTGGCTTCGTCAACAAGCAAAATTGTCACATCTGGGGCTCGGAAAACCCAAGAGTTATTGTTGAAAAGCCTCTCTATCCGCAAAGTGTGACTGGTGCGGTTTATGGAGTCATTTTTTTTTTTTTTTTTTTTTTTTTTTTTTTTTTATTCATGAAATATTAATGTGTACAGTTTTTACATGCTTTTCGACTACCACACTAGACACATGCCCGTATTATGGTAGTCGATTTTACTTTTTCGAAAATGAGGCTGGAGCAACAGTTACGGTGAATGGATTGCGCTATCGAGAGATGATGAATGATTTTTTATGGCCGGAATTGGATGGTATTGATCTGGACAACGTTTACTTTCAACAAGACGGCGCTACATGCCACACAAGCAACGAAACCATTGATCTTTTACGGGAAAAGTTTCTTTGAATATCAAAATAACACCTCTTATTGGAAAACCCTGTACATCGTATTTTTGTATTTTTTTATATTTTCCTACTAGATGTATGAAAAAATTTGCGTACATCTAAATAAAGATTCAAAAACAAAAAACAAACAATTAATTTAATCAGGGCCTCTTGTGTAGGGTTAACGTAAGAAAAAAATATTTTGGGATGCGGTTTACAGGTAGCTTTACTCAAACTAACCCCTAAATAAAACAATCTACAAGAATTATGAATTCACAATCATAAACTCTAATCATTATGACAGCTAACAGCATGCGTCCTCGGTGCGTTAAGTGCTTAAAGAGCAATTTGTGGTAACTTTGTCGATATTTATAAAAATCATTGTTTAATTTTGCATTTTTCCAGGGATTCTCAGAGACTGGCATCGGGAGACCAGTTTTCCTGGTGAGTGAGCGCTGGCTCCTCACCAGAGCATCAGACTACGACGATCTGCTAGAGTAAGTTTCAGTAGTAACTTGCAGCGTGATTGTGCTTGTAGGGAAAACTGATTATCCATGTGGAAGCCCTGTTTCGATACAATCCATATTTACTTACTGCATGTGTACTTATATACTTTATCTTCCCCATAGGAAAAACTAAGCCCTTCCACACACTTTTCCACAAATGATCATCTAGTCAATCAACATTATGCAAGTGCATTATATAAGCAAAATAAATACAAAAGAATACATGAACAACACGTCAACTCACCAGAAATCAAATGGGAAAATAATTCACCGACTCCAGATATTTTCATTTCAGAGGGTTCGGCTCGGTAGAACTTCTAACAGGACCTATATATCCTACTGATCCCTCAATATAAATATTTAAAAAATCTTTAGTAATCCTACATGCATTTAAAATGACTGATTTTTGCATTTTTATACATAAATTCTTTGACAGTTCTAATACGCCTAAATTTTGAATGCGAGAGCTAGGTATAATGCCAGTAGCCGAAATAATAAATGGTAATATTTTGATGGTCTGAAAATGCCAAATTCTTTTTATGTCATTTCCTAAATCTGTGTATTATCTTGTTTTTTTCAGATACAGATTTTTGTATATTACAGGAATTTGTAATAGCGACATCAATGATATAAGTTATTTATTTGATTTTGTCATGTAAAACTATATCGGGTCTATTATGACTAATCGTTCAGTCTGTTAATATAGTTTTATCATAATATTACATATTTAAAAAAAATTCATTTGCTAAAAATGAATTTGGTTCGTATTCATAATATGGTATTATATTACGGCAGTCAATCAAGTTATGTTTAATTACTAAACTTTGGTGAATTTTTTGTAAAACTTGATTGTGTCTAAATGTATACTCGGACGGCGCTAATACAGAACATCCCGATATAATATCAAATTTCAACGTTCATTTTCGGGTTCTGTGAAAGTCCTATTTAAGTTCTATTATTATATCATTATTGGCCAGTGGCTTCACAAAACTGAAAAAAATAATAGAATTTGAATAGAACCTTCACAGAACTTCGGACGGGTTGGGTCGAAGAATTTGAACAATTCATCAATTTTCAACATTCATTTCCAAGTTCTGTGAAAGATTTTTTCAAGTTCTGTTTTTATTTCAGTTCTGTCGAGCAACTAGCCTATAATGATATCAGAGATGTGCAAAATGGGTACCCAAAACCATTTGAAATGCAAAATGGAAATGGGTCAAAACTTTTCCATTTGAAAATGCAAAATGCAAAATGGTTTTTAGAAAAGCATTTCAAATGCAAAATGCAAAATACCTATTTTCAAAATGCATTGAAAATGCAAAATGGTTTCTCAGGTCAAACAATTAAAATAATTATAGAATTTTTAAACAATTTTTTCATTTAATAATGGACATCAATGTAGAACAAACATATTACATGATGGTAAATCCAAAAACACCACGACCACAGATTATGAAACCACAAAAAATTTGCGCGGGACTAATATTGCCAACGTAAAAACATAGAAACTGCTATCTAACATTTAATATTACAGCGTCATGGCCATGTTCAGTATTTGAATCAGTATTTTTTGTAATGGTATCAAAAATATTCAATTGCCAGGGCTCCTACCAGGGAGCAACTTGACAAATGTAAATTATCTCTCATAGCGAGGTTGAGGACCGACTGATATTTGGGGCTTATGATAAAAAGATGAGTGGAGATAACAGGAAGAATGTTGCATAAAAGCATTTTAAATGGAAAATGCATTGAGAAAAGCATTTAAAATGCAAAATGCAAAATGGTTTTTAGAAAAGCATTTAAAATGCAAAATGGAAAATACCCATTTTGCATTTCGCATTTCCATTTGAAATGGATTCATTTGAAATAAAGCACATCTCTGAATGATATGATAACAGAACTTAAATAGGCCTTTCACAGAACCCGAAAATGAACGTCGAAATTTGATGAATTATTCAAATTCTCCGAAACTCCGTCATTAATAATCAACTTTGAAAATTGCTGAATTGTTCAAATTCTGTGACCCGTCCTAAGAAAATATTTTTTCGTATTTTTGAGCGCCCAATGTGAGTGGTTTATTTATGGGCCCAATTTAATCAGAGTGAAATTGGAAGTTGGATTCAAAGCAGAAAACTTGTTATAATTGATGATAATGAAAATTACATTTTTATTAGGTAAATTTTATTGAAAACACAAAAATGTTTTTTTAGAGGACAAATTTAGCTTGTCTTTGTATAAACCGTGGTCGATTACTGTGATGTATGGTATTAAGTTGGGTATTCAAGCGATAGATGGCACTAGTCAGAGAGCTTACTCCAGAGTCCGACAGATGTCGCTAGAGTGTATCAATTGCCTGTGGGGTATCCTTGTCAGACTTCAAGCTTCTAGAAACAGAGAATTACCAACCCTCGGGTAATGAACAGTGTAGCTAAATCCAGACTTATATATTGTAACGTAAATAAACGCAATTATTGTAAAGAACCTTTTACTTTATCAAGAGTTTCCAACACAGAAATCTGCTAGTAAGCAGAGATATAACAAATACTAATTCTGTTGATTGGTTTCAGTTTCGCTGGTCAAAATATCACTCCCTCTCCAGAGGTGGTATTCTCCATCAGAAGGAGTCTGCGCCATCCCCAGTTCATCGGGTCGAATACCTTCATGATTCCAGGAAATAATGATATAATTCTACTGGAGATGGACAAGCCGTAAGCATCAAACATCTCTAAATAGTATAAAATAAAGTCGCTGTCCGCGTCTGTCTGTTTGTGCGCTTAGTTCTTCTAAACTACGCAACGGATGTTGATTTGGTTTTCATTATCATTTAGACATTTTTTTCCGGAAGGATTACATAAATAATACATGCATATTATATTTATAGAAAGTAGAGAAAAGTCCATGTTTTATAATGAAGACGTGAAAATATATTTTCGCGAACTATATTGCTAATGCTGGCTAAACCTTATGATATACATCAAAATAATGTACTACGGAATTGTATATCTTAAAAAGATCTACATAAAAGTCTGGAGTGATATATGTCTAACTCCTAAGGATAACACCCAGCAACGCCGGGTACACGTCATCTATTCTTCTTAATATAGAGAAATTCTTAAAAATATATTAATATATAAAAACTCGAAAAGTATTGGACCGATTTCGTTGAAAACTTCAAAATTTGTTATTATTGGTGTCAGGAGTGCTTAGAGAGATTGGTTTGAAAGCATAGACATATGAATATTAGTAGACCTGCCCTAAGTGATTAAAAGCGTATTATCCCCACTCCCCATACCGGTTCCATTGGAGCCGGCTGTGCTCGCGTATGGCCTCAAGTGAAATTTGAAAACGTGACGTCATCATTCTTGTGCGAACTATGGTCGAGGCATCATCGGTTCATTTTACGAAATAACACGGCAAAATGTTGACTTGTACTATGAAAACTTGTAAAAATAGATGTGAAAAAGAGAATAAACCCAATTGTCGTATTACATTCCATATATAAGCATTATTTTACTTTATTTTAAGCATATTCACATCGTATAATATAGATCAGTTTTAGAAACATATACTATCACATCGAGAAACGTCTGGACGCGAAACACAAAGCTGGTTGGTTGCTGAGAAGTAAATTATGAACATTTATAAAAGTGTCTTAACTAAATACTTAAACGAAATATTCGACTCTGAAAATAGAACCGAATTTTTTTGCCGAATTTGTACTTCGCAAATTTGTTCATAACGTGGCGAGTAATTTGCGCTCCCATGTAAAAATGTCTATTCATTCAAAAGCAGATTTTACTTTTAAGAAGTAAATGGTGATATTATAATGCGAGATGCCTATTTACTGTCAGATTGATTTATTGACGAATCACAGTCAGCCTTACTCCCTTCGTTCTTCAACAGTTGATTTTACCCCTCGCCATTATCTTCTCGTCTATTAATTCCTATGTCTGTGTTTGAAAGGTATAAAAAGTCGGGCACGCCCGATCAATGTTTTTCATACATAACAGAAACTACGCATTCCTTTTTTTTGAATATTTTTTACTGGGCAATAAATATTCTTAATCCACAAGAGATCAGGCTCAACGGAAAACTCTATATTTCTTAACATAACTATATCATTTTATTTACTGCCTTACTGTTAGGAAGCTTTGTAGATGCAAGCACAGATGGCAGTGCATAGAGCTTGCGGGGAAGTCCGCAAGATGGAGCCAGTGGCCAGTAGTCGCCAGGGCCAGTGGTAAGGCTCTCAGAGAAACTTACTGTTTCAGATTCCAATTAGCCAGCTTCTAGTTAGGTCGACTATCGAGTCACCATTATAATACGTGGAATAATAATAAATCCCTGATTAATATAAAGAACCATTTATTATTAAACTCCTTCCAAGACGAGTTGGAGACCTGTTTGTGCGAACACAACAATTACCAAAAAACTATCCTCATATTTTTACGTTACACTTTTTGGAGAAGCTGTAGTGAACAGGGTTAACTATGACTATTTGAATTACGTAGTCTGCGACCTCTTTCTCGCGGGTTGGCACTAAAACTCCACGACGTGCGTCCGAGTGACGCGCAATGGGTAAAGTATACGAAATCACAACTCAATGTGATGGCGGATAAAAAATTTATTTGGCTTTTTCTAATCACTCGGTCTTGGCGTGTGGCGTATTAAATCATGTTTCCCATGCAACTACCTACGATGATTATTAAATAATATGATTAATGATTCAGTAACTCTGCGATGATGTTTCAGGGTCCCCTTCAGCAGGAGCTATTGGCCAGTTTGTCTCCACACGCCCCAGGAGTCTTTGGAAAGACTCGCACTTTCTAATTTCGGTAACACTGTGAGTTTACGATCAATAGTCCAATATTGTAATATCTCGAATCCGCGCAATTTGCTAAATAAAATGTAAGCTTGCAATTAGTGTTGTGTTGTCCCACTTCAAATGAGGTGAGTTGTGAGATGTCAGTGTGAGGTAATGAGGCCAGTGATTAGTACTGATCACTGCATTTCATATTTTGTGTTCTAATTGTTTTATTTAATATAGATAAGTGGGTACAGTGGTGTTAAATAAATTTCATATGGGTACAAAATAATTTTACAATCGCAATCTCAACAAAGAACTGGTTCTTGTGCTTAGTGAGCGAGTTACACTAATTATAATTATCAATATGTGTACGTGTACATATATATAGGACTCTGTTACATACTAAATATTGAGAGTAATTGGAAACATATAATTAAAGTAGAGGTGAATATAAACTAATAATAAACACAGGGCTTCCAATAAGAGGTGTTATTTTGATATTCAATCGTAAGAGATCAATGGTTTCGTTGCTTGTGTGGCACGTAACGCCGTCATGTTGAAAGTAAACGTTGTCCAGATTAACACCATCCAATTCCGGCCATAAAAAATCATTTATCATCTCTCGATAGCGGAATCCGTTCACCGTAACTGTTGCTCCAGCCTCATTTTAGAAAAAGTATGGTCCAATGACTCTGCCGGACCTTTAACCGCACCAAACAGTCATACGTTGAGGATAGAGAATCATTTCAACAATAACTCTTGGGTTTTCCGAGCCCCAGATGCGACAATTTTGCTTGTTGACGAAGCCACCGAGGTGGAAATAGGCCTCATCTTTGAAGATGATTTGCATTTGATTCACTCAAGTGAATTTTAATAATTTAAATGCGTTGTTGAAGCGTGTATCGTAATTTCTACTTGTCAAATGTCAAAAAATGACAGCTTCAACAGTAACATCCACCAAAATAGCGGGCTATTCAAAATAACACCTCTTATTGGAAAACCCTGTATATTATATGTATAATACACAATCCAAAATGACAACAGCGGCATTAAGAATTTTTATAATTATTTTAAACTTTAAAATTGCTCATAATAATTATGACCCTCCGCTATCCTAAAAGTTAACTAATAACATCTATAAAAAAATTGTTGTTATGGTTCTTGTGTATATTCACAGTCGGCGACCCTCCTATCACAAGAGGAGTGCCGCAGACTGTTCCCTCCCGGCAGCAGAGGCGCAGCGGACGGAGTTACGGACAGACACATGTGCACCACCACCAGCAGAGCTGATGAATGTGTAAGTAAGGCACAACTATTAATAGATTTAATTATTGAAGGCAATATTAGGGATTCCTAAAAGAAAATCTGAAACGGAAAAGATACGCTGGTGATGATCTGGCTTGTAAACCACACAGACCATCAGGGAATAATTAATTCCCTATGAAAAAATGGGTTGATTACAAAATTCACTCTGCAGGAAACGTAACAAATTATCATCCAGCCACCAAATACAAAAAAAAAACAGAGAACTCAGCGAATATATCACTCGCATTGAGATTGGCAGCGATTCCTTAATCTCCAAATTCGGCAGCGGACGGCAATCAGCACAATAACACTTGCATTCGCACCATTAAATAATAATCTGTCACGACCAGCTCTCAAGAGAGTAGAATTTAGAATAAAATTGAATTAACACATTTTAATTCAAAAAGTACTGTCACTTACATGTGACAAAAATATTTAAATCTTTTAGTCTTAAATTGACCAAACAGGAATAGTGGTGCCCAATTTTGTCAAACAATATAATTCAGATGATTCCAGCTGCTTAATCCACAGATGACTGTATTTTATTGTCACTTCCTGCAGAGCAAAATCTATGCGAGAATTCCCAGAGAGGTCTATAATATCATTATTTTTAATTTTAAGTTTAAAATTTTTAGTTAACTAAGTTTTAGTCTACTGCTTCTCCATACGGTCACATTCAGGTCTTCAAGTCCCATTTTAGATTTTCGTTTAGGAATCACTAATATTGTTTTAAATATTAAAATTTTACAATTTGAGGTTTTACTCATAGAGTTATACAAAAAATAAATAATACTTTTAATGCAGCCTTGCGAGCAAGGCTGTGATTTTCATTTTCATTTTATTTTTTTTTTTTTTTGATTTTCCCTGTGATTTTATTAAAACATTCAATTATTAAATATCATTATCCCTAAAGTTTCCATTTCTTATTTTAAATAATTAACAATAATATATTATTTCGTATTTACTTTTTAATAACATAGACAATTCGACATTATCTTGTTGTATTGGTTCATGAAATTGTAAATATTATTTATTTATTTTTTGTTTGCTTTTTGTAGTGAATGTTTTCTGTGGGTACTATTTTTATACATGTTGTCCGGAAAATCGTAGTACAAGTGGTAAATTGATGAATCTATCACATTTTGAGTTGATTTTGTGTTATGACAATTTTTGATTTTGTTTTTGAGTAAATCGAGTGAAAAAATGAAATCCTTAAGGTCAAATTTGAAAAAATCATCATTTGCTGTTTTAAAGTGTACTGAAGCCTAGACCCTGCTACAAAAGTTTTATAACCCTTGAAAAAAAGAGAAAACAAAATATAAAAGAAATATTTTGTTCGCCATTTCATGTAGATTTACAAGTATACGCTTACCACGAGGTTACGGACACCATGTAATACTCACTTTTTTGCTGTTGGCATCTAATTCAAAAGTATTATTTAGAAACACCCTCCCACAGTCCCCTCTTACCCATCTTACCTAAGTAGCTCCACGATAAAGTACACCACTACACAAGCAAGGATCTATTTATTCTAAGTTATCTGTGTCTTATTGAAATAAAATGTTTCAAATTGTTTCCAGATATTTTCTTAGATATGTATATTAATTTTTTTATCGCGTATAAATTGTGTAAGAGTAATTTTTAATCATTGTTTCATGTAAAATAGCGTAACTATACTGTAATAATTATTATAAATATAATAATAATTTCAATGCGTTGTTGAAGCGTGTATAGTTCCATTTTTATTAATGGCGTAGTTTCTACTTATCAAATGTCAAAAAATTACAGCTTCAAAAGTAACATCTACCGAAATAAAACCCTGTATTAGCTTAAATATTTGACATTATCATTTTAGTATTTTACGTATTCCTGCCAAATACATAAGTTACCATTAATAATTGAGATTTCTATGGTTTAAAAACCCATAAGACAGAAAAATCATGGGGTCGTCGGAAAACCAACTTGGTTACAGACGTTTTGTTTCGCATCTTGGCCTGTCAAAATGTGATAAAACTAATTTGGTTTTACCGTCACATTCTTGGAAATAATGTCACAAATATTGCATGTTACACTTGTCCCTTAGTTGATTGTTATCTAGTGGCTAGTTTATGTGTTGATGTAGTCCGATGGATGAGACAAGGGGCCATACCCAAAACCTCCTAGATCAAGAAGGTTTTGCCATACCTCCCATTACCTTACGGCCGGATCTTATGCCGTGCTTACTGTTCGTGCTACCATGCAAAGGCATTGCCTATTTTTCCGCATTGAGTGACTTTAATGTAAACATTGCAGGGATACCATTGGAACTACCTTACAGCTAGCAATGGCAACAGGGTGCCCTGCACCCGGCTGTTGGTGGGGCTCCCGTTGCATTGGAAGGTAGAGAATAACACCTGTATAGATCTTTACCTGCGCGTGGCCCACTACATCTCCTGGGTGGAGAGTGAGGTGTGGCCGTGAACCATACGACCGCCATGAACGTTGTAATATAATATGTAGAGTTACTTTAAAGTACGTCCATCGTTCTCGTAATAGATATTCCGGGGGAATAAGGCCGTAATACAACAGTTTTAAAAGTTGACAGATTTTTAAACTACTAGATCGCCAGGTATAGAAACGTATTATGATCGTATTAAAACGGAAATCGCGGACTTTGTTGAAAATTTAAAAAAGCAGTAATACCAATTTGCTGCACTATCAGACGAAAATTTTAAATTAATTTTATTATAAGTCATATTTAAAGCAACAAATGTTGAAGCACTCTAGAGAGAAACCATTCGCGTTTTCGAAATTAAGTGATACATTTTCTCGAAAGTCAAATTTAAAGCAACATGTCATGAAGAACTCTAGTGTCAAACCATTATTGTTTATTTATTTATTTATTTATTTATTAACGCCGATTATAGCGGCTTTTACAAAAGAATAACATTTTTTTTTTTACTTATTATAAATTCAGAATATACATAGATAAAAAAAATATAAATACAAAATACATAAAAGAGAACAATAGAAATGGTTATTATAAATACAATGCAACAATGTGTATATATAAATATATAAACAATTAATTTACAATAAATCCCGGATAAACTAATACTTTAAAACTGTATTTGGTTATATTCAATCAGAGAAGCGCTGACATACAGTTTTAATTAGGTGGTGTTTGTATGAGGATAAACTAGCAATGTTTATAGATTCATCCAAAACATATTTATTACCAAGTACATGTAGGCGATTCATTATGGAATTGAGTTCAGCGTTAGATCCTGTATTGTTGCAGTGATAAGGTAATTTGAAACGAACTGATCGACTAGGTACACGGAAACATATTAGCGAAAGAAGTTCAGGGGAGTTCAACAGGTTGGAAATGATTTTAAATAAATATAAAATAAAATAGTGTTAAATAAATAAGTGTTCCTAATGTAGTTATTTATGTTTCCATAAGTCAAATTGAAATGGACATATTATGAAACATACTGGTTTTAAACCATTCTCGTGTTCTGAATGTATTCTTGTTCCACTAAGTCAAGGTTAAAACAACATATAATTGCACACTGTGGTATAAAACCACGTTAATTAGTCAGACTCACTATGTCAGTACTAACTGCTCTCAACCGTCTGGAGCTAATGCTTCTATGGCATCCTCAATCGGGGTATGTTGTGAGGATGAAGGTAGAGTGGGAAGGGGAAGGAAATGGGAAGTAGGAAGGTGAGAAAGTATTTGGCTATTCAGATTTGGTCAGCAAACACGACTAAAGCCATTTCAAGTAAAGTGTTAATTCTGGTGGCATCTCACTAGGGGATTATAAAATTAAATTAAAACCTGGGATTCGATTAGAACCGCGGTCGGAAATTTTAACCACTCAAGTCGTTAAAAAGATAACTTCATAAAATCTTCATAATAATATATATGAAGATAAAATTTCCAATAGTTGAAGATATCATATCGTATGCAGACGATACTGTACTGATAACAAAAGGAAAAACATGGGAGGAAACAACGAGGACACCAAATTCCAACATAAACATACTCAAAATATGGTTTGACCAAAATTGCCTGTCACTAAATTCTAAATAAACATATTTCATCCCATTTTCATTGAAAGAAAAAAAACTTCGAAATAATGTTACAATTGAAATCCACTTTCGAGTGTGAACATAAAAAAATGTAACCATGTGAAATGTTCAGACATAACAGGCAAAAATAGCATAAAGTATCTGGGCGTTATAGTTGACAGACAATTAAAATGGAGCGAGCAAATAAAAAAATACTGTAACTAGAGTAAGAAAACTAATATACATTTTTTTTACATTAAGAACCATCTTATCATCCACTATGATTAAAATAATATTTTTTCTCTTGCCCAATCTATATTACAATATGGTGTAATCGGTTGAGGATGGACTTTCAAACCTTTCGCCTGTAGAAAAGGTACAGAGGTTAATTTTGAATGTCATGCTAAGAAAACAATCGATATTTCCAACCACGCAGCTATTTAACTCTTTTAGGGTTCTTAGCTTAAGCCAAATTTTCAAAAATAATACACTGTTACAAATTCATAAAGACCATTCCAATTCAACAATTTCTACAAAAATAAGTAACCATTCAAGATCACGTGGTAACTTAGAAATCTTTAAATTTAAAACTAGTGCTTGTCAACACTATTATACTTATCCAAATAAAAAAAATTTAATGCACTTGCGGATAAAATAAATCTGAATTTTTTTTATTTTTTTTATTGTTTAACTTATAACATTGTTACATTGTACATAAAATTAGGTAATAATAGGTAATAGTGAAAAACATAATATGTTATTGAATTTCTACTCCAATGAAGAGTGCTAGCTCTTGAGTTTGGCGTAGGAGTTATTTCACAATTATTTCATGTTTATATCAGTAATTAACATAAATACAGTACAATAAATATAAACTTAAAAGAGGATTGTGACGTTAATTTTGGTTGTAACATGAATTGAAGTTATAACATTTGAAAGGTGATATTAATTTTTTTTTAAAGATAAATTTGACCTTCTTTTTGAATAAAATAAAATTTGGTATTTTTTTCACTTCTTCGGGAAGACTATTAAAATATCTTATGCCTTTGTAAATGTAATTATTGTGCATTTGTTGTGTTGAAAATAGAGGAATTTGGATGTTAAAATTATGCCTTAAGGATGAGTTAAATTTAAGTTTTTTTATTACAGTTTCTTTATATATTTGTAATATTGCATCTTTTTTATAGAGGTATTCAATTTTTGGTACTTCGAAAATTTTGAACAATGATGCTGAAGAGAATGTTGGTTGTTTTTTCAAAATTACTTTAATGATTAGTTTTTGTACCACTTTTACAGAGCTTATTTTTTTTTCATATGCACCTCCCCACCCAATGATTCCATACTGAAGTAATGATTGGACTAGTGCGTAATAGACTTTTTTCAGGTTGTTTAGCTTGAGAACATTTCTTAATCTAATGAATATATAGATACATTTTCTAATGCGCTTAACAAGTTCACATATCAAATCACAAATAAACAACTTTTAGATAAACACAACAGAAATCACAAGTTTTAATTTCATTGGATACATTTTTCACATAATTGATTATATGAGCCCATTTGTTATTACTTTCTATTATATTCTTTCATAATAAGTACTATTTTATTTATATATCTTATGATTTCTAAGTTTAATTACATTTTATTTTTGTAATTATCTTTCGTATTTTTCTTTATCATATTATGTTATTTAAATATATCATCTAGGTTTATAATAACTATTTGTTAATTTTTAATGTACATCAGTTAATGGAATTTTACACCTTATAAACCATAATGACGTCACTCCCCAACTCAAACAAGAGAAATAATTTCTCAATTGAGTTGGGCAGGTTCGTCAAAAAAAATTTTTTTTTTCGCAATCAGCTTCGAAATATCTACCTTTGTAAATTATTATAATGTGTTTGTATATTTAATAAAAAAATTAAAAAAAAATATACGATTTATATTTTAAATTAGTTTCTTTAGCCAAATTTGCTATAACTTTTTAGAAAGAAAATGGTTTCTTGAATGGAACGCCTTCTTGAAACGAAAGAAATCATTTCAATGTTCTGAATGCACCATTAGTATTCTCATAAAGATTTCATTTCTTGGGCACTCACGATACCACTTCCATGTTTTAAATGTAGTTATAACATCTCAAAAGCCAACATTAACCATAACAATGCACGACGGTGGACGAGACAGAAACCACTCCAATGTTCCGAATGCAAGTATTGTTATTATCAAAAACAGTCTTTAAAAAGTTGCATTTTTAGTAATGATGCATTAAATACAAAATTTAACAAATGTTTTTGTTTTTTGCAATTTTTGTTATGGTTATCGGTGGATTTAGTTCGTCGTTCGTGACATAATGTTCCTGGGGAAAACAATTAAATTTAAAAAAAAAATTATTTGTTATAATAATTAATAATTCTCAAAATTAGTTTTTTTACTTTAATAACTGGATTGATAATAGATTCAGCACAGCTCAATTAAAGCACAATTAAAAAGACTAAAAGGATGCTTAGATGATTTGGGTATGTAGGGTGGAT
The DNA here is from genome assembly GCA_026573805.1 of Hesperophylax magnus. NCBI lineage: Eukaryota > Metazoa > Arthropoda > Insecta > Trichoptera > Limnephilidae > Hesperophylax > Hesperophylax magnus. The sequence goes on along the minus strand of JAIUSX010000179.1, from coordinate 2,712,146 downwards.
AAACGAATCATGGAGAATATATGTCGTCTTTGAGGATACCGTGTGGAGAATTTTAAAGAAATTAAGGAGAGGGGGTTCTGAAAAGCAAAAAGGTCAGATAAGTGGCTAGGAACCTGGGGGTCAGTGTGTCCAGGAGTGACTGACTTATGAATGCATTCCTCCAAGTGTGGTACAAACAAGAGAGTCCGCCTGGAGGGATGAAAGGGTCTCCCTCAACCAGCCTCTCCAAATCCAACCCGTCACGCAGATGGTGGGAGACGCATCCGTCGCCAAGACCTGGATAAACCTAACCCCATGAGGCTGGTAACTCCTGCTAAGTCACCAAACGTACCGAAACACTTGGGGTTACCTATGGCAATTAAATAAATAATATCTTTGCTTTGCAGTTTCGTTGGTTACATTGAGCTGCGCTAAACATTTCCCCTTTATATCTGGGTAGTCTGTATCGATCTGTGAAAGAAGCATTTCTCCTCTGTATTCTTCATGTGCCCCTGGTTCTGTCTTAATGGTGAGAAGACCTGTCCACAGTGTCCACCGTGGGAAGATCCATACCACAGCAGTGAGATTTAGCACACGATCCAACATTACACACTCATCACGTTCTAGCAGCGCGCTATGCGAAGTACGTAGTATTTAAAAACCATTTAATTAATTGGACAAGTCTATTAAAAAGGTTTAAGGATTTTATTAACGAATTACTAGTATTTTATAGGTGTCTAATTATAAATAGTACGCGCGGTACGAAGCAAAAAGCAAATTTGAGAAACATCGGCCGTGCAGTATTTTAGAAACGTTTTTCTATGGAATTATAATGTGTCATTAAGCCTGATGCAAAGAACGTACTGAAATTAATGAACTGCTGCGCAAGTTTGAGAAAGTAGGAACTTAAACGTAGCGATATCCGTTGTATTATGATTTAAATACTGCTTAGCACTGTTTTATTCTCAATTTATGCATTCCAGGAGGTGGCAGTATATCGATATTATATAATAGTTCAATATGCATACAAATTGATATGTCCCTAGGTATCTACGTGACTTGAATTCACAGAACGACCAAATTAAACACGTGCGCCCGCATATGTCTCTGTAATTTTACACGCAGATGGAGGCGACAGTTCGCATTATTAGACTTTAAATATTTAGTTGTACAGAATGGCCGGCAACCGCCATAAAAAAATAGAAAGCCAACCTAGAAATACATCTATTAGTCCGCAGATTTAGCTCTAGACCCTCATAAAGTCGTAAATCTGAAATGGGAAAACGGTAAGCCAGCGACCCAAGGACAATAAAAACCTTCGCCCAAGGCTAGGCTATATTGCAATTATTTGAAGGTCGTAAAAATGTAATTTTAAGATATTTAACATTAATTAAAGACAAATTTTCAACTTTAATTAGAAATTTAATTGCAACCAGATATCAATTAAGTGTATGTCTGCATAATATTAAGATACCTAATGTTCGAAGAACGAACATGGGTTGTGACAGGCGATGCGAAAACACAATGCGTAACGTTAATTCACAATCAACTTACCGGGAGGCGATGGTGAAATTTGCATAGTGAGCATCATCTGTCAGCACTGGAACGGGATTGTGGTTCTTTAGCACTCGTTGTTTTAAATTATATTGCGATAAAAAATACGTATTATGATTATTCCGATAGATGACCGGCGGTCGAGATTAGACAGGACGAATGTGTTTTGTGCGACTGGTTCGGCTCACGGCTCTCCGTGGTTATAGCTGACGTGTGCGAACTTAAACTACACAGTTTAAATTCTGACGATACGATTGGTTAGCACACGGCCTGTCAAAGCAAACGGCATAACGGAACATTTCGCCCACCAAAATACAACAACGTATATCTTAAAGAAAATTTAGAAACCAAAACGGGCAATGCTGTGGAACGTTGCGTGAATGAAGAACAGTGAAAAGAGGGAAAAAAGGAAATATATATATATTTATATATATATATATATATATATATATATATATATATATATATTAATAATAATAATGAAAAGAATAAGAAAATAAAATAAAAAAAATAAAAATAACGAAAATCGATAAGAGAGAATGCGCCGCGAAAGCGAAGATGATTAGTCACATTGACTAGGCAATGGACATAATTTGGTTAAAGGTCTCGTGAGAAGAGAACCATTCAATGTACGAACCGTAGCGATACGAACAACGCCGTCGGAACCTGGGTGCAATTTGTCGACTCGCGCGAGAGGCCAGTGCAAAGGGACAGTATTTTCGATTCGGATTATCACTACATCATTCACAGAGAGTGAGTTGCAATTTTTTGTCCACTTGGCGCGCTGAGTTAGCGATTGGAGATATTCAAACTTCCAACGTTTCCAAAAATCCCGTTGGAAACGTTGAATGAGTTGCCAGCGACTCAGACGGTTTATTTTTAGATCAGTATAATCCTTATCCGTCACGGAAGTCAAGGGTTCCAAAGTCAAAAAATGACCTGGAGTCAACACGCGCAAATCGTTTGGGTCAGAACTCAACGGGTAGAGAGGCCGAGAGTTTAGCATGGCCTCAATCTGCACGAATAGTGTCGTCAGCTCCTCGAAAATTAACGTTTGGTTACCGATTAAGCGATAGAGATGAGTTTTAACCGATTTAACCTGAATCTCCCATACGCCACCAAAATGGGGAATCGATGGTGGATTGAAATGGAACTCAATTTATTCTGACTGTGAAGCAGTCTGCATAAAGGAATTGAGCTGAGTCTTAGCTCCAACGAAATTCGTGCCGCAATCTGAGGGTATGACGTTTACACGACCTCGTCGACCTACAAATCGACGTAGCGCTGCAATAAAAGCTTCGAAAGACAAGTCAGAAGCGACTTCAAGATGTAGAGCCTTGGTGGTAAAACAGACGAATAAGCAAAGATAAGCTTCGTTTATCTTAGCGCCGCGATAGTTGCCGGCCTTTATACGAAACGGACCACCGTAATCAATGCCCACAATCGAGAATGGTTTAACCTGATTAACACGAGCGGCGGGTAGGTCACTCATGAAAGGTTCTAGAGGTGCTGGATTTATGCGATAACATTGTTTACACCTTGACAGACAATGTCGGATGTCGCGCTTGGGGGACAGAATCCAGTACTGCTGTGTCAAGAATTATTGCATTGTGTTAATCCCTGGGTGACAATGTTCTCGATGTAGAGCGTCTATCACAAGAGAAGTAAGCTTAGATTCGCGAGGAAGTAGGGCAGGATGTTTATGCTCAAATTCGAGCCCAGATCGAGATAACCTGCCAACCACCCTGAGCACACCGTGGTCGTCAATGAAGGGATTAAGCTTCCGCATTTGTTTCGACATAAGGTTGCCCTTTTTAAAATGTACATGTTGAGTGCGTTTAACTACTGTCAAAAATGAAGTGTGAATTACAAAGGACGGGATTCTTTATTCTGTAGGTTGTAGATGAATCTAAGACAGTAACCGAGAATGCGTTGGATCTTCCGAATCGAAGAAAATTTAACTAGTAATAGGTCCACCAGATTTTCGTCCTGTTGGACAAATAAGGATCGAACTCGTTCCTCAGAGTGAAGTTCAATTTCGTCGACATTGCCATCGAACGACGGCCAAGAATCGGATGACTGGATCAGCTACGAAGGCCCCGCCCACCATAACGTGTTATCGATCAGATCGGCTGGAGATTGACCACGAGAAGCGACATCCGCTGGATTATCTCCAGATGACACGTGATGCCAAGAAGTCCCTTCGAGGGCATCTTGAATGTGACTGACACGGTTAGCCATGAAAGTCTTCCAGCGACACGAAGGAGAACGTCACCAGGCGAGCACGATGGTTGAATCCGACCACGCAAAGGTATTGGAGATCGGAAGCAATGGTACGTATAAATCTTTGACGAATTTTAATAGATCTGCTAGAAGAACTTTACTGCCGCACACAGTTCAAGGCGAGGCAATGAAATCTTTTTTGTGGGGATGACTTGAGACTTGGCGCAAACCAAATATATTTGGACTTTATCGTCAACATCCGTGATTTGCAAGTAAACTACCGCACCATATCCAAGTTCCGAACTATCTGAGAAGCCATGAAGTTGACACGACTCCATGTGAGGGAATGACACCCATCGAGGGATTTTGAACGACTTCAAGAGCGGTAATTGTTTAGTATAACGATCCCATTGACGAACAATGTCAACAGAGGGGGGGTGTCATCCCACCCAACCTTTAGAACCCACAACTTTTGTACTAGGGATTTGGCGAAAAACGTCAAAAGGCATAGAAAACCGAGAGGGTCAAAAACCCGAGCGACTTCACTGAGGATAGTGCGTTTAGTAAACTCGCGATCGAGGCATAGGACTTTGAATGAAAATGTATCATGTCGTGGCTCCCACTTTAATCCCAATACCTTGAGAATGTGAGAGTTATCAACATCCATGGACACCAAGTCATTGAGGCAGTATTCCGGAGGCAGATCGGCGAGTAATTCTGGTTTGTTACTAGCCCACTTCCGCAATTCGAATTGACCTCGTTTGAACAGCTCGATAACTTCGGTTTTCGTTTGTTGAGCTTGTTCCAAGCTGTTACAACCGGTGACGATGTCATCTATGTAAATATCCGAAATTAGCACACGACGCGCTAGTGGTAAATCATAACCTTCATCTTTGGTCAACTGTTTGACAGTACGACAGGCCGAAAATGGGGCGGAGGAGATACCATAGGTTACAGTGATTAGTTGTTACTCTTGGATGGGTTCCGACGAATGAAAACGCCATAATATTCTTTGGAAGACACGATCTGGTTCTTGAACCAATATTTGGCGATACATTTGTCGTACATCAGTAGTAAACACTACCGATGGTATACGGAATTTTAGCAAAAGCTCCAGCAGGTTCTTTTGAAGCTTTGGACCGATAAGCAAGGTATCATTTAACGAGGATCCGTTCACATCCGTTGCTGAGGAGTCGAAAACCACTCTTAACTTAGTGCTAGCGCTGCCTGGATGAAGAATGCAATGATGAGGTATGTGATACTTTCCCTTGTGCAAATCTTTTCCAGGAACACGAGTCATTTGAACACTGTGTAAATAATCAGTCATGAAAGCAGAATATTGTTCACGTAAGGTTGGATTTGCTATGAGTTTGCGCTCGAGTGAATGGAATCTGCGTAAAGCGATCTCACGCGACCCTGGAAAAGAGATATCCCTTCCCCTTTCTCGGAAAGGCAAAGATACGATGTATCTTCCCGAAGATCCGTCCCGTGAGTGGTCAGTGCAGTACATTTGTTCACAAAGTTGTTCCTCAGGAGTGAGGTGTGAAGACTGGGGAACGGTGTCTAACTCCCACAGTCGCTGGACCTCTTCGTGGAGCCGGTTCTCGTTAGTAACGATGAAAGATTTCGTTTCGTGAGCAGTGTCTGAACCAACTGAACCTAGAAGAAGCCAACCAAATGTAGAATTGAAAGCTGATGGCTGACGTGGACCACCATTCACATTACCAGGTCTCAGAAGAGAAAAGAAAACCTCACCTTTGTGACAGTCAGGATCGGCAAGAGGCAAGTCTCTCAACTGATGCCACGATGACTTATCTAGACGAACAGTTGGCATGTTGCCGCAGATACTAGGCAGCGTAAGTGCCTTGATGTTGAAGAGAACCCGTCCCTTAACACCGATCTCTAATTGAATGACTCCTGACGTGGTTGCGGAAGATTGGCCTAAGCCGCTAACTCTCTGAGAACTGGCTTGACGAGGGATGCCTACGAGCTCCGCAGCACGATTGGTGATGAAGTGAGCTTGACTGCCCGAATCGATCAATGCGCGAAAGGTTTGGAAACGGCCGGATGAATCGCGAATTCCAACATTGACTTGAGTGCAAATACCTTGCACTTGGAAATGGAGTGGTCTTCCCCGCAACAGGAGCACTTCAGGTAAGTGGTGGAGTTCGAGGACCTATTTGTTTCAGACTGTCCTTTCTTAAGATCGCAATGAAGCGCTGAAGTGCGTTTTTTGGCAGCCTGATTAAAATTCCGTGCAAGAGGTTTGTCAACAGTACTGCTATCGCGAATCAAAAAATGTAAGTCTCGTACAAGAGCTTCGCATTTGTTGTAAAGAAACTCTTTGAGTTTCAAATATGAAGGCAGCTAGGTAGGAGACTGCAGTTGTTCGAATGCGCATCTTGTAGGTGAATCTAATTTCGACAGAATTAAAAAACAAAGCACGAAGTTCCAATTGTCCGTTGGGAGATCCAATTCCTTTAAAATTGTTAAATCCTCATTAAATATATTGAACACGCGACGGAATTCAAAAGGATCGTTGGGCGGAAAATTTAAAATTAGCATTTCCCGCCAACACGTAAATGCGAGTTAACGCGCATTACGATAGCGCGCGATAAATCTTTGATATGCTTCAACGTAGTGAGCTCCTTGTACTGGAAATGTCCAAATTAACCCTAAAGCTTCTCCAGATAAACATGAGAACAAATACTGCAAGCGTTCGATGTTGGATAAAGATTTAATGGATTTTATATATATAATGGATTTTCCTGTAAAACTGATGTCGACCATGTACAATCCGTGCAAAATTCATTGGTTAAATTATTAGCTTAAAAAAAATTATACAAAGAAAGTCATAATATTCCATACATCTATCAGAGTCTCAAAATTCTGTGGTACAAAATTATATTTCAGCACATAAATATCCCATTATATATAAATAGGCTACAACGCCATCATGACACTCGTTTTAACTTTAATGAAGGATTTATTGTACCTAAGTATACAAATAAATGTGGACAAAGAACGTTAAATTATATGATTCCCAGTTGGTTTAGTATGATTCCTACTAAAATTAAAACTGTGCCCAAAACATCAATTGGTGAACTTACTGAAGACTTGGCTTACTAGAATTAATTTGCATTAGCTTACAATGATATATTATTCTAAAGACTTTTTAAATTGTTATTGATGTTTTTCAAAATTTTCTTTTGCTATATTTCTGTAAATTTTTATTTTTTTGTTTTGTGCATATAAAAATTAAAAAGTGTAAATTCAATATTATAAGATTTAAAATGTAAAGAACCCGTTAGACAAACTGCTAAAAAGCATTTTATTGGGACTTTTTTGCCTTATATTTGTAAAGTGTGTAATATATGTAAAAACAAAAAATTTAAAAAACTAACACACAAAGTTTTGAAGTTGTATATTCTATAGTATCTGACAACTGGGTGGAATAAATATGATTGCATTGTAATTTTTTTTCTTCTTTTGTTTTTTCCCAATTTTTACATTAATTACATACAATATTATATAAATCAATACGAATAATGGGAACCCAATAATACGCAGCCTGTGCGTGGGTAGTATATATATTAGTTGTATTGTACCAAGAAATAAACAAACTACAGGCATATAAAACAAAAACGAGATTACATTTTGTCTAAGAGGTTTGTATAAAAAGTGTTAACAATAGTGTAAAGTGAAGTTATAAGTTATAATAACTTATTAGTATAATATGAAAAGTACTTATATTAATAAAAAATTATTTTCCTTCTATCGATGCTACGAGATTCGTCTAGAACGTCTCACCCATACATAAAGCATCGTAACATAATGCGAAGCGTTCCTATCTTGCTACCTACCCGTCTACGAGCACCTACTTGCGAGCGAACTACCTACAACAATACGTAGCGAGTTACTAGCAAATTACGCGCATTCGCTAGAAGGTTCTAGCCTATTGCCTAGGCATAATTCCAGCGTCAACGAAAGTACCAGAAGTGCCCAGACTGAGCGAGTGACCCGTAGTTTACCAGCGATCTCGCAGTTGCGCAGCTACTGATGCCATCGGCCGGGCTATATAAAAAGGCCCAACGCAGCGAGCAGTCAGTCAACGGACTCCAACGGGATCACAGCGCCCTGGCCCCATCGTTCCCGGCCAGTGCTACACAGGATCACAGCGCCCTGGTTCCAGCACATCTGACGAGCGCTACATCCACGAACCTAGACCACGCGGCATCATCGATGGTCTATGCATCTCCCGCACAACCGCCGACGAGGTCCACCGCACCTTTGGCATTCCTGTTCAGCAATGGAGCACCCGGAAGACCCATGGCCTTCACCAGTACCTGAGATGTACCCGAGTCGGGTCACCAGCAGCAGCGTCGACTCACTGACCCGCACATTGACCAACACTTCACCGCCTGCATCCGGAGTCTTCATCATCGGTCCTAAAATCAACACATATACGGCATCCTGACTCAATAAAACACTGTGACCTTCACAAAATCTTTCATTTCGTGCCTCTTCACGTGATCCCCAAACCCTTGATCGTATTACATTAGTTATACTAGTTTTAAAAATTACTTTGACCCAACACAAGAGGCCCTGAAGAAAATAATTTTCCTCAAACTTTCCCGCCTATGTTATCTTTGGCGTGCTGTGTGAAGGGTTTTTAAAAGGCGAGGAAGAAAAATTGTATGAGCGGTGGGTAGGGATTTAGGGATTAGTGTGTTCAGGAGTGACGGTCGAATGAGTATTAATAGATGTTATATAAACAAAATATTCTTTAATTTTATGTCTTATTTTAGCAATGAATAGGTATAAACAATAAATGTCCAATTTTCTTCGCGGTTATATTTCCGTGGATTTGATGAAAAATATGATGCTGAACAAACCCCACTGTTTCAATATGATTGCTTTCTCTCCTTATCCCACGAATCGTGGTAACGACCCGTTCTCATGTGGTAAATCTTACCCGTGGATGCTCGTTTGGCGTGTTTCCTGACTGCAACGGTACCGAAAGGATCAATGATGCTAGTTCCTCGGGGCACCTTCAATTGCAATAACGGTAGAATAAAGACAGTTATCCCAACTGATACCTGTGCTCTGAAAATTGCAATTCGCTAGTTTTGTGGAATCTATTAAAAGGACCGCCCATTTCTGCAAAGGATTTTTTCAAAAACGACAAAGTCAGTGGAACAGAGCCACGAATAGTAGTACTTCATAGTAATAGCCATACTCCCCTCAGGTATTGAAATTTCAGCTATACTTCACCTGGTGCGGGTGTAGAATCACTCTACGTCGTTCTTCTATGTTGTCTCATTCGCCGACAGCAAAATCATTTGTCACACGAGAAATGCCCAATAGTTGCAGTCGTGACAAGAAAAAGGTTTTTCTTCACTGTGGGTACACATGTGAAGTTTAAGACTGCCCTTTGTAGAACATGAATATTTGCAGTCGGGACACGAACACGGGTTTTCTCCACTCTAGGTAAACATATGAGTTTTAACTTGGCTCTTTGTGGAACATGCAAATTTGTAGTCGGCACACGAAAAGAAAACAGCTGCAACTATTACAGATATCGTAGCAGCCACTAATGAGTCACTCTAGCATAATAGAAAGAGAAGTATAATAAAATAGTAAATTGTACGTCTTCAAAGATGCACCGCACGCTAAATACTATAAAATACGAAATCACTATAATAGATGCACCGCGTGCTAACTACTAAATGTTACGACTAGATTGAACATTAAAAACTCTTTTTAAAATACCAAGCTTAACAACAGTTGGAAGACCTAAAACTGATTGACATTCTGTATTTGTGACAAAAAATTAATATTATGTGTTTTTTTTATTTTTTTATTTAATTTAACTGAAATTCAATAATATAATTATTATATTAGATTTTAATTAAATTTAAAAAAAAAATACATAGAGTTCTACGAATTAAACACAAAAACAATAAATATTATTTTTGTTATTTGTTTTTGGGGTGTTATGCCGTGTTGCGCTAACTCCTTCTTTAGCCAACGTTTCGGACAGCATTGCAGTGTCCATCATCAGGGCAGATGTGTTATTTGAGATTGTGTTAAAATGTGAGCTTATGTATGAGGTTGTGATACCGTGTTGCCAGCTCCAACCCTCTGAGCTAACATTAACGTATCATTTTTTATTTCAAGTGGTTTGCTTCGTTTAGCTCTGGTGTAGCCGTCAATTACCGGATACCAAGAACTATTGAGCTTAGCCCCATCGTCTCTATTAATGTTTACGGGATTTTTATGAATTTCAATGGCTTCCGTTATCAGCCGTGCTCTATAAGTTTTGGGTCTCCCCAGGATTTCAGGAACAAATCCAAAGTAATGCCCGGTGTCAATCAAATGCTCGGCAATTGCCGATTTGTCAGGGTGGCCGAGTTTACAAGCTCTGAAGTGTTCTGAAATCCTTTTGGAGATAGTCCGCTCTGTCTGGCCTACATAGACCTTGTCACATCCGGAATAGCTGCCACCAGAATTTAGGGATAGTCCTACCTTGTACTGGTATCTCCTTACAGCCTCCGTGGTAGCACCAGCCTCACACAGTATTAATCTATTTCCGTCACTAGATAGATAGATAGAATCTGAGAAAGTGAGTGAGTGATCGAAAACAACTCGATCAAAATAAAGTTGTCATCAACATTTCGACCCTTGCGTTGAGCCCAGACGCAACTTCTGTGCTGGCAAAGGGGATGAATTTTGCAGTGGCCCCCAAAAAGATACCTGTGGAATCCATCGTATGTGGTGTAGAGACTGCACTACATACAATGATGAAAGTACACAAAATGTCAGAGGTACAAGCAGAGGACATTCGGCAAGAGACTTGCCATATTTTGAAAAGGGCTGAAATATCCCGCCCCAATATCACGAAAGGAGAGTTTGCGGCCCTAAAAGAATTACGCGCCAATGAGGAAATCTTGGTTCTGCCAGCCGATAAAGGAAATGCCAGTGTCGTGATTAATACGGCAGACTACACAAAGAAGATGGAAGACCTCTTGTGCGATTCAGGCACCTATAAGAAGATTAAAAACAACCCCACCAACAAGATTGACATAAAGACAAGGGAACTAGTGAAAGCTTCTAGCATCAGGAAAGAAGATTGGCCTAAGCTTTTTGTAAAAGCCTCTAGAACTCCTGCCCTGTACGGTCTCCCAAAAATACATAAAAAGGAAATCCCAATGAGACCGATTGTCAGCGCTATTGGTGCTCCTACATACAAACTTTCCCAATACCTCTCGAGATTACTGCAGATGCAAACTGGAAAAACCGAATCGTGGATTAAGGATTCAACAGATCTGATTAGTAAGCTCAAGAAAGTTAAATGGTAACCGGATAGAAGAATCTTTCTTAGAAAAACATAATTCTTTTAATACAATCATATCGCATAATTTAAAAATATACAATATTCGTGTTCCAACTGTGATAATAGAATATATAATATTAGTGTCCCAATTGTGATGTACGAACATGTAATATAATTTTCAATTTGGTAGGCGGGAATGGGTACCGCCGCCCTGGGAACTATTTATTGGATGACCAGCACCTCTGTCACAGGTCACCCCAAGTGGTTCGCTATGTTTGGTGACTTAGCAGGGGTGCCCGGGTTCATGGGTTAAGGTTTGCCCAGGTCTTGGTGGCGGGTGCGTCGGCCCACCTTCTGCGTGGCGGGCCGGTTGAGAGATGCTGGTTGAGGGAGACCCTTTACAACCGGATACCGCTGTCCGGGCCGCTCGATAGTACAGGGGCCCGACCCTCAGGCTCACGACTAAGGGTGGGCTGCCCCATCATCGAGTGAAAAAACCCTGCCACTGCTTGTGCCGGTTCGTGACCGGAGGGGACCCAGCAGCAGCGTTTGGGGCGCATTGGATGCCCTCTCCAGCCGGACTCTCCCAGCCTATGGCCTAGCACCGCAGTGGGTGGGCTGGAACCAAACGCTCATCACTCCTGGACAGCCTGAACCCCATATTCCTACCCACCCCTCATACCTCTCCATTCCAGACCTTCCTTTCACTTCATACCCTTAAAAAAATAAAATAAAATAAAATCATGAATATACATAAAAACAAACTTAACAACATTACAGCGGCGAGTAGCAGGCGTCCCCGGTGAGGGCCAAAACTGTTGATAAATTTTGCCAACATTCGCGGTCTGCACACTAATTTAAATTCTGTTCATCACCATCTTTTGTCCCAACGTCCCAACCTTCTTTTCCTATCCGAAACTCAGATAGCCGAGCCGCCAGACTCCTCCTATCTGGACTGCCCGGGCTTTACCCTTGCAAGCAAGTTCCGACTCAAAGGAGGAGTCTGCCTTTATAGTCGAGCTGACGTCAACTGTACGACTATTGAATCTGGAAAACTCCAGATTCGACGTAATGTGGGTGCGCGTCAATCTTGCCAGTATGGTAAGATTCTACGCATGTCTATACCGCTCACCGAACCATAGCGAATCAGACACTTCCGAGCTCTTCAAACATTTGAGAGATACTATTGATGATCTCTTGCCCCGCTACCCTTCGGCCGAGTTTATTGTTCTGGGGGACTTCAATGTTCATAACGAACCATGGTTGAAGTTCTCAGGCCCAACGGACTCGGCTGGCCGACAGGCGGAATCCTTTGCCATTTGCTACGGATTAGAGCAGATGGTTCAGGAGCCTACAAGGGTTCCTGATGTCCAGACTCACCGTTCCAATCTGTTAGACCTATTCTTAACTACTGTGCCACACGGCTATAAGATTGACGTCAAAGCGCCTCTGGGATCATCTGACCACTGCCTAGTGACGACATCAATCCCCGTTAGCCTCAGACCAACCAATGAGAGGCTGAGGAGAAAAGTGTGGTACTATAGGTCAGCAGATTGGTTCAGTATGCGGGACCATTTCAACGCTTTTCCGTGGTGAGCTGTTTTTTTTCGGACTTCGGACCCTTCAAGATGTGCCCAGGAGATTGGTGAAGTCATCAAATCGGCGATGGATGGCTTCATACAATCGACTACTAAAGAAACTGGTGTGGGCTCAAAGCCGTGGTTCAGTCGACAATGCTCCAAAGCAGTTCGACGAAAAAACGCGGCTTACCGAGCCTACAACACATCTCGAACGCCCGAAAACAGATCAGCATACAACAAATCGGCAAAGGAATGCAAGAGAATCATTAATAGGTCAAAATTCGAACACGACCTGCAGATCAGCAAAAAGCTGGCTGCCTGCCCGCATGGCAGAAGAGCATTCTGGTCCCTTGCGGGCTCAATAGGTCGGAATTTTTGCAAACCCAGTATGCCACCTCTTACCAGACCTGACGGCTAACTAGCAAACACCGCCACCGAAAAGGCTAACTTATTAGGGAAAATGTTTGCGGAAAACTCGACCCTCGATGACGGAGGTGCTGTTCCGAGGTCGGTTCTTCACTGCGGCTTTTATATGAAAAAGCTGAGGATCCGGCATCGGGATGTACTCCACGTTATACGGGGGATCGATGTTAACAAAGCTAGTGGACCTGATGGAATACCTGCCCTGGTATTGCAGAGGTGTGCTGCGGAAATAGTTCCAGTTTTGACAAAGCTCTTCAAAATGTCTCTGAAGTGTGGCACTGTGCCCTCTGGTTGGAAAAAAGCGGTCATTCACCCTATTCGCAAGAAAGGTGACCGCTCCAACCCGGCCAACTACCGCCCCATAGCGATCACATCAGTTCTGTCCAAAGTGATGGAACGTGTGATCAACGACAAACTGCTCACATACCTCGAAAAGAACAAAATTATCAACGACCTACAATACGGATTCCGGCGGAACCGCTCGTGCGGTGATCTTCTCGCTTATGTGACGCATGTTTGGGGGCGGTGACTGGAACGTCACGGTGAGACCCAAACAGTCGCACTAGACATATCCAAGGCCTTTGACCGGGTCTGGCACCGAGGACTTGTCAACAAATTGCCTTCTTACGGACTTCCCGCATCCCTGTGTACGTGGATTGCTGACTTTTTAAGGGATGGGTCGATTCAGGCAGTTGCTGACGGTTTTACCTCATCCTCACACTCTATAAATGCTGTTGTCCCACAGGGATCGGTTCTGTCTCCGACTTTGTTTTTTTTGCACATCAATGACCTTTTGACATGTGCACCGATTCATTGTTACGCGGATGACAGTATAGTTCATGATAGCTTTTTGTTTGACAAGCCCCCAAAGGGCACACAAACTCCAACGGCTCGGAGGGCTTTGAAGCAGAGAATGGACGGTTATCTCGAGAGTGTTTCCTCCTGGGGTAAAAATAATCTCGTCGAATTTAATGCTTCAAAGACCCAATCCTGTCTGATTACGTCTAAAAGGGATCTAAATGATAACCTAGTCTCCTTCAACGGAAGCAATCTTCCGAACAGGCCTTCCATTGATATGCTTGGTGTAACTATAAGTGACCAGCTCAGGTATGGGGGCTCCATCGAAGCCAGAGTAAAGCTGGCCTCTCAGAAGCTGGGCGTACTGTACAGGGCCCGCAGATACTTTAATAGAACACAACTGCTGACCCTGTACAAATCGCAAGTGCGCCCTACTGTCGAATTTGGCAGCCATCTCTGGTCCGGAGCCCCTAAATACCTGATAAAAACCCTTGACTCTGTGCAAAAACGGGCGGTCCGTTTGATAGATTCCCCAATCTTAACAAACGGATTGCAATCTTTAGAGTACAGGCGTCAGGTAGGTATGCTGTCCTTGTTCTATCGGTATTACAATGGAAGATGCTCTGAGAAACTAGCGTCATTGATCCTTTCGGCACCGGTGCGTAGTCGGGATACACGCCAAACGCGCGCCCAACATTTGAACACGGTTGACATTTGTCACATGAGAACGGGTCGCTTCTACAATTCGTTCTTAAGTTTAACAGCTCGGCTGTGGAACGAACTGCCGGCCTTTGTGTTTCCTCCCTCCTACAAAATGGGACTCTTCAAGACCCATGTTCACTCCTTCCTCTCCACAAAAAGACCCTCCACACAGCATCCCCAAAGATGACATAGGCCCCGAGGGAAATTATTTTCTTCAGGGCCTCCTGTGTGGATTAAATGTAAAAAAAAAATAAAAAAAAAAGTGTTTCAACTGTGATTTAAGATCATATAATATTCGTGTTCCAACTGTGATGCAAGAATATATAATATAAGTGTTCCAACTATGAATGTATTTTCTGTTGATTGTAATCTTATTTTTACTATTTCTTTCTCATATTCTAATTTGTGAAGCAAGTAAAAGCCCCACGGGCATGAAATGAACGCAAAAATAAATTAAAATATTAATAATTGCAATCGGAATATGTGTAGAGTTTTTCTCCTGTATGGGTAAGTGTGTGATGTTTTAAATTTTTTATTGAGAAATTGAATAGCTGCAATAGGAACATGTAAAAGGTTTTTCTGTACTGTGGGTGAGCATGTGACTCTTCAAATCTCCCTTCCGATAACACGAATAATTGCATTGGGAACATGAAAATGGTTTTTCTCCACTGTGAGTAAACATGTGTGTCGTCAAATTTCCCTTTCGAGAACATGAATAATTGCAATGGGAACATGAAAAAGGTTTATGTCCACTGTGAGTCAAGATGTGTCTCGTCAAACTTCCCTTATGAGAACACGAATAACTGCAGTCAGAACATGAAAAAGGTTTTTTTCTACTGTGGGTGAGCATGTGACTCTTCAAATATCGGTCTCGAGAACATGAATAATTGCAGTGTAAACATGAAAAAGGTTTTTGTCCACTGTGAGTCAGCAAGTGTGTCATCAAATCTCCCTTCCGATAACACGAATAATTGCATTGGGAACATGAAAAAGGTTTTTCTCCACTGTGAGTAAACATGTGTGTCGTCAAACTTCCCTTTCGAGAACATGAATAATTGCAATGGGAACATGAAAAAGGTTTATGTCCACTGTGAGTCAAGATGTGTCTCGTCAAACTTCCCTTATGAGAACACGAATAACTGCAGTCAGAACATGAAAAAGGTTTTTCTCTACCGTGGGTGAGCATGTGACTCTTCAAATATCGCTCTCGAGAACATGAATAACTGCAGTGGGAACATGAAAAAGGTTTTTGTCCACTGTGAGTCAGCAAGTGTGTCATCAAATCTCCCTTCCGATAACACGAATAATTGCATTGGGAACATGAAAAAGGTTTTTCTCCACTGTGGGTGAGAATGTGACTCTTCAAATATCGCTTTCGAGAAAATGAATAATTGCAATGGGAACATGAAAAAGGTTTTCGTCCACTGTGAGTCAGCAAGTGTGTCATCAAATCTGCCTTCCGATAACACGAATAATTGCATTGGGAACATGAAAAAGGTTTTTCTCCATTGTGAGTGACCATGTGTTTCGTCAAATATCTCTTTTGAGAACATATAAAACTGCAGTGAGGACATGAAAAAGGTTTTTCTCCACTGTGAGTAAACATGTGTGTCGTCAAATTTCCCTTTCGAGAACATGAATAATTGCAATGGGAACATGAAAAAGGTTTATGTCCACTGTGAGTCAAGATGTGTCTCGTCAAACTTCCCTTATGAGAACATGTATAACTGCAGTCAGAACATGAAAAAGGTTTTTCTCCACTGTGAGTCAAGATGTGTCTCGTCAAACTTCTCTTTTGAGAACATGAATAACTGCAGTCGGAAAAAGAAAAAGGTTTTTCTCCATTGTGAGTCACCATCTGTCCCGTCAAGCATTCCTTTTTGACATCCGGCAGGTCAATGTCAATTTCCGTATAAGAAATTATCCCTCCGTCTTCTTCTAGGGATCCTGGTTCTGCATTGATTGGTAAAGTTTCCACATTTATGTTACCTGGAGAAAAAGAAAAACAATATGCAAGTATGAAATACGTTGATATGCTTAGACGAATGTGAGGTTCGAGTATCTGAATACTCGCAGGAAGGTTTACCACATTAAATGTAGAACCAGGACCAAATGAAGATAAAAGCTATGCAATACTAGTAAAGGAGAAATTTCACCCAATACCGAAAGCAAATTTTGCTCTTCTAATTTCTTCAAAAGAAGAGAAGCCTGCAGATGAAATCGATTAAAAATTAAAAGACAAAATAAAAGCATCCAAACTAGGAATAGGAATTTCTGGACTAAGAAAATCGTATCAAAACAAAATAATACTAAAATGTGAGAAACAAAATGATGCCAAAAAAATAATAAACGAAATCAACAAAAACTCGGATAAACAAATAAAATCTTGCATTATCATTAAGGGTGCTGTGCTGGGATACAAGAAAGAATAACTTCTAACAGATTTGATAAATCAAAATGAAGACCTATAAAATGCCATGACGTTGTTGTTAAAAAAAACTGAAGATTAAAAAATCTGATAAATTGGCAAAATTTCATTATACAAACAACAGCCAAACTAAGAAAAATAATAATATCGAAAGAAAGGATCAATATTGGATTCACAAGAGCACACGTAGAGGAACTACTGTGACTCATTGATGCAATGCAATCCTTGTCTTGGTTACGGACACACCTCACTGAGATGCCTCGAAAACTTGAAGAATCCCAGATGCCTCCACAGTGCAGAAGAGCACAAAATACAACACTGCACCAAAAAACAAGAGCCTGTCACTAACAGAATGGGTTATCAAAATGATCACACAGCTAACAGTCACCTATGTGAATTACGCAAGAAAATTTTACGAAACCGCAATGCGAATTGAATATGAGTGAGTTGTATTTCGCATACTTAATTCCTTGTTTCTTTAAAAAGAATGATTTCTTCGAAGAGGAATTAGATAATTTTTATTTTTATTTAATTTTTTATTTTAAAACCTTAATATTTCGAAATATAATTGTCATACTTTAAATGATGGTAATCAAAATTGAGCTATACGGATCGATAAAAATTATAAAACAGATTTCGAATTTCGAAAAGGACTGTCATAAACAAAATAATCTGTCAGTTTTCCAACCGGTAACAACAGATGACATAAAAAACGTTATTAGTGAAATAAAAGGTGGATCTTCACCAGGGTTTGATGAAATCACAAAGAAGACAAAAGTAAGATTAAATAACTCACTATTTATTTATTTATTTATTAACGCCGATTATAGCGGCTTTTACAAAAGAATAACAATTGTTTTAGTTATTATAAATACAGAATATACATAGATAAAAAAATATAAATACAAAATACTTAAAAGAGAACAATAGAAATGGTTATTATAAATACAATGCAACAATGTGTATAAATACATATATAAACAATTAATTTACAATAAATCCCGGATAAACTAATACTTTAAAACTGTATTTGGTTATATTCAATCAGAGAAGCGCTGACATACAGTTTTAATTAAGTGGTGTTTGTATGAGGATAAACTAGCAATGTTTATAGATTCATCCAAAACATATTTATTACCAAGTACATGTAGGCGATTCATTATGGAATTGAGTTCAGCGTTAGATCCTGTATTGTTGCAGTGATAGGGTAATTTGAAACGAACTGATCGACTAGGTACACGGAAACATATTAGCGAAAGAAGTTCAGGGGAGTTCAACAGGTTGGTAACGATTTTATATAAATAAAATAGGTCAAAACAAATTCTTCTTTATTTTAATGTATCGAGTCCCAATAAATGTAACAGAGAGGGGTAATTAATTTTTTCGATGAGTATTCCCAATTTAAAATTAATATAACGTAAAAATTTATGTTGGACTCGCTCAAGGGAATTCTCATGTACACTGTAGTAAGGACTCCAAATGGTGGTGTTAAATTCTAGTTGGCTTCTAACAAGTGAAGTGTAAAATAATTTGACAGTTTTTAAATTTTTAAAATCCTTTGAAATCCGTAAGACAACTATGTGTGGATCAAACTTTAAAATTTGGAATTTCCAAGGGACTGTTATTGGACCAATTTTATTTATAATTTACGTTAACCATGTGTTAAAATTATCACTTAATGGTAAACTTATATCATTTGCTGACGAGACTGCAATAATTATAGAAAAAAATACAACCAACGAAATTACCAATGCAGCCTATCATGACATGAAGGTTATACAAAATTGGTTCGATAAGAAACTTTTCTATATTTTCTACAATATATGAAACATTTTAAATAAAAAAACCATCGAAAATGTCTATCATGCATTAATTCAGTGCATATTGCAGAATGGGATTATTGGGTGGGGAGGGGTTTTAAAGACTTCCTTACAGCCCATAATTACAATTCAAAGAATAATTATAAAAATCATCCTTAGGAAACCATACGCTATCCCTACTTTAGAGTTATTTCGGGAATTTAATGTATCATATATCACAGAATTGGATAAGAAAATCGCCTTATATCAAATTTATAAAGAATATTTTATACATGAAATTCGCCCCTCAGATAGCATAAGCAATAGATTCAAAACTAATGGCTTAATTGGATGGCCCTATGCATAGAACGACCACGGCTCAGCACCACTATTTGTATTTAGGTGTGAGATGGTACAATATATTGTTGTCCAAAAATAAAATTATGTGTAACCGAAACTTTGAATTATGAACAATTCAAAAAGTTAATTTAGTCCCTAAAATTGGATTATGTTATATTGTACCCTTAATTTTATTACGCTTACTTAATCTGAAATAAAATATATTATTTTAATTGACTTTAAAAAACCAATTTGATAATTTGTGTCATAATGTTAATGTTGTGATTGTATTTGTCTAATAAGTTTTAGATTATTGTTTAAAAAATCATTGGAATATTTCTATTACTCTAAAGATAAATACTTAAGACATTATAAGACTGATTTTTAAAAACATGCCAAACTATTTATCCCTGTAATTGCACACTTCATAAACTAATCATTGACATAAGCCACATTTCTGAAGAACTAAAATATAGTGTTGTGAGATTTATTTTAAAAACAGATAATCACTCCATAATTAAAAAGTAGAGGCCATTTTCCAATATATGTGTACCGTTAAATTAAGATAAATATATTTAAATAAGTTATGTATTATCGATGATCATACTTCATCTTCTGAAGTCACCGATAACATGTATCACAAAAACGTTTCCTCAAGTGATGGTCAGCGAATTTGTAATATTTTTAATGATTAGTTCCAATGTGATAAATCTACTAGTACCTATTACTTCCTTTAATTGTGTCGAAATAATCAATGATAATACCATGAATACAATTAATTTCAAAGCAATTGATATAACCGCACCTTTAGTACTAAAACACCTCAAAAACGTTAATACGAAAAAGAGTTCAGGTTGTGCTAAATTACACACAATTGTCACTGTTAATTGTGCTGAAAAACTAGTTACTGCTGTAACACTGCTTTTTAAAAACTCTTTTAAACAAGGTGTATTTCCTAGTATTTGGAAAAAATCATTTGTAACACCTGTTTTTAAAAAAAGGGATTAACATAATATTGAAAATTATAGACCTATCTCTTAACTATGTTTCTTAAGTAAAATCATGGAAAAAATCGTATATGACCAACTTTTTAATTTATGCAAAAATACTATTACTAGCCCCCACCAATATAGTTTTTTTCAAGGCAGATCTGTTGAATCGAATCTAGGACAGTTTACTGATTTTGTTCTCAACTCTATGGATAGTGGGAAACAGATTGATTCCATTTACACAGATTTTTCAAAGGCATTTGACAAAGTAAATCACGAAATACCATTAAATAAGCTCTTGAAAATCGGTGTATGTGGAAATCTTCTGAGATGATTCTCTTCTTATGTTAAAAATAGAAGTCAAGATGTTGCCTTAAAAGGTTACATGACACATATTTATTTAATAGTTATTATTAAATGCCATAAAAGGCTTTTACAATAATGTGATACATGAGATTATAAGTACACAGTGGTACATAGGCGAATATTAGTATTACATTTAAGAACACAACAATATGTATACAAAACGACATTGAATGTGATACAGCTGAAATTTTCTTAAGGCATGGAATGCTTCAATAAAAGAAAGCACTTCATTTAAACAGGATAAAATATACAGAAAAGATGACTTGCCAACAGATATAATCTAGCAAAATATTATAATAGCGCAAATAGTAGTGAGTTTACTGTTACAATCAAATTTATTTCCACTTGGCCACTATGGCCGGCGGGTATGGCAAAGTAGCTTCAACAATTCAGGGCTGTCAGAGACTTGACAATTATAAATAACATTTTTCATTAAAATAATACATCCGTTAGCCAACACTATAAGACATCTGAAGCAAGCAGTTTATATAGATGCCTTACATATACATTCCACATATATGTATATATGTGGAATGTATATGTATAAGAACACTATAAATATGTTACACATAGAGAAGAACATGTCAGTATGATGCAGTACAAACAGATATTTAACATTTCACAAACATATCAGTTACATTCACAACCAAGTATTTTTGCCTTGATGCAAGACGGTGAGGTTTTGAAAATATCAAAAAGGTCTGTATACGTGTTGGCAGTGCGGTAAAAACGCGCCAACGATGAATGATAAAAATAGTTAGTGCTATGATTTCACTGTGGAAAAGGTGGTGGAGTCGAGTTGATTTAACAGGGACACGAAAATTTATAACACTTAACATTTGAGGGCAGTCTATGAGATTGTTCAGTAATTTAAAAAGTATAAGAATGTCATGTATAAGAATAGTTCGCCGGGT
The DNA here is from genome assembly GCA_026573805.1 of Hesperophylax magnus. Taxonomy (NCBI): domain Eukaryota; kingdom Metazoa; phylum Arthropoda; class Insecta; order Trichoptera; family Limnephilidae; genus Hesperophylax; species Hesperophylax magnus. Next base: position 2,690,716 of record JAIUSX010000179.1, on the reverse strand, counting down.
AGAAAGAAGTGGTAGATTTAGACCAGACATTAATGTATTGTAGCAGATATCAATTACAGGCTATCTCAATTTGAATTGAATGTATCGAAGAAATTTTCTTTGTACTTTCTCCAAGCGGTGTAAGTTACTGGTATAAATCGGAGACTATACAGGAGATGCATATTCTAGGTGCGATCTCACAAGAGAGCAGTAGAGTAATTTAATTGACTCAATGTTTTTAAAAGTCCTTGTGTTACGCATTACAAAACCTAGAATTTGCATGGCCTTATTGGAAATTGTTTCACAGTGACGATCAAAGGTAAGTTTTCTGTCAAAAATAACACCAAGGTCTTTGATAAATGGTACTTATGCAATTTCATTATTGTTAATTGAATACGATATGGTTATTGGAGTACGTGAACGGTAAAAACACATGTGGAAACACTTTTTTACGTTCAGGAATAATTTGTTTATTTCACACCAGCTAGCAATTCTATCTATATTATGCTGAAGGATAAGTGCATCATTTAAACATTTTATAATTTAAAAAAGCTCTATGTCATCTGCAAATAGAATGAATTTGACATTTTCGAAACATAAAGATAGATAATTTATAAACAATACGAAGAGAGGTGGGCCCAGATGAGAGCCTTGAGGAACTCCCGATGTTACTTTAAATTTATATGAGACTTTATTGTTTAATTTTACCATCAGTTCGCGGTTACAGAGGTAACTATTCAACCATTTTAGGAATTATATAACTATTCCCTCAGGGATACCACAAGGTTCCCATGTAGGGGCCTCATTTGTTTACATTATATATATACGACATAAAACATATTATTAGTCACCCTTCTTTCCTATTTTACGCAGATGATATGTAATTATATAAACTTATTAACTTGACAGATGACTGCAACCTGTTACAAGAAGACGTAAGTTAAATTAAACAATATTGCAATATCAATCAACTTTTTCTAAATACATAAAAGTGTAACGTTATTAAATTTACACGTAAAAAACAGCCGATTAATTATACTCACAAATTAAACCTTATACCCCTACAACGAGTAGAATCAATCAGAGATCTTGGAGTACTGCTAGATTCTAAAATGTTATTTACGGACAATATTGAACATATTTTAGAAAAAGCTTATAAACAATTGGGATTTATTATACGCATTACAAAGCCTTTCACTATAGCACACACTAATTCTGCTATATATGTCATACGTAAGGTCACAACTCGAGTTTACCTCAGTCATTTGGAATCCTCAATATCAAACATACATTAATCGTATTGAAAATATCCAATCCAAATGTATTAAACACCTATCGTATCGCTTTAGCGATCATTGGTTTGACCCTATTGCTTTATATAAACACAGAAAAATTTCTGATGCCCTATTCTTTTAAAAAATCGTGAATAGTCTTGTTGATTCATCATATCTGCTAAAAAAGATTGCATTTCGTTGCCCTGAACAAAACACCAGATCGAACGACTTATTTAGAACACCACACTGTAAAGCCAAATATGCGCATAACTATTTATTCGTACGTGTCTGTAAAACTGACAATGCCTTACGAGATGTAGACATTTTCAAGTGTTACTTGAAAACATATAAAATGCAACTCGCTAAACAGATACCTTATTTTTTTTTACTTTGTGTAATAATCCTATCATCTTAGTTTATTTTATTGTTTTTATTATAATCATGCAAAAATTTTATTATCACTAACTGTCTTAAATTGTTTTTATAACATTTTGTCTTTCCTCATAATGTTTATTCTTTATATTTCTTTGTCATTTTTTAAATATATTGTATAGGTGCATATATAAATATATTATATTAAATCAACGACTAGAATTAATGGAACACTGTTGGTCTAATATTATAAATAATTGCTGTTTATGCTAAATATGTAAATAACTGTTTGTTTCGGAAAAAAAAAATAATAAAAATATCAGTAAGAATTGAAAATGAAATGCGATAAACTACTCGAAAACTTATATAATTTTCTATAAAAGGTATTCAAGAATACAATGATAGTCTAATGAACTGCTTAAATGGGCAAACGATGAAGAAATACTGTTATTATTAATGTCAACAAGACAAAATGGATATGACATTCAGTTTTGGAAGAAAAGTTATTTTTACCGTTTTCTACTTTGTGTTAGCATTATATATTTTGTTCAAAGACAAGTAACTTTCAACTCTTTATATTTATGTAAACAACCTACGTGTTTCGTGGGCGATGTAATAGGTCATCTTTAATCCCTGAATGCATACTGTAATAATTAATTAAAGCCTTTGGTTTACAGACAAAACTTTATGAAATTCTGGAGGTAAATAAGCATAAATTACATGATCATTTGTTTCAACTACCTAATTTTACAGTCAAAATATCGACAAAATACCCAATTTGGTGTATCGCTAACAACTTATCCCTCAACGTCGATAAATGTAAGACACTAATATTTTGTCGAATAAAGATCTCATTATCATTTCACCACGCAATCGCTGCCTCCATCGTGGAAGTAATTACTTTACTAGATTTTGTACAGAATGTTTTATTGATATGCGAAGTCCTCGTTTACGTATTTTATTTAGTCATTAGGTGACGCCATGAACAAGTATGCGTCCTGTCCGCGAAACATTCTAAAACATTTGAAATTAACATTCAAAATTTTCTTGCTTTTGCAATACTACTTACTGGCTGTCGGAGTAGTCTCAGAATACTGCAAGCATTCCTTCTTTACATCCTGGTGGTCGAAATCTATAACCGTATACGGCATTTCACTTCCACCCTCTTCCTGGGTCCCTGGTTCCACTTTGATGAAAGCGCTCTCTGGGTCGGGAAGATCCATTGTTTTCTGTGATAGCGTTATGTTATATAACTGACATTGAACGCAGTTCAATATAAATATGTACTGAAACAACGATTGAAAACAGTTAAATTCGTTTTGAAAGAACCTTTTATTTGGAACATAGAGTTATTCTGGCGGATATATCTATAAAGAATATTAAGGAATACATTTGACAGGATTCGTATGAGCAACCAACAAAAAACTTGTTGAGAGCACTATAAGGTTGCAAATTCATATCAGCCGAGCTGTAAGGGGGTGACAGATTAAGTCATAACTCCATATTGCTCGCCATACAATCCCATACAGGCATGTCACACATAATTGTGGACGTAGCGAGGGTATACGCCGTGATCTGCTAGCCAGGCTTTATTTTAAAATAATGCGACCCCCTCTCCTACCAACCGCATGAGAAGGGGCCTGTAAAAGTTACGAAGAGCCGTAATTACAAAGTGACAGCTCCCATACATGAAATGACATTCCGCGGCAGTCCCCCAATTGATTTGACATACTTTCCTAAGAAAGATTTTAGCGTAATGTATCAGCACAACATATAATACGTCCATGCCACGCCCAATTTATGCGCACATAATGTGTCTCAGACCTTATGAGCAGCAAAAACGTGACATAAGTGTAGAAATGTCAAAATAATGTGACGTAGTTTACTTGGGTCGAACCAGTTGTGAATAATACAACAACCTATTGGTGTCTTATATTGACATTTGGTAAACGCAACAAAAACAATGCTATAATAATGGAATCATTATATGAATGTAAGTATTTCGTTTCGTGAAATTATTTAATGAAGTGGAAATATAAATAAAAGATGTAAACGTTTAATATGTACATACTAATTATTTAAAAAACACTTTTGGTAGCTAGATTATACTGAAAAGTAAGTTTTTCAGTTCCTGGAATTGAATTTTAATAGATATTTGGTTAAAATTAAAATCGGGTGTTCACTAGGCGGCCATTGATACTGATGTGAAAGTTTTAGGGTTAGTGTTTTACCTGCCTTATTTAAACCAAAATAAATACCTATGATCCTAAAATAGGTTCTTAGTTTGAGTTCTAAAAACTTGGATAAAAAAGGAATATCAATATGTCAAAAGATGGCTTGAGGGAAAGACGTCAAAGAATCCGTTTTTTACGAAATAGCTAATGAAATGCAGTATTTCTTATTTCTGGAAGCTGAAATACTTACTCTGATTATAATCTAACGTTAAAGTAATTTTAAATAATAAAGTGCATATAAAGCGTATCGCTATGTAAATTTACATTATATACAATGAGCAAACAAAAATGTACTATCGTCGGCAACGCGTAAGCATGATTAGAGTTGATATATCTGTAAATTATATCTCGAATGTTGTACAAGATAACGGATTAAAAAGTGAAATGTGACATATTCTGACAATAAACTGGCATCTAAATAGATATCAGGTCTAATTTAGTTACTTTAACCTACTTACGTAATACGAAGCGCTGCGGACAGTTCCAATGTGTTGAAGAAACGTCTGTAGAATGTAGAAAAGTAGAAGAACCAACTTCAATTTATGATTTAATAAAAAAAAGTCACAATAATTAAAGTAACAATAATGATATGTTTATTGAAATAACCACCCTAAATGCACCATTACTGAATATGAACCGTCGAACAAAAATATTGTCGTGCGAAAGCACGTGAATCATTAGATTGACTTAACCATAGACAATGCAGAACACACAAGTTTTTTTAAATTAGCCTATTACGGTACCTACTTGCAACTATGATATTAAAAATGTTTAAAAGGGTTCCATGATAACTCAACACTGTGACAATTCAACACACTTTTAAAAAGTAATATAAAGTCATTAGAAACGATGAAAGAAATAATTTTTTTTAACCTAACCACTGGAGCGACAGAGAGAATAATGAAAAATAGCTTCAATTGCTCGCCACCTTTGAAAGTTAATTTGGAAAAATTTCCGACCACATTAAAAAAATCATTACTCCATATTTGTATATGTAAACATATAAAAAAAATATACTGCTATGTAGTCAATGAACTCACCTATATTTTATTAATTATTTTGTATTTGTATAATTGATAGAAAAATTATAAAAAAATCGTAAACTTTGTAAATGCGCGAATTTTGTGCGTGAGTATATTTGAAATTGCCGCCAGTGGATATTTTGAATATTCACATTGAATATTTTCTACGTTTTATGTTCTCTATGACCTGTTCTACAACCACAGATCCAAATATATACTAGAAAATCATTTTTTTATATGCTGACATCAAGATAAAAATAATGCGTGAAAATTATTTTGTTTTATTTGGTACGTGAACCTGTTAAATTTGAATGAACTAAATTATGATATTTTATACATTTACCACAAAGAAGTGGTACTACATTAGGAAGATACATTAACTGTTTACAATTACCAATAAGAATAACTACCCTGCTTGCTTTATTTAAATCATTTGATCGTTTTATACAGATAGCCTATTTCACGATGTCAAAATCAGAGTGCTGCTTTTTAAATAATTGTGACTTTGAACTGGAGATTTTTATCCATGTTTTTGTGTTTCGTGATAGAACAAGAAACAAAGATTAAAAAAAAGCCCATATCATAGCAATAAGCTTTGCCAATCTTTCAGGATATACTTTGTAATTTGATAAAATCCTGTGGAATTCTGCCATTTTGTTTGGGAAAATACGAGATGACAGCTAGTTTAAGGTCGATACACACCGGATAAATTATAATTGCTAAAATGATGGTGATGATTAAACCTTATATATCAAACCTGTTGTATCAGCGTCGATCGGCAAATAAAATCTTAGTGATATTTTTTTATCTAAAAGTTGGAAATCTAAAGAAAAATAGTGGAGAGGAAAATAATTGAGGGAACAAATAATTGATTTATTTATTTATTTACGCCCTAATGGGCTTTTACATTCATTAAATTAAAATTACAGTTGTATAATTACAATGGTAGAGCAGCATATTTATTTAAAAATTGTTAACACACTTCGTCATAATAAAAATTTATTCAATTTATGTTGGTTTTTCTCAGTAAATCAATACATAGTTTCATTTTGCCTCGCTCTAGAGTGATACTCTTAGTATCGCTCTGGTGAGAGACCACCATTCAGATTTAAACATTGCTTGAAATGTCTTAGTTTTGTTAAGTGACTAGATCTAAAAAAGCCTCTTTACAGAAAAATTAACAAAATATATAATTAAGACATAAAAATAAAACTAGTGTGATTTGAGATTTTCATGGCCAAAGTATTAACATGATTTGTTTTTGGGGTGTTATGCCGTGTCGCGCTACCTCCTTCTATAACTAACGCTGCCCAAAACGTTACAGATACAAAAGGTACAGCGAGACGGCATAACACCTCAAAAACAAATCATGTTGATAAAACAAGTTATTTAATGTGTACAATAGCAGGAAAGAATGAGAATACCTATGCATTTTTTAATATGTATATTTTAATGATCAGAATTGAAATATACATATTAAATGTCCACCAAACCTTATCAGATAGAACTCGTACCTTTGGGTCCTTTGTCGTTATAACATTTTTATGAGATGTAAAAAGAAATGACTTGGTCCTGTCATCCAGGCCATCGTTATTGATGTCCAAAGAAAGTTCATTAAATTTATAAATTATAATTTCACAACTAAAAACAAGAAAAGAAAAATAAAATAAAAAAACCCTCAGTTATTCAATATGGAGAGTGGGGTGGTGTGATATGGGACCATACAATCATTGCATAATCCCACATCACACACGTCACATTTTTTTGTAGTTCGTTTGGTAATTTTTTTAATTGAACACCACACACAATTCAACGTTCGCCCGCTATGGACCGAGAAGTGGTTGCCTTCCAGGACAGTACGCAGAATCTTTCCTTGAGCTATTTGGCCAATGATCACAGTCGGAGTCGGGTTAATTTCCCTGTGACAGAACAGCTGAAGGAGATTCCTCGCAACCTCACTCCTAAATGTTCGATACAAAATGCATTTATTTTCCTTGCGGAGCTTTGAACTGTACAATATATACGCATTCTGCACCGAAACACTTAGTAGTCTCCTGAAAAGCTTCTTGTACCAGACCAGGTTTCGCTGTCGTTCAACGGGGTAGCCTGCCAAAAGCTGATCCTTTCTGTCAACTCCCCCCATTACCTTGTTATAGTCTAGTACAATTTGGGGTTTGTATTTCCAAGCCCCAAACTTTTCAACTGCCCCGATTTCTGCTTTATGGTAGGTGGACAACATACTTACCAAGCTTTTGTCCAACCAAACCATAACATTGAGGTCCCCGCAGTTCGAGTATACGAGCTCACCTTCCCTCAGTTTTGATTTGAGATTGGACTTAAATATACTGGGCACAAATTCTCGGTTCAACCGCAATGTGCCCATGCAATCCATCCCACTTCTTTTGAGGCATCGCGCTAATAATGGACTATTGTAAAAATTGTCCATTATTAGCGTGTACCCTTTGTTAAACAGAGGGCTGGCCAAATCGTATACTATCTTTGCAGTGGCCCCAACTGGGCAGATATTGTGAGCACCAGAAAAGTTGGCCTGTGTCATGTCTTCCGTTATGTCGTCTTCCGTCATGTCTTCCTGGTCTGGATGTGTCGATTCAGTCTGACTGGAAATGGTCTTCCCCGTATAAATTTGGAATTTCCAAAGATAGCCAGACTTGGACTCACAAAGCTCGTAAGACTTTATACCCGAGCCTGCCGCTTTGATCATCTGGACGAATCCCAAACGGCCTTTATAGCGGAGTAAGGATTCATCTAGAGAGATGTCTTGCTCGGGCAGGTATAAACTCTCAAACTTATGGGAGAGGTGGTCCAAGACGGGCTGAATCTTTTGTAACCTTCGCACAGATAACGGTACATCAGAAGAAAGAGTTTCATTGTTGGTGAAGTGAAGGAATTTTTTTATTAGAAGAAAACGATTATAGCCCATGGTTTTGCTGAAATAAGGCATGGCGGTGACGTCAATTGAAAAGAAGAAGTCTTTTTCAACGGGAAGGGGACAAATACCTTGATGCATTAGAAGTGCCAAGAATACGTACATTTCCTCTTTATTCGTGGGAGCCCATCTATTGATACGCGCATAGCGCTTGAATTGGGTTAGCGCAATGTGTTGTTCTGCATACCTGTTAGTCTCTCTTACGATCAGTTCAACGAAATCGGCATCGAAGATTTTAAGAAAGGCATCCACAGGTTTGCCCATTTCGTCGGTATTGAAAGTTGGTCCCGGCGTACCTGTGAATATCTCCCTTATCCCATTAAAATGTGAGATATCGCTGGACCAATCGAAAGAGTAACTATCAGATGGCAGAATCGAACGCATTGCCTCTCTATCTACCTGGTCTTGTCTTAGGTCTGCGGCCATACCGGGGTTAAGTGCATTGTTCATACGATGATAAGGTTTTGGTGGCATGCATAAGTTATCCTCGTCGACGTCGCTCCCTTCGTCCAGATCCGTTTCTAAAACAACAGAAAACACAAATTAAGTTAACATTTCTACTTACTTCATTACACTAGTACTTACTCCCTTTGGTACAACGCTTTAAGATAATGAACTCTTGGCTCGATCAAGTTAATCAAATACTTGAGGCGCGCAATGTCAGAATAACACAACGGCAGGTATAAATGAGTTTGAATGAAGAAAAGAGTGTGTGTGCCAAGACCGAGTTGTATGGCGGTCCATCCTATGCCTACCCGTGTAGCGAAATGGCGTTGTTAGTTAGTTTTATAACTTACGGTCTTCAAATGCCGACTGATCATGATGAAGAGATGCAGCTTCAAATTCACCCGCTCTGTCCATGCCTGGGTCTGAAATGTATATAACACAAATTGATTTAATGTGTCTTTATTTCAATTACGGAACGACTCTGATATGACGTTTTAAAACAATAATCTCACTGTTTCTAAACACAGACACTTCCTGGCAGAACGGCATGTCCACCCACAGCTCTCTATGGTAGCCATGCTCCAGAGAGTGATCGCCCCACTAGCGTTCCCCATTCCACGATTTTCAAGCAATGTTCAATTCTGAATAGTGGGCTCTCACCAGCGCGATACTGAGAGTATCGCTCTAGAGCGAGGCACAATAAAACTATGTATTGATTTACTTAAATTATGAGAAAAACCAATATAAATTGAATATTTGAGGCGGGCTATGTCAGAATAGCACAAGGGGAGGAACGGATGAGTTTGAATGAAGAAGAGAGTGTGTGTGCCAAAACCAAGTTGTATGGCGGTCCATCCTCTGCCTACCCGTGTAGAGAAATGGCGTGAAGGTTAGTTAGTTAGTTAGTTTTATAACTTACGGTTTTCAAGTGCCGACTCATCATAATAGAGAGCTGCAGCTTGAACGTCACCAGTCCCCGTTCCATCCATGCCTGGCTCTGAAATGTACAAAACATAAATTGATTTAATATGTCTATATTTCAATTACGGAACGCCTCTGGTAAGATGTATTAAAAAAAACTCACCGTTTCCAAACGCAGACACTTCCTGGCAGAACGGCACTTCCACCCACAGCTCTCTATGGTAGCCATGCTCCAGAGAGAGATCGCCCCACTGGCGTTCCCCATCCCGCGATGTCCCAGGTAACGGCTCTGGAGAAGTCGCCCGCGTTGGCACAGCGGGAGCCGTTGCTTGGGTCGTCGTTGTGCCAGCTTGCTCGTTGGATAACCACGGTGGGGGAATAGGCGATGGCAGCGTTGAAGGCGTGCCCTGTGAAAAGGGACACGCTACTCTCTCCGGAGATGGAATTCTGAAAACATATACATAAATCATATGAATCGTTGTCATTCACACGTGAAACAGTAAATAAAAAACAATAAGAATTGGAATAGCGCTGATTTTACTGCATGTGCATAATGCAGAGAGCGCTGATCCAACCAACTCTCACGGTGGCGGAAAGCTCTCAGGGAAAAAAAAATAATATTGTGTAATGCATCTAAAGACGATAACTTACTTTCTTTTAGCTTTTCTTGCAGGCGCGGTGGGGAGCAAAATCCGCGCCGCCTGCTTCTTAAATTTACGGTTTTCCAGCTCCAGTTGGAAAGAAGCAGGCAGGGCCCTAACGTCCTTTAGGGCCCTGACGCGATCTTCCCGCACCATAACCAGAGCAGGGTCACTGTTAAAATAAATTAAAATATATGATGAGCTCTACCCCTTATCCACAGCAAAAAAAACCTTATTTAAAAACATTAAAAAATACTAACACTCCAGACCGAGCTGCCAGAGCTGCTCCACGTTGACTTCCACGTCCAGCTCGTACAGCCCCCCTCCCTCTGCCTCTTCCTCTGCCTTTTCCTCTACCTCTCTGCATCGGTACACTTCTAATTAAAAATATTTCATGTAGATTTTATATTTTGAATCAAATCATAGATTTTTATATATCTTATCATATAAAAAATAGATATTTATACATGGATTGTGGAACACTTTCTTGTGGATTATTGGCTCTGTAGAAATTTGAAATAAGTAAATAAATTAATTAATTACAAAACGAAACGAAATAATCCCATATTCATTGTGTGATGGTAACTTTACATCAAATTTCATCTAATATTTTTCCGATTTTTTCGACATTTCTACTGAGTTATAAAATTACAAATATCTGGAGAAAAAATGACCACACCTAAATAAAATTTATAATTATCTCTTGGTAATGAATCATTCTAATAGAAAAACACTATTTCAAATACACAAGTGGAGTAATTAGGAATTGAATTGCAAATTAATAACTTAAAAAACCTAACCCCACCAGAAATTATAGTTTCGTATCGAAAATATGCTAAAAAAAACCCGTTTTTTTAATCAAAGGAGTTGAAAACACATTAATAATTGAATCACGATTACACTAATATATATTATGGTGTTAAAACGCAAAAAACACAATTACTTACGGCATTTTAAAAGATGTGTAAATATAACCAATCACTCAAAACTCGAAAGTAAAATTTTTGGAAACAACTGTCAGTTAAAACCGCCAAATATTTATTCCAGAAGCATCTATTGATAATCAGTGTTGCCATAGAAGAAGCCAATTTTACCAGCTTTACAACGGAATAAATTACTGGCCAGGGACTGGTTTAAATAATATTATATTTAATTTTTACGAGTGGTACGTAATAAACGTCGAATAATTCGACATGCTCAATATTAGAAGAAAAAAAAACGTCGAATTATTCGACATGTTCGCTCGAGTGGTTAACCTTACCTATTCTACCTAAAAAAGTAAATAAAGTTTTTGTTTCATCACTTTCCATGACTTTAAATAACTTTTTAAAGATGTGATGATTTATCCGGTCACCGTTCAAAAGATAAAAATCAATGACGTTACAATGTTAATGTTCATGTTTAAATCGGTAATATCAAAAATTGTGAATAAAACTTAACTGGTTTATTTTATACTCAACATCTTAAATGCAAAATTAATTCACCTGGATATTAACTAAATAAAATAAAATAAAATATTAATAAACCAAAATTTCCAAAACCCTAGGTACAGTAATTTCTAAGTAATAAAAAGGCAAGCCGAAGGTATTTTTTGTACTGAGAGGAAAACACCTTATTGAAACACTGGGCGGGTTCATTCTGATAATGTTCAGAATGTTTCAGCAAAAAATGTTTGATCGCGAAAGAAATTGTATATAATTTTTCACTTCAAAAAAGAACCACGTCATTGCTTAAATAAGACACCGTTTAGAAATCCAAAAACATAGATTTTTATTTATTCATGTTCTCTATAAAACTACAAATCAATATATTATAGAGAAGATCAAAACTTTGAGGTATATGTAAGTATTAAAGGTCATGGGGGTAGTTTTACTATTTTGTACCATACGTCAAAAGATAGTTGCTAAGCTGTCTGTAAGTTTTCATTTAATTCCAACGAATAATTTGCAAGCTATCAAACTAGGTCTTATCGAATAAAACAATCAATTCAGAGTACAACGTAATAATATTTGTAAAGTGTGTAATATATGTAAAAAGAAAAATTAAAAAAAAAAACTAACACACAAAGTTTTGAAATTGTTAATTCTATAATATCTGACAACTGGGTGGAATAATTATGATTGCATTGTAATTTTTTTGTCTTTTTTATTTTTTCCCAATTTTTACATTAATTACATACAATTTTATATAAATCAATACGAATAATGGGAACCCAATACGCAGCCTGTGCGTGGGTAATATGAATAAGTTGTATTGTACCAAGAAATAAACAAACTACAGGCATACAAAACAAAAACGAGATTACATTTTGTCTAAGCGGTTTGTATAAAAAGTGATAACAATAGTGTATAGTGAAGTTATAAGTTATAATAATTAATTATAATGATATAAAAGGTAATTATATTAATAAGTTTTTATTTTCCTTGTAGCGATGCTACGAGATTAATCTAGAACATCTCACCCATACATAAAGCATCGTAACCCGAACACTCCAGACATAATGCGAAGCGTTCCTATCTTGCTACCTACCCATCTACGAGCACCTACTTGCGAGCGAACTACCTACAACAACGCGTTGCGAGTTGGACTAGCAAATTACGCGCATTCGCTAGAAGGTTCGAGCCTTTTGCCTAGGCATAATTCCAGCGTCAACGAAAGTACCAGAAGTACCCAGACTGAGCGAGTGACCCGTAGTTTACCATCGATCTCGCGCAGCTACTGATGCCATCGGCCAGGCTATATTAATAGGCCCGACGCAGCGAGCAGTCAGTCAACGGGACTCCAACGGGATCTCAGCGCACAAGGCCCCCTCGTTCCCGGCCAGTGCTACACCGGATCACAGCGCCCTGGTTCAAGCACATCTGACCAGCGCTACATCCACGCACCTAGACCATGCGGCATCCTCGATGGTCTATGCATCTCCCGCACAACCGTCGACGAGGTCCACCGCACCTTCGGCATTCCTGTTCAGCAATGGAGCACCCGGAAGACCCATGGCCTTCACCAGTACCTGAGATGTACACCAGTCCAGTCACCAGCAGCGGCGTCGACTCACTGACCCGCACATCGACCAACACTTCACCGCCTGCATCCGGAGTCTTCATCATCGGTCCTAAAATCAACACATATACGGCATCCTGACTCAATAAAACACTGTGACCTTCACAAAATCTTTAATTACGTGCCTCCTCACGTGATCCTCAAACCCTTGATCGTATTACATTAGATATACTAGTTTAAAAAATTACTTTGACCCAACACAAGAGGCCCTGAGGAAAATAATTTCCCTCAAACTTTCCCGCCTATGTTATCTTTGGGGTGCTGTGTGGAGGATTTTTATAAGGCGAGGAAGAAAAATTGTATGAGCGGAGGCTAGGAACCTAGGGATTAGTGTGTTCAGGAGTGACGGTCGAATGAGTATTAATAGATGTTATATTAACAAAATATTCTTTAATTTTATGTCTTATTTTAGCAATGAGAATATACACAATAAATGTCCAATTTCCTTCGTGGATATATTTCCGTGGATTTGATGAAAAATATGATGCTGAACAAACCCCACTGTTTCAATATGATTGCTTTCTCTCACTATCCCACGAATCGTGGTAAAGACCCATTCTCATGTGGTCAATCTTACCCGTGGGTGCTCGTTCTGCGTGTTTCCTGACTGCAATGGTACCAAAAGGACCAATGATGGTAGTTCCTCGGGGAACCTTCAATTGCAATAACGGTAGAATAAAGACAGTTATCCCACCTGATACCTGTGCTCTAAAAATTGCAATTTGCTAGTTTTGTGGAATCTATTAAAAGGACCGTCCATTTCCGCAAAGGATTTTTTCAAAAACGACAAAGTCAGTGGAACAGAGCCACGAATAGTAGTACTTCATAGTAGTAGCCATACTCCCCTCAGGTATTGAAATTTCAGACATACTTCACCTGGTGCGGGTGTAGAATTACTCTACGTCGTTCTTCTATGTTGTCTCATTCGCCGACAGCAAAATCATTTGTCACACGAGAAGTGCCCAATAGTTGCAGTCGTGACAAGAAATTTTTTTTTCTTCATTGTGGGTACGCATGTGAATTTTAAGACTGCCCTTTGTAGAACATGAATATTTGCAGTCGGGACACGAAAACGGCTTTTCTCCACTCTGGGTAAACATATGAGTTTTAAGTTGGCTCTTTGTGGAACATGCAAATTCGTTGTCAGGGCACGAAAAGAAAACAGCTGCAACTATTACAGATATCAGAGCAGCCGCTAATGAGTCACGCTTGCATTATAGAAAGAGAAGTTACTTCTATCCACGCTGCCTTTAGAATTGTACGACTTCAAAGATGCACCGCACGCTAAATACTATAAAATACGAAATCACTATAGTAGATGCACAGCGTGCTAAATACTATAAAATACGATAACACTTTAAAAGATGCACCGCGTGCTAAATACTATAAAATACGATAACACTTTAAAAGATGCACCGCGTGCTAAATACTATCAAATACGAAAATACTATAACAGATGCACCGCGTGCTAAATACTATAAAATACGATAACACTATAACAGATGCACCGCGTGCTAAATACTACATGTTACGACTAGATTGAACATTAAAAACTCTTTTTAAAATACCAAGCTTAACAACAGTTGGAAGACCTAAAACTGATTGACATTCTATATTTGTGTCAAAAAAATTATATTATTTGTGATTTCTCCATTACCTCCAAAACCAGACACATTTACATAACCCTTTTTTAAAATAGAATTTAATAAATTTAATTTTTTAAAGTTTGATAATGACATGACATTTATGTCTTCTCTGTATTCAAAATAAAAAAAATTAAATCATTTCTAAAATTTTATTATAAATTAATAAATCTAAGTGCCATGCTTGACTTGATTTATTGTTACTATATATGTTTCTTATTGTTCCAACGTAATGAACTTCAGAGAAATAAGTAACAACTCTAATAACTATAGTAATAACTCTCATCATTAGGTTTTGATGCTTGTAGAAATTACATGACCTGCATTTGACATTGACGGCTGGACATTTATATCCGTGTTGCTGACCACATCTTCCACAGGGTATATGCCCACTTGACGTTGAAGGTGATGATGACTACGACGGTGACCCGTGACGATTGAATTGACCACTTGACGATGAATTGACGACTTGACGAACATAATGACTTGATCCTCTTGGACTTGACCCTCTTGGACTTGACGAATGACTGTAGACATTTTGACTTTGATAAGGTGACCTTGGCTGTCTTGACGCACTTTTATGCTGACAAATCTCTCGCAATTTCAACTGTTTTTTTGTAGCGATAGTGTTGAATCTTGCAAAAGACGTTGACGTATGTGACTTAAATTTGAGCTCATATTTGCAGTGAAAATTTCTCTTACTAGAGATTTGCTGCATTTGCACTTTGGACGAATCTTTCTAGATCTAGAGATGGCATTAACATAGTGATATAACAGCCATCACAAAGTAATGGTAACCGGATAGAAGAATCTTTCTTAGAAAAAAATAATTGTTTTAATACAATCATATCGCATAATTCAAAAATATACAATATTCGTGTTCCAATTGTGATATTAGAATATATAATATTTATGTCCCAAGTGTGATGTACGAACATGTAATATAAGTGTTTCAACTGTGATTTAAGATCATATAATATTCGTGTTCCAACTGTGATGCAAGAATATATAGTATTAGAATTCCAACTATAAATGTATTTTCTGTTGATTGTAATCTTATTTTTACTATTTCTTTCTCATATTCTAACTTGTGCAGCAAGTAAAAGCCCCACGGGCGAGAAATGAACGCAATAATAAATTAAAATATTAATAATTGCAATCGGAATATGTGTAGAGTTTTTCTCTTGTATGGGTAAGTGTGTGATGTTTTAAATTTTCTATTAGAGAAAATGAATAGCTGCAGTAGGAACATGTTAAAGGTTTTTATCTACTGTGGGTGAGCATGTGACTCTTCAAATATCGCTTTCGAAAACATGAATAATTGCAGTGGGAACATGAAAAAGGTTTTTGTCTACTGTGAGTCAGCAAGTGTGTCATCAAATCTCCTTTCCGATAACACGAATAGTTGCATTGGGAACATGAAAAAGGTTTTTCTCCATTGTGAGTGACCATGTGTTTCTCAAATAATTCTTTTGAGAACATATATAACTGCAGTGAGGACATGAAAAAGGTTTTTCTCTACTGTGAGTCAAGATGTGTCTCGTAAAATTTCCCTTGTGAGAACATGAATAACTGCAGTCGGAACATGAAAAAGGTTTTTCTCCACTGTGAGTAAACATGTGTGTCGTCAAACTTCTCTTTCGAGAACATGAATAATTGCAATGGGAACATGAAAAAGTTTTATGTCTACTGTGAGTCAGCAAGTGTGTCATCAAATCTCCCTTCCGATAACACGAATAATTGCATTGGGAACATGAAAAAGGTTTTTCTCCACTGTGGGTGACCATGTGTTTCGTCAAATATCCCTTTTGAGAACATATATAACTGCAGTGAGGACATGAAGATGGTTTTTCTCTACTGTGAGTCATGATGTGTCTCGTAAAATTTCCCTTGTGAGAACATGAATAACTGCAAGCGGAACATGAAAAAGGTTTTTCTCCAGTGTGGGTGACCATGTGACTCGTCAAATATCTTTTTTGATAACATATATAACTGCAGTGAGAACATGAAAAAGGTTTTTCTTTACTGTGAGTCAAGATGTGTCTCGTCAAATTTCCCTTGTGAGAACATGAATAACTGCAGTCGGAACATGAAAAAGGTTTTTCCCCACTGTGGGTGACCATGTGACTCGTCAAATATCCCTTTTGATTACATATATAACTGCAGTGAGGACATGAAAAAGGTTTTTCTCTATTGTGGGTGAGCATGTGATTCTTCAATTATCGCTTTCGAGAACATGAATAATTGCAGTGGAAACATGAAAAAGGTTTTTGTCGACTGTGAGTCAGCAAGTGTGTCATCAAATCTGTCTTTCGAGAACTTGAATAACTGCAATGAGAACATGAAAAGGGTTTATGTCCACGGTGAGTCACCATATGTTTTCTCAAATATCCCTTTTGAGAACATATATAACTGCAGTGAGGACATGAAAAGGGTTTTTCTCTACTGTGAGTCAAGATGTGTCTCGTCAAACATCCTTTATGAGAACATGAATAACTGCAGTCGGAACATGAAAAAGGTTTTTCTCCATTGTGAGTCACCATCTATCCTTTTTGACATCCGGCAGGTCAATGTCAATTTCCGTATAAGAAATTATACATCCGTCTTCTTCTAGGGATCCTGGTTCTGCATTGATTGGTAAAGTTTCCACATTAATGTTACCTGAAGAAACAGAAAAACAATATGCAAGTATGATATACGTTGATATGCTTAGACGAATGTGAGGTTCGAGTATCTGAATACTCGCAGGAAGGTTTACCACATTAAAGTTATTATTATATCCTGATGAAGCTTGGTCTAACCGAAACCGGTCGATGTGTAAAATAATAAATATTCGTGGATAAATACAAAGTGTTTGTTTTATTTAAAAAAACAAAAATAATGTTTTTGCGGAGGTATGAAAAATTCTAAGAGACCAGGCGTGAATCAAATTTGTGTGACTGATTTTTGAAAACATGCGAAACTATTAAGCCCTGTATTTGCACAATTCATAAACTAATCATTGATTCAAGCCACATTTCTGAAGAACTAAAATACAGTGTTGTGAGATTTATTTTAAAAACAGAGAATTACTCCATAAGGGCTTAAAATGTTGGGATTTATAACTAGGCTAACCAGAAATTCAAACAATATAAAGTGTATTAAACTGTTATATTTTGCCTACGTAAGAAGACAACTTGAGTACAATTCTGGAACCCACATTATAATATAAATGTACAAGCTGTTGTAAGAATCTAAAACGAATTCTTACGTTTTATAAATTTTAAAATGGGTATTCTAGCAATTATGTTGAACTACAACACTCTGTTAAATTATATGAATATGCTCAAATTGTCAGACAGAACAATTTTTACTGACTTGGTATTTCTATATAAAATTCTAAGTGATTTAGTTGATAGTCTGGTATTGCTAGAATTGATTAGCTTTCGGATTCCACAACGTAATACTATAAGTCAGGATTTAATTCAGTTACCATATGTATTCCTCGTTTTCCAGAATACTAATGTAGGGAAACAAGTATACCAAGTCAGTGGACATCTTCAATTTATCTTTAAACAAATATAAAATGTTGTTAATGAAGCTATTCAGTTATGTACAATAAATAATGTATATTTCTCAATATTCTCATGTAAAAGCCCCGAAAAAGGGCGTTAATAAATAAATAAACAATAAAAAAGCAGAGGCCAATTTCCAATATACACGAACCAATAAATTAAGATAAATAAATTTAAACATTTAAGGTATTATCGATGATATCGGTGAGAATTGAAAATAAAATGTGATAAACTACTCGAAAACTTATATAATTTTCGATAATAGGTATTCAAGAATACAAAGATAGTCTAACGAACTGCTTAAGGTGAAGCTATTAGTGAAAGCACTATTAAGATTAATCTTTTCTACGAATCGGTATAGGTTATCAATACCAAAAATATATCATGGATACATTTAAACGTGTTCTATCGCTTTGTTTGATCAGAATTAAAATAAAATTATTAATAACGTCATGAAAAATATAAGCGCAAACTACTAAATAGATTTCTTTTTCAAGAGTTTACAATGACCTCGTATAAGAAACAACTTTTAAAAGGGACAGTTTTATGGCTATGATTATTTGCTACCACTTGACTTGATTAACTTTTTTTTCCGTTTTCATTAAATTATTCACAAAAAAATAAAATGCATTTTGGCTTACGTAATATTTTTTTTAGTGAAACATTGTATTGAATTCTAAGATTTCTTCAGAATCCCGCGAAGAGCGGCACCGAACAGACGTCAGATCTGTGCCACTATTTTTAACGGTTTCTTTCTTGGTGACATAATTTTAGCTGGGGTCATTTTTAGTTCTCAAACCGTGACGATCAGCTGGCGTATATTTCTGATATTATTATTTTTCGAAAAAGAAATATTATACCTTTTCAAAACATCTATTTGAAATTCGCTTTCGTTTTCTTGAAAGTATGCATGAACTACCTGACATCCAATCGAGCTGAAACTCGGCAGATACACTCGTTGTCGATGATAATGCATTGAAGTGGACATATACGCATTTATCTGAAATTGAATGACATTACAACAGTTAATATACTCAATAAATGTTGGTCATACCAAATTGGGATTTGGCTCATTTATTAGCATGGTTGACCCCAGTCCCCGGGGAGGAAGATTTATTATTTAATAAAATCTAGATATATATTTATTAATAAAAACAGATGTTTTTATAGCAAAAAAACTTCGTTTTTTACAGATTCATTTTTTAAATCTCGTAATACTACTTGTTAATTGATGTTTTTATTCCGTGTTTACCAGAGTTAATGATTTATTTCTCGTGGAAAAATGCTTTCCGTTTGTATTAATAATAACTAATGATGAGTTTTTATAGGTCCATAATTAAAAATGGGGAGTAACAACAAAAACAAATATCCAAATGTAAGCAAGCTAAGAAAACGAAAAAATATTCTCAGGAAATGTGGACTCGCGTTATAACAGTACAATAGGTGGGAAATCCATTTTACGGTATTGTTTAGTTTTATTTAATTAAACGAAATTTAGATAGCAAAATTTGTTTATATATTGTTATTGCGACCGCACTACTAAGTTCAAGATAAAAAAATTCTATAAATCATAATAAATTCCAAGAAAGTTTAAAACACTATACGTACCTATCTCCGTTTCATTTTCAACCTAATTTTGGTTAATAAGTTCAACATTGGTAAAAAAACATTAAAAAATACTGCTCTACTAAAGTTTTTTAGTAATTTTTTTATAAAGTTGCACTGAAATTCACGAAAAACCAAACCTAGTCGTGCAATTAACTTGTTTGCATTTTTACGACTTTATCTCGGTATCTATTAGAGGTAGAAGGAAAACTGTGAATTAAATTTTTCTAAGCGAACAGTGTGAGAGTTTATTAATAATATAGTTTTTAGTGAATTTAAAATATATATATTAATTTGTTTCGATCCACAAATTGATAGATTGAATGAAGAATTATTAGTTCATATGAGATGGTTGTGAGTTGTTCCTCGATAATTTCTAATACTGAGATTTGTTTTCTTTATTTGTTATTTGAAATTGCATTTAAAAATGATTTTATAATGATATAAGTACGCAAATTTGGTAAACGTGCATGTAAGTTTTAAAGGTGCAAGTTTTGCATGGTAGTTTATAAGTAATGTTAGTAAGATTTTCAAACATTGTTAGGTTATTTGTAATCCGGGAATGTTTGCCTTTCTTTAAAAAAAAATAATACCATTAACACTTCCTCACTTTAAACTAAATAGAATACTCGAATCGGTCACGAATTCGATTTTGTGCTTGCAGCGTATTATTATACATAATTAATATATATAATTTTAATAACGCTCTTGTTATTTTAAATGATTATTCATATAAATTTATAAACAAAAAACATTAAATTACAGCATAAAAAAATAAAAATTAAACTGTGTAATTATATTAATCATTAATCCTTAAAGTTTAAGAATTCTTGGCAGTTGAAAGTCAGCGCGTTCACGACTGCTGTTCTAACAAAAACTCCGCTAGTATGCGTCCACCAGTTGAAAAGTGTTTTAGCAAGCGTGCCGAAGCTTCAAAGGAAAAAGATCTTTCCGGGCGCTTCCTACCTATAGCAGGTTCGCCGCGCACGGAAAATGTATTAATAAACAATTCCTTGCCTCGCGCAGACATGACATACAATCTGAGTTTCGTGATTATTATTATGGAAGGGGTAAGAACAGAAATACTTTTGGCTTACATATTCCTCTTAAATAGGCAAACGCTGTAGAACTACTGATATTATTAATGTCTTCCAGACAAAATGGATATGACATTCAGTTTTGGAAGAAAGGTTATTTTTACCGGTTTCTACTTTGTGTTTACATTATTTATTTTATCCAAAGACAAGTAACTTTTTTATTCATAATTTTATATATATGTAAACAACCTACGTGTTTCGTAGGCGATTTAATAGGTCATCTTTAATCCCTGAATGCTTACTGAAATAATTAATATAAGCCTCTAGTTTACAGACAAAATATTATAAAATTCGCTAACAACTTATCCCTCAACGACGATAAATGTAAGACACTATTATTTTGTAGAATCAAGATCTCATTATCATTTCACCACGCAATCGCTGCCTCCATCGTGGCAGTAATTACATTACTAGTTTTTGTACAGAATGTTTTATTGGTATGCGAAGTTCTCGTTTACGCATTTTATTTAGTCATTAGGTGACGCCATGAACAAGTAGCGTCCTGTCCGCGGAACATTCTAAAACACATGAAATTAACATAAAAAAATTTCTTGCTTTTGCAATACAACTTACTGGCTGTCGGAGTATACTGCAAGCATTCCCTCTTTACATCCCGGTGGTCGAAATCTATAACCGTATACGGCATTTCACTTCCATCCTCTTCCTGGGTCCCTGGTTCCACTTTGATGAAAGCGCTCTCTGGGTCGGGAAGATCCATTGTTTTCTGTGATAGCGTTCTGTTATATAACGGACATTGAACCCAGTTCAATATAAATATGTACTGAAACAACGATTGAAAACACTTAAATTCGTTTTGAGAGAAACTTTTATTTATAACATAGAGGTATTCTGGCGGATATATTTATAAAGAATATTAAGGAATATATTTGACAGGATTCGTATGAGCAACCAACAAAAAACTTGTTGACAGCGCTATAAGGTTGCAAATTCACATCAGGCGAGCTGTACGGGGGTGACAGATTAAGTCATAACTCCATATTGCTCGCCATACAATCCCATACAGGCATGTCACACATTAGTGTGGACGTAGCGAGGATATACGCCGTGCTCTGCTAGCCAGGCTTAATTTTTAAATAATGCGACCCCCTCTCCTACCAACCGCATGAGAAGGGGCCTGAAAAAGTTACGAAGAGCCGTAATTACAAAGTGACAGTTCCCATACATGAAATGACATTCCGCGGCAGTCCCCCAATTGATTTGACATACTTTCCTAAGGAAGATTTTAGCGTAATGTATCAGCACATCATATAAAACGTCCATGCCAAGCCCAATTTATGCGCACATAATGTGTCTCAGACCTTATGAGCAGCTAAAAACGTGACATAAGTGTAGAAATGTCAAAATAATGTGGACGTAGTTTACGTGGGTTGAACCAGTTCTGAATAATACAATAACCTCTCGGTACCTCTCTGACATTTGGTAAACGCTATAATAATGGAATCATTATTTGAATGTAAGTATTTCGTTTCGTGAAATTATTTTATGAAGTGTAAATATAAATAAAAGATGTAAACGTTTAATATGTACCTACAAATTATTTAAAAAACACTTTTGGTAGCTAGATTATACTGAAAAGTAAGTTTTTCAGTTCCTGGAATTGAATTTTAATAGATATTTGGTTAAAATTAAAATCGGGTGTTCACTAGGCGGCCAAAATAAATACCTATGATCCTAAAATAGGTTCTTAGTTTGAGTTCTAAAAACTTGGGTAAAAAAAGAAATATTAATATGTCAAAAGATGGCTTGAGGGAAAGACGTCAAAGAATCCGTTTTTCACGAAATAGCTAATGAAATACAGTATTTCATATTTCTGCAAGTTATAATACTTACTCTGATTATTATCTAATTGATACTAAGGACGGGTTGTTTCGGAGAATTTGAACAATTCATCAAATTTCAAAGTTCATTTTCAAGTTCTGTGAAATGTTTTTTCAAGTTCTGTTTTTATTTCAGTTTTGTCAAGCAACTAGCCTATACTGATATCATAACCGAACTTGAATAGGACGTTCACAGAACCCGGAAATGAACGTTGATATTTGATGAATTGTTCAAATTCTCCGAAACAACCCGTCCTAAGTAATTTTTAAATAATAAAGTGCATATAAAGCGTATCGCTGTATAAATTTACATTATCTACAATGAACAAACAAAAATGTACTATCGTCCGTAGCGTGTAAGCCTAATAATTGTTGATATATCTGTAAATTATTAAAAATTGTTAAAAAGTGTAATGTGACATATATTCTGACATTAAGGGCCCGCTTTCCGCGTAAAGAATTTAGATTTGGGCAACACCTACAAAATTTAGAGTTAAAAGAATCCGACAGAGGTGTCTGAATTCGTATTAGGAATAATTTTGGGGATTATGAAATTAAATTACCGACATCTATTGCAATTTTAGAAAAACAGAACCATTTTTAGTTAGCACCGACCTTAGAGTAATAATGCACCGACCAAATGAGAACGAAGTCGATATGAAGATGGTTCTCAAAATATGGGTTTTATTACGGATTTAATTAAAAATTTTGTTTTAATTTTACAAAAAACATTTACGAAAGTTATTTGTATAGGTATAAAAATTACTTTACTTTACTAAAATACTATTCTCACTTTTATAAAAGTAATTTATAACTTTTATAAAATCAATAAATATATTTTTACATCAATAAGGTTTTAAACTTTTTTACTCGAAAACTATCTTAAAACGTTGGAATTCCAAAAAAAGTTTTTTTTTCTTTTTTTCTTGTACTATCAATTAGAATCACCTCCCGAAGTTTGTGCACTTTACCCCCGACATCTTGTATAATATGCGCAATATAATATTTATACAAGTGTAATATCTACTTTTGTACATTTATATAAATTATATACACGTTTACATTTTTATGCTCATCAAATTTATTATATTATAAAGATAGATAGAAAGATCCTTAGTGCTTCCTGAGGACTTACAAATCAGAAGACTTTTTTGTAATTATTTATTTATTCATTTAAACAATTCAATAATTATAAAGAGTAATAAAACATGTAAGCAACATAAAATTACATTCTAAAATGTGAAAGGGGCTCTATTTATTTACATTTTTATGAAATTACTACTTTTAATAGTTTAAGCTTTCAGTGAACTTTCAATTTTATTTTTAACTTCTCTAAATATTATTTGTTTAAATTGTCAAATATAATTTAATCACAAACACAAGATTCACTCAAAATGAAAGATTGGTGGTTCTGAAATGTTCCCATAAATACGGTGAAAGAACCCTAAACTATGAACTTATTGCCCTAAACATGCTTCGAGCGAAATGCGGATCTGGAAACCTTATCGTCAATCTGAGCAAAACATACCATGAACGTCAATATAGCAACAGCCTTTGTTCTGCTGCAGTTTCATTTAATGCCGAGAGATCCGTTTACAGTCTCCAAAAAGCAATACTGGGGCACAACCCTAGAAGCCAAGCTAAATGATTGGAATACAGAAAGATAAAAACACACCATTGTCAAAAACATCTTGGCCGTAAATGATTAAATAAAATTAGATTTATTCAGGAAGGCAAGCATTACGGTGATCGATGTTAAAAATCTAACATAGCCCTAGAATAACTCCAGTATCTTTAAGAAACCTTTCTCTTAAAGCTCAGAAAAAAACTTTCCATGACAGTTAGATATACCACTCTACAACAAGGCCGCGTACGGTAAAACTGTAAAAAAAAATAAAGTAATAAATAACAAAATAAATATTTCACAACACAATAATTTCATCGAAAATCTTAAATCCGTTTCACCTTTCTACATTTTCTATATTCTCCTTAAGAGTATAATCCTTAGATAATGCCTTTTCAAATTATTCGTGGAAGCTAGAAAAAAAATAAAATCATTGATTATAACTGCACTTCAAGTGACCTTTTAAATAACAGTAAAGGGCTCAAATGATTTTATTGTTACGTCCGTGCCTTTGCATCTTTACAAGACTTGGGCAAAACATTCTGTAGCAGAGTATAGATTTCACATCTGAAACATAATTAAAGAGTTTATTGAAAATAGAACACCAAGGTACGGTTAGTCAAAAAACGTACAATAAAGTTAATTCTGGGAAGAAATTGTACAGTTGACATTCAGGACAGGTTCACTCCCTCCTCCTCAAAAAAGACCCTCTATACAGCATTCTCAAAGATGACACAGGCTCTGAGAGAAATTATTTTCTTCAGGGCCTCCTTCCGACATAAAAAATAATATCACTGAACTAAATTATATTATTGTAGAAAGCAATCACTTTGTGGTTTGACATATTTAATAAAATAAAATACTTTTTTGTTTTAAAACCACGATATTTATTAATTTAAGAACCGACCGGTTTCGCTTTACTTAAGCATCATCAGGGTACAAATTAATACTAAACAAGAAGTACATAATGTGTGCATATATATAACAAAATATAGAGGGAGACAACATGATACAAATATATTATAGAGGGAGACAACATGATACAAATATAAGCAACACAAAGACGGTCATAAAATACATTAACATAAGTGTACAAGTAATGGAAAACCGCTAGATAATTATGTAGACTAATGGGTTATACGAATAAATCGGGAAAAACAAAACATCAATAAAACCTCAATAATAACGGTTTTTCCGAATTTGCAAATCATTTGATCGATAAAGATCATACATTCTGTCATAGAACCGGTGCTAACATCTTACATAAAAACGGGCATGGTAACAGACTAAACAATTTAGAGGCACTAGAAATTAAAAAAGCTGTAAAAACCAAAAGTCAGATACTTAATAATCAATTAGACATATCAAGTAGTCCAATATTAAGTCTGTTTCCAATAAACCCATAAAAAATTCCCAGTTCTCCTTACCTCCTTACCACCTTGCCAGTTGATGTTTTGTTTCTCCCGATTTATTCGTATAACCCATTAGTCTACATAATTATCTAGCGGTTTTTCCATTACTTGTGCACTTATGTTAATGTATTTTATGACCGTCTTTGTGTTGCTTATATTTGTATCATGTTGTCTCCCTCTATATTTTGTTATATATATGCACACATTATGTACTTTTTGTTTAGTATTAATTTGTACCCTGATGATGCTTAAGTAAAGCGAAACCGGTCGGTTCTTAAATTAATAAATATCGTGGTTTTAAAACAAAAAAGTATTTTATTTTATTTAATTATATTCCCCACAGTTTCAGAACTTTCGATAGCTTTTTTCGCTGGCCCGTTCATTATTTTTCTGGATTCCAAGTTCGAGTATTGTTATTTGAAACAGGTGGCCCATATTATTATTACATATTATATTATATTTCGGACATCGTTGCATTGTGAATCATTAGAGCAGATCTTAGAGTAATATTACTCTAAGGAGCAGATGTAAAGTGACGTGTGTATTTGTGTACGTAGAAAGTTAATTCGCAAATAAATCACGATCGTATAGGAACAAGAAAAGAGACAAGACAACAAGAAAATTAAATTAATAAAAATTTACCCCGTAATTTCTAATGCATTGGAATTAGTTTTATTTCCCAAAGTACCTATTCTGAAAAAAAAATAATAACTTTTTACTACACAATACATAAATAAAAATATGAATTATTAATTTTTATAGTAAATTATCGTTTATAATAAATATAAGCTTATAAATCAAAAATTGTATTTTTTTCTTCTCACCTATTAGATAGGATATAATTTTATGAGATAACATTTTTTCTTTGAAATACGGGATATCTTTCGTGTATTTCCCATCTTTGAAAAAACAATATTTATTAACTCATAAACTTTACACGCGTAAAAATTATCTTTATAAATTCAAATATTTGCACGTAATCGCACGTCTGTAGATCATAGAACGATGAACGACACGTCTGCCCCCAAAGCCCTCGAGTTGGCGAATGAACTTCTCAAAGAAAGATAGTTTAATCTGCAAGTCGGAGCGAGCGCGCTATAATAAATATGATTTAAAAGCAATAGGCGTAAGCGACAGTTGTGAAAATGTTTAATAAATCACGGCGTATTTCAAAAATAGCAAAAATTACTTATGGGGTCTATTGAGTAGCATTAAAAGAAGCATTGTGATTTTTTTCATACATATAACTTGTAAAATAACAGAAATAAACGTGTTAATAATATTTTTCGGAGCATACTTTGCGATTTATTTCTATCGAGGGAATTTCAAATAATTACCGTTTCGGCTTTTGGAACAAATAGATACTATCTTAAAGAATAACATATATTTTTTTAAGAGCTTAAAAACTTCAAAATTTTAAGGAAAGTATGTCGGAAATTGGATGAAATTCGAATAGTGGGCCCTTAAACTGGCATCTAAAAAGATCTCAGGTCTAATTTAGTTACTTTAACCTACTTACGTAAGACGAAGCGCTGCGGACAGTTCCAATGTGTTGAAGAAACGTCTTTAGAATGTAGAAAAGTAGAAGAACCAACTTCAATTTAACATTTGTTAAAAAACGTCACAATAATAATATTATGTTTATTGAAATAACCACCCTATTTACACCATTACTGAATATGAACTGAAAAATATTGTCGTGCAAGAGAAAGTTTAGTGTTGCCAGCTTGGAATATATATTTCCGCTAGAATCTACAAAATATCAGCCAAATTCCGTCAAAAACTTACTTGGATTCTGCCAGATATTCAGCTGAATTTGAGCACTAAAATCACGAACATTACACAGTTTTTATTGATGAACGAAAACAGTTTCACAATGTTCGTGACACTAAAAACTCTTTCCACATCTGCATTTGACTGTGGTAATACTAACACTGTAAAAACGAAATTACATAAATTCTTAAAGGGATTTACATTGGCAGCATCTTCATTTAATTTCACTTCAGTCGAGAATTCGATTGTGCTATTTATTTTTGTCCATTTGGTGAATTGTATCATTTTACAATGGTGAGAGAAATATCATAAGATGGATAGTTAAATAATACCAGTAAAGGCGTTATAGACTCTTTGAGTACTTTCAATGTGTTGCTTACGCTGAAAACATTAATTTTTACAAAATTTCAAAGTTATCAGGAAGTCTCTGACGTATTTTTTTTATTACTTTAACTGTAAAATTAACACATCGTTTACGTTAAGTTTGTTTCTCTGCTACAGACACAATATTATTTTCCCTTAATGATGTCATCTTGGATTCAAATTGGTATCCCAAATATTGTCTGGGATCCAGATGTCTTTCAATATTGATCGTCAACGGATCAATTTTTTGCATTGGAATGGCTACTTTTGACACTGAGAAACTTAATAAATTCTTTAGGTGACCAAATAATTTGCACGGGTCTGCAGTGTTCGATTCAAATAATTTATTAACTTTCTGAACCTGTTCCAGTACTGGGCGAATAAAACAGAATATAAGAACATTGGTATCGTCACGGTACATGTTACATAATATTTCTGCATCATAACAATTTTGAGTATTCCTCGTCATATTGAAATGAGCTTTTAAGATTCGATCGGTACCATCGATTCGAAGTGGACGTGTAATTGCCGGTATTGTTTGCTTGAAGAAATTGCCATTGCGATAAAGTAATTAAGCGAAAGACTTGTTATAACTACACTTAAGGGAGATTTATATTAAAAATATGCATGTAAAAGAAAAGGAGGAACGAATAAAAAAAAAGTTACGTAGTTACAATTTATTAAAAATAAGTGTATATATGGTTGTGTGTTAGTTTAAATCTAGGCTTAGTACTATTCTTTATTCTAATTCTTAACATTAACTAGCTTTTTGCCCGTTGCAGGCAACTAATGGGTAAAAATAATTCGAGTAAGTGGATGTAAAAAATAAAAAATAATTTGTATTATGGTGTTGAATGTGGATGAAGCAAAGAGTGTGTTTCGACAGTTTTGCTTTTTGCCCGAAACTAATGGGTAAATATTTGGTGCGTGGTGTAATGTTTGAATGTGAATAAAGCCAGGAGTGTGGAACTACAAAATTTTAAAAAAGAAATATATATTTGGAGAAAAAAAAGTCCCAAGGAGCTGACTGATCATTTTTTCACCGAGCCGTTCGGGTTGTGTAGGTCGAGACGCGTTATTTGATACCCATATCGTATGTACGGTTTTTGTCACCGACACTCTTGAAAAGTCCCAGCGAGCTTATTTTGGAAAAAAATTGCTCAATTAATACCCAAAATTTAAAAACTTTTAAAAGTGTAATATGTGTTTTTGCATATAAATGAAACAATGTGTGTGTGACCACAAATGTATTAAAATATATGTATGGATAGAAAGAAATGGATATTTTGAGAAAAAAAAGTGCCAAGGAGCTTTCTGATAATTTTTTCACTGAGCCATTCGGATTTTGTAAGTCGAGACGCGTAATTTGATACCCATATCGTATGTACGGTTTTTGTCACCGACATTCTTCAAAAGTTGTTATTTTGAAAAAAGAATTGCTCAATTAACACCCAAATTTAAAAACTTTTAAAAATGTTATATGTATATTGGCATATGAATGAAACTATGAGTGTGTGACCACAAATATATTAAAATATATGTATGGATAGAAAGAAATGGATATTTTGAGAAAAAAAAGTGCCAAGGAGCTTTCTGATAATTTTTTCACTGAGCCATTGGGGTCGCCACTTTCACCGCTAGATGGCGCTGGCTGGTTGAATCTGGTCTTCCGATTAACTCCAAAAATCAAAAATATTAATATTATATTAGGTATCTTAATATTATGCATACATACACTTAATACATATCTGGTTGCAAATTAAATTCTTAACCTAAGTTTACAATTACTGTTATATGTATATTTACAATTATTGTCAAATATTTGAAAATTACATTTTTTACAATACGACCTTCAAATATTTGGAATATAGCCTAGCCTTGGCCGAAGGTTTTTATTGCCCTTGGGTCGCTGGCTTAACATTTTCCCATTTCAGATTTATGACTTTATGAGGGTCTAGAGCTAATTCTGCGGACTAATAGGTGTATTTCTAGGTTGGCCTTATATTTTTTTATGGCGGTTGCCAGCCAATCTATACAACTAAATATTTAAGTCTAATAATACGAACTGCCGCCTCCATCTGCGTGTAAAATTACGAAGAACATATGCGGGCGCACGTGTTCAATTTGGTCATTCTGTGAATTCAAGTCACGTATATACCTAGGGATATATCAATCTCATCATTTTTTCAGTAATTAGTAATTCCGGGCTCTATTCGATTCCGCCAGAATTTTTCATTTCGCTAGGCACAAAATTGTTCTGCTTCGAGGGCACTTAATCCGCCAGATATGGCGGAAAATCCGCCAAGTTGGCAACACTGAGACAGTGAATCATTAGTTTGTTTTAACCATAGACAATGCACAACACTCAAGGTTTTTTTAATTAGCCTATGACGGTACCTACTTGCAACTGTGATATTAAATATGTTCAAAAGATAAAAATGTTTACAATATAATTTTTTGCTAATAAATTGTCAAACGTTTAATTAGGATATTATCTAGCAACAAAAGAAGCTACGAATATGTGAAAAATTTAATCATTTTTTAGGTCATTATATACCTATTAATTAATAGTAACACATTCGAATTCCTTTAATATGCACTAGAAGATGTTAAATTCTACGGAAGAAACAAAGCATACTGCATTCGAATCCTTGTTATTTCATGGAGTCGAAATGTTTTTAAACCGGTGAATGTATTGAATAGCCTATCAGAAAAAAAAAATTATCCGATAAACGATTAAAGTTTCATGTACAAAACAGTATTTTGATCTTTTAAAAAAAATTATTTTAGCTCGTGAAAAAAATGTTCACGACAACGAACTGCCTTATTGACTACCAGCTCTATTAGAATAGATTACATTTCGTTGCCTTGAACGAAATACCAGATCAAATACATTATTACTGTGTACTAAATGTAATGTAAACCAAGTTGTAATTTTTAATAAAATAAATAATGTCATTGTTTCATGTGATCTTTTGGGTCTTTATATTGAACACTTATAAATGTTAAATTACTATATTTAGACTTGATATACAGGATATATTTTAGAGATGCGAGCTTGCTGGCTAACAATACACATACTGTGATTCACTATCGACAGTTGACAATAATAACAGTGATGGCATTAACACAGTGATGTGACATCCCCCTTCTTAATTTATACATTAAAATAAAACATAAAATTCATAACATTCCATATATCACAATACCTTTCAGGTTGTTCGATAACTCTTCCATATCTTGTAATATATGGATTTTCAAAATTATTTTCTTCCACCCACATCTCCAACTTCCTCCTCTTCATGTGCTGGATAAGATCGCATGGTCAGATGGTCATTATGAATTGCAATAGTGTATCTGAGTCTTAAGTGTATTCCATTTCGTCTATACCTATTTCCATAACAATCTTCTATAATATAAGACCTATTGCATTTTAATTTATCTTAAACTACAGCTGGTAACCAATCACTTTTGGGATTTTTTTAAAATTATACTTGATCTCCTGTATTTAATGTAGACAAAGGTTTTACATTGACATTATAATTTTTGGAATTTTGTGTATTATTTTTTTTCTACACTCTTTTTGTACCCTGAGAATCTGACAATCTTATGTTTTAATTTGATCTGAGTTAAAGGAATATTCATTCTCAAAATTCAAGACATTAATAATTGAGCAAGTGACGGTAGATTGGCTTTTGGCGTGTTCCTATAATGTAACATAGCTAAATAAGGATCTGTATTTGTTTCTTTGGACATTTTTAGAAGGTTTTTTACAATTTTTACAGAACTCTCTGCTTAACCATTAGATTTTGAATGATATAGACTTGTAACTAAGGACGGGTTGTTTCGGAGAATCTGAACAATTCATCAAATTTCAACGTTCATTTTCAAGTTCTGTGAAAGATTTTTTCAAGTTCTGTTTTTATTTCAGTTTTGTCAAGCAACTAGCCTACAATGATATAAAAACAGAACTTGAATAAGTCTTTCACAGAACCCGAAAATGAACGTTGAAATTTGGTGAATTGTTCAAATTCTCCGAAACAACCCGTCCTAAGTGTTCTATCAATGATTTAAATTCAATATATTGAAATGGCGGTCCACCATCTGATATTAATGACATAGGTATACGATGACGCGAAAAAATAGATTTTAAGTGTATTATTACATTTTTGGATGTGGAATCTTTATTGAATAAAGCAATTTCTATAACCTTTGAATAACAGTCTGTTACAATGAGATAAGTTAAATTAAATCAATACCGACTTGTTGCCATGGAAACTTATTTATTTCATAATTTATTAATGGCTCTTTCTGATTAGATACTTAAAAATTTAACAATATATCCGAAATATACATTTCTTTACCTGGGACATAATAACATTTAAATCATAAGATTGAAGTGCTAACATCATTCGCTGCAACCTAGCGGGTACATCATGCAAATGTTTTTTTAAATAAATCGACTTAAGGTTTGTGATCAGTCTGCACATTAACTAAGTAGTTTATTTTGCATAATAACTGCACCAATAGCTGATTTTGATGCACCGACTGATAAGGTAAGCGGTATTTTCGGATCATAATGAATTAAAACTGTTATATTTAAAAATGTAACCAAGGAAACATAATTCTTTTAAATAAAATGTACATTTTGACTTATTTAATTTTAAATTGACTTTTCTAGCCCTTTCCATGACTTTTCTCAACCTAATATTATGAATTTATTCTGTTTCTCCATAAATTAGAAAATCATCGACAAATATTAAAATACCTTCTAGATCTCCAAATAAATTTATCATAATCCTTTAATAAAATTCTGTTGCTGCATTTATTCCAAACGGTAGTCGTAAATACTTGTACCTTCCAAATGGCGTTTGTAAAGTGCATAGCTCGCTGCTTTCTTCGTCTAATTTTAACGACCAAAATCCTGAATACGCGTCTAGATACGAAAAAGAAGC
Source organism: Hesperophylax magnus (assembly GCA_026573805.1). Taxonomy (NCBI): domain Eukaryota; kingdom Metazoa; phylum Arthropoda; class Insecta; order Trichoptera; family Limnephilidae; genus Hesperophylax; species Hesperophylax magnus. The sequence goes on along the minus strand of JAIUSX010000179.1, from coordinate 2,657,955 downwards.
AGGTCCTATAAGTTTAGATCCAATTTTATAAATGTTTTTAAATGGAAAATGCTCTCTGATTATGCAATTATTTAGTTTTCTAGGATCTAGACAAATTCTTAATTTACCTGAACCTTTGACGGTAATTACCACAGAAACAATATTATTTGTGACATCTCCTTTAATTTGACATAAAAGATCACATTGACCAATAATCTGTATTTTATTACCTTCAAAACAAGACACATTTACATAACCCTATTGTAAAATAGAATTTCATAAATTTAGCTTTTTTAAATTTGGTAATGACATGACATTTATGTCAGCCTCTGTATCCAAAATACAATCTAACATTCTATTATTAATTATTAAATCTAAGTGCCATGCTTGACTTGAACAATTGTTATTAATAATGTTTCTTATTGTTCCAACGAAATTAGCACTCATTAGGTTTTGATGCTTGTAAATTTAAATTTCTGACATTATTGGGAAAATTATAATTATTTTTGCAACCAAATTTAGCCAAGTGACCAAAAGAATTACATGACCTGGATTTGACACTGACGGCTGGACATTTATATCTGTGTTGCTGACCACAACTTCCACAGAGTATATGCCCACTTGACGTTGAAGGTGATGATGACTACGACGGTGACCCGTGACGATTGAATTGACCATTTGACGATGAATTGACGACTTTACGAACATAATGCCTTGATCCTCTTGGACTTGACGAATGACAGTTGACATTTTGACTTTGATAAGGTGACCTTGGCTGTCTTGATGCACTTTTATGCTGATAAATCTCTCGCAATTTCGACTGTTTTTTTGTAGCGATAGTGTTGAATTTTGCAGAAGACGACGTTGACGTATGTGACTTAAATTTGAGCTCATATTTGCAATGAAAATTTCTCTTACTAGAGATTCGCTGCTTTTGCACTTTGGACGAATCTTTTGAGATCTAGTAATGGCATTGACATAGTGATATGACAGCCATAACAAAGTAAAAGGTAACCGGATAGAAGAATCTTTCTTAGAAAAAAAAAATATTTTAATACAATCATATGGCATAATTTAAAAAAATTCAATATTCGTGTTCCAATTGTGCTGTTAGAATATATAATATTAGTGTCCCAACTGTGATGTAAGAACATGTAATCGTAATAATATAATATTGTGATTTAAGATCATATAATATTTGTGTTTAAACTGTGATGCAAGAATATATAATATTCGTGAATGAATTTTCTGTTTATTGTAATCTTATTTTTACTATTTCTTTCTCATATTCTAACTTGTGCAGCAAATAAAAGCCCTACAGACGTGAAATGAAGGCAATAATAAATTAAAATATTAATAATTGCTATCGGAATATGTGTAGGGTTTTTCTTCGGTATGGGTAAGTATGTGACGTTTTAAATTTTCTATTAGAGAAAATGAATAGCTGCAATAGGAACATGTAAAAGGTTTATCTCTACTATGGGTGAGCATGTGACTCTTCAAATATCGCTTTCGAGAACATGAATAATTGCAGTGGGAACATGAAAAAGGTTTTTCTCCACTGTGGGTGACCATGTGATTCGTCAAATATCCCTTTTGAGAACATATATATTTGCAGTGAAGACATGAAAAAGGTTTTTCTCCACTGTGAGTCAGGATATGTCTAGACAAACTTGTCTTTCGAGAACTTGAATAATTGCAATGAGAACATGAAAAAGATTTTTCTCCACTGTGGGTGACCATGTGATTTGTCAAATATCCTTTTTGCGAACATGAATAATTGCAATGGGAACATGTAAAAGATTTTTGTACACTGTGAGTCAACATGTGTGACATCAAATTTCCCTTGCGAGAACACGAATAATTGCATTGGGAACATGAAAAAGGTCTTTCTCCACTGTGGGTGACCATGTGATTCTTCAGATATCCCTTTTGAGAACATATATAACTGCAGTGAGGACATGAAAAAGGTTTTTCTCTACTGTGAGTCAGGATGTGTCTAGAGAAATCTGTCTTCCGAGAACTTGAATAATTGCACTGAGAACATGAAAATTGTTTATGTCTACTGTGAGTCAGCATGTGTTTTGTCAAAATTCCCTTTCGAGAGTATGAATAATTGCAATAGGAACATGAAAAAGGTTTTTCTCCACTGTGATTTAACATGTGTGTCATCAAATTTCCCTTGCGAGAACACGAATAATTGCATTGGGAACATGAAAAAGGTCTTTCTCCACTGTGGGCGACCATGTGATTCTTCAGATATCCCTTTTGAGAACATATATAACTGCAGTGAGGACATGAAAAAGGTTTTTCTCTACTGTGAGTCAGGATGTGTCTAGAGAAATCTGTCTTTCGAGAACTTGAATAATTGCACTGAGAACATGAAAATTGTTTATGTCTACTGTGAGTCAGCATGTGTTTCGTCAAAATTCCCTTTCGAGAACATGAATAATTGCAATGGGAACATGAAAAAGGTTTCTCTCCACTGTGATTTAACATGTGTGTCATCAAATTTCTCTTCCGAGAACATGAATAATTGCATTGGGAACATGCAAAAGGTTTTTCTCCACTGTGGGTGACCATGTGTTTCGTCAAATATCCCTTCCGAGAACATGAAAAATTGCATTGGGAACATGAAAAAGGTTTTTCTCTACTGTGGGTGACTATGTGCCGCGTCAAATCTGTCTTTCGACAACTTGAATAATTGCAGTGAGAACATGAAAAAGGTTTATGTTCACTGTGAGTCAGCATGTGTCTTTTCAAATATCCCTTTAGAGAACTTGAGTATTTGCAGTGGGAACATGAAAAAGATTTTTCTCCAGTATGGATACGCAAGTGATGCTCTAACTTTGACCTGTAAAAGCAGGAGTAGTTACAAAAGGTACAAGATATTAGTTTTTCCACATGATGCGTTTTGAGATCTGTCGATAAGTCTGAAAAAAATAACGTATCAAACTAAATAAGTGCAACTGGTTCATAGAACTATTAAAAGATTATGAAATAAAATAGTATTAATTTTTTAATTTATAACGGACAACATTAAATTTACCTGTTTTCTGGGTACTTCTTTGAAAGCGATCTAAGCATTCCTTTTTGACATCCGGCAGGTCAATGTTAATTTCCGTATAAGAAATTATCCCCCCGTCTTCTTCTAGGGATCCTGGTTCTGCGTTGATGGGTACAGTTTCCACATTAATGTTACCTGGAGAAACAGAAAAACAATATGCAAGTATGATATAAGTTGATATGCTTAGACGAATGTGAGGTTCTAGTATCTAAATACTCGCAGGAAGGTTTACCACACTAAATGTAGAACCAAGAGCAAATGAAGATAAACGCTATGCAATGATAAACACACTCAGGCAGTGCCTTAGTGGGTTTTCATTTCTTGTGTATACTATTTGGTATTATATATTGTGTTATGATATACTATCTATTAATATGAATAATATGTGTAAAGAAATGAAAATAAATAAAGTAATAAAAAAAAATAAAAATGGTAGTAAAGGAGAAATTTCACCCAATACAGAAAGCAAATTTTGCTCTACTAATTTCTTCAAAAGAAGACATAGCTATCTAGGACAGTTTACTAATTTTGTTCTCAACTCTATGCATAGTGGTAAACAGATTGATTCCATTTACACAGATTTTTCAAAGGCATTTGACAAAGTAAATCACGACATAGGTACTATTAAATAAGCTCTTGAAAATCGGTGTATGTGGAAATCTTCTCAGATGGTTCTCTTCTTATGCCAAATATGCGCAAAACTATTTAATAGGAAAAAATAAAACTCACAATGCCTTACGAGATGTAGACATTTTCAAGTATAACTTGAAAACATATAAAATGCATTTTATTTTTTTGGTAAACTAATGTTTATGACAAGATTTTTTATGCATAGCACAAAGGGTTACAATTATTTTTATATGCAATAATTATTAGCCTGAAACACTCATCCACACTGAAAAATCTCCTGAATCTAACAAGCAGTAATTGTTGAATGAAACACGTATATATTGAATTATTTCGCGGATAAGATATAAGCCGCCATAGCTCAGTGGTCAGAGCTGTCGACCGGAAATCGAAAGGACACGGGTTCATGTCCCGTTGGCGTCATGTATCTTTTATCAGGAGATTTTTCAATGTGGATGAGTGTTTCAGGCTAATAATTATTGCTTATAAATATAAAATGCAACTTACTAAACTGATAACTTAATTTTTTTATTTTGTGTAATAATCCTATCATCTTAGTTTATTTTATTGTTTTTATTATAATCATGCGAAAACTGTATTACTACTAACGGTCTTTATTTGTTTTTATATCATTTTGTAATTCCTTATAATGTTTATTCATATTTCTTTTTCATTTATAAATGTATTGCATAGGTGCAAATAATGAATCAACGACTAGAATTAATGGAACATTATACATTAATTAATCTTAAATATATTTTCAATAAAAATACCCGAGTCAAAATTGTACAAAAAAATAAAATAGGAATACGCCTTAATAATTCAGAAGCATTAGAATTAGTAAAATCAAATAAAAATAAAAGTAATTCCAAAATTTAAATAAATAGTTAAAACTAACAACCAGTCCAATTTTAAAATTGTTCCATTTCTCCCTAACCCCCACCCTTCCCTTACCCCTCTACCTACCTGTCTCTGACGCCCCCCACCCTTCCCCTACCCCTCTACCTACCTGTCTCTGACGCCCCCCACCCTTCCCTTACCCCTCTACCTACCTGTCTCTGACGCCCCCCACCCTTCCCCTACCCCTCTACCAACCTGTCTCTGACGCCCCCCACCCTTCCCTTACCCCTCTACCTACCTGTCTCTGACGCCCCCCACCCTTCCCTTACCCCTCTACCTACCTGTCTCTGACGCCCCCCACCCTTCCCTTACCCCTCTACCTACCTGTCTCTGACGCCCCCCACCCTTCCCCTACCCCTTTACCTAACAGTCTCTGACGCCCCCTACCCCTTTTCTAAAATGCTTTCTTTTTTGTTTACCTCAAAAGATTTCTCTGTACTATATTTAGTTTATATATTTATTGTCCTGGAGAAGGTTGGGAACAACCGAAACCGGTGGACATAAATATTAAAATAAAGTGGTTTAAAACAAAAAATCTTTTTCATTTTGTATATTGTCAAGCCACAAAGTGTTTGCATTCTTCGACAGTTAAATAAAAAATAAATAAAAATATCAGTAAGAATTGAAAATAAAATGTGATAAACTAATCGAAAACTTTTATAATTGTCTATAATATGTATTCAAAAATACAAAGATAGTCTAACGAACTGCTTTAACTTTGCATTATTTATTTGCAACACTTTATATTTATGTAAACAACCTACGTGTTGCGTAGGCGATGTAATAGGTCATCTTTATTCCCTGAATGCATACTGTAATAATTAATTTAAGCCTTTGGTTTACAGAAAAAACATTATGAAATTCTGGAGGTAAAAAATCATAAATTACATGATCAAACGTTTCAATGATGTAGAAGTTCTGCTGTTTGCTGATCACATCAAATTAAACAAAGAAACATCCAATATTAACGACAACCTAATTTTACAGTAAAATATCGACAAATTACCCAATTGGTGTATCGCTGACAACTTATCCCTCAACGTCGATAAATGTAAGACAATAACATTTTGTCGAATCATGTTCTCATTATAATGTTACCACGCAATCGCTGCCTCCATCGCGGCAGTATTTACTTTACTAGTTTTTGTACAGAATGTTTTATTGGTAGGTGAAGTCCTCGTTTACGTATTTTATTTAGTCATTGGGTGACGCCATGAACAAGTATGCGTCCTGTCCGCGAAACATTCTAAAACATTTGAAATTAACATTCAATTTTTTCTTGCTTTTGCAATACTACTTACTGGCTGTCGGAGTAGTCTCAGAATACTGCAAGCATTCCTTCTTTACATCCTGGTGGCCGAAATCTATAACCGTATACGGTATTTCACTTCCATCCTCTTCCTGGGTCCCTGGTTCCACTTTGATGAAAGCGCTCTCTGGGTCGGGAAGATCCATTGTTTTTCTGTGATAGCGTTCTGTTATATAACGGCCATTGTACCCAGTTCAATATACATATGTACTGAAACAACGATTGAAAATAGTTAAGTTCGTTTTGAGAGAACCTTTTATTTGGAACATAGAGTAATTCTGGCGGATATATTTATAAAGAATATTTAGGAATACATTTGACAGGATTTGTATGAGCAACCAACAAAAAACTTGTTGACAGCGCTATAAAGATGCAAATTCACATCAGCCGAGCTGTAAGGGGGTGACAGATTGCATCATAACTCCATATTGCTCGCCATACAATCCCATACAGGCCTGTCACACATAAGTGTGGATGTAGCGAGGATATACGCCGTGATCTGCTAGCCAGGCTTTATTTTAAAATAATGCGACCCCCTCTCCTACCAACCGCATGAGAAGGGGCCTGAAAAAGTTACGAAAAGCCGTAATTACAAAGTGACAGCTCCCATACATGAAATGACATTCCGCGGCAGTCCCCCAATTGATTTGACATACTTTCCTAAGGAAGATTTTAGCGTAATGTATCAGCACAACATACAACACGTCCATGCCATGCCCAATTTATGCGCACATAATGTGTCTCAGACCTTATGAGCAGCTAAAAACGTGACCAAAGTGTAGAAATGTCAAAATAATGTGGACGTAGTTTACTTGGGTCGAACCAGTTGTGAATAATACAACAACCTCTCGGTGTCTTATATTGACATTTGGTAAACGAAACAAAAACTATGCTATAATAATGGAATCATTATATGAATGTGAGTATTTCGTTTCGTGAAATTATTTAATGAAGTGGAAATATAAATAAAAGATGTAAACGTTTAATATGTACCTACTAATTATTTAAAAAACACTTTTGGTAGCTAGATTATACTGAAAAGAAAGTTTTTCAGTTCCTGGAATTGAATTTTAATAGATATTTGGTTAAAATTAAAATCGGCTGTTCGCTAGGCGGCCATTGATACTGATGTGAAAGTTTTAGGGTTAGTTTTTTACCTCCCTTATTTAAACCAAAATAAATACCTGTGATCCTTAAATAGATTCTTAGTTTGAGTTCTAAAAACTTGGGTAAAAAAGGAATATTAATATGTCAAAAGATGGCTTGAGGAAAAGACGTCAAAGAATCCGTTTTTTTACGAAAAAGCTAATGAAATGCGGTATTTCATATTTCTGCAAGCTGAAATACTTACTCTGATTATTAACTAACTGATACAAAGTAATTTTTAAATAATAAAGTGCATATAAAGCGTATCGCTATGTAAATTTACATTATCTACAATGAGCAAACAAAAATGTACTATCGTCCGTAGCATGTAAGCATGATTAGTGTTGATATATCTGTAAATTATTTCTCGAATGTTGTACAAGATTACGGATTAAAAAGTTTAATGTGACATATTCTGACAATAAACTGACATCTAAAAAGATCTCAGGTCTAATTTAGTTACATTAAGCTACTTACGTAAGACGAAGCGCTGCGGACAGTTCCAATGTGTTGAAGAAACGTCTGTAGAATGTAGAAAAGTACAAGAACCAACTTCAATTTATGATTTAATAAAAAAAAGTCACAATAATGATATGTTTATTGAAATAACCACCCTAAATGCACCATTACTGAATATTAACCGTCGAACAAAAATATTTTTGTGCGAAAGCACGTGAATCATTAGATTGACTTAACCATAGACAATGCACAACACACAAGTTTTTTTTAATTAGCCTATTACGGTACCTACTTGCAACTGTGATAGTAAAAATGTTCAAAAGGGTTCCATGATAACTCAACACTGTGACAATTCAACACACTTTTGAAAAGTAATATAAAGTCATAAGAAACGAAAATTAGAAGAAATAAAGAAATAAAAATTTTAACCTAACCTTACCTATTCTACTTAAACAAGTAAATAAAGTTTTTGTTTCATCACTTTCCATGACTTTAAATAACTTTTTAAAGATTTGATGAATTATCATTGTGATGATTTATCCGGTCACCGTTCAAAATATAAAAATCATTGACGTTACAATGTTAATGTTCATGAACAAATCGGTAATATCAAAAATTGTGAATGGAACTTAACTGGTTTATTTTATACTCAACATCTTAAATGCAAAATTAATTCACCTGGATATTTACTGAATATAATTAAAATAAAATAATAATAAACCAATATTTCCAAAACCCTAGGTACAGTAATTTCTAAGTAATAAGAAGGCAAGCCGAAGGTATTTTTTGAACTGAGAGGAAAACACCTTATGGGCCGTTTTCGCAAGATTTTGGTCGCTAGAGGCGCTATTGTTCTACCGGTCCAACTTTTTGTGTTTAACTGTCAGATCCCATACATTTTTTAGGCCGTTTGACGCAATTTAGTGTTTTTTAAATATTACAATAATGCCTGTTGTAGTGTTCCTATGTGGAGACATAGGGGTGTTTCCCAAAGATAGAGACTTAAAAGGGATTCATTCCATCAGACGTCTAAAATGGGCACCGACTCCTACATCTGTAGTCTGTAAAGCTCATTTCAGATTATGTAGTCAATGATATTGACCATAACAGTAAGTACATTTAATGAATATCTTACTATAATTCAATATAATATAAAGGTATAGTATAATGAACAATTAAAGAAACATTATATTTAAATATTATATTATTATTATATTTAACCTTCTTTCGCAGTTGACATTATTTAACAAACAATAACCGTAAATATAAGTGTAGTCAATCACAACTAACATTAATAATTATGGTAGACATAATATCTTATTTCCTTTTTTTAAATTAACCATATTTTTAATTATTGCATTAATTTTATTACACGGTTATCAAACTGTCTGGCACGAGATTTCTGGGCGGCTGATTCTTCATTGTTGGCAATATAAATTACTTTGCATTTTTCGTCTAATGTCTGTGTATCTCGTAATTGTAATTTAATTTCCAGTAGGAGTGTTTTAGGAAAAAAGATCAATTTGTTATTATTTCTTAACGTAGACCGTTTTGTATTTTATATCATGCAAGTATGGAAGTTTGAGCATAATTTTATTTTCAGATGTACTGTACAGGCAAGAGCTACTGAAAGGTGTAGTTCCTTCAATATTTCCCTGGATAAAAGTAGAAGGAAGTAATTTAGAATTAAGAAACAGACTGGGAAGGCACCTGAAACGTGAAAAAACATATATATATAAATTCTACAAAACCAAAACCACAAGATGAAGCGGCGTTGCCTGTGAATCTAAAGACCCGGCGTTGTCTGTGAATCTACAAGACGCGGCGTTGCCTGTGAATCTACAAGACGCGGCGTTGCCTGTGAATCTCCAAAACGCGGCGTTGCCTGTGAATCTAAAAGACGTGGCAGTGGAAGTCATATTGCCTTTTGATACTCCGTGTGATAGACCGACTCTAGATAAAGACACTCAGACAGATAATAAAAATGAAAGGTTAACAAGAGAATTTTCAAGTCAAACCATAAAACACTCTGAGTTCAGTATAATGATATACAAGAAAGACCCTGCCTCAATTCATTTTTATACCGGTTTAGAGTCATACAAGAAAGTGCTGTTTGTTTTTCAATCCTTAGGACAAGCCTCACACTGTTTCAATTACTTTTATGGTAATCCTCCCAATAAGATAAATGCATTTGAACAATTTTTTTTAACATTAATGATATTGAGAACACACAAAACATTTTTTGAAATTGCAAGAATGTATCTTATATCTTTTAAATACGTTTCTAATATTTTTATTACATGGGTGAAATTCATATCACTGCAGTGGAAAGAGCTCAACCTTTGGACATCAACTGATTTTAGAGACAAATACCCTATCACGAGTGATTGACGGCACGGAATGTCTAATTAAACGGCCCACACTACCGACTGCCCAGCAAGCAACCTTTTCTACCTATAAAATTACAAATACTGTTAAAGTACTTATCGGTGCTACTCCTAGTGGCCTCATAAATTATGTGTCTCCAAGCTATGCAGGCTCTGCCAGTGATCGCCAGATCATTGAAAAAAGCAACCTTTTATCCCTGTGTGATGTTGGTGATTCTATTATGGCTGACAAAGGTTTTAATGTCCCGGACATCTTCGCACCATATGGTGTCACCACAAAAACAAACAGAATCACTAGGAGTGTTTTAGAAAAGTTGCTCGCAAAAGGGTGCACATAGAAAGAGTAATAGGACTTTTAAAAACATATAAAATTTTGAAATCCCAACTATACCGAGACAATACTTTCATCGGATATAATATTTATATGTTGCATGTTGTGTAATTTTAGATCAAGTATAATAGATAAAGATGCTTAATAAATTGTATGTAAAAAAAATGAGTGTGCTTTAGACCACACGAGTGAAGTAAAACTTCACTAACTTATGCCGGGTACACGCTGTATATAATGCTAAAATACGGTAGTACTCGTTAGCTAGCTCTAGCTCCTTCTTCTTCTCCCGGCTCCGATCACTGTTTGCATCGATTAAGACCCTCCTCCGATCATCGTTTCATCGATTAGCGTTGGCATGTGATTTTTCTTTACGCTTTTCGTAAGGCACCAGTTTACCCCCCAAGTGTCGAGCTTGCGTAAAGAAGTTTTACTTCAAAAACTGTTAATGTAAATATTATTTTACATTATATATTTTAGATAACTTCCCGAAGAGCTCATCCATCAGCGCGCACGATTTCTAACTTAACCCTTCTTTGAAGTTCCTTTTGTTATATGTATTAAACAAATATACAGGGTGTTAAGGGACGTACTTGACTTACTTTAACCAGTAATTCCTGACATTATTTGGAATAAAAACCGTTTCTTTTAATTTAAAAATTCTTTTATTTCTCGAGGTCAATATGAAAAGAACAAGATTACAGACATATAATAAATGTGTCGTAAATCATTTACAAACATTATACACATAGAAGAACATATCAGTACAACGAATAATTAACATTATACATAAATTATTTATTGTTTTGGCATTTTTTTTTTTTTTTACATCCTAATATTATATAGTTGTTGTAGCATTGGTCAACGCGTGAGCAACTTTGTGAACAGTCAACCTGTTAAAATAAAGAAAATAAGATTAGCAAATTAAATATGCAACTAGTGCAGAATAAAAACATAAATAAGTAAGTTTGTCAAATCAATGCCTTCAGAAGGCGAAACAGCTGCCATGCATAGTAATAGATACACTTAGTAAGACATTTTAAATCCTATTTTATTTAAAATAATTATATTTAAAATATACAAGATATTATTTTTCCAATAATAATTTTCTATAACATGTATTTATATGACTACTTATTTACATTCTGTACACTTATTGGAGGTTGTCCACCACTTACCCGCCCTGGTATAAGTAACATAAGGTAGAACTACAAATACGTGCTTGCAATGTGCTTTAGGCCCCACACCGGCTGCACACTCACATTGGCTTTCCAATATAGTGTTACAATTATAGTGTATATAGACAGCATAAGAAAGATGTTTCCTTTCCTAAAATATAGGTTGGGCCATTTTCATGTGCACTTCGAACACATATTGTTCAGAATACATACTTAACGCTTTGTCGGTGTTCTTCAAACTGAAACACCTAATGTATGTAGTTCTTCCCGCGTCAGTGCTGGAATATTGGATGCCATTGAAATTATGAAGTTTATCATAGTCTTCGAGTCTTAAATAAAACGCATTATGATAATAACTATTAATAAATTAGAAAAGAAATTATCGCAGGCAATATAAATAAGCAATAGTGGTGTATTTACTAACCTTTAACAGTTTTGACATTACGTCCTTTCAATTCTTCCTTCAATTGGAAAATAGTCCACTGACCGTAATTTCTGTGCATTTTACTTACAAATCGAGCAAACTAGGTTTGTTCGAGGAAAACAAATAGCTATCGAAATGACAGATCCTTAGAAGACAGAATAGGTGACAGGGAACCGGTAAACACCATCCCTTGGATATTTTGAAATCACTCAGAAAACGGCCCATTAGAAACATGGGCCGTGCAGTGTTTTAGAATCGTTTTTCTATGGAATTATTGTATGTCATTAAGCCTGATGCACAGAACGTAATGATACAAATGAACTGCTGCGCAAGTTTTAGAAAGTAGGAACTTATACGTAGCGATTTTCGTTGTAATATGATTTAAATACTGCTTAGCATTGTTTTATTCTCAAGTTATGCATTCCAGGAGGTGGCAGTACATCGATATTATATAATAGTTTGTTATAACTCTACTTAAGGGAAGTTAATAATTAATACTATTCATATAAAAGAAAAGGAGGAACGAGTAAAAAAAAGGAATTTACTTAGTTGTAAACACTATTAAAAATTTATTTAAAAAACATGTATAAAAAAGGGTGAGTCTTAATCTAGGTTAATACTAGTCGTAAATTATAGTTCTTATCTGGAACCGTGGATCTCCATGTTCGCACTTATCACTGATACACAAAAGCGGCAACTTGGGCTGGTTCCGAAGGGCGGAGTCGGCAGGCATCGACTCCTGAGAGGGCAGCTTCCTCGTAGGGATATCCTCAGCACCGCTCCAAGGGGGAGAGCAGGAAGTTTCTCGGCGGAGGCGAGACGGTAACTTCTGCTAGGGCAGCTCCCTGGTCGGAAGAGCCTCGGTGCCGCTCCGAAGGGGGAGAGCAGGAAGTTTCTCGGCGGAGGCGAGACGGTAACTTCTGCTAGGGCAGTTCCCTGGTCAGCAGCTGCCTCGTCGCCGCTCCAAGGGGGGGAGCAGGATGATGACTCCCAAGATGATGACTGTCGAGAGGACAGCTTCCTGGTAGGAAGCGCCTGGGCGAGAGCGTGACTGTTGAGCTGAATCTGTTGAATTCACCCGCGCGATCTGGCGACCGTAGCGCCTGTCGTGGGGTGCTGGAACTAAAGTGGTTCCGCTTTACACCACTTCGGTACGTTGTTTGAGTCCGTGGCGCTGGCATCGACATTCTCACCGCTAGAGTTACTATTATTTTAAAAGATGTTAAAATTTGTACAAAAGACCTTCAAACAATTACAATGGCCTAGCCTTGGGCGAAGGTTTTTACTGCCGGGTCACTGGCTTAACGATACACCCATTTCAGAATTTCTACTTAATGAGGGTCTAGAGATAAATCTGCCGACTAATGGGTGTATTTCCAAGTTAGCTTTCTAATTTTTTATTGCGATTTCCGGCCACGCTATTGACTAAATTGCTTTGGCCTTTATGTGAATTCAAGTCACGTGGATACCTAGGGACATATCAAGTTCAATATGCATACAAATCAATTCAAAAGTTTGTCATACAAGATGGCTGCCGGGCAATTTTCTCATCCTGGATTTGGCTTCAATCCCACTCATGCAAAATCCCACTAATGCTCTATCAAGGTGTTTATAGGCCCATTATTTAATTATTAAAGTTTTTACGTGCATTGTTGTTTATCAATTGTATAAAATTTGGCGGTAAGACATTTCACGATTTGACAAATAGCAACATTTCGATGTTTTGCGTATTTCTATGGCATAACCTCAAATACTTCCACGACTGACGTTTCGATAAGCGACTTATTGACTTTCAATTCATTAGTCATTTCATAAGATTATTTAATAAACTTGTCGAATTCCGCTGCTCGCTTATTACTCAAAATATTAAATAGCACTTATTTCAACTTAATTACTACAACCCATACTTACTATTAACGTTTTGGGAGATGGTAAAATAATCATTGCAGTTCCATTTTTTCACAATCAAAGTTAAGTTTGAAGGTGAGGAAATACGCATAAATTCATAAATTAACCCAAACTTACAATCTGAAACCTATTTGTGCAAATTTACTTAAGCCCCCGACTTTAATAGTTTTGTTGTTTTTAATAGCGAGTGTTGTTTTTTTAAAAAAGCTTGAAGCATGCAGCGGAATACTGCAAGCTTGTAAAATTCTGTGTACATAAATGTGCTCCGAAAAAATGCCAATGGTAAGTTATCTTTATTTCACGTTCAACTTACGAATTTGACTTATAAACATGAAAACATGATGAATTAATTACTTTTTTACAGTTATCTCAGCACGAAATCCGTGAACCAACAATATCTGTGAAAACAGAAGAACTATGCTATAACGAATCAACAGTAAGTCATTTTTGTTTTGGACGCGTTTAAAATTCAAACTTTGCTTATAAATAAACATGAAACACGGTGAATTACAATTATTCTTTTTTTACAGTTATTACATCAGCACAAGATCGGTGAACCACTAAAATCTATAAAAACGGAAGAATTTAGCTCTCACGAAACGATGGTACGTTACCTTTATATTGCATCGTTTAACCTTTCCCTTACTGTGCTAAAAAAATTCCACGCGTTCCGGTGCTGTGTAGTCAATACACATCTCAAAATAAGCGATTTAATATCGGAAAAATATGACGCGTGGATTTCTCATGTTCCCGCTTAGCGAACTAAAGCAGGACATCAATAGCGTGTCACTTCCTTGCATACTCTTCGCGTAGCAGTATCACACGGTTGATTGTATTGGTGTATTTGTTTCCGACTTTCAACAAAAATCTCTGATTTTTAATTGAATTTGAAAACTATGTAAAATATTATTTTTTTAATTCTGTTCATAAATGTATAACGGAGGAATACCTAAAATCTGAACCCAGAATTTATTATATTTATAGAGTTATTAAAGTTATTAGAAGCAATGTGTAGTAAATACACACCACAGATAAGGAAAGGTTTTAACATAAATTTAATAGAAATCAATTCGTAAAAAAACAATTGACTAATTTGATAAATAAATGTTTATAAAAATATACATTTTTTGGTTTGACTGAAAATTGACTCTTGAACTAGGGACTGCCTCTTATCTTCCTAATTACTGTGAACTTTTAAAATGTCTTTTAAAAATCGTTCATATGAAGCAGATTTTTTGTGAGGTGACTTCTGATGAGGTGTGTGTGCGTTTACCACCAATCGAAAATAAAATGCATTGTCATCGACAACACGTCTAACTGTCAAGTTTCATCTCCATCGGATGTCAGAAAGTGGATTAATTTCCGCCTCCAAGATTTACAATCATGTCCGAAACCAATAGTGAATTTCAAATAGATAAATTTAAAAAGACATGAAACACAGTGAATTAATCAAAATTATATTTTTTTACAGTTATTACACCGGCACAGGATCGGTGAGCCACCAAAATCCATAAAAACTGAAAAAATGTGCTCTCACGAAACAAAGGTATTTTTGCTTTGTTTTTGACACATTACATTCAAACATTATTTATGGACATTAACACAGTGTTATTTTTTTATAGATGTTACACCAGCACTGGATCCGTGAAGAACCAACACTCGAAACCCCAGAAGAAATATACTATGACAAAAAAATGGTACTTTTTCGTTATTTGTTTAATGAACCTTAGTTATGAAAACCTTTTGAATTAATTCAATGAATTAACTTTTTTAAGATATTATGTGAGCACGGGATTTGTGAAGATCCAGTACCTAAAACCTTAGAAAAAATACATGACAAAACAAGGGTATTTTATCTATATTTGTAAAACATTAAATATTTATTTTTAATTATGTTCCTTTATCTTCGCTGATTAACAATCAAGTTGTGTGGTTAAGTTCATATCTATACCTTATGAAGCTATGTTTTTCGGGCTCGCTGTTGGCCGATAAATTAACAATATTTTATATCAAATAGATATTATGTAAGTACATTATATCCATTAATCTTCCCTGGTTGTAGAAATTTAAATTAATATTATTTTTTAAGCACAAATCGACGAGTAATGATGGAGAATCCAAACTAAACTTTACAACTGTGGTGGACATGAAAATTAAAGATATATTTGAAGAAAATGTAAATCCATGTGCATCGACTTCGGAGGAAGTTACAGTTGGGAGGGCTGCTACTCCTCCAGTATTGTCTTTTACAAAACGAGGTACGGAAAGGAAACGGAAAATTAAAACACTGTCGGCAAGTGATAAAAAATCTCTCGCAAAACAAAAGAAAATACTCAAACATCCCCTACGTTTACCATGCACGGTGAAAATTTGCAAAAAGAATTGTATATCGAAAATTGTTGAGACTAGAAGAAATGCAATTCACGATCAGTTTGTTAACATGTCCTGGTCAGAACAACATACATTTATGTCGGAGAATACTAAATGTCTAAAAACCAAGAAATCAATCACCTTAGAGGTAAGGAAAGCTCTTACAGCAAAATATTTTCTTCCGAACGAAGAAAACATCAAGCAACTAGTTTGCAAATTCTTTTTCCTAACTACTCTGGGGTTCCATGAAAAGAATGATTCCGTTATTTATAAAATACAAAAAAGAAGAAACAAAGATTCCACGGAACCATTTGAAGACAGACGAGGAAAAAAACCGTCTGTTAATAAAATTAATACAACATTAATTGCTGATCATATTGAATCCTTTCATCCAACTTCATCACATTACTACTGGCCGGAACATGCCCCTGTTATTAAATATTTACCCAGTAATGTGACGGTTAGGATGATGCATAACGATTTCATGGTAAAAAATCCACTATTGAAGTGCTCATACGAAGCGTACCGGAACATCGTGAAAAATCAAAATATCCGCTTCACAAAAATGTGCTCTAACGAAACAATGGTACGTCTTCTTTATTTTGGACAATTTTGAGATTCAAACTTTACTTATGGAAATGAAACCACAGTTTATTAATTCAATTTATTATTTTTTACATATGTTACACCAGCATGAAGAACCAATACCTAAATCTACGGAAGATACGTGGTATGAAAATACAATGATGGTAGGTTGTCTGATAAATACACGGATATTTAATATAGAAAAAAACACGTTGTAGTAGTTAGATCAGGAGCGAGAAACCTTTTTTGCCGTCAGTGGCCATTTGAATGTGTTTACTATCAACCGCGGTTTGCACTCAGATTTTAGTATCACAGCTGACAAGAATTCTTCGGATAAATAAATGGTAAATGCGTGACCAAATGACCATACAAGTGCAAATTTTATAAAAGCACTCTGAACGCAAGAATGGTTTCCCTTGAATTGCGTATTCAGATGAATCCGCAAATTGCATTCAAAACACAAGACTGGTTTAAGCTTGGTAATGCCTATCTCTGAGTTATATAATAATAAGTAAGTATTTGAAATGAAAAATAATACATTTTAATAGTTTTTTCGTTAAAATTAAAATCGATTTGGTGGCATTTGTTATTGATGCGAAAGTTTTGAGGTTAGTTTTTTTCTGCTCTTATTTAACCCAAAATTTCAACCTATGATTTTAAAAAAGGTTCTTAGTTTGGGTTTAATTAAGAAATAAAAACTAGATTAAAAAACTGTTTTTATATTATTATGTCAAAACATAGCGTGATGAAAAGACGTCAAATTAGAATTTTTTATCTAACTGATAAATAGTGTTACTATTTTCTGTATATTTACCGGTCATGTTTATTTGTAAATGTTTTGAATTTTATACTTTACTTATGGACATAGAAACACCGTGAATTATTTCAATGTATTAATTTTTGACAGATGTTACACCAGCAAGGGAACATTGAAGAACCAATACCAGAAACCACACAAGAAATGATATTCTATGACAAAACAATGGTACGTTATTGTAATTGGATAAAGGTTTAAAATACCAACATTAACACTTATATGAAAACACATTAAAATAATTCAATGTATAATTTTTTACAGATATTACGCGAGCACGCGATTTGTGAAGAACCAATTCCTGAAACTGCGGAAGAAATATACTTTGACAAAACAATGGTATATTTTCTTTATTTGTAAAACATTTAACATGCAATTGTTATTTTTAACGCACCCAATTAAAGTATTGGGGTGGAATTATCGGGCTAGCGCCTTATCGCAGATGCTATGTCAAGTGATTATTAATATCACGGGAGAATAATGCTTACTGCTAAGTATGCATTTTAAATGAAACGAATATATTTTTCATAAGATTAACATTATTCAACACAAAAATATTACAAAGGGTTTTATCAAAAGGTTTCAGCGATCACAAACAAATATACGTGTTGCACTCCAAGACGCTTGAGACAGAATAAAATTCCTATTAGAATTTTCGAGATTCACTGGAAGGTTTGCTGTAACGCGCATGCGTCCACGTGTGGCGATTATAGAAATTGCCAGTGTTTAAAATGAATTTTTCCTTCACCGTGTTCTCTGTTAGCTCAAACGATATACTGTTCCGTGTTTTATCAACTAAAAACTTCGAATGCGATTATCTCAGAACCCAATTTTAGCGATTATTCCTTTTTTCTACTCAATGCTTCAATTGTTGTACTTAATTTAGGAACATAATTTTCCTTTATCTTTCCT
Organism: Hesperophylax magnus; assembly: GCA_026573805.1. Taxonomy (NCBI): domain Eukaryota; kingdom Metazoa; phylum Arthropoda; class Insecta; order Trichoptera; family Limnephilidae; genus Hesperophylax; species Hesperophylax magnus. Next base: position 2,639,562 of record JAIUSX010000179.1, on the reverse strand, counting down.
AGTTGTAGAAATTTAAACTTATTCATTTTTTTGTTGCAGAAATCAGCGAGTAATGATGGAGAATCCAAACGGAACTTCATAACTGCGGAGGACATGAAAATTAAAGAGATATTTGAAGAAAACGTACTTCTATGTGCATCTACCTCGAAGGAAGTTATAGCTGGAAGGGCTGCTACTCCTCCAGTATTGTCTTTTACAAAACGAGGTACGGAAAGGAAACGAAAAATAAAAACACTTTCGGCAAGTGATAAAAAATCTCTCGCAAAACAAAAGAAAATTCTTAAACATCCCCTACGTTTACCATGCACGGTGAAGATTTGCAAAAAGAATTGTGTATCGAAAATTGTTGAGACTAGAAGAAAAACAATTCACGATCAGTTTGTTAACATGTCCTGGTCGGAACAACATACATTTATGTCGGAGAGTACTAAATGTCTAAAAACCAAGAAATCAATCACCTTAGAGGCAAGGAAAGCTCTTACAACAAAATATTTTCTTCCGAACGAAGAAAACATCAAGCAACTAGTTTGCAAATTCTTTTTCCTAACTACTCTGGGGTTCCATGGAAAGAATGACTCCGTTATATATAAAATACAAAAAAGAAGAAACAAAAATTCCACGGAACCATTTGAAGACAGACGAGGAAAAAAACCGTCTGTTAATAAAATTAATACAACATTAATTGCTGATCATATTGAATCATTTCAACCAACATCACATTATTTAAGGCGGGAACATGCCCCCCTTGTTAAATATTTACCTATTGATGTGACAGTTAGGTTGATGCACAACGATTTTATGGTAAAAAATCCACTATTTAAGTGTTCATACGAAGCATACCGTAATGCTGTCAAGAATGATAATATCCGCCTCACAAAGTCGGGGCACGAGCTATGTGAACAGTGTGAACACTTCAGGCATCACGATCCAGAACACGTTCAAACTAATTCCGAGAACTGCGAAGTATGTGTTGATTACCAAATACACATTAAAAAGTCGTCTGACTCTCGCGAAGCTTATAAAAAAGACGAGGAAGCCTCACATTCAGATGCACTCTGTGTTTCTGCTGATCTGCAGAAGATCATTATGTTGCCAAGGATTGATGCATTCAAAACGGTGCTGTCCACGCAACGAATCATAGCGTACCATGAGAGCTTTGTTCCCGTGGGGAATAACCAGAAAAAAATCAAGCCATTTGCTGCTATCTGGCATGAAGCAACGTCAGGGAGAAGTTACGAAGAACTCATCAGTACATTCTATGCTTTTCTTTTAGCTAATCGCGATGCTAAACATATCACAATTTGGCTGGACAATTATGCAGCTCAAAATAAGAATTGGACCCTGTTTTCATTCTTAGTATACATAATCAATTCACATCAAATAGCGGCGCAAGTAATCACTTTAAAGTACTTCGAGTCAGGGCATACTTTTATGTCGGCAAACAGCTTTCATCATTCCGTGGAAAAAACGTTAAAGGAACAAGAAAATACGTACGATTTTAGTGACTTCCAAGAAGCCGTGTCAAAGGCAAATTCAGGAAATGTCTCCACAAAAGAGATGAAATTTGCAGATTTTTACAATTGGAAAGAACTTTTCTCTGGTTGCAAAATTAGCAACAAAAAATTTAACCAACGAATGCCTTGTGTGAAGGACATCGTAAGAATAAAAGCTATTAGAGGGCGTAAATCACTAATTTATAATATTTCTTACGCTAGCGACGCTACAGAATTTGAAATGAATTTCTTAACGAAAGCGTCCCTATTAAATGTGCCGGAGCCTGTTCCTTACGTTGCTCCCTGCGGAATTAGTGAGGACAAGAAAAATTCCATTTTGACCAAACTAGGTAAAGTTTTTCCAGCAAATAGATTACTATTTTGGCAAAACTTGCCTACTAACTAATCTATTTAACCACATAGAGAACAGTGTCTGTCTCTGGTGGACATTGGGCGTGGATTCTATGAGGACAGTCACTGTTACACTACCCCATCACCTTTTCCCATTCCTTGGCAAAAAGGCCCACGGGGCTTTAATATAAAGAACATTTTTTTACACAAAGGGTAGTAATAAACAGGGGTTGAATTTACTTTGTAATTGCATTAATCCCCTGCATACCCAATTTTTACCGATTTATAACAAGTTTCTTGTTAACTCTTTAGGTTTTTAAGTTCCAAAAAATATATACGTTATTTTTTAAGATAATATCTAAACATTTGTTACGCCGAAACGTAAATTATATAAAATTCCCTCGGTAGAAAAAAAAATCACAAAGTAAGCTCCGAAAATTATTAAACACACGTTTTGTTCTGTTATTTAATATGTTATATTTTATACATACGGTTTTTTTTTCAAACGAGGCACACATTGTTACTTGACATTTTAAATAAATGAAATGAAAATACTTGGTTTTAAGTCACTCTTGATAAATTTTATTGTCTACCGGTTTCGGTACCTCTGTACCATCATCAGGACTGTTATAAAAATTTTGCTATTAAATACAGAAGTACACATATATATTGCGAACTTTGAAGTTCACGGAACATTTAATTAATGAATTATGACCATACATATAACCGTGATACAGGAATTAAAGTCCTACATAAAAATTGAATAGTTTTAAGACTAAACAATTTAGAATCTTTGGAAATAAAAAAAATCAATAAATTAAAAGTTTGAAATCATTAATAACCAATTAAATTTACCTGTCAGCCCAATTCTAAGTATTTTCCCCATTACTTCGCTTATCCCACGCTCCCCTCCCCCACCTCTCTCAAACAACTGACGCACTCTCCCACTCTGATAGACCGTCTCTTTCTTTATTGATAATATCTGTATATATATGAGTACTTCTGTTTTTTTTTGTTTTTTTTTTTTTTTTTTTTTATTACAAGATAATACATTACAAAATGATAACAAAGTAATAATGTATTATTCCCAATGAGTTTATAAAACTCATTTCGGGAAAGACAACATTAGAAAGGACAAGGCAAATAAATAAAATACATTAAAATAAATAAACGCAGATGTTATTATGGAGTTCTAGAGAAAGATTGTGTTAGTCATTAATGAAACTGTTAAGGAAATAGCTTTTAAGAGCTTTTGCCAGTGTTTTTTTGTTTGTTGCCGGAAGTTTTAAATTACTAGGTAATGCGTTATATTGTTTATGTGCAATGTATTGTAAGGAGTTAATTCCAAATTTGGTCGTGTAAGTAGATGACGATAAATGTATTTGATTTTGTGATCGTGTTTTGTGCTGGTGTATGTCAGAATTAAAAACTGGTTTAGTGTTGGTGTGTGAGGAGTGTTGAATTATTTGTAGAATGGCAGTTGTGATGTTATACTTTGGAAGGACTGTAAAGGGAAGTATTTGTGTCTGTGAGTATATATCTTTGACATGTGTATCCCATGGCAGATTATATATATTACGTACGGCTCTATTTTGAATTACTTGTATTTCCGAACTTTTTTTTTTGGTAATGGTTTTAATAGCATAATTTTTATAACTGTCCTGAAGATGTTACGGAGGTACCGAAACAGGAAAGACAATATTTTTTTTCGATAAAGTGACCAAAAAGCAATTAATTTCATTTATTTATATTTACTGCGTATCTTTAAATGCAACTAAAGCATTTCTCGACAAATTTTTGTTCTATTTCACACATTAAATATTATCGTTTTTTTGTTATTAGCGCACTCCCTCTAACAGTCGTATTTTCATATCTCCCTTTCAAACCATCTTTGAACGCTTACCACGGGGCCTTAAACAAATATAAACATAATCAAAAACCTTTGGAAACAATATTTTGACTCGAAAAAATCGTTAAGGTACGTTTTAAAATATAGAATTAGCTATGAAAAATGTCGATGTAATTTGTGTATTCGCTAAACTAAGTGGACAAATAAAATTTTCAACATCGCAAGTGAATTAAAATTTTTAATGATTCCCAGCAAAATCCTAAAGTTTTCATGCAATGTGCTTTTTTAATATGCTTATAACTTCAATGAGGTTATATTTGGATGTTTGTAGTATCTCTCGTGGGCCGCACATACATTTTAAAGATGGGTGGGGGTTCAAATTCCTTGAAATATAATTATAACCTCATTTTACAAAGTACTTACCTATTTCTTCAATTTTTCATTTATATCCACACCTGAAAAGAATTTTTCGAAAATCATTATTCACAAAGGTGTCAACTAGATATTTATTATTACATTCGGAACGCGAGAATGGTTTCCCTTGAATTGCGTCAGCAAGTTCGCAACTATAATTTTAAGATACGTTCAGAACACAAGACTGGTTTTAACTTGAGACTGATTCTGCAGGAATCCTCAATGATGGTAACACGCGCAACAAGCAAATGATTTTCCTAATAATATTGCAGTGGTGGGCAACTCGACTTTTAAACTTCACTCGGAACATGAGAATGATTTCCTTCTAAATGCGTCAGCGAATGAATCCACAACTGGTGGTTTGTGGGGATTTTTTTAGTAAAGGAAGTACTGGGAAGGAAAGGGGTATAAGAGAAAGGTAGGAATCCGAAGGTCGGTGTGTCAAGGAGTGACGGACGTACGAATCTATCCTTCCCACTACCGTGCAAAGCGAAAGGTCGAGAGAGTCCTGCTGAAGAGGTAAAAAGGTCTCCTTCGACCAGTCTCTCAAGTTATGAATCAATTTCTGGAGTATTATTGTTACTTAAAATTATGTAACGATAATACTCCGTTGTATTTAAATGAATTTATTTTGAATGTTAGTAATTGCTGTATGGTTGTTTTTTCCAATCACAGGAAAGCAGATTTCCCATTGTATCCCTCTACCGAAGCAATTGCGGAAGTATAACAATGCCATTGACTTTATGATTATTTAGGACATTTTTGATTTAATGCTTTAGACCTGCAAACAATGATATGTGTAATTTCATGATGTTTCCTATTTAGAAGACTGAAACATGAAACCATGGAGACACTGAAAGAAAATTATCGCCCTCATGAGAATATTCTTTCAAATCTCACACCATAAACATCACGCTCAAACTCTTAACAATCTAAGAAAAGCCTTTTTATACCGCCACTGCAGCTATTCTTGTTAATTTAATTCACATTTAAAGGGACACTTTCTTACTCATACTGAAGAAAAACCACAGAATTCAGTTCAGAATGCGTTTATTCGTGTTCACGAAAGTCATCCTTACCGGTTCATTTTTTAACTCACAGTCAAGATAAACCATTAACATGTTCGAAATGCACCTATTCGTGTTTCCCGAAAATACAATTACGTAACCATGTTATGATTCATACTGGTGCTAAACCATTTGTTTGTTCCAAGTGCAACTACTCATATTCATACAAGGCAGATTTAAGACGACACCTTCTGACGCATTCTGGAATAAAACCATTTTCCTGCTATGAATGTAACTATTCATGTTCTATGAAACCATCTTTAAGAACTCACTCGCGGATTCACAGTAAAAAGAAACCCTTCTCATGTTCAGATTGCAACTTTTTATGTGCGAGGAAATTAACATGAAAAGTTTTACAACAACACATTATCACTCATTCTAGAATAAAACTAATGTATCTATTCGGATTAATTGAAGTCTTGAAATATCAACTTTACACTCATTCTAGAATAAAACCGTTCTCCTGTGCCCCTGCAATTATTCAGGTTCATTGGAGGTGTAATCAAGGCATTTATGGACTCATAATGTACCAAAGTAAACTTAATTCAAGCCGTAACTTTAATTGTCTGTAGTATTATTACCGCCCTATTATTAAATTCGGACAAGTCAAATCAATCATAAGAATTACCTGACTTATTTTATAATAAATTTAATTAATAAATAATTTCAGACGTTAGATTCTGACTAATAATGGTGGTAAACCATAATTTTAACATAATTTGTTTGTTTAGAGTGGTTAAGATTCTCGAATACAAATTCAGGGTTTCGATTTCAATTACCGGAGTGCGCAAGTAAATTTAATTAACTGTTTTGTTGTTCACATTGCAATTAAATAATTGAAATTAATTATTGGATCTTTTTATCTTAGTTATTTTTTTAAAATACATTTGGTAATCTTTCAGGTTATCTGGCCATTTCAATGCATTAGGTAAACATGGACTGGAGACTTTAATATCGCGTCTATATTAGATTCATGCTTGGACAATAACTTCCATAGCTTTTTCTTGTTGTCCTATACATACGCATAGAAGAGTTTCTTGTTTTTTGCTAGAAATTTATGATCCATGCACCCCTTCCACTATTTTTCCAATTTTTTAAACATTTTTTTATGTTGTTAGACATTATTTGAGATTTTCATGGCCAAAAGTATTTATTATACGTAACGATTTATTTTTACATTTCGTGATTAGGCATATATTTTTAAATAAAACAAACCAAGCTTAGTTTAAGCGAAACCGGTCGATGTGTAAAATATTAATATAAGAATCGGGGATAAATACGACTGTATCAGCCTTACTAAAGAAAAACCACTTCACATTCGTTAAACGGTGTTTTTGTTGAACAGTGTATAAAGAATGTGAAAATTAAGATTCGTGTTAGTAACAATAAAAAAAATCTTAAACGCAACATTTTTTTATGCGCATGCGCATTAAAATATTCTTGAAGCGCCAAAACCGCGGTTGACAACTGTTTTTTTATTTCTATTGAAATATCTTCACAGATCGTTTTTTTTTCTTTTCATAAAATGATCAATTTTCTAAATCAATATATGAATAACTTATTAAAACATTTAGTGTTATTTTCGTCAGTTTTAGACAAGTAAATGCATAATAATAGCATTTGTAAAATCTACTTTCACATTATGTCATAAAGTTAGGTAAAAAAGTTTATGCCACTACGTTATATCTCTGCTTACTAGCAGATTTCTGTGTTGAGAACTCTTGTGAAGAATTAAAAGGTCTTTACTATAATTGCGTTTTATTTACGTTACAATAAATTAAGTCTGGATTTAGGTACACTGTTCATTACCCGAGGGTTGGTAATTCTCTGTTTCTAGAAGCTTGAAGTCTGACAAGGATACCCCACAGGCAATTGCTACACTCTAGCGACATCTGTCGGATTCTGGAGTAAGCTTTCTGACTAGTGCCATCTATCGCTTGAATACCTAACATTTTACCATACATCACACACTATTAAAATTGAATTTTATGGTCTATGTTTTACGAGAACTTCTATAAAGTGATGTTTTTTAATAACATAAATGCCTAATGAACGTGTTGTAACCAAGTATCGAAGAAATAAACATTTTAAAATGTGCAACCAATGCTTTAAACATTACAGTTATTTTATATTGTTTTCAGGAAATCAAAAGCAAGCTCAATTTTTTTTTTAAATTTTTTTTTTATGAACGAGATAAATAATGAGGTAACCATTTTCTTGCAAACTCCATAAATAAAACTACTCTTTTTCCATGAAATTTTGATACGTTTTGATCAAAAATGTTTGTGGTGAGCTTTTTTTTAACTTTTTTCATGTTTCAAATTTCAAATATTGCACTTTTAAGTATTAAAGTATATTTCAAATACAAAATCTTATACGTAATTTTATGTTATTTCTAAAATGCTATTCGTTTTTACGACATCTTCAAAATTAAGAAATATATAGAACATTTAAAATACCTTGGAAATATAATAAGTTTACACAACAGATAAGCAATTCCCTGTGACTGGATAAGCAATGTTTACATCTTATGTATCTTATTTTATGTCAGTTTTGGTTTTCACATACACGGTCGTTTATCAATTGAATAAAATTTTCACCACGTTGTTTAGTTAAGGCGATGCAATACGTCGTGTAATATTTTAAATTGAGCCGCTATCAATAACAACCCTTATGTAGATGGCGATAAGGTTTAAATTCCCGCTTAACACCAACCGCCTGTTTTGTTTTATGCAAGAAAAAAACATTGCCAAAAAGTGCCTTTTATTTTATTTTGTGGATGTTCAGGCATAAATATTTTTTTTTTTTGATCATTTTATAAATAACTTAATTCGCCACATTATACAATAAAATCATAACCGAAAATGGGTTCGTAAGTAGGAGATTTTGAACTTTAAAGCAGTTTTCATAGGCCTATACATTATTTTTTTCTGGGCGTATACAAAGATTTATATAAAAAATACTCGATTATTTCAAAGGTCAAGATGTATTCTACTCGCAGTATTTAATTAAAGCATCTGAAACATTTCTAGGCGATCAAATTTTCAAACCAAAAACACATGATTTTGCATTACTACGTATGGCATCGCCTTAACCCAAAAGTGTCATAAATATGTTAAATTTACCATTCTAATAAAAAATCTAAATTCTAATGATGTTAAACGTACGTATTCTCTTAATTAAGTAAAATGTACCAGGGTATTTAGCATAGTCGATCGATAAAGGTCGGTAACTTGTCATCGTTCCCAAGCACAACTGCAGATCGCCAACGAACAGATGACACTTCACAACGACTAAGTATTCTTAATTTATTCGACTTGAACTGTTGTTTGTATGCTAGCGATTTGAAGTCGTGCTTTAACAAGTTACAAACAATATCGATAAAGCCTATATCAATACGATATTGACTAAATCAATGATTTATGGTCAGTTATCAATATTCCCTTGCACGATTAACGATTGATAAGAAACTCGGAAATAAAAGCTCGCGAAATCATCAGCTATCAATAAAAATTCGGTTTTTTGTTGATATACGCAACATTTTTTAAGATTGTCATTATTTATGTATTTGTTTTATGGTTTGTTAATGAACATAAGCATATTAACGAAGCTCGCAGAATTGAAATACGTTATTTGCGCGATCAATTAAATCCGTTCGAACTTGGAGAGACGGAATTCACACACTTGTTTCGTGTATCTTATATCATGGCTAAATATCTCATTGACATTTTAGTAAAGAAAAAAAAAAAATTTAATGTTTCAATGTGTATAAAGTGAGTGTATTTTATAAATTATTATGTCTTAGTAAAAAAAACACGATGTAATCGATGTTTAAAACGATCAAAAGAGAAGGTCAGTTTGTTGTATTATTATAATATATAAAAATAGTAAACACAAACCCCCCCAATAATCTTGAAATTAGAATATATAATGCTAACTGTAATCGAGAAATATGCTCATCTTGCTTTGAACTTGGAAAAGTTGAAAAGATAAAATATTTGGGTATATATATTGATACAAATTTAAATTGGCAATCACAAATTAATAATACCGTCTGTAAATTAAGATATCTTACATACAAATTTCACAGACTAAAAGAAGTGATCAATATTGACAAACTGAAAATTATTTCATTTTCTTTGGTGCAATCTTCACTCGTATACGGAATTATAGGATGGGGCGGTGCGCTTCATGCACATAGAAAACCTTTACAATTAACTCAAAATTATATTATCAAAGTTATGTATAAGATGAGTTATACAAATAATCTAAACTATTCTGTCTCCGTAAACAAAAATAAATTCTAAATAAATTAAAACAGAATCAACATTAGAAATAATACTGTATTTTATACACCCCAAACGAACACAAAACAAATGCCAGTTTCATTGGACCTCGTACTTTCAATCTTTTACCGAAAAATATTCAAGTGATTACTAAACTTCCTCAATATTTAGAAAAGTTAAAATTAAGGCTTTGAATACAGCAGTATGCATCACTTTATGTTTCTCATAAACAATACACTTAATATTACACTAAACACTTATAACTTCACTATACACTATTGAAAACACTTTTTATAAAAAACTCTTTGACAAATTGTAACCTTGTTTTTGTTTTATATGCCCACACTTTGTTTCTTTCTAGGTACAATAATATAATGTATTTAACTATATTACTCACGCACCGGCTGCGCCTTAGTTGGTTCCCATTTTTCTTATTGATTTTTATAATATTGTATGTATTTAAAGTAACAATTGGGGAAAAAAAGGTTATTTAAAATAAAAATGAAGGATTGAGACGTTGTTGATAGTTACTAGCACCAATCAGTCTCTTGATCATGCCAGGATCGTGTGTTGACTATAGGTCAAACTACGGAAATGTATGTATCTGTTTATCAATATGGTTTTTAATCACCTACATATAGGGTTTTCCAATAAGAGGTGTTATTTTGAAATTCAAAGAAACTTTTCCCGTGAAAGATCAATGGTTTCGTTGCTTGTGTGGCACATAGCGCTGTCTTGTTGAAAGTAAACCTTGTCCAGATCAATACCATCCAATTCCGGCCATAAAAAAAACATTAATCATCTCCTGATAGCTCAATCCATTCACCATAACTGTTGCTCTAGCCTCATTTTTGAAAAAATAAGGTCCAATGACTCCGCCGGACCATAAACCGCACCAAACAGTCACACGTTGAGGATAAAAAAGCTTTTCAACAATAACTCTTGGGTTTTCCGAGCCCCAGATGCGACAATTTTGCTTGTTGACGAAGCCACCGAGGTGGAAATGGGCCTCATCACTCAAGATGATTTGAATTTGATTCACTCAAGTGAATTTTAATAATTTCAATGCGTTGTTGAAGCGTGTATCGTTCCATTTTTATTATGGCGTAGTTTCTACTTGTCAAATGTCAAAAAATGACAGCTTCAAAAGTAACATTTTAACATCTTTATCCTCAACGTGTGACTGTTTGGTGCGGTTTATGGTCCGGCGGAGTCATTGTACCTTACTTTTTCGAAAATGAGGCTGGAGCAACAGTTACGGTGAATGGATTGCGCTATCGAGAGATGATTAATGATTTTTTATGGCCGGAACTGGATGGTATTAATCTGGACAACGTTTACTTTCAACAAGACGGCGCTACGTGCCACACAAGCAACGAAACCATTGATCATTTACTATTGAATATCAAAATAACACCTCTTATTGGAAAACCTTGTAGCTTTCACGCTTCAAGGACGTTCTAAGCCATCATTTCAAATTATGGAGAGAAGAAAGGTATGTATTGTATGAAATTTGTTTAAATTGGCAAATTTCAATATAATACCGAAATTTAGGACCGAATTTAGACTTGGAAGAGATAAGATGTTGAAAGGAGGGGAGATAATTTTAGATAAGGCTTGATAGAAGAGAGGATATTTGTTTAGAGAGTGACAACAAACAAATATATTATCTTAAGTTTCCACTTCTAGACCATTGAATGTATAATCTGAGGAATCAAGCACGTAAATTTTAAAAAGGTGAGAATGAACGGAAGACTGTCGAGTCTTCTTTCGAATAAGTAACGAAATTCTTCCATAGATCACTCCAAGTGGTTCGGTACGTTTGTTGATTTTGCAGGGGTACCCGGGTTCATCGGGTGAGGTGTGTTCAGTACGCACCTGTCCACCAGCTGCGTGGTGTGCCAGATCGGTAGAGGCTGGTTTGGGGAGACCTTTTGATATCTCCAACTGGTGAGAGTGATAGATTCATATGTCCGTCTTAAATATACCCTCCACACAGCATCCAAAAAGATGACATAGGCCCTGAGAAAAATTAACAAGTTAAACAAGAGTCCCAACTGCTACCAACAGTCTGGAGCCAGTGGGCATCCCCAATTGGGGTATGTTGTGAGGCTGAAATAAAATGGGAAAGAGGAAGGTGGGAAAGTATCTGGCTATTCAGATCTGGTCACCAAGCATGGCTAAAGCCATATCAATCAACTTTCCAATTCTGAATGGTGGGCAACACTTTGAGTAAATTAAACCCTGGAACGTGCCATAAATATAGGTAAGTACATACATTAAAAATAAATTTAGACAGTGACCTTTCTCTTGTTTTTATGGTTAAGTGTGCAAAATTTCATCAACGTCCAAATAAAACTGTAGATTTCTATAAAAAACAAACACAATCCGCATGCCACTGAAAAGTTGTGATTATCAAATTTTATAAAATTTCAAACAATAAAATTCGTAATAAAAATATATGATTTGTTTAAAATAATGTAAATGTGTTTTTTTTCATGAAATATTGTCAAGTACCTTGTGCTCTGTAACTGCTGTCTGTCACACTATAAAGTAATATTAAAAAATGTTTTATTATCATCGTTTTTATAACAAATATAGATAATGATATCCTCACTGGAATCTCCAATGCTGGGGATGGACATATGAAGCAATTTTAAATATATCTGCTGACATGTACCCGGCGTTGTTGGGGGTTATTTTTAGGAGATAGACATGTATGATGCTTTATTTTTTTGTAGGCCTTTTCAAGATATACAATTCCGTAGTACATTATTTTGATGTATCGCATAAGGCTTAGCCAGCGTTAGCAATGTAAGCGCACGAAAAAATATTTTTTAGACTTTATTATAAAACATCGACTTTTCTCTACTTTTTATAAATATAATATGCATGTATTATATATGTAAGCCTTCCGGAAGAAATTTTCTAAATGACAGTGAAAATTGTATCAAAATCCGTTGCGTAGTTTAGAAGAACTAAGCGCACAAACAGACATAAGCCGAAGTCGCTTCGTGGTAAAACCAATACATTAAACCAGTACATTACACTTGTGTATTGTATTTATTAATGCAAAAATTGTTTTAGAATAGATTTGATTTACAGGAAGCTACAAGCCAAAAATGTGTACGTTCTTTGGTTGCCTTATACTATCACGAATGTAGGTAAAACGCATTTAAATCGCTTGACAAACGTAGTCTAGAAACGTTTGATTTCAAGCACAAAAATGTTTTTTATTTATTTTGTAAATAATTTCATAAGAAAGCAAAAAAATTAATCAAGAAAAACTGTCACAGATAATATTAAGGCGATGCCATACGTACTAATGCAAAATCATGTGTTTTTGGTTTGAAAATTTGGTCGCCCACAAATGTTTCAGATGCTTTAATTAAATACTGCGAGTAGAATACATCTTGACCTTTGAAATAATCGAGTATTTTTTAGATAAGTCTTTTTATAAGCCAAGAAAAAAATAATGTAAAAGCCTATGAAAACTGCTTTAAAGTTCAAAATCTCCTACTTACGAAACCCATTTTCGGTTATGATTTTATTGTATAATGTGGCAAATTAAGTTATTTATAAAATGATAGAAAAAAAATTAAATATTTATGCCTGAACATCCACAAAATAAAATAAAAGGCACTTTTTGGCCATGTTTTTTTCTTGCATAAATCAAAACAGGCGGATGGTGTTAAGCGGGAATTTAAACCTTATCGCCATCTACGTAAGGGTTGTTATTGATAGCGGCTTAATTTAAAATACTACACGACGTAGTTCATCGCCTTAACAATAATACTGTTTTTTTTTAAAGTTGATTTATATTAAAAAAAAATGTTTGTTTTAGTATTTAATTTTTAATTTGTATTCTAATCAAGGGAAACGATAGGAAAACCTTCAATTTATCTAAAGCATATTTGTGGTGTTCATAATGTACACAAATTCGTTATGAAGATTAATCAAAAAAATGATTTTCAGAATAATTTTCACTGTGGCCTTTTTGTACCTTCCAGGACTGGAGTACACCCCTGTCCTCTTTTTTATAATAGGTGAATATGTTTATTTTTTCTTGCGTCATCTTTGTATCGCGTTTCGCATTCCTTGGGCGTCTGACGGTCAAATTTTAGTCGCTTCGCAACCACAAACAGAGTGCCATTATATTACAATATCGAATTTTGCTTGTGGCAATCCGTTATTAAATTAAATTGTTTTTAAAAGGTTCCTGGACAGCAGTATAAATGAAGACGAGTATGTCCAATAGCCATCAAGCAGTGAGTTATACTTCTAATCATTGTATTAAAATATTATTTATAACAAGGTACCAATTTAGCGCCACTTATGTGGAACATTGGCCACGTGGTTGATTAACAGGTAGCTACAAGCCAAAAATGTGTACATTCTTTGTATTAATTATATTTTCACGAATGTAGGTAAAAGGCATTAAAATTGCTTGACAAACGGAGTCTAGAAACGTTTGATTCCAAGCACAAAACTGGTTTTTATTTATTTTGTAAATAAGTTTATAAGAAAGCAAAAAATTTAATCAAGTGAAACTGTCACAGATAATCTTAGCTATAATACTGTATTTTTAAAAAGTGGTTTCCTTTACGCCTTCATACATTTCTATCGAAAAAAAAAATTTAGTAACTTACATATATATTTTTTAATGATTAATTTATTTTTTTATTTGTATTCTACTCAAGCGAAACGATAGGAAAACCTTCAATTTAACCAAATACATATTTTTTGGTATTCATAATGTACACCAGTTCGTTATAAAGATTAATCAAAATAGTGATTTAGCATTAAGGCGATGCACTACGTTGTGTAATACTTTAAATTGAGCCGCTATCAATAACAACCCTTACGTAGATGGCGATAAGGTTTAAATTCCCGCTTAACACCATCCGCCTGTTTTGATTTATGCAGGAAAAAAACATGGACAAAAAGTGGCTTTTATTTTATTTTGTGGATGTTCATGCATAAATTTTGATCGTTTCATAAATAACTTAACTTGCCACATTATACAATAAAATCATAACCGAAAATGGGTTCGTAAGTAGGAGATTTTGAACTTTAAAGAAGTTTTCCAAGGCCTTATACATTATTTTTTCTGGGCTTATAAAAAGACTTATCTAAAAAATACTCGATTGTTTCAAAGGCCAAGATGTATTCTACTCGCAGTACTTAATTGAAGCATCTAAAACATTTCTAGGCGACCGAATTTTCAAACCAAAAACACACGATTTTGCATTACTACATATGGCATCGCCTTAACAGATTGTGTATTTGAAACTTTTAATTCGACAAATTCGCTTTATCAAGCACGCGCGTTATCGTATTGACAAAGGCGTGTATTTTTATTGATACAATGACGTGATGTATTCTCAAACAGTATTGGTTAATGTGGGCCTCATTGGGTGTTTGGCCCGTACTGAGGCCCTCATTATGAACAAGATAGTGACCGGTTCAAAACACCTATCAAAAGTGTTATAAAGATATGAAAAGTGATGAAACAAAACTAGGTTAAATAGGTTACATATGTAATCGTCTTTGCAAACTTTGACACACTCATATTCTTCTGATTGTTTAACTCTACAAATGAACTTAAATAAACTTTATGAATGGTGCATCGTAAACAAATTACATCTTAATATCAACAAATACCAAACGATCAGTTTCCATAGATCTAAAACCCCTTTATTATTCGACTACTCAATTAACAATGCCAATCTAAAAAGAGTTTTTGAATTCAATGACCTTAGAGTTATCTTTGAATCCAAATTACGCTTCTTGAATCACATTACCAGTAAGGGATTACAAATGCTTGGATTTATTCTCAGAATCGCTAAAAACTTAAATAACATAAAAACTATAAAATTACTATACACGTCTCTGGTTAGAAGTCAGGTTGAATACAATGCAACCATTTGGTGTCTTCATTTCAACTCTCATTGTTTACAAATTGAAAAAATTCAAAATAAATTTTTCCGTTTTATTAATTTCAAAATTGGTATTCCTATTATTGAAATCAATTATGTCAATTTACGCAGTAAACTTATCAAAATTATCTGAAAGGCGAAAAATATTTGATCTCCTTTTATTATATAAAATTGTTCATTCAAGGTTAGACTGCCCTGACACTATAAACTTGCTATCTTTACATATACCTCCAAAATATACTAGACGGAATATTTTATTCTACAACAATAACTTCGCTACGAATTCTGTGTTAGAAAGAATACATAGGTTGGGCAATGAACTAAGTCATGTCGCTGACATATTTAATTTAAACTTCAATACATTTAAAGCCAAATTAGTTCACCACTTTTTATGTAAATAATGTATGAGAAATCATTATATTTTATTTCGATTTTCTATTGTTTGTTTTTTATACTGTTGTTAAAAATGAAATTTGTAATTGTTATGTATACTTAAAAGCCCAATAGGGCGTCAATAAATATCTCTGTTTTTATGCGTAGCACAAAGGATAACAAAATTATTATAAGCATTAATTACTCGCCTGAAATATTCATAAAAATTGAAAATATTTTTCGAGTAAAAATAAATGCCGCCAACGGGAATTGAACCCGCATCTTCTTCTGATGCCCGGTCATGTGCTCTGGACCAATGGATTTGTATATATTGAATTATTTGGCGGGTTGGGAATAAGCCGACGTAGCTCAGTGGTTTCAGAGCACCTGACCGGACATCAAAAGGTGCGGGTCAATTCCCGTCGACGGCATTTATTTTTACTCCAAAAATATTTTCAATTTGTATGGATATTTCAGGCGACTAATTAATGCTTATAATAATTTTTAATATTAACGGCTTGGCGGAAATTGTGGTATTGATATTTTCATCTGTTTACAAGGAAAAGGACGCTTTTAATTTATGGATAAGATTATACATATCCGGCAAAGTTTGATGCTAAACCACTACTTTCGATTAATTTTTATGACGAATTGATGTACATTATTAATATCAAAAAATATGTTTTAGATAAATTGAAGGTTTTCCTATCGTTTCTCTTGAGTAGAATACAAATAAAAATTATATTAACTCGATATAAAATATAAATGTAAACTACTAAAAAATATATTTATTCAATAGAAATGTATGAACGCGTAAAGGAAACAACTTTAAAAAAATACAGTATTATTGCAAAGATTATCTGTGACAGTTTCACTTGATTAACTTTTTCTTATTCATTAAATTGTTTAAAAAATAAATAAAAAAACACTTTTGCTCTTGAAATCGAGCGTATCTTGACTCCGTTTGCCAAGTGATTTTAATGTCTATCACCTATATTCGTGACGATAAAAGGCATACCAAGAATAAACACATTTTTAGCTTGAAGTTTCCTCTTAATAAAGATAACTCAGAATTTTTTATTTTTTTTTTATTACAGTAATACCGCACAAGAGTCCCAACTGCTCCCGTCTGGAGCCAGTGAGACTATGGCATCCCCAATTGGGGGATGTTGTGAGGCTGAAGGTATATTGGGGAGGGGAGGGAGATGGGGAAGAGGAAGGTGGGGAAGTACCTGGCTATTCAGATCTGGTCACCAAACACGGCTAAAGCCATTTCAAGCAACGTTTCAATTCTGAATGGTGGTCTTACACCAGGGCGATACTGAGAGTATCTTCCACTCTGGAACGTGCCGCAAATATACTATATATTATTTTTAATTAATTAATTGTGAAATAACACAAATTAATCAAATAAAATTTATTTGCGCACGCCGGGTTCGAACCCGCGACCTTCGGATCTGTAGTCAAAAGCGTATACCACTAGACCACGCCGGCCGTCAAAATGAAGTAACCTTGGATTCTGACAATCAATGAAAAAATATGATAATATTGGACGGGATGGATCTTATAAAAAAAAACACACATAATGTAAAAATGCATTTAAAAATTACTCTGACAATTGCAACTCACCAAAATTCTCAATACTGACAAATATAATTTCATTAAATATTTAGGCATACTAATAGATCAAGGCTGCCCAACCCCAGGCCCGCGGGCCACAATGTGGCCCGCGAACGAATTATAAGTGGCCCGCGTGAAACATTTTCAAAAAAACCCGCCAATCCGCCTTTTTGTTTCTCCCGATCTATTCGTATAACCCATTAGTCGACATAATTATCTAGCGGTTTTCCATTACTTGTGCACTTATGTTAATGTATTTTATGACCGTCTTTGTGTTGCTTATATTTGTATCATGTTGTCTCCCTCTATATTTTGTTATATATATGCACACATTATGTACTTCTTGTTTAGTATTAATTTGTACCCTGATGATGCTTAAGTAAAGCGAAACCGGTCGGTTCTTAAATTAATAAATATCGTGGTTTTAAAACAAAAAAGTATTTTATTTTATTAAATTATATTCCCCACAGTTTCAGAACTTTCAATAGCTTCTTTCGCTCGCTCGTTCATTATTATTCTGGATTCCACGTTCGAGTATTGTTATTTGAAACAGATGGCCCAAATATTATTATTAGATATTATATTATATTTCGGACATCGTTGCATTGTGAATCATTAGAGCAGATCTTAGAGTAATATTACTCTAAGGAGCAGAATTAATAAGAACTTGCCCTGTAATTTCTAATGTTTTGGAATTAGTTTTATTTCCCAAAGTACGTATTCTGAAAAAAATAAAATAATATTTTTTATAACTTTTTACTACACAATACATAAATAAAAATAATAATTAATTTTTATAATAAATTATCGTTTATCGTATTCTGAAAAAAATAAAATAATAATTTTTATAACTTTTTACTACACAATACATAAATAAAAATATGAATTACAAATGTTTATAATAAATATAAGCTTGTAAATCAAATATTGTACTTTTTTCTTCTCACCTATCATGCGTTGAACCCTTTGGAGATATATTGTTTTCTTTGGAATACGAGATGTCTTTCGCTTATTTCCCATCTTTGAAAAAACAATATTTATGAACTGATATACGCTTAAAATTATCTATAAATAGGCAATAGATTTATCTCCCAAAGTACGCATTCTGAAAAATAAAACAATACCTGTCACCTTTGTTACACAATATATAAATAATTTATTTTTATAATAAATATTACCTACGTAATAGTAAATAATAATATATTCATCAAATCAAAATTTATATTTTTCTTCTTACCTTATAATGTCCACCATGCGTTTTTGTTTCGAACGAAATAGTCTTTTCTTAGAAATACGAGCACTTTTTCGCTTATTTCCCATTTTCGGAATACAATATTATTATTTACGATAAATATTATTTAGTAGAAATCACGAAACGGAGAACAACACGACCGTCCGCGAAGCTCTCTAAGCAGTGACTGAAAGGCAGATAGCGTACGCGCGTGAGGAAGTGAGAGGGGCTGCAATAATCATGCTTAGAATCATAAGATGTAAGCGACTGTTGTGAAAATGTTTAATAAATCACGGCGTATTTCAAAAATAGCAAAAATCACTTTTGGGGTCTATTGAGTAGCATTAAAAGAAGCATTGTGATTTTTTTCATACATATAACTTGTAAAATAACAGAAATAAAAGTTTTAATAATATTTTTCGGAGCATACTTTGCGATTTATTTCTATCGAGGGAATTTCAAATAATTACCGTTTCGGCTTTTGGAACAAATAGATACTATCTTAAAGAATAACATATATTTTTTTAAGAGCTTAAAAACTTCAAACTTTTAAGGAAAATATCTCGGAAATTGGATGAAATTCGAATAGTGGGCCCTTAAGGGATTATTTTTTTGATAGATTCTGTATTTTAAATTCTTGGAATAATGGAGTTGAATAATCTGACAGTTGTTTTTTTAAAAATTATTTTAAATTATTTAAGCGAAACGACAGGAAAATCTTCAATTTATCTAAAGCATATTTTTTGGTATTCATAATGTACACCAATTCGTTATAAAGATTAATCAAAATGATGATTTAGCATTAAGCTTCGCCTAAACTCAAAACTACAGCAGTACTACACTATTAGACATAGTCACTACACTCCCTACAGCAGTACTACACTATTAGACATTAAATGTTTTAACAAACTTTCTAAAGAAATACAAGCAGAAAAAGTAATGAAATTTTTAAGAACATATTTAAAATACCTCAGACTAATTTGGTTGTTGGGTATATTATTGTACCCGGCGTTGCTGGGAGTTATTCTTGGGAGATAGATACAAACCAGTTCGTACTTTTCTGTAGGCCTTTTTAAGATATACAATTCCGTAGTACATTATGTTGATGCATCTCATAAAGTTTAGCCAGCGTTAGCAATGTAGTGCTCGAAAAAATATTTTTACGACTTGATTATAAAACATTGACTTTTCTCTACTTTCTATACACATAATGTGCATGTATTATATATGTGAGAATTTCGGAAGAAATTCTTTAAATGATAATGAAAACTTTATCAAAATCCGTTACGTAGTTTAGAAGAACTAAGCGCAATAACAGACAGACGCGGATAGCGACATTAATTTATACTATTTGGAGACTTAATCATTTTTCAAGTGCAGACGTGGAAATTAATACAATTTCAAGTGACTTTAGCCTCGAAGACAATAATAGTATGTTTCTAAATCAAGGCTGCCCAACCCCAGGCCCGCGGGCCACAATGTGGCCCGCGAACGAATTATAAGTGGCCCGCGTGAAACATTTTCAAAAAACCCGCCAATCCGCCAATCCGCCAATTTGAAAAAGTGTCGCGGGCCCGCGGTAAAACAAACAATGCAGCTTGCGCGCGGTCACCAGTGTTGCCAACGACGGCGATTTATCGCTATTTAGGCTACTCAGAACGAGAATCAGCGACGAAAAAATCTACCTGTTGAACTTACTTTTTAAACAAAAATACACCGGTTTTCGACATAATATTTTTTGCATCGAAATGGAATCTTGTAGCCTCCCCCCCCCCATGGAATTCGAAAAATTGCTATGGGGAATCACATATGATGTTCGGGTGTGCGGAATTTTTTCCCAGCGAAGTTCCGTAACAACCCCCCCCCCCTCATGGATTTCAAATATTTTGTGGGGAGCACTCATTTAGATTTTTTTTTGTGGGGAATTATGTTTTATAGAAATTCTCTAACAACCCCCCCCCCCCCCCCCATGGAAATAGGAACCGTCAGTTATTCAGTGGCCCGCCAGTGATTCAAAATCGTCAATTTCGCCCAACTGCTAAAAAGGTTGGGCAGCCTTGTTCTAAATGAACCATATAAAGAAATAAATATCAATTTTAAGGCGATGCCATACGTAGTAATGCAAAATAACGTGTTTTTGGCTTGAAAATTTGGTCGCCTAGAAATGTTTCAGATGCTTTAAATAAATACCGCGAGTATAATACATCTTGGCATTTGAAATAATCGAGTATTTTTAAGATAAGTCTTTTTATAAGCCCAGAAAAAAATAATTTATAAGGCAAATGAAAACTGCTTTAAAGTTCAAAATCTCCTACTTATGAACCCATTTTCGGTTATGATTTTATTGTATAATGTGGCAAATTAAGTTATTTATAAAATGATCGGAAATTTTTTTAAATATTTATGTCTGAACATCCACAAAATAAAATAAAATGCACTATTTGGCCATGTTTTTTTCTTGCCTAAATCAAAACAGCTGGATGGTGTTAAGCGGGAATTTAAACCTTATCGCCATCTACGTAAGGAGTGTTATAGATGGTGGCTCGATTCAAAGTATTACACGACGTATGAAATAAAATCCCGCTTTGATAGCACACATTGCTAACTGATTTGTATTGGCTGGTTACTTTTCAACTTACTTTCATCTGTGCAAACTTCTTTTCCAGGAACTCTTCAATGTTTGTATAATTTTTTTTGTGTAAACAGACCGTTTTTTGTTTACATTTTAGTTCGCAAGAAAATAACAAAGCTTGTGTCGATGCGTTAAAAATAATCTCAGCCGGCATTCTGCGCTCGGCATAAACCCTTTGACACTCGCATTATTAACACTATATGGTTGGGCATTTTACCGCCAAATTGGAGGCGAAGCGCGGTGTTTTTTAAAATTTTCGCGCCAAAATTAGACTTTCCTCAAAATATTCATATCTTATGATCTATTTGATATTTTTCTATGAAACTTTCAGTGTTTTACTTTAAAAAGATGTCTCTATTTATTTACTTAGCAATGTATGTATTTTTCCTTTTTTTATGAACAAAAACTTTCTACTTTCTTGGGAATCATAGAAAAAACAGTATTTCACAATCGAAATAACATATCGAAATTTATTCATACAAAATTACAAGATTATTTAGAAATTTTCAATACATATAAAAAAACACTCTAACCTAACAGTACTTCAATGTGTGATAGCGTTCGAAACACTTTCCTTTATGCAGGGGCACATTGCAAAACTTGCACATGTACCGCGTTTCACTGCGTAGTTTGTGAGCGGAACATACGCGACAACGATTTTATTTTTTTGTTGTGTTTCAAACTCATTGTATTGACAGGTAGATAGATCGGGTACCGCCGACAATAGTAAACACATGACCCCGCACCCATTTAGAACAAGTTTACAAGTTTCCCGCTCCTTACCGCTTTGCGCAACAAAACGAGTAAACTCGTCTACCGCGTCTTACTGTAAAAAGGCGTATGACGAGTTTTCTCGTTTCCCGCAAAGAATGTGTTAATAATACCTTAGAAAATTATTTGAAAAATTTTTGTATTTAATTTTTTGATGTTAATTTGGATTAACTTTGTGCGTCAGAGGGTATTTTTTAACTAGTAACGTAAAATAAACATAACACAAAAGTAATACAAATAACTGTTTAATGTCAAAAATGCACATTTACAATGTAGTGATAATCTCTAAGGTACAAACAAATAACATTTTAACTAAAATTCATTCAGAAATAAAGAAATAATCTAGGATAATAAATCTTTAAAAATTCGCCATACTAGTCGAAAACATGTCCGTCACTACCAGTGTTAATTTGAATGAACATTGAAATTCATTTACGATATTCTGGCAAATGACTGTGAACAGTGAATTGAACTGATGTTATTATTATAGAACACATCTTAATGCGTTCTATAATGTATTTGTAATTCGAGTAGAAAATATTGATATCTCACCTTAAATGAAGTAATCAATGACGGCAGAAATTCGATGAAACTCACAATTAGCAGATGTCAAAATATTTATCTTTGTTGTGGCGGGAATAAGGATTTCAACCGAGCAGAAAAAATAGACGCAACAGAAAAGATTACAAGCTATAAGAAAACAAAAACATGGCTTTTCTAAATCGCTACGGTTATGGTAAAAATAATCACATGTTAATTTTAATTAACAAGTTCATGTTAATTTGAATTAACACTGGGGCTGAAAGGGTTAAGTTTAATGAAGAGATAACGCCAAACAAAACGGATATAGCCTCATTTATTTATTTACTCGCTGACGTGTACCCGGCGTTGCTTAAGAGATAGACTTATACCACCCTAGACTTTTCTGTAGGCCTTTTTAAGATATACAATTCCGTAGTACATTATTTTAATGTATCTTATAAGGTTTAGATAGCGTTAACAATATAGTGCCCGAAAATATTTTTTTTGCGACTGGATTACAAATCATCAACTTTTCTCTACTTTCTATAAAAATTATATGCATGTATTATATACGTTAACTTTTTGGAACAAATTCTCTAAATGATTGTGAAAATATTATCAAAATCCGTTGCGTAGTCTAGAAGAACTAAGCGCACAAACAGAGAGACGCAGATATCGACTTTATTTTGTACTATTTATAGATGTATTTATTGTATCACACTACGCATAAATCATGTTTTTTCTCATAAACATAAACCTCACTAGGACCAAGCCTGTATCGAGGAAGGCGAAGCTTAATGTCAAATCACTATTTTGATTATTATTTATAATGAATTGGTGTACATTATGAATACCAAAAAATATGCTTTAGATAAATTGAAGGTTTTCCTATCGTTTCGCTTGAGTAGAATACAAATAAAATAATAAATTACTAAATAAAAAATATAAATGTAAAGTACTAAAAAATATATTATTTCAATAAAAATGTATGAACGCGAGGGCCCGTTCCCACTTCCGTTTTAAAAACGGATGCCCTAGTGGCTGTAGTGGATGTATGGAGCTGTTCACACTTGTCCGACACGATTTGAAAACGGATCCGATATTTTTTGTCGGATGGATCGCCAGCACAGCGCGTCCGTTTTCAAATGGTGTCGGAACACGCTCGCTCATAGTGTTGTATGGAGCTGTTCACACTTGTCGTCTAGTCATTCCAGCAGAGTCCCCGCCAAACCCTGACCCCTCCCCGCCCGCTCCCAGTCGCAAGGAAGCAGGCACGCTGCGTGCTTGTATTTGGTTATTTTGTTAAGTAAATAAATCAAAACTACAATAATGGATAAGGAAATAAATCCAGAAAATTTAATACCACTGGTCGAAGAAAGAGTATAGTAATATTTTATTTTTAACTAAATAAAAACAAAACACTTAGTGTACACAACTTTTGTATATCAAAATTTATAATTTAATTTTTTTAAAGTTTACTTTTTTTAAAATTTTAAAGCTTTAATGAGATGCACGATGCACGGAAGAGCGTATTAGTTTAACAAACACATAATAAAAATATTTGAATTGTTATTGTTTTCTTACTTTAAAATATCGATAGCCTTTCTTCAGGACAAATGCACTCTCTCAATAGTTGGGCCCTAAAAGAAACAACTTTAAAAAATACTGTATTATAGCTAAGATTATCTGTGAGAGTTTCACTTGAATAACTATCTTATATCTTATAAAATTATTTACAAAATAAATAAAAACCAGTTTTGTGCTTGAAATCGAACGTTTCTAGACTCCGTTTGTCAAGCGATTTTAAAGCTTATTACCTACAATATAAGGTACACCAAGAATATACACATTTTTGGCTTGTAGCTTCCTCTTAATGCACGTTTACTTAATCTGTACTAGATAGAATTTAAAAAAAATAAAAAATTAACTACGGGTATTGTTATTACTAGACAAAAAATAAGATACACAATGAACATATATCTGTTTCCTCCAAAGAAAAAATACAACATTAGGAGGAAGCTGACATACGTTCATTGTGTATCTCATCCTTTGTCTCGCCATTATTTAGTCTGTAAAGAAGAGCTGCAGCATTATTGTGATAAGGAACGAAAGGTTCCGCGCCGTAGCCGTTAAAATAATAAAAATAGGCATTCGTCGCCTGCAACCGGTAAAAGATTAAGCGTAGTCACCATAGACATATGAATATTAGTAGACCTGCCCTAAGTGATTAAAAGCGTATTATCCCCACTCCCCATACCGGTTCCATTGGAGCCGGCTGTGCTCGCGTATGGCCTCAAGTGAATTTTGAAAACGTGACGTCATCATTCTTGTGCGAACTATGGTCGAGCTATGGTCGAGGCATCATCGGTTCATTTTACGAAATAACACGGCAAAATGTTGACTTGTGCTATGAAAACTTGTAAAAATAGATGTGAAAAAGAGAATAAACCCAATTGTCGTATTACATTCCATATATAAGCATTATTTTACTTTATTTTAAGCATATTCACATCGTATAATATGGATCAGTTGTAGAAACATAATATACTATCACATCGAGAAACGTCTGGACGCGAAACACAAAGCTGGTTGGTTGCTGGGAAGTAAATTATAAACATTTATAAAAGTGTCTTAACTAAATACTTAAACGAAATATTCGACTCTGAAAATAGAACCGAATTTTTTTGCCGAATTTGGACTTCGCAAATTTGTTCATAACGTGGCGAGTAATTTGCGCTCCCATGTAAAAATGTCTATTCATTCAAAAGCAGATTTTACTTTTAAGAAGTAAATGGTGATATTATAATGCGAGATGCCTATTTACTGTCAGATTGATTTATTGACGAATCACAGTCAGCTTCACTCCCTTCGTTCTTCAACAGTAGATTTTACCCCTCGCCATTATCTTCTCGTCTATTAATTCCTATTTCTGTGGTAGTCACACACTACTTGCTTCATTCACATTCAAACGTCCAACCGCTTAGTACTCTAACCGATTAGTTGCCTGCAACGGACAAAACAGCAAGTTGTTATTATTTTTTCTAAAACTAATTCTGTAAAAGTGTATATATTGAATTACGTTTGTAGTTAATTTGAGTATTTAATTATGTTTATTTGTAATATGTTGAATTACGTTTGTAGTTGAATAACACATCGACTTTTAAGCATTATTTTATTTTTGTATGTAAATACTCCTCCCATAAATACGAGCTCCTAGAGCTCTCACCTTATTGAGTAGTAGAATAATTAGGAAATGGGAAAAGGAGTTATATATTTTTTTATTTGTATTCTACTCGAGCGAAACGATAAGAAAAGCTTCAATTTATCTAAAGCATATTTTTTGGAATTCATAATATACACCAATTCATTATAAAGATTATCAAAATAGTGATTTAACATTAAGCTTCGCCTTAATGGTGCAATATTTCATTCTACAATTCCAGGAGTAAATTTGCTTTTTGAACTGTTCATATTTCAAAGTGTCGCGGTCGGTAGCATTAATTTTGTTTTTGGATAATAATATATTGTACCATTTCACACATAACTACAAGTAGTGGTGTTATTAGCATTGGGGTGGGGATATTGGTCCCTTTGTTTTCAATCAATTGTTTACGCTATCTGAGGGGTGAATTCTTTATAAGTTGAATATAATGCATTTCTTTTTTACAATTCTGTGAAATTTGGTAAATTCATCTCCGAAATATTTCTACAGTTGATCTATTATATCTCTAAAGGTGGTCTAATATATTTCTAAAGTTGGTCTAGTATATCTCTAAAGTTGGTATATTATATATGTAAAGTTAGTATATTATATATCTAAAGTTAGTATATTATATCTCTAAAGTTGGTCTATTATGTCTCTGAAGTTGGCTTTTTATATTTCTAAAGTTGGTATATTATATATCTAAAGTTAGTATATTATATATCTCAATCTCTAGTATATCTCTAAAGTTGGTCTATTATATATCTAAAGTTAGTATATTATATCTCTAAAGTTGGTCTATTATATCTCTAAAGTTGGTCTATTATGTCTCTGAAGTTGGCTTTTTATATTTCTAAAGTTGGTATATTATATATCTAAAGTTAGTATATTATATATCTCTATCTCTAGTATATCTCTAAAGTTGGTCTATTATATATCTAAAGTTAGTATATTATATCTCTAAAGTTGGTCTATTATATCTCTAAAGTTGGTCTATTATGTCTCTGAAGTTGGCTTTTTATATTTCTAAAGTTGGTATATTATATATCTAAAGTTAGTATATTATATATCTCTATCTCTAGTATATCTCTAAAGTTGGTCTATTATATATCTAAAGTTAGTATATTATATATCTAAAGTTAGTATATTATATCTCTAAAGTTGGTCTATTATATCTCTAAAGTTGGTCTATTATGTCTCTGAAGTTGGCTTTTTATATCTCTAAAGTTGGTATATTATATATCAAAAGTTAGTATATTATATATCTCTATCTCTAGTATATCTTTAAAGTTGGTCTATTATATCTCTGAAGTTGGCTTTTTATATTTCTAAAGTTGGTATATTATATATCTAAAGTTAGTATATTATATATCTCTATCTCTAGTATATCTCTAAAGTTGGTCTATTATATCTCTGAAGTTGGCTTTTTATATTTCTAAAGTTAGTATATTATATATCTAAAGTGAGTATATTATATATCTCTATCTCTAGTATATCTCTAAAGTTGGTCTATTATATATCTAAAGTTAGTATATTATATATCTAAAGTTAGTATATTATATCTCTAAAGTTGGTCTATTATGTCTCTGAAGTTGGCTTTTTTATATTTCTAAAGTTGTTATATTATATATCTAAAGTTGGTATATTATATATCTCTATCTCTAGTATATCTCTAAAGTTGGTCTATTATATATCTAAAGTTAGTATATTATATCTCTAAAGTTGGTCTATTTTATCTCTAAAGTTGGTCTATTATATCTCTAAAGTTGGTCTATTTTATCTCTAAAGTTGGTATATTATATCACTAAAGTTGGTCTATTATATCTCTAAAGTTGGTCTATTTTATCTCTAAAGTTGGTCTATTTTATCTCTAAAGTTGGTCTATTATATCTCTAAAGTTGGTCTATTTTAACTCTAAAGTTGGTCTATTATATCTCTAAAGTTGGTCTATTTTATCTCTAAAGTTGGTCTATTTTATCTCTAAAGTTGGTCTATTATATCTCTATAGTTGGTCTATTTTATCTCTAAAGTTGGTATATTATATCTCTAAAGTTGGTCTATTTTATCTCTATAGTTGGTCTATTATATCTCTAAAGTTGGTCTATTATGTCTCTGAAGTTGGCTTTTTATATTTCTAAAGTTGGTATATTTTATATCTAAAGTTAGTATATTATATCTCTAAAGTTGGTCTATTTTATCTCTAAAGTTGGTATATTATATCTCTAAAGTTGGTCTATTTTATCTCTAAAGTTGGTCTATTTTATCTCTAAAGTTGGTCTTTTATATCTCTAAAGTTGGTCTATTATGTCTCTGAAGTTGGCTTTTTATATTTCTTAAGTTGGTATATTATATATCTAAAGTAAGTATATTATATCTCTAAAGTTGGTCTATTTTATCTCTAAAGTTGGTCTATTTTATCTCTAAAGTTGGTCTATTATATCTCTAAAGTTGGTCTATTTTATCTCTAAAGTTGGTCTAGTATATCTCTAAAGTTGGTCTATTTTATCTCTAAAGTTGGTCTATTTTATCTCTATAGTTGGTCTATTATATCTCTAAAGTTGGTCTATTATGTCTCTGAAGTTGGCTTTTTATATTTCTAAAGTTGGTATATTTTATATCTAAAGTTAGTATATTATATCTCTAAAGTTGGTCTATTTTATCTCTAAAGTTGGTATATTATATCTCTAAAGTTGGTCTATTTTATCTCTAAAGTTGGTCTATTTTATCTCTAAAGTTGGTCTTTTATATCTCTAAAGTTGGTCTATTATGTCTCTGAAGTTGGCTTTTTATATTTCTTAAGTTGGTATATTATATATCTAAAGTAAGTATATTATATCTCTAAAGTTGGTCTATTTTATCTCTAAAGTTGGTCTATTTTATCTCTAAAGTTGGTCTATTATATCTCTAAAGTTGGTCTATTTTATCTCTAAAGTTGGTCTAGTATATCTCTAAAGTTGGTCTATTTTATCTCTAAAGTTGGTCTATTATATCTCTAAAGTTAGTCTATTTTATCTCTAAAGTTGGTATATTATATCTCTAAAGTTGGTCTATTTTATCTCTAAAGTTGGTCTATTTTATCTCTAAAGTTGGTCTATTTTATCTCTAAAGTTGGTATATTATATCTCTAAAGTTGGTCTATTTTATCTCTAAAGTTGGTCTATTATATCTCTAAAGTTGGTCTATTTTATCTCTAAAGTTGGTCTAGTATATCTCTAAAGTTGGTCTATTTTATCTCTAAAGTTGGTCTATTATATCTCTAAAGTTAGTCTATTTTATCTCTAAAGTTGGTATATTATATCTCTAAAGTTGGTCTATTTTATCTCTAAAGTTGGTCTATTTTATCTCTAAAGTTGGTCTTTTTTATCTCTAAAGTTGGTATATTATATCTCTAAAGTTGGTCTATTTTATCTCTAAAGTTGGTCTATTATATCTCTAAAGTTGGTCTATTTTATCTCTAAAGTTGGTCTATTTTATCTCTAAAGTTGGTCTATTATATCTCTATAGTTGGTCTATTTTATCTCTAAAGTTGGTATATTATATCTCTAAAGTTGGTCTATTTTATCTCTATAGTTGGTCTATTATATCTCTAAAGTTGGTCTATTATGTCTCTGAAGTTGGCTTTTTATATTTCTAAAGTTGGTATATTTTATATCTAAAGTTAGTATATTATATCTCTAAAGTTGGTCTATTTTATCTCTAAAGTTGGTATATTATATCTCTAAAGTTGGTCTATTTTATCTCTAAAGTTGGTCTATTTTATCTCTAAAGTTGGTCTTTTATATCTCTAAAGTTGGTCTATTATGTCTCTGAAGTTGGCTTTTTATATTTCTTAAGTTGGTATATTATATATCTAAAGTAAGTATATTATATCTCTAAAGTTGGTCTATTTTATCTCTAAAGTTGGTCTATTTTATCTCTAAAGTTGGTCTATTATATCTCTAAAGTTGGTCTATTTTATCTCTAAAGTTGGTCTAGTATATCTCTAAAGTTGGTCTATTTTATCTCTAAAGTTGGTCTATTATATCTCTAAAGTTAGTCTATTTTATCTCTAAAGTTGGTATATTATATCTCTAAAGTTGGTCTATTTTATCTCTAAAGTTGGTCTATTTTATCTCTAAAGTTGGTCTATTTTATCTCTAAAGTTGGTATATTATATCTCTAAAGTTGGTCTATTTTATCTCTAAAGTTGGTCTATTTTATCTCTCAAGTTGGTCTATTATATCATTAAAGTTGGTCTATTATATCTCTAAAGTTGGTCTATTTTATCTCTTAAGTTAGTCTATTATATCTCTAAAGTTGGTCTATTTTATCTCTAAAGTTGGTCTATTTTATCTCTAAAGTTGGTCTATTTTATCTCTAAAGTTGGTCTATTATATCTCTAAAGTTGGTCTATTTTATCTCTAAAGTTGGTCTATTTTATCTCTAAAGTTGGTCAATTATATCTCTAAAGTTGGTCTATATCTCTAAAGTTGGTCTATTTTTTCTCTAAAGATGGTCTATTTTATCTCTAAAGTTGGTCTATTTTTTCTCTAAAGTTGGTCTATTATATCTCTAAAGTTGGTCTATTTTATCTCTAAAGTTGGTATATTATATCTCTAAAGTTGGTCTATTTTATCTCTAAAGTTGGTCTATTTTATCTCTAAAGTTGGTCTATTATATCTCTAAAGTTGGTCCATTTTATCTCTAAAGTTGGTTTATTATATCTCTAAAGTTGGTCTATTTTATCTCTAAAGTTGGTCTATTTTATCTCTAAAGTTGGTCTATTATATCTCTAAAGTTGGTCTATTTTATCTCTAAAGTTGGTCTATTATATCTCTAAAGTTGGTCCATTTTATCTCTAAAGTTGGTTTATTATATCTCTAAAGTTGGTCTATTTTTTCTCTAAAGTTGGTCTATTTCATCTCTAAAGTTGGTCTATTATATCTCTAAAGTTGGTCTATTTTATCTCTAAAGTTGGTCTATTTTATCTCTAAAGTTGGTCTTTTATATCTCTAAAGTTGGTCTATTATGTCTCTGAAGTTGGCTTTTTATATCTCTAAAGTTGGTCTATTATATCTCTAAATTTGGTCTTTTACATCTCTCAAATTGGCCTATTATATTTCTAAATTTAGTCTTTTATATCTCTAACGTTATCCTTTTAAATTTCTAAAGTTGGTCTATTATATTTCTAAAGTTGGCCTATTATATTTCTAAAGTTGGCCTATTATATTTCTAAATTCAGTCTATTAAATCTCTAAAGTTGGCCTATTATATTTCTAAAGTTGGCCTATTATATTTCTAAATTCAGTCTATTAAATCTCTAAAGTTGGTCTATTATATTTTAATTAATTTACAATTTCAGAACTTTTTTTTTAATTCAATATTAGTTTTTTTCTGCAAGTATAATTTTTATTTATTTTAATATTATTCTATAACTTTCGAGTGAACTATTTTCTTGTTTTATTTTTTCTGGTTTCTTACAATCAAGAGTTATTGCCATACTTATTTTATATTTTGTGCTTTGTTTTATTTAAAACTAGCTGATGTGTACCCGGCGTTGCTGGGGTTTATATTTAGGCAATAGACATGTTTCTGCTATCGTGGTACGAGAACACGCCGTCAGATGGAATGCAGGAAAACACTTCTTCTTCTTGACATATAAATTTATTAATTCACAATATAATTGCAGAGGATCTTATTTTCCTCTCCTAAAACTTAAACTGAAAGAAATAAAGGTCTAGTTTCCTTTATTTTTAGTTTTCCCTAGCTTTACATAAACCTAGTAATTATCTCACGACTGACTGCCTAGGTACGCATGTACCTACCAGTTATTTCAACACTCGCTCCTGCTTAGGTACGTCTGTACCTAACAGTTATATGAATACTGCAATACTGTCCTTTTTCTGGGAGGTATCTGTATTTAAACTAAATTCTGAAGGACATTTTACCAAAATAAAGATGTTCCACCCGCTCGTTGGCAAACAACATTCTTAACATAAAATAAAATGCACTTAACTATTCTTAATGATACAGACGTGATTTAAACAATACAAATATTTTAAAGGAATTATTTTAAGGGAGATGAAACTTTATTTGGGGCTTTTATTACTATGGGACAGGGGTGGGAAAGGTATTGGAAAATATTTTTAGGCATAATGGTTTAACTAGGGTGATCATAAAGTAGAGAGCGAACAGCTCTATTTGAAAGCTGCCGCCGCTTGAAGTAAAATGTCACAAATTCTTGAATCATAAATGATACAAACAAGACAATATGTTTATAAAAATACCAGGCCAAAGAATTGTTTTATTGTAGGGTCGAATCTGCAAATATGGGAAACTACACTAAATTTGAAAATACGAACTATGGGAACTGGCTTGAAGGCTAAATTTTATTGAGCAATATGTAATAGTCGCATTCTGGAAGATACAAGACATATACCGTCACGGACTTTTTGTAGCTATTTTTAAGATATACAATTCCGTAGTACATTATTTTGATGCATCTCATAAGGTTTACCCAGCGTTAGCATGTAAGCGCCCGAAAATATTTTTTACGAATTGATTACAAAACACTTTTCTCTACTTTTTATAAATATAATATGCATGTATTATATATATAAATAAACCTTTCTGAAGAATTATTCTAAATGATAGTAAAAACTCTATCAAAATCCGTTGCGTAGTTTAAAATTATTCGTATAGATTCGATGTTAATCATATTATTAATATTCAAAAGATTTGTTAATGAAAAAATAAGAAAATACACAGATTTAGAAAATGAGATAAAAAGAATATGGCATTCTCAAACTATAAAAATATTACCATTCGTTATTTCGGAAACTGGCATTATACCTAGCTCTCTCATTCAAAATTTAGGCATATTAGATCTATCAAAAAAATTATATATAAAGATGCAAAAGTCGGTCATTTTGAATACATGTAGGATAACGAAAGATTTTTTTAATATTTATGTTGAGGGATCAGTAGGATTTATAGGTCCAGTTAGAAGTTCTACCGAGCCGAACCCTCTGATATGAAAATATCTGGAGTCGGTGAATTATTTTCCCATTTGATCTCTGGTGAGTTGACGTGTTGTTCTTGTATTGTTTTGTATTTATTTTGCTTATATAATGCACTTGCAGAATTTGGATTGACTAGATGATCATTTGTGGAAAAGTGTGTGGAGGGGTTTAGTTTTTCCTGTGGGGAAGATTTAACCCGGACATAAAATCGGAAGTACTAATATTTATACAGGGTGATAAGGGGCAAACATGATTTAATGTAACCAGTGATTTGTGACAATGTTAAATTAAATTAAATTTTGAGATTCTGCGGCTTTTTTTATTTTTTTATTTAAAAAAAAAAACACAAAAAAACTTCCTCATATAGTTACTGGTCACTCAGCTTAGTAACCGGCCAAACCCCACCCTGATCCTGTTTACTGTCCAATACCTACTATATTTTTTTATGTTTTAAGTTGAAAAAAAACATAAAAAAGTCACCGAATTTCAAAATTACGTTTTTTTTCATATTTTACTCCAAAAATTGTCAGGAATCACTGGTTAAATCAAGTGCGTCCCTTCACCCAGTTATATATTTTTATAAATTTTAAACAACACTTATCTTTTACTGCCTAAATAAATACTTATTTATAATAAACAATATTTATACTATATTGTTCATAATAATTTGATTGGTCACACTTATGTTTAGTTACAATATTATCTTATATTGTGTTAATATTTTATTTGAATTTTTTAAAATATAAGCAGTTGTATTATGTTAAATATTAAAAATAATATTTAAGTATTTATTATAACTGTCAATTTAAAAATTGTTGTAATAAATATTTAAATACATAATTACATACAGTTTTTATTCAATCTCAATTAAAATATTAACTTTTTAAATTACAGTACAATAATGGCAACACTAAAATGCAATACAGTGGCCGCCTTTTGCTTCAACTTAAGGTAAATACAAACTTGGCTTACGTACGCAACGTAAGCAATACAAATACTCCACTATTCGAAATGGAAAAACATAGTAAAAAGACAATAAATAAATTAAATAAGTCGAAGCAGAGTTAGGCAGTTTGTTTAAATAGTTTAAATTAGCCGAAGCAGAGTTAGGCAGTTTGTTTAAATAGATTAAATAAGTTGAAGCAGAGTTAGGAAGTTTGTCTAAATCGATTAAATAAGTTGAAGCAGAGTTAGACAGTTTGTTTAAGGCGATGCACTACGTCGTGTAATATTTTAAATCGAGCCGCTATCAATAACACCCCTTACGTAGATGGCGATAATGTGTAAATTCCCGCTTAACATCATCCAGCTGTTTTGATTTAGGCAAGAAAAAAACATGACCAAATAGTGCATTTTATTTTATTTTGTGGATGTTCAGACATGAATATTTTAAAAAATTTCCGATCATTTTATAAATAACTTAATTTGCCACATTATACAATAAAATCATAACCGAAAATGGGTTCGTAAGTAGGAGATTTTGAACTTTACAGCAGTTTTTATAGGCCTTATACATTATGTTTTCTGTGCTTATAAAAAGACTTATCAAAAAAATGCTCGATTATTTCAAAGGCCAATATGTATTCTATTCGCAGTATTTAATTAACGCATCTGAAAAATTTCTAGGCGACCAAATTTTCAAACCAAAAACACATGATTTTGCATTACTACGTAGTGCATCGCCTTAAATAGATGAAATAAGTTGAAGCAGAGTTAGGAAGTTTGTTTATATAAATTTAATTAGTTGAAGCAGAGTTAGGCAGTTAGTCTAAATAGATTAAATAAATTGAAGCAGAGTTAGGAAGTTTGTTTAAATAAATTAAATTAGTTGAAGCAGAGTTAGGCAGTTAGTCTAAATAGATTAAATAAGTTGTAGCAGAGTTAGGAAGTTTGTTTAAATAAATTAAATTAGTTGAAGCAGAGTTAGGCAGTTAGTCTAAATAGATTAAATAAGTTGTAGCAGAGTTAGGAAGTTTGTTTAAATAAATTAAATTAGTTGAAGCAGAGTTAGGCAGTTTGTTTAAATTAATTTCATTACAATCTCCACAAAAATTTATTTATATTGATGCGTTAAATTTGTCGAAAACATGCTTAAAATAACTACATAAATTCTACCGAAGTCTAACGGGACTATTACGATTGTGATTCCGTGTTGGGGTTGTCGCAATAATACGGTAGATATTTTTTCCACATTGGTTTTTGAGGTATATGGAAATAAATCATTGAAATTATGATTTTTTATTGACAAGTTGAGTCATTAACTATTTATTCGACGTTCTGATAATTTTAATACATTTAGCTGACATTTATAATAATTGGCACATATACTTATAATACCAATTGTGAAGTACAATTGTTGAGTTGAACTCACAGACATAGGAATTAATAGACGAGAAGATAATGGCGAGGGGTAAAATCAACTGTTGAAGAACGAAGGGGGTGAAGCTGACTGTGATTCGTCAATAAATCAATCTGACAGTAAATAGGCATCTCGCATTATAATATCACCATTTACTTCTTAAAAGTAAAATCTGCTTTTGAATGAATAGACATTTTTACATGGGAGCGCAAATTACTCGCCACGTTATGAACAAATTTGCGAAGTCCAAATTCGGTTCTATTTTCAGAGTCGAATATTTCGTTTAAGTATTTAGTTAAGACACTTTTATAAATGTTCATAATTTACTTCCCAGCAACCAACCAGCTTTGTGTTTCGCGTCCAGACGTTTCTCGATGTGATAGTAACAACTGATTCATATTATACGATGTGAATATGCTTAAAATAAAGTAAAATAATGCTTATATATGGAATGTAATACGACAATTGGGTTTATTCTCTTTTTCACATCTATTTTTACAAGTTTTCATAGCACAAGTCAACATTCTGCCGTGTTATTTCGTAAAATGAACCGATGATGCCTCAACCATAGTTCGCACAAGAATGATGACGTCACGTTTTCAAATTTCACTTGAGGCCATACGCGAGCACAGCCGGCTCCAATGGAACCGGTATGGGGAGTGGGGATAATACGCTTTTGATCACTTAGGGCAGGTCTACTAATATTCATATGTCTATGGTTGAACTCGATTTGACCCGTGACCGTGACATGATCAATTTTTTTTATGGTTTGAATTTTTTTAAATTCCAAAATCAAACATTTTCAAAGCTTTATCTGATGTTATTTCAAGATATTATTAGATAAATAAAAATTTTACTGTTCTTTTGTTCAAAATATTAAATATCCGAAATTTCTTCACCGATTGCTTTTACATTGTATTACTTATATTTATAAATATATAAAATATAACAGGGTTTTCCAATAAGAGGTGTTATTTTGATATTCAAAGAAAAATGCCATTTCTTAATATAAATGATCAAGTGTTTATTTCATTATAAAGAGGAAGGTATGCCGTTAGTAGTGAACAATAACATCAGTCAAATGACCACCACGACCACGCCTACAGGACCATATCCTTTTCATGAAATTTTCCATAACCAAATCGCAAAGTGGCTGCCTTATGTCCTCGATAGCCTCACGAATTCCATCTTTGAGGTCGTGAATCGACGCTGGGCTGTTGACGTAGACCTTCTCTTTCACGTGGCCTCAAAGGAAGAAGTCGCAAGGTGTTAAATCACAAGAACTCGGTGGCCAATTGTGATCACCTCTTCGAGAGATAACACGGTCCGGAACCTTTTCCCGTAAAAGATCAATGGTTTCGTTGCTTTTGTGGCACGTAGCGCTGTCTTGTTGAAAGTAAACGCTGTCCAGATCAATACCATCCAATTCCGGCCATAAAAAATCATTAATTCCTTAATTAATATTCAAAATAACACCTCTTATTGGAAAACCCTATACAAATATTTTATTTTTATAAAACAGCGCTATCTGTTGGACTAACGTGCTTTTTTAAAAAAACAGCACCATCTGTTGGAGGTAAAAGCAACACAGTATTTTGTTTCTCTATCTGCACATACTAAGTCACAGCCTTATCTTTATGCGTGTTACACTGTAAAAGTGACATCACAAGCTAAAAACACAATTTTGTTTTAATCATATTTCGAGCACCTTTTTAATTACAAGAAATTTCAATTTATTTTTATGTTGGTTAATGTGGCAATATGTGACATCATATTGGTTCATGTGGCATCGTGTGTCGTAATATGGCGCTGTGTGACATCAGGTGGTATCGTGTGGTATTTTTACACAGTGGGCAATGTGGCACCATGTTCAATTCAATTCAATTCAATTTTGTTTATTCATTTCAAAAACATTACAAAATTGTTAATTTCAAAGCGTTTTTAAAATATTTTTATAATAAGAATTCTTAGATTAATATTAACAGTGTGTATATCAACTATACCAGTGATAATAGAGCTTGCCTTTTAAAGGAACCTTCATTGATGCAAAAAATGTCGATATCCGAATTGATTCTGTTCAACAGCAAGATTGCTCTCCCCACAGGCATGACCATTAGCAAGTTAGTTCTGCATGCCGGGAGATAAAATAGTCTATGTTGTCGGTGACGTAGATAACCATCGGGAACATAGAAATGAATGCTCTCCATGATGACCGAGTTTTCAAACCATCCACGAATCAGTCTAAAGAAATGTGTAGCAATGCGCACATCCTTCCTGACCCGTAGATGGTTCATTCCGAGCATACCCAAAAGAAAGTCAGTGGGATAGAGCCACAGGTATTAGCCATACTCCCTCATGTAGAGAAATCTCAAGAATTTCTTCTGAACTCTCTCCAACATGAGAGAATACTTTACCTGGTGTGGACTCCAAATCACCGACCCACTTTCAAGTCTACTCCTTACTAAGGAATTAAATAAAACTATACGCACCCGGTTATCTCTAAAATTCCTTGCAGTGCGTAGAACAAAGCCCAGAATTCTAAGTGAAGTGCTACATGCCGCCTCAATATGAGTATGAAATGTCAGCCTACTATCAAACATGATTCCAAGATCCTTCATTGTCGAGACACGTTTTAAACTTCGGGCTTCCGTTGGATAATTGGATAATTTGGCATCGTGTGATATCAGGTTGGATCTTGTAGCACCGTGTAGCATAATGTAGTGCCATGTGACATCATGTGGTATCACGTAACACCATGCATGTGGTAACATGTTGCACTGAGTGACATTTTTAAACATTGGGCAATGTGGCACCATGTTGGATAATTTGGCATCGCGTGATATCATGTTGGATCTTGTGGCATCAGATTGCACCAGGTGGCATCATGTGGGTATCATGCTACATAATGGATTATTATTGTTTCAGGTAAATCACACCTCGCA
Organism: Hesperophylax magnus; assembly: GCA_026573805.1. Lineage (NCBI taxonomy): Eukaryota > Metazoa > Arthropoda > Insecta > Trichoptera > Limnephilidae > Hesperophylax > Hesperophylax magnus. The sequence continues at coordinate 2,601,511 of JAIUSX010000179.1, read as the reverse complement.
TTTCCCCAGCCATGGATGTCGACGGAAATTTACTGAAGAGTTTGCCGTTACAACCGTTGATAGATTTGCTCCTGCTGGACTCATCACCGGGGTTTCCCCTGGACATCTTGCAGACAGACCCACACCCCAGTGACCTCACCCTAGCGCTATTTTCAGATATTGTATACACGCAGGAGAAGTCAAGAAAAACCCCACCAGAAAAGGCATCTGACTGGGAGACGTTGGTTGAACCTGAGGGGGGATGGCGTCTCTTGACAACTGGTTCCGACTCTCACACGACCAACGGATATTTCGGTGCAGCGTATGTGAACACCGCTTTGCAGCAAGTGGTGGTGGCTCACCGTGGGACAGTGCCATCACGTCTGGGACCACTTTTCACCGATATGTTCGGAATCTGCTGGAAAAAATATGTGGATTGCACGAACTCTGCAGTTACTTTTGTGGATCTCATTAAGCAGGCGATTTTTGCTGTCAACACTCAACCAGGTATAAGTTACAATCTAGTCATAACTGGCCACTCCCTCGGAGGATGGCTGGCTCAAATTACGGCCTTAACGGTCAAGTGTTTGAATGTGTCGGGCGGCAAGCTAATGAAAAACACCAGCGAGGGAGTCCACGCTAAGACCGTGGTGTTCGACAGCCCGGGGGCAAAGACCATGTTAAACAAAATACTGGATGACTATTACAATAGATATACGACCAATATATTGGACAGGTTGGACATATTAGTTTATGTTTCAGCGCCAAACCGAATTAACACTTGCGGTGCGCATGTAGGGACAGTTCATCGGGTAATAATTAACGTTGAAGACTTCACATACTGGGACAGGAAAACATTGACCTACAACTTAACGACTCACGCGATCGTAAATTTCGTGGATGCTTTTAGAAACAATTCGGATATATACGAAATATTGGACTGGCCTAAAAGCACCGACGAATTTGTATTATTATTTGGAAAAGACGCGTTGAACCACGGAAATAGTTACCACATCAATTTAGAAAAAAAGATGGGTGAATTAAATTTAAAAAAAAAAACTTTACGGTACAACACGGACTCAGATATCAAATGTTATTTTAAAACATTTTCCGAAAAAGAATTACAAATTCTTAATAAGTTGATGAGTATTGAAAAGCACCAAAGTAATAACGACATTTTAAATAAATTTGTTACAGATAAAAACTTAAAATTTGAAAAAGATAAATTATTTCCAGATTTTGAAATCGATAATGCTAATCGAACAATAATCTGCGAGGATAAACATTTATTAAGAGAATTAACTAACAGACTGAGGCAGCTAATGCGGTGGCTGGAGTCAGATTTCATGGCGGTAGTGAACGAGCAGATTATGGCATTGCCTCTAGCTGTTGACTTGTTTTACCGAGCTGAAGGAGAGAGCTTCCTTAATTCATTACCAAAGTCCTCGTTGAATTTCAACGACTTCGCAAACCTCCAGGACTTTTTGCTTTCAGGCACTGCTCGACTCCTCTTTATAGTTACTCAAAACGGTTCATTCGAGATAACTCGCCTTCAGAATATATTTTCCCAAATTAAAAATAGTGTTGACGAGTCTCATTCAATTAATAAATACACAAACGAAAGTCATTTCACTTTCTTAGATTGGCCACGCCTGGAGAAACTTTTTGACATTTACCGTTCACCAATTGATCAAAATAACCTGATGATTGTTGATGGTAGTTCAACCTCAACTATAAGTTCAAAAGTCTTCAATTTTTTAAGCAATTACGTGCAATGCTCTCCCCACAACTTGAAAAAACTTGTTTTTATCTCTTCAAATCCAATGGACATATCCAACTCTTTCCAAAACGTAAAAATGCATTCTGTCGATCGAGAAATTAACCTCATGGACCTATCCAAAGAGTCACAAGAAATTATATTTAAAAGAAATGTCATATTTACAGGCAGTAAGACAGTAAATTTCCGAGAATTTTTGGGAGAAACGTGTTCTATTGATGAAATCAGTCATTTGGTTAGTTCAGATTGTTTGAAGAGTATCGCGATGGACGAAGACTATGTTATCAATATAAAAGACACGCGTCCATTAACTAGTGATCTTCAAATGCCATTCATTAGAACAAATATCATTACTAGCAAGGAATACGTATTAAATTGTATAGATTTGCCCAACTTCTTGGTAGTGATCAGCGGGTTGAACCGCGAGGATCTGGAGACTGGGGCTGGCTGGGAGCAGCTCAGTGGGAAGATCATCCTCGTCGAGGGAGAAGTAGAACTGTTCTTTAAGGACACCTGCAACAAGAATAAAGACAACATTATTTACCTGCTTGAAGTTTCTGGGGACGCCAAGGCAGACATCCAATGCAAACAAATATTTAATCGGGGCTTTTATGTACCCAGAACGTTTATTTATCGAACGAGTATTGACTTGAAAAGGCTTACGGAATTTAGGTTTACTGATGACATCTTTGTTATTTGTAGTGAGGAACATAAGTCGTCAATTTTGGAATTAATCAAGGATGACAAAAGAGAAAAATTTTCAAAAAATATATACATTGCGGCTACTAAAATAGAGGAAGCAGATGTTATTCAGAAAAATTTTAGTAAAAATATTCATTTTGTAGATATTGAGCAAAGCAATAAACTAGAGTGGCGATTTTCCCACGGATCTTTACAGAACCTGATCCCTTTTATGTCCACGGACTCTTTCGATCCGATAAACGAACTAACCTTGAGCCAAACAGATCGCAACTTGATAATCTTAATAGACGAACCCGGGATGGGGAAGACGACATCTCTAGCAAGATTGGGAGGGCTTATTGATACTGCGTGGGTAATACACATAGAGTTAAAACGATTCAAAACGTATATAGAAAGTTTACCAGTCGAGTTCACTCCTAAGAACGTGAAAAATTTTCTATTAAGCGAGTGCTGCTCTAGTGCTGACGACAGTCGTCTGGCTCACGGGTCATTAGAGTATTTAATACACAGTAAGAAGTGTTGCAAGAAGGTTGTTTTAATGTTTGACGGTTTCGATGAAATAGAAGATTATAATAGAGATAAAGATAGTTCCAAAAAAAAAATTGTTAAGCTTATTGCTTTTTTGCTAAGTAAACCAACGATTCAAGTATTTCTGACGGCTCGAAAATATTTGAAGGAATCATTGGAAGAAAATTTAACTCACTTTTCTACATCATTTGTGACGATCAACACACAAGAGCAACAATCTTTCTTATTTAATTTTTGGCAGTCTTTTCTTCCTCTCGAACTTGGAAGTAATCGAGAGGAAGCGGAAGAGGGCCTCAGGAAATATGCGGCCGAGGTCCTAAGACGGGCGAAGCAAGTACTAGGGGCAGATATGGACTGTTTTATGGGGGTTCCTCTTCAGTTAAGGATGCTCGCAGAAGTATTCAGGCCACAAAGTGATCTAATGAGTAATGATTCCCTGGAAGATTTATATAAAAAAATAAATATCGTCAGTGCTCCAAATCTGTATAAAATGTACGTAAATTTGAAATATGACATTTATTTACATGACAAGACCTTAATAGGAAGGGCGTTGGATGAACTTGATATATTGAATTATACTGAGTCATTAACCAAAGATCACGGCGTACTCGGTTTCAGAATATTCTTCACTGAATTTTACGATACAAATAAATATCACTTTGGAAACGTTTCGGAAGAGAGGCTTGTCAAATTGAATAGGCTGGGGTTGATAGAATCGAAGGGAAATGAAAAATATGAATTTGTCCACCGTACATACGCTGAATATGCTTGTGCACAGTTAGTCATATACTTGCTCAATCAACCAGAACAGCTTCAACATGAGAGCACGTTCAAGTATCAACTTATTAAAGATATACTACTATCTAAAGTACTGCTGCATCCTGACAGTAAGATAATCAGATTGTTTCTAAATGTTGAATTAGGGGACATGAAGATATTAGACACAACATTTCAATTAAACGCAGAACATATTAGTCGTCTGTGGTTTGAAGAAAATGCCATATTTAGAAATGAAGATCAACAGACCGCTCTGCACATTGCAATCCAAGAAAGGAACGAGCACATCTTCGCACTTCTGATCAGTGGATTGAACTATAAAAGTACCCAGGAAGCCTTCGTCGCTCTCATTACACAATATGACTGTAATAATGACTTAGCACTGCATATAATGGATCAACCGGCTTTTCATGGTAAAATTGATGATGAGACGTTATGTAACACAATATTGATTTTTTTTTTTGAACGTTTCGTATCATTTTCTGATGAAACTAAAGCAAAGATCTTATTCGCATGTTTATTTAAACGAAAAAATTCATATGTTGCAAAATATTTGATGAAATCGGGAAATGTAAATGCGAAAACCTTAACAGAATTTAAAAGAGTTGGAGAAAGAGTACAAGAAGTAGAATTGATAGTTGGTAAAGTGAAGAATTGTTTAAAACTAAATCAGGTTAAAAAAGCAGAAAAAACAATTAAAAAACTAAATAGTGTTGAACTTTACTGCGTTTTATTATTAAGTGGTATAAACCAAAACGTATTAGGGTCCAGTCTACATCTCGCTGCAAAACTTGGCCATCTCGAGGTTGTTAATTTACTAGCAAAGATTCTAACCCCTATTCCATTTGCTATAATGATGGCAACGAGAGACAAAAATAAAATGACTGCTATGCATACAGCTGCTAAGTGCGGTCACTACGATATTGTCAAGTGCTTAGTTGAGAATGGCGCAGACATTAATTTACGCTGTAAAACTGGCCAATCTGCTCTGATGTACACGGCCCAAAAGGAGAATAATGATTATGCGAAACGCGTCATTGAAATCGGTGATGTAAAGTTCAATCAATTTATACGGAAACGAATTGAACCTAAAACATCGACAGAAGACGGTCAATTATCAATAGTACAATGTCTAGTTGAAAGAGGTGCTGACACAAACTTAACAGATACTCAAGGTTTGACTGCACTGCGAAAAGCGGCAAATTCAAATAATTTTTTGATAGTAAAATATCTCATTGAAAGTGGTGCCAAGATATCTCTAAACGATATTATAGATACGGATAAAGAGACTGTACTACTTAAAGCGGCACGGTGGGGGCATCATGGTACAGTGGAATATCTTCTGCAGAAGGGAGCGGATCCTGACATGGTGGATAGTCAGGGATGGACTGCACTAAGTTGGGCGTCGCTCCAGGAGGCCTGGGATGTGGTGCGAGTTCTGTTAGATGCGGGAGCCGATGTTAACACAGATTGTGGTCAAGCATTCTATTTCACCATCTGGTGGAAGGAATGGTCTGTTGTGAAGAGTTTTATAGATAAAGGAGCGCGCATTCTCGAAAGTAAAATTAATTTTGATATATCCGAATTTAAAGCAAATTTCCCAAATTACGTCTTTAAATGAATTAATTTAAAAAATATATTATTTTCCTTTTTTAATACGGTCAGTAGAGACAAAAGGGGCATTTACCTTACATTAGGTAGGCTAAAAGATGAATCTTATATTTAAAAATATTCAAGTCACCAACAAATAATTCCTTAAGGCGATGCACTACGTCGTGTAGTATTTTAAATTGAGCCGCTATCAATAACAACCCTTATGTAGATAATAGATAAATACATAGGAATAGGACAGTAAATAAATTAAATAACTCGAAGCAGAGTTAGGCAGTTTGTTTAAATAGTTTAAATAAGTCGAAGCAGAGTTAGGCAGTTTGTTTAAATAGTTTAAATAAGTCGAAGCAGAGTTAGAAAGTTTTTCTAAATAGATTAAATAAGTTGAAGCAGAGTTAGACAGTTTGTTTAAGGCGATGCATTACGTCGTGTTATATTTTAAATCGAGCCGCTATCAATAACACCTCTTACGTAGATGGCGATAAGGTTTAAATTCCCGCTTAACACCATCCGCCTATTTTGATTTATGCAAGAAAAAAACATGGCCAACCTTTTATTTTATTTTGTGGATGTTCAGGCATAAATATTTATTTTTTTTCCGATCATTTTTTAAAGAACTTAATTTGCCACATTGCACAATAAAATCATAATCGAAAATGGGTTCGTAAGTAGGAGATTTTGAACTTTAAAGCAGTTTTCATAGGCCTATACATCATTTTTTTCTGGGCTTATGAAAAGGCTTATATAAAAAAACACGATTATTTCAAAGGCCAAGATGTATTCTACTCGCAGTATTTAATTAAAGCATCTGAAACATTTCTAGGCGACCAAATTTTCAAACCAAAAACACATGATTTTGCATTACTACGTATGGCATCGCCTTAACGGTTGATTCTATGCAAAAACTGTTAAAGCTAAAATAAGAAAAAAGTGTTGTTTTTTACGTCAAGTGAATTCAACGAATTCAAGTGTTGAATAACTAGTTAGATGATGCTGTATTTGGCATGTGGAGTATATTCTTCCACTAACTAGTTAGATGATTCTTTATTTGCCACGTGGAGTATATTCTTCCAATAACTAGTTAGATGAAGATAAAATTCTAACTATGGTGCTATAAATGATCGCTTCCGCATGGTAGACTGGCATTTTCTCAGAGAAAGTGATAATCAAAATGTGAATCATTTTATACTTTGCTGGATAAAATTAATTTTATTGTATTATTATTATTAATTGCTCGAAAAAAGGATTTACATAAGAAATATAACGAAGAGAGATCTTTATCAAATCACATTGAATTAAAAAATGTCAGAAAAGATTCTACGATCTTGTCAGAAATATGATACAATTCTTTTATTAATAATGTTGAAAACTCAATATACAATAACGTACAATATTTTTGTAAATATATTTTGTAATATAACTTGGATTATGCGCACAATAAAGCCAATGACACTAAAATCATCGTTGACCTTTTCGCTGATATTTTAAGAGTGTTTATGACTGATATTTTACTAATCATAATCTCAATTTATTTCTTGTTCGCATAGAATATAATGATATATTGATCAAGGTAAAATTGGTAGACCCGAAAATATACCTCTTATATTTTTTTAATAATTGTACCAGCATATCCAAAGAAAATTTCTACGCTTCGTAAATTTTTAACTTAACTTCCCTTTAGAACACATAAATTACCTGTCGTTATTGAATCTTTTAAATACTTAAACATCAGAAAACAGAAGAAAAATAAATGACCTAACCTTTTTCATTTAAATTATTGAACTCTATATTTGATTGTTGTGAACTCCTGCATTTAATAAATCTACACATACCTACTAAGAACAACTAGGTAAATATCAACATTTCACGTACATACATCTCATTCCAGCTATAGTTTACATTCTCCAATACAATGTTTACACAGTCTTGGTAACAAATATTTAAACAATATAATAATGTATCTGATAATAATTTGAACTTGGCAAACTTACCTTTTTAAGCTGTCGTACCCTTAAATTAAATATACCATTCCTGAGAGAAAGTCCAGTTATATCCAATTATGTCCTAAATTTTGCTAACAAACAATTAGTTAATGTTAATCTCAAGTGACCTACCAGGTAAATATTGTACTGTATATTATTATCTCCATATATAGTTAGTAATAACATAGATCACTGTAGAAATGTAATATATATTTGTACAGCGCCCTTGAGGTGATTTTGCACAAATACGGCGCTATAAAAATCATCCAAATATTATTATTATTTAAAGGAAGTATGTTCAAACCATTTCTACCTACTTTGTAAGCTATTGTTATCAACTAATTGTTTTTTTTTTTTTTTTTTTTTTTATGCTTCCGATTTTGTTGTCCGGGTTAAATCTTTACCATAGGAAAAACTAAACCCTTCCACTCACTTTTCGACAAATGATCAGCTAGTCAATCAACACTATGCAAGTGCATTATATAAGTAAAATAAATACAAAACAATACAAGAACAATAACACGTCAACTCACCAGAGATCAAATGGGAAAAAAAAAATTCACCGACTCCAGATATTTTCATATCAGAGGGTTCGGCTCGGTTAGGGTTGCCATCCGTCCGGGTTTCCCGGGATTTGTCCTAGTTTAGAAGGCGTCCGGGGAGCGTCCGGGCGGGGTTTCATTTGTAGTCCGGGTTTAAAAATTTAAAGTCTTGGGTCGCCCGCCACACACGGACTGTGCCTGCACGTCGCGACGAACCGACTCGTTGAATTTTTATTTTTTATTATTTCATAGATTTCTTGAAATTACAATTGTTATGTTTTTTTTACAACCATACTAGGCTAATGCCCGTGTTAAGGTAATATGGCTGTTGATTAAAATTTAAGGTGATATAAATGAGAATAGTTTTGGATATTTTATGTTTTAAAAAATTAATAATGTAACTTACATTCCAGTAAGTCTAAACTTTAAAAAGGGTCAGTTTTGTTACTTAAGATTTAAGAAGACTGAATTTAGTTCATATTATGTTAAGAGGTATTTCGTTGTGTAAATGGCTGCTGATACAAATTCAAAGAAGATAATAATTATTCAGTTAAAAGAGTTACCTCAAAAATTGTAAGACTGAATACTAAAATGGTCTAAGTATTTTTAAGATTTTTGTTTAAAAATTTAATTTCTATTAAAAATTTAATAGGTACATTTAAAATGATGATAAAAGATGACAAAATTCAATTTTAAGGTCTGAAAATAAATAAAAAGGTGATTTATGACATTTTAAACTGTTTTTATTACACTGACTGTGTTTAAAAAAACCTGTTGACATGTCCGGGTTATGGGCTCTAAAATCCGGGGTTTTCCGGCCTCTTGTTCTGGTTGCCAAATTTTAGAGATGGCAACCCTAGGCTCGGTAGAACTTCTAACAGGGCCTATAAATCCTACTGATCCCTCAACATAAATATTTAAAAAATCTTTCGTTATCCTACATGTATTCAAAATGACCGACTTTTGCATCTTTATATATAAATTTTTTGATAGATCTAATACGCCTAAATTTTTAATGAGAGAGCTAGGTATAATGCCAGTAGCCGAAATAACGAATGGTTATATTTTTATAGTCTGAGAATGCCAAATTCTTTTTATTTCGTTTCCTAAATCTGTGTATTTTCTAATTTTTTCATCAACAGTTTTTTTAATGTTACAGGAATTTGGAATAGCGACATCAATGATATAAGTTATTTTTTTTTAATTTTGTCATGTAAAACTATATCGGGTCTATTATGACTAATCGTTCGGTCTGTTAGTATAGTTTTATCATAATATATTTTATAAAATTCGTTTTCTAAAAATGAATTTGGTTCGTATTCATAATATGGTACTATATTACGGCAGTCAATCAAGTTATGTTTAATTACCAAATTTTGGTGAATTATTTTTAAAACTTGATTGTGCCTAAATGTATACTCGGACGGTGCTAATATAGAACATCCCGATATAATATGTTCTATAGTTTCCGGAAAAGCCAAACATTTTCTACAAATTAATTATCCTTCTAATTATCATTATCGTTGATTTGAAGAATTTTGGCAGATTTTCTATTTTTTGTCTCACTTATTTGTACTCTATCGTACCTATATTTCTGGAACTCTTATATTTTATGTAACTTATATTTTGTTAACTCTGATTTTTTTTATGTAACCTATATTATGTTTTTTTATGTATTCTGTATAATTTCCATTGAAAGAGTCCAACGCAAATTTTTGAGGTGTATTAATTTTAGGATTGGAATTCCTTTAGAAACAATAGATTATGATTTCTTATTACATTCATTGAAATTGATTAAGTTAAGTGATAGAAGAAAAAATTTTGATCTTATATCTTTTACAAAATTATAAATTATCAGTTGGATAGCCCTGACATATTAATGTTGATTCAATTTCATGTACCTACCATTATATCAAGGTTCTCTAGTATGTATTATTGTGACAATTATAGCACAGTGTCAGGATATAAGTCAGTTATAAATAGATTGCACTAACTTGGGAACTTTTATGGTAAAATCGCAGATACTTTTAATATTCCCCTTGTAAAGTATAAAGCTGCACTAATAACACATTTTAACGCCACTTATTTTAATGAGGTCACTACATAACAGGCTATTGTCATTGCTTCTTTCTTTTCTGTTATTTTATTTGTTATGTTTTAACTAAATTTAATTCTTTAATTTTTCTCATAAAAATTTAATACTGCACTATGTATATGTAAAAAAAATAAAATAAAAACTTTGTATGTAAATGGCACTTGTGCCGTAAATTCTAAATAATTAACTAAAAAAAGTCCCATGTAAACGTCCAGCTGGGCGTAAAATCAAATAAGATAAAATAAAATAAAACGTTTTTTTAAATGTTTTTCTATTTCTTATTTGGTTTTCTGCTAACATTGTAAATTACGCCCCATTACACCCCCCCCCTTCTTTATCCTACTCCCACTACGTCTATAAATACATAAATAAATATTAATTGGATTATTACCGACTTATTTTGCAGAAGAACATTTATTCAAATTAGTTAATGGCTTAATGGAATACGAGACTTCCTGAGTTGTTCTTTGTTCATACATCTAAAATTTATTTGTAATTTAGATTTAACCACTGGAGTGATTTTTGGCATATTTTGTCCTTTTGCAAAAACTAATGTATTAGGTTCTAAAAATATAAGATAAACGCTCAAATCTAGGTAAAACCGCAGTAAGCAGTTTAATGTTTCCATATTATAACATAACTATGTATATATTTATATGTTTTAAAATGAACTGCCCCAGCAGCTGAGGAAACTTGAGTCAATAATAATAAAATAGGCATAATTATCATAGTTCTATAAATAAATTCATTTGATTTTAATAGTTAACAATTAGCTGATAACCTTATGGTGGGTAAATCCTTAAATTGATAGTATAATACTTATTTGGGAAATATCATATTTCACGAAAAACCCCTCATAATTCAAACCAACCTATTATGTTAACCCCTCCCCTCAATGTAATTTGCCTATGTATATAAACCCTAATTTAAGACAAAAATTGTACCAGTCTGAAGATGGCCCTAACAGGCTGAAACGGTCACGGTCAAATAAAAACAAGTGGGAAAAGTTTAAAATTGTTTTCTTTACATATATTTATAATGGAATTCCACCACGAAATAACAGTTTCAAATATTAATAATAATAGTCAATACGGTGAACCAACAGCTTGATTGGCACTTACCTACTTTCAGCCAAAACCTGAAAATAAATGCATACATTTTAGCTATTGTAATATATAATATCATGCATCTATACTATCATATATTTCAATCAATACTAATCTAACATAGTCTACCTATAAGTTTTGCATGTACTTGTATATCTAACTTTTTATATCCATCTAAAGTTTCTGTTAATTGTATATTTTCTATTAAATGAAAAATACACTTTGTAAAACACCACTTTTATTTTGAATCAATATTAACAGCCAACCAGGTTTCGCTTAGCTCAAGCTTCATCAGGGCTTATTATATCAACTAAAATTATTTTCATACAGACATATATATATATATATATATATAGAAAAAAATAAAACAATGAGTGAAAGAGATAGAAATAAAATACACGAGTGAAAGAGATAGAAATAAAAGAGCAGACACCTTATTAGTGCTAGAACGAGAAAGGATGTATACTGATTACAGGATGGGTAGGAAGGGAGGGGGAAGGGAGGAAACAGTTTTATCAGAGGTTAACGGAATAAATTAAATATTGGACTATTAGTTAAATTGATTTGATTGTTGATTATATTTGATTTATTATTGACGGCTTTTTTAATTTTGAGGGTGTAACGGTGTAAAATGTAAAGTAGGAACATTCCAATGTTTACAAAAACGGTAGAGCAACGATCTCATGATTGTGGGGACAATTCTCTGTCAAGTAAGGAGGAAAATCAGAAATAATAAGAGTAAATACTTAATAGAAATTATATTGAAACCATCAAAAGTTACAACAAAGGAGTACAAATAATAACCATGTAACAATAGAAATAAAGTAGTCACATACCAGATGGACTCCTGAACCAAACTAAACTAACTTTACGTGGACGAGAAACGAAGGAATAACAACGGGTGGCGAACGAAAACTTGTCTCCGGTAACGGGGAACGGACCCGTGACGGAAGCCAGGACATCCTTCTCTTAATGGAGACGGGAAGGCGCAAGTCCTTCAACGCGCGCCAATAGGAGCATCAAGTCCGCAGCACGTGGCAAGCAACCAGACTCGTCTTAAGGAGCCAGGACATCCTTCTCTTAGTGGAAACGGCAGGACGCAAGTCCTTCAACGTGCGCCTGCAGGATCATCAAGTCTGCAGCACGTGGCGACCAACCAGACTCGTCTTACAGACTTCGGGAACAGCAATCCGTTCCTTCGCGATGCGGGGATAAACAGCCATAAACTTCTAGTCACAGCTAGGACCAATCTATTTGCGGTTTCACGTCCGAAACACGAGTACTACACACATGACCACCGGCCAACACTGGATAAAAAGCGGGATTCCATAATCACCACTAAAATAATAATCAACACGAACTATTCGTGAAAGGTAAAACACCCCGCGCCCTTTTTAAAAGAAAAGCATGACTTCTATTCACATGATTAACTCAGATTAAAGAAAACACCTTAAATGGCGAGTGACAAGATCCGCGAGCAGCTGCCCAAAACTGATGGGGGAGGAAGTCACCAAAAACAAAACTGAGCTTCCTTCCTTAAAAATATTGCCAAAGTAAAAAAAAAACACCATAGACAAAAAACACCATAGACAAAATAAACCCAATTAAGCAAGAACTAACCTTGTCACAAAATATTTATGTGACAATTCCCCCCTTCCCACGAAAATGTTTGCCCTCAAACATGAACAACTAAGACCACTAACAAACTAAACTATGAGTCCATCAAGTATCTAGAAAAATGAAAACAAAAAAAAACATAATTAGTAGTTAAAATAACAACTTAGAATGGATAACTAGTTATTTATATAAAAGACCTCAACAAGTAAAATTACTCAATCAAGTCAGCGATTCAAAATATAGCGACTTTTCAATACCCCAAGGCACGGTTTTGGGACCATTGTTATTTATTATATATGTCAATGATATATTCAATATTTCCAAATATGGAGACATTGTCTCTTACGCTGACGATACAGTCCTACTACTAAAAGCAAACACCTGGTCAGAACTAAATAACATGGCAAATACAGATATCAATGAACTAAAATTATGGTTTGATGAAAATCTGTTGACTTTAAATTCTAAAAAAACTTATTATTTACCATTCTTCATTAAAAAACAAGAAACACCTAAAGAAATAAACATAATTATCCACTCTATGAAAAATACAGAAAACCACAAATGCAATATGTTATGCACAAACATAGAAAGCAAGACCGATATTAAGTACCTAGGCATAACAATAGACCAGCGTTTAAAATGGTCCCCACATATAAATATTCTGAACAACAGAATAAGGAAACTAACATATATATTTAGATGTTTAAGAGATATTTTAAACGAAAAATTACTTAGAACCACATACTTCGCTTTCTGTCAATCAATTATACAATACGGCATTATAGGCTGGGGCGGTACATATCAAAATCAAACTCAAACAATTTACATATCACAAAAACTAATAATAAAAACCATATTAAAAAAACCCTATTCATATTCGTCCGAACTTTTATTCAAACAATTTAAGGTCAGAAAATTAAGTGCATTATACTTCTACCATGCAACATTACAAATTTATAAAAACTATATTCAAAATAAAAGTGCACCCTTTAAAAATAACAGAAATCTAAGACAAACTTCAATACTTCCTACTCCTAAATGTAAAAAAACAATAGGACAGTTCAACCATGAATATCTCGGAGTTAAATTTTTTAACTCATTACCAGAAAAAATTAGAAACATAAATGCAAATATAAACGAATTCAAAAGCCACCTTAAAAAGTATTCCGAACAGTTGAACTGAATCGTACCATATAAACCAATATAACAACACCCCCATACACACAAGCCCTGCTTATTTATGGGGGTACATCAAATACTTAATTATGTAATTAATAACCGTACTATATTGTGTAATTATATTATGTCATTGTTATATTATGTAATTCGTGTATCTTTTTTTTACTAATAAAAAAAAAGAATAAATAAATAAAAAAAAAGTTTCTTAAAACTAAATTTCTTAAAAATAAATTTCTTAAATATAAGTTTCTTAATAATAAAGAACAAACAAGAGAAGAGAAAGAAAAAAAAAGGTATGATCACTTTTCCTTGCACAGGAAATAAAGTCCAATTAGGCTTCACTTTAGGGTGGTTAAACAGCTCTCACTTACACTGAATTTACGCTATAATTAAATAGCAAAATGAGAAACCTATCTAACTAAGTCCATCCGGTTTAACATTCTCATGACAAAAATCTTATGACAAAACTTAAAATTAAACAATACTTAAAATTAAGCAAGCATAGATAATGAAAATATCTTTATAGATATACATTTTTTACAATTCAGAACAATGGAGTTCAATATTGGCAAAATTAGTACACAAGAAAATACTTTTCTTTGTTATAAGTAATATAGAATCAGTTTACAAACTGTCTATCAGACGTGACCAGAGTAGGGGTTTGTATTGGATTATTTATCCGTCATTATTTATCGTTCGTTATTGAACCAGGATTTACAATTCCGAAGAAATACCTATAAGTAACAGGGTCGTCAAACAAGAATAATATTTAAATTATCCATCTTTCGAAAATCAAATCAGGTCAGGTTTTATAAAACAATAAATACCTGCCAATCAAGGTGGACAGAATAGGATTTACATAACACAATACCTATCTATTTATCAATCAGTTCATGACAAAAGTCAATTGGTACTCAAAAGCAAAACAGAAACTAGTAAGTTAAGCTCATACCTTAGGATATACAAAAATCCATATAACAATCTGCAGCAAACACTCAACAGAGTGACATTGTTTGTAAAAGAAAAGAGACCAAGGCAATACCCAAGCTGGCATTCCTTAAAAAAAACACTCCAAGTGTAGACAAAACGTCAGCATTTCTTGTACAAACAAAACAAAATTGTGTGATCAACTATGGCTTTCAGTGAGTTGACACTATTCGAGGGGTGATCAATCCAAAATTTAAAGAATGACACTATTAATACTTAATTTATAGTCTAATACTGGTATTAACAGTAAGACACTGATGTTTATCACATTTAGACTTAAAAACTATACAGAAACACACTTTCCTGTATTAGAGGCAAAGTGATAATTCCAAAGGAATTAATTACTAGTTAAGCACGCCAAAGCAGTACTTACTTTGTTAGAGACAAAACAACTTTCTTATGAACTAAGACTTAAATAAAGAACTTTTAGGAAAGCTATACCATACTTAAACTTATGAAATACAAACTATCAATAATAGAACTAACAGAACTTTTGTGCATCAGAAAGTAGCTCAAGTTTTTGAAACACAAAATTCCAAGATATACATTCTCAAGTTCCCTGGAGGTTCCATGGGCCAATAAAAAAAAAAGCCTCCAGTGGACTAAAGAAAGAAGGGCATAAACTTAAAAATAATAGCATTACTACATAATCCGTTATACAGACGGAACAAAGTAATAAATCAATGTGTGTGTACGTAAGTAACTCAGTGTATTATTACCAATATAATCAAACATTTGATAATACCAAAATCTCGAAGCTAGTGTATGTTATTAATAACAAGAAAAGCAAACTAACGAAGGAAAGAAAGACTTAACTAACAAAATTTGGGCGCCAGTGACCACAAGGATCACGTTCCAGTTTATCGAGGGTAAATAAGCGGTTTATCGTCAATAAACTAGATTTTAGTGTCAGTACTGAGCACAAGATATGGAGGTACCAAACTCCAAATCATGAGAACAGAACAGTCACAAAAAGAAACAAATGCCATAATGTGAAGGGTTGGTAGGCCTACACACTACAAAATTGGTTTCCTTAAAGAAAAAAAAAACAAAACTAATCTACCCGAACAATATCTTTTACGTGAAAATTACCTACAATTTTACCTTGCATATCTGCCAAGGTGTATACTAAATCCGAGACTCTATTTTTTATAACATTACGCACGAATCTTGGTGCCAACTTATGGGAAAAGTAATCCGGACCACTGGATTGAACAAAATTCTTCCTCCAAACGACATCACCTATATCATAAACCACGGATTTACGGCGTAAATTATAATGTTGGGCATTCTTTTTAAAGGCCTGTACTAATGCATTTGAAACTTGTTCATAAATAGGAACTAAGTCTTCCAACTTCTTTGCAAATTCGGCTCTAGACTGATCTAAAGGTATGTCCGTGAGACTAGAAGAAACATTAAATTAATGTAAATTACCGTCAATAATTTGTTCCCTGCCGTGCATGAGGAAAAAAGGCGTGAAACCTGTTGCAAAGTTAACAGAATTATTCAAGGCTGACCGTATCTGAGGCAGAAATCTAGACCAATTACGATGGTCAGACTCGGTCAAGATAGACAAAGCAGTCCCGATAGTTTGGTTATACCGCTCGACTACATTGTTTTGCGGGGTGTAATATGCGTTATAAAAAGGCATAGGTACATTATAATCGGCCAACAATTGTTTAAACTCTTTTGAAATAAATTGTTTACCATTATCACACACAAAGGTTTGAGGAACACCGTGAACCAGAAAAATGAATTGTTCAACATTTTTTACAATGCTTTTAGCAGTAGCATTTCTTAGCGGAAAAATCCAAGTGTATTTCGAAAAGACGTCAACAACCGATAAAATGTACATAAATCCCGCGTAACTACGTGGAAGAGGACCAACAAGGTCAATAGACAACATTTGCATCGGTCTGTTGACTATTTTAGGATTTGTAGAAATACCCGCCGGCGCAGATGTATTTATTTTATGTGCTTTGCACGTTTTACACTTATTAACAAACTTTTTGACATCATTATACAAACCCGGCCAAAAATAACGTAGTTGAACTTTCTTATATGTTCTGAATACACCTGGGTGGCAAGAGCTAATAGACTCGTGTTCTTTACTTAAAATTGCGTTACGGTCCTCAAAAGGCACAACCAGCTTCCAGGCTGTATCCTCTTGCAAACCGAAACGAGATTTAGAATGTCGAAATAAACAATTATCTTTAATTTGGAAATTATTGAATCGTTGTGGATTATTCATACAATTGGAAAACAAATTATTATACCAACTATCGGAAATTGTAGGCGTAGAATCTAAGGCAGCAACAGTAAAATCATCTTTACGAGAAAGAACATCTGGAACAGTATTCAATTTACCTTTTCTGTGCACCACATCAAAAGAATACTGAGAAAGGCGCGTAGACCATCGAGCTAGTCTACCAGTTGGATTGGACAACGAAACCAACCACTGCAAACTGGAGTGATCCGTTACCACTGTGAAATGAACACCTTCTACGTAAGACCTTAAATGATTCACAGAATCTAACACCGCAAGGAGTTCGCGCTCCGTGACCGTAGTTCCTCTCGTGAACATTTAAACACCTAGAGAAAAAAGAAACAGGATGTTCTTCACCGTCGAACACCTGGGTAAGCACGCCGCCGATTCCAACGTTGCTCGCGTCGCCAATGTATAGTAAAGGGCAAAGAAAAATCTGGACAGCTAATAACGGGAGCAGAAGTGAGAGCTTTCTTTAATTGTTTAAACGCGTTTTCTGCTTCTGGAGACCATGAAAAATTACTTACTCTCATTCGAGAACCAGTGAGTTTTGTCAACGGGGCCGCAATAGTAGAGAAATCTCTAATAAAACGCCTGTAATAACCGCAAAGACCTATAAAAGCTTTAATTTGCTTAGAATTTATAGGGGTAGGGTAAGTTCGAATACATTCTAATTTAACGGGGTCTGTACGAAGACCTTTCGCGTCTACGATATAACCTAGATACTTCAACTCTTCTTTACAAAACTCACATTTTTTGAGGTTAACTGTTAAGCCTACATCTCTTAAACGTTCATAAATTTTATTCAAAATCTTCAAATGTGATTCAAAATCCTCTGAAATAATAATCAAATCATCGAGATAGCAAAATACGTTCTCGTCGAACTCAGGACCAAAAAGGAAATCCACAAGACGCTGCAATCCGCTGGGAGCATTCTTAAGACCAAATGGCATCCTCACAAATTCAAATAAACCGTGGCCTGGTACAACGAAAGCCGTTTTAGGACAGGAATCTTTATCCAAGGGAATCTGCCAAAAAGATTTAGACAAATCTATTGATGAAATAAAACGAGCACCCCTAAGTTTATCTAAAATACGTGAAATATACGGGATAGGATAGGAATCAGCCAGAGTAACGCTATTCCAGCGCCTCGAATCCAAACAAAATCTAACAGAACCATCCTTCTTAGGGACAATCAAAACTGGGTTTGACCAAGCCGAACGAGAACGGCGGACAACACCTAAATCCAACATTTCTTTTAATTGAGCTTCTAATTGCTTCTGACGAGTTTGAGACAATGGAAATAACGCTGCTCAATAGGATCCCCTGTTGTATTTATTTTATGACGTACCAAATGGGTTTTACCTAAACCTCGTTCTTCGAAAGAAATTGACTTAAACTTAAATATAACCGAATTCAACTTAAGATTGTCTTGAGGGGACAGCAAGGAAGCTGATGTTAATTTGCGAACCTCACTGACAACATTCCCAAAATCAACATTGTTGTCAACTTTTGGAAACAACTGAGGGGCCACGTCGAATTGCTTCCAAAAGTCAACTCCCAAAACAATTGAAGAGGACAGAGACGGAATTATGAAAAACTTAATATATTTTTTAATATTATTATAAAATACTAGTACTCGCATGGTACCAATTATATCCTGACGTTTGCCATCCGCGGTGGTAACGTAGGAATCTAACTTATCTAACTTAAATCCTAAACTTATGAAAAAATTATAAACAGAACCCCCGAAACAACTGACAGATGCTCCACTGTCCAAAAGTCCCGAAAAAACCAAATTCTTAATTCTAATATTAACATGTGGTCTAACATCTTGTCCACAATCAGATAACGGCAAACATGCGTCCATGTTGCGCGTGGAAAACTTAAACTTAGATTTATTACTAGAAACTGCCGACGACCCTTTATCACCCTTGTGCACAGAACGCAAAAGATCGCTGGCTAGTTTTTTTGAATTATACTTATTTGCGTCATTATTCTTAAAAGAATCCCTTTTCCATTTTTGACAAAATTGTTTCGTATGTCCCTGTTCTTTACAATAGAAACAATTAAAAGTTGTAGAGTATGCTGTTTGCGTTCGGGCAGCTTCGGGTTCTACCGAAGATAACCGAACGCTACCAACCGTCTCGTATTACATTGCCGGATAGCGAGGAGTCATTCTGTCGCTAGACGGCCTTTAGATAACTTGTTATTTGTATTGTCAGTTATTATATTCCGAATTAAACAACCTCCGTATATCAGAATCTACGACTATTAATAGAGATATACCAGATCCCTATCCTCGTTAGAATACTGGAGATTGAGGGCCCAGTATTCTATCCTGTACAACATCAATACATCACAGTGGCGCAGCTTAAAAGGAGTATACGGAAACAGTTTTTTTCGGATTGCCGGCAAGTGGATCTGTTTCACACCAGTGACTTGCGAAAAAAAAATCTCCGGGATTTTATTGTCAAGGTGACAATAATTGGAGATAAACTGGGCATAATAAGGACAATTGGAAGTAAATAATTACGTGGCTCTGGGTAACAAAGACCAGACCAAGAATCCAGCGAAGAATCAATAATTTCGTGGTTCTGGGTAAAAAAGACCAGACGAAGAATCCAGCGAAGAATAAATAGTCACGTGGTTCTGGGTAACAAAGACCAGATCGGTGGCTCTGGGTAACAAAGACCAGACAAATTTCACAGAAGAAGAAGACTTGGAATTCCGGGAAGCGGCTGGGCGCTGGACTGCATCGGCGCCGGTTCCTGGAGTCAGGTTGTCTTGTTTCTTGTTTGTTTCTGGAAGGTGTTATTGTTGCCGGGTGGGTTTGTTTTTTTTTTTGTTGTTACAATCATGGAATCGGGCGGAATTTCCAGGTTCTCCCATGTTAATGGAGATTGGAGTCTATTCCGCTTGAGGTTAGAACAGTTCCTTCTAATTCGTGATGACATTAAAACGACTAAGTTAGATGCTTCACAGAAACGCGCTTATTTGCTGAATCTTCTGGAAGCGGAGACATTAAGGACGGGTTGTTTCGGAGAATCTGAACAATTCATCAAATTTCAACGTTCATTTTCAAGTTCTGTGAAAGATTTTTTCAAGTTCTGTTTTTATTTCAGTTTTGTCAAGCAACTAGCCTACAATGATATAAAAACAGAACTTGAATAAGTCTTTCACAGAACCCGAAAATGAACGTTGAAATTTGATGAATTGTTCAAATTCTCCGAAACAACCCGTCCTAACTCTTTTGATCAACTTATGTTTCCCTGCTAAAGTTACAGACGTGGCATTCGATCAGTTAATAGAATTATTTGAGAAACATTGTTCCAGACCGCGATCGGTGTTCAAGGAACGGGAAAAATTTTATCAAGCAAAGCAATCGCATGGGGAATCGGTCAGAGATTTCGCAGTTCATCTAAGGGGATTATCTTCCTTTTGTGAATTTGGAACGCGCTTGCCAGAAAGCTTAGCGGATGCCTTTGCAATCGGTATTTTACCAGGCCGGGCTAAGGAGAAAATTTTTCTAGAGGGAACTAAATTAACATTTAACGAGATGGAAGAGTTAGCAATAACGGTTTCAGCGTTAGACAATCTGGTTCCGGAAATTAAATCTGAATTTTCCGCAGAGAATTCGGATGTGAACGCCATTTCGAATCGTTCAAATTCGCCCGGGAGACATTCGTCGCGTTCAAGAGAAACTCAAGGTTTTTCAAGGTTATCTCGTTCAAAGAGCCCCGAACCGAGGAATAAAAAATGTACGATTTGCGGTGAATATCATGTAGAAAAATATTGTAAATTCAAGAACGCAAAATGTTTTAATTGTCACAAGGTAGGGCATTTGAAGAAATTTTGCAGGAATCACAAGGTTAATCCGATTTTTGAACAATCCCAGAATAATAGTATTTCATACATTAATCCGTTTAGGGCTAATGTGGTAATTAACGAAGTGAAATGTGCTGCTATGATTGATTCAGGGGCAAGCATGTCGGTCATGCCGGATTTTATTTTCAATCGTTATTTTAGAAATGTAACATTGTCACCAGATAAGCGTACTCTATCAGGATACGATGGCAAACCACTTAACCTTGTAGGTAGTGCCTGTTTTACCGTAGAATACAATAATCTTAAAAATAATTTATTATTTACTGTTGTGGTTAATGGCACAGAATTGATAGTGGGTAGGGATTTTATGGAGATTTTTAATCTGAAGATAGTTCCAGTGATGAATAATTCGGTTTCATCAATCAAGGACAAAACCGAGATGATTTACAACGAGTTTCCAGAAGTTTTTTCTCCTGGGTTGGGAAAATTCAATAAACATACAGTAGGTTTCAAAGTAAACAAGGAAGTTCGTCCTGTTTTTTTTAATGCGAGGCCGGTTCCGTTCGCTATTAAAGAGAAAATCGAGAGAGAATTAGAAGCTATGGTAGCTGATGGTATCATTTCTCCGGTAACTAGCAGCGAATACGCGTCCCCCATTGTTCCGGTAATTAAAAAGAACGGGAATGTTAAAATTTGCGTGGACTATAAGAGATCTTTAAATCTCATGTCGGATTTGGAAAGGTATCCACTCCCCTCCATAAAGGAGGTGGTTCACAAAGTTAGTTTTGGTAAAGTGTTCGCTAAACTAGATTTATCACAGGCTTACTCACAGTTAGAATTAGCTGACTTTTGCAAAAAGTATACTACAATAAATACACATCTAGGATTATTTCAATATAATAGACTGGTTTTTGGGTTTAAGTCAGCGCCAGCGATCTTCGCTAGGACTATGGCAAGTTGTTTTCAGGGGTTAAAGGGAGTTGCGTTCTATTTGGACGATATCATCATTTCGGGAGTCAACGAATTGGATTTAATGAATAATATCCGGACAGTCTGCGCTCGTTTACGAGAGTGCGGGTTGAAGGTCAACACAGATAAATGCGAATTTTTTGTGGGTTCGATTGAATTTTTGGGGTATGTAATATCAGGGAACGGAATCCAACCACAGCCAAACAAGCTTGAAGCTATTAAAAACGCTCCGTATCCTACGGACGTACATAAATTGAAAAGTTTATTGGGTTTTCTAAATTTCTACCGGAATTTCATTCCTAGGATGTCATCGATACTGGAACCCTTACACAACCTTTTGAAAAAAGGGGTAGAGTGGAATTTTTCAAAAGACTGCAAAATAGCAGTCGATACCATTAAAGAATTGATGGGGAACGATACGATTCTCACAAATTATTTTCCGGACTTACCTGTAAAACTGTTTACGGACGCAAGTACATCCGGGTTGGGTGCATGCTTGGTACATGTATTTAAGGACGGTACAATGCGTCCAATCGAGTTTGCTTCGCGTAGTTTAACAAGCGCTGAAAGGAAATATAGTATTTTGGATCTCGAGGCTCTGGCAATTGTATTCGGGTTAAATAAATTCTTCCAGTACCTGTTTGGAAGGGAGTTCACATTGTGCGTTGATAATATGCCATTACTAAGAATTTTAGGGGAGCATAAAAATATTCCGGTTCTTGCGGCAAACCGTTTACAGAGATATGGTATCATTCTGGCAGGGTTTTCTTACAAAACGGAATTTGTGAAATCGTGTAATAACCAGGCAGATTTCCTATCTCGGTTACCGCTGAAGGACACTGTTGAGGATTTTAATGACGATTTCGGGACTGATTTTGTTTGTTTTATTGAAAATTGTGAACATGTAAATTTTCAAGCAGTTGTGGAAGCCACCGCAGCGGATAGCGAATTACAGCTAGTGTTTAGGTATTTGCGGCAGGGCTGGCCCAAACGAGTAAATCGTGACAGCAGTATTTGGAAATATTGGCTAAAAAGGAACGAACTGTCTATCGTAGAAGATTGTTTGTTTTGGCAACACAGAATAGTTATACCTTTTTCTCTCCAAAAGCAAGTGTTAGATTTATTACACAGGTCACATCTTGGTATTGTTAAAATGAAGGGAATAGCTAGAGCATATTTTTGGTGGACAGCTCTGAACAAAGACTTGGAGGAAGTCGTTCAATCATGTTCAGATTGTGCGTTGTCAAAACAGTCACCACCGAAAAGTCAATTGACGGTTTGGCCAAATCCAGGTAAAGCTTGGAGTAGGGTACACGTAGATTACTGTGGGCCTTTAGCGGGGAAGATGTTCCTTGTGGTGTGTGACTTATTCTCGAAATGGTTGGACTGTATTGAAGTACAGAAGGCAGATTCAACTCATACGATTTTGGAATTGAGGAAAATTTTTTCTAATTTTGGCAACCCTGACTTAATTGTGTCTGACAATGGCTCAGTTTTTACAAGTGAGGAATTTAGAGGGTTCTTAAAGGAGAACAATATTAAACTTATGACTTCTCCTGTGAAACACCCCCAGTCAAACGGATTGGCGGAAAACGCTGTTAAAACTTCGAAAACGTTCCTCAAGAAACTGTTAGTAAACGGTAAATTCCCACTAAATTTTAATGTCAAGTTATTAATTTTTTTAATGGACTATAGAAATTCTTTGCATTGCTCGACAGGTATTGAACCAGCGGTACTGTTATTAGGAAGGAGGCTGCGTTCTACTTTCGACAATTTAATTCCAGTGAAAAATGGTGATGAGTTTTCGGAAAAAGTCAAGCAAGCAAACGTTAACATTTCTAAAACTCAATCTGATCAGGTGAAGTTTTACAAAGGGGTTAAAACCAGGGTTTTTAAAGTTGGACAAAAGTGTTTAACAAAAGATTATCGTCAGGATAATAAAGTAGTTTGGACTAAGGGAGTAGTCTCTAGAAAGCTAGGTAAAAAAGTTTATATTATTAAGATAGAGAACACAGATGTGACATGGAAGAGACATGTCGACCAAATGAGGGAAATGTCAGTGAGCTGGAAGGAAGATGGCAATAGTGCACAGCATCCCGCGTCTGAAATTTCGAGGAATGAGCCTCAGGAGTTAGAGACTTCAACCTTATTGCGTGGATTCACTGGTTTTCCTCCTGATTTCAGATTGGCGGCAGAGGAGGTGGTGTCGGAGCAGACACAGGCCCGGCAACAGAGACCATGGTCGGGGAGATTGCGGCCAAGACGCGAGTCACCCACATCTTCCAGAGGAAACGGGGCAACTTGACCCAGGCACCGCGGTTGTTAGTCTTAGGTTTATTTGTTAGCAAAATGTAATAACTTCACTTGTTGTAATAACGGCATAGCGCAGCTCTGTTAGAAATTTTTGTGGATCTCTGCACAATTGATTTAATCGTGTTTTGTACTTAATATTTAAAATTTCTAAGTTGTCTATCTTTTTAAAATCATTGTTTAAACCAAATGTAATATAAAATGTTCATGTTATGATTTATATAGGTATGTAAATATTTTGTTGGTTTGTAAGTAGCTTCAGAGTTGAAGGAGGGAAAGTGTAGAGTATGCTGTTTGCGTTCGGGCAGCTTCGGGTTCTACCGAAGATAACCGAACGCTACCAACCGTCTCGTATTACATTGCCGGATAGCGAGGAGTCATTCTGTCGCTAGACGGCCTTTAGATAACTTGTTATTTGTATTGTCAGTTATTATATTCCGAATTAAACAACCTCCGTATATCAGAATCTACGACTATTAATAGAGATATACCAGATCCCTATCCTCGTTAGAATACTGGAGATTAAGGGCCCAGTATTCTATCCTGTACAACATCAATACATCACACTTACTATTAGAAGAAGAATTTGAAGAAGACGCGCGTGGAAAAAAGGAAGCCTGATTATACTTAACACGTGGAGAAAACGACCCTTGAGCTTGAGGCGGATACGACGGTTGAGAAGAAGGAACCCGATTAGAATACGACGTTTTAGGAAACGAAACTCGCGGAGAAGAATTAAAGTGTGGAGCGGGTTTTTCTACCGAGAGTTTATCAAATTTACTGCACACACTTACTAGGGCTGAAATACTCTTATCCGAGAAAAAGGCAACGGGCAAGGCGTATTTAGGTAGGAGACTGTCACAGACTAAGTCCACCAATTTTTCTTCTGAGAGCGGAACATCCAACCTTAAGTTTGCTAATTGAACATCTTCAACATATTCCACCACAGCTTGATTAAACTTTTGCTTCATAGCGAACAAGGCTTTTAAAGCTTCCGTTTGGTTGGTACAAACGTCAAAACGGGAAATGAGGAGCTTTTTCAAAGTAGACCAAGACAAAGAGTCATCAAAAAAAGTCCTAAACCAAGAAAGAGCTCTTCCCTCTAAGAGGTCAGAGAAAGCGGTAACAACCGAGGACAACTCCACCTTCCGGCTTCTAGATAGTTCTTCAACTCGTAAAATGAAATCTCTAACATCCGAAGACCCAGAAAATTTTAAACCCCAAGAATGGACAGAAGAAGAAGTTGAAGGAATAGCCGACTGATAATAATTATTAATTATAGTTTTAGTATTTTCTGAACAAACTGTATTATCATCCCCCACATTCATATTAGAACCACCCCCATCTTTCAAACTTTTATTAAAGGAGCGAGCCTGTTCGCGCATACTGGATAGAGTAGTTTCCGGAACGATGTTACGATCCGATAACAATTTAATCATTTCTTCCTTCGTCACCCCATTAATATCTGAAATCGCCATCTTTGTTTAACTGGGGAAAATGATAATTAGAAATTAAATAATTATTCTTCAATAAGAATTATAACTTAAATGTAATAATGAAATATAAATAATAATTTATTTATAACAGATCAATTACCAAACACCCTATACAAGTCAACTCGAAAATTAGAAATTATTTACACTAATACAAGTCACAACAGTGCAGCCAACGTATTCTCCCAAAATTGCAGTGCTCACTAGGCTACGATATACGAGTACGATTATAAACGAGTACGATTATATACGAGTACGCCAAGTACAATTACGAATCAAGGACATTTACTTTATTGTACTTTAATCAAAATAAACAATTATCCAAATTGTTATTATAATTGATAAAGAAAACAATTAACCAAATTGTTATGAAAATTGATAAAGATGATGATGATGCTCTTTATTAAGGAATAACACGTCGTTATTTTAGATTAAATATACGGCAAAAAAAAATAACGTAATCTTATTAAGACATTAACAGCTGTCCAAGTTTGTAAACAATATAGTAATTACTAGTACCTAATGTCAGATGACATTAACAACAACAACTTAATGTTATATTATTAGTATGACAAGTAGTAATACAAGGTTTGACGTTTAACCTTAAAAATTTTGACAACCAAAGTTGTTCGTAGATCAACAAATATAGTCATAGACAATCGATATTATAATTTAAAGAAAAATAATAATTTATTAACTCAAACTTTCGAAAACTTCTAACTTCAACAGTAATAAATTGTCTATGCTCAAAAAATGAAAAGTTCTATGCAAAACAATAACAAATGATAATGCAAACAACAAGATTATAGGTTATGTTTGAGAATACATTAACATAACATTGAATATCATTGATATTAAAGGTTAAAATTCAAATATTCTCGAGCAAGGCAATCAATTTTAAACATTAGGATATGTAAATGTAAGTATCCAAATGTTAAGTACACACACATCGATTTAACTTTAATATTATCAACTAGTATTAATGAAAATCCAACCTGACATGACAGAAAAAATACGGCACCGAAAATGAAATATTTTAAACGTTGGGCGCCAAATGTAACGGTGTAAAATGTAAAGTAGGAACATTCCAATGTTTACAAAAACGGTAGAGCAAAGATCTCATGATTGTGGGGACAATTCTCTGTCAAGTCAGGAGGAAAATCAGAAATAATAAGAGTAAATACTTAATAGAAATTATATTGAAACCATCAAAAGTTACAACAAAGGAGTACAAATAATAACCATGTAACAATAGAAATAAAGTAGTCACATACCAGATGGACTCCTGAACCAAACTAAACTAACTTTACGTGGACGAGAAACGAAGGAATAACAACGGGTGGCGAACGAAAACTTGTCTCCGGTAACGGGGAACGGACCCGTGACGGAAGCCAGGACATCCTTCTCTTAATGGAGACGGGAAGGCGCAAGTCCTTCAACGCGCGCCAATAGGAGCATCAAGTCCGCAGCACGTGGCAAGCAACCAGACTCGTCTTAAGGAGCCAGGACATCCTTCTCTTAGTGGAAACGGCAGGACGCAAGTCCTTCAACGTGCGCCTGCAGGATCATCAAGTCTGCAGCACGTGGCGACCAACCAGACTCGTCTTACAGACTTCGGGAACAGCAATCCGTTCCTTCGCGATGCGGGGATAAACAGCCATAAACTTCTAGTCACAGCTAGGACCAATCTATTTGCGGTTTCACGTCCGAAACACGAGTACTACACACATGACCACCGGCCAACACTGGATAAAAAGCGGGATTCCATAATCACCACTAAAATAATAATCAACACGAACTATTCGTGAAAGGTAAAACACCCCGCGCCCTTTTTAAAAGAAAAGCATGACTTCTATTCACATGATTAACTCAGATTAAAGAAAACACCTTAAATGGCGAGTGACAAGATCCGCGAGCAGCTGCCCAAAACTGATGGGGGAGGAAGTCACCAAAAACAAAACTGAGCTTCCTTCCTTAAAAATATTGCCAAAGTTAAAAAAAAACACCATAGACAAAATAAACCCAATTAAGCAAGAACTAACCTTGTCACAAAATATTTATGTGACAAGGGCTTCTAAATTGTTTAACCTAATTCCAATTTCATTTTCATGTAATATTGTAATCCCAGAGGTTTTATCAAATGAATTGTTAGTTTCTAGTAGATGATTCGTGAATTCTGAAAAAGCATTATTATTTAAACACCTCAGGTGTTCTTTTATTCTTATTTTTACGTTCCGGGCCGTTTTTTCGATGTAAAAAGCAGAACAATCATTACAATTAAGTTTATACCTATATGCCCGAGTGGCTAGGTTAATCATCAATATCTTTAGTGTTAATTAAGTATTTACCTAAGTTATTATATAAAAAGCGGGCTTTATTTCTGGAGGGAATTTTTTTACACTTAAAGAATAAAAGTTAACAATTATTTTACAAGCAATAATTATTCGCCTGTAACACTCATCCACATTGAAAAATCTCCTGATAAAAGATACATGACGCCAACGGGACTCGAACCCGTGTCCCTTCGATTTCCGGTCGACAGCTCTGACCACTGAGCTATGGCGGCTTATCTCTTATCCGGAAATCGAAGGGACACGGGTTCGAGTCCCGTTGGCGTCATGTATCTTTTATCAGGAGATTTTTCAATGTGGATGAGTGTTTCAGGCGAATAATTATTGCTTGTAAAATAATTGTTACCCTTTGTGCTATGCATAAAAAATCTTGTCTTAAACGTTAGTTTACCAAAAAATAATAAGAAAAGTTATTTGTATACAGTACTCTACGCCACTGGAATTGGTGATTAATGTTCATATTATTATTAGATTTATTGAAAAGAAATTTATTTGAAGCTATTTGTATCAATTTTTTATTAAGAATATTGTCTACTAGTTTTGTCTCATACCCGTTATTTACAGCAATTTGTTTAATTATAGATAATTCCTTGTTAAAATTGTTTTTGTTTAATGGTACGGTAATCAATCGATGTATCATGGAGTGAAAAGCTGAATGTTTGTGGGATATCGGGTGGTTAGATGAATTGTGAATGGTAGTATCAGTATAATATATGTAGGTTTACGGTAGATATCGAAATCAATTTTATTGTTAACCTTTTCAGCCCCAGTGTTAATTCAAATTAACATGAACTTTGTGATTTTTTTTACCGTAACGGTAGCGATTTAGAAAAGCTATGTTTTTGTTTTCTTATAGCTTGTAGTCTTTTCTGTGGTGTCTATTTTTCCGCTCGGTTGAAATCCTTATTCCCGCCGCATCAACGATAAATATTTTGACGTCTGCTGATTGTGAGTTTCATTGAATTTCTGCCGTCATTGATTACTTAATTTAAGGTGAGATATTAATATTTTCCTCTCGAATTACAAAATTTTAACGCATTAAGATGTGTTCTATAATAATAACATCAGTTCAATTCACTGTTCACAGTCATTTGCCAGAATAATGTAAATGAATTTCAATGTTCATTCAAATTAGCACTGGTAGTGACGGACATGTTTTCGACTAGTATGGCGAATTTTTAAAGATTTATTATTCTAGATTATTCTTTTACTTCTGATTGAATTTTAGTTGAAATTTTATTTATTTGTACCTTGGAGATTATCACTACATTGTAAATGTGCATTTTTGAAATGAAACAGTTATTTGTATTACTTTTGTGTTATGTTTATTTTACCTTACTTTTTAAAAAATACCCTCTGACGCCCAATGTTAATCCAAATTAACATAGAAAAATTTCTAAAAAAAAAAACATTAAATACCAAAAATTTTCCCAACAGTTATTATCAAGCATTACATATTTTATATATGTGGAAACAATAATGCGGGTGTGAAAGGGTTAATGATACTTAAAGTTAGGTCTAGAAAATTCAAGGTTGAGTTGGTACCTATTTCTAAAGTAAATTGAATTTGTTTGTGGAAAGATTTATTATTTTGAGAAATGAGTCTAATTGTCTTTCGGTACCTGTCCAAATGCAAAGAACATCGTCAACGTAACGTCTCCACAGTAATATATTTTTTACGAGACCACGGGTCTAATTGGGGTGGTTTCCAATCAAATCACCTCTCTTAAAAAATATATTACTGTGGAGACGTTACGTTGACGACGTTCTTTGCATTTGGACAGGTTTATGCAAATTTATAAATTTATTTATTTATCAATTTATATGCAAAATTATAAATTATCAGTTGGATAGCCGTGATATATTAATGTTGATTCAATTTCATGTACCTACCATTAGATCAAGGTCCTCTAGTATGTATTATTGTGACAATTATAGCACAGTCTCAGGATATAACTCAGTTATAAATAGATTGCACAAACTTGGGAACTTTTCTGCTAAAATCGCAGATACTCTTAATATTCCCCTTGTAAAGTATAAAGCTGCACTAATTACTACTAATACTAACACATTTTAACGCCACTTATTTTAATGAGGTCACTACATAACAAGTTTGTGTTATTGCTTCTTTCTTTACTGTTATTTTATTTGTTGTTTTAATTTAATTCTTCAATTTTTCACTCATCAAAATTCAATACTATACTATGTATGTGTAAAAAAAAACTTATGTATTTAAATTATTATTTCCTCCAACCTGTTCTGCAGATTATTAGTAAGTATTTAAAAATTTGTTGTCCTTGTCGAAATAATAATTCAACCCCATACTCAATTTTCGAAGTCCTTCTGGATGGCTGACTTGTAGTCTGGACAATGTTTATATGGGTTACGCGCAAAAGATTTTTTATATGCATTCCGCACAAGTATTTCAACTGCTCCCGGATCCGTTGAGACTATGGCATCCTCAAATGTGAAATATTGTGAGGCTGTGTTAGGAAGCTTTGTAGATGCACGCACAGATGGCAGTGTATAGAGCTTGCGAGAAAGTCCGCAAGATGGAGCCAGTGGCCAGTTGAAGCCAGGGCCAGTGCCAAGGGTCTCAAGAATCTGACTGGCCCAGATTCCAATTTGCAAGCTTCTAGATAGGTCGACTATCCAGTCACCATTATAATACGTGGAGTATTAATAAATCCCTGATTAATATAAAGAACTATTTATTTTATCCACTGGAACGATTTCGGTCGAAAAATCGACCACTTTTATTTTTCTGCTATTGATATCGGTCCAAAAATGGACCGATTTTTCTACCATTCGTAAAATATTTATTGTAATTATTTAAAACGTTTCCATGGCCAGTTTCTTGTTTTATCGAATAGCTGATAATATATTCTCTGTCTATGAACTTATCCGTTGTCTTTAAAGTGTTATTTAACGAGTTTTAGCGGTTTTTTATGGCGTCCTGTCAGAAAACAAAATAATAACTCTTCAACAGAAATATTATAACTATCCCCCTGAAATATTGACAATTTTTATATCTATGATATATATCTCATTTTAAGCCTTATTTCCTCGTTTTGCACGTTATATAAAAACATGGTTACAAATCTCCAGTTCTAATTTACAATTATTTAAAAAGTAGCACCATGATTTTGACATCGTGAAATAGGCTCTCTGTATAATTCATCAAATGAATAAAATAAAGCCAACACGGCGACTATGCTTATTAATAATTGTAAGCAGTTAATGTATCTTCCTAACGTTATACCAGTTTTTGTGGTAAATTTATTATATAGTATAATACAGTGATTTCAATTTTGACACGTCACGCACTCAAATTTTACAAAATCATTTTCTGACCAAACTTTTGAAAAGATCATAAGATACAAAAAAATATTTTTATATTATATTCTTGCATCTGTGGTTATCAAACAGGCCATAGAGAACATAAAAACGTAGAAAATATTCTATAAAGATATTTAAAACTGCCACTGGCGGCAATTTCAAATCACAAAAACGGAAATTTCGCGCATTTATAAAGTTTAAGATTTTTTAATAATTTATCTATCGATTCTAAAAATATAGAATAATTATTAAAATATAGGTGAATTTATTGGCTATATAGCACTACAATCAGTTTTTTGTCTCCGTATTAAAATTCGGAGGTTTGATTTTTTTTATGTTGGCGGAAAATATTCAAAATCGTCGCCAAAAAACCGCGAGCAATCGGAGAAAGTTTTTTGACGCGCGATCATTCGAGTGGATTAAACTCCTTTCAAGACGAGTTGGAGTCCTGTTTGTGCGAACACAAAAGGCTGAAAGTAGCGACGATGGGAAGGAGATAGGGAAAAGAAAGGTGAAGAAGTACCTGGCTGTTTGGATCTGGTCACCAAATACAGCGAAAGCCACGTTACAATTACGTACCGCAAATATGCCATTTGTTATTTTTAATTAATTAACTGTGAAATAACACAAATTAATCAGTTTGTTTTATTTCAAAATTCGCCCGTCGAAAGCCTTACCTCTTGACCACGGAGAATGTCAAAAAAAAGCTTCAATTACACTAGACAACTATCATGAAAATGTTTTATTTGTTTGGTAATTAGAATTGCCTTAACAAATTATCATAAGCAATAATTATCTACCCTCGTGTAGAACAAACATTTGGAAAAAATTTTCAAATCCTCGTATGTGTGCACAATATAATACAAAATTTTACAGCATTGACATTTTTGGTAATAACCTAAAGAAATATCGATATGAAGTAATGCGTACGATCGATTATTAATATGAGAGTATGGAATGTATCGGGAGCATTTCCTATCATCTTCCTATTTTCCTCTTCCTCTCCCCTTCCTTTAACACCAAATTAATTTTAAGATATTAAAACTCATTTCCAATGAACTTTAGCATACGAAACTTCTGTGGCTTGACTTCAGTTAACTTGTATATTTATATCTATCATTTTATATTATGTAAAAGCTGTTTGTTTCTTACAAATAAATATATAAATAATTAGTCGCCTGAAATATCCATACAAATTGAAAATATCCCTTGAGTAAAAATAAATGCCGCCAACGGGAATTGCACCCGCACCTTCTGATGTCCGGTCAGGTGTTCTGGACCACTGAACTACGTCGTCTTATTTCCAACATGCCAAATAATTCAATATGTACTATTACATATTGAATTATGTGGCGTGTACTTCAATCAACAATTACTGCTTATTGTATTTATTCACCTGTAAACTACCAACTATATTTTGTAGGAAAGGCTTTGTAAGTGCTAAATTTCCCACTAGATGTCGTCGAGACATATTATATCTACATTTGTTGGTGAATTATTTTGACTTGTCAAATATTATTATTTTTTTAATGATAAACTAATAACAAAACAAGGTTTTTTTTTCGTCTGAAATTTAAGGCGAATAATTATTGCTTATGATAATTTATTATATACAAACTCATTACGTGCATATATTATCATGTACATATTGATTGGTAAAGTCAGTATACATTTATTATCATGTACCTATTGATTGGTTGAGTAAGTAAACATTTATTATCATGTACCTATTGATTGGTTAAGTAAGTATACATTTATAACCATGTACCTATTGATTGGTTAAGTAAGTATACATTTATTACCATGTACCTATTGATTGGTTGAGTAAGTATACATTTATTATCATGTACCTATTGATTGGTTGAGTAAGTATACATTTATTATCATGGACCTATTGATTGGTTGAGTAAGTTAACATTTATTATCATGGACCTATTGATTGGTTGAGTAAGTAAACATTTATTATCATGGACCTATTGATTGGTTGAGTAAGTATACATTTATTATTGTGTACCTATTGGTTGGATGAGTATACATTTCCTATCTTAAATGACATAGGATATCTCTAGTGAGGATAGGCGTAGGTACTAAAAATACGTGTGTACCCTACTAACATAGATGTGCAGTGAATAAATATACATATTGATTGGTTAAGTAAGTATACATTTATTATCCTGTACCTATTTATTGATTAAGTATACATTTTTTATCATATACCTATTGTTTAGTTAAGTAAGCATACATTTATTATTATGTATATAATAATTGGTTAAGTAAGTATACAATTATTACCATGGACTTATTAAACGGTTAAGTAAGTATACATTTATTATCATGTACCTATTAATTGGTTAAGTAAGTATTCATTTATTATCACTTACTTATTGATTGGTTAAATAAGTGAAAATTTATAATCATGTATCATTTAATTGGTTAAGTAAGTAATTATTACCATGAACTTATTAAATGGTTAAGTATACAATTATAATTATGTACCATTTGATTGGTTAAGCATACATTTAATATCATGTACTTATTGATTGATTAAGTTAGTATACATTTATAATCATGTTCATGTATTATTACCATGAACTTATTAAATAGTTAACTAATTATACATTACTAATTATGTACCATTTGATTGGCTGCACTGCACTCCGAACACGAAAATGGTTTCCTTTGAAATGTGTCGGCAGATGAGCCCGCAACTGGAATTGTATATTTATTTATTTTTTTGCAATTGCGCAAAGAACAAGAAGATGATTTTATATTTATTTAACTGACTTTAAAATGTATCTAAGAGTCTGTAAATGAAAACCATTCTCGCGTTCTGAATGTAATCTTTTCTTTTGGTGTTTTAGAACGACGCACCAAGTGCTCGAGGGAAACATCAAAAGCCTCGCAGACAGCAAGAGGCCAGAGGGCCGCAGGTTCCTCGCCCCTGTTCTTAAAGAATAAATATATAAGTATCCCATTAAAACACCCTGGAAATATTCCTAAAATCAATGAGAAAGTTGAAGTTTATACAACAGATGAACAACCCTCTTTGGCTGCATAAACAATGCACATATCTCGTTCAATGAACTATTTTACTGCCGTTTAATGTAATTTTTTATTGGTAACGTTTTTTATGTACAGAGCTGTTTATCAATTTTATGAAGTATTGACCACGTTTATTAGCAAGTTTGAAAACAATCAATAAAATAAAATAAATGTTTTTGACAACTCTACACACGATGCCTTGAGGGAAATGTTTTCTATGGCCAGTGACATATTTCAAGATGCGGTATGAGGGGTATTTTTTCAAGAACGAGTCGTAGAAACGACCCGCTCTCATGTTAAATGTCAACAGTGTTATTATATTTTATTTTATTAGGAACAATAAACAGAACATTGACAACACAGCATACATTAGAGAACAATAATTAAATCCTATAAACAATCATGTTCACATCAAAGCTAAAATAATGAGGTGTGCAAAAAGGTGTGCGTTAAACACTAAACATTAGAAAGACAGTAAACTAAGAAAAAAAACCTCACTTAACCTAACCTAGACAACTAGAATAATTAAATCTAGAATCAGGAAACGTGAAATCTGTGTACGGTATATTGACTATTCAGATTTTTCCAATCATTTGATGGAAACATTCCTCTCCACACAGGAGGCCCTGAAAAAAATAACTTCTCTCGAGGCCTATGTCATCTTTGAGGATGCTGTGTGGAGGGCCTTTTTAAGGAAAGGACGGAGATAAAATTCTGCGAAGGAAAAGGGTAAGAAGGATGGGTAGGAATGCATCGTCGACGGGCAGACGCATCCGCCGACGAGACCTATACAAATCTTATCCCGTGAACCCGGGCACCCCTGCTAAATAACCAAACGTAGCGAATCACTTCGCATGACCAACAGCAGAGGTGTTGATTATCCAATTAATGTTTCCCGGAGCGGCGGTACCCATACCCGCCTCCCAAATTGCAAAGCTACGTTTAAACATACTAATATTAATACTTTATATTTATTACAATAACGCGTACCGAATGCTTTTTGGATTTTCCCGGTACTGTAGACTGCAGTGCCACTGAGATTTTTGAAGGGCGCCTTCCCAGATTATATGCCCTAATCAGAAAACAGATCACCAGCCACAGAACGCGACTAGCCACGAGCAAACGCACTTGTTTTATTTATTTACTAGCTGATGTGTACCTGGCGTTGCTGGGGTTTATCCTGGGAGTTAGACATATACCATCGCGGACTTTTCTGTAGGCCTTTTAAAGATGTACAATTCCGTAGTACATTATGTTGATGTATCTCATAAGGTATAGCCAGCGTTAGCAATGTAAACGCCCGAAAACATTTTTTACGACTTGATTACAAAACATCGACTTTTTTCTACTCTCTATAAATATAATATGCATGTATTATATATATTTAAACCTTCCGGAAGAAATTATCTAAATGATAATTAAAATTCTATCAAAATCTGTTGCGTAGTTTAGAAGAAATTAAGCGCACAAACAGACAATTTTATACTATTTCGAGATTTATTTATGAAAACCAACAGATGGCAGCACTAGACTTCTGGCAAGGTTCCATTTACAAGCGATGGAGCCAATTATAACATAGATGTCTAAAAGTTTAAATGTATTTTTTTTTTAATTATTATTACTATTGTGTGTATATTTAATTATTTTTCTCTTCTATGTATGAACTAATATTTAAAATTTTACTTTCATATATTCTATTTATTATTTGGAACTTGAGGGTTTGCACCACTCTCCCCGAGATCTGGAATAAACAAGAAAAAATTGTTCGCCTTAAAAAGTTTAGAAAAATTCAAAATAATAGCATCCTGTAAATCACGTTTACAAGACATGCTTCTTTACTTTGATTAATCCCACTCTCTCCCTGCAAATCTCCACCGCACTATCCTGACCTAACAATATCTGTGTAGCGAACTATAAAAAATAAGGAACAAGTGTACATTGTTGTAAAATATTGGAAACACAGTGTACCTACTGACATGATACAATGTACTACTGTTCGTGTGTTGTATTGTACTGTACACACGGCAGATATTGTAAAATATTATCAAATTGTTTTATTCTAACGGTCAGGAGTTGCATCAATGGTCATAGATTCCACTATACCAAGGGCAGTGAATTTTGAAAACAAACAATCAAGTTAGTAAAAAGACACCTGCCAAATTCTAAAATATCATTGTCTGTATATCAGTGATCTTGAAAGGCTAGGTTAATTTAAGCCAGTTGTGCGTTGGTTTGGTCTTTTTCTTCAACGTTCTGTTTCGACGATGGTCCCTTTGTGTTGCGTTCACCTCTTTCTCCGCCGTGAATTAAACTATGTCGTTTTAAGTGCGACTTTCGTGAACACGAATAGTTGCATTCAGAACATGAAAACGGTTTAATTCCAGAATGAGTGCGAATATGTTCCAGAATATGCGAATTTTGCGTACACGAATAATCACACACGGGACACGAGAATGGTTTGTGTTTCTTGTGAGTTAAATTGTGGATTCGTAGAGACGACTTTCTCGTACATGTATATTCGCATTTGGAACATGAGAAAGGTTTATCTTCGCAGTGAATTAGAATGTGACTTTGTAAATACGAAAGCTGTGAGGTTGAATATTCACATTCTGTACATGCGAATGGTTTATCGAGACTGTGAGTTAGAAGGTGACGTTTTAAAGACGACCAACGTGAAAATGAACGGGCGCATTCCGAACACGAAAATTGTTTTTCACCACCGTGAGTCAGAACGTGCTGTTGTAAATGCGATTGTTTTGAACAGGAATAGTTGCATTCTGAACATAAAAATGGTTTTTCTCCGTGGTGATTCAAAACATGTCGTTTCAAACGAGTCTTATTCAAACAAGAATAGCTGCAGTGAGGACATTGTTTGGTTTTCTTAGATGGGGAAGGGAGAGACTTCAAGCGTGATTTTTTTGTTTTGAGGTTTT
This sequence comes from Hesperophylax magnus, assembly GCA_026573805.1. Taxonomy (NCBI): domain Eukaryota; kingdom Metazoa; phylum Arthropoda; class Insecta; order Trichoptera; family Limnephilidae; genus Hesperophylax; species Hesperophylax magnus. Next base: position 2,564,095 of record JAIUSX010000179.1, on the reverse strand, counting down.
GATTAGTCTTTTCTTGAGGACGATCATCTTCTTCCACTGAATGCACTGTTTCGGGTTTTTCATCTGTAAATTAAAAAATATTATATAAATATCACATTTACACATAACCCAAGAAAACAGCAGAAAAAATAAAAATGATATTTCAAATAATAATCTTTGGAACTGCACTAGAAATGGATATCAGAAGAAAAGATTTATAATACATTATTCCCAATGAGTTTAAATACATTTTGGGAATGACAACATTATACAATTAAAAGGAAATTATTTTTACATAAGAAAACGAATTTAAATGGGAGTTCAATGAAGAGTGTGCTAAGATTTTAAAATAGACTAGACAGACTTAGCACAATTAATTGAATATATTTCACAAATACATCGCGAAAGATATGCAGAAGTCTGAGAGTTCCAAAGAAAGATTGTGTATAGTAAAACTGGTGATAAAATATACTTTTAAGAGCTTTTGCCAAAGTTTTTTTGGTAGATGGAAGTTTTAGGCTATTAAGTAATTCATTGTATTGCATATATACAATGTATTGTAAGGAGTTAATTTCAATATAGTCTTGTGATAGTGTATTTGATTTTGTGTTCGTGTTTTAGAGATGACTTACAAATTCATTACCAATATCTGTCAGTATTTTGGTTCCTATGTTAGATTTAATCTTGTATTGATGATGAAAAGATACTTCCGAAAACGGTCGTCAAATTTGTTATAATAAAGTTGTTTTACATAAATGTGTTTTATTGTAAGGACGATTAATTCTAAGAAATCAAAACAGTTCCCTTAGTAATAAGAACAAGAAAACTAAACCTATCAATATTTAATTAAAAAAATGTTTAGAATTCAATGGACAAATGGGCATAAAAATGTGTCCATTCTGAAAGAGCTGGGCATCCACAAAATACTATCAACTATCTGCCTACAACATATTTTAAGATACTTATGGACACGTTGCTCGCTAAACTGAGGACTCCAACATGGAGAAACTAAAAAGAAAGTGTTTGGCAAGAGAAGCAAAAGGTCACCAATGCGCTGGAATGACCAAGTATCACTAGCGTCCGGTATGTCATTGTCGTTGGCTTTCCACGCAGGAGTGAAAGAGTATTGATCACCACGGAAATCGGAGTGGAGGTCAGAATCCTTCCAATGTAATCCAGGAACAGACTTTAGACGAAAAATATATAGCAAATCGTCCTAGTTTGGGTTTTTTTAAAACAAATCTGTTGTTTTATTCCGACATTTATGAAATTTTGAACACCTGTCCATCATAACAAGAGGAAGGTCATTGTCTAGATGATATTTCGAAAAACCACCCCGACACCTTTTTCCTTACAGCAGAATTTTGATATTTCTTGACGACATTTTCGATATTTTGTACACTTGACGTTCAAATTAGAGGAAAATCACTAGCTACATCTGGTTTGAAATTCCCTGCACAAAGAGATGTCGAGGGAGATGGAAAAACACGAACAAAACAGTTTATTATGTTCAACTTTGTTTTTTTTTAATAATTTGTGCTTATTTAGATTGATGCAGAACCTTCGGGCAAATGTCACATCATACTAACAAAATCAAACATGGCGAATGTTATTGTTGGAAATTGAATTTTATTGCATCTCCTCCCACGAAAAAAAAACTGTTTCTTGTAGTAATTAAGTTGAAACTAAGTGTTATTTAAATAATTTGTGCTATAATAAGAAGTGCGCGAAGTACATTTGAGACCAGCTGTTATAGTAACTAACTTTCTGCTTAAAATGGTCTATCCATTGGTATGTAGCGATGCTACTAGAATATTCGGGAACGTTCGCCCATGCAAAACGCATCGTTTCTAGAACTCTCGAGATACGATGCTAGCATTCGGCGCGCCTACCTGAAGATTGTCGACGTACCGAGCGCTATAAAACGGGCGCGTCGAGACGTAGTTAGTCCGGCTCTGCACGGACATTTAAGAGAGGCTACGGAATATCAACTCCACGGGATTACATCAGCGCCCTGTCCCCGATATCATCTCTGGCCTGCGTTCCTCACTCGCCTAGATCCTGCGAGACCTTCGCCGGTCTACGCCGTGACATCCTCGCCGGCCTGTACTTCCCGCACATCTGCCGACCAGGTCCATCACACCTTCGGCTACCTTGTTCACACTGGAGTACCCGGAAGACTCCACTTCATCCCCAGTGCTGAACACATCCTCAAGTCTGGTATCCACCAAAGCGGTGTCGACCCACTGACTACCGCCTCGACCACTCAACTGCTGTCATCGCCGCTTACACCTGGTATCATAGTCATTGGTCAGGAGTCATCTCAAAACTGCGCTACTGACTCAAACCGACCCAAAATAAACGCTGTGACATCACAACCTTCCTCTTTCATTGTCTAACTACCACATCCCATAATATCAAAGTTATATTACTGTTGTTTTGGTGAAGGAGTCGAATTCTGCATCCAGATTTTACTATTACAAGTCGACATATTTATGTAATTAAAAATATTCAAATTACGTGTAAACTGAAATCACTACGTTACACGAAACTAAAAATATGTTTATTTAAACAAAGGTACTATAAAAGTTACGTTCACTTCACGTTTTTTCGTTAAAAATAAAAAAAATAATTAATATTTATTTTTAAATTTGCAAATCTGGACAAATATTTTTCAAATGCTAAATGCTGTTATTTAAATATAACTAACTAACCATCACGGCGTTTCCCCACAGGGATAGGCAGAGAGGACGGACCGCCAAACAACTCGGTCTTGGCACAAACTTATTGCCTCGTTCATATTCATACATCGTCTCATACATAGTCTTCTGTCATTCTGATTCTTGACATGGCCCGACTCAATTATCTGATTCACTTGATCGTGTTTCCATGTTTCCTCGGGTGTCCCCGACTTCTGCTACCTTTCTAACACCGTTTAAATCCTAATTTTTACAGTAATATAACATTAGACAGTGTAACGTTAATGAGACCGTGTTAGGCTGGAATATATATCTAACAAAAAAACTCTGTGGTTGTTTGTCGTCTGTGAAGAATACATGACAAAATTGCCCAAATGGTTAATATTGTTAACAATTATTTTACAAGCAATAATTATTCGCCTGAAACACTCATCCACATTGAAAAATCTCCTGATAAAAGATACATGACGCCAACGGGACTCGAACCCGTGTCCCTTCGATTTCCGGTCGACAGCTCTGACCACTGAGCTATGGCGGCTTATCTCTTATCCGCGAAATAATTCAATATATACTAGTGTTTCATTCAACAATTAGCCGCCATAGCTCAGTGGTCAGAGCTGTCGACCGGAAATCGAAGGGACACGGGTTCGAGTCCCGTTGGCGTCATGTATCTTTTATCAGGAGATTTTTCAATGTGGATAAGTGTTTCAGGCGAATAATTATTGCTTGTAAAATAATTGTTACCCTTTGTGCTATGCATAAAAAATCTTGTCTTAAACGTTAGTTTACCAAAAAAATAATAGTTAATATTGTTGAAGAATCTGCCATAAATTCCATAAATTTACGGCCAAATTAAGAAAATCTGATTGATTACCTTCAGTACAGTCGTTTTCGTCACACTTCGGCAAACATTCCACTTTAATAATCGGCATTGTGTATGCCTTCGAAGGATGAACATCTACGTCTTCTTTGTGCGATCCTGGTTCCGTCTTGATGGGAGGAACATCTTTATTGATATCCATGACACCGCAGTAAATTTCAGAACACAATCCAATATCCGAAACCAAAGCGACAATTACTGACTCCTAGTTTTCTGTTTCTAGTAACTCTCTATGAAATGTCCTGTAGTAATTGAATATGAATTAAATATTGCTCAACACCATTTAAGAATCTTTAACGAAATAGTTATTCGTGAACTATGAGCAGTTTGTTAAAGGTGGCGGTGTATGCAAGTTGTATGTAGTAAATTAAATGATGTCAGAAGAACTATGTTTGAAATGCTAGTTACTCTAAGTCTTACGCTATGAAAGCTAAAGATATGTTAAGACTTTGGTTAACTTTAACATTAAAACTGTTTCAGATGATTCAAAGAATGTATTCATAAATTATGAGAATAAATTAAACACAAGATGAAGGTGGAATGTAAATACGTAGTTTTCTGACTTTAGGAGCACTCTAGTTTATTTCGGTAGTTTATAAATATTAATTAAATGTTTCTAATGACTATTTCAGGAGTTTAAAAGAAGTCACTTATTGATTGTGAGGGTTTTTTTGTTAATATAGCGATAAACTTCTGGAAATGAGCGAACGCAGTGCGAAACGTCAAATGGATGGTGTTAGGTAAATGTTTTGTCTATGGAAATGTGTACGAGTGCAAAAAAATAACGTTTTTTTTATTCGGGGTAATTCATAACGACATTTTTTTTATTTTTCAATGTGAATACCGCATAGGAGTTCCAGCCGGTGGAACTACGGCATCCCCAAGTCGTATGTGTTGTGGTATGATATAAAAAATATATTTAATGTTGCTATCTTGCTAATCGATTCTTGAGACATTCTGTCTAATCGATGTTGCATGTGGCTTGTACCCGGCGTCGCTGGGAGTTATCCTTAGGAGATAGACTTATATAACCACTGACTTTTCTGTAGGCCTTTTTAAGATGTACAATTCCGTCGTATATTATTTTGATGTTTCTCACGAGGTTTAGCCAGCGTTAGCAATGTAGTGCCCGAAAATATTTTTGTACGACTTGATCATAAAACATCGACTTTTCTCCACTTTTTATAATTACAATAAGCATGTATTATATATGTAAACCTTCCGGAAGAAATTCTCTAAATGAAAGTGAAAACTTTATCAAAATCCATTGCGTAGTTTAGAAGAACTAAGCGCACAAACAGACAGACGCCGATAGCGACTTTATCTTATACTAGTTGAAAAATTAAAACTCGATTAATCCGTTTTAATTTTTGTGTGATACCAATTTGTGTAGAATAGAATTGAAAAAAAATGTTCTAGGATAATATATGACACGAATATGAATGATACAAGAAGTTGGGGACGCCTGAGGAAGACGAGGCACGATCAAGTGAACCAAATATTTGAGTGAGATCAAGAGACAGAATAACACAAGAATAACTATGAGACAATGTATGAATGTAAATGAGGCAAGTAGTGTTACAATTCTGAGTGGTTTGGCGGTCTGTCCTCTCTGCCTACCACTGCGGGAAACAATTTTAATTCTTAGAAATAATTTTATTAAATTATAGGTTATATTCAAGCGTTTATAATTCAAAAATTTAGACTACGGACGAGTTTTTTCAGAGAATTTGAACAATTCATCAAGTTTTGTGAAGGTTCTATTCAAAATCTGTCATTATTTCAGTTTTGTAAAACAACTGGCCAGTAATAATATAAAAACAAAACTTAAATAGAACCTTCACGTAACTTGAAAATCTACTTCGAAATTTGATGAATTTTTTAAATTCTATGAAATAACCCATCCTAAAGACGTATAATTTAGAATATGAAGACAAGTTCTTTGAATGTTCCATTCAAGTTCATCTATTATTTCAGTTTTTTAAACAACTGGCCTATAATGATAATATTATGACAACAGAACTTAACCTTTAATAACAGAAAATAACCTACAGAACTTAAAAAAATTAGTTTCATATTAATTTAATGAATTGTTGATGAAACTAAAATCTATACGTCATTTGATAAACAAATTTTCCAAATATTTGGTTTGAGTCTTCGATACTCAAAGCTTCCGTAAATTTTTCAGAGATGTCTAAAACCGCCCATGAACACAGATAATTTAATTTATTGTTTCCATAATCTACTTCAATACTTAAAGCTTCCAAAATTTGTCCAGAGATGTCCAAGCCACGCCATTTTTCATAATAAATATTATAATATGTACATTGATGACTGATGTAATCTTTTATATGACGTACGATTTTCCTCAAACGTTAAACAATGAACCCAGTATTCAAGACTTCTTGGAAAATCAAGAGAACATAATGAAAATCTGATTTTACCTGTTAAATTGAAAAAAACAGGCCTTTGATTTTCTCAGTATTTGAAAGTGTTTAGACTCGCGCTGCGACAATTTCTGGAACCCGAGTCGAAGTGTCTCACTCTTTGACGACATTCGTAAATGCCAAATCACTATTTTGATTAATCTTTATAACGAATGGTGTACATTATGAATACCAAAAAATATGCTTTAGATAAATTGAAGGTTTGCCTATCGTTTCGCTTTAGTAGAATACAAATAAAGAAATAAATTACTTAATAAAAAATTTAAATGTAAACAACCAAAAAATTTTTTTTTCAATAGAAATGTATGAACGCATAAAGGTAACAACATTTAAAAAATAAAGTTTTATAGCTAAAATTATTTGTGACAGTTTCACTTGATTAACTTTTTGCTTTTTTATAAAAATTATTAACAAAATAAATAAAAACGAGTTTTGTGCTTGAAATCGAACGTTTGTCAAGCGATTTTAATGCCTATTACCTACAGTATAAGGTATACCAAGAATATACACATTTTTGGCATGTAGCTTCCACTTAAGCGAAAATGGTGAAAATATTTAATAAAACACGACTCGTTTGAAATAGAGAAAAAATCTCTAGTCAAATGTTTTAGTTGCATTCAAAGATACACTGTGAATTTTTTCATGTCTATAACGTATTAAATAACAGAACAAAACGTTTTTTTAACAATTTGCGATTTTTTTTCTATCGAGGGAATTTCATATAACGTTACGACATAACAAATGTATAGAAATTATTTTCAAATATATATTTTTTTTTATTTTTTTTTTATTTTTTTTTTATTTATTACTTGTAAATTATTAAACATTATAAATGATAACAATATGCAGACAGATATACAGATTTTTCGTTTTTTATTCTACTACTCCATAAGTTGAGCTCCAGGAGCTCGTGTTTATGGGAGGAGTATTTACATTTAGTTCTAATGATTTTTTAACAATAATCAAAAACTTTTGATATAAATACAAACATAATATTAACATAGGTATACAAATTAGAAAAGTGTCTTTTTAAAGATAATTAAAATAATATATCTTCTTACAGATTAAGAAAGCGTGGAACTTTTTGGAACTTAAAAACTTAACGACTTGACGAGAACAGAAGATAAGTAAATAATAAGTAATAACTGAACAGAAGATAAGTAATCAATTTATTGGAATAACTTTTTTTGGTAAATAATATACAAAAAATAGATACACGCTTAATAAAAACATTTTATTTAACTAATATCAACCTTCTGTAATAATAAATAGTATAAAATAAAGTCGTTATCGTTTGTGCGCTTATTTCTTCTAAACTACGCAGCGGATTTTGATAGGATTTTACTATTATTTAGAAAATTTCTTCCAGAAGGTTTATATATATAATACATGCGTAATATATTTATAGAAAGTAGAGAAAAGTCGATGTTTTGTAATCAGGGCGTAAAAAATTTTTCGGGCGCTTACATTGTTAACGCTGGCTAAACCATATGCGATACAACAAAATACTGTACTACGGAATTGTATATCTTAAAAAGGACTACAGAAAAGTCTTTGAAGGTATATGTCTATCTAATTACCCTTCAGGTTTTTAAATATTTTTACCAACAAGTCCCTGCCATATGGTGATTTTTTGAGAATTTCGGAAAGCTCCCGAGGTATCTAAAATGTGCCACATATTACTTATTTTTGAAGTTGTCGTTAAAAGAAATACTATTTTAGAAACTAGATTAAATTATCTTTCAAATATTTGCATTTTAAAGAGCATTGATCTTTCTAAAAAATACATTTTCAATATCAAACATAAAAATGTTTACAAAAAAAATTACCAAGACATTTTGATTCAGAACAATTTTGAAAGAATTCGATATTTATAGAACATATTCCTTTTGTGTAGGTAATTATTAATAAAACTGTCACTTCATATTTTATACCGTTCATACAATAAAAAAATATAAATATTTTTTTTTTAATTTACAACTGTCGATGAAAAAATGCCGAAATTCGTAATCATCCACATTGACATTTTTTTTAAATTTATCCATGTTATAATGTATAAATATTTGATACAAACTGTGAAGAATATTTATTTATCTTTCTAATGACGGACAAATCACATATCTACGCATTATACAGGATTTTCCAATAAGAGGTGTTATTTTGAATAGCCCGCTATTTCGGTAGATGTTACTTTTGAAGCTGTCTTTTTTTGACTTATGATAAGTAGAAACTACGCCATTGATAAAAATGGAACGATACACGCTTCAAAAACGCATTGAAATTATTAAAATTCACTTGAGTGAATCAAATGCAAATCATCTTGAGTGATGAGGCCCATTTCCATCTCGGTGGCTTCGTCAAAAAGCAAAATTGTCGCATCTGGGGCTAGGAAAACCCAAGAGTTATTGTTGAAAAGCCTCTCTATCCTCAATGGTGACTGTTTGGTGCGGTTTATGGTCCGGCGGAGTCTTTGGACCTTACTTTTTCGAAAATGAGGCTGGAACAAGTTACGATGAATGGATTGCGCTATCGAGAGATGATTAATGATTTTTTATGGCCGGAATTGGATGGTATTGATCTGGACAACGTTTAATTTCATTAAGACGGCGCTACGTGCCACACAAGCAATGAAATCATTGATCTTTTACGATTGAATATCAAAATAACACCTCTTATTGGAAAACCCTGTAGAAAAAAAAAACTAAAAATACTTTAATAATGTGTTGACGCCTTGGTCAGATCTGTCCTTCAAAGGCTATAATGGAATATGATGTTTGTGGCTAGTAATGTCCTTCCGAACTGATGGGTTAAGGATAATCCCCAGCAACGCCGGGTAAATTAGTCATTAATATTATCCTCAAGAATTAATTCAGGAAAAACGTTTTATATTTCATGTATCCATATGAAATTAGTAATTTAGTCACTTGATACCTTTTTACAAAGCACGTCCATTTTAACACGAAAGGAAGAAGATTTGACTATTCACCCAATGAGGAAATACGAAAATGGATTCAAGTGACGTTTGGGGATTTTTCCCTAAATCTGGGGAAAAAATCGAATTCATAAAAAAAAATTGAGAATTGTTTTGAACGGAAAAATCTAATTTTTTTTCGGTATTATCAATAGAAATTTTGAACAAAATCTTTAATCATCCATGCAAATACGTTAAAATTTTATGATAAGATACTCAATGTTGTAGAAATGAAATCACTGAGGCGTATATGTGAGTTAAAACCATGTTAAAGAATTGAAAGTAATGCGAGACTGAAGAATGCATTGTAAATACTACGAAGAAAGAGACACTTAGATGGTTTTGACATGCGTGGCGGATTCAGATTAATCAATTCCAGGAGAATATTAAATGAAGCGTTAACTACCCTTTACTTAATAAAGTTGAAGACATCCGAGGAAGGCAATACGTGGCACGATCAAGTGAATCTAATGATATTGGTTCGGGTGTCAATAACCGAATGTACTACACGCGATTCTGCACCATAATGTAAATGAAGCAAGGAATTTGTTGCCTAAGTTTTACTTGGTCTATCCTCTCTGTGTATTTTTATACCTCCTGGGAAACCCGCGTGATGTTAGTTGGATAGACAAAAGAGAACACGATAAAGGAATAGGTTAGGTTAGTTTTTAGGTTAGGTTAGTTCCTCTTTCTTCGAAGCTATGAATTTTTTACATGGAACCATTTTAAATGGGGAAAATCTAACACAATTATTGGATATTTTTGTGGGGTAAACGTCACGAACCAAATCTGACAGTTCGAATTTGTTTCTAGTTCGAGTCGGTCGGTTGTGACGGGAGATTACGATTTTGCAACGGAATTAAGCATTAATTTCTAATGTGTTGCAATTACAAATTACTTAATATTTTTAATGATTTCGAAAGGTAATTGTTTAACGTTTGTGTTTATTTCGACATTTGTTGCGATAGTGTAATATTACAAGCAGAAATATCACTTCGAAGTGAATATCGATTGGATCATTTCTCATTAAAATCTGTCAGATTTATGCATATGTTGTTGTGTATTTGTAATATGTGACTCAAATCTAGCAACGGTGAGTTTATTTGTATTTTATGTGTGTTTTATCTTTAATTGTAACTGCTTTTATGTCTACAATATACGGGTTATTATGCGGTAATTTATTTATAGTGAGTTCGTGGATGGAATATTTTATGTGTTATTTAAATAGTTTTTACTGTAAAAGCAACGAATCATTTGTCTTTTCTTTGAAATATTATCGTCAATTTAGATTTTATTCTCGAGACGGTGGGACTCTAACATCAAGGATTGAGGCATGTGCAAGGTAGTAGAGATGGGAAAAGATGGTGTAGATGAAGGTTGGGAATTACCTATTACCTATTCAGATCTGGTCACAAAACATGACTCAATATTTGAAGCATCTTTTCGACTCTAAATGCTGAATTCAATATACCACTCATCTTTTTGTAAATGGCCATTTCTTTTAAATATGTAGGTTTTTTCTGAAAACATTATTCAGTTTATTTACTGATGTTTGTAAGAGAGAGTACGAAAACAGTGTGCAATATAGTTGTTGCTGAGGAATACTTGGAGCAGGTGGATGAGTTTGTGTATTTAGGAAGTATGTTCTAGAGAGATGGGAAGGCTGACAGAGATATTGAAACAAGGGGAAATGCAGATAACTCCATTCATGGAGGACTGAACGCAGTTGGTGTCAGCATTATATGCAGCAGTCCACAATGGAGTGCTGGTACATACCCTGATGTTTGGCAGTAAGACATTGGAAGAGAAAGAATGACAGTTGGCTAAATGCCGTAGGAATTAGATCTATTTGTGGTAAACCATGTATGATTGTGTGAGCAAGCAAGGCTGGTGTAAGTGTTGTGGAATAGATTAAGAAAGGGACACTCAGGAAGGGATGAACGTAGAATATTATGATGCAAAAGTGAACGGTGAACAAGTACTCCAAGCTATCGAAATGATATATCTTTGTTAGTGGTCATAAAATGAAGCTCAAATAAAATAATTTCTCTCAGGGCATATATCATCTTTGAGAATGCTGTGTAAAAGGTATTTTTGAGGAGAGCAAGGAATGAAGGAGGGAGGAAACTCAGAGGCCGGCAAACTCAAGAATGTGTCGTGGAAACAACATGTGCCCAAGGGATCAATGGTAATAATAGCATTACCGCCTGACACCTATGCTATAAAAATTAATAATAATAATACATATATCTTTATTTAAGAAAGTTTTCATATTACAACTAAAAATGCTTATTATGATGTATATTGTACATTGATTTGTACAGTTAGTTGAGGTTTCTCAAATACCGCCTCACTAGGCTAGCCTGTGTTGTGGCAGAATCTTTCAAGTTAGTTCCTATTACCTTGGAACATACCTATACTTGTACAGGATTTTCCAATAAGAGGTGTTATTTTGAATAGCCCGCTATTTCGGTGGATGTTACTTTTGAAGCTGTCATTTTTGACATTTGACAAGTAGAAACTACGCCATTAATTATAATTGAACGATACACGCTTCAACAACGCATTGAAATTATTAAAATTCACTTTAGTGAATCAAATGCAAATCATCTTGAGTGATGAGGCCCATTTCCACCTCGGTGGCTTCGTCAACAAGCAAAATTGTCGCATCTGGAGCTCGGAAAATCCAAGAGTTATTGTTGAAAAGCCTCTCTATCCTCAACGTGTGACTGGTGCAGTTTATGGTCCGGCGGAGTCATTGGACCTTACTTTTTCGAAAATGAGGCTGGAGCAACAGTTACGGTGAATGGATTGCGCTATCGAGAGATGATTAATGATTTTTTATAGCCGGAATTGGATGGTATTGATCTGGACAACGTTTACTTTCAACAAGACGGCGCTACGTGCCACACAAGCAACGAAACCATCGATCTTTTACAATTGAATATCAAAATAACACCTCTTATTGGAAAACCCTGTATTAAGATGTATTCGCTCAATAATGTGGTTAATTCAATAACTGCGAATTTGGGTGAATGCACCGGTAAAGGCCCTATTCTTATTTTTGATCCAAGTTTTTACATTCTCTTTGAAATTGTTTTGTGAATCACATATTTTCTGGAAGAATGTTGTAGAGTCTTGTCGCAAAGTATTTAAAGTTTCTTTGACCAAAAGTAGTATGTGTTATTGGTTTTTGTTGTTGCTTCGAGTACATCGTGTATTTGAACTTATTTCGTTGTAATTATGTATATTTGAGTTAGGATAGTTTTTGCATATAGCTGCCGAACATCAAACACATTAATAATATTGAAGATTAGGTTCGAGTCTATAATTATAGGTAGCCTAAGAATTGTTTTCTGACCCTTTATGATTGGGTCTATTGCAGATGAAGTGCCGCTTCCCCATGTTATGATACCATACTCAATAATAGATTGACAGACTGCAAAATAAATCATTTTCAGGTGTTGAAAGCTGAGAAAGTTTCGTATGATTCTGAAAAAGTGCTTGGTTTTTCTCATTTTGTTTGCAATTATTTGAGTATGAAGCTTCCATTTGAGATATCGATAATGGATATATTGAGATTGCAATATATTTGTTAATATAAGTGATGCTATCAAACGCACTGCCTGTTTTTGCATAGAATTAGAGGTGGCCGCCAAATTCAACAGCGTGGCACACTTGCGATTTGTACAGGCTCAGCAGTTGTACAGTACGTCCATCTTCTGAGATGTTTACTTGACTGTAGCTTCGATGGGGCCCTCTGTGCTGGTCACTTAGAGTTACACGTTACAGTTAGCGATGCTACGAGAATATTCTGGAACGCACGCCCATGCAAAACGCATTGTAGCGGGAACACTCTAGACACATTCCTACCTACAAGATCTGAAATGTTCTCGAATGCTCCCGGTCAGTCATTAATTAGCAGTTTTATGAGTGACCAACTAGCGAGCACTGCTACTGCTCGCTGCGTACTGAGGAAGCGGCCGCTATGGCTGTTTCCCCCGCGTCAGGTTCCACCTCTTCTTCACCATGCCTCTACAGGACCATCACCTACACCCGGCTCTGCATGGACTACAATTTATTATGGACTCCTCCTATACCCTGCGACCACTTCATCGGTCTGAGCCTCGGCCCCGCGAAATCGTCGCCGGCCTGCATCTGCCGGACATGTCCATCGCACCTTCGGCTACTCGTTCACACTGGAGTACTCGGAAGACTCCACGTCTTCACCAGTGCTGATCACATCGTTGTCGACTCACCGACCCGCGCTTCGACCACACCATCGCCGTCTTCACCTGGTGTCATCCTCATCGGTCCAGAGTCATGACTCACTGACTCGAAATAAACGCTGCGACACAACACAACATCACTTTTCGTTGTCTCCTTACCAGATCCCCTAAACAACAATAGAAGGCATGTTGGAAAGATTGCTTCCATCGAAGGAGACTAGACTATTTGTGTCCTGTCAAAGTATCTGCGGGCTCTTGCACTTGTAGTACTAATGAACGGTCGTATCTAACAATCAAAATATGTATGTTAGTGAATTGAAAACAAATAATTTTGGTTCCTCGAAGGCTCCACCGATCTCAACTCTCTTCCCAACTCCCTAAAGATAGATGTTAGTTTTTTGTTGTTGTTTAAATGGTCAAATTTGGTTCCCACGAGTATCTAGGGAGATAAACGGTCCACCCCAACAGAGCCCTGCGTGCTGGGGAAACGTCTAAATATTGGCAGATGCGACACTGTATCTCGAAGGCACCGTTTGTATGCATTAGCTTACTCCTCGTTAGCTCACTCCTCGGCTTGGGATTGCTATGGTGCATCTTGTTTCTCATCTGTTGTCTCCGTTGATTTTACATAGGAATTGTACAAAATTATACAGCATTATACATAACTAAACTACCTTAGTTAACAATCTTATCTGAATTTTTATAAATAAAATTTAGTCTTCCTATGTTTGTGGTCATAAAACTCGAAAATTAGTCGACCGATATCGTTGAAAATTTCAAAATTTTTTCTCATTAGTATCAGGAGTCTTTAGAGAGTGCTTAGAATAGTCGAAGAATTCGGGAACGCCCGAGACATAAGCAATAGCGAAACATTGCGGGGTTCACTATTCGTTATATAATATTTGGTCTCAGATTTCTGCGCTGAGATTAATACTGACTTCTAGTATTACGTACTGAAATCTGATAGCTTATCAATGCAAGCAATTATATTCTATCAAATGCACCATTTATAATTTTATACAGAAATACCAAGTCAGTGAAAACAATTCAAGCATATTTAATTTAACAAAATTGGCTGGAAAAACAATTTTGATTCTTAAACGTTAGAATTTATTTTGTGGTCTCTCAATAGCTTGTACATGAAGATTGTAATGTGGGTTCCAGACGGCAGAATTGTACTTAAGTTGATAAAATATAACACTTTCTTCTTCTTTATGTGCCGTATCAGGTCCCCCCGGCGTTGGCGATCACTCTAGAAAATGTCTCTTTGTCTTGCGCTGCCCGGAATAGCTCCTCCATACTTCTAATGCCGGTCCACTCTCGTATATTTCGCAGCCAAGACATTTGTCTCCTACCAGGCCTTGCCTTTTAATATTAACTGGAGCAAGTGATACTTCTCCCCTCGAAGTACATGACCCAGATATGAAAAGATTTTTATTAATCTAAGCAGTTCTCTCTCTGCTCTAGCCCGCCTGAGAATTTCTGTGTTGGTGATCATGTCGGTCCATGGGACTTTGAGTATTCTCCGGTGAAGCCTCTTACCTGTTCATGGTATTTACTTTCAAGGTCCATGTATAACACTTTAATGCACTTAAATTAACTAACCATCATGCCGTTTCTCCTCGGAGGTAAGCAGATCGGACGGACCGTCATATATGCTCTTCTGTTAGTGTGACCCTTTACATGGCACGATCAAATGGATTAAATACTTGAGTCGGGCATCCCCGACTTCTTCTGGCGTTCACATTACACTCCATTCTTCGTTCATTCGCTCTACATGCCCAAACCATTTAAGTGTCCCTTGCTTATCTCATTTCCACAGCATTCATCCTTTCTCTGCCAGTTCCACGCCTCACATACATCAGAGTAGGTACCAGCACTCCATTGTGGACTGCTGCATATAATGCTGACACCAACTGCGTTCAGTCCTCCATGAATGGATTTCTGCATTTCCCGTTGTTTCAACATCTCTGTCAGCCTTCCCATCTCTCTAGAACATACTTCCTAAATACACAAACTCATCCACCTGCTCCAAGTATTCCTCAGCAACAACTACATTCCACACTGTTTTCGTACTCTCTCTTACAAACACCATTACTTTAAACTTATTTACATTCATCATTAACTCGTTCTTCATACATACTTCATTCATCCTAGACACGAGAGACTGTAGATCTTTCGTACTGTTGGAAATGAACACCGAACGCAATTAATAATGTTGAAATTACTAGATATTTTTGTACGGCTTGGTTATGCAATCAAAATTATTAACCGTTGATTCAATATTTAGACTTGAGCGGCTGTTTTGCTTTTGTGTATTATTGGACGCAATCGCAAGCGCGTATTGTTTGTACCAACTTTATAATTAGGCGACCTATAAACAATCGCAATGATTTTTGTGTTGTTGATTGAATTTTCCAATAAGTTTTTTTTAATATCGGTAAAAGTATTTTTCCAATCAATTTTGTAGATTGAAGGAAATTCATTTCTGTCGAAAGTATTCGAGGTTGGTAACGTTCAAATGTTTACATTTTAAGGTTTTTTTTTATATGTTTTTCCAATCGTCTGGAACCGATGAGATTATAGCATTCTCAATTTATGAGGCTATATTGACACAAATTTGAAGCACGTCCTACAGATTGCCAGCTGAAGATCTTACCACTAAACCACGGTGGCTGTCAAGAGCTGTATATGTTTGGCGTGATCTAAGAGATCAATGACGCCAGTTCCTCGTAGCATATTTCATTGAAATACCGGTAGAATAACGATAGCATTCCCCACATGTGAGGCGTAAGTGTCGTGCGTAGGGAAGGGAGATGGGAAGAGGTAGGTTGAGGAGTACCTGACTATTATATACTGACTAGAACTGGTCCCAGCGTGTTTAGAAGCATTTTTTTGTCGTGATGGTGAGGTTGAAATAACGTTAATCAAAACACGATTGAGTGAACAAATTTTCTTTTATAACGGGAAGGAAATGAGGAAGATGTAGGTTGAGAAGTACCTAGCAACGTTTCAATTCTGAATGTTGATATTACACCAGCACTATAAATATGGAATTATACAATTTGTCCAAAGAAACGTCACGATCTCAATGACAATATTTTTTTTTTAACTTTTATTTATTAAATGAGCGAAAACTGGAAATATTATTTCTAGACGCGAGGTCTGCGGTCACTAATGTTAGAACTCATTAACCGCATCATCGGCAACGTACATCTGGATTGCTCGTTTACGCACCCAATCCCATATCATTCAATTGATTTAACACATCCTCTAAAGTTTTTATAAAATCATTGAAATTATATTTATTATTATTTATTTATTTGGTACAATATTTTTTACATTTTAAGTTTTCCAGTAATGTTGGCCTCACTGGGTGGCTTGCCTGTGCTGAGGCCTTCATTTTATAATATGAAAATATAATCTACATAATACATTTAAAGAGAAAATAATACATTTAAAATATTATCTTGTGTGGTTTGTGAGTGATGTGTGTTTATATTGGTTTTGTGTGTTACGTGTAGGTTTTATTTTTATTTTATGCTATGAAATTTTAGTAATATTGTCTTTTTTGTACTTTAATCCATTTTGTAATTTTGTGTGTGAAATTATTTTTATTTTCCTTAATTTTAATTTCAAGTTTTGCACTGTTGAAAGCTTTTATAGCATGGTATTGGTAGTGTCTTTGTCCAAAGCTTGAATTTATTGTCGGAGTTTTTATGTTTTCTTTGTACGCTTGACTAACTGGTCTGTTAGTGTTATTTTGTGTATGTTGAAATTTAATTTTTTTTGTCAAAAATGTAGTTTAGTAGTGTTTTAACGTATAATTGGCGTATATCTAGTACGTCACAGCTGTTGAATATTTGGAATTTTATATTTATATTATTTAATATTTATATTATATAGTCTTAAATCACACAAGGTCAGAATTAATTTCGTTTCCGTTTCTATAGTCAATAATGACTACGGTCCAACATTTAAAATATGCGTCAACATTTCGCATATTATAATGCTCCATAGCTCATGGTGGAAAATTTACGTTGTGAGCTGAAAATAGAAAAAAAAAATTATACTTAAAACTTTCAGCAAATTTCATGACGCCTCGTTGATTTATTCGTATCTCCTCGTATCCTGTTATTCTGACTCTTGAAACGGTAGATGCTCTCAGTATCGCCTTGGTGACAGATAACCACTCAGAATTGAAACGTTGCTAGGTACTTCTCAACCTTCATCTTTCTCATTTCCTTCCCGTTATAAAAGAAAATTGGTTCACCTGATCGTGTAATTGTATGAAATGAAATTACTCTCAACGTCACGCCCATAAAATGCTTCTAAACACGCTTGGCCTTAATAATAAACGTTTTTATTTTTTTTATTTTACACAGCTGATTAACAATCTTTTACCATGCATACTAATGAACGTGTTTTAATTTTTAAACACCTCTGCATCACCCCAAACCCCGGTGCAGGGGTTCATCTGGTGAGGTTTGTTCAGCGATCGGTTTACCGTACATTAATTAATCAGTTGTTAATCAGCTGTCTAAAATTGTAAACACGTTTATCAGTTAGGGGGTGTGAATACTTATATATATTTTTTAACGTAAAGGTTCCTAAACTCTTTGCAATTGATTTATTATAGCAGATTACATCGACTTGGTTATCGATCTGTTTCACAATAAATTTCAAGCATCTATTCCAGTGATTTCCAAACTATGGGTCACCATTTTATATTTAAATAAATCCATGTATCCATTATTTTACGTTTTTTTTTAAACAATTGTTTTATAATACATATTTATATTTAAATATCTTACGAGTAAATGTTTTTCCTGTTTTAATTTTTGATTAATCTTTATAACGAATTGGTGTATATTATGAATACCAAAAAATATGCTTTAGATAAATTGAACGTTTTCCTATCGTTTCGCTCTAGTAGAATACAAATAAAAAAATAAATAACTCGGTAAAAAATATAAATGTAAACTACTAAAAAATTATTTTTTTTCAATAGAAATGTATGAACGCGTAAAGGAAACAATTTAAAAAAAAATCAGTATTATATCTAAGATTATCTGTGACAGTTTCACTTGATTAACTTTTTTGCTTTCTTATAAAATTATGTAGAAAATAAATAAAAACCAGTTTTGTGCTTGAAATCGAACGTTTCTAGACTCCGTTTGTCAAGCGATTTTAATGCCTATTACCTACAATATAAGGTATACCAAAAATATACACATTTTTGGCTTGTAGCTTCCTCCTAATAATTTCGTGAACTAATTTCAGACCTATTTCCTAGTTATTAACTTGTATTATTTATTAAATTTGTTTTTTTTTTTTACATGCGTATTAATGACTGTATACAAGTACGGTTATACTTGATATGTATATTATACTTTGATTTACTTTACCATTTCAAGTAATATTATTTAAATTCGATATTAATTACAGCGTTGAAATTTTGCCATTACTTATTAGTTTTTTTTTTCTATAGATACAACAGTCATTATTTTTCTTTTTAAGGCGATGCCATACGTAGTAATGCAAAATCATGTGTTTTTGGTTTGAAAATTTGGTCGCCTAGAAATGTTTCAGATGCTTTAATTAAATACTGCGAGTAGAATACATCTTGGCCTTTGAAATAATCGAGTATTTTTTACATAAGTCTTTTTATAAGTCCAGAAAAAAAATAATTTATAAGGCCTATGAAAACTGCGTTAAAGTTCAAAATCTCCTACTTACGAACCCATTTTCGGTTATGGTTTTATTGTATAATGTGGCAAATTATGTTATTTATAAAATGATCGGAAAACATTTAAATATTTATGCCTGAACATCCGCAAAATAAAATAAAAGGCACTTTTTGGCCATGTTTTTTTCTTGCATAAATCATAACAGGTGAATGGTGTTTAGCGGGAATTTAAGCCTTATCGCTATCTACGTAAGGTGTGTTATTGATAGCGGCTCGATTCAAAAATATTACACTACGTAATGCATCGCCTTAATCTTCTGTTTTATAATAAATATCAGTTATATTATTTATAAATCATTTTCCTGTTTTCAGTGTTACTGGTTTGCAACAAACATGAATTATTGTATGCATAGACGAATGTACAATTTACATACTTACTTTATATTTGAAATTTTGCTTTATTTACATTATCAGATGTTATTATTTAGTTTTTATGATAATCTTAGTTTTAGCATTTGATTTTTATATATATTTTTGTACATAGTTATGCAATTATCCATGTATTATGTTACACTTACATACGTAAATTGTCAATTTCCTCTGTAAAAGTCCGAAAGGAATAAATAAATAAAAAAAAATAATATTCGTTTGTTAAAAATCTTAAATCTCGTAAAGTTCTTCACCGATTGCTTTGAAATATTGACAAAACGTTGCCTTCGAATACGCGTGTGTTTTTATATACCTATATCACCTGTGACTGTTGTACAAACAGGCTTTTTTTGAAAAAAACAGCTCCATCTCTTGGATGTAAAAGTAACACACGCAATAGTTTCTCTATCTGCACAGACAGACTGAACCGCAGCAATGCGTGGTGGGGTACAGCTAGTAAAAAAAAATTAAACAAAGACTGTTGTTAACTGTCGTAAAACTCGTTCTATCTCCTCTAATATTTCGTTCAGACGTAATTTAGAAAGAGAGAACACATAGTTTTCTCTTTGTATCTAAAAGTTTACAATAAACGTTCCCGTATTGTTTAAAAAAAATATATAAAATCGAAAACTAACAAACAGTCCTTCTCCAGGTCAAGGATTGCCAATTTTTTTTAAATATATTTTTGAGCGGTCAGTGGCCGAGTTGGCATCGCATCTGGTTCCCACACAGGCGTCGTGAGTTCAATTCTTCGGCTTGCTGAGCACTCCATCAAAATGACAATCTGATATTTTGATATTTATATATTAGCGCTAGCGTAGACCCGCGAAAAATCACGGGATAGTATAATGCCAATTTTGATAATGCAAATTAAATTTTCTGGAGCCAGTGAGACTATAGGGATATGTTGTGATGCTGAAGGTAGTGGGTGGGGAAAAAAGATGGGCAGGCATGCTAGTCGGAGCTTTACTAACTTAAATTCAAAGCAAATTTTTTGAGTTCATTGCACCGGGAATACAATCGCAGACTGATTCACAAACGAAATATTAATAATAATGATATTTACAAATCTTGCGTCAGTAATATTTGAGAACCGCTGTAAACTAATCGTAAATATTATTGATAAGCGACATAGATCTATCTATATCAGAGAATTTCTGATTATTTGTGATTTTATTGCTTTACGATTTCAGAAAATTCATTCTTAAATTTCGACACATTTCAGAGATTATTTTGACTATATAAAATAATCAGTTTATCTAAATATTAGCTGACATATATCCGGCGTTGCTGGGTGTTATCCTTAAGAGATAGACATATACCATCCTAGACTTTTCTGTAGGCCTTTTTAAGATATACAATTCCGTAGTACATTATTTTGATGTATATCATAAGGCTTAGCCAGCGTTAGCAATGTAAGCGCCCGAAAATATATATTTTTACGACTTGATTACAAAACATCGACTTTTCTCTACTTTTTATAAATATAATATGCATGTTTTATATATGTAAACCTTCAGAAAGAAATTCTCTAAATGATAGTGAAAATCCTATCAAAATCCGTTGCGTAGTTTAGAAGAACTAAGCGCACAAACACACAGACGCGAATAGCTACTATTTATTATGTATATACAAATTAATATTTCTTTGTTTGTGCCGTGAGCGTTATCATATCATTCATCCGATTGCGATACAAATTTCAAATTTTGTTCTTATTAGTGTCATGAGTGTTTAGAGAGTGGTTTGAATCGTATGAGACGTTGGGAACGCTCAAGAAAGACCGTGTAATGAAAATGTATTTTATTATATATATTTTTTTTTTTCAAAATAATAACAAAGTTATAATGTATTATTCCCAGTGAGTTTACAAAACTCCTTTACAATTGCAATTATAATTATGATTGACAAGACAACATAAATACATTAAGGCGATGCACTACGTCGTGTAATATTTTAAATCGAGCCGCTATCAATAACACCCCTTACGTAAATATCGATAAGGTTTAAATTCCCGCTTAACACATTACTTAACATTTTATTTTGTGGATGTTCAGGCATAAATATTTAATTTTTTTTCGATCATTTTATAAGTAACTTAATTTTCCACATTATACAATAAAATCATAACCGAAAATGGGTTTGTAAGTAGGAGATTTTGAACTTTAAAGCAGTTTTCAAAGGCCTTATACATAATTTTTTTCTGGGCTTATAAAAAGACTTATCTAAAAAATACTCGATTATTGCAAAGGCCAAGATGTATTCTACTCGCAGTATTTAATTAAAGCATCTGAAACATTTCTAGGCGACCAAATTTTCAAACCAAAAACACATGATTTTGCATTACTACGTATGGCATCGCCTTAAAATAAATAAACGCATATGTTATTGTGGAGTTCCAAAGAAAAATTGTGTTAGTCATTAATAAAACTGCTGAGGAAATAGCTTTTAAGAGCTTTTACCAATGTTTTTTTGTTCGTTGCCGGAAGTTTTAGATTACTAGGTAATTCTTTGTTTTGCATTTTGTATGACTTTTAAAAGTGAATGGTTGAAAAAGTTTAGGACGCATGTAGAAAACATATGGCACGATCGAGTTAAACAAATTCTTTTAGCCTATGATGCAGATGCAACAAACCCTACTTCATCCAGTACGCAGATGAAACCAATGAAAATCTCTAGTCCAGATCATCCAGATTTGCGGCACGTTCTAGAGCGGAAGATACTCTCAGTATCGCCCTGTTGTAAGACCACCATTCAGAAGTGAAATCTTGCTGGAAATGGCTTTGAAAAATACTCAAAAAATACCCCAATTGAGGATGACATAGTCTCACTGGCTCCAGACGGGTTAGGAGCAGTTGGGATTTTTGTACGGTTCCACATTAAAAATAATATACATGTATTTAACCCTCCAGCGTTTGAAGGTCAAAAGTTTTTTTTTCTATCACGAGGAAATACATTATTGTTTTGATGTTAGAAAGAAAAATAATAATTCTTTCCAGCTTGCCTCAAATATTTATACTGGAAGCCATTAATAAAATCCAAAATAATGCATTTATTATATGGACGAGATAAAAGTGAAGGTACAGTTTTCTTACAAATTCCCCAAAAAAAACGTACGTGCTTTCGAAATATCCAATTCTCTCAATTTTATTTAGTTTAACTTTCTTTTTAAGTCTAGTTTTTAACAATAAACTCTGCAACGTGTTCTATTACACGCAAATGAACTGTAAATCAAATCCACAATAAAAGGACAATATAAAGCTCATTCAATTGGTTTTGAAAAATCACGACAAAAGTGGAATGAAGGAACAGCCTACCTTGAATTCCCAAGAATCCCGGCAATAGGGCTCTCGACAGAACTTGCACTGTTCACGGGGTGAAATTTCCTCCGAAACGAGATAATCTTTTAACACATTATTTGCGGGAAACGAGAAAACTCGTCATACGCCTTTTTATAGTAAGACGCGGGGGACGAGTTTACTCGTTTTGGAGCGGGAAACTAGTAAACAAGGGGTTCTAAATGGGTGCGGGGTCATGTGTTTTCTATTGTCGATACAATGCGTTTGAAACACAAAAAAATAAAATCGTTGTCGCGTATGTTCCGCTCACAAACTACGCAGTGAAACGCGGTACATGTGCAAGTTTTGCAATGTGCCCCTGCATAAAGGAAAGTGTTTCGAACGCTATCACACATTGAAGCAATATTAGGTTATAGTTTTTTTTATATGTATTGAAAATTTATAAATAATCTTGTAATTTTGTATGAATAATTTCGATATGTTGTTTCGATTGTGAAATACTGTTTTTTCTATGATTCCCAAGAAAATAGAAAGTTTTTGTTCATAAAAAAAGGAATTACACATACATTGCTAAGTAAATAAATAGAGACATCTTTTTAAAGTAAAACACTGAAAGTTTCACCGAAAAATATCAAATAGATCATAAGATATGAATATTTTGCGGAAAGTCTAATTTTGGCGCTAAAATTTAAAAAAAACACCCGCGCTTCGCCCCCAATTTGGCGGTAAAATGCCCGACCATATAGTGTTAATATGATTTTGATATTTGCAAACCGAGCACAAAGCATGTGGATAATACAGAGAGGACAATACAATTGTACCTTCTTGCCACACGACACGAATTCGAATGTTGTACTTGCGACAATTTACAATGCAACATAAATCTTCTTATTTTCAAATGTAGGTAAGGCTGTATTTAAGGAAAGAAATGGATAGTAGGTATGACAGTAGGTATATGATGGGAAAAATGGTAAATATTAGTTTTAGTGCAGTTTTTAGACAAAAAAACGTAGGGTGGGCCATTTTTTAAACTTTTTATGTATGATTTTAAAATTTTAATATTTCACAAATTACATTAATAACCGTTTTTATTTTATATCCCATTTACTTAAGCGGAAATACACACAAATTCTCAGAGTTTCTGACAGCATCTTTATGAATATAACGATTAGTATGGCAGAGGCCTAAAAAAGGGTTAAAACCATAGACATATGAATATTAGTAGACCTGCCCTAAGTGATTAAAAGCGAATTATCCCCACTCCCCATACCGGTTCCATTGGAGCCGGCTGTGCTCGCGTATGGCCTCAAGTGAAATTTGAAAACGTGACGTCATCATTCTTGTGCGAACTATGGTCGAGGCATCATCGCTTCATTTTACGAAATAACACGGCAAAATGTTGACTTGTGCTATGAAAACTTGTAAAAATAGATGTGAAAAAGAGAATAAACCCAATTGTCGTATTACATTCCATATATAAGCATTATTTTACTTTATTTTAAGCATATTCACATCGTATAATATGGATCAGTTGTAGAAACATATACACTATCACATCGAAAAACGTCTGGAAGCGAAACACAAAGCTGGTTGGTTGCTGGGAAGTAAATTATGAACATTTATAAAAGTGTCTTAACTAAATACTTAAACGAAATATTCGACTATGAAAATAGAACCGAATTTTTTTGCCGAATTTGGACTTCGCAAATTTGTTCATAACGTGGCGAGTAATTTGCGCTCCCATGTAAAAATGTCTATTCATTCAAAAGCAGATTTTACTTTTAAGAAGTAAATGGTGATATTATAATGCGAGATGCCTATTTACTGTCAGATTGATTTATTGACGAATCACAGTCAGCTTCACCCCCTTCGTTCTTCAACAGTTGATTTTACCCCTCGCCATTATCTTCTCGTCTATTAATTCCTATGTCTGTGGTTAAAACCATACCTTTTGAACCGCATTACATACTTAGACAGCTTATAGTCGTACTAATCGAACAAAAAATATAGCACTTTCTTGTTTAATCTCTCTTAGCGAAAAGGATGATAATTCAGAGAATATTTGTGTGTAATTGTATATCTTAAAAAGGCCTACAGAAAAGTCCTAGATGACATAAGTCTATCTCCTAAGGATAATCCCCAGCAACGCCGGGTAGACGTCAGCTATTTGGTAATAATTGTTTCAGTAGATCTAATCTAGTAGAACAAACCTTCTACCAGTGGTTATATAAAGCAAACCTATGGACATAGCGTGCGTTGATTCGTGCGTCCTTTATTGTACAAAGTGTCGTCTATCAATTGTAGTGATTATTGATTGGTATAATTGGTTCACAGTTGTATTGGTTCAAGTCGGAAAGAAATTAAATAAAAACACGTCTGAAACATAGTCAAAACAATTAAGGCGATGCCATACGTAGTAATGCAAAATCATGTGTTTTTGGTTTGAAAATTTGGTCGCCTAGAAATGTTTCAGATGCCTTAATTAAATACTGCGAGTAGAATACATCTTGGCCTTTGCAATAATCGAGTATTTTTTAGATAAGTCTTTTTATAAGCCCAGAAAAAAATTATGTATAAGGTCTTTGAAAACTGCTTTAAAGTTCAAAATCTCCTACTCACGAACCCATTTTCGGTTATGATTTTATTGTATAATGTGGAAAATTAAGTTATTTATAAAATGATCGGAAAAAATTAAATATTTATGCCTGAACATCCACAAAATAAAATAAAAGGCACTTTTTGGCCATGTTTTTTTCTTGCATAAATCAAAACAGGCGGATGGTGTTCAGCGGGAATTTAAACCTTATCGCCATCTACGTAAGGGTTGTTATTGATAGCGGCTCAATTTAAAATATTACACGACGTAGTGCATCGCCTTAAGAGGAAGCTACAAGCCAAAAATGTGTATATTCTTGGCATACCTTTTTATATTATTATTACTTGCATTGTACCTACAATATAAGTAATATACAATATCTATTAGATAGTGCACACATGTATAAATATATATTTACACTATCTTGGTTCGGTTATGTTAGTTTTATATATACACCATCTATTAGATAGTACACACATGTATAAATATATATTTACACTATCTAGCTTAGGTTATGTTAGGTTTATATATACACTATCTATTGGAGAGTGTTATCTAATGTACAATATCCATTAGATAGTAGTATACACACATGTATAAATATATATTTACACTATCTAGGTTAGGTAATGTTAGGTTATATATACACTATCACATGGGTGTGTATATTACTATCTAATAGATATTTTATATTAGATAAAAAAATCTCTCCAATAGATCGTGTATATATAAACCTAAAATAACCTTTAAATAAATATATGTGTTTGTGTATTCTACTATCTAATAGATATTGAATATTAGATAACACTCTCCAATAGATAGTGTATACATAAACATCTATTTGAATTTCACTTTTGTTTACGTGAATGCATGAATGAATACAAATCTTAAGAAGTGGAAATTAACCCACACAGCAGTTGATATACGAAATAATCTCCTTGCCAACAATCGAGATATGGCTTAAGTGATAGCGCAGTTGACTCCGATCCCCGTGGAGGAAGATTCAATAGTTTTTTACGCGTTATTTTAATTTTAATTTTGACTTGTGTCCTTGTAACCCTGAACTTTTATTACGACAAACACAGTGGGTACGTACTTGCAATAATAGCTGCTTTATCACCTTCGTTTTATCAACACTCTGTGACAATTATATTTGTCGCCCATATTTAGAATTCCGGAACGAAATTGCAAAAACAATTCCAGCCATTGTTCGATAAATTAAACAACCTTCTTTAATCGAATTACGACGGCCTCCGCGGTCGAGTGGTTACGATCCTCGGCTATCAATCCGGCGGTCGCAAATTTAATTTGAATTATTCTCAATTTATACATAGTATATTTGCGGTACATTCCAGAATAAAAGATACACGGAGAAAAATTACTAATACTGAATACTGCAAATTTATTATGAATATCTTAAAATTATTCGGTATCCGGTTAAAAACGGGATTGCAGGCCCTTAATGAATGAATTGACAGGATTCCTAATAAACTATTCTCAATAACATTTTAAATTTTCGCATTTTTTCATTTTGTACTATCAGGATAAACTCAAAAGTTTATTAAATAATGGCATGCTTTCCCGTTTTTAACAGGATTTTAATAAATTAGCAATTTTAATTTTTCTCCGTGCACTGAAGATTACTTAATTTTTTGCGCAGGGTCTTACAGCGCTCCGATCCGTGGGACGATGAGCTTAGGCCAAAAAGATAAAACTTATATATTAAGAATCAGAATCGTTTTTTGATCTGTACGAACGTAAGTTTTTAAGTCGTGATGCTCTTCTCTCAGGTTCTTACCGACCCGTGGAGCGACGGCCTTATAATAATGATCATACTGACAAACGGAGGCCGTCTTGCGTAGGTACTGCGATAATATTTGAACAAATAATACCATGAACTTAATTCAGTGTTATTTATTTACACAGGTGTTACGAGAGATAACGACTTATCTCTAAACACTGAATACACAAGTCATAGAAGTGTATCCGCGAGCTATAAGTAAAGTTTCTCGTTAGCTCTTTAAGTTTTTAAGTTCCAAAAAAAATATATGTTATTTTTGAAGATAATATCTATACATTTGTTATGCCGAAACTTTAATTATATGAAATTCCCTCGATAGAAAAAAATCGCAAAGTTAGCAAAGAAAATTATTAAAAACACGTTTTTTTCTGTTATTTAATATGTTATAGGCATGAAAAAATGCACAGTGTATCTTTAAGAAGAAGCTACAAGCTAAACATGTGTATATTCGTGTTATACCTTATATTGCAGGTAATAGGCATCAAAATCGCTTGACAAATGGAGTCTAGAAACGTTCGATTTCAAGCACAAAACTGGTTTTTATTTATTTTGTAAGTAATTTTATAAGAAAGCAAAAATGTTAATCAAGTGAAACTGTCACAGATAATCTTATCTATAATACTGTATTTTTTTAAAGTTGTTTCCTTTACGCGTTCATACATTTCTAATGCAAACAATTTTTTTTTTAGTAGCTTACATTTATATATTTTATTGAGTAATTTATTATTTTATTTGTATTCTACTCAAGCGAAATGAAAGGAAAACCTTCAATTTATCTAAAATATATATATTGGTATTCATAATGTACACCAATTCGTTATAAAGATGAATCAATATAGCGATTTAGCATTAAGCTTCGCCTTAACGTATTGATATCTGAGATTCCTGAGTAGTATGTATAATTACTCCTTTAGTACCTTACGTATATTTGAAAAAATGATCACATATTTCAGCATCATTGAATTATGTTAATTAGATATTTGTCTGTTTGTGCGCTTAGTTCTTCTAAACTACGCAACGGATTTTGATAGGCTTTTCATTATCATTTAGATAATTTATTACGGAAGGTTTGTTTATGTTTCGTTGAAGGTTGTTATGCATTAGATAAATTGAAGGTTTTACTATCG
This sequence comes from Hesperophylax magnus, assembly GCA_026573805.1. Taxonomy (NCBI): domain Eukaryota; kingdom Metazoa; phylum Arthropoda; class Insecta; order Trichoptera; family Limnephilidae; genus Hesperophylax; species Hesperophylax magnus. The sequence continues at coordinate 2,535,952 of JAIUSX010000179.1, read as the reverse complement.
TTTCGCTTGGGTAGAATACAAATAAAAAAATAAATTACTCAATAAAAAATATAAATGCAAACTACTAAAAAAAATATTTTTTCAATAGAAATGTATGAACGCGTAAAGGAAACAACTTTTAAAAAATACAGTATTATAGCTAAGATTATCTGTGACAGTTTCACTTGATTAACATTTTTGGTTTCTTATAAAATTATTTACAAAATAAATAAAAAATAGTTTTTTGCTTGAAATCGAACATTTTTAGACTCAGTTTGGCAAGCGATTTCAATGACTATTACCTACGATATAAGGTACACCACGAATATACACATTTTTGGCTTGTAGCTTCCTCTTAAAGTTTGTAAAACATTTTTCTAATAAAATGCGTTTGTTTTTATATATATATTTTTTCGTTATAATTTATGGATACACATTTCTAGTGATTTCGCGTGCAGTGGTAGTGGCAGTGGTGCTAACGAATTATTACGTTATCAGTACTAATTAGAATTGCATTAAGAATTACTGACGATTTGCATTATAAGTTTATACGTCCGGTGATTATAATATGTGATTATTTAATGGAAGCCTTGCTTCAAATACATATTTACACCATATGGTCGGGCATTTTACTGGCAAAATTAGACTTTCCGCAAAATATTCATATCTTATGATCTATTTGATATTTTTCGATGAAACTTTCAGTGTTTTACTTTAAAAATATGTCTCTATTTATTTACTTAGCAATGTATGTGTAATTCCTTTTTTTATGAACAAAAACTTTCTACTCTCTTGGGAATCGTAGAAAAAACAGTATTTAAACAGTAATATCGAAATTTATTCATACAAAATTACAAGATTATTTAGAAATTTTCAATATATATAAAAAAAACTCTAACCTAATAGTGCTTCAATGTATGATAGCGTTCGAAACACTTTCCTTTATGCAGGGGCACATTGCAAAACTCGCACATGTACCGCGTTTCACCGCGTAGTTTGTGAGCGGAACATACGCGACAATGATTTTATTTTTTTGTTGTGTTTCAAACTCATTGTATTGACATGTAGATAGATCGGGTACCGCCGACAATAGAAAACACATGACCCCGCAACCATTTAGAACCCCTTGTTTACTAGTTTCCCGCTCCAAAACGAGTAAACTCGTCTCCCGCGTCTTCCTGCAAAAAGGCGTATGACGAGTTTTCTCGTTTCCCGCAAAGAATGTGTTAAATGTATTTGCACTTTTAGAATTTGTAATTATCTCGAAGATAATTGAACGACGGCCCTACTTGTTAGATGCTAGCGATAAAATACTTTTTAAACCTCTCGGGCGTAGTGCTGTATATTATTACTAGGTGAAGTGTACCCAGTTGCTCGACTTTTCTCTTCTATCTATAAATATAATATTCCAATAAGAGGTGTTATTTTGATATTCAATCGTAAAAGATCAATGGTTTCGTTGCTTGTGTGGCACGTAGCGCCGTCTTGTTGAAAGTAAACGTTGTCCAGATCAATACCATCCAATTCCGGCCATACAAAATCATTAATCATCTCTCGATATCGCAATCCATTCACCGTAACTGTTGCTCCAGCCTCATTTTCGAAAAAGTAAGGTCCAATGACTCCGCCGGACCATAAACCGCACCAAACAGTCACACGTTGAGGATAGAGAGGCTTTTCAACAATAACTCTTAAGTTTTCCGAGCCCCAGATGCGACAATTTTGCTTGTTGACGAAGCCACCGAGGTGGAAATGGGCCTCATCACTCAAGATGATTTGCATTTGATTCACTCAAGTAAATTTTAATAATTTCAATGCGTTGTTGAAGCGTGTATCGTTCCATTTTTATTAATGGCGTAGTTTCTACTTGTCAAATGTCAAAAAATGATAGCTTCAAAAGTAACATCTACCGAAATAGCGGGCTATTCAAAATAACACCTCTTATTGGAAAACCCTGTATATTAAACCTTCCGGAGAATTATAGAGAAAATTCTACCAAAATCCGTTATATAGTTTAGAAGAACAAGCGCACAGACAGACGCGGATAGTGATTTTGTTTTATCCTATTTATCGATTAGAGATACCAATGAAACGGCCTGTAATCCCGTTTTTTCCAGACTATTCCAGAACACTCCAGTATGTGCTAGAATGTTTTTGAATTTCTAGCGGAAATATTTAATGAAATGATATTATTGTCTGGGTTAAAATGTTTACTGAATTGAAAAATGTGACAATGTTTCAATGCGGATGTTTTTTTGCTTGAAGCTTGACTTTTATATTATCAATTACGGTTCTGTATTTACACTGCTAAGGTTGTTTGTTTACACCTGCTATTTTACTAGTCAAAACAAACAGTTTAACTATTTTTTATAGTCGGCACTTTTCTGACAGGGGTTTAAAACGTACGGCCCGAATTATTTTTAAATACGTGTATTTGAATTTCTATTTTGTTTTCTTGGTTGAATGAATAAATGAATGAAGTGCAATCTTGGAAGTGGACATTAACCCACTGATCGGGCTGTAACTCGGCAGATAGAGTCGCTCTCGTTTTGGTGGCACTCACGCCCACACACGCGCACACATTATAAAAATTTGCGTCACAGAAATGAACTTGTCTGTATTAATTAACTACAATGTGACTGACTTATATTCACTACAATCGGACTTGTCTTCATTACAATCTGACTTGTCTTCATTACATTGTGACTTGTATTCCCTATGACGTGACTTTATCTTAACTACAATCGGACTTGTCTTCATTACAATGTTACTTTTCATTACTACTTTGTGACTTTTATTCCGTATGGCGTGACTTTATCTTCACTACAATTGGACTTGTCTTCATTACAATGTGACTTTTCCTTACTACAGTGTGGCTTCTCTTCATTACAATGTGACTTGTATTCCGTATGACGTGACTGTAACTTCACTACAATCGGACTTGTCTTCATTACAATGTGACTTTTCCTTTCACAGTGTGACTTTTCCTTACTACAATTTTAATGTGACTTCTCTTCATTACAATGTGCCTTGTATTCGCTATGACGTGACTTTATCTTCACTACAATCGGACTTGTCTTCATTACATTGTGACTTTTCCTCGCTACAATGTGACTCGTCTCCATTACAATGTAACTTGTACTCACTATAATGTGACTTATCTTCACTACTGTCTTCTTTAAAAACCTTTTTTTTTACAGGTCGTTTTTTAAATTTGAATGCGATAGAATTTGCTCAAGTGAGTTTTCTATCTAACTAAACGTTGATTTACCGCAGGGGTAGGCAGAGAGGATAGACTGCCACACAAATCTGTCTCGTCACACACTATTCACATTCATACTTTGTCTAATATATACTCTTCTGTTTTTCTGACTTTTGACATTACCCGATTCAAGTATCTGTTTCACTTGATCGTGTCATGTCTTTCTCGGATGTCTCAGCCAATAACCTAATTCGACAGTTGAACGTTAGATAGGAAAAATGACCTAAATCAATTGTTATTGCTAATGTCTTTCTTGGGCGTTTCCGATTTCTCCCACCACTCACTTCCACCAAATACCACAATGTTACTGTTAAAAAAAACTACATTACAACGATTTTGATTCGACTCCGTATCTCAATCCGGTGCAGATATATCGTGTTAAGTATTCCTTGGGAGTCCCCGACTGCTTCTACCATTCAAAACAATCTCTAAACACTCCTCGCACTAATTAGAACAAACTTTAAAATTTTCAGCATTATCGGTGAAGAACATTCGGAGATTTAAGATTTTGAACAAACGAATATTAACATTTTTATTTATATAGATAAAAGATGGATAGATTGCTTTTTAACAAAAAAAAAAGTTTTTTATCCCTTCCTCAAACATTATGTTAGTTTCTTTATGCTACGGTGTTATTTTCATAATTTAAAACCTTTAAATTAGAGGTAAATATACAATTGTATTCTTGTGTTTAACTTAGGACAGTGACATAAAAAATATACAAGCTATTGCATATCTTTAAATAAATAAAAAGATTTTTTTTAACGTATTTTTCCCAAGATTCATTTTTATTCCATGTTAGTTTTACTCAATTAATTTGTGCCATTTCATAATTGAATTAAAAATAATATATATGTGGCACATTATTGATTGGAAGATACTCTCAGTCTCGCCCTAGTGAAATTCCACCATAGAGAATTAAAACGTTGCTTGAAATGGCTTTAGAATGTGTGGTGAGTAGATCGTAGTGAAGATACGTGCGATTTTAGTAAAGATATTTATTAGAGTCTGACTTGTTTTCATTATTATCTGATTTGTCTTCATTACGATAAGACATGTCGTCACTACAATGTGACTTGTCTTAATTGAAATACAACTTGTCTTCACTACAATCTGGCTTGTGACTTCACTACAGCATATTGTAGTGAGGACAAGTCATATTTGTCTCCACTACAATTTTTAAATACTTGTCTTCGCTACAATAGGACTTGTCTTTATTACAATGCAACTTGTCTCCACTTCAATCTGACGTATCTTCGTTACAATGTGACTTTTCATCACAACAATGTGACTTGTCTTCATTACAATGTGACTTGTCTTCATTACAATGTGTTTATCCCTTTGTTTCAGGTACGACTGGCTTGTTGAACTTGGTGACAGTTTGAACCCTCAAGACATTCACCCAATCTCACTATGGACTCTACTGAGAGATTGGAAGGCTAATTCTTAGCTACAAGTATTGAAGAATGATTTCGTTTGGCGGTAAGTATTCACTTGTTTCTTGAAAAATCACGGGATATTATATTGTCTCACTTAATTTGTGAGGACTAACCCTAAGAAATTAAAATAAAATAAAAATACATTTAAAGTACAGAATTATAATCATTTTCTGATTTAAAAAAAAGATTATATTATCATTAGGTTGTTTGACGCTTGTCTGAATTATTAACACATCAATTTTTAAAATGACAAATAAAATAATTTTTGCGTTCAAATATTATTTTATAGGTTAGTTAGTACCAATGACACTTAAATTTATTTGAAGTTAATTGAACCAGGGTTACAATCACAGATAGCTACACAACCAAAATCAATACTTTTGATGATAACGAATTTTATAAGTGGATAACCCAAAAAACTATAATATTCTTGAGATTTATTTTATTTACCGACTAAATATGTCATAATATAATATAAGTATTGTGTCGGGAGGGTCGTGCCGTTTTCAGTCGTTACCTTGTTTGGTCCAGACATCACCTGGGCTTCACCGTCCGCACGTTTCTTGAAAAATAGTCGTTCTTTTATTTTATTTTCGGACTAAATAATTTATAATATGAATATTGTGTCGGGAGGGTCGTGCCGTTTTCAGTCGTTACCTTGGTTTGGCCCGGACATCAACGGAGCTTCGCCGTGCGCACGTTTCTTGAATATGGCCATTCTTTTTACTTTATTTCCCGACTAAATAATATATAATATAAGTATTGTGTCGGGAGGGTCGTGCCGTTTTCAGTCGTTACCTTGTTTGGTCCGGACATCGCCGGGGCTTCGCCGTCCGCACGTTTCTTGAAAATGACAGTTCTTTTTATTTTATTTTCCGACTAAATATGTCATAAAATAATATAATATGAATATTGTGTCGGGAGGGTCGTGCCGTTTTCAGTCGTTACCTTGGTTTGGTCCGCACATTTCTTGAAAGTGGATGTTCTTTTATCGCTACCCAGCGAACCTTCAGGTTAAAATTTGCAACTTCTACCTATGGAGAAATCGGTTTCGTCAATGTATCGCCGCTGGCGGCCATCATCTTTCTGATATCATCTCAGCGCTATATAAATTAGCCAAATATTATTATCACAAATATTATCTTCAAAAATTTATACATAAAACGGCATGATGTACCGAAAAAAATAAAATAAAAAATATACAGGGTTTACCAATAAGAGGTGTTATTTTGAATAGCCCGCTATTTCGGTAGATGTTACTTTTGAAGCTGTCATTTTTTGACATTTGACAAGTAGAAGCTACGCCATTATTAAAAATGGAACGACACACGCTTCAACAACGCATTGAAATTATTAAAATTCACTTGAGTGAATCAAATGCAAATCATCTTGAGTGATGAGGCCCATTTCCACCTCGGTGGCTTCGTCAACAAGCAAAATTGTTGCATCTGGGGCTCGGAAAACCCTAGAGTTATTGTTGAAAAGCCTCTCTATCCTCAACTTGTGACTGTTTGATGCGGTTTATGGTCCGGCGGAGTCAATGGACCTTACTTTTTCGAAAATGAGGCTGGAGCAACAGTTACGGTGAATGGATTGCGCTATCGAGAGATGATTAATGATTTTTTATGGCCGGAATTTGATGGTATTGATCTGGACAACGTTTAATTTCAACAAGACGGCGCTACGTGCCACACAAGCAACGAAACCATTGATCTTTTACGATTGAATATCAAAATAACACCTCTTATTGGAAAATCCTGTGCATCTGAAAGTTGCGCTGTTTTTTTTTTTTTTAATAGTCCTTCAAAACTGCACTATTTTGCCTCACCCTGTAGTTGATTCATGTCTTCCTCGGGCATACCCGACTTTTTCTACCATTGAATTAATGAAGTATTGTGAAATCCACATCGTTATATGGACTCCGTACCTCATTCCAGTGCAGAAATAATGCATTAAGTCTTCCTTGGTCAAACACTCTTGGCACTAATAAGAAAAAACTCTATCTAGTAGTTTTTGAGTCTACGGCACAAACAAAGATAGAATTAGGAGATAGACATATACCACCCTAGACTTTTCTGTAGTCCTGTTCAAGATATACAATTCCGTAGAACATTATTTTGATATATCTCATAAGGTTTAGCAAGCGTTAGCAATGTAAGCGCCCGAAAATATATATTTTACTTCTCGATTACAAAACATGGACTTTTCTCTACTTTGTACAAATATAGTATGCATGTATTAAATTCTCTGCATGATAATGAATACCCTATGAATATCCGTTGCGTAGCTTAGAAGAACTAAGCGCACAAGCAAACGAACGCTTGTAGCGATTTTAATTTTTGATTTGAGGTCTCGCTTTCGAGTAAATCAAGTCCGAATTTCGAGTTTTTTTGGCTCCTGTTCAATTCTGTCTTCGCTAAACGTAAGAAAAACATAGGCAGAGAGAATAGACTGACACATAATGTTGTCTTGGCACACCCACCTTGTTTCATTTGCATTCATTCATCGTCTTATACATACATAGGCACTCTTCTGTTAATCGTTCCCCGATCAACTTGGTCGTGCCATGTCTTCCTTGGTCGTCTCCACCTTCATTTTCGTCATATATCCTAGTTACATTCCTCTCTGTATTCATCTGTTCTGTATTCTCTAAATAGTATAAAACAAAGTCACTATCCGCGTCTGTCTGTTTGTGCGCTTCGTTCTTCTAAACTACGCAACGGATGTTGATAAGGTTTATGCTATCATTTACAGAATTTATTCTGGAAGGTTTATATATACAGGGTTTTCCAATAAGAGGTGTTATTTTGATATTCAATTGTAAAAGATCGATGGTTTCGTTGCTTGTGTGGCACGTAGCGCCGTCTTGTTGAAAGTAAACCTTGTCCAGATCAATACCATCCAATTCCGGCCATAAAAAATCATTAATCATCTCTCGATAGCGCAATCCATTCACCGTAACAGTTGCTCCAGCCTCATTTTCTAAAAAGTAAGGTCCATTGACTCCGCCGGACCATAAACCGCACCAAACAGTCACACGTTGAGGATAGAGAGGCTTTTCAACAATAACTGTTAGGTTTTCCGAGCCCCAGATGCGACAATTTTGCTTGTTGACGAAGCCACCGAGGTGGAAATGGGCCTCATCACTCAAGATGATTTGCATTTGATTCACTCAAGTGAATTTTAACAATTTCAATGCGTTGTTGAAGTGTGTATCGTTCCATTTTTATTAATGGCGTAGTTTCTACTTGTCAAATGTCAAAAAATGACAGCTCTAAAAGTAACATCTACCGAAATAGCGGGCTATTCAAAATAACACTTCTTATTGGAAAATCCTGTACATGCAAATGTACCTAGTTGTACAAGTATAATACCCGTACTTGGTGCTTTTAGCTGGGCGCCAACTACGCGTGTGGTCGTAGTATTTGTATTCAATTCAATTCAGTTTATTCATTTTAAAAACATTACAAAATTGTTAATTTTAATGCCTTTACAGATCAACTATACCAGTAATAATAGAGCTTGCCTTTTAAAGGAAGCTTCATTGATGTTAAAAATGTCAATATCCGAATTGATTCTGTTCAACGGCAAGATTGCTCTCCCCACAGGCATGAAAATTGGCAATTAGTTAGTCCTGCAGGCCGGGAGATAGAATAGTCTATGTTGTTGATGACGGAGATAACCATCGAGAACATAGAAATGAATGCTCTCCATGATGACCGAGTTTTCAAACCATCCACGAATCAGTCTGAAGAAATGTGTAGCAATGCACACATTCCTCCTTACCCCTCAGATAGTCTGTTTCGAGCATACCCAAAAGAAAATCAGTAGGATAGAGCCACGGGTAGTAATATTGTGGTTGTCATTAAAACAAGCCAATCTGGCAACACTAATAAGCAATGGAATTGAAGTTTGGCAAGTTGTGATAAATACAATTCCATATTGCTAATGATAGGTTAAAAAATAAATTAATTAGCATCCTACTATATAATCTGTCTGGCAAAGGGCTTGCATACGTAAAATGAAGGTGTGATACCAGTTCGTTCTTGATGCGAAGTAGTAGATTCCGGTTCTTCACAGCAACTCCCAGTTTATGATTTATCCAAAAATAGTCTTGTAGTCCAATGCAAAACAGCCTCACGCTGCTTGTCTCCAAAAGGGTCGCTCTTAACCAATCAGGATCGGCAGATGCCATCCGATTCCATCAATCCAATGGTCAATTCTGCATATGCAAAGCTGATGCTCACAAAAATTGTCGAATGTGTTCGTCGAACCTCAGCCAAGAGGAAATGCCCGCTGCTCTGGGCTGGTGATCAAAAAATGACGACTGCTTTCAATGCAAATCACAGATCCTTGCTTCCTCAGGTTTGGCAACTCTCCAAGTCAGAATTCCAGGGCTGTCAATTTGACCAATAGCAAAATGACAATGTGTAGGAACTTAAAGGTCCCACACACCAAGACCATGGATGTGATGTAAGTAAAGTGATGCACACACACCTTGTTACAAATCTTATATGTAACATATATATTTCTGTTTTCAGTGTTGGCGCTGGGCGGGCGTAAATGATAGTTAACCATGCCGCGCTTCCGCTGCTGGTCCCTCCTGCGCCTGGTAGTCTCCATCTTCCTGATCTTCGTGGTGTGGCTGGAGATTTCCATGAGCAACCAGGGCAAGCTCTTCTCAACAGACCAGGGTGGGTTCCTTTCTTTCTTCGTTTTTGCTTGCGTACTTGCTGGTATCTAGTGCCGAGCTTTCGATACCTTTATTTCTACCTCACCGAGGATCAAAGAAATAATATACCTGCCCTTAAGGATGAGGGGAACGAACCGAGTTGCGCGGAGCGGGGAGGTGGCGTGTCAATAAATGAATCGGACAATCTGCAGGTAACTCGCAGACACCCAACATTTGTGTACTTCGAACATTTGTCACACAAGAACGGGTCATTTCTAAGACTCGTTCTTGAATTCAGCAGCTCGGCTGTGGAAAGATTTGCCAGTCTCTGTGTTTTCTCCTTCCTACAATATGAGATTTATCAAAACCCATGTTCACTCCTTCCTGCCCTCAAAAAGACTCTCCACATTGCAATATCCTTGATATTAGTGATTAGAGATTAGTCTATTAGGTTACCCGTAGATGGCATTAGCTGTTGAGAATACTAGGAACATTAATAAGATCAGAACCTCGCAGATTATTCCAAGGGCCTGCTAATAAATATATCAGAAACATCGTCAATCTATTATAATAAAAGTTCAGTTTTATTCATTTACCCTCGATAACTAAACTGTTTTCATTGTTTCATTGTACCTACACTTTCGTCGAGTGGACTACGCAATAAAACACTAGAAATAAATCAAAAATATTTAATTAAATAGGAACTTGTTACATGGCACAAAATTAAGGTTTATAATGAACAAATTAATATCAAAATATCAGTCTACACGGTGACCACACATGTCAACATTATGTGGACCACAAATAGTCTTTCTACATCTGGTGCAACGGTGTTTCGTCATCCTCCGGGCCTTGGATGGACACAGGTAGCAAATTTTAGGCACGTTTGACGTAGATGGAACCGGAGCTTCTATTGTAGAAGATTCGCCAACATTAACAATAAGAATATATGGAATAACGGACAACGAGATGGTCATAGGGCACGTCCTAGTATGCGTGTGGCCGCAATCGCGTCACGTGCTGCACTGTTTACTCAAATTAGGAAGGTAATGAAAGAGTCAAGGTCGGGGAGCGGGGGGAAGTAGATGATTTCGAATTTCGCCGAATAGAGCGTCGTCGCCTCGACGAGCGATTAGTTATCTAGGGTTAAGAGTGTTTGTGACAAATCCCCAGAGAGACAAGACACATAACATCCCATATTCGTATAGATCACACTTTTACGGATTTTCCCCTCAGCGTTCAGAAGCATTCAATAATATTGTATTACAGTGGGTTGCCATATTAATAGGGACAGTTCCAATATTTCATGATTTTTATGTTTACGTTGTCTCTACTTCTAAATAACTTGTATTTGATGGCTATTCCTTCGTTAGTTTTGTTGCTTGTATCGCCGCTGATACTTTTAAGAAGTGGAAACACTCGCAAAGTGCCACATCCCTCGAAAATTTAAGGTTTTTTCCACGTGGCCAGCATTTTTGTGAAAATGCGTGATTGAAGTTCTGGTAAATAAATATACATAATAATTATATTTATGAGTTTTAACAGTTAAGCTGTACAAAAATGTAAGTAATTATTAATAATCTATTAATTTTGTAATTTTTTTTTTCATATCTTTTTTCAGTGAATAGTTTTTCCATAGTGAGTCTAATGTTCTGTTTTTTCAGTATGGCTAGGTCTTCGGACACGTCCCCAAGAAAATGTCCGGAAGTGAAGACACTATTATTAAGCACTCAACATTCCCAAAGGGAAATAGCAGCCATTACAGGTATTAAAGTCTGTGGTTAACGGTATAAATTAGAAAATCAATCAAAACATACCCCTTGAATTGGATCACAATGGAAAATGTGGCAGAAAACGAATCACTACACCTCATACTGACCGCAAAATCAAAGACGTCTGTCTCCAAAACCGCAAAAAGAGTGTGGTGCGTCTGACCTTGATGATCAACAAAGAATATATTGAATTCTCTCAAAGGAGAGTCCAGAGGAGATTGGCGGAGGAGAACCTCATTGGTCATCGGCCAGCTAAAAAACCTCGCCTCACGGTAGATATGAGGAAAAAACTACTGGAATTGGCCAACGCACACCAAAACATGACTATAGAGAACTGGAATATGTTAATTAACATTTTTGTGGTTTTTAAGCTTTCAAAAAATTCCATTAGTTTGATTGATTATGGCCTTTTTTTAGGTGTGCTTCTCTGACGAGTCCATATTCAAAATTTTGTTGGACAAATCATCATTTGTCCGACGACACCCAGGAGGGAAATTCCATACGGACTGCCTTGTAGAGACGATCAAACACCCTACCAGTATCATGGTGTGGTCAGTCATCCCTTCCAAAGGGATGGGGCGCCTCCACATCGTGCAAGGAACTTTGAGTCAGAATCAGCACAGACAAATACTGGAAAATCGATTACTGCCTCAAGTCGGAGAATGGTTCCCTGGTGGCCAGGAATACGTCTTTATGCACAACTCTGCACCCTGTCATAAAGTCAGGACTGTGATTGCATTTCTGGCTGAAAAAAATGTGCCGGTTTTACCTCGGCCAGGGAAATCCCCTTACATGAACCTTATTGAAAACCTGTAGGAGCTCACCAAGAGGGAGATTGCCAAGGAGGTGATCACAACGAAGCAGCAGCTCATCGAAACCCTCATCCGGGTGTGGCATCATTCTTCTGACCTAAAGATTACTTCAAAACTGTGCATTGAGAGTATACCACGACGTGTACAAGCTGTCATTGCGGCTAAAACGAAATTGCGAAATATTGACTTTCTGTTCGATAATGTTTAAAAATAATAAAAAAAATAAAATAATCGCAGGTTAAGGACAAATACGGTGTTAAAATTTTAAAAATTCAATGTTCTTGTTAGTAAATAATAATAACCGCACCTAAAATCATAAACATCTGTGTTTTATGAACACAAAGTGTGAAAAACACATTTTCCATAGGTGTCCCTATTAATATGGCAACCCACTGTAGATATTTATATGTAATGTTAAATTGTATTTTTCAGAAGTGTACAACGGTAATGACACGTCTGCGGCAGTTCTAGCTCTCGTCCCTCCAGTCTTTCACAAGTTCCTAACAACCAAGTCCAAGAATGCCACCAACCCGGGTAAATATAAACTTCATTATTATCGTGATGTATTTACAATGAATTCAAACTTGACTTACGTCCGTTCTATAGGTGCTCTGCGTCATATATAGGAAACCGCCGAGCTATTTTGTCAGAAATTAATAATAGTTCCAGGGAGAGATTAAATAATGGAAATGACACTGGCGCTTGCAGTGGCACCGCTCTACTAGTTCATGATCACCAACCCTTGGACGACAACTACATTATGTTACGAGTGGCTGTCGGTGCATGATTTCCCTCCCAGTGATTCGGCAAAGCTCGTATGCGCACCGAAAGATTACGAGTGGGGCCCACCTCCTCTGCGCTGCATATCGCAATACACCCGATGGAACGGGAACGTGTTTCGGGCAAGCTCGTAGGCACTATATTTAATAATTTGGTCTTGTCCGTTGACTCGGAGACAGCTGATGGCTGCTCTACGTTATTCTGACATGAGGTAAATGTTCACTGAGGATGCTTGCCTGTAGATCGTGTGGTACTACTACTGACACCTATGGAGACACCTTAAAACCATATATTCTAACGTGAAACTACACACTCTAACGACATCTGTTAAGCGGCATTCAAACTACATATATCAAACAATACAACTATCATTAATATAATCTCTGCTTGTATTTTTGTAAGGCGCCGTTTTTGTGAAAAATTATCTCAAAGGCGATGTGATAGGATTATTAGGTGTGATTATCAGTGTCTTGGCGCCTTGAGAATTCGGCGCCCGGAGCGGATCGCTCCAATTACGCCCTCATAGGGCCGGCCCTAGATACGCAACAGATGGTAAATTAAAAAATATGAAGGGCACTACATTTTATTTACATCTCAAAGTGGGCCGTGATCGAAATACGTTTGAGAACCTGTGTTTCACACGGTAAAAACCAAACAAACGTTTAATGTTTTTAATTGCATATGTCGTTTTATAATACTAAAATCTGAAAGAGTCTTTCGTCTGCTTTAAAAAAATGTATTTTAAAAACACGGAATTTATCGGGAAACTAATGAAAATGATTTTACAAGACCTCGACGCTGCCAAACGAGGTTTTAAAAATAAAAAGCCTGCATCTAATATTGGATTTACTCTCTTCTCTTCCAGGCGCTAACTCCTCAGCGATCTCGACGGACGTGGCGGCTAACAGTTTGCTCAACATCTCGGATATCAGTCGCAACATTGTGCGATACAACCTGCAGCAGACAGTCATCAACGAGGAGATGTTTGGACCGTTGCAGAACAATTCCGTTGTCATCGCTATTCAGGTAATCATGTTGTTTTTTGATCAAGTTGAAGGGAAAGTGGAAGGAATCGATGGAAAATGGAAGGGTATGATTTGAGATTTTCACGGCCAAAAGTATTATTATTTTGGAGAATTATGTCGTGTTGCACTACCTCCTTTAGCCAAAGTTTCGGACAGCACTGCAGTGTCCATTATCAGGGCAGATGTGTAATCGATTACACATTTACACATCTGCATGATTAAGAAGGAGGTAACGCAACATGGCATAATATCCCAAAAACAAATCACTATGAAAATGGAAGGGGTTGAGAGAAAGTTGAAAGAAAGTGGAAAGGATTGAAGAAAAATTAAAATTTAAAAAGTGAAAGAAATTGAAGGGAAAATGGAAATAATTGAGGGAATGTGGAAGAGATTCAGAAAAAGTTGAACGGAAAGTGCAAGGAATTAGCAAAAAGAGAAAGTGAAAGGGGATAAGGGAAACTTTCATGGTAAGTGGAAGGGAAAGTTGAAGGGAAAGCTAAGAGGATTGATAAATAGTTGAAGGAAAGTTTGTCACACAGGTTATAAAGGGCGTGAAACAATATCAGATGCATAATGTCACACATATTAACATGTCGTATATTATTATAGCCTACCTTAACGAGAGCGATGAGGCAATTTATCTCAGGATTCGTGGGAATAGACGACACTGCTTTCCGTCAGTGGGCTTATTGATAAAATAAGAACCATAACTATATTTGGCATAGTAAGCCAGAGAGAGAGAGAGAGTTTTCTTGTTGAAGGCAGTGTTCTCCTCCAGGCGCATTTTTACAGGATTTCTTCTGGAATGAAGGTAACAAGGTCCGTACCTCGTGTACGGGAATCATGCGGAAAACTGCTTCCGGTCTTTTCTCAGCCATCTGCTTACATATGAGCATGATGAAGATAGCGTGGCTTTCAGCATATTCTTCAGGGCTTCGTTTTCAAGTCCGATCGGGCACTAAACAGAGGTGACTCTCGCACCAACAATGTCAGCCATTTTCATCATTTTGGCAGTCTCACAAACGCAGGTCAACCTGGGAACGGCGAACTCGTTTGAAAAAAGTCCTCTAATTACATTACTACGTAGAAATAACACACTCATTTCAAATTTTGTCAAAACGCCTGGCAAAACTGGGTGCAAATTTCTTTAATTTGATTTCTATCGCTATATCTTTGAAAATAATTAAAATATATTAATGAAAATTTCTACGAAGTAACTCAGTATACCCAAGCTATAAAATTACTAAACGAAAATCGAATATTATTTGAAATTAACTCAATTAACCTTGTATATGTTTATTACGGTCCGCCTATCGGTATTTGCCCATACCTGCTTTCTTTAAATACGCCCGACATCTCTCGCTCGCTTGCACATAGGAGTTGAGTGGGGCGGAACAGAGAAAGAGATTCGAATCAGGTTTCACGGTCATAAAAACCCTCATTCCAGGAATTGAATTATTGCAATAACGAATAATATACTATCCTTTTGTTGAAATACCGATGTAAACGAAATGCATCGAAAATGAATATAAAAATACTTGCATTACGATTCGATAATTATGTACATATAGTTAGGACCTTTATAAAGAGATTGGTGTATAATATTAATATAAAAACATTCAATAATTCCATCTTTTCTGCCATTGAAATGAGGTCGGTGCAAAGGGTAGAACTACCCTTCCCGGCGTTAAGCATCAATCGACCGAACGGGAAGAACTACCTTTCCCGGCCGAAGTGTGTTAAGATGTAAATTGGAAGGGATTGTGGGGAATTTGAGGAAAAGTGATTAAGGAAAAGTTGAGGGGTAAGTTGGAGTGAAAGTGGAAATTTGAAGGGAAAGTGTTAGTTGAGGAAGGGAATGTTGAAGGGAAAGCAATGACGATAACATTTGAAACACTGTTAAATAATTAAAGTCTGTTAGAGTAATATTCTATTATATGAAACAGTATTTGTTAAGATTTGTTTGGGCTTGATGAAGTCTTCAATAACAGACGCATGTTTTTTTTGTTTTTACTGCACAAAACTGCATTTCACTTTATTTAATGTTACAAAGAGTTAAATTATTCCCGACCCGGACAAAACACTTTTACTAATGGTCTGTAGACCATAATGACTGCTTGTTACTATTTTATAGGCGAGAAGAAGAAGGAATCCAGTCGGCGAGGCTTTTTATAATCTAACCAAGTAAAACACATTGACAAGCTAATTGTAAACAAACACTGTCAAAGAAAGCCAATTGATAAGGCAAAACATCTGTTTTATCTGTTAGCCCTAGTTTTACCTCTGACCGCTAGGTGCTAAGCAGGAGCCTGTAAAGTAACTGGTGGTGAACTTTGCTAATGGTTCGTACATTTTTAACAGTATTGTTGAGCATTTTTGAAGATGGTTTGTTGGGCAGGTGCACAAGAGAATCACGTACCTGCGTCACCTCATCGTGTCGCTGGCGCAGGCCAAGGACATCCACAGCGTGCTGCTCATCTTCTCGCACGACTACTACGACGAGGGCATCAACGAGCTTGTGCAGAGCATCGACTTCTGCAAGGTGACACCACCCACAACCATCAATAAATCTAACCTTTCTAGAACACTTGATCATCGTGTATAGCAAAACTAAAGGAAGCTTTTCCATTAGGTCAAATTTTATTAGCCCGATGTCGCGGGTTCAAATCCCGGCGTGCGCAAGCAAATTTTAATCGATTAATGTGTGTTATTTCCTTTGCGGCACGTTCCAGAGTGGAATACACTCTCAGTATCGCCCTAGTGTAAAACCACCATTCAGAATTGAAGCGTTGCTTGAAGTGGCTTTGGCCGTGTTTGGTGACAAGATCTGAATAGCCAGGTACTTCCCCACCTTCCTCTTTCCCATCTCCCTCCCCGCCCCACTACCTACAGCTTCACAACATACCCCAATTGGGGATACCATAGTCTCACTGGCTCCAGACGTTTGGTAGCAGTTGGGACTCTTATAATAATAATAATAATAATTGGATGACTTGTATAGCACCGTTTTTGTGCAAAATCACCTCAAGGGTGCTGTACAAACTTATAATACATTTCTACAGTGATTTATGTTATTACTTAAGAGTGGGTTATAGGGCAGAATGGTGATTTGCTGGAAAACGGCTCTCTAAAACGGCTTAATACTACCTTTCGGATGTCATTCTCAGACTTCATATTTTTTGATACCAATTAATGGACTATTATTTTTGAGTCTGCATATTTTTTTTTGTAGTTGTTGTAGGCATTCGACTATAAAAAATAAAAACATTGATACACCATACAACCCACTTTTAAAACTTCGATCCATGATAATCGCATTAATAACGGTTTTACACAATATTTTAAATTTAAAATATGTATATAATACACACATCTGTAGAAGTACGGCCTCTTATTATCGTTATGCTATCTGTGGATATTAACAATTAAATAAATACTTCATCTTGCACCAAATTTTCAACACATTTCACAGTTTTTTACTTATTCCGGGATGGAAGCCCCCGGTGATGGCGGTGAAACTATATGCTCCCTGTTTTACGGTGTATATATTTCGAAAATGCCATCAAAATGTTTCATTAATGGGTCTAAAAGTAGAATACCGACTCACTTGAAGCATTGCAATAATCTAAGGAAGCTACAAAAACAGTAAGTACTCACAAATTCTCTTTTTTCATATAAATTTGTCGCATTTTATATTTTCAAGTGTCAAATTCTTTGAAATGTGTAAAATCCAACATTCAATATGCGTTTCTATTCCTAACCGTTAGCACGAACTTCATGATGTTCTGGCGCGCTGACCTATGCAGGTGTGTGTGAGAATTCGTTGTCTTTACACTCCGACTAAATTGTGAGAGTAACGTTTTTTCATATGGCCACGTTTGGTAATTAAACCAAAAATTACCATCTCACGCCGGATCATTTTTAGTTTGGTAAAATCAGCCTTTTTAAGTGACAGTTTTTCAAGTTTTTCACTGTTCCGACCTTACATGGTAAGGAGTATTAATATAAGGAGTAAACAAGTTTATCACCGTTTTTTATTTTTATCTTTAGATTAAACAGACAAAATAAACTTTTTAAGGAAATTAACAATAATATCGCCTTTCCGCGTATAAACACGTAACCATTCACACATTGTCAAATCAAAGATATTCTATCTATGTGTGTGTTGTAAAGTTTCAAATAATTATATTATGTTTCTCTTTGTAGATCAATACATGATTTATCCATAGCAGCCGGAAAAAATACTCCAAACAAGGTATGCTTCGAGCAACAAATGAATTTGACTGCGTTGGAGTCACGGGGGTGGGGGGGTTCTGGACTTTTTCATCATAATATTATTTTTTTTTGCTTTTTTTATTTAGGAAAAAATACAGCAAAAACACCAATATACGATAGAACCAAATGAGTCTACTGTAAATATTGCACACAAAGGACCAAACTTGGAAGATTTAAACCATGAGGATATTCTTATTGGTTCATCAGCCACTACTGTCGAAAAGGTACTTTTATACTTATTGACTTCAAATATCTCGCATTTACTATTCGTCACCACATTTGGATAGAGTTCTAACTTCACTTAACTTGTTCTGAGATATGAGGTGTCAAACGTTTGAAAAGACGATTTCTCATAGCCTATTTACCTATATTCCTGATATATCGGAACACTTGTTACATGCACCTGCTTTAGCCCTCATGAAGTATATTGTCGAAAGGCGAGAATTTTTATGATTTCTGTGACGCGTGTTCCCAACATCGTGATAATAGGTTTGTATTTTACTAAAATTTTATTTTATTTTCAGGACCAAAAAGACAGCAATTTTTTGGGGAAATTACCTGTGACCAATGACCAAGGATGGAGCTGTGAAGAATCACAGCAAGAGCTTGTTATCGAAAAGGCGATAGAAGAAAGCGATGATATTTGCATAGAAGGGCGGAGAGTAGTACAATTTGATTATTTTTTTGAACAACTCCAATGTATTAGTCAACATGATTCCCTTTTTAACTGCAACTTAAAGCATTTACGATTTACCTCAGAAAATAGAAATGGTTTGAACTCTACTTCTAATTTAAAATGTGTGTTATGTGGTAAACATTTTAAACTTAAAACGTCCTTTCTTTATGGATTGTTTATTACCAGAAATCATAGATCCTAGATTTAAAAGATCAATGCCCATTCGTGACCCACAGTATATTATATCCGCGTTGGAGAAAATACGAAAAGCAGCGACACAAATTCGAACAGAAAAACTTAAAAAATGCAAGAAAAATCTGTTACGTGTTATTGAAACTAATGTAAATATTGTTCAAATTTTAGATTCTGATACGATTTTAGATAACTTCCTGAAGAGCTCATCTATCAGCGGGCACAGTGGAATTATTTCTAACTTTACCCTTCCTTGAAGTTCCTTTTATTTAATGTATTAAACATATACACAGGGTGTTGAGGGACGTACTTGAGTTACTTTAACCAGTAAATCCTGATATTATTTGCAGTAAAAACTGTAAATGAATTTTCGGACACCGGTGACATTTTCGATGTTCGATGTGACATTTCCGGCGACATTTTGAAAAAGTCACAGGAGAACAACATTTTATTTACATTTTTCTCTAAATAATGTCAGGAATCACTGGTTAAAGTAAGTCAAGTACGTCCCTTAACATCCTGTGTATATTAAAATAAACCTTTGTTCCACCGCAGGGGAAGCTTATGGCGCAGACTACGCCAGTCGAAGAATACCATCATTACTGCCATGGTTGCCTGGATGGAGTCCCCCCTGATGGCCTTCAAACGAAACGGGAGCCTGTCAAATATCCCCCATGAACATTTATTATCATATACTATATTTTTTGTTTCTTTTCTGTTCCATTCTATGTATGAATGCATTGTTATTTTGTCAATATTTGTACTACTTTTGTACATTCTGGAATAAACTATCATTATTATATTTGTTTTATTAAAATAAAGAGTGAGTGTCGCTGCAGTTTTGACATGGTTTTCTGCGGCCTTGCACGACAGCTACTGCCATGATTAAAAAATATTGTTGTTTAGTTGTACTAAATATCACAGAAAAATTTAACAAATAAAAAAAAATAAAAAAATAAAAAAAACTTTATTTTATTTCTCGAGGTCAATATATAAGAAGAATAATACAAGATTTTTTAATTTTAAATATTTTTTAAATCTCTGCCATTACGGAAAATCAAGCAAAGCAACACTTTAACATTACAAATACAGTAACAATAAAATGTATAACATTAAATAACATGTAAAATTAATTGATAATAATTTAATGGATTACTTGAACCATGAGATACCGCGCACCGTTTATAATGGAATAGCGCTAACACCTACATACCTAACTACCTACACTTCTGTCCCTAACGAAACGCGACCACGAAAGGAACCAAGCAACCGCTAACGGTGCAAAACGCCGCTTACGGTTGCTTTTCTCCTTTCACATAATATCGCAAACTTAAAAACCTATTGTCAGCTTTTCAAACCTAATATGATTTACAATAACAAGCAAATGATGAAACATTTGTAAAAAAGATCATACTAAATACTCTACCAAAATAGTAAGTTCCATAAACAAGCCACATTTTGTTATTGGTTTTTTTTTTACTTGAATATCTATATGTCTCTTCATAACTCACGTATAATGTTGAATATTTTACATTGGTGAAGGAACCCTTACTGCCACCTAGCGATTTAATAATAAACATATTTTGGCAGTTTCGGAAATCTGCCTTGCCTATTATATGCCTTTAACCTCTCAGACATAGAATTTTATTTATTATGTGTCCCTTTGAGAACTGTCAGAACGTGATAATTTTTGTGTTATTTACGAGTTTTACTAAAAGCTTCATAACTCACGTTTTGGGAAACGTAGCCTCATTCTAAATGTTTTGGAAAGATTATGAAATGCACTATCGCATTGTGTTGTTATACGTAAATATTTGCATTTCTAAATATACATTTTATGAAAACGTCAAAAATATGTAAAAATCGCTTACCATTTGAGTGAATCAAATGCAAACCATCTTGAGTGATGAGGCCCATTTCCACCTCGGTGGCTTCGTCAACAAGCAAAATTGTCGCATCTGGGGCTCGGAAAACCCAAGAGTTACTGTTGAAAAGCCTCTCTATCCGGAACGTGTGACTGTTTGTTGCGGTTTATGGTTCGGCGGAGTCATTGGACCTTACTTTTTCGAAAATGAGGCTGGAGCAACAGTTACGGTGAATGAATTGCGCTATCGAGAGATGATTAATGATTTTTTATGGCCGGAATTGGATGGTATTGATCTGGACAACGTTTACTTTCAACAAGGCGGCGCTACGTGCCACACAAGCAACGAAACCATTGATATTTTACGATTGAATATCAATATAACACATCTTATTGGAAAACCCTATACTTAATTAACTTCCATACTTTTTTGCCTGCTATCTTTTTGAAAATAATTGTGTCTTGATAGCTCAGTGGTTAGAGTTTCCCCAGTCGTACCATCATCACTGTTCTGCTAACTTACCGTGCTTTTTGTGCTTTTTTCCTTTTCCCTAAAAAGAGTTTTTTCTCGTCTACTAGATCTAAAAAAATTTCCCGTCCGGTCCTTTTTATAGATTGCAATCTTTAGAGCACTGGCGTCAGTTAGGTATGCTGCCCCTGTTCTACCGGTATTACGATGGACGATGCTCCGAAGAACTAGCGTCATTGATCCCTTCGGCACCGGTGCATAGTCGGTAAACACGCCAAATGCGCGCCCAACGTTTGTATACAGTTGACATTTGTCAACTTTGAGTTCAACAGCTCGGCTGTGCAACAATTTGCCGGCCTCTGTGTTTCCTCCCTCCTACAACATGGGACCCTTCACACATCATCCCCAGAGATAACATACCATCATCGCTGGTCTGCTTGCTTGCTGGGGCCGAGTGCGCACCGGGTACCGTGTTAAACGTTTGCGTTAAACGGCTATTAAGAGCCGGGCAGCTTCGTCCGGCACGTGTCAAACAAAACTAAAGGTGTCATCGTGTTCCTTGCTTAACCACTCAGAACATAAGAACGTCAAAAGACGTATATATGATAATAGCGGTCAAGACATTAGAACGTCTTTTCACGTAAACGCGCGAGATTTTACAAAAATTGATTTATTTCCATCACTAGTATACGGATTCCCATGATTTAAAAAACAGAGTATCAATAATGAATAACGCTACGCGTCTGTATTCAAGAATATCTATGGAACGTAGAGGTGCATTATCTAAGCCGATTGAAACTGTTAAGATGTTCGATAATAATTTATTGCGTTTCTAAATAATTTATTAAAAATATTTTAGTTTGGACGGTTAATATTTTGAGGTGACTAATAGTTTTTAAATATATTTCTTCAATATATAAAGTGTTATTTCTTTCTGCTACTCAGAAAAAAGTACATTTTTCAAGGCTTTGAAATAATGGTAAGCGATTTTTACATATTTTTGACGTTTTCATAGAATGTATATTTAGAAACGCAAATATTTACGTATAACAACACAATGCGATAGTGGATTTCATAATCTTTCCAAAACATTTTTTAGAATGAGGCTACGTTTCCCAAAACGTGAGTTATGAAGCTTTTAGTAAAACTCGTAAATAACACAAAAATTATCACGTTCTGACAGTTCTCAAAGGGACACATAATAAATAAAATTGTATGTCCGAGAGGTTAAAATATACTTCATTTTTCAGGTGATGCAGATTTTTTACCCGCATTCTAGACAAATTTTCCCGAATACCTTTCCTGGGGAGGATCCTAACGACTGTCCCAGGGACATCAAAAGAGAAGAGTAAGTTTTTTATATGTTAAATAGCGTTCTGTGCCCCCTAAGACTAATTTCTTTGGTTTGTTCATGTTATAATTACAATTTTTTCGCTTTTGAGAAACAACTCTTGTGGGTCTCATAGAAATTGTCGTATCTCCGCTACTGTCAGGGTCAGAAATATGGTCTTAACGGTGTTAGAAAGAGAAAACACCAGGCTTTATATGAAGGGTCCACCAGCTTTCTCCTATGTGCTACGGTGCCTTAATCTAGATTCTCGAC
This sequence comes from Hesperophylax magnus, assembly GCA_026573805.1. Taxonomy (NCBI): domain Eukaryota; kingdom Metazoa; phylum Arthropoda; class Insecta; order Trichoptera; family Limnephilidae; genus Hesperophylax; species Hesperophylax magnus. Next base: position 2,513,132 of record JAIUSX010000179.1, on the reverse strand, counting down.
TCTTCATTGAAAGTCAAATAAATTTATTTTACTGGCTGACGTTCACCTGGACTTTTCTCTACTTTCAATAAATATAATATCCATGTATTATATATATAAACATATTGGAAGAAATTCTTTAAATGATAGTGAAAACCCTATCAAATTCCGTTGCATAGTTTAGAAGAACTAAGCGCACAAACAGACAGATGCTGAAAGTGACTTGTTTTATACTATTTATAGATTTTAGTTCAATTAATGGACAACACTTGTTATGTATTTGAATCAATTGATTCACATCTTCGGTACAATAAAAGAAAAAAAAAACTACACTTTATCGCAGATATCAACATTAATTTGCGATTTCTTAGCTAAATAACTGTTTGTTTGCAGGGCGATCAAGCGTAAATGCAACAACGCTCTTCATCCTGATTTATACGGACACTATCGGGAGGCCAAGTTCTCTCAGACCAAGCACCACTGGTGGTGGAAGGCAAACCGGGTATTTGACGGACTGCAAGTCACCAAGGATCACAATGGTAAGTACCGGACTTAAGGTCTTCTTGCAATGGAGTTTACACAATTCAATAGGGTCACGTTCGAGAAAACGGATTTTGCTTTAAATTACTACAACATATTGGTCACCACACCCCAACTATAAAATTACTGTCTGAAATTAAAGCCTACAATAATATTTGGATGATTTGTACATCGCCGTTTTTGTGCAAAATCACCTCAAGGGCGCTGTACAAATTTATAATACATTTCTACAGTGATCTATGTTATTACTAACTATACAGGGTGTATCGGCACTTACCCGACAAACTTTAACCAGCTATTCCTTGGCACATTTGGAGTAAAAAATGTTATGGGCACTTTGCTGTCTGGTAACATTTTTTTTTAATAAATTCATTTTTTTTTCAGAATTTTTTTTTATATTAACGAATTGTTTCTTCCCAAATTGAGCCGGTAATCCTGCTTTTCCAGGTCTAGTCCTCTTTTTGGAGGAAGACCACTACGTTGCCGAGGACTTTCTCCACGTGCTGCGTCTGATGGAAGATTCCGTTGAGCGCCACTGTCCCAACTGCAACGTGCTCTGCCTCGGGACCTACCTGAAGACGTACAACTATTACGCTGCCGCCGATAAGGTATACTTACGTCGTATTACAAAAAAAATATATTATTTTCGGTTATTTTTATTAATTTTTTTGTTATTACGACGCGTTGCGCTTTAACAGCGTTACATTCTCCATCGTCATGGAAGTTTTAGCAGACGATGTGCATTGTAACGCTGCCCGAAACATTGGCTAAAGATAGAGAACAAGGCACAATAACTCAAATATTAATGACCATAATTGTTTTGGTCGTAAAAAAATTCATAAATCAATCGATACTCATAATTTTACTAGAATTCTATCGATAATTACCGTTTATTGAATAATAAATCATTATTCATAGCATTGCAATTATTATTCAATCGATAATCACAGCATTACGAAGATTTTTAACCCATAATAATGATAAATTTACGAGTGTTCAATCAATAATCGCAAATTACCAATCAACGTTTTGAATATTCATTGAATAATCATTAAGGACGGGTTGGTTCGGAGAACTTGAACTATTCTTCAAATTTCAAAGTTAATTTTCGAGTTCTATGAAAGATTTTTTCAAGTTCTGTTTTATTTCAGTTCTGTCAAGCTACTAGCCCATAATTTTGTAACAACAAAACTTGAATAGGACTTTCACAGAACCTGAAAATGAACGTTGAAATTTGATGAATTGTTAAAATTCTCCGAAACAACCCGTTCTTAATTATGAATATTCATAGAATAATCACATAATTACGAATATTCATTGAATAATCATATGATTACGAATATTCATTGAATAATCACATAATTACGAATATTCATTGAATAATCATATAATTACGAATATTCATTGAATAATCATTCGATTACGAATATTCATTGAATAATCATATAATTACGAATATTCATTGAATAATCATTCGATTACGAATATTCATTGAATAATCATATAATTACGAATATTCATTGTATAATCATATAATTACGAATATTCATTAAATAATCATGATATAACGAATATTATCGTGATTTATTCTTGGGTCATTATGCCGTATTGCATTTCCTAATTCTTTAGTCAATGTTTCAGACAGCATTACAGTACCCATCATCGGGGCAGATCTGAAGAATAATGATGCCATGAATAAATCACAATAATAGTTTTGGCCGTGAAAAACTCAAATCCTATAAAGGGTGTTCGGAAACTCACAGTACAAACGGAAAACTGGTGTAGAGAACCCAAAACCTTTTTTTTTGTTTCTGATCTGTTCAAATTTTGATTTAGTTAAAAAAATTCTTTTGTTGCCGGATTTACGCTTTGACGATAGACGTCCAAATTAATAGACGAACCAATCAGGGAAATCGGTTTTGCACAGCAAACGAATCTGAAATTATACAGGCAACTCGAATTGTAATATCACCATTCTTTTTATAATGGCGCGCAAATTACTGGTGCGTTAAAAAAAATTACGCTATAATTTATCGGTCGGTCAATAAATTAATAAAAAAATCAAGGTTTTAAACAAAATAATATTTTTATTAAATATGTCAAACCACAAAGTGATTGCTTTCTTTGATAATATTAAAAATCTAAACTTTAAACTCGATTTACTGGAAAATAATAATAATTTACTGAAATTTACCACAAAATTGACTTAAAATGTGATGTGGTTTCACCAATTTCCCGCTTATACTATGTGTTTCCAGACACTGTGTATTTTGAATGTTTTTTTAATAATCGTAGCATTATGAATATTATTATTTTTTTAATGATAAACTAACGTTTATAAGACAAGGTTTTTTATGCATAGCACAAAGGATAACAAATTATTATAAACAATAAATAGTCGCTCCAAATGCATAATTGTGCCATGCATAAAAAACATTGTCTTATAAACATTAGTTTATCATTAAAAAAAATAATAATATTTGACAAGTCAAAATATTTCACAAACAAATGTAGATATAATATGTCTCGACGCCATCTAGTGGAAAATTTTAGCACTGACAAAGCCTTTCCTACAAAAATAAAGTTGGTTGTTTACAGGTGAAAAAATATTATAAGCAGTAATTGTTGATTGAAATACATATTGAATTATTTTGCGTGTTGGAAATAAGCCGACGTATCTCAGTGGTCCAGGGCACCTGACCGCACATCAGAAGGTGCGGCTTCAATTCCCGTCGGCTGCGTTTATTTTTACTTGGGAAATATTTTCAATTTGTATTATTATATTATTATATTGCTTATAATAATTTATTATGAATATTGATTGAATAATTTAAACGTTACCATTATTTAACCACCATTGTAAGTATCGTTGCATTTCTAAGTAATATACATTCATTTGTATGTATTAATATTGATTCTCGCTGTGTTTAACCGTATTGTCAGCTTTCTCTGTCTAACTCAAACAAATATGTATTATTTTGTACATCGCTGCTCTAAAATGGATGGACAACTCACAACTGGAAACATCACCCTTTCCGTAGAAGAGAACCGGACGAACCAAGGGCATTTCCTACGCCCAAACCTGGGGATATCACCTCTTGCCGCACCTTTACGGATATTACCAAAAGGTCTATAATCGCATGCTGAAAATATTAAGCACAGTGGTAGTTTTCAAGTAGAGTGGTGGCGTGTTTGATGGCAATTTGCTCTTTATGATTCTATTTTTTCAGCTTTTTTTGCCTCTAATGCAGTTAAGGTGATTATGGCATGTAGAAAAAAATTGAATTGGAAGCGGTTTCAAAAGGAATTTATTTGGATATTGGATAGAAATTTGAACCTTTTTAGCATTGTCATTTTTTATAGCTTTTTTTCTATTTTTCAGTAAAGGTGATTTTCGCATGTAGAAGAAAATACAGATTTAGATCTGGGTGCAAGAAAATTACGTTGAATTGGATAGAAATTTGTGCCTTATTAACAATTAAAATTTTTTGCCTAGTTAATTTATCCTAAAACCTCCGACATTTTGCAATAAACTTTGAAAATATTTTCGCATTCCATTTGATTCCAGATAAATTCGCTGTTTTTTTAACATATTTCAAAGTAAAATACTGAGACTCTTTGAGATTTTAGTATTATGTACTAATGGACATACGCAATTAAAAATACTAAAATTTTGTAACGCAAACAAAGTTTTTAAAGTCGCCTACTGATGGTTTTTACTGTGTAAACTGTAATTACTACTTTAGACAAAACTAAACATCATATTTCATTTATAGTCACTTTAGTTTTTTTCGTTTAATATTAAAAAAATTATTTAAAAATTTACAAACCTTGACAATTTTTTTTCAAATGCTATATGTTTTTTCATAGAATTATTTAAATTTTTGTGGAGCGTTTACAGTAAATTTTTTTAATGCGAGCTGAAAAGGCGGCATTCTCTCTTTCTAACGCTGCTTAAATCATATTTCTCATCATAATACGAAATGAGATAGCATAACTTTTATGAGGCCGTGTCATGCTGGGATGTACATCTAACAAAAAAACTCTACAGTTGTTTGTGGTCTGTGAAGTATATCCCCCAAAATTTCCCAAGGAGTTAAGGTCAATAATTGGAGTTAAGGTCATAATAGGAGTTAAGGTCATAACAGGAGTTAAGGTCATATTAGGAGTTAAGGTCATTTTTAATTGTTTTCTGTATGTATGCATTCTTATTTTTTATTATTTTATTTTGTTCCTTGTGTATACAGGGTGTAACAGCACGATCCGAACGATTTTAATTGTATCGGTATCGCAGGTCGAAATTCTCCGGGTATGTGCTGTAACACCCTGTATATGACCGGTCGGTGGCCGAATTGACATCGCGTTTGGGTCCCACCCGGGCGTAGTGTGTTCAATTCCTCGGCTGGCTAAGTCCTCCATCACAACACAAGCAACATTTTCCTCTTTCTGTGGTGGTAGTAGGAGGTTTTCAAATATTGTCAGGTTATTCGTAACCCGGGAATTTTTGTCTTTGTTTAAAAAAAAATATATATATGTATATAGACGGACCACCGTAATACATAATTGATGGTCTGACAGTCTATTATTGCATGGCAAACTTTTATTTGACTCCTTTCTCCTATCTTATTAATTTTAGCCCCCCTAACATGTTTATTTTATGGGAATTTAAACTTTATCATACATTATATTAATTGCATGAAAAATTTTCATATTTTTTATTTGTTTATTTAGGCAACTGTTATGTACAAATGCTAAAAAACATGATCTATAATCTTTGCAATCTGTGTAAAATTTGGAATTGGGCTGCAAACAATAACACTCCTTATGTAGATGGTGATAAGGTTCAAGAAAAAAAACATCGCCAAAAAGTGTTTTTAATTTTATTTTGCGAAGTTTTGGCACAAATATTTAAATGTTTTATCATCATTTTCTGAAGAACTTAATTTGCCACATTATGCAATAGAACCATAACCGAAAATGGGTTCTTAAGTAGAAGATTTTGAACTTTAAAGCAGTTTTTACGGGCCTGATTTTTTGTGGGCTTATAAAAATACTTATCCAAAAAAATGCTAGATTATTTCAAAGGCCAAGTTGTTTTCTAGTCACAGTATTTAAAAATATTTCTAAGCAATCAAATTTTCAAACCAAAAACACATGATTTTGCATTACTTTGTAGTGCCTTAAAATACAATTGCATGAAAAATTGTTTATACAAATTTTCACCAATGTCCGGGGGTAAACTGCGCTAACTTCAGGTGGTAATTCTACGTGATTTTCGAAGTAGAAAAGATAAATTTTTTAGAAATTTTAACCAACGTTTTAGGTTAAAAAGTTGAATTGTTTGTATGGGAAAATAAATATTCTTCTATGGAAAAAAGATTTTAGTATGTGATAAAAAAAACTTAGAATTTCATAACTTATTTATCTTTTTTAATTCTACCATCGTGTAAAATCACCTCCCGAAGTTAGTGCACTTAACTCCCAGACACCCTGTAAATTTTTTTGAATTTTTTGCATAATTTTTTTTGTGAAAATTTAAAATGTGTCCGTTTTGTTTTGATCCAGACTGAAACTTTTTATTTAATTTTATGTGTTCTTGGAATGGTATCGTGTTTCAGGTTGAGGTTTGCCCGTGGCAGAGCAGCCGCCACAACATGGGCATGGCCCTGAGGCGCGCTGCGTGGCGCCCGCTGTCGGCGTGCGCGCAGCAGTTCTGCCACTACGACGATTACAACTGGGACTGGTCGCTGCAGCGCTTGTCCCAGGAGTGCTTGCCTGCCGAGCACCGCCTCAAGGCCATGGTGGCAAGGGGACCCAGGGTCTTCCACATCGGAGAATGGTCAGTTTATCTAACCTAACCTAACCTAACAATCGACCGAACATGTAGAAATACCTTTCCCGTCCAAAGTGTGTTAATACATAAATACAGATTTCCACATTTTCATTCAAAATTGATATTCACTAAATGCCTAACCACTACAGTGATATAGCTACCCAAATTTGGGTAGCACCGTTAATGACCCTGGGCGATAGTTACCCGAATTTGGGTAGCAATGTTAATGATCCTGGGCGATGGTTACCCAAATTTGGGTAGCACAGTTAATGATTCTGAGTGATAGCTACCCACATTTGGGTAGCTCCATTAATGGACCCTGCGCGATAGCTACCCAAATTTGGGAAGCAATGTTAATGATCGTGGGCGATAGCTACCCAAATTTGGGTAGCAATGTTAATGATCCTGGGCGATGGTTACCCAAATTTGGGTAGCACCGTTAATGATTCTGAGTGATAGCTACCCACATTTGGGCGATAGCTACCCAAATTTGGGTAGTAATGTTAATGATCCTGGGCGATAGCTACCCAAATTTGGGTAACAATGTTAATGATCCTGGGTGATTGTTACCCAAATTTGGGTAGCAATGTTAATGATCCTGGGCGATGGTTACCCAAATTTGGGTAGCACCGTTAATGATCCTGGGTGATATCTACCCAAATTAGGGTAGCACCGTTAATGATTCTGAGCGATAGCTACCCAAATTTGGGTAGCACCGTTAATGACTCCGTGCGACAGTTACCCAAATTTGGGTAGCACCGTTAATGATTCTGAGCGATAGCTACCCAAATTTGGGTAGCAATGTTAATCATCCTGGGTGATAGCTACCCAAATTTGGGTAGCACCGTTAATGATTCTGAGCGATAGCTACCCAAATTTGGGTAGCAATGTTAATCATCCTGGGTGATAGCTACCCAAATTTGGGTAGCAATGTTAATCATCCTGGGTGATAGCTACCCAAATTTGGGTAGTTTATATTGAACCTCCCGCACGCAATCAGGTAATATATATTTAGTATAATCAATGTACAATGATTGTGTAAATAATGCATGTTAGAATTTAAATTTATAGCATTGCTTATCGACTAGGCCATAGACAACACACAAGTCATTAAATTTTATATTGCCTTTTAAGTAGTTAACATTAACTGCAATTTTATAGTAAATAATAAACAGAATTCTTACTTTAACGATTTTTTTATGAATTCTAAAAATATGCGATAAACGAAAAAACAAATGTGGGTTCATCGCTCTAGCACTATAAGCACTTTATATGTTTACATATTAAAATTCATAGTGATAATTTTTTGAAATATGGCGGAAAATTTCCAAGTCAAACACATTTCCAGCGCTCAAAGCTGAAATTGATTATACAGGGTGTATCAATTCGACACGAATCTATCTAAAATGACCTGATAATCAACATAACATAACCAAAAAAATGCACACTTTGCGGTGTGCGAACTGTGGCGGGAAACTTGTCAATTGGCGTTGACGTTAGCATTCCATAGACATTGCGGCAAAACATGACAGCCGTTGTAGTAGATTGGGTATCTGCAAACATTTTGCGATGTTGCCAGACTATTTCGAGTGTTATCTATCCGGAAGCTCGGCAACAATGGTGAAACGGTCGCCGTTGAATAACGAAGTTATTCTGATCTTTAAAGCCAGCCAACGGATAGCTAGTCAGATATTTAGCCCAACATAGTGAAATACCCCCTTAATCATATTAAAATCCCAAAATTGGACATTATCTGGGATTATAATGGAGTTGTGATTATTTCCTCTGTATGTTATAGTGGAGTGCATCACAAGAAGGCGAATTGTGACAGTAACTCGGTGATCAGCAAGGTGCAGCGCGTCGTCCTGGGGGCGCGCCAGTTCTTGTACCCGGCCGGCCTCACGCTGCAGGTGGCCGCGGCCACCAAGAAGGGGAAGCTGCGCAAGGGCAACGGTGGATGGGGCGACATCAGGTCAGCGCGAGGCTCGACTATTATCTGATACAGTAACATACAAAGAATCTTCATCGCCACCTCCAGAGGCAGCTGTTCCCTCGGGTCAAATGGACATTGACACCCCAACTGAATTATTACAGTCTCTCAACTGTTATTACGCCGTCCCAATGTCTACTGCCTTAGGGCAATGGTGGCTGGGGTGAAACCAGATCAGCGCAACATTTACGTGCACTTGACTATTATTACACTGTCCCATTATCTGATACCAGGAGAGTGTACCACACAAACAATTCCCTCGGGTCAAATAGACATTGACCCCCCAACTTAATTATTACAGTCTCTTGACTATAATTACGCCGTCCCAGTGGCAGTAATGGCTGGGGTGCCACCCAAATTTATGTAACTATCGCTCAAGAGCGATGCTGCAACCCAAATTTGGGTAGCTATCGCTCAAGGGCGTTAGCGGTGCTACCCAAAATTTGAATAGCTTTTGCTCAAGGGCCATTACTGGTGCTGCCCAAATTTGAGTAGCTATCGCTCAAGGGTATTAACGCTACTACTCAAATTTGGGTAGCTATCGCTCAAGGGCGTTAGCGGTGCTACCCAAATTTGAATAGTTTTTGCTCAAGGGCCATTACTGGTGCTGTCCAGATTTGGGTAGCTATCGCTCAAGGGTATTAACGCTACTACTCAAATTTGGGTAGCTATCGCTCAAGGGCGTTAGCGGTGCTACCCAAAATTTGAATAGCTTTTGCTCAAGGGCCATTACTGGTGCTGCCCCAATTTGACTAGCTATTGCTTTAGGGTATTAACACTACTCAAATTTGGGTAGCTATCGCTCAAGGGCGTTAGCGGTGCTACCCAAAATTTGAATAGCTTTTGCTCAAGGGCCATTACTGGTGCTGCCCAAATTTGAGTAGCTATCACTCAATTGGTTAGATGGTTTTGGGCACATGGAGCAAATGAACAAAGTAAGTAATGTGAGGAAATCATAATGAAACGGAAGTTAATTGTAAAATAGGTCGGGGGTGCCTGAGCTGAAAAAATGGCACGATCAAGTCAAGAGTCAGAATAACAGATATCTACATTTTTTCTCCAAAAAAAAAATTTCCTCTCTTATTCGAATGGGGATTGGATATCGTTTCGTTCATACTCACCTTTTTAAAATTCACGTCTTTGATTGTACTTTCTGTAGTCTAGAAGTGGAAACTTTAGATCACATATTTTTTGGCTGTCCCTCTCTAAACAAATATCCTCTCTTCTATCAAAAGCCTTATCTAAAATTGCCTCCCCTCCATTCAACATCTCGTCTCTTCTGACAACAAATCTGAATTCGACTCCAATCTAAGTAACTAACCATCACGCCGTTTCGGTAGGCAGAGAGGACGGACCGCCAAACAACTCGTCTAACATCGTCTCATACATACTAACTAGCCATCACGCCGTTTCGGTAGGCAGAGAGGACGGACCGCCAAACAACTCGTCTAACATCGTCTCATACATACTAACTAGCCATCACGCCGTTTCGGTAGGCAGAGAGGACGGACCGCCAAACAACTCGTCTAACATCGTCTCATACATACTAACTAGCCATCACGCCGTTTCGGTAGGCAGAGAGGACGGACCGCCAAACAACTCGTCTAACATCGTCTCATACATACTAACTAGCCATCACGCCGTTTCGGTAGGCAGAGAGGACGGACCGCCAAACAACTCGTCTAACATCGTCTCATACATACTAACTAGCCATCACGCCGTTTCGGTAGGCAGAGAGGACGGACCGCCAAACAACTCGTCTAACATCGTCTCATACATACTAACTAGCCATCACGCCGTTTCGGTAGGCAGAGAGGACGGACCGCCAAACAACTCGTCTAACATCGTCTCATACATACTAACTAGCCATCACGCCGTTTCGGTAGGCAGAGAGGACGGACCGCCAAACAACTCGTCTAACATCGTCTCATACATACTAACTAGCCATCACGCCGTTTCGGTAGGCAGAGAGGACGGACCGCCAAACAACTCGTCTAACATCGTCTCATACATACTAACTAGCCATCACGCCGTTTCGGTAGGCAGAGAGGACGGACCGCCAAACAACTCGTCTAACATCGTCTCATACATACTAACTAGCCATCACGCCGTTTCGGTAGGCAGAGAGGACGGACCGCCAAACAACTCGTCTAACATCGTCTCATACATACTAACTAGCCATCACGCCGTTTCGGTAGGCAGAGAGGACGGACCGCCAAACAACTCGTCTAACATCGTCTCATACATACTAACTAGCCATCACGCCGTTTCGGTAGGCAGAGAGGACGGACCGCCAAACAACTCGTCTAACATCGTCTCATACATACTAACTAGCCATCACGCCGTTTCGGTAGGCAGAGAGGACGGACCGCCAAACAACTCGTCTAACATCGTCTCATACATACTAACTAGCCATCACGCCGTTTCGGTAGGCAGAGAGGACGGACCGCCAAACAACTCGTCTAACATCGTCTCATACATACTAACTAGCCATCACGCCGTTTCGGTAGGCAGAGAGGACGGACCGCCAAACAACTCGTCTAACATCGTCTCATACATACTAACTAGCCATCACGCCGTTTCGGTAGGCAGAGAGGACGGACCGCCAAACAACTCGTCTAACATCGTCTCATACATACTAACTAGCCATCACGCCGTTTCGGTAGGCAGAGAGGACGGACCGCCAAACAACTCGTCTAACATCGTCTCATACATACTAACTAGCCATCACGCCGTTTCGGTAGGCAGAGAGGACGGACCGCCAAACAACTCGTCTAACATCGTCTCATACATACTAACTAGCCATCACGCCGTTTCGGTAGGCAGAGAGGACGGACCGCCAAACAACTCGGTCTTCGCACACACTCATTGCCTCATTCACATACATGCTCTTCTATTATTCTGACTCTTGGCATGTACCGACTCGTGTATCTGATTCACTTGGTCATGCCATGTCTTCTGCTACCATGCATTGTATATTCTCCTCACACTCCTTTCTTCGCTCATTCGCTATACATGCCCAAACCATCTAAGCGTCCCTTTCTTGATCTTACTCATTACGCTCACATCTGCCTTGCACTCTTTGCGGATCTCCACATTCCTCACACGATCATACATGGTTTTACCACACGTACTTCATTTGTAAGGCATTCAGTCTACTTTCACATCCTTCCTCTTCAAGTTCCACGCCTCACTGCCATACATCAGGGTAGGTACCAGCACTCCACTGTGGACTGCTGCATATAATGCTGACACCAACCGCGTTCAGTCCTCCATGAATGGAGTTACCTGCATTTCCCCTTGTTTCAATATCTCTGTCAGCCTTCCCATCTCTCTAGAACATACTTCCTAAATACACAAACTCATCCACCTGCTCCAAGTATTCCTCAGCAACAACTATATTCCACACTGTTTTCGTACTCTCTCTTACAAACACCATTACTTTAGACTTACTTACATTCATCATTAACTCATTCTACATACATACTTGGTTCACCCTAGACACGAGAGACTGTAGATCTTCCATACTGTTAGCAATCAGCACCGCATCATCAGCATACAACAGGCAACATACTTTCAGATTACTCAAATTCGCACCCAATCCCACCTCTATCAATTCTTGCATACAATTATCCATGTATATATTGAATAACCATGGTGACAATCTTCCATATAATTTTAAAATTTGCCAATTTAACCTTTCCCTTACTGTGCTAAAAAAATCCACGCGTTCCGGTGCTGTGTAGTCAATACACATCTCAAAATAAGCGATTTAATATCGGAAAAATATGAATATTCATAGCTTATCGCTTATGTTTATTATATTTTATATCAAAAGTGATAATAATTGTAATTTAATTGCTGAAAACATGAAAAAACCATCGGCAGATGCTAAAAAAACGTGCGAGGAGTCCTTATGTAACGATGGCCCGAGACTGACTGGCTGCAGGTGCTGGATGGGCGCTGGACGCACACACACAGCTATGCGGTCGTAGGTATCGAAGGTCTAAATACAACTGCGGACGTGTGGATTTCTCATGTTCCCGCATAGCGAACTAAAGCGGGACATCAATAACGTGTCATTTCCTCGCACACTCTTCTCATAGCAGTGTCACACGTTTGATTGTATTGGTGTATTTGTTCCCGATTTTTAACAAAAATCTCTGATTTTTAATTGAATTCGAACACTATGTAAAATTTTATTTTTTAATTCAGTGTATAAATGTATAACGAAGGAATACCTAAAATCTGAACCCAGAATTAATTATATTTATAGAGTTATTAAAGTTATTCGAAGCAATGTGTAGTAAATACAAACCACAGATAAGGAAAGGTTAAACAAAATCAATTTTTTATTACTGTTATAATAATTATTTTGTTTGTTTTTTTTTCAGGGATCATCAACTATGCATGAACATTACAAAAGAGGCGAAAACCGCAAACGAAAGGAGACTCAATTTTCTGCTCGAAAACGGCATTTATTAAAAGTTACCAAACCGAATCTTTAATGAAACTTATTTAAATAGTAAATAAAAGTGACTATGTCGTTTTTAAAGTCAGTGTTTAAAATAAATAAAAACAATAACTGATTATTAATAATGTATATAAATAAATAACTGCCGATTAGAAATTAATATTAATTAATTTTATGTGCTCAAGAAATGATTTGTGCGTTGAAAATGAAGCTGGAAGTTAATCCGAAAAAGACTTCGACTAATTGAATTGTAGCTTCGACATTTTTATGTTAACTCTTGCTTAAAATATGCGCTTTTTTGTTTTATTTCATAGTTATTGAAATGGAACTGATTTTATATCGACTTTCTCTATATAAAGCTGGTTTTATGTCAATTTTCTTGATATGGAAATGGTTTTATATCTAAGTTCTTAACACGGAACCAGTTTTGCATCAAGTTCTTGGAATGGAATTGGTTTTATGTGAACTTTCTCTTTATGGAGTTGGTTTTATGTCAATGTTCTTGATATGGAAATGTTTTTACATCTAAGTTCTTAACACGGAACCGGTTTTGTGTCAAGTTCTTGGAATGGAACTGGTTTCATGTCGACTTTCTCTATATGGAGCTGGTTTTATGTCAATTTTTTATATGAAAATGGTTATATATCTAAGTTATTAACATAGAACCGATTTTGCTTCAAGTTCTTGGAATGGAACTGTTTTTATGAGAACTTTCACTATATGAAGCTACTTTTATGTCAATGTTCTTTATATGGAAATGGTTTTATGAGAACTTTCACTATATGAAGCTGCTTTTATGTCAATGTTCTTTATATGGAAATGGTTTTATGAGAACTTTCACTATATGAAGCTGCTTTTATGACAATGTTCTAGATATGAAAATGGTTTTATATCTAAGTCCTTACACGGAACCAGTTTTGCATCAAGTTTTCGGAGCTTGATGTCAATTTTCTTTATATGGAACTAGTTGAAGGTCAAAATTCTTGAAATGGAACCGTCTTTACAAATTCTAGAATTATCATTGTCTTCGTCAGTGTTACTTCCTGTTTTAAAATGTCTGTTTTGTAATTAGCTTTACCTTTTGCATTAGCTGTGGTATTATTAACTCGGCAGCGTAAATGCAGTTTAAAATGTTTTGTCGTTATTGTTAGTTGTATTGAAATCTGGAATTTCGTGCATATTTTTATTTGTAAAAGTATTTCATGCAAAACTTATGGACTTTGATGTTTTTCTTAGTAGTTCTTGGTATAGAACTTGTTTTATTTTTTTTTTGTGGTTTTGTTTAATCTTTTTATGCTTTGTAACTGCATAGTTACAAATTTCTTTGGCCTTATTTAATTTTTTTTTAATTTAACCTAGATTTATGTCCTTGATATGGAACTGATTTTGTGTCACAATTCTTGAAATGCAACTGGTTTTATGTCAACTTTATTGGGTTGTAACTGGTTTTATGACTAAGTTTTTGATGTGGAACTGCTTTTATTTCAGAGTTCTTTATACTGAACTGCTTCCATTTCAAAGTTCTTGATATGGAACTGGTTTTATACTAACTTTGTTGCATTGTAACTGGTTTTATAACTAAGTTCTTGATATGGAACTGGTTTTATATTAACTTTGTTGCATTGTAACTAGTTTTATGACTAAGTTCTTGATATGGAACTGGTTTTATACTAACTTTGTTGCATTGTAACTGGTTTTATGACTAAGTTCTTGATATGGAACTGGTTTTATACTAACTTTGGTGCATTGTAACTAGTTTTACAACTAAGTTCTTGATATGGAACTGGTTTTATATTAACTTTGTTGCATTGTAACTAGTTTTATGACTAAGTTCTTGATATGGAACTGGTTTTATACTAACTTTGTTGCATTGTAACTGGTTTTATGACTAAGTTCTTGATATGGAACTGGTTTTATACTAACTTTGGTGCATTGTAACTAGTTTTACAACTAAGTTCTTGATATGGAACTGCTTTTATTTTCCAAATTCTTGATATGTAACTGGTTTATGTCAAAGTTGTAGAATGGAACTGGTTTTATGTCAATTTCCTTACGAACACGTCATCCATATTGCAATAAAATATATATTTTTTTTAATATACATATATATTAAAATATATGTACATGTTTATGTTAAAAAATACTGATTAAGATATTTAATAATCTTTATTGAAATAATGAAATATTTCACATTCTTCTTGTATTGTATTATGTATAGCAATATTTCGTTTTTGTGTTTTAATTATGGACAGTGTTTAGTGAAGTTATGCCAAAGTTTTAAACTTAATAAATTCTCAAAACATTTATGTTTATATAAATGTGTTAATGTTACAAAAAATTTAACTTGTATGTTTTAATCAGCAGCGTACTGTAAAATGTTGATTAATTGAAAAATCTATTTTTGTTTTTATTCACTGCACTTATAATTTGTAGTTAATGCAGATTTATTTTAAACTGGTTTCGTTTCGCACTTCTCTTTTTATTCATTGAAACATTTTGAACAAAAGTTATTTAAATCAACCAGAATTGTGTCACAGTTATTGTAATCAACCGGAATTGTGTCACTGTTATTGTAATCAACCGGAATTGTGTCACTGTTATTGTAATCAACCGGAATTGTGTCACAGTTATTGTAATCAACCGGAATTGTGTCACTGTTATTGTAATCAACCGGAATTGTGTCACAGTTATTGTAATCAACTGGAATTGTGTCACTGTTATTGTAATCAACCGGAATTGTGTCACTGTTATTGTAATCAACCGGAATTGTGTCACTGTTATTGTAATCAACCGGAATTGTGTCACAGTTATTGTAATCAACCGGAATTGTGTCACTGTTATTGTAATCAACCGGAATTGTGTCACTGTTATTGTAATGGACCAGAATTTTGTCACAGTTATTGTAATCAACCGGAATTGTGTCACTGTTATTGTAATCAACCGGAATTGTGTCACAGTTATTGTAATGGACCAGAATTTTGTCACAGTTATTGTGTAATGCACCGGAATTTTGTTACAGTTATTGTGTAATGCACCGTAATTTTGTTACAGTTATTGTAGGTAATTGACCGTAATTTTGTCCCAGTTTTTTAACTTGACCGTAATTTTCTCACAATTATTGTAATTAACGAAATTTTGTCACAGTTATCATAATTGACTGGAATTTTGGCACACTTATTGTAATTGAAAGAAATTTTGTCACAGTTATCATAATTGATTGGATTTTTTGCACAGTTATCATAATTTACTGGAATTTTTTCACAGTTATCATAATTGACTGGAATTTTGGCACAGTTCTTGTAATTGAAAGAAATTTTGTCACAGTTTTCATAATTGAACAGAACTTTGGCACAGTTATCCTAATTGAATGGAATGTTTGGCACAGTTATCCTAATTGAACAGAACTTTGGCACAGTTATCCTATTTTTACGATAATTACAACCTACGTACTCCAAAAATTAACACATTATTTTTTTTATCTTCAAAATACCTACTTATATAATTTTTATATTTACTTAGTTTGTTGTCCTATTTATTAGGTAGGCCTTGCAATAATAAATGCACAATTTTTTTCAAATCTGTCTTATTCTCAAAAAGTACATTTTACATAGCTAAAAGTGTATAACGTATTATTTTTTTTTTAAATTTGTGACTAGATTTGGATGGCAGGCTTCCACCAAATCGTCAATTATTACTTACAAACTAATTTTGTCAAAATTGTGTTATATTTTTTGAAAATTTAAATGTTTTTAAATAGTCATGTTAAAATTATTTTTATTTGTTTGTTGAATGAATTGTTCATTTGACTGTCGTATGGGACAATTTTCTCATTATTTTGTCAATACAAGCTTTGTGGTGATGAATTCACTGCCAATTTATTTTAATTGAAAAGAAATTGAATATTTTCACTGCCAATAAAAGTGAAGCACTAATCTATAAATATTGTATGATATTATAATACTCAATGTTATAACAAGACTTGTTTGATGTTATAAAATTAAAACATGTCGCAAGTAATCTAATTTAATTGGTTATATGTCACAGTTATTTAAATAACAAATTCCATGGGACAGTTCAACTAATGTGGGTTAACGTCAAAATCAGTCTAATTTACTGGTTTTTTGAGTTAACACATTTTAACACAATTCATGACATAGTTAAATATTATTTAACTGATTTTCTGCCGCTATTATTTTTATAACTAATTTCATGTCACGGTTAATTCAGTTTAACTGGTTTTATGTCACTGTTATTTTTACGACTGACTAATTATTTAACTAGTTTAATTATTCTCATTTAACCGGTTTCATGTCACATTTAATCCAGTTTCTAATTTAACTCATTTTGGTCACAGTTAATCTAATTTAACTAGTCTCATGTGAGTTATTTTCTTTTTACTAATTTAATATCTCAATAATTAATCTAATTTATCCGGTTTCATGTCATAGTTAATATTATTTAACTGATTTTGTGCCACTATTATTTTTATAACTGATTTCATGTCATAGTTAATCTAATTTAACTGGTTTTATATATCACTGCTATTTTTACGACTGATTTTACATCATAGCTAGTTTAGTGTCACAGTTATTCTCATTTAACTTGTTTCATGTTGCATTTAATCTTGTTTTTTGTCATAATTAATATAATTTAACTAATTTCGGTCGCAGTTAATCTAATTAAACTGATTAATATCACAATTAATTTATTTTAACTGGTCTCATACCTCAGTTATTCTAATTTAACTGGTTTCATGTCTCTGTAAATCTATTTTAACTTGTTTCATGTCTCAATTATTCTAATTTAACTGGTTTTATGTCACAGTTAATCTTATCTAACTGAATTCATGTCACGGTTAATCTAGTTTAACTGGTTTCATGTCACAGTTAATCTTATTGAACTGAATTCTTGTCACGGTTAAACAATTTAACTGGTTTCATCTCACAATTAATCTAATTTAACTGATTTCATGTCACTGTTTAACTAATTTAACTGGTTTCATGTCACAGTTAATCTATTTTAACTGGTTTCATTTCACAGTTAATCTAATTTAACTGATTTCATGTCACAGTTAATTTATTTTAACTTGTTTCATGTCAATGTTAATCTAATTTAACTGGTCACAGCTGATCTATGTCAACTTGTTTCATTCTAGTACAACGGAACTTTATCGATAGCTATTAAAAACTAGTCCTATGTTTATCAGATTAATATTATAGAAACATTTTAATTATTAATGTTTGTACGCAGCTATTTTATTCAAATTGTATCTCATTCATTATCATGCATATTTCACTGAATTCACGTCAAAAGTTATTCAGATAATCAGTATCGTGTCACAATAGTCCTGTCACGGTTTTCCTTTGACAGTGTTAATTATGTGTCATTATATTAAATGAATTCGCAATTGTTGATTAGCATTTTTTTAACGGCAGCTTAATTTCTTCATTATCTTGAATATGTTAAGTACTGTACAGTTCTTTTTGAGTATTAGAGAGGGCAGCGCTTACGTTTGTAGCTAGCATAACAATTGAATGTTTATCAGATATCTTATTTCATATCATCGTTTAATCAATTTTGTGTTTATATTGTTTTAACCGTTCAGTGGTCACGCTCTAGTAAGAAACGTCAATGGTCGTTTGGATTACATGGAAATAGTAATCATGTTACACTTCCGCGATCATGGCAGCGATTCACAGAATTTCTCCGTGTCGATCTTGCGGTCGTGAGGGTTACGTACAAAATCTTTTATTTTGAAAGACAGACACTCTTCGTTGAGCCAGGGGTTACATACAAGCCAGAGACAAGTCGGTGAGGAAACTGCCTCTCTTCGGTTCTTATTCCCAGTATGAATGCATATGAATTGAGGCCGCTAAGGTTGAGCAAGTAAAAGAAGACAATTTGAGGTTCAACTTTTTGAATTCCTGGACCCATTGTTTTTCGTATGATTACAGTACGTTATTTTATTTCTAGCTTTTGACGATCTCCTGTATCGGCATCAATTGCTGCGTCGTTGTGCTTTGTCGACATCAAAATTACCACTTAATAGACTTTGGCACATAGGATACCGATGTATATGGGGGTGGAAGCCAAGTTTCCAAGAACATATTGGATTTTCTCTTGATCTCGTGGTATTCCTCGATTTTGAGATGCTGGTCTATTTACTTGTCGAGACACTAAAAATTGAGTAAATAATTTTATTTAAAATAATCAAAGTGAAAAAGCACAAAAACAAAGATAAATGATACGTCAACATTACTTTCGTAGTTGGTTGCGCGGATTTTAGTTTCAGACCCTCCCCTGTTTGCGCTGCACTAAGCGCCTTCATCTTAAAGTACATGGAAGATCAAATGATTGGCGCTACCCGTTTTTAAGGAATTTTTAATTTTGCATCAGTGGATTACAATATGTAGCCCACGCGACCGCTGTAGGATTAATCAGTGTCACAAAATATATAATTTTAATTGGTTTATGTCACAAAATTTGTCAGTTTTAATCGGTTTCATGTCCCTAATTTACAGTTTTAATCGGTTTCAAGTCGGAAATTTACAGTTTTAATCGGTTTCATGTCACAAATGTACAGTTTAAATCGGTTTCAAGTCACAAATGTACAGTTTTAATCGGTTTCATGTCACAAATGTACAGTTTTAATTGGTTTCAAGTCACAAATTTACAGTTTTAATCGGTTTCAAGTCAGAAAATTACAGTTTTAATCTGTTTCAAGTCACAAATTTACAGTTTTAATCGGTTTCAAGTCGGAAATTTACAGTTTTAATTGGTTTCAAGTAAGAAATTTACAGTTTTAATCGGTTTCACGTCACTAATGTACAGTTTTAATCGGTTTCAAGTCAGAAATTTACAGTTTTAATCGGTTTCACGTCACTAATGTACAGTTTCAATCGGTTTCAATTCGGAAATTTACAGTTTTAATCGGTTTCAAGTCACAAATTTACAGTTTTAATCGGTTTCAAGTCAGAAAATTACAGTTTTAATCGGTTTCAAGTCACAAATTTATAGCTTAACCCTTGAAGCCCTGCATTTGCAGTGTTGGAAGAATCGTGCCTAAGGACGGTACAAAGCACTGCAATAGCAGTGTCGATCTTATGCATTCATTTTGCCTTTGTGTATTACCTCCACTGGGTTCCAGTTAGTTCAAGACAAAAAGTATGTCACTTTATCTACATGTTGGCCTTAACAAAAAGATCTTTTTATTGATTAGTTTCATGTCACAAATTTATAGTTTTAAACCGTTTCCTGTCACAAAAGTTATAAAATTGTCTCGAATCAATTTGTTT
The DNA here is from genome assembly GCA_026573805.1 of Hesperophylax magnus. NCBI lineage: Eukaryota > Metazoa > Arthropoda > Insecta > Trichoptera > Limnephilidae > Hesperophylax > Hesperophylax magnus. The sequence continues at coordinate 2,493,021 of JAIUSX010000179.1, read as the reverse complement.
TTATTCTTAAAGAAAGTATATGAGTTGGCTGTGAAGTTTGGTAGCAATATTATTATTTTTATGAAAATAAATATTTTTTTTAGGTTAACGTTATGTTAAACAAAATATATGTCACACTACGTCATAGGGTTTCCAAAATCAAACAAATCTATTTGAATTAACCCACTTTCCGACATCCGAACGAGCTGAAACTCGGTAGAGAGACTCGTTGTCGACGACAATGTGTTTTATCAACTTTTGATGGCAATCACGCACTTGCGCGCGTACATATACAGCATTTCTCTGAAATCGGATGACATTACGGCAGTTAATATGCGAAATAAATGTCAGTCCTACCCGATCGGCATTTGGCAAGGTTAGTAGACAGTTGTCAACTCCAGTTTCTGGGTAGGAAGGTCCAAGCCGCAGTCAAACCAAAAAATATATATTTAAAAAAAAAATTAAAAGACATTCTAAATATTAAAAAAACCTTGTTTTTTACGGATTGATTTTTAAACACCCTGTATCCAATTTTGTTTCATTCAAATTTTCGCGTTGATAAAACGAATATAATGTACAAAATTTAAAAAAGATTTTCGAAGTATTATTATTTTTTATTTAAATTATGACTTTCATTTTTATAATGCGTCAATTATCATTTAAAAAAATTTGTTATACGCGTTTTAATTGATATTATTATTTTTAAAATAATATTTCTAGCGGAAGAGATAAAATGTTTATTTTCTTATTTTTATCAGTTAATTAATTTTAAATATTATAATGTACATTTTTAAAGCATTTTTTTCGCTTGATTATTGAGACAGTATTAATAATATTTTAAATAATGCGAATTAAAACTAGTTAAGGCGATGAACTACGTCGTGTAATATTTTAAATTGAGCCGCTATCAATAACAACCCTTACGTAGATGGCGATAAGGTTTAAATTCCCGCTTAACACCATCCACCTGTTTTGATTTATGCAAGAAAAAAACATGGCCAAAAAGTGCCTTTTATTTTATTTTGTGGATGTTCAGGCATAAATATTTAATTTTTTTTCGATAATTTTATAAATAACTTAATATGCCACATTATACAATAAAATCATAACCGAAAATGGGTTCGTAAGTAGGAGATTTTGAACTTTAAAGCAGTTTTCATAGGCCTTATACATTATTTTTTTCTGGGCTTATAAAAAGACTTATCTAAAAAAATACTCGATTATTTCAAAGGCCAAGATGTATTCTACTCGCAGTATTTAATTAAAGCATCTGAAACATTTCTAGGCGACCAAATTTTCAAACCAAAAACACATGATTTTGCATTACTACGTAGTGCATCGTCTTAAGATCACAACTCATTATCGAAACTTGAAATGGCTTTGGCCGTGTTTGGTGACAAGTTATAAATAGCTAGACACTTTCCAACCCTCATCTACCCCACCTCCTTCCCTTCACCACTACCCAATTGGAATTTAGTTTTACTGGATCCAAATGGTTGGGAGCAGCTGGGACTCTTGCGCGGTTTCACATTTTAAAAAAAGACAGTTATTATTATTATTATTATTGTTTCAATAATTAATAATTATAAATAAACATTAATCATTTAAAAATGTCTTGTGCTCAAAATATGTATTTAAAACATTAAAAAATATTCAAATGAAAAAACACCACAAGAATAAATGTAAAATTATTGTAAAATATTTAGGTAATAATTTTTTGTTTTGTAAAAAAATGTTATTATTTTTGTTGAATTATTGTAACACAGTGCCATCTATTGATAAAAAATGTAAACTGCTAATCGGCTAGTAAAAGTTTTGTACTAGAGAAAATATTAAACTTTTTTTTTTCTTTTAAAAGTGATAATTATTTCAACCATACAAACAATTTTATTAATTATATTTAAATTAACCCCGAATCAATAGTAATTTGGTTCGCAAATATTTTTATTTTCCCACCAAAAATGATATTTTAGTTCCAAAAATCATACAGCAATTTATGGGTTAACAAATTTTCAAAAATTTATTATTATTAACTTGATTTTTCAGCATTAATCGCTCTTCCCAGTGGCGACCAAATTATTTTATGGAGTGTTACGATTTCCATCATTCAGTTAAATATTTAAGCTATAAAATGTAAAAAAATCGATTTAAATGTTCAACTGACAGTTTACGTCAAACTGACAGTTTACGTCAAACTGACAGTTTACGTCAAACTGACAGTTTACGTCAAACTGAGAGTTAACGTCAAACTGACAGTTTACGTCTAACTGACAGTTTAAGTCAAACTGACAGTTTACGTCAATCTGGCAGTTTAAGTCAAACTGGCAGTTTTCGTCAAACTGACAGTTTACGTCAAACTGACAGTTTAAGTCAAACTGACAGTTTACGTCAAACTGACAGTTTAAGTCAAACTGGCAGTTTACGTCAAACTGGCAGTTTAAGTACTGACAGTGCTGTCAAATTCACAGACAGTTTATGTCTAACTGCCAGTTTACGTCAAACTGGCAGTTAACGTCAAACTGGCAGTTTAAGTACTGACAGTGATGTCAAATTCACAGACAGTTCATGTCAAACTGGACAGTTCATGCCAAACTGACAGAGTTTTCATCCAAAGTAACAAGTGAACTAGTTATTGCTTAGATCTTCAATGGAATTTTAGACTTTTAACAGGAAGAATTGTTTGTATGGTGAAAAGTTATTAAATCCTTCAATAATATTATTAATTTGTTGAATTTGCTATGTGTAATCAATTGTGAAGCTATTGTTATATTATAATACATGCATACCATTGCATCAAGTCAAACAAAGGGTATGCAGAGATAATAGAATACCACAAATAACTCTATTGCTTAATAAACACAACCTACATCAAGCATGTTGAAAGAACACCACGCAGAATCGAAAATTCAGTAGAATCGGCTTTTACCGTGTTTCGTGACTAGATCTGAATTATCGGGGTACTTCCCAGCATCAATCTTTCCAATGTCCTTCTTTTTGGTATTCTATTCTCTCTGTATGCAATTTTGGAGAAAATATTTTGAGGGTACGATTAATGGTACAGGCAAATTATTTTTAAAGGGACATGTTTAATTGTATTTGCGTTAGTTTGAAATACCCGCCCACAGTCCCCTCATACCCCGCGAAGCCCAAAAATATACTGGGTGCGTACAAAAAAAAAATCAACCTTTATCATATTTTTCAGCTTTCTAACTATGTTAAACCAAAATTTACATAGAAAATTAATATTAATATTATCATTTTTTTTATCTACTGCTACAGTCACTCAAGACAAGAAAGGGTCTCTTTAAAATGATTTACCTGTATTTATTATGATTTTTTTTATATTTACCACCCCATGTAAGAAATTTCTAAAAAAACAGCAAACTGGCTCATGTAAAATGGGCTTTTAAAAAATGTATTCCATCCACCAAGTAAATAATATCTAGTCAAATAAAGTTTAAAAAATTTAATAAAAAATATACATTAAAAAAAAAACTTTTTTATTTATCCGCATTTTTATTTATTATGTATTATATTTATCGCAAATATTAAGAAAATATTAATAATAGCAGAAAAAATCGAAATGACTGCTTTTAAAACAATATTAAAAGAATAAAGTATAAAGTGAATCAAAGGTAAGGCATTTTCCATTGTCCCAAGCGAAATCATTTCTGATTTTTTGGAATCGTGATGAGAATCATCATAAAAAACGAAATCAGTACCAAAATAATATATGCATTCCTGGAAAAAACATCACTCTTACGGGCACTAATGCAAAACTTGGGTTCGGATTTTAAAAGGCATTTTTTCAGGCTCTATGGTACCAAACGGGCTGAAATTTTGTAATAGCAATAAGAATCATAGTCCAAATCGAAATCAGTCACAAAATATGCATTTAATTGCATTTCTGTAAAAATCATTATTCTACTGGGCGCTAATTTGAGACTTGGGTTCGGACTTTAAGAGGCAATTTGTCAGGCTCTATGGTACCAAACGGGCTGAAATTTTGAAATAGCTATAAGAATCATAGTCCGAATCGAAATCAGTCACAAAATATGTATTTAATTCAATTTCTGGAAAAATCATTATTCTACTGGGCGCTAAATTGAGACTTGGGTTCGGACTTTAAGAGGCATTTTTTCAGGCTCTATGGTACCAAACGGGCTGAAATTTTGTAATAGCGATGAGAATCATAGTCCGAATCGAAATCAGTCACAAAATATGCAAAAAGTTGCATTTCTGGAAAATTCATTATCCTACTGGGCGCTAATTTGAGACTTGAGTTCGGACTTTAAGAAGCATTTTTTAGGCTCTATGGTACCAAACGGGCTGCAATCTTGCCATAGCAATAAGAATCATAGTCCGAAAGGAAATCAGTCACAAAATATGTATTTAATTGCATATCTGGAAAAATCATTATCCTACTGGGCGCTAATTTGAGACTTGGTTTCGGATTTTAAAAGACATTTCTTGAGGCTCTATGGTACCAAACGGGATGAAATTTTGTAATAGCAATAAGAATCAAAGTCCGAATGGAAATCAGTCACAAAATTTGTATTTAATTGCATTTCTGGAAAAATCATTATTCTACTAGGCGCTAATTTGAGACTTGGGTTCGGACTTTAAGAGGCATTTTTTCAGGCTCTATGGTACCAAACGGGCTGAAATTTTGTAATAGCAATAAGAATCATAGTCCAAATCGAAATCAGTCACAAAATATGCATTTAATTGCATTTCTGTAAAAATCATTATTCTACTGGGCGCTAATTTGAGACTTGGGTTCGGACTTTAAGAGGCAATTTGTCAGGCTCTATGGTACCAAACGGGCTGAAATTTTGAAATAGCTATAAGAATCATAGTCCGAATCGAAATCAGTCACAAAATATGTATTTAATTCAATTTCTGGAAAAATCATTATTCTACTGGGCGCTAAATTGAGACATGGGTTCGGACTTTAAGAGGCATTTTTTCAGGCTCTATGGTACCAAACGGGCTGAAATTTTGTAATAGCGATGAGAATCATAGTCCGAATCGAAATCAGTCACAAAATATGCAAAAAGTTGCATTTCTGGAAAATTCATTATCCTACTGGGCGCTAATTTGAGACTTGAGTTCGGACTTTAAGAAGCATTTTTTAGGCTCTATGGTACCAAACGGGCTGCAATCTTGCCATAGCAATAAGAATCATAGTCCGAAAGGAAATCAGTCACAAAATATGTATTTAATTGCATATCTGGAAAAATCATTATCCTACTGGGCGCTAATTTGAGACTTGGTTTCGGATTTTAAAAGACATTTCTTGAGGCTCTATGGTACCAAACGGGATGAAATTTTGTAATAGCAATAAGAATCAAAGTCCGAATGGAAATCAGTCACAAAATTTGTATTTAATTGCATTTCTGGAAAAATCATTATTCTACTAGGCGCTAATTTGAGACTTGGGTTCGGACTTTAAGAGGCATTTTTTCAGGCTCTATGGTACCAAACGGGATGAAATTTTGTAATAGCATTAAGAATCATAGTCCGAATCGAAATCAGTCACAAAATATGCATTTAATTGCATTTCTGGAAAAATCATTGTTCTACTGGGCGCTAATTTGAGACTTGGGTTCGGACTTTAAGAGGCATTTTTTCAGGCTCTATGGTACCAAACGGGCTGAAATTTTGTAATAGCGATGAGAATCATAGTCCGAATCGAAATCAGTCACAAAATATGCAAAAAGTTGCATTTCTGGAAAAAACATTATTCTACTGGGCGCTAATTTGAGACTTGGGTTCGGACTTTAAGAGGCATTTTTTCAGGCTCTATGGTACCAAACGGGATGAAATTTTGAAATAGCAATAAGAATCAAAGTCCGAATGGAAATCAGTCACAAAATATGTATTTAATTCAATTTCTGGAAAAATCATTATTCTACTGGGCGCTAAATTGAGACTTGGGTTCGGACTTTAAGAGGCATTTTTTCAGGCTCTATGAAACCAAACGGGCTGCAATTTTGCCATAGCGATAAGAATCATAGTCCGAATCGAAATCAGTCACAAAATATGCATTTAATTGCATTTCTGGAAAAATCATTGTTCTACTGGGCGCTAATTTGAGACTTGGGTTCGGACTTTAAGAGGCATTTTTTCAGGCTCTATGGTACCAAACGGGATGAAATTTTGTAATAGCATTAAGAATCATAGTCCGAATCGAAATCAGTCACAAAATATGCATTTAATTGCATTTCTGGAAAAATCATTGTTCTACTGGGCGCTAATTTGAGACTTGGGTTCGGACTTTAAGAGGCATTTTTTCAGGCTCTATGGTACCAAACGGGCTGAAATTTTGTAAAAGCTATTAGAATCATAGTCCGAATCGAAATCAGTAACAAAATATGTAAAAAGGTGCATTTCTGGAAAAATCATTATTCTACTGAACGCTAATTTGAGACTTGGGTTCGGATTTAAAAAGACATTTTTTCAGGCTCTATGGTACCAAACGGGCTGTAATTTTGTAATAGCGATAAGAATCATAGTCCGAATCGAAATCAGTCACAAAATATGCAAAAAGTTGCATTTCTGGAAAAAACATTATTCTACTGGGCGCTAATTTGAGACTTGGGTTCGGACTTTAAGAGGCATTTTTTCAGGCTCTATGGTACCAAACGGGATGAAATTTTGAAATAGCAATAAGAATCAAAGTCCGAATGGAAATCAGTCACAAAATATGTATTTAATTGCATTTCTGGAAAAATCATTATTCTACTGAACGCTAATTTGAGACTTGGGTTCGGACTTTTAAAATAATTTTTTCAGGCTCTATGGTACCAAACGGGCTGAAATTTTGTTATGGCTATAAGAATCATAATCCGAATCGAAATCAGTCACAAAATATGCAAAAAGTTGCATTTCTGGAAAAATCATTATTCTGCAGGGCGCTTATTTGAGACTTGGGTTCGGACTTTAAGAGGCATTTTTTCAGGCTCTATGGTACCAAACGGGCTGCAATCTTGCCATAGCAATAAGAATCATAGTCCGATGGAAATCACTCACAAAATATGTATTTAATTGCATTTCTGGAAAAATCATTATTCTACTGGGCGCTAATTTGAGACTTGGGTTCGGATTTTAAAAGACATTTCTTTAGGCTCTATGGTACCAAACGGGCTGAAATTCTGTTATAGCGATAAGAATCATAGTCCGAATCGAAATCAGTCACAAAATATGCAAAAAGTTGCATTTCTGGAAAATTCATTATCCTACTGGGCGCTAATTTGAGACTTGAGTTCGGACTTTAAGAAGCATTTTTTAGGCTCTATGGTACCAAACGGGCTGCAATCTTGCCATAGCAATAAGAATCATAGTCCGAAAGGAAATCAGTCACAAAATATGTATTTAATTGCATATCTGGAAAAATCATTATCCTACTGGGCGCTAATTTGAGACTTGGTTTCGGATTTTAAAAGACATTTCTTGAGGCTCTATGGTACCAAACGGGATGAAATTTTGTAATAGCAATAAGAATCAAAGTCCGAATGGAAATCAGTCACAAAATTTGTATTTAATTGCATTTCTGGAAAAATCATTATTCTACTAGGCGCTAATTTGAGACTTGGGTTCGGACTTTAAGAGGCATTTTTTCAGGCTCTATGGTACCAAACGGGATGAAATTTTGTAATAGCATTAAGAATCATAGTCCGAATCGAAATCAGTAACAAAATATGTAAAAAGTTGCATATCTGGAAAAATCATTATTCTACTGGGCGCTAATTTGAGACTTGGGTTCGGACTTTAAGAGGCATTTTTTCAGGCTCTATGGTACCAAACGGGATGAAATTTTGAAATAGCGATGAGAATCATAGTCCGAATCGAAATCAGTAACAAAATATGTAAAAAGTTGCATTTCTGGAAAAATCATTATTCTACTGGGCGCTAATTTGAGACTTGGGTTCGGACTTTAAGAGGCATTTTTTCAGGCTCTATGGTACCAAACGGGATGAAATTTTGAAATAGCGATGAGAATCATAGTCCGAATCGAAATCAGTTACAAAATTTGTATTTCATTGCATTTCTGGAAAAATCATTATTCTACTGGGCGCTAATTTGAGACTTGGGTTCGGACTTTAAGAGGCATTTTTTCAGGCTCTATGGTACCAAACGGGATGAAATTTTGTAATAGCATTAAGAATCAAAGTCCGAATGGAAATCAATCACAAAATTTGTATTTAATTGCATTTCTGGAAAAATCATTATTCTACTGAACGCTAATTTGAGACTTGGGTTTGGACTTTAAGAGGCATTTTTTCAAGCTCTATGTTAGCAAAAGGGCTGAAATTTTGTAATAGCAATAAGAATCATAGTCCGAATCGAAATCAGTAACAAAATATGTAAAAAGTTGCATTTCTGGAAAAATCATTATTCTACTGGGCGCTAATTTGAGACTTGGGTTCGGACTTTAAGAGGCATTTTTTAAGGCTCTATGGTACCAAACGGGATGAAATTTTGAAATAGCGATGAGAATCATAGTCCGAATCGAAATCAGTTACAAAATTTGTATTTAATTGCATTTCTGGAAAAATCATTATTCTACTGGGCGCTAATTTGAGACTTGGGTTCGGACTTTAAAATCATCTTTTCAGGCTCTATGGTACCAAACGGGCTGAAATTTTTTAATAGCGATGAGAATCATAGTCCGAATCGAAATCAGTAACAAAATATGTAAAAAGTTGCATTTCTGGAAAAATCATTATTCTACTGGGCGTTAATTTGAGACTTGGGTTCGGACTTTAAGAGGCATTTTTTCAGGCTCTATGGTACCAAACGGGATGAAATTTTGTAATAGCAATAAGAATCAAAGTCCGAATGGAAATCAGTCACAAAATTTGTATTTAATTGCATTTCTGGAAAAATCATTATTCTACTGGGCGCTAATTTGAGACTTGGGTTCGGACTTTAAAATCATCTTTTCAGGCTCTATGGTACCAAACGGGCTGAAATTTTGTAATAGCGATGAGAATCATAGTCCGAATCGAAATCAGTAACAAAATATGTAAAAAGTTGCATTTCTGGAAAAATCATTATTCTACTGGGCGCTAATTTGAGACTTGGGTTCGGACTTTAAGAGGCATTTTTTCAGGCTCTATGGTACCAAACGGGATGAAATTTTGAAATAGCGATGAGAATCATAGTCCGAATCGAAATCAGTAACAAAATATGTAAAAAGTTGCATTTCTGGAAAAATCATTATTCTACTGGGCGCTAATTTGAGACTTGGGTTCGGACTTTAAGAGGCATTTTTTCAGGCTCTATGGTACCAAACGGGATGAAATTTTGTAATAGCATTAAGAATCAAAGTCCGAATGGAAATCAATCACAAAATTTGTATTTAATTGCATTTCTGGAAAAATCATTATTCTACTGAACGCTAATTTGAGACTTGGGTTTGGACTTTAAGAGGCATTTTTTCAAGCTCTATGTTAGCAAAAGGGCTGAAATTTTGTAATAGCAATAAGAATCATAGTCCGAATCGAAATCAGTAACAAAATATGTAAAAAGTTGCATTTCTGGAAAAATCATTATTCTACTGGGCGCTAATTTGAGACTTGGGTTCGGACTTTAAGAGGCATTTTTTAAGGCTCTATGGTACCAAACGGGATGAAATTTTGAAATAGCGATGAGAATCATAGTCCGAATCGAAATCAGTTACAAAATTTGTATTTAATTGCATTTCTGGAAAAATCATTATTCTACTGGGCGCTAATTTGAGACTTGGGTTCGGATTTAAAAAGACATTTTTTCAGGCTCTATGGTACCAAACGGGCATAAATTTTGTAATAGCTATAAGAATCATAGTCCGAATCGAAATCAGTAACAAAATATGAAAAAAGGTGCATTTCTGGAAAAATCATTATTCTACTGAACGCTAATTTGAGAGTTGGGTTCGGACATTAAGAGGCATTTTTTCAGGCTTTATGGTACCAAACGGGCTGAAATTTTGTAATAGCTATAAGAATCATAGTCCGAATCGAAATCAGTCACAAAATATGCAAAAAGTTGCATTTCTGGAAAAATCATTATACTACTGGGCGCTAATTTGAGACTTGGGTTCGGACTTTAAGAAACATTTTTTTAGGCTCTATGGTACCAAACGGGATGAAATTTTGTAATAGCAATAAGAATCAAAGTCCGAATGGAAATCAGTCACAAAATTTGTATTTAATTGCATTTCTGGAAAAATCATTATTCTACTGGGCGCTAATTTGAGACTTGGGTTCGGACTTTAAGAGGCATTTTTTCAGGCTCTATGGTACCAAACGGGATGAAATTTTGTAATAGCATTAAGAATCAAAGTCCGAATGGAAATCAATCACAAAATTTGTATTTAATTGCATTTCTGGAAAAATCATTATTCTACTGAACGCTAATTTGAGACTTGGGTTTGGACTTTAAGAGGCATTTTTTCAAGCTCTATGTTAGCAAAAGGGCTGAAATTTTGTAATAGCAATAAGAATCATAGTCCGAATCGAAATCAGTAACAAAATATGTAAAAAGTTGCATTTCTGGAAAAATCATTATTCTACTGGGCGCTAATTTGAGACTTGGGTTCGGACTTTAAGAGGCATTTTTTAAGGCTCTATGGTACCAAACGGGATGAAATTTTGAAATAGCGATGAGAATCATAGTCCGAATCGAAATCAGTTACAAAATTTGTATTTAATTGCATTTCTGGAAAAATCATTATTCTACTGGGCGCTAATTTGAGACTTGGGTTCGGACTTTTAAAATCATTTTTTCAGGCTCTATGGTACCAAACGGGCTGAAATTTTGTAATAGCTAAAAGAATCATAGTCCGAATCGAAATCAGTTACAAAATATGCAAAAAGTTGAATTTCTTGAAAAATCATTATCCAACTGGGCGCTAATTTGAGACTTGGGTTCGGATTTAAAAAGACATTTTTTCAGGCTCTATGGTACCAAACGGGCATAAATTTTGTAATAGCTATAAGAATCATAGTCCGAATCGAAATCAGTAACAAAATATGAAAAAAGGTGCATTTCTGGAAAAATCATTATTCTACTGGGCGCTAATTTGAGACTTGGGTTCGGACATTAAGAGGCATTTTTTCAGGCTTTATGGTACCAAACGGGCTGAAATTTTGTAATAGCTATAAGAATCATAGTCCGAATCGAAATCAGTCACAAAATATGCAAAAAGTTGCATTTCTGGAAAAATCATTATACTACTGGGCGCTAATTTGAGACTTGGGTTCGGACTTTAAGAAACATTTTTTTAGGCTCTATGGTACCAAACGGGATGAAATTTTGTAATAGCAATAAGAATCAAAGTCCGAATGGAAATCAGTCACAAAATTTGTATTTAATTGCATTTCTGGAAAAATCATTATTCTACTAGGCGCTAATTTGAGACTTGGGTTCGGACTTTAAGAGGCATTTTTTCAGGCTCTATGGTACCAAACGGGATGAAATTTTGTAATAGCATTAAGAATCAAAGTCCGAATGGAAATCAATCACAAAATTTGTATTTAATTGCATTTCTGGAAAAATCATTATTCTACTGAACGCTAATTTGAGACTTGGGTTTGGACTTTAAGAGGCATTTTTTCAAGCTCTATGTTAGCAAAAGGGCTGAAATTTTGTAATAGCAATAAGAATCATAGTCCGAATCGAAATCAGTAACAAAATATGTAAAAAGTTGCATTTCTGGAAAAATCATTATTCTACTGGGCGCTAATTTGAGACTTGGGTTCGGACTTTAAGAGGCATTTTTTCAGGCTCTATGGTACCAAACGGGATGAAATTTTGAAATAGCGATGAGAATCATAGTCCGAATCGAAATCAGTAACAAAATATGTAAAAAGTTGCATTTCTGGAAAAATCATTATTCTACTGGGCGCTAATTTGAGAGTTGGGTTCGGACATTAAGAGGCATTTTTTCAGGCTTTATGGTACCAAACGGGCTGAAATTTTGTAATAGCTATAAGAATCATAGTCCGAATCGAAATCAGTCACAAAATATGCAAAAAGTTGCATTTCTGGAAAAATCATTATACTACTGGGCGCTAATTTAAGACTTGGGTTCGGACTTTAAGAAACATTTTTTTAGGCTCTATGGTACCAAACGGGATGAAATTTTGTTATAGCAATAAGAATCAAAGTCCGAATGGAAATCAGTCACAAAATTTGTATTTAATTGCATTTCTGGAAAAATCATTATTCTACTGGGCGCTAATTTGAGACTTGGGTTCGGACTTTAAGAGGCATTTTTTCAGGCTCTATGGTACCAAACGGGATGAAATTTTGTAATAGCATTAAGAATCAAAGTCCGAATGGAAATCAATCACAAAATTTGTATTTAATTGCATTTCTGGAAAAATCATTATTCTACTGAACGCTAATTTGAGACTTGGGTTTGGACTTTAAGAGGCATTTTTTCAAGCTCTATGTTAGCAAAAGGGCTGAAATTTTGTAATAGCAATAAGAATCATAGTCCGAATCGAAATCAGTAACAAAATATGTAAAAAGTTGCATTTCTGGAAAAATCATTATTCTACTGGGCGCTAATTTGAGACTTGGGTTCGGACTTTAAGAGGCATTTTTTAAGGCTCTATGGTACCAAACGGGATGAAATTTTGAAATAGCGATGAGAATCATAGTCCGAATCGAAATCAGTTACAAAATTTGTATTTAATTGCATTTCTGGAAAAATCATTATTCTACTGGGCGCTAATTTGAGACTTGGGTTCGGACTTTAAGAGGCATTTTTTCAGGCTCTATGGTACCAAACGGGATGAAATTTTGTAATAGCATTAAGAATCAAAGTCCGAATGGAAATCAATCACAAAATTTGTATTTAATTGCATTTCTGGAAAAATCATTATTCTACTGAACGCTAATTTGAGACTTGGGTTTGGACTTTAAGAGGCATTTTTTCAAGCTCTATGTTAGCAAAAGGGCTGAAATTTTGTAATAGCAATAAGAATCATAGTCCGAATCGAAATCAGTAACAAAATATGTAAAAAGTTGCATTTCTGGAAAAATCATTATTCTACTGGGCGCTAATTTGAGACTTGGGTTCGGACTTTAAGAGGCATTTTTTAAGGCTCTATGGTACCAAACGGGATGAAATTTTGAAATAGCGATAAGAATCATAGTCCGAATCGAAATCAGTTACAAAATTTGTATTTAATTGCATTTCTGGAAAAATCATTATTCTACTGGGCGCTAATTTGAGACTTGGGTTCGGACTTTAAGACGCATTTTTTCAGGCTCTATGGTACCAAACGGGATGAAATTTTGTAATAGCAATAAGAATCAAAGTCCGAATGGAAATCAGTCACAAAATTTGTATTTAATTGCATTTCTGGTAAAATCATTATTCTACTGGGCGCTAATTTGAGACTTGGGTTCGGACTTTAAAATCATCTTTTCAGGCTCTATGGTACCAAACGGGCTGAAATTTTGTAATAGCGATGAGAATCATAGTCCGAATCGAAATCAGTAACAAAATATGTAAAAAGTTGCATTTCTGGAAAAATCATTATTCAACTGAACGCTAATTTGAGACTTGGGTTCGGACTTTTAAAATCATTTTTTCAGGCTCTATGGTACCAAACGGGCTGAAATTTTGTAATAGCTAAAAGAATCATAGTCCGAATCGAAATCAGTTACAAAATATGCAAAAAGTTGAATTTCTTGAAAAATCATTATCTAACTGGGCGCTAATTTGAGACTTGGGTTCGGATTTAAAAAGACATTTTTTCAGGCTCTATGGTACCAAACGGGCATAAATTTTGTAATAGCTATAAGAATCATAGTCCGAATCGAAATCAGTAACAAAATATGAAAAAAGGTGCATTTCTGGAAAAATCATTATTCTACTGAACGCTAATTTGAGAGTTGGGTTCGGACATTAAGAGGCATTTTTTCAGGCTTTATGGTACCAAACGGGCTGAAATTTTGTAATAGCTATAAGAATCATAGTCCGAATCGAAATCAGTCACAAAATATGCAAAAAGTTGCATTTCTGGAAAAATCATTATACTACTGGGCGCTAATTTGAGACTTGGGTTCGGACTTTAAGAAACATTTTTTTAGGCTCTATGGTACCAAACGGGATGAAATTTTGTAATAGCAATAAGAATCAAAGTCCGAATGGAAATCAGTCACAAAATTTGTATTTAATTGCATTTCTGGAAAAATCATTATTCTACTGGGCGCTAATTTGAGACTTGGGTTCGGACTTTAAGAGGCATTTTTTCAGGCTCTATGGTACCAAACGGGATGAAATTTTGTAATAGCATTAAGAATCAAAGTCCGAATGGAAATCAATCACAAAATTTGTATTTAATTGCATTTCTGGAAAAATTATTATTCTACTGAACGCTAATTTGAGAATTGGGTTCGGACTTTAAGAGGCATTTTTTCAGGCTCTATGGTACCAAACGGGATGAAATTTTGTAATAGCAATAAGAATCAAAGTCCGAATGGAAATCAGTCACAAAATTTGTTTTTAATTGCATTTCTGGAAAAATCATTATTCTACTGAACGCTAATTTGAGACTTGGGTTCGGACTTTTAAAATCATTTTTTCAGGCTCTATGGTACCAAACGGGCTGTAATTTTGTAATAGCTATAAGAATCATAGTCCGAATCGAAATCAGTCACAAAATATGCAAAAAGTTGCATTTCTGGAAAAATCATTATTCTAATGGGCGCTAATTTGAGACATGGGTTCGGACTTTAAAATCATTTTTTCAGGCTCTATGGTACCAAACGGGCTGAAATTTTGTAAAAGCGATGAGAATCAGAGTCCGAATCGAAATCACTAACAAAAATTGTATTTAATTGCATTTCTGGAAAAATCATTATTCTACAGGGCGCTAATTTGAGACGTGGGTTCGGACTTTAAGAGGCATTTTTTCAGGCTCTATGGTACCAAACGGGATGAAATTTTGTAATAGCGATGAGAATCATAGTCCGAATCGAAATCAGTAACAAAATATGTAAAAAGTTGCATTTCTGGAAAAATCATTATTCTACTGGGCGCTAATTTGAGACTTGGGTTCGGACTTTAAGAGGCATTTTTTCAGGCTCTATGGTACCAAACGGGATGAAATTTTGAAATAGCGATGAGAATCATAGTCCGAATCGAAATCAGTAACAAAATATGTAAAAAGTTGCATTTCTGGAAAAATCATTATTCTACTGGGCGCTAATTTGAGACTTGGGTTCGGACTTTAAGAGGCATTTTTTCAGGCTCTATGGTACCAAACGGGATGAAATTTTGAAATAGCGATGAGAATCATAGTCCGAATCGAAATCAGTTACAAAATTTGTATTTAATTGCATTTCTGGAAAAATCATTATTCTACTGGGCGCTAATTTGAGACTTGGGTTCGGACTTTAAGAGGCATTTTTTCAGGCTCTATGGTACCAAACGGGATGAAATTTTGTAATAGCATTAAGAATCAAAGTCCGAATGGAAATCAATCACAAAATTTGTATTTAATTGCATTTCTGGAAAAATCATTATTCTACTGAACGCTAATTTGAGACTTGGGTTTGGACTTTAAGAGGCATTTTTTCAAGCTCTATGTTAGCAAAAGGGCTGAAATTTTGTAATAGCAATAAGAATCATAGTCCGAATCGAAATCAGTAACAAAATATGAAAAAAGGTGCATTTCTGGAAAAATCATTATTCTACTGAACGCTAATTTGAGAGTTGGGTTCGGACATTAAGAGGCATTTTTTCAGGCTTTATGGTACCAAACGGGCTGAAATTTTGTAATAGCAATAAGAATCAAAGTCCGAATGGAAATCAGTCACAAAATTTGTATTTAATTGCATTTCTGGAAAAATCATTATTCTACTGGGCGCTAATTTGAGACTTGGGTTCGGACTTTAAAATCATCTTTTCAGGCTCTATGGTACCAAACGGGCTGAAATTTTGTAATAGCTATAAGAATCATAGTCCGAATCGAAATCAGTAACAAAATATGAAAAAAGGTGCATTTCTGGAAAAATCATTATTCTACTGAACGCTAATTTGAGAGTTGGGTTCGGACATTAAGAGGCATTTTTTCAGGCTTTATGGTACCAAACGGGCTGAAATTTTGTAATAGCTATAAGAATCATAGTCCGAATCGAAATCAGTCACAAAATATGCAAAAAGTTGCATTTCTGGAAAAATCATTATACTACTGGGCGCTAATTTAAGACTTGGGTTCGGACTTTAAGAAACATTTTTTTAGGCTCTATGGTACCAAACGGGATGAAATTTTGTTATAGCAATAAGAATCAAAGTCCGAATGGAAATCAGTCACAAAATTTGTATTTAATTGCATTTCTGGAAAAATCATTATTCTACTGGGCGCTAATTTGAGACTTGGGTTCGGACTTTAAGAGGCATTTTTTCAGGCTCTATGGTACCAAACGGGATGAAATTTTGTAATAGCATTAAGAATCAAAGTCCGAATGGAAATCAATCACAAAATTTGTATTTAATTGCATTTCTGGAAAAATCATTATTCTACTGAACGCTAATTTGAGACTTGGGTTTGGACTTTAAGAGGCATTTTTTCAAGCTCTATGTTAGCAAAAGGGCTGAAATTTTGTAATAGCAATAAGAATCATAGTCCGAATCGAAATCAGTAACAAAATATGTAAAAAGTTGCATTTCTGGAAAAATCATTATTCTACTGGGCGCTAATTTGAGACTTGGGTTCGGACTTTAAGAGGCATTTTTTAAGGCTCTATGGTACCAAACGGGATGAAATTTTGAAATAGCGATGAGAATCATAGTCCGAATCGAAATCAGTTACAAAATTTGTATTTAATTGCATTTCTGGAAAAATCATTATTCTACTGGGCGCTAATTTGAGACTTGGGTTCGGACTTTAAGAGGCATTTTTTCAGGCTCTATGGTACCAAACGGGATGAAATTTTGTAATAGCATTAAGAATCAAAGTCCGAATGGAAATCAATCACAAAATTTGTATTTAATTGCATTTCTGGAAAAATCATTATTCTACTGAACGCTAATTTGAGACTTGGGTTTGGACTTTAAGAGGCATTTTTTCAAGCTCTATGTTAGCAAAAGGGCTGAAATTTTGTAATAGCAATAAGAATCATAGTCCGAATCGAAATCAGTAACAAAATATGTAAAAAGTTGCATTTCTGGAAAAATCATTATTCTACTGGGCGCTAATTTGAGACTTGGGTTCGGACTTTAAGAGGCATTTTTTAAGGCTCTATGGTACCAAACGGGATGAAATTTTGAAATAGCGATAAGAATCATAGTCCGAATCGAAATCAGTTACAAAATTTGTATTTAATTGCATTTCTGGAAAAATCATTATTCTACTGGGCGCTAATTTGAGACTTGGGTTCGGACTTTAAGACGCATTTTTTCAGGCTCTATGGTACCAAACGGGATGAAATTTTGTAATAGCAATAAGAATCAAAGTCCGAATGGAAATCAGTCACAAAATTTGTATTTAATTGCATTTCTGGTAAAATCATTATTCTACTGGGCGCTAATTTGAGACTTGGGTTCGGACTTTAAAATCATCTTTTCAGGCTCTATGGTACCAAACGGGCTGAAATTTTGTAATAGCGATGAGAATCATAGTCCGAATCGAAATCAGTAACAAAATATGTAAAAAGTTGCATTTCTGGAAAAATCATTATTCAACTGAACGCTAATTTGAGACTTGGGTTCGGACTTTTAAAATCATTTTTTCAGGCTCTATGGTACCAAACGGGCTGAAATTTTGTAATAGCTAAAAGAATCATAGTCCGAATCGAAATCAGTTACAAAATATGCAAAAAGTTGAATTTCTTGAAAAATCATTATCTAACTGGGCGCTAATTTGAGACTTGGGTTCGGATTTAAAAAGACATTTTTTCAGGCTCTATGGTACCAAACGGGCATAAATTTTGTAATAGCTATAAGAATCATAGTCCGAATCGAAATCAGTAACAAAATATGAAAAAAGGTGCATTTCTGGAAAAATCATTATTCTACTGAACGCTAATTTGAGAGTTGGGTTCGGACATTAAGAGGCATTTTTTCAGGCTTTATGGTACCAAACGGGCTGAAATTTTGTAATAGCTATAAGAATCATAGTCCGAATCGAAATCAGTCACAAAATATGCAAAAAGTTGCATTTCTGGAAAAATCATTATACTACTGGGCGCTAATTTGAGACTTGGGTTCGGACTTTAAGAAACATTTTTTTAGGCTCTATGGTACCAAACGGGATGAAATTTTGTAATAGCAATAAGAATCAAAGTCCGAATGGAAATCAGTCACAAAATTTGTATTTAATTGCATTTCTGGAAAAATCATTATTCTACTGGGCGCTAATTTGAGACTTGGGTTCGGACTTTAAGAGGCATTTTTTCAGGCTCTATGGTACCAAACGGGATGAAATTTTGTAATAGCATTAAGAATCAAAGTCCGAATGGAAATCAATCACAAAATTTGTATTTAATTGCATTTCTGGAAAAATTATTATTCTACTGAACGCTAATTTGAGAATTGGGTTCGGACTTTAAGAGGCATTTTTTCAGGCTCTATGGTACCAAACGGGATGAAATTTTGTAATAGCAATAAGAATCAAAGTCCGAATGGAAATCAGTCACAAAATTTGTTTTTAATTGCATTTCTGGAAAAATCATTATTCTACTGAACGCTAATTTGAGACTTGGGTTCGGACTTTTAAAATCATTTTTTCAGGCTCTATGGTACCAAACGGGCTGTAATTTTGTAATAGCTATAAGAATCATAGTCCGAATCGAAATCAGTCACAAAATATGCAAAAAGTTGCATTTCTGGAAAAATCATTATTCTAATGGGCGCTAATTTGAGACATGGGTTCGGACTTTAAAATCATTTTTTCAGGCTCTATGGTACCAAACGGGCTGAAATTTTGTAAAAGCGATGAGAATCAGAGTCCGAATCGAAATCACTAACAAAAATTGTATTTAATTGCATTTCTGGAAAAATCATTATTCTACAGGGCGCTAATTTGAGACGTGGGTTCGGACTTTAAGAGGCATTTTTTCAGGCTCTATGGTACCAAACGGGATGAAATTTTGTAATAGCGATGAGAATCATAGTCCGAATCGAAATCAGTAACAAAATATGTAAAAAGTTGCATTTCTGGAAAAATCATTATTCTACTGGGCGCTAATTTGAGACTTGGGTTCGGACTTTAAGAGGCATTTTTTCAGGCTCTATGGTACCAAACGGGATGAAATTTTGAAATAGCGATGAGAATCATAGTCCGAATCGAAATCAGTAACAAAATATGTAAAAAGTTGCATTTCTGGAAAAATCATTATTCTACTGGGCGCTAATTTGAGACTTGGGTTCGGACTTTAAGAGGCATTTTTTCAGGCTCTATGGTACCAAACGGGATGAAATTTTGAAATAGCGATGAGAATCATAGTCCGAATCGAAATCAGTTACAAAATTTGTATTTAATTGCATTTCTGGAAAAATCATTATTCTACTGGGCGCTAATTTGAGACTTGGGTTCGGACTTTAAAATCATCTTTTCAGGCTCTATGGTACCAAACGGGCTGAAATTTTGTAATAGCTATAAGAATCATAGTCCGAATCGAAATCAGTAACAAAATATGAAAAAAGGTGCATTTCTGGAAAAATCATTATTCTACTGAACGCTAATTTGAGAGTTGGGTTCGGACATTAAGAGGCATTTTTTCAGGCTTTATGGTACCAAACGGGCTGAAATTTTGTAATAGCTATAAGAATCATAGTCCGAATCGAAATCAGTCACAAAATATGCAAAAAGTTGCATTTCTGGAAAAATCATTATACTACTGGGCGCTAATTTAAGACTTGGGTTCGGACTTTAAGAAACATTTTTTTAGGCTCTATGGTACCAAACGGGATGAAATTTTGTTATAGCAATAAGAATCAAAGTCCGAATGGAAATCAGTCACAAAATTTGTATTTAATTGCATTTCTGGAAAAATCATTATTCTACTGGGCGCTAATTTGAGACTTGGGTTCGGACTTTAAGAGGCATTTTTTCAGGCTCTATGGTACCAAACGGGATGAAATTTTGTAATAGCATTAAGAATCAAAGTCCGAATGGAAATCAATCACAAAATTTGTATTTAATTGCATTTCTGGAAAAATCATTATTCTACTGAACGCTAATTTGAGACTTGGGTTTGGACTTTAAGAGGCATTTTTTCAAGCTCTATGTTAGCAAAAGGGCTGAAATTTTGTAATAGCAATAAGAATCATAGTCCGAATCGAAATCAGTAACAAAATATGTAAAAAGTTGCATTTCTGGAAAAATCATTATTCTACTGGGCGCTAATTTGAGACTTGGGTTCGGACTTTAAGAGGCATTTTTTAAGGCTCTATGGTACCAAACGGGATGAAATTTTGAAATAGCGATGAGAATCATAGTCCGAATCGAAATCAGTCACAAAATATGCAAAAAGTTGCATTTCTGGAAAAATCATTATACTACTGGGCGCTAATTTGAGACTTGGGTTCGGACTTTAAGAAACATTTTTTTAGGCTCTATGGTACCAAACGGGATGAAATTTTGTAATAGCAATAAGAATCAAAGTCCGAATGGAAATCAGTCACAAAATTTGTATTTAATTGCATTTCTGGAAAAATCATTATTCTACTGGGCGCTAATTTGAGACTTGGGTTCGGACTTTAAGAGGCATTTTTTCAGGCTCTATGGTACCAAACGGGATGAAATTTTGTAATAGCATTAAGAATCAAAGTCCGAATGGAAATCAATCACAAAATTTGTATTTAATTGCATTTCTGGAAAAATTATTATTCTACTGAACGCTAATTTGAGACTTGGGTTCGGACTTTAAGAGGCATTTTTTCAGGCTCTATGGTACCAAACGGGATGAAATTTTGTAATAGCAATAAGAATCAAAGTCCGAATGGAAATCAGTCACAAAATTTGTTTTTAATTGCATTTCTGGAAAAATCATTATTCTACTGAACGCTAATTTGAGACTTGGGTTCGGACTTTTAAAATCATTTTTTCAGGCTCTATGGTACCAAACGGGCTGTAATTTTGTAATAGCTATAAGAATCATAGTCCGAATCGAAATCAGTCACAAAATATGCAAAAAGTTGCATTTCTGGAAAAATCATTATTCTAATGGGCGCTAATTTGAGACATGGGTTCGGACTTTAAAATCATTTTTTCAGGCTCTATGGTACCAAACGGGCTGAAATTTTGTAAAAGCGATGAGAATCAGAGTCCGAATCGAAATCACTAACAAAAATTGTATTTAATTGCATTTCTGGAAAAATCATTATTCTACAGGGCGCTAATTTGAGACGTGGGTTCGGACTTTAAGAGGCATTTTTTCAGGCTCTATGGTACCAAACGGGATGAAATTTTGTAATAGCGATGAGAATCATAGTCCGAATCGAAATCAGTAACAAAATATGCACAAAGTTGAATTTCTTGAAAAATCATTATCCAACTGGGCGCTAATTTGAGACTTGGGTTCGGATTTAAAAAGACATTTTTTCAGGCTCTATGGTACCAAACGGGCTGAAATTTTGTAATAGCGATGAGAATCATAGTCCGAATCGAAATCAGTAACAAAATATGTAAAAAGTTGCATTTCTGGAAAAATCATTATTCAACTGAAAGCTAATTTGAGACTTGGGTTCGGATTTAAAAAGACATTTTTTCAGGCTCTATGGTACCAAACGGGCTGAAATTTTGTAATAGCTATAAGAATCATAGTCCGAATCGAAATCAGTAACAAAATATGAAAAAAGGTGCATTTCTGGAAAAATCATTATTCTACTGAACGCTAATTTGAGACTTGGGTTCGGACATTAAGAGGCATTTTTTCAGGCTTTATGGTACCAAACGGGCTGAAATTTTGTAATAGCTATAAGAATCATAGTCCGAATCGAAATCAGTCACAAAATATGCAAAAAGTTGCATTTCTGGAAAAATCATTATACTACTGGGCGCTAATTTGAGACTTGGGTTCGGACTTTAAGAAACATTTTTTTAGGCTCTATGGTACCAAACGGGATGAAATTTTGTAATAGCAATAAGAATCAAAGTCCGAATGGAAATCAGTCACAAAATTTGTATTTAATTGCATTTCTGGAAAAATCATTAATCTACTGGGCGCTAATTTGAGACTTGGGTTCGGACTTTAAGAGGCATTTTTTCAGGCTCTATGGTACCAAACGGGATGAAATTTTGTAATAGCAATAAGAATCAAAGTCCGAATGGAAATCAATCACAAAATTTGTATTTAATTGCATTTCTGGAAAAATCATTATTCTACTGAACGCTTATTTGAGACTTGGGTTTGGACTTTAAGAGGCATTTTTTCAAGCTCTATGTTAGCAAAAGGGCTGAAATTTTGTAATAGCAATAAGAATCATAGTCCGAATCGAAATCAGTAACAAAATATGTAAAAAGTTGCATTTCTGGAAAAATCATTATTCTACTGGGCGCTAATTTGAGACTTGGGTTCGGACTTTAAGAGGCATTTTTTAAGGCTCTATGGTACCAAACGGGATGAAATTTTGAAATAGCGATGAGAATCATAGTCCGAATCGAAATCAGTTACAAAATTTGTATTTAATTGCATTTCTGGAAAAATCATTATTCTACTGGGCGCTAATTTGAGACTTGGGTTCGGACTTTAAGAGGCATTTTTTAAGGCTCTATGGTACCAAACGGGATGAAATTTTGTAATAGCAATAAGAATCAAAGTCCGAATGGAAATCAGTCACAAAATTTGTATTTAATTGCATTTCTGGAAAAATCATTATTCTACTGGGCGCTAATTTGAGACTTGGGTTCGGACTTTAAAATCATTTTTTCAGGCCCTATGGTACCAAACGGGCTGAAATTTTGTAATAGCGATGAGAATCATAGTCCGAATCGAAATCAGTAACAAAATATGTAAAAAGTTGCATTTCTGGAAAAATCATTATTCAACTGAACGCTAATTTGAGACTTGGGTTCGGACTTTTAAAATCATTTTTTTCAGGCTCTATGGTACCAAAGGGGCTGAAATTTTGTAATAGCTAAAAGAATCATAGTCCGAATCGAAATCAGTTACAAAATATGCAAAAAGTTGAATTTCTTGAAAAATCATTATCCAACTGGGCGCTAATTTGAGACTTGGGTTCGGATTTAAAAAGACATTTTTTCAGGCTCTATGGTACCAAACGGGCTGAAATTTTGTAATAGCGATGAGAATCATAGTCCGAATCGAAATCAGTAACAAAATATGAAAAAAGGTGCATTTCTGGAAAAATCATTATTCTACTGAACGCTAATTTGAGACTTGGGTTCGGATTTAAAAAGACATTTTTTCAGGCTCTATGGTACCAAACGGGCATAAATTTTGTAATAGCTATAAGAATCATAGTCCGAATCGAAATCAGTAACAAAATATGAAAAAATGTGCATTTCTGGAAAAATCATTATTCTACTGAACGCTAATTTGAGACTTGGGTTCGGACATTAAGAGGCATTTTTTCAGGCTTTATGGTACCAAACGGGCTGAAATTTTGTAATAGCTATAAGAATCATAGTCCGAATCGAAATCAGTCACAAAATATGCAAAAAGTTGCATTTCTGGAAAAATCATTATACTACTGGGCGCTAATTTGAGACTTGGGTTCGGACTTTAAGAAACATTTTTTTAGGCTCTATGGTACCAAACGGGATGAAATTTTGTAATAGCAATAAGAATCAAAGTCCGAATGGAAATCAGTCACAAAATTTGTATTTAATTGCATATCTGGAAAAATCATTATTCTACTGAACGCTAATTTGAGAATTGGGTTCGGACTTTAAGAGGCATTTTTTCAGGCTCTATGGTACCAAACGGGATGAAATTTTGTAATAGCAATAAGAATCAAAGTCCGAATGGAAATCAGTCACAAAATTTGTATTTAATTGCATTTCTGGTAAAATCATTATTTTACTGGGCGCTAATTTGAGACTTGGGTTCGGACTTTAAAATCATCTTTTCAGGCTCTATGGTACCAAACGGGCTGAAATTTTGTAATAGCGATGAGAATCATAGTCCGAATCGAAATCAGTAACAAAATATGTAAAAAGTTGCATTTCTGGAAAAATCATTATTCAACTGAACGCTAATTTGAGACTTGGGTTCGGACTTTTTAAATCATTTTTTCAGGCTCTATGGTACCAAACGGGCTGAAATTTTGTAATAGCTAAAAGAATCATAGTCCGAATCGAAATCAGTTACAAAATATGCAAAAAGTTGAATTTCTTGAAAAATCATTATCTAACTGGGCGCTAATTTGAGACTTGGGTTCGGATTTAAAAAGACATTTTTTCAGGCTCTATGGTACCAAACGGGCATAAATTTTGTAATAGCTATAAGAATCATAGTCCGAATCGAAATCAGTAACAAAATATGAAAAAAGGTGCATTTCTGGAAAAATCATTATTCTACTGAACGCTAATTTGAGAGTTGGGTTCGGACATTAAGAGGCATTTTTTCAGGCTTTATGGTACCAAACGGGCTGAAATTTTGTAATAGCTATAAGAATCATAGTCCGAATCGAAATCAGTCACAAAATATGCAAAAAGTTGCATTTCTGGAAAAATCATTATACTACTGGGCGCTAATTTGAGACTTGGGTTCGGACTTTAAGAAACATTTTTTTAGGCTCTATGGTACCAAACGGGATGAAATTTTGTAATAGCAATAAGAATCAAAGTCCGAATGGAAATCAGTCACAAAATTTGTATTTAATTGCATTTCTGGAAAAATCATTATTCTACTGGGCGGTAATTTGAGACTTGGGTTCGGACTTTAAGAGGCATTTTTTCAGGCTCTATGGTACCAAACGGGATGAAATTTTGTAATAGCATTAAGAATCAAAGTCCGAATGGAAATCAATCACAAAATTTGTATTTAATTGCATTTCTGGAAAAATTATTATTCTACTGAACGCTAATTTGAGAATTGGGTTCGGACTTTAAGAGGCATTTTTTCAGGCTCTATGGTACCAAACGAGATGAAATTTTGTAATAGCAATAAGAATCAAAGTCCGAATGGAAATCAGTCACAAAATTTGTTTTTAATTGCATTTCTGGAAAAATCATTATTCTACTGAACGCTAATTTGAGACTTGGGTTCGGACTTTTAAAATCATTTTTTCAGGCTCTATGGGACCAAACGGGCTGTAATTTTGTAATAGCTATAAGAATCATAGTCCGAATCGAAATCAGTCACAAAATATGCAAAAAGTTGCATTTCTGGAAAAATCATTATTCTAATGGGCGCTAATTTGAGACATGGGTTCGGACTTTAAAATCATTTTTTCAGGCTCTATGGTACCAAACGGGCTGAAATTTTGTAAAAGCGATGAGAATCAGAGTCCGAATCGAAATCACTAACAAAAATTGTATTTAATTGCATTTCTGGAAAAATCATTATTCTACAGGGCGCTAATTTGAGACGTGGGTTCGGACTTTAAGAGGCATTTTTTCAGGCTCTATGGTACCAAACGGGATGAAATTTTGTAATAGCGATGAGAATCATAGTCCGAATCGAAATCAGTAACAAAATATGCACAAAGTTGAATTTCTTGAAAAATCATTATCCAACTGGGCGCTAATTTGAGACTTGGGTTCGGATTTAAAAAGACATTTTTTCAGGCTCTATGGTACCAAACGGGCTGAAATTTTGTAATAGCGATGAGAATCATAGTCCGAATCGAAATCAGTAACAAAATATGTAAAAAGTTGCATTTCTGGAAAAATCATTATTCAACTGAACGCTAATTTGAGACTTGGGTTCGGATTTAAAAAGACATTTTTTCAGGCTCTATGGTACCAAACGGGCTGAAATTTTGTAATAGCTATAAGAATCATAGTCCGAATCGAAATCAGTAACAAAATATGAAAAAAGGTGCATTTCTGGAAAAATCATTATTCTACTGAACGCTAATTTGAGACTTGGGTTCGGACATTAAGAGGCATTTTTTCAGGCTTTATGGTACCAAACGGGCTGAAATTTTGTAATAGCTATAAGAATCATAGTCCGAATCGAAATCAGTCACAAAATATGCAAAAAGTTGCATTTCTGGAAAAATCATTATACTACTGGGCGCTAATTTGAGACTTGGGTTCGGACTTTAAGAAACATTTTTTTAGGCTCTATGGTACCAAACGGGATGAAATTTTGTAATAGCAATAAGAATCAAAGTCCGAATGGAAATCAGTCACAAAATTTGTATTTAATTGCATTTCTGGAAAAATCATTAATCTACTGGGCGCTAATTTGAGACTTGGGTTCGGACTTTAAGAGGCATTTTTTCAGGCTCTATGGTACCAAACGGGATGAAATTTTGTAATAGCAATAAGAATCAAAGTCCGAATGGAAATCAATCACAAAATTTGTATTTAATTGCATTTCTGGAAAAATCATTATTCTACTGAACGCTTATTTGAGACTTGGGTTTGGACTTTAAGAGGCATTTTTTCAAGCTCTATGTTAGCAAAAGGGCTGAAATTTTGTAATAGCAATAAGAATCATAGTCCGAATCGAAATCAGTAACAAAATATGTAAAAAGTTGCATTTCTGGAAAAATCATTATTCTACTGGGCGCTAATTTGAGACTTGGGTTCGGACTTTAAGAGGCATTTTTTAAGGCTCTATGGTACCAAACGGGATGAAATTTTGAAATAGCGATGAGAATCATAGTCCGAATCGAAATCAGTTACAAAATTTGTATTTAATTGCATTTCTGGAAAAATCATTATTCTACTGGGCGCTAATTTGAGACTTGGGTTCGGACTTTAAGAGGCATTTTTTCAGGCTCTATGGTACCAAACGGGATGAAATTTTGTAATAGCAATAAGAATCAAAGTCCGAATGGAAATCAGTCACAAAATTTGTATTTAATTGC
This sequence comes from Hesperophylax magnus, assembly GCA_026573805.1. Lineage (NCBI taxonomy): Eukaryota > Metazoa > Arthropoda > Insecta > Trichoptera > Limnephilidae > Hesperophylax > Hesperophylax magnus. The sequence continues at coordinate 2,466,080 of JAIUSX010000179.1, read as the reverse complement.
ATTTCTGGAAAAATCATTATTCTACTGGGCGCTAATTTGAGACTTGGGTTCGGACTTTAAAATCATTTTTTCAGGCTCTATGGTACCAAACGGGCTGAAATTTTGTAATAGCGATGAGAATCATAGTCCGAATCGAAATCAGTAACAAAATATGTAAAAAGTTGCATTTCTGGAAAAATCATTATTCAACTGAACGCTAATTTGAGACTTGGGTTCGGACTTTTAAAATCATTTTTTTCAGGCTCTATGGTACCAAACGGGCTGAAATTTTGTAATAGCTAAAAGAATCATAGTCCGAATCGAAATCAGTTACAAAATATGCAAAAAGTTGAATTTCTTGAAAAATCATTATCCAACTGGGCGCTAATTTGAGACTTGGGTTCGGATTTAAAAAGACATTTTTTCAGGCTCTATGGTACCAAACGGGCTGAAATTTTGTAATAGCGATGAGAATCATAGTCCGAATCGAAATCAGTAACAAAATATGAAAAAAGGTGCATTTCTGGAAAAATCATTATTCTACTGAACGCTAATTTGAGACTTGGGTTCGGATTTAAAAAGACATTTTTTCAGGCTCTATGGTACCAAACGGGCATAAATTTTGTAATAGCTATAAGAATCATAGTCCGAATCGAAATCAGTAACAAAATATGAAAAAAGGTGCATTTCTGGAAAAATCATTATTCTACTGAACGCTAATTTGAGACTTGGGTTCGGACATTAAGAGGCATTTTTTCAGGCTTTATGGTACCAAACGGGCTGAAATTTTGTAATAGCTATAAGAATCATAGTCCGAATCGAAATCAGTCACAAAATATGCAAAAAGTTGCATTTCTGGAAAAATCATTATACTACTGGGCGCTAATTTGAGACTTGGGTTCGGACTTTAAGAAACATTTTTTTAGGCTCTATGGTACCAAACGGGATGAAATTTTGTAATAGCAATAAGAATCAAAGTCCGAATGGAAATCAGTCACAAAATTTGTATTTAATTGCATATCTGGAAAAATCATTATTCTACTGAACGCTAATTTGAGAATTGGGTTCGGACTTTAAGAGGCATTTTTTCAGGCTCTATGGTACCAAACGGGATGAAATTTTGTAATAGCAATAAGAATCAAAGTCCGAATGGAAATCAGTCACAAAATTTGTATTTAATTGCATTTCTGGAAAAATCATTATTCTACTGAACGCTAATTTGAGACTTGGGTTCGGACTTTTAAAATCATTTTTTCAGGCTCTATGGTACCAAACGGGCTGTAATTTTGTAATAGCAATAAGAATCATAGTCCGAATCGAAATCAGTAACAAAATATGTAAAAAGTTGCATTTCTGGAAAAATCATTATTCTACTGGGCGCTAATTTGAGACTTGGGTTCGGACTTTAAGAGGCATTTTTTCAGGCTCTATGGTACCAAACGGGATGAAATTTTGAAATAGCGATGAGAATCATAGTCCGAATCGAAATCAGTTACAAAATTTGTATTTAATTGCATTTCTGGAAAAATCATTATTCTACTGGGCGCTAATTTGAGACTTGGGTTCGGACTTTAAGAGGCATTTTTTCAGGCTCTATGGTACCAAAGGGATGAAATTTTGTAATAGCAATAAGAATCAAAGTCCGAATGGAAATCAGTCACAAAATTTGTATTTAATTGCATATCTGGAAAAATCATTATTCTACTGAACGCTAATTTGAGAATTGGGTTCGGACTTTTAAAATCATTTTTTCAGGCTCTATGGTACCAAACGGGCTGTAATTTTGTAATAGCTATAAGAATCATAGTCCGAATCGAAATCAGTCACAAAATATGCAAAAAGTTGCATTTCTGGAAAAATCATTATTCTAATGGGCGCTAATTTGAGACATGGGTTCGGACTTTAAAATCATTTTTTCAGGCTCTATGGTACCAAACGGGCTGAAATTTTGTAATAGCGATGAGAATCAGAGTCCGAATCGAAATCACTAACAAAAAATGTATTTAATTGCATTTCTGGAAAAATCATTATTCTACAGGGCGCTAATTTGAGACGTGGGTTCGGACTTTAAGAGGCATTTTTTCAGGCTCTATGGTACCAAACGGGATAAAATTTTGTAATAGCAATAAGAATCAAAGTCCGAATGGAAATCAGTCACAAAATTTGTATTTAATTGCATTTCTGGAAAAATCATTATTCTACTGAACGCTAATTTGAGACTTGGGTTCGGACTTTTAAAATCATTTTTTCAGGCTCTATGGTACCAAACGGGCTGTAATTTTGTAATAGCTATAAGAATCATAGTCCGAATCGAAATCAGTCACAAAATATGCAAAAAGTTGCATTTCTGGAAAAATCATTATTCTAATGGGCGCTAATTTGAGACATGGGTTCGGACTTTAAAATCATTTTTTCAGGCTCTATGGTACCAAACGGGCTGAAATTTTGTAAAAGCGATGAGAATCAGAGTCCGAATCGAAATCACTAACAAAAAATGTATTTAATTGCATTTCTGGAAAAATCATTATTCTACAGGGCGCTAATTTGAGACGTGGGTTCGGACTTTAAGAGGCATTTTTTCAGGCTCTATGGTACCAAACGGGATGAAATTTTGTAATAGCGATGAGAATCATAGTCCGAATCGAAATCAGTAACAAAATATGCAAAAAGTTGAATTTCTTGAAAAATCATTATCCAACTGGGCGCTAATTTGAGACTTGGGTTCGGATTTAAAAAGACATTTTTTCAGGCTCTATGGTACCAAACGGGCTGAAATTTTGTAATAGCTATAAGAATTATAGTCCGAATCGAAATCAGTAACAAAATATGAAAAAAGGTGCATTTCTGGAAAAATCATTATTCTACTGAACGCTAATTTGAGACTTGGGTTCGGACATTAAGAGGCATTTTTTCAGGCTTTATGGTACCAAACGGGCTGAAATTTTGTAATAGCTATAAGAATCATAGTCCGAATCGAAATCAGTCACAAAATATGCAAAAAGTTGCATTTCTGGAAAAATCATTATACTACTGGGCGCTAATTTGAGGCTTGGGTTCGGACTTTAAGAAACATTTTTTTAGGCTCTATGGTACCAAACGGGATGAAATTTTGTAATAGCAATAAGAATCAAAGTCCGAATGGAAATCAGTCACAAAATTTGTATTTAATTGCATTTCTGGAAAAATCATTAATCTACTGGGCGCTAATTTGAGACTTGGGTTCGGACTTTAAGAGGCATTTTTTCAGGCTCTATGGTACCAAACGGGATGAAATTTTGTAATAGCAATAAGAATCAAAGTCCGAATGGAAATCAATCACAAAATTTGTATTTAATTGCATTTCTGGAAAAATCATTATTCTACTGAACGCTTATTTGAGACTTGGGTTTGGACTTTAAGAGGCATTTTTTCAAGCTCTATGTTAGCAAAAGGGCTGAAATTTTGTAATAGCAATAAGAATCATAGTCCGAATCGAAATCAGTAACAAAATATGTAAAAAGTTGCATTTCTGGAAAAATCATTATTCTACTGGGCGCTAATTTGAGACTTGGGTTCGGACTTTAAGAGGCATTTTTTCAGGCTCTATGGTACCAAACGGGATGAAATTTTGAAATAGCGATGAGAATCATAGTCCGAATCGAAATCAGTTACAAAATTTGTATTTAATTGCATTTCTGGAAAAATCATTATTCTACTGGGCGCTAATTTGAGACTTGGGTTCGGACTTTAAGAGGCATTTTTTCAGGCTCTATGGTACCAAACGGGATGAAATTTTGTAATAGCAATAAGAATCAAAGTCCGAATGGAAATCAGTCACAAAATTTGTATTTAATTGCATATCTGGAAAAATCATTATTCTACTGAACGCTAATTTGAGAATTGGGTTCGGACTTTAAGACGCATTTTTTCAGGCTCTATGGTACCAAACGGGATGAAATTTTGTAATAGCAATAAGAATCAAAGTCCGAATGGAAATCAGTCACAAAATTTGTATTTAATTGCATTTCTGGAAAAATCATTATTCTACTGAACGCTAATTTGAGACTTGGGTTCGGACTTTTAAAATCATTTTTTTCAGGCTCTATGGTACCAAACGGGCTGTAATTTTGTAATAGCTATAAGAATCATAGTCCGAATCGAAATCAGTCACAAAATATGCAAAAAGTTGCATTTCTGGAAAAATCATTATTCTAATGGGCGCTAATTTGAGACATGGGTTCGGACTTTAAAATCATTTTTTCAGGCTCTATGGTACCAAACGGGCTGAAATTTTGTAATAGCGATGAGAATCATAGTCCGAATCGAAATCAGTAACAAAATATGTAAAAAGTTGCATTTCTGGAAAAATCATTATTAAACTGAACGCTAATTTGAGACTTGGGTTCGGACTTTTAAAATCATTTTTTCAGGCTCTATGGTACCAAACGGGCTGAAATTTTGTAATAGCGATAAAAATCATAGTCCGAATCGAAAACAGTCACAAAATATGCAAAAAGCTGCAATTCTGGAAAAATCATTATTCTACAGGGCGCTTATTTGAGTCTTGGGTTCGGACTTAAAGAGGCATTTTTTTAGGCTCTATGGTACCAAACGGTATGAAATTTTGTAATAGCGATAAGAATCATAGTCCGAATCGAAATCAGTCACAAAATATGCAAAAAGTTGCATTTCTGGAAAATTCATTATCCTACAGGGCGCTAATTTGAGACTTGAGTTCGGACTTTTTTTAGGAAGCATTTTTTTAGGCTCTATGGTACCAAACGGGCTGTAATTTTGTAATAGCAATAAGAATCAAAGTCCGAATGGAAATAAGTCACAAAATTTGTATTTAATTGCATTTCTGGAAAAATCATTATTCTACTGGGCGCTAATTTGAGACTTTGGTTCGGACTTTAAAATCATTTTTTCAGGCTCTATGGTACCAAACGGGCTGAAATTTTGTAATAGCGATGAGAATCATAGTCCGAATCGAAATCAGTAACAAAATATGTAAAAAGTTGCATTTCTGGAAAAATCATTATTCAACTGAACGCTAATTTGAGACTTGGGTTCGGACTTTTAAAATAATTTTTTCAGGCTCTATGGTACCAAACGGGCTGAAATTTTGTAATAGCTAAAAGAATCATAGTCCGAATCGAAATCAGTTACAAAATATGCAAAAAGTTGAATTTCTTGAAAAATCATTATCTAACTGGGCGCTAATTTGAGACTTGGGTTCGGATTTAAAAAGACATTTTTTCAGGCTCTATGGTACCAAACGGGCTGAAATTTTGTAATAGCTATAAGAATCATAGTCCGAATCGAAATCAGTAACAAAATATGAAAAAAGGTGCATTTCTGGAAAAATCATTATTCTACTGAACGCTAATTTGAGACTTGGGTTCGCACATTATGAGGCATTTTTTCAGGCTTTATGGTACCAAACGGGCTGAAATTTTGTAATAGCTATAAGAATCATAGTCCGAATCGAAATCAGTCACAAAATATGCAAAAAGTTGCATTTCTGGAAAAATCATTATACTACTGGGCGCTAATTTGAGACTTGGGTTCGGACTTTAAGAAACATTTTTTTAGGCTCTATGGTACCAAACGGGATGAAATTTTGTAATAGCAATAAGAATCAAAGTCCGAATGGAAATCAGTCACAAAATTTGTATTTAATTGCATTTCTGGAAAAATCATTATTCTACTGAACGCTAATTTGAGACTTGGGTTCGGACTTTAAGAGGCATTTTTTCAGGCTCTATGGTACCAAACGGGATGAAATTTTGTAATAGCAATAAGAATCAAAGTCCGAATGGAAATAAGTCACAAAATTTGTATTTAATTGCATTTCTGGAAAAATCATTATCCAACTGGGCGCTAATTTGAGACTTGGGTTCGGATTTAAAAATACATTTTTTCAGGCTCTATGGTACCAAACGGGCTGAAATTTTGTAATAGCGATAAGAATCATAGTCCGAATCGAAATCAGTCACAAAATATGCAAAAAGTTGCATTTCTGGAAAATTCATTATCCTACAGGGCGCTAATTTGAGACTTGAGTTCGGACTTTTTTTAGGAAGCATTTTTTTAGGCTCTATGGTACCAAACGGGCTGTAATTTTGTAATAGCAATAAGAATCAAAGTCCGAATGGAAATAAGTCACAAAATTTGTATTTAATTGCATTTCTGGAAAAATCATTATTCTACTGGGCGCTAATTTGAGACTTGGGTTCGGACTTTAAAATCATTTTTTCAGGCTCTATGGTACCAAACGGGATGAAATTTTGTAATAGCGATGAGAATCATAGTCCGAATCGAAATCAGTAACAAAATATGTAAAAAGTTGCATTTCTGGAAAAATCATTATTCAACTGAACGCTAATTTGAGACTTGGGTTCGGACTTTTAAAATCATTTTTTCAGGCTCTATGGTACCAAACGGGCTGAAATTTTGTAATAGCTAAAAGAATCATAGTCCGAATCGAAATCAGTTACAAAATATGCAAAAAGTTGAATTTCTTGAAAAATCATTATCCAACTGGGCGCTAATTTGAGACTTGGGTTCGGATTTAAAAAGACATTTTTTCAGGCTCTATGGTACCAAACGGGCTGAAATTTTGTAATAGCTATAAGAATCATAGTCCGAATCGAAATCAGTAACAAAATATGAAAAAAGGTGCATTTCTGGAAAAATCGTTATTCTACTGAACGCTAATTTGAGACTTGGGTTCGCACATTATGAGGCATTTTTTCAGGCTTTATGGTACCAAACGGGCTGAAATTTTGTAATAGCTATAAGAATCATAGTCCGAATCGAAATCAGTCACAAAATATGCAAAAAGTTGCATTTCTGGAAAAATCATTATACTACTGGGCGCTAATTTGAGACTTGGGTTCGGACTTTAAGAAACATTTTTTTAGGCTCTATGGTACCAAACGGGATGAAATTTTGTAATAGCAATAAGAATCAAAGTCCGAATGGAAATCAGTCACAAAATTTGTATTTAATTGCATTTCTGGAAAAATCATTATTCTACTGAACGCTACTTTGAGACTTGGGTTCGGACTTTAAGAGGCATTTTTTCAGGCTCTATGGTACCAAACGGGATGAAATTTTGTAATAGCAATAAGAATCAAAGTCCGAATGGAAATCAGTCACAAAATTTGTATTTAATTGCATATCTGGAAAAATCATTATTCTACTGAACGCTAATTTGAGAATTGGGTTCGGACTTTAAGAGGCATTTTTTCAGGCTCTATGGTACCAAACGGGCTGAAATTTTGTAATAGCTAAAAGAATCATAGTCCGAATCGAAATCAGTTACAAAATATGCAAAAAGTTGAATTTCTTGAAAAATCATTATCCAACTGGGCGCTAATTTGAGACTTGGGTTCGGATTTAAAAAGACATTTTTTCAGGCTCTATGGTACCAAACGGGCTGAAATTTTGTAATAGCTATAAGAATCATAGTCCGAATCGAAATCAGTCACAAAATATGCAAAAAGTTGCATTTCTGGAAAAATCATTATACTACTGGGCGCTAATTTGAGACTTGGGTTCGGACTTTAAGAAACATTTTTTTAGGCTCTATGGTACCAAACGGGATGAAATTTTGTAATAGCAATAAGAATCAAAGTCCGAATGGAAATCAGTCACAAAATTTGTATTTAATTGCATTTCTGGAAAAATCATTATTCTACTGGGCGCTAATTTGAGACTTGGGTTCGGACTTTAAGAGGCATTTTTTCAGGCTCTATGGTACCAAACGGGATGAAATTTTGTAATAGCAATAAGAATCAAGGTCCGAATGGAAATCAGTCACAAAATTTGTATTTAATTGCATTTCTGGAAAAATCATTATTCTACTGAACGCTAATTTGAGACTTGGGTTCGGACTTTTAAAATCATTTTTTCAGGCTCTATGGTACCAAACGGGCTGTAATTTTGTAATAGCTATAAGAATCATAGTCCGAATCGAAATCAGTCACAAAATATGCAAAAAGTTGCATTTCTGGAAAAATCATTATACTACTGGGCGCTAATTTGAGACTTGGGTTCGGACTTTAAGAAACATTTTTTTAGGCTCTATGGTACCAAACGGGATGAAATTTTGTAATAGCAATAAGAATCAAAGTCCGAATGGAAATCAGTCACAAAATTTGTATTTAATTGCATTTCTGGAAAAATCGTTATTCTACTGGGCGCTAATTTGAGACTTGGGTTCGGACTTTAAGAGGCATTTTTTCAGGCTCTATGGTACCAAACGGGATGAAATTTTGTAATAGCAATAAGAATCAAAGTCCGAATGGAAATCAATCACAAAATTTGTATTTAATTGCATTTCTGGAAAAATCATTATTCTACTGAACGCTAATTTGAGACTTGGGTTTGGACTTTAAGAGGCATTTTTTCAAGCTCTATGGTAGCAAAAGGGCTGAAATTTTGTAATAGCAATAAGAATCATAGTCCGAATCGAAATCAGTAACAAAATATGTAAAAAGTTGCATTTCTGGAAAAATCATTATTCTACTGGGCGCTAATTTGAGACTTGGGTTCGGACTTTAAGAGGCATTTTTTCAGGCTCTATGGTACCAAATGGGATGAAATTTTGAAATAGCGATGAGAATCATAGTCCGAATCGAAATCAGTTACAAAATTTGTATTTAATTGCATTTCTGGAAAAATCATTATACTACTGGGCGCTAATTTGAGACTTGGGTTCGGACTTTAAGAAACATTTTTTTAGGCTCTATGGTACCAAACGGGATGAAATTTTGTAATAGCAATAAGAATCAAAGTCCGAATGGAAATCAGTCACAAAATTTGTAATTAATTGCATTTCTGGAAAAATCATTAATCTACTGGGCGCTAATTTGAGACTTGGGTTCGGACTTTAAGAGGCATTTTTTCAGGCTCTATGTTAGCAAAAGGGCTGAAATTTTGTAATAGCAATAAGAATCATAGTCCGAATCGAAATCAGTAACAAAATATGTAAAAAGTTGCATTTCTGGAAAAATCATTATTCTACTGGGCGCTAATTTGAGACTTGGGTTCGGACTTTAAGAGGCATTTTTTCAGGCTCTATGGTACCAAACGGGATGAAATTTTGAAATAGCGATGAGAATCATAGTCCGAATCGAAATCAGTTACAAAATTTGTATTTAATTGCATTTCTGGAAAAATCATTATTCTACTGGGCGCTAATTTGAGACTTGGGTTCGGACTTTAAGAGGCATTTTTTCAGGCTCTGTGGTACCAAACGGGATGAAATTTTGTAATAGCAATAAGAATCAAAGTCCGAATGGAAATCAGTCACAAAATTTGTATTTAATTGCATATCTGGAAAAATCATTATTCTACTGAACGCTAATTTGAGAATTGGGTTCGGACTTTAAGAGGCATTTTTTCAGGCTCTATGGTACCAAACGGGATGAAATTTTGTAATAGCAATAAGAATCAAAGTCCGAATGGAAATCAGTCACAAAATTTGTATTTAATTGCATTTCTGGAAAAATCATTATTCTACTGAACGCTAATTTGAGACTTGGGTTCGGACTTTTAAAATCATTTTTTCAGGCTCTATGGTACCAAACGGGCTGTTATTTTGTAATAGCTATAAGAATCATAGTCCGAATCGAAATCAGTCACAAAATATGCAAAAAGTTGCATTTCTGGAAAAATCATTATTCTAATGGGCGCTAATTTGAGACATGGGTTCGGACTTTAAAATCATTTTTTCAGGCTCTATGGTACCAAACGGGCTGAAATTTTGTAATAGCGATGAGAATCATAGTCCGAATCGAAATCAGTAACAAAATATGTAAAAAGTTGCATTTCTGGAAAAATCATTATTAAACTGAACGCTAATTTGAGACTTGGTTTCGGATTTTAAAATCATTTTTTCAGGCTCTATGGTACCAAACGGGCTGAAATTTTGTAATAGCGATAAAAATCATAGTCCGAATCGAAAACAGTCACAAAATATGCAAAAAGCTGCAATTCTGGAAAAATCATTATTCTACAGGGCGCTTATTTGAGACTTGGGTTCGGACTTAAAGAGGCATTTTTTTAGGCTCTATGGTACCAAACGGTATGAAATTTTGTAATAGCGATAAGAATCATAGTCCGAATCGAAATCAGTCACAAAATATGCAAAAAGTTGCATTTCTGGAAAATTCATTATCCTACAGGGCGCTAATTTGAGACTTGAGTTCGGACTTTTTTTAGGAAGCATTTTTTTAGGCTCTATGGTACCAAACGGGCTGTAATTTTGTAATAGCAATAAGAATCAAAGTCCGAATGGAAATAAGTCACAAAATTTGTATTTAATTGCATTTCTGGAAAAATCATTATTCTACTGGGCGCTAATTTGAGACTTGGGTTCGGACTTTAAAATCATTTTTTCAGGCTCTATGGTACCAAACGGGATGAAATTTTGTAATAGCGATGAGAATCATAGTCCGAATCGAAATCAGTAACAAAATATGTAAAAAGTTGCATTTCTGGAAAAATCATTATTCAACTGAACGCTAATTTGAGACTTGGGTTCGGACTTTTAAAATCATTTTTTCAGGCTCTATGGTACCAAACGGGCTGAAATTTTGTAATAGCTAAAAGAATCATAGTCCGAATCGAAATCAGTTACAAAATATGCAAAAAGTTGAATTTCTTGAAAAATCATTATCCAACTGGGCGCTAATTTGAGACTTGGGTTCGGATTTAAAAAGACATTTTTTCAGGCTCTATGGTACCAAACGGGCTGAAATTTTGTAATAGCTATAAGAATCATAGTCCGAATCGAAATCAGTAACAAAATATGAAAAAAGGTGCATTTCTGGAAAAATCGTTATTCTACTGAACGCTAATTTGAGACTTGGGTTCGCACATTATGAGGCATTTTTTCAGGCTTTATGGTACCAAACGGGCTGAAATTTTGTAATAGCTATAAGAATCATAGTCCGAATCGAAATCAGTCACAAAATATGCAAAAAGTTGCATTTCTGGAAAAATCATTATACTACTGGGCGCTAATTTGAGACTTGGGTTCGGACTTTAAGAAACATTTTTTTAGGCTCTATGGTACCAAACGGGATGAAATTTTGTAATAGCAATAAGAATCAAAGTCCGAATGGAAATCAGTCACAAAATTTGTATTTAATTGCATTTCTGGAAAAATCATTATTCTACTGAACGCTACTTTGAGACTTGGGTTCGGACTTTAAGAGGCATTTTTTCAGGCTCTATGGTACCAAACGGGATGAAATTTTGTAATAGCAATAAGAATCAAAGTCCGAATGGAAATCAGTCACAAAATTTGTATTTAATTGCATATCTGGAAAAATCATTATTCTACTGAACGCTAATTTGAGAATTGGGTTCGGACTTTAAGAGGCATTTTTTCAGGCTCTATGGTACCAAACGGGCTGAAATTTTGTAATAGCTAAAAGAATCATAGTCCGAATCGAAATCAGTTACAAAATATGCAAAAAGTTGAATTTCTTGAAAAATCATTATCCAACTGGGCGCTAATTTGAGACTTGGGTTCGGATTTAAAAAGACATTTTTTCAGGCTCTATGGTACCAAACGGGCTGAAATTTTGTAATAGCTATAAGAATCATAGTCCGAATCGAAATCAGTCACAAAATATGCAAAAAGTTGCATTTCTGGAAAAATCATTATACTACTGGGCGCTAATTTGAGACTTGGGTTCGGACTTTAAGAAACATTTTTTTAGGCTCTATGGTACCAAACGGGATGAAATTTTGTAATAGCAATAAGAATCAAAGTCCGAATGGAAATCAGTCACAAAATTTGTATTTAATTGCATTTCTGGAAAAATCATTATTCTACTGGGCGCTAATTTGAGACTTGGGTTCGGACTTTAAGAGGCATTTTTTCAGGCTCTATGGTACCAAACGGGATGAAATTTTGTAATAGCAATAAGAATCAAGGTCCGAATGGAAATCAGTCACAAAATTTGTATTTAATTGCATTTCTGGAAAAATCATTATTCTACTGAACGCTAATTTGAGACTTGGGTTCGGACTTTTAAAATCATTTTTTCAGGCTCTATGGTACCAAACGGGCTGTAATTTTGTAATAGCTATAAGAATCATAGTCCGAATCGAAATCAGTCACAAAATATGCAAAAAGTTGCATTTCTGGAAAAATCATTATACTACTGGGCGCTAATTTGAGACTTGGGTTCGGACTTTAAGAAACATTTTTTTAGGCTCTATGGTACCAAACGGGATGAAATTTTGTAATAGCAATAAGAATCAAAGTCCGAATGGAAATCAGTCACAAAATTTGTATTTAATTGCATTTCTGGAAAAATCGTTATTCTACTGGGCGCTAATTTGAGACTTGGGTTCGGACTTTAAGAGGCATTTTTTCAGGCTCTATGGTACCAAACGGGATGAAATTTTGTAATAGCAATAAGAATCAAAGTCCGAATGGAAATCAATCACAAAATTTGTATTTAATTGCATTTCTGGAAAAATCATTATTCTACTGAACGCTAATTTGAGACTTGGGTTTGGACTTTAAGAGGCATTTTTTCAAGCTCTATGTTAGCAAAAGGGCTGAAATTTTGTAATAGCAATAAGAATCATAGTCCGAATCGAAATCAGTAACAAAATATGTAAAAAGTTGCATTTCTGGAAAAATCATTATTCTACTGGGCGCTAATTTGAGACTTGGGTTCGGACTTTAAGAGGCATTTTTTCAGGCTCTATGGTACCAAATGGGATGAAATTTTGAAATAGCGATGAGAATCATAGTCCGAATCGAAATCAGTTACAAAATTTGTATTTAATTGCATTTCTGGAAAAATCATTATACTACTGGGCGCTAATTTGAGACTTGGGTTCGGACTTTAAGAAACATTTTTTTAGGCTCTATGGTACCAAACGGGATGAAATTTTGTAATAGCAATAAGAATCAAAGTCCGAATGGAAATCAGTCACAAAATTTGTAATTAATTGCATTTCTGGAAAAATCATTAATCTACTGGGCGCTAATTTGAGACTTGGGTTCGGACTTTAAGAGGCATTTTTTCAGGCTCTATGTTAGCAAAAGGGCTGAAATTTTGTAATAGCAATAAGAATCATAGTCCGAATCGAAATCAGTAACAAAATATGTAAAAAGTTGCATTTCTGGAAAAATCATTATTCTACTGGGCGCTAATTTGAGACTTGGGTTCGGACTTTAAGAGGCATTTTTTCAGGCTCTATGGTACCAAACGGGATGAAATTTTGAAATAGCGATGAGAATCATAGTCCGAATCGAAATCAGTTACAAAATTTGTATTTAATTGCATTTCTGGAAAAATCATTATTCTACTGGGCGCTAATTTGAGACTTGGGTTCGGACTTTAAGAGGCATTTTTTCAGGCTCTGTGGTACCAAACGGGATGAAATTTTGTAATAGCAATAAGAATCAAAGTCCGAATGGAAATCAGTCACAAAATTTGTATTTAATTGCATATCTGGAAAAATCATTATTCTACTGAACGCTAATTTGAGAATTGGGTTCGGACTTTAAGAGGCATTTTTTCAGGCTCTATGGTACCAAACGGGATGAAATTTTGTAATAGCAATAAGAATCAAAGTCCGAATGGAAATCAGTCACAAAATTTGTATTTAATTGCATTTCTGGAAAAATCATTATTCTACTGAACGCTAATTTGAGACTTGGGTTCGGACTTTTAAAATCATTTTTTCAGGCTCTATGGTACCAAACGGGCTGTTATTTTGTAATAGCTATAAGAATCATAGTCCGAATCGAAATCAGTCACAAAATATGCAAAAAGTTGCATTTCTGGAAAAATCATTATTCTAATGGGCGCTAATTTGAGACATGGGTTCGGACTTTAAAATCATTTTTTCAGGCTCTATGGTACCAAACGGGCTGAAATTTTGTAATAGCGATGAGAATCATAGTCCGAATCGAAATCAGTAACAAAATATGTAAAAAGTTGCATTTCTGGAAAAATCATTATTAAACTGGGCGCTAATTTGAGACTTGGGTTCGGATTTAAAAAGACATTTTTTCAGGCTCTATGGTACCAAACGGGCTGAAATTTTGTAATAGCTATAAGAATCATAGTCCGAATCGAAATCAGTAACAAAATATGCAAAAAGTTGCATTTCTGGAAAAATCATTATACTACTGGGCGCTAATTTGAGACTTGGGTTCGGACTTTAAGAAACATTTTTTTAGGCTCTATGGTAAAATCCAAACGGGATGAAATTTTGTAATAGCAATAAGAATCAAAGTCCGAATGGAAATCAGTCACAAAATTTGTATTTAATTGCATATCTGGAAAAATCATTATTCTACTGAACGCTAATTTGAGAATTGGGTTCGGACTTTAAGAGGCATTTTTTCAGGCTCTATGGTACCAAACGGGATGAAATTTTGTAATAGCAATAAGAATCAAAGTCCGAATGGAAATCAGTCACAAAATTTGTATTTAATTGCATTTCTGGAAAAATCATTATTCTACTGAACGCTAATTTGAGACTTGGGTTCGGACTTTTAAAATCATTTTTTCAGGCTCTATGGTACCAAACGGGCTGTTATTTTGTAATAGCTATAAGAATCATAGTCCGAATCGAAATCAGTCACAAAATATGCAAAAAGTTGCATTTCTGGAAAAATCATTATTCTAATGGGCGCTAATTTGAGACATGGGTTCGGACTTTAAAATCATTTTTTCAGGCTCTATGGTACCAAACGGGCTGAAATTTTGTAATAGCGATGAGAATCATAGTCCGAATCGAAATCAGTAACAAAATATGTAAAAAGTTGCATTTCTGGAAAAATCATTATTAAACTGAACGCTAATTTGAGACTTGGTTTCGGATTTTAAAATCATTTTTTCAGGCTCTATGGTACCAAACGGGCTGAAATTTTGTAATAGCGATAAAAATCATAGTCCGAATCGAAAACAGTCACAAAATATGCAAAAAGCTGCAATTCTGGAAAAATCATTATTCTACAGGGCGCTTATTTGAGACTTGGGTTCGGACTTAAAGAGGCATTTTTTTAGGCTCTATGGTACCAAACGGTATGAAATTTTGTAATAGCGATAAGAATCATAGTCCGAATCGAAATCAGTCACAAAATATGCAAAAAGTTGCATTTCTGGAAAATTCATTATCCTACAGGGCGCTAATTTGAGACTTGAGTTCGGACTTTTTTTAGGAAGCATTTTTTTAGGCTCTATGGTACCAAACGGGCTGTAATTTTGTAATAGCAATAAGAATCAAAGTCCGAATGGAAATAAGTCACAAAATTTGTATTTAATTGCATTTCTGGAAAAATCATTATTCTACTGGGCGCTAATTTGAGACTTGGGTTCGGACTTTAAAATCATTTTTTCAGGCTCTATGGTACCAAACGGGCTGAAATTTTGTAATAGCGATGAGAATCATAGTCCGAATCAAAATCAGTAACAAAATATGTAAAAAGTTGCATTTCTGGAAAAATCATTATTCAACTGAACGCTAATTTGAGACTTGGGTTCGGACTTTTAAAATCATTTTTTCAGGCTCTATGGTACCAAACGGGCTGAAATTTTGTAATAGCTAAAAGAATCATAGTCCGAATCGAAATCAGTTACAAAATATGCAAAAAGTTGAATTTCTTGAAAAATCATTATCCAACTGGGCGCTAATTTGAGACTTGGGTTCGGATTTAAAAAGACATTTTTTCAGGCTCTATGGTACCAAACGGGCTGAAATTTTGTAATAGCTATAAGAATCATAGTCCGAATCGAAATCAGTAACAAAATATGAAAAAAGGTGCATTTCTGGAAAAATCATTATTCTACTGAACGCTAATTTGAGACTTGGGTTCGCACATTATGAGGCATTTTTTCAGGCTTTATGGTACCAAACGGGCTGAAATTTTGTAATAGCTATAAGAATCATAGTCCGAATCGAAATCAGTCACAAAATATGCAAAAAGTTGCATTTCTGGAAAAATCATTATACTACTGGGCGCTAATTTGAGACTTGGGTTCGGACTTTAAGAAACATTTTTTTAGGCTCTATGGTAAAATCCAAACGGGATGAAATTTTGTAATAGCAATAAGAATCAAAGTCCGAATGGAAATCAGTCACAAAATTTGTATTTAATTGCATTTCTGGAAAAATCATTATTCTACTGAACGCTAATTTGAGACTTGGGTTCGGACTTTAAGAGGCATTTTTTCAGGCTCTATGGTACCAAACGGGATGAAATTTTGTAATAGCAATAAGAATCAAAGTCCGAATGGAAATAAGTCACAAAATTTGTATTTAATTGCATTTCTGGAAATATCATTATCCAACTGGGCGCTAATTTGAGACTTGGGTTCGGATTTAAAAAGACATTTTTTCAGGCTCTATGGTACCAAACGGGCTGAAATTTTGTAATAGCGATAAGAATCATAGTCCGAATCGAAATCAGTCACAAAATATGCAAAAAGTTGCATTTCTGGAAAATTCATTATCCTACAGGGCGCTAATTTGAGACTTGAGTTCGGACTTTTTTTAGGAAGCATTTTTTTAGGCTCTATGGTACCAAACGGGCTGTAATTTTGTAATAGCAATAAGAATCAAAGTCCGAATGGAAATAAGTCACAAAATTTGTATTTAATTGCATTTCTGGAAAAATCATTATTCTACTGGGCGCTAATTTGAGACTTGGGTTCGGACTTTAAAATCATTTTTTCAGGCTCTATGGTACCAAACGGGCTGAAATTTTGTAATAGCGATGAGAATCATAGTCCGAATCGAAATCAGTAACAAAATATGTAAAAAGTTGCATTTCTGGAAAAATCATTATTCAACTGAACGCTAATTTGAGACTTGGGTTCGGACTTTTAAAATCATTTTTTCAGGCTCTATGGTACCAAACGGGCTGAAATTTTGTAATAGCTAAAAGAATCATAGTCCGAATCGAAATCAGTTACAAAATATGAAAAAAGGTGCATTTCTGGAAAAATCGTTATTCTACTGAACGCTAATTTGAGACTTGGGTTCGCACATTATGAGGCATTTTTTCAGGCTTTATGGTACCAAACGGGCTGAAATTTTGTAATAGCTATAAGAATCATAGTCCGAATCGAAATCAGTCACAAAATATGCAAAAAGTTGCATTTCTGGAAAAATCATTATACTACTGGGCGCTAATTTGAGACTTGGGTTCGGACTTTAAGAAACATTTTTTTAGGCTCTATGGTACCAAACGGGATTAAATTTTGTAATAGCAATAAGAATCAAAGTCCGAATGGAAATCAGTCACAAAATTTGTATTTAATTGCATTTCTGGAAAAATCATTATTCTACTGAACGCTAATTTGAGACTTGGGTTCGGACTTTAAGAGGCATTTTTTCAGGCTCTATGGTACCAAACGGGATGAAATTTTGTAATAGCAATAAGAATCAAAGTCCGAATGGAAATCAGTCACAAAATTTGTATTTAATTGCATATCTGGAAAAATCATTATTCTACTAAACGCTAATTTGAGAATTGGGTTCGGACTTTAAGAGGCATTTTTTCAGGCTCTATGGTACCAAACGGGCTGAAATTTTGTAATAGCTAAAAGAATCATAGTCCGAATCGAAATCAGTTACAAAATATGCAAAAAGTTAAATTTCTTGAAAAATCATTATCCAACTGGGCGCTAATTTGAGACTTGGGTTCGGATTTAAAAAGACATTTTTTCAAGCTCTATGGTACCAAACGGGCTGAAATTTTGTAATAGCTATAAGAATCATAGTCCGAATCGAAATCAGTCACAAAATATGCAAAAAGTTGCATTTCTGGAAAAATCATTATACTACTGGGCGCTAATTTGAGACTTGGGTTCGGACTTTAAGAAACATTTTTTTAGGCTCTATGGTACCAAACGGGATGAAATTTTGTAATAGCAATAAGAATCAAAGTCCGAATGGAAATCAGTCACAAAATTTGTATTTAATTGCATTTCTGGAAAAATCGTTATTCTACTGGGCGCTAATTTGAGACTTGGGTTCGGACTTTAAGAGGCATTTTTTCAGGCTCTATGGTACCAAACGGGATGAAATTTTGTAATAGCAATAAGAATCAAAGTCCGAATGGAAATCAATCACAAAATTTGTATTTAATTGCATTTCTGGAAAAATCATTATTCTACTGAACGCTAATTTGAGACTTGGGTTTGGACTTTAAGAGGCATTTTTTCAAGCTCTATGTTAGCAAAAGGGCTGAAATTTTGTAATAGCAATAAGAATCATAGTCCGAATCGAAATCAGTAACAAAATATGTAAAAAGTTGCATTTCTGGAAAAATCATTATTCTACTGGGCGCTAATTTGAGACTTGGGTTCGGACTTTAAGAGGCATTTTTTCAGGCTCTATGGTACCAAATGGGATGAAATTTTGAAATAGCGATGAGAATCATAGTCCGAATCGAAATCAGTTACAAAATTTGTATTTAATTGCATTTCTGGAAAAATCATTATACTACTGGGCGCTAATTTGAGACTTGGGTTCGGACTTTAAGAAACATTTTTTTAGGCTCTATGGTACCAAACGGGATGAAATTTTGTAATAGCAATAAGAATCAAAGTCCGAATGGAAATCAGTCACAAAATTTGTATTTAATTGCATTTCTGGAAAAATCATTAATCTACTGGGCGCTAATTTGAGACTTGGGTTCGGACTTTAAGAGGCATTTTTTCAGGCTCTATGGTACCAAACGGGATGAAATTTTGTAATAGCAATAAGAATCAAAGTCCGAATGGAAATCATTCACAAAATTTGTATTTAATTGCATTTCTGGAAAAATCATTATTCTACTGAACGCTTATTTGAGACTTGGGTTTGGACTTTAAGAGGCATTTTTTCAAGCTCTATGTTAGCAAAAGGGCTGAAATTTTGTAATAGCAATAAGAATCATAGTCCGAATCGAAATCAGTAACAAAATATGTAAAAAGTTGCATTTCTGGAAAAATCATTATTCTACTGGGCGCTAATTTGAGACTTGGGTTCGGACTTTAAGAGGCATTTTTTCAGGCTCTATGGTACCAAACGGGATGAAATTTTGAAATAGCGATGAGAATCATAGTCCGAATCGAAATCAGTTACAAAATTTGTATTTAATTGCATTTCTGGAAAAATCATTATTCTACTGGGCGCTAATTTGAGACTTGGGTTCGGACTTTAAGAGGCATTTTTTCAGGCTCTATGGTACCAAACGGGATGAAATTTTGTAATAGCAATAAGAATCAAAGTCCGAATGGAAATCAGTCACAAAATTTGTATTTAATTGCATTTCTGGAAAAATCATTAATCTACTGGGCGCTAATTTGAGACTTGGGTTCGGACTTTAAGAGGCATTTTTTCAGGCTCTATGTTAGCAAAAGGGCTGAAATTTTGTAATAGCAATAAGAATCATAGTCCGAATCGAAATCAGTAACAAAATATGTAAAAAGTTGCATTTCTGGAAAAATCATTATTCTACTGGGCGCTAATTTGAGACTTGGGTTCGGACTTTAAGAGGCATTTTTTCAGGCTCTATGGTACCAAACGGGATGAAATTTTGAAATAGCGATGAGAATCATAGTCCGAATCGAAATCAGTTACAAAATTTGTATTTAATTGCATTTCTGGAAAAATCATTATTCTACTGGGCGCTAATTTGAGACTTGGGTTCGGACTTTAAGAGGCATTTTTTCAGGCTCTATGGTACCAAACGGGATGAAATTTTGTAATAGCAATAAGAATCAAAGTCCGAATGGAAATCAGTCACAAAATTTGTATTTAATTGCATATCTGGAAAAATCATTATTCTACTGAACGCTAATTTGAGAATTGGGTTCGGACTTTAAGAGGCATTTTTTCAGGCTCTATGGTACCAAACGGGATGAAATTTTGTAATAGCAATAAGAATCAAAGTCCGAATGGAAATCAGTCACAAAATTTGTATTTAATTGCATTTCTGGAAAAATCATTATTCTACTGAACGCTAATTTGAGACTTGGGTTCGGACTTTTAAAATCATTTTTTCAGGCTCTATGGTACCAAACGGGCTGTTATTTTGTAATAGCTATAAGAATCATAGTCCGAATCGAAATCAGTCACAAAATATGCAAAAAGTTGCATTTCTGGAAAAATCATTATTCTAATGGGCGCTAATTTGAGACATGGGTTCGGACTTTAAAATCATTTTTTCAGGCTCTATGGTACCAAACGGGCTGAAATTTTGTAATAGCGATGAGAATCATAGTCCGAATCGAAATCAGTAACAAAATATGTAAAAAGTTGCATTTCTGGAAAAATCATTATTAAACTGAACGCTAATTTGAGACTTGGTTTCGGATTTTAAAATCATTTTTTCAGGCTCTATGGTACCAAACGGGCTGAAATTTTGTAATAGCGATAAAAATCATAGTCCGAATCGAAAACAGTCACAAAATATGCAAAAAGCTGCAATTCTGGAAAAATCATTATTCTACAGGGCGCTTATTTGAGACTTGGGTTCGGACTTAAAGAGGCATTTTTTTAGGCTCTATGGTACCAAACGGTATGAAATTTTGTAATAGCGATAAGAATCATAGTCCGAATCGAAATCAGTCACAAAATATGCAAAAAGTTGCATTTCTGGAAAATTCATTATCCTACAGGGCGCTAATTTGAGACTTGAGTTCGGACTTTTTTTAGGAAGCATTTTTTTAGGCTCTATGGTACCAAACGGGCTGTAATTTTGTAATAGCAATAAGAATCAAAGTCCGAATGGAAATAAGTCACAAAATTTGTATTTAATTGCATTTCTGGAAAAATCATTATTCTACTGGGCGCTAATTTGAGACTTGGGTTCGGACTTTAAAATCATTTTTTCAGGCTCTATGGTACCAAACGGGCTGAAATTTTGTAATAGCGATGAGAATCATAGTCCGAATCAAAATCAGTAACAAAATATGTAAAAAGTTGCATTTCTGGAAAAATCATTATTCAACTGAACGCTAATTTGAGACTTGGGTTCGGACTTTTAAAATCATTTTTTCAGGCTCTATGGTACCAAACGGGCTGAAATTTTGTAATAGCTAAAAGAATCATAGTCCGAATCGAAATCAGTTACAAAATATGCAAAAAGTTGAATTTCTTGAAAAATCATTATCCAACTGGGCGCTAATTTGAGACTTGGGTTCGGATTTAAAAAGACATTTTTTCAGGCTCTATGGTACCAAACGGGCTGAAATTTTGTAATAGCTATAAGAATCATAGTCCGAATCGAAATCAGTAACAAAATATGAAAAAAGGTGCATTTCTGGAAAAATCATTATTCTACTGAACGCTAATTTGAGACTTGGGTTCGCACATTATGAGGCATTTTTTCAGGCTTTATGGTACCAAACGGGCTGAAATTTTGTAATAGCTATAAGAATCATAGTCCGAATCGAAATCAGTCACAAAATATGCAAAAAGTTGCATTTCTGGAAAAATCATTATACTACTGGGCGCTAATTTGAGACTTGGGTTCGGACTTTAAGAAACATTTTTTTAGGCTCTATGGTAAAATCCAAACGGGATGAAATTTTGTAATAGCAATAAGAATCAAAGTCCGAATGGAAATCAGTCACAAAATTTGTATTTAATTGCATTTCTGGAAAAATCATTATTCTACTGAACGCTAATTTGAGACTTGGGTTCGGACTTTAAGAGGCATTTTTTCAGGCTCTATGGTACCAAACGGGATGAAATTTTGTAATAGCAATAAGAATCAAAGTCCGAATGGAAATAAGTCACAAAATTTGTATTTAATTGCATTTCTGGAAATATCATTATCCAACTGGGCGCTAATTTGAGACTTGGGTTCGGATTTAAAAAGACATTTTTTCAGGCTCTATGGTACCAAACGGGCTGAAATTTTGTAATAGCGATAAGAATCATAGTCCGAATCGAAATCAGTCACAAAATATGCAAAAAGTTGCATTTCTGGAAAATTCATTATCCTACAGGGCGCTAATTTGAGACTTGAGTTCGGACTTTTTTTAGGAAGCATTTTTTTAGGCTCTATGGTAACAAACGGGCTGAAATTTTGTAATAGCGATGAGAATCATAGTCCGAATCGAAATCAGTAACAAAATATGTAAAAAGTTGCATTTCTGGAAAAATCATTATTCAACTGAACGCTAATTTGAGACTTGGGTTCGGACTTTTAAAATCATTTTTTCAGGCTCTATGGTACCAAACGGGCTGAAATTTTGTAATAGCTAAAAGAATCATAGTCCGAATCGAAATCAGTTACAAAATATGCAAAAAGTTGAATTTCTTGAAAAATCATTATCCAACTGGGCGCTAATTTGAGACTTGGGTTCGGATTTAAAAAGACATTTTTTCAGGCTCTATGGTACCAAACGGGCTGAAATTTTGTAATAGCTATAAGAATCATAGTCCGAATCGAAATCAGTAACAAAATATGAAAAAAGGTGCATTTCTGGAAAAATCGTTATTCTACTGAACGCTAATTTGAGACTTGGGTTCGCACATTATGAGGCATTTTTTCAGGCTTTATGGTACCAAACGGGCTGAAATTTTGTAATAGCTATAAGAATCATAGTCCGAATCGAAATCAGTCACAAAATATGCAAAAAGTTGCATTTCTGGAAAAATCATTATACTACTGGGCGCTAATTTGAGACTTGGGTTCGGACTTTAAGAAACATTTTTTTAGGCTCTATGGTACCAAACGGGATTAAATTTTGTAATAGCAATAAGAATCAAAGTCCGAATGGAAATCAGTCACAAAATTTGTATTTAATTGCATTTCTGGAAAAATCATTATTCTACTGAACGCTAATTTGAGACTTGGGTTCGGACTTTAAGAGGCATTTTTTCAGGCTCTATGGTACCAAACGGGATGAAATTTTGTAATAGCAATAAGAATCAAAGTCCGAATGGAAATCAGTCACAAAATTTGTATTTAATTGCATATCTGGAAAAATCATTATTCTACTAAACGCTAATTTGAGAATTGGGTTCGGACTTTAAGAGGCATTTTTTCAGGCTCTATGGTACCAAACGGGCTGAAATTTTGTAATAGCTAAAAGAATCATAGTCCGAATCGAAATCAGTTACAAAATATGCAAAAAGTTGAATTTCTTGAAAAATCATTATCCAACTGGGCGCTAATTTGAGACTTGGGTTCGGATTTAAAAAGACATTTTTTCAGGCTCTATGGTACCAAACGGGCTGAAATTTTGTAATAGCTATAAGAATCATAGTCCGAATCGAAATCAGTCACAAAATATGCAAAAAGTTGCATTTCTGGAAAAATCATTATACTACTGGGCGCTAATTTGAGACTTGGGTTCGGACTTTAAGAAACATGTTTTTAGGCTCTATGGTACCAAACGGGATGAAATTTTGTAATAGCAATAAGAATCAAAGTCCGAATGGAAATCAGTCACAAAATTTGTATTTAATTGCATTTCTGGAAAAATCATTATTCTACTGGGCGCTAATTTGAGACTTGGGTTCGGACTTTAAGAGGCATTTTTTCAGGCTCTATGGTACCAAACGGGATGAAATTTTGTAATAGCAATAAGAATCAAGGTCCGAATGAAAATCAGTCACAAAATTTGTATTTAATTGCATTTCTGGAAAAATCATTATTCTACTGAACGCTAATTTGAGAATTGGGTTCGGACTTTAAGAGGCATTTTTTCAGGCTCTATGGTACCAAACGGGATGAAATTTTGTAATAGCAATAAGAATCAAAGTCCGAATGGAAATCAGTCACAAAATTTGTATTTAATTGCATTTCTGGAAAAATCATTATTCTACTGAACGCTAATTTGAGACTTGGGTTCGGACTTTTAAAATCATTTTTTCAGGCTCTATGGTACCAAACGGGCTGTAATTTTGTAATAGCTATAAGAATCATAGTCCGAATCGAAATCAGTCACAAAATATGCAAAAAGTTGCATTTCTGGAAAAATCATTTTACTACTGGGCGCTAATTTGAGACTTGGGTTCGGACTTTAAGAGGCATTTTTTCAGGCTCTATGGTACCAAACGGGATGAAATTTTGAAATAGCGATGAGAATCATAGTCCGAATCGAAATCAGTTACAAAATTTGTATTTAATTGCATTTCTGGAAAAATCATTATTCTACTGAACGCTAATTTGAGACTTGGGTTTGGACTTTAAGAGGCATTTTTTCAAGCTCTATGTGAGCAAAAGGGCTGAAATTTTGTAATAGCAATAAGAATCATAGTCCGAATCGAAATCAGTAACAAAATATGTAAAAAGTTGCATTTCTGGAAAAATCATTATTCTACTGGGCGCTAATTTGAGACTTGGGTTCGGACTTTAAGAGGCATTTTTTCAGGCTCTATGGTACCAAACGGGATGAAATTTTGAAATACCGATGAGAATCATAGTCCGAATCGAAATCAGTTACAAAATTTGTATTTAATTGCATATCTGGAAAAATCATTATTCTACTGAACGCTAATTTGAGACTTGGGTTCGGACTTTAAGAGGCATTTTTTCAGGCTCTATGGTACCAAACGGGATGAAATTTTGTAATAGCAATAAGAATCAAAGTCCGAATGGAAATCAGTCACAAAATTTGTATTTAATTGCATATCTGGAAAAATCATTATTCTACTAAAGGCTAATTTGAGAATTGGGTTCGGACTTTAAGAGGCATTTTTTCAGGCTCTATGGTACCAAACGGGCTGAAATTTTGTAATAGCTAAAAGAATCATAGTCCGAATCGAAATCAGTTACAAAATATGCAAAAAGTTGAATTTCTTGAAAAATCATTATCCAACTGGGCGCTAATTTGAGACTTGGGTTCGGATTTAAAAAGACATTTTTTCAGGCTCTATGGTACCAAACGGGCTGAAATTTTGTAATAGCTATAAGAATCATAGTCCGAATCGAAATCAGTCACAAAATATGCAAAAAGTTGCATTTCTGGAAAAATCATTATACTACTGGGCGCTAATTTGAGACTTGGGTTCGGACTTTAAGAAACATTTTTTTAGGCTCTATGGTACCAAACGGGATGAAATTTTGTAATAGCAATAAGAATCAAAGTCCGAATGGAAATCAGTCACAAAATTTGTATTTAATTGCATTTCTGGAAAAATCGTTATTCTACTGGGCGCTAATTTGAGACTTGGGTTCGGACTTTAAGAGGCATTTTTTCAGGCTCTATGGTACCAAACGGGATGAAATTTTGTAATAGCAATAAGAATCAAAGTCCGAATGGAAATCAATCACAAAATTTGTATTTAATTGCATTTCTGGAAAAATCATTATTCTACTGAACGCTAATTTGAGACTTGGGTTTGGACTTTAAGAGGCATTTTTTCAAGCTCTATGTTAGCAAAAGGGCTGAAATTTTGTAATAGCAATAAGAATCATAGTCCGAATCGAAATCAGTAACAAAATATGTAAAATGTTGCATTTCTGGAAAAATCATTATTCTACTGGGCGCTAATTTGAGACTTGGGTTCGGACTTTAAGAGGCATTTTTTCAGGCTCTATGGTACCAAATGGGATGAAATTTTGAAATAGCGATGAGAATCATAGTCCGAATCGAAATCAGTTACAAAATTTGTATTTAATTGCATTTCTGGAAAAATCATTATACTACTGGGCGCTAATTTGAGACTTGGGTTCGGACTTTAAGAAACATTTTTTTAGGCTCTATGGTACCAAACGGGATGAAATTTTGTAATAGCAATAAGAATCAAAGTCCGAATGGAAATCAGTCACAAAATTTGTATTTAATTGCATTTCTGGAAAAATCATTAATCTACTGGGCGCTAATTTGAGACTTGGGTTCGGACTTTAAGAGGCATTTTATCAGGCTTTATGGTACCAAACGGGATGAAATTTTGTAATAGCAATAAGAATCAAAGTCCGAATGGAAATCATTCACAAAATTTGTATTTAATTGCATTTCTGGAAAAATCATTATTCTACTGAACGCTTATTTGAGACTTGGGTTTGGACTTTAAGAGGCATTTTTTCAAGCTCTATGTTAGCAAAAGGGCTGAAATTTTGTAATAGCAATAAGAATCATAGTCCGAATCGAAATCAGTAACAAAATATGTAAAAAGTTGCATTTCTGGAAAAATCATTATTCTACTGGGCGCTAATTTGAGACTTGGGTTCGGACTTTAAGAGGCATTTTTTCAGGCTCTATGGTACCAAACGGGATGAAATTTTGAAATAGCGATGAGAATCATAGTCCGAATCGAAATCAGTTACAAAATTTGTATTTAATTGCATTTCTGGAAAAATCATTATTCTACTGGGCGCTAATTTGAGACTTGGGTTCGGACTTTAAGAGGCATTTTTTCAGGCTCTATGGTACCAAACGGGATGAAATTTTGTAATAGCAATAAGAATCAAAGTCCGAATGGAAATCAGTCACAAAATTTGTATTTAATTGCATATCTGGAAAAATCATTATTCTACTGAACGCTAATTTGAGAATTGGGTTCGGACTTTAAGACGCATTTTTTCAGGCTCTATGGTACCAAACGGGATGAAATTTTGTAATAGCAATAAGAATCAAAGTCCGAATGGAAATCAGTCACAAAATTTGTATTTAATTGCATTTCTGGAAAAATCATTATTCTACTGAACGCTAATTTGAGACTTGGGTTCGGACTTTTAAAATCATTTTTTTCAGGCTCTATGGTACCAAACGGGCTGTAATTTTGTAATAGCTATAAGAATCATAGTCCGAATCGAAATCAGTCACAAAATATGCAAAAAGTTGCATTTCTGGAAAAATCATTATTCTAATGGGCGCTAATTTGAGACATGGGTTCGGACTTTAAAATCATTTTTTCAGGCTCTATGGTACCAAACGGGCTGAAATTTTGTAATAGCGATGAGAATCATAGTCCGAATCGAAATCAGTAACAAAATATGTAAAAAGTTGCATTTCTGGAAAAATCATTATTAAACTGAACGCTAATTTGAGACTTGGGTTCGGACTTTTAAAATCATTTTTTCAGGCTCTATGGTACCAAACGGGCTGAAATTTTGTAATAGCGATAAAAATCATAGTCCGAATCGAAAACAGTCACAAAATATGCAAAAAGCTGCAATTCTGGAAAAATCATTATTCTACAGGGCGCTTATTTGAGTCTTGGGTTCGGACTTAAAGAGGCATTTTTTTAGGCTCTATGGTACCAAACGGTATGAAATTTTGTAATAGCGATAAGAATCATAGTCCGAATCGAAATCAGTCACAAAATATGCAAAAAGTTGCATTTCTGGAAAATTCATTATCCTACAGGGCGCTAATTTGAGACTTGAGTTCGGACTTTTTTTAGGAAGCATTTTTTTAGGCTCTATGGTACCAAACGGGCTGTAATTTTGTAATAGCAATAAGAATCAAAGTCCGAATGGAAATAAGTCACAAAATTTGTATTTAATTGCATTTCTGGAAAAATCATTATTCTACTGGGCGCTAATTTGAGACTTTGGTTCGGACTTTAAAATCAATTTTTCAGGCTCTATGGTACCAAACGGGCTGAAATTTTGTAATAGCGATGAGAATCATAGTCCGAATCGAAATCAGTAACAAAATATGTAAAAAGTTGCATTTCTGGAAAAATCATTATTCAACTGAACGCTAATTTGAGACTTGGGTTCGGACTTTTAAAATCATTTTTTCAGGCTCTATGGTACCAAACGGGCTGAAATTTTGTAATAGCTAAAAGAATCATAGTCCGAATCGAAATCAGTTACAAAATATGCAAAAAGTTGAATTTCTTGAAAAATCATTATCTAACTGGGCGCTAATTTGAGACTTGGGTTCGGATTTAAAAAGACATTTTTTCAGGCTCTATGGTACCAAACGGGCTGAAATTTTGTAATAGCTATAAGAATCATAGTCCGAATCGAAATCAGTAACAAAATATGAAAAAAGGTGCATTTCTGGAAAAATCATTATTCTACTGAACGCTAATTTGAGACTTGGGTTCGCACATTATGAGGCATTTTTTCAGGCTTTATGGTACCAAACGGGCTGAAATTTTGTAATAGCTATAAGAATCATAGTCCGAATCGAAATCAGTCACAAAATATGCAAAAAGTTGCATTTCTGGAAAAATCATTATACTACTGGGCGCTAATTTGAGACTTGGGTTCGGACTTTAAGAAACATTTTTTTAGGCTCTATGGTACCAAACGGGATGAAATTTTGTAATAGCAATAAGAATCAAAGTCCGAATGGAAATCAGTCACAAAATTTGTATTTAATTGCATTTCTGGAAAAATCATTATTCTACTGAACGCTAATTTGAGACTTGGGTTCGGACTTTAAGAGGCATTTTTTCAGGCTCTATGGTACCAAACGGGATGAAATTTTGTAATAGCAATAAGAATCAAAGTCCGAATGGAAATAAGTCACAAAATTTGTATTTAATTGCATTTCTGGAAAAATCATTATCCAACTGGGCGCTAATTTGAGACTTGGGTTCGGATTTAAAAATACATTTTTTCAGGCTCTATGGTACCAAACGGGCTGAAATTTTGTAATAGCGATAAGAATCATAGTCCGAATCGAAATCAGTCACAAAATATGCAAAAAGTTGCATTTCTGGAAAATTCATTATCCTACAGGGCGCTAATTTGAGACTTGAGTTCGGACTTTTTTTAGGAAGCATTTTTTTAGGCTCTATGGTACCAAACGGGCTGTAATTTTGTAATAGCAATAAGAATCAAAGTCCGAATGGAAATAAGTCACAAAATTTGTATTTAATTGCATTTCTGGAAAAATCATTATTCTACTGGGCGCTAATTTGAGACTTGGGTTCGGACTTTAAAATCATTTTTTCAGGCTCTATGGTACCAAACGGGATGAAATTTTGTAATAGCGATGAGAATCATAGTCCGAATCGAAATCAGTAACAAAATATGTAAAAAGTTGCATTTCTGGAAAAATCATTATTCAACTGAACGCTAATTTGAGACTTGGGTTCGGACTTTTAAAATCATTTTTTCAGGCTCTATGGTACCAAACGGGCTGAAATTTTGTAATAGCTAAAAGAATCATAGTCCGAATCGAAATCAGTTACAAAATATGCAAAAAGTTGAATTTCTTGAAAAATCATTATCCAACTGGGCGCTAATTTGAGACTTGGGTTCGGATTTAAAAAGACATTTTTTCAGGCTCTATGGTACCAAACGGGCTGAAATTTTGTAATAGCTATAAGAATCATAGTCCGAATCGAAATCAGTAACAAAATATGAAAAAAGGTGCATTTCTGGAAAAATCGTTATTCTACTGAACGCTAATTTGAGACTTGGGTTCGCACATTATGAGGCATTTTTTCAGGCTTTATGGTACCAAACGGGCTGAAATTTTGTAATAGCTATAAGAATCATAGTCCGAATCGAAATCAGTCACAAAATATGCAAAAAGTTGCATTTCTGGAAAAATCATTATACTACTGGGCGCTAATTTGAGACTTGGGTTCGGACTTTAAGAAACATTTTTTTAGGCTCTATGGTACCAAACGGGATGAAATTTTGTAATAGCAATAAGAATCAAAGTCCGAATGGAAATCAGTCACAAAATTTGTATTTAATTGCATTTCTGGAAAAATCATTATTCTACTGAACGCTACTTTGAGACTTGGGTTCGGACTTTAAGAGGCATTTTTTCAGGCTCTATGGTACCAAACGGGATGAAATTTTGTAATAGCAATAAGAATCAAAGTCCGAATGGAAATCAGTCACAAAATTTGTATTTAATTGCATATCTGGAAAAATCATTATTCTACTGAACGCTAATTTGAGAATTGGGTTCGGACTTTAAGAGGCATTTTTTCAGGCTCTATGGTACCAAACGGGCTGAAATTTTGTAATAGCTAAAAGAATCATAGTCCGAATCGAAATCAGTTACAAAATATGCAAAAAGTTGAATTTCTTGAAAAATCATTATCCAACTGGGCGCTAATTTGAGACTTGGGTTCGGATTTAAAAAGACATTTTTTCAGGCTCTATGGTACCAAACGGGCTGAAATTTTGTAATAGCTATAAGAATCATAGTCCGAATCGAAATCAGTCACAAAATATGCAAAAAGTTGCATTTCTGGAAAAATCATTATACTACTGGGCGCTAATTTGAGACTTGGGTTCGGACTTTAAGAAACATTTTTTTAGGCTCTATGGTACCAAACGGGATGAAATTTTGTAATAGCAATAAGAATCAAAGTCCGAATGGAAATCAGTCACAAAATTTGTATTTAATTGCATTTCTGGAAAAATCATTATTCTACTGGGCGCTAATTTGAGACTTGGGTTCGGACTTTAAGAGGCATTTTTTCAGGCTCTATGGTACCAAACGGGATGAAATTTTGTAATAGCAATAAGAATCAAGGTCCGAATGGAAATCAGTCACAAAATTTGTATTTAATTGCATTTCTGGAAAAATCATTATTCTACTGAACGCTAATTTGAGACTTGGGTTCGGACTTTTAAAATCATTTTTTCAGGCTCTATGGTACCAAACGGGCTGTAATTTTGTAATAGCTATAAGAATCATAGTCCGAATCGAAATCAGTCACAAAATATGCAAAAAGTTGCATTTCTGGAAAAATCATTATACTACTGGGCGCTAATTTGAGACTTGGGTTCGGACTTTAAGAAACATTTTTTTAGGCTCTATGGTACCAAACGGGATGAAATTTTGTAATAGCAATAAGAATCAAAGTCCGAATGGAAATCAGTCACAAAATTTGTATTTAATTGCATTTCTGGAAAAATCGTTATTCTACTGGGCGCTAATTTGAGACTTGGGTTCGGACTTTAAGAGGCATTTTTTCAGGCTCTATGGTACCAAACGGGATGAAATTTTGTAATAGCAATAAGAATCAAAGTCCGAATGGAAATCAATCACAAAATTTGTATTTAATTGCATTTCTGGAAAAATCATTATTCTACTGAACGCTAATTTGAGACTTGGGTTTGGACTTTAAGAGGCATTTTTTCAAGCTCTATGTTAGCAAAAGGGCTGAAATTTTGTAATAGCAATAAGAATCATAGTCCGAATCGAAATCAGTAACAAAATATGTAAAAAGTTGCATTTCTGGAAAAATCATTATTCTACTGGGCGCTAATTTGAGACTTGGGTTCGGACTTTAAGAGGCATTTTTTCAGGCTCTATGGTACCAAATGGGATGAAATATTGAAATAGCGATGAGAATCATAGTCCGAATCGAAATCAGTTACAAAATTTGTATTTAATTGCATTTCTGGAAAAATCATTATACTACTGGGCGCTAATTTGAGACTTGGGTTCGGACTTTAAGAAACATTTTTTTAGGCTCTATGGTACCAAACGGGATGAAATTTTGTAATAGCAATAAGAATCAAAGTCCGAATGGAAATCAGTCACAAAATTTGTAATTAATTGCATTTCTGGAAAAATCATTAATCTACTGGGCGCTAATTTGAGACTTGGGTTCGGACTTTAAGAGGCATTTTTTCAGGCTCTATGTTAGCAAAAGGGCTGAAATTTTGTAATAGCAATAAGAATCATAGTCCGAATCGAAATCAGTAACAAAATATGTAAAAAGTTGCATTTCTGGAAAAATCATTATTCTACTGGGCGCTAATTTGAGACTTGGGTTCGGACTTTAAGAGGCATTTTTTCAGGCTCTATGGTACCAAACGGGATGAAATTTTGAAATAGCGATGAGAATCATAGTCCGAATCGAAATCAGTTACAAAATTTGTATTTAATTGCATTTCTGGAAAAATCATTATTCTACTGGGCGCTAATTTGAGACTTGGGTTCGGACTTTAAGAGGCATTTTTTCAGGCTCTGTGGTACCAAACGGGATGAAATTTTGTAATAGCAATAAGAATCAAAGTCCGAATGGAAATCAGTCACAAAATTTGTATTTAATTGCATATCTGGAAAAATCATTATTCTACTGAACGCTAATTTGAGAATTGGGTTCGGACTTTAAGAGGCATTTTTTCAGGCTCTATGGTACCAAACGGGATGAAATTTTGTAATAGCAATAAGAATCAAAGTCCGAATGGAAATCAGTCACAAAATTTGTATTTAATTGCATTTCTGGAAAAATCATTATTCTACTGAACGCTAATTTGAGACTTGGGTTCGGACTTTTAAAATCATTTTTTCAGGCTCTATGGTACCAAACGGGCTGTAATTTTGTAATAGCTATAAGAATCATAGTCCGAATCGAAATCAGTCACAAAATATGCAAAAAGTTGCATTTCTGGAAAAATCATTATACTACTGGGCGCTAATTTGAGACTTGGGTTCGGACTTTAAGAAACATTTTTTTAGGCTCTATGGTACCAAACGGGATGAAATTTTGTAATAGCAATAAGAATCAAAGTCCGAATGGAAATCAGTCACAAAATTTGTATTTAATTGCATTTCTGGAAAAATCGTTATTCTACTGGGCGCTAATTTGAGACTTGGGTTCGGACTTTAAGAGGCATTTTTTCAGGCTCTATGGTACCAAACGGGATGAAATTTTGTAATAGCAATAAGAATCAAAGTCCGAATGGAAATCAATCACAAAATTTGTATTTAATTGCATTTCTGGAAAAATCATTATTCTACTGAACGCTAATTTGAGACTTGGGTTTGGACTTTAAGAGGCATTTTTTCAAGCTCTATGTTAGCAAAAGGGCTGAAATTTTGTAATAGCAATAAGAATCATAGTCCGAATCGAAATCAGTAACAAAATATGTAAAAAGTTGCATTTCTGGAAAAATCATTATTCTACTGGGCGCTAATTTGAGACTTGGGTTCGGACTTTAAGAGGCATTTTTTCAGGCTCTATGGTACCAAATGGGATGAAATATTGAAATAGCGATGAGAATCATAGTCCGAATCGAAATCAGTTACAAAATTTGTATTTAATTGCATTTCTGGAAAAATCATTATACTACTGGGCGCTAATTTGAGACTTGGGTTCGGACTTTAAGAAACATTTTTTTAGGCTCTATGGTACCAAACGGGATGAAATTTTGTAATAGCAATAAGAATCAAAGTCCGAATGGAAATCAGTCACAAAATTTGTAATTAATTGCATTTCTGGAAAAATCATTAATCTACTGGGCGCTAATTTGAGACTTGGGTTCGGACTTTAAGAGGCATTTTTTCAGGCTCTATGTTAGCAAAAGGGCTGAAATTTTGTAATAGCAATAAGAATCATAGTCCGAATCGAAATCAGTAACAAAATATGTAAAAAGTTGCATTTCTGGAAAAATCATTATTCTACTGGGCGCTAATTTGAGACTTGGGTTCGGACTTTAAGAGGCATTTTTTCAGGCTCTATGGTACCAAACGGGATGAAATTTTGAAATAGCGATGAGAATCATAGTCCGAATCGAAATCAGTTACAAAATTTGTATTTAATTGCATTTCTGGAAAAATCATTATTCTACTGGGCGCTAATTTGAGACTTGGGTTCGGACTTTAAGAGGCATTTTTTCAGGCTCTGTGGTACCAAACGGGATGAAATTTTGTAATAGCAATAAGAATCAAAGTCCGAATGGAAATCAGTCACAAAATTTGTATTTAATTGCATATCTGGAAAAATCATTATTCTACTGAACGCTAATTTGAGAATTGGGTTCGGACTTTAAGAGGCATTTTTTCAGGCTCTATGGTACCAAACGGGATGAAATTTTGTAATAGCAATAAGAATCAAAGTCCGAATGGAAATCAGTCACAAAATTTGTATTTAATTGCATTTCTGGAAAAATCATTATTCTACTGAACGCTAATTTGAGACTTGGGTTCGGACTTTTAAAATCATTTTTTCAGGCTCTATGGTACCAAACGGGCTGTTATTTTGTAATAGCTATAAGAATCATAGTCCGAATCGAAATCAGTCACAAAATATGCAAAAAGTTGCATTTCTGGAAAAATCATTATTCTAATGGGCGCTAATTTGAGACATGGGTTCGGACTTTAAAATCATTTTTTCAGGCTCTATGGTACCAAACGGGCTGAAATTTTGTAATAGCGATAAAAATCATAGTCCGAATCGAAAACAGTCACAAAATATGCAAAAAGCTGCAATTCTGGAAAAATCATTATTCTACAGGGCGCTTATTTGAGACTTGGGTTCGGACTTAAAGAGGCATTTTTTTAGGCTCTATGGTACCAAACGGTATGAAATTTTGTAATAGCGATAAGAATCATAGTCCGAATCGAAATCAGTCACAAAATATGCAAAAAGTTGCATTTCTGGAAAATTCATTATCCTACAGGGCGCTAATTTGAGACTTGAGTTCGGACTTTTTTTAGGAAGCATTTTTTTAGGCTCTATGGTACCAAACGGGCTGTAATTTTGTAATAGCAATAAGAATCAAAGTCCGAATGGAAATAAGTCACAAAATTTGTATTTAATTGCATTTCTGGAAAAATCATTATTCTACTGGGCGCTAATTTGAGACTTGGGTTCGGACTTTAAAATCATTTTTTCAGGCTCTATGGTACCAAACGGGATGAAATTTTGTAATAGCGATGAGAATCATAGTCCGAATCGAAATCAGTAACAAAATATGTAAAAAGTTGCATTTCTGGAAAAATCATTATTCAACTGAACGCTAATTTGAGACTTGGGTTCGGACTTTTAAAATCATTTTTTCAGGCTCTATGGTACCAAACGGGCTGAAATTTTGTAATAGCTAAAAGAATCATAGTCCGAATCGAAATCAGTTACAAAATATGCAAAAAGTTGAATTTCTTGAAAAATCATTATCCAACTGGGCGCTAATTTGAGACTTGGGTTCGGATTTAAAAAGACATTTTTTCAGGCTCTATGGTACCAAACGGGCTGAAATTTTGTAATAGCTATAAGAATCATAGTCCGAATCGAAATCAGTAACAAAATATGAAAAAAGGTGCATTTCTGGAAAAATCGTTATTCTACTGAACGCTAATTTGAGACTTGGGTTCGCACATTATGAGGCATTTTTTCAGGCTTTATGGTACCAAACGGGCTGAAATTTTGTAATAGCTATAAGAATCATAGTCCGAATCGAAATCAGTCACAAAATATGCAAAAAGTTGCATTTCTGGAAAAATCATTATACTACTGGGCGCTAATTTGAGACTTGGGTTCGGACTTTAAGAAACATTTTTTTAGGCTCTATGGTACCAAACGGGATGAAATTTTGTAATAGCAATAAGAATCAAAGTCCGAATGGAAATCAGTCACAAAATTTGTATTTAATTGCATTTCTGGAAAAATCATTATTCTACTGAACGCTACTTTGAGACTTGGGTTCGGACTTTAAGAGGCATTTTTTCAGGCTCTATGGTACCAAACGGGATGAAATTTTGTAATAGCAATAAGAATCAAAGTCCGAATGGAAATCAGTCACAAAATTTGTATTTAATTGCATATCTGGAAAAATCATTATTCTACTGAACGCTAATTTGAGAATTGGGTTCGGACTTTAAGAGGCATTTTTTCAGGCTCTATGGTACCAAACGGGCTGAAATTTTGTAATAGCTAAAAGAATCATAGTCCGAATCGAAATCAGTTACAAAATATGCAAAAAGTTGAATTTCTTGAAAAATCATTATCCAACTGGGCGCTAATTTGAGACTTGGGTTCGGATTTAAAAAGACATTTTTTCAGGCTCTATGGTACCAAACGGGCTGAAATTTTGTAATAGCTATAAGAATCATAGTCCGAATCGAAATCAGTCACAAAATATGCAATAAGTTGCATTTCTGGAAAAATCATTATACTACTGGGCGCTAATTTGAGACTTGGGTTCGGACTTTAAGAAACATTTTTTTAGGCTCTATGGTACCAAACGGGATGAAATTTTGTAATAGCAATAAGAATCAAAGTCCGAATGGAAATCAGTCACAAAATTTGTATTTAATTGCATTTCTGGAAAAATCATTATTCTACTGGGCGCTAATTTGAGACTTGGGTTCGGACTTTAAGAGGCATTTTTTCAGGCTCTATGGTACCAAACGGGATGAAATTTTGTAATAGCAATAAGAATCAAGGTCCGAATGGAAATCAGTCACAAAATTTGTATTTAATTGCATTTCTGGAAAAATCATTATTCTACTGAACGCTAATTTGAGACTTGGGTTCGGACTTTTAAAATCATTTTTTCAGGCTCTATGGTACCAAACGGGCTGTAATTTTGTAATAGCTATAAGAATCATAGTCCGAATCGAAATCAGTCACAAAATATGCAAAAAGTTGCATTTCTGGAAAAATCATTATACTACTGGGCGCTAATTTGAGACTTGGGTTCGGACTTTAAGAAACATTTTTTTAGGCTCTATGGTACCAAACGGGATGAAATTTTGTAATAGCAATAAGAATCAAAGTCCGAATGGAAATCAGTCACAAAATTTGTATTTAATTGCATTTCTGGAAAAATCGTTATTCTACTGGGCGCTAATTTGAGACTTGGGTTCGGACTTTAAGAGGCATTTTTTCAGGCTCTATGGTACCAAACGGGATGAAATTTTGTAATAGCAATAAGAATCAAAGTCCGAATGGAAATCAATCACAAAATTTGTATTTAATTGCATTTCTGGAAAAATCATTATTCTACTGAACGCTAATTTGAGACTTGGGTTTGGACTTTAAGAGGCATTTTTTCAAGCTCTATGTTAGCAAAAGGGCTGAAATTTTGTAATAGCAATAAGAATCATAGTCCGAATCGAAATCAGTAACAAAATATGTAAAAAGTTGCATTTCTGGAAAAATCATTATTCTACTGGGCGCTAATTTGAGACTTGGGTTCGGACTTTAAGAGGCATTTTTTCAGGCTCTATGGTACCAAATGGGATGAAATTTTGAAATAGCGATGAGAATCATAGTCCGAATCGAAATCAGTTACAAAATTTGTATTTAATTGCATTTCTGGAAAAATCATTATACTACTGGGCGCTAATTTGAGACTTGGGTTCGGACTTTAAGAAACATTTTTTTAGGCTCTATGGTACCAAACGGGATGAAATTTTGTAATAGCAATAAGAATCAAAGTCCGAATGGAAATCAGTCACAAAATTTGTAATTAATTGCATTTCTGGAAAAATCATTAATCTACTGGGCGCTAATTTGAGACTTGGGTTCGGACTTTAAGAGGCATTTTTTCAGGCTCTATGTTAGCAAAAGGGCTGAAATTTTGTAATAGCAATAAGAATCATAGTCCGAATCGAAATCAGTAACAAAATATGTAAAAAGTTGCATTTCTGGAAAAATCATTATTCTACTGGGCGCTAATTTGAGACTTGGGTTCGGACTTTAAGAGGCATTTTTTCAGGCTCTATGGTACCAAACGGGATGAAATTTTGAAATAGCGATGAGAATCATAGTCCGAATCGAAATCAGTTACAAAATTTGTATTTAATTGCATTTCTGGAAAAATCATTATTCTACTGGGCGCTAATTTGAGACTTGGGTTCGGACTTTAAGAGGCATTTTTTCAGGCTCTGTGGTACCAAACGGGATGAAATTTTGTAATAGCAATAAGAATCAAAGTCCGAATGGAAATCAGTCACAAAATTTGTATTTAATTGCATATCTGGAAAAATCATTATTCTACTGAACGCTAATTTGAGAATTGGGTTCGGACTTTAAGAGGCATTTTTTCAGGCTCTATGGTACCAAACGGGATGAAATTTTGTAATAGCAATAAGAATCAAAGTCCGAATGGAAATCAGTCACAAAATTTGTATTTAATTGCATTTCTGGAAAAATCATTATTCTACTGAACGCTAATTTGAGACTTGGGTTCGGACTTTTAAAATCATTTTTTCAGGCTCTATGGTACCAAACGGGCTGTTATTTTGTAATAGCTATAAGAATCATAGTCCGAATCGAAATCAGTCACAAAATATGCAAAAAGTTGCATTTCTGGAAAAATCATTATTCTAATGGGCGCTAATTTGAGACATGGGTTCGGACTTTAAAATCATTTTTTCAGGCTCTATGGTACCAAACGGGCTGAAATTTTGTAATAGCGATGAGAATCATAGTCCGAATCGAAATCAGTAACAAAATATGTAAAAAGTTGCATTTCTGGAAAAATCATTATTAAACTGGGCGCTAATTTGAGACTTGGGTTCGGATTTAAAAAGACATTTTTTCAGGCTCTATGGTACCAAACGGGCTGAAATTTTGTAATAGCTATAAGAATCATAGTCCGAATCGAAATCAGTAACAAAATATGCAAAAAGTTGCATTTCTGGAAAAATCATTATACTACTGGGCGCTAATTTGAGACTTGGGTTCGGACTTTAAGAAACATTTTTTTAGGCTCTATGGTAAAATCCAAACGGGATGAAATTTTGTAATAGCAATAAGAATCAAAGTCCGAATGGAAATCAGTCACAAAATTTGTATTTAATTGCATATCTGGAAAAATCATTATTCTACTGAACGCTAATTTGAGAATTGGGTTCGGACTTTAAGAGGCATTTTTTCAGGCTCTATGGTACCAAACGGGATGAAATTTTGTAATAGCAATAAGAATCAAAGTCCGAATGGAAATCAGTCACAAAATTTGTATTTAATTGCATTTCTGGAAAAATCATTATTCTACTGAACGCTAATTTGAGACTTGGGTTCGGACTTTTAAAATCATTTTTTCAGGCTCTATGGTACCAAACGGGCTGTTATTTTGTAATAGCTATAAGAATCATAGTCCGAATCGAAATCAGTCACAAAATATGCAAAAAGTTGCATTTCTGGAAAAATCATTATTCTAATGGGCGCTAATTTGAGACATGGGTTCGGACTTTAAAATCATTTTTTCAGGCTCTATGGTACCAAACGGGCTGAAATTTTGTAATAGCGATGAGAATCATAGTCCGAATCGAAATCAGTAACAAAATATGTAAAAAGTTGCATTTCTGGAAAAATCATTATTAAACTGAACGCTAATTTGAGACTTGGTTTCGGATTTTAAAATCATTTTTTCAGGCTCTATGGTACCAAACGGGCTGAAATTTTGTAATAGCGATAAAAATCATAGTCCGAATCGAAAACAGTCACAAAATATGCAAAAAGCTGCAATTCTGGAAAAATCATTATTCTACAGGGCGCTTATTTGAGACTTGGGTTCGGACTTAAAGAGGCATTTTTTTAGGCTCTATGGTACCAAACGGTATGAAATTTTGTAATAGCGATAAGAATCATAGTCCGAATCGAAATCAGTCACAAAATATGCAAAAAGTTGCATTTCTGGAAAATTCATTATCCTACAGGGCGCTAATTTGAGACTTGAGTTCGGACTTTTTTTAGGAAGCATTTTTTTAGGCTCTATGGTACCAAACGGGCTGTAATTTTGTAATAGCAATAAGAATCAAAGTCCGAATGGAAATAAGTCACAAAATTTGTATTTAATTGCATTTCTGGAAAAATCATTATTCTACTGGGCGCTAATTTGAGACTTGGGTTCGGACTTTAAAATCATTTTTTCAGGCTCTATGGTACCAAACGGGCTGAAATTTTGTAATAGCGATGAGA
Source organism: Hesperophylax magnus (assembly GCA_026573805.1). Classification (NCBI taxonomy): domain Eukaryota; kingdom Metazoa; phylum Arthropoda; class Insecta; order Trichoptera; family Limnephilidae; genus Hesperophylax; species Hesperophylax magnus. The sequence continues at coordinate 2,426,582 of JAIUSX010000179.1, read as the reverse complement.
ATCATAGTCCGAATCAAAATCAGTAACAAAATATGTAAAAAGTTGCATTTCTGGAAAAATCATTATTCAACTGAACGCTAATTTGAGACTTGGGTTCGGACTTTTAAAATCATTTTTTCAGGCTCTATGGTACCAAACGGGCTGAAATTTTGTAATAGCTAAAAGAATCATAGTCCGAATCGAAATCAGTTACAAAATATGCAAAAAGTTGAATTTCTTGAAAAATCATTATCCAACTGGGCGCTAATTTGAGACTTGGGTTCGGATTTAAAAAGACATTTTTTCAGGCTCTATGGTACCAAACGGGCTGAAATTTTGTAATAGCTATAAGAATCATAGTCCGAATCGAAATCAGTAACAAAATATGAAAAAAGGTGCATTTCTGGAAAAATCATTATTCTACTGAACGCTAATTTGAGACTTGGGTTCGCACATTATGAGGCATTTTTTCAGGCTTTATGGTACCAAACGGGCTGAAATTTTGTAATAGCTATAAGAATCATAGTCCGAATCGAAATCAGTCACAAAATATGCAAAAAGTTGCATTTCTGGAAAAATCATTATACTACTGGGCGCTAATTTGAGACTTGGGTTCGGACTTTAAGAAACATTTTTTTAGGCTCTATGGTAAAATCCAAACGGGATGAAATTTTGTAATAGCAATAAGAATCAAAGTCCGAATGGAAATCAGTCACAAAATTTGTATTTAATTGCATTTCTGGAAAAATCATTATTCTACTGAACGCTAATTTGAGACTTGGGTTCGGACTTTAAGAGGCATTTTTTCAGGCTCTATGGTACCAAACGGGATGAAATTTTGTAATAGCAATAAGAATCAAAGTCCGAATGGAAATAAGTCACAAAATTTGTATTTAATTGCATTTCTGGAAATATCATTATCCAACTGGGCGCTAATTTGAGACTTGGGTTCGGATTTAAAAAGACATTTTTTCAGGCTCTATGGTACCAAACGGGCTGAAATTTTGTAATAGCGATAAGAATCATAGTCCGAATCGAAATCAGTCACAAAATATGCAAAAAGTTGCATTTCTGGAAAATTCATTATCCTACAGGGCGCTAATTTGAGACTTGAGTTCGGACTTTTTTTAGGAAGCATTTTTTTAGGCTCTATGGTACCAAACGGGCTGTAATTTTGTAATAGCAATAAGAATCAAAGTCCGAATGGAAATAAGTCACAAAATTTGTATTTAATTGCATTTCTGGAAAAATCATTATTCTACTGGGCGCTAATTTGAGACTTGGGTTCGGACTTTAAAATCATTTTTTCAGGCTCTATGGTACCAAACGGGCTGAAATTTTGTAATAGCGATGAGAATCATAGTCCGAATCGAAATCAGTAACAAAATATGTAAAAAGTTGCATTTCTGGAAAAATCATTATTCAACTGAACGCTAATTTGAGACTTGGGTTCGGACTTTTAAAATCATTTTTTCAGGCTCTATGGTACCAAACGGGCTGAAATTTTGTAATAGCTAAAAGAATCATAGTCCGAATCGAAATCAGTTACAAAATATGAAAAAAGGTGCATTTCTGGAAAAATCGTTATTCTACTGAACGCTAATTTGAGACTTGGGTTCGCACATTATGAGGCATTTTTTCAGGCTTTATGGTACCAAACGGGCTGAAATTTTGTAATAGCTATAAGAATCATAGTCCGAATCGAAATCAGTCACAAAATATGCAAAAAGTTGCATTTCTGGAAAAATCATTATACTACTGGGCGCTAATTTGAGACTTGGGTTCGGACTTTAAGAAACATTTTTTTAGGCTCTATGGTACCAAACGGGATTAAATTTTGTAATAGCAATAAGAATCAAAGTCCGAATGGAAATCAGTCACAAAATTTGTATTTAATTGCATTTCTGGAAAAATCATTATTCTACTGAACGCTAATTTGAGACTTGGGTTCGGACTTTAAGAGGCATTTTTTCAGGCTCTATGGTACCAAACGGGATGAAATTTTGTAATAGCTATAAGAATCATAGTCCGAATCGAAATCAGTCACAAAATATGCAAAAAGTTGCATTTCTGGAAAAATCATTATACTACTGGGCGCTAATTTGAGACTTGGGTTCGGATTTAAAAAGACATTTTTTCAAGCTCTATGGTACCAAACGGGCTGAAATTTTGTAATAGCTATAAGAATCATAGTCCGAATCGAAATCAGTCACAAAATATGCAAAAAGTTGCATTTCTGGAAAAATCATTATACTACTGGGCGCTAATTTGAGACTTGGGTTCGGACTTTAAGAAACATTTTTTTAGGCTCTATGGTACCAAACGGGATGAAATTTTGTAATAGCAATAAGAATCAAAGTCCGAATGGAAATCAGTCACAAAATTTGTATTTAATTGCATTTCTGGAAAAATCGTTATTCTACTGGGCGCTAATTTGAGACTTGGGTTCGGACTTTAAGAGGCATTTTTTCAGGCTCTATGGTACCAAACGGGATGAAATTTTGTAATAGCAATAAGAATCAAAGTCCGAATGGAAATCAATCACAAAATTTGTATTTAATTGCATTTCTGGAAAAATCATTATTCTACTGAACGCTAATTTGAGACTTGGGTTTGGACTTTAAGAGGCATTTTTTCAAGCTCTATGTTAGCAAAAGGGCTGAAATTTTGTAATAGCAATAAGAATCATAGTCCGAATCGAAATCAGTAACAAAATATGTAAAAAGTTGCATTTCTGGAAAAATCATTATTCTACTGGGCGCTAATTTGAGACTTGGGTTCGGACTTTAAGAGGCATTTTTTCAGGCTCTATGGTACCAAATGGGATGAAATTTTGAAATAGCGATGAGAATCATAGTCCGAATCGAAATCAGTTACAAAATTTGTATTTAATTGCATTTCTGGAAAAATCATTATACTACTGGGCGCTAATTTGAGACTTGGGTTCGGACTTTAAGAAACATTTTTTTAGGCTCTATGGTACCAAACGGGATGAAATTTTGTAATAGCAATAAGAATCAAAGTCCGAATGGAAATCAGTCACAAAATTTGTATTTAATTGCATTTCTGGAAAAATCATTATTCTACTGAACGCTTATTTGAGACTTGGGTTTGGACTTTAAGAGGCATTTTTTCAAGCTCTATGTTAGCAAAAGGGCTGAAATTTTGTAATAGCAATAAGAATCATAGTCCGAATCGAAATCAGTAACAAAATATGTAAAAAGTTGCATTTCTGGAAAAATCATTATTCTACTGGGCGCTAATTTGAGACTTGGGTTCGGACTTTAAGAGGCATTTTTTCAGGCTCTATGGTACCAAACGGGATGAAATTTTGAAATAGCGATGAGAATCATAGTCCGAATCGAAATCAGTTACAAAATTTGTATTTAATTGCATTTCTGGAAAAATCATTATTCTACTGGGCGCTAATTTGAGACTTGGGTTCGGACTTTAAGAGGCATTTTTTCAGGCTCTATGGTACCAAACGGGATGAAATTTTGTAATAGCAATAAGAATCAAAGTCCGAATGGAAATCAGTCACAAAATTTGTATTTAATTGCATTTCTGGAAAAATCATTAATCTACTGGGCGCTAATTTGAGACTTGGGTTCGGACTTTAAGAGGCATTTTTTCAGGCTCTATGTTAGCAAAAGGGCTGAAATTTTGTAATAGCAATAAGAATCATAGTCCGAATCGAAATCAGTAACAAAATATGTAAAAAGTTGCATTTCTGGAAAAATCATTATTCTACTGGGCGCTAATTTGAGACTTGGGTTCGGACTTTAAGAGGCATTTTTTCAGGCTCTATGGTACCAAACGGGATGAAATTTTGAAATAGCGATGAGAATCATAGTCCGAATCGAAATCAGTTACAAAATTTGTATTTAATTGCATTTCTGGAAAAATCATTATTCTACTGGGCGCTAATTTGAGACTTGGGTTCGGACTTTAAGAGGCATTTTTTCAGGCTCTATGGTACCAAACGGGATGAAATTTTGTAATAGCAATAAGAATCAAAGTCCGAATGGAAATCAGTCACAAAATTTGTATTTAATTGCATATCTGGAAAAATCATTATTCTACTGAACGCTAATTTGAGAATTGGGTTCGGACTTTAAGAGGCATTTTTTCAGGCTCTATGGTACCAAACGGGATGAAATTTTGTAATAGCAATAAGAATCAAAGTCCGAATGGAAATCAGTCACAAAATTTGTATTTAATTGCATTTCTGGAAAAATCATTATTCTACTGAACGCTAATTTGAGACTTGGGTTCGGACTTTTAAAATCATTTTTTCAGGCTCTATGGTACCAAACGGGCTGTTATTTTGTAATAGCTATAAGAATCATAGTCCGAATCGAAATCAGTCACAAAATATGCAAAAAGTTGCATTTCTGGAAAAATCATTATTCTAATGGGCGCTAATTTGAGACATGGGTTCGGACTTTAAAATCATTTTTTCAGGCTCTATGGTACCAAACGGGCTGAAATTTTGTAATAGCGATGAGAATCATAGTCCGAATCGAAATCAGTAACAAAATATGTAAAAAGTTGCATTTCTGGAAAAATCATTATTAAACTGAACGCTAATTTGAGACTTGGTTTCGGATTTTAAAATCATTTTTTCAGGCTCTATGGTACCAAACGGGCTGAAATTTTGTAATAGCGATAAAAATCATAGTCCGAATCGAAAACAGTCACAAAATATGCAAAAAGCTGCAATTCTGGAAAAATCATTATTCTACAGGGCGCTTATTTGAGACTTGGGTTCGGACTTAAAGAGGCATTTTTTTAGGCTCTATGGTACCAAACGGTATGAAATTTTGTAATAGCGATAAGAATCATAGTCCGAATCGAAATCAGTCACAAAATATGCAAAAAGTTGCATTTCTGGAAAATTCATTATCCTACAGGGCGCTAATTTGAGACTTGAGTTCGGACTTTTTTTAGGAAGCATTTTTTTAGGCTCTATGGTACCAAACGGGCTGTAATTTTGTAATAGCAATAAGAATCAAAGTCCGAATGGAAATAAGTCACAAAATTTGTATTTAATTGCATTTCTGGAAAAATCATTATTCTACTGGGCGCTAATTTGAGACTTGGGTTCGGACTTTAAAATCATTTTTTCAGGCTCTATGGTACCAAACGGGCTGAAATTTTGTAATAGCGATGAGAATCATAGTCCGAATCAAAATCAGTAACAAAATATGTAAAAAGTTGCATTTCTGGAAAAATCATTATTCAACTGAACGCTAATTTGAGACTTGGGTTCGGACTTTTAAAATCATTTTTTCAGGCTCTATGGTACCAAACGGGCTGAAATTTTGTAATAGCTAAAAGAATCATAGTCCGAATCGAAATCAGTTACAAAATATGCAAAAAGTTGAATTTCTTGAAAAATCATTATCCAACTGGGCGCTAATTTGAGACTTGGGTTCGGATTTAAAAAGACATTTTTTCAGGCTCTATGGTACCAAACGGGCTGAAATTTTGTAATAGCTATAAGAATCATAGTCCGAATCGAAATCAGTAACAAAATATGAAAAAAGGTGCATTTCTGGAAAAATCATTATTCTACTGAACGCTAATTTGAGACTTGGGTTCGCACATTATGAGGCATTTTTTCAGGCTTTATGGTACCAAACGGGCTGAAATTTTGTAATAGCTATAAGAATCATAGTCCGAATCGAAATCAGTCACAAAATATGCAAAAAGTTGCATTTCTGGAAAAATCATTATACTACTGGGCGCTAATTTGAGACTTGGGTTCGGACTTTAAGAAACATTTTTTTAGGCTCTATGGTAAAATCCAAACGGGATGAAATTTTGTAATAGCAATAAGAATCAAAGTCCGAATGGAAATCAGTCACAAAATTTGTATTTAATTGCATTTCTGGAAAAATCATTATTCTACTGAACGCTAATTTGAGACTTGGGTTCGGACTTTAAGAGGCATTTTTTCAGGCTCTATGGTACCAAACGGGATGAAATTTTGTAATAGCAATAAGAATCAAAGTCCGAATGGAAATAAGTCACAAAATTTGTATTTAATTGCATTTCTGGAAATATCATTATCCAACTGGGCGCTAATTTGAGACTTGGGTTCGGATTTAAAAAGACATTTTTTCAGGCTCTATGGTACCAAACGGGCTGAAATTTTGTAATAGCGATAAGAATCATAGTCCGAATCGAAATCAGTCACAAAATATGCAAAAAGTTGCATTTCTGGAAAATTCATTATCCTACAGGGCGCTAATTTGAGACTTGAGTTCGGACTTTTTTTAGGAAGCATTTTTTTAGGCTCTATGGTAACAAACGGGCTGTAATTTTGTAATAGCAATAAGAATCAAAGTCCGAATGGAAATAAGTCACAAAATTTGTATTTAATTGCATTTCTGGAAAAATCATTATTCTACTGGGCGCTAATTTGAGACTTGGGTTCGGACTTTAAAATCATTTTTTCAGGCTCTATGGTACCAAACGGGCTGAAATTTTGTAATAGCGATGAGAATCATAGTCCGAATCGAAATCAGTAACAAAATATGTAAAAAGTTGCATTTCTGGAAAAATCATTATTCAACTGAACGCTAATTTGAGACTTGGGTTCGGACTTTTAAAATCATTTTTTCAGGCTCTATGGTACCAAACGGGCTGAAATTTTGTAATAGCTAAAAGAATCATAGTCCGAATCGAAATCAGTTACAAAATATGCAAAAAGTTGAATTTCTTGAAAAATCATTATCCAACTGGGCGCTAATTTGAGACTTGGGTTCGGATTTAAAAAGACATTTTTTCAGGCTCTATGGTACCAAACGGGCTGAAATTTTGTAATAGCTATAAGAATCATAGTCCGAATCGAAATCAGTAACAAAATATGAAAAAAGGTGCATTTCTGGAAAAATCGTTATTCTACTGAACGCTAATTTGAGACTTGGGTTCGCACATTATGAGGCATTTTTTCAGGCTTTATGGTACCAAACGGGCTGAAATTTTGTAATAGCTATAAGAATCATAGTCCGAATCGAAATCAGTCACAAAATATGCAAAAAGTTGCATTTCTGGAAAAATCATTATACTACTGGGCGCTAATTTGAGACTTGGGTTCGGACTTTAAGAAACATTTTTTTAGGCTCTATGGTACCAAACGGGATTAAATTTTGTAATAGCAATAAGAATCAAAGTCCGAATGGAAATCAGTCACAAAATTTGTATTTAATTGCATTTCTGGAAAAATCATTATTCTACTGAACGCTAATTTGAGACTTGGGTTCGGACTTTAAGAGGCATTTTTTCAGGCTCTATGGTACCAAACGGGATGAAATTTTGTAATAGCAATAAGAATCAAAGTCCGAATGGAAATCAGTCACAAAATTTGTATTTAATTGCATATCTGGAAAAATCATTATTCTACTAAACGCTAATTTGAGAATTGGGTTCGGACTTTAAGAGGCATTTTTTCAGGCTCTATGGTACCAAACGGGCTGAAATTTTGTAATAGCTAAAAGAATCATAGTCCGAATCGAAATCAGTTACAAAATATGCAAAAAGTTGAATTTCTTGAAAAATCATTATCCAACTGGGCGCTAATTTGAGACTTGGGTTCGGATTTAAAAAGACATTTTTTCAGGCTCTATGGTACCAAACGGGCTGAAATTTTGTAATAGCTATAAGAATCATAGTCCGAATCGAAATCAGTCACAAAATATGCAAAAAGTTGCATTTCTGGAAAAATCATTATACTACTGGGCGCTAATTTGAGACTTGGGTTCGGACTTTAAGAAACATGTTTTTAGGCTCTATGGTACCAAACGGGATGAAATTTTGTAATAGCAATAAGAATCAAAGTCCGAATGGAAATCAGTCACAAAATTTGTATTTAATTGCATTTCTGGAAAAATCATTATTCTACTGGGCGCTAATTTGAGACTTGGGTTCGGACTTTAAGAGGCATTTTTTCAGGCTCTATGGTACCAAACGGGATGAAATTTTGTAATAGCAATAAGAATCAAGGTCCGAATGAAAATCAGTCACAAAATTTGTATTTAATTGCATTTCTGGAAAAATCATTATTCTACTGAACGCTAATTTGAGAATTGGGTTCGGACTTTAAGAGGCATTTTTTCAGGCTCTATGGTACCAAACGGGATGAAATTTTGTAATAGCAATAAGAATCAAAGTCCGAATGGAAATCAGTCACAAAATTTGTATTTAATTGCATTTCTGGAAAAATCATTATTCTACTGAACGCTAATTTGAGACTTGGGTTCGGACTTTTAAAATCATTTTTTCAGGCTCTATGGTACCAAACGGGCTGTAATTTTGTAATAGCTATAAGAATCATAGTCCGAATCGAAATCAGTCACAAAATATGCAAAAAGTTGCATTTCTGGAAAAATCATTTTACTACTGGGCGCTAATTTGAGACTTGGGTTCGGACTTTAAGAGGCATTTTTTCAGGCTCTATGGTACCAAACGGGATGAAATTTTGAAATAGCGATGAGAATCATAGTCCGAATCGAAATCAGTTACAAAATTTGTATTTAATTGCATTTCTGGAAAAATCATTATTCTACTGAACGCTAATTTGAGACTTGGGTTTGGACTTTAAGAGGCATTTTTTCAAGCTCTATGTGAGCAAAAGGGCTGAAATTTTGTAATAGCAATAAGAATCATAGTCCGAATCGAAATCAGTAACAAAATATGTAAAAAGTTGCATTTCTGGAAAAATCATTATTCTACTGGGCGCTAATTTGAGACTTGGGTTCGGACTTTAAGAGGCATTTTTTCAGGCTCTATGGTACCAAACGGGATGAAATTTTGAAATACCGATGAGAATCATAGTCCGAATCGAAATCAGTTACAAAATTTGTATTTAATTGCATATCTGGAAAAATCATTATTCTACTGAACGCTAATTTGAGACTTGGGTTCGGACTTTAAGAGGCATTTTTTCAGGCTCTATGGTACCAAACGGGATGAAATTTTGTAATAGCAATAAGAATCAAAGTCCGAATGGAAATCAGTCACAAAATTTGTATTTAATTGCATATCTGGAAAAATCATTATTCTACTAAAGGCTAATTTGAGAATTGGGTTCGGACTTTAAGAGGCATTTTTTCAGGCTCTATGGTACCAAACGGGCTGAAATTTTGTAATAGCTAAAAGAATCATAGTCCGAATCGAAATCAGTTACAAAATATGCAAAAAGTTGAATTTCTTGAAAAATCATTATCCAACTGGGCGCTAATTTGAGACTTGGGTTCGGATTTAAAAAGACATTTTTTCAGGCTCTATGGTACCAAACGGGCTGAAATTTTGTAATAGCTATAAGAATCATAGTCCGAATCGAAATCAGTCACAAAATATGCAAAAAGTTGCATTTCTGGAAAAATCATTATACTACTGGGCGCTAATTTGAGACTTGGGTTCGGACTTAAAGAAACATTTTTTTAGGCTCTATGGTACCAAACGGGATGAAATTTTGTAATAGCAATAAGAATCAAAGTCCGAATGGAAATCAGTCACAAAATTTGTATTTAATTGCATTTCTTGAAAAATCATTATTCTACTGGGCGCTAATTTGAGACTTGGGTTCGGACTTTAAGAGGCATTTTTTCAGGCTCTATGGTACCAAACGGGATGAAATTTTGTAATAGCAATAAGAATCAAGGTCCGAATGGAAATCAGTCACAAAATTTGTATTTAATTGCATTTCTGGAAAAATCATTATTCTACTGAACGCTAATTTGAGAATTGGGTTCGGACTTTAAGAGGCATTTTTTCAGGCTCTATGGTACCAAACGGGATGAAATTTTGTAATAGCAATAAGAATCAAAGTCCGAATGGAAATCAGTCACAAAATTTGTATTTAATTGCATTTCTGGAAAAATCATTATTCTACTGAACGCTAATTTGAGACTTGGGTTCGGACTTTTAAAATCATTTTTTCAGGCTCTATGGTACCAAACGGGCTGTAATTTTGTAATAGCTATAAGAATCATAGTCCGAATCGAAATCAGTCACAAAATATGCAAAAAGTTGCATTTCTGGAAAAATCATTATACTACTGGGCGCTAATTTGAGACTTGGGTTCGGACTTTAAGAAACATTTTTTTAGGCTCTATGGTACCAAACGGGATGAAATTTTGTAATAGCAATAAGAATCAAAGTCCGAATGGAAATCAGTCACAAAATTTGTATTTAATTGCATTTCTGGAAAAATCGTTATTCTACTGGGCGCTAATTTGAGACTTGGGTTCGGACTTTAAGAGGCATTTTTTCAGGCTCTATGGTACCAAACGGGATGAAATTTTGTAATAGCAATAAGAATCAAAGTCCGAATGGAAATCAATCACAAAATTTGTATTTAATTGCATTTCTGGAAAAATCATTATTCTACTGAACGCTAATTTGAGACTTGGGTTTGGACTTTAAGAGGCATTTTTTCAAGCTCTATGTTAGCAAAAGGGCTGAAATTTTGTAATAGCAATAAGAATCATAGTCCGAATCGAAATCAGTAACAAAATATGTAAAATGTTGCATTTCTGGAAAAATCATTATTCTACTGGGCGCTAATTTGAGACTTGGGTTCGGACTTTAAGAGGCATTTTTTCAGGCTCTATGGTACCAAATGGGATGAAATTTTGAAATAGCGATGAGAATCATAGTCCGAATCGAAATCAGTTACAAAATTTGTATTTAATTGCATTTCTGGAAAAATCATTATACTACTGGGCGCTAATTTGAGACTTGGGTTCGGACTTTAAGAAACATTTTTTTAGGCTCTATGGTACCAAACGGGATGAAATTTTGTAATAGCAATAAGAATCAAAGTCCGAATGGAAATCAGTCACAAAATTTGTATTTAATTGCATTTCTGGAAAAATCATTAATCTACTGGGCGCTAATTTGAGACTTGGGTTCGGACTTTAAGAGGCATTTTATCAGGCTTTATGGTACCAAACGGGATGAAATTTTGTAATAGCAATAAGAATCAAAGTCCGAATGGAAATCATTCACAAAATTTGTATTTAATTGCATTTCTGGAAAAATCATTATTCTACTGAACGCTTATTTGAGACTTGGGTTTGGACTTTAAGAGGCATTTTTTCAAGCTCTATGTTAGCAAAAGGGCTGAAATTTTGTAATAGCAATAAGAATCATAGTCCGAATCGAAATCAGTAACAAAATATGTAAAAAGTTGCATTTCTGGAAAAATCATTATTCTACTGGGCGCTAATTTGAGACTTGGGTTCGGACTTTAAGAGGCATTTTTTCAGGCTCTATGGTACCAAACGGGATGAAATTTTGAAATAGCGATGAGAATCATAGTCCGAATCGAAATCAGTTACAAAATTTGTATTTAATTGCATTTCTGGAAAAATCATTATTCTACTGGGCGCTAATTTGAGACTTGGGTTCGGACTTTAAGAAGGATTTTTTCAGGCTCTATGGTACCAAACGGGATGAAATTTTGTAATAGCAATAAGAATCAAAGTCCGAATGGAAATCAGTCACAAAATTTGTATTTAATTGCATATCTGGAAAAATCATTATTCTACTGAACGCTAATTTGAGAATTGGGTTCGGACTTTAAGAGGCATTTTTTCAGGCTCTATGGTACCAAACGGGATGAAATTTTGTAATAGCAATAAGAATCAAAGTCAGAATGGAAATCAGTCACAAAATTTGTATTTAATTGCATTTCTGGAAAAATCATTATTCTACTGAACGCTAATTTGAGACTTGGGTTCGGACTTTTAAAATCATTTTTTCAGGCTCTATGGTACCAAACGGGCTGTTATTTTGTAATAGCGATGAGAATCATAGTCCGAATCGAAATCAGTAACAAAATATGTAAAAAGTTGCATTTCTGGAAAAATCAATATTAAACTGAACGCTAATTTGAGACTTGGTTTCGGATTTTAAAATCATTTTTTCAGGCTCTATGGTACCAAACGGGCTGAAATTTTGTAATAGCGATAAAAATCATAGTCCGAATCGAAAACAGTCACAAAATATGCAAAAAGCTGCAATTCTGGAAAAATCATTATTCTACAGGGCGCTTATTTGAGACTTGGGTTCGGACTTAAAGAGGCATTTTTTTAGGCTCTATGGTACCAAACGGTATGAAATTTTGTAATAGCGATAAGAATCATAGTCCGAATCGAAATCAGTCACAAAATATGCAAAAAGTTGCATTTCTGGAAAATTCATTATCCTACAGGGCGCTAATTTGAGACTTGAGTTCGGACTTTTTTTAGGAAGCATTTTTTAAGGCTCTATGGTACCAAACGGGCTGTAATTTTGTAATAGCAATAAGAATCAAAGTCCGAATGGAAATAAGTCACAAAATTTGTATTTAATTGCATTTCTGGAAAAATCATTATTCTACTGGGCGCTAATTTGAGACTTGGGTTCGGACTTTAAAATCATTTTTTCAGGCTCTATGGTACCAAACGGGCTGAAATTTTGTAATAGCGATGAGAATCATAGTCCGAATCGAAATCAGTAACAAAATATGTAAAAAGTTGCATTTCTGGAAAAATCATTATTCAACTGAACGCTAATTTGAGACTTGGGTTCGGACTTTTAAAATCATTTTTTCAGGGTCTATGGTACCAAACGGGCTGAAATTTTGTAATAGCTAAAAGAATCATAGTCCGGATCGAAATCAGTTACAAAATATGCAAAAAGTTGAATTTCTTGAAAAATCATTATCCAACTGGGCGCTAATTTGAGACTTGGGTTCGGATTTAAAAAGACATTTTTTCAGGCTCTATGGTACCAAACGGGCTGAAATTTTGTAATAGCTATAAGAATCATAGTCCGAATCGAAATCAGTAACAAAATATGAAAAAAGGTGCATTTCTGGAAAAATCATTATTCTACTGAACGCTAATTTGAGACTTGGGTTAGCACATTATGAGGCATTTTTTCAGGCTTTATGGTACCAAACGGGCTGAAATTTTGTAATAGCTATAAGAATCATAGTCCGAATCGAAATCAGTCACAAAATATGCAAAAAGTTGCATTTCTGGAAAAATCATTATACTACTGGGCGCTAATTTGAGACTTGGGTTCGGACTTTAAGAAACATTTTTTTAGGCTCTATGGTAAAATCCAAACGGGATGAAATTTTGTAATAGCAATAAGAATCAAAGTCCGAATGGAAATCAGTCACAAAATTTGTATTTAATTGCATTTCTGGAAAAATCATTATTCTACTGAACGCTAATTTGAGACTTGGGTTCGGACTTTAAGAGGCATTTTTTCAGGCTCTATGGTACCAAACGGGATGAAATTTTGTAATAGCAATAAGAATCAAAGTCCGAATGGAAATAAGTCACAAAATTTGTATTTAATTGCATTTCTGGAAAAATCATTATCCAACTGGGCGCTAATTTGAGACTTGGGTTCGGATTTAAAAAGACATTTTTTCAGGCTCTATGGTACCAAACGGGCTGTAATTTTGTAATAGCTATAAGAATCATAGTCCGAATCGAAATCAGTCACAAAATATGCAAAAAGTTGCATTTCTGGAAAATTCATTATCCTACAGGGCGCTAATTTGAGACTTGAGTTCGGACTTTTTTTAGGAAGCATTTTTTTAGGCTCTATGGTACCAAACGGGCTGTAATTTTGTAATAGCAATAAGAATCAAAGTCCGAATGGAAATCAGTCACAAAATTTGTTTTTAATTGCATTTCTGGAAAAATCATTATTCTACTGAACGCTAATTTGAGACTTGGGTTCGGACTTTTAAAATCATTTTTTCAGGCTCTATGGTACCAAACGGGCTGTAATTTTGTAATAGCTATAAGAATCATAGTCCGAATCGAAATCAGTCACAAAATATGCAAAAAGTTGCATTTCTGGAAAAATCATTATTCTAATGGGCGCTAATTTGAGACATGGGTTCGGACTTTAAAATCATTTTTTCAGGCTCTATGGTACCAAACGGGCTGAAATTTTGTAAAAGCGATGAGAATCAGAGTCCGAATCGAAATCACTAACAAAAATTGTATTTAATTGCATTTCTGGAAAAATCATTATTCTACAGGGCGCTAATTTGAGACGTGGGTTCGGACTTTAAGAGGCATTTTTTCAGGCTCTATGGTACCAAACGGGATGAAATTTTGTAATAGCGATGAGAATCATAGTCCGAATCGAAATCAGTAACAAAATATGCACAAAGTTGAATTTCTTGAAAAATCATTATCCAACTGGGCGCTAATTTGAGACTTGGGTTCGGATTTAAAAAGACATTTTTTCAGGCTCTATGGTACCAAACGGGCTGAAATTTTGTAATAGCGATGAGAATCATAGTCCGAATCGAAATCAGTAACAAAATATGTAAAAAGTTGCATTTCTGGAAAAATCATTATTCAACTGAACGCTAATTTGAGACTTGGGTTCGGATTTAAAAAGACATTTTTTCAGGCTCTATGGTACCAAACGGGCTGAAATTTTGTAATAGCTATAAGAATCATAGTCCGAATCGAAATCAGTAACAAAATATGAAAAAAGGTGCATTTCTGGAAAAATCATTATTCTACTGAACGCTAATTTGAGACTTGGGTTCGGACATTAAGAGGCATTTTTTCAGGCTGGTACCAAACGGGCTGAAATTTTGTAATAGCTATAAGAATCATAGTCCGAATCGAAATCAGTCACAAAATATGCAAAAAGTTGCATTTGTGGAAAAATCATTATACTACAGGGCGCTAATTTGAGACTTGAGTTCGGACTTTTTTTAGGAAGCATTTTTTTAGGCTCTATGGTACCAAACGGGCTGTAATTTTGTAATAGCAATAAGAATCATAGTCCGAATCGAAATCAGTAACAAAATATGTAAAAAGTTGCATTTCTGGAAAAATCATTATTCTACTGGTTGCTAATTTGAGACTTGGGTTCGGACTTTAAGAGGCATTTTTTCAGGCTCTATGGTACCAAACGGGATGAAATTTTGAAATACCGATGAGAATCATAGTCCGAATCGAAATCAGTTACAAAATTTGTATTTAATTGCATATCTGGAAAAATCATTATTCTACTGAACGCTAATTTGAGACTTGGGTTCGGACTTTAAGAGGCATTTTTTCAGGCTCTATGGTACCAAACGGGATGAAATTTTGTAATAGCAATAAGAATCAAAGTCCGAATGGAAATCAGTCACAAAATTTGTATTTAATTGCATATCTGGAAAAATCATTATTCTACTAAAGGCTAATTTGAGAATTGGGTTCGGACTTTAAGAGGCATTTTTTCAGGCTCTATGGTACCAAACGGGCTGAAATTTTGTAATAGCTAAAAGAATCATAGTCCGAATCGAAATCAGTTACAAAATATGCAAAAAGTTGAATTTCTTGAAAAATCATTATCCAACTGGGCGCTAATTTGAGACTTGGGTTCGGATTTAAAAAGACATTTTTTCAGGCTCTATGGTACCAAACGGGCTGAAATTTTGTAATAGCTATAAGAATCATAGTCCGAATCGAAATCAGTCACAAAATATGCAAAAAGTTGCATTTCTGGAAAAATCATTATACTACTGGGCGCTAATTTGAGACTTGGGTTCGGACTTAAAGAAACATTTTTTTAGGCTCTATGGTACCAAACGGGATGAAATTTTGTAATAGCAATAAGAATCAAAGTCCGAATGGAAATCAGTCACAAAATTTGTATTTAATTGCATTTCTGGAAAAATCATTATTCTACTGGGCGCTAATTTGAGACTTGGGTTCGGACTTTAAGAGGCATTTTTTCAGGCTCTATGGTACCAAACGGGATGAAATTTTGTAATAGCAATAAGAATCAAGGTCCGAATGGAAATCAGTCACAAAATTTGTATTTAATTGCATTTCTGGAAAAATCATTATTCTACTGAACGCTAATTTGAGAATTGGGTTCGGACTTTAAGAGGCATTTTTTCAGGCTCTATGGTACCAAACGGGATGAAATTTTGTAATAGCAATAAGAATCAAAGTCCGAATGGAAATCAGTCACAAAATTTGTATTTAATTGCATGTCTGGAAAAATCATTATTCTACTGAACGCTAATTTGAGACTTGGGTTCGGACTTTTAAAATCATTTTTTCAGGCTCTATGGTACCAAACGGGCTGTAATTTTGTAATAGCTATAAGAATCATAGTCCGAATCGAAATCAGTCACAAAATATGCAAAAAGTTGCATTTCTGGAAAAATCATTATACTACTGGGCGCTAATTTGAGACTTGGGTTCGGACTTTAAGAAACATTTTTTTAGGCTCTATGGTACCAAACGGGATGAAATTTTGTAATAGCAATAAGAATCAAAGTCCGAATGGAAATCAGTCACAAAATTTGTATTTAATTGCATTTCTGGAAAAATCGTTATTCTACTGGGCGCTAATTTGAGACTTGGGTTCGGACTTTAAGAGGCATTTTTTCAGGCTCTATGGTACCAAACGGGATGAAATTTTGTAATAGCAATAAGAATCAAAGTCCGAATGGAAATCAATCACAAAATTTGTATTTAATTGCATTTCTGGAAAAATCATTATTCTACTGAACGCTAATTTGAGACTTGGGTTTGGACTTTAAGAGGCATTTTTTCAAGCTCTATGTTAGCAAAAGGGCTGAAATTTTGTAATAGCAATAAGAATCATAGTCCGAATCGAAATCAGTAACAAAATATGAAAAAAGGTGCATTTCTGGAAAAATCATTATTCTACTGAACGCTAATTTGAGACTTGGGTTCGGACATTAAGAGGCATTTTTTCAGGCTGGTACCAAACGGGCTGAAATTTTGTAATAGCTATAAGAATCATAGTCCGAATCGAAATCAGTCACAAAATATGCAAAAAGTTGCATTTGTGGAAAAATCATTATACTACAGGGCGCTAATTTGAGACTTGAGTTCGGACTTTTTTTAGGAAGCATTTTTTTAGGCTCTATGGTACCAAACGGGCTGTAATTTTGTAATAGCAATAAGAATCATAGTCCGAATCGAAATCAGTAACAAAATATGTAAAAAGTTGCATTTCTGGAAAAATCATTATTCTACTGGTTGCTAATTTGAGACTTGGGTTCGGACTTTAAGAGGCATTTTTTCAGGCTCTATGGTACCAAACGGGATGAAATTTTGAAATACCGATGAGAATCATAGTCCGAATCGAAATCAGTTACAAAATTTGTATTTAATTGCATATCTGGAAAAATCATTATTCTACTGAACGCTAATTTGAGACTTGGGTTCGGACTTTAAGAGGCATTTTTTCAGGCTCTATGGTACCAAACGGGATGAAATTTTGTAATAGCAATAAGAATCAAAGTCCGAATGGAAATCAGTCACAAAATTTGTATTTAATTGCATATCTGGAAAAATCATTATTCTACTAAAGGCTAATTTGAGAATTGGGTTCGGACTTTAAGAGGCATTTTTTCAGGCTCTATGGTACCAAACGGGCTGAACTTTTGTAATAGCTAAAAGAATCATAGTCCGAATCGAAATCAGTTACAAAATATGCAAAAAGTTGAATTTCTTGAAAAATCATTATCCAACTGGGCGCTAATTTGAGACTTGGGTTCGGATTTAAAAAGACATTTTTTCAGGCTCTATGGTACCAAACGGGCTGAAATTTTGTAATAGCTATAAGAATCATAGTCCGAATCGAAATCAGTCACAAAATATGCAAAAAGTTGCATTTCTGGAAAAATCATTATACTACTGGGCGCTAATTTGAGACTTGGGTTCGGACTTAAAGAAACATTTTTTTAGGCTCTATGGTACCAAACGGGATGAAATTTTGTAATAGCAATAAGAATCAAAGTCCGAATGGAAATCAGTCACAAAATTTGTATTTAATTGCATTTCTGGAAAAATCATTATTCTACTGGGCGCTAATTTGAGACTTGGGTTCGGACTTTAAGAGGCATTTTTTCAGGCTCTATGGTACCAAACGGGATGAAATTTTGTAATAGCAATAAGAATCAAGGTCCGAATGGAAATCAGTCACAAAATTTGTATTTAATTGCATTTCTGGAAAAATCATTATTCTACTGAACGCTAATTTGAGAATTGGGTTCGGACTTTAAGAGGCATTTTTTCAGGCTCTATGGTACCAAACGGGATGAAATTTTGTAATAGCAATAAGAATCAAAGTCCGAATGGAAATCAGTCACAAAATTTGTATTTAATTGCATGTCTGGAAAAATCATTATTCTACTGAACGCTAATTTGAGACTTGGGTTCGGACTTTTAAAATCATTTTTTCAGGCTCTATGGTACCAAACGGGCTGTAATTTTGTAATAGCTATAAGAATCATAGTCCGAATCGAAATCAGTCACAAAATATGCAAAAAGTTGCATTTCTGGAAAAATCATTATACTACTGGGCGCTAATTTGAGACTTGGGTTCGGACTTTAAGAAACATTTTTTTAGGCTCTATGGTACCAAACGGGATGAAATTTTGTAATAGCAATAAGAATCAAAGTCCGAATGGAAATCAGTCACAAAATTTGTATTTAATTGCATTTCTGGAAAAATCGTTATTCTACTGGGCGCTAATTTGAGACTTGGGTTCGGACTTTAAGAGGCATTTTTTCAGGCTCTATGGTACCAAACGGGATGAAATTTTGTAATAGCAATAAGAATCAAAGTCCGAATGGAAATCAATCACAAAATTTGTATTTAATTGCATTTCTGGAAAAATCATTATTCTACTGAACGCTAATTTGAGACTTGGGTTTGGACTTTAAGAGGCATTTTTTCAAGCTCTATGTTAGCAAAAGGGCTGAAATTTTGTAATAGCAATAAGAATCATAGTCCGAATCGAAATCAGTAACAAAATATGTAAAAAGTTGCATTTCTGGAAAAATCATTATTCTACTGGGCGCTAATTTGAGACTTGGGTTCGGACTTTAAGAGGCATTTTTTCAGGCTCTATGGTACCAAATGGGATGAAATTTTGAAATAGCGATGAGAATCATAGTCCGAATCGAAATCAGTTACAAAATTTGTATTTAATTGCATTTCTGGAAAAATCATTATACTACTGGGCGCTAATTTGAGACTTGGGTTCGGACTTTAAGAAACATTTTTTTAGGCTCTATGGTACCAAACGGGATGAAATTTTGTAATAGCAATAAGAATCAAAGTCCGAATGGAAATCAGTCACAAAATTTGTATTTAATTGCATTTCTGGAAAAATCATTAATCTCCTGGGCGCTAATTTGAGACTTGGGTTCGGACTTTAAAAGGCATTTTTTCAGGCTCTATGGTACCAAACGGGATGAAATTTTGTAATAGCAATAAGAATCAAAGTCCGAATGGAAATCAATCACAAAATTTGTATTTAATTGCATTTCTGGAAAAATCATTATTCTACTGAACGCTAATTTGAGACTTGGGTTTGGACTTTAAGAGGCATTTTTTCAAGCTCTATGTTAGCAAAAGGGCTGAAATTTTGTAATAGCAATAAGAATCATAGTCCGAATCGAAATCAGTAACAAAATATGTAAAAAGTTGCATTTCTGGAAAAATCATTATTCTACTGGGCGCTAATTTGAGACTTGGGTTCGGACTTTAAGAGGCATTTTTTCAGGCCTTATGGTACCAAACGGGATGAAATTTTGAAATAGCGATGAGAATCATAGTCCGAATCGAAATCAGTTACAAAATTTGTATTTAATTGCATTTCTGGAAAAATCATTATTCTACTGGGCGCTAATTTGAGACTTGGGTTCGGACTTTAAGAGGCATTTTTTCAGGCTCTATGGTACCAAACGGGATGAAATTTTGTAATAGCAATAAGAATCAAAGTCCGAATGGAAATCAGTCACAAAATTTGTATTTAATTGCATATCTGGAAAAATCATTATTCTACTGAACGCTAATTTGAGACTTGGGTTCGGACTTTTAAAATCATTTTTTCAGGCTCTATGGTACCAAACGGGCTGTTATTTTGTAATAGCGATGAGAATCATAGTCCGAATCGAAATCAGTAACAAAATATGTAAAAAGTTGCATTTCTGGAAAAATCATTATTAAACTGAACGCTAATTTGAGACTTGGTTTCGGATTTTAAAATCATTTTTTCAGGCTCTATGGTACCAAACGGGCTGAAATTTTGTAATAGCGATAAAAATCATAGTCCGAATCGAAAACAGTCACAAAATATGCAAAAAGCTGCAATTCTGGAAAAATCATTATTCTACAGGGCGCTTATTTGAGACTTGGGTTCGGACTTAAAGAGGCATTTTTTTAGGCTCTATGGTACCAAACGGTATGAAATTTTGTAATAGCGATAAGAATCATAGTCCGAATCGAAATCAGTCACAAAATATGCAAAAAGTTGCATTTCTGGAAAATTCATTATCCTACAGGGCGCTAATTTGAGACTTGAGTTCGGACTTTTTTTAGGAAGCATTTTTTTAGGCTCTATGGTACCAAACGGGCTGTAATTTTGTAATAGCAATAAGAATCAAAGTCCGAATGGAAATAAGTCACAAAATTTGTATTTAATTGCATTTCTGGAAAAATCATTATTCTACTGGGCGCTAATTTGAGACTTGGGTTCGGACTTTAAAATCATTTTTTCAGGCTCTATGGTACCAAACGGGCTGAAATTTTGTAATAGCGATGAGAATCATAGTCCGAATCGAAATCAGTAACAAAATATGTAAAAAGTTGCATTTCTGGAAAAATCATTATTCAACTGAACGCTAATTTGAGACTTGGGTTCGGACTTTTAAAATCATTTTTTCAGGCTCTATGGTACCAAACGGGCTGAAATTTTGTAATAGCTAAAAGAATCATAGTCCGGATCGAAATCAGTTACAAAATATGCAAAAAGTTGAATTTCTTGAAAAATCATTATCCAACTGGGCGCTAATTTGAGACTTGGGTTCGGATTTAAAAAGACATTTTTTCAGGCTCTATGGTACCAAACGGGCTGAAATTTTGTAATAGCAATAAGAATCATAGTCCGAATCGAAATCAGTAACAAAATATGTAAAAAGTTGCATTTCTGGAAAAATCATTATTCTACTGGGCGCTAATTTGAGACTTGGGTTCGGACTTTAAGAGGCATTTTTTCAGGCCTTATGGTACCAAACGGGATGAAATTTTGAAATAGCGATGAGAATCATAGTCCGAATCGAAATCAGTTACAAAATTTGTATTTAATTGCATTTCTGGAAAAATCATTATTCTACTGGGCGCTAATTTGAGACTTGGGTTCGGACTTTAAGAGGCATTTTTTCAGGCTCTATGGTACCAAACGGGATGAAATTTTGTAATAGCAATAAGAATCAAAGTCCGAATGGAAATCAGTCACAAAATTTGTATTTAATTGCATATCTGGAAAAATCATTATTCTACTGAACGCTAATTTGAGACTTGGGTTCGGACTTTTAAAATCATTTTTTCAGGCTCTATGGTACCAAACGGGCTGTTATTTTGTAATAGCGATGAGAATCATAGTCCGAATCGAAATCAGTAACAAAATATGTAAAAAGTTGCATTTCTGGAAAAATCATTATTAAACTGAACGCTAATTTGAGACTTGGTTTCGGATTTTAAAATCATTTTTTCAGGCTCTATGGTACCAAACGGGCTGAAATTTTGTAATAGCGATAAAAATCATAGTCCGAATCGAAAACAGTCACAAAATATGCAAAAAGCTGCAATTCTGGAAAAATCATTATTCTACAGGGCGCTTATTTGAGACTTGGGTTCGGACTTAAAGAGGCATTTTTTTAGGCTCTATGGTACCAAACGGTATGAAATTTTGTAATAGCGATAAGAATCATAGTCCGAATCGAAATCAGTCACAAAATATGCAAAAAGTTGCATTTCTGGAAAATTCATTATCCTACAGGGCGCTAATTTGAGACTTGAGTTCGGACTTTTTTTAGGAAGCATTTTTTTAGGCTCTATGGTACCAAACGGGCTGTAATTTTGTAATAGCAATAAGAATCAAAGTCCGAATGGAAATAAGTCACAAAATTTGTATTTAATTGCATTTCTGGAAAAATCATTATTCTACTGGGCGCTAATTTGAGACTTGGGTTCGGACTTTAAAATCATTTTTTCAGGCTCTATGGTACCAAACGGGCTGAAATTTTGTAATAGCGATGAGAATCATAGTCCGAATCGAAATCAGTAACAAAATATGTAAAAAGTTGCATTTCTGGAAAAATCATTATTCAACTGAACGCTAATTTGAGACTTGGGTTCGGACTTTTAAAATCATTTTTTCAGGCTCTATGGTACCAAACGGGCTGAAATTTTGTAATAGCTAAAAGAATCATAGTCCGGATCGAAATCAGTTACAAAATATGCAAAAAGTTGAATTTCTTGAAAAATCATTATCCAACTGGGCGCTAATTTGAGACTTGGGTTCGGATTTAAAAAGACATTTTTTCAGGCTCTATGGTACCAAACGGGCTGAAATTTTGTAATAGCTATAAGAATCATAGTCCGAATCGAAATCAGTAACAAAATATGAAAAAAGGTGCATTTCTGGAAAAATCATTATTCTACTGAACGCTAATTTGAGACTTGGGTTCGCACATTATGAGGCATTTTTTCAGGCTTTATGGTACCAAACGGGCTGAAATTTTGTAATAGCTATAAGAATCATAGTCCGAATCGAAATCAGTCACAAAATATGCAAAAAGTTGCATTTCTGGAAAAATCATTATACTACTGGGCGCTAATTTGAGACTTGGGTTCGGACTTTAAGAAACATTTTTTTAGGCTCTATGGTAAAATCCAAACGGGATGAAATTTTGTAATAGCAATAAGAATCAAAGTCCGAATGGAAATCAGTCACAAAATTTGTATTTAATTGCATTTCTGGAAAAATCATTATTCTACTGAACGCTAATTTGAGACTTGGGTTCGGACTTTAAGAGGCATTTTTTCAGGCTCTATGGTACCAAACGGGATGAAATTTTGTAATAGCAATAAGAATCAAAGTCCGAATGGAAATAAGTCACAAAATTTGTATTTAATTGCATTTCTGGAAAAATCATTATCCAACTGGGCGCTAATTTGAGACTTGGGTTCGGATTTAAAAAGACATTTTTTCAGGCTCTATGGTACCAAACGGGCTGTAATTTTGTAATAGCTATAAGAATCATAGTCCGAATCGAAATCAGTCACAAAATATGCAAAAAGTTGCATTTCTGGAAAATTCATTATCCTACAGGGCGCTAATTTGAGACTTGAGTTCGGACTTTTTTTAGGAAGCATTTTTTTAGGCTCTATGGTACCAAACGGGCTGTAATTTTGTAATAGCAATAAGAATCAAAGTCCGAATGGAAATCAGTCACAAAATTTGTTTTTAATTGCATTTCTGGAAAAATCATTATTCTACTGAACGCTAATTTGAGACTTGGGTTCGGACTTTTAAAATCATTTTTTCAGGCTCTATGGTACCAAACGGGCTGTAATTTTGTAATAGCTATAAGAATCATAGTCCGAATCGAAATCAGTCACAAAATATGCAAAAAGTTGCATTTCTGGAAAAATCATTATTCTAATGGGCGCTAATTTGAGACATGGGTTCGGACTTTAAAATCATTTTTTCAGGCTCTATGGTACCAAACGGGCTGAAATTTTGTAAAAGCGATGAGAATCAGAGTCCGAATCGAAATCACTAACAAAAATTGTATTTAATTGCATTTCTGGAAAAATCATTATTCTACAGGCCGCTAATTTGAGACGTGGGTTCGGACTTTAAGAGGCATTTTTTCAGGCTCTATGGTACCAAACGGGATGAAATTTTGTAATAGCGATGAGAATCATAGTCCGAATCGAAATCAGTAACAAAATATGCACAAAGTTGAATTTCTTGAAAAATCATTATCCAACTGGGCGCTAATTTGAGACTTGGGTTCGGATTTAAAAAGACATTTTTTCAGGCTCTATGGTACCAAACGGGCTGAAATTTTGTAATAGCGATGAGAATCATAGTCCTAATCGAAATCAGTAACAAAATATGTAAAAAGTTGCATTTCTGGAAAAATCATTATTCAACTGAACGCTAATTTGAGACTTGGGTTCGGATTTAAAAAGACATTTTTTCAGGCTCTATGGTACCAAACGGGCTGAAATTTTGTAATAGCTATAAGAATCATAGTCCGAATCGAAATCAGTAACAAAATATGAAAAAAGGTGCATTTCTGGAAAAATCATTATTCTACTGAACGCTAATTTGAGACTTGGGTTCGGACATTAAGAGGCATTTTTTCAGGCTGGTACCAAACGGGCTGAAATTTTGTAATAGCTATAAGAATCATAGTCCGAATCGAAATCAGTCACAAAATATGCAAAAAGTTGCATTTCTGGAAAAATCATTATACTACTGGGCGCTAATTTGAGACTTGGGTTCGGACTTTAAGAAACATTTTTTTAGGCTCTATGGTACCAAACGGGATGAAATTTTGTAATAGCAATAAGAATCAAAGTCCGAATGGAAATCAGTCACAAAATTTGTATTTAATTGCATTTCTGGAAAAATCATTAATCTACTGGGCGCTAATTTGAGACTTGGGTTCGGACTTTAAGAGGCATTTTTTCAGGCTCTATGGTACCAAACGGGATGAAATTTTGTAATAGCAATAAGAATCAAAGTCCGAATGGAAATCAATCACAAAATTTGTATTTAATTGCATTTCTGGAAAAATCATTATTCTACTGAACGCTTATTTGAGACTTGGGTTTGGACTTTAAGAGGCATTTTTTCAAGCTCTATGTTAGCAAAAGGGCTGAAATTTTGTAATAGCAATAAGAATCATAGTCCGAATCGAAATCAGTAACAAAATATGTAAACAGTTGCATTTCTGGAAAAATCATTATTCTACTGGGCGCTAATTTGAGACTTGGGTTCGGACTTTAAGAGGCATTTTTTAAGGCTCTATGGTACCAAACGGGCTGAAATTTTGTAATAGCGATGAGAATCATAGTCCGAATCGAAATCAGTAACAAAATATGTAAAAAGTTGCATTTCTGGAAAAATCATTATTCAACTGAACGCTAATTTGAGACTTGGGTTCGGACTTTTAAAATCATTTTTTTCAGGCTCTATGGTACCAAACGGGCTGAAATTTTGTAATAGCTAAAAGAATCATAGTCCGAATCGAAATCAGTTACAAAATATGCAAAAAGTTGAATTTCTTGAAAAATCATTATCCAACTGGGCGCTAATTTGAGACTTGGGTTCGGATTTAAAAAGACATTTTTTCAGGCTCTATGGTACCAAACGGGCTGAAATTTTGTAATAGCGATGAGAATCATAGTCCGAATGGAAATCAGTCACAAAATTTGTATTTAATTGCATTTCTGGAAAAATCATTAATCTACTGGGCGCTAATTTGAGACTTGGGTTCGGACTTTAAGAGGCATTTTTTCAGGCTCTATGGTACCAAACGGGATGAAATTTTGTAATAGCAATAAGAATCAAAGTCCGAATGGAAATCAATCACAAAATTTGTATTTAATTGCATTTCTGGAAAAATCATTATTCTACTGAACGCTTATTTGAGACTTGGGTTTGGACTTTAAGAGGCATTTTTTCAAGCTCTATGTTAGCAAAAGGGCTGAAATTTTGTAATAGCAATAAGAATCATAGTCCGAATCGAAATCAGTAACAAAATATGTAAAAAGTTGCATTTCTGGAAAAATCATTATTCTACTGGGCGCTAATTTGAGACTTGGGTTCGGACTTTAAGAGGCATTTTTTAAGGCTCTATGGTACCAAACGGGATGAAATTTTGAAATAGCGATGAGAATCATAGTCCGAATCGAAATCAGTTACAAAATTTGTATTTAATTGCATTTCTGGAAAAATCATTATTCTACTGGGCGCTAATTTGAGACTTGGGTTCGGACTTTAAGAGGCATTTTTTCAGGCTCTATGGTACCAAACGGGATGAAATTTTGTAATAGCAATAATTATCAAAGTCCGAATGGAAATCAGTCACAAAATTTGTATTTAATTGCATTTCTGGAAAAATCATTATTCTACTGGGCGCTAATTTGAGACTTGGGTTCGGACTTTAAAATCATTTTTTCAGGCTCTATGGTACCAAACGGGCTGAAATTTTGTAATAGCGATGAGAATCATAGTCCGAATCGAAATCAGTAACAAAATATGTAAAAAGTTGCATTTCTGGAAAAATCATTATTCAACTGAACGCTAATTTGAGACTTGGGTTCGGACTTTTAAAATCATTTTTTTCAGGCTCTATGGTACCAAACGGGCTGAAATTTTGTAATAGCTAAAAGAATCATAGTCCGAATCGAAATCAGTTACAAAATATGCAAAAAGTTGAATTTCTTGAAAAATCATTATCCAACTGGGCGCTAATTTGAGACTTGGGTTCGGATTTAAAAAGACATTTTTTCAGGCTCTATGGTACCAAACGGGCTGAAATTTTGTAATAGCGATGAGAATCATAGTCCGAATCGAAATCAGTAACAAAATATGAAAAAAGGTGCATTTCTGGAAAAATCATTATTCTACTGAACGCTAATTTGAGACTTGGGTTCGGATTTAAAAAGACATTTTTTCAGGCTCTATGGTACCAAACGGGCTGAAATTTTGTAATAGCTATAAGAATCATAGTCCGAATCGAAATCAGTCACAAAATATGCAAAAAGTTGCATTTCTGGAAAAATCATTATACTACTGGGCGCTAATTTGAGACTTGGGTTCGGACTTTAAGAAACATTTTTTTAGGCTCTATGGTACCAAACGGGATGAAATTTTGTAATAGCAATAAGAATCAAAGTCCGAATGGAAATCAGTCACAAAATTTGTATTTAATTGCATATCTGGAAAAATCATTATTCTACTGAACGCTAATTTGAGAATTGGGTTCGGACTTTAAGAGGCATTTTTTCAGGCTCTATGGTACCAAACGGGATGAAATTTTGTAATAGCAATAAGAATCAAAGTCCGAATGGAAATCAGTCACAAAATTTGTATTTAATTGCATTTCTGGAAAAATCATTATTCTACTGAACGCTAATTTGAGACTTGGGTTCGGACTTTTAAAATCATTTTTTCAGGCTCTATGGTACCAAACGGGCTGTAATTTTGTAATAGCAATAAAAATCATAGTCCGAATCGAAATCAGTAACAAAATATGTAAAAAGTTGCATTTCTGGAAAAATCATTATTCTACTGGGCGCTAATTTGAGACTTGGGTTCGGACTTTAAGAGGCATTTTTTCAGGCTCTATGGTACCAAACGGGATGAAATTTTGAAATAGCGATGAGAATCATAGTCCGAATCGAAATCAGTTACAAAATTTGTATTTAATTGCATTTCTGGAAAAATCATTATTCTACTGGGCGCTAATTTGAGACTTGGGTTCGGACTTTAAGAGGCATTTTTTCAGGCTCTATGGTACCAAACGGGATGAAATTTTGTAATAGCAATAAGAATCAAAGTCCGAATGGAAATCAGTCACAAAATTTGTATTTAATTGCATATCTGGAAAAATCATTATTCTACTGAACTCTAATTTGAGAATTGGGTTCGGACTTTTAAAATCATTTTTTCAGGCTCTATGGTACCAAACGGGCTGTAATTTTGTAATAGCTATAAGAATCATAGTCCGAATCGAAATCAGTCACAAAATATGCAAAAAGTTGCATTTCTGGAAAAATCATTATTCTAATGGGCGCTAATTTGAGACATGGGTTCGGACTTTAAAATCATTTTTTCAGGCTCTATGGTACCAAACGGGCTGAAATTTTGTAATAGCGATGAGAATCAGAGTCCGAATCGAAATCACTAACAAAAAATGTATTTAATTGCATTTCTGGAAAAATCATTATTCTACAGGGCGCTAATTTGAGACGTGGGTTCGGACTTTAAGAGGCATTTTTTCAGGCTCTATGGTACCAAACGGGATAAAATTTTGTAATAGCAATAAGAATCAAAGTCCGAATGGAAATCAGTCACAAAATTTGTATTTAATTGCATTTCTGGAAAAATCATTATTCTACTGAACGCTAATTTGAGACTTGGGTTCGGACTTTTAAAATCATTTTTTCAGGCTCTATGGTACCAAACGGGCTGTAATTTTGTAATAGCTATAAGAATCATAGTCCGAATCGAAATCAGTCACAAAATATGCAAAAAGTTGCATTTCTGGAAAAATCATTATTCTAATGGGCGCTAATTTGAGACATGGGTTCGGACTTTAAAATCATTTTTTCAGGCTCTATGGTACCAAACGGGCTGAAATTTTGTTAAAGCGATGAGAATCAGAGTCCGAATCGAAATCACTAACAAAAAATGTATTTAATTGCATTTCTGGAAAAATCATTATTCTACAGGGCGCTAATTTGAGACGTGTGTTCGGACTTTAAGAGGCATTTTTTCAGGCTCTATGGTACCAAACGGGATGAAATTTTGTAATAGCGATGAGAATCATAGTCCGAATCGAAATCAGTAACAAAATATGCAAAAAGTTGAATTTCTTGAAAAATCATTATCCAACTGGGCGCTAATTTGAGACTTGGGTTCGGATTTAAAAAGACATTTTTTCAGGCTCTATGGTACCAAACGGGCTGAAATTTTGTAATAGCTATAAGAATTATAGTCCGAATCGAAATCAGTAACAAAATATGAAAAAAGGTGCATTTCTGGAAAAATCATTATTCTACTGAACGCTAATTTGAGACTTGGGTTCGGACATTAAGAGGCATTTTTTCAGGCTTTATGGTACCAAACGGGCTGAAATTTTGTAATAGCTATAAGAATCATAGTCCGAATCGAAATCAGTCACAAAATATGCAAAAAGTTGCATTTCTGGAAAAATCAATATACTACTGGGCGCAAATTTGAGGCTTGGGTTCGGACTTTAAGAAACATTTTTTTAGGCTCTATGGTACCAAACGGGATGAAATTTTGTAATAGCAATAAGAATCAAAGTCCGAATGGAAATCAGTCACAAAATTTGTATTTAATTGCATTTCTGGAAAAATCATTAATCTACTGGGCGCTAATTTGAGACTTGGGTTCGGACTTTAAGAGGCATTTTTTCAGGCTCTATGGTACCAAACGGGATGAAATTTTGTAATAGCAATAAGAATCAAAGTCCGAATGGAAATCAATCACAAAATTTGTATTTAATTGCATTTCTGGAAAAATCATTATTCTACTGAACGCTTATTTGAGACTTGGGTTTGGACTTTAAGAGGCATTTTTTCAAGCTCTATGTTAGCAAAAGGGCTGAAATTTTGTAATAGCAATAAGAATCATAGTCCGAATCGAAATCAGTAACAAAATATGTAAAAAGTTGCATTTCTGGAAAAATCATTATTCTACTGGGCGCTAATTTGAGACTTGGGTTCGGACTTTAAGAGGCATTTTTTCAGGCTCTATGGTACCAAACGGGATGAAATTTTGAAATAGCGATTGGAATCATAGTCCGAATCGAAATCAGTTACAAAATTTGTATTTAATTGCATTTCTGGAAAAATCATTATTCTACTGGGCGCTAATTTGAGACTTGGGTTCGGACTTTAAGAGGCATTTTTTCAGGCTCTATGGTACCAAACGGGATGAAATTTTGAAATAGCGATGAGAATCATAGTCCGAATCGAAATCAGTTACAAAATTTGTATTTAATTGCATTTCTGGAAAAATCATTATTCTACTGGGCGATAATTTGAGACTTGGGTTCGGACTTTAAGAGGCATTTTTTCAGGCTCTATGGTACCAAACGGGATGAAATTTTGTAATAGCAATAAGAATCAAAGTCCGAATGGAAATCAGTCACAAAATTTGTATTTAATTGCATATCTGGAAAAATCATTATTCTACTGAACTCTAATTTGAGAATTGGGTTCGGACTTTTAAAATCATTTTTTCAGGCTCTATGGTACCAAACGGGCTGTAATTTTGTAATAGCTATAAGAATCATAGTCCGAATCGAAATCAGTCACAAAATATGCAAAAAGTTGCATTTCTGGAAAAATCATTATTCTAATGGGCGCTAATTTGAGACTTGGGTTCGGACTTTTAAAATCATTTTTTCAGGCTCTATGGTACCAAACGGGCTGAAATTTTGTAATAGCGATGAGAATCAGAGTCCGAATCGAAATCACTAACAAAAAATGTATTTAATTGCATTTCTGGAAAAATCATTATTCTACAGGGCGCTAATTTGAGACGTGGGTTCGGACTTTAAGAGGCATTTTTTCAGGCTCTATGGTACCAAACGGGATAAAATTTTGTAATAGCAATAAGAATCAAAGTCCGAATGGAAATCAGTCACAAAATTTGTATTTAATTGCATTTCTGGAAAAATCATTATTCTACTGAACGCTAATTTGAGACTTGGGTTCGGACTTTTAAAATCATTTTTTCAGGCTCTATGGTACCAAACGGGCTGTAATTTTGTAATAGCTATAAGAATCATAGTCCGAATCGAAATCAGTCACAAAATATGCAAAAAGTTGCATTTCTGGAAAAATCATTATTCTAATGGGCGCTAATTTGAGACATGGGTTCGGACTTTAAAATCATTTTTTCAGGCTCTATGGTACCAAACGGGCTGAAATTTTGTTAAAGCGATGAGAATCAGAGTCCGAATCGAAATCACTAACAAAAAATGTATTTAATTGCATTTCTGGAAAAATCATTATTCTACAGGGCGCTAATTTGAGACGTGTGTTCGGACTTTAAGAGGCATTTTTTCAGGCTCTATGGTACCAAACGGGATGAAATTTTGTAATAGCGATGAGAATCATAGTCCGAATCGAAATCAGTAACAAAATATGCAAAAAGTTGAATTTCTTGAAAAATCATTATCCAACTGGGCGCTAATTTGAGACTTGGGTTCGGATTTAAAAAGACATTTTTTCAGGCTCTATGGTACCAAACGGGCTGAAATTTTGTAATAGCTATAAGAATTATAGTCCGAATCGAAATCAGTAACAAAATATGAAAAAAGGTGCATTTCTGGAAAAATCATTATTCTACTGAACGCTAATTTGAGACTTGGGTTCGGACATTAAGAGGCATTTTTTCAGGCTTTATGGTACCAAACGGGCTGAAATTTTGTAATAGCTATAAGAATCATAGTCCGAATCGAAATCAGTCACAAAATATGCAAAAAGTTGCATTTCTGGAAAAATCATTATACTACTGGGCGCAAATTTGAGGCTTGGGTTCGGACTTTAAGAAACATTTTTTTAGGCTCTATGGTACCAAACGGGATGAAATTTTGTAATAGCAATAAGAATCAAAGTCCGAATGGAAATCAGTCACAAAATTTGTATTTAATTGCATTTCTGGAAAAATCATTAATCTACTGGGCGCTAATTTGAGACTTGGGTTCGGACTTTAAGAGGCATTTTTTCAGGCTCTATGGTACCAAACGGGATGAAATTTTGTAATAGCAATAAGAATCAAAGTCCGAATGGAAATCAATCACAAAATTTGTATTTAATTGCATTTCTGGAAAAATCATTATTCTACTGAACGCTTATTTGAGACTTGGGTTTGGACTTTAAGAGGCATTTTTTCAAGCTCTATGTTAGCAAAAGGGCTGAAATTTTGTAATAGCAATAAGAATCATAGTCCGAATCGAAATCAGTAACAAAATATGTAAAAAGTTGCATTTCTGGAAAAATCATTATTCTACTGGGCGCTAATTTGAGACTTGGGTTCGGACTTTAAGAGGCATTTTTTCAGGCTCTATGGTACCAAACGGGATGAAATTTTGAAATAGCGATTGGAATCATAGTCCGAATCGAAATCAGTTACAAAATTTGTATTTAATTGCATTTCTGGAAAAATCATTATTCTACTGGGCGCTAATTTGAGACTTGGGTTCGGACTTTAAGAGGCATTTTTTCAGGCTCTATGGTACCAAACGGGATGAAATTTTGTAATAGCAATAAGAATCAAAGTCCGAATGGAAATCAGTCACAAAATTTGTATTTAATTGCATATCTGGAAAAATCATTATTCTACTGAACGCTAATTTGAGAATTGGGTTCGGACTTTAAGAGGCATTTTTTCAGGCTCTATGGTACCAAACGGGATGAAATTTTGTAATAGCAATAAGAATCAAAGTCCGAATGGAAATCAGTCACAAAATTTGTATTTAATTGCATTTCTGGAAAAATCATGATACTACTGAACGCTAATTTGAGACTTGGGTTCGGACTTTTAAAATCATTTTTTCAGGCTCTATGGTACCAAACGGGCTGTAATTTTGTAATAGCTATAAGAATCATAGTCCGAATCGAAATCAGTCACAAAATATGCAAAAAGTTGCATTTCTGGAAAAATCATTATTCTAATGGGCGCTAATTTGAGACATGGGTTCGGACTTTAAAATCATTTTTTCAGGCTCTATGGTACCAAACGGGCTGAAATTTTGTAATAGCGATAAGAATCATAGTCCGAATCGAAATCAGTAACAAAATATGTAAAAAGTTGCATTTCTGGAAAAATCATTATTAAACTGAACGCTAATTTGAGACTTGGGTTCGGACTTTTAAAATCATTTTTTCAGGCTCTATGGTACCAAACGGGCTGAAATTTTGTAATAGCGATAAAAATCATAGTCCGAATCGAAAACAGTCACAAAATATGCAAAAAGCTGCAATTCTGGAAAAATCATTATTCTAATGGGCGCTAATTTGAGACATGGGTTCGGACTTTAAAATCATTTTTTCAGGCTCTATGGTACCAAACGGGCTGAAATTTTGTAATAGCGATGAGAATCATAGTCCGAATCGAAATCAGTAACAAAATATGTAAAAAGTTGCATTTCTGGAAAAATCATTATTAAACTGAACGCTAATTTGAGACTTGGGTTCGGACTTTTAAAATCATTTTTTCAGGCTCTATGGTACCAAACGGGCTGAAATTTTGTAATAGCGATAAAAATCATAGTCCGAATCGAAAACAGTCACAAAATATGCAAAAAGCTGCAATTCTGGAAAAATCATTATTCTACAGGGCGCTTATTTGAGACTTGGGTTCGGACTTAAAGAGGCATTTTTTTAGGCTCTATGGTACCAAACGGTATGAAATTTTGTAATAGCGATAAGAATCATAGTCCGAATCGAAATCAGTCACAAAATATGCAAAAAGTTGCATTTCTGGAAAATTCATTATCCTACAGGGCGCTAATTTGAGACTTGAGTTCGGACTTTTTTTAGGAAGCATTTTTTTAGGCTCTATGGTACCAAACGGGCTGTAATTTTGTAATAGCAATAAGAATCAAAGTCCGAATGGAAATAAGTCACAAAATTTGTATTTAATTGCATTTCTGGAAAAATCATTATTCTACTGGGCGCTAATTTGAGACTTTGGTTTTTTTTTTTTTTTTTTTTTTATAATTATTTTTTATTTTTAATAATATGTTTTACATGGGACATAATTCATTTTACATCATTGGTTTTTTACTACTCTTCCATTGAAAGCATTTGCTTGTGTATGGAAGGGGAGTGTACATAAATGTTGTTGTTAGTTAGTACTTAAATAATTCATTGTACATAAATGTATGTTTGCTGTAATATTTCTTTGGAAAGTAGTGAAGGATAATATATTATTTATTAAATTTTTAAAAAGAAAGGAAGCTATGGAAAACTAAGGATATTTGTGAGATTAATTAAGTGACAGTAGTTTTTTTTTTTTCAGAATATTTTTAAAGTGTCTCTTGACAGAGAGCAGTATTCGGGTTTTATCATTAATGCTTCTGATTTCTTCTGGTAAACGATTGAAAAAAGTTCTTCCCTGGTAAGTATAATGATGTTGTGCAAAAGACGTATTTAGTTTTGGGCATAGAAAAACATGTCTAAGTCGCGTTCTGTTTTCATTTAAAAATTGATATTTATCTTTTTCTTTTATAATTTGGATTAATGAGT
Source organism: Hesperophylax magnus (assembly GCA_026573805.1). Classification (NCBI taxonomy): domain Eukaryota; kingdom Metazoa; phylum Arthropoda; class Insecta; order Trichoptera; family Limnephilidae; genus Hesperophylax; species Hesperophylax magnus. The sequence goes on along the minus strand of JAIUSX010000179.1, from coordinate 2,392,703 downwards.
TTTTAATATATAGGTCTTTAAATGTAGGTACTTGAAATTCTTCAAACAGGCGTTCTGTTGGGTAGTCAAAGGATTTTTTTAATATAATTTTAATAATTGTTCTTTGTATAATTTCAATTGGAAGAAGGTTACATTTATACGCGGATCCCCAACTAATAATAGCGTATTGTAAAGTGGATTGAACTAAGGCATAGTAAATTAAATATAGATTTTTTATCGACAGAAAGTTTCTAATTCTTAAAAATATATATATTAATTTTCTAATTTTGTTTACTACTTGACTTATTTGTTCTTTCCATTTCAGATTTTTATCAATAATTACTCCTAGATATTTAATTTTATTTGTTGTTTTTAGTACTGTACAGTTTGATTTGCAATAGTTTTGGCTGTGAATTTTAGTATTATTATGTATGACAATGTTAAAATTTTTAGGAGTATCATTTGTATGTATTGCAAATGGAATTACAAATGTCTTTTCATTATTAAGTGACAGTAAATTAGTGTCGAAAAAATTCTTGAGCGTGTTGATGTCTTCCGTGGCCTTTAATTCTACATTTTCCCAAGTCTTATCACTTATTATTAATACTGTATCATCGGCGTATGACGTAATTTGACCGTGTAAAGGTTGAAAAAAAATATCGTTTACATATATAGTAAATAGAATTGGTCCAAGCACTGTACCTTGGGGGATTCCAAAGCTTGTAATCTCTTGATCACTATTAACACCATTGATTTTTACTAATTGAGGACGGTTTTTTAAGTAGTCGGTGATCCATTTAATCGCGTTGCCTTTTATGCCGATATTATTCAATTTTTTTAATAGCATCACATGGGATATGCTATCGAATGCCTTTCTAAGGTCAATAAATATACCCGCACATTTTTTACTTTTATCTAGTGATTCGTAAATGTATGAAGTTACGTTAGCAATAGCATCTTGTGTGCTGAGTGATTTTATAAAGCCAAACTGGTTTTTGTGTAATATTTTATTATTATCTAGAAAATTTACCAATTGTTTTTTAACTATTTTTTCAAAGATCTTTCCTATATTAGAAATTAGACATATTGGGCGATAATTCGTTGCTTGATGTGGATCTCCAGATTTGTAAATAGGTGAGATTATTGTGGTTTTGTAGTTCATTGGAAAAATTCCATTTGTTAAACTTAAGTTTATTAAATGAGTGATAGGTTTTATTAAGTGAGGTTTCATAGTTTTTAACATGTGTGTCGTAATAGAATCAAAACCGGGGGACGAACCTCCTTTCATATTTTCTATTATTTTCGAGATTTCACATTCTGTTGTTGTTTCAAACATTGAAAGTATATTACGTTTCTGTATATTTTTATTTTTATGGTTTTCTTGGTTTGAAGGCTTATGAATATTTTTCGCAAGATTTTTCCCAACATTTGCAAAGAAGGAATTAAATATGTTTGCACATTGTTTAGGCTGTATATTGGCATCTATAATTTTTTTATCATGTTCAATGTACTTAATGTTTTGTGTTTTTTTTGTATTTTCTATGGCGAAATTAACAGTTTTCCACATTTGTTTATGGTTATTTTCTGAAGATAATATTTTATTTTTAAAATACTCTTCTTTACTTTTTTTAATATAAGATGTTAATTTATTTTTATATTTTTTATAGAAAATATATGCTTTTTCATCTTGGGGATTTTTTAAAGTTATTTTGTAAAGTTTTTCTTTATTTCTGATAGATATAATAAGTCCTTTGGTAATCCAAGGTTTTAAACATCTTAATTTTGATTTTATGTGTGTTGTTATCTCAGTTGTCGAATTTTTAATGTGTTGTGACATAATATTTTCGAAGTTAGTCGAACAAATTTCAGTATCATCACTGTTTAAAACATTATTCCAATCTTCCTTTTTTAATTTTTCAGAGAGAATAGTCATATCTATTGTTGATTTTTTGGTTAATAAATTATGTTTTTTATGTTTAATATTATTATTATACAGAAGTAAGCATGAGTGATGATCAGTTATGTTAGTTTTCCAAACAATTGATTTTATTTTGTGAAGATCTTTAATGTTTATATTTGTCCAAATGTGGTCTAAACAAGATGGAGTATGTTCTTTTATTTCCCTAGTATTTTTATTTATGCAAGATATAAAATTTTGTTCAGTCATACAATTGATGTATTCATTTTTGTTATTATTTTCTATTTTTTCATTAATATTAACGTTAAAATCTCCTACGACGAAGCAAAGTTTATTTTTTAATTTTAATAATATGTATTTGAGGTCATTAATAAATGTAATAATACTCGAGCCATGCGTTCTATAGATAGCTATTAGATGGTATATGGATTTGCCGAGTTTGAAATGTACTATGGTTCGGACTTTAAAATCATTTTTTCAGGCTCTATGGTACCAAACGGGCTGAAATTTTGTAATAGCGATGAGAATCATAGTCCGAATCGAAATCAGTAACAAAATATGTAAAAAGTTGTATTTCTGGAAAAATCATTATTCAACTGAACGCTAATTTGAGACTTGGGTTCGGACTTTTAAAATCATTTTTTCAGGCTCTATGGTACCAAACGGGCTGAAATTTTGTAATAGCTAAAAGAATCATAGTCCGAATCGAAATCAGTTACAAAATATGCAAAAAGTTGAATTTCTTGAAAAATCATTATCTAACTGGGCGCTAATTTGAGACTTGGGTTCGGATTTAAAAAGACATTTTTTCAGGCTCTATGGTACCAAACGGGCTGAAATTTTGTAATAGCTATAAGAATCATAGTCCGAATCGAAATCAGTAACAAAATATGAAAAAAGGTGCATTTCTGGAAAAATCATTATTCTACTGAACGCTAATTTGAGACTTGGGTTCGCACATTATGAGGCATTTTTTCAGGCTTTATGGTACCAAACGGGCTGAAATTTTGTAATAGCTATAAGAATCATAGTCCGAATCGAAATCAGTCACAAAATATGCAAAAAGTTGCATTTCTGGAAAAATCATTATACTACTGGGCGCTAATTTGAGACTTGGGTTCGGACTTTAAGAAACATTTTTTTAGGCTCTATGGTACCAAACGGGATGAAATTTTGTAATAGCAATAAGAATCAAAGTCCGAATGGAAATCAGTCACAAAATTTGTATTTAATTGCATTTCTGGAAAAATCATTATTCTACTGAACACTAATTTGAGACTTGGGTTCGGACTTTAAGAGGCATTTTTTCAGGCTCTATGGTACCAAACGGGATGAAATTTTGTAATAGCAATAAGAATCAAAGTCCGAATGGAAATAAGTCACAAAATTTGTATTTAATTGCATTTCTGGAAAAATCATTATCCAACTGGGCGCTAATTTGAGACTTTGGTTCGGATTTAAAAAGACATTTTTTCAGGCTCTATGGTACCAAACGGGCTGAAATTTTGTAATAGCGATAAGAATCATAGTCCGAATCGAAATCAGTCACAAAATATGCAAAAAGTTGCATTTCTGGAAAATTCATTATCCTACAGGGCGCTAATTTGAGACTTGAGTTCGGACTTTTTTTAGGAAGCATTTTTTTAGGCTCTATGGTACCAAACGGGCTGTAATTTTGTAATAGCAATAAGAATCAAAGTCCGAATGTAAATAAGTCACAAAATTTGTATTTAATTGCATTTCTGGAAAAATCATTATTCTACTGGGCCCTAATTTGAGACTTGGGTTCGGACTTTAAAATCATTTTTTCAGGCTCTATGGTACCAAACGGGATGAAATTTTGTAATAGCGATGAGAATCATAGTCCGAATCAAAATCAGTAACAAAATATGTAAAAAGTTGCATTTCTGGAAAAATCATTATTCAACTGAACGCTAATTTGAGACTTGGGTTCGGACTTTTAAAATCATTTTTTCAGGCTCTATGGTACCAAACGGGCTGAAATTTTGTAATAGCGATAAAAATTATAGTCCGAATCGAAAACAGTCACAAAATATGCAAAAAGCTGCAATTCTGGAAAAATCATTATTCTACAGGGCGCTTATTTGAGACTTGGGTTCGGACTTAAAGAGGCATTTTTTTAGGCTCTATGGTACCAAACGGTATGAAATTTTGTAATAGCGATAAGAATCATAGTCCGAATCGAAATCAGTCACAAAATATGCAAAAAGTTGCATTTCTGGAAAATTCATTATCCTACAGGGCGCTAATTTGAGACTTGAGTTCGGACTTTTTTTAGGAAGCATTTTTTTAGGCTCTATGGTACCAAACGGGCTGTAATTTTGTAATAGCAATAAGAATCAAAGTCCGAATGGAAATAAGTCACAAAATTTGTATTTAATTGCATTTCTGGAAAAATCATTATTCTACTGGGCGCTAATTTGAGACTTTGGTTCGGACTTTAAAATCATTTTTTCAGGCTCTATGGTACCAAACGGGCTGAAATTTTGTAATAGCGATGAGAATCATAGTCCGAATCGAAATCAGTAACAAAATATGTAAAAAGTTGTATTTCTGGAAAAATCATTATTCAACTGAACGCTAATTTGAGACTTGGGTTCGGACTTTTAAAATCATTTTTTCAGGCTCTATGGTACCAAACGGGCTGAAATTTTGTAATAGCTAAAAGAATCATAGTCCGAATCGAAATCAGTTACAAAATATGCAAAAAGTTGAATTTCTTGAAAAATCATTATCTAACTGGGCGCTAATTTGAGACTTGGGTTCGGATTTAAAAAGACATTTTTTCAGGCTCTATGGTACCAAACGGGCTGAAATTTTGTAATAGCTATAAGAATCATAGTCCGAATCGAAATCAGTAACAAAATATGAAAAAAGGTGCATTTCTGGAAAAATCATTATTCTACTGAACGCTAATTTGAGACTTGGGTTCGCACATTATGAGGCATTTTTTCAGGCTTTATGGTACCAAACGGGCTGAAATTTTGTAATAGCTATAAGAATCATAGTCCGAATCGAAATCAGTCACAAAATATGCAAAAAGTTGCATTTCTGGAAAAATCATTATACTACTGGGCGCTAATTTGAGACTTGGGTTCGGACTTTAAGAAACATTTTTTTAGGCTCTATGGTACCAAACGGGATGAAATTTTGTAATAGCAATAAGAATCAAAGTCCGAATGGAAATCAGTCACAAAATTTGTATTTAATTGCATTTCTGGAAAAATCATTATTCTACTGAACGCTAATTTGAGACTTGGGTTCGGACTTTAAGAGGCATTTTTTCAGGCTCTATGGTACCAAACGGGATGAAATTTTGTAATAGCAATAAGAATCAAAGTCCGAATGGAAATAAGTCACAAAATTTGTATTTAATTGCATTTCTGGAAAAATCATTATCCAACTGGGCGCTAATTTGAGACTTGGGTTCGGACTTTAAAATCATTTTTTCAGGCTCTATGGTACCAAACGGGATGAAATTTTGTAATAGCGATGAGAATCATAGTCCGAATCGAAATCAGTAACAAAATATGTAAAAAGTTGCATTTCTGGAAAAATCATTATTCAACTGAACGCTAATTTGAGACTTGGGTTCGGACTTTTAAAATCATTTTTTCAGGCTCTATGGTACCAAACGGGCTGAAATTTTGTAATAGCTAAAAGAATCATAGTCCGAATCGAAATCAGTTACAAAATATGCAAAAAGTTGAATTTTTTGAAAAATCATTATCCAACTGGGCGCAAATTTGAGACTTGGGTTCGGATTTAAAAAGACATTTTTTCAGGCTCTATGGTACCAAACGGGCTGAAATTTTGTAATAGCTATAAGAATCATAGTCCGAATCGAAATCAGTAACAAAATATGAAAAAAGGTGCATTTCTGGAAAAATCGTTATTCTACTGAACGCTAATTTGAGACTTGGGTTCGCACATTATGAGGCATTTTTTCAGGCTTTATGGTACCAAACGGGCTGAAATTTTGTAATAGCTATAAGAATCATAGTCCGAATCGAAATCAGTCACAAAATATGCAAAAAGTTGCATTTCTGGAAAAATCATTATACTACTGGGCGCTAATTTGAGACTTGGGTTCGGACTTTAAGAAACATTTTTTTAGGCTCTATGGTACCAAACGGGATGAAATTTTGTAATAGCAATAAGAATCAAAGTCCGAATGGAAATCAGTCACAAAATTTGTATTTAATTGCATTTCTGGAAAAATCATTATTCTACTGAACGCTAATTTGAGACTTGGGTTCGGATTTAAAAAGACATTTTTTCAGGCTCTATGGTACCAAACGGGCTGAAATTTTGTAATAGCTATAAGAATCATAGTCCGAATCGAAATCAGTAACAAAATATGAAAAAAGGTGCATTTCTGGAAAAATCATTATTCTACTGAACGCTAATTTGAGACTTGGGTTCGCACATTATGAGGCATTTTTTCAGGCTTTATGGTACCAAACGGGCTGAAATTTTGTAATAGCTATAAGAATCATAGTCCGAATCGAAATCAGTCACAAAATATGCAAAAAGTTGCATTTCTGGAAAAATCATTATACTACTGGGCGCTAATTTGAGACTTGGGTTCGGACTTTAAGAAACATTTTTTTAGGCTCTATGGTACCAAACGGGATGAAATTTTGTAATAGCAATAAGAATCAAAGTCCGAATGGAAATCAGTCACAAAATTTGTATTTAATTGCATTTCTGGAAAAATCATTATTATACTGAACACTAATTTGAGACTTGGGTTCGGACTTTAAGAGGCATTTTTTCAGGCTCTATGGTACCAAACGGGATGAAATTTTGTAATAGCAATAAGAATCAAAGTCCGAATGGAAATAAGTCACAAAATTTGTATTTAATTGCATTTCTGGAAAAATCATTATCCAACTGGGCGCTAATTTGAGACTTTGGTTCGGATTTAAAAAGACATTTTTTCAGGCTCTATGGTACCAAACGGGCTGAAATTTTGTAATAGCGATAAGAATCATAGTCCGAATCGAAATCAGTCACAAAATATGCAAAAAGTTGCATTTCTGGAAAATTCATTATCCTACAGGGCGCTAATTTGAGACTTGAGTTCGGACTTTTTTTAGGAAGCATTTTTTTAGGCTCTATGGTACCAAACGGGCTGTAATTTTGTAATAGCAATAAGAATCAAAGTCCGAATGTAAATAAGTCACAAAATTTGTATTTAATTGCATTTCTGGAAAAATCATTATTCTACTGGGCCCTAATTTGAGACTTGGGTTCGGACTTTAAAATCATTTTTTCAGGCTCTATGGTACCAAACGGGATGAAATTTTGTAATAGCGATGAGAATCATAGTCCGAATCGAAATCAGTAACAAAATATGTAAAAAGTTGCATTTCTGGAAAAATCATTATTCAACTGAACGCTAATTTGAGACTTGGGTTCGGACTTTTAAAATCATTTTTTCAGGCTCTATGGTACCAAACGGGCTGAAATTTTGTAATAGCGATAAAAATCATAGTCCGAATCGAAAACAGTCACAAAATATGCAAAAAGCTGCAATTCTGGAAAAATCATTATTCTACAGGGCGCTTATTTGAGACTTGGGTTCGGACTTAAAGAGGCATTTTTTTAGGCTCTATGGTACCAAACGGTATGAAATTTTGTAATAGCGATAAGAATCATAGTCCGAATCGAAATCAGTCACAAAATATGCAAAAAGTTGCATTTCTGGAAAATTCATTATCCTACAGGGCGCTAATTTGAGACTTGAGTTCGGACTTTTTTTAGGAAGCATTTTTTTAGGCTCTATGGTACCAAACGGGCTGTAATTTTGTAATAGCAATAAGAATCAAAGTCCGAATGGAAATAAGTCACAAAATTTGTATTTAATTGCATTTCTGGAAAAATCATTATTCTACTGGGCGCTAATTTGAGACTTTGGTTCGGACTTTAAAATCATTTTTTCAGGCTCTATGGTACCAAACGGGCTGAAATTTTGTAATAGCGATGAGAATCATAGTCCGAATCGAAATCAGTAACAAAATATGTAAAAAGTTGTAATTCTGGAAAAATCATTATTCAACTGAACGCTAATTTGAGACTTGGGTTCGGACTTTTAAAATCATTTTTTCAGGCTCTATGGTACCAAACGGGCTGAAATTTTGTAATAGCTAAAAGAATCATAGTCCGAATCGAAATCAGTTACAAAATATGCAAAAAGTTGAATTTCTTGAAAAATCATTATCTAACTGGGCGCTAATTTGAGACTTGGGTTCGGATTTAAAAAGACATTTTTTCAGGCTCTATGGTACCAAACGGGCTGAAATTTTGTAATAGCTATAAGAATCATAGTCCGAATCGAAATCAGTAACAAAATATGAAAAAAGGTGCATTTCTGGAAAAATCATTATTCTACTGAACGCTAATTTGAGACTTGGGTTCGCACATTATGAGGCATTTTTTCAGGCTTTATGGTACCAAACGGGCTGAAATTTTGTAATAGCTATAAGAATCATAGTCCGAATCGAAATCAGTCACAAAATATGCAAAAAGTTGCATTTCTGGAAAAATCATTATACTACTGGGCGCTAATTTGAGACTTGGGTTCGGACTTTAAGAAACATTTTTTTAGGCTCTATGGTACCAAACGGGATGAAATTTTGTAATAGCAATAAGAATCAAAGTCCGAATGGAAATCAGTCACAAAATTTGTATTTAATTGCATTTCTGGAAAAATCATTATTCTACTGAACGCTAATTTGAGACTTGGGTTCGGACTTTAAGAGGCATTTTTTCAGGCTCTATGGTACCAAACGGGATGAAATTTTGTAATAGCAATAAGAATCAAAGTCCGAATGGAAATAAGTCACAAAATTTGTATTTAATTGCATTTCTGGAAAAATCATTATCCAACTGGGCGCTAATTTGAGACTTGGGTTCGGACTTTAAAATCATTTTTTCAGGCTCTATGGTACCAAACGGGATGAAATTTTGTAATAGCGATGAGAATCATAGTCCGAATCGAAATCAGTAACAAAATATGTAAAAAGTTGCATTTCTGGAAAAATCATTATTCAACTGAACGCTAATTTGAGACTTGGGTTCGGACTTTTAAAATCATTTTTTCAGGCTCTATGGTACCAAACGGGCTGAAATTTTGTAATAGCTAAAAGAATCATAGTCCGAATCGAAATCAGTTACAAAATATGCAAAAAGTTGAATTTTTTGAAAAATCATTATCCAACTGGGCGCAAATTTGAGACTTGGGTTCGGATTTAAAAAGACATTTTTTCAGGCTCTATGGTACCAAACGGGCTGAAATTTTGTAATAGCTATAAGAATCATAGTCCGAATCGAAATCAGTAACAAAATATGAAAAAAGGTGCATTTCTGGAAAAATCGTTATTCTACTGAACGCTAATTTGAGACTTGGGTTCGCACATTATGAGGCATTTTTTCAGGCTTTATGGTACCAAACGGGCTGAAATTTTGTAATAGCTATAAGAATCATAGTCCGAATCGAAATCAGTCACAAAATATGCAAAAAGTTGCATTTCTGGAAAAATCATTATACTACTGGGCGCTAATTTGAGACTTGGGTTCGGACTTTAAGAAACATTTTTTTAGGCTCTATGGTACCAAACGGGATGAAATTTTGTAATAGCAATAAGAATCAAAGTCCGAATGGAAATCAGTCACAAAATTTGTATTTAATTGCATTTCTGGAAAAATCATTATTCTACTGAACGCTAATTTGAGACTTGGGTTCGGACTTTAAGAGGCATTTTTTCAGGCTCTATGGTACCAAACGGGATGAAATTTTGTAATAGCAATAAGAATCAAAGTCCGAATGGAAATCAGTCACAAAATTTGTATTTAATTGCATTTCTGGAAAAATCATTATTCTACTGAACGCTAATTTGAGACTTGGGTTCGGACTTTTAAAATCATTTTTTCAGGCTCTATGGTACCAAACGGGCTGTAATTTTGTAATAGCTATAAGAATCATAGTCCGAATCGAAATCAGTCACAAAATATGCAAAAAGTTGCATTTCTGGAAAAATCATTATTCTAATGGGCGCTAATTTGAGACATGGGTTCCGACTTTAAAATCATTTTTTCAGGCTCTATGGTACCAAACGGGCTGAAATTTTGTAAAAGCGATGAGAATCAGAGTCCGAATCGAAATCACTAACAAAAAATGTATTTAATTGCATTTCTGGAAAAATCATTATTCTACAGGGCGCTAATTTGAGACGTGGGTTCGGACTTTAAGAGGCATTTTTTCAGGCTCTATGGTACCAAACGGGATGAAATTTTGTAATAGCGATGAGAATCATAGTCCGAATCGAAATCAGTAACAAAATATGCAAAAAGTTGAATTTCTTGAAAAATCATTATCCAACTGGGCGCTAATTTGAGACTTGGGTTCGGATTTAAAAAGACATTTTTTCAGGCTCTATGGTACCAAACGGGCTGAAATTTTGTAATAGCTATAAGAATTATAGTCCGAATCGAAATCAGTAACAAAATATGAAAAAAGGTGCATTTCTGGAAAAATCATTATTCTACTGAACGCTAATTTGAGACTTGGGTTCGGACATTAAGAGGCATTTTTTCAGGCTTTATGGTACCAAACGGGCTGAAATTTTGTAATAGCTATAAGAATCATAGTCCGAATCGAAATCAGTCACAAAATATGCAAAAAGTTGCATTTCTGGAAAAATCATTATACTACTGGGCGCAAATTTGAGGCTTGGGTTCGGACTTTAAGAAACATTTTTTTAGGCTCTATGGTACCAAACGGGATGAAATTTTGTAATAGCAATAAGAATCAAAGTCCGAATGGAAATCAGTCACAAAATTTGTATTTAATTGCATTTCTGGAAAAATCATTAATCTACTGGGCGCTAATTTGAGACTTGGGTTCGGACTTTAAGAGGCATTTTTTCAGGCTCTATGGTACCAAACGGGATGAAATTTTGTAATAGCAATAAGAATCAAAGTCCGAATGGAAATCAATCACAAAATTTGTATTTAATTGCATTTCTGGAAAAATCATTATTCTACTGAACGCTTATTTGAGACTTGGGTTTGGACTTTAAGAGGCATTTTTTCAAGCTCTATGTTAGCAAAAGGGCTGAAATTTTGTAATAGCAATAAGAATCATAGTCCGAATCGAAATCAGTAACAAAATATGTAAAAAGTTGCATTTCTGGAAAAATCATTATTCTACTGGGCGCTAATTTGAGACTTGGGTTCGGACTTTAAGAGGCATTTTTTCAGGCTCTATGGTACCAAACGGGATGAAATTTTGAAATAGCGATGAGAATCATAGTCCGAATCGAAATCAGTTACAAAATTTGTATTTAATTGCATTTCTGGAAAAATCATTATTCTACTGGGCGCTAATTTGAGACTTGGGTTCGGACTTTAAGAGGCATTTTTTCAGGCTCTATGGTACCAAACGGGATGAAATTTTGTAATAGCAATAAGAATCAAAGTCCGAATGGAAATCAGTCACAAAATTTGTATTTAATTGCATATCTGGAAAAATCATTATTCTACTGAACGCTAATTTGAGAATTGGGTTCGGACTTTAAGAGGCATTTTTTCAGGCTCTATGGTACCATACGGGATGAAATTTTGTAATAGCAATAAGAATCAAAGTCCGAATGGAAATCAGTCACAAAATTTGTATTTAATTGCATTTCTGGAAAAATCATTATTCTACTGAACGCTAATTTGAGACTTGGGTTCGGACTTTTAAAATCATTTTTTCAGGCTCTATGGTACCAAACGGGCTGTAATTTTGTAATAGCTATAAGAATCATAGTCCGAATCGAAATCAGTCACAAAATATGCAAAAAGTTGCATTTCTGGAAAAATCATTATTCTAATGGGCGCTAATTTGAGACATGGGTTCGGACTTTAAAATCATTTTTTCAGGCTCTATGGTACCAAACGGGCTGAAATTTTGTAATAGCGATGAGAATCATAGTCCGAATCGAAATCAGTAACAAAATATGTAAAAAGTTGCATTTCTGGAAAAATCATTATTAAACTGAACGCTAATTTGAGACTTGGGTTCGGACTTTTAAAATCATTTTTTCAGGATCTATGGTACCAAACGGGCTGAAATTTTGTAATAGCGATAAAAATCATAGTCCGAATCGAAAACAGTCACAAAATATGCAAAAAGCTGCAATTCTGGAAAAATCATTATTCTACAGGGCGCTTATTTGAGACTTGGGTTCGGACTTAAAGAGGCATTTTTTTAGGCTCTATGGTACCAAACGGTATGAAATTTTGTAATAGCGATAAGAATCATAGTCCGAATCGAAATCAGTCACAAAATATGCAAAAAGTTGCATTTCTGGAAAATTCATTATCCTACAGGGCGCTAATTTGAGACTTGAGTTCGGACTTTTTTTAGGAAGCATTTTTTTAGGCTCTATGGTACCAAACGGGCTGTAATTTTGTAATAGCAATAAGAATCAAAGTCCGAATGGAAATAAGTCACAAAATTTGTATTTAATTGCATTTCTGGAAAAATCATTATTCTACTGGGCGCTAATTTGAGACTTTGGTTCGGACTTTAAAATCATTTTTTCAGGCTCTATGGTACCAAACGGGCTGAAATTTTGTAATAGCGATGAGAATCATAGTCCGAATCGAAATCAGTAACAAAATATGTAAAAAGTTGTATTTCTGGAAAAATCATTATTCAACTGAACGCTAATTTGAGACTTGGGTTCGGACTTTTAAAATCATTTTTTCAGGCTCTATGGTACCAAACGGGCTGAAATTTTGTAATAGCTAAAAGAATCATAGTCCGAATCGAAATCAGTTACAAAATATGCAAAAAGTTGAATTTCTTGAAAAATCATTATCTAACTGGGCGCTAATTTGAGACTTGGGTTCGGATTTAAAAAGACATTTTTTCAGGCTCTATGGTACCAAACGGGCTGAAATTTTGTAATAGCTATAAGAATCATAGTCCGAATCGAAATCAGTAACAAAATATGAAAAAAGGTGCATTTCTGGAAAAATCATTATTCTACTGAACGCTAATTTGAGACTTGGGTTCGCACATTATGAGGCATTTTTTCAGGCTTTATGGTACCAAACGGGCTGAAATTTTGTAATAGCTATAAGAATCATAGTCCGAATCGAAATCAGTCACAAAATATGCAAAAAGTTGCATTTCTGGAAAAATCATTATACTACTGGGCGCTAATTTGAGACTTGGGTTCGGACTTTAAGAAACATTTTTTTAGGCTCTATGGTACCAAACGGGATGAAATTTTGTAATAGCAATAAGAATCAAAGTCCGAATGGAAATCAGTCACAAAATTTGTATTTAATTGCATTTCTGGAAAAATCATTATTCTACTGAACACTAATTTGAGACTTGGGTTCGGACTTTAAGAGGCATTTTTTCAGGCTCTATGGTACCAAACGGGATGAAATTTTGTAATAGCAATAAGAATCAAAGTCCGAATGGAAATAAGTCACAAAATTTGTATTTAATTGCATTTCTGGAAAAATCATTATCCAACTGGGCGCTAATTTGAGACTTGGGTTCGGATTTAAAAAGACATTTTTTCAGGCTCTATGGTACCAAACGGGCTGAAATTTTGTAATAGCGATAAGAATCATAGTCCGAATCGAAATCAGTCACAAAATATGCAAAAAGTTGCATTTCTGGAAAATTCATTATCCTACAGGGCGCTAATTTGAGACTTGAGTTCGGACTTTTTTTAGGAAGCATTTTTTTAAGCTCTATGGTACCAAACGGGCTGTAATTTTGTAATAGCAATAAGAATCAAAGTCCGAATGGAAATAAGTCACAAAATTTGTATTTAATTGCATTTCTGGAAAAATCATTATTCTACTGGGCCCTAATTTGAGACTTGGGTTCGGACTTTAAAATCATTTTTTCAGGCTCTATGGTACCAAACGGGATGAAATTTTGTTATAGCGATGAGAATCATAGTCCGAATCGAAATCAGTAACAAAATATGTAAAAAGTTGCATTTCTGGAAAAATCATTATTCAACTGAACGCTAATTTGAGACTTGGGTTCGGACTTTTAAAATCATTTTTTCAGGCTCTATGGTACCAAACGGGCTGAAATTTTGTAATAGCTAAAAGAATCATAGTCCGAATCGAAATCAGTTACAAAATATGCAAAAAGTTGAATTTTTTGAAAAATCATTATCCAACTGGGCGCTAATTTGAGACTTGGGTTCGGATTTAAAAAGACATTTTTTCAGGCTCTATGGTACCAAACGGGCTGAAATTTTGTAATAGCTATAAGAATCATAGTCCGAATCGAAATCAGTAACAAAATATGAAAAAGGTGCATTTCTGGAAAAATCGTTATTCTACTGAACGCTAATTTGAGACTTGGGTTCGCACATTATGAGGCATTTTTTCAGGCTTTATGGTACCAAACGGGCTGAAATTTTGTAATAGCTATAAGAATCATAGTCCGAATCGAAATCAGTCACAAAATATGCAAAAAGTTGCATTTCTGGAAAAATCATTATACTACTGGGCGCTAATTTGAGACTTGGGTTCGGACTTTAAGAAACATTTTTTTAGGCTCTATGGTACCAAACGGGATGAAATTTCGTAATAGCAATAAGAATCAAAGTCCGAATGGAAATCAGTCACAAAATTTGTATTTAATTGCATTTCTGGAAAAATCATTATTCTACTGAACGCTAATTTGAGACTTGGGTTCGGACTTAAGAGGCATTTTTTCAGGCTCTATGGTACCAAACGGGATGAAATTTTGTAATAGCAATAAGAATCAAAGTCCGAATGGAAATCAGTCACAAAATTTGTATTTAATTGCATATCTGGAAAAATCATTATTCTACTGAACGCTAATTTGAGAATTGGGTTCGGACTTTAAGAGGCATTTTTTCAGGCTCTATGGTACCAAACGGGCTGAAATTTTGTAATAGCTATAAGAATCATAGTCCGAATCGAAATCAGTCACAAAATATGCAAAAAGTTGCATTTCTGGAAAAATCATTATACTACTGGGCGCTAATTTGAGACTTGGGTTCGGACTTTAAGAAACATTTTTTTAGGCTCTATGGTACCAAACGGGATGAAATTTTGTAATAACAATAAGAATCAAAGTCCGAATGGAAATCAGTCACAAAATTTGTATTTAATTGCATTTCTGGAAAAATCATTATTCTACTGGTCGCTAATTTGAGACTTGGGTTCGGACTTTAAGAGGCATTTTTTCAGGCTCTATGGTACCAAACGGGATGAAATTTTGTAATAGCAATAAGAATCAAGGTCCGAATGGAAATCAGTCACAAAATTTGTATTTAATTGCATTTCTGGAAAAATCATTATTCTACTGAACGCTAATTTGAGAATTGGGTTCGGACTTTAAGAGGCATTTTTTCAGGCTCTATGGTACCAAACGGGATGAAATTTTGTAATAGCAATAAGAATCAAAGTCCGAATGGAAATCAGTCACAAAATTTGTATTTAATTGCATTTCTGGAAAAATCATTATTCTACTGAACGCTAATTTGAGACTTGGGTTCGGACTTTTAAAATCATTTTTTCAGGCTCTATGGTACCAAACGGGCTGTAATTTTGTAATAGCTATAAGAATCATAGTCCGAATCGAAATCAGTCACAAAATATGCAAAAAGTTGCATTTCTGGAAAAATCATTATACTACTGGGCGCTAATTTGAGACTTGGGTTCGGACTTTAAGAAACATTTTTTTAGGCTCTATGGTACCAAACGGGATGAAATTTTGTAATAGCAATAAGAATCAAAGTCCGAATGGAAATCAGTCACAAAATTTGTATTTAATTGCATTTCTGGAAAAATCGTTATTCTACTGGGCGCTAATTTGAGACTTGGGTTCGGACTTTAAGAGGCATTTTTTCAGGCTCTATGGTACCAAACGGGATGAAATTTTGTAATAGCAATAAGAATCAAAGTCCGAATGGAAATCAATCACAAAATTTGTATTTAATTGCATTTCTGGAAAAATCATTATTCTACTGAACGCTAATTTGAGACTTGGGTTTGGACTTTAAGAGGCATTTTTTCAAGCTCTATGTTAGCAAAAGGGCTGAAATTTTGTAATAGCTAAAAGAATCATAGTCCGAATCGAAATCAGTTACAAAATATGCAAAAAGTTGAATTTTTTGAAAAATCATTATCCAACTGGGCGCTAATTTGAGACTTGGGTTCGGATTTAAAAAGACATTTTTTCAGGCTCTATGGTACCAAACGGGCTGAAATTTTGTAATAGCTATAAGAATCATAGTCCGAATCGAAATCAGTAACAAAATATGAAAAAAGGTGCATTTCTGGAAAAATCGTTATTCTACTGAACGCTAATTTGAGACTTGGGTTCGCACATTATGAGGCATTTTTTCAGGCTTTATGGTACCAAACGGGCTGAAATTTTGTAATAGCTATAAGAATCATAGTCCGAATCGAAATCAGTCACAAAATATGCAAAAAGTTGCATTTCTGGAAAAATCATTATACTACTGGGCGCTAATTTGAGACTTGGGTTCGGACTTTAAGAAACATTTTTTTAGGCTCTATGGTACCAAACGGGATGAAATTTTGTAATAGCAATAAGAATCAAAGTCCGAATGGAAATCAGTCACAAAATTTGTATTTAATTGCATTTCTGGAAAAATCATTATTCTACTGAACGCTAATTTGAGACTTGGGTTCGGACTTTAAGAGGCATTTTTTCAGGCTCTATGGTACCAAACGGGATGAAATTTTGTAATAGCAATAAGAATCAAAGTCCGAATGGAAATCAGTCACAAAATTTGTATTTAATTGCATATCTGGAAAAATCATTATTCTACTGAACGCTAATTTGAGAATTGGGTTCGGACTTTAAGAGGCATTTTTTCAGGCTCTATGGTACCAAACGGGCTGAAATTTTGTAATAGCTATAAGAATCATAGTCCGAATCGAAATCAGTCACAAAATATGCAAAAAGTTGCATTTCTGGAAAAATCATTATACTACTGGGCGCTAATTTGAGACTTGGGTTCGGACTTTAAGAAACATTTTTTTAGGCTCTATGGTACCAAACGGGATGAAATTTTGTAATAACAATAAGAATCAAAGTCCGAATGGAAATCAGTCACAAAATTTGTATTTAATTGCATTTCTGGAAAAATCATTATTCTACTGGTCGCTAATTTGAGACTTGGGTTCGGACTTTAAGAGGCATTTTTTCAGGCTCTATGGTACCAAACGGGATGAAATTTTGTAATAGCAATAAGAATCAAGGTCCGAATGGAAATCAGTCACAAAATTTGTATTTAATTGCATTTCTGGAAAAATCATTATTCTACTGAACGCTAATTTGAGAATTGGGTTCGGACTTTAAGAGGCATTTTTTCAGGCTCTATGGTACCAAACGGGATGAAATTTTGTAATAGCAATAAGAATCAAAGTCCGAATGGAAATCAGTCACAAAATTTGTATTTAATTGCATTTCTGGAAAAATCATTATTCTACTGAACGCTAATTTGAGACTTGGGTTCGGACTTTTAAAATCATTTTTTCAGGCTCTATGGTACCAAACGGGCTGTAATTTTGTAATAGCTATAAGAATCATAGTCCGAATCGAAATCAGTCACAAAATATGCAAAAAGTTGCATTTCTGGAAAAATCATTATACTACTGGGCGCTAATTTGAGACTTGGGTTCGGACTTTAAGAAACATTTTTTTAGGCTCTATGGTACCAAACGGGATGAAATTTTGTAATAGCAATAAGAATCAAAGTCCGAATGGAAATCAGTCACAAAATTTGTATTTAATTGCATTTCTGGAAAAATCGTTATTCTACTGGGCGCTAATTTGAGACTTGGGTTCGGACTTTAAGAGGCATTTTTTCAGGCTCTATGGTACCAAACGGGATGAAATTTTGTAATAGCAATAAGAATCAAAGTCCGAATGGAAATAAGTCACAAAATTTGTATTTAATTGCATTTCTGGAAAAATCATTATCCAACTGGGCGCTAATTTGAGACTTTGGTTCGGATTTAAAAAGACATTTTTTCAGGCTCTATGGTACCAAACGGGCTGAAATTTTGTAATAGCGATAAGAATCATAGTCCGAATCGAAATCAGTCACAAAATATGCAAAAAGTTGCATTTCTGGAAAATTCATTATCCTACAGGGCGCTAATTTGAGACTTGAGTTCGGACTTTTTTTAGGAAGCATTTTTTTAGGCTCTATGGTACCAAACGGGCTGTAATTTTGTAATAGCAATAAGAATCAAAGTCCGAATGTAAATAAGTCACAAAATTTGTATTTAATTGCATTTCTGGAAAAATCATTATTCTACTGGGCCCTAATTTGAGACTTGGGTTCGGACTTTAAAATCATTTTTTCAGGCTCTATGGTACCAAACGGGATGAAATTTTGTAATAGCGATGAGAATCATAGTCCGAATCAAAATCAGTAACAAAATATGTAAAAAGTTGCATTTCTGGAAAAATCATTATTCAACTGAACGCTAATTTGAGACTTGGGTTCGGACTTTTAAAATCATTTTTTCAGGCTCTATGGTACCAAACGGGCTGAAATTTTGTAATAGCGATAAAAATTATAGTCCGAATCGAAAACAGTCACAAAATATGCAAAAAGCTGCAATTCTGGAAAAATCATTATTCTACAGGGCGCTTATTTGAGACTTGGGTTCGGACTTAAAGAGGCATTTTTTTAGGCTCTATGGTACCAAACGGTATGAAATTTTGTAATAGCGATAAGAATCATAGTCCGAATCGAAATCAGTCACAAAATATGCAAAAAGTTGCATTTCTGGAAAATTCATTATCCTACAGGGCGCTAATTTGAGACTTGAGTTCGGACTTTTTTTAGGAAGCATTTTTTTAGGCTCTATGGTACCAAACGGGCTGTAATTTTGTAATAGCAATAAGAATCAAAGTCCGAATGGAAATAAGTCACAAAATTTGTATTTAATTGCATTTCTGGAAAAATCATTATTCTACTGGGCGCTAATTTGAGACTTTGGTTCGGACTTTAAAATCATTTTTTCAGGCTCTATGGTACCAAACGGGCTGAAATTTTGTAATAGCGATGAGAATCATAGTCCGAATCGAAATCAGTAACAAAATATGTAAAAAGTTGTATTTCTGGAAAAATCATTATTCAACTGAACGCTAATTTGAGACTTGGGTTCGGACTTTTAAAATCATTTTTTCAGGCTCTATGGTACCAAACGGGCTGAAATTTTGTAATAGCTAAAAGAATCATAGTCCGAATCGAAATCAGTTACAAAATATGCAAAAAGTTGAATTTCTTGAAAAATCATTATCTAACTGGGCGCTAATTTGAGACTTGGGTTCGGATTTAAAAAGACATTTTTTCAGGCTCTATGGTACCAAACGGGCTGAAATTTTGTAATAGCTATAAGAATCATAGTCCGAATCGAAATCAGTAACAAAATATGAAAAAAGGTGCATTTCTGGAAAAATCATTATTCTACTGAACGCTAATTTGAGACTTGGGTTCGCACATTATGAGGCATTTTTTCAGGCTTTATGGTACCAAACGGGCTGAAATTTTGTAATAGCTATAAGAATCATAGTCCGAATCGAAATCAGTCACAAAATATGCAAAAAGTTGCATTTCTGGAAAAATCATTATACTACTGGGCGCTAATTTGAGACTTGGGTTCGGACTTTAAGAAACATTTTTTTAGGCTCTATGGTACCAAACGGGATGAAATTTTGTAATAGCAATAAGAATCAAAGTCCGAATGGAAATCAGTCACAAAATTTGTATTTAATTGCATTTCTGGAAAAATCATTATTCTACTGAACGCTAATTTGAGACTTGGGTTCGGACTTTAAGAGGCATTTTTTCAGGCTCTATGGTACCAAACGGGATGAAATTTTGTAATAGCAATAAGAATCAAAGTCCGAATGGAAATAAGTCACAAAATTTGTATTTAATTGCATTTCTGGAAAAATCATTATCCAACTGGGCGCTAATTTGAGACTTGGGTTCGGACTTTAAAATCATTTTTTCAGGCTCTATGGTACCAAACGGGATGAAATTTTGTAATAGCGATGAGAATCATAGTCCGAATCGAAATCAGTAACAAAATATGTAAAAAGTTGCATTTCTGGAAAAATCATTATTCAACTGAACGCTAATTTGAGACTTGGGTTCGGACTTTTAAAATCATTTTTTCAGGCTCTATGGTACCAAACGGGCTGAAATTTTGTAATAGCTAAAAGAATCATAGTCCGAATCGAAATCAGTTACAAAATATGCAAAAAGTTGAATTTTTTGAAAAATCATTATCCAACTGGGCGCAAATTTGAGACTTGGGTTCGGATTTAAAAAGACATTTTTTCAGGCTCTATGGTACCAAACGGGCTGAAATTTTGTAATAGCTATAAGAATCATAGTCCGAATCGAAATCAGTAACAAAATATGAAAAAAGGTGCATTTCTGGAAAAATCGTTATTCTACTGAACGCTAATTTGAGACTTGGGTTCGCACATTATGAGGCATTTTTTCAGGCTTTATGGTACCAAACGGGCTGAAATTTTGTAATAGCTATAAGAATCATAGTCCGAATCGAAATCAGTCACAAAATATGCAAAAAGTTGCATTTCTGGAAAAATCATTATACTACTGGGCGCTAATTTGAGACTTGGGTTCGGACTTTAAGAAACATTTTTTTAGGCTCTATGGTACCAAACGGGATGAAATTTTGTAATAGCAATAAGAATCAAAGTCCGAATGGAAATCAGTCACAAAATTTGTATTTAATTGCATTTCTGGAAAAATCATTATTCTACTGAACGCTAATTTGAGACTTGGGTTCGGATTTAAAAAGACATTTTTTCAGGCTCTATGGTACCAAACGGGCTGAAATTTTGTAATAGCTATAAGAATCATAGTCCGAATCGAAATCAGTAACAAAATATGAAAAAAGGTGCATTTCTGGAAAAATCATTATTCTACTGAACGCTAATTTGAGACTTGGGTTCGCACATTATGAGGCATTTTTTCAGGCTTTATGGTACCAAACGGGCTGAAATTTTGTAATAGCTATAAGAATCATAGTCCGAATCGAAATCAGTCACAAAATATGCAAAAAGTTGCATTTCTGGAAAAATCATTATACTACTGGGCGCTAATTTGAGACTTGGGTTCGGACTTTAAGAAACATTTTTTTAGGCTCTATGGTACCAAACGGGATGAAATTTTGTAATAGCAATAAGAATCAAAGTCCGAATGGAAATCAGTCACAAAATTTGTATTTAATTGCATTTCTGGAAAAATCATTATTATACTGAACACTAATTTGAGACTTGGGTTCGGACTTTAAGAGGCATTTTTTCAGGCTCTATGGTACCAAACGGGATGAAATTTTGTAATAGCAATAAGAATCAAAGTCCGAATGGAAATAAGTCACAAAATTTGTATTTAATTGCATTTCTGGAAAAATCATTATCCAACTGGGCGCTAATTTGAGACTTTGGTTCGGATTTAAAAAGACATTTTTTCAGGCTCTATGGTACCAAACGGGCTGAAATTTTGTAATAGCGATAAGAATCATAGTCCGAATCGAAATCAGTCACAAAATATGCAAAAAGTTGCATTTCTGGAAAATTCATTATCCTACAGGGCGCTAATTTGAGACTTGAGTTCGGACTTTTTTTAGGAAGCATTTTTTTAGGCTCTATGGTACCAAACGGGCTGTAATTTTGTAATAGCAATAAGAATCAAAGTCCGAATGTAAATAAGTCACAAAATTTGTATTTAATTGCATTTCTGGAAAAATCATTATTCTACTGGGCCCTAATTTGAGACTTGGGTTCGGACTTTAAAATCATTTTTTCAGGCTCTATGGTACCAAACGGGATGAAATTTTGTAATAGCGATGAGAATCATAGTCCGAATCGAAATCAGTAACAAAATATGTAAAAAGTTGCATTTCTGGAAAAATCATTATTCAACTGAACGCTAATTTGAGACTTGGGTTCGGACTTTTAAAATCATTTTTTCAGGCTCTATGGTACCAAACGGGCTGAAATTTTGTAATAGCGATAAAAATCATAGTCCGAATCGAAAACAGTCACAAAATATGCAAAAAGCTGCAATTCTGGAAAAATCATTATTCTACAGGGCGCTTATTTGAGACTTGGGTTCGGACTTAAAGAGGCATTTTTTTAGGCTCTATGGTACCAAACGGTATGAAATTTTGTAATAGCGATAAGAATCATAGTCCGAATCGAAATCAGTCACAAAATATGCAAAAAGTTGCATTTCTGGAAAATTCATTATCCTACAGGGCGCTAATTTGAGACTTGAGTTCGGACTTTTTTTAGGAAGCATTTTTTTAGGCTCTATGGTACCAAACGGGCTGTAATTTTGTAATAGCAATAAGAATCAAAGTCCGAATGGAAATAAGTCACAAAATTTGTATTTAATTGCATTTCTGGAAAAATCATTATTCTACTGGGCGCTAATTTGAGACTTTGGTTCGGACTTTAAAATCATTTTTTCAGGCTCTATGGTACCAAACGGGCTGAAATTTTGTAATAGCGATGAGAATCATAGTCCGAATCGAAATCAGTAACAAAATATGTAAAAAGTTGTAATTCTGGAAAAATCATTATTCAACTGAACGCTAATTTGAGACTTGGGTTCGGACTTTTAAAATCATTTTTTCAGGCTCTATGGTACCAAACGGGCTGAAATTTTGTAATAGCTAAAAGAATCATAGTCCGAATCGAAATCAGTTACAAAATATGCAAAAAGTTGAATTTCTTGAAAAATCATTATCTAACTGGGCGCTAATTTGAGACTTGGGTTCGGATTTAAAAAGACATTTTTTCAGGCTCTATGGTACCAAACGGGCTGAAATTTTGTAATAGCTATAAGAATCATAGTCCGAATCGAAATCAGTAACAAAATATGAAAAAAGGTGCATTTCTGGAAAAATCATTATTCTACTGAACGCTAATTTGAGACTTGGGTTCGCACATTATGAGGCATTTTTTCAGGCTTTATGGTACCAAACGGGCTGAAATTTTGTAATAGCTATAAGAATCATAGTCCGAATCGAAATCAGTCACAAAATATGCAAAAAGTTGCATTTCTGGAAAAATCATTACACTACTGGGCGCTAATTTGAGACTTGGGTTCGGACTTTAAGAAACATTTTTTTAGGCTCTATGGTACCAAACGGGATGAAATTTTGTAATAGCAATAAGAATCAAAGTCCGAATGGAAATCAGTCACAAAATTTGTATTTAATTGCATTTCTGGAAAAATCATTATTCTACTGAACGCTAATTTGAGACTTGGGTTCGGACTTTAAGAGGCATTTTTTCAGGCTCTATGGTACCAAACGGGATGAAATTTTGTAATAGCAATAAGAATCAAAGTCCGAATGGAAATAAGTCACAAAATTTGTATTTAATTGCATTTCTGGAAAAATCATTATCCAACTGGGCGCTAATTTGAGACTTGGGTTCGGACTTTAAAATCATTTTTTCAGGCTCTATGGTACCAAACGGGATGAAATTTTGTAATAGCGATGAGAATCATAGTCCGAATCGAAATCAGTAACAAAATATGTAAAAAGTTGCATTTCTGGAAAAATCATTATTCAACTGAACGCTAATTTGAGACTTGGGTTCGGACTTTTAAAATCATTTTTTCAGGCTCTATGGTACCAAACGGGCTGAAATTTTGTAATAGCTAAAAGAATCATAGTCCGAATCGAAATCAGTTACAAAATATGCAAAAAGTTGAATTTTTTGAAAAATCATTATCCAACTGGGCGCAAATTTGAGACTTGGGTTCGGATTTAAAAAGACATTTTTTCAGGCTCTATGGTACCAAACGGGCTGAAATTTTGTAATAGCTATAAGAATCATAGTCCGAATCGAAATCAGTAACAAAATATGAAAAAAGGTGCATTTCTGGAAAAATCGTTATTCTACTGAACGCTAATTTGAGACTTGGGTTCGCACATTATGAGGCATTTTTTCAGGCTTTATGGTACCAAACGGGCTGAAATTTTGTAATAGCTATAAGAATCATAGTCCGAATCGAAATCAGTCACAAAATATGCAAAAAGTTGCATTTCTGGAAAAATCATTATACTACTGGGCGCTAATTTGAGACTTGGGTTCGGACTTTAAGAAACATTTTTTTAGGCTCTATGGTACCAAACGGGATGAAATTTTGTAATAGCAATAAGAATCAAAGTCCGAATGGAAATCAGTCACAAAATTTGTATTTAATTGCATTTCTGGAAAAATCATTATTCTACTGAACGCTAATTTGAGACTTGGGTTCGGACTTTAAGAGGCATTTTTTCAGGCTCTATGGTACCAAACGGGATGAAATTTTGTAATAGCAATAAGAATCAAAGTCCGAATGGAAATCAGTCACAAAATTTGTATTTAATTGCATTTCTGGAAAAATCATTATTCTACTGAACGCTAATTTGAGACTTGGGTTCGGACTTTTAAAATCATTTTTTCAGGCTCTATGGTACCAAACGGGCTGTAATTTTGTAATAGCTATAAGAATCATAGTCCGAATCGAAATCAGTCACAAAATATGCAAAAAGTTGCATTTCTGGAAAAATCATTATTCTAATGGGCGCTAATTTGAGACATGGGTTCCGACTTTAAAATCATTTTTTCAGGCTCTATGGTACCAAACGGGCTGAAATTTTGTAAAAGCGATGAGAATCAGAGTCCGAATCGAAATCACTAACAAAAAATGTATTTAATTGCATTTCTGGAAAAATCATTATTCTACAGGGCGCTAATTTGAGACGTGGGTTCGGACTTTAAGAGGCATTTTTTCAGGCTCTATGGTACCAAACGGGATGAAATTTTGTAATAGCGATGAGAATCATAGTCCGAATCGAAATCAGTAACAAAATATGCAAAAAGTTGAATTTCTTGAAAAATCATTATCCAACTGGGCGCTAATTTGAGACTTGGGTTCGGATTTAAAAAGACATTTTTTCAGGCTCTATGGTACCAAACGGGCTGAAATTTTGTAATAGCTATAAGAATTATAGTCCGAATCGAAATCAGTAACAAAATATGAAAAAAGGTGCATTTCTGGAAAAATCATTATTCTACTGAACGCTAATTTGAGACTTGGGTTCGGACATTAAGAGGCATTTTTTCAGGCTTTATGGTACCAAACGGGCTGAAATTTTGTAATAGCTATAAGAATCATAGTCCGAATCGAAATCAGTCACAAAATATGCAAAAAGTTGCATTTCTGGAAAAATCATTATACTACTGGGCGCAAATTTGAGGCTTGGGTTCGGACTTTAAGAAACATTTTTTTAGGCTCTATGGTACCAAACGGGATGAAATTTTGTAATAGCAATAAGAATCAAAGTCCGAATGGAAATCAGTCACAAAATTTGTATTTAATTGCATTTCTGGAAAAATCATTAATCTACTGGGCGCTAATTTGAGACTTGGGTTCGGACTTTAAGAGGCATTTTTTCAGGCTCTATGGTACCAAACGGGATGAAATTTTGTAATAGCAATAAGAATCAAAGTCCGAATGGAAATCAATCACAAAATTTGTATTTAATTGCATTTCTGGAAAAATCATTATTCTACTGAACGCTTATTTGAGACTTGGGTTTGGACTTTAAGAGGCATTTTTTCAAGCTCTATGTTAGCAAAAGGGCTGAAATTTTGTAATAGCAATAAGAATCATAGTCCGAATCGAAATCAGTAACAAAATATGTAAAAAGTTGCATTTCTGGAAAAATCATTATTCTACTGGGCGCTAATTTGAGACTTGGGTTCGGACTTTAAGAGGCATTTTTTCAGGCTCTATGGTACCAAACGGGATGAAATTTTGAAATAGCGATGAGAATCATAGTCCGAATCGAAATCAGTTACAAAATTTGTATTTAATTGCATTTCTGGAAAAATCATTATTCTACTGGGCGCTAATTTGAGACTTGGGTTCGGACTTTAAGAGGCATTTTTTCAGGCTCTATGGTACCAAACGGGATGAAATTTTGTAATAGCAATAAGAATCAAAGTCCGAATGGAAATCAGTCACAAAATTTGTATTTAATTGCATATCTGGAAAAATCATTATTCTACTGAACGCTAATTTGAGAATTGGGTTCGGACTTTAAGAGGCATTTTTTCAGGCTCTATGGTACCATACGGGATGAAATTTTGTAATAGCAATAAGAATCAAAGTCCGAATGGAAATCAGTCACAAAATTTGTATTTAATTGCATTTCTGGAAAAATCATTATTCTACTGAACGCTAATTTGAGACTTGGGTTCGGACTTTTAAAATCATTTTTTCAGGCTCTATGGTACCAAACGGGCTGTAATTTTGTAATAGCTATAAGAATCATAGTCCGAATCGAAATCAGTCACAAAATATGCAAAAAGTTGCATTTCTGGAAAAATCATTATTCTAATGGGCGCTAATTTGAGACATGGGTTCGGACTTTAAAATCATTTTTTCAGGCTCTATGGTACCAAACGGGCTGAAATTTTGTAATAGCGATGAGAATCATAGTCCGAATCGAAATCAGTAACAAAATATGTAAAAAGTTGCATTTCTGGAAAAATCATTATTAAACTGAACGCTAATTTGAGACTTGGGTTCGGACTTTTAAAATCATTTTTTCAGGATCTATGGTACCAAACGGGCTGAAATTTTGTAATAGCGATAAAAATCATAGTCCGAATCGAAAACAGTCACAAAATATGCAAAAAGCTGCAATTCTGGAAAAATCATTATTCTACAGGGCGCTTATTTGAGACTTGGGTTCGGACTTAAAGAGGCATTTTTTTAGGCTCTATGGTACCAAACGGTATGAAATTTTGTAATAGCGATAAGAATCATAGTCCGAATCGAAATCAGTCACAAAATATGCAAAAAGTTGCATTTCTGGAAAATTCATTATCCTACAGGGCGCTAATTTGAGACTTGAGTTCGGACTTTTTTTAGGAAGCATTTTTTTAGGCTCTATGGTACCAAACGGGCTGTAATTTTGTAATAGCAATAAGAATCAAAGTCCGAATGGAAATAAGTCACAAAATTTGTATTTAATTGCATTTCTGGAAAAATCATTATTCTACTGGGCGCTAATTTGAGACTTTGGTTCGGACTTTAAAATCATTTTTTCAGGCTCTATGGTACCAAACGGGCTGAAATTTTGTAATAGCGATGAGAATCATAGTCCGAATCGAAATCAGTAACAAAATATGTAAAAAGTTGTATTTCTGGAAAAATCATTATTCAACTGAACGCTAATTTGAGACTTGGGTTCGGACTTTTAAAATCATTTTTTCAGGCTCTATGGTACCAAACGGGCTGAAATTTTGTAATAGCTAAAAGAATCATAGTCCGAATCGAAATCAGTTACAAAATATGCAAAAAGTTGAATTTCTTGAAAAATCATTATCTAACTGGGCGCTAATTTGAGACTTGGGTTCGGATTTAAAAAGACATTTTTTCAGGCTCTATGGTACCAAACGGGCTGAAATTTTGTAATAGCTATAAGAATCATAGTCCGAATCGAAATCAGTAACAAAATATGAAAAAAGGTGCATTTCTGGAAAAATCATTATTCTACTGAACGCTAATTTGAGACTTGGGTTCGCACATTATGAGGCATTTTTTCAGGCTTTATGGTACCAAACGGGCTGAAATTTTGTAATAGCTATAAGAATCATAGTCCGAATCGAAATCAGTCACAAAATATGCAAAAAGTTGCATTTCTGGAAAAATCATTATACTACTGGGCGCTAATTTGAGACTTGGGTTCGGACTTTAAGAAACATTTTTTTAGGCTCTATGGTACCAAACGGGATGAAATTTTGTAATAGCAATAAGAATCAAAGTCCGAATGGAAATCAGTCACAAAATTTGTATTTAATTGCATTTCTGGAAAAATCATTATTCTACTGAACACTAATTTGAGACTTGGGTTCGGACTTTAAGAGGCATTTTTTCAGGCTCTATGGTACCAAACGGGATGAAATTTTGTAATAGCAATAAGAATCAAAGTCCGAATGGAAATAAGTCACAAAATTTGTATTTAATTGCATTTCTGGAAAAATCATTATCCAACTGGGCGCTAATTTGAGACTTGGGTTCGGATTTAAAAAGACATTTTTTCAGGCTCTATGGTACCAAACGGGCTGAAATTTTGTAATAGCGATAAGAATCATAGTCCGAATCGAAATCAGTCACAAAATATGCAAAAAGTTGCATTTCTGGAAAATTCATTATCCTACAGGGCGCTAATTTGAGACTTGAGTTCGGACTTTTTTTAGGAAGCATTTTTTTAAGCTCTATGGTACCAAACGGGCTGTAATTTTGTAATAGCAATAAGAATCAAAGTCCGAATGGAAATAAGTCACAAAATTTGTATTTAATTGCATTTCTGGAAAAATCATTATTCTACTGGGCCCTAATTTGAGACTTGGGTTCGGACTTTAAAATCATTTTTTCAGGCTCTATGGTACCAAACGGGATGAAATTTTGTTATAGCGATGAGAATCATAGTCCGAATCGAAATCAGTAACAAAATATGTAAAAAGTTGCATTTCTGGAAAAATCATTATTCAACTGAACGCTAATTTGAGACTTGGGTTCGGACTTTTAAAATCATTTTTTCAGGCTCTATGGTACCAAACGGGCTGAAATTTTGTAATAGCTAAAAGAATCATAGTCCGAATCGAAATCAGTTACAAAATATGCAAAAAGTTGAATTTTTTGAAAAATCATTATCCAACTGGGCGCTAATTTGAGACTTGGGTTCGGATTTAAAAAGACATTTTTTCAGGCTCTATGGTACCAAACGGGCTGAAATTTTGTAATAGCTATAAGAATCATAGTCCGAATCGAAATCAGTAACAAAATATGAAAAAGGTGCATTTCTGGAAAAATCGTTATTCTACTGAACGCTAATTTGAGACTTGGGTTCGCACATTATGAGGCATTTTTTCAGGCTTTATGGTACCAAACGGGCTGAAATTTTGTAATAGCTATAAGAATCATAGTCCGAATCGAAATCAGTCACAAAATATGCAAAAAGTTGCATTTCTGGAAAAATCATTATACTACTGGGCGCTAATTTGAGACTTGGGTTCGGACTTTAAGAAACATTTTTTTAGGCTCTATGGTACCAAACGGGATGAAATTTCGTAATAGCAATAAGAATCAAAGTCCGAATGGAAATCAGTCACAAAATTTGTATTTAATTGCATTTCTGGAAAAATCATTATTCTACTGAACGCTAATTTGAGACTTGGGTTCGGACTTAAGAGGCATTTTTTCAGGCTCTATGGTACCAAACGGGATGAAATTTTGTAATAGCAATAAGAATCAAAGTCCGAATGGAAATCAGTCACAAAATTTGTATTTAATTGCATATCTGGAAAAATCATTATTCTACTGAACGCTAATTTGAGAATTGGGTTCGGACTTTAAGAGGCATTTTTTCAGGCTCTATGGTACCAAACGGGCTGAAATTTTGTAATAGCTATAAGAATCATAGTCCGAATCGAAATCAGTCACAAAATATGCAAAAAGTTGCATTTCTGGAAAAATCATTATACTACTGGGCGCTAATTTGAGACTTGGGTTCGGACTTTAAGAAACATTTTTTTAGGCTCTATGGTACCAAACGGGATGAAATTTTGTAATAACAATAAGAATCAAAGTCCGAATGGAAATCAGTCACAAAATTTGTATTTAATTGCATTTCTGGAAAAATCATTATTCTACTGGTCGCTAATTTGAGACTTGGGTTCGGACTTTAAGAGGCATTTTTTCAGGCTCTATGGTACCAAACGGGATGAAATTTTGTAATAGCAATAAGAATCAAGGTCCGAATGGAAATCAGTCACAAAATTTGTATTTAATTGCATTTCTGGAAAAATCATTATTCTACTGAACGCTAATTTGAGAATTGGGTTCGGACTTTAAGAGGCATTTTTTCAGGCTCTATGGTACCAAACGGGATGAAATTTTGTAATAGCAATAAGAATCAAAGTCCGAATGGAAATCAGTCACAAAATTTGTATTTAATTGCATTTCTGGAAAAATCATTATTCTACTGAACGCTAATTTGAGACTTGGGTTCGGACTTTTAAAATCATTTTTTCAGGCTCTATGGTACCAAACGGGCTGTAATTTTGTAATAGCTATAAGAATCATAGTCCGAATCGAAATCAGTCACAAAATATGCAAAAAGTTGCATTTCTGGAAAAATCATTATACTACTGGGCGCTAATTTGAGACTTGGGTTCGGACTTTAAGAAACATTTTTTTAGGCTCTATGGTACCAAACGGGATGAAATTTTGTAATAGCAATAAGAATCAAAGTCCGAATGGAAATCAGTCACAAAATTTGTATTTAATTGCATTTCTGGAAAAATCGTTATTCTACTGGGCGCTAATTTGAGACTTGGGTTCGGACTTTAAGAGGCATTTTTTCAGGCTCTATGGTTCCAAACGGGATGAAATTTTGTAATAGCAATAAGAATCAAAGTCCGAATGGAAATCAATCACAAAATTTGTATTTAATTGCATTTCTGGAAAAATCATTATTCTACTGAACGCTAATTTGAGACTTGGGTTTGGACTTTAAGAGGCATTTTTTCAAGCTCTATGTTAGCAAAAGGGCTGAAATTTTGTAATAGCTAAAAGAATCATAGTCCGAATCGAAATCAGTTACAAAATATGCAAAAAGTTGAATTTTTTGAAAAATCATTATCCAACTGGGCGCTAATTTGAGACTTGGGTTCGGATTTAAAAAGACATTTTTTCAGGCTCTATGGTACCAAACGGGCTGAAATTTTGTAATAGCTATAAGAATCATAGTCCGAATCGAAATCAGTAACAAAATATGAAAAAAGGTGCATTTCTGGAAAAATCGTTATTCTACTGAACGCTAATTTGAGACTTGGGTTCGCACATTATGAGGCATTTTTTCAGGCTTTATGGTACCAAACGGGCTGAAATTTTGTAATAGCTATAAGAATCATAGTCCGAATCGAAATCAGTCACAAAATATGCAAAAAGTTGCATTTCTGGAAAAATCATTATACTACTGGGCGCTAATTTGAGACTTGGGTTCGGACTTTAAGAAACATTTTTTTAGGCTCTATGGTACCAAACGGGATGAAATTTTGTAATAGCAATAAGAATCAAAGTCCGAATGGAAATCAGTCACAAAATTTGTATTTAATTGCATTTCTGGAAAAATCATTATTCTACTGAACGCTAATTTGAGACTTGGGTTCGGACTTTAAGAGGCATTTTTTCAGGCTCTATGGTACCAAACGGGATGAAATTTTGTAATAGCAATAAGAATCAAAGTCCGAATGGAAATCAGTCACAAAATTTGTATTTAATTGCATATCTGGAAAAATCATTATTCTACTGAACGCTAATTTGAGAATTGGGTTCGGACTTTAAGAGGCATTTTTTCAGGCTCTATGGTACCAAACGGGCTGAAATTTTGTAATAGCTATAAGAATCATAGTCCGAATCGAAATCAGTCACAAAATATGCAAAAAGTTGCATTTCTGGAAAAATCATTATACTACTGGGCGCTAATTTGAGACTTGGGTTCGGACTTTAAGAAACATTTTTTTAGGCTCTATGGTACCAAACGGGATGAAATTTTGTAATAACAATAAGAATCAAAGTCCGAATGGAAATCAGTCACAAAATTTGTATTTAATTGCATTTCTGGAAAAATCATTATTCTACTGGTCGCTAATTTGAGACTTGGGTTCGGACTTTAAGAGGCATTTTTTCAGGCTCTATGGTACCAAACGGGATGAAATTTTGTAATAGCAATAAGAATCAAGGTCCGAATGGAAATCAGTCACAAAATTTGTATTTAATTGCATTTCTGGAAAAATCATTATTCTACTGAACGCTAATTTGAGAATTGGGTTCGGACTTTAAGAGGCATTTTTTCAGGCTCTATGGTACCAAACGGGATGAAATTTTGTAATAGCAATAAGAATCAAAGTCCGAATGGAAATCAGTCACAAAATTTGTATTTAATTGCATTTCTGGAAAAATCATTATTCTACTGAACGCTAATTTGAGACTTGGGTTCGGACTTTTAAAATCATTTTTTCAGGCTCTATGGTACCAAACGGGCTGTAATTTTGTAATAGCTATAAGAATCATAGTCCGAATCGAAATCAGTCACAAAATATGCAAAAAGTTGCATTTCTGGAAAAATCATTATACTACTGGGCGCTAATTTGAGACTTGGGTTCGGACTTTAAGAAACATTTTTTTAGGCTCTATGGTACCAAACGGGATGAAATTTTGTAATAGCAATAAGAATCAAAGTCCGAATGGAAATCAGTCACAAAATTTGTATTTAATTGCATTTCTGGAAAAATCGTTATTCTACTGGGCGCTAATTTGAGACTTGGGTTCGGACTTTAAGAGGCATTTTTTCAGGCTCTATGGTACCAAACGGGATGAAATTTTGTAATAGCAATAAGAATCAAAGTCCGAATGGAAATCAATCACAAAATTTGTATTTAATTGCATTTCTGGAAAAATCATTATTCTACTGAACGCTAATTTGAGACTTGGGTTTGGACTTTAAGAGGCATTTTTTCAAGCTCTATGTTAGCAAAAGGGCTGAAATTTTGTAATAGCAATAAGAATCATAGTCCGAATCGAAATCAGTAACAAAATATGTAAAAAGATGCATTTCTGGAAAAATCATTATTCTACTGGGCGCTAATTTGAGACTTGGGTTCGGACTTTAAGAGGCATTTTTTCAGGCTCTATGGTACCAAACGGGATGAAATTTTGTAATAGCAATAAGAATCAAAGTTCGAATGGAAATCAGTCACAAAATTTGTATTTAATTGCATTTCTGGAAAAATCATTATTCTACTGAACGCTAATTTGAGACTTGGGTTCGGACTTTTAAAATCATTTTTTCAGGCTCTATGGTACCAAACGGGCTGTAATTTTGTAATAGCTATAAGAATCATAGTCCGAATCGAAATCAGTCACAAAATATGCAAAAAGTTGCATTTCTGGAAAAATCATTATACTACTGGGCGCTAATTTGAGACTTGGGTTCGGACTTTTAAAATCATTTTTTCAGGCTCTATGGTACCAAACGGGCTGTAATTTTGTAATAGCTATAAGAATCATATTCCGAATCGAAATCAGTCACAAAATATGCAAAAAGTTGCATTTCTGGAAAAATCATTATTCTAATGGGCGCTAATTTGAGTCATGGGTTCGGACTTTAAAATCATTTTTTCAGGCTCTATGGTACCAAACGGGCTGAAATTTTGTTAAAGCGATGAGAATCAGAGTCCGAATCGAAATCACTAACAAAAAATGTATTTAATTGCATTTCTGGAAAAATCATTATTCTACAGGGCGCTAATTTGAGACGTGGGTTCGGACTTTAAGAGGCATTTTTTCAGGCTCTATGGTACCAAACGGGATGAAATTTTGTAATAGCGATGAGAATCATAGTCCGAATCGAAATCAGTAACAAAATATGCAAAAAGTTGAATTTCTTGAAAAATCATTATCCAACTGGGCGCTAATTTGAGACTTGGGTTCGGATTTAAAAAGACATTTTTTCAGGCTCTATGGTACCAAACGGGCTGAAATTTTGTAATAGCTATAAGAATTATAGTCCGAATCGAAATCAGTAACAAAATATGAAAAAAGGTGCATTTCTGGAAAAATCATTATTCTACTGAACGCTAATTTGAGACTTGGGTTCGGACATTAAGAGGCATTTTTTCAGGCTTTATGGTACCAAACGGGCTGAAATTTTGTAATAGCTATAAGAATCATAGTCCGAATCGAAATCAGTCACAAAATATGCAAAAAGTTGCATTTCTGGAAAAATCATTATACTACTGGGCGCAAATTTGAGGCTTGGGTTCGGACTTTAAGAAACATTTTTTTAGGCTCTATGGTACCAAACGGGATGAAATTTTGTAATAGCAATAAGAATCAAAGTCCGAATGGAAATCAGTCACAAAATTTGTATTTAATTGCATTTCTGGAAAAATCATTAATCTACTGGGCGCTAATTTGAGACTTGGGTTCGGACTTTAAGAGGCATTTTTTCAGGCTCTATGGTACCAAACGGGATGAAATTTTGTAATAGCAATAAGAATCAAAGTCCGAATGGAAATCAATCACAAAATTTGTATTTAATTGCATTTCTGGAAAAATCATTATTCTACTGAACGCTTATTTGAGACTTGGGTTTGGACTTTAAGAGGCATTTTTTCAAGCTCTATGTTAGCAAAAGGGCTGAAATTTTGTAATAGCAATAAGAATCATAGTCCGAATCGAAATCAGTAACAAAATATGTAAAAAGTTGCATTTCTGGAAAAATCATTATTCTACTGGGCGCTAATTTGAGACTTGGGTTCGGACTTTAAGAGGCATTTTTTCAGGCTCTATGGTACCAAACGGGATGAAATTTTGAAATAGCGATTGGAATCATAGTCCGAATCGAAATCAGTTACAAAATTTGTATTTAATTGCATTTCTGGAAAAATCATTATTCTACTGGGCGCTAATTTGAGACTTGGGTTCGGACTTTAAGAGGCATTTTTTCAGGCTCTATGGTACCAAACGGGATGAAATTTTGTAATAGCAATAAGAATCAAAGTCCGAATGGAAATCAGTCACAAAATTTGTATTTAATTGCATATCTGGAAAAATCATTATTCTACTGAACGCTAATTTGAGAATTGGGTTCGGACTTTAAGAGGCATTTTTTCAGGCTCTATGGTTCCAAACGGGATGAAATTTTGTAATAGCAATAAGAATCAAAGTCCGAATGGAAATCAGTCACAAAATTTGTATTTAATTGCATTTCTGGAAAAATCATTATTCTACTGAACGCTAATTTGAGACTTGGGTTCGGACTTTTAAAATCATTTTTTCAGGCTCTATGGTACCAAACGGGCTGTAATTTTGTAATAGCTATAAGAATCATAGTCCGAATCGAAATCAGTCACAAAATATGCAAAAAGTTGCATTTCTGGAAAAATCATTATTCTAATGGGCGCTAATTTGAGACATGGGTTCGGACTTTAAAATCATTTTTTCAGGCTCTATGGTACCAAACGGGCTGAAATTTTGTAATAGCGATAAGAATCATAGTCCGAATCGAAATCAGTAACAAAATATGTAAAAAGTTGCATTTCTGGAAAAATCATTATTAAACTGAACGCTAATTTGAGACTTGGGTTCGGACTTTTAAAATCATTTTTTCAGGCTCTATGGTACCAAACGGGCTGAAATTTTGTAATAGCGATAAAAATCATAGTCCGAATCGAAAACAGTCACAAAATATGCAAAAAGCTGCAATTCTGGAAAAATCATTATTCTACAGGGCGCTTATTTGAGACTTGGGTTCGGACTTAAAGAGGCATTTTTTTAGGCTCTATGGTACCAAACGGTATGAAATTTTGTAATAGCGATAAGAATCATAGTCCGAATCGAAATCAGTCACAAAATATGCAAAAAGTTGCATTTCTGGAAAATTCATTATCCTACAGGGCGCTAATTTGAGACTTGAGTTCGGACTTTTTTTAGGAAGCATTTTTTTAGGCTCTATGGTACCAAACGGGCTGTAATTTTGTAATAGCAATAAGAATCAAAGTCCGAATGGAAATAAGTCACAAAATTTGTATTTAATTGCATTTCTGGAAAAATCATTATTCTACTGGGCGCTAATTTGAGACTTTGGTTCGGACTTTAAAATCATTTTTTCAGGCTCTATGGTACCAAACGGGCTGAAATTTTGTAATAGCGATGAGAATCATAGTCCGAATCGAAATCAGTAACAAAATATGTAAAAAGTTGTATTTCTGGAAAAATCATTATTCAACTGAACGCTAATTTGAGACTTGGGTTCGGACTTTTAAAATCATTTTTTCAGGCTCTATGGTACCAAACGGGCTGAAATTTTGTAATAGCTAAAAGAATCATAGTCCGAATCGAAATCAGTTACAAAATATGCAAAAAGTTGAATTTCTTGAAAAATCATTATCTAACTGGGCGCTAATTTGAGACTTGGGTTCGGATTTAAAAAGACATTTTTTCAGGCTCTATGGTACCAAACGGGCTGAAATTTTGTAATAGCTATAAGAATCATAGTCCGAATCGAAATCAGTAACAAAATATGAAAAAAGGTGCATTTCTGGAAAAATCATTATTCTACTGAACGCTAATTTGAGACTTGGGTTCGCACATTATGAGGCATTTTTTCAGGCTTTATGGTACCAAACGGGCTGAAATTTTGTAATAGCTATAAGAATCATAGTCCGAATCGAAATCAGTCACAAAATATGCAAAAAGTTGCATTTCTGGAAAAATCATTATACTACTGGGCGCTAATTTGAGACTTGGGTTCGGACTTTAAGAAACATTTTTTTAGGCTCTATGGTACCAAACGGGATGAAATTTTGTAATAGCAATAAGAATCAAAGTCCGAATGGAAATCAGTCACAAAATTTGTATTTAATTGCATTTCTGGAAAAATCATTATTCTACTGAACGCTAATTTGAGACTTGGGTTCGGACTTTAAGAGGCATTTTTTCAGGCTCTATGGTACCAAACGGGATGAAATTTTGTAATAGCAATAAGAATCAAAGTCCGAATGGAAATAAGTCACAAAATTTGTATTTAATTGCATTTCTGGAAAAATCATTATCCAACTGGGCGCTAATTTGAGACTTGGGTTCGGACTTTAAAATCATTTTTTCAGGCTCTATGGTACCAAACGGGATGAAATTTTGTAATAGCGATGAGAATCATAGTCCGAATCGAAATCAGTAACAAAATATGTAAAAAGTTGCATTTCTGGAAAAATCATTATTCAACTGAACGCTAATTTGAGACTTGGGTTCGGACTTTTAAAATCATTTTTTCAGGCTCTATGGTACCAAACGGGCTGAAATTTTGTAATAGCTAAAAGAATCATAGTCCGAATCGAAATCAGTTACAAAATATGCAAAAAGTTGAATTTTTTGAAAAATCATTATCCAACTGGGCGCTAATTTGAGACTTGGGTTCGGATTTAAAAAGAAATTTTTTCAGGCTCTATGGTACCAAACGGGCTGAAATTTTGTAATAGCTATAAGAATCATAGTCCGAATCGAAATCAGTAACAAAATATGAAAAAAGGTGCATTTCTGGAAAAATCGTTATTCTACTGAACGCTAATTTGAGACTTGGGTTCGCACATTATGAGGCATTTTTTCAGGCTTTATGGTACCAAACGGGCTGAAATTTTGTAATAGCTATAAGAATCATAGTCCGAATCGAAATCAGTCACAAAATATGCAAAAAGTTGCATTTCTGGAAAAATCATTATACTACTGGGCGCTAATTTGAGACTTGGGTTCGGACTTTAAGAAACATTTTTTTAGGCTCTATGGTACCAAACGGGATGAAATTTTGTAATAGCAATAAGAATCAAAGTCCGAATGGAAATCAGTCACAAAATTTGTATTTAATTGCATTTCTGGAAAAATCATTATTCTACTGAACGCTAATTTGAGACTTGGGTTCGGACTTTAAGAGGCATTTTTTCAGGCTCTATTGTACCAAACGGGATGAAATTTTGTAATAGCAATAAGAATCAAAGTCCGAATGGAAATCAGTCACAAAATTTGTATTTAATTGCATTTCTGGAAAAATCATTATTCTACTGAACGCTAATTTGAGACTTGGGTTCGGACTTTTAAAATCATTTTTTCAGGCTCTATGGTATCAAACGGGCTGTAATTTTGTAATAGCTATAAGAATCATAGTCCGAATCGAAATCAGTCACAAAATATGCAAAAAGTTGCATTTCTGGAAAAATCATTATTCTAATGGGCGCTAATTTGAGACATGGGTTCGGACTTTAAAATCATTTTTTCAGGCTCTATGGTACCAAACGGGCTGAAATTTTGTAAAAGCGATGAGAATCAGAGTCCGAATCGAAATCACTAACAAAAAATGTATTTAATTGCATTTCTGGAAAAATCATTATTCTACAGGGCGCTAATTTGAGACGTGGGTTCGGACTTTAAGAGGCATTTTTTCAGGCTCTATGGTACCAAACGGGATGAAATTTTGTAATAGCGATGAGAATCATAGTCCGAATCGAAATCAGTAACAAAATATGCAAAAAGTTGAATTTCTTGAAAAATCATTATCCAACTGGGCGCTAATTTGAGACTTGGGTTCGGATTTAAAAAGACATTTTTTCAGGCTCTATGGTACCAAACGGGCTGAAATTTTGTAATAGCTATAAGAATTATAGTCCGAATCGAAATCAGTAACAAAATATGAAAAAAGGTGCATTTCTGGAAAAATCATTATTCTACTGAACGCTAATTTGAGACTTGGGTTCGGACATTAAGAGGCATTTTTTCAGGCTTTATGGTACCAAACGGGCTGAAATTTTGTAATAGCTATAAGAATCATAGTCCGAATCGAAATCAGTCACAAAATATGCAAAAAGTTGCATTTCTGGAAAAATCATTATACTACTGGGCGCAAATTTGAGGCTTGGGTTCGGACTTTAAGAAACATTTTTTTAGGCTCTATGGTACCAAACGGGATGAAATTTTGTAATAGCAATAAGAATCAAAGTCCGAATGGAAATCAGTCACAAAATTTGTATTTAATTGCATTTCTGGAAAAATCATTAATCTACTGGGCGCTAATTTGAGACTTGGGTTCGGACTTTAAGAGGCATTTTTTCAGGCTCTATGGTACCAAACGGGATGAAATTTTGTAATAGCAATAAGAATCAAAGTCCGAATGGAAATCAATCACAAAATTTGTATTTAATTGCATTTCTGGAAAAATCATTATTCTACTGAACGCTTATTTGAGACTTGGGTTTGGACTTTAAGAGGCATTTTTTCAAGCTCTATGTTAGCAAAAGGGCTGAAATTTTGTAATAGCAATAAGAATCATAGTCCGAATCGAAATCAGTAACAAAATATGTAAAAAGTTGCATTTCTGGAAAAATCATTATTCTACTGGGCGCTAATTTGAGACTTGGGTTCGGACTTTAAGAGGCATTTTTTCAGGCTCTATGGTACCAAACGGGATGAAATTTTGAAATAGCGATGAGAATCATAGTCCGAATCGAAATCAGTTACAAAATTTGTATTTAATTGCATTTCTGGAAAAATCATTATTCTACTGGGCGCTAATTTGAGACTTGGGTTCGGACTTTAAGAGGCATTTTTTCAGGCTCTATGGTACCAAACGGGATGAAATTTTGTAATAGCAATAAGAATCAAAGACCGAATGGAAATCAGTCACAAAATTTGTATTTAATTGCATATCTGGAAAAATCATTATTCTACTGAACGCTAATTTGAGAATTGGGTTCGGACTTTAAGAGGCATTTTTTCAGGCTCTATGGTACCAAACGGGATGAAATTTTGTAATAGCAATAAGAATCAAAGTCCGAATGGAAATCAGTCACAAAATTTGTATTTAATTGCATTTCTGGAAAAATCATTATTCTACTGAACGCTAATTTGAGACTTGGGTTCGGACTTTTAAAATCATTTTTTCAGGCTCTATGGTACCAAACGGGCTGTAATTTTGTAATAGCTATAAGAATCATAGTCCGAATCGAAATCAGTCACAAAATATGCAAAAAGTTGCATTTCTGGAAAAATCATTATTCTAATGGGCGCTAATTTGAGACATGGGTTCGGACTTTAAAATCATTTTTTCAGGCTCTATGGTACCAAACGGGCTGAAATTTTGTAATAGCGATGAGAATCATAGTCCGAATCGAAATCAGTAACAAAATATGTAAAAAGTTGCATTTCTGGAAAAATCATTATTAAACTGAACGCTAATTTGAGACTTGGGTTCGGACTTTTAAAATCATTTTTTCAGGCTCTATGGTACCAAACGGGCTGAAATTTTGTAATAGCGATAAAAATCATAGTCCGAATCGAAAACAGTCACAAAATATGCAAAAAGCTGCAATTCTGGAAAAATCATTATTCTACAGGGCGCTTATTTGAGACTTGGGTTCGGACTTAAAGAGGCATTTTTTTAGGCTCTATGGTACCAAACGGTATGAAATTTTGTAATAGCGATAAGAATCATAGTCCGAATCGAAATCAGTCACAAAATATGCAAAAAGTTGCATTTCTGGAAAATTCATTATCCTACAGGGCGCTAATTTGAGACTTGAGTTCGGACTTTTTTTAGGAAGCATTTTTTTAGGCTCTATGGTACCAAACGGGCTGTAATTTTGTAATAGCAATAAGAATCAAAGTCCGAATGGAAATAAGTCACAAAATTTGTAT
This sequence comes from Hesperophylax magnus, assembly GCA_026573805.1. Classification (NCBI taxonomy): domain Eukaryota; kingdom Metazoa; phylum Arthropoda; class Insecta; order Trichoptera; family Limnephilidae; genus Hesperophylax; species Hesperophylax magnus. Next base: position 2,352,368 of record JAIUSX010000179.1, on the reverse strand, counting down.
TTAATTGCATTTCTGGAAAAATCATTATTCTACTGGGCGCTAATTTGAGACTTTGGTTCGGACTTTAAAATCATTTTTTCAGGCTCTATGGTACCAAACGGGCTGAAATTTTGTAATAGCGATGAGAATCATAGTCCGAATCGAAATCAGTAACAAAATATGTAAAAAGTTGTATTTCTGGAAAAATCATTATTCAACTGAACGCTAATTTGAGACTTGGGTTCGGACTTTTAAAATCATTTTTTCAGGCTCTATGGTACCAAACGGGCTGAAATTTTGTAATAGCTAAAAGAATCATAGTCCGAATCGAAATCAGTTACAAAATATGCAAAAAGTTGAATTTCTTGAAAAATCATTATCTAACTGGGCGCTAATTTGAGACTTGGGTTCGGATTTAAAAAGACATTTTTTCAGGCTCTATGGTACCAAACGGGCTGAAATTTTGTAATAGCTATAAGAATCATAGTCCGAATCGAAATCAGTAACAAAATATGAAAAAAGGTGCATTTCTGGAAAAATCATTATTCTACTGAACGCTAATTTGAGACTTGGGTTCGCACATTATGAGGCATTTTTTCAGGCTTTATGGTACCAAACGGGCTGAAATTTTGTAATAGCAATAAGAATCAAAGTCCGAATGGAAATCAGTCACAAAATTTGTATTTAATTGCATTTCTGGAAAAATCATTATTCTACTGAACGCTAATTTGAGACTTGGGTTCGGACTTTAAGAGGCATTTTTTCAGGCTCTATGGTACCAAACGGGATGAAATTTTGTAATAGCAATAAGAATCAAAGTCCGAATGGAAATAAGTCACAAAATTTGTATTTAATTGCATTTCTGGAAAAATCATTATCCAACTGGGCGCTAATTTGAGACTTGGGTTCGGATTTAAAAAGACATTTTTTCCGGCTCTATGGTACCAAACGGGCTGAAATTTTGTAATAGCGATAAGAATCATAGTCCGAATCGAAATCAGTCACAAAATATGCAAAAAGTTGCATTTCTGGAAAATTCATTATCCTACAGGGCGCTAATTTGAGACTTGAGTTCGGACTTTTTTTAGGAAGCATTTTTTTAGGCTCTATGGTACCAAACGGGCTGTAATTTTGTAATAGCAATAAGAATCAAAGTCCGAATGGAAATAAGTCACAAAATTTGTATTTAATTGCATTTCTGGAAAAATCATTATTCTACTGGGCCCTAATTTGAGACTTGGGTTCGGACTTTAAAATCATTTTTTCAGGCTCTATGGTACCAAACGGGATGAAATTTTGTAATAGCGATGAGAATCATAGTCCGAATCGAAATCAGTAACAAAATATGTAAAAAGTTGCATTTCTGGAAAAATCATTATTCAACTGAACGCTAATTTGAGACTTGGGTTCGGACTTTTAAAATCATTTTTTCAGGCTCTATGGTACCAAACGGGCTGAAATTTTGTAATAGCTAAAAGAATCATAGTCCGAATCGAAATCAGTTACAAAATATGCAAAAAGTTGAATTTTTTGAAAAATCATTATCCAACTGGGCGCTAATTTGAGACTTGGGTTCGGATTTAAAAACACATTTTTTCAGGCTCTATGGTACCAAACGGGCTGAAATTTTGTAATAGCTATAAGAATCATAGTCCGAATCGAAATCAGTAACAAAATATGAAAAAAGGTGCATTTCTGGAAAAATCGTTATTCTACTGAACGCTAATTTGAGACTTGGGTTCGCACATTATGAGGCATTTTTTCAGGCTTTATGGTACCAAACGGGCTGAAATTTTGTTATAGCTATAAGAATCATAGTCCGAATCGAAATCAGTCACAAAATATGCACAAAGTTGCATTTCTGGAAAAATCATTATACTACTGGGCGCTAATTTGAGACTTGGGTTCGGACTTTAAGAAACATTTTTTTAGGCTCTATGGTACCAAACGGGATGAAATTTTGTAATAGCAATAAGAATCAAAGTCCGAATGGAAATCAGTCACAAAATTTGTATTTAATTGCATTTCTGGAAAAATCATTATTCTACTGAACGCTAATTTGAGACTTGGGTTCGGACTTTAAGTGGCATTTTTTCAGGCTCTATGGTACCAAACGGGATGAAATTTTGTAATAGCAATAAGAATCAAAGTCCGAATGGAAATCAGTCACAAAATTTGTATTTAATTGCATATCTGGAAAAATCATTATTCTACTGAACGCTAATTTGAGAATTGGGTTCGGACTTTAAGAGGCATTTTTTCAGGCTCTATGGTACCAAACGGGCTGAAATTTTGTAATAGCTATAAGAATCATAGTCCGAATCGAAATCAGTCACAAAATATGCAAAAAGTTGCATTTCTGGAAAAATCATTATACTACTGGGCGCTAATTTGAGACTTGGGTTCGGACTTTAAGAAACATTTTTTTAGGCTCTATGGTACCAAACGGGATGAAATTTTGTAATAGCAATAAGAATCAAGGTCCGAATGGAAATCAGTCACAAAATTTGTATTTAATTGCATTTCTGGAAAAATCATTATTCTACTGAACGCTAATTTGAGAATTGGGTTCGGACTTTAAGAGGCATTTTTTCAGGCTCTATGGTACCAAACGGGATGAAATTTTGTAATAGCAATAAGAATCAAAGTCCGAATGGAAATCAGTCACAAAATTTGTATTTAATTGCATTTCTGGAAAAATCATTATTCTACTGGGCGCTAATTTGAGACTTGGGTTCGGACTTTAAGAGGCATTTTTTCAGGCTCTATGGTACCAAACGGGATGAAATTTTGTAATAGCAATAAGAATCAAGGTCCGAATGGAAATCAGTCACAAAATTTGTATTTAATTGCATTTCTGGAAAAATCATTATTCTACTGAACGCTAATTTGAGAATTGGGTTCGGACTTTAAGAGGCATTTTTTCAGGCTCTATGGTACCAAACGGGATGAAATTTTGTAATAGCAATAAGAATCAAAGTCCGAATGGAAATCAGTCACAAAATTTGTATTTAATTGCATTTCTGGAAAAATCATTATTCTACTGAACGCTAATTTGAGACTTGGGTTCGGACTTTTAAAATCATTTTTTCAGGCTCTATGGTACCAAACGGGCTGTAATTTTGTAATAGCTATAAGAATCATAGTCCGAATCGAAATCAGTCACAAAATATGCAAAAAGTTGCATTTCTGGAAAAATCATTGTACTACTGGGCGCTAATTTGAGACTTGGGTTCGGACTTTAAGAAACATTTTTTTAGGCTCTATGGTACCAAACGGGATGAAATTTTGTAATAGCAATAAGAATCAAAGTCCGAATGGAAATCAGTCACAAAATTTGTATTTAATTGCATTTCTGGAAAAATCGTTATTCTACTGGGCGCTAATTTGAGACTTGGGTTCGGACTTTAAGAGGCATTTTTTCAGGCTCTATGGTACCAAACGGGATGAAATTTTGTAATAGCAATAAGAATCAAAGTCCGAATGGAAATCAATCACAAAATTTGTATTTAATTGCATTTCTGGAAAAATCATTATTCTACTGAACGCTAATTTGAGACTTGGGTTTGGACTTTAAGAGGCATTTTTTCAAGCTCTATGTTAGCAAAAGGGCTGAAATTTTGTAATAGCAATAAGAATCATAGTCCGAATCGAAATCAGTAACAAAATATGTAAAAAGTTGCATTTCTGGAAAAATCATTATTCTACTGGGCGCTAATTTGAGACTTGGGTTCGGACTTTAAGAGGCATTTTTTCAGGCTCTATGGTACCAAATGGGATGAAATTTTGAAATAGCGATGAGAATCATAGTCCGAATCGAAATCAGTTACAAAATTTGTATTTAATTGCATTTCTGGAAAAATCATTATACTACTGGGCGCTAATTTGAGACTTGGGTTCGGACTTTAAGAAACATTTTTTTAGGCTCTATGGTACCAAACGGGATGAAATTTTGTAATAGCAATAAGAATCAAAGTCCGAATGGAAATCAGTCACAAAATTTGTATTTAATTGCATTTCTGGAAAAATCATTAATCTACTGGGCGCTAATTTGAGACTTGGGTTCGGACTTTAAGAGGCATTTTTTCAGGCTCTATGTTAGCAAAAGGGCTGAAATTTTGTAATAGCAATAAGAATCATAGTCCGAATCGAAATCAGTAACAAAATATGTAAAAAGTTGCATTTCTGGAAAAATCATTATTCTACTGGGCGCTAATTTGAGACTTGGGTTCGGACTTTAAGAGGCATTTTTTCAGGCTCTATGGTACCAAACGGGATGAAATTTTGAAATAGCGATGAGAATCATAGTCCGAATCGAAATCAGTTACAAAATTTGTATTTAATTGCATTTCTGGAAAAATCATTATTCTACTGGGCGCTAATTTGAGACTTGGGTTCGGACTTTAAGAGGCATTTTTTCAGGCTCTGTGGTACCAAACGGGATGAAATTTTGTAATAGCAATAAGAATCAAAGTCCGAATGGAAATCAGTCACAAAATTTGTATTTAATTGCATATCTGGAAAAATCATTATTCTACTGAACGCTAATTTGAGAATTGGGTTCGGACTTTAAGAGGCATTTTTTCAGGCTCTATGGTACCAAACGGGATGAAATTTTGTAATAGCAATAAGAATCAAAGTCCGAATGGAAATCAGTCACAAAATTTGTATTTAATTGCATTTCTGGAAAAATCATTATTCTACTGAACGCTAATTTGAGACTTGGGTTCGGACTTTTAAAATCATTTTTTCAGGCTCTATGGTACCAAACGGGCTGTTATTTTGTAATAGCAATAAGAATCATAGTCCGAATCGAAATCAGTCACAAAATATGCAAAAAGTTGCATTTCTGGAAAAATCATTATTCTAATGGGCGCTAATTTGAGACATGGGTTCGGACTTTAAAATCATTTTTTCAGGCTCTATGGTACCAAACGGGCTGAAATTTTGTAATAGCGATGAGAATCATAGTCCGAATCGAAATCAGTAACAAAATATGTAAAAAGTTGCATTTCTGGAAAAATCATTATTAAACTGAACGCTAATTTGAGACTTGGTTTCGGATTTTAAAATCATTTTTTCAGGCTCTATGGTACCAAACGGGCTGAAATTTTGTAATAGCGATAAAAATCATAGTCCGAATCGAAAACAGTCACAAAATATGCAAAAAGCTACAATTCTGGAAAAATCATTATTCTACAGGGCGCTTATTTGAGACTTGGGTTCGGACTTAAAGAGGCATTTTTTTAGGCTCTATGGTACCAAACGGTATGAAATTTTGTAATAGCGATAAGAATCATAGTCCGAATCGAAATCAGTCACAAAATATGCAAAAAGTTGCATTTCTGCAAAAATTCATTATCCTACAGGGCGCTAATTTGAGACTTGAGTTCGGACTTTTTTTAGGAAGCATTTTTTTAGGCTCTATGGTACCAAACGGGCTGTAATTTTGTAATAGCAATAAGAATCAAAGTCCGAATGGAAATAAGTCACAAAATTTGTATTTAATTGCATTTCTGGAAAAATCATTATTCTACTGGGCGCTAATTTGAGACTTGGGTTCGGACTTTAAAATCATTTTTTCAGGCTCTATGGTACCAAACGGGCTGAAATTTTGTAATAGCGATGAGAATCATAGTCCGAATCAAAATCAGTAACAAAATATGTAAAAAGTTGCATTTCTGGAAAAATCATTATTCAACTGAACGCTAATTTGAGACTTGGGTTCGGACTTTTAAAATCATTTTTTCAGGCTCTATGGTACCAAACGGGCTGAAATTTTGTAATAGCTAAAAGAATCATAGTCCGAATCGAAATCAGTTACAAAATATGCAAAAAGTTGAATTTCTTGAAAAATCATTATCCAACTGGGCGCTAATTTGAGACTTGGGTTCGGATTTAAAAAGACATTTTTTCAGGCTCTATGGTACCAAACGGGCTGAAATTTTGTAATAGCTATAAGAATCATAGTCCGAATCGAAATCAGTAACAAAATATGAAAAAAGGTGCATTTCTGGAAAAATCATTATTCTACTGAACGCTAATTTGAGACTTGGGTTCGCACATTATGAGGCATTTTTTCAGGCTTTATGGTACCAAACGGGCTGAAATTTTGTAATAGCTATAAGAATCATAGTCCGAATCGAAATCAGTCACAAAATATGCAAAAAGTTGCATTTCTGGAAAAATCATTATACTACTGGGCGCTAATTTGAGACTTGGGTTCGGACTTTAAGAAACATTTTTTTAGGCTCTATGGTAAAATCCAAACGGGATGAAATTTTGTAATAGCAATAAGAATCAAAGTCCGAATGGAAATCATTCACAAAATTTGTATTTAATTGCATTTCTGGAAAAATCATTATTCTACTGAACGCTAATTTGAGACTTGGGTTCGGACTTTAAGAGGCATTTTTTCAGGCTCTATGGTACCAAACGGGATGAAATTTTGTAATAGCAATAAGAATCAAAGTCCGAATGGAAATAAGTCACAAAATTTGTATTTAATTGCATTTCTGGAAATATCATTATCCAACTGGGCGCTAATTTGAGACTTGGGTTCGGATTTAAAAAGACATTTTTTCAGGCTCTATGGTACCAAACGGGCTGAAATTTTGTAATATCGATAAGAATCAAAGTCCGAATGGAAATCAGTCACAAAATTTGTATTTAATTGCATTTCTGGAAAAATCATTATTCTACTGAACGCTAATTTGAGACTTGGGTTCGGACTTTAAGAGGCATTTTTTCAGGCTCTATGGTACCAAACGGGATGAAATTTTGTAATAGCAATAAGAATCAAAGTCCGAATGGAAATCAGTCACAAAATTTGTATTTAATTGCATATCTGGAAAAATCATTATTCTACTAAACGCTAATTTGAGAATTGGGTTCGGACTTTAAGAGGCATTTTTTCAGGCTCTATGGTACCAAACGGGCTGAAATTTTGTAATAGCTAAAAGAATCATAGTCCGAATCGAAATCAGTTACAAAATATGCAAAAAGTTGAATTTCTTGAAAAATCATTATCCAACTGGGCGCTAATTTGAGACTTGGGTTCGGATTTAAAAAGACATTTTTTCAGGCTCTATGGTACCAAACGGGCTGAAATTTTGTAATAGCTATAAGAATCATAGTCCGAATCGAAATCAGTCACAAAATATGCAAAAAGTTGCATTTCTGGAAAAATCATTATACTACTGGGCGCTAATTTGAGACTTGGGTTCGGACTTTAAGAGGCATTTTTTCAGGCTCTATGGTACCAAACGGGATGAAATTTTGAAATAGCGATGAGAATCATAGTCCGAATCGAAATCAGTTACAAAATTTGTATTTAATTGCATTTCTGGAAAAATCATTATTCTACTGAACGCTAATTTGAGACTTGGGTTCGGACTTTAAGAGGCATTTTTTCAGGCTCTATGGTACCAAACGGGATGAAATTTTGTAATAGCAATAAGAATCAAAGTCCGAATGGAAATCAGTCACAAAATTTGTATTTAATTGCATTTCTGGAAAAATCATTATTCTACTGAACGCTAATTTGAGACTTGGGTTCGGACTTTTAAAATCATTTTTTCAGGCTCTATGGTACCAAACGGGCTGTAATTTTGTAATAGCTATAAGAATCATAGTCCGAATCGAAATCAGTCACAAAATATGCAAAAAGTTGCATTTCTGGAAAAATCATTATACTACTGGGCGCTAATTTGAGACTTGGGTTCGGACTTTAAGAGGCATTTTTTCAGGCTCTATGGTACCAAACGGGATGAAATTTTGAAATAGCGATGAGAATCATAGTCCGAATCGAAATCAGTTACAAAATTTGTATTTAATTGCATTTCTGGAAAAATCATTATTCTACTGAACGCTAATTTGAGACTTGGGTTTGGACTTTAAGAGGCATTTTTTCAAGCTCTATGTTAGCAAAAGGGCTGAAATTTTGTAATAGCAATAAGAATCATAGTCCGAATCGAAATCAGTAACAAAATATGTAAAAAGTTGCATTTCTGGAAAAATCATTATTCTACTGGGCGCTAATTTGAGACTTGGGTTCGGACTTTAAGAGGCATTTTTTCAGGCTCTATGGTACCAAACGGGATGAAATTTTGAAATAGCGATGAGAATCATAGTCCGAATCGAAATCAGTTACAAAATTTGTATTTAATTGCATATCTGGAAAAATCATTATTCTACTGAACGCTAATTTGAGACTTGGGTTCGGACTTTAAGAGGCATTTTTTCAGGCTCTATGGTACCAAACGGGATGAAATTTTGTAATAGCAATAAGAATCAAAGTCCGAATGGAAATCAGTCACAAAATTTGTATTTAATTGCATATCTGGAAAAATCATTATTCTACTAAAGGCTAATTTGAGAATTGGGTTCGGACTTTAAGAGGCATTTTTTCAGGCTCTATGGTACCAAACGGGCTGAAATTTTGTAATAGCTAAAAGAATCATAGTCCGAATCGAAATCAGTTACAAAATATGCAAAAAGTTGAATTTCTTGAAAAATCATTATCCAACTGGGCGCTAATTTGAGACTTGGGTTCGGATTTAAAAAGACATTTTTTCAGGCTCTATGGTACCAAACGGGCTGAAATTTTGTAATAGCTATAAGAATCATAGTCCGAATCGAAATCAGTCACAAAATATGCAAAAAGTTGCATTTCTGGAAAAATCATTATACTACTGGGCGCTAATTTGAGACTTGGGTTCGGACTTTAAGAAACATTTTTTTAGGCTCTATGGTACCAAACGGGATGAAATTTTGCTATAGCAATAAGAATCAAAGTCCGAATGGAAATCAGTCACAAAATTTGTATTTAATTGCATTTCTGGAAAAATCATTATTCTACTGGGCGCTAATTTGAGACTTGGGTTCGGACTTTAAGAGGCATTTTTTCAGGCTCTATGGTACCAAACGGGATGAAATTTTGTAATAGCAATAAGAATCAAGGTCCGAATGGAAATCAGTCACAAAATTTGTATTTAATTGCATTTCTGGAAAAATCATTATTCTACTGAACGCTAATTTGAGAATTGGGTTCGGACTTTAAGAGGCATTTTTTCAGGCTCTATGGTACCAAACGGGATGAAATTTTGTAATAGCAATAAGAATCAAAGTCCGAATGGAAATCAGTCACAAAATTTGTATTTAATTGCATTTCTGGAAAAATCATTATTCTACTGAACGCTAATTTGAGACTTGGGTTCGGACTTTTAAAATCATTTTTTCAGGCTCTATGGTACCAAACGGGCTGTAATTTTGTAATAGCTATAAGAATCATAGTCCGAATCGAAATCAGTCACAAAATATGCAAAAAGTTGCATTTCTGGAAAAATCATTATACTACTGGGCGCTAATTTGAGACTTGGGTTCGGACTTTAAGAAACATTTTTTTAGGCTCTATGGTACCAAACGGGATGAAATTTTGTAATAGCAATAAGAATCAAAGTCCGAATGGAAATCAGTCACAAAATTTGTATTTAATTGCATTTCTGGAAAAATCGTTATTCTACTGGGCGCTAATTTGAGACTTGGGTTCGGACTTTAAGAGGCATTTTTTCAGGCTCTATGGTACCAAACGGGATGAAATTTTGTAATAGAAATAAGAATCAAAGTCCGAATGGAAATCAATCACAAAATTTGTATTTAATTGCATTTCTGGAAAAATCATTATTCTACTGAACGCTAATTTGAGACTTGGGTTTGGACTTTAAGAGGCATTTTTTCAAGCTCTATGTTAGCAAAAGGGCTGAAATTTTGTAATAGCAATAAGAATCATAGTCCGAATCGAAATCAGTAACAAAATATGTAAAAAGTTGCATTTCTGGAAAAATCATTATTCTACTGGGCGCTAATTTGAGACTTGGGTTCGGACTTTAAGAGGCATTTTTTCAGGCTCTATGGTACCAAATGGGATGAAATTTTGAAATAGCGATGAGAATCATAGTCCGAATCGAAATCAGTTACAAAATTTGTATTTAATTGCATTTCTGGAAAAATCATTATACTACTGGGCGCTAATTTGAGACTTGGGTTCGGACTTTAAGAAACATTTTTTTAGGCTCTATGGTACCAAACGGGATGAAATTTTGTAATAGCAATAAGAATCAAAGTCCGAATGGAAATCAGTCACAAAATTTGTATTTAATTGCATTTCTGGAAAAATCATTAATCTACTGGGCGCTAATTTGAGACTTGGGTTCGGACTTTAAGAGGCATTTTTTCAGGCTCTATGGTACCAAACGGGATGAAATTTTGTAATAGCAATAAGAATCAAAGTCCGAATGGAAATCAGTCACAAAATTTGTATTTAATTGCATATCTGGAAAAATCATTATTCTACTGAACGCTAATTTGAGAATTGGGTTCGGACTTTAAGAGGCATTTTTTCAAGCTCTATGTTAGCAAAAGGGCTGAAATTTTGTAATAGCAATAAGAATCATAGTCCGAATCGAAATCAGTAACAAAATATGTAAAAAGTTGCATTTCTGGAAAAATCATTATTCTACTGGGCGCTAATTTGAGACTTGGGTTCGGACTTTAAGAGGCATTTTTTCAGGCTCTATGGTACCAAACGGGATGAAATTTTGAAATAGCGATGAGAATCATAGTCCGAATCGAAATCAGTTACAAAATTTGTATTTAATTGCATTTCTGGAAAAATCATTATTCTACTGGGCGCTAATTTGAGACTTGGGTTCGGACTTTAAGAGGCATTTTTTCAGGCTCTATGGTACCAAACGGGATGAAATTTTGTAATAGCAATAAGAATCAAAGTCCGAATGGAAATCAGTCACAAAATTTGTATTTAATTGCATATCTGGAAAAATCATTATTCTACTGAACGCTAATTTGAGAATTGGGTTCGGACTTTAAGAGGCATTTTTTCAGGCTCTATGGTACCAAACGGGATGAAATTTTGTAATAGCAATAAGAATCAAAGTCCGAATGGAAATCAGTCACAAAATTTGTATTTAATTGCATTTCTGGAAAAATCATTATTCTACTGAACGCTAATTTGAGACTTGGGTTCGGACTTTTAAAATCATTTTTTCAGGCTCTATGGTACCAAACGGGCTGTTATTTTGTAATAGCTATAAGAATCATAGTCCGAATCGAAATCAGTCACAAAATATGCAAAAAGTTGCATTTCTGGAAAAATCATTATTCTAATGGGCGCTAATTTGAGACATGGGTTCGGACTTTAAAATCATTTTTTCAGGCTCTATGGTACCAAACGGGCTGAAATTTTGTAATAGCGATGAGAATCATAGTCCGAATCGAAATCAGTAACAAAATATGTAAAAAGTTGCATTTCTGGAAAAATCATTATTAAACTGAACGCTAATTTGAGACTTGGTTTCGGATTTTAAAATCATTTTTTCAGGCTCTATGGTACCAAACGGGCTGAAATTTTGTAATAGCGATAAAAATCATAGTCCGAATCGAAAACAGTCACAAAATATGCAAAAAGCTGCAATTCTGGAAAAATCATTATTCTACAGGGCGCTTATTTGAGACTTGGGTTCGGACTTAAAGAGGCATTTTTTTAGGCTCTATGGTACCAAACGGTATGAAATTTTGTAATAGCGATAAGAATCATAGTCCGAATCGAAATCAGTCACAAAATATGCAAAAAGTTGCATTTCTGGAAAATTCATTATCCTACAGGGCGCTAATTTGAGACTTGAGTTCGGACTTTTTTTAGGAAGCATTTTTTTAGGCTCTATGGTACCAAACGGGCTGTAATTTTGTAATAGCAATAAGAATCAAAGTCCGAATGGAAATAAGTCACAAAATTTGTATTTAATTGCATTTCTGGAAAAATCATTATTCTACTGGGCGCTAATTTGAGACTTGGGTTCGGACTTTAAAATCATTTTTTCAGGCTCTATGGTACCAAACGGGCTGAAATTTTGTAACAGCGATGAGAATCATAGTCCGAATCGAAATCAGTAACAAAATATGTAAAAAGTTGCATTTCTGGAAAAATCATTATTCCACTGAACGCTAATTTGAGACTTGGGTTCGGACTTTTAAAATCATTTTTTCAGGCTCTATGGTACCAAACGGGCTGAAATTTTGTAATAGCTAAAAGAATCATAGTCCGAATCGAAATCAGTTACAAAATATGCAAAAAGTTGAATTTCTTGAAAAATCATTATCCAACTGGGCGCTAATTTGAGACTTGGGTTCGGATTTAAAAAGACATTTTTTCAGGCTCTATGGTACCAAACGGGCTGAAATTTTGTAATAGCTATAAGAATCATAGTCCGAATCGAAATCAGTAACAAAATATGAAAAAAGGTGCATTTCTGGAAAAATCGTTATTCTACTGAACGCTAATTTGAGACTTGGGTTCGCACATTATGAGGCATTTTTTCAGGCTTTATGGTACCAAACGGGCTGAAATTTTGTAATAGCTATAAGAATCATAGTCCGAATCGAAATCAGTCACAAAATATGCAAAAAGTTGCATTTCTGGAAAAATCATTATACTACTGGGCGCTAATTTGAGACTTGGGTTCGGACTTTAAGAAACATTTTTTTAGGCTCTATGGTACCAAACGGGATTAAATTTTGTAATAGCAATAAGAATCAAAGTCCGAATGGAAATCAGTCACAAAATTTGTATTTAATTGCATTTCTGGAAAAATCATTATTCTACTGAACGCTAATTTGAGACTTGGGTTCGGACTTTAAGAGGCATTTTTTCAGGCTCTATGGTACCAAACGGGATGAAATTTTGTAATAGCAATAAGAATCAAAGTCCGAATGGAAATCAGTCACAAAATTTGTATTTAATTGCATTTCTGGAAAAATCATTATTCTACTGAACGCTAATTTGAGACTTGGGTTCGGACTTTTAAAATCATTTTTTCAGGCTCTATGGTACCAAACGGGCTGTAATTTTGTAATAGCTATAAGAATCATAGTCCGAATCGAAATCAGTCACAAAATATGCAAAAAGTTGCATTTCTGGAAAAATCATTATACTACTGGGCGCTAATTTGAGACTTGGGTTCGGACTTTAAGAAACATTTTTTTAGGCTCTATGGTACCAAACGGGATGAAATTTTGTAATAGCAATAAGAATCAAAGTCCGAATGGAAATCAGTCACAAAATTTGTATTTAATTGCATTTCTGGAAAAATCGTTATTCTACTGGGCGCTAATTTGAGACTTGGGTTCGGACTTTAAGAGGCATTTTTTCAGGCTCTATGGTACCAAACGGGATGAAATTTTGTAATAGCAATAAGAATCAAAGTCCGAATGGAAATCAATCACAAAATTTGTATTTAATTGCATTTCTGGAAAAATCATTATTCTACTGAACGCTAATTTGAGACTTGGGTTTGGACTTTAAGAGGCATTTTTTCAAGCTCTATGTTAGCAAAAGGGCTGAAATTTTGTAATAGCAATAAGAATCATAGTCCGAATCGAAATCAGTAACAAAATATGTAAAAAGTTGCATTTCTGGAAAAATCATTATTCTACTGGGCGCTAATTTGAGACTTGGGTTCGGACTTTAAGAGGCATTTTTTCAGGCTCTATGGTACCAAATGGGATGAAATTTTGAAATAGCGATGAGAATCATAGTCCGAATCGAAATCAGTTACAAAATTTGTATTTAATTGCATTTCTGGAAAAATCATTATACTACTGGGCGCTAATTTGAGACTTGGGTTCGGACTTTAAGAAACATTTTTTTAGGCTCTATGGTACCAAACGGGATGAAATTTTGTAATAGCAATAAGAATCAAAGTCCGAATGGAAATCAGTCACAAAATTTGTATTTAATTGCATTTCTGGAAAAATCATTAATCTACTGGGCGCTAATTTGAGACTTGGGTTCGGACTTTAAGAGGCATTTTTTCAGGCTCTATGGTACCAAACGGGATGAAATTTTGTAATAGCAATAAGAATCAAAGTCCGAATGGAAATCAGTCACAAAATTTGTATTTAATTGCATATCTGGAAAAATCATTATTCTACTGAACGCTAATTTGAGAATTGGGTTCGGACTTTAAGAGGCATTTTTTCAAGCTCTATGTTAGCAAAAGTGCTGAAATTTTGTAATAGCAATAAGAATCATAGTCCGAATCGAAATCAGTAACAAAATATGTAAAAAGTTGCATTTCTGGAAAAATCATTATTCTACTGGGCGCTAATTTGAGACTTGGGTTCGGACTTTAAGAGGCATTTTTTCAGGCTCTATGGTACCAAACGGGATGAAATTTTGAAATAGCGATGAGAATCATAGTCCGAATCGAAATCAGTTACAAAATTTGTATTTAATTGCATTTCTGGAAAAATCATTATTCTACTGGGCGCTAATTTGAGACTTGGGTTCGGACTTTAAGAGGCATTTTTTCAGGCTCTATGGTACCAAACGGGATGAAATTTTGTAATAGCAATAAGAATCAAAGTCCGAATGGAAATCAGTCACAAAATTTGTATTTAATTGCATATCTGGAAAAATCATTATTCTACTGAACGCTAATTTGAGAATTGGGTTCGGACTTTAAGAGGCATTTTTTCAGGCTCTATGGTACCAAACGGGATGAAATTTTGTAATAGCAATAAGAATCAAAGTCCGAATGGAAATCAGTCACAAAATTTGTATTTAATTGCATTTCTGGAAAAATCATTATTCTACTGAACGCTAATTTGAGACTTGGGTTCGGACTTTTAAAATCATTTTTTCAGGCTCTATGGTACCAAACGGGCTGTTATTTTGTAATAGCTATAAGAATCATAGTCCGAATCGAAATCAGTCACAAAATATGCAAAAAGTTGCATTTCTGGAAAAATCATTATTCTAATGGGCGCTAATTTGAGACATGGGTTCGGACTTTAAAATCATTTTATCAGGCTCTATGGTACCAAACGGGCTGAAATTTTGTAATAGCGATGAGAATCATAGTCCGAATCGAAATCAGTAACAAAATATGTAAAAAGTTGCATTTCTGGAAAAATCATTATTAAACTGAACGCTAATTTGAGACTTGGTTTCGGATTTTAAAATCATTTTTTCAGGCTCTATGGTACCAAACGGGCTGAAATTTTGTAATAGCGATAAAAATCATAGTCCGAATCGAAAACAGTCACAAAATATGCAAAAAGCTGCAATTCTGGAAAAATCATTATTCTACAGGGCGCTTATTTGAGACTTGGGTTCGGACTTAAAGAGGCATTTTTTTAGGCTCTATGGTACCAAACGGTATGAAATTTTGTAATAGCGATAAGAATCATAGTCCGAATCGAAATCAGTCACAAAATATGCAAAAAGTTGCATTTCTGGAAAATTCATTATCCTACAGGGCGCTAATTTGAGACTTGAGTTCGGACTTTTTTTAGGAAGCATTTTTTTAGGCTCTATGGTACCAAACGGGCTGTAATTTTGTAATAGCAATAAGAATCAAAGTCCGAATGGAAATAAGTCACAAAATTTGTATTTAATTGCATTTCTGGAAAAATCATTATTCTACTGGGCGCTAATTTGAGACTTGGGTTCGGACTTTAAAATCATTTTTTCAGGCTCTATGGTACCAAACGGGCTGAAATTTTGTAACAGCGATGAGAATCATAGTCCGAATCGAAATCAGTAACAAAATATGTAAAAAGTTGCATTTCTGGAAAAATCATTATTCCACAGAACGCTAATTTGAGACTTGGGTTCGGACTTTTAAAATCATTTTTTCAGGCTCTATGGTACCAAACGGGCTGAAATTTTGTAATAGCTAAAAGAATCATAGTCCGAATCGAAATCAGTTACAAAATATGCAAAAAGTTGAATTTCTTGAAAAATCATTATCCAACTGGGCGCTAATTTGAGACTTGGGTTCGGATTTAAAAAGACATTTTTTCAGGCTCTATGGTACCAAACGGGCTGAAATTTTGTAATAGCTATAAGAATCATAGTCCGAATCGAAATCAGTAACAAAATATGAAAAAAGGTGCATTTCTGGAAAAATCGTTATTCTACTGAACGCTAATTTGAGACTTGGGTTCGCACATTATGAGGCATTTTTTCAGGCTTTATGGTACCAAACGGGCTGAAATTTTGTAATAGCTATAAGAATCATAGTCCGAATCGAAATCAGTCACAAAATATGCAAAAAGTTGCATTTCTGGAAAAATCATTATACTACTGGGCGCTAATTTGAGACTTGGGTTCGGACTTTAAGAAACATTTTTTTAGGCTCTATGGTACCAAACGGGATTAAATTTTGTAATAGCAATAAGAATCAAAGTCCGAATGGAAATCAGTCACAAAATTTGTATTTAATTGCATTTCTGGAAAAATCATTATTCTACTGAACGCTAATTTGAGACTTGGGTTCGGACTTTAAGAGGCATTTTTTCAGGCTCTATGGTACCAAACGGGATGAAATTTTGTAATAGCAATAAGAATCAAAGTCCGAATGGAAATCAGTCACAAAATTTGTATTTAATTGCATATCTGGAAAAATCATTATTCTACTAAACGCTAATTTGAGAATTGGGTTCGGACTTTAAGAGGCATTTTTTCAGGCTCTATGGTACCAAACGGGCTGAAATTTTGTAATAGCTAAAAGAATCATAGTCCGAATCGAAATCAGTTACAAAATATGCAAAAAGTTGAATTTCTTGAAAAATCATTATCCAACTGGGCGCTAATTTGAGACTTGGGTTCGGATTTAAAAATCATTTTATCAGGCTCTATGGTACCAAACGGGCTGTTATTTTGTAATAGCTATAAGAATCATAGTCCGAATCGAAATCAGTCACAAAATATGCAAAAAGTTGCATTTCTGGAAAAATCATTATTCTAATGGGCGCTAATTTGAGACATGGGTTCGGACTTTAAAATCATTTTATCAGGCTCTATGGTACCAAACGGGCTGAAATTTTGTAATAGCGATGAGAATCATAGTCCGAATCGAAATCAGTAACAAAATATGTAAAAAGTTGCATTTCTGGAAAAATCATTATTAAACTGAACGCTAATTTGAGACTTGGTTTCGGATTTTAAAATCATTTTTTCAGGCTCTATGGTACCAAACGGGCTGAAATTTTGTAATAGCGATAAAAATCATAGTCCGAATCGAAAACAGTCACAAAATATGCAAAAAGCTGCAATTCTGGAAAAATCATTATTCTACAGGGCGCTTATTTGAGACTTGGGTTCGGACTTAAAGAGGCATTTTTTTAGGCTCTATGGTACCAAACGGTATGAAATTTTGTAATAGCGATAAGAATCATAGTCCGAATCGAAATCAGTCACAAAATATGCAAAAAGTTGCATTTCTGGAAAATTCATTATCCTACAGGGCGCTAATTTGAGACTTGAGTTCGGACTTTTTTTAGGAAGCATTTTTTTAGGCTCTATGGTACCAAACGGGCTGTAATTTTGTAATAGCAATAAGAATCAAAGTCCGAATGGAAATAAGTCACAAAATTTGTATTTAATTGCATTTCTGGAAAAATCATTATTCTACTGGGCGCTAATTTGAGACTTGGGTTCGGACTTTAAAATCATTTTTTCAGGCTCTATGGTACCAAACGGGCTGAAATTTTGTAACAGCGATGAGAATCATAGTCCGAATCGAAATCAGTAACAAAATATGTAAAAAGTTGCATTTCTGGAAAAATCATTATTCCACTGAACGCTAATTTGAGACTTGGGTTCGGACTTTTAAAATCATTTTTTCAGGCTCTATGGTACCAAACGGGCTGAAATTTTGTAATAGCTAAAAGAATCATAGTCCGAATCGAAATCAGTTACAAAATATGCAAAAAGTTGAATTTCTTGAAAAATCATTATCCAACTGGGCGCTAATTTGAGACTTGGGTTCGGATTTAAAAAGACATTTTTTCAGGCTCTATGGTACCAAACGGG
Source organism: Hesperophylax magnus (assembly GCA_026573805.1). Taxonomy (NCBI): domain Eukaryota; kingdom Metazoa; phylum Arthropoda; class Insecta; order Trichoptera; family Limnephilidae; genus Hesperophylax; species Hesperophylax magnus. Next base: position 2,334,493 of record JAIUSX010000179.1, on the reverse strand, counting down.
CTGAAATTTTGTAATAGCTATAAGAATCATAGTCCGAATCGAAATCAGTAACAAAATATGAAAAAAGGTGCATTTCTGGAAAAATCGTTATTCTACTGAACGCTAATTTGAGACTTGGGTTCGCACATTATGAGGCATTTTTTCAGGCTTTATGGTACCAAACGGGCTGAAATTTTGTAATAGCTATAAGAATCATAGTCCGAATCGAAATCAGTCACAAAATATGCAAAAAGTTGCATTTCTGGAAAAATCATTATACTACTGGGCGCTAATTTGAGACTTGGGTTCGGACTTTAAGAAACATTTTTTTAGGCTCTATGGTACCAAACGGGATTAAATTTTGTAATAGCAATAAGAATCAAAGTCCGAATGGAAATCAGTCACAAAATTTGTATTTAATTGCATTTCTGGAAAAATCATTATTCTACTGAACGCTAATTTGAGACTTGGGTTCGGACTTTAAGAGGCATTTTTTCAGGCTCTATGGTACCAAACGGGATGAAATTTTGTAATAGCAATAAGAATCAAAGTCCGAATGGAAATCAGTCACAAAATTTGTATTTAATTGCATATCTGGAAAAATCATTATTCTACTAAACGCTAATTTGAGAATTGGGTTCGGACTTTAAGAGGCATTTTTTCAGGCTCTATGGTACCAAACGGGCTGAAATTTTGTAATAGCTAAAAGAATCATAGTCCGAATCGAAATCAGTTACAAAATATGCAAAAAGTTGAATTTCTTGAAAAATCATTATCCAACTGGGCGCTAATTTGAGACTTGGGTTCGGATTTAAAAAGACATTTTTTCAGGCTCTATGGTACCAAACGGGCTGAAATTTTGTAATAGCTATAAGAATCATAGTCCGAATCGAAATCAGTCACAAAATATGCAAAAAGTTGCATTTCTGGAAAAATCATTATACTACTGGGCGCTAATTTGAGACTTGTGTTCGGACTTTAAGAAACATTTTTTTAGGCTCTATGGTACCAAACGGGATGAAATTTTGTAATAGCAATAAGAATCAAAGTCCGAATGGAAATCAGTCACAAAATTTGTATTTAATTGCATTTCTGGAAAAATCATTATTCTACTGGGCGCTAATTTGAGACTTGGGTTCGGACTTTAAGAGGCATTTTTTCAGGCTCTATGGTACCAAACGGGATGAAATTTTGTAATAGCAATAAGAATCAAGGTCCGAATGGAAATCAGTCACAAAATTTGTATTTAATTGCATTTCTGGAAAAATCATTATTCTACTGAACGCTAATTTGAGAATTGGGTTCGGACTTTAAGAGGCATTTTTTCAGGCTCTATGGTACCAAACGGGATGAAATTTTGTAATAGCAATAAGAATCAAAGTCCGAATGGAAATCAGTCACAAAATTTGTATTTAATTGCATTTCTGGAAAAATCATTATTCTACTGAACGCTAATTTGAGACTTGGGTTCGGACTTTTAAAATCATTTTTTCAGGCTCTATGGTACCAAACGGGCTGTAATTTTGTAATAGCTATAAGAATCATAGTCCGAATCGAAATCAGTCACAAAATATGCAAAAAGTTGCATTTCTGGAAAAATCATTATACTACTGGGCGCTAATTTGAGACTTGGGTTCGGACTTTAAGAGGCATTTTTTCAGGCTGTATGGTACCAAACGGGATGAAATTTTGAAATAGCGATGAGAATCATAGTCCGAATCGAAATCAGTTACAAAATTTGTATTTAATTGCATTTCTGGAAAAATCATTATTCTACTGGGCGCTAATTTGAGACTTGGGTTCGGACTTTAAGAGGCATTTTTTCAGGCTCTATTGTACCAAACGGGATGAAATTTTGTAATAGCAATAAGAATCAAAGTCCGAATGGAAATCAGTCACAAAATTTGTATTTAATTGCATTTCTGGAAAAATCATTATTCTACTTAACGCTAATTTGAGACTTGGGTTCGGACTTTTAAAATCATTTTTTCAGGCTCTATGGTACCAAACGGGCTGTAATTTTGTAATGGCTATAAGAATCATAGTCCGAATCAAAATCAGTCACAAAATATGCAAAAAGTTGCATTTCTGGAAAAATCATTATTCTAATGGGCGCTAATTTGAGACATGGGTTCGGACTTTAAAATCATTTTTTCACGCTCTATGGTACCAAACGGGCTGAAATTTTGTAATAGCGATGAGAATCAGAGTCCGAATCGAAATCACTAACAAAAAATGTATTTAATTGCATTTCTGGAAAAATCATTATTCTACAGGGCGCTAATTTGAGATGTGGGTTCGGACTTTAAGAGGCATTTTTTCAGGCTCTATGGTACCAAACGGGATGAAATTTTGTAATAGCAATAAGAATCAAAGTCCGAATGGAAATCAGTCACAAAATTTGTATTTAATTGCATTTCTGGAAAAATCATTATTCTACTGGGCGCTAATTTGAGATTTGGGTTCGGACTTTAAGAGGCATTTTTTCAGGCTCTATGGTACCAAACGGGATGAAATTTTGTAATAGCAATAAGAATCAAAGTCCGAATGGAAATCAATCACAAAATTTGTATTTAATTGCATTTCTGGAAAAATCATTATTCTACTGAACGCTAATTTGAGACTTGGGTTTGGACTTTAAGAGGCATTTTTTCAAGCTCTATGTTAGCAAAAGGGCTGAAATTTTGTAATAGCTATAAGAATCATAGTCCGAATCGAAATCAGTAACAAAATATGCAAAAAGTTGCATTTCTGGAAATAACATTATTCTACTGGGCGCTAATTTGAGACTTGGGTTCGGACTTTAAGAGGCATTTTTTCAGGCTCTATGGTACCAAACGGGCTGAAATTTTGTAATAGCGATGAGAATCATAGTCCGAATCGAAATCAGTCACAAAATATGCAAAAAGTTGCATTTCTGGAAAAAACATTATTCTAATGGGCGCTAATTTGAGACATGGGTTCGGACTTTAAAATCATTTTTTCAGGCTCTATGGTACCAAACGGGCTGAAATTTTCTAATAGCGATGAGAATCAGAGTCCGAATCAAAATCACTAACAAAAAATGTATTTAATTGCATTTCTGGAAAAATCATTATTCTACTGAACGCTAATTTGAGACTTGGGTTCGGACTTTAAGAGGCATTTTTTCAGGCTCTATGGTACCAAACGGGCTGCAATCTTGCCATAGCAATAAGAATCAAAGTCCGAATGGAAATCAGTCACAAAATTTGTAATTAATTGCATTTCTGGAAAAATCATTATTCTACTGGGCGCTAATTTGAGACTTGGGTTCGGACTTTAAGAGGCATTTTTTCAGGCTCTATGGTACCAAACGGGATGAAATTTTGTAATAGCAATAAGAATCAAAGTCCGAATGGAAATCAATCACAAAATTTGTATTTAATTGCATTTCTGGAAAAATCATTATTCTACTGAACGCTAATTTGATCCTTGGGTTTGGACTTTAAGAGGCATGTTTTCAAGCTCTATGTTAGCAAAAGGGCTGAAATTTTGTAATAGCTATAAGAATCATAGTCCGAATCGAAATCAGTAACAAAATATGTAAAAAGTTGCATTTCTGGAAAAATCATTATTCTACTGGGCGCTAATTTGAGACTTGGGTTCAGACTTTAAGAGGCATTTTTTCAGGCTCTATGGTACCAAACGGGATGAAATTTTGAAATAGCGAGGAGAATCATAGTACGAATCGAAATCAGTTACAAAATTTGTATTTAATTGCATTTCTGGAAAAATCATTATTCTACTGGGCGCTAATTTGAGACTTGGGTTCGGATTTAAAAAGACATTTTTTCAGGCTCTATGGTACCAAACGGGCTGAAATTTTGTAATAGCTATAAGAATCATAGTCCGAATCGAAATCAGTCACAAAATATGCAAAAAGTTGCATTTCTGGAAATAACATTATTCTACTGGGCGCTAATTTGAGACTTGGGTTCGGACTTTAAGAGGCATTTTTTCAGGCTCTATGGTACCAAACGGGATGAAATTTTGAAATAGCAATAAGAATCAAAGTCCGAATGGAAATCAGTCACAAAATATGTATTTAATTGCATTTCTGGAAAAATCATTATTCTACTGGGCGCTAATTTGAGACTTGGGTTCAGACTTTAAGAGGAATTTTTTCAGGCTCTATGGTACCAAACGGGATGAAATTTTGTAATAGCAATAAGAATCAAAGTCCGAATGGAAATCAGTCACAAAATTTGTATTTAATTGCATTTCTGGAAAAATCATTATTCTACTGGGCGCTAATTTGAGATTTGGGTTCGGACTTTAAGAGGCATTTTTTCAGGCTCTATGGTACCAAACGGGATGAAATTTTGTAATAGCAATAAGAATCAAAGTCCGAATGGAAATCAATCACAAAATTTGTATTTAATTGCATTTCTGGAAAAATCATTATTCTACTGAACGCTAATTTGAGACTTGGGTTTGGACTTTAAGAGGCATTTTTTCAAGCTCTATGTTAGCAAAAGGGCTGAAATTTTGTAATAGCTATAAGAATCATAGTCCGAATCGAAATCAGTAACAAAATATGCAAAAAGTTGCATTTCTGGAAATAACATTATTCTACTGGGCGCTAATTTGAGACTTGGGTTCGGACTTTAAGAGGCATTTTTTCAGGCTCTATGGTACCAAACGGGATGAAATTTTGAAATAGCAATAAGAATCAAAGTCCGAATGGAAATCAGTCACAAAATATGTATTTAATTGCATTTCTGGAAAAATCATTATTCTACTGGGCGTTAATTTGAGACTTGGGTTCAGACTTTAAGAGGCATTTTTTCAGGCTCTATGGTACCAAACGGGATGAAATTTTGAAATAGCGATGAGAATCATAGTCCGAATGGAAATCAGTCACAAAATTTGTATTTAATTGCATTTCTGGAAAAATCATTATTCTACTGGGCGCTAATTTGAGATTTGGGTTCGGACTTTAAGAGGCATTTTTTCAGGCTCTATGGTACCAAACGGGATGAAATTTTGTAATAGCAATAAGAATCAAAGTCCGAATGGAAATCAATCACAAAATTTGTATTTAATTGCATTTCTGGAAAAATCATTATTCTACTGAACGCTAATTTGAGACTTGGGTTTGGACTTTAAGAGGCATTTTTTCAAGCTCTATGTTAGCAAAAGGGCTGAAATTTTGTAATAGCTATAAGAATCATAGTCCGAATCGAAATCAGTAACAAAATATGCAAAAAGTTGCATTTCTGGAAATAACATTATTCTACTGAGCGCTAATTTGAGACTTGGGTTCGGACTTTAAGAGGCATTTTTTCAGGCTCTATGGTACCAAACGGGCTGAAGTTTTGTAATAGCGATGAGAATCATAGTCCGAATCGAAATCAGTCACAAAATATGCAAAAAGTTGCATTTCTGGAAAAAACATTATTCTAATGGGCGCTAATTTGAGACATGGGTTCGGACTTTAAAATCATTTTTTCAGGCTCTATGGTACCAAACGGGCTGAAATTTTCTAATAGCGATGAGAATCAGAGTCCGAATCAAAATCACTAACAAAAAATGTATTTAATTGCATTTCTGGAAAAATCATTATTCTACAGGGCGCTAATTTGAGACGTGGGTTCGGACTTTAAGAGGCATTTTTTCAGGCTCTATGGTACCAAACGGGATGAAATTTTGTAATAGCAATAAGAATCAAAGTCCGAATGGAAATCAGTCACAAAATTTGTATTTAATTGCATTTCTGGAAAAATCATTATTCTACTGGGCGCTAATTTGAGACTTGGGTTCGGACTTTAAGAGGCATTTTTTCAGGCTCTATGGTACCAAACGGGATGAAATTTTGTAATAGCAATAAGAATCAAAGTCCGAATGGAAATCAATCACAAAATTTGTATTTAATTGCATTTCTGGAAAAATCATTATTCTACTGAACGCTAATTTGATCCTTGGGTTTGGACTTTAAGAGGCATGTTTTCAAGCTCTATGTTAGCAAAAGGGCTGAAATTTTGTAATAGCTATAAGAATCATAGTCCGAATCGAAATCAGTAACAAAATATGTAAAAAGTTGCATTTCTGGAAAAATCATTATTCTACTGGGCGCTAATTTGAGACTTGGGTTCAGACTTTAAGAGGCATTTTTTCAGGCTCTATGGTACCAAACGGGATGAAATTTTGAAATAGCGAGGAGAATCATAGTACGAATCGAAATCAGTTACAAAATTTGTATTTAATTGCATTTCTGGAAAAATCATTATTCTACTGGGCGCTAATTTGAGACTTGGGTTCGGATTTAAAAAGACATTTTTTCAGGCTCTATGGTACCAAACGGGCTGAAATTTTGTAATAGCTATAAGAATCATAGTCCGAATCGAAATCAGTCACAAAATATGCAAAAAGTTGCATTTCTGGAAATAACATTATTCTACTGGGCGCTAATTTGAGACTTGGGTTCGGACTTTAAGAGGCATTTTTTCAGGCTCTATGGTACCAAACGGGATGAAATTTTGAAATAGCAATAAGAATCAAAGTCCGAATGGAAATCAGTCACAAAATATGTATTTAATTGCATTTCTGGAAAAATCATTATTCTACTGGGCGCTAATTTGAGACTTGGGTTCAGACTTTAAGAGGAATTTTTTCAGGCTCTATGGTACCAAACGGGATGAAATTTTGTAATAGCAATAAGAATCAAAGTCCGAATGGAAATCAGTCACAAAATTTGTATTTAATTGCATTTCTGGAAAAATCATTATTCTACTGGGCGCTAATTTGAGATTTGGGTTCGGACTTTAAGAGGCATTTTTTCAGGCTCTATGGTACCAAACGGGATGAAATTTTGTAATAGCAATAAGAATCAAAGTCCGAATGGAAATCAATCACAAAATTTGTATTTAATTGCATTTCTGGAAAAATCATTATTCTACTGAACGCTAATTTGAGACTTGGGTTTGGACTTTAAGAGGCATTTTTTCAAGCTCTATGTTAGCAAAAGGGCTGAAATTTTGTAATAGCTATAAGAATCATAGTCCGAATCGAAATCAGTAACAAAATATGCAAAAAGTTGCATTTCTGGAAATAACATTATTCTACTGGGCGCTAATTTGAGACTTGGGTTCGGACTTTAAGAGGCATTTTTTCAGGCTCTATGGTACCAAACGGGATGAAATTTTGAAATAGCAATAAGAATCAAAGTCCGAATGGAAATCACTAACAAAAAATGTATTTAATTGCATTTCTGGAAAAATCATTATTCTACAGGGCGCTAATTTGAGACGTGGGTTCGGACTTTAAGAGGCATTTTTTCAGGCTCTATGGTACCAAACGGGATGAAATTTTGTAATAGCAATAAGAATCAAAGTCCGAATGGAAATCAGTCACAAAATTTGTATTTAATTGCATTTCTGGAAAAATCATTATTCTACTGGGCGCTAATTTGAGACTTGGGTTCGGACTTTAAGAGGCATTTTTTCAGGCTCTATGGTACCAAACGGGATGAAATTTTGTAATAGCAATAAGAATCAAAGTCCGAATGGAAATCAATCACAAAATTTGTATTTAATTGCATTTCTGGAAAAATCATTATTCTACTGAACGCTAATTTGAGACTTGGGTTTGGACTTTAAGAGGCATTTTTTCAAGCTCTATGTTAGCAAAAGGGCTGAAATTTTGTAATAGCTATAAGAATCATAGTCCGAATCGAAATCAGTAACAAAATATGTAAAAAGTTGCATTTCTGGAAAAATCATTATTCTACTGGGCGCTAATTTGAGACTTGGGTTCAGACTTTAAGAGGCATTTTTTCAGGCTCTATGGTACCAAACGGGATGAAATTTTGAAATAGCGATGAGAATCATAGTACGAATCGAAATCAGTTACAAAATTTGTATTTAATTGCATTTCTGGAAAAATCATTATTCTACTGGGCGCTAATTTGAGACTTGGGTTCGGATTTAAAAAGACATTTTTTCAGGCTCTATGGTACCAAACGGGCTGAAATTTTGTAATAGCTATAAGAATCATAGTCCGAATCGAAATCAGTCACAAAATATGCAAAAAGTTGCATTTCTGGAAATAACATTATTCTACTGGGCGCTAATTTGAGACTTGGGTTCGGACTTTAAGAGGCATTTTTTCAGGCTCTATGGTACCAAACGGGCTGAAATTTTGTAATAGCGATGAGAATCATAGTCCGAATCGAAATCAGTCACAAAATATGCAAAAAGTTGCATTTCTGGAAAAAACATTATTCTAATGGGCGCTAATTTGAGACATGGGTTCGGACTTTAAAATCATTTTTTCAGGCTCTATGGTACCAAACGGGCTGAAATTTTGTAATAGCTATAAGAATCATAGTCCGAATCGAAATCAGTCACAAAATATGCAAAAAGTTGCATTTCTGGAAATAACATTATTCTACTGGGCGCTAATTTGAGACTTGGGTTCGGACTTTAAGAGGCATTTTTTCAGGCTCTATGGTACCAAACGGGCTGAAATTTTGTAATAGCGATGAGAATCATAGTCCGAATCGAAATCAGTCACAAAATATGCAAAAAGTTGCATTTCTGGAAAAAACATTATTCTAATGGGCGCTAATTTGAGACATGGGTTCGGACTTTAAAATCATTTTTTCAGGCTCTATGGTACCAAACGGGCTGAAATTTTGTAATAGCGATGAGAATCAGAGTCCGAATCGAAATCACTAAAAAAAAAAGGTATTTAATTGCATTTCTGGAAAAATCATTATTCTACAGGGCGCTAATTTGAGACGTGGGTTCGGACTTTAAGAGGCATTTTTTCAGGCTCTATGGTACCAAACGGGATGAAATTTTGTAATAGCAATAAGAATCAAAGTCCGAATGGAAATCAGTCACAAAATTTGTATTTAATTGCATTTCTGGAAAAATCATTATTCTACTGGGCGCTAATTTGAGACTTGGGTTCGGACTTTAAGAGGCATTTTTTCAGGCTCTATGGTACCAAACGGGATGAAATTTTGTAATAGCAATAAGAATCAAAGTCCGAATGGAAATCAATCACAAAATTTGTATTTAATTGCATTTCTGGAAAAATCATTATTCTACTGAACGCTAATTTGAGACTTGGGTTTGGACTTTAAGAGGCATTTTTTCAAGCTCTATGTTAGCAAAAGGGCTGAAATTTTGTAATAGCTATAAGAATCATAGTCCGAATCGAAATCAGTAACAAAATATGTAAAAAGTTGCATTTCTGGAAAAATCATTATTCTACTGGGCGCTAATTTGAGACTTGGGTTCAGACTTTAAGAGGCATTTTTTCAGGCTCTATGGTACCAAACGGGATGAAATTTTGAAATAGCGATGAGAATCATAGTACGAATCGAAATCAGTTACAAAATTTGTATTTAATTGCATTTCTGGAAAAATCATTATTCTACTGGGCGCTAATTTGAGACTTGGGTTCGGATTTAAAAAGACATTTTTTCAGGCTCTATGGTACCAAACGGGCTGAAATTTTGTAATAGCTATAAGAATCATAGTCCGAATCGAAATCAGTCACAAAATATGCAAAAAGTTGCATTTCTGGAAATAACATTATTCTACTGGGCGCTAATTTGAGACTTGGGTTCGGACTTTTAAAATCATTTTTTCAGGCTCTATGGTACCAAACGGGCTGAAATTTTGTTATGGCTATAAGAATCATAATCCGAATCGAAATCAGTCACAAAATATGCAAAAAGTTGCATTTCTGGAAAAATCATTATTCTACAGGGCGCATATTTGAGACTTGGGTTCGGACTTTAAGAGGCATTTTTTCAGGCTCTATGGTACCAAACGGGCTGCAATCTTGCCATAGCACTAAGAATCATAGTCCGAATGGAAATCAGTCACAAAATTTGTATTTAATTGCATTTCTGGAAAAATCATTATTCTACTGGGCGCTAATTTGAGACTTGGGTTCGGACTTTAAGAGGCATTTTTTCAGGCTCTATGGTACCAAACGGGATGAAATTTTGTAATAGCAATAAGAATCAAAGTCCGAATGGAAATCAATCACAAAATTTGTATTTAATTGCATTTCTGGAAAAATCATTATTCTACTGAACGCTAATTTGAGACTTGGGTTTGGACTTTAAGAGGCATTTTTTCAAGCTCTATGTTAGCAAAAGGGCTGAAATTTTGTAATAGCTATAAGAATCATAGTCCGAATCGAAATCAGTAACAAAATATGTAAAAAGTTGCATTTCTGGAAAAATCATTATTCTACTGGGCGCTAATTTGAGACTTGGGTTCAGACTTTAAGAGGCATTTTTTCAGGCTCTATGGTACCAAACGGGATGAAATTTTGAAATAGCGATGAGAATCATAGTACGAATCGAAATCAGTTACAAAATTTGTATTTAATTGCATTTCTGGAAAAATCATTATTCTACTGGGCGCTAATTTGAGACTTGGGTTCGGATTTAAAAAGACATTTTTTCAGGCTCTATGGTACCAAACGGGCTGAAATTTTGTAATAGCTATAAGAATCATAGTCCGAATCGAAATCAGTCACAAAATATGCAAAAAGTTGCATTTCTGGAAATAACATTATTCTACTGGGCGCTAATTTGAGACTTGGGTTCGGACTTTAAGAGGCATTTTTTCAGGCTCTATGGTACCAAACGGGCTGAAATTTTGTAATAGCGATGAGAATCATAGTCCGAATCGAAATCAGTCACAAAATATGCAAAAAGTTGCATTTCTGGAAAAAACATTATTCTAATGGGCGCTAATTTGAGACATGGGTTCGGACTTTAAAATCATTTTTTCAGGCTCTATGGTACCAAACGGGCTGAAATTTTGTAATAGCGATGAGAATCAGAGTCCGAATCAAAATCACTAACAAAAAATGTATTTAATTGCATTTCTGGAAAAATCATTATTCTACAGGGCGCTAATTTGAGACGTGGGTTCGGACTTTAAGAGGCATTTTTTCAGGCTCTATGGTACCAAACGGGATGAAATTTTGTAATAGCAATAAGAATCAAAGTCCGAATGGAAATCAGTCACAAAATTTGTATTTAATTGCATTTCTGGAAAAATCATTATTCTACTGGGCGCTAATTTGAGACTTGGGTTCGGAATTTAAGAGGCATTTTTTCAGGCTCTATGGTACCAAACGGGATGAAATTTTGTAATAGCAATAAGAATCAAAGTCCGAATCGAAATCAGTAACAAAATATGTAAAAAGTTGCATTTCTGGAAAAATCATTATTCTACTGGGCGCTAATTTGAGACTTGGGTTCAGACTTTAAGAGGCATTTTTTCAGGCTCTATGGTACCAAACGGGATGAAATTTTGAAATAGCGATGAGAATCATAGTACGAATCGAAATCAGTTACAAAATTTGTATTTAATTGCATTTCTGGAAAAATCATTATTCTACTGGGCGCTAATTTGAGACTTGGGTTCGGATTTAAAAAGACATTTTTTCAGGCTCTATGGTACCAAACGGGCTGAAATTTTGTAATAGCTATAAGAATCATAGTCCGAATCGAAATCAGTCACAAAATATGCAAAAAGTTGCATTTCTGGAAATAACATTATTCTACTGGGCGCTAATTTGAGACTTGGGTTCGGACTTTAAGAGGCATTTTTTCAGGCTCTATGGTACCAAACGGGCTGAAATTTTGTAATAGCGATGAGAATCATAGTCCGAATCGAAATCAGTCACAAAATATGCAAAAAGTTGCATTTCTGGAAAAAACATTATTCTAATGGGCGCTAATTTGAGACATGGGTTCGGACTTTAAAATCATTTTTTCAGGCTCTATGGTACCAAACGGGCTGAAATTTTGTAATAGCTATAAGAATCATAGTCCGAATCGAAATCAGTCACAAAATATGCAAAAAGTTGCATTTCTGGAAATAACATTATTCTACTGGGCGCTAATTTGAGACTTGGGTTCGGACTTTAAGAGGCATTTTTTCAGGCTCTATGGTACCAAACGGGCTGAAATTTTGTAATAGCGATGAGAATCATAGTCCGAATCGAAATCAGTCACAAAATATGCAAAAAGTTGCATTTCTGGAAAAAACATTATTCTAATGGGCGCTAATTTGAGACATGGGTTCGGACTTTAAAATCATTTTTTCAGGCTCTATGGTACCAAACGGGCTGAAATTTTGTAATAGCGATGAGAATCAGAGTCCGAATCAAAATCACTAACAAAAAATGTATTTAATTGCATTTCTGGAAAAATCATTATTCTACAGGGCGCTAATTTGAGACGTGGGTTCGGACTTTAAGAGGCATTTTTTCAGGCTCTATGGTACCAAACGGGATGAAATTTTGTAATAGCAATAAGAATCAAAGTCCGAATGGAAATCAGTCACAAAATTTGTATTTAATTGCATTTCTGGAAAAATCATTATTCTACTGGGCGCTAATTTGAGACTTGGGTTCGGAATTTAAGAGGCATTTTTTCAGGCTCTATGGTACCAAACGGGATGAAATTTTGTAATAGCAATAAGAATCAAAGTCCGAATGGAAATCAATCACAAAATTTGTATTTAATTGCATTTCTGGAAAAATCATTATTCTACTGAACGCTAATTTGAGACTTGGGTTTGGACTTTAAGAGGCATTTTTTCAAGCTCTATGTTAGCAAAAGGGCTGAAATTTTGTAATAGCTATAAGAATCATAGTCCGAATCGAAATCAGTAACAAAATATGTAAAAAGTTGCATTTCTGGAAAAATCATTATTCTACTGGGCGCTAATTTGAGACTTGGGTTCAGACTTTAAGAGGCATTTTTTCAGGCTCTATGGTACCAAACGGGATGAAATTTTGAAATAGCGATGAGAATCATAGTACGAATCGAAATCAGTTACAAAATTTGTATTTAATTGCATTTCTGGAAAAATCATTATTCTACTGGGCGCTGATTTGAGACTTGGGTTCGGATTTAAAAAGACATTTTTTCAGGCTCTATGGTACCAAACGGGCTGAAATTTTGTAATAGCTATAAGAATCATAGTCCGAATCGAAATCAGTCACAAAATATGCAAAAAGTTGCATTTCTGGAAATAACATTATTCTACTGGGCGCTAATTTGAGACTTGGGTTCGGACTTTAAGAGGCATTTTTTCAGGCTCTATGGTACCAAACGGGCTGAAATTTTGTAATAGCGATGAGAATCATAGTCCTAATCGAAATCAGTCACAAAATATGCAAAAAGTTGCATTTCTGGAAAAAACATTATTCTACTGGGCGCTAATTTGAGACTTGGGTTCGGACTTTAAGAGGCATTTTTTCAGGCTCTATGGTACCAAACGGGCTGAAATTTTGTTATGGCTATAAGAATCATAATCCGAATCGAAATCAGTCACAAAATATGTATTTAATTGCATTTCTGGAAAAATCATTATTCTACTGGGCGCTAATTTGAGACTTGGGTTCGGATTTAAAAAGACATTTTTTCAGGCTCTATGGTACCAAACGGGCTGAAATTTTGTAATAGCTATAAGAATCATAGTCCGAATCGAAATCAGTCACAAAATATGCAAAAAGTTGCATTTCTGGAAAAAACATTATTCTACTGGGCGCTAATTTGAGACTTGGGTTCGGACTTTAAGAGGCATTTTTTCAGGCTCTATGGTACCAAACGGGATGAAATTTTGAAATAGCAATAAGAATCATAATCCGAATCGAAATCAGTCACAAAATATGTATTTAATTGCATTTCTGGAAAAATCATTATCCTACTGGGCGCTAATTTGAGACTTGGGTTCGGATTTAAAAAGACATTTTTTCAGGCTCTATGGTACCAAAAGGGCTGTCATTTTGTAATAGCTATAAGAATCATAGTCCGAATCGAAATCAGTCACAAAATATGCAAAAAGTTGCATTTCTGGAAAAAACATTATTCTACTGGGCGCTAATTTGAGACTTGGGTTCGGACTTTAAGAGGCATTTTTTCAGGCTCTATGGTACCAAACGGGATGAAATTTTGAAATAGCAATAAGAATCAAAGTCCGAATGGAAATCAGTCACAAAATATGTATTTAATTGCATTTCTGGAAAAATCATTATTCTACTGAACGCTAATTTGAGACTTGGGTTCGGACTTTAAGAGGCATTTTTTCAGGCTCTATGGTACCAAACGGGCTAAAATTTTGAAATAGCTATACGAATCATAGTCCGAATCGAAATCAGTCACAAAATATGCAAAAAGTTTAATTTCTGGAAAAATCATTATTCTACAGGGCGCTAATTTTAGACTTGGGTTCGGACTTTAAGAGGCATTTTTTCAGGCTCTATGGTACCAAACGGGATGAAATTTTGAAATAGCAATAAGAATCAAAGTCCGAATGGAAATCAGTCACAAAATATGTATTTAATTGCATTTCTGGAAAAATCATTATTCTACTGAACGCTAATTTGAGACTTGGGTTCGGACTTTTAAAATCATTTTTTCAGGCTCTATGGTACCAAACGGGCTGAAATTTTGTTATGGCTATAAGAATCATAATCCGAATCGAAATCAGTCACAAAATATGCAAAAAGTTGCATTTCTGGAAAAATCATTATTCTACAGGGCGCTAATTTGAGACTTGGGTTCGGACTTTAAGAGGCATTTTTTCAGGCTCTATGGTACCTAACGGGCTGCAATCTTGCCATAGCACTAAGAATCATAGTCCGAATGGAAATCAGTCACAAAATATGCATTTAATTGCATTTCTGGAAAAATCATTATTCTAATGGGCACTAATTTGAGAATTGGGTTCGGACTTTAAGAGGCATTTTTTCAGGCTCTATGGTACCAAACGGGCTGAAATTTTGAAATAGCTATACGAATCATATTCCGAATCGAAATCAGTCACAAAATATGCAAAAAGTTTCATTTCTGGAAAAATCATTATTCTACAGGGCGCTAATTTGAGACTTGGGTTCGGACTTTAAGAGGCATTTTTTCAGGCTCTATGGTACCAAACGGGCTGCAATCTTGCCATAGCAATAAGAATCATAGTCCGATGGAAATCACTCACAAAATTTGTATTTAATTGCATTTCTGGAAAAATCATTATTCTACTGGGCGCTAATTTGAGACTTGGGTTCGGATTTAAAAAGACATTTTTTCAGGCTCTATGGTACCAAACGGGCTGAAATTTTGTAATAGCTATAAGAATCATAGTCCGAATCGAAATCAGTCACAAAATATCCAAAAAGTTGCATTTCTGGAAAAAACATTATTCTACTGGGCGCTAATTTGAGACTTGGGTTCGGACTTTAAGAGGCATTTTTTCAGGCTCTATGGTACCAAACGGGATGAAAACTTGAAATAGCAATAAGAATCAAAGTCCGAATGGAAATCAGTCACAAAATATGTATTTAATTGCATTTCTGGAAAAATCATTATTCTACTGAACGCTAATTTGAGACTTGGGTTCGGACTTTAAGAGGCATTTTTTCAGGCTCTATGGTACCAAACGGGCAGAAATTTTGAAATAGCTATACGAATCATAGTCCGAATCGAAATCAGTCACAAAATATGCAAAAAGTTTCATTTCTGGAAAAATCATTATTCTACTGGGCGCTAATTTGAGACTTGGGTTCAGACTTTAAGAGGCATTTTTTCAGGCTCTATGGTACCAAACGGGATGAAAATTTGAAATAGCGATGAGAATCATAGTACGAATCGAAATCAGTTACAAAATTTGTATTTAATTGCATTTCTGGAAAAATCATTATTCTACTGGGCGCTAATTTGAGACTTGGGTTCGGATTTAAAAAGACATTTTTTCAGGCTCTATGGTACCAAACGGGCTGAAATTTTGTAATAGCTATAAGAATCATAGTCCGAATCGAAATCAGTCACAAAATATGCAAAAAGTTGCATTTCTGGAAATAACATTATTCTACTGGGCGCTAATTTGAGACTTGGGTTCGGACTTTAAGAGGCATTTTTTCAGGCTCTATGGTACCAAACGGGCTGAAATTTTGTAATAGCGATGAGAATCATAGTCCGAATCGAAATCAGTCACAAAATATGCAAAAAGTTGCATTTCTGGAAAAAACATTATTCTACTGGGCGCTAATTTGAGACTTGGGTTCGGACTTTAGGAGGCATTTTTTCAGGCTCTATGGTACCAAACGGGCTGAAATTTTGTTATGGCTATAAGAATCATAATCCGAATCGAAATCAGTCACAAAATATGTATTTAATTGCATTTCTGGAAAAATCATTATCCTACTGGGCGCTAATTTGAGACTTGGGTTCGGATTTAAAAAGACATTTTTTCAGGCTCTATGGTACCAAACGGGCTGTCATTTTGTAATAGCTATAAGAATCATAGTCCGAATCGAAATCAGTCACAAAATATGCAAAAAGTTGCATTTCTGGAAAAAACATTATTCTACTGGGCGCGAATTTGAGACTTGGGTTCGGACTTTAAGAGGCATTTTTTCAGGCTCTATGGTACCAAACGGGATGAAATTTTGAAATAGCAATAAGAATCAAAGTCCGAATGGAAATCAGTCACAAAATATGTATTTAATTGCATTTCTAGAAAAATCATTATTCTACTGAACGCTAATTTGAGACTTGGGTTCGGACTTTAAGAGGCATTTTTTCAGTCTCTATGGTACCAAACGGGCTGAAATTTTGAAATAGCTATACGAATCATAGTCCGAATCGAAATCAGTCACAAAATATGCAAAAAGTTTAATTTCTGGAAAAATCATTATTCTACAGGGCGCTAATTTGAGACTTGGGTTCGGACTTTAAGAGGCATTTTTTCAGGCTCTATGGTACCAAACGGGCTGCAATCTTGCCATAGCAATAAGAATCATAGTCCGATGGAAATCACTCACAAAATATGTATTTAATTGCATTTCTGGAAAAATCATTATCCTACTGGGCGCTAATTTGAGACTTGGGTTCGGATTTAAAAAGACATTTTTTCAGGCTCTATGGTACCAAACGGGCTGAAATTTTGTAATAGCTATAAGAATCATAGTCCGAATCGAAATCAGTCACAAAATATGCATAAAGTTGCATTTCTGGAAAAAACATTATTCTACTGGGCGCTAATTTGAGACTTGGGTTCGGACTTTAAGAGGCATTTTTTCAGGCTCTATGGTACCAAACGGGATGAAATTTTGAAATAGCAATAAGAATCATAATCCGAATCGAAATCAGTCACAAAATATGTATTTAATTGCATTTCTGGAAAAATCATTATCCTACTGGGCGCTAATTTGAGACTTGGGTTCGGATTTAAAAAGACATTTTTTCAGGCTCTATGGTACCAAACGGGCTGTCATTTTGTAATAGCTATAAGAATCATAGTCCGAATCGAAATCAGTCACAAAATGTGCAAAAAGTTGCATTTCTGGAAAAAACATTATTCTACTGGGCGCTAATTTGAGACTTGGGTTCGGACTTTAAGAGGCATTTTTTCAGGCTCTATGGTACCAAACGGGATGAAATTTTGAAATAGCAATAAGAATCAAAGTCCGAATGGAAATCAGTCACAAAATATGTATTTAATTGCATTTCTGGAAAAATCATTATTCTACTGAACGCTAATATGAGACTTGGGTTCGGACTTTTAAAATCATTTTTTCAGGCTCTATGGTACCAAACGGGCTGAAATTTTGTTATGGCTATAAGAATCATAATCCGAATCGAAATCAGTCACAAAATATGCAAAAAGTTGCATTTCTGGAAAAATCATTATTCTACAGGGCGCCTATTTGAGACTTGGGTTCGGACTTTAAGAGGCATTTTTTCAGGCTCTATGGTACCAAACGGGCTGCAATCTTGCCATAGCACTAAGAATCATAGTCCGAATGGAAATCAGTCACAAAATATGCATTTAATTGCATTTCTGGAAAAATCATTATTCTAATGGGCACTAATTTGAGAATTGGGTTCGGACTTTAAGAGGCATTTTTTCAGGCTCTATGGTACCAAACGGGCTAAAATTTTGAAGTAGCTATACGAATCATAGTCCGAATCGAAATCAGTCACAAAATATGCAAAAAGTTTCATTTCTGGAAAAATCATTATTCTACAGGGCGCTAATTTGAGACTTGGGTTCGGACTTTAAGAGGCATTTTTTCAGGCTCTATGGTACCAAACGGGCTGCAATCTTGCCATAGCAATAAGAATCATAGTCCGATGGAAATCACTCACAAAATTTGTATTTAATTGCATTTCTGGAAAAATCATTATTCTACTGGGCGCTAATTTGAGACTTGGGTTCGGATTTAAAAAGATATTTTTTCAGGCTCTATGGTACCAAACGGGCTGAAATTTTGTGATAGCTATAAGAATCATAGTCCGAATCGAAATCAGTCACAAAATATGCAAAAAGTTGCATTTCTGGAAAAAACATTATTCTACTGGGCGCTAATTTGAGACTTGGGTTCGGACTTTAAGAGGCATTTTTTCAGGCTCTATGGTACCAAACGGGCTGAAATTTTGTAATAGCGATGAGAATCATAGTCCGAATCGAAATCAGTCACAAAATATGCAAAAAGTTTCATTTCTGGAAAAATCATTATTCTACAGGGCGCTAATTTGAGACTTGGGTTCGGACTTTAAGAGGCATTTTTTCAGGCTCTATGGTACCAAACGGGCTGCAATCTTGCCATAGCAATAAGAATCATAGTCCGATGGAAATCACTCACAAAATTTGTATTTAATTGCATTTCTGGAAAAATCATTATTCTACTGGGCGCTAATTTGAGACTTGGGTTCGGATTTAAAAAGATATTTTTTCAGGCTCTATGGTACCAAACGGGCTGAAATTATGTGATAGCTATAAGAATCATAGTCCGAATCGAAATCAGTCACAAAATATGCAAAAAGTTGCATTTCTGGAAAAAACATTATTCTACTGGGCGCTAATTTGAGACTTGGGTTCGGACTTTAAGAGGCATTTTTTCAGGCTCTATGGTACCAAACGGGCTGAAATTTTGTTATGGCTATAAGAATCATAATCCGAATCGAAATCAGTCACAAAATATGTATTTAATTGCATTTCTGGAAAAATCATTATCCTACTGGGCGCTAATTTGAGACTTGGGTTCGGATTTAAAAAGACATTTTTTCAGGCTCTATGGTACCAAACGGGCTGAAATTTTGTAATAGCTATAAGAATCATAGTCCGAATCGAAATCAGTCACAAAATATGCAAAAAGTTGCATTTCTGGAAAAAACATTATTCTACTGGGCGCTAATTTGAGACTTGGGTTCGGACTTTAAGAGGCATTTTTTCAGGCTCTATGGTACCAAACGGGATGAAATTTTGAAATAGCAATAAGAATCATAATCCGAATCGAAATCAGTCACAAAATATGTATTTAATTGCATTTCTGGAAAAATCATTATCCTACTGGGCGCTAATTTGAGACTTGGGTTCGGATTTAAAAAGACATTTTTTCAGGCTCTATGGTACCAAAAGGGCTGTCATTTTGTAATAGCTATAAGAATCATAGTCCGAATCGAAATCAGTCACAAAATATGCAAAAAGTTGCATTTCTGGAAAAAACATTATTCTACTGGGCGCTTATTTGAGACTTGGGTTCGGACTTTAAGAGGCATTTTTTCAGGCTCTATGGTACCAAACGGGATGAAATTTTGAAATAGCAATAAGAATCAAAGTCCGAATGGAAATCAGTCACAAAATATGTATTTAATTGCATTTCTGGAAAAATCATTATTCTACTGAACGCTAATTTGAGACTTGGGTTCGGACTTTAAGAGGCATTTTTTCAGGCTCTATGGTACCAAACGGGCTAAAATTTTGAAATAGCTATACGAATCATAGTCCGAATCGAAATCAGTCACAAAATATGCAAAAAGTTTAATTTCTGGAAAAATCATTATTCTACAGGGCGCTAATTTTAGACTTGGGTTCGGACTTTAAGAGGCATTTTTTCAGGCTCTATGGTACCAAACGGGATGAAATTTTGAAATCGCAATTAGAATCAAAGTCCGAATGGAAATCAGTCACAAAATATGTATTTAATTGCATTTCTGGAAAAATCATTATTCTACTGAACGCTAATTTGAGACTTGGGTTCGGACTTTTAAAATCATTTTTTCAGGCTCTATGGTACCAAACGGGCTGAAATTTTGTTATGGCTATAAGAATCATAATCCGAATCGAAATCAGTCACAAAATATGCAAAAAGTTGCATTTCTGGAAAAATCATTATTCTACAGGGCGCTAATTTGAGACTTGGGTTCGGACTTTAAGAGGCATTTTTTCAGGCTCTATGGTACCTAACGGGCTGCAATCTTGCCATAGCACTAAGAATCATAGTCCGAATGGAAATCAGTCACAAAATATGCATTTAATTGCATTTCTGGAAAAATCATTATTCTAATGGGCACTAATTTGAGAATTGGGTTCGGACTTTAAGAGGCATTTTTTCAGGCTCTATGGTACCAAACCTTGCTGAAATTTTGAAATAGCTATACGAATCATATTCCGAATCGAAATCAGTCACAAAATATGCAAAAAGTTTCATTTCTGGAAAAATCATTATTCTACAGGGCGCTAATTTGAGACTTGGGTTCGGACTTTAAGAGGCATTTTTTCAGGCTCTATGGTACCAAACGGGCTGCAATCTTGCCATAGCAATAAGAATCATAGTCCGATGGAAATCACTCACAAAATTTGTATTTAATTGCATTTCTGGAAAAATCATTATTCTACTGGGCGCTAATTTGAGACTTGGGTTCGGATTTAAAAAGACATTTTTTCAGGCTCTATGGTACCAAACGGGCTGAAATTTTGTAATAGCTATAAGAATCATAGTCCGAATCGAAATCAGTCACAAAATATGCAAAAAGTTGCATTTCTGGAAAAAACATTATTCTACTGGGCGCTAATTTGAGACTTGGGTTCGGACTTTAAGAGGCATTTTTTCAGGCTCTATGGTACCAAACGGGATGAAATTTTGAAATAGCAATAAGAATCAAAGTCCGAATAGAAATCAGTCACAAAATATGTATTTAATTGCATTTCTGGAAAAATCATTATTCTACTGAACGCTAATTTGAGACTTGGGTTCGGACTTTAAGAGGCATTTTTTCAGGCTCTATGGTACCAAACGGGCTGAAATTTTGAAATAGCTATACGAATCATAGTCCGAATCGAAATCAGTCACAAAATATGCAAAAAGTTTCATTTCTGGAAAAATCATTATTCTACTGGGCGCTAATTTGAGACTTGGGTTCAGACTTTAAGAGGCATTTTTTCAGGCTCTATGGTACCAAACGGGATGAAATTTTGAAATAGCGATGAGAATCATAGTACGAATCGAAATCAGTTACAAAATTTGTATTTAATTGCATTTCTGGAAAAATCATTATTCTACTGGGCGCTAATTTGAGACTTGGGTTCGGATTTAAAAAGACATTTTTTCAGGCTCTATGGTACCAAACGGGCTGAAATTTTGTAATAGCTATAAGAATCATAGTCCGAATCGAAATCAGTCACAAAATATGCAAAAAGTTGCATTTCTGGAAATAACATTATTCTACTGGGCGCTAATTTGAGACTTGGGTTCGGACTTTAAGAGGCATTTTTTCAGGCTCTATGGTACCAAACGGGCTGAAATTTTGTAATAGCGATGAGAATCATAGTCCGAAACGAAATCAGTCACAAAATATGCAAAAAGTTGCATTTCTGGAAAAAACATTATTCTACTGGGCGCTAATTTGAGACTTGGGTTCGGACTTTAAGAGGCATTTTTTCAGGCTCTATGGTACCAAACGGGCTGAAATTTTGTTATGGCTATAAGAATCATAATCCGAATCGAAATCAGTTACAAAATATGTATTTAATTGCATTTCTGGAAAAATCATTATCCTACTGGGCGCTAATTTGAGACTTGGGTTCGGATTTAAAAAGACATTTTTTCAGGCTCTATGGTACCAAACGGGCTGTCATTTTGTAATAGCTATAAGAATCATAGTCCGAATCGAAATCAGTCACAAAATATGCAAAAAGTTGCATTTCTGGAAAAAACATTATTCTACTGGGCGCTAATTTGAGACTTGGGTTCGGACTTTAAGAGGCATTTTTTCAGGCTCTATGGTACCAAACGGGATGAAATTTTGAAATAGCAATAAGAATCAAAGTCCGAATGGAAATCAGTCACAAAATATGTATTTAATTGCATTTCTGGAAAAATCATTATTCTACTGAACGCTAATTTGAGACTTGGGTTCGGACTTTAAGAGGCATTTTTTCAGTCTCTATGGTACCAAACGGGCTGAAATTTTGAAATAGCTATACGAATCATAGTCCGAATCGAAATCAGTCACAAAATATGCAAAAAGTTTAATTTCTGGAAAAATCATTATTCTACAGGGCGCTAATTTTAGACTTGGGTTCGGACTTTAAGAGGCATTTTTTCAGGCTCTATGGTACCAAACGGGCTGCAATCTTGCCATAGCAATAAGAATCATAGTCCGATGGAAATCACTCACAAAATATGTATTTAATTGCATTTCTGGAAAAATCATTATCCTACTGGGCGCTAATTTGAGACTTGGGTTCGGATTTAAAAAGACATTTTTTCAGGCTCTATGGTACCAAACGGGCTGAAATTTTGTAATAGCTATAAGAATCATAGTCCGAATCGAAATCAGTCACAAAATATGCATAAAGTTGCATTTCTGGAAAAAACATTATTCTACTGGGCGCTAATTTGAGACTTGGGTTCGGACTTTAAGAGGCATTTTTTCAGGCTCTATGGTACCAAACGGGATGAAATTTTGAAATAGCAATAAGAATCATAATCCGAATCGAAATCAGTCACAAAATATGTATTTAATTGCATTTCTGGAAAAATCATTATCCTACTGGGCGCTAATTTGAGACTTGGGTTCGGATTTAAAAAGACATTTTTTCAGGCTCTATGGTACCAAACGGGCTGTCATTTTGTAATAGCTATAAGAATCATAGTCCGAATCGAAATCAGTCACAAAATATGCAAAAAGTTGCATTTCTGGAAAAAACATTATTCTACTGGGCTCTAATTTGAGACTTGGGTTCGGACTTTAAGAGGCATTTTTTCAGGCTCTATGGTACCAAACGGGATGAAATTTTGAAATAGCAATAAGAATCAAAGTCCGAATGGAAATCAGTCACAAAATATGTATTTAATTGCATTTCTGGAAAAATCATTATTCTACTGAACGCTAATTTGAGACTTGGGTTCGGACTTTTAAAATCATTTTTTCAGGCTCTATGGTACCAAACGGGCTGAAATTTTGTTATGGCTATAAGAATCATAATCCGAATCGAAATCAGTCACAAAATATGCAAAAAGTTGCATTTCTGGAAAAATCATTATTCTACAGGGCGCTTATTTGAGACTTGGGTTCGGACTTTAAGAGGCATTTTTTCAGGCTCTATGGTACCAAACGGGCTGCAATCTTGCCATAGCACTAAGAATCATAGTCCGAATGGAAATCAGTCACAAAATATGCATTTAATTGCATTTCTGGAAAAATCATTATTCTAATGGGCACTAATTTGAGAATTGGGTTCGGACTTTAAGAGGCATTTTTTCAGGCTCTATGGTACCAAACGGGCTGAAATTTTGAAATAGCTATACGAATCATAGTCCGAATCGAAATCAGTCACAAAATATGCAAAAAGTTTCATTTCTGGAAAAATCATTATTCTACAGGGCGCTAATTTGAGACTTGGGTTCGGACTTTAAGAGGCATTTTTTCAGGCTCTATGGTACCAAACGGGCTGCAATCTTGCCATAGCAATAAGAATCATAGTCCGATGGAAATCACTCACAAAATATGTATTTAATTGCATTTCTGGAAAAATCATTATTCTACTGAACGCTAATTTGAGACTTGGGTTCGGACTTTAAGAGGCATTTTTTCAGTCTCTATGGTACCAAACGGGCTGAAATTTTGAAATAGCTATACGAATCATAGTCCGAATCGAAATCAGTCACAAAATATGCAAAAAGTTTAATTTCTGGAAAAATCATTATTCTACAGGGCGCTAATTTTAGACTTGGGTTCGGACTTTAAGAGGCATTTTTTCAGGCTCTATGGTACCAAACGGGCTGCAATCTTGCCATAGCAATAAGAATCATAGTCCGATGGAAATCACTCACAAAATATGTATTTAATTGCATTTCTGGAAAAATCATTATCCTACTGGGCGCTAATTTGAGACTTGGGTTCGGATTTAAAAAGACATTTTTTCAGGCTCTATGGTACCAAACGGGCTGAAATTTTGTAATAGCTATAAGAATCATAGTCCGAATCGAAATCAGTCACAAAATATGCATAAAGTTGCATTTCTGGAAAAAACATTATTCTACTGGGCGCTAATTTGAGACTTGGGTTCGGACTTTAAGATGCATTTTTTCAGGCTCTATGGTACCAAACGGGATGAAATTTTGAAATAGCAATAAGAATCATAATCCGAATCGAAATCAGTCACAAAATATGTATTTAATTGCATTTCTGGAAAAATCATTATCCTACTGGGCGCTAATTTGAGACTTGGGTTCGGATTTAAAAAGACATTTTTTCAGGCTCTATGGTACCAAACGGGCTGTCATTTTGTAATAGCTATAAGAATCATAGTCCGAATCGAAATCAGTCACAAAATATGCAAAAAGTTGCATTTCTGGAAAAAACATTATTCTACTGGGCTCTAATTTGAGACTTGGGTTCGGACTTTAAGAGGCATTTTTTCAGGCTCTATGGTACCAAACGGGATGAAATTTTGAAATAGCAATAAGAATCAAAGTCCGAATGGAAATCAGTCACAAAATATGTATTTAATTGCATTTCTGGAAAAATCATTATTCTACTGAACGCTAATTTGAGACTTGGGTTCGGACTTTTAAAATCATTTTTTCAGGCTCTATGGTACCAAACGGGCTGAAATTTTGTTATGGCTATAAGAATCATAATCCGAATCGAAATCAGTCACAAAATATGCAAAAAGTTGCATTTCTGGAAAAATCATTATTCTACAGGGCGCTTATTTGAGACTTGGGTTCGGACTTTAAGAGGCATTTTTTCAGGCTCTATGGTACCAAACGGGCTGCAATCTTGCCA
Source organism: Hesperophylax magnus (assembly GCA_026573805.1). NCBI lineage: Eukaryota > Metazoa > Arthropoda > Insecta > Trichoptera > Limnephilidae > Hesperophylax > Hesperophylax magnus. The sequence goes on along the minus strand of JAIUSX010000179.1, from coordinate 2,309,427 downwards.
TAGCACTAAGAATCATAGTCCGAATGGAAATCAGTCACAAAATATGCATTTAATTGCATTTCTGGAAAAATCATTATTCTAATGGGCACTAATTTGAGAATTGGGTTCGGACTTTAAGAGGCATTTTTTCAGGCTCTATGGTACCAAACGGGCTGAAATTTTGAAATAGCTATACGAATCATAGTCCGAATCGAAATCAGTCACAAAATATGCAAAAAGTTTCATTTCTGGAAAAATCATTATTCTACAGGGCGCTAATTTGAGACTTGGGTTCGGACTTTAAGAGGCATTTTTTCAGGCTCTATGGTACCAAACGGGCTGCAATCTTGCCATAGCAATAAGAATCATAGTCCGATGGAAATCACTCACAAAATTTGTATTTAATTGCATTTCTGGAAAAATCATTATTCTACTGGGCGCTAATTTGAGACTTGGGTTCGGATTTAAAAAGATATTTTTTCAGGCTCTATGGTACCAAACGGGCTGAAATTTTGTGATAGCTATAAGAATCATAGTCCGAATCGAAATCAGTAACAAAATATGCAAAAAGTTGCATTTCTGGAAAAAACATTATTCTACTGGGCGCTAATTTGAGACTTGGGTTCGGACTTTAAGAGGCATTTTTTCAGGCTCTATGGTACCAAACGGGCTGAAATTTTGTAATAGCGATGAGAATCATAGTCCGAATCGAAATCAGTCACAAAATATGCAAAAAGTTGCATTTCTGGAAAAAACATTATTCTACTGGGCGCTAATTTGAGACTTGGGTTCGGACTTTAAGAGGCATTTTTTCAGGCTCTATGGTACCAAACGGGCTGAAATTTTGTTATGGCTATAAGAATCATAATCCGAATCGAAATCAGTCACAAAATATGTATTTAATTGCATTTCTGGAAAAATCATTATCCTACTGGGCGCTAATTTGAGACTTGGGTTCGGATTTAAAAAGACATTTTTTCAGGCTCTATGGTACCAAACGGGCTGAAATTTTGTAATAGCTATAAGAATCATAGTCCGAATCGAAATCAGTCACAAAATATGCAAAAAGTTGCATTTCTGGAAAAAACATTATTCTACTGGGCGCTAATTTGAGACTTGGGTTCGGACTTTAAGAGGCATTTTTTCAGGCTCTATGGTACCAAACGGGATGAAATTTTGAAATAGCAATAAGAATCATAATCCGAATCGAAATCAGTCACAAAATATGTATTTAATTGCATTTCTGGAAAAATCATTATCCTACTGGGCGCTAATTTGAGACTTGGGTTCGGATTTAAAAAGACATTTTTTCAGGCTCTATGGTACCAAAAGGGCTGTCATTTTGTAATAGCTATAAGAATCATAGTCCGAATCGAAATCAGTCACAAAATATGCAAAAAGTTGCATTTCTGGAAAAAACATTATTCTACTGGGCGCTAATTTGAGACTTGGGTTCGGACTTTAAGAGGCATTTTTTCAGGCTCTATGGTACCAAACGGGATGAAATTTTGAAATAGCAATAAGAATCAAAGTCCGAATGGAAATCAGTCACAAAATATGTATTTAATTGCATTTCTGGAAAAATCATTATTCTACTGAACGCTAATTTGAGACTTGGGTTCGGACTTTAAGAGGCATTTTTTCAGGCTCTATGGTACCAAACGGGCTAAAATTTTGAAATAGCTATACGAATCATAGTCCGAATCGAAATCAGTCACAAAATATGCAAAAAGTTTAATTTCTGGAAAAATCATTATTCTACAGGGCGCTAATTTTAGACTTGGGTTCGGACTTTAAGAGGCATTTTTTCAGGCTCTATGGTACCAAACGGGATGAAATTTTGAAATAGCAATAAGAATCAAAGTCCGAATGGAAATCAGTCACAAAATATGTATTTAATTGCATTTCTGGAAAAATCATTATTCTACTGAACGCTAATTTGAGACTTGGGTTCGGACTTTTAAAATCATTTTTTCAGGCTCTATGGTACCAAACGGGCTGAAATTTTGTTATGGCTATAAGAATCATAATCTGAATCGAAATCAGTCACAAAATATGCAAAAAGTTGCATTTCTGGAAAAATCATTATTCTACAGGGCGCTAATTTGAGACTTGGGTTCGGACTTTAAGAGGCATTTTTTCAGGCTCTATGGTACCAAACGGGCTGCAATCTTGCCATAGCAATAGGAATCATAGTCCGATGGAAATCACTCACAAAATTTGTATTTAATTGCATTTCTGGAAAAATCATTATTCTACTGGGCGCTAATTTGAGACTTGGGTTCGGATTTAAAAAGACATTTTTTCAGGCTCTATGGTACCAAACGGGCTGAAATTTTGTAATAGCTATAAGAATCATAGTCCGAATCGAAATCAGTCACAAAATATGCAAAAAGTTGCATTTCTGGAAAAAACATTATTCTACTGGGCGCTAATTTGAGACTTGGGTTCGGACTTTAAGAGGCATTTTTTCAGGCTCTATGGTACCAAACGGGATGAAATTTTGAAATAGCAATAAGAATCAAAGTCCGAATGGAAATCAGTCACAAAATATGTATTTAATTGCATTTCTGGAAAAATCATTATTCTACTGAACGCTAATTTGAGACTTGGGTTCGGACTTTAAGAGGCATTTTTTCAGGCTCTATGGTACCAAACGGGCTGAAATTTTGAAATAGCTATACGAATCATAGTCCGAATCGAAATCAGTCACAAAATATGCAAAAAGTTTCATTTCTGGAAAAATCATTATTCTACTGAGCGCTAATTTGAGACTTGGGTTCAGACTTTAAGAGGCATTTTTTCAGGCTCTATGGTACCAAACGGGATGAAATTTTGAAATAGCGATGAGAATCATAGTACGAATCGAAATCAGTTACGAAATTTGTATTTAATTGCATTTCTGGAAAAATCATTATTCTACTGGGCGCTAATTTGAGACTTGGGTTCGGATTTAAAAAGACATTTTTTCAGGCTCTATGGTACCAAACGGGCTGAAATTTTGTAATAGCTATAAGAATCATAGTCCGAATCGAAATCAGTCACAAAATATGCAAAAAGTTGCATTTCTGGAAATAACATTATTCTACTGGGCGCTAATTTGAGACTTGGGTTCGGACTTTAAGAGGCATTTTTTCAGGCTCTATGGTACCAAACGGGCTGAAATTTTGTAATAGCGATGAGAATCATAGTCCGAATCGAAATCAGTCACAAAATATGCAAAAAGTTGCATTTCTGGAAAAAACATTATTCTACTGGGCGCTAATTTGAGACTTGGGTTCGGACTTTAAGAGGCATTTTTTCAGGCTCTATGGTACCAAACGGGCTGAAATTTTGTTATGGCTATAAGAATCATAATCCGAATCGAAATCAGTCACAAAATATGTATTTAATTGCATTTCTGGAAAAATCATTATCCTACTGGGCGCTAATTTGAGACTTGGGTTCGGATTTAAAAATACATTTATTCAGGCTCTATGGTACCAAACGGGCTGTCATTTTGTAATAGCTATAAGAATCATAGTCCGAATCGAAATCAGTCACAAAATATGCAAAAAGTTGCATTTCTGGAAAAAACATTATTCTACTGGGCGCTAATTTGAGACTTGGGTTCGGACTTTAAGAGGCATTTTTTCAGGCTCTATGGTACCAAACGGGATGAAATTTTTAAATAGCAATAAGAATCAAAGTCCGAATGGAAATCAGTCACAAAATATGTATTTAATTGCATTTCTGGAAAAATCATTATTCTACTGAACGCTAATTTGAGACTTGGGTTCGGACTTTAAGAGGCATTTTTTCAGTCTCTATGGTACCAAACGGGCTGAAATTTTGAAATAGCTATACGAATCATAGTCCGAATCGAAATCAGTCACAAAATATGCAAAAAGTTTAATTTCTGGAAAAATCATTATTCTACAGGGCGCTAATTTGAGACTTGGGTTCGGACTTTAAGAGGCATTTTTTCAGGCTCTATGGTACCAAACGGGCTGCAATCTTGCCATAGCAATAAGAATCATAGTCCGATGGAAATCACTCACAAAATATGTATTTAATTGCATTTCTGGAAAAATCATTATCCTACTGGGCGCTAATTTGAGACTTGGGTTCGGATTTAAAAAGACATTTTTTCAGGCTCTATGGTACCAAACGGGCTGAAATTTTGTAATAGCTATAAGAATCATAGTCCGAATCGAAATCAGTCACAAAATATGCATAAAGTTGCATTTCTGGAAAAAACATTATTCTACTGGGCGCTAATTTGAGACTTGGGTTCGGACTTTAAGAGGCATTTTTTCAGGCTCTATGGTACCAAACGGGATGAAATTTTGAAATAGCAATAAGAATCATAATCCGAATCGAAATCAGTCACAAAATATGTATTTAATTGCATTTCTGGAAAAATCATTATCCTACTGGGCGCTAATTTGAGACTTGGGTTCGGATTTAAAAAGACATTTTTTCAGGCTCTATGGTACCAAACGGGCTGTCATTTTGTAATAGCTATAAGAATCATAGTCCGAATCGAAATCAGTCACAAAATATGCAAAAAGTTGCATTTCTGGAAAAAACATTATTCTACTGGGCGCTAATTTGAGACTTGGGTTCGGACTTTAAGAGGCATTTTTTCAGGCTCTATGGTACCAAACGGGATGAAATTTTGAAATAGCAATAAGAATCAAAGTCCGAATGGAAATCAGTCACAAAATATGTATTTAATTGCATTTCTGGAAAAATCATTATTCTACTGAACGCTAATTTGAGACTTGGGTTCGGACTTTTAAAATCATTTTTTCAGGCTCTATGGTACCAAACGGGCTGAAATTTTGTTATGGCTATAAGAATCATAATCCGAATCGAAATCAGTCACAAAATATGCAAAAAGTTGCATTTCTGGAAAAATCATTATTCTACAGGGCGCTTATTTGAGACTTGGGTTCGGACTTTAAGAGGCATTTTTTCAGGCTCTATGGTACCAAACGGGCTGCAATCTTGCCATAGCACTAAGAATCATAGTCCGAATCGAAATCAGTCACAAAATATGCAAAAAGTTGCATTTCTGGAAAAAATATTATTCTACTGGGCGCTAATTTGAGACTTGGGTTCGGACTTTAAGAGGCATTTTTTCAGGCTCTATGGTACCAAACGGGATGAAATTTTGAAATAGCAATAAGAATCATAATCCGAATCGAAATCAGTCACAAAATATGTATTTAATTGCATTTCTGGAAAAATCATTAATCTACAGGGCGCTAATTTGAGACTTGGGTTCGGATTTAAAAAGACATTTTTTCAGGCTCTATGGTACCAAAAGGGCTGTCATTTTGTAATAGCTATAAGAATCATAGTCCGAATCGAAATCAGTCACAAAATATGCAAAAAGTTGCATTTCTGGAAAAAACATTATTCTACTGGGCGCTAATTTGAGACTTGGGTTCGGACTTTAAGAGGCATTTTTTCAGGCTCTATGGTACCAAACGGGATGAAATTTTGAAATAGCTATACGAATCATAGTCCGAATCGAAATCAGTCACAAAATATGCAAAAAGTTTAATTTCTGGAAAAATCATTATTCTACAGGGCGCTAATTTTAGACTTGGGTTCGGACTTTAAGAGGCATTTTTTCAGGCTCTATGGTACCAAACGGGATGAAATTTTGAAATAGCAATAAGAATCAAAGTCCGAATGGAAATCAGTCACAAAATATGTATTTAATTGCATTTCTGGAAAAATCATTATTCTACTGAACGCTAATTTGAGACTTGGGTTCGGACTTTTAAAATCATTTTTTCAGGCTCTATGGTACCAAACGGGCTGAAATTTTGTTATGGCTATAAGAATCATAATCCGAATCGAAATCAGTCACAAAATATGCAAAAAGTTGCATTTCTGGAAAAATCATTATTCTACAGGGCGCTAATTTGAGACTTGGGTTCGGACTTTAAGAGGCATTTTTTCAGGCTCTATGGTACCTAACGGGCTGCAATCTTGCCATAGCACTAAGAATCATAGTCCGAATGGAAATCAGTCACAAAATATGCATTTAATTGCATTTCTGGAAAAATCATTATTCTAATGGGCACTAATTTGAGAATTGGGTTCGGACTTTAAGAGGCATTTTTTCAGGCTCTATGGTACCAAACGGGCTGAAATTTTGAAATAGCTATACGAATCATATTCCGAATCGAAATCAGTCACAAAATATGCAAAAAGTTTCATTTCTGGAAAAATCATTATTCTACAGGGCGCTAATTTGAGACTTGGGTTCGGACTTTAAGAGGCATTTTTTCAGGCTCTATGGTACCAAACGGGCTGCAATCTTGCCATAGCAATAAGAATCATAGTCCGATGGAAATCACTCACAAAATTTGTATTTAATTGCATTTCTGGAAAAATCATTATTCTACTGGGCGCTAATTTGAGACTTGGGTTCGGATTTAAAAAGACATTTTTTCAGGCTCTATGGTACCAAACGGGCTGAAATTTTGTAATAGCTATAAGAATCATAGTCCGAATCGAAATCAGTCACAAAATATGCAAAAAGTTGCATTTCTGGAAAAAACATTATTCTACTGGGCGCTAATTTGAGACTTGGGTTCGGACTTTAAGAGGCATTTTTTCAGGCTCTATGGTACCAAACGGGATGAAATTTTGAAATAGCAATAAGAATCAAAGTCCGAATGGAAATCAGTCACAAAATATGTATTTAATTGCATTTCTGGAAAAATCATTATTCTACTGAACGCTAATTTGAGACTTGGGTTCGGACTTTAAGAGGCATTTTTTCAGGCTCTATGGTACCAAACGGGCTGAAATTTTGAAATAGCTATACGAATCATAGTCCGAATCGAAATCAGCCACAAAATATGCAAAAAGTTTCATTTCTGGAAAAATCATTATTCTACTGGGCGCTAATTTGAGACTTGGGTTAAGACTTTAAGAGGCATTTTTTCAGGCTCTATGGTACCAAACGGGATGAAATTTTGAAATAGCGATGAGAATCATAGTACGAATCGAAATCAGTTACAAAATTTGTATTTAATTGCATTTCTGGAAAAATCATTATTCTACTGGGCGCTAATTTGAGACTTGGGTTCGGATTTAAAAAGACATTTTTTCAGGCTCTATGGTACCAAACGGGCTGAAATTTTGTAATAGCTATAAGAATCATAGTCCGAATCGAAATCAGTCACAAAATATGCAAAAAGTTGCATTTCTGGAAATAACATTATTCTACTGGGCGCTAATTTGAGACTTGGGTTCGGACTTTAAGAGGCATTTTTTCAGGCTCTATGGTACCAAACGGGCTGAAATTTTGAAATAGCTATACGAATCATAGTCCGAATCGAAATCAGTCACAAAATATGCAAAAAGTTTCATTTCTGGAAAAATCATTATTCTACAGGGCGCTAATTTGAGACTTGGGTTCGGACTTTAAGAGGCATTTTTTCAGGCTCTATGGTACCAAACGGGCTGCAATCTTGCCATAGCAATAAGAATCATAGTCCGATGGAAATCACTCACAAAATTTGTATTTAATTGCATTTCTGGAAAAATCATTATTCTACTGGGCGCTAATTTGAGACTTGGGTTCGGATTTAAAAAGATATTTTTTCAGGCTCTATGGTACCAAACGGGCTGAAATTTTGTGATAGCTATAAGAATCATAGTCCGAATCGAAATCAGTCACAAAATATGCAAAAAGTTGCATTTCTGGAAAAAACATTATTCTACTGGGCGCTAATTTGAGACTTGGGTTCGGACTTTAAGAGGCATTTTTTCAGGCTCTATGGTACCAAACGGGCTGAAATTTTGTAATAGCGATGAGAATCATAGTCCGAATCGAAATCAGTCACAAAATATGCAAAAAGTTGCATTTCTGGAAAAAACATTATTCTACTGGGCGCTAATTTGAGACTTGGGTTCGGACTTTAAGAGGCATTTTTTCAGGCTCTATGGTACCAAACGGGCTGAAATTTTGTTATGGCTATAAGAATCATAATCCGAATCGAAATCAGTCACAAAATATGTATTTAATTGCATTTCTGGAAAAATCATTATCCTACTGGGCGCTAATTTGAGACTTGGGTTCGGATTTAAAAAGACATTTTTTCAGGCTCTATGGTACCAAACGGGCTGAAATTTTGTAATAGCTATAAGAATCATAGTCCGAATCGAAATCAGTCACAAAATATGCAAAAAGTTGCATTTCTGGAAAAAACATTATTCTACTGGGCGCTAATTTGAGACTTGGGTTCGGACTTTAAGAGGCATTTTTTCAGGCTCTATGGTACCAAACGGGATGAAATTTTGAAATAGCAATAAGAATCATAATCCGAATCGAAATCAGTCACAAAATATGTATTTAATTGCATTTCTGGAAAAATCATTATCCTACTGGGCGCTAATTTGAGACTTGGGTTCGGATTTAAAAAGACATTTTTTCAGGCTCTATGGTACCAAAAGGGCTGTCATTTTGTAATAGCTATAAGAATCATAGTCCGAATCGAAATCAGTCACAAAATATGCAAAAAGTTGCATTTCTGGAAAAAACATTATTCTACTGGGCGCTAATTTGAGACTTGGGTTCGGACTTTAAGAGGCATTTTTTCAGGCTCTATGGTACCAAACGGGATGAAATTTTGAAATAGCAATAAGAATCAAAGTCCGAATGGAAATCAGTCACAAAATATGTATTTAATTGCATTTCTGGAAAAATCATTATTCTACTGAACGCTAATTTGAGACTTGGGTTCGGACTTTAAGAGGCATTTTTTCAGGCTCTATGGTACCAAACGGGCTAAAATTTTGAAATAGCTATACGAATCATAGTCCGAATCGAAATCAGTCACAAAATATGCAAAAAGTTTAATTTCTGGAAAAATCATTATTCTACAGGGCGCTAATTTTAGACTTGGGTTCGGACTTTAAGAGGCATTTTTTCAGGCTCTATGGTACCAAACGGGATGAAATTTTGAAATAGCAATAAGAATCAAAGTCCGAATGGAAATCAGTCACAAAATATGTATTTAATTGCATTTCTGGAAAAATCATTATTCTACTGAACGCTAATTTGAGACTTGGGTTCGGACTTTTAAAATCATTTTTTCAGGCTCTATGGTACCAAACGGGCTGAAATTTTGTTATGGCTATAAGAATCATAATCCGAATCGAAATCAGTCACAAAATATGCAAAAAGTTGCATTTCTGGAAAAATCATTATTCTACAGGGCGCTAATTTGAGACTTGGGTTCGGACTTTAAGAGGCATTTTTTCAGGCTCTATGGTACCTAACGGGCTGCAATCTTGCCATAGCACTAAGAATCATAGTCCGAATGGAAATCAGTCACAAAATATGCATTTAATTGCATTTCTGGAAAAATCATTATTCTAATGGGCACTAATTTGAGAATTGGGTTCGGACTTTAAGAGGCATTTTTTCAGGCTCTATGGTACCAAACGGGCTGAAATTTTGAAATAGCTATATGAATCATATTCCGAATCGAAATCAGTCACAAAATATGCAAAAAGTTTCATTTCTGGAAAAATCATTATTCTACAGGGCGCTAATTTGAGACTTGGGTTCGGACTTTAAGAGGCATTTTTTCAGGCTCTATGGTACCAAACGGGCTGCAATCTTGCCATAGCAATAAGAATCATAGTCCGATGGAAATCACTCACAAAATTTGTATTTAATTGCATTTCTGGAAAAATCATTATTCTACTGGGCGCTAATTTGAGACTTGGGTTCGGATTTAAAAAGACATTTTTTCAGGCTCTATGGTACCAAACGGGCTTAAATTTTGTAATAGCTATAAGAATCATAGTCCGAATCGAAATCAGTTACAAAATATGCAAAAAGTTGCATTTCTGGAAAAAACATTATTCTACTGGGCGCTAATTTGAGACTTGGGTTCGGACTTTAAGAGGCATTTTTTCAGGCTCTATGGTACCAAACGGGATGAAATTTTGAAATAGCAATAAGAATCAAAGTCCGAATGGAAATCAGTCACAAAATATGTATTTAATTGCATTTCTGGAAAAATCATTATTCTACTGAACGCTAATTTGAGACTTGGGTTCGGACTTTAAGAGGCATTTTTTCAGGCTCTATGGTACCAAACGGGCTGAAATTTTGAAATATCTATACGAATCATAGTCCGAATCGAAATCAGTCACAAAATATGAAAAAAGTTTCATTTCTGGAAAAATCATTATTCTACTGAGCGCTAATTTGAGACTTGGGTTCAGACTTTAAGAGGCATTTTTTCAGGCTCTATGGTACCAAACGGGATGAAATTTTGAAATAGCGATGAGAATCATAGTACGAATCGAAATCAGTTACAAAATTTGTATTTAATTGCATTTCTGGAAAAATCATTATTCTACTGGGCGCTAATTTGAGACTTGGGTTCGGATTTAAAAAGACATTTTTTCAGGCTCTATGGTACCAAACGGGCTGAAATTTTGTAATAGCTATAAGAATCATAGTCCGAATCGAAATCAGTCACAAAATATGCAAAAAGTTGCATTTCTGGAAATAACATTATTCTACTGGGCGCTAATTTGAGACTTGGGTTCGGACTTTAAGAGGCATTTTTTCAGGCTCTATGGTACCAAACGGGCTGAAATTTTGTAATAGCGATGAGAATCATAGTCCGAATCTAAATCAGTCACAAAATATGCAAAAAGTTGCATTTCTGGAAAAAACATTATTCTACTGGGCGCTAATTTGAGACTTGGGTTCGGACTTTAAGAGGCATTTTTTCAGGCTCTATGGTACCAAACGGGCTGAAATTTTGTTATGGCTATAAGAATCATAATCCGAATCGAAATCAGTCACAAAATATGTATTTAATTGCATTTCTGGAAAAATCATTATCCTACTGGGCGCTAATTTGAGACTTGGGTTCGGATTTAAAAATACATTTTTTCAGGCTCTATGGTACCAAACGGGCTGTCATTTTGTAATAGCTATAAGAATCATAGTCCGAATCGAAATCAGTCACAAAATATGCAAAAAGTTGCATTTCTGGAAAAAACATTATTCTACTGGGCGCTAATTTGAGACTTGGGTTCGGACTTTAAGAGGCATTTTTTCAGGCTCTATGGTACCAAACGGGATGAAATTTTGAAATAGCAATAAGAATCAAAGTCCGAATGGAAATCAGTCACAAAATATGTATTTAATTGCATTTCTGGAAAAATCATTATTCTACTGAACGCTAATTTGAGACTTGGGTTCGGACTTTAAGAGGCATTTTTTCAGTCTCTATGGTACCAAACGGGCTGAAATTTTGAAATAGCTATACGAATCATAGTCCGAATCGAAATCAGTCACAAAATATGCAAAAAGTTTAATTTCTGGAAAAATCATTATTCTACAGGGCGCTAATTTGAGACTTGGGTTCGGACTTTAAGAGGCATTTTTTCAGGCTCTATGGTACCAAACGGGCTGCAATCTTGCCATAGCAATAAGAATCATAGTCCGATGGAAATCACTCACAAAATATGTATTTAATTGCATTTCTGGAAAAATCATTATCCTACTGGGCGCTAATTTGAGACTTGGGTTCGGATTTAAAAAGACATTTTTTCAGGCTCTATGGTACCAAACGGGCTGAAATTTTGTAATAGCTATAAGAATCATAGTCCGAATCGAAATCAGTCACAAAATATGCATAAAGTTGCATTTCTGGAAAAAACATTATTCTACTGGGCGCTAATTTGAGACTTGGGTTCGGACTTTAAGAGGCATTTTTTCAGGCTCTATGGTACCAAACGGGATGAAATTTTGAAATAGCAATAAGAATCATAATCCGAATCGAAATCAGTCACAAAATATGTATTTAATTGCATTTCTGGAAAAATCATTATCCTACTGGGCGCTAATTTGAGACTTGGGTTCGGATTTAAAAAGACATTTTTTCAGGCTCTATGGTACCAAACGGGCTGTCATTTTGTAATAGCTATAAGAATCATAGTCCGAATCGAAATCAGTCACAAAATATGCAAAAAGTTGCATTTCTGGAAAAAACATTATTCTACTGGGCGCTAATTTGAGACTTGGGTTCGGACTTTAAGAGGCATTTTTTCAGGCTCTATGGTACCAAACGGGATGAAATTTTGAAATAGCAATAAGAATCAAAGTCCGAATGGAAATCAGTCACAAAATATGTATTTAATTGCATTTCTGGAAAAATCATTATTCTACTGAACGCTAATTTGAGACTTGGGTTCGGACTTTTAAAATCATTTTTTCAGGCTCTATGGTACCAAACGGGCTGAAATTTTGTTATGGCTATAAGAATCATAATCCGAATCGAAATCAGTCACAAAATATGCAAAAAGTTGCATTTCTGGAAAAATCATTATTCTACAGGGCGCTTATTTGAGACTTGGGTTCGGACTTTAAGAGGCATTTTTTCAGGCTCTATGGTACCAAACGGGCTGCAATCTTGCCATAGCACTAAGAATCATAGTCCGAATGGAAATCAGTCACAAAATATGCATTTAATTGCATTTCTGGAAAAATCATTATTCTAATGGGCACTAATTTGAGAATTGGGTTCGGACTTTAAGAGGCATTTTTTCAGGCTCTATGGTACCAAACGGGCTGAAATTTTGAAATAGCTATACGAATCATAGTCCGAATCGAAATCAGTCACAAAATATGCAAAAAGTTTCATTTCTGGAAAAATCATTATTCTACAGGGCGCTAATTTGAGACTTGGGTTCGGACTTTAAGAGGCATTTTTTCAGGCTCTATGGTACCAAACGGGCTGCAATCTTGCCATAGCAATAAGAATCATAGTCCGATGGAAATCACTCACAAAATTTGTATTTAATTGCATTTCTGGAAAAATCATTATTCTACTGGGCGCTAATTTGAGACTTGGGTTCGGATTTAAAAAGATATTTTTTCAGGCTCTATGGTACCAAACGGGCTGAAATTTTGTGATAGCTATAAGAATCATAGTCCGAATCGAAATCAGTCACAAAATATGCAAAAAGTTGCATTTCTGGAAAAAACATTATTCTACTGGGCGCTAATTTGAGACTTGGGTTCGGACTTTAAGAGGCATTTTTTCAGGCTCTATGGTACCAAACGGGCTGAAATTTTGTAATAGCGATGAGAATCATAGTCCGAATCGAAATAAGTCACAAAATATGCAAAAAGTTGCATTTCTGGAAAAAACATTATTCTACTGGGCGCTAATTTGAGACTTGGGTTCGGACTTTAAGAGGCATTTTTTCAGGCTCTATGGTACCAAACGGGCTGAAATTTTGTTATGGCTATAAGAATCATAATCCGAATCGAAATCAGTCACAAAATATGTATTTAATTGCATTTCTGGAAAAATCATTATCCTACTGGGCGCTAATTTGAGACTTGGGTTCGGATTTAAAAAGACATTTTTTCAGGCTCTATGGTACCAAACGGGCTGAAATTTTGTAATAGCTATAAGAATCATAGTCCGAATCGAAATCAGTCACAAAATATGCAAAAAGTTGCATTTCTGGAAAAAACATTATTCTACTGGGCGCTAATTTGAGACTTGGGTTCGGACTTTAAGAGGCATTTTTTCAGGCTCTATGGTACCAAACGGGATGAAATTTTGAAATAGCAATAAGAATCATAATCCGAATCGAAATCAGTCACAAAATATGTATTTAATTGCATTTCTGGAAAAATCATTATCCTACTGGGCGCTAATTTGAGACTTGGGTTCGGATTTAAAAAGACATTTTTTCAGGCTCTATGGTACCAAAAGGGCTGTCATTTTGTAATAGCTATAAGAATCATAGTCCGAATCGAAATCAGTCACAAAATATGCAAAAAGTTGCATTTCTGGAAAAAACATTATTCTACTGGGCGCTAATTTGAGACTTGGGTTCGGACTTTAAGAGGCATTTTTTCAGGCTCTATGGTACCAAACGGGATGAAATTTTGAAATAGCAATAAGAATCAAAGTCCGAATGGAAATCAGTCACAAAATATGTATTTAATTGCATTTCTGGAAAAATCATTATTCTACTGAACGCTAATTTGAGACTTGGGTTCGGACTTTAAGAGGCATTTTTTCAGGCTCTATGGTACCAAACGGGCTAAAATTTTGAAATAGCTATACGAATCATAGTCCGAATCGAAATCAGTCACAAAATATGCAAAAAGTTTAATTTCTGGAAAAATCATTATTCTACAGGGCGCTAATTTTAGACTTGGGTTCGGACTTTAAGAGGCATTTTTTCAGGCTCTATGGTACCAAACGGGATGAAATTTTGAAATAGCAATAAGAATCAAAGTCCGAATGGAAATCAGTCACAAAATATGTATTTAATTGCATTTCTGGAAAAATCATTATTCTACTGAACGCTAATTTGAGACTTGGGTTCGGACTTTTAAAATCATTTTTTCAGGCTCTATGGTACCAAACGGTCTGAAATTTTGTTATGGCTATAAGAATCATAATCCGAATCGAAATCAGTCACAAAATATGCAAAAAGTTGCATTTCTGGAAAAATCATTATTCTACAGGGCGCTAATTTGAGACTTGGGTTCGGACTTTAAGAGGCATTTTTTCAGGCTCTATGGTACCTAACGGGCTGCAATCTTGCCATAGCACTAAGAATCATAGTCCGAATGGAAATCAGTCACAAAATATGCATTTAATTGCATTTCTGGAAAAATCATTATTCTAATGGGCACTAATTTGAGAATTGGGTTCGGACTTTAAGAGGCATTTTTTCAGGCTCTATGGTACCAAACGGGCTGAAATTTTGAAATAGCTATACGAATCATATTCCGAATCGAAATCAGTCACAAAATATGCAAAAAGTTTCATTTCTGGAAAAATCATTATTCTACAGGGCGCTAATTTGAGACTTGGGTTCGGACTTTAAGAGGCATTTTTTCAGGCTCTATGGTACCAAACGGGCTGCAATCTTGCCATAGCAATAAGAATCATAGTCCGATGGAAATCACTCACAAAATTTGTATTTAATTGCATTTCTGGAAAAATCATTATTCTACTGGGCGCTAATTTGAGACTTGGGTTCGGATTTAAAAAGACATTTTTTCAGGCTCTATGGTACCAAACGGGCTGAAATTTTGTAATAGCTATAAGAATCATAGTCCGAATCGAAATCAGTCACAAAATATGCAAAAAGTTGCATTTCTGGAAAAAACATTATTCTACTGGGCGCTAATTTGAGACTTGGGTTCGGACTTTAAGAGGCATTTTTTCAGGCTCTATGGTACCAAACGGGATGAAATTTTGAAATAGCAATAAGAATCAAAGTCCGAATGGAAATCAGTCACAAAATATGTATTTAATTGCATTTCTGGAAAAATCATTATTCTACTGAACGCTAATTTGAGACTTGGGTTCGGACTTTAAGAGGCATTTTTTCAGGCTCTATGGTACCAAACGGGCTGAAATTTTGAAATAGCTATACGAATCATAGTCCGAATCGAAATCAGTCACAAAATATGCAAAAAGTTTCATTTCTGGAAAAATCATTATTCTACTGGGCGCTAATATGAGACTTGGGTTCAGACTTTAAGAGGCATTTTTTCAGGCTCTATGGTACCAAACGGGATGAAATTTTGAAATAGCGATGAGAATCATAGTACGAATCGAAATCAGTTACAAAATTTGTATTTAATTGCATTTCTGGAAAAATCATTATTCTACTGGGCGCTAATTTGAGACTTGGGTTCGGATTTAAAAAGACATTTTTTCAGGCTCTATGGTACCAAACGGGCTGAAATTTTGTAATAGCTATAAGAATCATAGTCCGAATCGAAATCAGTCACAAAATATGCAAAAAGTTGCATTTCTGGAAATAACATTATTCTACTGGGCGCTAATTTGAGACTTGGGTTCGGACTTTAAGAGGCATTTTTTCAGGCTCTATGGTACCAAACGGGCTGAAATTTTGTAATAGCGATGAGAATCATAGTCCGAATCGAAATCAGTCACAAAATATGCAAAAAGTTGCATTTCTGGAAAAAACATTATTCTACTGGGCGCTAATTTGAGACTTGGGTTCGGACTTTAAGAGGCATTTTTTCAGGCTCTATGGTACCAAACGGGCTGAAATTTTGTTATGGCTATAAGAATCATAATCCGAATCGAAATCAGTCACAAAATATGTATTTAATTGCATTTCTGGAAAAATCATTATCCTACTGGGCGCTAATTTGAGACTTGGGTTCGGATTTAAAAAGACATTTTTTCAGGCTCTATGGTACCAAACGGGCTGAAATTTTGTAATAGCTATAAGAATCACAGTCCGAATCGAAATCAGTCACAAAATATGCATAAAGTTGCATTTCTGGAAAAAACATTATTCTACTGGGCGCTAATTTGAGACTTGGGTTCGGACTTTAAGAGGCATTTTTTCAGGCTCTATGGTACCAAACGGGATGAAATTTTGAAATAGCAATAAGAATCATAATCCGAATCGAAATCAGTCACAAAATATGTATTTAATTGCATTTCTGGAAAAATCATTATCCTACTGGGCGCTAATTTGAGACTTGGGTTCGGATTTAAAAAGACATTTTTTCAGGCTCTATGGTACCAAACGGGCTGTCATTTTGTAATAGCTATAAGAATCATAGTCCGAATCGAAATCAGTCACAAAATATGCAAAAAGTTGCATTTCTGGAAAAAACATTATTCTACTGGGCGCTAATTTGAGACTTGGGTTCGGACTTTAAGAGGCATTTTTTCAGGCTCTATGGTACCAAACGGGATGAAATTTTGAAATAGCAATAAGAATCAAAGTCCGAATGGAAATCAGTCACAAAATATGTATTTAATTGCATTTCTGGAAAAATCATTATTCTACTGAACGCTAATTTGAGACTTGGGTTCGGACTTTTAAAATCATTTTTTCAGGCTCTATGGTACCAAACGGGCTGAAATTTTGTTATGGCTATAAGAATCATAATCCGAATCGAAATCAGTCACAAAATATGCAAAAAGTTGCATTTCTGGAAAAATCATTATTCTACAGGGCGCTTATTTGAGACTTGGGTTCGGACTTTAAGAGGCATTTTTTCAGGCTCTATGGTACCAAACGGGCTGCAATCTTGCCATAGCACTAAGAATCATAGTCCGAATGGAAATCAGTCACAAAATATGCATTTAATTGCATTTCTGGAAAAATCATTATTCTAATGGGCACTAATTTGAGAATTGGGTTCGGACTTTAAGAGGCATTTTTTCAGGCTCTATGGTACCAAACGGGCTGAAATTTTGAAATAGCTATACGAATCATAGTCCGAATCGAAATCAGTCACAAAATATGCAAAAAGTTTCATTTCTGGAAAAATCATTATTCTACAGGGCGCTAATTTGAGACTTGGGTTCGGACTTTAAGAGGCATTTTTTCAGGCTCTATGGTACCAAACGGGCTGCAATCTTGCCATAGCAATAAGAATCATAGTCCGATGGAAATCACTCACAAAATTTGTATTTAATTGCATTTCTGGAAAAATCATTATTCTACTGGGCGCTAATTTGAGACTTGGGTTCGGATTTAAAAAGATATTTTTTCAGGCTCTATGGTACCAAACGGGCTGAAATTTTGTGATAGCTATAAGAATCATAGTCCGAATCGAAATCAGTCACAAAATATGCAAAAAGTTGCATTTCTGGAAAAAACATTATTCTACTGGGCGCTAATTTGAGACTTGGGTTCGGACTTTAAGAGGCATTTTTTCAGGCTCTATGGTACCAAACGGGCTGAAATTTTGTAATAGCGATGAGAATCATAGTCCGAATCGAAATCAGTCACAAAATATGCAAAAAGTTGCATTTCTGGAAAAAACATTATTCTACTGGGCGCTAATTTGAGACTTGGGTTCGGACTTTAAGAGGCATTTTTTCAGGCTCTATGGTACCAAACGGGCTGAAATTTTGTAATGGCTATAAGAATCATAATCCGAATCGAAATCAGTCACAAAATATGTATTTAATTGCATTTCTGGAAAAATCATTATCCTACTGGGCGCTAATTTGAGACTTGGGTTCGGATTTAAAAAGACATTTTTTCAGGCTCTATGGTACCAAACGGGCTGAAATTTTGTAATAGCTATAAGAATCATAGTCCGAATCGAAATCAGTCACAAAATATGCAAAAAGTTGCATTTCTGGAAAAAACATTATTCTACTGGGCGCTAATTTGAGACTTGGGTTCGGACTTTAAGAGGCATTTTTTAAGGCTCTATGGTACCAAACGGGATGAAATTTTGAAATAGCAATAAGAATCATAATCCGAATCGAAATCAGTCACAAAATATGTATTTAATTGCATTTCTGGAAAAATCATTATCCTACTGGGCGCTAATTTGAGACTTGGGTTCGGATTTAAAAAGACATTTTTTCAGGCTCTATGGTACCAAAAGGGCTGTCATTTTGTAATAGCTATAAGAATCATAGTCCGAATCGAAATCAGTCACAAAATATGCAAAAAGTTGCATTTCTGGAAAAAACATTATTCTACTGGGCGCTAATTTGAGACTTGGGTTCGGACTTTAAGAGGCATTTTTTCAGGCTCTATGGTACCAAACGGGATGAAATTTTGAAATAGCAATAAGAATCAAAGTCCGAATGGAAATCAGTCACAAAATATGTATTTAATTGCATTTCTGGAAAAATCATTATTCTACTGAACGCTAATTTGAGACTTGGGTTCGGACTTTAAGAGGCATTTTTTCAGGCTCTATGGTACCAAACGGGCTAAAATTTTGAAATAGCTATACGAATCATAGTCCGAATCGAAATCAGTCACAAAATATGCAAAAAGTTTAATTTCTGGAAAAATCATTATTCTACAGGGCGCTAATTTTAGACTTGGGTTCGGACTTTAAGAGGCATTTTTTCAGGCTCTATGGTACCAAACGGGATGAAATTTTGAAATAGCAATAAGAATCAAAGTCCGAATGGAAATCAGTCACAAAATATGTATTTAATTGCATTTCTGGAAAAATCATTATTCTACTGAACGCTAATTTGAGACTTGGGTTCGGACTTTTAAAATCATTTTTTCAGGCTCTATGGTACCAAACGGGCTGAAATTTTGTTATGGCTATAAGAATCATAATCCGAATCGAAATCAGTCACAAAATATGCAAAAAGTTGCATTTCTGGAAAAATCATTATTCTACAGGGCGCTAATTTGAGACTTGGGTTCGGACTTTAAGAGGCATTTTTTCAGGCTCTATGGTACCTAACGGGCTGCAATCTTGCCATAGCAATAAGAATCATAGTCCGATGGAAATCACTCACAAAATTTGTATTTAATTGCATTTCTGGAAAAATCATTATTCTACTGGGCGCTAATTTGAGACTTGGGTTCGGATTTAAAAAGACATTTTTTCAGGCTCTATGGTACCAAACGGGCTGAAATTTTGTAATAGCTATAAGAATCATAGTCCGAATCGAAATCAGTCACAAAATATGCAAAAAGTTGCATTTCTGGAAAAAACATTATTCTACTGGGCGCTAATTTGAGACTTGGGTTCGGACTTTAAGAGGCATTTTTTCAGGCTCTATGGTACCAAACGGGATGAAATTTTGAAATAGCAATAAGAATCAAAGTCCGAATGGAAATCAGTCACAAAATATGTATTTAATTGCATTTCTGGAAAAATCATTATTCTACTGAACGCTAATTTGAGACTTGGGTTCGGACTTTAAGAGGCATTTTTTCAGGCTCTATGGTACCAAACGGGCTGAAATTTTGAAATAGCTATACGAATCATAGTCCGAATCGAAATCAGTCACAAAATATGCAAAAAGTTTCATTTCTGGAAAAATCATTATTCTACTGGGCGCTAATTTGAGACTTGGGTTCAGACTTTAAGAGGCATTTTTTCAGGCTCTATGGTACCAAACGGGATGAAATTTTGAAATAGCGATGAGAATCATAGTACGAATCGAAATCAGTTACAAAATTTGTATTTAATTGCATTTCGGGAAAAATCATTATTCTACTGGGCGCTAATTTGAGACTTGGGTTCGGATTTAAAAAGACATTTTTTCAGGCTCTATGGTACCAAACGGGCTGAAATTTTGTAATAGCTATAAGAATCATAGTCCGAATCGAAATCAGTCACAAAATATGCAAAAAGTTGCATTTCTGGAAATAACATTATTCTACTGGGCGCTAATTTGAGACTTGGGTTCGGACTTTAAGAGGCATTTTTTCAGGCTCTATGGTACCAAACGGGCTGAAATTTTGTAATAGCGATGAGAATCATAGTCCGAATCGAAATCAGTCACAAAATATGCAAAAAGTTGCATTTCTGGAAAAAACATTATTCTACTGGGCGCTAATTTGAGACTTGGGTTCGGAATTTAAGAGGCATTTTTTCAGGCTCTATGGTACCAAACGGGCTGAAATTTTGTTATGGCTATAAGAATCATAATCCGAATCGAAATCAGTCACAAAGTATGTATTTAATTGCATTTCTGGAAAAATCATTATCCTACTGGGCGCTAATTTGAGACTTGGGTTCGGATTTAAAAAGACATTTTTTCAGGCTCTATGGTACCAAACGGGCTGTCATTTTGTAATAGCTATAAGAATCATAGTCCGAATCGAAATCAGTCACAAAATATGCAAAAAGTTGCATTTCTGGAAAAAACATTATTCTACTGGGCGCTAATTTGAGACTTGGGTTCGGACTTTAAGAGGCATTTTTTCAGGCTCTATGGTACCAAACGGGATGAAATTTTGAAATAGCAATAAGAATCAAAGTCCGAATGGAAATCAGTCACAAAATATGTATTTAATTGCATTTCTGGAAAAATCATTATTCTACTGAACGCTAATTTGAGACTTGGGTTCGGACTTTAAGAGGCATTTTTTCAGTCTCTATGGTACCAAACGGGCTGAAATTTTGAAATAGCTATACGAATCATAGTCCGAATCGAAATCAGTCACAAAATATGCAAAAAGTTTAATTTCTGGAAAAATCATTATTCTACTGGGCGCTAATTTGAGACTTGGGTTCGGACTTTAAGAGGCATTTTTTCAGGCTCTATGGTACCAAACGGGCTGCAATCTTGCCATAGCAATAAGAATCATAGTCCGATGGAAATCACTCACAAAATATGTATTTAATTGCATTTCTGGAAAAATCATTATCCTACTGGGCGCTAATTTGAGACTTGGGTTCGGATTTAAAAAGACATTTTTTCAGGCTCTATGGTACCAAACGGGCTGAAATTTTGTAATAGCTATAAGAATCATAGTCCGAATCGAAATCAGTCACAAAATATGCATAAAGTTGCATTTCTGGAAAAAACATTATTCTACTGGGCGCTAATTTGAGACTTGGGTTCGGACTTTAAGAGGCATTTTTTCAGGCTCTATGGTACCAAACGGGATGAAATTTTGAAATAGCAATAAGAATCATAATCCGAATCGAAATCAGTCACAAAATATGCAAAAAGTTGCATTTCTGGAAAAAACATTATTCTACTGGGCGCTAATTTGAGACTTGGGTTCGGACTTTAAGAGGCATTTTTTCAGGCTCTATGGTACCAAACGGGATGAAATTTTGAAATAGCGATGAGAATCATAGTCCGAATCGAAATCAGTTACAAAATTTGTATTTAATTGCATTTCTGGAAAAATCATTATTCTACTGGGCGCTAATTTGAGACTTGGGTTCGGATTTAAAAAGACATTTTTTCAGGCTCTATGGTACCAAACGGGCTGAAATTTTGTAATAGCTATAAGAATCATAGTCCGAATCGAAATCAGTCACAAAATATGCAAAAAGTTGCATTTCTGGAAATAACATTATTCTACTGGGCGCTAATTTGAGACTTGGGTTCGGACTTTAAGAGGCATTTTTTCAGGCTCTATGGTACCAAACGGGCTGAAATTTTGTAATAGCGATGAGAATCATAGTCCGAATCGAAATCAGTCACAAAATATGCAAAAAGTTGCATTTCTGGAAAAAACATTATTCTAATGGGCGCTAATTTGAGACATGGGTTCGGACTTTAAAATCATTTTTTCAGGCTCTATGGTACCAAACGGGCTGAAATTTTGTAATAGCGATGAGAATCAGAGTCCGAATCGAAATCACTAACAAAAAATGTATTTAATTGCATTTCTGGAAAAATCATTATTCTACAGGGCGCTAATTTGAGACGTGGGTTCGGACTTTAAGAGGCATTTTTTCAGGCTCTATGGTACCAAACGGGCTGAAATTTTGAAATAGCTATACGAATCATAGTCCGAATCGAAATCAGTCACAAAATATGCAAAAAGTTGCATTTCTGGAAAAAACATTATTCTACTGGGCGCTAATTTGAGACTTGGGTTCGGACTTTAAGAGGCATTTTTTCAGGCTCTATGGTACCAAACGGGCTGAAATTTTGTAATAGCGATGAGAATCATAGTCCGAATCGAAATCAGTCACAAAATATGCAAAAAGTTGCATTTCTGGAAAAAACATTATTCTACTGGGCGCTAATTTGAGACTTGGGTTCGGACTTTAAGAGGCATTTTTTCAGGCTCTATGGTACCAAACGGGCTGAAATTTTGTTATGGCTATAAGAATCATAATCCGAATCGAAATCAGTCACAAAATATGTATTTAATTGCATATCTGGAAAAATCATTATCCTACTGGGCGCTAATTTGAGACTTGGGTTCGGATTTAAAAAGACATTTTTTCAGGCTCTATGGTACCAAACGGGCTGAAATTTTGTAATAGCTATAAGAATCATAGTCCGAATCGAAATCAGTCACAAAATATGCATAAAGTTGCATTTCTGGAAAAAACATTATTCTACTGGGCGCTAATTTGAGACTTGGGTTCGGACTTTAAGAGGCATTTTTTCAGGCTCTATGGTACCAAACGGGATGAAATTTTGAAATAGCAATAAGAATCATAATCCGAATCGAAATCAGTCACAAAATATGTATTTAATTGCATTTCTGGAAAAATCATTATCCTACTGGGCGCTAATTTGAGACTTGGGTTCGGATTTAAAAAGACATTTTTTCAGGCTCTATGGTACCAAACGGGCTGTCATTTTGTAATAGCTATAAGAATCATAGTCCGAATCGAAATCAGTCACAAAATATGCAAAAAGTTGCATTTCTGGAAAAAACATTATTCTACTGGGCGCTA
Organism: Hesperophylax magnus; assembly: GCA_026573805.1. Classification (NCBI taxonomy): domain Eukaryota; kingdom Metazoa; phylum Arthropoda; class Insecta; order Trichoptera; family Limnephilidae; genus Hesperophylax; species Hesperophylax magnus. Next base: position 2,286,275 of record JAIUSX010000179.1, on the reverse strand, counting down.
ATTTGAGACTTGGGTTCGGACTTTAAGAGGCATTTTTTCAGGCTCTATGGTACCAAACGGGATGAAATTTTGAAATAGCAATAAGAATCAAAGTCCGAATGGAAATCAGTCACAAAATATGTATTTAATTGCATTTCTGGAAAAATCATTATTCTACTGAACGCTAATTTGAGACTTGGGTTCGGACTTTTAAAATCATTTTTTCAGGCTCTATGGTACCAAACGGGCTGAAATTTTGTTATGGCTATAAGAATCATAATCCGAATCGAAATCAGTCACAAAATATGCAAAAAGTTGCATTTCTGGAAAAATCATTATTCTACAGGGCGCTTATTTGAGACTTGGGTTCGGACTTTAAGAGGCATTTTTTCAGGCTCTATGGTACCAAACGGGCTGCAATCTTGCCATAGCACTAAGAATCATAGTCCGAATGGAAATCAGTCACAAAATATGCATTTAATTGCATTTCTGGAAAAATCATTATTCTAATGGGCACTAATTTGAGAATTGGGTTCGGACTTTAAGAGGCATTTTTTCAGGCTCTATGGTACCAAACGGGCTGAAATTTTGAAATAGCTATACGAATCATAGTCCGAATCGAAATCAGTCACAAAATATGCAAAAAGTTTCATTTCTGGAAAAATCATTATTCTACAGGGCGCTAATTTGAGACTTGGGTTCGGACTTTAAGAGGCATTTTTTCAGGCTCTATGGTACCAAACGGGCTGCAATCTTGCCATAGCAATAAGAATCATAGTCCGATGGAAATCACTCACAAAATTTGTATTTAATTGCATTTCTGGAAAAATCATTATTCTACTGGGCGCTAATTTGAGACTTGGGTTCGGATTTAAAAAGATATTTTTTCAGGCTCTATGGTACCAAACGGGCTGAAATTTTGTGATAGCTATAAGAATCATAGTCCGAATCGAAATCAGTCACAAAATATGCAAAAAGTTGCATTTCTGGAAAAAACATTATTCTACTGGGCGCTAATTTGAGACTTGGGTTCGGACTTTAAGAGGCATTTTTTCAGGCTCTATGGTACCAAACGGGCTGAAATTTTGTAATAGCGATGAGAATCATAGTCCGAATCGAAATCAGTCACAAAATATGCAAAAAGTTGCATTTCTGGAAAAAACATTATTCTACTGGGCGCTAATTTGAGACTTGGGTTCGGACTTTAAGAGGCATTTTTTCAGGCTCTATGGTACCAAACGGGCTGAAATTTTGTTATGGCTATAAGAATCATAATCCGAATCGAAATCAGTCACAAAATATGTATTTAATTGCATTTCTGGAAAAATCATTATCCTACTGGGCGCTAATTTGAGACTTGGGTTCGGATTTAAAAAGACATTTTTTCAGGCTCTATGGTACCAAACGGGCTGAAATTTTGTAATAGCTATAAGAATCATAGTCCGAATCGAAATCAGTCACAAAATATGCAAAAAGTTGCATTTCTGGAAAAAACATTATTCTACTGGGCGCTAATTTGAGACTTGGGTTCGGAATTTAAGAGGCATTTTTTCAGGCTCTATGGTACCAAACGGGCTGAAATTTTGTTATGGCTATAAGAATCATAATCCGAATCGAAATCAGTCACAAAGTATGTATTTAATTGCATTTCTGGAAAAATCATTATCCTACTGGGCGCTAATTTGAGACTTGGGTTCGGATTTAAAAAGACATTTTTTCAGGCTCTATGGTACCAAACGGGCTGTCATTTTGTAATAGCTATAAGAATCATAGTCCGAATCGAAATCAGTCACAAAATATGCAAAAAGTTGCATTTCTGGAAAAAACATTATTCTACTGGGCGCTAATTTGAGACTTGGGTTCGGACTTTAAGAGGCATTTTTTCAGGCTCTATGGTACCAAACGGGATGAAATTTTGAAATAGCAATAAGAATCAAAGTCCGAATGGAAATCAGTCACAAAATATGTATTTAATTGCATTTCTGGAAAAATCATTATTCTACTGAACGCTAATTTGAGACTTGGGTTCGGACTTTAAGAGGCATTTTTTCAGTCTCTATGGTACCAAACGGGCTGAAATTTTGAAATAGCTATACGAATCATAGTCCGAATCGAAATCAGTCACAAAATATGCAAAAAGTTTAATTTCTGGAAAAATCATTATTCTACTGGGCGCTAATTTGAGACTTGGGTTCGGACTTTAAGAGGCATTTTTTCAGGCTCTATGGTACCAAACGGGCTGCAATCTTGCCATAGCAATAAGAATCATAGTCCGATGGAAATCACTCACAAAATATGTATTTAATTGCATTTCTGGAAAAATCATTATCCTACTGGGCGCTAATTTGAGACTTGGGTTCGGATTTAAAAAGACATTTTTTCAGGCTCTATGGTACCAAACGGGCTGAAATTTTGTAATAGCTATAAGAATCATAGTCCGAATCGAAATCAGTCACAAAATATGCATAAAGTTGCATTTCTGGAAAAAACATTATTCTACTGGGCGCTAATTTGAGACTTGGGTTCGGACTTTAAGAGGCATTTTTTCAGGCTCTATGGTACCAAACGGGATGAAATTTTGAAATAGCAATAAGAATCATAATCCGAATCGAAATCAGTCACAAAATATGCAAAAAGTTGCATTTCTGGAAAAAACATTATTCTACTGGGCGCTAATTTGAGACTTGGGTTCGGACTTTAAGAGGCATTTTTTCAGGCTCTATGGTACCAAACGGGATGAAATTTTGAAATAGCGATGAGAATCATAGTCCGAATCGAAATCAGTTACAAAATTTGTATTTAATTGCATTTCTGGAAAAATCATTATTCTACTGGGCGCTAATTTGAGACTTGGGTTCGGATTTAAAAAGACATTTTTTCAGGCTCTATGGTACCAAACGGGCTGAAATTTTGTAATAGCTATAAGAATCATAGTCCGAATCGAAATCAGTCACAAAATATGCAAAAAGTTGCATTTCTGGAAATAACATTATTCTACTGGGCGCTAATTTGAGACTTAGGTTCGGACTTTAAGAGGCATTTTTTCAGGCTCTATGGTACCAAACGGGCTGAAATTTTGTAATAGCGATGAGAATCATAGTCCGAATCGAAATCAGTCACAAAATATGCAAAAAGTTGCATTTCTGGAAAAAACATTATTCTAATGGGCGCTAATTTGAGACATGGGTTCGGACTTTAAAATCATTTTTTCAGGCTCTATGGTACCAAACGGGCTGAAATTTTGTAATAGCGATGAGAATCAGAGTCCGAATCGAAATCACTAACAAAAAATGTATTTAATTGCATTTCTGGAAAAATCATTATTCTACAGGGCGCTAATTTGAGACGTGGGTTCGGACTTTAAGAGGCATTTTTTCAGGCTCTATGGTACCAAACGGGCTGAAATTTTGAAATAGCTATACGAATCATAGTCCGAATCGAAATCAGTCACAAAATATGCAAAAAGTTGCATTTCTGGAAAAAACATTATTCTACTGGGCGCTAATTTGAGACTTGGGTTCGGACTTTAAGAGGCATTTTTTCAGGCTCTATGGTACCAAACGGGCTGAAATTTTGTAATAGCGATGAGAATCATAGTCCGAATCGAAATCAGTCACAAAATATGCAAAAAGTTGCATTTCTGGAAAAAACATTATTCTACTGGGCGCTAATTTGAGACTTGGGTTCGGACTTTAAGAGGCATTTTTTCAGGCTCTATGGTACCAAACGGGCTGAAATTTTGTTATGGCTATAAGAATCATAATCCGAATCGAAATCAGTCACAAAATATGTATTTAATTGCATATCTGGAAAAATCATTATCCTACTGGGCGCTAATTTGAGACTTGGGTTCGGATTTAAAAAGACATTTTTTCAGGCTCTATGGTACCAAACGGGCTGAAATTTTGTAATAGCTATAAGAATCATAGTCCGAATCGAAATCAGTCACAAAATATGCATAAAGTTGCATTTCTGGAAAAAACATTATTCTACTGGGCGCTAATTTGAGACTTGGGTTCGGACTTTAAGAGGCATTTTTTCAGGCTCTATGGTACCAAACGGGATGAAATTTTGAAATAGCAATAAGAATCATAATCCGAATCGAAATCAGTCACAAAATATGTATTTAATTGCATTTCTGGAAAAATCATTATCCTACTGGGCGCTAATTTGAGACTTGGGTTCGGATTTAAAAAGACATTTTTTCAGGCTCTATGGTACCAAACGGGCTGTCATTTTGTAATAGCTATAAGAATCATAGTCCGAATCGAAATCAGTCACAAAATATGCAAAAAGTTGCATTTCTGGAAAAAACATTATTCTACTGGGCGCTAATTTGAGACTTGGGTTCGGACTTTAAGAGGCATTTTTTCAGGCTCTATGGTACCAAACGGGATGAAATTTTGAAATAGCAATAAGAATCAAAGTCCGAATGGAAATCAGTCACAAAATATGTATTTAATTGCATTTCTGGAAAAATCATTATTCTACTGAACGCTAATTTGAGACTTGGGTTCGGACTTTTAAAATCATTTTTTCAGGCTCTATGGTACCAAACGGGCTGAAATTTTGTTATGGCTATAAGAATCATAATCCGAATCGAAATCAGTCACAAAATATGCAAAAAGTTGCATTTCTGGAAAAATCATTATTCTACAGGGCGCTTATTTGAGACTTGGGTTCGGACTTTAAGAGGCATTTTTTCAGGCTCTATGGTACCAAACGGGCTGCAATCTTGCCATAGCACTAAGAATCATAGTCCGAATGGAAATCAGTCACAAAATATGCATTTAATTGCATTTCTGGAAAAATCATTATTCTAATGGGCACTAATTTGAGAATTGGGTTCGGACTTTAAGAGGCATTTTTTCAGGCTCTATGGTACCAAACGGGATGAAATTTTGAAATAGCAATAAGAATCATAATCCGAATCGAAATCAGTCACAAAATATGTATTTAATTGCATTTCTGGAAAAATCATTATTCTACTGAACGCTAATTTGAGACTTGGGTTCGGACTTTTAAAATCATTTTTTCAGGCTCTATGGTACCAAACGGGCTGAAATTTTGTTATGGCTATAAGAATCATAATCCGAATCGAAATCAGTCACAAAATATGCAAAAAGTTGCATTTCTGGAAAAATCATTATTCTACAGGGCGCTTATTTGAGACTTGGGTTCGGACTTTAAGAGGCATTTTTTCAGGCTCTATGGTACCAAACGGGCTGCAATCTTGCCATAGCACTAAGAATCATAGTCCGAATGGAAATCAGTCACAAAATATGCATTTAATTGCATTTCTGGAAAAATCATTATTCTAATGGGCACTAATTTGAGAATTGGGTTCGGACTTTAAGAGGCATTTTTTCAGGCTCTATGGTACCAAACGGGCTGAAATTTTGAAATAGCTATACGAATCATAGTCCGAATCGAAATCAGTCACAAAATATGCAAAAAGTTTCATTTCTGGAAAAATCATTATTCTACAGGGCGCTAATTTGAGACTTGGGTTCGGACTTTAAGAGGCATTTTTTCAGGCTCTATGGTACCAAACGGGCTGCAATCTTGCCATAGCAATAAGAATCATAGTCCGATGGAAATCACTCACAAAATTTGTATTTAATTGCATTTCTGGAAAAATCATTATTCTACTGGGCGCTAATTTGAGACTTGGGTTCGGATTTAAAAAGATATTTTTTCAGGCTCTATGGTACCAAACGGGCTGAAATTTTGTGATAGCTATAAGAATCATAGTCCGAATCGAAATCAGTCACAAAATATGCAAAAAGTTGCATTTCTGGAAAAAACATTATTCTACTGGGCGCTAATTTGAGACTTGGGTTCGGACTTTAAGAGGCATTTTTTCAGGCTCTATGGTACCAAACGGGCTGAAATTTTGTAATAGCGATGAGAATCATAGTCCGAATCGAAATCAGTCACAAAATATGCAAAAAGTTGCATTTCTGGAAAAAACATTATTCTACTGGGCGCTAATTTGAGACTTGGGTTCGGACTTTAAGTGGCATTTTTTCAGGCTCTATGGTACCAAACGGGCTGAAATTTTGTTATGGCTATAAGAATCATAATCCGAATCGAAATCAGTCACAAAATATGTATTTAATTGCATTTCTGGAAAAATCATTATCCTACTGGGCGCTAATTTGAGACTTGGGTTCGGATTTAAAAAGACATTTTTTCAGGCTCTATGGTACCAAACGGGCTGAAATTTTGTAATAGCTATAAGAATCATAGTCCGAATCGAAATCAGTCACAAAATATGCAAAAAGTTGCATTTCTGGAAAAAACATTATTCTACTGGGCGCTAATTTGAGACTTGGGTTCGGACTTTAAGAGGCATTTTTTCAGGCTCTATGGTACCAAACGGGATGAAATTTTGAAATAGCAATAAGAATCATAATCCGAATCGAAATCAGTCACAAAATATGTATTTAATTGCATTTCTGGAAAAATCATTATCCTACTGGGCGCTAATTTGAGACTTGGGTTCGGATTTAAAAAGACATTTTTTCAGGCTCTATGGTACCAAAAGGGCTGTCATTTTGTAATAGCTATAAGAATCATAGTCCGAATCGAAATCAGTCACAAAATATGCAAAAAGTTGCATTTCTGGAAAAAACATTATTCTACTGGGCGCTAATTTGAGACTTGGGTTCGGACTTTAAGAGGCATTTTTTCAGGCTCTATGGTACCAAACGGGATGAAATTTTGAAATAGCAATAAGAATCATAGTCCGAATCGAAATCAGTCACAAAATATGTATTTAATTGCATTTCTGGAAAAATCATTATCCTACTGGGCGCTAATTTGAGACTTGGGTTCGGATTTAAAAAGACATTTTTTCAGGCTCTATGGTACCAAACGGGCTGTCATTTTGTAATAGCTATAAGAATCATAGTCCGAATCGAAATCAGTCACAAAATATGCAAAAAGTTGCATTTCTGGAAAAAACATTATTCTACTGGGCGCTAATTTGAGACTTGGGTTCGGACTTTAAGAGGCATTTTTTCAGGCTCTATGGTACCAAACGGGATGAAATTTTGAAATAGCAATAAGAATCAAAGTCCGAATGGAAATCAGTCACAAAATATGTATTTAATTGCATTTCTGGAAAAATCATTATTCTACTGAACGCTAATTTGAGACTTGGGTTCGGACTTTTAAAATCATTTTTTCAGGCTCTATGGTACCAAACGGGCTGAAATTTTGTAATAGCTATAAGAATCATAGTCCGAATCGAAATCAGTCACAAAATATGCAAAAAGTTGCATTTCTGGAAATAACATTATTCTACTGGGCGCTAATTTGAGACTTGGGTTCGGACTTTAAGAGGCATTTTTTCAGGCTCTATGGTACCAAACGGGCTGAAATTTTGTAATAGCGATGAGAATCATAGTCCGAATCGAAATCAGTCACAAAATATGCAAAAAGTTGCATTTCTGGAAAAAACATTATTCTACTGGGCGCTAATTTGAGACTTGGGTTCGGACTTTAAGAGGCATTTTTTCAGGCTCTATGGTACCAAACGGGCTGAAATTTTGTTATGGCTATAAGAATCATAATCCGAATCGAAATCAGTCACAAAATATGTATTTAATTGCATTTCTGGAAAAATCATTATCCTACTGGGCGCTAATTTGAGACTTGGGTTCGGATTTAAAAAGACATTTTTTCAGGCTCTATGGTACCAAACGGGCTGAAATTTTGTAATAGCTATAAGAATCATAGTCCGAATCGAAATCAGTCACAAAATATGCATAAAGTTGCATTTCTGGAAAAAACATTATTCTACTGGGCGCTAATTTGAGACTTGGGTTCGGACTTTAAGAGGCATTTTTTCAGGCTCTATGGTACCAAACGGGATGAAATTTTGAAATAGCAATAAGAATCATAATCCGAATCGAAATCAGTCACAAAATATGTATTTAATTGCATTTCTGGAAAAATCATTATCCTACTGGGCGCTAATTTGAGACTTGGGTTCGGATTTAAAAAGACATTTTTTCAGGCTCTATGGTACCAAACGGGCTGTCATTTTGTAATAGCTATAAGAATCATAGTCCGAATCGAAATCAGTCACAAAATATGCAAAAAGTTGCATTTCTGGAAAAAACATTATTCTACTGGGCGCTAATTTGAGACTTGGGTTCGGACTTTAAGAGGCATTTTTTCAGGCTCTATGGTACCAAACGGGATGAAATTTTGAAATAGCAATAAGAATCAAAGTCCGAATGGAAATCAGTCACAAAATATGTATTTAATTGCATTTCTGGAAAAATCATTATTCTACTGAACGCTAATTTGAGACTTGGGTTCGGACTTTTAAAATCATTTTTTCAGGCTCTATGGTACCAAACGGGCTGAAATTTTGTTATGGCTATAAGAATCATAATCCGAATCGAAATCAGTCACAAAATATGCAAAAAGTTGCATTTCTGGAAAAATCATTATTCTACAGGGCGCTTATTTGAGACTTGGGTTCGGACTTTAAGAGGCATTTTTTCAGGCTCTATGGTACCAAACGGGCTGCAATCTTGCCATAGCAATAAGAATCATAGTCCGATGGAAATCACTCACAAAATTTGTATTTAATTGCATTTCTGGAAAAATCATTATTCTACTGGGCGCTAATTTGAGACTTGGGTTCGGATTTAAAAAGATATTTTTTCAGGCTCTATGGTACCAAACGGGCTGAAATTTTGTGATAGCTATAAGAATCATAGTCCGAATCGAAATCAGTCACAAAATATGCAAAAAGTTGCATTTCTGGAAAAAACATTATTCTACTGGGCGCTAATTTGAGACTTGGGTTCGGACTTTAAGAGGCATTTTTTCAGGCTCTATGGTACCAAACGGGCTGAAATTTTGTAATAGCGATGAGAATCATAGTCCGAATCGAAATCAGTCACAAAATATGCAAAAAGTTGCATTTCTGGAAAAAACATTATTCTACTGGGCGCTAATTTGAGACTTGGGTTCGGACTTTAAGAGGCATTTTTTCAGGCTCTATGGTACCAAACGGGCTGAAATTTTGTAATGGCTATAAGAATCATAATCCGAATCGAAATCAGTCACAAAATATGTATTTAATTGCATTTCTGGAAAAATCATTATCCTACTGGGCGCTAATTTGAGACTTGGGTTCGGATTTAAAAAGACATTTTTTCAGGCTCTATGGTACCAAACGGGCTGAAATTTTGTAATAGCTATAAGAATCATAGTCCGAATCGAAATCAGTCACAAAATATGCAAAAAGTTGCATTTCTGGAAAAAACATTATTCTACTGGGCGCTAATTTGAGACTTGGGTTCGGACTTTAAGAGGCATTTTTTCAGGCTCTATGGTACCAAACGGGATGAAATTTTGAAATAGCAATAAGAATCATAATCCGAATCGAAATCAGTCACAAAATATGTATTTAATTGCATTTCTGGAAAAATCATTATCCTACTGGGCGCTAATTTGAGACTTGGGTTCGGATTTAAAAAGACATTTTTTCAGGCTCTATGGTACCAAAAGGGCTGTCATTTTGTAATAGCTATAAGAATCATAGTCCGAATCGAAATCAGTCACAAAATATGCAAAAAGTTGCATTTCTGGAAAAAACATTATTCTACTGGGCGCTAATTTGAGACTTGGGTTCGGACTTTAAGAGGCATTTTTTCAGGCTCTATGGTACCAAACGGGATGAAATTTTGAAATAGCAATAAGAATCAAAGTCCGAATGGAAATCAGTCACAAAATATGTATTTAATTGCATTTCTGGAAAAATCATTATTCTACTGAACGCTAATTTGAGACTTGGGTTCGGACTTTAAGAGGCATTTTTTCAGGCTCTATGGTACCAAACGGGCTAAAATTTTGAAATAGCTATACGAATCATAGTCCGAATCGAAATCAGTCACAAAATATGCAAAAAGTTTAATTTCTGGAAAAATCATTATTCTACAGGGCGCTAATTTTAGACTTGGGTTCGGACTTTAAGAGGCATTTTTTCAGGCTCTATGGTACCAAACGGGATGAAATTTTGAAATAGCAATAAGAATCAAAGTCCGAATGGAAATCAGTCACAAAATATGTATTTAATTGCATTTCTGGAAAAATCATTATTCTACTGAACGCTAATTTGAGACTTGGGTTCGGACTTTTAAAATCATTTTTTCAGGCTCTATGGTACCAAACGGGCTGAAATTTTGTTATGGCTATAAGAATCATAATCCGAATCGAAATCAGTCACAAAATATGCAAAAAGTTGCATTTCTGGAAAAATCATTATTCTACAGGGCGCTAATTTGAGACTTGGGTTCGGACTTTAAGAGGCATTTTTTCAGGCTCTATGGTACCTAACGGGCTGCAATCTTGCCATAGCAATAAGAATCATAGTCCGATGGAAATCACTCACAAAATTTGTATTTAATTGCATTTCTGGAAAAATCATTATTCTACTGGGCGCTAATTTGAGACTTGGGTTCGGATTTAAAAAGACATTTTTTCAGGCTCTATGGTACCAAACGGGCTGAAATTTTGTAATAGCTATAAGAATCATAGTCCGAATCGAAATCAGTCACAAAATATGCAAAAAGTTGCATTTCTGGAAAAAACATTATTCTACTGGGCGCTAATTTGAGACTTGGGTTCGGACTTTAAGAGGCATTTTTTCAGGCTCTATGGTACCAAACGGGATGAAATTTTGAAATAGCAATAAGAATCAAAGTCCGAATGGAAATCAGTCACAAAATATGTATTTAATTGCATTTCTGGAAAAATCATTATTCTACTGAACGCTAATTTGAGACTTGGGTTCGGACTTTAAGAGGCATTTTTTCAGGCTCTATGGTACCAAACGGGCTGAAATTTTGAAATAGCTATACGAATCATAGTCCGAATCGAAATCAGTCACAAAATATGCAAAAAGTTTCATTTCTGGAAAAATCATTATTCTACTGGGCGCTAATTTGAGACTTGGGTTCAGACTTTAAGAGGCATTTTTTTAGGCTCTATGGTACCAAACGGGATGAAATTTTGAAATAGCGATGAGAATCATAGTACGAATCGAAATCAGTTACAAAATTTGTATTTAATTGCATTTCGGGAAAAATCATTATTCTACTGGGCGCTAATTTGAGACTTGGGTTCGGATTTAAAAAGACATTTTTTCAGGCTCTATGGTACCAAACGGGCTGAAATTTTGTAATAGCTATAAGAATCATAGTCCGAATCGAAATCAGTCACAAAATATGCAAAAAGTTGCATTTCTGGAAATAACATTATTCTACTGGGCGCTAATTTGAGACTTGGGTTCGGACTTTAAGAGGCATTTTTTCAGGCTCTATGGTACCAAACGGGCTGAAATTTTGTAATAGCGATGAGAATCATAGTCCGAATCGAAATCAGTCACAAAATATGCAAAAAGTTGCATTTCTGGAAAAAACATTATTCTACTGGGCGCTAATTTGAGACTTGGGTTCGGAATTTAAGAGGCATTTTTTCAGGCTCTATGGTACCAAACGGGCTGAAATTTTGTTATGGCTATAAGAATCATAATCCGAATCGAAATCAGTCACAAAATATGTATTTAATTGCATTTCTGGAAAAATCATTATCCTACTGGGCGCTAATTTGAGACTTGGGTTCGGATTTAAAAAGACATTTTTTCAGGCTCTATGGTACCAAACGGGCTGTCATTTTGTAATAGCTATAAGAATCATAGTCCGAATCGAAATCAGTCACAAAATATGCAAAAAGTTGCATTTCTGGAAAAAACATTATTCTACTGGGCGCTAATTTGAGACTTGGGTTCGGACTTTAAGAGGCATTTTTTCAGGCTCTATGGTACCAAACGGGATGAAATTTTGAAATAGCAATAAGAATCAAAGTCCGAATGGAAATCAGTCACAAAATATGTATTTAATTGCATTTCTGGAAAAATCATTATTCTACTGAACGCTAATTTGAGACTTGGGTTCGGACTTTAAGAGGCATTTTTTCAGTCTCTATGGTACCAAACGGGCTGAAATTTTGAAATAGCTATACGAATCATAGTCCGAATCGAAATCAGTCACAAAATATGCAAAAAGTTTAATTTCTGGAAAAATCATTATTCTACAGGGCGCTAATTTGAGACTTGGGTTCGGACTTTAAGAGGCATTTTTTCAGGCTCTATGGTACCAAACGGGCTGCAATCTTGCCATAGCAATAAGAATCATAGTCCGATGGAAATCACTCACAAAATATGTATTTAATTGCATTTCTGGAAAAATCATTATCCTACTGGGCGCTAATTTGAGACTTGGGTTCGGATTTAAAAAGACATTTTTTCAGGCTCTATGGTACCAAACGGGCTGAAATTTTGTAATAGCTATAAGAATCATAGTCCGAATCGAAATCAGTCACAAAATATGCATAAAGTTGCATTTCTGGAAAAAACATTATTCTACTGGGCGCTAATTTGAGACTTGGGTTCGGACTTTAAGAGGCATTTTTTCAGGCTCTATGGTACCAAACGGGATGAAATTTTGAAATAGCAATAAGAATCATAATCCGAATCGAAATCAGTCACAAAATATGCAAAAAGTTGCATTTCTGGAAAAAACATTATTCTACTGGGCGCTAATTTGAGACTTGGGTTCGGACTTTAAGAGGCATTTTTTCAGGCTCTATGGTACCAAACGGGATGAAATTTTGAAATAGCGATGAGAATCATAGTCCGAATCGAAATCAGTTACAAAATTTGTATTTAATTGCATTTCTGGAAAAATCATTATTCTACTGGGCGCTAATTTGAGACTTGGGTTCGGATTTAAAAAGACATTTTTTCAGGCTCTATGGTACCAAACGGGCTGAAATTTTGTAATAGCTATAAGAATCATAGTCCGAATCGAAATCAGTCACAAAATATGCAAAAAGTTGCATTTCTGGAAATAACATTATTCTACTGGGCGCTAATTTGAGACTTGGGTTCGGACTTTAAGAGGCATTTTTTCAGGCTCTATGGTACCAAACGGGCTGAAATTTTGTAATAGCGATGAGAATCATAGTCCGAATCGAAATCAGTCACAAAATATGCAAAAAGTTTAATTTCTGGAAAAATCATTATTCTACAGGGCGCTAATTTGAGACTTGGGTTCGGACTTTAAGAGGCATTTTTTCAGGCTCTATGGTACCAAACGGGCTGCAATCTTGCCATAGCAATAAGAATCATAGTCCGATGGAAATCACTCACAAAATATGTATTTAATTGCATTTCTGGAAAAATCATTATCCTACTGGGCGCTAATTTGAGACTTGGGTTCGGATTTAAAAAGACATTTTTTCAGGCTCTATGGTACCAAACGGGCTGAAATTTTGTAATAGCTATAAGAATCATAGTCCGAATCGAAATCAGTCACAAAATATGCATAAAGTTGCATTTCTGGAAAAAACATTATTCTACTGGGCGCTAATTTGAGACTTGGGTTCGGACTTTAAGAGGCATTTTTTCAGGCTCTATGGTACCAAACGGGATGAAATTTTGAAATAGCAATAAGAATCATAATCCGAATCGAAATCAGTCACAAAATATGCAAAAAGTTGCATTTCTGGAAAAAACATTATTCTACTGGGCGCTAATTTGAGACTTGGGTTCGGACTTTAAGAGGCATTTTTTCAGGCTCTATGGTACCAAACGGGATGAAATTTTGAAATAGCGATGAGAATCATAGTCCGAATCGAAATCAGTTACAAAATTTGTATTTAATTGCATTTCTGGAAAAATCATTATTCTACTGGGCGCTAATTTGAGACTTGGGTTCGGATTTAAAAAGACATTTTTTCAGGCTCTATGGTACCAAACGGGCTGAAATTTTGTAATAGCTATAAGAATCATAGTCCGAATCGAAATCAGTCACAAAATATGCAAAAAGTTGCATTTCTGGAAATAACATTATTCTACTGGGCGCTAATTTGAGACTTGGGTTCGGACTTTAAGAGGCATTTTTTCAGGCTCTATGGTACCAAACGGGCTGAAATTTTGTAATAGCGATGAGAATCATAGTCCGAATCGAAATCAGTCACAAAATATGCAAAAAGTTGCATTTCTGGAAAAAACATTATTCTAATGGGCGCTAATTTGAGACATGGGTTCGGACTTTAAAATCATTTTTTCAGGCTCTATGGTACCAAACGGGCTGAAATTTTGTAATAGCGATGAGAATCAGAGTCCGAATCGAAATCACTAACAAAAAATGTATTTAATTGCATTTCTGGAAAAATCATTATTCTACAGGGCGCTAATTTGAGACGTGGGTTCGGACTTTAAGAGGCATTTTTTCAGGCTCTATGGTACCAAACGGGCTGAAATTTTGAAATAGCTATACGAATCATAGTCCGAATCGAAATCAGTCACAAAATATGCAAAAAGTTTAATTTCTGGAAAAATCATTATTCTACAGGGCGCTAATTTGAGACTTGGGTTCGGACTTTAAGAGGCATTTTTTCAGGCTCTATGGTACCAAACGGGCTGCAATCTTGCCATAGCAATAAGAATCATAATCCGATGGAAATCACTCACAAAATATGTATTTAATTGCATTTCTGGAAAAATCATTATCCTACTGGGCGCTAATTTGAGACTTGGGTTCGGATTTAAAAAGACATTTTTTCAGGCTCTATGGTACCAAACGGGCTGAAATTTTGTAATAGCGATGAGAATCATAGTCCGAATCTAAATCAGTCACAAAATATGTATTTAATTGCATTTCTGGAAAAATCATTATCCTACTGGGCGCTAATTTGAGACTTGGGTTCGGATTTAAAAAGATATTTTTTCAGGCTCTATGGTACCAAACGGGCTGAAATTTTGTAATAGCTATAAGAATCATAGTCCGAATCGAAATCAGTCACAAAATATGCAAAAAGTTGCATTTCTGGAAAAAACATTATTCTACAGGGCGCTAATTTGAGACTTGGGTTCGGACTTTAAGAGGCATTTTTTCAGGCTCTATGGTACCAAACGGGCTGCAATCTTGCCATAGCAATAAGAATCATAGTCCGATGGAAATCACTCACAAAATTTGTATTTAATTGCATTTCTGGAAAAATCATTATTCTACTGGGCGCTAATTTGAGACTTGGGTTCGGATTTAAAAAGACATTTTTTCAGGCTTTATGGTACCAAACGGGCTGAAATTTTGTAATAGCTATAAGAATCATAGTCCGAATCGAAATCAGTCACAAAATATGCAAAAAGTTGCATTTCTGGAAAAAACATTATTCTACTGGGCGCTAATTTGAGACTTGGGTTCGGACTTTAAGAGGCATTTTTTCAGGCTCTATGGTACCAAACGGGCTGAAATTTTGTAATAGCGATGAGAATCATAGTCCGAATCGAAATCAGTCACAAAATATGTATTTAATTGCATTTCTGGAAAAAACATTATTCTACTGGGCGCTAATTTGAGACTTGGGTTCGGACTTTAAGAGGCATTTTTTCAGGCTCTATGGTACCAAACGGGCTGAAATTTTGTTATGGCTATAAGAATCATAATCCGAATCGAAATCAGTCACAAAATATGTATTTAATTGCATATCTGGAAAAATCATTATCCTACTGGGCGCTAATTTGAGACTTGGGTTCGGATTTAAAAAGACATTTTTTCAGGCTCTATGGTACCAAACGGGCTGAAATTTTGTAATAGCTATAAGAATCATAGTCCGAATCGAAATCAGTCACAAAATATGCATAAAGTTGCATTTCTGGAAAAAACATTATTCTACTGGGCGCTAATTTGAGACTTGGGTTCGGACTTTAAGAGGCATTTTTTCAGGCTCTATGGTACCAAACGGGATGAAATTTTGAAATAGCAATAAGAATCATAATCCGAATCGAAATCAGTCACAAAATATGTATTTAATTGCATTTCTGGAAAAATCATTATCCTACTGGGCGCTAATTTGAGACTTGGGTTCGGATTTAAAAAGACATTTTTTCAGGCTCTATGGTACCAAACGGGCTGTCATTTTGTAATAGCTATAAGAATCATAGTCCGAATCGAAATCAGTCACAAAATATGCAAAAAGTTGCATTTCTGGAAAAAACATTATTCTACTGGGCGCTAATTTGAGACTTGGGTTCGGACTTTAAGAGGCATTTTTTCAGGCTCTATGGTACCAAACGGGATGAAATTTTGAAATAGCAATAAGAATCAAAGTCCGAATGGAAATCAGTCACAAAATATGTATTTAATTGCATTTCTGGAAAAATCATTATTCTACTGAACGCTAATTTGAGACTTGGGTTCGGACTTTTAAAATCATTTTTTCAGGCTCTATGGTACCAAACGGGCTGAAATTTTGTTATGGCTATAAGAATCATAATCCGAATCGAAATCAGTCACAAAATATGCAAAAAGTTGCATTTCTGGAAAAATCATTATTCTACAGGGCGCTTATTTGAGACTTGGGTTCGGACTTTAAGAGGCATTTTTTCAGGCTCTATGGTACCAAACGGGCTGCAATCTTGCCATAGCACTAAGAATCATAGTCCGAATGGAAATCAGTCACAAAATATGCATTTAATTGCATTTCTGGAAAAATCATTATTCTAATGGGCACTAATTTGAGAATTGGGTTCGGACTTTAAGAGGCATTTTTTCAGGCTCTATGGTACCAAACAGGCTGAAATTTTGAAATAGCTATACGAATCATAGTCCGAATCGAAATCAGTCACAAAATATGCAAAAAGTTTCATTTCTGGAAAAATCATTATTCTACAGGGCGCTAATTTGAGACTTGGGTTCGGACTTTAAGAGGCATTTTTTCAGGCTCTATGGTACCAAACGGGCTGCAATCTTGCCATAGCAATAAGAATCATAGTCCGATGGAAATCACTCACAAAATTTGTATTTAATTGCATTTCTGGAAAAATCATTATTCTACTGGGCGCTAATTTGAGACTTGGGTTCGGATTTAAAAAGATATTTTTTCAGGCTCTATGGTACCAAACGGGCTGAAATTTTGTGATAGCTATAAGAATCATAGTCCGAATCGAAATCAGTCACAAAATATGCAAAAAGTTGCATTTCTGGAAAAAACATTATTCTACTGGGCGCTAATTTGAGACTTGGGTTCGGACTTTAAGAGGCATTTTTTCAGGCTCTATGGTACCAAACGGGCTGAAATTTTGTAATAGCGATGAGAATCATAGTCCGAATCGAAATCAGTCACAAAATATGCAAAAAGTTGCATTTCTGGAAAAAACATTATTCTACTGGGCGCTAATTTGAGACTTGGGTTCGGACTTTAAGAGGCATTTTTTCAGGCTCTATGGTACCAAACGGGCTGAAATTTTGTTATGGCTATAAGAATCATAATCCGAATCGAAATCAGTCACAAAATATGTATTTAATTGCATTTCTGGAAAAATCATTATCCTACTGGGCGCTAATTTGAGACTTGGGTTCGGATTTAAAAAGACATTTTTTCAGGCTCTATGGTACCAAACGGGCTGAAATTTTGTAATAGCTATAAGAATCATAGTCCGAATCGAAATCAGTCACAAAATATGCAAAAAGTTGCATTTCTGGAAAAAACATTATTCTACTGGGCGCTAATTTGAGACTTGGGTTCGGACTTTAAGAGGCATTTTTTCAGGCTCTATGGTACCAAACGGGATGAAATTTTGAAATAGCAATAAGAATCATAATCCGAATCGAAATCAGTCACAAAATATGTATTTAATTGCATTTCTGGAAAAATCATTATCCTACTGGGCGCTAATTTGAGACTTGGGTTCGGATTTAAAAAGACATTTTTTCAGGCTCTATGGTACCAAAAGGGCTGTCATTTTGTAATAGCTATAAGAATCATAGTCCGAATCGAAATCAGTCACAAAATATGCAAAAAGTTGCATTTCTGGAAAAAACATTATTCTACTGGGCGCTAATTTGAGACTTGGGTTCGGACTTTAAGAGGCATTTTTTCAGGCTCTATGGTACCAAACGTAATGAAATTTTGAAATAGCAATAAGAATCAAAGTCCGAATGGAAATCAGTCACAAAATATGTATTTAATTGCATTTCTGGAAAAATCATTATTCTACTGAACGCTAATTTGAGACTTGGGTTCGGACTTTAAGAGGCATTTTTTCAGGCTCTATGGTACCAAACGGGCTAAAATTTTGAAATAGCTATACGAATCATAGTCCGAATCGAAATCAGTCACAAAATATGCAAAAAGTTTAATTTCTGGAAAAATCATTATTCTACAGGGCGCTATTTTTAGACTTGGGTTCGGACTTTAAGAGGCATTTTTTCAGGCTCTATGGTACCAAACGGGCTGCAATCTTGCCATAGCAATAAGAATCATAGTCCGATGGAAATCACTCACAAAATTTGTATTTAATTGCATTTCTGGAAAAATCATTATTCTACTGGGCGCTAATTTGAGACTTGGGTTCGGATTTAAAAAGACATTTTTTCAGGCTCTATGGTACCAAACGGGCTGAAATTTTGTAATAGCTATAAGAATCATAGTCCGAATCGAAATCAGTCACAAAATATGCAAAAAGTTGCATTTCTGGAAAAAACATTATTCTACTGGGCGCTAATTTGAGACTTGGGTTCGGACTTTAAGAGGCATTTTTTCAGGCTCTATGGTACCAAACGGGATGAAATTTTGAAATAGCAATAAGAATCAAAGTCCGAATGGAAATCAGTCACAAAATATGTATTTAATTGCATTTCTGGAAAAATCATTATTCTACTGAAAGCTAATTTGAGACTTGGGTTCGGACTTTAAGAGGCATTTTTTCAGGCTCTATGGTACCAAACGGGCTGAAATTTTGAAATAGCTATACGAATCATAGTCCGAATCGAAATCAGTCACAAAATATGCAAAAAGTTTCATTTCTGGAAAAATCATTATTCTACTGGGCGCTAATTTGAGACTTGGGTTCAGACTTTAAGAGGCATTTTTTCAGGCTCTATGGTACCAAACGGGATGAAATTTTGAAATAGCGATGAGAATCATAGTACGAATCGAAATCAGTTACAAAATTTGTATTTAATTGCATTTCTGGAAAAATCATTATTCTACTGGGCGCTAATTTGAGACTTGGGTTCGGATTTAAAAAGACATTTTTTCAGGCTCTATGGTACCAAACGGGCTGAAATTTTGTAATAGCTATAAGAATCATAGTCCGAATCGAAATCAGTCACAAAATATGCAAAAAGTTGCATTTCTGGAAATAACATTATTCTACTGGGCGCTAATTTGAGACTTGGGTTCGGACTTTAAGAGGCATTTTTTCAGGCTCTATGGTACCAAACGGGCTGAAATTTTGTAATAGCGATGAGAATCATAGTCCGAATCGAAATCAGTCACAAAATATGCAAAAAGTTGCATTTCTGGAAAAAACATTATTCTACTGGGCGCTAATTTGAGACTTGGGTTCGGACTTTAAGAGGCATTTTTTCAGGCTCTATGGTACCAAACGGGCTGAAATTTTGTTATGGCTATAAGAATCATAATCCGAATCGAAATCAGTCACAAAATATGTATTTAATTGCATTTCTGGAAAAATCATTATCCTACTGGGCGCTAATTTGAGACTTGGGTTCGGATTTAAAAAGACATTTTTTCAGGCTCTATGGTACCAAACGGGCTGAAATTTTGTAATAGCTATAAGAATCATAGTCCGAATCGAAATCAGTCACAAAATATGCATAAAGTTGCATTTCTGGAAAAAACATTATTCTACTGGGCGCTAATTTGAGACTTGGGTTCGGACTTTAAGAGGCATTTTTTCAGGCTCTATGGTACCAAACGGGATGAAATTTTGAAATAGCAATAAGAATCATAATCCGAATCGAAATCAGTCACAAAATATGTATTTAATTGCATTTCTGGAAAAATCATTATCCTACTGGGCGCTAATTTGAGACTTGGGTTCGGATTTAAAAAGACATTTTTTCAGGCTCTATGGTACCAAACGGGCTGTCATTTTGTAATAGCTATAAGAATCATAGTCCGAATCGAAATCAGTCACAAAATATGCAAAAAGTTGCATTTCTGGAAAAAACATTATTCTACTGGGCGCTAATTTGAGACTTGGGTTCGGACTTTAAGAGGCATTTTTTCAGGCTCTATGGTACCAAACGGGATGAAATTTTGAAATAGCAATAAGAATCAAAGTCCGAATGGAAATCAGTCACAAAATATGTATTTAATTGCATTTCTGGAAAAATCATTATTCTACTGAACGCTAATTTGAGACTTGGGTTCGGACTTTTAAAATCATTTTTTCAGGCTCTATGGTACCAAACGGGCTGAAATTTTGTTATGGCTATAAGAATCATAATCCGAATCGAAATCAGTCACAAAATATGCAAAAAGTTGCATTTCTGGAAAAATCATTATTCTACAGGGCGCTTATTTGAGACTTGGGTTCGGACTTTAAGAGGCATTTTTTCAGGCTCTATGGTACCAAACGGGCTGCAATCTTGCCATAGCACTAAGAATCATAGTCCGAATGGAAATCAGTCACAAAATATGCATTTAATTGCATTTCTGGAAAAATCATTATTCTAATGGGCACTAATTTGAGAATTGGGTTCGGACTTTAAGAGGCATTTTTTCAGGCTCTATGGTACCAAACGGGCTGAAATTTTGAAATAGCTATACGAATCATAGTCCGAATCGAAATCAGTCACAAAATATGAAAAAAGTTTCATTTCTGGAAAAATCATTATTCTACAGGGCGCTAATTTGAGACTTGGGTTCGGACTTTAAGAGGCATTTTTTCAGGCTCTATGGTACCAAACGGGCTGCAATCTTGCCATAGCAATAAGAATCATAGTCCGATGGAAATCACTCACAAAATTTGTATTTAATTGCATTTCTGGAAAAATCATTATTCTACTGGGCGCTAATTTGAGACTTGGGTTCGGATTTAAAAAGATATTTTTTCAGGCTCTATGGTACCAAACGGGCTGAAATTTTGTGATAGCTATAAGAATCATAGTCCGAATCGAAATCAGTCACAAAATATGCAAAAAGTTGCATTTCTGGAAAAAACATTATTCTACTGGGCGCTAATTTGAGACTTGGGTTCGGACTTTAAGAGGCATTTTTTCAGGCTCTATGGTACCAAACGGGCTGAAATTTTGTAATAGCGATGAGAATCATAGTCCGAATCGAAATCAGTCACAAAATATGCAAAAAGTTGCATTTCTGGAAAAAACATTATTCTACTGGGCGCTAATTTGAGACTTGGGTTCGGACTTTAAGAGGCATTTTTTCAGGCTCTATGGTACCAAACGGGCTGAAATTTTGTAATGGCTATAAGAATCATAATCCGAATCGAAATCAGTCACAAAATATGTATTTAATTGCATTTCTGGAAAAATCATTATCCTACTGGGCGCTAATTTGAGACTTGGGTTCGGATTTAAAAAGACATTTTTTCAGGCTCTATGGTACCAAACGGGCTGAAATTTTGTAATAGCTATAAGAATCATAGTCAGAATCGAAATCAGTCACAAAATATGCAAAAAGTTGCATTTCTGGAAAAAACATTATTCTACTGGGCGCTAATTTGAGACTTGGGTTCGGACTTTAAGAGGCATTTTTTCAGGCTCTATGGTACCAAACGGGATGAAATTTTGAAATAGCAATAAGAATCATAATCCGAATCGAAATCAGTCACAAAATATGTATTTAATTGCATTTCTGGAAAAATCATTATCCTACTGGGCGCTAATTTGAGACTTGGGTTCGGATTTAAAAAGACATTTTTTCAGGCTCTATGGTACCAAAAGGGCTGTCATTTTGTAATAGCTATAAGAATCATAGTCCGAATCGAAATCAGTCACAAAATATGCAAAAAGTTGCATTTCTGGAAAAAACATTATTCTACTGGGCGCTAATTTGAGACTTGGGTTCGGACTTTAAGAGGCATTTTTTCAGGCTCTATGGTACCAAACGGGATGAAATTTTGAAATAGCAATAAGAATCAAAGTCCGAATGGAAATCAGTCACAAAATATGTATTTAATTGCATTTCTGGAAAAATCATTATTCTACTGAACGCTAATTTGAGACTTGGGTTCGGACTTTAAGAGGCATTTTTTCAGGCTCTATGGTACCAAACGGGCTAAAATTTTGAAATAGCTATACGAATCATAGTCCGAATCGAAATCAGTCACAAAATATGCAAAAAGTTTAATTTCTGGAAAAATCATTATTCTACAGGGCGCTAATTTTAGACTTGGGTTCGGACTTTAAGAGGCATTTTTTCAGGCTCTATGGTACCAAACGGGATGAAATTTTGAAATAGCAATAAGAATCAAAGTCCGAATGGAAATCAGTCACAAAATATGTATTTAATTGCATTTCTGGAAAAATCATTATTCTACTGAACGCTAATTTGAGACTTGGGTTCGGACTTTAAGAGGCATTTTTTCAGGCTCTATGGTACCAAACGGGCTGAAATTTTGAAATAGCTATACGAATCATAGTCCGAATCGAAATCAGTCACAAAATATGCAAAAAGTTTCATTTCTGGAAAAATCATTATTCTACTGGGCGCTAATTTGAGACTTGGGTTCAGACTTTAAGAGGCATTTTTTCAGGCTCTATGGTACCAAACGGGATGAAATTTTGAAATAGCGATGAGAATCATAGTACGAATCGAAATCAGTTACAAAATTTGTATTTAATTGCATTTCGGGAAAAATCATTATTCTACTGGGCGCTAATTTGAGACTTGGGTTCGGATTTAAAAAGACATTTTTTCAGGCTCTATGGTACCAAACGGGCTGAAATTTTGTAATAGCTATAAGAATCATAGTCCGAATCGAAATCAGTCACAAAATATGCAAAAAGTTGCATTTCTGGAAATAACATTATTCTACTGGGCGCTAATTTGAGACTTGGGTTCGGACTTTAAGAGGCATTTTTTCAGGCTCTATGGTACCAAACGGGCTGAAATTTTGTAATAGCGATGAGAATCATAGTCCGAATCGAAATCAGTCACAAAATATGCAAAAAGTTGCATTTCTGGAAAAAACATTATTCTACTGGGCGCTAATTTGAGACTTGGGTTCGGAATTTAAGAGGCATTTTTTCAGGCTCTATGGTACCAAACGGGCTGAAATTTTGTTATGGCTATAAGAATCATAATCCGAATCGAAATCAGTCACAAAATATGTATTTAATTGCATTTCTGGAAAAATCATTATCCTACTGGGCGCTAATTTGAGACTTGGGTTCGGATTTAAAAAGACATTTTTTCAGGCTCTATGGTACCAAACGGGCTGTCATTTTGTAATAGCTATAAGAATCATAGTCCGAATCGAAATCAGTCACAAAATATGCAAAAAGTTGCATTTCTGGAAAAAACATTATTCTACTGGGCGCTAATTTGAGACTTGGGTTCGGACTTTAAGAGGCATTTTTTCAGGCTCTATGGTACCAAACGGGATGAAATTTTGAAATAGCAATAAGAATCAAAGTCCGAATGGAAATCAGTCACAAAATATGTATTTAATTGCATTTCTGGAAAAATCATTATTCTACTGAACGCTAATTTGAGACTTGGGTTCGGACTTTAAGAGGCATTTTTTCAGTCTCTATGGTACCAAACGGGCTGAAATTTTGAAATAGCTATACGAATCATAGTCCGAATCGAAATCAGTCACAAAATATGCAAAAAGTTTAATTTCTGGAAAAATCATTATTCTACAGGGCGCTAATTTGAGACTTGGGTTCGGACTTTAAGAGGCATTTTTTCAGGCTCTATGGTACCAAACGGGCTGCAATCTTGCCATAGCAATAAGAATCATAGTCCGATGGAAATCACTCACAAAATATGTATTTAATTGCATTTCTGGAAAAATCATTATCCTACTGGGCGCTAATTTGAGACTTGGGTTCGGATTTAAAAAGGCATTTTTTCAGGCTCTATGGTACCAAACGGGCTGTCATTTTGTAATAGCTATAAGAATCATAGTCCGAATCGAAATCAGTCACAAAATATGCAAAAAGTTGCATTTCTGGAAAAAACATTATTCTACTGGGCGCTAATTTGAGACTTGGGTTCGGACTTTAAGAGGCATTTTTTCAGGCTCTATGGTACCAAACGGGATGAAATTTTGAAATAGCAATAAGAATCAAAGTCCGAATGGAAATCAGTCACAAAATATGTATTTAATTGCATTTCTGGAAAAATCATTATTCTACTGAACGCTAATTTGAGACTTGGGTTCGGACTTTAAGAGGCATTTTTTCAGTCTCTATGGTACCAAACGGGCTGAAATTTTGAAATAGCTATACGAATCATAGTCCGAATCGAAATCAGTCACAAAATATGCAAAAAGTTTAATTTCTGGAAAAATCATTATTCTACAGGGCGCTAATTTGAGACTTGGGTTCGGACTTTAAGAGGCATTTTTTCAGGCTCTATGGTACCAAACGGGCTGCAATCTTGCCATAGCAATAAGAATCATAGTCCGATGGAAATCACTCACAAAATATGTATTTAATTGCATTTCTGGAAAAATCATTATCCTACTGGGCGCTAATTTGAGACTTGGGTTCGGATTTAAAAAGACATTTTTTCAGGCTCTATGGTACCAAACGGGCTGAAATTTTGTAATAGCTATAAGAATCATAGTCCGAATCGAAATCAGTCACAAAATATGCATAAAGTTGCATTTCTGGAAAAAACATTATTCTACTGGGCGCTAATTTGAGACTTGGGTTCGGACTTTAAGAGGCATTTTTTCAGGCTCTATGGTACCAAACGGGATGAAATTTTGAAATAGCAATAAGAATCATAATCCGAATCGAAATCAGTCACAAAATATGCAAAAAGTTGCATTTCTGGAAAAAACATTATTCTACTGGGCGCTAATTTGAGACTTGGGTTCGGACTTTAAGAGGCATTTTTTCAGGCTCTATGGTACCAAACGGGATAAAATTTTGAAATAGCGATGAGAATCATAGTCCGAATCGAAATCAGTTACAAAATTTGTATTTAATTGCATTTCTGGAAAAATCATTATTCTACTGGGCGCTAATTTGAGACTTGGGTTCGGATTTAAAAAGACATTTTTTCAGGCTCTATGGTACCAAACGGGCTGAAATTTTGTAATAGCTATAAGAATCATAGTCCGAATCGAAATCAGTCACAAAATATGCAAAAAGTTGCATTTCTGGAAATAACATTATTCTACTGGGCGCTAATTTGAGACTTGGGTTCGGACTTTAAGAGGCATTTTTTCAGGCTCTATGGTACCAAACGGGCTGAAATTTTGTAATAGCGATGAGAATCATAGTCCGAATCGAAATCAGTCACAAAATATGCAAAAAGTTGCATTTCTGGAAAAAACATTATTCTAATGGGCGCTAATTTGAGACATGGGTTCGGACTTTAAAATCATTTTTTCAGGCTCTATGGTACCAAACGGGCTGAAATTTTGTAATAGCGATGAGAATCAGAGTCCGAATCGAAATCACTAACAAAAAATGTATTTAATTGCATTTCTGGAAAAATCATTATTCTACAGGGCGCTAATTTGAGACGTGGGTTCGGACTTTAAGAGGCATTTTTTCAGGCTCTATGGTACCAAACGGGCTGAAATTTTGAAATAGCTATACGAATCATAGTCCGAATCGAAATCAGTCACAAAATATGCAAAAAGTTTAATTTCTGGAAAAATCATTATTCTACAGGGCGCTAATTTGAGACTTGGGTTCGGACTTTAAGAGGCATTTTTTCAGGCTCTATGGTACCAAACGGGCTGCAATCTTGCCATAGCAATAAGAATCATAATCCGATGGAAATCACTCACAAAATATGTATTTAATTGCATTTCTGGAAAAATCATTATCCTACTGGGCGCTAATTTGAGACTTGGGTTCGGATTTAAAAAGACATTTTTTCAGGCTCTATGGTACCAAACGGGCTGAAATTTTGTAATAGCGATGAGAATCATAGTCCGAATGTAAATCAGTCACAAAATATGTATTTAATTGCATTTCTGGAAAAATCATTATCCTACTGGGCGCTAATTTGAGACTTGGGTTCGGATTTAAAAAGATATTTTTTCAGGCTCTATGGTACCAAACGGGCTGAAATTTTGTAATAGCTATAAGAATCATAGTCCGAATCGAAATCAGTCACAAAATATGCAAAAAGTTGCATTTCTAGAAAAAACATTATTCTACAGGGCGCTAATTTTAGACTTGGGTTCGGACTTTAAGAGGCATTTTTTCAGGCTCTATGGTACCAAACGGGCTGCAATCTTGCCATAGCAATAAGAATCATAGTCCGATGGAAATCACTCACAAAATTTGTATTTAATTGCATTTCTGGAAAAATCATTATTCTACTGGGCGCTAATTTGAGACTTGGGTTCGGATTTAAAAAGACATTTTTTCAGGCTTTATGGTACCAAACGGGCTGAAATTTTGTAATAGCTATAAGAATCATAGTCCGAATCGAAATCAGTCACAAAATATGCAAAAAGTTGCATTTCTGGAAAAAACATTATTCTACTGGGCGCTAATTTGAGACTTGGGTTCGGACTTTAAGAGGCATTTTTTCAGGCTCTATGGTACCAAACGGGCTGAAATTTTGTAATAGCGATGAGAATCATAGTCCGAATCGAAATCAGTCACAAAATATGCAAAAAGTTGCATTTCTGGAAAAAACATTATTCTACTGGGCGCTAATTTGAGACTTGGGTTCGGACTTTAAGAGGCATTTTTTCAGGCTCTATGGTACCAAACGGGCTGAAATTTTGTTATGGCTATAAGAATCATAATCCGAATCGAAATCAGTCACAAAATATGTATTTAATTGCATATCTGGAAAAATCATTATCCTACTGGGCGCTAATTTGAGACTTGGGTTCGGATTTAAAAAGACATTTTTTCAGGCTCTATGGTACCAAACGGGCTGAAATTTTGTAATAGCTATAAGAATCATAGTCCGAATCGAAATCAGTCACAAAATATGCAAAAAGTTGCATTTCTGGAAAAAACATTATTCTACTGGGCGCTAATTTGAGACTTGGGTTCGGACTTTAAGAGGCATTTTTTCAGGCTCTATGGTACCAAACGGGATGAAATTTTGAAATAGCAATAAGAATCAAAGTCCGAATGGAAATCAGTCACAAAATATGTATTTAATTGCATTTCTGGAAAAATCATTATTCTACTGAACGATAATTTGAGACTTGGGTTCGGACTTTAAGAGGCATTTTTTCAGGCTCTATGGTACCAAACGGGCTGAAATTTTGAAATAGCTATACGAATCATAGTCCGAATCGAAATCAGTCACAAATTATGCAAAAAGTTTCATTTCTGGAAAAATCATTATTCTACAGGGCGCTAATTTGAGACTTGGGTTCGGACTTTAAGAGGCATTTTTTCAGGCTCTATGGTACCAAACGGGCTGCAATCTTGCCATAGCAATAAGAATCATAGTCCGATGGAAATCACTCACAAAATATGTATTTAATTGCATTTCTGGAAAAATCATTATCCTACTGGGCGCTAATTTGAGACTTGGGTTCGGATTTTAAAAGACATTTTTTCAGGCTCTATGGTACCAAACGGGCTGAAATTTTGTAATAGCGATGAGAATCATAGTCCGAATCGAAATCAGTCACAAAATATGCAAAAAGTTGCATTTCTGGAAAATAACATTATTCTACAGGGCGTTAATTTGAGACTTGGGTTCGGATTTAAAGACATTTTTTCAGGCTCTATAGTACCAAACGGGCTGAAATGTTGTAATAGCTATAAGAATCATAGTCCGAATCGAAATCAGTTACAAAATTTATATTTAATTGCATTTCTGGAAAAATCATTATTCTACTGGGCGCTAATTTGAGACTTGGGTTCGGACTTTAAGAGGCATTTTTTCAGGCTCTATGGTACCAAACGGGATGAAATTTTGTAATAGCAATAAGAATCAAAGTCCGAATGGAAATCAGTCACAAAATTTGTATTTAATTGCATTTCTGGAAAAATCATTATTCTACTGAACGCTAATTTGAGACTTGGGTTCGGACTTTTAAAATCATTTTTTCAGGCTCTATGGTACCAAACGGGCTGTAATTTTGTAATAGCTATAAGAATCATAGTCCGAATCGAAATCAGTCACAAAATATGCAAAAAGTTGCATTTCTGGAAAAATCATTATTCTAATGGGCGCTAATTTGAGACATGGGTTCGGACTTTAAAATCATTTTTTCAGGCTCTATGGTACCAAACGGGCTGAAATTTTGTAATAGCGATGAAAATCATAGTCCGAATCGAAATCAGTAACAAAATATGTAAAAAGTTGCATTTCAGGAAAAATCATTATTAAACTGAACGCTAATTTGAGACTTGGGTTCGGACTATTAAAATCATTTTTTCAGGCTCTATGGTACCAAACGGGCTGAAATTTTGTAATAGCGATAAAAATCATAGTCCGAATCGAAAACAGTCACAAAATATGCAAAAAGCTGCAATTCTGGAAAAATCATTATTCTACAGGGCGCTTATTTGAGACTTGGGTTCGGACTTAAAGAGGCATTTTCTTAGGCTCTATGGTACCAAACGGTATGAAATTTTGAAATAGCGATAAGAATCATAGTCCGAATCGAAATCAGTCACAAAATATGCAAAAAGTTGCATTTCTGGAAAATTCGTTATCCTACAGGGCGCTAATTTGAGACTTGAGTTCGGACTTTAAGAAGCATTTTTTTAGGCTCTATGGTACCAAACGGGCTGTAATTTTGTAATAGCTATAAGAATCATAGTCCGAATCGAAATCAGTCACAAAATATGCAAAAAGTTGCATTTCTGGAAAAATCATTATTCTACTGAACGCTAATTTGAGACTTGGGTTCGGACTTTAAGAAGCATTTTTTCAGGCTCTATGTACCAAACGGGCTGAAATTTTGTTATGGCTATAAGAATCATAATCCGAATCGAAATCAGTCACAAAATATGTATTTAATTGCATTTCTGGAAAAATCATTATCCTACTGGGCGCTAATTTGAGACTTGGGTTCGGATTTAAAAAGACATTTTTTCAGGCTCTATGGTACCAAACGGGCTGACATTTTGTAAAAGCTATAAGAATCATAGTCCGAATCGAAATCAGTCACAAAATATGCAAAAAGTTGCATTTCTGGAAAAAACATTATTCTACTGGGCGCTAATTTGAGACTTGGGTTCGGACTTTAAGATGCATTTTTTCAGGCTCTATGGTACCAAACGGGCTGAAATTTTGAAATAGCTATAAGAATCATAGTCCGAATCGAAATCAGTCACAAAATATGCAAAAAGTTTAATTTCTGGAAAAATCATTATTCTACAGGGCGCTAATTTGAGACTTGGGTTCGGACTTTAAGAGGCATTTTTTCAGGCTCTATGGTACCAAACGGGCTGCAATCTTGCCATAGCAATAAGTATCATAGTCCGATGGAAATCACTCACAAAATATGTATTTAATTGCATTTCTGGAAAAATCATTATCCTACTGGGCGCTAATTTGAGACTTGGGTTCGGATTTAAAAAGACATTTTTTCAGGCTCTATGGTACCAAACGGGCTGAAATTTTGTAATAGCGATGAGAATCATAGTCCGAATCTAAATCAGTCACAAAATATGTATTTAATTGCATTTTTGGAAAAATCATTATCCTACTGGGCGCTAATTTGAGACTTGGGTTCGGATTTAAAAAGATATTTTTTCAGGCTCTATGGTAACAAACGGGCTGAAATTTTGTAATAGCTATAAGAATCATAGTCCGAATCGAAATCAGTCACAAAATATGCAAAAAGTTGCATTTCTGGAAAAATCATTATTCTACTGGGCGCTAATTTGAGACTTGGGTTCGGACTTTAAGAGGCATTTTTTCAGGCTCTATGGTACCAAACGGGATGAAATTTTGAAATAGCAATAAGAATCAAAGTCCGAATGGAAATCAGTCACAAAATGTGTATTTAATTGCATTTCTGGAAAAATCATTATTCTACTGAACGCTAATTTGAGACTTGGGTTCGGAATTTTAAAATCATTTTTTCAGGCTCTATGGTACCAAACGGGCTGAAATTTTGTTATGGCTATAAGAATCATAATCCGAATCGAAATCAGTCACAAAATATGCAAAAAGTTGCATTTCTGGAAAAATCATTATTCTACAGGGCGCTTATTTGAGACTTGGGTTCGGACTTTAAGAGGCATTTTTACAGGCTCTATGGTACCAAACGGGCTGCAATCTTGCCATAGCACTAAGAATCATAGTCCGAATGGAAATCAGTCACAAAATATGCATTTAATTGAATTTCTGGAAAAATCATTATTCTAATGGGCACTTATTTGAGACTTGGGTTCGGACTTAAAGAGGCATTTTCTTAGGCTCTATGGTACCAAACGGTATGAAATTTTGAAATAGCGATAAGAATCATAGTCCGAATCGAAATCAGTCACAAAATATGCAAAAAGTTGCATTTCTGGAAAATTCGTTATCCTACAGGGCGCTAATTTGAGACTTGAGTTCGGACTTTAAGAAGCATTTTTTTAGGCTCTATGGTACCAAACGGGCTGTAATTTTGTAATAGCTATAAGAATCATAGTCCGAATCGAAATCAGTCACAAAATATGCAAAAAGTTGCATTTCTGGAAAAATCATTATTCTACTGAACGCTAATTTGAGACTTGGGTTCGGACTTTAAGAAGCATTTTTTCAGGCTCTATGTACCAAACGGGCTGAAATTTTGTTATGGCTATAAGAATCATAATCCGAATCGAAATCAGTCACAAAATATGTATTTAATTGCATTTCTGGAAAAATCATTATCCTACTGGGCGCTAATTTGAGACTTGGGTTCGGATTTAAAAAGACATTTTTTCAGGCTCTATGGTACCAAACGGGCTGACATTTTGTAAAAGCTATAAGAATCATAGTCCGAATCGAAATCAGTCACAAAATATGCAAAAAGTTGCATTTCTGGAAAAAACATTATTCTACTGGGCGCTAATTTGAGACTTGGGTTCGGACTTTAAGATGCATTTTTTCAGGCTCTATGGTACCAAACGGGCTGAAATTTTGAAATAGCTATAAGAATCATAGTCCGAATCGAAATCAGTAACAAAATATGCAAAAAGTTTAATTTCTGGAAAAATCATTATTCTACAGGGCGCTAATTTGAGACTTGGGTTCGGACTTTAAGAGGCATTTTTTCAGGCTCTATGGTACCAAACGGGCTGCAATCTTGCCATAGCAATAAGTATCATAGTCCGATGGAAATCACTCACAAAATATGTATTTAATTGCATTTCTGGAAAAATCATTATCCTACTGGGCGCTAATTTGAGACTTGGGTTCGGATTTAAAAAGACATTTTTTCAGGCTCTATGGTACCAAACGGGCTGAAATTTTGTAATAGCGATGAGAATCATAGTCCGAATCTAAATCAGTCACAAAATATGTATTTAATTGCATTTTTGGAAAAATCATTATCCTACTGGGCGCTAATTTGAGACTTGGGTTCGGATTTAAAAAGATATTTTTTCAGGCTCTATGGTAACAAACGGGCTGAAATTTTGTAATAGCTATAAGAATCATAGTCCGAATCGAAATCAGTCACAAAATATGCAAAAAGTTGCATTTCTGGAAAAATCATTATTCTACTGGGCGCTAATTTGAGACTTGGGTTCGGACTTTAAGAGGCATTTTTTCAGGCTCTATGGTACCAAACGGGATGAAATTTTGAAATAGCAATAAGAATCAAAGTCCGAATGGAAATCAGTCACAAAATGTGTATTTAATTGCATTTCTGGAAAAATCATTATTCTACTGAACGCTAATTTGAGACTTGGGTTCGGAATTTTAAAATCATTTTTTCAGGCTCTATGGTACCAAACGGGCTGAAATTTTGTTATGGCTATAAGAATCATAATCCGAATCGAAATCAGTCACAAAATATGTATTTAATTGCATTTCTGGAAAAATCATTATCCTACTGGGCGCTAATTTGAGACTTGGGTTCGGATTTAAAAAGACATTTTTTCAGGCTCTATGGTACCAAACGGGCCGACATTTTGTAAAAGCTATAAGAATCATAGTCCGAATCGAAATCAGTCACAAAATATGCAAAAAGTTGCATTTCTGGAAAAAACATTATTCTACTGGGCGCTAATTTGAGACTTGGGTTCGGACTTTAAGATGCATTTTTTCAGGCTCTATAGTACCAAACGGGCTGAAATGTTGTAATAGCTATAAGAATCATAGTCCGAATCGAAATCAGTTACAAAATTTATATTTAATTGCATTTCTGGAAAAATCATTATTCTACTGGGCGCTAATTTGAGACTTGGGTTCGGACTTTAAGAGGCATTTTTTCAGGCTCTATGGTACCAAACGGGATGAAATTTTGTAATAGCAATAAGAATCAAAGTCCGAATGGAAATCAGTCACAAAATTTGTATTTAATTGCATTTCTGGAAAAATCATTATTCTACTGAACGCTAATTTGAGACTTGGGTTCGGACTTTTAAAATCATTTTTTCAGGCTCTATGGTACCAAACGGGCTGTAATTTTGTAATAGCTATAAGAATCATAGTCCGAATCGAAATCAGTCACAAAATATGCAAAAAGTTGCATTTCTGGAAAAATCATTATTCTAATGGGCGCTAATTTGAGACATGGGTTCGGACTTTAAAATCATTTTTTCAGGCTCTATGGTACCAAACGGGCTGAAATTTTGTAATAGCGATGAAAATCATAGTCCGAATCGAAATCAGTAACAAAATATGTAAAAAGTTGCATTTCAGGAAAAATCATTATTAAACTGAACGCTAATTTGAGACTTGGGTTCGGACTATTAAAATCATTTTTTCAGGCTCTATGGTACCAAACGGGCTGAAATTTTGTAATAGCGATAAAAATCATAGTCCGAATCGAAAACAGTCACAAAATATGCAAAAAGCTGCAATTCTGGAAAAATCATTATTCTACAGGGCGCTTATTTGAGACTTGGGTTCGGACGTAAAGAGGCATTTTCTTAGGCTCTATGGTACCAAACGGTATGAAATTTTGAAATAGCGATAAGAATCATAGTCCGAATCGAAATCAGTCACAAAATATGCAAAAAGTTGCATTTCTGGAAAATTCGTTATCCTACAGGGCGCTAATTTGAGACTTGAGTTCGGACTTTAAGAAGCATTTTTTTAGGCTCTATGGTACCAAACGGGCTGTAATTTTGTAATAGCTATAAGAATCATAGTCCGAATCGAAATCAGTCACAAAATATGCAAAAAGTTGCATTTCTGGAAAAATCATTATTCTACTGAACGCTAATTTGAGACTTGGGTTCGGACTTTAAGAAGCATTTTTTCAGGCTCTATGTACCAAACGGGCTGAAATTTTGTTATGGCTATAAGAATCATAATCCGAATCGAAATCAGTCACAAAATATGTATTTAATTGCATTTCTGGAAAAATCATTATCCTACTGGGCGCTAATTTGAGATTTGGGTTCGGATTTAAAAAGACATTTTTTCAGGCTCTATGGTACCAAACGGGCTGACATTTTGTAAAAGCTATAAGAATCATAGTCCGAATCGAAATCAGTCACAAAATATGCAAAAAGTTGCATTTCTGGAAAAAACATTATTCTACTGGGCGCTAATTTGAGACTTGGGTTCGGACTTTAAGATGCATTTTTTCAGGCTCTATGGTACCAAACGGGGAGAAATTTTGAAATAGCTATAAGAATCATAGTCCGAATCGAAATCAGTCACAAAATATGCAAAAAGTTTAATTTCTGGAAAAATCATTATTCTACAGGGCGCTAATTTGAGACTTGGGTTCGGACTTTAAGAGGCATTTTTTCAGGCTCTATGGTACCAAACGGGCTGCAATCTTGCCATAGCAATAAGTATCATAGTCCGATGGAAATCACTCACAAAATATGTATTTAATTGCATTTCTGGAAAAATCATTATCCTACTGGGCGCTAATTTGAGACTTGGGTTCGGATTTAAAAAGACATTTTTTCAGGCTCTATGGTACCAAACGGGCTGAAATTTTGTAATAGCGATGAGAATCATAGTCCGAATCTAAATCAGTCACAAAATATGTATTTAATTGCATTTTTGGAAAAAATCATTATCCTACTGGGCGCTAATTTGAGACTTGGGTTCGGATTTAAAAAGATATTTTTTCAGGCTCTATGGTAACAAACGGGCTGAAATTTTGTAATAGCTATAAGAATCATAGTCCGAATCGAAATCAGTCACAAAATATGCAAAAAGTTGCATTTCTGGAAAAATCATTATTCTACTGGGCGCTAATTTGAGACTTGGGTTCGGACTTTAAGAGGCATTTTTTCAGGCTCTATGGTACCAAACGGGCTGAAATTTTGAAATAGCTATACGAATCATAGTCCGAATCGAAATCAGTCACAAAATATGCAAAAAGTTTAATTTCTGGAAAAATCATTATTCTACAGGGCGCTAATTTGAGACTTGGGTTCGGACTTTAAGAGGCATTTTTTCAGGCTCTATGGTACCAAACGGGCTGCAATCTTGCCATAGCAATAAGAATCATAATCCGATGGAAATCACTCACAAAATATGTATTTAATTGCATTTCTGGAAAAATCATTATCCTACTGGGCGCTAATTTGAGACTTGGGTTCGGATTTAAAAAGACATTTTTTCAGGCTCTATGGTACCAAACGGGCTGAAATTTTGTAATAGCGATGAGAATCATAGTCCGAATCTAAATCAGTCACAAAATATGTATTTAATTGCATTTCTGGAAAAATCATTATCCTACTGGGCGCTAATTTGAGACTTGGGTTCGGATTTAAAAAGATATTTTTTCAGGCTCTATGGTACCAAACGGGCTGAAATTTTGTAATAGCTATAAGAATCATAGTCCGAATCGAAATCAGTCACAAAATATGCAAAAAGTTGCATTTCTGGAAAAAACATTATTCTACAGGGCGCTAATTTTAGACTTGGGTTCGGACTTTAAGAGGCATTTTTTCAGGCTCTATGGTACCAAACGGGCTGCAATCTTGCCATAGCAATAAGAATCATAGTCCGATGGAAATCACTCACAAAATTTGTATTTAATTGCATTTCTGGAAAAATCATTATTCTACTGGGCGCTAATTTGAGACTTGGGTTCGGATTTAAAAAGACATTTTTTCAGGCTTTATGGTACCAAACGGGCTGAAATTTTGTAATAGCTATAAGAATCATAGTCCGAATCGAAATCAGTCACAAAATATGCAAAAAGTTGCATTTCTGGAAAAAACATTATTCTACTGGGCGCTAATTTGAGACTTGGGTTCGGACTTTAAGAGGCATTTTTTCAGGCTCTATGGTACCAAACGGGCTGAAATTTTGTAATAGCGATGAGAATCATAGTCCGAATCGAAATCAGTCACAAAATATGCAAAAAGTTGCATTTCTGGAAAAAACATTATTCTACTGGGCGCTAATTTGAGACTTGGGTTCGGACTTTAAGAGGCATTTTTTCAGGCTCTATGGTACCAAACGGGCTGAAATTTTGTTATGGCTATAAGAATCATAATCCGAATCGAAATCAGTCACAAAATATGTATTTAATTGCATATCTGGAAAAATCATTATCCTACTGGGCGCTAATTTGAGACTTGGGTTCGGATTTAAAAAGACATTTTTTCAGGCTCTATGGTACCAAACGGGCTGAAATTTTGTAATAGCTATAAGAATCATAGTCCGAATCGAAATCAGTCACAAAATATGCAAAAAGTTGCATTTCTGGAAAAAACATTATTCTACTGGGCGCTAATTTGAGACTTGGGTTCGGACTTTAAGAGGCATTTTTTCAGGCTCTATGGTACCAAACGGGATGAAATTTTGAAATAGCAATAAGAATCAAAGTCCGAATGGAAATCAGTCACAAAATATGTATTTAATTGCATTTCTGGAAAAATCATTATTCTACTGAACGATAATTTGAGACTTGGGTTCGGACTTTAAGAGGCATTTTTTCAGGCTCTATGGTACCAAACGGGCTGAAATTTTGAAATAGCTATACGAATCATAGTCCGAATCGAAATCAGTCACAAATTATGCAAAAAGTTTCATTTCTGGAAAAATCATTATTCTACAGGGCGCTAATTTGAGACTTGGGTTCGGACTTTAAGAGGCATTTTTTCAGGCTCTATGGTACCAAACGGGCTGCAATCTTGCCATAGCAATAAGAATCATAGTCCGATGGAAATCACTCACAAAATATGTATTTAATTGCATTTCTGGAAAAATCATTATCCTACTGGGCGCTAATTTGAGACTTGGGTTCGGATTTTAAAAGACATTTTTTCAGGCTCTATGGTACCAAACGGGCTGAAATTTTGTAATAGCGATGAGAATCATAGTCCGAATCGAAATCAGTCACAAAATATGCAAAAAGTTGCATTTCTGGAAAATAACATTATTCTACAGGGCGTTAATTTGAGACTTGGGTTCGGATTTAAAGACATTTTTTCAGGCTCTATAGTACCAAACGGGCTGAAATGTTGTAATAGCTATAAGAATCATAGTCCGAATCGAAATCAGTTACAAAATTTATATTTAATTGCATTTCTGGAAAAATCATTATTCTACTGGGCGCTAATTTGAGACTTGGGTTCGGACTTTAAGAGGCATTTTTTCAGGCTCTATGGTACCAAACGGGATGAAATTTTGTAATAGCAATAAGAATCAAAGTCCGAATGGAAATCAGTCACAAAATTTGTATTTAATTGCATTTCTGGAAAAATCATTATTCTACTGAACGCTAATTTGAGACTTGGGTTCGGACTTTTAAAATCATTTTTTCAGGCTCTATGGTACCAAACGGGCTGTAATTTTGTAATAGCTATAAGAATCATAGTCCGAATCGAAATCAGTCACAAAATATGCAAAAAGTTGCATTTCTGGAAAAATCATTATTCTAATGGGCGCTAATTTGAGACATGGGTTCGGACTTTAAAATCATTTTTTCAGGCTCTATGGTACCAAACGGGCTGAAATTTTGTAATAGCGATGAAAATCATAGTCCGAATCGAAATCAGTAACAAAATATGTAAAAAGTTGCATTTCAGGAAAAATCATTATTAAACTGAACGCTAATTTGAGACTTGGGTTCGGACTATTAAAATCATTTTTTCAGGCTCTATGGTACCAAACGGGCTGAAATTTTGTAATAGCGATAAAAATCATAGTCCGAATCGAAAACAGTCACAAAATATGCAAAAAGCTGCAATTCTGGAAAAATCATTATTCTACAGGGCGCTTATTTGAGACTTGGGTTCGGACTTAAAGAGGCATTTTCTTAGGCTCTATGGTACCAAACGGTATGAAATTTTGAAATAGCGATAAGAATCATAGTCCGAATCGAAATCAGTCACAAAATATGCAAAAAGTTGCATTTCTGGAAAATTCGTTATCCTACAGGGCGCTAATTTGAGACTTGAGTTCGGACTTTAAGAAGCATTTTTTTAGGCTCTATGGTACCAAACGGGCTGTAATTTTGTAATAGCTATAAGAATCATAGTCCGAATCGAAATCAGTCACAAAATATGCAAAAAGTTGCATTTCTGGAAAAATCATTATTCTACTGAACGCTAATTTGAGACTTGGGTTCGGACTTTAAGAAGCATTTTTTCAGGCTCTATGTACCAAACGGGCTGAAATTTTGTTATGGCTATAAGAATCATAATCCGAATCGAAATCAGTCACAAAATATGTATTTAATTGCATTTCTGGAAAAATCATTATCCTACTGGGCGCTAATTTGAGACTTGGGTTCGGATTTAAAAAGACATTTTTTCAGGCTCTATGGTACCAAACGGGCTGACATTTTGTAAAAGCTATAAGAATCATAGTCCGAATCGAAATCAGTCACAAAATATGCAAAAAGTTGCATTTCTGGAAAAAACATTATTCTACTGGGCGCTAATTTGAGACTTGGGTTCGGACTTTAAGATGCATTTTTTCAGGCTCTATGGTACCAAACGGGCTGAAATTTTGAAATAGCTATAAGAATCATAGTCCGAATCGAAATCAGTCACAAAATATGCAAAAAGTTTAATTTCTGGAAAAATCATTATTCTACAGGGCGCTAATTTGAGACTTGGGTTCGGACTTTAAGAGGCATTTTTTCAGGCTCTATGGTACCAAACGGGCTGCAATCTTGCCATAGCAATAAGTATCATAGTCCGATGGAAATCACTCACAAAATATGTATTTAATTGCATTTCTGGAAAAATCATTATCCTACTGGGCGCTAATTTGAGACTTGGGTTCGGATTTAAAATGACATTTTTTCAGGCTCTATGGTACCAAACGGGCTGAAATTTTGTAATAGCGATGAGAATCATAGTCCGAATCTAAATCAGTCACAAAATATGTATTTAATTGCATTTTTGGAAAAATCATTATCCTACTGGGCGCTAATTTGAGACTTGGGTTCGGATTTAAAAAGATATTTTTTCAGGCTCTATGGTAACAAACGGGCTGAAATTTTGTAATAGCTATAAGAATCATAGTCCGAATCGAAATCAGTCACAAAATATGCAAAAAGTTGCATTTCTGGAAAAATCATTATTCTACTGGGCGCTAATTTGAGACTTGGGTTCGGACTTTAAGAGGCATTTTTTCAGGCTCTATG
Organism: Hesperophylax magnus; assembly: GCA_026573805.1. Classification (NCBI taxonomy): domain Eukaryota; kingdom Metazoa; phylum Arthropoda; class Insecta; order Trichoptera; family Limnephilidae; genus Hesperophylax; species Hesperophylax magnus. Next base: position 2,247,583 of record JAIUSX010000179.1, on the reverse strand, counting down.
GTACCAAACGGGATGAAATTTTGAAATAGCAATAAGAATCAAAGTCCGAATGGAAATCAGTCACAAAATGTGTATTTAATTGCATTTCTGGAAAAATCATTATTCTACTGAACGCTAATTTGAGACTTGGGTTCGGAATTTTAAAATCATTTTTTCAGGCTCTATGGTACCAAACGGGCTGAAATTTTGTTATGGCTATAAGAATCATAATCCGAATCGAAATCAGTCACAAAATATGCAAAAAGTTGCATTTCTGGAAAAATCATTATTCTACAGGGCGCTTATTTGAGACTTGGGTTCGGACTTTAAGAGGCATTTTTACAGGCTCTATGGTACCAAACGGGCTGCAATCTTGCCATAGCACTAAGAATCATAGTCCGAATGGAAATCAGTCACAAAATATGCATTTAATTGAATTTCTGGAAAAATCATTATTCTAATGGGCACTTATTTGAGACTTGGGTTCGGACTTAAAGAGGCATTTTCTTAGGCTCTATGGTACCAAACGGTATGAAATTTTGAAATAGCGATAAGAATCATAGTCCGAATCGAAATCAGTCACAAAATATGCAAAAAGTTGCATTTCTGGAAAATTCGTTATCCTACAGGGCGCTAATTTGAGACTTGAGTTCGGACTTTAAGAAGCATTTTTTTAGGCTCTATGGTACCAAACGGGCTGTAATTTTGTAATAGCTATAAGAATCATAGTCCGAATCGAAATCAGTCACAAAATATGCAAAAAGTTGCATTTCTGGAAAAATCATTATTCTACTGAACGCTAATTTGAGACTTGGGTTCGGACTTTAAGAAGCATTTTTTCAGGCTCTATGTACCAAACGGGCTGAAATTTTGTTATGGCTATAAGAATCATAATCCGAATCGAAATCAGTCACAAAATATGTATTTAATTGCATTTCTGGAAAAATCATTATCCTACTGGGCGCTAATTTGAGACTTGGGTTCGGATTTAAAAAGACATTTTTTCAGGCTCTATGGTACCAAACGGGCTGACATTTTGTAAAAGCTATAAGAATCATAGTCCGAATCGAAATCAGTCACAAAATATGCAAAAAGTTGCATTTCTGGAAAAAACATTATTCTACTGGGCGCTAATTTGAGACTTGGGTTCGGACTTTAAGATGCATTTTTTCAGGCTCTATGGTACCAAACGGGCTGAAATTTTGAAATAGCTATAAGAATCATAGTCCGAATCGAAATCAGTCACAAAATATGCAAAAAGTTTAATTTCTGGAAAAATCATTATTCTACAGGGCGCTAATTTGAGACTTGGGTTCGGACTTTAAGAGGCATTTTTTCAGGCTCTATGGTACCAAACGGGCTGCAATCTTGCCATAGCAATAAGTATCATAGTCCGATGGAAATCACTCACAAAATATGTATTTAATTGCATTTCTGGAAAAATCATTATCCTACTGGGCGCTAATTTGAGACTTGGGTTCGGATTTAAAAAGACATTTTTTCAGGCTCTATGGTACCAAACGGGCTGAAATTTTGTAATAGCGATGAGAATCATAGTCCGAATCTAAATCAGTCACAAAATATGTATTTAATTGCATTTTTGGAAAAATCATTATCCTACTGGGCGCTAATTTGAGACTTGGGTTCGGATTTAAAAAGATATTTTTTCAGGCTCTATGGTAACAAACGGGCTGAAATTTTGTAATAGCTATAAGAATCATAGTCCGAATCGAAATCAGTCACAAAATATGCAAAAAGTTGCATTTCTGGAAAAATCATTATTCTACTGGGCGCTAATTTGAGACTTGGGTTCGGACTTTAAGAGGCATTTTTTCAGGCTCTATGGTACCAAACGGGATGAAATTTTGAAATAGCAATAAGAATCAAAGTCCGAATGGAAATCAGTCACAAAATGTGTATTTAATTGCATTTCTGGAAAAATCATTATTCTACTGAACGCTAATTTGAGACTTGGGTTCGGAATTTTAAAATCATTTTTTCAGGCTCTATGGTACCAAACGGGCTGAAATTTTGTTATGGCTATAAGAATCATAATCCGAATCGAAATCAGTCACAAAATATGTATTTAATTGCATTTCTGGAAAAATCATTATCCTACTGGGCGCTAATTTGAGACTTGGGTTCGGATTTAAAAAGACATTTTTTCAGGCTCTATGGTACCAAACGGGCTGACATTTTGTAAAAGCTATAAGAATCATAGTCCGAATCGAAATCAGTCACAAAATATGCAAAAAGTTGCATTTCTGGAAAAAACATTATTCTACTGGGCGCTAATTTGAGACTTGGGTTCGGACTTTAAGATGCATTTTTTCAGGCTCTATAGTACCAAACGGGCTGAAATGTTGTAATAGCTATAAGAATCATAGTCCGAATCGAAATCAGTTACAAAATTTATATTTAATTGCATTTCTGGAAAAATCATTATTCTACTGGGCGCTAATTTGAGACTTGGGTTCGGACTTTAAGAGGCATTTTTTCAGGCTCTATGGTACCAAACGGGATGAAATTTTGTAATAGCAATAAGAATCAAAGTCCGAATGGAAATCAGTCACAAAATTTGTATTTAATTGCATTTCTGGAAAAATCATTATTCTACTGAACGCTAATTTGAGACTTGGGTTCGGACTTTTAAAATCATTTTTTCAGGCTCTATGGTACCAAACGGGCTGTAATTTTGTAATAGCTATAAGAATCATAGTCCGAATCGAAATCAGTCACAAAATATGCAAAAAGTTGCATTTCTGGAAAAATCATTATTCTAATGGGCGCTAATTTGAGACATGGGTTCGGACTTTAAAATCATTTTTTCAGGCTCTATGGTACCAAACGGGCTGAAATTTTGTAATAGCGATGAAAATCATAGTCCGAATCGAAATCAGTAACAAAATATGTAAAAAGTTGCATTTCAGGAAAAATCATTATTAAACTGAACGCTAATTTGAGACTTGGGTTCGGACTATTAAAATCATTTTTTCAGGCTCTATGGTACCAAACGGGCTGAAATTTTGTAATAGCGATAAAAATCATAGTCCGAATCGAAAACAGTCACAAAATATGCAAAAAGCTGCAATTCTGGAAAAATCATTATTCTACAGGGCGCTTATTTGAGACTTGGGTTCGGACTTAAAGAGGCATTTTCTTAGGCTCTATGGTACCAAACGGTATGAAATTTTGAAATAGCGATAAGAATCATAGTCCGAATCGAAATCAGTCACAAAATATGCAAAAAGTTGCATTTCTGGAAAATTCGTTATCCTACAGGGCGCTAATTTGAGACTTGAGTTCGGACTTTAAGAAGCATTTTTTTAGGCTCTATGGTACCAAACGGGCTGTAATTTTGTAATAGCTATAAGAATCATAGTCCGAATCGAAATCAGTCACAAAATATGCAAAAAGTTGCATTTCTGGAAAAATCATTATTCTACTGAACGCTAATTTGAGACTTGGGTTCGGACTTTAAGAAGCATTTTTTCAGGCTCTATGTACCAAACGGGCTGAAATTTTGTTATGGCTATAAGAATCATAATCCGAATCGAAATCAGTCACAAAATATGTATTTAATTGCATTTCTGGAAAAATCATTATCCTACTGGGCGCTAATTTGAGATTTGGGTTCGGATTTAAAAAGACATTTTTTCAGGCTCTATGGTACCAAACGGGCTGACATTTTGTAAAAGCTATAAGAATCATAGTCCGAATCGAAATCAGTCACAAAATATGCAAAAAGTTGCATTTCTGGAAAAAACATTATTCTACTGGGCGCTAATTTGAGACTTGGGTTCGGACTTTAAGATGCATTTTTTCAGGCTCTATGGTACCAAACGGGCTGAAATTTTGAAATAGCTATAAGAATCATAGTCCGAATCGAAATCAGTCACAAAATATGCAAAAAGTTTAATTTCTGGAAAAATCATTATTCTACAGGGCGCTAATTTGAGACTTGGGTTCGGACTTTAAGAGGCATTTTTTCAGGCTCTATGGTACCAAACGGGCTGCAATCTTGCCATAGCAATAAGTATCATAGTCCGATGGAAATCACTCACAAAATATGTATTTAATTGCATTTCTGGAAAAATCATTATCCTACTGGGCGCTAATTTGAGACTTGGGTTCGGATTTAAAAAGACATTTTTTCAGGCTCTATGGTACCAAACGGGCTGAAATTTTGTAATAGCGATGAGAATCATAGTCCGAATCTAAATCAGTCACAAAATATGTATTTAATTGCATTTTTGGAAAAAATCATTATCCTACTGGGCGCTAATTTGAGACTTGGGTTCGGATTTAAAAAGATATTTTTTCAGGCTCTATGGTAACAAACGGGCTGAAATTTTGTAATAGCTATAAGAATCATAGTCCGAATCGAAATCAGTCACAAAATATGCAAAAAGTTGCATTTCTGGAAAAATCATTATTCTACTGGGCGCTAATTTGAGACTTGGGTTCGGACTTTAAGAGGCATTTTTTCAGGCTCTATGGTACCAAACGGGATGAAATTTTGAAATAGCAATAAGAATCAAAGTCCGAATGGAAATCAGTCACAAAATGTGTATTTAATTGCATTTCTGGAAAAATCATTATTCTACTGAACGCTAATTTGAGACTTGGGTTCGGAATTTTAAAATCATTTTTTCAGGCTCTATGGTACCAAACGGGCTGAAATTTTGTTATGGCTATAAGAATCATAATCCGAATCGAAATCAGTCACAAAATATGCAAAAAGTTGCATTTCTGGAAAAATCATTATTCTACAGGGCGCTTATTTGAGACTTGGGTTCGGACTTTAAGAGGCATTTTTACAGGCTCTATGGTACCAAACGGGCTGCAATCTTGCCATAGCACTAAGAATCATAGTCCGAATGGAAATCAGTCACAAAATATGCATTTAATTGAATTTCTGGAAAAATCATTATTCTAATGGGCACTTATTTGAGAATTTGGTTCGGACTTTAAGAGGCATTTTTTCAGGCTCTATGGTACCAAACGGGCTGAAATTTTGAAATAGCTATACGAATCATAGTCCGAATCGAAATCAGTCACAAAATATGCAAAAAGTTACATTTCTGGAAAAATCATTATTCTACAGGGCGCTAATTTGAGACTTGGGTTCGGACTTTAAGAGGCATTTTTTCAGGCTCTATGGTACCAAACGGGCTGCAATCTTGCCATAGCAATAAGAATCATAGTCCGATGGAAATCACTCACAAAATTTGTATTTAATTGCATTTCTGGAAAAATCATTATTCTACTGGGCGCTAATTTGAGACTTGGGTTCGGATTTAAAAAGACATTTTTTCAGGCTCTATGGTACCAAACGGGCTGAAATTTTGTAATAGCTATAAGAATCATAGTCCGAATCGAAATCAGTCACAAAATATGCAAAAAGTTGCATTTCTGTAAAAAACATTATTCTACTGGGCGCTAATTTGAGACTTGGGTTCGGACTTTAAGAGGCATTTTTTCAGGCTCTATGGTACCAAACGGGCTGAAATTTTGTAATAGCGATGAGAATCATAGTCCGAATCGAAATCAGTCACAAAATATGCAAAAAGTTGCATTTCTGGAAAAAACATTATTCTACTGGGCGCTAATTTGAGACTTGGGTTCGGACTTTAAGAGGCATTTTTTCAGGCTCTATGGTACCAAACGGGCTGAAATTTTGTTATGGCTATAAGAATCATAATCCGAATCGAAATCAGTCACAAAATATGTATTTAATTGCATTTCTGGAAAAATCATTATCCTACTGGGCGCTAATTTGAGACTTGGGTTCGGATTTAAAAAGACATTTTTTCAGGCTCTATGGTACCAAACGGGCTGAAATTTTGTAATAGCTATAAGAATCATAGTCCGAATCGAAATCAGTCACAAAATATGCAAAAAGTTGCATTTCTGGAAAAAACATTATTCTACTGGGCGCTAATTTGAGACTTGGGTTCGGACTTTAAGAGGCATTTTTTCAGGCTCTATGGTACCAAACGGGATGAAATTTTGAAATAGCAATAAGAATCAAAGTCCGAATGGAAATCAGTCACAAAATATGTATTTAATTGCATTTCTGGAAAAATCATTATTCTACTGAACGCTAATTTGAGACTTGGGTTCGGACTTTAAGAGGCATTTTTTCAGGCTCTATGGTACCAAACGGGCTGAAATTTTGAAATAGCTATACGAATCATAGTCCGAATCGAAATCAGTCACAAATTATGCAAAAAGTTTCATTTCTGGAAAAATCATTATTCTACAGGGCGCTAATTTGAGACTTGGGTTCGGACTTTAAGAGGCATTTTTTCAGGCTCTATGGTACCAAACGGGCTGCAATCTTGCCATAGCAATAAGAATCATAGTCCGATGGAAATCACTCACAAAATATGTATTTAATTGCATTTCTGGAAAAATCATTATCCTACTGGGCGCTAATTTGAGACTTGGGTTCGGATTTAAAAAGACATTTTTTCAGGCTCTATGGTACCAAACGGGCTGAAATTTTGTAATAGCGATGAGAATCATAGTCCGAATCGAAATCAGTCACAAAATATGCAAAAAGTTGCATTTCTGGAAAAAAACATTATTCTACAGGGCGTTAATTTGAGACTTGGGTTCGGATTTAAAGACATTTTTTCAGGCTCTATAGTACCAAACGGGCTGAAATGTTGTAATAGCTATAAGAATCATAGTCCGAATCGAAATCAGTTACAAAATTTATATTTAATTGCATTTCTGGAAAAATCATTATTCTACTGGGCGCTAATTTGAGACTTGGGTTCGGACTTTAAGAGGCATTTTTTCAGGCTCTATGGTACCAAACGGGATGAAATTTTGTAATAGCAATAAGAATCAAAGTCCGAATGGAAATCAGTCACAAAATTTGTATTTAATTGCATTTCTGGAAAAATCATTATTCTACTGAACGCTAATTTGAGACTTGGGTTCGGACTTTTAAAATCATTTTTTCAGGCTCTATGGTACCAAACGGGCTGTAATTTTGTAATAGCTATAAGAATCATAGTCCGAATCGAAATCAGTCACAAATATGCAAAAAGTTGCATTTCTGGAAAAATCATTATTCTAATGGGCGCTAATTTGAGACATGGGTTCGGACTTTAAAATCATTTTTTCAGGCTCTATGGTACCAAACGGGCTGAAATTTTGTAATAGCGATGAAAATCATAGTCCGAATCGAAATCAGTAACAAAATATGTAAAAAGTTGCATTTCAGGAAAAATCATTATTAAACTGAACGCTAATTTGAGACTTGGTTTCGGACTTTTAAAATCATTTTTTCAGGCTCTATGGTACCAAACGGGCTGAAATTTTGTAATAGCGATAAAAATCATAGTCCGAATCGAAAACAGTCACAAAATATGCAAAAAGTTGCATTTCTGGAAAAAACATTATTCTACTGGGCGCTAATTTGAGACTTGGGTTCGGACTTTAAGATGCATTTTTTCAGGCTCTATGGTACCAAACGGGCTGAAATTTTGAAATAGCTATAAGAATCATAGTCCGAATCGAAATCAGTCACAAAATATGCAAAAAGTTTAATTTCTGGAAAAATCATTATTCTACAGGGCGCTAATTTGAGACTTGGGTTCGGACTTTAAGAGGCATTTTTTCAGGCTCTATGGTACCAAACGGGCTGCAATCTTGCCATAGCAATAAGTATCATAGTCCGATGGAAATCACTCACAAAATATGTATTTAATTGCATTTCTGGAAAAATCATTATCCTACTGGGCGCTAATTTGAGACTTGGGTTCGGATTTAAAAAGACATTTTTTCAGGCTCTATGGTACCAAACGGGCTGAAATTTTGTAATAGCGATGAGAATCATAGTCCGAATCTAAATCAGTCACAAAATATGTATTTAATTGCATTTTTGGAAAAATCATTATCCTACTGGGCGCTAATTTGAGACTTGGGTTCGGATTTAAAAAGATATTTTTTCAGGCTCTATGGTACCAAACGGGCTGAAATTTTGTAATAGCTATAAGAATCATAGTCCGAATCGAAATCAGTCACAAAATATGCAAAAAGTTGCATTTCTGGAAAAATCATTATTCTACTGGGCGCTAATTTGAGACTTGGGTTCGGACTTTAAGAGGCATTTTTTCAGGCTCTATGGTACCAAACGGGATGAAATTTTGAAATAGCAATAAGAATCAAAGTCCGAATGGAAATCAGTCACAAAATGTGTATTTAATTGCATTTCTGGAAAAATCATTATTCTACTGAACGCTAATTTGAGACTTGGGTTCGGAATTTTAAAATCATTTTTTCAGGCTCTATGGTACCAAACGGGCTGAAATTTTGTTATGGCTATAAGAATCATAATCCGAATCGAAATCAGTCACAAAATATGCAAAAAGTTGCATTTCTGGAAAAATCATTATTCTACAGGGCGCTTATTTGAGACTTGGGTTCGGACTTTAAGAGGCATTTTTACAGGCTCTATGGTACCAAACGGGCTGAAATCTTGCCATAGCACTAAGAATCATAGTCCGAATGGAAATCAGTCACAAAATATGCATTTAATTGAATTTCTGGAAAAATCATTATTCTAATGGGCACTTATTTGAGAATTTGGTTCGGACTTTAAGAGGCATTTTTTCAGGCTCTATGGTACCAAACGGGCTGAAATTTTGAAATAGCTATACGAATCATAGTCCGAATCGAAATCAGTCACAAAATATGCAAAAAGTTACATTTCTGGAAAAATCATTATTCTACAGGGCGCTAATTTGAGACTTGGGTTCGGACTTTAAGAGGCATTTTTTCAGGCTCTATGGTACCAAACGGGCTGCAATCTTGCCATAGCAATAAGAATCATAGTCCGATGGAAATCACTCACAAAATTTGTATTTAATTGCATTTCTGGAAAAATCATTATTCTACTGGGCGCTAATTTGAGACTTGGGTTCGGATTTAAAAAGACATTTTTTCAGGCTCTATGGTACCAAACGGGCTGAAATTTTGTAATAGCTATAAGAATCATAGTCCGAATCGAAATCAGTCACAAAATATGCAAAAAGTTGCATTTCTGTAAAAAACATTATTCTACTGGGCGCTAATTTGAGACTTGGGTTCGGACTTTAAGAGGCATTTTTTCAGGCTCTATGGTACCAAACGGGCTGAAATTTTGTAATAGCGATGAGAATCATAGTCCGAATCGAAATCAGTCACAAAATATGCAAAAAGTTGCATTTCTGGAAAAAACATTATTCTACTGGGCGCTAATTTGAGACTTGGGTTCGGACTTTAAGAGGCATTTTTTCAGGCTCTATGGTACCAAACGGGCTGAAATTTTGTTATGGCTATAAGAATCATAATCCGAATCGAAATCAGTCACAAAATATGTATTTAATTGCATTTCTGGAAAAATCATTATCCTACTGGGCGCTAATTTGAGACTTGGGTTCGGATTTAAAAAGACATTTTTTCAGGCTCTATGGTACCAAACGGGCTGAAATTTTGTAATAGCTATAAGAATCATAGTCCGAATCGAAATCAGTCACAAAATATGCAAAAAGTTGCATTTCTGGAAAAAACATTATTCTACTGGGCGCTAATTTGAGACTTGGGTTCGGACTTTAAGAGGCATTTTTTCAGGCTCTATGGTACCAAACGGGATGAAATTTTGAAATAGCAATAAGAATCAAAGTCCGAATGGAAATCAGTCACAAAATATGTATTTAATTGCATTTCTGGAAAAATCATTATTCTACTGAACGCTAATTTGAGACTTGGGTTCGGACTTTAAGAGGCATTTTTTCAGGCTCTATGGTACCAAACGGGCTGAAATTTTGAAATAGCTATACGAATCATAGTCCGAATCGAAATCAGTCACAAATTATGCAAAAAGTTTCATTTCTGGAAAAATCATTATTCTACAGGGCGCTAATTTGAGACTTGGGTTCGGACTTTAAGAGGCATTTTTTCAGGCTCTATGGTACCAAACGGGCTGCAATCTTGCCATAGCAATAAGAATCATAGTCCGATGGAAATCACTCACAAAATATGTATTTAATTGCATTTCTGGAAAAATCATTATCCTACTGGGCGCTGATTTGAGACTTGGGTTCGGATTTAAAAAGACATTTTTTCAGGCTCTATGGTACCAAACGGGCTGAAATTTTGTAATAGCGATGAGAATCATAGTCCGAATCGAAATCAGTCACAAAATATGCAAAAAGTTGCATTTCTGGAAAAAAACATTATTCTACAGGGCGTTAATTTGAGACTTGGGTTCGGATTTAAAGACATTTTTTCAGGCTCTATAGTACCAAACGGGCTGAAATGTTGTAATAGCTATAAGAATCATAGTCCGAATCGAAATCAGTTACAAAATTTATATTTAATTGCATTTCTGGAAAAATCATTATTCTACTGGGCGCTAATTTGAGACTTGGGTTCGGACTTTAAGAGGCATTTTTTCAGGCTCTATGGTACCAAACGGGATGAAATTTTGTAATAGCAATAAGAATCAAAGTCCGAATGGAAATCAGTCACAAAATTTGTATTTAATTGCATTTCTGGAAAAATCATTATTCTACTGAACGCTAATTTGAGACTTGGGTTCGGACTTTTAAAATCATTTTTTCAGGCTCTATGGTACCAAACGGGCTGTAATTTTGTAATAGCTATAAGAATCATAGTCCGAATCGAAATCAGTCACAAATATGCAAAAAGTTGCATTTCTGGAAAAATCATTATTCTAATGGGCGCTAATTTGAGACATGGGTTCGGACTTTAAAATCATTTTTTCAGGCTCTATGGTACCAAACGGGCTGAAATTTTGTAATAGCGATGAAAATCATAGTCCGAATCGAAATCAGTAACAAAATATGTAAAAAGTTGCATTTCAGGAAAAATCATTATTAAACTGAACGCTAATTTGAGACTTGGGTTCGGACTTTTAAAATCATTTTTTCAGGCTCTATGGTACCAAACGGGCTGAAATTTTGTAATAGCGATAAAAATCATAGTCCGAATCGAAAACAGTCACAAAATATGCAAAAAGCTGCAATTCTGGAAAAATCATTATTCTACAGGGCGCTTATTTGAGACTTGGGTTCGGACTTAAAGAGGCATTTTCTTAGGCTCTATGGTACCAAACGGTATGAAATTTTGTAATAGCGATAAGAATCATAGTCCGAATCGAAATCAGTCACAAAATATGCAAAAAGTTGCATTTCTGGAAAATTCGTTATCCTACAGGGCGCTAATTTGAGACTTGAGTTCGGACTTTAAGAAGCATTTTTTTAGGCTCTATGGTACCAAACGGGCTGTAATTTTGTAATAGCTATAAGAATCATAGTCCGAATCGAAATCAGTCACAAAATATGCAAAAAGTTGCATTTCTGGAAAAATCATTATTCTACTGAACGCTAATTTGAGACTTGGGTTCGGACTTTAAGAGGCATTTTTTCAGGCTCTATGTACCAAACGGGCTGAAATTTTGTTATGGCTATAAGAATCATAATCCGAATCGAAATCAGTCACAAAATATGTATTTAATTGCATTTCTGGAAAAATCATTATCCTACTGGGCGCTAATTTGAGACTTGGGTTCGGATTTAAAAAGACATTTTTTCAGGCTCTATGGTACCAAACGGGCTGAAATTTTGTAATAGCTATAAGAATCATAGTCCGAATCGAAATCAGTCACAAAATATGCAAAAAGTTGCATTTCTGGAAAAAACATTATTCTACTGGGCGCTAATTTGAGACTTGGGTTCGGACTTTAAGAGGCATTTTTTCAGGCTCTATGGTACCAAACGGGATGAAATTTTGAAATAGCATTAAGAATCAAAGTCCGAATGGAAATCAGTCACAAAATATGTATTTAATTGCATTTCTGGAAAAATCATTATTCTACTGAACGCTAATTTGAGACTTGGGTTCGGACTTTTAAAATCATTTTTTCAGGCTCTATGGTACCAAACGGGCTGAAATTTTGTTATGGCTATAAGAATCATAATCCGAATCGAAATCAGTCACAAAATATGCAAAAAGTTGCATTTCTGGAAAAATCATTATTCTACAGGGCGCTAATTTGAGACTTGGGTTCGGACTTTAAGAGGCATTTTTTCAGGCTCTATGGTACCAAACGGGATGAAATTTTGTAATAGCAATAAGAATCAAAGTCCGAATGGAAATCAATCACAAAATTTGTATTTAATTGCATTTCTGGAAAAATCATTATTCTACTGAACGCTAATTTGAGACTTGGGTTTGGACTTTAAGAGGCATTTTTTCAAGCTCTATGTTAGCAAAAGGGCTGAAATTTTGTAATAGCAATAAGAATCATAGTCCGAATCGAAATCAGTAACAAAATATGTAAAAAGTTGCATTTCTGGAAAAGTCATTATTCTACTGGGCGCTAATTTGAGACTTGGGTTCGGACTTTAAGAGGCATTTTTTCAGGCTCTATGGTACCAAACGGGATGAAATTTTGAAATAGCGATGAGAATCATAGTCCGAATCGAAATCAGTTACAAAATTTGTATTTAATTGCATTTCTGGAAAAATCATTATTCTACTGGGCGCTAATTTGAGACTTGGGTTCGGACTTTAAGAGGCATTTTTTCAGGCTCTATGGTACCAAACGGGATGAAATTTTGAAATAGCAATAAGAATCAAAGTCCGAATGGAAATCAGTCACAAAATGTGTATTTAATTGCATTTCTGGAAAAATCATTATTCTACTGAACGCTAATTTGAGACTTGGGTTCGGAATTTTAAAATCATTTTTTCAGGCTCTATGGTACCAAACGGGCTGAAATTTTGTTATGGCTATAAGAATCATAATCCGAATCGAAATCAGTCACAAAATATGTATTTAATTGCATTTCTGGAAAAATCATTATCCTACTGGGCGCTAATTTGAGACTTGGGTTCGGATTTAAAAAGACATTTTTTCAGGCTCTATGGTACCAAACGGGCTGACATTTTGTAAAAGCTATAAGAATCATAGTCCGAATCGAAATCAGTCACAAAATATGCAAAAAGTTGCATTTCTGGAAAAAACATTATTCTACTGGGCGCTAATTTGAGACTTGGGTTCGGACTTTAAGATGCATTTTTTCAGGCTCTATAGTACCAAACGGGCTGAAATGTTGTAATAGCTATAAGAATCATAGTCCGAATCGAAATCAGTTACAAAATTTATATTTAATTGCATTTCTGGAAAAATCATTATTCTACTGGGCGCTAATTTGAGACTTGGGTTCGGACTTTAAGAGGCATTTTTTCAGGCTCTATGGTACCAAACGGGATGAAATTTTGTAATAGCAATAAGAATCAAAGTCCGAATGGAAATCAGTCACAAAATTTGTATTTAATTGCATTTCTGGAAAAATCATTATTCTACTGAACGCTAATTTGAGACTTGGGTTCGGACTTTTAAAATCATTTTTTCAGGCTCTATGGTACCAAACGGGCTGTAATTTTGTAATAGCTATAAGAATCATAGTCCGAATCGAAATCAGTCACAAAATATGCAAAAAGTTGCATTTCTGGAAAAATCATTATTCTAATGGGCGCTAATTTGAGACATGGGTTCGGACTTTAAAATCATTTTTTCAGGCTCTATGGTACCAAACGGGCTGAAATTTTGTAATAGCGATGAAAATCATAGTCCGAATCGAAATCAGTAACAAAATATGTAAAAAGTTGCATTTCAGGAAAAATCATTATTAAACTGAACGCTAATTTGAGACTTGGGTTCGGACTATTAAAATCATTTTTTCAGGCTCTATGGTACCAAACGGGCTGAAATTTTGTAATAGCGATAAAAATCATAGTCCGAATCGAAAACAGTCACAAAATATGCAAAAAGCTGCAATTCTGGAAAAATCATTATTCTACAGGGCGCTTATTTGAGACTTGGGTTCGGACTTAAAGAGGCATTTTCTTAGGCTCTATGGTACCAAACGGTATGAAATTTTGAAATAGCGATAAGAATCATAGTCCGAATCGAAATCAGTCACAAAATATGCAAAAAGTTGCATTTCTGGAAAATTCGTTATCCTACAGGGCGCTAATTTGAGACTTGAGTTCGGACTTTAAGAAGCATTTTTTTAGGCTCTATGGTACCAAACGGGCTGTAATTTTGTAATAGCTATAAGAATCATAGTCCGAATCGAAATCAGTCACAAAATATGCAAAAAGTTGCATTTCTGGAAAAATCATTATTCTACTGAACGCTAATTTGAGACTTGGGTTCGGACTTTAAGAAGCATTTTTTCAGGCTCTATGTACCAAACGGGCTGAAATTTTGTTATGGCTATAAGAATCATAATCCGAATCGAAATCAGTCACAAAATATGTATTTAATTGCATTTCTGGAAAAATCATTATCCTACTGGGCGCTAATTTGAGATTTGGGTTCGGATTTAAAAAGACATTTTTTCAGGCTCTATGGTACCAAACGGGCTGACATTTTGTAAAAGCTATAAGAATCATAGTCCGAATCGAAATCAGTCACAAAATATGCAAAAAGTTGCATTTCTGGAAAAAACATTATTCTACTGGGCGCTAATTTGAGACTTGGGTTCGGACTTTAAGATGCATTTTTTCAGGCTCTATGGTACCAAACGGGCTGAAATTTTGAAATAGCTATAAGAATCATAGTCCGAATCGAAATCAGTCACAAAATATGCAAAAAGTTTAATTTCTGGAAAAATCATTATTCTACAGGGCGCTAATTTGAGACTTGGGTTCGGACTTTAAGAGGCATTTTTTCAGGCTCTATGGTACCAAACGGGCTGCAATCTTGCCATAGCAATAAGTATCATAGTCCGATGGAAATCACTCACAAAATATGTATTTAATTGCATTTCTGGAAAAATCATTATCCTACTGGGCGCTAATTTGAGACTTGGGTTCGGATTTAAAAAGACATTTTTTCAGGCTCTATGGTACCAAACGGGCTGAAATTTTGTAATAGCGATGAGAATCATAGTCCGAATCTAAATCAGTCACAAAATATGTATTTAATTGCATTTTTGGAAAAAATCATTATCCTACTGGGCGCTAATTTGAGACTTGGGTTCGGATTTAAAAAGATATTTTTTCAGGCTCTATGGTAACAAACGGGCTGAAATTTTGTAATAGCTATAAGAATCATAGTCCGAATCGAAATCAGTCACAAAATATGCAAAAAGTTGCATTTCTGGAAAAATCATTATTCTACTGGGCGCTAATTTGAGACTTGGGTTCGGACTTTAAGAGGCATTTTTTCAGGCTCTATGGTACCAAACGGGATGAAATTTTGAAATAGCAATAAGAATCAAAGTCCGAATGGAAATCAGTCACAAAATGTGTATTTAATTGCATTTCTGGAAAAATCATTATTCTACTGAACGCTAATTTGAGACTTGGGTTCGGAATTTTAAAATCATTTTTTCAGGCTCTATGGTACCAAACGGGCTGAAATTTTGTTATGGCTATAAGAATCATAATCCGAATCGAAATCAGTCACAAAATATGCAAAAAGTTGCATTTCTGGAAAAATCATTATTCTACAGGGCGCTTATTTGAGACTTGGGTTCGGACTTTAAGAGGCATTTTTACAGGCTCTATGGTACCAAACGGGCTGCAATCTTGCCATAGCACTAAGAATCATAGTCCGAATGGAAATCAGTCACAAAATATGCATTTAATTGAATTTCTGGAAAAATCATTATTCTAATGGGCACTTATTTGAGAATTTGGTTCGGACTTTAAGAGGCATTTTTTCAGGCTCTATGGTACCAAACGGGCTGAAATTTTGAAATAGCTATACGAATCATAGTCCGAATCGAAATCAGTCACAAAATATGCAAAAAGTTACATTTCTGGAAAAATCATTATTCTACAGGGCGCTAATTTGAGACTTGGGTTCGGACTTTAAGAGGCATTTTTTCAGGCTCTATGGTACCAAACGGGCTGCAATCTTGCCATAGCAATAAGAATCATAGTCCGATGGAAATCACTCACAAAATTTGTATTTAATTGCATTTCTGGAAAAATCATTATTCTACTGGGCGCTAATTTGAGACTTGGGTTCGGATTTAAAAAGACATTTTTTCAGGCTCTATGGTACCAAACGGGCTGAAATTTTGTAATAGCTATAAGAATCATAGTCCGAATCGAAATCAGTCACAAAATATGCAAAAAGTTGCATTTCTGTAAAAAACATTATTCTACTGGGCGCTAATTTGAGACTTGGGTTCGGACTTTAAGAGGCATTTTTTCAGGCTCTATGGTACCAAACGGGCTGAAATTTTGTAATAGCGATGAGAATCATAGTCCGAATCGAAATCAGTCACAAAATATGCAAAAAGTTGCATTTCTGGAAAAAACATTATTCTACTGGGCGCTAATTTGAGACTTGGGTTCGGACTTTAAGAGGCATTTTTTCAGGCTCTATGGTACCAAACGGGCTGAAATTTTGTTATGGCTATAAGAATCATAATCCGAATCGAAATCAGTCACAAAATATGTATTTAATTGCATTTCTGGAAAAATCATTATCCTACTGGGCGCTAATTTGAGACTTGGGTTCGGATTTAAAAAGACATTTTTTCAGGCTCTATGGTACCAAACGGGCTGAAATTTTGTAATAGCTATAAGAATCATAGTCCGAATCGAAATCAGTCACAAAATATGCAAAAAGTTGCATTTCTGGAAAAAACATTATTCTACTGGGCGCTAATTTGAGACTTGGGTTCGGACTTTAAGAGGCATTTTTTCAGGCTCTATGGTACCAAACGGGATGAAATTTTGAAATAGCAATAAGAATCAAAGTCCGAATGGAAATCAGTCACAAAATATGTATTTAATTGCATTTCTGGAAAAATCATTATTCTACTGAACGCTAATTTGAGACTTGGGTTCGGACTTTAAGAGGCATTTTTTCAGGCTCTATGGTACCAAACGGGCTGAAATTTTGAAATAGCTATACGAATCATAGTCCGAATCGAAATCAGTCACAAATTATGCAAAAAGTTTCATTTCTGGAAAAATCATTATTCTACAGGGCGCTAATTTGAGACTTGGGTTCGGACTTTAAGAGGCATTTTTTCAGGCTCTATGGTACCAAACGGGCTGCAATCTTGCCATAGCAATAAGAATCATAGTCCGATGGAAATCACTCACAAAATATGTATTTAATTGCATTTCTGGAAAAATCATTATCCTACTGGGCGCTAATTTGAGACTTGGGTTCGGATTTAAAAAGACATTTTTTCAGGCTCTATGGTACCAAACGGGCTGAAATTTTGTAATAGCGATGAGAATCATAGTCCGAATCGAAATCAGTCACAAAATATGCAAAAAGTTGCATTTCTGGAAAAAAACATTATTCTACAGGGCGTTAATTTGAGACTTGGGTTCGGATTTAAAGACATTTTTTCAGGCTCTATAGTACCAAACGGGCTGAAATGTTGTAATAGCTATAAGAATCATAGTCCGAATCGAAATCAGTTACAAAATTTATATTTAATTGCATTTCTGGAAAAATCATTATTCTACTGGGCGCTAATTTGAGACTTGGGTTCGGACTTTAAGAGGCATTTTTTCAGGCTCTATGGTACCAAACGGGATGAAATTTTGTAATAGCAATAAGAATCAAAGTCCGAATGGAAATCAGTCACAAAATTTGTATTTAATTGCATTTCTGGAAAAATCATTATTCTACTGAACGCTAATTTGAGACTTGGGTTCGGACTTTTAAAATCATTTTTTCAGGCTCTATGGTACCAAACGGGCTGTAATTTTGTAATAGCTATAAGAATCATAGTCCGAATCGAAATCAGTCACAAATATGCAAAAAGTTGCATTTCTGGAAAAATCATTATTCTAATGGGCGCTAATTTGAGACATGGGTTCGGACTTTAAAATCATTTTTTCAGGCTCTATGGTACCAAACGGGCTGAAATTTTGTAATAGCGATGAAAATCATAGTCCGAATCGAAATCAGTAACAAAATATGTAAAAAGTTGCATTTCAGGAAAAATCATTATTAAACTGAACGCTAATTTGAGACTTGGTTTCGGACTTTTAAAATCATTTTTTCAGGCTCTATGGTACCAAACGGGCTGAAATTTTGTAATAGCGATAAAAATCATAGTCCGAATCGAAAACAGTCACAAAATATGCAAAAAGTTGCATTTCTGGAAAAAACATTATTCTACTGGGCGCTAATTTGAGACTTGGGTTCGGACTTTAAGATGCATTTTTTCAGGCTCTATGGTACCAAACGGGCTGAAATTTTGAAATAGCTATAAGAATCATAGTCCGAATCGAAATCAGTCACAAAATATGCAAAAAGTTTAATTTCTGGAAAAATCATTATTCTACAGGGCGCTAATTTGAGACTTGGGTTCGGACTTTAAGAGGCATTTTTTCAGGCTCTATGGTACCAAACGGGCTGCAATCTTGCCATAGCAATAAGTATCATAGTCCGATGGAAATCACTCACAAAATATGTATTTAATTGCATTTCTGGAAAAATCATTATCCTACTGGGCGCTAATTTGAGACTTGGGTTCGGATTTAAAAAGACATTTTTTCAGGCTCTATGGTACCAAACGGGCTGAAATTTTGTAATAGCGATGAGAATCATAGTCCGAATCTAAATCAGTCACAAAATATGTATTTAATTGCATTTTTGGAAAAATCATTATCCTACTGGGCGCTAATTTGAGACTTGGGTTCGGATTTAAAAAGATATTTTTTCAGGCTCTATGGTACCAAACGGGCTGAAATTTTGTAATAGCTATAAGAATCATAGTCCGAATCGAAATCAGTCACAAAATATGCAAAAAGTTGCATTTCTGGAAAAATCATTATTCTACTGGGCGCTAATTTGAGACTTGGGTTCGGACTTTAAGAGGCATTTTTTCAGGCTCTATGGTACCAAACGGGATGAAATTTTGAAATAGCAATAAGAATCAAAGTCCGAATGGAAATCAGTCACAAAATGTGTATTTAATTGCATTTCTGGAAAAATCATTATTCTACTGAACGCTAATTTGAGACTTGGGTTCGGAATTTTAAAATCATTTTTTCAGGCTCTATGGTACCAAACGGGCTGAAATTTTGTTATGGCTATAAGAATCATAATCCGAATCGAAATCAGTCACAAAATATGCAAAAAGTTGCATTTCTGGAAAAATCATTATTCTACAGGGCGCTTATTTGAGACTTGGGTTCGGACTTTAAGAGGCATTTTTACAGGCTCTATGGTACCAAACGGGCTGAAATCTTGCCATAGCACTAAGAATCATAGTCCGAATGGAAATCAGTCACAAAATATGCATTTAATTGAATTTCTGGAAAAATCATTATTCTAATGGGCACTTATTTGAGAATTTGGTTCGGACTTTAAGAGGCATTTTTTCAGGCTCTATGGTACCAAACGGGCTGAAATTTTGAAATAGCTATACGAATCATAGTCCGAATCGAAATCAGTCACAAAATATGCAAAAAGTTACATTTCTGGAAAAATCATTATTCTACAGGGCGCTAATTTGAGACTTGGGTTCGGACTTTAAGAGGCATTTTTTCAGGCTCTATGGTACCAAACGGGCTGCAATCTTGCCATAGCAATAAGAATCATAGTCCGATGGAAATCACTCACAAAATTTGTATTTAATTGCATTTCTGGAAAAATCATTATTCTACTGGGCGCTAATTTGAGACTTGGGTTCGGATTTAAAAAGACATTTTTTCAGGCTCTATGGTACCAAACGGGCTGAAATTTTGTAATAGCTATAAGAATCATAGTCCGAATCGAAATCAGTCACAAAATATGCAAAAAGTTGCATTTCTGTAAAAAACATTATTCTACTGGGCGCTAATTTGAGACTTGGGTTCGGACTTTAAGAGGCATTTTTTCAGGCTCTATGGTACCAAACGGGCTGAAATTTTGTAATAGCGATGAGAATCATAGTCCGAATCGAAATCAGTCACAAAATATGCAAAAAGTTGCATTTCTGGAAAAAACATTATTCTACTGGGCGCTAATTTGAGACTTGGGTTCGGACTTTAAGAGGCATTTTTTCAGGCTCTATGGTACCAAACGGGCTGAAATTTTGTTATGGCTATAAGAATCATAATCCGAATCGAAATCAGTCACAAAATATGTATTTAATTGCATTTCTGGAAAAATCATTATCCTACTGGGCGCTAATTTGAGACTTGGGTTCGGATTTAAAAAGACATTTTTTCAGGCTCTATGGTACCAAACGGGCTGAAATTTTGTAATAGCTATAAGAATCATAGTCCGAATCGAAATCAGTCACAAAATATGCAAAAAGTTGCATTTCTGGAAAAAACATTATTCTACTGGGCGCTAATTTGAGACTTGGGTTCGGACTTTAAGAGGCATTTTTTCAGGCTCTATGGTACCAAACGGGATGAAATTTTGAAATAGCAATAAGAATCAAAGTCCGAATGGAAATCAGTCACAAAATATGTATTTAATTGCATTTCTGGAAAAATCATTATTCTACTGAACGCTAATTTGAGACTTGGGTTCGGACTTTAAGAGGCATTTTTTCAGGCTCTATGGTACCAAACGGGCTGAAATTTTGAAATAGCTATACGAATCATAGTCCGAATCGAAATCAGTCACAAATTATGCAAAAAGTTTCATTTCTGGAAAAATCATTATTCTACAGGGCGCTAATTTGAGACTTGGGTTCGGACTTTAAGAGGCATTTTTTCAGGCTCTATGGTACCAAACGGGCTGCAATCTTGCCATAGCAATAAGAATCATAGTCCGATGGAAATCACTCACAAAATATGTATTTAATTGCATTTCTGGAAAAATCATTATCCTACTGGGCGCTGATTTGAGACTTGGGTTCGGATTTAAAAAGACATTTTTTCAGGCTCTATGGTACCAAACGGGCTGAAATTTTGTAATAGCGATGAGAATCATAGTCCGAATCGAAATCAGTCACAAAATATGCAAAAAGTTGCATTTCTGGAAAAAAACATTATTCTACAGGGCGTTAATTTGAGACTTGGGTTCGGATTTAAAGACATTTTTTCAGGCTCTATAGTACCAAACGGGCTGAAATGTTGTAATAGCTATAAGAATCATAGTCCGAATCGAAATCAGTTACAAAATTTATATTTAATTGCATTTCTGGAAAAATCATTATTCTACTGGGCGCTAATTTGAGACTTGGGTTCGGACTTTAAGAGGCATTTTTTCAGGCTCTATGGTACCAAACGGGATGAAATTTTGTAATAGCAATAAGAATCAAAGTCCGAATGGAAATCAGTCACAAAATTTGTATTTAATTGCATTTCTGGAAAAATCATTATTCTACTGAACGCTAATTTGAGACTTGGGTTCGGACTTTTAAAATCATTTTTTCAGGCTCTATGGTACCAAACGGGCTGTAATTTTGTAATAGCTATAAGAATCATAGTCCGAATCGAAATCAGTCACAAATATGCAAAAAGTTGCATTTCTGGAAAAATCATTATTCTAATGGGCGCTAATTTGAGACATGGGTTCGGACTTTAAAATCATTTTTTCAGGCTCTATGGTACCAAACGGGCTGAAATTTTGTAATAGCGATGAAAATCATAGTCCGAATCGAAATCAGTAACAAAATATGTAAAAAGTTGCATTTCAGGAAAAATCATTATTAAACTGAACGCTAATTTGAGACTTGGGTTCGGACTTTTAAAATCATTTTTTCAGGCTCTATGGTACCAAACGGGCTGAAATTTTGTAATAGCGATAAAAATCATAGTCCGAATCGAAAACAGTCACAAAATATGCAAAAAGCTGCAATTCTGGAAAAATCATTATTCTACAGGGCGCTTATTTGAGACTTGGGTTCGGACTTAAAGAGGCATTTTCTTAGGCTCTATGGTACCAAACGGTATGAAATTTTGTAATAGCGATAAGAATCATAGTCCGAATCGAAATCAGTCACAAAATATGCAAAAAGTTGCATTTCTGGAAAATTCGTTATCCTACAGGGCGCTAATTTGAGACTTGAGTTCGGACTTTAAGAAGCATTTTTTTAGGCTCTATGGTACCAAACGGGCTGTAATTTTGTAATAGCTATAAGAATCATAGTCCGAATCGAAATCAGTCACAAAATATGCAAAAAGTTGCATTTCTGGAAAAATCATTATTCTACTGAACGCTAATTTGAGACTTGGGTTCGGACTTTAAGAGGCATTTTTTCAGGCTCTATGTACCAAACGGGCTGAAATTTTGTTATGGCTATAAGAATCATAATCCGAATCGAAATCAGTCACAAAATATGTATTTAATTGCATTTCTGGAAAAATCATTATCCTACTGGGCGCTAATTTGAGACTTGGGTTCGGATTTAAAAAGACATTTTTTCAGGCTCTATGGTACCAAACGGGCTGAAATTTTGTAATAGCTATAAGAATCATAGTCCGAATCGAAATCAGTCACAAAATATGCAAAAAGTTGCATTTCTGGAAAAAACATTATTCTACTGGGCGCTAATTTGAGACTTGGGTTCGGACTTTAAGAGGCATTTTTTCAGGCTCTATGGTACCAAACGGGATGAAATTTTGAAATAGCATTAAGAATCAAAGTCCGAATGGAAATCAGTCACAAAATATGTATTTAATTG
The DNA here is from genome assembly GCA_026573805.1 of Hesperophylax magnus. Classification (NCBI taxonomy): domain Eukaryota; kingdom Metazoa; phylum Arthropoda; class Insecta; order Trichoptera; family Limnephilidae; genus Hesperophylax; species Hesperophylax magnus. The sequence goes on along the minus strand of JAIUSX010000179.1, from coordinate 2,224,955 downwards.
CATTTCTGGAAAAATCATTATTCTACTGAACGCTAATTTGAGACTTGGGTTCGGACTTTTAAAATCATTTTTTCAGGCTCTATGGTACCAAACGGGCTGAAATTTTGTTATGGCTATAAGAATCATAATCCGAATCGAAATCAGTCACAAAATATGCAAAAAGTTGCATTTCTGGAAAAATCATTATTCTACAGGGCGCTAATTTGAGACTTGGGTTCGGACTTTAAGAGGCATTTTTTCAGGCTCTATGGTACCAAACGGGATGAAATTTTGTAATAGCAATAAGAATCAAAGTCCGAATGGAAATCAATCACAAAATTTGTATTTAATTGCATTTCTGGAAAAATCATTATTCTACTGAACGCTAATTTGAGACTTGGGTTTGGACTTTAAGAGGCATTTTTTCAAGCTCTATGTTAGCAAAAGGGCTGAAATTTTGTAATAGCAATAAGAATCATAGTCCGAATCGAAATCAGTAACAAAATATGTAAAAAGTTGCATTTCTGGAAAAGTCATTATTCTACTGGGCGCTAATTTGAGACTTGGGTTCGGACTTTAAGAGGCATTTTTTCAGGCTCTATGGTACCAAACGGGATGAAATTTTGAAATAGCGATGAGAATCATAGTCCGAATCGAAATCAGTTACAAAATTTGTATTTAATTGCATTTCTGGAAAAATCATTATTCTACTGGGCGCTAATTTGAGACTTGGGTTCGGACTTTAAGAGGCATTTTTTCAGGCTCTATGGTACCAAACGGGATGAAATTTTGTAATAGCAATAAGAATCAAAGTCCGAATGGAAATCAGTCACAAAATTTGTATTTAATTGCATTTCTGGAAAAATCATTATTCTACTGAACGCTAATTTGAGAATTGGGTTCGGACTTTAAGAGGCATTTTTTCAGGCTCTATGGTACCAAACGGGATGAAATTTTGTAATAGCAATAAGAATCAAAGTCCGAATGGAAATCAGTCACAAAATTTGTATTTAATTGCATTTCTGGAAAAATCATTATTCTAATGGGCGCTAATTTGAGACATGGGTTCGGACTTTAAAATCATTTTTTCAGGCTCTATGGTACCAAACGGGCTGAAATTTTGTAATAGCGATGAGAATCAGAGTCCGAATCGAAATCACTAACAAAAAATGTATTTAATTGCATTTCTGGAAAAATCATTATTCTACAGGGCGCTAATTTGAGACGTGGGTTCGGACTTTAAGAGGCATTTTTTCAGGCTCTATGGTACCAAACGGGATGAAATTTTGTAATAGCAATAAGAATCAAAGTCCGAATGGAAATCAGTCACAAAATTTGTATTTAATTGCATTTCTGGAAAAATCATTATTCTACTGAACGCTAATTTGAGAATTGGGTTCGGACTTTAAGAGGCATTTTTTTAGGCTCTATGGTACCAAACGGGCTGTAATTTTGTAATAGCTATAAGAATCATAGTCCGAATCGAAATCAGTCACAAAATATGCAAAAAGTTGCATTTCTGGAAAAATCATTATTCTACTGAACGCTAATTTGAGACTTGGGTTCGGACTTTAAGAGGCATTTTTTCAGGCTCTATGTACCAAACGGGCTGAAATTTTGTTATGGCTATAAGAATCATAATCCGAATCGAAATCAGTCACAAAATATGTATTTAATTGCATATCTGGAAAAATCATTATCCTACTGGGCGCTAATTTGAGACTTGGGTTCGGATTTAAAAAGACATTTTTTCAGGCTCTATGGTACCAAACGGGCTGAAATTTTGTAATAGCTATAAGAATCATAGTCCGAATCGAAATCAGTCACAAAATATGCAAAAAGTTGCATTTCTGGAAAAAACATTATTCTACTGGGCGCTAATTTGAGACTTGGGTTCGGACTTTAAGAGGCATTTTTTCAGGCTCTATGGTACCAAACGGGATGAAATTTTGAAATAGCAATAAGAATCAAAGTCCGAATGGAAATCAGTCACAAAATATGTATTTAATTGCATTTCTGGAAAAATCATTATTCTACTGAACGCTAATTTGAGACTTGGGTTCGGACTTTTAAAATCATTTTTTCAGGCTCTATGGTACCAAACGGGCTGAAATTTTGTTATGGCTATAAGAATCATAATCCGAATCGAAATCAGTCACAAAATATGCAAAAAGTTGCATTTCTGGAAAAATCATTATTCTACAGGGCGCTAATTTGAGACGTGGGTTCGGACTTTAAGAGGCATTTTTTCAGGCTCTATGGTACCAAACGGGATGAAATTTTGTAATAGCAATAAGAATCAAAGTCCGAATGGAAATCAGTCACAAAATTTGTATTTAATTGCATTTCTGGAAAAATCATTATTCTACTGAACGCTAATTTGAGAATTGGGTTCGGACTTTAAGAGGCATTTTTTTAGGCTCTATGGTACCAAACGGGCTGTAATTTTGTAATAGCTATAAGAATCATAGTCCGAATCGAAATCAGTCACAAAATATGCAAAAAGTTGCATTTCTGGAAAAATCATTATTCTACTGAACGCTAATTTGAGACTTGGGTTCGGACTTTAAGAGGCATTTTTTCAGGCTCTATGTACCAAACGGGCTGAAATTTTGTTATGGCTATAAGAATCATAATCCGAATCGAAATCAGTCACAAAATATGTATTTAATTGCATATCTGGAAAAATCATTATCCTACTGGGCGCTAATTTGAGACTTGGGTTCGGATTTAAAAAGACATTTTTTCAGGCTCTATGGTACCAAACGGGCTGAAATTTTGTAATAGCTATAAGAATCATAGTCCGAATCGAAATCAGTCACAAAATATGCAAAAAGTTGCATTTCTGGAAAAAACATTATTCTACTGGGCGCTAATTTGAGACTTGGGTTCGGACTTTAAGAGGCATTTTTTCAGGCTCTATGGTACCAAACGGGATGAAATTTTGAAATAGCAATAAGAATCAAAGTCCGAATGGAAATCAGTCACAAAATATGTATTTAATTGCATTTCTGGAAAAATCATTATTCTACTGAACGCTAATTTGAGACTTGGGTTCGGACTTTTAAAATCATTTTTTCAGGCTCTATGGTACCAAACGGGCTGAAATTTTGTTATGGCTATAAGAATCATAATCCGAATCGAAATCAGTCACAAAATATGCAAAAAGTTGCATTTCTGGAAAAATCATTATTCTACAGGGCGCTAATTTGAGACTTGGGTTCGGACTTTAAGAGGCATTTTTTCAGGCTCTATGGTACCAAACGGGATGAAATTTTGTAATAGCAATAAGAATCAAAGTCCGAATGGAAATCAATCACAAAATTTGTATTTAATTGCATTTCTGGAAAAATCATTATTCTACTGAACGCTAATTTGAGACTTGGGTTTGGACTTTAAGAGGCATTTTTTCAAGCTCTATGTTAGCAAAAGGGCTGAAATTTTGTAATAGCAATAAGAATCATAGTCCGAATCGAAATCAGTAACAAAATATGTAAAAAGTTGCATTTCTGGAAAAGTCATTATTCTACTGGGCGCTAATTTGAGACTTGGGTTCGGACTTTAAGAGGCATTTTTTCAGGCTCTATGGTACCAAACGGGATGAAATTTTGAAATAGCGATGAGAATCATAGTCCGAATCGAAATCAGTTACAAAATTTGTATTTAATTGCAATTCTGGAAAAATCATTATTCTACTGGGCGCTAATTTGAGACTTGGGTTCGGACTTTAAGAGGCATTTTTTCAGGCTCTATGGTACCAAACGGGATGAAATTTTGTAATAGCAATAAGAATCAAAGTCCGAATGGAAATCAGTCACAAAATTTGTATTTAATTGCATTTCTGGAAAAATCATTATCCTACTGGGCGCTAATTTGAGACTTGGGTTCGGACTTTAAGAGGCATTTTTTCAGGCTCTATGGTACCAAACGGGATGAAATTTTGTAATAGCAATAAGAATCAAAGTCCGAATGGAAATCAATCACAAAATTTGTATTTAATTGCATTTCTGGAAAAATCATTATTCTACTGAACGCTAATTTGAGACTTGGGTTCGGACTTTTAAAATCATTTTTTCAGGCTCTATGGTACCAAACGGGCTGAAATTTTGTAATAGCGATGAGAATCATAGTCCGAATCGAAATCAGTCACAAAATATGCAAAAAGTTGCATTTCTGGAAAAAACCATTATTCTACTGGGCGCTAATTTGAGACTTGGGTTCGGACTTTAAGAGGCATTTTTTCAGGCTCTATGGTACCAAACGGGCTGAAATTTTGTTATGGCTATAAGAATCATAATCCGAATCGAAATCAGTCACAAAATATGTATTTAATTGCATTTCTGGAAAAATCATTATCCTACTGGGCGCTAATTTGAGACTTGGGTTCGGATTTCAAAAGACATTTTTTCAGGCTCTATGGTACCAAACGGGCTGAAATTTTGTAATAGCTATAAGAATCATAGTCCGAATCGAAATCAGTCACAAAATATGCAAAAAGTTGCATTTCTGGAAAAAACATTATTCTACTGGGCGCTAATTTGAGACTTGGGTTCGGACTTTAAGAGGCATTTTTTCAGGCTCTATGGTACCAAACGGGATGAAATTTTGAAATAGCAATAAGAATCAAAGTCCGAATGGAAATCAGTCACAAAATATGTATTTAATTGCATTTCTGGAAAAATCATTATCCTACTGGGCGCTAATTTGAGACTTGGTTTCGGATTTTAAAAGACATTTCTTGAAGCTCTATGGTACCAAACGGGCTGAAATTCTGTTAAAGCGATAAGAATCATAGTCCGAATCGAAATCAGTCACAAAATATGCAAAAAGTTTCTTTTCTGGAAAAATCATTATTCTACAGGGCGTTAATTTGAGACTTGGGTTCGGATTTAAAGACATTTTTTCAGGCTCTATGGTACCAAACGGGCTGAAATGTTGTAATAGCTATAAGAATCATAGTCCGAATCGAAATCAGTTACAAAATTTGTATTTAATTGCATTTCTGGAAAAATCATTATTCTACTGGGCGCTAATTTGAGACTTGGGTTCGGACTTTAAGAAGCATTTTTTCAGGCTCTATGGTACCAAACGGGATGAAATTTTGTAATAGCATTAAGAATCAAAGTCCGAATGGAAATCAATCACAAAATTTGTATTTAATTGCATTTCTGGAAAAATCATTATTCTACTGAACGCTAATTTGAGACTTGGGTTTGGACTTTAAGAGGCTTTTTTTTAAGCTCTATGTTAGCAAAAGGGCTGAAATTTTGTAATAGCAATAAGAATCATAATCCGAATCGAAATCAGTAACAAAATATGTAAAAAGTTGCATTTCTGGAAAAATCATTATTCTACTGGGCGCTAATTTGAGACTTGGGTTCGGACTTTAAGAGGCATTTTTTAAGGCTCTATGGTACCAAACGGGATGAAATTTTGAAATAGCGATGAGAATCATAGTCCGAATCGAAATCAGTTACAAAATTTGTATTTAATTGCATTTCTGGAAAAATCATTATTCTACTGGCCGCTAATTTGAGACTTGGGTTCGGACTTTAAGAGGCATTTTTTCAGGCTCAATGGTACCAAACGGGATGAAATTTTGTAATAGCAATAAGAATCAAAGTCCGAATGGAAATCAGTCACAAAATTTGTATTTAATTGCATTTCTGGAAAAATCATTATTCTACTGAACGCTAATTTGAGAATTGGGTTCGGACTTTAAGAGGCATTTTTTCAGGCTCTATGGTACCAAACGGGATGAAATTTTGTAATAGCTATAAGAATCATAGTCCGAATCAAAATCAGTCACAAAATTTGTATTTAATTGCATTTCTGGAAAAATCATTATTCTAATGGGCGCTAATTTGAGACATGGGTTCGGACTTTAAAATCATTTTTTCAGGCTCTATGGTACCAAACGGGCTGAAATTTTGTAATAGCGATGAGAATCAGAGTCCGAATCGAAATCACTAACAAAAAATGTATTTAATTGCATTTCTGGAAAAATCATTATTCTACAGGGCGCTAATTTGAGACGTGGGTTCGGACTTTAAGAGGCATTTTTTCAGGCTCTATGGTACCAAACGGGATGAAATTTTGTAATAACAATAAGAATCAAAGTCCGAATGGAAATCAGTCACAAAATTTGTATTTAATTGCATTTCTGGAAAAATCATTATCCTACTGGGCGCTAATTTGAGACTTGGGTTCGGACTTTAAGAGGCATTTTTTCAGGCTCTATGGTACCAAACGGGATGAAATTTTGTAATAGCAATAAGAATCAAAGTCCGAATGGAAATCAATCACAAAATTTGTATTTAATTGCATTTCTGGAAAAATCATTATTCTACTGAACGCTAATTTGAGACTTGGGTTTGGACTTTAAGAGGCATTTTTTCAAGCTCTATGTTAGCAAAAGGGCTGAAATTTTGTAATAGCTATTAGAATCATAGTCCGAATCGAAATCAGTAACAAAATATGTAAAAAGGTGCATTTCTGGAAAAATCATTATTCTACTGAACGCTAATTTGAGACTTGGGTTCGGACTTTTAAAATCATTTTTTCAGGCTCTATGGTACCAAACGGGCTGAAATTTTGTAATAGCGATGAGAATCATAGTCCGAATCGAAATCAGTCACAAAATATGCAAAAAGTTGCATTTCTGGAAAAAACCATTATTCTACTGGGCGCTAATTTGAGACTTGGGTTCGGACTTTAAGAGGCATTTTTTCAGGCTCTATGGTACCAAACGGGCTGAAATTTTGTTATGGCTATAAGAATCATAATCCGAATCGAAATCAGTCACAAAATATGTATTTAATTGCATTTCTGGAAAAATCATTATCCTACTGGGCGCTAATTTGAGACTTGGGTTCGGATTTCAAAAGACATTTTTTCAGGCTCTATGGTACCAAACGGGCTGAAATTTTGTAATAGCTATAAGAATCATAGTCCGAATCGAAATCAGTCACAAAATATGCAAAAAGTTGCATTTCTGGAAAAAACATTATTCTACTGGGCGCTAATTTGAGACTTGGGTTCGGACTTTAAGAGGCATTTTTTCAGGCTCTATGGTACCAAACGGGATGAAATTTTGAAATAGCAATAAGAATCAAAGTCCGAATGGAAATCAGTCAGAAAATATGTATTTAATTGCATTTCTGGAAAAATCATTATCCTACTGGGCGCTAATTTGAGACTTGGTTTCGGATTTTAAAAGACATTTCTTGAAGCTCTATGGTACCAAACGGGCTGAAATTCTGTTAAAGCGATAAGAATCATAGTCCGAATCGAAATCAGTCACAAAATATGCAAAAAGTTTCTTTTCTGGAAAAATCATTATTCTACAGGGCGTTAATTTGAGACTTGGGTTCGGATTTAAAGACATTTTTTCAGGCTCTATGGTACCAAACGGGCTGAAATGTTGTAATAGCTATAAGAATCATAGTCCGAATCGAAATCAGTTACAAAATTTGTATTTAATTGCATTTCTGGAAAAATCATTATTCTACTGAACGCTAATTTGAGACTTGGGTTTGGACTTTAAGAGGCTTTTTTTCAAGCTCTATGTTAGCAAAAGGGCTGAAATTTTGTAATAGCAATAAGAATCATAATCCGAATCGAAATCAGTAACAAAATATGTAAAAAGTTGCATTTCTGGAAAAATCATTATTCTACTGGGCGCTAATTTGAGACTTGGGTTCGGACTTTAAGAGGCATTTTTTAAGGCTCTATGGTACCAAACGGGATGAAATTTTGAAATAGCGATGAGAATCATAGTCCGAATCGAAATCAGTTACAAAATTTGTATTTAATTGCATTTCTGGAAAAATCATTATTCTACTGGGCGCTAATTTGAGACTTGGGTTCGGACTTTAAGAGGCATTTTTTCAGGCTCAATGGTACCAAACGGGATGAAATTTTGTAATAGCAATAAGAATCAAAGTCCGAATGGAAATCAGTCACAAAATTTGTATTTAATTGCATTTCTGGAAAAATCATTATTCTACTGGGCGCTAATTTGAGACTTGGGTTCGGACTTTAAAATCATTTTTTCAGGCTCTATGGTACCAAACGGGCTGAAATTTTGTAATAGCTAAAAGAATCATAGTCCGAATCGAAATCAGTTACAAAATATGCAAAAAGTTGAATTTCTTGAAAAATCATTATCCAACTGGGCGCTAATTTGAGACTTGTGTTCGGATTTATAAAGACATTTTTTCAGGCTCTATGGTACCAAACGGGCATAAATTTTGTAATAGCTATAAGAATCATATTCCGAATCAAAATCAGTAACAAAATATGAAAAAAGGTGCATTTCTGGAAAAATCATTATTCTACTGAACGCTAATTTGAGACTTGGGTTCGGACATTAAGAGGCATTTTTTCAGGCTTTATGGTACCAAACGGGCTGAAATTTTGTAATAGCTATAAGAATCATAGTCCGAATCGAAATCAGTCACAAAATATGCAAAAAGTTGCATTTCTGGAAAAATCATTATACTACTGGGCGCTAATTTGAGACTTGGGTTCGGACTTTAAGAAACATTTTTTTAGGCTCTATGGTACCAAACGGGATGATATTTTGTAATAGCAATAAGAATTAAAGTCCGAATGGAAATCAGTCACAAAATTTGTATTTAATTGCATTTCTGGAAAAATCATTATTCTACTGGGCGCTAAGTTGAGACTTGGGTTCGGACTTTAAGAGGCATTTTTTCAGGCTCTATGGTACCAAACGGGATGAAATTTTGTAATAGCATTAAGAATCAAAGTCCGAATGGAAATCAATCACAAAATTTGTATTTAATTGCATTTCTGGAAAAATCATTATTCTACTGAACGCTAATTTGAGACTTGGGTTTGGACTTTAAGAGGCATTTTTTCAAGCTCTATGTTAGCAAAAGGGCTGAAATTTTGTAATAGCAATAAGAATCATAGTCCGAATCGAAATCAGTAACAAAATATGTAAAAAGTTGCATTTCTGGAAAAATCATTATTCTACTGGGCGCTAATTTGAGACTTGGGTTCGGACTTTAAGAGGCATTTTTTCAGGCTCTATGGTACCAAACGGGATGAAATTTTGAAATAGCGATGAGAATCATAGTCCGAATCGAAATCAGTTTCAAAATTTGTATTTAATTGCATTTCTGGAAAAATCATTATTCTACTGGGCGCTAATTTGAGACTTGGGTTCGGACTTTAAGAGGCATTTTTTCAGGCTCTATGGTACCAAACGGGATGAAATTTTGTAATAGCAATAAGAATCAAAGTCCGAATGGAAATCAGTCACAAAATTTGTATAATTGCATTTCTGGAAAAATCATTATTCTACTGAACGCTAATTTGAGACTTGGGTTCGGACTTTTAAAATCATTTTTTCAGGCTCTATGGTACCAAACGGGCTGTAATTTTGTAATAGCTATAAGAATCATAGTCCGAATCGAAATCAGTCACAAAATATGCAAAAAGTTGCATTTCTGGAAAAATCATTATTCTAATGGGCGCTAATTTGAGACATGGGTTCGGACTTTAAAATCATTTTTTCAGGCTCTATGGTACCAAACGGGCTGAAATTTTGTAATAGCGATGAGAATCAGAGTCCGAATCGAAATCACTAACAAAAAATGTATTTAATTGCATTTCTGGAAAAATCATTATTCTACAGGGCGCTAATTTGAGACGTGGGTTCGGACTTTAAGAGGCATTTTTTCAGGCTCTATGGTACCAAACGGGATGAAATTTTGTAATAGCAATAAGAATCATAGTCCGAATCGAAATCAGTCACAAAATATGCAAAAAGTTGCATTTCTGGAAAAATCATTATTCTACTGAACGCTAATTTGAGACTTGGGTTCGGACTTTAAGAGGCATTTTTTCAGGCTCTATGGTACCAAACGGGATGAAATTTTGTAATAGCAATAAGAATCAAAGTCCGAATGGAAATCAGTCACAAAATTTGTATTTAATTGCATTTCTGGAAAAATCATTATTCTACTGAACGCTAATTTGAGAATTGGGTTCGGACTTTAAGAGGCATTTTTTCAGGCTCTATGGTACCAAACGGGAAGAAATTTTGTAATAGCAATAAGAATCAAAGTCCGAATGGAAATCAGTCACAAAATTTGTATTTAATTGCATTTCTGGAAAAATCATTATTCTACTGAACGCTAATTTGAGACTTGGGTTCGGACTTTTAAAATCATTTTTTCAGGCTCTATGGTACCAAACGGGCTGAAATTTTGTAATAGCTAAAAGAATCATAGTCCGAATCGAAATCAGTTACAAAATATGCAAAAAGTTGAATTTCTTGAAAAATCATTATCCAACTGGGCGCTAATTTGAGACGTGGGTTCGGACTTTAAGAGGCATTTTTTCAGGCTCTATGGTACCAAACGGGATGAAATTTTGTAATAGCAATAAGAATCATAGTCCGAATCGAAATCAGTCACAAAATATGCAAAAAGTTGCATTTCTGGAAAAATCATTATTCTACTGAACGCTAATTTGAGACTTGGGTTCGGACTTTAAGAGGCATTTTTTCAGGCTCTATGGTACCAAACGGGATGAAATTTTGTAATAGCAATAAGAATCAAAGTCCGAATGGAAATCAGTCACAAAATTTGTATTTAATTGCATTTCTGGAAAAATCATTATTCTACTGAACGCTAATTTGAGAATTGGGTTCGGACTTTAAGAGGCATTTTTTCAGGCTCTATGGTACCAAACGGGATGAAATTTTGTAATAGCAATAAGAATCAAAGTCCGAATGGAAATCAGTCACAAAATTTGTATTTAATTGCATTTCTGGAAAAATCATTATTCTACTGAACGCTAATTTGAGACTTGGGTTCGGACTTTTAAAATCTTTTTTTCAGGCTCTATGGTACCAAACGGGCTGTAATTTTGTAATAGCTATAAGAATCATAGTCGGAATCGAAATCAGTCACAAAATATGCAAAAAGTTGCATTTCTGGAAAAATCATTATTCTAATGGGCGCTAATTTGAGACATGGGTTCGGACTTTAAAATCATTTTTTCAGGCTCTATGGTACCAAACGGGCTGAAATTTTGTAAAAGCGATGAGAATCAGAGTCCGAATCGAAATCACTAACAAAAAATGTATTTAATTGCATTTCTGGAAAAATCATTATTCTACAGGGCGCTAATTTGAGACGTGGGTTCGGACTTTAAGAGGCATTTTTTCAGGCTCTATGGTACCAAACGGGCTGAAATTTTGTAATAGCGATGAGAATCATAGTCCGAATCGAAATCAGTAACAAAATATGTAAAAAGTTGCATTTCTGGAAAAATCATTATTCAACTGAACGCTAATTTGAGACTTGGGTTCGGACTTTTAAAATCATTTTTTCAGGCTCTATGGTACCAAACGGGCTGAAATTTTGTAATAGCTAAAAGAATCATAGTCCGAATCGAAATCAGTTACAAAATATGCAAAAAGTTGAATTTCTTGAAAAATCATTATCCAACTGGGCGCTAATTTGAGACTTGGGTTCGGATTTAAAAAGACATTTTTTCAGGCTCTATGGTACCAAACGGGCATAAATTTTGTAATAGCTATAAGAATCATAGTCCGAATCGAAATCAGTAACAAAATATGAAAAAAGGTGCATTTCTGGAAAAATCATTATTCTACTGAACGCTAATTTGAGACTTGGGTTCGGACATTAAGAGGCATTTTTTCAGGCTTTATGGTACCAAACGGGCTGAAATTTTGTAATAGCTATAAGAATCATAGTCCGAATCGAAATCAGTCACAAAATATGCAAAAAGTTGCATTTCTGGAAAAATCATTATACTACTGGGCGCTAATTTGAGACTTGGGTTCGGACTTTAAGAAACATTTTTTTAGGCTCTATGGTACCAAACGGGATGAAATTTTGTAATAGCAATAAGAATCAAAGTCCGAATGGAAATCAGTCACAAAATTTGTATTTAATTGCATTTCTGGAAAAATCATTATTCTACTGGGCGCTAATTTGAGACTTGGGTTCGGACTTTAAGAGGCATTTTTTCAGGCTCTATGGTACCAAACGGGATGAAATTTTGTAATAGCAATAAGAATCAAAGTCCGAATGGAAATCAGTCACAAAATTTGTATTTAATTGCATTTCTGGAAAAATCATTATTCTACTGAACGCTAATTTGAGACTTGGGTTCGGACTTTTAAAATCATTTTTTCAGGCTCTATGGTACCAAACGGGCTGTAATTTTGTAAAAGCTATAAGAATCATAGTCCGAATCGAAATCAGTCACAAAATATGCAAAAAGTTGCATTTCTGGAAAAATCATTATTCTAATGGGCGCTAATTTGAGACATGGGTTCGGACTTTAAAATCATTTTTTCAGGCTCTATGGTACCAAACGGGCTGAAATTTTGTAATAGCGATGAGAATCAGAGTCCGAATCGAAATCACTAACAAAAAATGTATTTAATTGCATTTCTGGAAAAATCATTATTCTACAGGTCGCTAATTTGAGACGTGGGTTCGGACTTTAAGAGGCATTTTTTCAGGCTCTATGGTACCAAACGGGATGAAATTTTGTAATAGCAATAAGAATCATAGTCCGAATCGAAATCAGTCACAAAATATGCAAAAAGTTGCATTTCTGGAAAAATCATTATTCTAATGGGCGCTAATTTGAGACATGGGTTCGGACTTTAAAATCATTTTTTCAGGCTCTATGGTACCAAACGGGATGAAATTTTGTAATAGCAATAAGAATCAAAGTCCGAATGGAAATCAGTCACAAAATTTGTATTTAATTGCATTTCTGGAAAACTCATTATTCTACTGGCCGCTAATTTGAGACTTGGGTTCGGACTTTAAGAGGCATTTTTTCAGGCTCTATGGTACCAAACGGGATGAAATTTTGTAATAGCATTAAGAATCAAAGTCCGAATGGAAATCAATCACAAAATTTGTATTTAATTGCATTTCTGGAAAAATCATTATTTTACTGAACGCTAATTTGAGACTTGGGTTTGGACTTTAAGAGGCATTTTTTCAAGCTCTATGTTAGCAAAAGGGCTGAAATTTTGTAATAGCAATAAGAATCATAGTCCGAATCGAAATCAGTAACAAAATATGTAAAAAGTTGCATTTCTGGAAAAATCATTATTCTACTGGGCGCTAATTTGAGACTTGGGTTCGGACTTTAAGAGGCATTTTTTCAGGCTCTATGGTACCAAACGGGATGAAATTTTGAAATAGCGATGAGAATCATAGTCCGAATCGAAATCAGTTACAAAATTTGTATTTAATTGCATTTCTGGAAAAATCATTATTCTACTGGGCGCTAATTTGAGACTTGGGTTCGGACTTTAAGAGGCATTTTTTCAGGCTCTATGGTACCAAACGGGATGAAATTTTGTAATAGCAATAAGAATCAAAGTCCGAATGGAAATCAGTCACAAAATTTGTATTTAATTGCATTTCTGGAAAAATCATTATTCTACTGAACGCTAATTTGAGAATTGGGTTCGGACTTTAAGAGGCATTTTTTCAGGCTCTATGGTACCAAACGGGATGAAATTTTGTAATAGCAATAAGAATCAAAGTCTGAATGGAAATCAGTCACAAAATTTGTATTTAATTGCATTTCTGGAAAAATCATTATTCTACTGAACGCTAATTTGAGACTTGGGTTCGGACTTTTAAAATCATTTTTTCAGGCTCTATGGTACCAAACGGGCTGTAATTTTGTAATAGCTATAAGAATCATAGTCCGAATCGAAATCAGTCACAAAATATGCAAAAAGTTGCATTTCTGGAAAAATCATTATTCTAATGGGCGCTAATTTGAGACATGGGTTCGGACTTTAAAATCATTTTTTCAGGCTCTATGGTACCAAACGGGCTGAAATTTTGTAAAAGCGATGAGAATCAGAGTCCGAATCGAAATCACTAACAAAAAATGTATTTAATTGCATTTCTGGAAAAATCATTATTCTACAGGGCGCTAATTTGAGACGTGGGTTCGGACTTTAAGAGGCATTTTTTCAGGCTCTATGGTACCAAACGGACTGAAATTTTGTAATAGCGATGAGAATCATAGTCCGAATCGAAATCAGTAACAAAATATGTAAAAAGTTGCATTTCTGGAAAAATCATTATTCAACTGAACGCTAATTTGAGACTTGGGTTCGGACTTTTAAAATCATTTTTTCAGGCTCTATGGTACCAAACGGGCTGAAATTTTGTAATAGCTAAAAGAATCATAGTCCGAATCGAAATCAGTTACAAAATATGCAAAAAGTTGAATTTCTTGAAAAATCATTATCCAACTGGGCGCTAATTTGAGACTTGGGTTCGGATTTAAAAAGACATTTTTTCAGGCTCTATGGTACCAAACGGGCATAAATTTTGTAATAGCTATAAGAATCATAGTCCGAATCGAAATCAGTAACAAAATATGAAAAAAGGTGCATTTCTGGAAAAATCATTATTCTACTGAACGCTAATTTGAGACTTGGGTTCGGACATTAAGAGGCATTTTTTCGGGCTTTATGGTACCAAACGGGCTGAAATTTTGTAATAGCTATAAGAATCATAGTCCGAATCGAAATCAGTCACAAAATATGCAAAAAGTTGCATTTCTGGAAAAATCATTATACTACTGGGCGCTAATTTGAGACTTGGGTTCGGACTTTAAGAAACATTTTTTTAGGCTCTATGGTACCAAACGGGATGAAATTTTGTTATAGCAATAAGAATCAAAGTCCGAATGGAAATCAGTCACAAAATTTGTATTTAATTGCATTTCTGGAAAAATCATTATTCTACTGGGCGCTAATTTGAGACTTGGGTTCGGACTTTAAGAGGCATTTTTTCAGGCTCTATGGTACCAAACAGGATGAAATTTTGTAATAGCATTAAGAATCAAAGTCCGAATGGAAATCAATCACAAAATTTGTATTTAATTGCATTTCTGGAAAAATCATTATTCTACTGAACGCTAATTTGAGACATGGGTTTGGACTTTAAGAGGCATTTTTTCAAGCTCTATGTTAGCAAAAGGGCTGAAATTTTGTAATAGCAATAAGAATCATAGTCCGAATCGAAATCAGTAACAAAATATGTAAAAAGTTGCATTTCTGGAAAAATCATTATTCTACTGGGCGCTAATTTGAGACTTGGGTTCGGACTTTAAGAGGCATTTTTTCAGGCTCTATGGTACCAAACGGGATGAAATTTTGTAATAGCAATAAGAATCAAAGTCCGAATGGAAATCAGTCACAAAATTTGTATTTAATTGCATTTCTTGAAAAATCATTATTCTACTGGGCGCTAATTTGAGACTTGGGTTCGGACTTTAAAATCATTTTTTCAGGCTCTATGGTACCAAACGGGCTGAAATTTTGTAATAGCTATAAGAATCATAGTCCGAATCGAAATCAGTAACAAAATATGAAAAAATGTGAATTTCTGGAAAAATCATTATTCTACTGAACGCTAATTTGAGACTTGGGTTCGGACTTTTAAAATCATTTTTTCAGGCTCTATGGTACCAAACGGGCTGTAATTTTGTAATAGCTATAAGAATCATAGTCCGAATCGAAATCAGTCACAAAATATGCAAAAAGTTGCATTTCTGGAAAAATCATTATACTACTGAGCGCTAATTTGAGACTTGGGTTCGGACTTTAAGAAACATTTTTTTAGGCTCTATGGTACCAAACGGGATGAAATTTTGTAATAGCAATAAGAATCAAAGTCCGAATGGAAATCAGTCACAAAATATGTATTTAATTGCATTTCTGGAAAAATCATTATCCTACTGGGCGCTAATTTGAGACTTGGTTTCGGATTTTAAAAGACATTTCTTGACGCTCTATGGTACCAAACGGGCTGAAATTTTGTTAAAGCGATAAGAATCATAGTCCGAATCGAAATCAGTCACCAAATATGCAAAAAGTTTCTTTTCTGGAAAAATCATTATTCTTCAGGGCGTTAATTTGAGACTTGGGTTCGGATTTAAAGACATTTTTTCAGGCTCTATGGTACCAAACGGGCTGAAATGTTGTAATAGCTATAAGAATCATAGTCCGAATCGAAATCAGTTACAAAATTTGTATTTAATTGCATTTCTGGAAAAATCATTATTCTACTGGGCGCTAATTTGAGACTTGGGTTCGGACTTTAAGAGGCATTTTTTCAGGCTCTATGGTACCAAACGGGATGAAATTTTGTAAAAGCATTAAGAATCAAAGTCCGAATGGAAATCAATCACAAAATTTGTATTTAATTGCATTTCTGGAAAAATCATTATTCTACTGAACGCTAATTTGAGACTTGGGTTTGGACTTTAAGAGGCTTTTTTTCAAGCTCTATGTTAGCAAAAGGGCTGAAATTTTGTAATAGCTAAAAGAATCATAGTCCGAATCGAAATCAGTTACAAAATATGCAAAAAAGTTGAATTTCTTGAAAAATCATTATCCAACTGGGCGCTAATTTGAGACTTGTGTTCGGATTTAAAAAGACATTTTTTCAGGCTCTATGGTACCAAACGGGCATAAATTTTGTAATAGCTATAAGAATCATAGTCCGAATCAAAATCAGTAACAAAATATGAAAAAAGGTGCATTTCTGGAAAAATCATTATTCTACTGAACGCTAATTTGAGACTTGGGTTCGGACATTAAGAGGCATTTTTTCAGGCTTTATGGTACCAAACGGGCTGAAATTTTGTAATAGCTATAAGAATCATAGTCCGAATCAAAATCAGTAACAAAATATGAAAAAAGGTGCATTTCTGGAAAAATCATTATTCTACTGAACGCTAATTTGAGACTTGGGTTCGGACTTTTAAAATCATTTTTTCAGGCTCTATGGTACCAAACGGGCTGTAATTTTGTAATAGCTATAAGAATCATAGTCCGAATCGAAATCAGTCACAAAATATGCAAAAAGTTGCATTTCTGGAAAAATCATTATACTACTGAGCGCTAATTTGAGACTTGGGTTCGGACTTTAAGAAACATTTTTTTAGGCTCTATGGTACCAAACGGGATGAAATTTTGTAATAGCAATAAGAATCAAAGTCCGAATGGAAATCAGTCACAAAATATGTATTTAATTGCATTTCTGGAAAAATCATTATCCTACTGGGCGCTAATTTGAGACTTGGTTTCGGATTTTAAAAGACATTTCTTGAAGCTCTATGGTACCAAACGGGCTGAAATTTTGTTAAAGCGATAAGAATCATAGTCCGAATCGAAATCAGTCACCAAATATGCAAAAAGTTTCTTTTCTGGAAAAATCATTATTCTTCAGGGCGTTAATTTGAGACTTGGGTTCGGATTTAAAGACATTTTTTCAGGCTCTATGGTACCAAACGGGCTGAAATGTTGTAATAGCTATAAGAATCATAGTCCGAATCGAAATCAGTTACAAAATTTGTATTTAATTGCATTTCTGGAAAAATCATTATTCTACTGGGCGCTAATTTGAGACTTGGGTTCGGACTTTAAGAGGCATTTTTTCAGGCTCTATGGTACCAAACGGGATGAAATTTTGTAAAAGCATTAAGAATCAAAGTCCGAATGGAAATCAATCACAAAATTTGTATTTAATTGCATTTCTGGAAAAATCATTATTCTACTGAACGCTAATTTGAGACTTGGGTTTGGACTTTAAGAGGCTTTTTTTCAAGCTCTATGTTAGCAAAAGGGCTGAAATTTTGTAATAGCTAAAAGAATCATAGTCCGAATCGAAATCAGTTACAAAATATGCAAAAAGTTGAATTTCTTGAAAAATCATTATCCAACTGGGCGCTAATTTGAGACTTGTGTTCGGATTTAAAAAGACATTTTTTCAGGCTCTATGGTACCAAACGGGCATAAATTTTGTAATAGCTATAAGAATCATAGTCCGAATCAAAATCAGTAACAAAATATGAAAAAAGGTGCATTTCTGGAAAAATCATTATTCTACTGAACGCTAATTTGAGACTTGGGTTCGGACATTAAGAGGCATTTTTTCAGGCTTTATGGTACCAAACGGGCTGAAATTTTGTAATAGCTATAAGAATCATAGTCCGAATCAAAATCAGTAACAAAATATGAAAAAAGGTGCATTTCTGGAAAAATCATTATTCTACTGAACGCTAATTTGAGACTTGGGTTCGGACATTAAGAGGCATTTTTTCAGGCTTTATGGTACCAAACGGGCTGAAATTCTGTTAAAGCGATAAGAATCATAGTCCGAATCGAAATCAGTCACAAAATATGCAAAAAGTTTCTTTTCTGGAAAAATCATTATTCTACAGGGCGTTAATTTGAGACTTGGGTTCGGATTTAAAGACATTTTTTCAAGCTCTATGGTACCAAACGGGCTGAAATGTTGTAATAGCTATAAGAATCATAGTCCGAATCGAAATCAGTTACAAAATTTGTATTTAATTGCATTTCTGGAAAAATCATTATTCTTCTGGGCGCTAATTTGAGACTTGGGTTCGGACTTTAAGAGGCATTTTTTCAGGCTCTATGGTACCAAACGGGATGAAATTTTGTAATAGCATTAAGAATCAAAGTCCGAATGGAAATCAATCACAAAATTTGTATTTAATTGCATTTCTGGAAAAATCATTATTCTACTGAACGCTAATTTGAGACTTGGGTTTGGACTTTAAGAGGCTTTTTTTCAAGCTCTATGTTAGCAAAAGGGCTGAAATTTTGTAATAGCAATAAGAATCATAATCCGAATCGAAATCAGTAACAAAATATGTAAAAAGTTGCATTTCTGGAAAAATCATTATTCTACTGGGCGCTAATTTGAGACTTGGGTTCGGACTTTAAGAGGCATTTTTTAAGGCTCTCTGGTACCAAACGGGATGAAATTTTGAAATAGCGATGAGAATCATAGTCCGAATCGAAATCAGTTACAAAATTTGTATTTAATTGCATTTCTGGAAAAATCATTATTCTACTGGGCGCTAATTTGAGACTTGGGTTCGGACTTTAAAATCATTTTTTCAGGCTCTATGGTACCAAACGGGCTGAAATTTTGTAATAGCTAAAAGAATCATAGTCCGAATCGAAATCAGTCACCAAATATGCAAAAAGTTTCTTTTCTGGAAAAATCATTATTCTTCAGGGCGTTAATTTGAGACTTGGGTTCGGATTTAAAGACATTTTTTCAGGCTCTATGGTACCAAACGGGCTGAAATGTTGTAATAGCTATAAGAATCATAGTCCGAATCGAAATCAGTTACAAAATTTGTATTTAATTGCATTTCTGGAAAAATCATTATTCTACTGGGCGCTAATTTGAGACTTGGGTTCGGACTTTAAGAGGCATTTTTTCAGGCTCTATGGTACCAAACGGGATGAAATTTTGTAAAAGCATTAAGAATCAAAGTCCGAATGGAAATCAATCACAAAATTTGTATTTAATTGCATTTCTGGAAAAATCATTATTCTACTGAACGCTAATTTGAGACTTGGGTTTGGACTTTAAGAGGCTTTTTTTCAAGCTCTATGTTAGCAAAAGGGCTGAAATTTTGTAATAGCTAAAAGAATCATAGTCCGAATCGAAATCAGTTACAAAATATGCAAAAAGTTGAATTTCTTGAAAAATCATTATCCAACTGGGCGCTAATTTGAGACTTGTGTTCGGATTTAAAAAGACATTTTTTCAGGCTCTATGGTACCAAACGGGCATAAATTTTGTAATAGCTATAAGAATCATAGTCCGAATCAAAATCAGTAACAAAATATGAAAAAAGGTGCATTTCTGGAAAAATCATTATTCTACTGAACGCTAATTTGAGACTTGGGTTCGGACATTAAGAGGCATTTTTTCAGGCTTTATGGTACCAAACGGGCTGAAATTTTGTAATAGCTATAAGAATCATAGTCCGAATCAAAATCAGTAACAAAATATGAAAAAAGGTGCATTTCTGGAAAAATCATTATTCTACTGAACGCTAATTTGAGACTTGGGTTCGGACATTAAGAGGCATTTTTTCAGGCTTTATGGTACCAAACGGGCTGAAATTCTGTTAAAGCGATAAGAATCATAGTCCGAATCGAAATCAGTCACAAAATATGCAAAAAGTTTCTTTTCTGGAAAAATCATTATTCTACAGGGCGTTAATTTGAGACTTGGGTTCGGATTTAAAGACATTTTTTCAAGCTCTATGGTACCAAACGGGCTGAAATGTTGTAATAGCTATAAGAATCATAGTCCGAATCGAAATCAGTTACAAAATTTGTATTTAATTGCATTTCTGGAAAAATCATTATTCTTCTGGGCGCTAATTTGAGACTTGGGTTCGGACTTTAAGAGGCATTTTTTCAGGCTCTATGGTACCAAACGGGATGAAATTTTGTAATAGCATTAAGAATCAAAGTCCGAATGGAAATCAATCACAAAATTTGTATTTAATTGCATTTCTGGAAAAATCATTATTCTACTGAACGCTAATTTGAGACTTGGGTTTGGACTTTAAGAGGCTTTTTTTCAAGCTCTATGTTAGCAAAAGGGCTGAAATTTTGTAATAGCAATAAGAATCATAATCCGAATCGAAATCAGTAACAAAATATGTAAAAAGTTGCATTTCTGGAAAAATCATTATTCTACTGGGCGCTAATTTGAGACTTGGGTTCGGACTTTAAGAGGCATTTTTTAAGGCTCTCTGGTACCAAACGGGATGAAATTTTGAAATAGCGATGAGAATCATAGTCCGAATCGAAATCAGTTACAAAATTTGTATTTAATTGCATTTCTGGAAAAATCATTATTCTACTGGGCGCTAATTTGAGACTTGGGTTCGGACTTTAAAATCATTTTTTCAGGCTCTATGGTACCAAACGGGCTGAAATTTTGTAATAGCTAAAAGAATCATAGTCCGAATCGAAATCAGTTACAAAATATGCAAAAAGTTGAATTTCTTGAAAAATCATTATCCAACTGGGCGCTAATTTGAGACTTGTGTTCGGATTTAAAAAGACATTTTTTCAGGCTCTATGGTACCAAACGGGCATAAATTTTGTAATAGCTATAAGAATCATAGTCCGAATCAAAATCAGTAACAAAATATGAAAAAAGTTGCATTTCTGGAAAAATCATTATTCTACTGAACGCTAATTTGAGACTTGGGTTCGGACATTAAGAGGCATTTTTTCAGGCTTTATGGTACCAAACGGGCTGAAATTTTGTAATAGCTATAAGAATCATAGTCCGAATCGAAATCAGTCACAAAATATGCAAAAAGTTGCATTTCTGGAAAAATCATTATACTACTGGGCGCTAATTTGAGACTTGGGTTCGGACTTTAAGAAACATTTTTTTAGGCTCTATGGTACCAAACGGGATGAAATTTTGTAATAGCAATAAGAATCAAAGTCCGAATGGAAATCAGTCACAAAATTTGTATTTAATTGCATTTCTGGAAAAATCATTATTCTACTGGGCGCTAATTTGAGTCTTGGGTTCGGACTTTAAGAGGCATTTTTTCAGGCTCTATGGTACCAAACGGGATGAAATTTTGTAATAGCATTAAGAATCAAAGTCCGAATGGAAATCAATCACAAAATTTGTATTTAATTGCATTTCTGGAAAAATCATTATTCTACTGAACGCTAATTTGAGACTTGGGTTTGGACTTTAAGAGGCTTTTTTTCAAGCTCTATGTTAGCAAAAGGGCTGAAATTTTGTAATAGCAATAAGAATCATAATCCGAATCGAAATCAGTAACAAAATATGTAAAAAGTTGCATTTCTGGAAAAATCATTATTCTACTGGGCGCTAATTTGAGACTTGGGTTCGGACTTTAAGAGGCATTTTTTAAGGCTCTCTGGTACCAAACGGGATGAAATTTTGAAATAGCGATGAGAATCATAGTCCGAATCGAAATCAGTTACAAAATTTGTATTTAATTGCATTTCTGGAAAAATCATTATTCTACTGGGCGCTAATTTGAGACTTGGGTTCGGACTTTAAAATCATTTTTTCAGGCTCTATGGTACCAAACGGGCTGAAATTTTGTAATAGCTAAAAGAATCATAGTCCGAATCGAAATCAGTTACAAAATATGCAAAAAGTTGAATTTCTTGAAAAATCATTATCCAACTGGGCGCTAATTTGAGACTTGTGTTCGGATTTAAAAAGACATTTTTTCAGGCTCTATGGTACCAAACGGGCATAAATTTTGTAATAGCTATAAGAATCATAGTCCGAATCAAAATCAGTAACAAAATATGAAAAAAGTTGCATTTCTGGAAAAATCATTATTCTACTGAACGCTAATTTGAGACTTGGGTTCGGACATTAAGAGGCATTTTTTCAGGCTTTATGGTACCAAACGGGCTGAAATTTTGTAATAGCTATAAGAATCATAGTCCGAATCGAAATCAGTCACAAAATATGCAAAAAGTTGCATTTCTGGAAAAATCATTATACTACTGGGCGCTAATTTGAGACTTGGGTTCGGACTTTAAGAAACATTTTTTTAGGCTCTATGGTACCAAACGGGATGAAATTTTGTAATAGCAATAAGAATCAAAGTCCGAATGGAAATCAGTCACAAAATTTGTATTTAATTGCATTTCTGGAAAAATCATTATTCTACTGGGCGCTAATTTGAGTCTTGGGTTCGGACTTTAAGAGGCATTTTTTCAGGCTCTATGGTACCAAACGGGATGAAATTTTGTAATAGCATTAAGAATCAAAGTCCGAATGGAAATCAATCACAAAATTTGTATTTAATTGCATTTCTGGAAAAATCATTATTCTACTGAACGCTAATTTGAGACTTGGGTTTGGACTTTAAGAGGCATTTTTTCAAGCTCTATGTTAGCAAAAGGGCTGAAATTTTGTAATAGCAATAAGAATCATAGTCCGAATCGAAATCAGTAACAAAATATGTAAAAAGTTGCATTTCTGGAAAAATCATTATTCTACTGGGCGCTAATTTGAGACTTGGGTTCGGACTTTTAGAGGCATTTTTTAAGGCTCTATGGTACCAAACGGGATGAAATTTTGAAATAGCGATGAGAATCATAGTCCGAATCGAAATCAGTTACAAAATTTGTATTTAATTGCATTTCTGGAAAAATCATTATTCTACTGGGCGCTAATTTGAGACTTGGGTTCGGACTTTAAGAGGCATTTTTTCAGGCTCTATGGTACCAAACGGGATGAAATTTTGTAATAGCAATAAGAATCAAAGTCCGAATGGAAATCAGTCACAAAATTTGTATTTAATTGCATTTCTGGAAAAATCATTATTCTACTGAACGCTAATTTGAGAATTGTGTTCGGACTTTAAGAGGCATTTTTTCAGGCTCTATGGTACCAAACGGGATGAAATTTTGTAATAGCAATAAGAATCAAAGTCCGAATGGAAATCAGTCACAAAATTTGTATTTAATTGCATTTCTGGAAAAATCATTATTCTACTGAACGCTAATTTGAGACTTGGGTTCGGACTTTTAAAATCATTTTTTCAGGCTCTATGGTACCAAACGGGCTGTAATTTTGTAATAGCTATAAGAATCATAGTCCGAATCGAAATCAGTCACAAAATATGCAAAAAGTTGCATTTCTGGAAAAATCATTATTCTAATGGGCGCTAATTTGAGACATGGGTTCGGACTTTAAAATCATTTTTTCAGGCTCTATGGTACCAAACGGGCTGAAATTTTGTAATAGCATTAAGAATCAAAGTCCGAATGGAAATCAATCACAAAATTTGTATTTAATTGCATTTCTGGAAAAATCATTATTCTACTGAACGCTAATTTGAGACTTGGGTTTGGACTTTAAGAGGCATTTTTTCAAGCTCTATGTTAGCAAAAGGGCTGAAATTTTGTAATAGCAATAAGAATCATAGTCCGAATCGAAATCAGCAACAAAATATGTAAAAAGTTGCATTTCTGGAAAAATCATTATTCTACTGGGCGCTAATTTGAGACTTGGGTTCGGACTTTTAGAGGCATTTTTTCAGGCTCTATGGTACCAAACGGGATGAAATTTTGAAATAGCGATGAGAATCATAGTCCGAATCGAAATCAGTTACAAAATTTGTATTTAATTGCATTTCTGGAAAAATCATTATTCTACTGGGCGCTAATTTGAGACTTGGGTTCGGACTTTAAGAGGCATTTTTTCAGGCTCTATGGTACCAAACGGGATGAAATTTTGTAATAGCAATAAGAATCAAAGTCCGAATGGAAATCAGTCACAAAATTTGTATTTAATTGCATTTCTGGAAAAATCATAATTCTACTGAACGCTAATTTGAGAATTGGGTTCGGACTTTAAGAGGCATTTTTTCAGGCTCTATGGTACCAAACGGGATGAAATTTTGTAATAGCAATAAGAATCAAAGTCCGAATGGAAATCAGTCACAAAATTTGTATTTAATTGCATTTCTGGAAAAATCATTATTCTACTGAACGCTAATTTGAGACTTGGGTTCGGACTTTTAAAATCATTTTTTCAGGCTCTATGGTACCAAACGGGCTGTAATTTTGTAATAGCTATAAGAATCATAGTCCGAATCGAAATCAGTCACAAAATATGCAAAAAGTTGCATTTCTGGAAAAATCATTATTCTAATGGGCGCTAATTTGAGACATGGGTTCGGACTTTAAAATCATTTTTTCAGGCTCTATGGTACCAAACGGGCTGAAATTTTGTAACAGCGATGAGAATCAGAGTCCGAATCGAAATCACTAACAAAAAATGTATTTAATTGCATTTCTGGAAAAATCATTATTCTACAGGGCGCTAATTTGAGACGTGGGTTCGGACTTTAAGAGGCATTTTTTCAGGCTCTATGGTACCAAACGGGCTGAAATTTTGTAATAGCGATGAGAATCATAGTCCGAATCGAAATCAGTAACAAAATATGTAAAAAGTTCCATTTCTGGAAAAATCATTATTCAACTGAACGCTAATTTGAGACTTGGGTTCGGACTTTTAAAATCATTTTTTCAGGCTCTATGGTACCAAACGGGCTGAAATTTTGTAATAGCTAAAAGAATCATAGTCCGAATCGAAATCAGTTACAAAATATGCAAAAAGTTGAATTTCTTGAAAAATCATTATCCAACTGGGCGCTAATTTGAGACTTGGGTTCGGATTTAAAAAGACATTTTTTCAGGCTCTATGGTACCAAACGGGCATAAATTTTGTAATAGCTATAAGAATCATAGTCCGAATCGAAATCAGTAACAAAATATGAAAAAAGGTGCATTTCTGGAAAAATCATTATTCTACTGAACGCTAATTTGAGACTTGGGTTTGGACTTTAAGAGGCATTTTTTCAAGCTCTATGTTAGCAAAAGGGCTGAAATTTTGTAATAGCAATAAGAATCATAGTCCGAATCGAAATCAGTAACAAAATATGTAAAAAGTTGCATTTCTGGAAAAATCATTATTCTACTGGGCGCTAATTTGAGACTTGGGTTCGGACTTTAAGAGGCATTTTTTCAGGCTCTATGGTACCAAACGGGATGAAATTTTGTAATAGCAATAAGAATCAAAGTCCGAATGGAAATCAGTCACAAAATTTGTATTTAATTGCATTTCTGGAAAAATCATTATTCTACTGAACCCTAATTTGAGACTTGGGTTCGGACTTTTAAAATCATTTTTTCAGGCTCTATGGTACCAAACGGGCTGTAATTTTGTAATAGCTATAAGAATCATAGTCCGAATCGAAATCAGTCACAAAATATGCAAAAAGTTGCATTTCTGGAAAAATCATTATTCTAATGGGCGCTAATTTGAGACATGGGTTCGGACTTTAAAATCATTTTTTCAGGCTCTATGGTACCAAACGGGCTGAAATTTTGTAATAGCGATGAGAATCAGAGTCCGAATCGAAATCACTAACAAAAAATGTATTTAATTGCATTTCTGGAAAAATCATTATTCTACAGGGCGCTAATTTGAGACGTGGGTTCGGACTTTAAGAGGCATTTTTTCAGGCTCTATGGTACCAAACGGGATGAAATTTTGTAATAGCAATAAGAATCATAGTCCGAATCGAAATCAGTCACAAAATATGCAAAAAGTTGCATTTCTGGAAAAATCATTATTCTAATGGGCGCTAATTTGAGACATGGGTTCGGACTTTAAAATCATTTTTTCAGGCTCTATGGTACCAAACGGGCTGAAATTTTGTAATAGCAATAAGAATCATAGTCCGAATCGAAATCAGTAACAAAATATGAAAAAAGGTGCATTTCTGGAAAAATCATTATTCTACTGGGCGCTAATTTGAGACTTGGGTTCGGACTTTAAGAAACATTTTTTTAGGCTCTATGGTACCAAACGGGATGAAATTTTGTAATAGCAATAAGAATCAAAGTCCGAATGGAAATCAGTCACAAAATTTGTATTTAATTGCATTTCTGGAAAACTCATTATTCTACTGGGCGCTAATTTGAGACTTGGGTTCGGACTTTAAGAGGCATTTTTTCAGGCTCTATGGTACCAAACGGGATGAAATTTTGTAATAGCATTAAGAATCAAAGTCCGAATGGAAATCAATCACAAAATTTGTATTTAATTGCATTTCTGGAAAAATCATTATTCTACTGAACGCTAATTTGAGACTTGGGTTTGGACTTTAAGAGGCATTTTTTCAAGCTCTATGTTAGCAAAAGGGCTGAAATTTTGTAATAGCAATAAGAATCATAGTCCGAATCGAAATCAGTAACAAAATATGTAAAAAGTTGCATTTCTGGAAAAATCATTATTCTACTGGGCGCTAATTTGAGACTTGGGTTCGGACTTTAAGAGGCATTTTTTCAGGCTCTATGGTACCAAACGGGATGAAATTTTGAAATAGCGATGAGAATCATAGTCCGAATCGAAATCAGTTACAAAATTTGTATTTAATTGCATTTCTGGAAAAATCATTATTCTACTGGGCGCTAATTTGAGACTTGGGTTCGGACTTTAAGAGGCATTTTTTCAGGCTCTATGGTACCAAACGGGATGAAATTTTGTAATAGCAATAAGAATCAAAGTCCGAATGGAAATCAGTCACAAAATTTGTATTTAATTGCATTTCTGGAAAAATCATTATTCTACTGAACGCTAATTTGAGAATTGGGTTCGGACTTTAAGAGGCATTTTTTCAGGCTCTATGGTACCAAACGGGATGAAATTTTGTAATAGCAATAAGAATCAAAGTCTGAATGGAAATCAGTCACAAAATTTGTATTTAATTGCATTTCTGGAAAAATCATTATTCTACTGAACGCTAATTTGAGACTTGGGTTCGGACTTTTAAAATCATTTTTTCAGGCTCTATGGTACCAAACGGGCTGTAATTTTGTAATAGCTATAAGAATCATAGTCCGAATCGAAATCAGTCACAAAATATGCAAAAAGTTGCATTTCTGGAAAAATCATTATTCTAATGGGCGCTAATTTGAGACATGGGTTCGGACTTTAAAATCATTTTTTCAGGCTCTATGGTACCAAACGGGCTGAAATTTTGTAATAGCTAAAAGAATCATAGTCCGAATCGAAATCAGTTACAAAATATGCAAAAAGTTGAATTTCTTGAAAAATCATTATCCAACTGGGCGCTAATTTAAGACTTGGTTTCGGATTTAAAAAGACATTTTTCAGGCTCTATGGTACCAAACGGGCATAAATTTTGTAATAGCTATAAGAATCATAGTCCGAATCGAAATCAGTAACAAAATATGAAAAAAGGTGCATTTCTGGAAAAATCATTATTCTACTGAACGCTAATTTGAGACTTGGGTTCGGACATTAAGAGGCATTTTTTCAGGCTTTATGGTACCAAACGGGCTGAAATTTTGTAATAGCTATAAGAATCATAGTCCGAATCGAAATCAGTCACAAAATATGCAAAAAGTTGCATTTCTGGAAAAATCATTATTCTACTGAACGCTAATTTGAGACTTGGGTTCGGACTTTAAGAGGCATTTTTTCAGGCTCTATGGTACCAAACGGGATGAAATTTTGTAATAGCAATAAGAATCATAGTCCGAATCGAAATCAGTCACAAAATATGCAAAAAGTTGCATTTCTGGAAAAATCATTATTCTACTGAACGCTAATTTGAGACTTGGGTTCGGACTTTAAGAGGCATTTTTTCAGGCTCTATGGTACCAAACGGGATGAAATTTTGTAATAGCAATAAGAATCAAAGTCCGAATGGAAATCAGTCACAAAATTTGTATTTAATTGCATTTCTTGAAAAATCATTATTCTACTGGGCGCTAATTTGAGACTTGGGTTCGGACTTTAAAATCATTTTTTTAGGCTCTATGGTACCAAACGGGCTGAAATTTTGTAATAGCTAAAAGAATCATAGTCCGAATCGAAATCAGTTACAAAATATGCAAAAAGTTGAATTTCTTGAAAAATCATCATCCAACTGGGCGCTAATTTGAGACTTGGGTTCGGATTTAAAAAGACATTTTTTCAGGCTCTATGGTACCAAACGGGCTGAAATTTTGTAATAGCTATAAGAATCATAGTCCGAATCGAAATCAGTAACAAAATATGCAAAAAGTTGAATTTCTTGAAAAATCATTATTCTACTGAACGCTAATTTGAGACTTGGGTTCGGACATTAAGAGGCATTTTTTCATGCTTTATGGTACCAAACGGGCTGAAATTTTGTAATAGCTATAAGAATCATAGTCCGAATCGAAATCAGTCACAAAATATGCAAAAAGTTGCATTTCTGGAAAAATCATTATACTACTGGGCGCTAATTTGAGACTTGGGTTCGGACTTTAAGAAACATTTTTTTAGGCTCTATGGTACCAAACGGGATGAAATTTTGTAATAGCAATAAGAATCAAAGTCCGAATGGAAATCAGTCACAAAATTTGTATTTAATTGCATTTCTGGAAAAATCATTATTCTACTGGGCGTTAATTTGAGACTTGGGTTCGGACTTTAAGAGGCATTTTTTCAGGCTCTATGGTACCAAACAGGATGAAATTTTGTAATAGCATTAAGAATCAAAGTCCGAATGGAAATCAATCACAAAATTTGTATTTAATTGCATTTCTGGAAAAATCATTATTCTACTGAACGCTAATTTGAGACTTGGGTTTGGACTTTAAGAGGCATTTTTTCAAGCTCTATGTTAGCAAAAGGGCTGAAATTTTGTAATAGCAATAAGAATCATAGTCCGAATCGAAATCAGTAACAAAATATGTAAAAAGTTGCATTTCTGGAAAAATCATTATTCTACTGGGCGCTAATTTGAGACTTGGGTTCGGACTTTAAGAGGCATTTTTTCAGGCTCTATGGTACCAAACGGGATGAAATTTTGTAATAGCGATGTGAATCATAGTCCGAATCGAAATCAGTAAATAATATGTAAAAAGTTGCATTTCTGGAAAAATCATTATTTAACTGAACGCTAATTTGAGACTTGGGTTCGAACTTTTAAAATCATTTTTTCAGGCTCTATGGTACCAAACGGGCTGAAATTTTGTAATAGCTAAAAGAATCATAGTCCGAATCGAAATCAGTTACAAAATATGCAAAAAGTTGAATTTCTTGAAAAATCATTATCCAACTGGGCGCTAATTTGAGACTTGGGTTCGGATTTAAAAAGACATTTTTTCAGGCTCTATGGTACCAAACGGGCATAAATTTTGTAATAGCTATAAGAATCATAGTCCGAATCGAAATCAGTAACAAAATATGAAAAAAAGGTGCATTTCTGGAAAAATCATTATTCTACTGGGCGCTAATTTGAGACTTGGGTTCGGACTTTAAGAAACATTTTTTTAGGCTCTATGGTACCAAACGGGATGAAATTTTGTAATAGCAATAAGAATCAAAGTCCGAATGGAAATCAGTCACAAAATTTGTATTTAATTGCATTTCTGGAAAACTCATTATTCTACTGGGCGCTAATTTGAGACTTGGGTTCGGACTTTAAGAGGCATTTTTTCAGGCTCTATGGTACCAAACGGGATGAAATTTTGTAATAGCGATGAGAATCATAGTCCGAATCGAAATCAGTAAAAAAATATGTAAAAAGTTGCATTTCTGGAAAAATCATTATTTAACTGAACGCTAATTTGAGACTTGGGTTCGGACTTTTAAAATCATTTTTTCAGGCTCTATGGTACCAAACGGGCTGAAATTTTGTAATAGCTAAAAGAATCATAGTCCGAATCGAAATCAGTTACAAAATATGCAAAAAGTTGAATTTCTTGAAAAATCATTATCCAACTGGGCGCTAATTTGAGACTTGGGTTCGGATTTAAAAAGACATTTTTTCAGGCTCTATGGTACCAAACGGGCATAAATTTTGTAATAGCTATAAGAATCATAGTCCGAATCGAAATCAGTAACAAAATATGAAAAAAAGGTGCATTTCTGGAAAAATCATTATTCTACTGGGCGCTAATTTGAGACTTGGGTTCGGACTTTAAGAAACATTTTTTTAGGCTCTATGGTACCAAACGGGATGAAATTTTGTAATAGCAATAAGAATCAAAGTCCGAATGGAAATCAGTCACAAAATTTGTATTTAATTGCATTTCTGGAAAAGTCATTATTCTACTGGGCGCTAATTTGAGACTTGGGTTCGGACTTTAAGAGGCATTTTTTCAGGCTCTATGGTACCAAACGGGATGAAATTTTGTAATAGCATTAAGAATCAAAGTGCGAATGGAAATCAATCACAAAATTTGTATTTAATTGCATTTCAGGAAAAATCATTATTCTACTGAACGCTAATTTGAGACTTGGGTTTGGACTTTAAGAGGCATTTTTTCAAGCTCTATGTTAGCAAAAGGGCTGAAATTTTGTAATAGCGATGAGAATCATAGTCCGAATCGAAATCAGTTACAAAATTTGTATTTAATTGCATTTCTGGAAAAATAATTATTCTACTGGGCGCTAATTTGAGACTTGGGTTCGGACTTTAAGAGGCATTTTTTCAGGCTCTATGGTACCAAACGGGATGAAATTTTGTAATAGCAATAAGAATCAAAGTCCGAATGGAAATCAGTCACAAAATTTGTATTTAATTGCATTTCTGGAAAAATCATTATTCTACTGAACGCTAATTTGAGAATTGTGTTCGGACTTTAAGAGGCATTTTTTCAGGCTCTATGGTACCAAACGGGATGAAATTTTGTAATAGCAATAAGAATCAAAGTCGAAATGGAAATCAGTCACAAAATTTGTATTTAATTGCATTTCTGGAAAAATCATTATTCTACTGAACGCTAATTTGAGACTTGGGTTCGGACTTTTAAAATCATTTTTTCAGGCTCTATGGTACCAAACGGGCTGTAATTTTGTAATAGCTATAAGAATCATAGTCCGAATCGAAATCAGTCACAAAATATGCAAAAAGTTGCATTTCTGGAAAAATCATTATTCTAATGGGCGCTAATTTGAGACATGGGTTCGGACTTTAAAATCATTTTTTCAGGCTCTATGGTACCAAACGGGCTGAAATTTTGTAATAGCGATGAGAATCAGAGTCCGAATCGAAATCACTAACAAAAAATGTATTTAATTGCATTTCTGGAAAAATCATTATTCTACAGGGCGCTAATTTGAGACGTGGGTTCGGACTTTAAGAGGCATTTCTTCAGGCTCTATGGTACCAAACGGGATGAAATTTTGTAATAGCAATAAGAATCATAGTCCGAATCGAAATCACTAACAAAAAATGTATTTAATTGCATTTCTGGAAAAATCATTATTCAACTGAACGCTAATTTGAGACTTGGGTTCGGACTTTTAAAATCATTTTTTCAGGTTCTATGGTACCAAACGGGCTGAAATTTTGTAATAGCTAAAAGAATCATAGTCCGAATCGAAATCAGTTACAAAATATGCAAAAAGTTGAATTTCTTGAAAAATCATTATCCAACTGGGCGCTAATTTGAGACTTGGGTTCGGATTTAAAAAGACATTTTTTCAGGCTCTATGGTACCAAACGGGCTGAAATTTTGTAATAGCTATAAGAATCATAGTCCGAATCGAAATCACTAACAAAAAATGTATTTAATTGCATTTCTGGAAAAATCATTATTCTACAGGGCGCTAATTTGAGACGTGGGTTCGGACTTTAAGAGGCATTTTTTCAGGCTCTATGGTACCAAACGGGCTGAAATTTTGTAATAGCGATGAGAATCATAGTCCGAATCGAAATCAGTAACAAAATATGTAAAAAGTTGCATTTCTGGAAAAATCATTATTCAACTGAAAGCTAATTTGAGACTTGGGTTCGGACTTTTAAAATCATTTTTTCAGGCTCTATGGTACCAAACGGGCTGAAATTTTGTAATAGCTAAAAGAATCATAGTCCGAATCGAAATCAGTTACAAAATATGCAAAAAGTTGAATTTCTTGAAAAATCATTATCCAACTGGGCGCTAATTTGAGACTTGGGTTCGGATTTAAAAAGACATTTTTTCAGGCTCTATGGTACCAAACGGGCATAAATTTTGTAATAGCTATAAGAATCATAGTCCGAATCGAAATCAGTAACAAAGTATGAAAAAAGGTGCATTTCTGGAAAAATCATTATTCTACTGAACGCTAATTTGAGACTTGGGTTCGGACATTAAGAGGCATTTTTTCAGGCTTTATGGTCCTAAACGGGCTGAAATTTTGTAATAGCTATAAGAATCATAGTCCCAATCGAAATCAGTCACAAAATATGCCAAAAGTTGCATTTCTGGAAAAATCATTATACTACTGGGCGCTAATTTGAGAATTGGGTTCGGACTTTAAGAGGCATTTTTTCAGGCTCTATGGTACCAAACGGGATGAAATTTTGTAATAGCAATAAGAATCAAAGTCCGAATGGAAATTAGTCACAAAATTTGTATTTAATTGCATTTCTGGAAAAATCATTATTCTACTGAACGCTAATTTGAGACTTGGGTTCGGACTTTTAAAATCATTTTTTCAGGCTCTATGGTACCAAACGGGCTGTAATTTTGTAATAGCTATAAGAATCATAGTCCGAATCGAAATCAGTCACAAAATATGCAAAAAGTTGCATTTCTGGAAAAATCATTATTCTAATGGGCGCTAATTTGAGACATGGGTTCGGACTTTAAAATCATTTTTTCAGGCTCTATGGTACCAAACGGGCTGAAATTTTGTAAAAGCGATGAGAATCAGAGTCCGAATCGAAATCACTAACAAAAAATGTATTTAATTGCATTTCTGGAAAAATCATTATTCTACAGGGCGCTAATTTGAGACGTGGGTTCGGACTTTAAGAGGCATTTTTTCAGGCTCTATGGTACCAAACGGGCTGAAATTTTGTAATAGCGATGAGAATCATAGTCCGAATCGAAATCAGTAACAAAATATGTAAAAAGTTGCATTTCTGGAAAAATCATTATTCAACTGAACGCTAATTTGAGACTTGGGTTCGGACTTTTAAAATCATTTTTTCAGGCTCTATGGTACCAAACGGGCTGAAATTTTGTAATAGCTAAAAGAATCATAGTCCGAATCGAAATCAGTTACAAAATATGCAAAAAGTTGAATTTCTTGAAAAATCATTATCCAACTGGGCGCTAATTTGAGACTTGGGTTCGGATTTAAAAAGACATTTTTTCAGGCTCTATGGTACCAAACGGGCATAAATTTTGTAATAGCTATAAGAATCATAGTCCGAATCGAAATCAGTAACAAAATATGAAAAAAGGTGCATTTCTGGAAAAATCATTATTCTACTGAACGCTAATTTGAGACTTGGGTTCGGACATTAAGAGGCATTTTTTCAGGCTTTATGGTACCAAACGGGCTGAAATTTTGTAATAGCTATAAGAATCATAGTCCGAATCGAAATCAGTCACAAAATATGCAAAAAGTTGCATTTCTGGAAAAATCATTATACTACTGGGCGCTAATTTGAGACTTGGGTTCGGACTTTAAGAAACATTTTTTTAGGCTCTATGGTACCAAACGGGATGAAATTTTGTAATAGCAATAAGAATCAAAGTCCGAATGGAAATCAGTCACAAAATTTGTATTTAATTGCATTTCTGGAAAAATCATTATTCTACTGTTAATTTATTACTATTAATTTGAGACTTGGGTTCGGACTTTAAGAGGCATTTTTTCAGGCTCTATGGTACCAAACAGGATGAAATTTTGTAATAGCATTAAGAATCAAAGTCCGAATGGAAATCAATCACAAAATTTGTATTTAATTGCATTTCTGGAAAAATCATTATTCTACTGAACGCTAATTTGAGACTTGGGTTTGGACTTTAAGAGGCATTTTTTCAAGCTCTATGTTAGCAAAAGGGCTGAAATTTTGTAATAGCAATAAGAATCATAGTCCGAATCGAAATCAGTAACAAAATATGTAAAAAGTTGCATTTCTGGAAAAATCATTATTCTACTGGGCGCTAATTTGAGACATGGGTTCGGACTTTAAAATCATTTTTTCAGGCTCTATGGTACCAATCGGGCTGAAATTTTGTAAAAGCGATGAGAATCAGAGTCCGAATCGAAATCACTAACAAAAAATGTATTTAATTGCATTTCTGGAAAAATCATTATTCTACAGGGCGCTAATTTGAGACGTGGGTTCGGACTTTAAGAGGCATTTTTTCAGGCTCTATGGTACCAAACGGGCTGAAATTTTGTAATAGCGATGAGAATCATAGTCCGAATCGAAATCAGTCACAAAATTTGTATTTAATTGCATTTCTGGAAAAATCATTATTCTACTGAACGCTAATTTGAGACTTGGGTTCGGACTTTTAAAATCATTTTTTCAGGCACTATGGTACCAAACGGGCTGTAATTTTGTGATAGCGATGAGAATCAGAGTCCGAATCGAAATCACCGAATTGAGACATGGGTTCGGACTTTAAAATCATTTTTTCAGGCTCTATGGTACCAAACGGGATGAAATTTTGAAATAGCGATGAGAATCATAGTCCGAATCGAAATCAGTTACAAAATTTGTATTTAATTGCATTTCTGGAAAAATCATTATTCTACTGGGCGCTAATTTGAGACTTGGGTTCGGACTTTAAGAGGCATTTTTTCAGGCTCTATGGTACCAAACGGGATGAAATTTTGTAATAGCAATAAGAATCAAAGTCCGAATGGAAATCAGTCACAAAATTTGTATTGAATTGCATTTCTGGAAAAATCATTATTCTACTGAACGCTAATTTGAGAATTGGGTTCGGACTTTAAGAGGCATTTTTTCAGGCTCTATGGTTCCAAACGGGATGAAAATTTGTAATAGCAATAAGAATCAAAGTCCGAATGGAAATCAGTCACAAAATTTGTATTTAATTGCATTTCTGGAAAAATCATTATTCTACTGAACGCTAATTTGAGACTTGGGTTCGGACTTTTTTCAGGCTCTATGGTACCAAACGGGCTGTAATTTTGTAATAGCTATAAGAATCATAGTCCGAATCGAAATCAGTCACAAAATATGCAAAAAGTTGCATTTCTGGAAAATTCATTATCCTACTGGGCGCTAATTTGAGACTTGGGTTCGGACTTTAAGAGGCATTTTTTCAGGCTCTATGGTACCAAACGGGATGAAATTTTGTAATAGCAATAAGAATCAAAGTCCGAATGGAAATCAGTCACAAAATTTGTATTTAATTGCATTTCTGGAAAAATCATTATTCTACTGAACGCTAATTTGAGAATTGGGTTCGGACTTTAAGAGGCATTTTGTCAGGCTCTATGGTACCAAACGAGATGAAATTTTGTAATAGCAATAAGAATCAAAGTCCGAATGGAAATCAGTCACAAAATTTGAATTTAATTGCATTTCTAGAAAAATCATTATTCTACTGAACGCTTATTTGAGACTTGGGTTCGGACTTTTTTCAGGCTCTATGGTACCAAACGGGCTGTAATTTTGTAATAGCTATAAGAATCATAGTCCGAATCGAAATCAGTCACAAAATATGCAAAAAGTTGCATTTCTGGAAAAATCATTATTCTAATGGGCGCTAATTTGAGACATGGGTTCGGACTTTAAAATCATTTTTTCAGGCTCTATGGTACCAAACGGGCTGAAATTTTGAAATAGCGATGAGAATCATAGTCCGAATCGAAATCAGTTACAAAATTTGTATTTAATTGCATTTCTGGAAAAATCATTATTCTACTGGGCGCTAATTTGAGACTTGGGTTCGGACTTTAAGAGGCATTTTTTCAGGCTCTATGGTACCAAACGGGATGAAATTTTGTAATAGCAATAAGAATCAAAGTCCGAATGGAAATCAGTCACAAAATTTGTATTTAATTGCATTTCTGGAAAAATCATTATTCTACTGTTAATTTATTACTATTAATTTGAGACTTGGGTTCGGACTTTAAGAGGCATTTTTTCAGGCTCTATGGTACCAAACAGGATGAAATTTTGTAATAGCATTAAGAATCAAAGTCCGAATGGAAATCAATCACAAAATTTGTATTTAATTGCATTTCTGGAAAAATCATTATTCTACTGAACGCTAATTTGAGACTTGGGTTTGGACTTTAAGAGGCATTTTTTCAAGCTCTATGTTAGCAAAAGGGCTGAAATTTTGTAATAGCAATAAGAATCATAGTCCGAATCGAAATCAGTAACAAAATATGTAAAAAGTTGCATTTCTGGAAAAATCATTATTCTACTGGGCGCTAATTTGAGACATGGGTTCGGACTTTAAAATCATTTTTTCAGGCTCTATGGTACCAATCGGGCTGAAATTTTGTAAAAGCGATGAGAATCAGAGTCCGAATCGAAATCACTAACAAAAAATGTATTTAATTGCATTTCTGGAAAAATCATTATTCTACAGGGCGCTAATTTGAGACGTGGGTTCGGACTTTAAGAGGCATTTTTTCAGGCTCTATGGTACCAAACGGGCTGAAATTTTGTAATAGCGATGAGAATCATAGTCCGAATCGAAATCAGTCACAAAATTTGTATTTAATTGCATTTCTGGAAAAATCATTATTCTACTGAACGCTAATTTGAGACTTGGGTTCGGACTTTTAAAATCATTTTTTCAGGCACTATGGTACCAAACGGGCTGTAATTTTGTGATAGCGATGAGAATCAGAGTCCGAATCGAAATCACCGAATTGAGACATGGGTTCGGACTTTAAAATCATTTTTTCAGGCTCTATGGTACCAAACGGGATGAAATTTTGAAATAGCGATGAGAATCATAGTCCGAATCGAAATCAGTTACAAAATTTGTATTTAATTGCATTTCTGGAAAAATCATTATTCTACTGGGCGCTAATTTGAGACTTGGGTTCGGACTTTAAGAGGCATTTTTTCAGGCTCTATGGTACCAAACGGGATGAAATTTTGTAATAGCAATAAGAATCAAAGTCCGAATGGAAATCAGTCACAAAATTTGTATTGAATTGCATTTCTGGAAAAATCATTATTCTACTGAACGCTAATTTGAGAATTGGGTTCGGACTTTAAGAGGCATTTTTTCAGGCTCTATGGTTCCAAACGGGATGAAAATTTGTAATAGCAATAAGAATCAAAGTCCGAATGGAAATCAGTCACAAAATTTGTATTTAATTGCATTTCTGGAAAAATCATTATTCTACTGAACGCTAATTTGAGACTTGGGTTCGGACTTTTTTCAGGCTCTATGGTACCAAACGGGCTGTAATTTTGTAATAGCTATAAGAATCATAGTCCGAATCGAAATCAGTCACAAAATATGCAAAAAGTTGCATTTCTGGAAAATTCATTATCCTACTGGGCGCTAATTTGAGACTTGGGTTCGGACTTTAAGAGGCATTTTTTCAGGCTCTATGGTACCAAACGGGATGAAATTTTGTAATAGCAATAAGAATCAAAGTCCGAATGGAAATCAGTCACAAAATTTGTATTTAATTGCATTTCTGGAAAAATCATTATTCTACTGAACGCTAATTTGAGAATTGGGTTCGGACTTTAAGAGGCATTTTGTCAGGCTCTATGGTACCAAACGAGATGAAATTTTGTAATAGCAATAAGAATCAAAGTCCGAATGGAAATCAGTCACAAAATTTGAATTTAATTGCATTTCTAGAAAAATCATTATTCTACTGAACGCTTATTTGAGACTTGGGTTCGGACTTTTTTCAGGCTCTATGGTACCAAACGGGCTGTAATTTTGTAATAGCTATAAGAATCATAGTCCGAATCGAAATCAGTCACAAAATATGCAAAAAGTTGCATTTCTGGAAAAATCATTATTCTAATGGGCGCTAATTTGAGACATGGGTTCGGACTTTAAAATCATTTTTTCAGGCTCTATGGTACCAAACGGGCTGAAATTTTGTAATAGCGATGAGAATCAGAGTCCGAATCGAAATCACTAACAAAAAATGTATTTAATTGCATTTCTGGAAAAATCATTATTCTACAGGGCGCTAATTTGAGACGTGGCACATTGGGGCGACTTCATGTAACGCGTTGGCTGAAATTCAGAAAATCAAATGTTCTTTACAATGAAACAAGTATGCTAGTTTTGAAGTTCATTAAGTGTTACATAATAACCCCGAAGCGTTTTGCCCTAATCGCGATACTAACGGGAAGAGATCAGTTTGAACTTGACCTTTGTGCGGGTGACTGTGTCAGTTTTCGAAAGCGCGTAAATTTCAATACTTTTCAAGTTTATAAAAAGCAAAATCTATTAAGTGTACAGATCCAATTCAATAAGGATACGATGTCTTATGGTATTTACTTTAATTATATTATAGTAGTTATTGATACCCTCATACTATATGTCATAAATTTAAATTAAAACAAACACCTATTTGAATGAAATATTTTCTTGTAAATATATTAAACGTAGAGGTATATAGTTTAGAGTTCCACGAGATCCCGTCATATTTTAATTGTTTTTATATAGTTTAATATCTTAGCTACAAGATTTAATTATAAATAGTTGCAATTATGCACAATTTTTTTAATTATAGTACTTGAAAGTGAGGACTATCAGTTTTCATAAAAAACAGTTGTAGTCTAATAATCAATGTGTTTTGTTTTAGATACATTTTCTGGCATGGTTCTTACGAGATTCGAATTATACATGATTACGAAGAATTCTGGCGTTAAGAAATTTGATGAAAAAGTAAAATTCCTGAAAAAACTCCTCTTAGAACTTACTCATTGTCAACTCTTTAATCAAAAATAACTTTTTAATGAAATAGCTGCATTCTGTTCTAAATTGAAAACCAAATGGTTGAAGTGTCACAGAATCCATGACTTCATTTTATTAAATAATAAAAAATGGCTCGAAAGCCTCGTTATGTTTAAGAATTATAAACCTTTAGCAGAAATAGTAAAAACGAAAAGAGGTCGACCCACACTGTCATTTGATATGTCGTCTGAGCGTAAGAAACGTCATAAAACTATACTATTGCGATCTAAAACATCTAGAACTGAGTTAGCCTTTGCTACCCACATGAGTTTTCGGTTGGCAGGTAAAGCAGCAACATCGACTGTAGTCAAAGACGTCACGTTAAGTACGCCGACCAGAGCAAACAAGTACAGAAAAGCTTTTACCGATAAAACCCAAAACAAAAAGATATTGAGTGGTGATGAAGCACTTGCTTTGATTGTAGATGCCAAAATTAGTCGCTACCAATACAATTTTATAAGAGAAAAGGATAAAGAGGTATTTCCTTCATACAAAATTGTACAAGGAGCTAAGAAAAAATGATACCCATTAAGTGAATTCATAACGGTCACGGAATCTTCAGCGGAAGTGAAATTGCAACAATTGCTGGATCACACTGCTGAGCGTTTAATACAAGTTCAGCAGCCGGACAATGAAGACAATTTCAAAAGAAGTACTGAAAATGCTAAAGACACCAGACCCTAATACGACTACCAGGAATGATTCGATAGTTGAATCAAGTATTGATGACGATAGTATATTGTCACAAGATGATGAAGACGATTTATTATGTGTATAACTGTCAATAAATAGCACGAGAAATAAAGTGAGCATTTTCGCTGATTTAATTGATCTTATATTATTCAATTTTATATTTTTGTACTAAGTATGCGTGACTTTTCGAACATTTTTTTTCACTTATTTTTATCAACATGTCTATACGGAACTAAAAATCGAAAAAGATTTGATGTCATTGCAACCACTGATTTGATGCCAACTTTCGGGGTCATCGGCCCCATTGTGCGTGGGTTCGGACTTTAAGAGGCATTTTTTCAGGCTCTATGGTACCAAACGGGATGAAATTTTGTAATAGCAATAAGAATCATAGTCCGAATCGAAATCAGTCACAAAATATGCAAAAAGTTGCATTTCTGGAAAAATCATTATTCTACTGAACGCTAATTTGAGACTTGGGTTCGGACTTTAAGAGGCATTTTTTCAGGCTCTATGGTACCAAACGGGATGAAATTTTGTAATAGCAATAAGAATCAAAGTCCGAATGGAAATCAGTCACAAAATTTGTATTTAATTGCATTTCTTGAAAAATCATTATTCTACTGGGCGCTAATTTGAGACTTGGGTTCGGACTTTAAAATCATTTTTTCAGGCTCTATGGTACCAAACGGGCTGAAATTTTGTAATAGCTAAAAGAATCATAGTCCGAATCGAAATCAGTTACAAAATATGCAAAAAGTTGAATTTCTTGAAAAATCATTATCCAACTGGGCGCTAATTTGAGACTTGGGTTCGGATTTAAAAAGACATTTTTTCAGGCTCTATGGTACCAAACGGGCTGAAATTTTGTAATAGCGATAAGAATCATAGTCCGAATCGAAAACAGTCACAAAATATGCAAAAAGCTGCAATTCTGGAAAAATCATTATTCTACAGGGCGCTTATTTGAGACTTGGGTTCGGACTTAAAGAGGCATTTTTTTAGGCTCTATGGTACCAAACGGGATGAAATTTTGTAATAGCGATAAGAATCATAGTCCGAATCGAAATCAGTCACAAAATATGCAAAAAGTTGCATTTCTGGAAAATTCATTATCCTACTGGGCGCTAATTTGAGACTTGGGTTCGGACTTTAAGAGGCATTTTTTCAGGCTCTATGGTACCAAACGGGATGAAATTTTGAAATAGCAATAAGAATCAAAGTCCGAATGGAAATCAGTCACAAAATATGTATTTAATTGCATTTCTGGAAAAATCATTATTCTACTGAACGCTAATTTGAGACTTGGGTTCGGACTTTTAAAATCATTTTTTCAGGCTCTATGGTACCAAACGGGCTGAAATTTTGTTATGGCTATAAGAATCAAAGTCCGAATGGAAATCAGTCACAAAATTTGTATTTAATTGCATTTCTGGAAAAATCATTATTCTACTGAACGCTAATTTGAGACTTGGGTTCGGACTTTTTTCAGGCTCTATGGTACCAAACGGGCTGTAATTTTGTAATAGCTATAAGAATCATAGTCCGAATTGAAATCAGTCACAAAATATGCAAAAAGTTGCATTTCTGGAAAATTCATTATCCTACTGGGCGCTAATTTGAGACTTGGGTTCGGACTTTAAGAGGCATTTTTTTAGGCTCTATGGTACCAAACGGGATGAAATTTTGTAATAGCGATAAGAATCATAGTCCGAATCGAAATCAGTCACAAAATATGCAAAAAGTTGCATTTCTGGAAAATTCATTATCCTACTGGGCGCTAATTTGAGACTTGGGTTCGGACTTTAAGAGGCATTTTTTCAGGTTCTATGGTACCAAACGGGATGAAATTTTGAAATAGCAATAAGAATCAAAGTCCGAATGGAAATCAGTCACAAAATTTGTATTTAATTGCATTTCTGGAAAAATCATTATTCTACTGAACGCTAATTTGAGAATTGGGTTCGGACTTTAAGAGGCATTTTTTCAGGCTCTATGGTTCCAAACGGGATGAAAATTTGTAATAGCAATAAGAATCAAAGTCCGAATGGAAATCAGTCACAAAATTTGTATTTAATTGCATTTCTGGAAAAATCATTATTCTACTGAACGCTAATTTGAGACTTGGGTTCGGACTTTTTTCAGGCTCTATGGTACCAAACGGGCTGTAATTTTGTAATAGCTATAAGAATCATAGTCCGAATCGAAATCAGTCACAAAATATGCAAAAAGTTGCATTTCTGGAAAATTCATTATCCTACTGGGCGCTAATTTGAGACTTGGGTTCGGACTTTAAGAGGCATTTTTTCAGGCTCTATGGTACCAAACGGGATGAAATTTTGTAATAGCAATAAGAATCAAAGTCCGAATGGAAATCAGTCACAAAATTTGTATTTAATTGCATTTCTGGAAAAATCATTATTCTACTGAACGCTAATTTGAGAATTGGGTTCGGACTTTAAGAGGCATTTTGTCAGGCTCTATGGTACCAAACGAGATGAAATTTTGTAATAGCAATAAGAATCAAAGTCCGAATGGAAATCAGTCACAAAATTTGAATTTAATTGCATTTCTAGAAAAATCATTATTCTACTGAACGCTTATTTGAGACTTGGGTTCGGACTTTTTTCAGGCTCTATGGTACCAAACGGGCTGTAATTTTGTAATAGCTATAAGAATCATAGTCCGAATAGAAATCAGTCACAAAATATGCAAAAAGTTGCATTTCTGGAAAAATCATTATTCTAATGGGCGCTAATTTGAGACATGGGTTCGGACTTTAAAATCATTTTTTCAGGCTCTATGGTACCAAACGGGCTGAAATTTTGTAATAGCGATGAGAATCAGAGTCCGAATCGAAATCACTAACAAAAATGTATTTAATTGCATTTCTGGAAAAATCATTATTCTACAGGGCGCTAATTTGAGACGTGGGTTCGGACTTTAAGAGGCATTTTTTCAGGCTCTATGGTACCAAACGGGATGAAATTTTGTAATAGCAATAAGAATCAAAGTCCGAATGGAAATCAGTCACAAAATTTGTATTTAATTGCATTTCTGGAAAAATCATTATTCTACTGAACGCTAATTTGAGACTTGGGTTCGGACTTTTTTCAGGCTCTATGGTACCAAACGGGCTGTAATTTTGTAATAGCTATAAGAATCATAGTCCGAATCGAAATCAGTCACAAAATATGCAAAAAGTTGCATTTCTGGAAAATTCATTATCCTACTGGGCGCTAATTTGAGACTTGGGTTCGGACTTTAAGAGGCATTTTTTCAGGCTCTATGGTACCAAACGGGATGAAATTTTGTAATAGCAATAAGAATCAAAGTCCGAATGGAAATCAGTCACAAAATTTGTATTTAATTGCATTTCTGGAAAAATCATTATTCTACTGAACGCTAATTTGAGAATTGGGTTCGGACTTTAAGAGGCATTTTGTCAGGCTCTATGGTACCAAACGAGATGAAATTTTGTAATAGCAATAAGAATCAAAGTCCGAATGGAAATCAGTCACAAAATTTGAATTTAATTGCATTTCTAGAAAAATCATTATTCTACTGAACGCTTATTTGAGACTTGGGTTCGGACTTTTTTCAGGCTCTATGGTACCAAACGGGCTGTAATTTTGTAATAGCTATAAGAATCATAGTCCGAATAGAAATCAGTCACAAAATATGCAAAAAGTTGCATTTCTGGAAAAATCATTATTCTAATGGGCGCTAATTTGAGACATGGGTTCGGACTTTAAAATCATTTTTTCAGGCTCTATGGTACCAAACGGGCTGAAATTTTGTAATAGCGATGAGAATCAGAGTCCGAATCGAAATCACTAACAAAAATGTATTTAATTGCATTTCTGGAAAAATCATTATTCTACAGGGCGCTAATTTGAGACGTGGGTTCGGACTTTAAGAGGCATTTTTTCAGGCTCTATGGTACCAAACGGGATGAAATTTTGTAATAGCGATAAGAATCATAGTCCGAATCGAAATCAGTCACAAAATATGCAAAAAGTTGCATTTCTGGAAAATTCATTATCCTACTGGGCGCTAATTTGAGACTTGGGTTCGGACTTTAAGAGGCATTTTTTCAGGCTCTATGGTACCAAACGGGATGAAATTTTGAAATAGCAATAAGAATCAAAGTCCGAATGGAAATCAGTCACAAAATTTGTATTTAATTGCATTTCTGGAAAAATCATTATTCTACAGGGCGCTAATTTGAGACGTGGGTTCGGACTTTAAGAGGCATTTTTTCAGGCTCTATGGTACCAAACGGGATGAAATTTTGTAATAGCGATAAGAATCATAGTCCGAATCGAAATCAGTCACAAAATATGCAAAAAGTTGCATTTCTGGAAAATTCATTATCCTACTGGGCGCTAATTTGAGACTTGGGTTCGGACTTTAAGAGGCATTTTTTCAGGCTCTATGGTACCAAACGGGATGAAATTTTGAAATAGCAATAAGAATCAAAGTCCGAATGGAAATCAGTCACAAAATTTGTATTTAATTGCATTTCTGGAAAAATCATTATTCTACTGAACGCTAATTTGAGACTTGGGTTCGGACTTTTTTCAGGCTCTATGGTACCAAACGGGCTGTAATTTTGTAATAGCTATAAGAATCATAGTCCGAATCGAAATCAGTCACAAAATATGCAAAAAGTTGCATTTCTGGAAAATTCATTATCCTACTGGGCGCTAATTTGAGACTTGGGTTCGGACTTTAAGAGGCATTTTTTCAGGCTCTATGGTACCAAACGGGATGAAATTTTGTAATAGCAATAAGAATCAAAGTCCGAATGGAAATCAGTCACAAAATTTGTATTTAATTGCATTTCTGGAAAAATCATTATTCTACTGAACGCTAATTTGAGAATTGGGTTCGGACTTTAAGAGGCATTTTGTCAGGCTCTATGGTACCAAACGAGATGAAATTTTGTAATAGCAATAAGAATCAAAGTCCGAATGGAAATCAGTCACAAAATTTGAATTTAATTGCATTTCTAGAAAAATCATTATTCTACTGAACGCTTATTTGA
This sequence comes from Hesperophylax magnus, assembly GCA_026573805.1. Taxonomy (NCBI): domain Eukaryota; kingdom Metazoa; phylum Arthropoda; class Insecta; order Trichoptera; family Limnephilidae; genus Hesperophylax; species Hesperophylax magnus. The sequence goes on along the minus strand of JAIUSX010000179.1, from coordinate 2,180,070 downwards.
GACTTGGGTTCGGACTTTTTTCAGGCTCTATGGTACCAAACGGGCTGTAATTTTGTAATAGCTATAAGAATCATAGTCCGAATAGAAATCAGTCACAAAATATGCAAAAAGTTGCATTTCTGGAAAAATCATTATTCTAATGGGCGCTAATTTGAGACATGGGTTCGGACTTTAAAATCATTTTTTCAGGCTCTATGGTACCAAACGGGCTGAAATTTTGTAATAGCGATGAGAATCAGAGTCCGAATCGAAATCACTAACAAAAATGTATTTAATTGCATTTCTGGAAAAATCATTATTCTACAGGGCGCTAATTTGAGACGTGGGTTCGGACTTTAAGAGGCATTTTTTCAGGCTCTATGGTACCAAACGGGATGAAATTTTGTAATAGCGATAAGAATCATAGTCCGAATCGAAATCAGTCACAAAATATGCAAAAAGTTGCATTTCTGGAAAATTCATTATCCTACTGGGCGCTAATTTGAGACTTGGGTTCGGACTTTAAGAGGCATTTTTTCAGGCTCTATGGTACCAAACGGGATGAAATTTTGAAATAGCAATAAGAATCAAAGTCCGAATGGAAATCAGTCACAAAATTTGTATTTAATTGCATTTCTGGAAAAATCATTATTCTACTGAACGCTAATTTGAGAATTGGGTTCGGACTTTAAGAGGCATTTTTTCAGGCTCTATGGTTCCAAACGGGATGAAAATTTGTAATAGCAATAAGAATCAAAGTCCGAATGGAAATCAGTCACAAAATTTGTATTTAATTGCATTTCTGGAAAAATCATTATTCTACTGAACGCTAATTTGAGACTTGGGTTCGGACTTTTTTCAGGCTCTATGGTACCAAACGGGCTGTAATTTTGTAATAGCTATAAGAATCATAGTCCGAATCGAAATCAGTCACAAAATATGCAAAAAGTTGCATTTCTGGAAAATTCATTATCCTACTGGGCGCTAATTTGAGACTTGGGTTCGGACTTTAAGAGGCATTTTTTCAGGCTCTATGGTACCAAACGGGATGAAATTTTGTAATAGCAATAAGAATCAAAGTCCGAATGGAAATCAGTCACAAAATTTGTATTTAATTGCATTTCTGGAAAAATCATTATTCTACTGAACGCTAATTTGAGAATTGGGTTCGGACTTTAAGAGGCATTTTGTCAGGCTCTATGGTACCAAACGAGATGAAATTTTGTAATAGCAATAAGAATCAAAGTCCGAATGGAAATCAGTCACAAAATTTGAATTTAATTGCATTTCTAGAAAAATCATTATTCTACTGAACGCTTATTTGAGACTTGGGTTCGGACTTTTTTCAGGCTCTATGGTACCAAACGGGCTGTAATTTTGTAATAGCTATAAGAATCATAGTCCGAATCGAAATCAGTCACAAAATATGCAAAAAGTTGCATTTCTGGAAAAATCATTATTCTAATGGGCGCTAATTTGAGACATGGGTTCGGACTTTAAAATCATTTTTTCAGGCTCTATGGTACCAAACGGGCTGAATTTTTGTAATAGCGATGAGAATCAGAGTCCGAATCGAAATCACTAACAAAAAATGTATTTAATTGCATTTCTGGAAAAATCATTATTCTACAGGGCGCTAATTTGAGACGTGGGTTCGGACTTTAAGAGGCATTTTTTCAGGCTCTATGGTACCAAACGGGATGAAATTTTGTAATAGCAATAAGAATCATAGTCCGAATCGAAATCAGTCACAAAATATGCAAAAAGTTGCATTTCTGGAAAAATCATTATTCTACTGAACGCTAATTTGAGACTTGGGTTCGGACTTTAAGAGGCATTTTTTCAGGCTCTATGGTACCAAACGGGATGAAATTTTGTAATAGCAATAAGAATCAAAGTCCGAATGGAAATCAGTCACAAAATTTGTATTTAATTGCATTTCTTGAAAAATCATTATTCTACTGGGCGCTAATTTGAGACTTGGGTTCGGACTTTAAAATCATTTTTTCAGGCTCTATGGTACCAAACGGGCTGAAATTTTGTAATAGCTAAAAGAATCATAGTCCGAATCGAAATCAGTTACAAAATATGCAAAAAGTTGAATTTCTTGAAAAATCATTATCCAACTGGGCGCTAATTTGAGACTTGGGTTCGGATTTGAATTTTGTAATAGCGATAAGAATCATAGTCCGAATCGAAATCAGTCACAAAATATGCAAAAAGTTGCATTTCTGGAAAATTCATTATCCTACTGGGCGCTAATTTGAGACTTGGGTTCGGACTTTAAGAGGCATTTTTTCAGGCTCTATGGTACCAAACGGGATGAAATTTTGAAATAGCAATAAGAATCAAAGTCCGAATGGAAATCAGTCACAAAATTTGTATTTAATTGGATTTCTGGAAAAATCATTATTCTACTGAACGCTAATTTGAGACTTGGGTTCGGACTTTAAGAGGCATTTTTTCAGGCTCTATGGTACCAAACGGGATGAAATTTTGTAATAGCGATAAGAATCATAGTCCGAATCGAAATCAGTCACAAAATATGCAAAAAGTTGCATTTCTGGAAAATTCATTATCCTACTGGGCGCTAATTTGAGACTTGGGTTCGGACTTTAAGAGGCATTTTTTCAGGCTCTATGGTACCAAACGGGATGAAATTTTGAAATAGCAATAAGAATCAAAGTCCGAATGGAAATCAGTCACAAAATTTGTATTTAATTGCATTTCTGGAAAAATCATTATTCTACTGAACGCTAATTTGAGAATTGGGTTCGGACTTTAAGAGGCATTTTTTCAGGCTCTATGGTTCCAAACGGGATGAAAATTTGTAATAGCAATAAGAATCAAAGTCCGAATGGAAATCAGTCACAAAATTTGTATTTAATTGCATTTCTGGAAAAATCATTATTCTACTGAACGCTAATTTGAGACTTGGGTTCGGACTTTTTTCAGGCTCTATGGTACCAAACGGGCTGTAATTTTGTAATAGCTATAAGAATCATAGTCCGAATCGAAATCAGTCACAAAATATGCAAAAAGTTGCATTTCTGGAAAATTCATTATCCTACTGGGCGCTAATTTGAGACTTGGGTTCGGACTTTAAGAGGCATTTTTTCAGGCTCTATGGTACCAAACGGGATGAAATTTTGTAATAGCAATAAGAATCAAAGTCCGAATGGAAATCAGTCACAAAATTTGTATTTAATTGCATTTCTGGAAAAATCATTATTCTACTGAACGCTAATTTGAGAATTGGGTTCGGACTTTAAGAGGCATTTTGTCAGGCTCTATGGTACCAAACGAGATGAAATTTTGTAATAGCAATAAGAATCAAAGTCCGAATGGAAATCAGTCACAAAATTTGAATTTAATTGCATTTCTAGAAAAATCATTATTCTACTGAACGCTTATTTGAGACTTGGGTTCGGACTTTTTTCAGGCTCTATGGTACCAAACGGGCTGTAATTTTGTAATAGCTATAAGAATCATAGTCCGAATCGAAATCAGTCACAAAATATGCAAAAAGTTGCATTTCTGGAAAAATCATTATTCTAATGGGCGCTAATTTGAGACATGGGTTCGGACTTTAAAATCATTTTTTCAGGCTCTATGGTACCAAACGGGCTGAATTTTTGTAATAGCGATGAGAATCAGAGTCCGAATCGAAATCACTAACAAAAAATGTATTTAATTGCATTTCTGGAAAAATCATTATTCTACAGGGCGCTAATTTGAGACGTGGGTTCGGACTTTAAGAGGCATTTTTTCAGACTCTATAGTACCAAACGGGATGAAATTTTGTAATAGCAATAAGAATCATAGTCCGAATCGAAATCAGTCACAAAATATGCAAAAAGTTGCATTTCTGGAAAAATCATTATTCTACTGAACGCTAATTTGAGACTTGGGTTCGGACTTTAAGAGGCATTTTTTCAGGCTCTATGGTACCAAACGGGATGAAATTTTGTAATAGCAATAAGAATCAAAGTCCGAATGGAAATCAGTCACAAAATTTGTATTTAATTGCATTTCTTGAAAAATCATTATTCTACTGGGCGCTAATTTGAGACTTGGGTTCGGACTTTAAAATCATTTTTTCAGGCTCTATGGTACCAAACGGGCTGAAATTTTGTAATAGCTAAAAGAATCATAGTCCGAATCGAAATCAGTTACAAAATATGCAAAAAGTTGAATTTCTTGAAAAATCATTATCCAACTGGGCGCTAATTTGAGACTTGGGTTCGGATTTAAAAAGACATTTTTTCAGGCTCTATGGTACCAAACGGGCTGAAATTTTGTAATAGCGATAAGAATCATAGTCCGAATCGAAAACAGTCACAAAATATGCAAAAAGCTGCAATTCTGGAAAAATCATTATTCTACAGGGCGCTTATTTGAGACTTGGGTTCGGACTTAAAGAGGCATTTTTTTAGGCTCTATGGTACCAAACGGGATGAAATTTTGTAATAGCGATAAGAATCATAGTCCGAATCGAAATCAGTCACAAAATATGCAAAAAGTTGCATTTCTGGAAAATTCATTATCCTACTGGGCGCTAATTTGAGACTTGGGTTCGGACTTTAAGAGGCATTTTTTCAGGCTCTATGGTACCAAACGGGATGAAATTTTGAAATAGCAATAAGAATCAAAGTCCGAATGGAAATCAGTCACAAAATATGTATTTAATTGCATTTCTGGAAAAATCATTATTCTACTGAACGCTAATTTGAGACTTGGGTTCGGACTTTTAAAATCATTTTTTCAGGCTCTATGGTACCAAACGGGCTGAAATTTTGTTATGGCTATAAGAATCATAATCCGAATCGAAATCAGTCACAAAATATGCAAAAAGTTGCATTTCTGGAAAAATCATTATTCTACAGGGCGCTTATTTGAGACTTGGGTTCGGAATTTAAGAGGCATTTTTTCAGGCTCTATGGTACCAAACGGGCTGAAATTTTGAAATAGCAATACGAATCATAGTCCGAATCGAAATCAGTCCCAAAATATGCAAAAAGTTTCATTTCTGGAAAAATCATTATTCTACTGAACGCTAATTTGAGACTTGGGTTCGGACTTTAAGAGGCATTTTTTCAGGCTCTATGGTACCAAACGGGATGAAATTTTGTAATAGCAATAAGAATCAAAGTCCGAATGGAAATCAGTCACAAAATTTGTATTTAATTGCATTTCTTGAAAAATCATTATTCTACTGGGCGCTAATTTGAGACTTGGGTTCGGACTTTAAAATCATTTTTTCAGGCTCTATGGTACCAAACGGGCTGAAATTTTGTAATAGCTATAAGAATCATAATCCGAATCGAAATCAGTCACAAAATATGCAAAAAGTTGCATTTCTGGAAAAATCATTATTCTACAGGGCGCTTATTTGAGACTTGGGTTCGGACTTTAAGAGGCATTTTTTCAGACTCTATAGTACCAAACGGGATGAAATTTTGTAATAGCAATAAGAATCATAGTCCGAATCGAAATCAGTCACAAAATATGCAAAAAGTTGCATTTCTGGAAAAATCATTATTCTACTGAACGCTAATTTGAGACTTGGGTTCGGACTTTAAGAGGCATTTTTTCAGGCTCTATGGTACCAAACGGGATGAAATTTTGTAATAGCAATAAGAATCAAAGTCCGAATGGAAATCAGTCACAAAATTTGTATTTAATTGCATTTCTTGAAAAATCATTATTCTACTGGGCGCTAATTTGAGACTTGGGTTCGGACTTTAAAATCATTTTTTCAGGCTCTATGGTACCAAACGGGCTGAAATTTTGTAATAGCTAAAAGAATCATAGTCCGAATCGAAATCAGTTACAAAATATGCAAAAAGTTGAATTTCTTGAAAAATCATTATCCAACTGGGCGCTAATTTGAGACTTGGGTTCGGATTTAAAAAGACATTTTTTCAGGCTCTATGGTACCAAACGGGCTGAAATTTTGTAATAGCGATAAGAATCATAGTCCGAATCGAAAACAGTCACAAAATATGCAAAAAGCTGCAATTCTGGAAAAATCATTATTCTACAGGGCGCTTATTTGAGACTTGGGTTCGGACTTAAAGAGGCATTTTTTTAGGCTCTATGGTACCAAACGGGATGAAATTTTGTAATAGCGATAAGAATCATAGTCCGAATCGAAATCAGTCACAAAATATGCAAAAAGTTGCATTTCTGGAAAATTCATTATCCTACTGGGCGCTAATTTGAGACTTGGGTTCGGACTTTAAGAGGCATTTTTTCAGGCTCTATGGTACCAAACGGGATGAAATTTTGAAATAGCAATAAGAATCAAAGTCCGAATGGAAATCAGTCACAAAATATGTATTTAATTGCATTTCTGGAAAAATCATTATTCTACTGAACGCTAATTTGAGACTTGGGTTCGGACTTTTAAAATCATTTTTTCAGGCTCTATGGTACCAAACGGGCTGAAATTTTGTTATGGCTATAAGAATCATAATCCGAATCGAAATCAGTCACAAAATATGCAAAAAGTTGCATTTCTGGAAAAATCATTATTCTACAGGGCGCTTATTTGAGACTTGGGTTCGGAATTTAAGAGGCATTTTTTCAGGCTCTATGGTACCAAACGGGCTGAAATTTTGAAATAGCAATACGAATCATAGTCCGAATCGAAATCAGTCCCAAAATATGCAAAAAGTTTCATTTCTGGAAAAATCATTATTCTACAGGGCGCTAATTTGAGACTTGGGTTCGGACTTTAAGAGGCATTTTTTCAGGCTCTATGGTACCAAACGGGCTGCAATCTTGCCATAGCAATAAGCATCATAGTCCGATGGAAATCACTCACAAAATATGTATTTAATTGCATTTCTGGAAAAATCATTATCCAACTGGGCGCTAATTTGAGACTTGGGTTCGGATTTAAAAAGACATTTTTTCAGGCTCTATGGTAACAAACGGGCTGAAATTTTGTAATAGCTATAAGAATCATAGTCCGAATCGAAATCAGTCACAAAATTTGTATTTAATTGCATTTCTGGAAAAATCATTATTCTACAGGGCGTTAATTTGAGACTTGGGTTCGGACTTTAAGAGGCATTTTTTCAGGCTCTATGGTACCAAACAGGATGAAATTTTGTAATAGCATTAAGAATCAAAGTCCGAATGGAAATCAATCACAAAATTTGTATTTAATTGCATTTCTGGAAAAATCATTATTCTACTGAACGCTAATTTGAGACTTGGGTTTGGACTTTAAGAGGCATTTTTTCAAGCTCTATGTTAGCAAAAGGGCTGAAATTTTGTAATAGCAATAAGAATCATAGTCCGAATCGAAATCAGTAACAAAATATGTAAAAAGTTGCATTTCAGGAAAAATCATTATTCTACTGGGCGCTAATTTGAGACTTGGGTTCGGACTTTAAGAGGCATTTTTTCAGGCTCTATGGTACCAAACGGGATGAAATTTTGTAATAGCGATGAGAATCATAGTCCGAATCGAAATCAGTAACAAAATATGTAAAAAGTTGCATTTCTGGAAAAATCATTATTCAACTGAACGCTAATTGGAGACTTGGGTTCGGACTTTTAAAATCATTTTTTCAGGCTCTATGGTACCAAACGGGCTGAAATTTTGTAATAGCTAAAAGAATCATAGTCCGAATCGAAATCAGTTACAAAATATGCAAAAAGTTGAATTTCTTGAAAAATCATTATCCAACTGGGCGCTAATTTGAGACTTGGGTTCGGATTTAAAAAGACATTTTTTCAGGCTCTATGGTACCAAACGGGCATAAATTTTGTAATAGCTATAAGAATCATAGTCCGAATCGAAATCAGTAACAAAATATGAAAAAAGGTGCATTTCTGGAAAAATCATTATTCTACTGGGCGCTAATTTGAGACTTGGGTTCGGACTTTAAGAGGCATTTTTTCAGGCTCTATGGTACCAAACGGGATGAAATTTTGTAATAGCGATGAGAATCATAGTCCGAATCGAAATCAGTAACAAAATATGTAAAAAGTTGCATTTCTGGAAAAATCATTATTCAACTGAACGCTAATTTGAGACTTGGGTTCGGACTTTTAAAATCATTTTTTCAGGCTCTATGGTACCAAACGGGCTGAAATTTTGTAATAGCTAAAAGAATCATAGTCCGAATCGAAATCAGTTACAAAATATGCAAAAAGTTGAATTTCTTGAAAAATCATTATCCAACTGGGCGCTAATTTGAGACTTGGGTTCGGATTTAAAAAGACATTTTTTCAGGCTCTATGGTACCAAACGGGCATAAATTTTGTAATAGCTATAAGAATCATAGTCCGAATCGAAATCAGTAACAAAATATGAAAAAAGGTGCATTTCTGGAAAAATCATTATTCTACTGGGCGCTAATTTGAGACTTGGGTTCGGACTTTAAGAAACATTTTTTTAGGCTCTATGGTACCAAACGGGATGAAATTTTGTAATAGCATTAAGAATCAAAGTCCGAATGGAAATCAGTCACAAAATTTGTATTTAATTGCATTTCTGGAAAACTCATTATTCTACTGGGCGCTAATTTGAGACTTGGGTTCGGACTTTAAGAGGCATTTTTTCAGGCTCTATGGTACCAAACGGGATGAAATTTTGTAATAGCATTAAGAATCAAAGTCCGAATGGAAATCAATCACAAAATTTGTATTTAATTGCATTTCTGGAAAAATCATTATTCTACTGAACGCTAATTTGAGACTTGGGTTTGGACTTTAAGAGGCATTTTTTCAAGCTCTATGTTAGCAAAAGGGCTGAAATTTTGTAATAGCAATAAGAATCATAGTCCGAATCGAAGTCAGTAACAAAATATGTAAAAAGTTGCATTTCTGGAAAAATCATTATTCTACTGGGCGCTAATTTGAGACTTGGGTTCGGACTTTAAGAGGCATTTTTTCAGGCTCTATGGTAACAAACGGGATGAAATTTTGAAATAGCGATGAGAAACATAGTCCGAATCGAAATCAGTTACAAAATTTGTATTTAATTGCATTTCTGGAAAAATCATTATTCTACTGGGCGCTAATTTGAGACTTGGGTTCGGACTTTAAGAGGCATTTTTTCAGGCTCTATGGTACCAAACGGGATGAAATTTTGTAATAGCAATAAGAATCAAAGTCCGAATGGAAATCAGTCACAAAATTTGTATTTAATTGCATTTCTGGAAAAATCATTATTCTACTGAACGCTAATTTGAGAATTGGGTTCGGACTTTAAGAGGCATTTTTTCAGGATCTATGGTACCAAACGGGATGAAATTTTGTAATAGCAATAAGAATCAAAGTCGGAATGGAAATCAGTCACAAAATTTGTATTTAATTGCATTTCTGGAAAAATCATTATACTACTGAACGCTAATTTGAGACTTGGGTTCGGACTTTTAAAATCATTTTTTCAGGCTCTATGGTACCAAACGGGCTGTAATTTTGTAATAGCTATAAGAATCATAGTCCGAATCGAAATCAGTCACAACATATGCAAAAAGTTGCATTTCTGGAAAAATCATTATTCTAATGGGCGCTAATTTGAGACATGGGTTCGGACTTTAAAATCATTTTTTCAGGCTCTATGGTACCAAACGGGCTGAAATTTTGTAATAGCTAAAAGAATCATAGTCCGAATCGAAATCAGTTACAAAATATGCAAAAAAGTGAATTTCTTGAAAAATCATTATCCAACTGGGCGCTAATTTGAGACTTGGGTTCGGATTTAAAAAGACATTTTTTCAGGCTCTATGGTACCAAACCGGCATAAATTTTGTAATAGCTATAAGAATCATAGTCCGAATCGAAATCAGTAACAAAATATGAAAAAAGGTGCATTTCTGGAAAAATCATTATTCTACTGAACGCTAATTTGAGACCTGGGTTCGGACATTAAGAGGCATTTTTTCAGGCTTTATGGTACCAAACGGGCTGAAATTTTGTAATAGCTATAAGAATCATAGTCCGAATCGAAATCAGTCACAAAATATGCAAAAAGTTGCATTTCTGGAAAAATCATTATTCTACTGGGCGCTAATTTGAGACTTGGGTTCGGACTTTAAGAAACATTTTTTTAGGCTCTATGGTACCAAACAGGATGAAATTTTGTAATAGCATTAAGAATCAAAGTCCGATTGGAAATCAATCACAAAATTTGTATTTAATTGCATTTCTGGAAAAATCATTATTCTACTGAACGCTAATTTGAGGCTTGGGTTTGGACTTTAAGAGGAATTTTTTCAAGCTCTATGTTAGCAAAAGGGCTGAAATTTTGTAATAGCAATAAGAATCATAGTCCGAATCGAAATCAGTAACAAAATATGTAAAAAGTTGCATTTCTGGAAAAATCATTATTCTACTGAACGCTAATTTGAGACTTGGGTTCGGACTTTTAAAATCATTTTTTCAGGCTCTATGGTACCAAACGGGCTGTAATTTTGTAATAGCTATAAGAATCATAGTCCGAATCGAAATCAGTCACAAAATATGCAAAAAGTTGCATTTCTGGAAAAATCATTATTCTAATGGGCGCTAATTTGAGACATGGGTTCGGACTTTAAAATCATTTTTTCAGGCTCTATGGTACCAAACGGGCTGAAATTTTGTAATAGCGATGAGAATCAGAGTCCGAATCGAAATCACTAACAAAAAATTTATTTAATTGCATTTCTGGAAAAATCATTATTCTACAGGGCGCTAATTTGAGACGTGGGTTCGGACTTTAAGAGGCATTTTTTCAGGCTCTATGGTACCAAACGGGATGAAATTTTGTAATAGCAATAAGAATCATAGTCCGAATCGAAATCAGTCACAAAATATGCAAAAAGTTGCATTTCTGGAAAAATCATTATTCTACTGAACGCTAATTTGAGACTTGGGTTCGGACTTTAAGAGGCATTTTTTCAGGCTCTATGGTACCAAACGGGATGAAATTTTGTAATAGCAATAAGAATCAAAGTCCGAATGGAAATCAGTCACAAAATTTGTATTTAATTGCATTTCTTGAAAAATCATTATTCTACTGGGCGCTAATTTGAGACTTGGGTTCGGACTTTAAAATCATTTTTTCAGGCTCTATGGTACCAAACGGGCTGAAATTTTGTAATAGCTAAAAGAATCATAGTCCGAATCGAAATCAGTTACAAAATATGCAAAAAGTTGAATTTCTTGAAAAATCATTATCCAACTGGGCGCTAATTTGAGACTTGGGTTCGGATTTAAAAAGACATTTTTTCAGGCTCTATGGTACCAAACGGGCTGAAATTTTGTAATAGCTATAAGAATCATAGTCCGAATCGAAATCAGTAACAAAATATGAAAAAGGTGCATTTCTGGAAAAATCATTATTCTACTGGGCGCTAATTTGAGACTTGGGTTCGGACTTTAAGAAACATTTTTTTAGGCTCTATGGTACCAAACGGGATGAAATTTTGTAATAGCAATAAGAATCAAAGTCCGAATGGAAATCAGTCACAAAATTTGTATTTAATTGCATTTCTGGAAAAATCATTATTCTACTGAACGCTAATTTGAGACTTGGGTTTGGACTTTAAGAGGAATTTTTTCAAGCTCTATGTTAGCAAAAGGGCTGAAATTTTGTAATAGCAATAAGAATCATAGTCCGAATCGAAATCAGTAACAAAATATGTAAAAAGTTGCATTTCTGGAAAAATCATTATTCTACTGAACGCTAATTTGAGACTTGGGTTCGGACTTTTAAAATCATTTTTTCAGGCTCTATGGTACCAAACGGGCTGTAATTTTGTAATAGCTATAAGAATCATAGTCCGAATCGAAATCAGTCACAAAATATGCAAAAAGTTGCATTTCTGGAAAAATCATTATTCTAATGGGCGCTAATTTGAGACATGGGTTCGGACTTTAAAATCATTTTTTCAGGCTCTATGGTACCAAACGGGCTGAAATTTTGTAATAGCAATAAGAATCAAAGTCCGAATGGAAATCAGTCACAAAATTTGTATTTAATTGCATTTCTTGAAAAATCATTATTCTACTGGGCGCTAATTTGAGACTTGGGTTCGGACTTTAAAATCATTTTTTCAGGCTCTATGGTACCAAACGGGCTGAAATTTTGTAATAGCTAAAAGAATCATAGTCCGAATCGAAATCAGTTACAAAATATGCAAAAAGTTGAATTTCTTGAAAAATCATTATCCAACTGGGCGCTAATTTGAGACTTGGGTTCGGATTTAAAAAGACATTTTTTTAGGCTCTATGGTACCAAACGGGCTGAAATTTTGTAATAGCTATAAGAATCATAGTCCGAATCGAAATCAGTAACAAAATATGAAAAAAGGTGAATTTCTGGAAAAATCATTATTCTACTGAACGCTAATTTGAGACTTGGGTTCGGACATTAAGAGGCATTTTTTCAAGCTTTATGGTACCAAACGGGCTTAAATTTTGTAATAGCTATAATAATCATAGTCCGAATCGAAATCAGTCACAAAATATGCAAAAAGTTGCATTTCTGGAAAAATCATTATACTACTGGGCGCTAATTTGAGACTTGGGTTCGGACTTTAAGAGGCATTTTTTCAGGCTCTATGGTACCAAACGGGATGAAATTTTGTAATAGCAATAAGAATCAAAGTCCGAATGGAAATCAGTCACAAAATTTGTATTTAATTGCATTTCTTGAAAAATCATTATTCTACTGGGCGCTAATTTGAGACCTGGGTTCGGACATTAAGAGGCATTTTTTCAGGCTTTATGGTACCAAACGGGCTGAAATTTTGTAATAGCTATAAGAATCATAGTCCGAATCGAAATCAGTCACAAAATATGCAAAAAGTTGCATTTCTGGAAAAATCATTATTCTACTGGGCGCTAATTTGAGACTTGGGTTCGGACTTTAAGAAACATTTTTTTAGGCTCTATGGTACCAAACAGGATGAAATTTTGTAATAGCATTAAGAATCAAAGTCCGATTGGAAATCAATCACAAAATTTGTATTTAATTGCATTTCTGGAAAAATCATTATTCTACTGAACGCTAATTTGAGGCTTGGGTTTGGACTTTAAGAGGAATTTTTTCAAGCTCTATGTTAGCAAAAGGGCTGAAATTTTGTAATAGCTATAAGAATCATAGTCCGAATCGAAATCAGTCACAAAATATGCAAAAAGTTGCATTTCTGGAAAAATCATTATTCTACTGGGCGCTAATTTGAGACTTGGGTTCGGACTTTAAGAAACATTTTTTTAGGCTCTATGGTACCAAACAGGATGAAATTTTGTAATAGCATTAAGAATCAAAGTCCGATTGGAAATCAATCACAAAATTTGTATTTAATTGCATTTCTGGAAAAATCATTATTCTACTGAACGCTAATTTGAGGCTTGGGTTTGGACTTTAAGAGGAATTTTTTCAAGCTCTATGTTAGCAAAAGGGCTGAAATTTTGTAATAGCAATAAGAATCATAGTCCGAATCGAAATCAGTAACAAAATATGTAAAAAGTTGCATTTCTGGAAAAATCATTATTCTACTGAACGCTAATTTGAGACTTGGGTTCGGACTTTTAAAATCATTTTTTCAGGCTCTATGGTACCAAACGGGCTGTAATTTTGTAATAGCTATAAGAATCATATTCCGAATCGAAATCAGTCACAAAATATGCAAAAAGTTGCATTTCTGGAAAAATCATTATTCTAATGGGCGCTAATTTGAGACATGGGTTCGGACTTTAAAATCATTTTTTCAGGCTCTATGGTACCAAACGGGCTGAAATTTTGTAATAGCGATGAGAATCAGAGTCCGAATCGAAATCACTAACAAAAAATTTATTTAATTGCATTTCTGGAAAAATCATTATTCTACAGGGCGCTAATTTGAGACGTGGGTTCGGACTTTAAGAGGCATTTTTTCAGGCTCTATGGTACCAAACGGGATGAAATTTTGTAATAGCAATAAGAATCATAGTCCGAATCGAAATCAGTCACAAAATATGCAAAAAGTTGCATTTCTGGAAAAATCATTATTCTACTGAACGCTAATTTGAGACTTGGGTTCGGACTTTAAGAGGCATTTTTTCAGGCTCTATGGTACCAAACGGGATGAAATTTTGTAATAGCAATAAGAATCAAAGTCCGAATGGAAATCAGTCACAAAATTTGTATTTAATTGCATTTCTTGAAAAATCATTATTCTACTGGGCGCTAATTTGAGACTTGGGTTCGGACTTTAAAATCATTTTTTCAGGCTCTATGGTACCAAACGGGCTGAAATTTTGTAATAGCTAAAAGAATCATAGTCCGAATCGAAATCAGTTACAAAATATGCAAAAAGTTGAATTTCTTGAAAAATCATTATCCAACTGGGCGCTAATTTGAGACTTGGGTTCGGATTTAAAAAGACATTTTTTCAGGCTCTATGGTACCAAACGGGCTGAAATTTTGTAATAGCTATAAGAATCATAGTCCGAATCGAAATCAGTAACAAAATATGAAAAAGGTGCATTTCTGGAAAAATCATTATTCTACTGGGCGCTAATTTGAGACTTGGGTTCGGACTTTAAGAAACATTTTTTTAGGCTCTATGGTACCAAACGGGATGAAATTTTGTAATAGCAATAAGAATCAAAGTCCGAATGGAAATCAGTCACAAAATTTGTATTTAATTGCATTTCTGGAAAAATCATTATTCTACTGAACGCTAATTTGAGACTTGGGTTTGGACTTTAAGAGGAATTTTTTCAAGCTCTATGTTAGCAAAAGGGCTGAAATTTTGTAATAGCAATAAGAATCATAGTCCGAATCGAAATCAGTAACAAAATATGTAAAAAGTTGCATTTCTGGAAAAATCATTATTCTACTGAACGCTAATTTGAGACTTGGGTTCGGACTTTTAAAATCATTTTTTCAGGCTCTATGGTACCAAACGGGCTGTAATTTTGTAATAGCTATAAGAATCATAGTCCGAATCGAAATCAGTCACAAAATATGCAAAAAGTTGCATTTCTGGAAAAATCATTATTCTAATGGGCGCTAATTTGAGACATGGGTTCGGACTTTAAAATCATTTTTTCAGGCTCTATGGTACCAAACGGGCTGAAATTTTGTAATAGCAATAAGAATCAAAGTCCGAATGGAAATCAGTCACAAAATTTGTATTTAATTGCATTTCTTGAAAAATCATTATTCTACTGGGCGCTAATTTGAGACTTGGGTTCGGACTTTAAAATCATTTTTTCAGGCTCTATGGTACCAAACGGGCTGAAATTTTGTAATAGCTAAAAGAATCATAGTCCGAATCGAAATCAGTTACAAAATATGCAAAAAGTTGAATTTCTTGAAAAATCATTATCCAACTGGGCGCTAATTTGAGACTTGGGTTCGGATTTAAAAAGACATTTTTTCAGGCTCTATGGTACCAAACGGGCTGAAATTTTGTAATAGCGATAAGAATCATAGTCCGAATCGAAAACAGTCACAAAATATGCAAAAAGCTGCAATTCTGGAAAAATCATTATTCTACAGGGCGCTTATTTGAGACTTGGGTTCGGACTTAAAGAGGCATTTTTTTAGGCTCTATGGTACCAAACGGGATGAAATTTTGTAATAGCGATAAGAATCATAGTCCGAATCGAAATCAGTCACAAAATATGCAAAAAGTTGCATTTCTGGAAAATTCATTATCCTACTGGGCGCTAATTTGAGACTTGGGTTCGGACTTTAAGAGGCATTTTTTCAGGCTCTATGGTACCAAACGGGATGAAATTTTGAAATAGCAATAAGAATCAAAGTCCGAATGGAAATCAGTCACAAAATATGTATTTAATTGCATTTCTGGAAAAATCATTATTCTACTGAACGCTAATTTGAGACTTGGGTTCGGACTTTTAAAATCATTTTTTCAGGCTCTATGGTACCAAACGGGCTGAAATTTTGTTATGGCTATAAGAATCATAATCCGAATCGAAATCAGTCACAAAATATGCAAAAAGTTGCATTTCTGGAAAAATCATTATTCTACAGGGCGCTTATTTGAGACTTGGGTTCGGAATTTAAGAGGCATTTTTTCAGGCTCTATGGTACCAAACGGGCTGAAATTTTGAAATAGCAATACGAATCATAGTCCGAATCGAAATCAGTCCCAAAATATGCAAAAAGTTTCATTTCTGGAAAAATCATTATTCTACAGGGCGCTAATTTGAGACTTGGGTTCGGACTTTAAGAGGCATTTTTTCAGGCTCTATGGTACCAAACGGGCTGCAATCTTGCCATAGCAATAAGCATCATAGTCCGATGGAAATCACTCACAAAATATGTATTTAATTGCATTTCTGGAAAAATCATTATCCAACTGGGCGCTAATTTGAGACTTGGGTTCGGATTTAAAAAGACATTTTTTCAGGCTCTATGGTAACAAACGGGCTGAAATTTTGTAATAGCTATAAGAATCATAGTCCGAATCGAAATCAGTCACAAAATTTGTATTTAATTGCATTTCTGGAAAAATCATTATTCTACAGGGCGTTAATTTGAGACTTGGGTTCGGACTTTAAGAGGCATTTTTTCAGGCTCTATGGTACCAAACAGGATGAAATTTTGTAATAGCATTAAGAATCAAAGTCCGAATGGAAATCAATCACAAAATTTGTATTTAATTGCATTTCTGGAAAAATCATTATTCTACTGAACGCTAATTTGAGACTTGGGTTTGGACTTTAAGAGGCATTTTTTCAAGCTCTATGTTAGCAAAAGGGCTGAAATTTTGTAATAGCAATAAGAATCATAGTCCGAATCGAAATCAGTAACAAAATATGTAAAAAGTTGCATTTCAGGAAAAATCATTATTCTACTGGGCGCTAATTTGAGACTTGGGTTCGGACTTTAAGAGGCATTTTTTCAGGCTCTATGGTACCAAACGGGATGAAATTTTGTAATAGCGATGAGAATCATAGTCCGAATCGAAATCAGAAACAAAATATGTAAAAAGTTGCATTTCTGGAAAAATCATTATTCAACTGAACGCTAATTGGAGACTTGGGTTCGGACTTTTAAAATCATTTTTTCAGGCTCTATGGTACCAAACGGGCTGAAATTTTGTAATAGCTAAAAGAATCATAGTCCGAATCGAAATCAGTTACAAAATATGCAAAAAGTTGAATTTCTTGAAAAATCATTATCCAACTGGGCGCTAATTTGAGACTTGGGTTCGGATTTAAAAAGACATTTTTTCAGGCTCTATGGTACCAAACGGGCATAAATTTTGTAATAGCTATAAGAATCATAGTCCGAATCGAAATCAGTAACAAAATATGAAAAAAGGTGCATTTCTGGAAAAATCATTATTCTACTGGGCGCTAATTTGAGACTTGGGTTCGGACTTTAAGAGGCATTTTTTCAGGCTCTATGGTACCAAACGGGATGAAATTTTGTAATAGCGATGAGAATCATAGTCCGAATCGAAATCAGTAACAAAATATGTAAAAAGTTGCATTTCTGGAAAAATCATTATTCAACTGAACGCTAATTTGAGACTTGGGTTCGGACTTTTAAAATCATTTTTTCAGGCTCTATGGTACCAAACGGGCTGAAATTTTGTAATAGCTAAAAGAATCATAGTCCGAATCGAAATCAGTTACAAAATATGCAAAAAGTTGAATTTCTTGAAAAATCATTATCCAACTGGGCGCTAATTTGAGACTTGGGTTCGGATTTAAAAAGACATTTTTTCAGGCTCTATGGTACCAAACGGGCATAAATTTTGTAATAGCTATAAGAATCATAGTCCGAATCGAAATCAGTAACAAAATATGAAAAAAGGTGCATTTCTGGAAAAATCATTATTCTACTGGGCGCTAATTTGAGACTGGGGTTCGGACTTTAAGAAACATTTTTTTAGGCTCTATGGTACCAAACGGGATGAAATTTTGTAATAGCATTAAGAATCAAAGTCCGAATGGAAATCAGTCACAAAATTTGTATTTAATTGCATTTCTGGAAAACTCATTATTCTACTGGGCGCTAATTTGAGACTTGGGTTCGGACTTTAAGAGGCATTTTTTCAGGCTCTATGGTACCAAACGGGATGAAATTTTGTAATAGCATTAAGAATCAAAGTCCGAATGGAAATCAATCACAAAATTTGTATTTAATTGCATTTCTGGAAAAATCATTATTCTACTGAACGCTAATTTGAGACTTGGGTTTGGACTTTAAGAGGCATTTTTTCAAGCTCTATGTTAGCAAAAGGGCTGAAATTTTGTAATAGCAATAAGAATCATAGTCCGAATCGAAATCAGTAACAAAATATGTAAAAAGTTGCATTTCTGGAAAAATCATTATTCTACTGGGCGCTAATTTGAGACTTGGGTTCGGACTTTAAGAGGCATTTTTTCAGGCTCTATGGTAACAAACGGGATGAAATTTTGAAATAGCGATGAGAATCATAGTCCGAATCGAAATCAGTTACAAAATTTGTATTTAATTGCATTTCTGGAAAAATCATTATTCTACTGGGCGCTAATTTGAGACTTGGGTTCGGACTTTAAGAGGCATTTTTTCAGGCTCTATGGTACCAAACGGGATGAAATTTTGTAATAGCAATAAGAATCAAAGTCCGAATGGAAATCAGTCACAAAATTTGTATTTAATTGCATTTCTGGAAAAATCATTATTCTACTGAACGCTAATTTGAGAATTGGGTTCGGACTTTAAGAGGCATTTTTTCAGGCTCTATGGTACCAAACGGGATGAAATTTTGTAATAGCAATAAGAATCAAAGTCGGAATGGAAATCAGTCACAAAATTTGTATTTAATTGCATTTCTGGAAAAATCATTATACTACTGAACGCTAATTTGAGACTTGGGTTCGGACTTTTAAAATCATTTTTTCAGGCTCTATGGTACCAAACGGGCTGTAATTTTGTAATAGCTATAAGAATCATAGTCCGAATCGAAATCAGTCACAACATATGCAAAAAGTTGCATTTCTGGAAAAATCATTATTCTAATGGGCGCTAATTTGAGACATGGGTTCGGACTTTAAAATCATTTTTTCAGGCTCTATGGTACCAAACGGGCTGAAATTTTGTAATAGCTAAAAGAATCATAGTCCGAATCGAAATCAGTTACAAAATATGCAGAAAAGTGAATTTCTTGAAAAATCATTATCCAACTGGGCGCTAATTTGAGACTTGGGTTCGGATTTAAAAAGACATTTTTTCAGGCTCTATGGTACCAAACCGGCATAAATTTTGTAATAGCTATAAGAATCATAGTCCGAATCGAAATCAGTAACAAAATATGAAAAAAGGTGCATTTCTGGAAAAATCATTATTCTACTGAACGCTAATTTGAGACCTGGGTTCGGACATTAAGAGGCATTTTTTCAGGCTTTATGGTACCAAACGGGCTGAAATTTTGTAATAGCTATAAGAATCATAGTCCGAATCGAAATCAGTCACAAAATATGCAAAAAGTTGCATTTCTGGAAAAATCATTATTCTACTGGGCGCTAATTTGAGACTTGGGTTCGGACTTTAAGAAACATTTTTTTAGGCTCTATGGTACCAAACAGGATGAAATTTTGTAATAGCATTAAGAATCAAAGTCCGATTGGAAATCAATCACAAAATTTGTATTTAATTGCATTTCTGGAAAAATCATTATTCTACTGAACGCTAATTTGAGGCTTGGGTTTGGACTTTAAGAGGAATTTTTTCAAGCTCTATGTTAGCAAAAGGGCTGAAATTTTGTAATAGCAATAAGAATCATAGTCCGAATCGAAATCAGTAACAAAATATGTAAAAAGTTGCATTTCTGGAAAAATCATTATTCTTCTGAACGCTAATTTGAGACTTGGGTTCGGACTTTTAAAATCATTTTTTCAGGCTCTATGGTACCAAACGGGCTGTAATTTTGTAATAGCTATAAGAATCATAGTCCGAATCGAAATCAGTCACAAAATATGCAAAAAGTTGCATTTCTGGAAAAATCATTATTCTAATGGGCGCTAATTTGAGACATGGGTTCGGACTTTAAAATCATTTTTTCAGGCTCTATGGTACCAAACGGGCTGAAATTTTGTAATAGCGATGAGAATCAGAGTCCGAATCGAAATCACTAACAAAAAATTTATTTAATTGCATTTCTGGAAAAATCATTATTCTACAGGGCGCTAATTTGAGACGTGGGTTCGGACTTTAAGAGGCATTTTTTCAGGCTCTATGGTACCAAACGGGATGAAATTTTGTAATAGCAATAAGAATCATAGTCCGAATCGAAATCAGTCACAAAATATGCAAAAAGTTGCATTTCTGGAAAAATCATTATTCTACTGAACGCTAATTTGAGACTTGGGTTCGGACTTTAAGAGGCATTTTTTCAGGCTCTATGGTACCAAACGGGATGAAATTTTGTAATAGCAATAAGAATCAAAGTCCGAATGGAAATCAGTCACAAAATTTGTATTTAATTGCATTTCTTGAAAAATCATTATTCTACTGGGCGCTAATTTGAGACTTGGGTTCGGACTTTAAAATCATTTTTTCAGGCTCTATGGTACCAAACGGGCTGAAATTTTGTAATAGCTAAAAGAATCATAGTCCGAATCGAAATCAGTTACAAAATATGCAAAAAGTTGAATTTCTTGAAAAATCATTATCCAACTGGGCGCTAATTTGAGACTTGGGTTCGGATTTAAAAAGACATTTTTTCAGGCTCTATGGTACCAAACGGGCTGAAATTTTGTAATAGCTATAAGAATCATAGTCCGAATCGAAATCAGTAACAAAATATGAAAAAGGTGCATTTCTGGAAAAATCATTATTCTACTGGGCGCTAATTTGAGACTTGGGTTCGGACTTTAAGAAACATTTTTTTAGGCTCTATGGTACCAAACGGGATGAAATTTTGTAATAGCAATAAGAATCAAAGTCCGAATGGAAATCAGTCACAAAATTTGTATTTAATTGCATTTCTGGAAAAATCATTATTCTACTGAACGCTAATTTGAGACTTGGGTTTGGACTTTAAGAGGAATTTTTTCAAGCTCTATGTTAGCAAAAGGGCTGAAATTTTGTAATAGCAATAAGAATCATAGTCCGAATCGAAATCAGTAACAAAATATGTAAAAAGTTGCATTTCTGGAAAAATCATTATTCTACTGAACGCTAATTTGAGACTTGGGTTCGGACTTTTAAAATCATTTTTTCAGGCTCTATGGTACCAAACGGGCTGTAATTTTGTAATAGCTATAAGAATCATAGTCCGAATCGAAATCAGTCACAAAATATGCAAAAAGTTGCATTTCTGGAAAAATCATTATTCTAATGGGCGCTAATTTGAGACATGGGTTCGGACTTTAAAATCATTTTTTCAGGCTCTATGGTACCAAACGGGCTGAAATTTTGTAATAGCAATAAGAATCAAAGTCCGAATGGAAATCAGTCACAAAATTTGTATTTAATTGCATTTCTTGAAAAATCATTATTCTACTGGGCGCTAATTTGAGACTTGGGTTCGGACTTTAAAATCATTTTTTCAGGCTCTATGGTACCAAACGGGCTGAAATTTTGTAATAGCTAAAAGAATCATAGTCCGAATCGAAATCAGTTACAAAATATGCAAAAAGTTGAATTTCTTGAAAAATCATTATCCAACTGGGCGCTAATTTGAGACTTGGGTTCGGATTTAAAAAGACATTTTTTCAGGCTCTATGGTACCAAACGGGCTGAAATTTTGTAATAGCTATAAGAATCATAGTCCGAATCGAAATCAGTAACAAAATATGAAAAAAGGTGAATTTCTGGAAAAATCATTATTCTACTGAACGCTAATTTGAGACTTGGGTTCGGACATTAAGAGGCATTTTTTCAAGCTTTATGGTACCAAACGGGCTTAAATTTTGTAATAGCTATAATAATCATAGTCCGAATCGAAATCAGTCACAAAATATGCAAAAAGTTGCATTTCTGGAAAAATCATTATACTACTGGGCGCTAATTTGAGACTTGGGTTCGGACTTTAAGAGGCATTTTTTCAGGCTCTATGGTACCAAACGGGATGAAATTTTGTAATAGCAATAAGAATCAAAGTCCGAATGGAAATCAGTCACAAAATTTGTATTTAATTGCATTTCTTGAAAAATCATTATTCTACTGGGCGCTAATTTGAGACCTGGGTTCGGACATTAAGAGGCATTTTTTCAGGCTTTATGGTACCAAACGGGCTGAAATTTTGTAATAGCTATAAGAATCATAGTCCGAATCGAAATCAGTCACAAAATATGCAAAAAGTTGCATTTCTGGAAAAATCATTATTCTACTGGGCGCTAATTTGAGACTTGGGTTCGGACTTTAAGAAACATTTTTTTAGGCTCTATGGTACCAAACAGGATGAAATTTTGTAATAGCATTAAGAATCAAAGTCCGATTGGAAATCAATCACAAAATTTGTATTTAATTGCATTTCTGGAAAAATCATTATTCTACTGAACGCTAATTTGAGGCTTGGGTTTGGACTTTAAGAGGAATTTTTTCAAGCTCTATGTTAGCAAAAGGGCTGAAATTTTGTAATAGCTATAAGAATCATAGTCCGAATCGAAATCAGTCACAAAATATGCAAAAAGTTGCATTTCTGGAAAAATCATTATTCTACTGGGCGCTAATTTGAGACTTGGGTTCGGACTTTAAGAAACATTTTTTTAGGCTCTATGGTACCAAACAGGATGAAATTTTGTAATAGCATTAAGAATCAAAGTCCGATTGGAAATCAATCACAAAATTTGTATTTAATTGCATTTCTGGAAAAATCATTATTCTACTGAACGCTAATTTGAGGCTTGGGTTTGGACTTTAAGAGGAATTTTTTCAAGCTCTATGTTAGCAAAAGGGCTGAAATTTTGTAATAGCAATAAGAATCATAGTCCGAATCGAAATCAGTAACAAAATATGTAAAAAGTTGCATTTCTGGAAAAATCATTATTCTACTGAACGCTAATTTGAGACTTGGGTTCGGACTTTTAAAATCATTTTTTCAGGCTCTATGGTACCAAACGGGCTGTAATTTTGTAATAGCTATAAGAATCATAGTCCGAATCGAAATCAGTCACAAAATATGCAAAAAGTTGCATTTCTGGAAAAATCATTATTCTAATGGGCGCTAATTTGAGACATGGGTTCGGACTTTAAAATCATTTTTTCAGGCTCTATGGTACCAAACGGGCTGAAATTTTGTAATAGCGATGAGAATCAGAGTCCGAATCGAAATCACTAACAAAAAATTTATTTAATTGCATTTCTGGAAAAATCATTATTCTACAGGGCGCTAATTTGAGACGTGGGTTCGGACTTTAAGAGGCATTTTTTCAGGCTCTATGGTACCAAACGGGATGAAATTTTGTAATAGCAATAAGAATCATAGTCCGAATCGAAATCAGTCACAAAATATGCAAAAAGTTGCATTTCTGGAAAAATCATTATTCTACTGAACGCTAATTTGAGACTTGGGTTCGGACTTTAAGAGGCATTTTTTCAGGCTCTATGGTACCAAACGGGATGAAATTTTGTAATAGCAATAAGAATCAAAGTCCGAATGGAAATCAGTCACAAAATTTGTATTTAATTGCATTTCTTGAAAAATCATTATTCTACTGGGCGCTAATTTGAGACTTGGGTTCGGACTTTAAAATCATTTTTTCAGGCTCTATGGTACCAAACGGGCTGAAATTTTGTAATAGCTAAAAGAATCATAGTCCGAATCGAAATCAGTTACAAAATATGCAAAAAGTTGAATTTCTTGAAAAATCATTATCCAACTGGGCGCTAATTTGAGACTTGGGTTCGGATTTAAAAAGACATTTTTTCAGGCTCTATGGTACCAAACGGGCTGAAATTTTGTAATAGCTATAAGAATCATAGTCCGAATCGAAATCAGTAACAAAATATGAAAAAGGTGCATTTCTGGAAAAATCATTATTCTACTGGGCGCTAATTTGAGACTTGGGTTCGGACTTTAAGAAACATTTTTTTAGGCTCTATGGTACCAAACGGGATGAAATTTTGTAATAGCAATAAGAATCAAAGTCCGAATGGAAATCAGTCACAAAATTTGTATTTAATTGCATTTCTGGAAAAATCATTATTCTACTGAACGCTAATTTGAGACTTGGGTTTGGACTTTAAGAGGAATTTTTTCAAGCTCTATGTTAGCAAAAGGGCTGAAATTTCGTAATAGCAATAAGAATCATAGTCCGAATCGAAATCAGTAACAAAATATGTAAAAAGTTGCATTTCTGGAAAAATCATTATTCTACTGGGCGCTAATTTGAGACTTGGGTTCGGACTTTAAGAGGCATTTTTTCAGGCTCTATGGTACCAAACAGGATGAAATTTTGTAATAGCATTAAGAATCAAAGTCCGATTGGAAATCAATCACAAAATTTGTATTTAATTGCATTTCTGGAAAAATCATTATTCTACTGAACGCTAATTTGAGACTTGGGTTTGGACTTTAAGAGGCATTTTTTCAAGCTCTATGTTAGCAAAAGGGCTGAAATTTCGTAATAGCAATAAGAATCATAGTCCGAATCGAAATCAGTAACAAAATATGTAAAAAGTTGCATTTCTGGAAAAATCATTATTCTACTGGGCGCTAATTTGAGACTTGGGTTCGGACTTTAAGAGGCATTTTTTCAGGCTCTATGGTACCAAACGGGATGAAATTTTGTAATAGCGATGAGAATCATAGTCCGAATCGAAATCAGTAACAAAATATGTAAAAAGTTGCATTTCTGGAAAAATCATTATTCAACTGAACGCTAATTTGAGACTTGGGTTCGGACTTTTAAAATCATTTTTTCAGGCTCTATGGTACCAAACGGGCTGAAATTTTGTAATAGCTAAAAGAATCATAGTCCGAATCGAAATCAGTTACAAAATATGCAAAAAGTTGAATTTCTTGAAAAATCATTATCCAACTGGGCGCTAATTTGAGACTTGGGTTCGGATTTAAAAAGACATTTTTTCAGGCTCTATGGTACCAAACGGGCATAAATTTTGTAATAGCTATAAGAATCATAGTCCGAATCGAAATCAGTAACAAAATATGAAAAAAGGTGCATTTCTGGAAAAATCATTATTCTACTGGGCGCTAATTTGAGACTTGGGTTCGGACTTTAAGAAACATTTTTTTAGGCTCTATGGTACCAAACGGGATGAAATTTTGTAATAGCAATAAGAATCAAAGTCCGAATGGAAATCAGTCACAAAATTTGTATTTAATTGCATTTCTGGAAAACTCATTATTCTACTGGGCGCTAATTTGAGACTTGGTTTCGGACTTTAAGAGGCATTTTTTCAGGCTCTATGGTACCAAACGGGATGAAATTTTGTAATAGCAATAAGAATCAAAGTCGGAATGGAAATCAGTCACAAAATTTGTATTTAATTGCATTTCTGGAAAAATCATTATTCTACTGAACGCTAATTTGAGACTTGGGTTCGGACTTTTAAAATCATTTTTTCAGGCTCTATGGTACCAAACGGGCTGTAATTTTGTAATAGCTATAAGAATCATAGTCCGAATCGAAATCAGTCACAAAATATGCAAAAAGTTGCATTTCTGGAAAAATCATTATTCTAATGGGCGCTAATTTGAGACATGGGTTCGGACTTTAAAATCATTTTTTCAGGCTCTATGGTACCAAACGGGCTGAAATTTTGTAATAGCGATGAGAATCAGAGTCCGAATCGAAATCACTAACAAAAAATGTATTTAATTGCATTTCTGGAAAAATCATTATTCTACTGGGCGCTAATTTGAGACTTGGGTTCGGACTTTAAAATCATTTTTTCAGGCTCTATGGTACCAAACGGGCTGAAATTTTGTAATAGCGATGAGAATCATAGTCCGAATCGAAATCAGTAACAAAATATGTAAAAAGTTGCATTTCTGGAAAAATCATTATTCAACTGAACGCTAATTTGAGACTTGGGTTCGGACTTTTAAAATCATTTTTTCAGGCTCTATGGTACCAAACGGGCTGAAATTTTGTAATAGCTAAAAGAATCATAGTCCGAATCGAAATCAGTTACAAAATATGCAAAAAGTTGAATTTCTTGAAAAATCATTATCCAACTGGGCGCTAATTTGAGACTTGGGTTCGGATTTAAAAAGACATTTTTTCAGGCTCTATGGTACCAAACGGGCATAAATTTTGTAATAGCTATAAGAATCATAGTCCGAATCGAAATCAGTAACAAAATATGAAAAAAGGTGCATTTCTGGAAAAATCATTATTCTACTGGGCGCTAATTTGAGACTTGGGTTCGGACTTTAAGAAACATTTTTTTAGGCTCTATGGTACCAAACGGGATGAAATTTTGTAATAGCAATAAGAATCAAAGTCCGAATGGAAATCAGTCACAAAATTTGTATTTAATTGCATTTCTGGAAAACTCATTATTCTACTGGGCGCTAATTTGAGACTTGGGTTCGGACTTTAAGAGGCATTTTTTCAGGCTCTATGGTACCAAACGGGATGAAATTTTGTAATAGCAATAAGAATCAAAGTCGGAATGGAAATCAGTCACAAAATTTGTATTTAATTGCATTTCTGGAAAAATCATTATTCTACTGAACGCTAATTTGAGACTTGGGTTCGGACTTTTAAAATCATTTTTTCAGGCTCTATGGTACCAAACGGGCTGTAATTTTGTAATAGCTATAAGAATCATAGTCCGAATCGAAATCAGTCACAAAATATGCAAAAAGTTGCATTTCTGGAAAAATCATTATTCTAATGGGCGCTAATTTGAGACATGGGTTCGGACTTTAAAATCATTTTTTCAGGCTCTATGGTACCAAACGGGCTGAAATTTTGTAATAGCGATGAGAATCAGAGTCCGAATCGAAATCACTAACAAAAAATGTATTTAATTGCATTTCTGGAAAAATCATTATTCTACTGGGCGCTAATTTGAGACTTGGGTTCGGACTTTAAAATCATTTTTTCAGGCTCTATGGTACCAAACGGGCTGAAATTTTGTAATAGCGATGAGAATCATAGTCCGAATCGAAATCAGTAACAAAATATGTAAAAAGTTGCATTTCTGGAAAAATCATTATTCAACTGAACGCTAATTTGAGACTTTTATTCGGACTTTTAAAATCATTTTTTCAGGTTCTATGGTACCAAACGGGCTGAAATTTTGTAATAGCTAAAAAAATCATAGTCCGAATCGAAATCAGTTACAAAATATGCAAAAAGTTGAATTTCTTGAAAAATCATTATCCAACTGGGCGCTAATTTGAGACTTGGGTTCGGATTTAAAAAGACATTTTTTTAGGCTCTATGGTACCAAACGGGCATAAATTTTGTAATAGCTATAAGAATCATAGTCCGAATCGAAATCAGTAACAAAATATGAAAAAAGGTGCATTTCTGGAAAAATCATTATTCTACTGAACGCTAATTTGAGACTTGGGTTCGGACATTAAGAGGCATTTTTTCAGGCTTTATGGTCCTAAACGGGCTGAAATTTTGTAATAGCTATAAGAATCATAGTCCGAATCGAAATCAGTCACAAAATATGCAAAAAGTTGCATTTCTGGAAAAATCATTATACTACTGGGCGCTAATTTGAGAATTGGGTTCGGACTTTAAGAGGCATTTTTTCAGGCTCTATGGTACCAAACGGGATGAAATTTTGTAATAGCAATAAGAATCAAAGTCCGAATGGAAATCAGTCACAAAATTTGTATTTAATTGCATTTCTGGAAAAATCATTATTCTACTGAACGCTAATTTGAGACTTGGGTTCGGACTTTTAAAATCATTTTTTCAGGCTCTATGGTACCAAACGGGCTGTAATTTTGTAATAGCTATAAGAATCATAGTCCGAATCGAAATCAGTCACAAAATATGCAAAAAGTTGCATTTCTGGAAAAATCATTATTCTAATGGGCGCTAATTTGAGACATGGGTTCGGACTTTAAAATAATTTTTTCAGGCTCTATGGTACCAATCGGGCTGAAATTTTGTAAAAGCGATGAGAATCAGAGTCCGAATCGAAATCACTAACAAAAAATGTATTTAATTGCATTTCTGGAAAAATCATTATTCTACAGGGCGCTAATTTGAGACGTGGGTTCGGACTTTAAGAGGCATTTTTTCAGGCTCTATGGTACCAAACGGGCTGAAATTTTGTAATAGCGATGAGAATCATAGTCCAAATCGAAATCAGTAACAAAATATGTAAAAAGTTGCATTTCTGGAAAAATCATTATTCAACTGAACGCTAATTTGAGACTTGGGTTCGGACTTTTAAAATCATTTTTTCAGGCTCTATGGTACCAAACGGGCTGAAATTTTGTAATAGCTAAAAGAATCATAGTCCGAATCGAAATCAGTTACAAAATATGCAAAAAGTTGAATTTCTTGAAAAATCATTATCCAACTGGGCGCTAATTTGAGACTTGGGTTCGGATTTAAAAAGACATTTTTTCAGGCTCTATGGTACCAAACGGGCATAAATTTTGTAATAGCTATAAGAATCATAGTCCGAATCGAAATCAGTAACAAAATATGAAAAAAGGTGCATTTCTGGAAAAATCATTATTCTACTGAACGCTAATTTGAGACTTGGGTTCGGACATTAAGAGGCATTTTTTCAGGCTTTATGGTACCAAACGGGCTGAAATTTTGTAATAGCTATAAGAATCATAGTCCGAATCGAAATCAGTCACAAAATATGCAAAAAGTTGCATTTCTGGAAAAATCATTATACTACTGGGCGCTAATTTGAGACTTGGGTTCGGACTTTAAGAAACATTTTTTTAGGCTCTATGGTACCAAACGGGATGAAATTTTGTAATAGCAATAAGAATCAAAGTCCGAATGGAAATCAGTCACAAAATTTGTATTTAATTGCATTTCTGGAAAAATCATTATTCTACTGGGCGCTAATTTGAGACTTGGGTTCGGACTTTAAGAGGCATTTTTTCAGGCTCTATGGTACCAAACAGGATGAACTTTTGTAATAGCATTAAGAATCAAAGTCCGAATGGAAATCAATCACAAAATTTGTATTTAATTGCATTTCTGGAAAAATCATTATTTTACTGAACGCTAATTTGAGACTTGGGTTTGGACTTTAAGAGGCATTTTTTCAAGCTCTATGTTAGCAAAAGGGCTGAAATTTTGTAATAGCAATAAGAATCATAGTCCGAATCGAAATCAGTAACAAAATATGTAAAAAGTTGCATTTCTGGAAAAATCATTATTCTACTGGGCGCTAATTTGAGACTTGGGTTCGGACTTTAAGAGGCATTTTTTCAGGCTCTATGGTACCAAACGGGATGAAATTTTGAAATAGCGATCAGAATCATAGTCCGAATCGAAATCAGTTACAAAATTTGTATTTAATTGCATTTCTGGAAAAATCATTATTCTACTGGGCGCTAATTTGAGACTTGGGTTCGGACTTTAAGAGGCATTTTTTCAGGCTCTATGGTACCAAACGGGATGAAATTTTGTAATAGCAATAAGAATCAAAGTCCGAATGGAAATCAGTCACAAAATTTGTATTTAATTGCATTTCTGGAAAAATCATTATTCTACTGGGCGCTAATTTGAGACTTGGGTTCGGACTTTAAGAGGCATTTTTTCAGGCTCTATGGTACCAAACAGGATGAAATTTTGTAATAGCATTAAGAATCAAAGTCCGAATGGAAATCAATCACAAAATTTGTATTTAATTGCATTTCTGGAAAAATCATTATTCTACTGAACGCTAATTTGAGACTTGGGTTTGGACTTTAAGAGGCATTTTTTCAAGCTCTATGTTAGCAAAAGGGCTGGAATTTTGTAATAGCAATAAGAATCATAGTCCGAATCGAAATCAGTAACAAAATATGTAAAAAGTTGCATTTCTGGAAAAATCATTATTCTACTGGGCGCTAATTTGAGACTTGGGTTCGGACTTTAAGAGGCATTTTTTCAGGCTCTATGGTACCAAACGGGATGAAATTTTGAAATAGCGATGAGAATCATAGTCCGAATCGAAATCAGTTACAAAATTTGTATTTAATTGCATTTCTGGAAAAATCATTATTCTACTGGGCGCTAATTTGAGACTTGGGTTCGGACTTTAAGAGGCATTTTTTCAGGCTCTATGGTACCAAACGGGATGAAATTTTGTAATAGCAATAAGAATCAAAGTCCGAATGGAAATCAGTCACAAAATTTGTATTTAATTGCATTTCTGGAAAAATCATTATTCTACTGAACGCTAATTTGAGACTTGGGTTCGGACTTTTAAAATCATTTTTTCAGGCTCTATGGTACCAAACGGGCTGTAATTTTGTAATAGCGATGAGAATCAGAGTCCGAATCGAAATCACCGAATTGAGACATGGGTTCGGACTTTAAAATCATTTTTTCAGGCTCTATGGTACCAAACGGGATGAAATTTTGAAATAGCGATGAGAATCATAGTCCGAATCGAAATCAGTTACAAAATTTGTATTTAATTGCATTTCTGGAAAAATCATTATTCTACTGGGCGCTAATTTGAGACTTGGGTTCGGACTTTAAGAGGCATTTTTTCAGGCTCTATGGTACCAAACGGGATGAAATTTTGTAATAGCAATATGAATCAAAGTCCGAATGGAAATCAGTCACAAAATTTGTATTTAATTGCATTTCTGGAAAAATCATTATTCTACTGAACGCTAATTTGAGAATTGGGTTCGGACTTTAAGAGGCATTTTTTCAGGCTCTATGGTACCAAACGGGATGAAATTTTGTAATAGCAAAAAGAATCAAAGTCCGAATGGAAATCAGTCACAAAATTTGTATTTAATTGCATTTCTGGAAAAATCATTATTCTACTGAACGCTAATTTGAGACTTGGGTTCGGACTTTAAAAATAATTTTTTCAGGCTCTATGGTACCAAACGGGCTGTAATTGTGTAATAGCTATAAGAATCATAGTCCGAATCGAAATCAGTCACAAAATATGCAAAAAGTTGCATTTCTGGAAAAATCATTATTCTAATGGGCGCTAATTTGAGACATGGGTTCGGACTTTAAAATCATTTTTTCAGGCTCTATGGTACCAAACGGGCTGAAATTTTGTAATAGCGATGAGAATCAGAGTCCGAATCGAAATCACTAACAAAAAATGTATTTAATTGCATTTCTGGAAAAATCATTATTCTACAGGGCGCTAATTTGAGACGTGGGTTCGGACTTTAAGAGGCATTTTTTCAGGCTCTATGGTACCAAACGGGATGAAATTTTGTAATAGCAATAAGAATCATAGTCCGAATCGAAATCAGTCACAAAATATGCAAAAAGTTGCATTTCTGGAAAAATCATTATTCTACTGAACGCTAATTTGAGACTTGGGTTCGGACTTTAAGAGGCATTTTTTCAGGCTCTATGGTACCAAACGGGATGAAATTTGGTAATAGCAATAAGAATCAAAGTCCGAATGGAAATCAGTCACAAAATTTGTATTTAATTGCATTTCTTGAAAAATCATTATTCTACTGGGCGCTAATTTGAGACTTGGGTTCGGACTTTAAAATCATTTTTTCAGGCTCTATGGTACCAAACGGGCTGAAATTTTGTAATAGCTAAAAGAATCATAGTCCGAATCGAAATCAGTTACAAAATATGCAAAAAGTTGAATTTCTTGAAAAATCATTATCCAACTGGGCGCTAATTTGAGACTTGGGTTCGGATTTAAAAAGACATTTTTTCAGGCTCTATGGTACCAAACGGGCTGAAATTTTGTAATAGCTATAAGAATCATAGTCCGAATCGAAATCAGTCACAAAATATGCAAAAAGTTGCATTTCTGGAAAAATCATTATCCAACTGGGCGCTAATTTGAGACTTGGGTTCGGATTTAAAAAGACATTTTTTCAGGCTCTATGGTACCAAACGGGCTGAAATTTTGTAATAGCTATAAGAATCATAGTCCGAATCGAAATCAGTAACAAAATATGAAAAAAGGTGAATTTCTGTAAAAATCATTATTCTACAGAACGCTAATTTGAGACTTGGGTTCGGACATTAAGAGGCATTTTTTCAGGCTTTATGGTACCAAACGGGCTGAAATTTTGTAATAGCTATAAGAATCATAGTCCGAATCGAAATCAGTCACAAAATATGCAAAAAGTTGCATTTCTGGAAAAATCATTATACTACTGGGCGCTAATTTGAGACTTGGGTTCGGACTTTAAGAAACATTTTTTTTTGGCTCTATGGTACCAAAAGGGATGAAATTTTGTAATAGCAATAAGAATCAAAGTCCGAATGGAAATCAGTCACAAAATTTGTATTTAATTGCATTTCTGGAAAAATCATTATTCTACTGGGCGTTAATTTGAGACTTGCGTTCGGACTTTAAGAGGCATTTTTTCAGGCTCTATGGTACCAAACAGGATGAAATTTTGTAATAGCATTAAGAATCAAAGTCCGATTGGAAATCAATCACAAAATTTGTATTTAATTGCATTTCTGGAAAAATCATTATTCTACTGAACGCTAATTTGAGACTTGGGTTTGGACTTTAAGAGGCATTTTTTCAAGCTCTATGTTAGCAAAAGGGCTGAAATTTCGTAATAGCAATAAGAATCATAGTCCGAATCGAAATCAGTAACAAAATATGTAAAAAGTTGCATTTCTGGAAAAATCATTATTCTACTGGGCGCTAATTTGAGACTTGGGTTCGGACTTTAAGAGGCATTTTTTCAGGCTCTATGGTACCAAACGGGATGAAATTTTGTAATAGCGATGAGAATCATAGTCCGAATCGAAATCAGTAACAAAATATGTAAAAAGTTGCATTTCTGGAAAAATCATTATTCAACTGAACGCTAATTTGAGACTTGGGTTCGGACTTTTAAAATCATTTTTTCAGGCTCTATGGTACCAAACGGGCTGAAATTTTGTAATAGCTAAAAGAATCATAGTCCGAATCGAAATCAGTTACAAAATATGCAAAAAGTTGAATTTCTTGAAAAATCATTATCCAACTGGGCGCTAATTTGAGACTTGGGTTCGGATTTAAAAAGACATTTTTTCAGGCTCTATGGTACCAAACGGGCATAAATTTTGTAATAGCTATAAGAATCATAGTCCGAATCGAAATCAGTAACAAAATATGAAAAAAAGTGCATTTCTGGAAAAATCATTATTCTACTGGGCGCTAATTTGAGACTTGGGTTCGGACTTTAAGAAACATTTTTTTAGGCTCTATGGTACCAAACGGGATGAAATTTTGTAATAGCAATAAGAATCAAAGTCCGAATGGAAATCAGTCACAAAATTTGTATTTAATTGCATTTCTGGAAAACTCATTATTCTACTGGGCGCTAATTTGAGACTTGGGTTCGGACTTTAAGAGGCATTTTTTCAGGCTCTATGGTACCAAACGGGATGAAATTTTGTAATAGCAATAAGAATCAAAGTCGGAATGGAAATCAGTCACAAAATTTGTATTTAATTGCATTTCTGGAAAAATCATTATTCTACTGAACGCTAATTTGAGACTTGGGTTCGGACTTTTAAAATCATTTTTTCAGGCTCTATGGTACCAAACGGGCTGTAATTTTGTAATAGCTATAAGAATCATAGTCCGAATCGAAATCAGTCACAAAATATGCAAAAAGTTGCATTTCTGGAAAAATCATTATTCTAATGGGCGCTAATTTGAGACATGGGTTCGGACTTTAAAATCATTTTTTCAGGCTCTATGGTACCAAACGGGCTGTAATTTTGTAATAGCTATAAGAATCATAGTCCGAATCGAAATCAGTAACAAAATATGTAAAAAGTTGCATTTCTGGAAAAATCATTATTCAACTGAACGCTAATTTGAGACTTTTATTCGGACTTTTAAAATCATTTTTTCAGGTTCTATGGTACCAAACGGGCTGAAATTTTGTAATAGCTAAAAAAATCATAGTCCGAATCGAAATCAGTTACAAAATATGCAAAAAGTTGAATTTCTTGAAAAATCATTATCCAACTGGGCGCTAATTTGAGACTTGGGTTCGGATTTAAAAAGACATTTTTTCAGGCTCTATGGTACCAAACGGGCATAAATTTTGTAATAGCTATAAGAATCATAGTCCGAATCGAAATCAGTAACAAAATATGAAAAAAGGTGCATTTCTGGAAAAATCATTATTCTACTGAACGCTAATTTGAGACTTGGGTTCGGACATTAAGAGGCATTTTTTCAGGCTTTATGGTCCTAAACGGGCTGAAATTTTGTAATAGCTATAAGAATCATAGTCCGAATCGAAATCAGTCACAAAATATGCAAAAAGTTGCATTTCTGGAAAAATCATTATACTACTGGGCGCTAATTTGAGAATTGGGTTCGGACTTTAAGAGGCATTTTTCAGGCTCTATGGTACCAAACGGGATGAAATTTTGTAATAGCAATAAGAATCAAAGTCCGAATGGAAATCAGTCACAAAATTTGTATTTAATTGCATTTCTGGAAAAATCATTATTCTACTGAACGCTAATTTGAGACTTGGGTTCGGACTTTTAAAATCATTTTTTCAGGCTCTATGGTACCAAACGGGCTGTAATTTTGTAATAGCTATAAGAATCATAGTCCGAATCGAAATCAGTCACAAAATATGCAAAAAGTTGCATTTCTGGAAAAATCATTATTCTAATGGGCGCTAATTTGAGACATGGGTTCGGACTTTAAAATCATTTTTTCAGGCTCTATGGTACCAATCGGGCTGAAATTTTGTAAAAGCGATGAGAATCAGAGTCCGAATCGAAATCACTAACAAAAAATGTATTTAATTGCATTTCTGGAAAAATCATTATTCTACAGGGCGCTAATTTGAGACGTGGGTTCGGACTTTAAAATCATTTTTTCAGGCTCTATGGTACCAAACGGGCTGAAATTTTGTAATAGCGATGAGAATCAGAGTCCGAATCGAAATCACTAACAAAAAATGTATTTAATTGCATTTCTGGAAAAATCATTATTCTACTGGGCGCTAATTTGAGACTTGGGTTCGGACTTTAAAATCATTTTTTCAGGCTCTATGGTACCAAACGGGCTGAAATTTTGTTATAGCGATGAGAATCATAGTCCGAATCGAAATCAGTAACAAAATATGTAAAAAGTTGCATTTCTGGAAAAATCATTATTCAACTGAACGCTAATTTGAGACTTTTATTCGGACTTTTAAAATCATTTTTTCAGGTTCTATGGTACCAAACGGGCTGAAATTTTGTAATAGCTAAAAAAATCATAGTCCGAATCGAAATCAGTTACAAAATATGCAAAAAGTTGAATTTCTTGAAAAATCATTATCCAACTGTGCGCTAATTTGAGACTTGGGTTCGGATTTAAAAAGACATTTTTTCAGGCTCTATGGTACCAAACGGGCATAAATTTTGTAATAGCTATAAGAATCATAGTCCGAATCGAAATCAGTAACAAAATATGAAAAAAGGTGCATTTCTGGAAAAATCATTATTCTACTGAACGCTAATTTGAGACTTGGGTTCGGACATTAAGAGGCATTTTTTCAGGCTTTATGGTCCTAAACGGGCTGAAATTTTGTAATAGCTATAAGAATCATAGTCCGAATCGAAATCAGTCACAAAATATGCAAAAAGTTGCATTTCTGGAAAAATCATTATACTACTGGGCGCTAATTTGAGAATTGGGTTCGGACTTTAAGAGGCATTTTTTCAGGCTCTATGGTACCAAACGGGATGAAATTTTGTAATAGCAATAAGAATCAAAGTCCGAATGGAAATCAGTCACAAAATTTGTATTTAATTGCATTTCTGGAAAAATCATTATTCTACTGAAAGCTAATTTGAGACTTGGGTTCGGACTTTTAAAATCATTTTTTCAGGCTCTATGGTACCAAACGGGCTGTAATTTTGTAATAGCTATAAGAATCATAGTCCGAATCGAAATCAGTCACAAAATATGCAAAAAGTTGCATTTCTGGAAAAATCATTATTCTAATGGGCGCTAATTTGAGACATGGGTTCGGACTTTAAAATCATTTTTTCAGGCTCTATGGTACCAATCGGGCTGAAATTTTGTAAAAGCGATGAGAATCAGAGTCCGAATCGAAATCACTAACAAAAAATGTATTTAATTGCATTTCTGGAAAAATCATTATTCTACAGGGCGCTAATTTGAGACGTGGGTTCGGACTTTAAGAGGCATTTTTTCAGGCTCTATGGTACCAAACGGGCTGAAATTTTGTAATAGCGATGAGAATCATAGTCCGAATCGAAATCAGTAACAAAATATGTAAAAAGTTGCATTTCTGGAAAAATCATTATTCAACTGAACGCTAATTTGAGACTTGGGTTCGGACTTTTAAAATCATTTTTTCAGGCTCTATGGTACCAAACGGGCTGAAATTTTGTAATAGCTAAAAGAATCATAGTCCGAATCGAAATCAGTTACAAAATATGCAAAAAGTTGAATTTCTTGAAAAATCATTATCCAACTGGGCGCTAATTTGAGACTTGGGTTCGGATTTAAAAAGACATTTTTTCAGGCTCTATGGTACCAAACGGGCATAAATTTTGTAATAGCTATAAGAATCATAGTCCGAATCGAAATCAGTAACAAAATATGAAAAAAGGTGCATTTCTGGAAAAATCATTATTCTACTGAACGCTAATTTGAGACTTGGGTACGGACATTAAGAGGCATTTTTTCAGGCTTTATGGTACCAAACGGGCTGAAATTTTGTAATAGCTATAAGAATCATAGTCCGAATCGAAATCAGTCACAAAATATGCAAAAAGTTGCATTTCTGGAAAAATCATTATACTACTGGGCGCTAATTTGAGACTTGGGTTCGGACTTTAAGAAACATTTTTTAGGCTCTATGGTACCAAACGGGATGAAATTTTGTAATAGCAATAAGAATCAAAGTCCGAATGGAAATCAGTCACAAAATTTGTATTTAATTGCATTTCTGGAAAAATCATTATTCTACTGGGCGCTAATTTGAGACTTGGGTTCGGACTTTAAGAGGCATTTTTTCAGGCTCTATGGTACCAAACAGGATGAAATTTTGTAATAGCATTAAGAATCAAAGTCCGAATGGAAATCAATCACAAAATTTGTATTTAATTGCATTTCTGGAAAAATCATTATTCTACTGAACGCTAATTTGAGACTTGGGTTTGGACTTTAAGAGGCATTTTTTCAAGCTCTATGTTAGCAAAAGGGCTGAAATTTTGTAATAGCAATAAGAATCATAGTCCGAATCGAAATCAGTAACAAAATATGTAAAAAGTTGCATTTCTGGAAAAATCATTATTCTACTTGGCGCTAATTTGAGACTTGGGTTCGGACTTTAAGAGGCATTTTTTCAGGCTCTATGGTACCAAACGGGATGAAATTTTGAAATAGCGATGAGAATCATAGTCCGAATCGAAATCAGTTACAAAATTTGTATTTAATTGCATTTCTGGAAAAATCATTATTCTACTGGGCGCTAATTTGAGACTTGGGTTCGGACTTTAAGAGGCATTTTTTCAGGCTCTATGGTACCAAACGGGATGAAATTTTGTAATAGCAATAAGAATCAAAGTCCGAATGGAAATCAGTCACAAAATTTGTATTTAATTGCATTTCTGGAAAAATCATTATTCTACTGAACGCTAATTTGAGACTTGGGTTCGGACTTTTAAAATCATTTTTTCAGGCTCTATGGTACCAAACGGGCTGTAATTTTGTAATAGCGATGAGAATCAGAGTCCGAATCGAAATCACCGAATTGAGACATGGGTTCGGACTTTAAAATCATTTTTTCAGGCTCTATGGTACCAAACGGGATGAAATTTTGAAATAGCGATGAGAATCATAGTCCGAATCGAAATCAGTTACAAAATTTGTATTTAATTGCATTTCTGGAAAAATCATTATTCTACTGAACGCTAATTTGAGAATTGGGTTCGGACTTTAAGAGGCATTTTTTCAGGCTCTATGGTACCAAACGGGATGAAATTTTGTAATAGCAAAAAGAATCAAAGTCCGAATGGAAATCAGTCACAAAATTTGTATTTAATTGCATTTCTGGAAAAATCATTATTCTACTGAACGCTAATTTGAGACTTGGGTTCGGACTTTTAAAATAATTTTTTCAGGCTCTATGGTACCAAACGGGCTGTAATTTTGTAATAGCTATAAGAATCATAGTCCGAATCGAAATCAGTCACAAAATATGCAAAAAGTTGCATTTCTGGAAAAATCATTATTCTAATGGGCGCTAATTTGAGACATGGGTTCGGACTTTAAAATCATTTTTTCAGGCTCTATGGTACCAAACGGGCTGAAATTTTGTAATAGCGATGAGAATCAGAGTCCGAATCGAAATCACTAACAAAAAATGTATTTAATTGCAATTCTGGAAAAATCATTATTCTACAGGGCGCTAATTTGAGACGTGGGTTCGGACTTTAAGAGGCATTTTTTCAGGCTCTATGGTACCAAACGGGATGAAATTTTGTAATAGCAATAAGAATCATAGTCCGAATCGAAATCAGTCACAAAATATGCAAAAAGTTGCATTTCTGGAAAAATCATTATTCTACTGAACGCTAATTTGAGACTTGGGTTCGGACTTTAAGAGGCATTTTTTCAGGCTCTATGGTACCAAACGGGATGAAATTTGGTAATAGCAATAAGAATCAAAGTCCGAATGGAAATCAGTCACAAAATTTGTATTTAATTGCATTTCTTGAAAAATCATTATTCTACTGGGCGCTAATTTGAGACTTGGGTTCGGACTTTAAAATCATTTTTTCAGGCTCTATGGTACCAAACGGGCTGAAATTTTGTAATAGCTAAAAGAATCATAGTCCGAATCGAAATCAGTCACAAAATATGCAAAAAGTTGCATTTCTGGAAAAATCATTATCCAACTGGGCGCTAATTTGAGACTTGGGTTCGGATTTAAAAAGACATTTTTTCAGGCTCTATGGTACCAAACGGGCTGAAATTTTGTAATAGCTATAAGAATCATAGTCCGAATCGAAATCAGTCACAAAATATGCAAAAAGTTGCATTTCTGGAAAAATCATTATCCAACTGGGCGCTAATTTGAGACTTGGGTTCGGATTTAAAAAGACATTTTTTCAGGCTCTATGGTACCAAACGGGCTGAAATTTTGTAATAGCTAAAAGAATCATAGTCCGAATCGTAATCAGTTACAAAATATGCAAAAAGTTGCATTTCTGGAAAAATCATTATACTACTGGGCGCTAATTTGAGACTTGGGTTCGGACTTTAAGAAACATTTTTTTTTGGCTCTATGGTACCAAACGGGATGAAATTTTGTAATAGCAATAAGAATCAAAGTCCGAATGGAAATCAGTCACAAAATTTGTATTTAATTGCATTTCTGGAAAAATCATTATTCTACTGGGCCCTAATTTGAGACTTGGGTTCGGACTTTGAGAGGCATTTTTTCAAGCTCTATGGTACCAAACAGGATGAAATTTTGTAATAGCATTAAGAATCAAAGTCCGAATGGAAATCAATCACAAAATTTGTATTTAATTGCATTTCTGGAAAAATCATTATTCTACTGAACGCTAATTTGAGACTTGGGTTTGGACTTTGAGAGGCATTTTTTCAAGCTCTATGTTAGCAAAAGGGCTGAAATTTTGTAATAGCAATAAGAATCATAGTCCGAATCGAAATCAGTAACAAAATATGTAAAAAGTTGCATTTCTGAAAAAATCATTATTCTACTGGGCGCTAATTTGAGACTTGGGTTCGGACTTTAAGAGGCATTTTTTCAGGCTCTATGGTACCAAACGGGATGAAATTTTGAAATAGCGATGAGAATCATAGTCCGAATCGAAATCAGTTACAAAATTTGTATTTAATTGCATTTCTGGAAAAATCATTATTCTACTGGGCGCTAATTTGAGACTTGGGTTCGGACTTTAAAATCATTTTTTCAGGCTCTATGGTACCAAACGGGCTGTAATTTTGTAATAGCGATGAGAATCATAATCCGAATCGAAATCAGTAACAAAATATGTAACAAGTTGCATTTCTGGAACAATCATTAATAAACTGAACGCTAATTTGAGACTTGGGTTCGGACTTTTAAAATCATTTTTTCAGGCTCTATGGTACCAAACGGGCTGAAATTTTGTAATAGCGATAAGAATCATAGTCCGAATCGAAAACAGTCACAAAATATGCAAAAAGCTGCAATTCTGGAAAAATCATTATTCTACAGGGCGCTTATTTGAGACTTGGGTTCGGACTTAAAGAGGCATTTTTTTAGGCTCTATGGTACCAAACGGGATGAAATTTTGTAATAGCGATAAGAATCATAGTCCGAATCGAAATCAGTCACAAAATATGCAAAAAGTTGCATTTCTGGAAAATTCATTATCCTACTGGGCGCTAATTTGAGACTTGGGTTCGGACTTTAAGAGGCATTTTTTCAGGCTCTATGGTACCAAACGGGATGAAATTTTGAAATAGCAATAAGAATCAAAGTCCGAATGGAAATCAGTCACAAAATATGTATTTAATTGCATTTCTGGAAAAATCATTATTCTACTGAACGCTAATTTGAGACTTGGGTTCGGACTTTTAAAATCATTTTTTCAGGCTCTATGGTACCAAACGGGCTGAAATTTTGTTATGGCTATAAGAATCATAGTCCGAATCGAAATCAGTCACAAAATATGCAAAAAGTTGCATTTCTGGAAAATTCATTATCCTACTGGGCGCTAATTTGAGACTTGAGTTCGGACTTTAAGAAGCATTTTTTAGGCTCTATGGTACCAAACGGGCTGAAATTTTGTAATAGCAATAAGAATCAAAGTCCGAATCGAATTCAGTCACAAAATATGCATTTAATTGCATTTCTGGAAAAATCATTATTCTAATGGGCGCTAATTTGAGACTAGGGTTCGAACTTTAAGAGGCATTTTTTCAGGCTCTATGGTACCAAACGGGCTGCAATCTTGCCATAGCAATAAGAATCATAGTCCGAATGGAAATCAGTCACAAAATATGTATTTAATTGCATATCTGGAAAAATCATTATCCTACTGGGCGCTAATTTGAGACTTGGTTTCGGATTTTAAAAGACATTTCTTGAGGCTCTATGGTACCAAACGGGCTGAAATTCTGTTAAAGCGATAAGAATCATAGTCCGAATCGAAATCAGTCACAAAATATGCAAAAAGTTTCTTTTCTGGAAAAATCATTATTCTACAGGGCGTTAATTTTGAGACTTGGGTTCGGATTTAAAGACATTTTTTCAGGCTCTATGGTACCAAACGGGCTGAAATGTTGTAATAGCTATAAGAATCATAGTCCGAATCGAAATCAGTTACAAATTTTGTATTTAATTGCATTTCTGGAAAAATCATTATTCTACTGGGCGCTAATTTGAGACTTGGGTTCGGACTTTAAGAGGCATTTTTTCAGGCTCTATGGTACCAAACGGGATGAAATTTTGTAATAGCAATAAGAATCAAAGTCCGAATGGAAATCAGTCACAAAAAATGTATTTAATTGCATTTCTGGAAAAATCATTATTCTACAGGGCGCTAATTTGAGACGTGGGTTCGGATTTTAAGAGGCATTTTTTCAGGCTCTATGGTACCAAACGGGATGAAATTTTGTAATAGCAATAAGAATCATAGTCCGAATCGAAATCAGTCACAAAATATGCAAAAAGTTGCATTTCTGGAAAAATCATTATACTACTGGGCGCTAATTTGAGACTTGGGTTCGGACTTTAAGAAACATTTTTTTAGGCTCTATGGTACCAAACGGGATGAAATTTTGTAATAGCAATAAGAATCAAAGTCCGAATGGAAATCAGTCACAAAATTTGTATTTAATTGCATTTCTGGAAAAATCATTATTCTACTGGGCGTTAATTTGAGACTTGGGTTCGGACTTTAAGAGGCATTTTTTCAGGCTCTATGGTACCAAACAGGATGAAATTTTGTAATAGCATTAAGAATCAAAGTCCGAATGGAAATCAATCACAAAATTTGTATTTAATTGCATTTCTGGAAAAATCATTATTCTACTGAACGCTAATTTGAGACTTGGGTTTGGACTTTAAGAGGC
Organism: Hesperophylax magnus; assembly: GCA_026573805.1. Lineage (NCBI taxonomy): Eukaryota > Metazoa > Arthropoda > Insecta > Trichoptera > Limnephilidae > Hesperophylax > Hesperophylax magnus. Next base: position 2,137,970 of record JAIUSX010000179.1, on the reverse strand, counting down.
ATTTTTTCAAGCTCTATGTTAGCAAAAGGGCTGAAATTTTGTAATAGCAATAAGAATCATAGTCCGAATCGAAATCAGTAACAAAATATGTAAAAAGTTGCATTTCTGGAAAAATCATTATTCTACTGGGCGCTAATTTGAGACTTGGGTTCGGACTTTAAGAGGCATTTTTTCAGGCTCTATGGTACCAAACGGGACGAAATTTTGTAATAGCGATGAGAATCATAGTCCGAATCGAAATCAGTAACAAAATATGTAAAAAGTTGCATTTCTGGAAAAATCACTATTCAACTGAACGCTAATTTGAGACTTTCGGACTTTTAAAATCATTTTTTCAGGCTCTATGGTACCAAACGGGCTGAAATTTTGTAATAGCTAAAAGAATCATAGTTCGAATCGAAATCAGTTACAAAATATGCAAAAAGTTGAATTTCTTGAAAAATCATTATCCAACTGGGCGCTAATTTGAGACTTGGGTTCGGATTTAAAAAGACATTTTTTCAGGCTCTATGGTACCAAACGGGCATAAATTTTGTAATAGCTATAAGAATCATAGTCCGAATCGAAATCAGTAACAAAATATGAAAAAAGGTGCATTTCTGGAAAAATCATTATTCTACTGGGCGCTAATTTGAGACTTGGGTTCGGACTTTAAGAAACATTTTTTTAGGCTCTATGGTACCAAACGGGATGAAATTTTGTAATAGCAATAAGAATCAAAGTCCGAATGGAAATCAGTCACAAAATTTGTATTTAATTGCATTTCTGGAAAAATCATTATTCTACTGGGCCCTAATTTGAGACTTGGGTTCGGACTTTGAGAGGCATTTTTTCAGGCTCTATGGTACCAAACAGGATGAAATTTTGTAATAGCATTAAGAATCAAAGTCCGAATGGAAATCAATCACAAAATTTGTATTTAATTGCATTTCTGGAAAAATCATTATTCTACTGAACGCTAATTTGAGACTTGGGTTTGGACTTTAAGAGGCATTTTTTCAAGCTCTATGTTAGCAAAAGGGCTGAAATTTTGTAATAGCAATAAGAATCATAGTCCGAATCGAAATCAGTAACAAAATATGTAAAAAGTTGCATTTCTGAAAAAATCATTATTCTACTGGGCGCTAATTTGAGACTTGGGTTCGGACTTTAAGAGGCATTTTTTCAGGCTCTATGGTACCAAACGGGATGAAATTTTGAAATAGCGATGAGAATCATAGTCCGAATCGAAATCAGTTACAAAATTTGTATTTAATTGCATTTCTGGAAAAATCATTATTCTACTGGGCGCTAATTTGAGACTTGGGTTCGGACTTTAAGAGGCATTTTTTCAGGCTCTATGGTACCAAACGGGATGAAATTTTGTAATAGCAATAAGAATCAAAGTCCGAATGGAAATCAGTCACAAAATTTGTATTTAATTGCATTTCTGGAAAAATCATTATTCTACTGGGCGCTAATTTGAGACTTGGGTTCGGACTTTAAAATCATTTTTTCAAGCTCTATGGTACCAAACGGGCTGAAATTTTGTAATAGCGATAAGAATCATAGTCCGAATCGAAAACAGTCACAAAATATGCAAAAAGCTGCATTTCTGGAAAAATCATTATTCTATTCTATTTGAGACTTGGGTTCGGACTTTAAGAGGCATTTTTTCAGGCTCTATGGTACCAAACGGGCTGAAATTTTGTAATAGCAATAAGAATCAAAGTCCGAATGTAAATCAATCACAAAATTTGTATTTAATTGCATTTCTGGAAAAATCATTATTCTACTGGGCGCTAAATTGAGACTTGGGTTCGGACTTTAAGAGGCATTCTTTCAGGCTCTATGAAACCAAACGGGCTGCAATTTTGTAATAGCAATAAGAATCATAGTCTGAATCGAAATCAGTCACAAAATATGCATTTAATTGCATTTCTGGAAATATCATTATTCTACTGGGCGCTAATTTGAGACTTGGGTTCGGACTTTAAGAGGCATTTTTTCAGGCTCTATGGTACCAAACGGGATGAAATTTTGTAATAGCAATAAGAATCAAAGTCCGAATGTAAATCAATCACAAAATTTGTATTTAATTGCATTTCTGGAAAAATCATTATTCTACTGGGCGCTAAATTGAGACTTGGGTTCGGACTTTAAGAGGCATTCTTTCAGGCTCTATGAAACCAAACGGGCTGCAATTTTGCCATAGCGATAAGAATCATAGTCCGAATCGAAATCAGTCACAAAATATGCATTTAATTGCATTTCTGGAAAAATCATTATTCTACAGGGCGCTAATTTGAGACGTGGGTTCGGACTTTAAGAGGCATTTTTTCAGGCTCTATGGTACCAAACGGGATGAAATTTTGTAATAGCAATAAGAATCAAAGTCCGAATGGAAATCAGTCACAAAATTTGTATTTAATTGCATTTCTGGAAAAATCATTATCCTACTGGGCGCTAATTTGAGACTTGGGTTCGGACTTTAAGAGGCATTTTTTCAGGCTCTATGGTACCAAACGGGATGAAATTTTGTAATAGCAATAAGAATCAAAGTCCGAATGGAAATCAGTCACAAAATTTGTATTTAATTGCATTTCTGGAAAAATCATTATTCTACTGAACGCTAATTTGAGACTTGGGTTCGGACTTTTAAAATCATTTTTTCAGGCTCTATGGTACCAAACGGGCTGTAATTTTGTAATAGCTATAAGAATCATAGTCCGAATCGAAATCAGTCACAAAATATGCAAAAAGTTGCATTTCTGGAAAAATCATTATTCTAATGGGCGCTAATTTGAGACATGGGTTCGGACTTTAAAATCATTTTCAGGCTCTATGGTACCAAACGGGCTGAAATTTTGTAATAGCGATGAGAATCAGAGTCCGAATCGAAATCACTAACAAAAAATGTATTTAATTGCATTTCTGGAAAAATCATTATTCTACAGGGCGCTAATTTGAGACGTGGGTTCGGACTTTAAGAGGCATTTTTTCAGGCTCTATGGTACCAAACGGGATGAAATTTTGTAATAGCAATAAGAATCATAGTCCGAATCGAAATCAGTCACAAAATATGCAAAAAGTTGCATTTCTGCAAAAATCATTATTCTACTGAACGCTAATTTGAGACTTGGGTTCGGACTTTAAGAGGCATTTTTTCAGGCTCTATGGTACCAAACGGGATGAAATTTTGTAATAGCAATAAGAATCAAAGTCCGAATGGAAATCAGTCACAAAATTTGTATTTAATTGCATTTCTTGAAAAATCATTATTCTACTGGGCGCTAATTTGAGACTTGGGTTCGGCCTTTAAAATCATTTTTTCAGGCTCTATGGTACCAAACGGGCTGAAATTTTGTAATAGCTAAAAGAATCATAGTCCGAATCGAAATCAGTTACAAAATATGCAAAAAGTTGAATTTCTTGAAAAATCATTATCCAACTGGGCGCTAATTTGAGACTTGGGTTCGGACATTAAGAGGCATTTTTTCAGGCTTTATGGTACCAAACGGGCTGAAATTTTGTAATAGCTAAAAGAATCATAGTCCGAATCGAAATCAGTCACAAAATATGCAAAAAGTTGCATTTCTGGAAAAATCATTATACTACTGGGCGCTAATTTGAGACTTGGGTTCGGACTTTCAGAAACATTTTTTTTTGGCTCTATGGTACCAAACGGGATGAAATTTTGTAATAGCAATAAGAATCAAAGTCCGAATGGAAATCAGTCACAAAATTTGTATTTAATTGCATTTCTGGAAAAATCATTATTCTACTGGGCCCTAATTTGAGACTTGGGTTCGGACTTTGAGAGGCATTTTTTCAGGCTCTATGGTACCAAACAGGATGAAATTTTGTAATAGCATTAAGAATCAAAGTCCGAATGGAAATCAATCACAAAATTTGTATTTAATTGCATTTCTGGAAAAATCATTATTCTAATGGGCGCTAATTTGAGACATGGGTTCGGACTTTAAAATCATTTTCAGGCTCTATGGTACCAAACGGGCTGAAATTTTGTAATAGCGATGAGAATCAGAGTCCGAATCGAAATCACTAACAAAAAATGTATTTAATTGCATTTCTGGAAAAATCATTATTCTACAGGGCGCTAATTTGAGACGTGGGTTCGGACTTTAAGAGGCATTTTTTCAGGCTCTATGGTACCAAACGGGATGAAATTTTGTAATAGCAATAAGAATCATAGTCCGAATCGAAATCAGTCACAAAATATGCAAAAAGTTGCATTTCTGCAAAAATCATTATTCTACTGAACGCTAATTTGAGACTTGGGTTCGGACTTTAAGAGGCATTTTTTCAGGCTCTATGGTACCAAACGGGATGAAATTTTGTAATAGCAATAAGAATCAAAGTCCGAATGGAAATCAGTCACAAAATTTGTATTTAATTGCATTTCTTGAAAAATCATTATTCTACTGGGCGCTAATTTGAGACTTGGGTTCGGCCTTTAAAATCATTTTTTCAGGCTCTATGGTACCAAACGGGCTGAAATTTTGTAATAGCTAAAAGAATCATAGTCCGAATCGAAATCAGTTACAAAATATGCAAAAAGTTGAATTTCTTGAAAAATCATTATCCAACTGGGCGCTAATTTGAGACTTGGGTTCGGACATTAAGAGGCATTTTTTCAGGCTTAATGGTACCAAACGGGCTGAAATTTTGTAATAGCTATAAGAATCATAGTCCGAATCGAAATCAGTCACAAAATATGCAAAAAGTTGCATTTCTGGAAAAATCATTATACTACTGGGCGCTAATTTGAGACTTGGGTTCGGACTTTCAGAAACATTTTTTTTTGGCTCTATGGTACCAAACGGGATGAAATTTTGTAATAGCAATAAGAATCAAAGTCCGAATGGAAATCAGTCACAAAATTTGTATTTAATTGCATTTCTGGAAAAATCATTATTCTACTGGGCCCTAATTTGAGACTTGGGTTCGGACTTTGAGAGGCATTTTTTCAGGCTCTATGGTACCAAACAGGATGAAATTTTGTAATAGCATTAAGAATCAAAGTCCGAATGGAAATCAATCACAAAATTTGTATTTAATTGCATTTCTGGAAAAATCATTATTCTACTGAACGCTAATTTGAGACTTGGGTTTGGACTTTAAGAGGCATTTTTTCAAGCTCTATGTTAGCAAAAGGGCTGAAATTTTGTAATAGCAATAAGAATCATAGTCCGAATCGAAATCAGTAACAAAATATGTAAAAAGTTGCATTTCTGAAAAAATCATTATTCTACTGGGCGCTAATTTGAGACTTGGGTTCGGACTTTAAGAGGCATTTTTTCAGGCTCTATGGTACCAAACGGGATGAAATTTTGAAATAGCGATGAGAATCATAGTCCGAATCGAAATCAGTTACAAAATTTGTATTTAATTGCATTTCTGGAAAAATCATTATTCTACTGGGCGCTAATTTGAGACTTGGGTTCGGACTTTAAAATCATTTTTTCAAGCTCTATGGTACCAAACGGGCTGAAATTTTGTAATAGCTATAAGAATCATAGTCCGAATCGAAATCAGTCACAAAATATGCAAAAAGTTGCATTTCTGGAAAAATCATTATTCTACTGGGCGCTAATTTGAGACTTGGGTTCGGACTTTAAGAGGCATTTTTTCAGGCTCTATGGTACCAAACGGGATGAAATTTTGAAATAGCGATGAGAATCATAGTCCGAATCGAAATCAGTTACAAAATTTGTATTTAATTGCATTTCTGGAAAAATCATTATTCTACTGGGCGCTAATTTGAGACTTGGGTTCGGACTTTAAGAGGCATTTTTTCAGGCTCTATGGTACCAAACGGGATGAAATTTTGTAATAGCAATAAGAATCAAAGTCCGAAAAGAAATCAGTCACAAAATTTGTATTTAATTGCATTTCTGGAAAAATCATTATTCTACTGAACGCTAATTTGAGAATTGGGTTCGGACTTTAAGAGGCATTTTTTCAGGCTCTATGGTACCAAACGGGATGAAATTTTGTAATAGCAATAAGAATCAAAGTCCGAATGGAAATCAGTCACAAAATTTGTATTTAATTGCATTTCTGGAAAAATCATTATCCTACTGGGCGCTAATTTGAGACTTGGGTTCGGACTTTAAGAGGCATTTTTTCAGGCTCTATGGTACCAAACGGGATGAAATTTTGTAATAGCAATAAGAATCAAAGTCCGAATGGAAATCAGTCACAAAATTTGTATTTAATTGCATTTCTGGAAAAATCATTATTCTACTGAACGCTAATTTGAGACTTGGGTTCGGACTTTTAAAATCATTTTTTCAGGCTCTATGGTACCAAACGGGCTGAAATTTTGTAGGAGCGATGAGAATCATAGTCCGAATCGAAATCAGTAACAAAATATGTAAAAAGTTGCATTTCTGGAAAAATCATTATTAAACTGAACGCTAATTTGAGACTTGGGTTCGGACTTTTAAAATCATTTTTTCAGGCTCTATGGTACCAAACGGGCTGAAATTTTGTAATAGCGATAAGAATCATAGTCCGAATCGAAAACAGTCACAAAATATGCAAAAAGCTGCATTTCTGGAAAAATCATTATTCTATTCTATTTGAGACTTGGGTTCGGACTTTAAGAGGCATTTTTTCAGGCTCTATGGTACCAAACGGGCTGAAATTTTGTAATAGCAATAAGAATCATAGTCTGAATCGAAATCAGTCACAAAATATGCATTTAATTGCATTTCTGGAAATATCATTATTCTACTGGGCGCTAATTTGAGACTTGGGTTCGGACTTTAAGAGGCATTTTTTCAGACTCTATGGTACCAAACGGGATGAAATTTTGTAATAGCAATAAGAATCAAAGTCCGAATGTAAATCAATCACAAAATTTGTATTTAATTGCATTTCTGGAAAAATCATTATTCTACTGGGCGCTAAATTGAGACTTGGGTTCGGACTTTAAGAGGCATTCTTTCAGGCTCTATGAAACCAAACGGGCTGCAATTTTGCCATAGCGATAAGAATCATAGTCCGAATCGAAATCAGTCACAAAATATGCATTTAATTGCATTTCTGGAAAAATCATTATTCTACAGGGCGCTAATTTGAGACGTGGGTTCGGACTTTAAGAGGCATTTTTTCAGGCTCTATGGTACCAAACGGGATGAAATTTTGTAATAGCAATAAGAATCAAAGTCCGAATGGAAATCAGTCACAAAATTTGTATTTAATTGCATTTCTGGAAAAATCATTATCCTACTGGGCGCTAATTTGAGACTTGGGTTCGGACTTTAAGAGGCATTTTTTCAGGCTCTATGGTACCAAACGGGATGAAATTTTGTAATAGCAATAAGAATCAAAGTCCGAATGGAAATCAGTCACAAAATTTGTATTTAATTGCATTTCTGGAAAAATCATTATCCTACTGGGCGCTAATTTGAGACTTGGGTTCGGACTTTAAGAGGCATTTTTTCAGGCTCTATGGTACCAAACGGGATGAAATTTTGTAATAGCAATAAGAATCAAAGTCCGAATGGAAATCAGTCACAAAATTTGTATTTAATTGCATTTCTGGAAAAATCATTATTCTACTGAACGCTAATTTGAGACTTGGGTTCGGACTTTTAAAATCATTTTTTCAGGCTCTATGGTACCAAACGGGCTGAAATTTTGTAGGAGCGATGAGAATCATAGTCCGAATCGAAATCAGTAACAAAATATGTAAAAAGTTGCATTTCTGGAAAAATCATTATTAAACTGAACGCTAATTTGAGACTTGGGTTCGGACTTTTAAAATCATTTTTTCAGGCTCTATGGTACCAAACGGGCTGAAATTTTGTAATAGCGATAAGAATCATAGTCCGAATCGAAAACAGTCACAAAATATGCAAAAAGCTGCATTTCTGGAAAAATCATTATTCTATTCTATTTGAGACTTGGGTTCGGACTTTAAGAGGCATTTTTTCAGGCTCTATGGTACCAAACGGGCTGAAATTTTGTAATAGCAATAAGAATCATAGTCTGAATCGAAATCAGTCACAAAATATGCATTTAATTGCATTTCTGGAAATATCATTATTCTACTGGGCGCTAATTTGAGACTTGGGTTCGGACTTTAAGAGGCATTTTTTCAGACTCTATGGTACCAAACGGGATGAAATTTTGTAATAGCAATAAGAATCAAAGTCCGAATGTAAATCAATCACAAAATTTGTATTTAATTGCATTTCTGGAAAAATCATTATTCTACTGGGCGCTAAATTGAGACTTGGGTTCGGACTTTAAGAGGCATTTTTTCAGGCTCTATGGTACCAAACGGGATGAAATTTTGTAATAGCAATAAGAATCAAAGTCCGAAAAGAAATCAGTCACAAAATTTGTATTTAATTGCATTTCTGGAAAAATCATTATTCTACTGAACGCTAATTTGAGAATTGGGTTCGGACTTTAAGAGGCATTTTTTCAGGCTCTATGGTACCAAACGGGATGAAATTTTGTAATAGCAATAAGAATCAAAGTCCGAATGGAAATCAGTCACAAAATTTGTATTTAATTGCATTTCTGGAAAAATCATTATCCTACTGGGCGCTAATTTGAGACTTGGGTTCGGACTTTAAGAGGCATTTTTTCAGGCTCTATGGTACCAAACGGGATGAAATTTTGTAATAGCAATAAGAATCAAAGTCCGAATGGAAATCAGTCACAAAATTTGTATTTAATTGCATTTCTGGAAAAATCATTATCCTACTGGGCGCTAATTTGAGACTTGGGTTCGGACTTTAAGAGGCATTTTTTCAGGCTCTATGGTACCAAACGGGATGAAATTTTGTAATAGCAATAAGAATCAAAGTCCGAAAAGAAATCAGTTACAAAATTTGTATTTAATTGCATTTCTGGAAAAATCATTATTCTACTGGGCGCTAATTTGAGACTTGGGTTCGGACTTTAAAATCATTTTTTCAAGCTCTATGGTACCAAACGGGCTGAAATTTTGTAATAGCTATAAGAATCATAGTCCGAATCGAAATCAGTCACAAAATATGCAAAAAGTTGCATTTCTGGAAAAATCATTATTCTACTGGGCGCTAATTTGAGACTTGGGTTCGGACTTTAAGAGGCATTTTTTCAGGCTCTATGGTACCAAACGGGATGAAATTTTGAAATAGCGATGAGAATCATAGTCCGAATCGAAATCAGTTACAAAATTTGTATTTAATTGCATTTCTGGAAAAATCATTATTCTACTGGGCGCTAATTTGAGACTTGGGTTCGGACTTTAAGAGGCATTTTTTCAGGCTCTATGGTACCAAACGGGATGAAATTTTGTAATAGCAATAAGAATCAAAGTCCGAAAAGAAATCAGTCACAAAATTTGTATTTAATTGCATTTCTGGAAAAATCATTATTCTACTGAACGCTAATTTGAGAATTGGGTTCGGACTTTAAGAGGCATTTTTTCAGGCTCTATGGTACCAAACGGGATGAAATTTTGTAATAGCAATAAGAATCAAAGTCCGAATGGAAATCAGTCACAAAATTTGTATTTAATTGCATTTCTGGAAAAATCATTATCCTACTGGGCGCTAATTTGAGACTTGGGTTCGGACTTTAAGAGGCATTTTTTCAGGCTCTATGGTACCAAACGGGATGAAATTTTGTAATAGCAATAAGAATCAAAGTCCGAATGGAAATCAGTCACAAAATTTGTATTTAATTGCATTTCTGGAAAAATCATTATTCTACTGAACGCTAATTTGAGACTTGGGTTCGGACTTTTAAAATCATTTTTTCAGGCTCTATGGTACCAAACGGGCTGAAATTTTGTAGGAGCGATGAGAATCATAGTCCGAATCGAAATCAGTAACAAAATATGTAAAAAGTTGCATTTCTGGAAAAATCATTATTAAACTGAACGCTAATTTGAGACTTGGGTTCGGACTTTTAAAATCATTTTTTCAGGCTCTATGGTACCAAACGGGCTGAAATTTTGTAATAGCGATAAGAATCATAGTCCGAATCGAAAACAGTCACAAAATATGCAAAAAGCTGCATTTCTGGAAAAATCATTATTCTATTCTATTTGAGACTTGGGTTCGGACTTTAAGAGGCATTTTTTCAGGCTCTATGGTACCAAACGGGCTGAAATTTTGTAATAGCAATAAGAATCATAGTCTGAATCGAAATCAGTCACAAAATATGCATTTAATTGCATTTCTGGAAATATCATTATTCTACTGGGCGCTAATTTGAGACTTGGGTTCGGACTTTAAGAGGCATTTTTTCAGACTCTATGGTACCAAACGGGATGAAATTTTGTAATAGCAATAAGAATCAAAGTCCGAATGTAAATCAATCACAAAATTTGTATTTAATTGCATTTCTGGAAAAATCATTATTCTACTGGGCGCTAAATTGAGACTTGGGTTCGGACTTTAAGAGGCATTCTTTCAGGCTCTATGAAACCAAACGGGCTGCAATTTTGCCATAGCGATAAGAATCATAGTCCGAATCGAAATCAGTCACAAAATATGCATTTAATTGCATTTCTGGAAAAATCATTATTCTACAGGGCGCTAATTTGAGACGTGGGTTCGGACTTTAAGAGGCATTTTTTCAGGCTCTATGGTACCAAACGGGATGAAATTTTGTAATAGCAATAAGAATCAAAGTCCGAATGGAAATCAGTCACAAAATTTGTATTTAATTGCATTTCTGGAAAAATCATTATCCTACTGGGCGCTAATTTGAGACTTGGGTTCGGACTTTAAGAGGCATTTTTTCAGGCTCTATGGTACCAAACGGGATGAAATTTTGAAATAGCGATGAGAATCATAGTCCGAATCGAAATCAGTTACAAAATTTGTATTTAATTGCATTTCTGGAAAAATCATTATTCTACTGGGCGCTAATTTGAGACTTGGGTTCGGACTTTAAAATCATTTTTTCAAGCTCTATGGTACCAAACGGGCTGAAATTTTGTAATAGCTATAAGAATCATAGTCCGAATCGAAATCAGTCACAAAATATGCAAAAAGTTGCATTTCTGGAAAAATCATTATTCTACTGGGCGCTAATTTGAGACTTGGGTTCGGACTTTAAGAGGCATTTTTTCAGGCTCTATGGTACCAAACGGGATGAAATTTTGAAATAGCGATGAGAATCATAGTCCGAATCGAAATCAGTTACAAAATTTGTATTTAATTGCATTTCTGGAAAAATCATTATTCTACTGGGCGCTAATTTGAGACTTGGGTTCGGACTTTAAGAGGCATTTTTTCAGGCTCTATGGTACCAAACGGGATGAAATTTTGTAATAGCAATAAGAATCAAAGTCCGAAAAGAAATCAGTCACAAAATTTGTATTTAATTGCATTTCTGGAAAAATCATTATTCTACTGAACGCTAATTTGAGAATTGGGTTCGGACTTTAAGAGGCATTTTTTCAGGCTCTATGGTACCAAACGGGATGAAATTTTGTAATAGCAATAAGAATCAAAGTCCGAATGGAAATCAGTCACAAAATTTGTATTTAATTGCATTTCTGGAAAAATCATTATCCTACTGGGCGCTAATTTGAGACTTGGGTTCGGACTTTAAGAGGCATTTTTTCAGGCTCTATGGTACCAAACGGGATGAAATTTTGTAATAGCAATAAGAATCAAAGTCCGAATGGAAATCAGTCACAAAATTTGTATTTAATTGCATTTCTGGAAAAATCATTATTCTACTGAACGCTAATTTGAGACTTGGGTTCGGACTTTTAAAATCATTTTTTCAGGCTCTATGGTACCAAACGGGCTGAAATTTTGTAGGAGCGATGAGAATCATAGTCCGAATCGAAATCAGTAACAAAATATGTAAAAAGTTGCATTTCTGGAAAAATCATTATTAAACTGAACGCTAATTTGAGACTTGGGTTCGGACTTTTAAAATCATTTTTTCAGGCTCTATGGTACCAAACGGGCTGAAATTTTGTAATAGCGATAAGAATCATAGTCCGAATCGAAAACAGTCACAAAATATGCAAAAAGCTGCATTTCTGGAAAAATCATTATTCTATTCTATTTGAGACTTGGGTTCGGACTTTAAGAGGCATTTTTTCAGGCTCTATGGTACCAAACGGGCTGAAATTTTGTAATAGCAATAAGAATCATAGTCTGAATCGAAATCAGTCACAAAATATGCATTTAATTGCATTTCTGGAAATATCATTATTCTACTGGGCGCTAATTTGAGACTTGGGTTCGGACTTTAAGAGGCATTTTTTCAGACTCTATGGTACCAAACGGGATGAAATTTTGTAATAGCAATAAGAATCAAAGTCCGAATGTAAATCAATCACAAAATTTGTATTTAATTGCATTTCTGGAAAAATCATTATTCTACTGGGCGCTAAATTGAGACTTGGGTTCGGACTTTAAGAGGCATTCTTTCAGGCTCTATGAAACCAAACGGGCTGCAATTTTGCCATAGCGATAAGAATCATAGTCCGAATCGAAATCAGTCACAAAATATGCATTTAATTGCATTTCTGGAAAAATCATTATTCTACAGGGCGCTAATTTGAGACGTGGGTTCGGACTTTAAGAGGCATTTTTTCAGGCTCTATGGTACCAAACGGGATGAAATTTTGTAATAGCAATAAGAATCAAAGTCCGAATGGAAATCAGTCACAAAATTTGTATTTAATTGCATTTCTGGAAAAATCATTATCCTACTGGGCGCTAATTTGAGACTTGGGTTCGGACTTTAAGAGGCATTTTTTCAGGCTCTATGGTACCAAACGGGATGAAATTTTGAAATAGCGATGAGAATCATAGTCCGAATCGAAATCAGTTACAAAATTTGTATTTAATTGCATTTCTGGAAAAATCATTATTCTACTGGGCGCTAATTTGAGACTTGGGTTCGGACTTTAAAATCATTTTTTCAAGCTCTATGGTACCAAACGGGCTGAAATTTTGTAATAGCTATAAGAATCATAGTCCGAATCGAAATCAGTCACAAAATATGCAAAAAGTTGCATTTCTGGAAAAATCATTATTCTACTGGGCGCTAATTTGAGACTTGGGTTCGGACTTTAAGAGGCATTTTTTCAGGCTCTATGGTACCAAACGGGATGAAATTTTGAAATAGCGATGAGAATCATAGTCCGAATCGAAATCAGTTACAAAATTTGTATTTAATTGCATTTCTGGAAAAATCATTATTCTACTGGGCGCTAATTTGAGACTTGGGTTCGGACTTTAAGAGGCATTTTTTCAGGCTCTATGGTACCAAACGGGATGAAATTTTGTAATAGCAATAAGAATCAAAGTCCGAAAAGAAATCAGTCACAAAATTTGTATTTAATTGCATTTCTGGAAAAATCATTATTCTACTGAACGCTAATTTGAGAATTGGGTTCGGACTTTAAGAGGCATTTTTTCAGGCTCTATGGTACCAAACGGGATGAAATTTTGTAATAGCAATAAGAATCAAAGTCCGAATGGAAATCAGTCACAAAATTTGTATTTAATTGCATTTCTGGAAAAATCATTATCCTACTGGGCGCTAATTTGAGACTTGGGTTCGGACTTTAAGAGGCATTTTTTCAGGCTCTATGGTACCAAACGGGATGAAATTTTGTAATAGCAATAAGAATCAAAGTCCGAATGGAAATCAGTCACAAAATTTGTATTTAATTGCATTTCTGGAAAAATCATTATTCTACTGAACGCTAATTTGAGACTTGGGTTCGGACTTTTAAAATCATTTTTTCAGGCTCTATGGTACCAAACGGGCTGAAATTTTGTAGGAGCGATGAGAATCATAGTCCGAATCGAAATCAGTTACAAAATTTGTATTTAATTGCATTTCTGGAAAAATCATTATTCTACTGGGCGCTAATTTGAGACTTGGGTTCGGACTTTAAAATCATTTTTTCAAGCTCTATGGTACAAAACGGGCTGAAATTTTGTAATAGCTATAAGAATCATAGTCCGAATCGAAATCAGTCACAAAATATGCAAAAAGTTGCATTTCTGGAAAAATCATTATTCTACTGGGCGCTAATTTGAGACTTGGGTTCGGACTTTAAGAGGCATTTTTTCAGGCTCTATGGTACCAAACGGGATGAAATTTTGAAATAGCGATGAGAATCATAGTCCGAATCGAAATCAGTTACAAAATTTGTATTTAATTGCATTTCTGGAAAAATCATTATTCTACTGGGCGCTAATTTGAGACTTGGGTTCGGACTTTAAGAGGCATTTTTTCAGGCTCTATGGTACCAAACGGGATGAAATTTTGTAATAGCAATAAGAATCAAAGTCCGAAAAGAAATCAGTCACAAAATTTGTATTTAATTGCATTTCTGGAAAAATCATTATTCTACTGAACGCTAATTTGAGAATTGGGTTCGGACTTTAAGAGGCATTTTTTCAGGCTCTATGGTACCAAACGGGATGAAATTTTGTAATAGCAATAAGAATCAAAGTCCGAATGGAAATCAGTCACAAAATTTGTATTTAATTGCATTTCTGGAAAAATCATTATCCTACTGGGCGCTAATTTGAGACTTGGGTTCGGACTTTAAGAGGCATTTTTTCAGGCTCTATGGTACCAAACGGGATGAAATTTTGTAATAGCAATAAGAATCAAAGTCCGAATGGAAATCAGTCACAAAATTTGTATTTAATTGCATTTCTGGAAAAATCATTATTCTACTGAACGCTAATTTGAGACTTGGGTTCGGACTTTTAAAATCATTTTTTCAGGCTCTATGGTACCAAACGGGCTGAAATTTTGTAGGAGCGATGAGAATCATAGTCCGAATCGAAATCAGTAACAAAATATGTAAAAAGTTGCATTTCTGGAAAAATCATTATTATACTGAACGCTAATTTGAGACTTGGGTTCGGACTTTTAAAATCATTTTTTCAGGCTCTATGGTACCAAACGGGCTGAAATTTTGTAATAGCGATAAGAATCATAGTCCGAATCGAAAACAGTCACAAAATATGCAAAAAGCTGCATTTCTGGAAAAATCATTATTCTATTCTATTTGAGACTTGGGTTCGGACTTTAAGAGGCATTTTTTCAGGCTCTATGGTACCAAACGGGCTGAAATTTTGTAATAGCAATAAGAATCATAGTCTGAATCGAAATCAGTCACAAAATATGCATTTAATTGCATTTCTGGAAATATCATTATTCTACTGGGCGCTAATTTGAGACTTGGGTTCGGACTTTAAGAGGCATTTTTTCAGACTCTATGGTACCAAACGGGATGAAATTTTGTAATAGCAATAAGAATCAAAGTCCGAATGTAAATCAATCACAAAATTTGTATTTAATTGCATTTCTGGAAAAATCATTATTCTACTGGGCGCTAAATTGAGACTTGGGTTCGGACTTTAAGAGGCATTCTTTCAGGCTCTATGAAACCAAACGGGCTGCAATTTTGCCATAGCGATAAGAATCATAGTCCGAATGGAAATCAGTCACAAAATTTGTATTTAATTGCATTTCTGGAAAAATCATTATTCTACTGAACGCTAATTTGAGACTTGGGTTCGGACTTTTAAAATCATTTTTTCAGGCTCTATGGTACCAAACGGGCTGTAATTTTGTAATAGCTATAAGAATCATAGTCCGAATCGAAATCAGTCACAAAATATGCAAAAAGTTGCATTTCTGGAAAAATCATTATTCTAATGGGCGCTAATTTGAGACATGGGTTCGGACTTTAAAATCATTTTCAGGCTCTATGGTACCAAACGGGCTGAAATTTTGTAATAGCGATGAGAATCAGAGTCCGAATCGAAATCACTAACAAAAAATGTATTTAATTGCATTTCTGGAAAAATCATTATTCTACAGGGCGCTAATTTGAGACGTGGGTTCGGACTTTAAGAGGCATTTTTTCAGGCTCTATGGTACCAAACGGGATGAAATTTTGTAATAGCAATAAGAATCAAAGTCCGAATGGAAATCAGTCACAAAATTTGTATTTAATTGCATTTCTGGAAAAATCATTATTCTACTGGGCCCTAATTTGAGACTTGGGTTCGGACTTTGAGAGGCATTTTTTCAGGCTCTATGGTACCAAACAGGATGAAATTTTGTAATAGCATTAAGAATCAAAGTCCGAATGGAAATCAATCACAAAATTTGTATTTAATTGCATTTCTGGAAAAATCATTATTCTACTGAACGCTAATTTGAGACTTGGGTTTGGACTTTAAGAGGCATTTTTTCAAGCTCTATGTTAGCAAAAGGGCTGAAATTTTGTAATAGCAATAAGAATCATAGTCCGAATCGAAATCAGTAACAAAATATGTAAAAAGTTGCATTTCTGAAAAAATCATTATTCTACTGGGCGCTAATTTGAGACTTGGGTTCGGACTTTAAGAGGCATTTTTTCAGGCTCTATGGTACCAAACGGGATGAAATTTTGAAATAGCGATGAGAATCATAGTCCGAATCGAAATCAGTTACAAAATTTGTATTTAATTGCATTTCTGGAAAAATCATTATTCTACTGGGCGCTAATTTGAGACTTGGGTTCGGACTTTAAAATCATTTTTTCAGGCTCAATGGTACCAAACGGGCTGAAATTTTGTAATAGCTATAAGAATCATAGTCCGAATCGAAATCAGTCACAAAATATGCAAAAAGTTGCATTTCTGGAAAAATCATTATTCTACTGGGCGCTAATTTGAGACTTGGGTTCGGACTTTAAGAGGCATTTTTTCAGGCTCTATGGTACCAAACGGGATGAAATTTTGAAATAGCGATGAGAATCATAGTCCGAATCGAAATCAGTTACAAAATTTGTATTTAATTGCATTTCTGGAAAAATCATTATTCTACTGGGCGCTAATTTGAGACTTGGGTTCGGACTTTAAGAGGCATTTTTTCAGGCTCTATGGTACCAAACGGGATGAAATTTTGTAATAGCAATAAGAATCAAAGTCCGAAAAGAAATCAGTCACAAAATTTGTATTTAATTGCATTTCTGGAAAAATCATTATTCTACTGAACGCTAATTTGAGAATTGGGTTCGGACTTTAAGAGGCATTTTTTCAGGCTCTATGGTACCAAACGGGATGAAATTTTGTAATAGCAATAAGAATCAAAGTCCGAATGGAAATCAGTCACAAAATTTGTATTTAATTGCATTTCTGGAAAAATCATTATTCTACTGAACGCTAATTTGAGACTTGGGTTCGGACTTTTAAAATCATTTTTTCAGGCTCTATGGTACCAAACGGGCTGTAATTTTGTAATAGCTATAAGAATCATAGTCCGAATCGAAATCAGTCACAAAATATGCAAAAAGTTGCATTTCTGGAAAAATCATTTTTCTAATGGGCGCTAATTTGAGACATGGGTTCGGACTTTAAAATCATTTTTTCAGGCTCTATGGTACCAAACGGGCTGAAATTTTGTAGTAGCGATGAGAATCATAGTCCGAATCGAAATCAGTAACAAAATATGTAAAAAGTTGCATTTCTGGAAAAATCATTATTAAACTGAACGCTAATTTGAGACTTGGGTTCGGACTTTTAAAATCATTTTTTCAGGCTCTATGGTACCAAACGGGCTGAAATTTTGTAATAGCGATAAGAATCATAGTCCGAATCGAAAACAGTCACAAAATATGCAAAAAGCTGCATTTCTGGAAAAATCATTATTCTATTCTATTTGAGACTTGGGTTCGGACTTTAAGAGGCATTTTTTCAGGCTCTATGGTACCAAACGGGCTGAAATTTTGTAATAGCAATAAGAATCATAGTCTGAATCGAAATCAGTCACAAAATATGCATTTAATTGCATTTCTGGAAATATCATTATTCTACTGGGCGCTAATTTGAGACTTGGGTTCGGACTTTAAGAGGCATTTTTTCAGGCTCTATGGTACCAAACGGGATGAAATTTTGTAATAGCAATAAGAATCAAAGTCCGAATGTAAATCAATCACAAAATTTGTATTTAATTGCATTTCTGGAAAAATCATTATTCTACTGGGCGCTAAATTGAGACTTGGGTTCGGACTTTAAGAGGCATTCTTTCAGGCTCTATGAAACCAAACGGGCTGCAATTTTGCCATAGCGATAAGAATCATAGTCCGAATGGAAATCAGTCACAAAATTTGTATTTAATTGCATTTCTGGAAAAATCATTATCCTACTGGGCGCTAATTTGAGACTTGGGTTCGGACTTTAAGAGGCATTTTTTCAGGCTCTATGGTACCAAACGGGATGAAATTTTGTAATAGCAATAAGAATCAAAGTCCGAATGGAAATCAGTCACAAAATTTGTATTTAATTGCATTTCTGGAAAAATCATTATTCTACTGAACGCTAATTTGAGACTTGGGTTCGGACTTTTAAAATCATTTTTTCAGGCTCTATGGTACCAAACGGGCTGTAATTTTGTAATAGCTATAAGAATCATAGTCCGAATCGAAATCAGTCACAAAATATGCAAAAAGTTGCATTTCTGGAAAAATCATTATTCTAATGGGCGCTAATTTGAGACATGGGTTCGGACTTTAAAATCATTTTCAGGCTCTATGGTACCAAACGGGCTGAAATTTTGTAATAGCGATGAGAATCAGAGTCCGAATCGAAATCACTAACAAAAAATGTATTTAATTGCATTTCTGGAAAAATCATTATTCTACAGGGCGCTAATTTGAGACGTGGGTTCGGACTTTAAGAGGCATTTTTTCAGGCTCTATGGTACCAAACGGGATGAAATTTTGTAATAGCAATTAGAATCATAGTCCGAATCGAAATCAGTCACAAAATATGCAAAAAGTTGCATTTCTGGAAAAATCATTATTCTACTGAACGCTAATTTGAGACTTGGGTTCGGACTTTAAGAGGCATTTTTTCAGGCTCTATGGTACCAAACGGGATGAAATTTTGTAATACCAATAAGAATCAAAGTCCGAATGGAAATCAGTCACAAAATTTGTATTTAATTGCATTTCTTGAAAAATCATTATTCTACTGGGCGCTAATTTGAGACTTGGGTTCGGCCTTTAAAATCATTTTTTCAGGCTCTATGGTACCAAACGGGCTGAAATTTTGTAATAGCTAAAAGAATCATAGTCCGAATCGAAATCAGTTACAAAATATGCAAAAAGTTGAATTTCTTGAAAAATCATTATCCAACTGGGCGCTAATTTGAGACTTGGGTTCGGACATTAAGAGGCATTTTTTCAGGCTTTATGGTACCAAACGGGCTGAAATTTTGTAATAGCTATAAGAATCATAGTCCGAATCGAAATCAGTCACAAAATATGCAAAAAGTTGCATTTCTGGAAAAATCATTATACTACTGGGCGCTAATTTGAGACCTGGGTTCGGACTTTCAGAAACATTTTTTTTTGGCTCTATGGTACCAAACGGGATGAAATTTTGTAATAGCAATAAGAATCAAAGTCCGAATGGAAATCAGTCACAAAATTTGTATTTAATTGCATTTCTGGAAAAATTATTATTCTACTGGGCCCTAATTTGAGACTTGGGTTCGGACTTTGAGAGGCATTTTTTCAGGCTCTATGGTACCAAACAGGATGAAATTTTGTAATAGCATTAAGAATCAAAGTCCGAATGGAAATCAATCACAAAATTTGTATTTAATTGCATTTCTGGAAAAATCATTATTCTACTGAACGCTAATTTGAGACTTGGGTTTGGACTTTAAGAGGCATTTTTTCAAGCTCTATGTTAGCAAAAGGGCTGAAATTTTGTAATAGCAATAAGAATCATAGTCCGAATCGAAATCAGTAACAAAATATGTAAAAAGTTGCATTTCTGAAAAAATCATTATTCTACTGGGCGCTAATTTGAGACTTGGGTTCGGACTTTAAGAGGCATTTTTTCAGGCTCTATGGTACCAAACGGGATGAAATTTTGAAATAGCGATGAGAATCATAGTCCGAATCGAAATCAGTTACAAAATTTGTATTTAATTGCATTTCTGGAAAAATCATTATTCTACTGGGCGCTAATTTGAGACTTGGGTTCGGACTTTAAAATCATTTTTTCAGGCTCTATGGTACCAAACGGGCTGTAATTTTTTAATAGCGATGAGAATCATAATCCGAATCGAAATCAGTAACAAAATATGTAACAAGTTGCATTTCTGGAACAATCATTAATAAACTGAACGCTAATTTGAGACTTGGGTTCGGACTTTTAAAATCATTTTTTCAGGCTCTATGGTACCAAACGGGCTGAAATTTTGTAATAGCGATAAGAATCATAGTCCGAATCGAAAACAGTCACAAAATATGCAAAAAGCTGCAATTCTGGAAAAATCATTATTCTACAGGGCGCTTATTTGAGACTTGGGTTCGGACTTAAAGAGGCATTTTTTTAGGCTCTATGGTACCAAACGGGATGAAATTTTGTAATAGCGATAAGAATCATAGTCCGAATCGAAATCAGTCACAAAATATGCAAAAAGTTGCATTTCTGGAAAATTCATTATCCTACTGGGCGCTAATTTGAGACTTGGGTTCGGACTTTAAGAGGCATTTTTTCAGGCTCTATGGTACCAAACGGGATGAAATTTTGAAATAGCAATAAGAATCAAAGTCCGAATGGAAATCAGTCACAAAATATGTATTTAATTGCATTTCTGGAAAAATCATTATTCTACTGAACGCTAATTTGAGACTTGGGTTCGGACTTTTAAAATCATTTTTTCAGGCTCTATGGTACCAAACGGGCTGAAATTTTGTTATGGCTATAAGAATCATAATCCGAATCGAAATCAGTCACAAAATATGCAAAAAGTTGCATTTCTGGAAAAATCATTATTCTACAGGGCGCTTATTTGAGACTTGGGTTCGGACTTTAAGAGGCATTTTTTCAGGCTCTATGGTACCAAACGGGCTGAAATTTTGAAATAGCAATACGAATCATAGTCCGAATCGAAATCAGTCACAAAATATGCAAAAAGTTTCATTTCTGGAAAAATCATTATTCTACAGGGCGCTAACTTGAGACTTGGGTTCGGACTTTAAGAGGCATTTTTTCAGGCTCTATGGTACCAAACGGGCTGCAATCTTGCCATAGAAATAAGCATCATAGTCCGATGGAAATCACTCACAAAATATGTATTTAATTGCATTTCTGGAAAAATCATTATCCTACTGGGCGCTAATTTGAGACTTGGGTTCGGATTTTAAAAGACATTTCTTTAGGCTCTATGGTACCAAACGGGCTGAAATTCGGTTATAGCGATAAGAATCATAGTCCGAATCGAAATCAGTCACAAAATATGCAAAAAGTTGCATTTCTGGAAAATTCATTATCCTACTGGGCGCTAATTTGAGACTTGAGTTCGGACTTTAAGAAGCATTTTTTAGGCTCTATGGTACCAAACGGGCTGAAATTTTGTAATAGCAATTAGAATCAAAGTCCGAATCGAATTCAGTCACAAAATATGCATTTAATTGCATTTCTGGAAAAATCATTATTCTAATGGGCGCAAATTTGAGACTAGGGTTCGAACTTTAAGAGGCATTTTTTCAGGCTCTATGGTACCAAACGGGATGAAATTTTGTAATAGCAATAAGAATCAAAGTCCGAATGGAAATCAGTCACAAAATTTGTATTTAATTGCATTTCTTGAAAAATCATTATTCTACTGGGCGCTAATTTGAGACTTGGGTTCGGCCTTTAAAATCATTTTTTCAGGCTCTATGGTACCAAACGGGCTGAAATTTTGTAATAGCTAAAAGAATCATAGTCCGAATCGAAATCAGTTACAAAATATGCAAAAAGTTGAATTTCTTGAAAAATCATTATCCAACTGAGCGCTAATTTGAGACTTGGGTTCGGACATTAAGAGGCATTTTTTCAGGCTTTATGGTACCAAACGGGCTGAAATTTTGTAATAGCTATAAGAATCATAGTCCGAATCGAAATCAGTCACAAAATATGCAAAAAGTTGCATTTCTGGAAAAATCATTATACTACTGGGCGCTAATTTGAGACTTGGGTTCGGACTTTCAGAAACATTTTTTTTTGGCTCTATGGTACCAAACGGGATGAAATTTTGTAATAGCAATAAGAATCAAAGTCCGAATGGAAATCAGTCACAAAATTTGTATTTAATTGCATTTCTGGAAAAATCATTATTCTACTGGGCCCTAATTTGAGACTTGGGTTCGGACTTTGAGAGGCATTTTTTCAGGCTCTATGGTACCAAACTGGATGAAATTTTGTAATAGCATTAAGAATCAAAGTCCGAATGGAAATCAATCACAAAATTTGTATTTAATTGCATTTCTGGAAAAATCATTATTCTACTGAACGCTAATTTGAGACTTGGGTTTGGACTTTAAGAGGCATTTTTTCAAGCTCTATGTTAGCAAAAGGGCTGAAATTTTGTAATAGCAATAAGAATCATAGTCCGAATCGAAATCAGTAACAAAATATGTAAAAAGTTGCATTTCTGAAAAAATCATTATTCTACTGGGCGCTAATTTGAGACTTGGGTTCGGACTTTAAGAGGCATTTTTTCAGGCTCTATGGTACCAAACGGGATGAAATTTTGAAATAGCGATGAGAATCATAGTCCGAATCGAAATCAGTTACAAAATTTGTATTTAATTGCATTTCTGGAAAAATCATTATTCTACTGGGCGCTAATTTGAGACTTGGGTTCGGACTTTAAAATCATTTTTTCAGGCTCTATGGTACCAAACGGGCTGTAATTTTGTAATAGCGATGAGAATAATAATCCGAATCGAAATCAGTAACAAAATATGTAACAAGTTGCATTTCTGGAACAATCATTAATAAACTGAACGCTAATTTGAGACTTGGGTTCGGACTTTTAAAATCATTTTTTAAGGCTCTATGGTACCAAACGGGCTGAAATTTTGTAATAGCGATAAGAATCATAGTCCGAATCGAAAACAGTCACAAAATATGCAAAAAGCTGCAATTCTGGAAAAATCATTATTCTACAGGGCGCTTATTTGAGACTTGGGTTCGGACTTAAAGAGGCATTTTTTTAGGCTATATGGTACCAAACGGGATGAAATTTTGTAATAGCGATAAGAATCATAGTCCGAATCGAAATCAGTCACAAAATAGGCAAAAAGTTGCATTTCTGGAAAATTCATTATCCTACTGGGCGCTAATTTGAGACTTGGGTTCGGACTTTAAGAGGCATTTTTTCAGGCTCTATGGTACCAAACGGGATGAAATTTTGAAATAGCAATAAGAATCAAAGTCCGAATGGAAATCAGTCACAAAATATGTATTTAATTGCATTTCTGGAAAAATCATTATTCTACTGAACGCTAATTTGAGACTTGGGTTCGGACTTTTAAAATCATTTTTTCAGGCTCTATGGTACCAAACGGGCTGAAATTTTGTTATGGCTATAAGAATCATAATCCGAATCGAAATCAGTCACAAAATATGCAAAAAGTTGCATTTCTGGAAAAATCATTATTCTACAGGGCGCTTATTTGAGACTTGGGTTCGGACTTTAAGAGGCATTTTTTCAGGCTCTATGGTACCAAACGGGCTGAAATTTTGAAATAGCAATACGAATCATAGTCCGAATCGAAATCAGTCACAAAATATGCAAAAAGTTTCATTTCTGGAAAAATCATTATTCTACAGGGCGCTAACTTGAGACATGGGTTCGGACTTTAAGAGGCATTTTTTCAGGCTCTATGGTACCAAACGGGCTGCAATCTTGCCATAGCAATAAGCATCATAGTCCGATGGAAATCACTCACAAAATATGTATTTAATTGCATTTCTGGAAAAATCATTATCCTACTGGGCGCTAATTTGAGACTTGGGTTCGGACTTTAAGAGGCATTTTTTCAGGCTCTATGGTACCAAACGGGATGAAATTTTGTAATAGCAATAAGAATCAAAGTCCGAAAAGAAATCAGTCACAAAATTTGTATTTAATTGCATTTCTGGAAAAATCATTATTCTACTGAACGCTAATTTGAGAATTGGGTTCGGACTTTAAGAGGCATTTTTTCAGGCTCTATGGTACCAAACGGGATGAAATTTTGTAATAGCAATAAGAATCAAAGTCCGAATGGAAATCAGTCACAAAATTTGTATTTAATTGCATTTCTGGAAAAATCATTATCCTACTGGGCGCTAATTTGAGACTTGGGTTCGGACTTTAAGAGGCATTTTTTCAGGCTCTATGGTACCAAACGGGATGAAATTTTGTAATAGCAATAAGAATCAAAGTCCGAATGGAAATCAGTCACAAAATTTGTATTTAATTGCATTTCTGGAAAAATCATTATTCTACTGAACGCTAATTTGAGACTTGGGTTCGGACTTTTAAAATCATTTTTTCAGGCTCTATGGTACCAAACGGGCTGAAATTTTGTAGGAGCGATGAGAATCATAGTCCGAATCGAAATCAGTTACAAAATTTGTATTTAATTGCATTTCTGGAAAAATCATTATTCTACTGGGCGCTAATTTGAGACTTGGGTTCGGACTTTAAAATCATTTTTTCAAGCTCTATGGTACAAAACGGGCTGAAATTTTGTAATAGCTATAAGAATCATAGTCCGAATCGAAATCAGTCACAAAATATGCAAAAAGTTGCATTTCTGGAAAAATCATTATTCTACTGGGCGCTAAATTGAGACTTGGGTTCGGACTTTAAGAGGCATTCTTTCAGGCTCTATGAAACCAAACGGGCTGCAATTTTGCCATAGCGATAAGAATCATAGTCCGAATGGAAATCAGTCACAAAATTTGTATTTAATTGCATTTCTGGAAAAATCATTATTCTACTGAACGCTAATTTGAGACTTGGGTTCGGACTTTTAAAATCATTTTTTCAGGCTCTATGGTACCAAACGGGCTGTAATTTTGTAATAGCTATAAGAATCATAGTCCGAATCGAAATCAGTCACAAAATATGCAAAAAGTTGCATTTCTGGAAAAATCATTATTCTAATGGGCGCTAATTTGAGACATGGGTTCGGACTTTAAAATCATTTTCAGGCTCTATGGTACCAAACGGGCTGAAATTTTGTAATAGCGATGAGAATCAGAGTCCGAATCGAAATCACTAACAAAAAATGTATTTAATTGCATTTCTGGAAAAATCATTATTCTACAGGGCGCTAATTTGAGACGTGGGTTCGGACTTTAAGAGGCATTTTTTCAGGCTCTATGGTACCAAACGGGATGAAATTTTGTAATAGCAATAAGAATCAAAGTCCGAATGGAAATCAGTCACAAAATTTGTATTTAATTGCATTTCTGGAAAAATCATTATTCTACTGGGCCCTAATTTGAGACTTGGGTTCGGACTTTGAGAGGCATTTTTTCAGGCTCTATGGTACCAAACAGGATGAAATTTTGTAATAGCATTAAGAATCAAAGTCCGAATGGAAATCAATCACAAAATTTGTATTTAATTGCATTTCTGGAAAAATCATTATTCTACTGAACGCTAATTTGAGACTTGGGTTTGGACTTTAAGAGGCATTTTTTCAAGCTCTATGTTAGCAAAAGGGCTGAAATTTTGTAATAGCAATAAGAATCATAGTCCGAATCGAAATCAGTAACAAAATATGTAAAAAGTTGCATTTCTGAAAAAATCATTATTCTACTGGGCGCTAATTTGAGACTTGGGTTCGGACTTTAAGAGGCATTTTTTCAGGCTCTATGGTACCAAACGGGATGAAATTTTGAAATAGCGATGAGAATCATAGTCCGAATCGAAATCAGTTACAAAATTTGTATTTAATTGCATTTCTGGAAAAATCATTATTCTACTGGGCGCTAATTTGAGACTTGGGTTCGGACTTTAAAATCATTTTTTCAGGCTCAATGGTACCAAACGGGCTGAAATTTTGTAATAGCTATAAGAATCATAGTCCGAATCGAAATCAGTCACAAAATATGCAAAAAGTTGCATTTCTGGAAAAATCATTATTCTACTGGGCGCTAATTTGAGACTTGGGTTCGGACTTTAAGAGGCATTTTTTCAGGCTCTATGGTACCAAACGGGATGAAATTTTGAAATAGCGATGAGAATCATAGTCCGAATCGAAATCAGTTACAAAATTTGTATTTAATTGCATTTCTGGAAAAATCATTATTCTACTGGGCGCTAATTTGAGACTTGGGTTCGGACTTTAAGAGGCATTTTTTCAGGCTCTATGGTACCAAACGGGATGAAATTTTGTAATAGCAATAAGAATCAAAGTCCGAAAAGAAATCAGTCACAAAATTTGTATTTAATTGCATTTCTGGAAAAATCATTATTCTACTGAACGCTAATTTGAGAATTGGGTTCGGACTTTAAGAGGCATTTTTTCAGGCTCTATGGTACCAAACGGGATGAAATTTTGTAATAGCAATAAGAATCAAAGTCCGAATGGAAATCAGTCACAAAATTTGTATTTAATTGCATTTCTGGAAAAATCATTATTCTACTGAACGCTAATTTGAGACTTGGGTTCGGACTTTTAAAATCATTTTTTCAGGCTCTATGGTACCAAACGGGCTGTAATTTTGTAATAGCTATAAGAATCATAGTCCGAATCGAAATCAGTCACAAAATATGCAAAAAGTTGCATTTCTGGAAAAATCATTTTTCTAATGGGCGCTAATTTGAGACATGGGTTCGGACTTTAAAATCATTTTTTCAGGCTCTATGGTACCAAACGGGCTGAAATTTTGTAGTAGCGATGAGAATCATAGTCCGAATCGAAATCAGTAACAAAATATGTAAAAAGTTGCATTTCTGGAAAAATCATTATTAAACTGAACGCTAATTTGAGACTTGGGTTCGGACTTTTAAAATCATTTTTTCAGGCTCTATGGTACCAAACGGGCTGAAATTTTGTAATAGCGATAAGAATCATAGTCCGAATCGAAAACAGTCACAAAATATGCAAAAAGCTGCATTTCTGGAAAAATCATTATTCTATTCTATTTGAGACTTGGGTTCGGACTTTAAGAGGCATTTTTTCAGGCTCTATGGTACCAAACGGGCTGAAATTTTGTAATAGCAATAAGAATCATAGTCTGAATCGAAATCAGTCACAAAATATGCATTTAATTGCATTTCTGGAAATATCATTATTCTACTGGGCGCTAATTTGAGACTTGGGTTCGGACTTTAAGAGGCATTTTTTCAGGCTCTATGGTACCAAACGGGATGAAATTTTGTAATAGCAATAAGAATCAAAGTCCGAATGTAAATCAATCACAAAATTTGTATTTAATTGCATTTCTGGAAAAATCATTATTCTACTGGGCGCTAAATTGAGACTTGGGTTCGGACTTTAAGAGGCATTCTTTCAGGCTCTATGAAACCAAACGGGCTGCAATTTTGCCATAGCGATAAGAATCATAGTCCGAATGGAAATCAGTCACAAAATTTGTATTTAATTGCATTTCTGGAAAAATCATTATCCTACTGGGCGCTAATTTGAGACTTGGGTTCGGACTTTAAGAGGCATTTTTTCAGGCTCTATGGTACCAAACGGGATGAAATTTTGTAATAGCAATAAGAATCAAAGTCCGAATGGAAATCAGTCACAAAATTTGTATTTAATTGCATTTCTGGAAAAATCATTATTCTACTGAACGCTAATTTGAGACTTGGGTTCGGACTTTTAAAATCATTTTTTCAGGCTCTATGGTACCAAACGGGCTGTAATTTTGTAATAGCTATAAGAATCATAGTCCGAATCGAAATCAGTCACAAAATATGCAAAAAGTTGCATTTCTGGAAAAATCATTATTCTAATGGGCGCTAATTTGAGACATGGGTTCGGACTTTAAAATCATTTTCAGGCTCTATGGTACCAAACGGGCTGAAATTTTGTAATAGCGATGAGAATCAGAGTCCGAATCGAAATCACTAACAAAAAATGTATTTAATTGCATTTCTGGAAAAATCATTATTCTACAGGGCGCTAATTTGAGACGTGGGTTCGGACTTTAAGAGGCATTTTTTCAGGCTCTATGGTACCAAACGGGATGAAATTTTGTAATAGCAATTAGAATCATAGTCCGAATCGAAATCAGTCACAAAATATGCAAAAAGTTGCATTTCTGGAAAAATCATTATTCTACTGAACGCTAATTTGAGACTTGGGTTCGGACTTTAAGAGGCATTTTTTCAGGCTCTATGGTACCAAACGGGATGAAATTTTGTAATACCAATAAGAATCAAAGTCCGAATGGAAATCAGTCACAAAATTTGTATTTAATTGCATTTCTTGAAAAATCATTATTCTACTGGGCGCTAATTTGAGACTTGGGTTCGGCCTTTAAAATCATTTTTTCAGGCTCTATGGTACCAAACGGGCTGAAATTTTGTAATAGCTAAAAGAATCATAGTCCGAATCGAAATCAGTTACAAAATATGCAAAAAGTTGAATTTCTTGAAAAATCATTATCCAACTGGGCGCTAATTTGAGACTTGGGTTCGGACATTAAGAGGCATTTTTTCAGGCTTTATGGTACCAAACGGGCTGAAATTTTGTAATAGCTATAAGAATCATAGTCCGAATCGAAATCAGTCACAAAATATGCAAAAAGTTGCATTTCTGAAAAAATCATTATACTACTGGGCGCTAATTTGAGACCTGGGTTCGGACTTTCAGAAACATTTTTTTTTGGCTCTATGGTACCAAACGGGATGAAATTTTGTAATAGCAATAAGAATCAAAGTCCGAATGGAAATCAGTCACAAAATTTGTATTTAATTGCATTTCTGGAAAAATTATTATTCTACTGGGCCCTAATTTGAGACTTGGGTTCGGACTTTGAGAGGCATTTTTTCAGGCTCTATGGTACCAAACAGGATGAAATTTTGTAATAGCATTAAGAATCAAAGTCCGAATGGAAATCAATCACAAAATTTGTATTTAATTGCATTTCTGGAAAAATCATTATTCTACTGAACGCTAATTTGAGACTTGGGTTTGGACTTTAAGAGGCATTTTTTCAAGCTCTATGTTAGCAAAAGGGCTGAAATTTTGTAATAGCAATAAGAATCATAGTCCGAATCGAAATCAGTAACAAAATATGTAAAAAGTTGCATTTCTGAAAAAATCATTATTCTACTGGGCGCTAATTTGAGACTTGGGTTCGGACTTTAAGAGGCATTTTTTCAGGCTCTATGGTACCAAACGGGATGAAATTTTGAAATAGCGATGAGAATCATAGTCCGAATCGAAATCAGTTACAAAATTTGTATTTAATTGCATTTCTGGAAAAATCATTATTCTACTGGGCGCTAATTTGAGACTTGGGTTCGGACTTTAAAATCATTTTTTCAGGCTCTATGGTACCAAACGGGCTGTAATTTTGTAATAGCGATGAGAATCATAATCCGAATCGAAATCAGTAACAAAATATGTAACAAGTTGCATTTCTGGAACAATCATTAATAAACTGAACGCTAATTTGAGACTTGGGTTCGGACTTTTAAAATCATTTTTTCAGGCTCTATGGTACCAAACGGGCTGAAATTTTGTAATAGCGATAAGAATCATAGTCCGAATCGAAAACAGTCACAAAATATGCAAAAAGCTGCAATTCTGGAAAAATCATTATTCTACAGGGCGCTTATTTGAGACTTGGGTTCGGACTTAAAGAGGCATTTTTTTAGGCTCTATGGTACCAAACGGGATGAAATTTTGTAATAGCGATAAGAATCATAGTCCGAATCGAAATCAGTCACAAAATATGCAAAAAGTTGCATTTCTGGAAAATTCATTATCCTACTGGGCGCTAATTTGAGACTTGGGTTCGGACTTTAAGAGGCATTTTTTCAGGCTCTATGGTACCAAACGGGATGAAATTTTGAAATAGCAATAAGAATCAAAGTCCGAATGGAAATCAGTCACAAAATATGTATTTAATTGCATTTCTGGAAAAATCATTATTCTACTGAACGCTAATTTGAGACTTGGGTTCGGACTTTTAAAATCATTTTTTCAGGCTCTATGGTACCAAACGGGCTGAAATTTTGTTATGGCTATAAGAATCATAATCCGAATCGAAATCAGTCACAAAATATGCAAAAAGTTGCATTTCTGGAAAAATCATTATTCTACAGGGCGCTTATTTGAGACTTGGGTTCGGACTTTAAGAGGCATTTTTTCAGGCTCTATGGTACCAAACGGGCTGAAATTTTGAAATAGCAATACGAATCATAGTCCGAATCGAAATCAGTCACAAAATATGCAAAAAGTTTCATTTCTGGAAAAATCATTATTCTACAGGGCGCTAACTTGAGACTTGGGTTCGGACTTTAAGAGGCATTTTTTCAGGCTCTATGGTACCAAACGGGCTGCAATCTTGCCATAGAAATAAGCATCATAGTCCGATGGAAATCACTCACAAAATATGTATTTAATTGCATTTCTGGAAAAATCATTATCCTACTGGGCGCTAATTTGAGACTTGGGTTCGGATTTTAAAAGACATTTCTTTAGGCTCTATGGTACCAAACGGGCTGAAATTCGGTTATAGCGATAAGAATCATAGTCCGAATCGAAATCAGTCACAAAATATGCAAAAAGTTGCATTTCTGGAAAATTCATTATCCTACTGGGCGCTAATTTGAGACTTGAGTTCGGACTTTAAGAAGCATTTTTTAGGCTCTATGGTACCAAACGGGCTGAAATTTTGTAATAGCAATTAGAATCAAAGTCCGAATCGAATTCAGTCACAAAATATGCATTTAATTGCATTTCTGGAAAAATCATTATTCTAATGGGCGCAAATTTGAGACTAGGGTTCGAACTTTAAGAGGCATTTTTTCAGGCTCTATGGTACCAAACGGGATGAAATTTTGTAATAGCAATAAGAATCAAAGTCCGAATGGAAATCAGTCACAAAATTTGTATTTAATTGCATTTCTTGAAAAATCATTATTCTACTGGGCGCTAATTTGAGACTTGGGTTCGGCCTTTAAAATCATTTTTTCAGGCTCTATGGTACCAAACGGGCTGAAATTTTGTAATAGCTAAAAGAATCATAGTCCGAATCGAAATCAGTTACAAAATATGCAAAAAGTTGAATTTCTTGAAAAATCATTATCCAACTGAGCGCTAATTTGAGACTTGGGTTCGGACATTAAGAGGCATTTTTTCAGGCTTTATGGTACCAAACGGGCTGAAATTTTGTAATAGCTATAAGAATCATAGTCCGAATCGAAATCAGTCACAAAATATGCAAAAAGTTGCATTTCTGGAAAAATCATTATACTACTGGGCGCTAATTTGAGACTTGGGTTCGGACTTTCAGAAACATTTTTTTTTGGCTCTATGGTACCAAACGGGATGAAATTTTGTAATAGCAATAAGAATCAAAGTCCGAATGGAAATCAGTCACAAAATTTGTATTTAATTGCATTTCTGGAAAAATCATTATTCTACTGGGCCCTAATTTGAGACTTGGGTTCGGACTTTGAGAGGCATTTTTTCAGGCTCTATGGTACCAAACTGGATGAAATTTTGTAATAGCATTAAGAATCAAAGTCCGAATGGAAATCAATCACAAAATTTGTATTTAATTGCATTTCTGGAAAAATCATTATTCTACTGAACGCTAATTTGAGACTTGGGTTTGGACTTTAAGAGGCATTTTTTCAAGCTCTATGTTAGCAAAAGGGCTGAAATTTTGTAATAGCAATAAGAATCATAGTCCGAATCGAAATCAGTAACAAAATATGTAAAAAGTTGCATTTCTGAAAAAATCATTATTCTACTGGGCGCTAATTTGAGACTTGGGTTCGGACTTTAAGAGGCATTTTTTCAGGCTCTATGGTACCAAACGGGATGAAATTTTGAAATAGCGATGAGAATCATAGTCCGAATCGAAATCAGTTACAAAATTTGTATTTAATTGCATTTCTGGAAAAATCATTATTCTACTGGGCGCTAATTTGAGACTTGGGTTCGGACTTTAAAATCATTTTTTCAGGCTCTATGGTACCAAACGGGCTGTAATTTTGTAATAGCGATGAGAATAATAATCCGAATCGAAATCAGTAACAAAATATGTAACAAGTTGCATTTCTGGAACAATCATTAATAAACTGAACGCTAATTTGAGACTTGGGTTCGGACTTTTAAAATCATTTTTTAAGGCTCTATGGTACCAAACGGGCTGAAATTTTGTAATAGCGATAAGAATCATAGTCCGAATCGAAAACAGTCACAAAATATGCAAAAAGCTGCAATTCTGGAAAAATCATTATTCTACAGGGCGCTTATTTGAGACTTGGGTTCGGACTTAAAGAGGCATTTTTTTAGGCTATATGGTACCAAACGGGATGAAATTTTGTAATAGCGATAAGAATCATAGTCCGAATCGAAATCAGTCACAAAATAGGCAAAAAGTTGCATTTCTGGAAAATTCATTATCCTACTGGGCGCTAATTTGAGACTTGGGTTCGGACTTTAAGAGGCATTTTTTCAGGCTCTATGGTACCAAACGGGATGAAATTTTGAAATAGCAATAAGAATCAAAGTCCGAATGGAAATCAGTCACAAAATATGTATTTAATTGCATTTCTGGAAAAATCATTATTCTACTGAACGCTAATTTGAGACTTGGGTTCGGACTTTTAAAATCATTTTTTCAGGCTCTATGGTACCAAACGGGCTGAAATTTTGTTATGGCTATAAGAATCATAATCCGAATCGAAATCAGTCACAAAATATGCAAAAAGTTGCATTTCTGGAAAAATCATTATTCTACAGGGCGCTTATTTGAGACTTGGGTTCGGACTTTAAGAGGCATTTTTTCAGGCTCTATGGTACCAAACGGGCTGAAATTTTGAAATAGCAATACGAATCATAGTCCGAATCGAAATCAGTCACAAAATATGCAAAAAGTTTCATTTCTGGAAAAATCATTATTCTACAGGGCGCTAACTTGAGACATGGGTTCGGACTTTAAGAGGCATTTTTTCAGGCTCTATGGTACCAAACGGGCTGCAATCTTGCCATAGCAATAAGCATCATAGTCCGATGGAAATCACTCACAAAATATGTATTTAATTGCATTTCTGGAAAAATCATTATCCTACTGGGCGCTAATTTGAGACTTGGGTTCGGATTTTAAAAGACATTTCTTTAGGCTCTATGGTACCAAACGGGCTGAAATTCGGTTATAGCGATAAGAATCATAGTCCGAATCGAAATCAGTCACAAATAATGCAAAAAGTTGCATTTCTGGAAAATTCATTATCCTACTGGGCGCTAATTTGAGACTTGAGTTCGGACTTTAAGAAGCATTTTTTAGGCTCTATGGTACCAAACGGGCTGAAATTTTGTAATAGCAATTAGAATCAAAGTCCGAATCGAATTCAGTCACAAAATATGCATTTAATTGCATTTCTGGAAAAATCATTATTCTAATGGGCGCAAATTTGAGACTAGGGTTCGAACTTTAAGAGGCATTTTTTCAGGCTCTATGGTACCAAACGGGCTGCAATCTTGCCATAGCAATAAGAATCATAGTCCGAATGGAAATCAGTCACAAAATATGTATTTAATTGCATATCTGGAAAAATCATTATTCTACTGAACGCTAATTTGAGACTTGGGTTCGGACTTTTAAAATCATTTTTTCAGGCTCTATGGTACCAAACGGGCTGTTATTTTGTAATAGCTATAAGAATCATAGTCCGAATCGAAATCAGTTACAAATTTTGTATTTAATTGCATTTCTGGAAAAATCATTATTCTACTGGGCGCTAATTTGAGACTTGGGTTCGGACTTTAAGAGGCATTTTTTCAGGCACTATGGTACCAAACGGGATGAAATTTTGTAATAGCAATAAGAATCAAAGTCCGAATGGAAATCAGTCACAAAATTTGTATTTAATTGCATTTCTGGAAAAATCATTATTCTACTGAACGCTTATTTGAGACTTGGGTTCGGACTTTTAAAATCATTTTTTCAGGCTCTATGGTACCAAACGGGCTGTAATTTTGTAATAGCTATAAGAATCATAGTCCGAATCGAAATCAGTCACAAAATATGCAAAAAGTTGCATTTCTGGAAAAATCATTATTCTAATGGGCGCTAAATTGAGACATGGGTTCGGACTTTAAAATCATTTTTTCAGGCTCTATGGTACCAAACGGGCTGAAATTTTGTAATAGCGATGAGAATCATAGTCCGAATCGAAATCAGTAACAAAATATGCAAAAAGCTGCAATTCTGGAAAAATCATTATTCTACAGGGCGCTTATTTGAGACTTGGGTTCGGACTTAAAGAGGCATTTTTTTAGGCTCTATGGTACCAAACGGTATGAAATTTTGTAATAGCGATAAGAATCATAGTCCGAATCGAAATCAGTCACAAAATATGCAAAAAGTTGCATTTCTGGAAAATTCATTATCCTACAGGGCGCTAATTTGAGACTTGAGTTCGGACTTTAAGAAGCATTTTTTTAGGCTCTATGGTACCAAACGGGCTGTAATTTTGTAATAGCTATAAGAATCATAGTCCGAATCGAAATCAGTCACAAAATATGCAAAAAGTTGCATTTCTGGAAAAATCATTATTCTACTGAACGCTAATTTGAGACTTGGGTTCGGACTTTAAGAGGCATTTTTTCAGGCTCTATCTTACCAAACGGGATGAAATTTTGTAATAGCAATAAGAATCAAAGTCCGAATGGAAATCAGTCACAAAATTTGTATTTAATTGCATTTCTGGAAAAATCATTATTCTACTGGGCGCTAATTTGAGACTTGGGTTCGGACTTTAAAATCATTTTTTCAGGCTCTATGGTACCAAACGGGCTGAAATTTTGTAATAGCGATGAGAATCATAGTCCGAATCGAAATCAGTAACAAAATATGTAAAAAGTTGCATTTCTGGAAAAATCATTATTCAACTGAACGCTAATTTGAGACTTGGTTTTGGACTTTTAAAATCATTTTTTCAGGCTCTATGGTACCAAACGGGCTGAAATTTTGTAATAGCTAAAAGAATCATAGTCCGAATCGAAATCAGTTACAAAATATGCAAAAAGTTGAATTTCTTGAAAAATCATTATCCAACTGGGCGCTAATTTGAGACTTGGGTTCGGATTTAAAAAGACATTTTTTCAGGCTCTATGGTACCAAACGGGATGAAATTTTTCAATAGCTATAAGAATCATAGTCCGAATCGAAATCAGTAACAAAATATGAAAAAAGGTGCATTTCTGGAAAAATCATTATTCTACTGAACGCAAATTTGAGACTTGGGTTCGGACATTAAGAGGCATTTTTTCAGGCTTTATGGTACCAAACGGGCTGAAATTTTGTAATAGCTATAAGAATCATAGTCCGAATCGAAATCAATCACAAAATATGCAAAAAGTTGCATTTCTGGAA
Source organism: Hesperophylax magnus (assembly GCA_026573805.1). NCBI lineage: Eukaryota > Metazoa > Arthropoda > Insecta > Trichoptera > Limnephilidae > Hesperophylax > Hesperophylax magnus. Next base: position 2,102,595 of record JAIUSX010000179.1, on the reverse strand, counting down.
AAATCATTATTCTACTGGGCGCTAATTTGAGACTTGGGTTCGGACTTTAAGAGGCATTTTTTCAGGCTCTATGGTACCAAACGGGATGAAATTTTGAAATAGCGATGAGAATCATAGTCCGAATCGAAATCAGTTACAAAATTTGTATTTAATTGCATTTCTGGAAAAATCATTATTCTACTGGGCGCTAATTTGAGTCTTGGGTTCGGACTTTAAAATCATTTTTTCAGGCTCTATGGTACCAAACGGGCTGCAATTTTGTAATAGCGATGAGAATCATAGTCCGAATCGAAATAAGTAACAAAATATGTAAAAAGTTGCATTTCTGGAAAAATCATTATTCTACTGGGCGCTAATTTGAGACTTGGGTTCGGACTTTAAGAGGCATTTTTTCAGGCTCTATGGTACCAAACGGGATGAAATTTTGAAATAGCAATAAGAATCAAAGTCCGAATGGAAATCAGTCACAAAATATGTATTTAATTGCATTTCTGGAAAAATCATTATTCTACTGAACGCTAATTTGAGACTTGGGTTCGGACTTTTAAAATCATTTTTTCAGGCTCTATGGTACCAAACGGGCTGAAATTTTGTTATGGCTATAAGAATCATAATCCGAATCGAAATCAGTCACAAAATATGCAAAAAGTTGCATTTCTGGAAAAATCATTATTCTACAGGGCGCTTATTTGAGACTTGGGTTCGGACTTTAAGAGGCATTTTTTCAGGCTCTATGGTACCAAACGGGCTGAAATTTTGAAATAGCAATAAGAATCAAAGTCCGAATCGAATTCAGTCACAAAATATGCATTTAATTGCATTTCTGGAAAAATCATTATTCTAATGGGCGCAAATTTGAGACTAGGGTTCGAACTTTAAGAGGCATTTTTTCAGGCTCTATGGTACCAAACGGGCTGCAATCTTGCCATAGCAATAAGAATCATAGTCCGAATGGAAATCAGTCACAAAATATGTATTTAATTGCATATCTGGAAAAATCATTATTCTACTGAACGCTAATTTGAGACTTGGGTTCGGACTTTTAAAATCATTTTTTCAGGCTCTATGGTACCAAACGGGCTGTAATTTTGTAATAGCTATAAGAATCATAGTCCGAATCGAAATCAGTTACAAATTTTGTATTTAATTGCATTTCTGGAAAAATCATTATTCTACTGGGCGCTAATTTGAGACTTGGGTTCGGACTTTAAGAGGCATTTTTTCAGGCACTATGGTACCAAACGGGATGAAATTTTGTAATAGCAATAAGAATCAAAGTCCGAATGGAAATCAGTCACAAAATTTGTATTTAATTGCATTTCTGGAAAAATCATTATTCTACTGAACGCTTATTTGAGACTTGGGTTCGGACTTTTAAAATCATTTTTTCAGGCTCTATGGTACCAAACGGGCTGTAATTTTGTAATAGCTATAAGAATCATAGTCCGAATCGAAATCAGTCACAAAATATGCAAAAAGTTGCATTTCTGGAAAAATCATTATTCTAATGGGCGCTAAATTGAGACATGGGTTCGGACTTTAAAATCATTTTTTCAGGCTCTATGGTACCAAACGGGCTGAAATTTTGTAATAGCGATGAGAATCATAGTCCGAATCGAAATCAGTAACAAAATATGCAAAAAGCTGCAATTCTGGAAAAATCATTATTCTACAGGGCGCTTATTTGAGACTTGGGTTCGGACTTAAAGAGGCATTTTTTTAGGCTCTATGGTACCAAACGGTATGAAATTTTGTAATAGCGATAAGAATCATAGTCCGAATCGAAATCAGTCACAAAATATGCAAAAAGTTGCATTTCTGGAAAATTCATTATCCTACAGGGCGCTAATTTGAGACTTGAGTTCGGACTTTAAGAAGCATTTTTTTAGGCTCTATGGTACCAAACGGGCTGTAATTTTGTAATAGCTATAAGAATCATAGTCCGAATCGAAATCAGTCACAAAATATGCAAAAAGTTGCATTTCTGGAAAAATCATTATTCTACTGAACGCTAATTTGAGACTTGGGTTCGGACTTTAAGAGGCATTTTTTCAGGCTCTATCTTACCAAACGGGATGAAATTTTGTAATAGCAATAAGAATCAAAGTCCGAATGGAAATCAGTCACAAAATTTGTATTTAATTGCATTTCTGGAAAAATCATTATTCTACTGGGCGCTAATTTGAGACTTGGGTTCGGACTTTAAAATCATTTTTTCAGGCTCTATGGTACCAAACGGGCTGAAATTTTGTAATAGCGATGAGAATCATAGTCCGAATCGAAATCAGTAACAAAATATGTAAAAAGTTGCATTTCTTGAAAAATCATTATCCAACTGGGCGCTAATTTGAGACTTGGGTTCGGATTTAAAAAGACATTTTTTCAGGCTCTATGGTACCAAACGGGCTGAAATTTTTCAATAGCTATAAGAATCATAGTCCGAATCGAAATCAGTAACAAAATATGAAAAAAGGTGCATTTCTGGAAAAATCATTATTCTACTGAACGCAAATTTGAGACTTGGGTTCGGACATTAAGAGGCATTTTTTCAGGCTTTATGGTACCAAACGGGCTGAAATTTTGTAATAGCTATAAGAATCATAGTCCGAATCGAAATCAGTCACAAAATATGCAAAAAGTTGCATTTCTGGAAAAATCATTATTCTACTGGGCGCTAATTTGAGACTTGGGTTCGGACTTTAAGAGGCATTTTTTCAGGCTCTATGGTACCAAACGGGATGAAATTTTGAAATAGCGATGAGAATCATAGTCCGAATCGAAATCAGTTACAAAATTTGTATTTAATTGCATTTCTGGAAAAATCATTATTCTACTGGGCGCTAATTTGAGACTTGGGTTCGGACTTTAAAATCATTTTTTCAGGCTCTATGGTACCAAACGGGCTGAAATTTTGTAATAGCGATGATAATCATAGTCCGAATCGAAATAAGTAACAAAATATGTAAAAAGTTGCATTTCTGGAAAAATCATTATTCTACTGGGCGCTAATTTGAGACTTGGGATCGGACTTTAAGAGGCATTTTTTCAGGCTCTATGGTACCAAACGGGATGAAATTTTGAAATAGCGATGAGAATCATAGTCCGAATCGAAATCAGTTACAAAATTTGTATTTAATTGCATTTCTGGAAAAATCATTATTCTACTGGGCGCTAATTTGAGACTTGGGTTCGGACTTTAAGAGGCATTTTTTCAGGCTCTATGGTACAAAACGGGATGAAATTTTGTAATAGCAATAAGAATCAAAGTCCGAAAAGAAATCAGTCACAAAATTTGTATTTAATTGCATTTCTGGAAAAATCATTATTCTACTGAACGCTAATTTGAGAATTGGGTTCGGACTTTAAGAGGCATTTTTTCAGGCTCTATGGTACCAAACGGGCTGAAATTTCGTAATAGCGATGAGAATCATAGTCCGAATCGAAATCAGTAACAAAATATGTAAAAAGTTGCATTTCTGGAAAAATCATTATTCTACTGAACGCAAATTTGAGACTTGGGTTCGGACATTAAGAGGCATTTTTTCAGGCTTTATGGTACCAAACGGGCTGAAATTTTGTAATAGCTATAAGAATCATAGTCCGAATCGAAATCAGTCACAAAATATGCAAAAAGTTGCATTTCTGGAAAAATCATTATTCTACTGGGCGCTAATTTGAGACTTGGGTTCGGACTTTAAGAGGCATTTTTTCAGGCTCTATGGTACCAAACGGGATGAAATTTTGAAATAGCGATGAGAATCATAGTCCGAATCGAAATCAGTTACAAAATTTGTATTTAATTGCATTTCTGGAAAAATCATTATTCTACTGGGCGCTAATTTGAGACTTGGGTTCGGACTTTAAAATCATTTTTTCAGGCTCTATGGTACCAAACGGTCTGAAATTTTGTAATAGCGATGAGAATCATAGTCCGAATCGAAATCAGTAACAAAATATGTAAAAAGTTGCATTTCTGGAAAAATCATTATTCTACTGGGCGCTAATTTGAGACTTGGGTTCGGACTTTAAGAGGCATTTTTTCAGGCTCTATGGTACCAAACGGGATGAAATTTTGTAATAGCAATAAATATCAAAGTCCGAAAAGAAATCAGTCACAAAATTTGTATTTAATTGCATTTCTGGAAAAATCATTATTCTACTGAACGCTAATTTGAGAATTGGGTTCGGACTTTAAGAGGCATTTTTTCAGGCTCTATGGTACCAAACGGGATGAAATTTTGTAATAGCAATAAGAATCAAAGTCCGAATGGAAATCAGTCACAAAATTTGTATTTAATTGCATTTCTGGAAAAATCATTATTCTACTGAACGCTAATTTGAGACTTGGGTTCGGACTTTTAAAATCATTTTTTCAGGCTCTATGGTACCAAACGGGCTGTAATTTTGTAATAGCTATAAGAATCATAGTCCGAATCGAAATCAGTCACAAAATATGCAAAAAGTTGCATTTCTGGAAAAATCATTATTCTAATGGGCGCTAATTTGAGACATGGGTTCGGACTTTAAAATCATTTTTTCAGGCTCTATGGTACCAAACGGGCTGAAATTTTGTAATAGCGATGAGAATCATAGTCCGAATCGAAATCAGTAACAAAATATGTAAAAAGTTGCATTTCTGAAAAAATCATTATTAAACTGAACGCTAATTTGAGACTTGGGTTCGGACTTTTAAAATCATTTTTTCAGGCTCTATGGTACCAAACGGGCTGAAATTTTGTAATAGCGATAAGAATCATAGTCCGAATCGAAAACAGTCACAAAATATGCAAAAAGCTGCATTTCTGGAAAAATCATTATTCTATTCTATTTGAGACTTGGGTTCGGACTTTAAGAGGCATTTTTTCAGGCTCTATGGTACCAAACGGGCTGAAATTTTGTAATAGCAATAAGAATCATAGTCTGAATCGAAATCAGTCACAAAATATGCATTTAATTGCATTTCTGGAAATATCATTATTCTACTGGGCGCTAATTTGAGACTTGGGTTCGGACTTTAAGAGGCATTTTTTCAGGCTCTATGGTACCAAACGGGATGAAATTTTGTAATAGCAATAAGAATCAAAGTCCAAATGTAAATCAATCACAAAATTTGTATTTAATTGCATTTCTGGAAAAATCATTATTCTACTGGGCGCTAAATTGAGACTTGGGTTCGGACTTTAAGAGGCATTCTTTCAGGCTCTATGAAACCAAACGGGCTGCAATTTTGCCATAGCGATAAGAATCATAGTCCGAATCGAAATCAGTCACAAAATATGCATTTAATTGCATTTCTGGAAAAATCATTATTCTACAGGGCGCTAATTTGAGACGTGGGTTCGGACTTTAAGAGGCATTTTTTCAGGCTCTATGGTACCAAACGGGATGAAATTTTGTAATAGCAATAAGAATCAAAGTCCGAATGGAAATCAGTCACAAAATTTGTATTTAATTGCATTTCTGGAAAAATCATTATCCTACTGGGCGCTAATTTGAGACTTGGGTTCGGACTTTAAGAGGCATTTTTTCAGGCTCTATGGTACCAAACGGGATGAAATTTTGTAATAGCAATAAGAATCAAAGTCCGAATGGAAATCAATCACAAAATTTGTATTTAATTGCATTTCTGGAAAAATCATTATTCTACTGAACGCTAATTTGAGAATTGGGTTCGGACTTTAAGAGGCATTTTTTCAGGCTCTATGGTACCAAACGGGATGAAATTTTGTTATAGCAATAAGAATCAAAGTCCGAATGGAAATCAGTCACAAAATTTGTATTTAATTGCATTTCTGGAAAAATCATTATTCTACTGAACGCTAATTTGAGACTTGGGTTCGGACTTTTAAAATCATTTTTTCAGGCTCTATGGTACCAAACGGGCTGTAATTTTGTAATAGCTATAAGAATCATAGTCCAAATCGAAATCAGTCACAAAATATGCAAAAAGTTGCATTTCTGGAAAAATCATTATTCTAATGGGCGCTAATTTGAGACATGGGTTCGGACTTTAAAATCATTTTTTCAGGCTCTATGGTACCAAACGGGCTGAAATTTTGTAATAGCGATGAGAATCATAGTCCGAATCGAAATCAGTAACAAAATATGTAAAAAGTTGCATTTCTGGAAAAATCATTATTAAACTGAACGCTAATTTGAGACTTGGGTTCGGACTTTTAAAATCATTTTTTCAGGCTCTATGGTACCAAACGGGCTGAAATTTTGAAATAGCGATAAGAATCATAGTCCGAATCGAAAACAGTCACAAAATATGCAAAAAGCTGCAATTCTGGAAAAATCATTATTCTACTGGGCGCTAATTTGAGACTTGGGTTCGGACTTTAAGAGGCATTTTTTCAGGCTCTATGGTACCAAACGGGATGAAATTTTGTAATAGCAATAAGAATCAAAGTCCGAATCGAAATCAGTTACAAAATTTGTATTTAATTGCATTTCTGGAAAAATCATTATTCTACTGGGCGCTAATTTGAGACTTGGGTTCGGACTTTAAAATCATTTTTTCAGGCTCTATGGTACCAAACGGTCTGAAATTTTGTAATAGCGATGAGAATCATAGTCCGAATCGAAATCAGTAACAAAATATGTAAAAAGTTGCATTTCTGGAAAAATCATTATTCTACTGGGCGCTAATTTGAGACTTGGGTTCGGACTTTAAGAGGCATTTTTTCAGGCTCTATGGTACCAAACGGGATGAAATTTTGAAATAGCGATGAGAATCATAGTCCGAATCGAAATCAGTTACAAAATTTGTATTTAATTGCATTTCTGGAAAAATCATTATTCTACTGGGCGCTAATTTGAGACTTGGGTTCGGACTTTAAGAGGCATTTTTTCAGGCTCTATGGTACCAAACGGGATGAAATTTTGTAATAGCAATAAGAATCAAAGTCCGAAAAGAAATCAGTCACAAAATTTGTATTTAATTGCATTTCTGGAAAAATCATTATTCTACTGAACGCTAATTTGAGAATTGGGTTCGGACTTTAAGAGGCATTTTTTCAGGCTCTATGGTACCAAACGGGATGAAATTTTGTAATAGCAATAAGAATCAAAGTCCGAATGGAAATCAGTCACAAAATTTGTATTTAATTGCATTTCTGGAAAAATCATTATTCTACTGAACGCTAATTTGAGACTTGGGTTCGGACTTTAAAAATAATTTTTTCAGGCTCTATGGTACCAAACGGGCTGTAATTTTGTAATAGCTATAAGAATCATAGTCCGAATCGAAATCAGTCACAAAATATGCAAAAAGTTGCATTTCTGGAAAAATCATTATTCTAATGGGCGCTAATTTGAGACATGGGTTCGGACTTTAAAATCATTTTTTCAGGTTCTATGGTACCAAACGGGCTGAAATTTTGTAATAGCGATAAGAATCATAGTCCGAATCGAAAACAGTCACAAAATATGCAAAAAGCTGCAATTCTGGAAAAATCATTATTCTACAGGGCGCTTATTTGAGACTTGGGTTCGGACTTAAAGATGCATTTTTTTAGGCTCTATGGTACCAAACGGGATGAAATTTTGTAATAGCGATAAGAATCATAGTCCGAATCGAAATCAGTCACAAAATATGCAAAAAGTTGCATTTCTGGAAAATTCATTATCCTACTGGGCGCTAATTTGAGACTTGGGTTCGGACTTAAAGAGGCATTTTTTCAGGCTCTATGGTACCAAACGGGATGAAATTTTGAAATAGCAATAAGAATCAAAGTCCGAATGGAAATCAGTCACAAAATATGTATTTAATTGCATTTCTGGAAAAATCATTATTCTACTGAACGCTAATTTGAGACTTGGGTTCGGACTTTTAAAATCATTTTTTCAGGCTCTATGGTACCAAACGGGCTGAAATTTTGTTATGGCTATAAGAATCATAATCCGAATCGAAATCAGTCACAAAATATGCAAAAAGTTGCATTTCTGGAAAAATCATTATTCTACAGGGCGCTTATTTGAGACTTGGGTTCGGACTTTAAGAGGCATTTTTTCAGGCTCTATGGTACCAAACGGGCTGAAATTTTGAAATAGCAATACGAATCATAGTCCGAATCGAAATCAGTCACAAAATATGCAAAAAGTTTCATTTCTGGAAAAATCATTATTCTACAGGGCGCTAACTTGAGACTTGGGTTCGGACTTTAAGAGGCATTTTTTCAGGCTCTATGGTACCAAACGGGCTGCAATCTTGCCATAGCAATAAGCATCATAGTCCGATGGAAATCACTCACAAAATATGTATTTAATTGCATTTCTGGAAAAATCATTATCCTACTGGGCGCTAATTTGAGACTTGGGTTCGGATTTTAAAAGACATTTCTTTAGGCTCTATGGTGCCAAACGGGCTGAAATTCGGTTATAGCGATAAGAATCATAGTCCGAATCGAAATCAGTCACAAAATATGCAAAAAGTTGCATTTCTGGAAAATTCATTATCCTACTGGGCGCTAATTTGAGACTTGAGTTCGGACTTTAAGAAGCATTTTTTAGGCTCTATGGTACCAAACGGGCTGAAATTTTGTAATAGCAATTAGAATCAAAGTCCGAATCGAATTCAGTCACAAAATATGCATTTAATTGCATTTCTGGAAAAATCATTATTCTAATGGGCGCAAATTTGAGACTAGGGTTCGAACTTTAAGAGGCATTTTTTCAGGCTCTATGGTACCAAACGGGCTGCAATCTTGCCATAGCAATAAGAATCATAGTCCGAATGGAAATCAGTCACAAAATATGTATTTAATTGCATATCTGGAAAAATCATTATTCTACTGAACGCTAATTTGAGACTTGGGTTCGGACTTTTAAAATCATTTTTTCAGGCTCTATGGTACCAAACGGGCTGTAATTTTGTAATAGCTATAAGAATCATAGTCCGAATCGAAATCAGTTACAAATTTTGTATTTAATTGCATTTCTGGAAAAATCATTATTCTACTGGGCGCTAATTTGAGACTTGGGTTCGGACTTTAAGAGGCATTTTTTCAGGCTCTATGGTACCAAACGGGATGAAATTTTGTAATAGCAATAAGAATCAAAGTCCGAATGGAAATCAGTCACAAAATTTGTATTTAATTGCATTTCTGGAAAAATCATTATTCTACTGAACGCTTATTTGAGACTTGGGTTCGGACTTTTAAAATCATTTTTTCAGGCTCTATGGTACCAAACGGGCTGTAATTTTGTAATAGCTATAAGAATCATAGTCCGAATCGAAATCAGTCACAAAATATGCAAAAAGTTGCATTTCTGGAAAAATCATTATTCAACTGAACGCTAATTTGAGACTTGGTTTTGGACTTTTAAAATCATTTTTTCAGGCTCTATGGTATTAAACGGGCTGAAATTTTGTAATAGCTAAAAGAATCATAGTCCGAATCGAAATCAGTTACAAAATATGCAAAAAGTTGAATTTCTTGAAAAATCATTATCCAACTGGGCGCTAATTTGAGACTTGGGTTCGGATTTAAAAAGACATTTTTTCAGGCTCTATGGTACCAAACGGGCTGAAATTTTTCAATAGCTATAAGAATCATAGTCCGAATCGAAATCAGTAACAAAATATGAAAAAAGGTGCATTTCTGGAAAAATCATTATTCTACTGAACGCTAATTTGAGACTTGGGTTCGGACTTTAAGAGGCATTTTTTCAGGCTCTATGGTACCAAACGGGATGAAATTTTGTAATAGCAATAAGAATCAAAGTCCGAAAAGAAATCAGTTACAAAATTTGTATTTAATTGCATTTCTGGAAAAATCATTATTCTACTGAACGCTAATTTGAGAATTGGGTTCGGACTTTAAGAGGCATTTTTTCAGGCTCTATGGTACCAAACGGGCTGAAATTTTGTAATAGCGATGAGAATCATAGTCCGAATCGAAATCAGTAACAAAATATGTAAAAAGTTGCATTTCTGGAAAAATCATTATTCTACTGAACGCAAATTTGAGACTTGGGTTCGGACATTAAGAGGCATTTTTTCAGGCTTTATGGTACCAAACGGGCTGAAATTTTGTAATAGCTATAAGAATCATAGTCCGAATCGAAATCAGTCACAAAATATGCAAAAAGTTGCATTTCTGGAAAAATCATTATTCTACTGGGCGCTAATTTGAGACTTGGGTTCGGACTTTAAGAGGCATTTTTTCAGGCTCTATGGTACCAAACGGGATGAAATTTTGAAATAGCGATGAGAATCATAGTCCGAATCGAAATCAGTTACAAAATTTGTATTTAATTGCATTTCTGGAAAAATCATTATTCTACTGGGCGCTAATTTGAGACTTGGGTTCGGACTTTTAAAATCATTTTTTCAGGCTCTATGGTACCAAACGGGCTGAAATTTTGAAATAGCGATAAGAATCATAGTCCGAATCGAAAACAGTCACAAAATATGCAAAAAGCTGCAATTCTGGAAAAATCATTATTCTACTGGGCGCTAATTTGAGACTTGGGTTCGGACTTTAAGAGGCATTTTTTCAGGCTCTATGGTACCAAACGGGATGAAATTTTGTAATAGCAATAAGAATCAAAGTCCGAAAAGAAATCAGTCACAAAATTTGTATTTAATTGCATTTCTGGAAAAATCATTATTCTACTGAACGCTAATTTGAGAATTGGGTTCGGACTTTAAGAGGCATTTTTTCAGGCTCTATGGTACCAAACGGGCTGAAATTTTGTAATAGCGATGAGAATCATAGTCCGAATCGAAATCAGTAACAAAATATGTAAAAAGTTGCATTTCTGGAAAAATCATTATTCTACTGAACGCAAATTTGAGACTTGGGTTCGGACATTAAGAGGCATTTTTTCAGGCTTTATGGTACCAAACGGGCTGAAATTTTGTTATAGCTATAAGAATCATAGTCCGAATCGAAATCAGTCACAAAATATGCAAAAAGTTGCATTTCTGGAAAAATCATTATTCTACTGGGCGCTAATTTGAGACTTGGGTTCGGACTTTAAGAGGCATTTTTTCAGGCTCTATGGTACCAAACGGGATGAAATTTTGAAATAGCGATGAGAATCATAGTCCGAATCGAAATCAGTTACAAAATTTGTATTTAATTGCATTTCTGGAAAAATCATTATTCTACTGGGCGCTAATTTGAGACTTGGGTTCGGACTTTAAAATCATTTTTTCAGGCTCTATGGTACCAAACGGTCTGAAATTTTGTAATAGCGATGAGAATCATAGTCCGAATCGAAATCAGTAACAAAATATGTAAAAAGTTGCATTTCTGGAAAAATCATTATTCTACTGGGCGCTAATTTGAGACTTGGGTTCGGACTTTAAGAGGCATTTTTTCAGGCTCTATGGTACCAAACGGGATGAAATTTTGAAATAGCGATGAGAATCATAGTCCGAATCGAAATCAGTTACAAAATTTGTATTTAATTGCATTTCTGGAAAAATCATTATTCTACTGGGCGCTAATTTGAGACTTGGGTTCGGACTTTAAGAGGCATTTTTTCAGGCTCTATGGTACCAAACGGGATGAAATTTTGTAATAGCAATAAGAATCAAAGTCCGAAAAGAAATCAGTCACAAAATTTGTATTTAATTGCATTTCTGGAAAAATCATTATTCTACTGAACGCTAATTTGAGAATTGGGTTCGGACTTTAAGAGGCATTTTTTCAGGCTCTATGGTACCAAACGGGATGAAATTTTGTAATAGCAATAAGAATCAAAGTCCGAATGGAAATCAGTCACAAAATTTGTATTTAATTGCATTTCTGGAAAAATCATTATTCTACTGAACGCTAATTTGAGACTTGGGTTCGGACTTTTAAAATCATTTTTTCAGGCTCTATGGTACCAAACGGGCTGAAGATTTGTTATGGCTATAAGAATCATAATCCGAATCGAAATCAGTCACAAAATATGCAAAAAGTTGCATTTCTGGAAAAATCATTATTCTACAGGGCGCTTATTTGAGACTTGGGTTCGGACTTAAAGAGGCATTTTTTTAGGCTCTATGGTACCAAACGGGATGAAATTTTGTAATAGCGATAAGAATCATAGTCCGAATCGAAAACAGTCACAAAATATGCAAAAAGCTGCAATTCTGGAAAAATCATTATTCTACAGGGCGCTTATTTGAGACTTGGGTTCGGACTTAAAGAGGCATTTTTTTAGGCTCTATGGTACCAAACGGGATGAAATTTTGTAATAGCGATAAGAATCATAGTCCGAATCGAAATCAGTCACAAAATATGCAAAAAGTTGCATTTCTGGAAAATTCATTATCCTACTGGGCGCTAATTTGAGACTTGGGTTCGGACTTTAAGAGGCATTTTTTCAGGCTCTATGGTACCAAACGGGATGAAATTTTGAAATAGCAATAAGAATCAAAGTCCGAATGGAAATCAGTCACAAAATATGTATTTAATTGCATTTCTGGAAAAATCATTATTCTACTGAACGCTAATTTGAGACTTGGGTTCGGACTTTTAAAATCATTTTTTCAGGCTCTATGGTACCAAACGGGCTGAAATTTTGTTATGGCTATAAGAATCATAATCCGAATCGAAATCAGTCACAAAATATGCAAAAAGTTGCATTTCTGGAAAAATCATTATTCTACAGGGCGCTTATTTGAGACTTGGGTTCGGACTTTAAGAGGCATTTTTTCAGGCTCTATGGTACCAAACGGGCTGAAATTTTGAAATAGCAATACGAATCATAGTCCGAATCGAAATCAGTCACAAAATATGCAAAAAGTTTCATTTCTGGAAAAATCATTATTCTACAGGGCGCTAACTTGAGACTTGGGTTCGGACTTTAAGAGGCATTTTTTCAGGCTCTATGGTACCAAACGGGCTGCAATCTTGCCATAGCAATAAGCATCATAGTCCGATGGAAATCACTCACAAAATATGTATTTAATTGCATTTCTGGAAAAATCATTATCCTACTGGGCGCTAATTTGAGACTTGGGTTCGGATTTTAAAAGACATTTCTTTAGGCTCTATGGTGCCAAACGGGCTGAAATTCGGTTATAGCGATAAGAATCATAGTCCGAATCGAAATCAGTCACAAAATATGCAAAAAGTTGCATTTCTGGAAAATTCATTATCCTACTGGGCGCTAATTTGAGACTTGAGTTCGGACTTTAAGAAGCATTTTTTAGGCTCTATGGTACCAAACGGGCTGAAATTTTGTAATAGCAATTAGATTCAAAGTCCGAATCGAATTCAGTCACAAAATATGCATTTAATTGCATTTCTGGAAAAATCATTATTCTAATGGGCGCAAATTTGAGACTAGGGTTCGAACTTTAAGAGGCATTTTTTCAGGCTCTATGGTACCAAACGGGCTGCAATCTTGCCATAGCAATAAGAATCATAGTCCGAATGGAAATCAGTCACAAAATATGTATTTAATTGCATATCTGGAAAAATCATTATTCTACTGAACGCTAATTTGAGACTTGGGTTCGGACTTTTAAAATCATTTTTTCAGGCTCTATGGTACCAAACGGGCTGTAATTTTGTAATAGCTATAAGAATCATAGTCCGAATCGAAATCAGTTACAAATTTTGTATTTAATTGCATTTCTGGAAAAATCATTATTCTACTGGGCGCTAATTTGAGACTTGGGTTCGGACTTTAAGAGGCATTTTTTCAGGCTCTATGGTACCAAACGGGATGAAATTTTGTAATAGCAATAAGAATCAAAGTCCGAATGGAAATCAGTCACAAAATTTGTATTTAATTGCATTTCTGGAAAAATCATTATTCTACTGAACGCTTATTTGAGACTTGGGTTCGGACTTTTAAAATCATTTTTTCAGGCTCTATGGTACCAAACGGGCTGTAATTTTGTAATAGCTATAAGAATCATAGTCCGAATCGAAATCAGTCACAAAATATGCAAAAAGTTGCATTTCTGGAAAAATCATTATTCAACTGAACGCTAATTTGAGACTTGGTTTTGGACTTTTAAAATCATTTTTTCAGGCTCTATGGTACCAAACGGGCTGAAATTTTGTAATAGCTAAAAGAATCATAGTCCGAATCGAAATCAGTTACAAAATATGCAAAAAGTTGAATTTCTTGAAAAATCATTATCCAACTGGGCGCTAATTTGAGACTTGGGTTCGGATTTAAAAAGACATTTTTTCAGGCTCTATGGTACCAAACGGGCTGAAATTTTTCAATAGCTATAAGAATCATAGTCCGAATCGAAATCAGTAACAAAATATGAAAAAAGGTGCATTTCTGGAAAAATCATTATTCTACTGAACGCAAATTTGAGACTTGGGTTCGGACATTAAGAGGCATTTTTTCAGGCTTTATGGTACCAAACGGGCTGAAATTTTGTAATAGCTATAAGAATCATAGTCCGAATCGAAATCAGTCACAAAATATGCAAAAAGTTGCATTTCTGGAAAAATCATTATTCTACTGGGCGCTAATTTGAGACTTGGGTTCGGACTTTAAGAGGCATTTTTTCAGGCTCTATGGTACCAAACGGGATGAAATTTTGAAATAGCGATGAGAATCATAGTCCGAATCGAAATCAGTTACAAAATTTGTATTTAATTGCATTTCTGGAAAAATCATTATTCTACTGGGCGCTAATTTGAGACTTGGGTTCGGACTTTAAAATCATTTTTTCAGGCTCTATGGTACCAAACGGGCTGAAATTTTGTAATAGCGATGAGAATCATAGTCCGAATCGAAATAAGTAACAAAATATGTAAAAAGTTGCATTTCTGGAAAAATCATTATTCTACTGGGCGCTAATTTGAGACTTGGGTTCGGACTTTAAGAGGCATTTTTTCAGGCTCTATGGTACCAAACGGGATGAAATTTTGAAATAGCGATGAGAATCATAGTCCGAATCGAAATCAGTTACAAAATTTGTATTTAATTGCATTTCTGGAAAAATCATTATTCTACTGGGCGCTAATTTGAGACTTGGGTTCGGACTTTAAGAGGCATTTTTTCAGGCTCTATGGTACCAAACGGGATGAAATTTTGTAATAGCAATAAGAATCAAAGTCCGAAAAGAAATCAGTTACAAAATTTGTATTTAATTGCATTTCTGGAAAAATCATTATTCTACTGAACGCTAATTTGAGAATTGGGTTCGGACTTTAAGAGGCATTTTTTCAGGCTCTATGGTACCAAACGGGCTGAAATTTTGTAATAGCGATGAGAATCATAGTCCGAATCGAAATCAGTAACAAAATATGTAAAAAGTTGCATTTCTGGAAAAATCATTATTCTACTGAACGCAAATTTGAGACTTGGGTTCGGACATTAAGAGGCATTTTTTCAGGCTTTATGGTACCAAACGGGCTGAAATTTTGTAATAGCTATAAGAATCATAGTCCGAATCGAAATCAGTCACAAAATATGCAAAAAGTTTCATTTCTGGAAAAATCATTATTCTACTGGGCGCTAATTTGAGACTTGGGTTCGGACTTTAAGAGGCATTTTTTCAGGCTCTATGGTACCAAACGGGATGAAATTTTGAAATAGCGATGAGAATCATAGTCCGAATCGAAATCAGTTACAAAATTTGTATTTAATTGCATTTCTGGAAAAATCATTATTCTACTGGGCGCTAATTTGAGACTTGGGTTCGGACTTTAAAATCATTTTTTCAGGCTCTATGGTACCAAACGGTCTGAAATTTTGTAATAGCGATGAGAATCATAGTCCGAATCGAAATCAGTAACAAAATATGTAAAAAGTTGCATTTATGGAAAAATCATTATTCTACTGGGCGCTAATTTGAGACTTGGGTTCGGACTTTAAGAGGCATTTTTTCAGGCTCTATGGTACCAAACGGGATGAAATTTTGTAATAGCAATAAGAATCAAAGTCCGAAAAGAAATCAGTCACAAAATTTGTATTTAATTGCATTTCTGGAAAAATCATTATTCTACTGAACGCTAATTTGAGAATTGGGTTCGGACTTTAAGAGGCATTTTTTCAGGCTCTATGGTACCAAACGGGATGAAATTTTGTAATAGCAATAAGAATCAAAGTCCGAATGGAAATCAGTCACAAAATTTGTATTTAATTGCATTTCTGGAAAAATCATTATTCTACTGAACGCTAATTTGAGACTTGGGTTCGGACTTTTAAAATCATTTTTTCAGGCTCTATGGTACCAAACGGGCTGTAATTTTGTAATAGCTATAAGAATCATAGTCCGAATCGAAATCAGTCACAAAATATGCAAAAAGTTGCATTTCTGGAAAAATCATTATTCTAATGGGCGCTAATTTGAGACATGGGTTCGGACTTTAAAATCATTTTTTCAGGCTCTATGGTACCAAACGGGCTGAAATTTTGTAATAGCGATGAGAATCATAGTCCGAATCGAAATCAGTAACAAAATATGTAAAAAGTTGCATTTCTGGAAAAATCATTATTAAACTGAACGCTAATTTGAGACTTGGGTTCGGACTTTTAAAATCATTTTTTCAGGCTCTATGGTACCAAACGGGCTGAAATTTTGTAATAGCGATAAGAATCATAGTCCGAATCGAAAACAGTCACAAAATATGCAAAAAGCTGCATTTCTGGAAAAATCATTATTCTATTCTATTTGAGACTTGGGTTCGGACTTTAAGAGGCATTTTTTCAGGCTCTATGGTACCAAACGGGCTGAAATTTTGTAATAGCAATAAGAATCATAGTCTGAATCGAAATCAGTCACAAAATATGCATTTAATTGCATTTCTGGAAATATCATTATTCTACTGGGCGCTAATTTGAGACTTGTGTTCGGACTTTAAGAGGCATTTTTTCAGGCTCTATGGTACCAAACGGGATGAAATTTTGTAATAGCAATAAGAATCAAAGTCCAAATGTAAATCAATCACAAAATTTGTATTTAATTGCATTTCTGGAAAAATCATTATTCTACTGGGCGCTAAATTGAGACTTGGGTTCGGACTTTAAGAGGCATTCTTTCAGGCTCTATGAAACCAAACGGGCTGCAATTTTGCCATAGCGATAAGAATCATAGTCCGAATCGAAATCAGTCACAAAATATGCATTTAATTGCATTTCTGGAAAAATCATTATTCTACAGGGCGCTAATTTGAGACTTGGGTTCGGACTTTAAGAGGCATTTTTTCAGGCTCTATGGTACCAAACGGGAAGAAATTTTGTAATAGCAATAAGAATCAAAGTCCGAATGGAAATCAGTCACAAAATTTGTATTTAATTGCATTTCTGGAAAAATCATTATCCTACTGGGCGCTAATTTGAGACTTGGGTTCGGACTTTAAGAGGCATTTTTTCAGGCTCTATGGTACCAAACGGGATGAAATTTTGTAATAGCAATAAGAATCAAAGTCCGAATGGAAATCAATCACAAAATTTGTATTTAATTGCATTTCTGGAAAAATCATTATTCTACTGAACGCTAATTTGAGACTTGGGTTTGGACTTTAAGAGGCATTTTTTCAGGCTCTATGGTACCAAACGGGATGAAATTTTGTAATAGCAATAAGAATCAAAGTCCAAATGTAAATCAATCACAAAATTTGTATTTAATTGCATTTCTGGAAAAATCATTATTCTACTGGGCGCTAAATTGAGACTTGGGTTCGGACTTTAAGAGGCATTCTTTCAGGCTCTATGAAACCAAACGGGCTGCAATTTTGCCATAGCGATAAGAATCATAGTCCGAATCGAAATCAGTCACAAAATATGCATTTAATTGCATTTCTGGAAAAATCATTATTCTACAGGGCGCTAATTTGAGACGTGGGTTCGGACTTTAAGAGGCATTTTTTCAGGCTCTATGGTACCAAACGGGATGAAATTTTGTAATAGCAATAAGAATCAAAGTCCGAATGGAAATCAGTCACAAAATTTGTATTTAATTGCATTTCTGGAAAAATCATTATCCTACTGGGCGCTAATTTGAGACTTGGGTTCGGACTTTAAGAGGCATTTTTTCAGGCTCTATGGTACCAAACGGGATGAAATTTTGTAATAGCAATAAGAATCAAAGTCCGAATGGAAATCAATCACAAAATTTGTATTTAATTGCATTTCTGGAAAAATCATTATTCTACTGAACGCTAATTTGAGACTTGGGTTTGGACTTTAAGAGGCATTTTTTCAAGCTCTATGTTAGCAAAAGGGCTGAAATTTTGTAATAGCTATAAGAATCATAGTCCGAATCGAAATCAGTAACAAAATATGTAAAAAGTTGCATTTCTGGAAAAATCATTATTCTACTGGGCGCTAATTTGAGACTTGGGTTCGGACTTTAAGAGGCATTTTTTCAGGCTCTATGGTACCAAACGGGATGAAATTTTGAAATAGCGATGAGAATCATAGTCCGAATCGAAATCAGTTACAAAATTTGTATTTAATTGCATTTCTGGAAAAATCATTATTCTACTGGGCGCTAATTTGAGACTTGGGTTCGGACTTTAAGAGGCATTTTTTCAGGCTCTATGGTACCAAACGGGATGAAATTTTGTAATAGCAATAAGAATCAAAGTCCGAATGGAAATCAGTCACAAAATTTGTATTTAATTGCATTTCTGGAAAAATCATTATTCTACTGAACGCTAATTTGAGAATTGGGTTCGGACTTTAAGAGGCATTTTTTCAGGCTCTATGGTACCAAACGGGATGAAATTTTGTTATAGCAATAAGAATCAAAGTCCGAATGGAAATCAGTCACAAAATTTGTATTTAATTGCATTTCTGGAAAAATCATTATTCTACTGAACGCTAATTTGAGACTTGGGTTCGGACTTTTAAAATCATTTTTTCAGGCTCTATGGTACCAAACGGGCTGTAATTTTGTAATAGCTATAAGAATCATAGTCCAAATCGAAATCAGTCACAAAATATGCAAAAAGTTGCATTTCTGGAAAAATCATTATTCTAATGGGCGCTAATTTGAGACATGGGTTCGGACTTTAAAATCATTTTTTCAGGCTCTATGGTACCAAACGGGCTGAAATTTTGTAATAGCGATGAGAATCATAGTCCGAATCGAAATCAGTAAAAAAATATGTAAAAAGTTGCATTTCTGGAAAAATCATTATTAAACTGAACGCTAATTTGAGACTTGGGTTCGGACTTTTTAAATCATTTTTTCAGGCTCTATGGTACCAAACGGGCTGAAATTTTGAAATAGCGATAAGAATCATAGTCCGAATCGAAAACAGTCACAAAATATGCAAAAAGCTGCAATTCTGGAAAAATCATTATTCTACTGGGCGCTAATTTGAGACTTGGGTTCGGACTTTAAGAGGCATTTTTTCAGGCTCTATGGTACCAAACGGGATGAAATTTTGTAATAGCAATAAGAATCAAAGTCCGAAAAGAAATCAGTCACAAAATTTGTATTTAATTGCATTTCTGTAAAAATCATTATTCTACTGAACGCTAATTTGAGAATTGGGTTCGGACTTTAAGAGGCATTTTTTCAGGCTCTATGGTACCAAACGGGCTGAAATTTTGTAATAGCGATGAGAATCATAGTCCGAATCGAAATCAGTAACAAAATATGTAAAAAGTTCCATTTCTGGAAAAATCATTATTCTACTGAACGCAAATTTGAGACTTGGGTTCGGACATTAAGAGGCATTTTTTCAGGCTTTATGGTACCAAACGGGCTGAAATTTTGTAATAGCTATAAGAATCATAGTCCGAATCGAAATCAGTCACAAAATATGCAAAAAGTTGCATTTCTGGAAAAATCATTATTCTACTGGGCGCTAATTTGAGACTTGGGTTCGGACTTTAAGAGGCATTTTTTCAGGCTCTATGGTACCAAACGGGATGAAATTTTGAAATAGCGATGAGAATCATAGTCCGAATCGAAATCAGTTACAAAATTTGTATTTAATTGCATTTCTGGAAAAATCATTATTCTACTGGGCGCTAATTTGAGACTTGGGTTCGGACTTTAAAATCATTTTTTCAGGCTCTATGGTACCAAACGGTCTGAAATTTTGTAATAGCGATGAGAATCATAGTCCGAATCGAAATCAGTAACAAAATATGTAAAAAGTTGCATTTCTGGAAAAATCATTATTCTACTGGGCGCTAATTTGAGACTTGGGTTCGGACTTTAAGAGGCATTTTTTCAGGCTCTATGGTACCAAACGGGATGAAATTTTGAAATAGCGATGAGAATCATAGTCCGAATCGAAATCAGTTACAAAATTTGTATTTAATTGCATTTCTGGAAAAATCATTATTCTACTGGGCGCTAATTTGAGACTTGGGTTCGGACTTTAAGAGGCATTTTTTCAGGCTCTATGGTACCAAACGGGATGAAATTTTGTAATAGCAATAAGAATCAAAGTCCGAAAAGAAATCAGTCACAAAATTTGTATTTAATTGCATTTCTGGAAAAATCATTATTCTACTGAACGCTAATTTGAGAATTGGGTTCGGACTTTAAGAGGCATTTTTTCAGGCTCTATGGTACCAAACGGGATGAAATTTTGTAATAGCAATAAGAATCAAAGTCCGAATGGAAATCAGTCACAAAATTTGTATTTAATTGCATTTCTGGAAAAATCATTATTCTACTGAACGCTAATTTGAGACTTGGGTTCGGACTTTTAAAATCATTTTTTCAGGCTCTATGGTACCAAACGGGCTGTAATTTTGTAATAGCTATAAGAATCATAGTCCGAATCGAAATCAGTCACAAAATATGCAAAAAGTTGCATTTCTGGAAAAATCATTATTCTAATGGGCGCTAATTTGAGACATGGGTTCGGACTTTAAAATCATTTTTTCAGGCTCTATGGTACCAAACGGGCTGAAATTTTGTAATAGCTATGAGAATCATAGTACGAATCGAAATCAGTAACAAAATATGTAAAAAGTTGCATTTCTGGAAAAATCATTATTAAACTGAACGCTAATTTGAGACTTGGGTTCGGACTTTTAAAATCATTTTTTCAGGCTCTATGGTACCAAACGGGCTGAAATTTTGCAATAGCGATAAGAATCATAGTCCGAATCGAAAACAGTCACAAAATATGCAAAAAGCTGCATTTCTGGAAAAATCATTATTCTATTCTATTTGAGACTTGGGTTCGGACTTTAAGAGGCATTTTTTCAGGCTCTATGGTATCAAACGGGCTGAAATTTTGTAATAGCAATAAGAATCAAAGTCCGAAAAGAAATCAGTCACAAAATTTGTATTTAATTGCATTTCTGGAAAAATCATTATCCTACTGGGCGCTAATTTGAGACTTGGGTTCGGACTTTAAGAGGCATTTTTTCAGGCTCTATGGTACCAAACGGGATGAAATTTTGTAATAGCAATAAGAATCAAAGTCCGAATGGAAATCAATCACAAAATTTGTATTTAATTGCATTTCTGGAAAAATCATTATTCTACTGAACGCTAATTTGAGACTTGGGTTTGGACTTTAAGAGGCATTTTTTCAAGCTCTATGTTAGCAAAAGGGCTGAAATTTTGTAATAGCTATAAGAATCATAGTCCGAATCGAAATCAGTAACAAAATATGTAAAAAGTTGCATTTCTGGAAAAATCATTATTCTACTGGGCGCTAATTTGAGACTTGGGTTCGGACTTTAAGAGGCATTTTTTCAGGCTCTATGGTACCAAACGGGATGAAATTTTGAAATAGCGATGAGAATCATAGTCCGAATCGAAATCAGTTACAAAATTTGTATTTAATTGCATTTCTGGAAAATCATTATTCTACTGGGCGCTAATTTGAGACTTGGGTTCGGACTTTAAGAGGCATTTTTTCAGGCTCTATGGTACCAAACGGGATGAAATTTTGTAATAGCAATAAGAATCAAAGTCCGAATGGAAATCAGTCACAAAATTTGTATTTAATTGCATTTCTGGAAAAATCATTATTCTACTGAACGCTAATTTGAGAATTGGGTTCGGACTTTAAGAGGCATTTTTTCAGGCTCTATGGTACCAAACGGGATGAAATTTTGTTATAGCAATAAGAATCAAAGTCCGAATGGAAATCAGTCACAAAATTTGTATTTAATTGCATTTCTGGAAAAATCATTATTCTACTGAACGCTAATTTGAGACTTGGGTTCGGACTTTTAAAATCATTTTTTCAGGCTCTATGGTACCAAACGGGCTGTAATTTTGTAATAGCTATAAGAATCATAGTCCAAATCGAAATCAGTCACAAAATATGCAAAAAGTTGCATTTCTGGAAAAATCATTATTCTAATGGGCGCTAATTTGAGACATGGGTTCGGACTTTAAAATCATTTTTTCAGGCTCTATGGTACCAAACGGGCTGAAATTTTGTAATAGCGATGAGAATCATAGTCCGAATCGAAATCAGTAACAAAATATGTAAAAAGTTGCATTTCTGGAAAAATCATTATTAAACTGAACGCTAATTTGAGACTTGGGTTCGGACTTTTAAAATCATTTTTTCAGGCTCTATGGTACCAAACGGGCTGAAATTTTGAAATAGCGATAAGAATCATAGTCCGAATCGAAAACAGTCACAAAATATGCAAAAAGCTGCAATTCTGGAAAAATCATTATTCTACTGGGCGCTAATTTGAGACTTGGGTTCGGACTTTAAGAGGCATTTTTTCAGGCTCTATGGTACCAAACGGGATGAAATTTTGTAATAGCAATAAGAATCAAAGTCCGAATGGAAATCAGTCACAAAATTTGTATTTAATTGCATTTCTGGAAAAATCATTATTCTACTGAACGCTAATTTGAGACTTGGGTTCGGACTTTTAAAATCATTTTTTCAGGCTCTATGGTACCAAACGGGCTGAAATTTTGAAATAGCGATAAGAATCATAGTCCGAATCGAAATCAGTCACAAAATATGCAAAAAGTTGCATTTCTGGAAAAATCATTATTCTAATGGGCGCTAATTTGAGACATGGGTTCGGACTTTAAAATCATTTTTTCAGGCTCTATGGTACCAAACGGGCTGAAATTTTGTAATAGCGATGAGAATCATAGTCCGAATCGAAATCAGTAACAAAATATGTAAAAAGTTGCATTTCTGGAAAAATCATTATTAAACTGAACGCTAATTTGAGACTTGGGTTCGGACTTTTAAAATCATTTTTTCAGGCTCTATGGTACCAAACGGGCTGAAATTTTGTAATAGCGATAAAAATCATAGTCCGAATCGAAAACAGTCACAAAATATGCAAAAAGCTGCAATTCTGGAAAAATCATTATTCTACAGGGCGCTTATTTGAGACTTGGGTTCGGACTTAAAGAGGCATTTTTTTAAGCTCTATGGTACCAAACGGTATGAAATTTTGTAATAGCGATAAGAATCATAGTCCGAATCGAAATCAGTCACAAAATATGCAAAAAGTTGCATTTCTGGAAAATTCATTATCCTACAGGGCGCTAATTTGAGACTTGAGTTCGGACTTTAAGAAGCATTTTTATAGGCTCTATGGTACCAAACGGGCTGTAAGTTTGTAATAACTATAAGAATCATAGTCCGAATCGAAATCAGTCACAAAATATGCAAAAAGTTATATTTCTGGAAAAATCATTATTCTACTGAACGCTAATTTGAGACATGGGTTCGGACTTTAAGAGGCATTTTTTCAGGCTCTATGGTACCAAACGGGATGAAATTTTGTAATAGCAATAAGAATCAAAGTCCGAATGGAAATCAGTCACATAATTTGTATTTAATTGCATTTCTGGAAAAATCATTATTCTACTGGGCGCTAATTTGAGACTTGGGTTCGGACTTTAAAATCATTTTTTCAGGCTCTATGGTACCAAACGGGCTGAAATTTTGTAATAGCGATGAGAATCATAGTCCGAATCGAAATCAGTAACAAAATATGTAAAAAGTTGCATTTCTGGAAAAATCATTATTCTACTGGGCGCAAATTTGAGACTTGGGTTCGGACTTTAAGGGGCATTTTTTCAGGCTCTATGGTACCAAACGGGATGAAATTTTGAAATAGCGATGAGAATCATAGTCCGAATCGAAATCAGTTACAAAATTTGTATTTAATTGCATTTCTGGAAAAATCATTATTCTACTGGGCGCTAATTTGAGACTTGGGTTCGGACTTTAAGAGGCATTTTTTCAGGCTCTATGGTACAAAACGGGATGAAATTTTGTAATAGCAATAAGAATCAAAGTCCGAAAAGAAATCAGTCACAAAATTTGTATTTAATTGCATTTCTGGAAAAATCATTATTCTACTGAACGCTAATTTGAGAATTGGGTTCGGACTTTAAGAGGCATTTTTTCAGGCTCTATGGTACCAAACGGGATGAAATTTTGTAATAGCAATAAGAATCAAAGTCCGAATGGAAATCAGTCACAAAATTTGTATTAAATTGCATTTCTGGAAAAATCATTATTCTACTGAACGCTAATTTGAGACTTGGGTTCGGACTTTTAAAATCATTTTTTCAGGCTCTATGGTACCAAACGGGCTGTAATTTTGTAATAGCTATAAGAATTATAGTCCGAATCGAAATCAGTCACAAAATATGCAAAAAGTTGCATTTCTGGAAAAATCATTATTAAACTGAACGCTAATTTGAGACTTGGGTTCGGACTTTTAAAATCATTTTTTCAGGCTCTATGGTACCAAACGGGCTGAAATTTTGTAATAGCGATGAGAATCATAGTCCGAATCGAAATCAGTAACAAAATATGTAAAAAGTTGCATTTCTGGAAAAATCATTATTAAACTGAACGCTAATTTGAGACTTGGGTTCGGACTTTTAAAATCATTTTTTCAGGCTCTATGGTACCAAACGGGCTGAAATTTTGTAATAGCGATAAGAATCATAGTCCGAATCGAAAACAGTCACAAAATATGCAAAAAGCTGCAATTCTGGAAAAATCATTATTCTACAGGGCGCTTATTTGAGACTTGGGTTCGGACTTAAAGAGGCATTTTTTCAGGCTCTATGAAACCAAACGGGCTGCAATTTTGCCATAGCGATGAGAATCATAGTCCGAATCGAAATCAGTAACAAAATATGTAAAAAGTAGCATTTCTGGAAAAATCATTATTAAACTGAACGCTAATTTGAGACTTGGGTTCGGACTTTTAAAATCATTTTTTCAGGCTCTATGGTACCAAACGGGCTGAAATTTTGTAATAGCGATAAGAATCATAGTCCGAATCGAAAACAGTCACAAAATATGCAAAAAGCTGCATTTCTGGAAAAATCATTATTCTATTCTATTTGAGACTTGGGTTCGGACTTTAAGAGGCATTTTTTCAGGCTCTATGGTACCAAACGGGCTGAAATTTTGTTATAGCAATAAGAATCATAGTCTGAATCGAAATCAGTCACAAAATATGCAAAAAGTTGCATTTCTGGAAAAATCATTATTCTACTGAACGCTAATTTGAGACTTGGGTTCGGACTTTAAGAGGCATTTTTTCAGGCTCTATGGTACCAAACGGGATGAAATTTTGTAATAGCAATAAGAATCAAAGTCCGAATGGAAATCAGTCACAAAATTTGTATTTAATTGCATTTCTGGAAAAATCATTATTCTACTGGGCGCTAATTTGAGACTTGGGTTCGGACTTTAAAATCATTTTTTCAGGCTCTATGGTACCAAACGGGCTGAAATTTTGTAATAGCGATGAGAATCATAGTCCGAATCGAAATCAGTAACAAAATATGTAAAAAGTTGCATTTCTGGAAAAATCATTATTCAACTGAACGCTAATTTGAGACTTGGGTTCGGACTTTTAAAATCATTTTTTCAGGCTCTATGGTACCAAACGGGCTGAAATTTTGTAATAGCTAAAAGAATCATAGTCCGAATCGAAATCAGTTACAAAATATGCAAAAAGTTGAATTTCTTGAAAAATCATTATCCAACTGGGCGCTAATTTGAGACTTGGGTTCGGATTTAAAAAGACATTTTTTCAGGCTCTATGGTACCAAACGGGCTGAAATTTTGTAATAGCTATAAGAATCATAGTCCGAATCGAAATCAGTAACAAAATATGAAAAAAGGTGCATTTCTGGAAAAATCATTATTCTACTGAACGCAAATTTGAGACTTGGGTTCGGACATTAAGAGGCATTTTTTCAGGCTTTATGGTACCAAACGGGCTGAAATTTTGTAATAGCTATAAGAATCATAGTCCGAATCGAAATCAGTCACAAAATATGCAAAAAGTTGCATTTCTGGAAAAATCATTATTCTACTGGGCGCTAATTTGAGACTTGGGTTCGGACTTTAAGAGGCATTTTTTCAGGCTCTATGGTACCAAACGGGATGAAATTTTGAAATAGCGATGAGAATCATAGTCCGAATCGAAATCAGTTACAAAATTTGTATTTAATTGCATTTCTGGAAAAATCATTATTCTACTGGGCGTTAATTTGAGACTTGGGTTCGGACTTTAAAATCATTTTTACAGGCTCTATGGTACCAAACGGGCTGAAATTTTGTAATATCGATGAGAATCATAGTCCGAATCGAAATCAGTAACAAAATATGTAAAAAGTTGCATTTCTGGAAAAATCATTATTCAACTGAACGCTAATTTGAGACTTGGGTTCGGACTTTTAAAATAATTTTTTCAGGCTCTATGGTACCAAACGGGCTGAAATTTTGTAATAGCTAAAAGAATCATAGTCCGAATCGAAATCAGTAACAAAATATGCAAAAAGTTGAATTTCTTGAAAAATCATTATCCAACTGGGCGCTAATTTGAGACTTGGGTTCGGATTTAAAAAGACATTTTTTCATGCTCTATGGTACCAAACGGGCTGAAATTTTGTAATAGCTATAAGAATCATAATCCGAATCGAAATCAGTAACAAAATATGAAGAAAGGTGCATTTCTGGAAAAATCATTATTCTACTGAACGCTAATTTGAGACTTGGGTTCGGACATTAAGAGGCATTTTTTCAGGCTTTATGGTACAAAACGGGCTGAAATTTTGTAATAGCAATAAGAATCAGAGTCCGAATCGAAATCACTAACAAAAAATGTATTTAATTGCATTTATGGAAAAATCATTATTCTACTGGGCGCTAATTTGAGACTTGGGTTCGGACTTTAAGAGGCATTTTTTCAGGCTCTATGGTACAAAACGGGATGAAATTTTGTAATAGCAATAAGAATCAAAGTCCGAAAAGAAATCAGTCACAAAATTTGTATTTAATTGCATTTCTGGAAAAATCATTATTCTACTGAACGCTAATTTGAGAATTGGGTTCGGACTTTAAGAGGCATTTTTTCAGGCTCTATGGTACCAAACGGGATGAAATTTTGTAATAGCAATAAGAATCAAAGTCCGAATGGAAATCAGTCACAAAATTTGTATTAAATTGCATTTCTGGAAAAATCATTATTCTACTGAACGCTAATTTGAGACTTGGGTTCGGACTTTTAAAATCATTTTTTCAGGCTCTATGGTACCAAACGGGCTGTAATTTTGTAATAGCTATAAGAATTATAGTCCGAATCGAAATCAGTCACAAAATATGCAAAAAGTTGCATTTCTGGAAAAATCATTATTAAACTGAACGCTAATTTGAGACTTGGGTTCGGACTTTTAAAATCATTTTTTCAGGCTCTATGGTACCAAACGGGCTGAAATTTTGTAATAGCGATGAGAATCATAGTCCGAATCGAAATCAGTAACAAAATATGTAAAAAGTTGCATTTCTGGAAAAATCATTATTAAACTGAACGCTAATTTGAGACTTGGGTTCGGACTTTTAAAATCAT
The DNA here is from genome assembly GCA_026573805.1 of Hesperophylax magnus. Classification (NCBI taxonomy): domain Eukaryota; kingdom Metazoa; phylum Arthropoda; class Insecta; order Trichoptera; family Limnephilidae; genus Hesperophylax; species Hesperophylax magnus. The sequence continues at coordinate 2,074,866 of JAIUSX010000179.1, read as the reverse complement.
TTTTTCAGGCTCTATGGTACCAAACGGGCTGAAATTTTGTAATAGCGATAAGAATCATAGTCCGAATCGAAAACAGTCACAAAATATGCAAAAAGCTGCAATTCTGGAAAAATCATTATTCTACTGAACGCTAATTTGAGACTTGGGTTCGGACATTAAGAGGCATTTTTTCAGGCTTTATGGTACCAAACCGGCTGAAATTTTGTAATAGCGATAAGAATCATAGTCCGAATCGAAAACAGTCACAAAATATGCAAAAAATTGCATTTCTGGAAAAAACATTATCCTACTGTGCGCTAATTTGAGACTTGAGTTCGGACTTTAAGAAGCATTTTTTTAGGCTCTATGGTACCAAACGGGCTGTAATTTTGTAATAGCTATAAAAATCATAGTCCGAATCGAAATCATTCACAAAATATGCAAAAAGTTGCATTTCTGGAAAAATCATTATTCTAATGGGCGCTAATTTGAGACATGGGTTCGGACTTTAAAATCATTTTTTCAGGCTCTACGGTACCAAACGGGCTGAAATTTTGTAATAGCAATAAGAATCATAGTCCAAATCGAAATCAGTAACAAAATATGCAAAAAGTTGCTTTTCTGGAAAAATCATTATTCTATTCTATTTGAGACTTGGGTTCGGACTTTAAGAGGCATTTTTTCAGGCTCTATGGTACCAATTGGGATGAAATTTTGTAATAGCAATAAGAATCAAAGTCCGAATGGAAATCAATCACAAAATTTGTATTTAATTGCATTTCTGGAAAAATCATTATTCTACTGAACGCAAATTTGAGACTTGGGTTCGGACATTAAGAGGCATTTTTTCAGGCTTTATGGTACCAAACGGGCTGAAATTTTGTAATAGCTATAAGAATCATAGTCCGAATCGAAATCAGTCACAAAATATGCAAAAAGTTGCATTTCTGGAAAAATCATTATTCTACTGGGCGCTAATTTGAGACTTGGGTTCGGACTTTAAGAGGCATTTTTTCAGGCTCTATGGTACCAAACGGGATGAAATTTTGAAATAGCGATGAGAATCATAGTCCGAATCGAAATCAGTTACAAAATTTGTATTTAATTGCATTTCTGGAAAAATCATTATTCTACTGGGCGCTAATTTGAGACTTGGGTTCGGACTTTAAAATCATTTTTTCAGGCTCTATGGTACCAAACGGTCTGAAATTTTGTAATAGCGATGAGAATCATAGTCCGAATCGAAATCAGTAACAAAATATGTAAAAAGTTGCATTTCTGGAAAAATCATTATTCTACTGGGCGCTAATTTGAGACTTGGGTTCGGACTTTAAGAGGCATTTTTTCAGGCTCTATGGTACCAAACGGGATGAAATTTTGAAATAGCGATGAGAATCATAGTCCGAATCGAAATCAGTTACAAAATTTGTATTTAATTGCATTTCTGGAAAAATCATTATTCTACTGGGCGCTAATTTGAGACTTGGGTTCGGACTTTAAGAGGCATTTTTTCAGGCTCTATGGTACCAAACGGGATGAAATTTTGTAATAGCAATAAGAATCAAAGTCCGAAAAGAAATCAGTCACAAAATTTGTATTTAATTGCATTTCTGGAAAAATCATTATTCTACTGAACGCTAATTTGAGAATTGGGTTCGGACTTTAAGAGGCATTTTTTCAGGCTCTATGGTACCAAACGGGATGAAATTTTGTAATAGCAATAAGAATCAAAGTCCGAATGGAAATCAGTCACAAAATTTGTATTTAATTGCATTTCTGGAAAAATCATTATTCTACTGAACGCTAATTTGAGACTTGGGTTCGGACTTTTAAAATCATTTTTTCAGGCTCTATGGTACCAAACGGGCTGTAATTTTGTAATAGCTATAAGAATCATAGTCCGAATCGAAATCAGTCACAAAATATGCAAAAAGTTGCATTTCTGGAAAAATCATTATTCTAATGGGCGCTAATTTGAGACATGGGTTCGGACTTTAAAATCATTTTTTCAGGCTCTATGGTACCAAACGGGCTGAAATTTTGTAATAGCTATGAGAATCATAGTACGAATCGAAATCAGTAACAAAATATGTAAAAAGTTGCATTTCTGGAAAAATCATTATTAAACTGAACGCTAATTTGAGACTTGGGTTCGGACTTTTAAAATCATTTTTTCAGGCTCTATGGTACCAAACGGGCTGAAATTTTGCAATAGCGATAAGAATCATAGTCCGAATCGAAAACAGTCACAAAATATGCAAAAAGCTGCATTTCTGGAAAAATCATTATTCTATTCTATTTGAGACTTGGGTTCGGACTTTAAGAGGCATTTTTTCAGGCTCTATGGTATCAAACGGGCTGAAATTTTGTAATAGCAATAAGAATCAAAGTCCGAAAAGAAATCAGTCACAAAATTTGTATTTAATTGCATTTCTGGAAAAATCATTATCCTACTGGGCGCTAATTTGAGACTTGGGTTCGGACTTTAAGAGGCATTTTTTCAGGCTCTATGGTACCAAACGGGATGAAATTTTGTAATAGCAATAAGAATCAAAGTCCGAATGGAAATCAATCACAAAATTTGTATTTAATTGCATTTCTGGAAAAATCATTATTCTACTGAACGCTAATTTGAGACTTGGGTTTGGACTTTAAGAGGCATTTTTTCAAGCTCTATGTTAGCAAAAGGGCTGAAATTTTGTAATAGCTATAAGAATCATAGTCCGAATCGAAATCAGTAACAAAATATGTAAAAAGTTGCATTTCTGGAAAAATCATTATTCTACTGGGCGCTAATTTGAGACTTGGGTTCGGACTTTAAGAGGCATTTTTTCAGGCTCTATGGTACCAAACGGGATGAAATTTTGAAATAGCGATGAGAATCATAGTCCGAATCGAAATCAGTTACAAAATTTGTATTTAATTGCATTTCTGGAAAATCATTATTCTACTGGGCGCTAATTTGAGACTTGGGTTCGGACTTTAAGAGGCATTTTTTCAGGCTCTATGGTACCAAACGGGATGAAATTTTGTAATAGCAATAAGAATCAAAGTCCGAATGGAAATCAGTCACAAAATTTGTATTTAATTGCATTTCTGGAAAAATCATTATTCTACTGAACGCTAATTTGAGAATTGGGTTCGGACTTTAAGAGGCATTTTTTCAGGCTCTATGGTACCAAACGGGATGAAATTTTGTTATAGCAATAAGAATCAAAGTCCGAATGGAAATCAGTCACAAAATTTGTATTTAATTGCATTTCTGGAAAAATCATTATTCTACTGAACGCTAATTTGAGACTTGGGTTCGGACTTTTAAAATCATTTTTTCAGGCTCTATGGTACCAAACGGGCTGTAATTTTGTAATAGCTATAAGAATCATAGTCCAAATCGAAATCAGTCACAAAATATGCAAAAAGTTGCATTTCTGGAAAAATCATTATTCTAATGGGCGCTAATTTGAGACATGGGTTCGGACTTTAAAATCATTTTTTCAGGCTCTATGGTACCAAACGGGCTGAAATTTTGTAATAGCGATGAGAATCATAGTCCGAATCGAAATCAGTAACAAAATATGTAAAAAGTTGCATTTCTGGAAAAATCATTATTAAACTGAACGCTAATTTGAGACTTGGGTTCGGACTTTTAAAATCATTTTTTCAGGCTCTATGGTACCAAACGGGCTGAAATTTTGAAATAGCGATAAGAATCATAGTCCGAATCGAAAACAGTCACAAAATATGCAAAAAGCTGCAATTCTGGAAAAATCATTATTCTACTGGGCGCTAATTTGAGACTTGGGTTCGGACTTTAAGAGGCATTTTTTCAGGCTCTATGGTACCAAACGGGATGAAATTTTGTAATAGCAATAAGAATCAAAGTCCGAATGGAAATCAGTCACAAAATTTGTATTTAATTGCATTTCTGGAAAAATCATTATTCTACTGAACGCTAATTTGAGACTTGGGTTCGGACTTTTAAAATCATTTTTTCAGGCTCTATGGTACCAAACGGGCTGAAATTTTGAAATAGCGATAAGAATCATAGTCCGAATCGAAATCAGTCACAAAATATGCAAAAAGTTGCATTTCTGGAAAAATCATTATTCTAATGGGCGCTAATTTGAGACATGGGTTCGGACTTTAAAATCATTTTTTCAGGCTCTATGGTACCAAACGGGCTGAAATTTTGTAATAGCGATGAGAATCATAGTCCGAATCGAAATCAGTAACAAAATATGTAAAAAGTTGCATTTCTGGAAAAATCATTATTAAACTGAACGCTAATTTGAGACTTGGGTTCGGACTTTTAAAATCATTTTTTCAGGCTCTATGGTACCAAACGGGCTGAAATTTTGTAATAGCGATAAAAATCATAGTCCGAATCGAAAACAGTCACAAAATATGCAAAAAGCTGCAATTCTGGAAAAATCATTATTCTACAGGGCGCTTATTTGAGACTTGGGTTCGGACTTAAAGAGGCATTTTTTTAAGCTCTATGGTACCAAACGGTATGAAATTTTGTAATAGCGATAAGAATCATAGTCCGAATCGAAATCAGTCACAAAATATGCAAAAAGTTGCATTTCTGGAAAATTCATTATCCTACAGGGCGCTAATTTGAGACTTGAGTTCGGACTTTAAGAAGCATTTTTATAGGCTCTATGGTACCAAACGGGCTGTAAGTTTGTAATAACTATAAGAATCATAGTCCGAATCGAAATCAGTCACAAAATATGCAAAAAGTTATATTTCTGGAAAAATCATTATTCTACTGAACGCTAATTTGAGACATGGGTTCGGACTTTAAGAGGCATTTTTTCAGGCTCTATGGTACCAAACGGGATGAAATTTTGTAATAGCAATAAGAATCAAAGTCCGAATGGAAATCAGTCACATAATTTGTATTTAATTGCATTTCTGGAAAAATCATTATTCTACTGGGCGCTAATTTGAGACTTGGGTTCGGACTTTAAAATCATTTTTTCAGGCTCTATGGTACCAAACGGGCTGAAATTTTGTAATAGCGATGAGAATCATAGTCCGAATCGAAATCAGTAACAAAATATGTAAAAAGTTGCATTTCTGGAAAAATCATTATTCTACTGGGCGCAAATTTGAGACTTGGGTTCGGACTTTAAGGGGCATTTTTTCAGGCTCTATGGTACCAAACGGGATGAAATTTTGAAATAGCGATGAGAATCATAGTCCGAATCGAAATCAGTTACAAAATTTGTATTTAATTGCATTTCTGGAAAAATCATTATTCTACTGGGCGCTAATTTGAGACTTGGGTTCGGACTTTAAGAGGCATTTTTTCAGGCTCTATGGTACAAAACGGGATGAAATTTTGTAATAGCAATAAGAATCAAAGTCCGAAAAGAAATCAGTCACAAAATTTGTATTTAATTGCATTTCTGGAAAAATCATTATTCTACTGAACGCTAATTTGAGAATTGGGTTCGGACTTTAAGAGGCATTTTTTCAGGCTCTATGGTACCAAACGGGATGAAATTTTGTAATAGCAATAAGAATCAAAGTCCGAATGGAAATCAGTCACAAAATTTGTATTAAATTGCATTTCTGGAAAAATCATTATTCTACTGAACGCTAATTTGAGACTTGGGTTCGGACTTTTAAAATCATTTTTTCAGGCTCTATGGTACCAAACGGGCTGTAATTTTGTAATAGCTATAAGAATTATAGTCCGAATCGAAATCAGTCACAAAATATGCAAAAAGTTGCATTTCTGGAAAAATCATTATTAAACTGAACGCTAATTTGAGACTTGGGTTCGGACTTTTAAAATCATTTTTTCAGGCTCTATGGTACCAAACGGGCTGAAATTTTGTAATAGCGATGAGAATCATAGTCCGAATCGAAATCAGTAACAAAATATGTAAAAAGTTGCATTTCTGGAAAAATCATTATTAAACTGAACGCTAATTTGAGACTTGGGTTCGGACTTTTAAAATCATTTTTTCAGGCTCTATGGTACCAAACGGGCTGAAATTTTGTAATAGCGATAAGAATCATAGTCCGAATCGAAAACAGTCACAAAATATGCAAAAAGCTGCAATTCTGGAAAAATCATTATTCTACAGGGCGCTTATTTGAGACTTGGGTTCGGACTTAAAGAGGCATTTTTTCAGGCTCTATGAAACCAAACGGGCTGCAATTTTGCCATAGCGATGAGAATCATAGTCCGAATCGAAATCAGTAACAAAATATGTAAAAAGTAGCATTTCTGGAAAAATCATTATTAAACTGAACGCTAATTTGAGACTTGGGTTCGGACTTTTAAAATCATTTTTTCAGGCTCTATGGTACCAAACGGGCTGAAATTTTGTAATAGCGATAAGAATCATAGTCCGAATCGAAAACAGTCACAAAATATGCAAAAAGCTGCATTTCTGGAAAAATCATTATTCTATTCTATTTGAGACTTGGGTTCGGACTTTAAGAGGCATTTTTTCAGGCTCTATGGTACCAAACGGGCTGAAATTTTGTTATAGCAATAAGAATCATAGTCTGAATCGAAATCAGTCACAAAATATGCAAAAAGTTGCATTTCTGGAAAAATCATTATTCTACTGAACGCTAATTTGAGACTTGGGTTCGGACTTTAAGAGGCATTTTTTCAGGCTCTATGGTACCAAACGGGATGAAATTTTGTAATAGCAATAAGAATCAAAGTCCGAATGGAAATCAGTCACAAAATTTGTATTTAATTGCATTTCTGGAAAAATCATTATTCTACTGGGCGCTAATTTGAGACTTGGGTTCGGACTTTAAAATCATTTTTTCAGGCTCTATGGTACCAAACGGGCTGAAATTTTGTAATAGCGATGAGAATCATAGTCCGAATCGAAATCAGTAACAAAATATGTAAAAAGTTGCATTTCTGGAAAAATCATTATTCAACTGAACGCTAATTTGAGACTTGGGTTCGGACTTTTAAAATCATTTTTTCAGGCTCTATGGTACCAAACGGGCTGAAATTTTGTAATAGCTAAAAGAATCATAGTCCGAATCGAAATCAGTTACAAAATATGCAAAAAGTTGAATTTCTTGAAAAATCATTATCCAACTGGGCGCTAATTTGAGACTTGGGTTCGGATTTAAAAAGACATTTTTTCAGGCTCTATGGTACCAAACGGGCTGAAATTTTGTAATAGCTATAAGAATCATAGTCCGAATCGAAATCAGTAACAAAATATGAAAAAAGGTGCATTTCTGGAAAAATCATTATTCTACTGAACGCAAATTTGAGACTTGGGTTCGGACATTAAGAGGCATTTTTTCAGGCTTTATGGTACCAAACGGGCTGAAATTTTGTAATAGCTATAAGAATCATAGTCCGAATCGAATCAGTCACAAAATATGCAAAAAGTTGCATTTCTGGAAAATCATTATTCTACTGGGCGCTAATTTGAGACTTGGGTTCGGACTTTAAGAGGCATTTTTTCAGGCTCTATGGTACCAAACGGGATGAAATTTTGAAATAGCGATGAGAATCATAGTCCGAATCGAAATCAGTTACAAAATTTGTATTTAATTGCACATTTCTGGAAAAATCATTATTCTACTGGGCGTTAATTTGAGACTTGGGTTCGGACTTTAAAATCATTTTTACAGGCTCTATGGTACCAAACGGGCTGAAATTTTGTAATATCGATGAGAATCATAGTCCGAATCGAAATCAGTAACAAAATATGTAAAAAGTTGCATTTCTGGAAAAATCATTATTCAACTGAACGCTAATTTGAGACTTGGGTTCGGACTTTTAAAATAATTTTTTCAGGCTCTATGGTACCAAACGGGCTGAAATTTTGTAATAGCTAAAAGAATCATAGTCCGAATCGAAATCAGTAACAAAATATGCAAAAAGTTGAATTTCTTGAAAAATCATTATCCAACTGGGCGCTAATTTGAGACTTGGGTTCGGATTTAAAAAGACATTTTTTCATGCTCTATGGTACCAAACGGGCTGAAATTTTGTAATAGCTATAAGAATCATAATCCGAATCGAAATCAGTAACAAAATATGAAGAAAGGTGCATTTCTGGAAAAATCATTATTCTACTGAACGCTAATTTGAGACTTGGGTTCGGACATTAAGAGGCATTTTTTCAGGCTTTATGGTACAAAACGGGCTGAAATTTTGTAATAGCAATAAGAATCAGAGTCCGAATCGAAATCACTAACAAAAAATGTATTTAATTGCATTTATGGAAAAATCATTATTCTACTGGGCGCTAATTTGAGACTTGGGTTCGGACTTTAAGAGGCATTTTTTCAGGCTCTATGGTACAAAACGGGATGAAATTTTGTAATAGCAATAAGAATCAAAGTCCGAAAAGAAATCAGTCACAAAATTTGTATTTAATTGCATTTCTGGAAAAATCATTATTCTACTGAACGCTAATTTGAGAATTGGGTTCGGACTTTAAGAGGCATTTTTTCAGGCTCTATGGTACCAAACGGGATGAAATTTTGTAATAGCAATAAGAATCAAAGTCCGAATGGAAATCAGTCACAAAATTTGTATTAAATTGCATTTCTGGAAAAATCATTATTCTACTGAACGCTAATTTGAGACTTGGGTTCGGACTTTTAAAATCATTTTTTCAGGCTCTATGGTACCAAACGGGCTGTAATTTTGTAATAGCTATAAGAATTATAGTCCGAATCGAAATCAGTCACAAAATATGCAAAAAGTTGCATTTCTGGAAAAATCATTATTAAACTGAACGCTAATTTGAGACTTGGGTTCGGACTTTTAAAATCATTTTTTCAGGCTCTATGGTACCAAACGGGCTGAAATTTTGTAATAGCGATGAGAATCATAGTCCGAATCGAAATCAGTAACAAAATATGTAAAAAGTTGCATTTCTGGAAAAATCATTATTAAACTGAACGCTAATTTGAGACTTGGGTTCGGACTTTTAAAATCATTTTTTCAGGCTCTATGGTACCAAACGGGCTGAAATTTTGTAATAGCGATAAGAATCATAGTCCGAATCGAAAACAGTCACAAAATATGCAAAAAGCTGCAATTCTGGAAAAATCATTATTCTACTGAACGCTAATTTGAGACTTGGGTTCGGACATTAAGAGGCATTTTTTCAGGCTTTATGGTACCAAACCGGCTGAAATTTTGTAATAGCGATAAGAATCATAGTCCGAATCGAAAACAGTCACAAAATATGCAAAAAATTGCATTTCTGGAAAAAACATTATCCTACTGTGCGCTAATTTGAGACTTGAGTTCGGACTTTAAGAAGCATTTTTTTAGGCTCTATGGTACCAAACGGGCTGTAATTTTGTAATAGCTATAAAAATCATAGTCCGAATCGAAATCATTCACAAAATATGCAAAAAGTTGCATTTCTGGAAAAATCATTATTCTAATGGGCGCTAATTTGAGACATGGGTTCGGACTTTAAAATCATTTTTTCAGGCTCTACGGTACCAAACGGGCTGAAATTTTGTAATAGCAATAAGAATCATAGTCCAAATCGAAATCAGTAACAAAATATGCAAAAAGTTGCTTTTCTGGAAAAATCATTATTCTATTCTATTTGAGACTTGGGTTCGGACTTTAAGAGGCATTTTTTCAGGCTCTATGGTACCAATTGGGATGAAATTTTGTAATAGCAATAAGAATCAAAGTCCGAATGGAAATCAATCACAAAATTTGTATTTAATTGCATTTCTGGAAAAATCATTATTCTACTGGGCGCTAAATTGAGACTTGGGTTCGGACTTTAAGAGGCATTTTTTCAGGCTCTATGAAACCAAACGGGCTGCAATTTTGCCAAAGCGATAAGAATCATAGTCCGAATCGAAATCAGTCACAAAATATGCATGTAATTGCATTTCTGGAAAAATCATTGTTCTACTGGGCGCTAATTTGAGACTTGGGTTCGGACTTTAAGAGGCATTTTTTCAGGCTCTATGATACCAAACGGGCTGAAATTTTGTAAAAGCTATAAGAATCATAGTCCGAATCGAAATCAGTAACAAAATATGTAAAAAGGTGCATTTCTGGAAAAATCATTATTCTACTGAACGCTAATTTGAGACTTGGGTTCGGACTTTTAAAATCATTTTTTCAGGCTCTATGGTACCAAACGGGCTGAAATTTTGTAATAGCGATGAGAATCATAGTCCGAATCGAAATCAGTCACAAAATATGCAAAAAGTTGCATTTCTGGAAAAAACATTATTCTACTGGGCGCTAATTTGAGACTTGGGTTCGGACTTTAAGAGGCATTTTTTCAGGCTCTATGGTACCAAACGGGCTGAAATTTTGTTATGGCTATAAGAATCATAATCCGAATCGAAATCAGTCACAAAATATGTATTTAATTGCATTTCTGGAAAAATCATTATCCTACTGGGCGCTAATTTGAGACTTGGGTTCGGATTTAAAAAGACATTTTTTCAGGCTCTATGGTACCAAACGGGCTGATATTTTGTTATGGCTATAAGAATCATAGTCCGAATCGAAATCGGTCACAAAATATGCAAAAAGTTGCATTTCTGGAAAAAACATTATTCTACTGGGCGCTAATTTGAGACTTGGGTTCGGACTTTAAGAGGCATTTTTTCAGGCTCTATGGTAACAAACGGGATGAAATTTTGAAATAGCAATAAGAATCAAAGTCCGAATGGAAATCAGTCACAAAATATGTATTTAATTGCATTTCTCGAAAAATCATTATTCTACTGAACGCTAATTTGAGACTTGGGTTCGGACTTTTAAAATCATTTTTTCAGGCTCTATGGTACCAAACGGGCTGAAATTTTGTTATGGCTATAAGAATCATAATCCGAATCGAAATCAGTCACAAAATATGCAAAAAGTTTCTTTTCTGGAAAAATCATTATTCTACACGGCGTTAATTTGAGACTTGGGTTCGGATTAAAAGACATTTTTTCAGGCTCTATGGTACCAAACGGGCTGAAATGTTGTAATAGCTATAAGAATCATAGTCCGAATCGAAATCAGTCACAAAATATGCAAAAAGTTGCATTTCTGGAAAAATCATTATTCTACTGAACGCTAATTTGAGACTTGGGTTCGGACTTTAAGAGGCATTTTTTCAGGCTCTATGGTACCAAACGGGATGAAATTTTGTAATAGCAATAAGAATCAAAGTCCGAATGGAAATCAGTCACAAAATTTGTATTTAATTGCATTTATGGAAAAATCATTATTCTACTGGGCGCTAATTTGAGACTTGGGTTCGGACTTTAAAATCATTTTTTCAGGCTCTATGGTACCAAACGGGCTGAAATTTTGTAATAGCGATGAGAATCATAGTCCGAATCGAAATCAGTAACAAAATATGTAAAAAGTTGCATTTCTGGAAAAATCATTATTCAACTGAACGCTAATTTGAGACTTGGGTTCGGACTTTTAAAATCATTTTTTCAGGCTCTATGGTACCAAACGGGCTGAAATTTTGTAATAGCTAAAAGAATCATAGTCCGAATCGAAATCAGTTACAAAATATGCAAAAAGTTGAATTTCTTGAAAAATCATTATCCAACTGGGCGCTAATTTGAGACTTGGGTTCGGATTTAAAAAGACATTTTTTCAGGCTCTATGGTACCAAACGGGCTGAAATTTTGTAATAGCTATAAGAATCATAGTCCGAATCGAAATCAGTAACAAAATATGTAAAAAGTTGCATTTCTGGAAAAATCATTATTCAACTGAACGCTAATTTGAGACATGGGTTCGGACTTTAAAATCATTTTTTCAGGCTCTATGGTACCAAACGGGCTGAAATTTTGTAATAGCAATAAGAATCATAGTCCAAATCGAAATCAGTAACAAAATATGCAAAAAGTTGCTTTTCTGGAAAAATCATTATTCTATTCTATTTGAGACTTGGGTTCGGACTTTAAGAGGCATTTTTTCAGGCTCTATGGTACCAAACGGGATGAAATTTTGTAATAGCAATAAGAATCAAAGTCCGAATGGAAATCAATCACAAAATTTGTATTTAATTGCATTTCTGGAAAAATCATTATTCTACTGGGCGCTAAATTGAGACTTGGGTTCGGACTTTTAAAATCATTTTTTCAGGCTCTATGGTACCAAACGGGCTGAAATTTTGTAATAGCTAAAAGAATCATAGTCCGAATCGAAATCAGTTACAAAATATGCAAAAAGTTGAATTTCTTGAAAAATCATTATCCAACTGGGCGCTAATTTGAGACTTGGGTTCGGACTTTAAGAGGCATTTTTTCAGGCTCTATGGTACCAAACGGGCTGAAATTTTGTAATAGCTATAAGAATCTTAGTCCGAATCGAAATCAGTAACAAAATATGTAAAAAGTTGCATTTCTGGAAAAATCATTATTCTACAGGGCGCTTATTTGAGACTTGGGTTCGGACTTTAAGAGGCATTTTTTCAGGCTCTATGGTACCAAACGGGCTGCAATCTTGCCATAGCAATAAGAATCATAGTCCGAATGGAAGTCAGTCACAAAATATGCATTTAATTGCATTTCTGGAAAAATCATTATTCTAATGGGCACTAATTTGAGACTTGGGTTCGGACTTTAAGAGGCATTTTTTCAGGCTCTATGGTACCAAACTTGCATTTCTGGAAAAAACATTATTCTACTGGGCGCTAATTTGAGACTTGGGTTCGGACTTTAAGATGCATTTTTTCAGGCTCTATGGTACCAAACGGGATGAAATTTTGAAATAGCAATAAGAATCAAAGTCCGAATGGAAATCAGTCACAAAATATGTATTTAATTGCATTTCTGGAAAAATCATTATTCTACTGAACGCTAATTTGAGACTTGGGTTCGGACTTTTAAAATCATTTTTTCAGGCTCTATGGTACCAAACGGGCTGAAATTTTGTTATGGCTATAAGAATCATAATCCGAATCGAAATCAGTCACAAAATATGCAAAAAGTTGCATTTCTGGAAAAAACATTATCCTACTGTGCGCTAATTTGAGACTTGAGTTCGGACTTTAAGAAGCATTTTTTAGGCTCTATGGTACCAAACGGGCTGTAATTTTGTAATAGCTATAAAAATCATAGTCCGAATCGAAATCATTCACAAAATATGCAAAAAGTTGCATTTCTGGAAAAATCATTATTCTAATGGGCGCTAATTTGAGACATGGGTTCGGACTTTAAAATCATTTTTTCAGGCTCTACGGTACCAAACGGGCTGAAATTTTGTAATAGCAATAAGAATCATAGTCCAAATCGAAATCAGTAACAAAATATGCAAAAAGTTGCTTTTCTGGAAAAATAATTATTCTATTCTATTTGAGACTTGGGTTCGGACTTTAAGAGGCATTTTTCAGGCTCTATGGTACCAATTGGGATGAAATTTTGTAATAGCGATAAGAATCATAGTCCGAATCGAAATCAGTCACAAAATATGCATTAAATTGCATTTCTGGAAAAATCATTGTTCTACTGGGCGCTAATTTGAGACTTGGGTTCGGACTTTAAGAGGCATTTTTTCAGGCTCTATGATACCAAACGGGCTGAAATTTTGTAAAAGCTATTAGAATCATAGTCCGAATCGAAATCAGTAACAAAATATGTAAAAAGGTGCATTTCTGGAAAAATCATTATTCTACTGAACGCTAATTTGAGACTTGGGTTAGGACTTTTAAAATCATTTTTTCAGGCTCTATGGTACCAAACGGGCTGAAATTTTGTAATAGCGATGAGAATCATAGTCCGAATCGAAATCAGTCACAAAATATGCAAAAAGTTGCATTTCTGGAAAAAACATTATTCTACTGGGCGCTAATTTGAGACTTGGGTTCGGACTTTAAGAGGCATTTTTTCAGGCTCTATGGTACCAAACGGGCTGAAATTTTGTTATGGCTATAAGAATCATAATCCGAATCAAAATCAGTCACAAAATATGTATTTAATTGCATTTCTGGAAAAATCATTATCCTACTGGGCGCTAATTTGAGACTTGGGTTCGGATTTAAAAAGACATTTTTTCAGGCTCTATGGTACCAAACGGGCTGATATTTTGTTATGGCTATAAGAATCATAGTCCGAATCGAAATCGGTCACAAAATATGCAAAAAGTTGCATTTCTGGAAAAAACATTATTCTACTGGGCGCTAATTTGAGACTTGGGTTCGGACTTTAAGAGGCATTTTTTCAGGCTCTATGGTACCAAACGGGATGAAATTTTGAAATAGCAATAAGAATCAAAGTCCGAATGGAAATCAGTCACAAAATATGTATTTAATTGCATTTCTGGAAAAATCATTATTCTACTGAACGCTAATTTGAGACTTGGGTTCGGACTTTTAAAATCATTTTTTCAGGCTCTATGGTACCAAACGGGCTGAAATTTTGTTATGGCTATAAGAATCATAATCCGAATCGAAATCAGTCACAAAATATGCAAAAAGTTTCTTTTCTGGAAAAATCATTATTCTACAGGGCGTTAATTTGAGACTTGGGTTCGGATTTAAAGACATTTTTTCAGGCTCTATGGTACCAAACGGGCTGAAATGTTGTAATAGCTATAAGAATCATAGTCCGAATCGAAATCAGTCACAAAATATGCAAAAAGTTGCATTTCTGGAAAAATCATTATTCTACTGAACGCTAATTTGAGACTTGGGTTCGGACTTTAAGAGGCATTTTTTCAGGCTCTATGGTACCAAACGGGATGAAATTTTGTAATAGCAATAAGAATCAAAGTCCGAATGGAAATCAGTCACAAAATTTGTATTTAATTGCATTTATGGAAAAATCATTATTCTACTGGGCGCTAATTTGAGACTTGGGTTCGGACTTTAAAATCATTTTTTCAGGCTCTATGGTACCAAACGGGCTGAAATTTTGTAATAGCGATGAGAATCATAGTCCGAATCGAAATCAGTAACAAAATATGTAAAAAGTTGCATTTCTGGAAAAATCATTATTCAACTGAACGCTAATTTGAGACTTGGGTTCGGACTTTTAAAATCATTTTTTCAGGCTCTATGGTACCAAACGGGCTGAAATTTTGTAATAGCTAAAAGAATCATAGTCCGAATCGAAATCAGTTACAAAATATGCAAAAAGTTGCTTTTCTGGAAAAATCATTATTCTATTCTATTTGAGACTTGGGTTCGGACTTTAAGAGGCATTTTTTCAGGCTCTATGGTACCAAACGGGATGAAATTTTGTAATAGCAATAAGAATCAAAGTCCGAATGGAAATCAATCACAAAATTTGTATTTAATTGCATTTCTGGAAAAATCATTATTCTACTGGGCGCTAAATTGAGACTTGGGTTCGGACTTTTAAAATCATTTTTTCAGGCTCTATGGTACCAAACGGGCTGAAATTTTGTAATAGCTAAAAGAATCATAGTCCGAATCGAAATCAGTTACAAAATATGCAAAAAGTTGAACTTCTTGAAAAATCATTATCCAACTGGGCGCTAATTTGAGACTTGGATTCGGACTTTAAGAGGCATTTTTTCAGGCTCTATGGTACCAAACGGGCTGAAATTTTGTAATAGCTATAAGAATCATAGTCCGAATCGAAATCAGTAACAAAATATGTAAAAAGTTGCATTTCTGGAAAAATCATTATTCAACTGAACGCTAATTTGAGACATGGGTTCGAACTTTAAAATCATTTTTTCAGGCTCTATGGTACCAAACGGGCTGAAATTTTGTAATAGCAATAAGAATCATAGTCCAAATCGAAATCAGTAACAAAATATGCAAAAAGTTGCTTTTCTGGAAAAATCATTATTCTATTCTATTTGAGACTTGGGTTCGGACTTTAAGAGGCATTTTTTCAGGCTCTATGGTACCAAACGGGATGAAATTTTGTAATAGCAATAAGAATCAAAGTCCGAATGGAAATCAATCACAAAATTTGTATTTAATTGCATTTCTGGAAAAAACATTATTCTACTGGGCGCTAATTTGAGACTTGGGTTCGGACTTTAAGATGCATTTTTTCAGGCTCTATGGTACCAAACGGGATGAAATTTTGAAATAGCAATAAGAATCAAAGTCCGAATGGAAATCAGTCACAAAATATGTATTTAATTGCATTTCTGGAAAAATCATTATTCTACTGAACGCTAATTTGAGACTTGGGTTCGGACTTTTAAAATCATTTTTTCAGGCTCTATGGTACCAAACGGGCTGAAATTTTGTTATGGCTATAAGAATCATAATCCGAATCGAAATCAGTCACAAAATATGCAAAAAGTTGCATTTCTGGAAAAATCATTATTCTACAGGGCGCTTATTTGAGACATGGGTTCGGACTTTAAGAGGCATTTTTTCAGGCTCTATGGTACCAAACGGGCTGCAATCTTGCCATAGCAATAAGAATCATAGTCCGAATGGAAGTCAGTCACAAAATATGCATTTAATTGCATTTCTGGAAAAATCATTATTCAAATGGGCACTAATTTGAGACTTGGGTTCGGACTTTAAGAGGCATTTTTTCAGGCTCTATGGTACCAAACGGGCTGAAATTTTGAAATAGCTATACGAATCATAGTCCGAATCGAAATCAGTCACAAAATATGCAAAAAGTTTCTTTTCTGGAAAAATCATTATTCTACAGGGCGTTAATTTGAGACTTGGGTTCGGATTTAAAGACATTTTTTCAGGCTCTATGGTACCAAATGGGCTGAAATGTTGTAATAGCTATAAGAATCATAGTCCGAATCGAAATCAGTCACAAAATATGCAAAAAGTTGCATTTCTGGAAAAATCATTATTCTACTGAACGCTAATTTGAGACTTGGGTTCGGACTTTAAGAGGCATTTTTTCAGGCTCTATGGTACCAAACGGGATGAAATTTTGTAATAGCAATAAGAATCAAAGTCCGAATGGAAATCAGTCACAAAATTTGTATTTAATTGCATTTATGGAAAAATCATTATTCTACTGGGCGCTAATTTGAGACTTGGGTTCGGACTTTAAAATCATTTTTTCAGGCTCTATGGTACCAAACGGGCTGAAATTTTGTAATAGCGATGAGAATCATAGTCCGAATCGAAATCAGTAACAAAATATGTAAAAAGTTGCATTTCTGGAAAAATCATTATTCAACTGAACGCTAATTTGAGACTTGGGTTCGGACTTTTAAAATCATTTTTTCAGGCTCTATGGTACCAAACGGGCTGAAATTTTGTATTAGCTATAAGAATCATAGTCCGAATCGAAATCAGTAACAAAATATGTAAAAAGTTGCATTTCTGGAAAAATCATTATTCAACTGAACGCTAATTTGAGACTTGGGTTCGTACTTTTAAAATCATTTATTCAGGCTCTATGGTACCAAACGGGCTGAAATTTTGTTATGGCTATAAGAATCATAATCCGAATCGAAATCAGTCACAAAATATGCAAAAAGTTGCATTTCTGGAAAAATCATTATTCTACAGGGCGCTTATTTGAGACTTGGGTTCGGACTTTAAGAGGCATTTTTTCAGGCTCTATGGTACCAAACGGGCTGCAATCTTGCCATAGCAATAAGAATCATAGTCCGAATGGAAATCAGTCACAAAATATGCATTTAATTGCATTTCTGGAAAAATCATTATTCTAATGGGCACTAATTTGAGACTTGGGTTCGGACTTTAAGAGGCATTTTTTCAGGCTCTATGGTACCAAACGGGATGAAATTTTGTAATAGCAATAAGAATCAAAGTCCGAATGGAAATCAGTCACAAAATTTGTATTTAATTGCATTTATGGAAAAATCATTATTCTACTGGGCGCTAATTTGAGACTTGGGTTCGGACTTTAAAATCATTTTTTCAGGCTCTATGGTACCAAACGGGCTGAAATTTTGTAATAGCGATGAGAATCATAGTCCGAATCGAAATCAGTAACAAAATATGTAAAAAGTTGCATTTCTGGAAAAATCATTATTCAACTGAACGCTAATTTGAGACTTGGGTTCGGACTTTTAAAATCATTTTTTCAGGCTCTATGGTACCAAACGGGCTGAAATTTTGTAATAGCTAAAAAAATCATAGTCCGAATCGAAATCAGTTACAAAATATGCAAAAAGTTGAATTTCTTGAAAAATCATTATCCAACTGGGCGCTAATTTGAGACTTGGGTTCGGATTTAAAAAGACATTTTTTCAGGCTCTATGGTACCAAACGGGCTGAAATTTTGTAATAGCTATAAGAATCATAGTCCGAATCGAAATCAGTAACAAAATATTTAAAAAGGTGCATTTCTGGAAAAATCATTATTCTACTGAACGCTAATTTGAGACTTGGGTTCGGACTTTTAAAATCATTTTTTCAGGCTCTATGGTACCAAACGGGCTGAAATTTTGTTATGGCTATAAGAATCATAATCCGAATCGAAATCAGTCACAAAATATGTATTTAATTGCATTTCTGGAAAAATCATTATCCTACTGGGCGCTAATTTGAGACTTGGGTTCGGATTTAAAAAGACATTTTTTCAGGCTCTATGGTACCAAACGGGCTGATATTTTGTTATGGCTATAAGAATCATAGTCCGAATCGAAATCGGTCACAAAATATGCAAAAAGTTGCATTTCTGGAAAAAACATTATTCTACTGGGCGCTAATTTGAGACTTGGGTTCGGACTTTAAGAGGCATTTTTTCAGGCTCTATGGTACCAAACGGGATGAAATTTTGAAATAGCAATAAGAATCAAAGTCCGAATGGAAATCAGTCACAAAATATGTATTTAATTGCATTTCTGGAAAAATCATTATTCTACTGAACGCTAATTTGAGACTTGGGTTCGGACTTTTAAAATCATTTTTTCAGGCTCTATGGTACCAAACGGGCTGAAATTTTGTTATGGCTATAAGAATCATAATCCGAATCGAAATCAGTCACAAAATATGCAAAAAGTTTCTTTTCTGGAAAAATCATTATTCTACAGGGCGTTAATTTGAGACTTGGGTTCGGATTTAAAGACATTTTTTCAGGCTCTATGGTACCAAACGGGCTGAAATTTTGTAATAGCGATGAGAATCATAGTCCGAATCGAAATCAGTAACAAAATATGTAAAAAGTTGCATTTCTGGAAAAATCATTATTCAACTGAACGCTAATTTGAGACTTGGGTTCGGACTTAAAGAGGTATTTTTTCAGGCTCTATGTTACCAAACGGGCTGAAATTTTGTAATAGCTATAAGAATCATAGTCCGAAACGAAATCAGTCACAAAATTTGTATTTAATTGCATTTATGGAAAAATCATTATTCAACTGAACGCTAATTTGAGACTTGGGTTCGGACTTAAAGAGGTATTTTTTCAGGCTCTATGTTACCAAACGGGCTGAAATTTTGTAATAGCTATAAGAATCATAGTCCGAAACGAAATCAGTCACAAAATTTGTATTTAATTGCATTTATGGAAAAATCATTATTCTACTGGGCGCTAATTTGAGACTTGGGTTCGGACTTTAAAATCATTTTTTCAGGCTCTATGGTACCAAACGGGCTGAAATTTTGTAATAGCGATGAGAATCATAGTCCGAATCGAAATCAGTAACAAAATATGTAAAAAGTTGCATTTCTGGAAAAATCATTATTCAACTGAACGCTAATTTGAGACTTGGGTTCGGACTTTTAAAATCATTTTTTCAGGCTCTATGGTACCAAACGGGCTGAAATTTTGTAATAGCTAAAAGAATCATAGTCCGAATCGAAATCAGTTACAAAATATGCAAAAAGTTGAATTTCTTGAAAAATCATTATCCAACTGGGCGCTAATTTGAGACTTGGGTTCGGATTTAAAAAGACATTTTTTCAGGCTCTATGGTACCAAACGGGCTGAAATTTTGTAATAGCTATAAGAATCATAGTCCGAATCGAAATCAGTAACAAAATATGTAAAAAGTTGCATTTCTGGAAAAATCATTATTCAACTGAACGCTAATTTGAGACATGGGTTCGGACTTTAAAATCATTTTTTCAGGCTCTATGGTACCAAACGGGCTGAAATTTTGTAATAGCAATAAGAATCATAGTCCAAATCGAAATCAGTAACAAAATATGCAAAAAGTTGCTTTTCTGGAAAAATCATTATTCTATTCTATTTGAGACTTGGGTTCGGACTTTAAGAGGCATTTTTTCAGGCTCTATGGTACCAAACGGGGTGAAATTTTGTAATAGCAATAAGAATCAAAGTCCGAATGGAAATCAATCACAAAATTTGTATTTAATTGCATTTCTGGAAAAATCATTATTCTACTGGGCGCTAAATTGAGACTTGGGTTCGGACTTTTAAAATCATTTTTTCAGGCTCTATGGTACCAAACGGGCTGAAATTTTGTAATAGCTAAAAGAATCATAGTCCGAATCGAAATCAGTTACAAAATATGCAAAAAGTTGAATTTCTTGAAAAATCATTATCCAACTGGGCGCTAATTTGAGACTTGGGTTCGGACTTTAAGAGGCATTTTTTCAGGCTCTATGGTACCAAACGGGCTGAAATTTTGTAATAGCTATAAGAATCATAGTCCGAATCGAAATCAGTAACAAAATATGTAAAAAGTTGCATTTCTGGAAAAATCATTATTCAACTGAACGCTAATTTGAGACATGGGTTCGAACTTTAAAATCATTTTTTCAGGCTCTATGGTACCAAACGGGCTGAAATTTTGTAATAGCTATAAGAATCATAGTCCGAATCGAAATCAGTAACAAAATATGTAAAAAGTTGCATTTCTGGAAAAATCATTATTCAACTGAACGCTAATTTGAGACTTGGGTTCGTACTTTTAAAATCATTTTTTCAGGCTCTATGGTACCAAACGGGCTGAAATTTTGTTATGGCTATAAGAATCATAATCCGAATCGAAATCAGTCACAAAATATGCAAAAAGTTGCATTTCTGGAAAAATCATTATTCTACAGGGCGCTTATTTGAGACTTGGGTTCGGACTTTAAGAGGCATTTTTTCAGGCTCTATGGTACCAAACGGGATGAAATTTTGTAATAGCAATAAGAATCAAAGTCCGAATGGAAATCAGTCACAAAATTTGTATTTAATTGCATTTATGGAAAAATCATTATTCTACTGGGCGCTAATTTGAGACTTGGGTTCGGACTTTAAAATCATTTTTTCAGGCTCTATGGTACCAAACGGGCTGAAATTTTGTAATAGCGATGAGAATCATAGTCCGAATCGAAATCAGTAACAAAATATGTAAAAAGTTGCATTTCTGGAAAAATCATTATTCAACTGAACGCTAATTTGAGACTTGGGTTCGGACTTTTAAAATCATTTTTTCAGGCTCTATGGTACCAAACGGGCTGAAATTTTGTAATAGCTAAAAAAATCATAGTCCGAATCGAAATCAGTTACAAAATATGCAAAAAGTTGAATTTCTTGAAAAATCATTATCCAACTGGGCGCTAATTTGAGACTTGGGTTCGGATTTAAAAAGACATTTTTTCAGGCTCTATGGTACCAAACGGGCTGAAATTTTGTAATAGCTATAAGAATCATAGTCCGAATCGAAATCAGTAACAAAATATTTAAAAAGGTGCATTTCTGGAAAAATCATTATTCTACTGAACGCTAATTTGAGACTTGGGTTCGGACTTTTAAAATCATTTTTTCAGGCTCTATGGTACCAAACGGGCTGAAATTTTGTAATAGCGATGAGAATCATAGTCCGAATCGAAATCAGTCACAAAATGAAATGAAATTTTGAAATAGCAATAAGAATCAAAGTCCGAATGGAAATCAGTCACAAAATATGTATTTAATTGCATTTCTGGAAAAATCATTATTCTACTGAACGCTAATTTGAGACTTGGGTTCGGACTTTTAAAATCATTTTTTCAGGCTCTATGGTACCAAACGGGCTGAAATTTTGTTATGGCTATAAGAATCATAATCCGAATCGAAATCAGTCACAAAATATGCAAAAAGTTTCTTTTCTGGAAAAATCATTATTCTACAGGGCGTTAATTTGAGACTTGGGTTCGGATTTAAAGACATTTTTTCAGGCTCTATGGTACCAAACGGGCTGAAATTTTGTAATAGCTATAAGAATCATAGTCCGAATCGAAATCAGTAACAAAATATGAAGAAAGGTGCATTTCTGGAAAAATCATTATTCTACTGAACGCTAATTTGAGACTTGGGTTCGGACATTAAGAGGCATTTTTTCAGGCTTTATGGTACCAAACGGGCTGAAATTTTGTAATAGCGATAAGAATCATAGTCCGAATCGAAAACAGTCACAAAATATGCAAAAAGCTGCAATTCTGGAAAAATCATTATACTACAGGGCGCTTATTTGAGACTTGGGTTCGGACTTAAAGAGGCATTTTTTTAGGCTCTATGGTACCAAACGGGATGAAATTTTGTAATAGCGATAAGAATCATAGTCCGAATCGAAATCAGTCACAAAATATGCAAAAAGTTGCATTTCTGGAAAAAACATTATCCTACTGTGCGCTAATTTGAGACTTGAGTTCGGACTTTAAGAAGCATTTTTTTAGGCTCTATGGTACCAAACGGGCTGTAATTTTGTAATAGCTATAAAAATCATAGTCCGAATCGAAATCAGTAACAAAATATGTAAAAAGTTGCATTTCTGGAAAAATCATTATTCAACTGAACGCTAATTTGAGACATGGGTTCGAACTTTAAAATCATTTTTTCAGGCTCTATGGTACCAAACGGGCTGAAATTTTGTAATAGCAATAAGAATCATAGTCCAAATCGAAATCAGTAACAAAATATGCAAAAAGTTGCTTTTCTGGAAAAATCATTATTCTATTCTATTTGAGACTTGGGTTCGGACTTTAAGAGGCATTTTTTCAGGCTCTATGGTACCAAACGGGATGAAATTTTGTAATAGCAATAAGAATCAAAGTCCGAATGGAAATCAATCACAAAATTTGTATTTAATTGCATTTCTGGAAAAAACATTATTCTACTGGGCGCTAATTTGAGACTTGGGTTCGGACTTTAAGATGCATTTTTTCAGGCTCTATGGTACCAAACGGGATGAAATTTTGAAATAGCAATAAGAATCAAAGTCCGAATGGAAATCAGTCACAAAATATGTATTTAATTGCATTTCTGGAAAAATCATTATTCTACTGAACGCTAATTTGAGACTTGGGTTCGGACTTTTAAAATCATTTTTTCAGGCTCTATGGTACCAAACGGGCTGAAATTTTGTTATGGCTATAAGAATCATAATCCGAATCGAAATCAGTCACAAAATATGCAAAAAGTTGCATTTCTGGAAAAATCATTATTCTACAGGGCGCTTATTTGAGACTTGGGTTCGGACTTTAAGAGGCATTTTTTCAGGCTCTATGGTACCAAACGGGCTGCAATCTTGCCATAGCAATAAGAATCATAGTCCGAATGGAAGTCAGTCACAAAATATGCATTTAATTGCATTTCTGGAAAAATCATTATTCAAATGGGCACTAATTTGAGACTTGGGTTCGGACTTTAAGAGGCATTTTTTCAGGCTCTATGGTACCAAACGGGCTGAAATTTTGAAATAGCTATACGAATCATAGTCCGAATCGAAATCAGTCACAAAATATGCAAATGTTTCTTTTCTGGAAAAATCATTATTCTACAGGGCGTTAATTTGAGACTTGGGTTCGGATTTAAAGACATTTTTTCAGGCTCTATGGTACCAAATGGGCTGAAATGTTGTAATAGCTATAAGAATCATAGTCCGAATCGAAATCAGTCACAAAATATGCAAAAAGTTGCATTTCTGGAAAAATCATTATTCTACTGAACGCTAATTTGAGACTTGGGTTCGGACTTTAAGAGGCATTTTTTCAGGCTCTATGGTACCAAACGGGATGAAATTTTGTAATAGCAATAAGAATCAAAGTCCGAATGGAAATCAGTCACAAAATTTGTATTTAATTGCATTTATGGAAAAATCATTATTCTACTGGGCGCTAATTTGAGACTTGGGTTCGGACTTTAAAATCATTTTTTCAGGCTCTATGGTACCAAACGGGCTGAAATTTTGTAATAGCGATGAGAATCATAGTCCGAATCGAAATCAGTAACAAAATATGTAAAAAGTTGCATTTCTGGAAAAATCATTATTCAACTGAACGCTAATTTGAGACTTGGGTTCGGACTTTTAAAATCATTTTTTCAGGCTCTATGGTACCAAACGGGCTGAAATTTTGTAATAGCTAAAAGAATCATAGTCCGAATCGAAATCAGTTACAAAATATGCAAAAAGTTGAATTTCTTGAAAAATCATTATCCAACTGGGCGCCAATTTGAGACTTGGGTTCGGATTTAAAAAGACATTTTTTCAGGCTCTATGGTACCAAACGGGCTGAAATTTTGTATTAGCTATAAGAATCATAGTCCGAATCGAAATCAGTAACAAAATATGTAAAAAGTTGCATTTCTGGAAAAATCATTATTCAACTGAACGCTAATTTGAGACTTGGGTTCGTACTTTTAAAATCATTTATTCAGGCTCTATGGTACCAAACGGGCTGAAATTTTGTTATGGCTATAAGAATCATAATCCGAATCGAAATCAGTCACAAAATATGCAAAAAGTTGCATTTCTGGAAAAATCATTATTCTACAGGGCGCTTATTTGAGACTTGGGTTCGGACTTTAAGAGGCATTTTTTCAGGCTCTATGGTACCAAACGGGCTGCAATCTTGCCATAGCAATAAGAATCATAGTCCGAATGGAAATCAGTCACAAAATATGCATTTAATTGCATTTCTGGAAAAATCATTATTCTAATGGGCACTAATTTGAGACTTGGGTTCGGACTTTAAGAGGCATTTTTTCAGGCTCTATGGTACCAAACGGGATGAAATTTTGTAATAGCAATAAGAATCAAAGTCCGAATGGAAATCAGTCACAAAATTTGTATTTAATTGCATTTATGGAAAAATCATTATTCTACTGGGCGCTAATTTGAGACTTGGGTTCGGACTTTAAAATCATTTTTTCAGGCTCTATGGTACCAAACGGGCTGAAATTTTGTAATAGCGATGAGAATCATAGTCCGAATCGAAATCAGTAACAAAATATGTAAAAAGTTGCATTTCTGGAAAAATCATTATTCAACTGAACGCTAATTTGAGACTTGGGTTCGGACTTTTAAAATCATTTTTTCAGGCTCTATGGTACCAAACGGGCTGAAATTTTGTAATAGCTAAAAAAATCATAGTCCGAATCGAAATCAGTTACAAAATATGCAAAAAGTTGAATTTCTTGAAAAATCATTATCCAACTGGGCGCTAATTTGAGACTTGGGTTCGGATTTAAAAAGACATTTTTTCAGGCTCTATGGTACCAAACGGGCTGAAATTTTGTAATAGCTATAAGAATCATAGTCCGAATCGAAATCAGTAACAAAATATTTAAAAAGGTGCATTTCTGGAAAAATCATTATTCTACTGAACGCTAATTTGAGACTTGGGTTCGGACTTTTAAAATCATTTTTTCAGGCTCTATGGTACCAAACGGGCTGAAATTTTGTAATAGCGATGAGAATCATAGTCCGAATCGAAATCAGTCACAAAATATGCAAAAAGTTGCATTTCTGGAAAAAACATTATTCTACTGGGCGCTAATTTGAGACTTGGGTTCGGACTTTAAGAGGCATTTTTTCAGGCTCTATGGTACCAAACGGGCTGAAATTTTGTTATGGCTATAAGAATCATAATCCGAATCGAAATCAGTCACAAAATATGTATTTAATTGCATTTCTGGAAAAATCATTATCCTACTGGGCGCTAATTTGAGACTTGGGTTCGGATTTAAAAAGACATTTTTTCAGGCTCTATGGTACCAAACGGGCTGATATTTTGTTATGGCTATAAGAATCATAGTCCGAATCGAAATCGGTCACAAAATATGCAAAAAGTTGCATTTCTGGAAAAAACATTATTCTACTGGGCGCTAATTTGAGACTTGGGTTCGGACTTTAAGAGGCATTTTTTCAGGCTCTATGGTACCAAACGGGATGAAATTTTGAAATAGCAATAAGAATCAAAGTCCGAATGGAAATCAGTCACAAAATATGTATTTAATTGCATTTCTGGAAAAATCATTATTCTACTGAACGCTAATTTGAGACTTGGGTTCGGACTTTTAAAATCATTTTTTCAGGCTCTATGGTACCAAACGGGCTGAAATTTTGTTATGGCTATAAGAATCATAATCCGAATCGAAATCAGTCACAAAATATGCAAAAAGTTTCTTTTCTGGAAAAATCATTATTCTACAGGGCGTTAATTTGAGACTTGGGTTCGGATTTAAAGACATTTTTTCAGGCTCTATGGTACCAAACGGGCTGAAATTTTGTAATAGCGATGAGAATCATAGTCCGAATCGAAATCAGTAACAAAATATGTAAAAAGTTGCATTTCTGGAAAAATCATTATTCAACTGAACGCTAATTTGAGACTTGGGTTCGGACTTAAAGAGGTATTTTTTCAGGCTCTATGTTACCAAACGGGCTGAAATTTTGTAATAGCTATAAGAATCATAGTCCGAAACGAAATCAGTCACAAAATTTGTATTTAATTGCATTTATGGAAAAATCATTATTCAACTGAACGCTAATTTGAGACTTGGTTTCGGACTTAAAGAGGTATTTTTTCAGGCTCTATGTTACCAAACGGGCTGAAATTTTGTAATAGCTATAAGAATCATAGTCCGAAACGAAATCAGTCACAAAATTTGTATTTAATTGCATTTATGGAAAAATCATTATTCTACTGGGCGCTAATTTGAGACTTGGGTTCGGACTTTAAAATCATTTTTTCAGGCTCTATGGTACCAAACGGGCTGAAATTTTGTAATAGCGATGAGAATCATAGTCCGAATCGAAATCAGTAACAAAATATGTAAAAAGTTGCATTTCTGGAAAAATCATTATTCAACTGAACGCTAATTTGAGACTTGGGTTCGGACTTTTAAAATCATTTTTTCAGGCTCTATGGTACCAAACGGGCTGAAATTTTGTAATAGCAATAAGAATCATAGTCCAAATCGAAATCAGTAACAAAATATGCAAAAAGTTGCTATTCTGGAAAAATCATTATTCTATTCTATTTGAGACTTGGGTTCGGACTTTAAGAGGCATTTTTTCAGGCTCTATGGTACCAAACGGGGTGAAATTTTGTAATAGCAATAAGAATCAAAGTCCGAATGGAAATCAATCACAAAATTTGTATTTAATTGCATTTCTGGAAAAATCATTATTCTACTGGGCGCTAAATTGAGACTTGGGTTCGGACTTTTAAAATCATTTTTTCAGGCTCTATGGTACCAAACGGGCTGAAATTTTGTAATAGCTAAAAGAATCATAGTCCGAATCGAAATCAGTTACAAAATATGCAAAAAGTTGAATTTCTTGAAAAATCATTATCCAACTGGGCGCTAATTTGAGACTTGGGTTCGGACTTTAAGAGGCATTTTTTCAGGCTCTATGGTACCAAACGGGCTGAAATTTTGTAATAGCTATAAGAATCATAGTCCGAATCGAAATCAGTAACAAAATATGTAAAAAGTTGCATTTCTGGAAAAATCATTATTCAACTGAACGCTAATTTGAGACATGGGTTCGAACTTTAAAATCATTTTTTCAGGCTCTATGGTACCAAACGGGCTGAAATTTTGTAATAGCTATAAGAATCATAGTCCGAATCGAAATCAGTAACAAAATATGTAAAAAGTTGCATTTCTGGAAAAATCATTATTCAACTGAACGCTAATTTGAGACTTGGGTTCGTACTTTTAAAATCATTTTTTCAGGCTCTATGGTACCAAACGGGCTGAAATTTTGTTATGGCTATAAGAATCATAATCCGAATCGAAATCAGTCACAAAATATGCAAAAAGTTGCATTTCTGGAAAAATCATTATTCTACAGGGCGCTTATTTGAGACTTGGGTTCGGACTTTAAGAGGCATTTTTTCAGGCTCTATGGTACCAAACGGGCTGCAATCTTGCCATAGCAATAAGAATCATAGTCCGAATGGAAATCAGTCACAAAATATGCATTTAATTGCATTTCTGGAAAAATCATTATTCTAATGGGCACTAATTTGAGACTTGGGTTCGGACTTTAAGAGGCATTTTTTCAGGCTCTATGGTACCAAACGGGATGAAATTTTGTAATAGCAATAAGAATCAAAGTCCGAATGGAAATCAGTCACAAAATTTGTATTTAATTGCATTTATGGAAAAATCATTATTCTACTGGGCGCTAATTTGAGACTTGGGTTCGGACTTTAAAATCATTTTTTCAGGCTCTATGGTACCAAACGGGCTGAAATTTTGTAATGGCGATGAGAATCATAGTCCGAATCGAAATCAGTAACAAAATATGTAAAAAGTTGCATTTCTGGAAAAATCATTATTCAACTGAACGCTAATTTGAGACTTGGGTTCGGACTTTTAAAATCATTTTTTCAGGCTCTATGGTACCAAACGGGCTGAAATTTTGTAATAGCTAAAAAAATCATAGTCCGAATCGAAATCAGTTACAAAATATGCAAAAAGTTGAATTTCTTGAAAAATCATTATCCAACTGGGCGCTAATTTGAGACTTGGGTTCGGATTTAAAAAGACATTTTTTCAGGCTCTATGGTACCAAACGGGCTGAAATTTTGTAATAGCTATAAGAATCATAGTCCGAATCGAAATCAGTAACAAAATATTTAAAAAGGTGCATTTCTGGAAAAATCATTATTCTACTGAACGCTAATTTGAGACTTGGGTTCGGACTTTTAAAATCATTTTTTCAGGCTCTATGGTACCAAACGGGCTGAAATTTTGTAATAGCGATGAGAATCATAGTCCGAATCGAAATCAGTCACAAAATATGCAAAAAGTTGCATTTCTGGAAAAAACATTATTCTACTGGGCGCTAATTTGAGACTTGGGTTCGGACTTTAAGAGGCATTTTTTCAGGCTCTATGGTACCAAACGGGCTGAAATTTTGTTATGGCTATAAGAATCATAATCCGAATCGAAATCAGTCACAAAATATGTATTTAATTGCATTTCTGGAAAAATCATTATCCTACTGGGCGCTAATTTGAGACTTGGGATCGGATTTAAAAAGACATTTTTTCAGGCTCTATGGTACCAAACGGGCTGATATTTTGTTATGGCTATAAGAATCATAGTCCGAATCGAAATCGGTCACAAAATATGCAAAAAGTTGCATTTCTGGAAAAAACATTATTCTACTGGGCGCTAATTTGAGACTTGGGTTCGGACTTTAAGAGGCATTTTTTCAGGCTCTATGGTACCAAACGGGATGAAATTTTGAAATAGCAATAAGAATCAAAGTCCGAATGGAAATCAGTCACAAAATATGTATTTAATTGCATTTCTGGAAAAATCATTATTCTACTGAACGCTAATTTGAGACTTGGGTTCGGACTTTTAAAATCATTTTTTCAGGCTCTATGGTACCAAACGGGCTGAAATTTTGTTATGGCTATAAGAATCATAATCCGAATCGAAATCAGTCACAAAATATGCAAAAAGTTTCTTTTCTGGAAAAATCATTATTCTACAGGGCGTTAATTTGAGACTTGGGTTCGGATTTAAAGACATTTTTTCAGGCTCTATGGTACCAAACGGGCTGAAATTTTGTAATAGCGATGAGAATCATAGTCCGAATCGAAATCAGTAACAAAATATGTAAAAAGTTGCATTTCTGGAAAAATCATTATTCAACTGAAGGCTAATTTGAGACTTGGGTTCGGACTTAAAGAGGTATTTTTTCAGGCTCTATGTTACCAAACGGGCTGAAATTTTGTAATAGCTATAAGAATCATAGTCCGAAACGAAATCAGTCACAAAATTTGTATTTAATTGCATTTATGGAAAAATCATTATTCAACTGAACGCTAATTTGAGACTTGGGTTCGGACTTAAAGAGGTATTTTTTCAGGCTCTATGTTACCAAACGGGCTGAAATTTTGTAATAGCTATAAGAATCATAGTCCGAAACGAAATCAGTCACAAAATTTGTATTTAATTGCATTTATGGAAAAATCATTATTCTACTGGGCGCTAATTTGAGACTTGGGTTCGGACTTTAAAATCATTTTTTCAGGCTCTATGGTACCAAACGGGCTGAAATTTTGTAATAGCGATGAGAATCATAGTCCGAATCGAAATCAGTAACAAAATATGTAAAAAGTTGCATTTCTGGAAAAATCATTATTCAACTGAACGCTAATTTGAGACTTGGGTTCGGACTTTTAAAATCATTTTTTCAGGCTCTATGGTACCAAACGGGCTGAAATTTTGTAATAGCTAAAAGAATCATTAGTCCGAATCGAAATCAGTTACAAAATATGCAAAAAGTTGAATTTCTTGAAAAATCATTATCCAACTGGGCGCTAATTTGAGACTTGGGTTCGGATTTAAAAAGACATTTTTTCAGGCTCTATGGTACCAAACGGGCTGAAATTTTGTAATAGCTATAAGAATCATAGTCCGAATCGAAATCAGTAACAAAATATGCAAAAAGTTGCTTTTCTGGAAAAATGATTATTCTATTCTATTTGAGACTTGGGTTCGGACTTTAAGAGGCATTTTTTCAGGCTCTATGGTACCAAACGGGCTGAAATTTTGTAATAGCGATGAGAATCATAGTCCAAATCGAAATCAGTAACAAAATATGCAAAAAGTTGCTTTTCTGGAAAAATGATTATTCTATTCTATTTGAGACTTGGGTTCGGACTTTAAGAGGCATTTTTTCAGGCTCTATGGTACCAAACGGGGTGAAATTTTGTAATAGCAATAAGAATCAAAGTCCGAATGGAAATCAATCACAAAATTTGTATTTAATTGCATTTCTGGAAAAATCATTATTCTACTGGGCGCTAAATTGAGACTTGGGTTCGGACTTTTAAAATCATTTTTTCAGGCTCTATGGTACCAAACGGGCTGAAATTTTGTAATAGCTAAAAGAATCATAGTCCGAATCGAAATCAGTTACAAAATATGCAAAAAGTTGAATTTCTTGAAAAATCATTATCCAACTGGGCGCTAATTTGAGACTTGGGTTCGGACTTTAAGAGGCATTTTTTCAGGCTCTATGGTACCAAACGGGCTGAAATTTTGTAATAGCTATAAGAATCATAGTCCGAATCGAAATCAGTAACAAAATATGTAAAAAGTTGCATTTCTGGAAAAATCATTATTCAACTGAACGCTAATTTGAGACATGGGTTCGAACTTTAAAATCATTTTTTCAGGCTCTATGGTACCAAACGGGCTGAAATTTTGTAATAGCAATAAGAATCATAGTCCAAATCGAAATCAGTAACAAAATATGCAAAAAGTTGCTTTTCTGGAAAAATCATTATTCTATTCTATTTGAGACTTGGGTTCGGACTTTAAGAGGCATTTTTTCAGGCTCTATGGTACCAAACGGGATGAAATTTTGTAATAGCAATAAGAATCAAAGTCCGAATGGAAATCAATCACAAAATTTGTATTTAATTGCATTTCTGGAAAAAACATTATTCTACTGGGCGCTAATTTGAGACTTGGGTTCGGACTTTAAGATGCATTTTTTCAGGCTCTATGGTACCAAACGGGATGAAATTTTGAAATAGCAATAAGAATCAAAGTCCGAATGGAAATCAGTCACAAAATATGTATTTAATTGCATTTCTGGAAAAATCATTATTCTACTGAACGCTAATTTGAGACTTGGGTTCGGACTTTTAAAATCATTTTTTCAGGCTCTATGGTACCAAACGGGCTGAAATTTTGTTATGGCTATAAGAATCATAATCCGAATCGAAATCAGTCACAAAATATGCAAAAAGTTGCATTTCTGGAAAAATCATTATTCTACAGGGCGCTTATTTGAGACTTGGGTTCGGACTTTAAGAGGCATTTTTTCAGGCTCTATGGTACCAAACGGGCTGCAATCTTGCCATAGCAATAAGAATCATAGTCCGAATGGAAGTCAGTCACAAAATATGCATTTAATTGCATTTCTGGAAAAATCATTATTCTAATGGGCACTAATTTGAGACTTGGGTTCGGACTTTAAGAGGCATTTTTTCAGGCTCTATGGTACCAAACGGGCTGAAATTTTGAAATAGCTATACGAATCATAGTCCGAATCGAAATCAGTCACAAAATATGCAAAAAGTTTCTTTTCTGGAAAAATCATTATTCTACAGGGCGTTAATTTGAGACTTGGGTTCGGATTTAAAGACATTTTTTCAGGCTCTATGGTACCAAACGGGCTGAAATGTTGTAATAGCTATATGAATCATAGTCCGAATCGAAATCAGTCAC
Organism: Hesperophylax magnus; assembly: GCA_026573805.1. Lineage (NCBI taxonomy): Eukaryota > Metazoa > Arthropoda > Insecta > Trichoptera > Limnephilidae > Hesperophylax > Hesperophylax magnus. The sequence goes on along the minus strand of JAIUSX010000179.1, from coordinate 2,042,559 downwards.
AAAATATGCAAAAAGTTGCATTTCTGGAAAAATCATTATTCTACTGAACGCTAATTTGAGACTTGGGTTCGGACTTTAAGAGGCATTTTTTCAGGCTCTATGGTACCAAACGGGATGAAATTTTGTAATAGCAATAAGAATCAAAGTCCGAATGGAAATCAGTCACAAAATTTGTATTTAATTGCATTTATGGAAAAATCATTATTCTACTGGGCGCTAATTTGAGACTTGGGTTCGGACTTTAAAATCATTTTTTCAGGCTCTATGGTACCAAACGGGCTGAAATTTTGTAATAGCGATGAGAATCATAGTCCGAATCGAAATCAGTAACAAAATATGTAAAAAGTTGCATTTCTGGAAAAATCATTATTCAACTGAACGCTAATTTGAGACTTGGGTTCGGACTTTTAAAATCATTTTTTCAGGCTCTATGGTACCAAACGGGCTGAAATTTTGTAATAGCTAAAAGAATCATAGTCCGAATCGAAATCAGTTACAAAATATGCAAAAAGTTGAATTTCTTGAAAAATCATTATCCAACTGGGCGCTAATTTGAGACTTGGGTTCGGATTTAAAAAGACATTTTTTCAGGCTCTATGGTACCAAACGGGCTGAAATTTTGTAATAGCTATAAGAATCATAGTCCGAATCGAAATCAGTAACAAAATATGTAAAAAGTTGCATTTCTGGAAAAATCATTATTCAACTGAACGCTAATTTGAGACTTGGGTTCGTACTTTTAAAATCATTTTTTCAGGCTCTATGGTACCAAACGGGCTGAATTTTTGTTATGGCTATAAGAATCATAATCCGAATCGAAATCAGTCACAAAATATGCAAAAAGTTGCATTTCTGGAAAAATCATTATTCTACAGGGCGCTTATTTGAGACTTGGGTTCGGACTTTAAGAGGCATTTTTTCAGGCTCTATGGTACCAAACGGGCTGCAATCTTGCCATAGCAATAAGAATCATAGTCCGAATGGAAATCAGTCACAAAATATGCATTTAATTGCATTTCTGGAAAAATCATTATTCTAATGGGCACTAATTTGAGACTTGGGTTCGGACTTTAAGAGGCATTTTTTCAGGCTCTATGGTACCAAACGGGCTGAAATTTTGTAAAAGCAATAAGAATCAAAGTCCGAAAGGAAATCAGTCACAAAATTTGTATTTAATTGCATTTATGGAAAAATCATTATTCTACTGGGCGCTAATTTGAGACTTGGGTTCGGACTTTAAGAGGCATTTTTTCAGGCTCTATGGTACCAAACGGGCTGAAATTTTGTAATAGCGATGAGAATCATAGTCCGAATCGAAATCAGTAACAAAATATGTAAAAAGTTGCATTTCTGGAAAAATCATTATTCAACTGAACGCTAATTTGAGACTTGGGTTCGGACTTTTAAAATCATTTTTTCAGGCTCTATGGTACCAAACGGGCTGAAATTTTGTAATAGCTAAAAGAATCATAGTCCGAATCGAAATCAGTTACAAAATATGCAAAAAGTTGAATTTCTTGAAAAATCATTATCCAACTGGGCGCTAATTTGAGACTTGGGTTCGGATTTAAAAAGACATTTTTTCATGCTCTATGGTACCAAACGGGCTGAAATTTTGTAATAGCTATAAGAATCATAGTCCGAATCGAAATCAGTAACAAAATATGTAAAAAGTTGCATTTCTGGAAAAATCATTATTCAACTGAACGCTAATTTGAGACATGGGTTCGGACTTTAAAATCATTTTTTCAGGCTCTATGGTACCAAACGGGCTGAAATTTTGTAATAGCAATAAGAATCATAGTCCAAATCGAAATCAGTAACAAAATATGCAAAAAGTTGCTTTTCTGGAAAAATCATTATTCTATTCTATTTGAGACTTGGGTTCGGACTTTAAGAGGCATTTTTTCAGGCTCTATGGTACCAAACGGGATGAAATTTTGTAATAGCAATAAGAATCAAAGTCCGAATGGAAATCAATCACAAAATTTGTATTTAATTGCATTTCTGGAAAAATCATTATTCTACTGGGCGCTAAATTGAGACTTGGGTTCGGACTTTAAGAGGCATTTTTTCATGCTCTATTTTTGCATACCAAACGGGCTGAAATTTTGTAATAGCAATAAGAATCATAGTCCGAATCGAAATCAGTTACAAAATATGCAAAAAGCTGCAATTCTGGAAAAATCATTATTCTACAGGGCGCTTATTTGAGACTTGGGTTCGGACTTAAAGAGGCATTTTTTTAGGCTCTATGGTACCAAACGGGCTGTAATATTGTAATAGCTATAAGAATCATAGTCCGAATCGAAATCAGTTACAAAATATGCAAAAAGCTGCAATTCTGGAATAATCATTATTCTACAGGGCGCTTATTTGAGACTTGGGTTCGGACTTAAAGAGGCATTTTTTTAGGCTCTATGGTACTAAACGGGCTGTAATTTTGTAATAGCGATAAGAATCATAGTCCGAATCGAAATCAGTTACAAAATATGCAAAAAGCTGCAATTCTGGAATAATCATTATTCTACAGGGCGCTTATTTGAGACTTGGGTTCGGACTTAAAGAGGCATTTTTTTAGGCTCTATGGTACTAAACGGGCTGTAATTTTGTAATAGCGATAAGAATCATAGTCCGAATCGAAATCAGTCACAAAATATGCAAAAAGTTGCATTTCTGGAAAATTCATTATCCTACAGGGCGCTAATTTGAGACTTGAGTTCGGACTTTAAGAAGCATTTTTTTAGGCTCTATGGTACCAAACGGGCTGTAATTTTGTAATAGCTATAAGAATCATAGTCCAAATCGAAATCAGTCACAAAATATGCAAAAAGTTGCATTTCCGGAAAAATCATTATTCTAATGGGCGCTAATTTGAGATATGGGTTCGGACTTTAAAATCATTTTTTCAGGCTCTATGGTACCAAACGGGCTGAAATTTTGTAATAGCAATAAGAATCATAGTCCGAATCGAAATCAGTCACAAAATATGCAAAAAGTTGCATTTCTGGAAAAATCATTATTCTATTCTATTTGAGACTTGGGTTCGGACTTTAAGAGGCATTTTTTCAGGCTCTATGATTCCAAACGGGCTGAAATTTTGTAATAGCTATAAGAATCATAGTCCGAATCGAAATCAGTAACAAAATATGTAAAAAGTTGCATTTCTGGAAAAAATCATTATTCTACTGAACGCTAATTTGAGACTTGGGTTCGGACTTTTAAAATCATTTTTTCAGGCTCTATGATACCAAACGGGCTGAAATTTTGTAATAGCAATAAGAATCATAGATCGAATCGAAATCAGTCACAAAATATGCAAAAAGTTGCATTTCTGGAAAAATCATTATTCTACTGGGCGCTAATTTTAGACTTGGGTTCGGACTTTAAGAGGCCTTTTTTCAGGCTCTATGGTACCAAACGGGATGAAATTTTGTAATAGCGATAAGAATCATAGTCCGAATCGAAATCAGTCACAAAATATGCAAAAAATTGCATTTCTGGAAAATTCATTATCCTACAGGACGCTAATTTGAGACTTGGGATCGGATTTAAAAAGACATTTTTTCAGGCTCTATGGTACCAAACGGGCTGAAATTTTGTAATAGCTAAAGGAATCATAGTCCGAATCGAAATCAGTCACAAAATATGCAAAAAGTTGCATTTCTGGAAAAATCATTATGCTACTGGGCGCTAATTTGAGACTTGAGTTCGGACTTTAAGAAGCATTTTTTTAGGCTCTATGGTACCAAACGGGCTGAAATTTTGTAATAGCAATAAGAATCATAGTCCGAATCGAAATCAGTTACAAAATATGCAAAAAGCTACAATTCTGGAATAATCATTATTCTACAGGGCGCTTATTTGAGACTTGGGTTCGGACTTTTAAAATCATTTTTTCAGGCTCTATGGTACCAAACGGGCTGAAATTTTGTTTTGGCTATAAGAATCATAATCCGAATCGAAATCAGTCACAAAATATGCAAAAAGTTGCATTTCTGGAAAAATCATTATTCTACAGGGCGCTTATTTGAGACTTGGGTTCGGACTTTAAGAGGCATTTTTTCAGGCTCTATGGTACCAAACAGGCTGAAATTTTGTAATAGCAATAAGAATCATAGTCCGAATCGAAATCAGTCACAAAATATGCAAAAAGTTGCATTTCTGGAAAAATCATTATACTACTGGGCGCTAATTTGAGACTTGGGTTCGGACTTGAAGAAACATTTTTTTAGGCTCTATGGTACCAAACGGGCTGAAGGTTTGTAATAGCAATAAGAATCATAGTCCGAATCTAAATCAGTCTCAAAATATGCTAAAAGTTTCATTTCTGGAAAAATCATTATTCTACTGGGCGCTAATTTGAGACTTGGGTTCGGATTTAAAAAGACATTTTTTCAGGCCCAATGGTACCAAACGGGCTGAAATTTTGTAATAGCTATAAGAATCATAGTCTGAATCGAAATCTGTAACAAAATATGTAAAAAGGTGCATTTCTGGAAAAACCATTATTCTACTGAACGTTAATTTGAGACTTGGGTTCGGACTTTAAGAGGCATTTTTTCATGCTCTATTTTTGCATACCAAACGGGCTGAAATTTTGTAAAAGCAATAAGAATCATAGTCCGAATCGAAATCAGTCACAAAATATGTATTTAATTGCATTTCTGGAAAAATCATTAACCTACTGGGCGCTAATTTGAGACTTGGGTTCGGATTTTAAAAGACATTTTTTCAGGCTCTATGGTACCAAACGGGCTGAAATTTTGTAATAGCTATAAGAATCATAGTCCGAATCGAAATCAGTTACAAAATATGCAAAAAGCTGCAATTCTGGAAAAATCATTATTCTACAGGGCGCTTATTTGAGACTTGGGTTCGGACTTAAAGAGGCATTTTTTAAGGCTCTATGGTACCAAATGGGCTGTTATTTTGTAATAGCGATAAGAATCATAGTCCGAATCGAAATCAGTTACAAAATATGCAAAAAGCTACAATTCTGGAATAATCATTATTCTACAGGGCGCTTATTTGAGACTTGGGTTCGGACTTAAAGAGGCATTTTTTTAGGCTCTATGGTACCAAACGGGCTGTAATTTTGTAATAGCGATAAGAATCATAGTCCGAATCGAAATCAGTCACAAAATATGCAAAAAGTTGCATTTCTGGAAAATTCATTATCCTACAGGGCGCTAATTTGAGACTTGAGTTCGGACTTTAAGAAACATTTTTTTATGCTCTATGGTACCAAACGGGTTGTAATTTTGTAAAAGCTATAAGAATCATAGTCCGAATCGAAATCAGTCACAAAATATGCAAAAAGTTGCATTTCCGGAAAAATCATTATTCTAATGGGCGCTAATTTGAGACATGGGTTCGGACTTTAAAATCATTTTTTCAGGCTCTATGGTACCAAACGGGCTGAAATTTTGTAATAGCAATAAGAATCATAGTCCGAATCGAAATCAGTCACAAAATATGCAAAAAGTTGCATTTCTGGAAAAATCATTATTCTATTCTATTTGAGACTTGGGTTCGGACTTTAAGAGGCATTTTTCAGGCTCTATGATACCAAACGGGCTGAAATTTTGTAATAGCTATAAGAATCATAGTCCGAATCGAAATCAGTAACAAAATATGTAAAAAGTTGCATTTCTGGAAAAAATCATTATTCTACTGAACGCTAATTTGAGACTTGGGTTCGGACTTTTAAAATCATTTTTTCAGGCTCTATGATACCAAACGGGCTGAAATTTTGTAATAGCAGTAAGAATCATAGATCGAATCGAAATCAGTCACAAAATATGCAAAAAGTTGCATTTCTGGAAAAATCATTATTCTACTGGGCGCTAATTTTAGACTTGGGTTCGGACTTTAAGAGGCATTTTTTCAGGCTCTATGGTACCAAACGGGATGAAATTTTGTTATTGCGATAAGAATCATAGATCGAATCGAAATCAGTCACAAAATATGCAAAAAGTTGCATTTCTGGAAAAATCATTATTCTACTGGGCGCTAATTTGAGACTTGGGTTCGGACTTTTAAAATCATTTTTTCAGGCTCTATGGTACCAAACGGGCTGAAATTGTGTAATAGCGATAAGAATCATAGTCCGAATCGAAAACAGTCACAAAATATGCAAGAAGCTGCAATTCTGGAAAAATCATTATTCTACAGGGCGCTTATTTGAGACTTGGGTTCGGACTTAAAGAGGCATTTTTTAAGGCTCTATGGTACCAAACGGGATGTAATTTTGTTATAGCGATAAGAATCATAGTCCGAATCGAAATCAGTCACAAAATATGCAAAAAGTTGCATTTCTGGAAAATTCATTATCCTACCGGGCGCTAATTTGAGACTTGAGTTCGGACTTTAAGAAGCATTTTTTTAGGCTCTATGGTACCAAACGGGCTGAAATTTTGTAATAGCTATAAGAATCATAGTCTGAATCGAAATCTGTAACAAAATATGTAAAAAGGTGCATTTCTGGAAAAACCATTATTCTACTGAACGTTAATTTGAGACTTGGGTTCGGACTTTAAGAGGCATTTTTTCTGGCTCTATGATACCAAACGGGCTGAAATTTTGTAATAGCTATAAGAATCATAGTCCGAATCGAAATCAGTAACAAAATATGTAAAAAGTTGCATTTCTGGAAAAAATCATTATTCTACTGAACGCTAATTTGAGACTTGGGTTCGGACTTTTAAAATCATTTTTTCAGGCTCTATGATATCAAACGGGCTGAAATTTTGTAATAGCAATAAGAATCATAGTCCGAATCGAAATCAGTCTCAAAATATGCAAAAAGTTTCATTTCTGGAAAAATCATTATACTACTGGGCGCTAATTTGAGACTTGGGTTCGGACTTTAAGAAGCATTTTTTTAGGCTCTATGGTACCAAACGGGCTGTAATTTTGTAATAGCTATAAGAATCATAGTCCGAATCGAAATCAGTCACAAAATATGCAAAAAGTTGCATTTCTGGAAAATTCATTATCCTACTGGGCCCTAATTTGAGACTTGAGTTCGGACTTTAAGAAGCATTTTTTTAGGCTCTATGGTACCAAACGGGCTGTAATTTTGTAATAGCTATAAGAATCATAGTCCGAATCGAAATCAGTCACAAAATATGCAAAAAGTTGCATTTCTGGAAAAATCATTATTCTAATGGGCGCTAATTTGAGACATGGGTTCGGACTTTAAAATCATTTTTTCAGGCTCTATGGTACCAAACGGGCTGAAATTTTGTAATAGCTATAAGAATCATAGTCCGAATCGAAATCAGTAACAAAATATGTAAAAAGTTGCATTTCTGGAAAAAATCATTATTCTACTGAACGCTAATTTGAGACATGGGTTCGGACTTTTAAAATCATTTTTTCAGGCTCTATGGTACCAAACGGGCTGAAATTGTGTAATAGCGATAAGAATCATAGTCCGAATCGAAAACAGTCACAAAATATGCAAAAAGCTGCAATTCTGGAAAAATCATTATTCTACAGGGCGCTTATTTGAGACTTGGGTTCGGACTTAAAGAGGCATTTTTTAAGGCTCTATGGAACCAAACGGGATGAAATTTTGTAATAGCGATAAGAATCATAGTCCGAATCGAAATCAGTCACAAAATATGCAAAAAGTTGCATTTCTGGAAAAATCATTATTCTATTCTATTTGGGACTTGGGTTCGGACTTTAAGAGGCATTTTTTCAGGCTCTATGATACCAAACGGGCTGAAATTTTGTAATAGCTATAAGAATCATAGATCGAATCGAAATCAGTCACAAAATATGCAAAAAGTTGCATTTCTGGAAAAATCATTATTCTAATGGGCGCTAATTTGAGACATGGGTTCGGACTTAAAAATCATTTTTTCAGGCTCTATGGTACCAAACGGGCTGAAATTTTGTAATAGCAATAAGAATCATAGTCCGAATCGAAATCAGTCACAAAATATGCAAAAAGTTGCATTTCTGGAAAAATCATTATTCTATTCTATTTGAGACTTGGGTTCGGACTTTAAGAGGCATTTTTTCAGGCTCTATGATACCAAACGGGCTGAAATTTTGTAATAGCAATAAGAATCATAGATCGAATCGAAATCAGTCACAAAATATGCAAAAAGTTGCATTTCTGGAAAAATCATTATACTACTGGGCGCTAATTTGAGACTTGGGTTCGGACTTGAAGAAACATTTTTTTAGGCTCTATGGTACCAAACGGGCTGAAATTTTGTAATAGCAATAAGAATCATAATCCGAATCGAAATCAGTCTCAAAATATGCAAAAAGTTTCATTTCTGGAAAAATCATTATACTACTGGGCGCTAATTTGAGAATTGGGTTCGGACTTGAAGAAACATTTTTTTAGGCTCTATGGTACCAAACGGGCTGAAGGTTTGTAATAGCAATAAGAATCATAGTCCGAATCGAAATCAGTCTCAAAATATGCAAAAAGTTTCATTTCTGGAAAAATCATTATTCTACTGGGCGCTAATTTGAGACTTGGGTTCGGATTTAAAAAGACATTTTTTCAGGCCCAATGGTACCAAACGGGCTGAAATTTTGTAATAGCTATAAGAATCATAGTCTGAATCGAAATCTGTAACAAAATATGTAAAAAGGTGCATTTCTGGAAAAACCATTATTCTACTGAACGTTAATTTGAGACTTGGGTTCGGACTTTAAGAGGCATTTTTTCATGCTCTATTTTTGCATACCAAACGGGCTGAAATTTTGTAAAAGCAATAAGAATCATAGTCCGAATCGAAATCAGTCACAAAATATGTATTTAATTGCATTTCTGGAAAAATCATTAACCTACTGGGCGCTAATTTGAGACTTGGGTTCGGATTTTAAAAGACATTTTTTCAGGCTCTATGGTACCAAACGGGCTGAAATTTTGTAATAGCTATAAGAATCATCGTCCGAATCGAAATCAGTTACAAAATATGCAAAAAACTTTAATTCTGGAAAAATCATTATTCTACAGGGCGCTTATTTGAGACTTGGGTTCGGACTTAAAGAGGCATTTTTTTAGGCTCTATGGTACCAAACGGGCTGTAATTTTGTAATAGCTATAAGAATCATAGTCCGAATCGAAATCAGTTACAAAATATGCAAAAAGCTACAATTCTGGAATAATCATTATTCTACAGGGCGCTTATTTGAGACTTGGGTTCGGACTTTAAGAAACATTTTTATAGGCTCTATGGTACCAAACGGGCTGAAATTTTGTAATAGCAATAAGAATCATAGTCCGAATCGAAATCAGTCTCAAAATATGCAAAAAGTTTCATTTCTGGAAAAATCATTATACTACTGGGCGCTAATTTGAGACTTGGGTTCGGACTTTAAGAAACATTTTTATAGGCTCTATGGTACCAAACGGGCTGAAAATTTGTAATAGCAATAAGAATCATAGTCCGAATCGAAATCAGTCTCAAAATATGCAAAAAGTTTCATTTCTGGAAAAATCATTATACTACTGGGCGCTAATTTGAGACTTGGGTTCGGACTTTAAGAAACATTTTTTTAGGCTCTATGGTACCAAACGGGCTGAAATTTTGTAATAGCAATAAGAATCATAGTCCGAATCGAAATCAGTCTCAAAATATGCAAAAAGTTTCATTTCTGGAAAAATCATTATTCTACAGGACGCTAATTTGAGACTTGGGTTCGCATTTAAAAAGACATTTTTTCAGGCTCTATGGTACCAAACGGGCTGAAATTTTGTAATAGCTAAAAGAATCATAGTCCGAATCGAAATCAGTCTCAAAATATGCAAAAAGTTTCATTTCTGGAAAAATCATTATTCTACTGGGCGCTAATTTGAGACTTGGGTTCGGATTTAAAAAGACATTTTTTCAGGCCCAATGGTACCAAACGGGCTGAAATTTTGTAATAGCTATAAGAATCATAGTCTGAATCGAAATCTGTAACAAAATATGTAAAAAGGTGCATTTCTGGAAAAACCATTATTCTACTGAACGTTAATTTGAGACTTGGGTTCGGACTTTTAAAATCATTTTTTCAGGCTCTATGATACCAAACGGGCTGAAATTTTGTAATAGCAATAAGAATCATAGTCCGAATCGAAATCAGTCTCAAAATATGCAAAAAGTTTCATTTCTGGAAAAATCATTATACTACTGGGCGCTAATTTGAGACTTGGGTTCGGACTTTAAGAAACATTTTTATAGGCTCTATGGTACCAAACGGGCTGAAATTTTGTAATAGCAATAAGAATCATAGTCCGAATCGAAATCAGTCTCAAAATATGCAAAAAGTTTCATTTCTGGAAAAATCATTATACTACTGGGCGCTAATTTGAGACTTGGGTTCGGACTTTAAGAAACATTTTTTTAGGCTCTATGGTACCAAACGGGCTGAAATTTTGTAATAGCAATAAGAATCATAGTCCGAATCGAAATCAGTCTCAAAATATGCAAAAAGTTTCATTTCTGGAAAAATCATTATTCTACAGGACGCTAATTTGAGACTTGGGTTCGCATTTAAAAAGTCATTTTTTCAGGCTCTATGGTACCAAACGGGCTGAAATTTTGTAATAGCTAAAAGAATCATAGTCCGAATCGAAATCAGTCTCAAAATATGCAAAAAGTTTCATTTCTGGAAAAATCATTATTCTACTGGGCGCTAATTTGAGACTTGGGTTCGGATTTAAAAAGACATTTTTTCAGGCCCAATGGTACCAAACGGGCTGAAATTTTGTAATAGCTATAAGAATCATAGTCTGAATCGAAATCTGTAACAAAATATGTAAAAAGGTGCATTTCTGGAAAAACCATTATTCTACTGAACGTTAATTTGAGACTTGGGTTCGGACTTTAAGAGGCATTTTTTCATGCTCTATTTTTGCATACCAAACGGGCTGAAATTTTGTTATAGCAATAAGAATCATAGTCCGAATCGAAATCAGTCACAAAATATGTATTTAATTGCATTTCTGGAAAAATCATTAACCTACTGGGCGCTAATTTGAGACTTGGGTTCGGACTTTAAGAGGCATTTTTTCAGGCTCTATGGTACCAAACGGGATGAAATTTTGTAATAGCTATAAGAATCATAGTCCGAATCGAAATCAGTCACAAAAGATGCAAAAAGTTGCATTTCTGGAAAAATCATTATACTACTGGGCGCTAATTTGAGACTTGGGTTCGGACTTGAAGAAACATTTTTTTAGGCTCTATGGTACCAAACGGGCTGAAATTTTGTAATAGCAATAAGAATCATAGTCCGAATCGAAATCAGTCTCAAAATATGCAAAAAGTTTCATTTCTGGAAAAATCATTATTCTACTGGGCGCTAATTTGAGACTTGGGTTCGGACTTAAAGAGGCATTTTTTTAGGCTCTATGGTACCAAACGGGCTGTAATTTTGTAATAGCGATAAGAATCATAGTCCGAATCGAAATCAGTAACAAAATATGTAAAAAGTTGCATTTCTGGAAAAATCATTATTCAACTGAACGCTAATTTGAGACATGGGTTCGGACTTTAAAATCATTTTTTCAGGCTCTATGGTACCAAACGGGCTGAAATTTTGTAATAGCAATAAGAATCATAGTCCAAATCGAAATCAGTAACAAAATATGCAAAAAGTTGCTTTTCTGGAAAAATCATTATTCTATTCTATTTGAGACTTGGGTTCGGACTTTAAGAGGCATTTTTTCAGGCTCTATGGTACCAAACGGGATGAAATTTTGTAATAGCAATAAGAATCAAAGTCCGAATGGAAATCAATCACAAAATTTGTATTTAATTGCATTTCTGGAAAAATCATTATTCTACTGGGCGCTAAATTGAGACTTGGGTTCGGACTTTAAGAGGCATTTTTTCATGCTCTATTTTTGCATACCAAACGGGCTGAAATTTTGTAATAGCAATAAGAATCATAGTCCGAATCGAAATCAGTTACAAAATATGCAAAAAGCTGCAATTCTGGAAAAATCATTATTCTACAGGGCGCTTATTTGAGACTTGGGTTCGGACTTAAAGAGGCATTTTTTTAGGCTCTATGGTACCAAACGGGCTGTAATATTGTAATAGCTATAAGAATCATAGTCCGAATCGAAATCAGTTACAAAATATGCAAAAAGCTGCAATTCTGGAATAATCATTATTCTACAGGGCGCTTATTTGAGACTTGGGTTCGGACTTAAAGAGGCATTTTTTTAGGCTCTATGGTACTAAACGGGCTGTAATTTTGTAATAGCGATAAGAATCATAGTCCGAATCGAAATCAGTTACAAAATATGCAAAAAGCTGCAATTCTGGAATAATCATTATTCTACAGGGCGCTTATTTGAGACTTGGGTTCGGACTTAAAGAGGCATTTTTTTAGGCTCTATGGTACTAAACGGGCTGTAATTTTGTAATAGCGATAAGAATCATAGTCCGAATCGAAATCAGTCACAAAATATGCAAAAAGTTGCATTTCTGGAAAATTCATTATCCTACAGGGCGCTAATTTGAGACTTGAGTTCGGACTTTAAGAAGCATTTTTTTAGGCTCTATGGTACCAAACGGGCTGTAATTTTGTAATAGCTATAAGAATCATAGTCCAAATCGAAATCAGTCACAAAATATGCAAAAAGTTGCATTTCCGGAAAAATCATTATTCTAATGGGCGCTAATTTGAGATATGGGTTCGGACTTTAAAATCATTTTTTCAGGCTCTATGGTACCAAACGGGCTGAAATTTTGTAATAGCAATAAGAATCATAGTCCGAATCGAAATCAGTCACAAAATATGCAAAAAGTTGCATTTCTGGAAAAATCATTATTCTATTCTATTTGAGACTTGGGTTCGGACTTTAAGAGGCATTTTTTCAGGCTCTATGATTCCAAACGGGCTGAAATTTTGTAATAGCTATAAGAATCATAGTCCGAATCGAAATCAGTAACAAAATATGTAAAAAGTTGCATTTCTGGAAAAAATCATTATTCTACTGAACGCTAATTTGAGACTTGGGTTCGGACTTTTAAAATCATTTTTTCAGGCTCTATGATACCAAACGGGCTGAAATTTTGTAATAGCAATAAGAATCATAGATCGAATCGAAATCAGTCACAAAATATGCAAAAAGTTGCATTTCTGGAAAAATCATTATTCTACTGGGCGCTAATTTTAGACTTGGGTTCGGACTTTAAGAGGCCTTTTTTCAGGCTCTATGGTACCAAACGGGATGAAATTTTGTAATAGCGATAAGAATCATAGTCCGAATCGAAATCAGTCACAAAATATGCAAAAAATTGCATTTCTGGAAAATTCATTATCCTACAGGACGCTAATTTGAGACTTGGGATCGGATTTAAAAAGACATTTTTTCAGGCTCTATGGTACCAAACGGGCTGAAATTTTGTAATAGCTAAAGGAATCATAGTCCGAATCGAAATCAGTCACAAAATATGCAAAAAGTTGCATTTCTGGAAAAATCATTATGCTACTGGGCGCTAATTTGAGACTTGAGTTCGGACTTTAAGAAGCATTTTTTTAGGCTCTATGGTACCAAACGGGCTGAAATTTTGTAATAGCAATAAGAATCATAGTCCGAATCGAAATCAGTTACAAAATATGCAAAAAGCTACAATTCTGGAATAATCATTATTCTACAGGGCGCTTATTTGAGACTTGGGTTCGGACTTTTAAAATCATTTTTTCAGGCTCTATGGTACCAAACGGGCTGAAATTTTGTTTTGGCTATAAGAATCATAATCCGAATCGAAATCAGTCACAAAATATGCAAAAAGTTGCATTTCTGGAAAAATCATTATTCTACAGGGCGCTTATTTGAGACTTGGGTTCGGACTTTAAGAGGCATTTTTTCAGGCTCTATGGTACCAAACAGGCTGAAATTTTGTAATAGCAATAAGAATCATAGTCCGAATCGAAATCAGTCACAAAATATGCAAAAAGTTGCATTTCTGGAAAAATCATTATACTACTGGGCGCTAATTTGAGACTTGGGTTCGGACTTGAAGAAACATTTTTTTAGGCTCTATGGTACCAAACGGGCTGAAGGTTTGTAATAGCAATAAGAATCATAGTCCGAATCTAAATCAGTCTCAAAATATGCTAAAAGTTTCATTTCTGGAAAAATCATTATTCTACTGGGCGCTAATTTGAGACTTGGGTTCGGATTTAAAAAGACATTTTTTCAGGCCCAATGGTACCAAACGGGCTGAAATTTTGTAATAGCTATAAGAATCATAGTCTGAATCGAAATCTGTAACAAAATATGTAAAAAGGTGCATTTCTGGAAAAACCATTATTCTACTGAACGTTAATTTGAGACTTGGGTTCGGACTTTAAGAGGCATTTTTTCATGCTCTATTTTTGCATACCAAACGGGCTGAAATTTTGTAAAAGCAATAAGAATCATAGTCCGAATCGAAATCAGTCACAAAATATGTATTTAATTGCATTTCTGGAAAAATCATTAACCTACTGGGCGCTAATTTGAGACTTGGGTTCGGATTTTAAAAGACATTTTTTCAGGCTCTATGGTACCAAACGGGCTGAAATTTTGTAATAGCTATAAGAATCATAGTCCGAATCGAAATCAGTTACAAAATATGCAAAAAGCTGCAATTCTGGAAAAATCATTATTCTACAGGGCGCTTATTTGAGACTTGGGTTCGGACTTAAAGAGGCATTTTTTAAGGCTCTATGGTACCAAATGGGCTGTTATTTTGTAATAGCGATAAGAATCATAGTCCGAATCGAAATCAGTTACAAAATATGCAAAAAGCTACAATTCTGGAATAATCATTATTCTACAGGGCGCTTATTTGAGACTTGGGTTCGGACTTAAAGAGGCATTTTTTTAGGCTCTATGGTACCAAACGGGCTGTAATTTTGTAATAGCGATAAGAATCATAGTCCGAATCGAAATCAGTCACAAAATATGCAAAAAGTTGCATTTCTGGAAAATTCATTATCCTACAGGGCGCTAATTTGAGACTTGAGTTCGGACTTTAAGAAACATTTTTTTATGCTCTATGGTACCAAACGGGTTGTAATTTTGTAAAAGCTATAAGAATCATAGTCCGAATCGAAATCAGTCACAAAATATGCAAAAAGTTGCATTTCCGGAAAAATCATTATTCTAATGGGCGCTAATTTGAGACATGGGTTCGGACTTTAAAATCATTTTTTCAGGCTCTATGGTACCAAACGGGCTGAAATTTTGTAATAGCAATAAGAATCATAGTCCGAATCGAAATCAGTCACAAAATATGCAAAAAGTTGCATTTCTGGAAAAATCATTATTCTATTCTATTTGAGACTTGGGTTCGGACTTTAAGAGGCATTTTTCAGGCTCTATGATACCAAACGGGCTGAAATTTTGTAATAGCTATAAGAATCATAGTCCGAATCGAAATCAGTAACAAAATATGTAAAAAGTTGCATTTCTGGAAAAAATCATTATTCTACTGAACGCTAATTTGAGACTTGGGTTCGGACTTTTAAAATCATTTTTTCAGGCTCTATGATACCAAACGGGCTGAAATTTTGTAATAGCAGTAAGAATCATAGATCGAATCGAAATCAGTCACAAAATATGCAAAAAGTTGCATTTCTGGAAAAATCATTATTCTACTGGGCGCTAATTTTAGACTTGGGTTCGGACTTTAAGAGGCATTTTTTCAGGCTCTATGGTACCAAACGGGATGAAATTTTGTTATTGCGATAAGAATCATAGATCGAATCGAAATCAGTCACAAAATATGCAAAAAGTTGCATTTCTGGAAAAATCATTATTCTACTGGGCGCTAATTTGAGACTTGGGTTCGGACTTTTAAAATCATTTTTTCAGGCTCTATGGTACCAAACGGGCTGAAATTGTGTAATAGCGATAAGAATCATAGTCCGAATCGAAAACAGTCACAAAATATGCAAGAAGCTGCAATTCTGGAAAAATCATTATTCTACAGGGCGCTTATTTGAGACTTGGGTTCGGACTTAAAGAGGCATTTTTTAAGGCTCTATGGTACCAAACGGGATGTAATTTTGTTATAGCGATAAGAATCATAGTCCGAATCGAAATCAGTCACAAAATATGCAAAAAGTTGCATTTCTGGAAAATTCATTATCCTACCGGGCGCTAATTTGAGACTTGAGTTCGGACTTTAAGAAGCATTTTTTTAGGCTCTATGGTACCAAACGGGCTGAAATTTTGTAATAGCTATAAGAATCATAGTCTGAATCGAAATCTGTAACAAAATATGTAAAAAGGTGCATTTCTGGAAAAACCATTATTCTACTGAACGTTAATTTGAGACTTGGGTTCGGACTTTAAGAGGCATTTTTTCTGGCTCTATGATACCAAACGGGCTGAAATTTTGTAATAGCTATAAGAATCATAGTCCGAATCGAAATCAGTAACAAAATATGTAAAAAGTTGCATTTCTGGAAAAAATCATTATTCTACTGAACGCTAATTTGAGACTTGGGTTCGGACTTTTAAAATCATTTTTTCAGGCTCTATGATATCAAACGGGCTGAAATTTTGTAATAGCAATAAGAATCATAGTCCGAATCGAAATCAGTCTCAAAATATGCAAAAAGTTTCATTTCTGGAAAAATCATTATACTACTGGGCGCTAATTTGAGACTTGGGTTCGGACTTTAAGAAGCATTTTTTTAGGCTCTATGGTACCAAACGGGCTGTAATTTTGTAATAGCTATAAGAATCATAGTCCGAATCGAAATCAGTCACAAAATATGCAAAAAGTTGCATTTCTGGAAAATTCATTATCCTACTGGGGCCTAATTTGAGACTTGAGTTCGGACTTTAAGAAGCATTTTTTTAGGCTCTATGGTACCAAACGGGCTGTAATTTTGTAATAGCTATAAGAATCATAGTCCGAATCGAAATCAGTCACAAAATATGCAAAAAGTTGCATTTCTGGAAAAATCATTATTCTAATGGGCGCTAATTTGAGACATGGGTTCGGACTTTAAAATCATTTTTTCAGGCTCTATGGTACCAAACGGGCTGAAATTTTGTAATAGCTATAAGAATCATAGTCCGAATCGAAATCAGTAACAAAATATGTAAAAAGTTGCATTTCTGGAAAAAATCATTATTCTACTGAACGCTAATTTGAGACATGGGTTCGGACTTTTAAAATCATTTTTTCAGGCTCTATGGTACCAAACGGGCTGAAATTGTGTAATAGCGATAAGAATCATAGTCCGAATCGAAAACAGTCACAAAATATGCAAAAAGCTGCAATTCTGGAAAAATCATTATTCTACAGGGCGCTTATTTGAGACTTGGGTTCGGACTTAAAGAGGCATTTTTTAAGGCTCTATGGAACCAAACGGGATGAAATTTTGTAATAGCGATAAGAATCATAGTCCGAATCGAAATCAGTCACAAAATATGCAAAAAGTTGCATTTCTGGAAAAATCATTATTCTATTCTATTTGGGACTTGGGTTCGGACTTTAAGAGGCATTTTTTCAGGCTCTATGATACCAAACGGGCTGAAATTTTGTAATAGCTATAAGAATCATAGATCGAATCGAAATCAGTCACAAAATATGCAAAAAGTTGCATTTCTGGAAAAATCATTATTCTAATGGGCGCTAATTTGAGACATGGGTTCGGACTTAAAAATCATTTTTTCAGGCTCTATGGTACCAAACGGGCTGAAATTTTGTAATAGCAATAAGAATCATAGTCCGAATCGAAATCAGTCACAAAATATGCAAAAAGTTGCATTTCTGGAAAAATCATTATTCTATTCTATTTGAGACTTGGGTTCGGACTTTAAGAGGCATTTTTTCAGGCTCTATGATACCAAACGGGCTGAAATTTTGTAATAGCAATAAGAATCATAGATCGAATCGAAATCAGTCACAAAATATGCAAAAAGTTGCATTTCTGGAAAAATCATTATACTACTGGGCGCTAATTTGAGACTTGGGTTCGGACTTGAAGAAACATTTTTTTAGGCTCTATGGTACCAAACGGGCTGAAATTTTGTAATAGCAATAAGAATCATAATCCGAATCGAAATCAGTCTCAAAATATGCAAAAAGTTTCATTTCTGGAAAAATCATTATACTACTGGGCGCTAATTTGAGAATTGGGTTCGGACTTGAAGAAACATTTTTTTAGGCTCTATGGTACCAAACGGGCTGAAGGTTTGTAATAGCAATAAGAATCATAGTCCGAATCGAAATCAGTCTCAAAATATGCAAAAAGTTTCATTTCTGGAAAAATCATTATTCTACTGGGCGCTAATTTGAGACTTGGGTTCGGATTTAAAAAGACATTTTTTCAGGCCCAATGGTACCAAACGGGCTGAAATTTTGTAATAGCTATAAGAATCATAGTCTGAATCGAAATCTGTAACAAAATATGTAAAAAGGTGCATTTCTGGAAAAACCATTATTCTACTGAACGTTAATTTGAGACTTGGGTTCGGACTTTAAGAGGCATTTTTTCATGCTCTATTTTTGCATACCAAACGGGCTGAAATTTTGTAAAAGCAATAAGAATCATAGTCCGAATCGAAATCAGTCACAAAATATGTATTTAATTGCATTTCTGGAAAAATCATTAACCTACTGGGCGCTAATTTGAGACTTGGGTTCGGATTTTAAAAGACATTTTTTCAGGCTCTATGGTACCAAACGGGCTGAAATTTTGTAATAGCTATAAGAATCATCGTCCGAATCGAAATCAGTTACAAAATATGCAAAAAACTTTAATTCTGGAAAAATCATTATTCTACAGGGCGCTTATTTGAGACTTGGGTTCGGACTTAAAGAGGCATTTTTTTAGGCTCTATGGTACCAAACGGGCTGTAATTTTGTAATAGCTATAAGAATCATAGTCCGAATCGAAATCAGTTACAAAATATGCAAAAAGCTACAATTCTGGAATAATCATTATTCTACAGGGCGCTTATTTGAGACTTGGGTTCGGACTTTAAGAAACATTTTTATAGGCTCTATGGTACCAAACGGGCTGAAATTTTGTAATAGCAATAAGAATCATAGTCCGAATCGAAATCAGTCTCAAAATATGCAAAAAGTTTCATTTCTGGAAAAATCATTATACTACTGGGCGCTAATTTGAGACTTGGGTTCGGACTTTAAGAAACATTTTTATAGGCTCTATGGTACCAAACGGGCTGAAAATTTGTAATAGCAATAAGAATCATAGTCCGAATCGAAATCAGTCTCAAAATATGCAAAAAGTTTCATTTCTGGAAAAATCATTATACTACTGGGCGCTAATTTGAGACTTGGGTTCGGACTTTAAGAAACATTTTTTTAGGCTCTATGGTACCAAACGGGCTGAAATTTTGTAATAGCAATAAGAATCATAGTCCGAATCGAAATCAGTCTCAAAATATGCAAAAAGTTTCATTTCTGGAAAAATCATTATTCTACAGGACGCTAATTTGAGACTTGGGTTCGCATTTAAAAAGACATTTTTTCAGGCTCTATGGTACCAAACGGGCTGAAATTTTGTAATAGCTAAAAGAATCATAGTCCGAATCGAAATCAGTCTCAAAATATGCAAAAAGTTTCATTTCTGGAAAAATCATTATTCTACTGGGCGCTAATTTGAGACTTGGGTTCGGATTTAAAAAGACATTTTTTCAGGCCCAATGGTACCAAACGGGCTGAAATTTTGTAATAGCTATAAGAATCATAGTCTGAATCGAAATCTGTAACAAAATATGTAAAAAGGTGCATTTCTGGAAAAACCATTATTCTACTGAACGTTAATTTGAGACTTGGGTTCGGACTTTTAAAATCATTTTTTCAGGCTCTATGATACCAAACGGGCTGAAATTTTGTAATAGCAATAAGAATCATAGTCCGAATCGAAATCAGTCTCAAAATATGCAAAAAGTTTCATTTCTGGAAAAATCATTATACTACTGGGCGCTAATTTGAGACTTGGGTTCGGACTTTAAGAAACATTTTTATAGGCTCTATGGTACCAAACGGGCTGAAATTTTGTAATAGCAATAAGAATCATAGTCCGAATCGAAATCAGTCTCAAAATATGCAAAAAGTTTCATTTCTGGAAAAATCATTATACTACTGGGCGCTAATTTGAGACTTGGGTTCGGACTTTAAGAAACATTTTTTTAGGCTCTATGGTACCAAACGGGCTGAAATTTTGTAATAGCAATAAGAATCATAGTCCGAATCGAAATCAGTCTCAAAATATGCAAAAAGTTTCATTTCTGGAAAAATCATTATTCTACAGGACGCTAATTTGAGACTTGGGTTCGCATTTAAAAAGTCATTTTTTCAGGCTCTATGGTACCAAACGGGCTGAAATTTTGTAATAGCTAAAAGAATCATAGTCCGAATCGAAATCAGTCTCAAAATATGCAAAAAGTTTCATTTCTGGAAAAATCATTATTCTACTGGGCGCTAATTTGAGACTTGGGTTCGGATTTAAAAAGACATTTTTTCAGGCCCAATGGTACCAAACGGGCTGAAATTTTGTAATAGCTATAAGAATCATAGTCTGAATCGAAATCTGTAACAAAATATGTAAAAAGGTGCATTTCTGGAAAAACCATTATTCTACTGAACGTTAATTTGAGACTTGGGTTCGGACTTTAAGAGGCATTTTTTCATGCTCTATTTTTGCATACCAAACGGGCTGAAATTTTGTTATAGCAATAAGAATCATAGTCCGAATCGAAATCAGTCACAAAATATGTATTTAATTGCATTTCTGGAAAAATCATTAACCTACTGGGCGCTAATTTGAGACTTGGGTTCGGACTTTAAGAGGCATTTTTTCAGGCTCTATGGTACCAAACGGGATGAAATTTTGTAATAGCTATAAGAATCATAGTCCGAATCGAAATCAGTCACAAAAGATGCAAAAAGTTGCATTTCTGGAAAAATCATTATACTACTGGGCGCTAATTTGAGACTTGGGTTCGGACTTGAAGAAACATTTTTTTAGGCTCTATGGTACCAAACGGGCTGAAATTTTGTAATAGCAATAAGAATCATAGTCCGAATCGAAATCAGTCTCAAAATATGCAAAAAGTCTCATTTCTGGAAAAATCATTTTACTACTGGGCGCTAATTTGAGACTTGGGTTCGGACTTGAAGAAACATTTTTTTGGGCTCTATGGTACCAAACGGGCTGATATTTCGTAATAGCAATAAGAATCATAGTCCGAATCGAAATCAGTCTCAAAATATGCAAAAAGTTTCATTTCTGGAAAAATCATTATTCTACTGGGCGCTAATTTGAGACTTGGGTTCGGATTTAAAAAGACACTTTTTCAGGCCCAATTGTACCAAACGGGCTGAAATTTTGTAATAGCTATAAGAATCATAGTCTGAATCGAAATCTGTTACAAAATATGTAAAAAGGTGCATTTCTGGAAAAACCATTATTCTACTGAACGTTAATTTGAGACTTGGGTTCGGACTTTAAGAGGCATTTTTTCATGCTCTATTTTTGCATACCAAACGGGCTGAAATTTTGTAATAGCAATAAGAATCATAGTCCGAATCAAAATCAGTCACAAAATATGTATTTAATTGCATTTCTGGAAAAATCATTAACCTACTAGGCGCTAATTTGAGACTTGGGTTCGGATTTTAAAAGACATTTTTTCAGGCTCTATGGTACCAAACGGGCTGAAATTTTGTAATAGCTATAAGAATCATAGTCCGAATCGAAATCAGTTACAAAATATGCAAAAAGCTGCCATTCTGGAATAATCATTATTCTACAGGGCGCTTATTTGAGACTTGGGTTCGGACTTAAAGAGGCATTTTTTTAGGCTCTATGGTACCAAACGGGCTGTAATTTTGTAATAGCTATAAGAATCATAGTCCGAATCGAAATCAGTTACAAAATATGCAAAAAGCTGCAATTCTGGAATAATCATTATTCTACAGGGCGCTTATTTGAGACTTGGGTTCGGACTTAAAGAGGCATTTTTTTAGGCTCTATGGTACCAAACGGGCTGTAATTTTGTAATAGCTATAAGAATCATAGTCCGAATCGAAATCAGACACAAAATATGCAAAAAGTTGCATTTCTGGAAAAATCATTATTCTATTCTATTTGAGACTTGGGTTCGGACTTTAAGAGGCATTTTTTCAGGCTCTATGATACCAAACGGGCTGAAATTTTGTAATAGCGATAAGATTCATAGTCCGAATCGAAATCAGTAACAAAATATGTAAAAAGTTGCATTTCTGGAAAAATCATTATTCAACTGAACGCTAATTTGAGACTTGGGTTCGGACTTTTAAAATCATTTTTTCAGGCTCTATGGTACCAAACGGGCTGAAATTTTGTAATAGCTAAAAAAATCATAGTCCGAATCGAAATCAGTTACAAAATATGCAAAAAGTTGAATTTCTTGAAAAATCATTATCCAACTGGGCGCTAATTTGAGACTTGGGTTCGGATTTAAAAAGACATTTTTTCAGGCTCTATGGTACCAAACGGGCTGAAATTTTGTAATAGCTATAAGAATCATAGTCCGAATCGAAATCAGTAACAAAATATTTAAAAAGGTGCATTTCTGGAAAAATCATTATTCTACTGAACGCTAATTTGAGACTTGGGTTCGGACTTTTAAAATCATTTTTTCAGGCTCTATGGTACCAAACGGGCTGAAATTTTGTAATAGCGATGAGAATCATAGTCCGAATCGAAATCAGTCACAAAATATGCAAAAAGTTGCATTTCTGGAAAAAACATTATTCTACTGGGCGCTAATTTGAGACTTGGGTTCGGACTTTAAGAGGCATTTTTTCAGGCTCTATGGTACCAAACGGGCTGAAATTTTGTTATGGCTATAAGAATCATAATCCGAATCGAAATCAGTCACAAAATATGTATTTAATTGCATTTCTGGAAAAATCATTATCCTACTGGGCGCTAATTTGAGACTTGGGTTCGGATTTAAAAAGACATTTTTTCAGGCTCTATGGTACCAAACGGGCTGATATTTTGTTATGGCTATAAGAATCATAGTCCGAATCGAAATCGGTCACAAAATATGCAAAAAGTTGCATTTCTGGAAAAAACATTATTCTACTGGGCGCTAATTTGAGACTTGGGTTCGGACTTTAAGAGGCATTTTTTCAGGCTCTATGGTACCAAACGGGATGAAATTTTGAAATAGCAATAAGAATCAAAGTCCGAATGGAAATCAGTCACAAAATATGCATTTAATTGCATTTCTGGATAAATCATTATTCTACTGGGCGCTAATTTGAGACTTGGGTTCGGACTTTTAAAATCATTTTTTCAGGCTCTATGGTACCAAACGGGCTGAAATTTTGTAATAGCGATAAGATTCATAGTCCGAATCGAAAACAGTCACAAAATATGCAAAAAGCTGCAATTCTGGAAAAATCATTATTCTACAGGGCGCTTATTTGATACTTGGGTTCGGACTTAAAGAGGCATTTTTTAAGGCTCTATGGAAATCAGTCACAAAATATGCATTTAATTGCATTTCTGGAAAAATCATTATTCTACTGGGCGCTTATTTGAGACTTGGGTTCGGACTTTAAGAGGCATCTTTTCAGGCTCTATGGTGCCAAACGGGCTGAAATTCTGTTATAGCGATAAGAATCATAGTTCGAATCGAAATCAGTCTCAAAATATGCAAAAAGTTTCATTTCTGGAAAAATTTCTCATTATTCTACAGGGCGCTAATTTGAGACTTTGGTTCGGACTTTAAGAGGCATTTTTTCAGGCTCTATGGTACCAAACGGGCTGAAATGTTTTTATAGCTATAAGAATCATAGTCCGAATGGAAATCAGTCACAAAATATGTATTTAATTGCATTTCTGGAAAAATCATTTTCCTACTGGGCGCTAATTTGAGACTTGGGTTCGGATATAAAAAGACATTTTTTCAGGCTCTATGGTACCAAACGGGCTGAAATTTTGTAAAAGCGATAAGAATCATAGTCCGAATCGAAAACAGTCACAAAATATGCAAAAAGCTGCAATTCTGGAAAAATCATTATTCTACAGGGCGCTTATTTGAGACTTGGGTTCGGACTTAAAGAGGCATTTTTTAAGGCTCTATGCTACCAAACGGGATGAAATTTTGTAATAGCGATAAGAATCATAGTCCGAATCGAAATCAGTCACAAAATATGCAAAAAGTTGCATTTCTGGAAAATTCATTATCCTACTGGGCGCTAATTTGAGACTTGAGTTCGGACTTTAAGAAGCATTTTTTTAGGCTCTATGGTACCAAACGGGCTGAAATTTTGTAATAGCAATAAGAATCATAGTCCGAATCGAAATCAGTCACAAAATATGCAAAAAGTTGCATTTCTGGAAAAATCATTATTCTATTCTATTTGAGACTTGGGTTCGGACTTTAAGAGGCATTTTTTCAGGCTCTATGATACCAAACGGGCTGAAATTTTGTAATAGCTATAAGAATCATAGTCCGAATCGAAATCAGTAACAAAATATGTAAAAAGTTGCATTTCTGGAAAAAATCATTATTCTACTGAACGCTAATTTGAGACTTGGGTTCGGACTTTTAAAATCATTTTTTCAGGCTCTATGGTACCAAACGGGCTGAAATTTTGTAATAGCAATAAGAATCATTGTCTGAATCGAAATCAGTCACAAAATATGCATTTAATTGCATTTCTGGAAAAATCATTATTCTACTGGGCGCTTATTTGAGACTTGGGTTCGGACTTTAAGAGGCATTTTTTCAGGCTCTATGGTACCAAACGGGCTGAAATTTTGTAATAGCAATAAGAATCATAGTCCGAATCGAAATCAGTCTCAAAATATGCAAAAAGTTTCATTTCTGGAAAAATCATTATACTACTGGGCGCTAATTTGAGACTTGGGTTCGGACTTGAAGAAACATTTTTTTGGGCTCTATGGTACCAAACGGGCTGAAATTTCGTAATAGCAATAAGAATCATAGTCCGAATCGAAATCAGTCTCAAAATATGCAAAAAGTTTCATTTCTGGAAAAATCATTATTCTACAGGACGCTAATTTGAGACTTGGGTTCGGATTTAAAAAGACATTTTTTCAGGCTCTATGGTACCAAACGGGCTGAAATTTTGTAATAGCTAAAAGAATCATAGTCCGAATCGAAATCAGTCTCAAAATATGCAAAAAGTTTCATTTCTGGAAAAATCATTATTCTACTGGGCGCTAATTTGAGACTTGGGTTCGGATTTAAAAAGACACTTTTTCAGGCCCAATTGTACCAAACGGGCTGAAATTTTGTAATAGCTATAAGAATCATAGTCTGAATCGAAATCTGTTACAAAATATGTAAAAAGGTGCATTTCTGGAAAAACCATTATTCTACTGAACGTTAATTTGAGACTTGGGTTCGGACTTTAAGAGGCATTTTTTCATGCTCTATTTTTGCATACCAAACGGGCTGAAATTTTGTAATAGCAATAAGAATCATAGTCCGAATCAAAATCAGTCACAAAATATGTATTTAATTGCATTTCTGGAAAAATCATTAACCTACTGGGCGCTAATTTGAGACTTGGGTTCGGATATAAAAAGACATTTTTTCAGGCTCTATGGTACCAAACGGGCTGAAATTTTGTAAAAGCGATAAGAATCATAGTCCGAATCGAAAACAGTCACAAAATATGCAAAAAGCTGCAATTCTGGAAAAATCATTATTCTACAGGGCGCTTATTTGAGACTTGGGTTCGGACTTAAAGAGGCATTTTTTAAGGCTCTATGCTACCAAACGGGATGAAATTTTGTAATAGCGATAAGAATCATAGTCCGAATCGAAATCAGTCACAAAATATGCAAAAAGTTGCATTTCTGGAAAATTCATTATGCTACTGGGCGCTAATTTGAGACTTGAGTTCGGACTTTAAGAAGCATTTTTTTAGGCTCTATGGTACCAAACGGGCTGAAATTTTGTAATAGCAATAAGAATCATAGTCCGAATCGAAATCAGTCACAAAATATGCAAAAAGTTGCATTTCTGGAAAAATCATTATTCTATTCTATTTGAGACTTGGGTTCGGACTTTAAGAGGCATTTTTTCAGGCTCTATGATACCAAACGGGCTGAAATTTTGTAATAGCTATAAGAATCATAGTCCGAATCGAAGTCAGTAACAAAATATGTAAAAAGTTGCATTTCTGGAAAAAATCATTATTCTACTGAACGCTAATTTGAGACTTGGGTTCGGACTTTTAAAATCATTTTTTCAGGCTCTATGGTACCAAACGGGCTGAAATTTTGTAATAGCAATAAGAATCATAGTCCGAATCGAAATCAGTCACAAAATATGTATTTAATTGCATTTCTGGAAAAATCATTAACCTACTGGGCGCTAATTTGAGACTTGGGTTCGGACTTTAAGAAACATTTTTATAGGCTCTATGGTACCAAACGGGCTGAAATTTTGTAATAGCAATAAGAATCATAGTCCGAATCGAAATCAGTCTCAAAATATGCAAAAAGTTTCATTTCTGGAAAAATCATTATACTACTGGGCGCTAATTTGAGACTTGGGTTCGGACTTTAAGAAACATTTTTTTAGGCTCTATGGTACCAAACGGGCTGAAATTTTGTAATAGCAATAAGAATCATAGTCCGAATCGAAATCAGTCTCAAAATATGCAAAAAGTTTCATTTCTGGAAAAATCATTATTCTACAGGACGCTAATTTGAGACTTGGGTTCGCATTTAAAAAGTCATTTTTTCAGGCTCTATGGTACCAAACGGGCTGAAATTTTGTAATAGCTAAAAGAATCATAGTCCGAATCGAAATCAGTCTCAAAATATGCAAAAAGTTTCATTTCTGGAAAAATCATTATTCTACTGGGCGCTAATTTGAGACTTGGGTTCGGATTTAAAAAGACATTTTTTCAGGCCCAATGGTACCAAACGGGCTGAAATTTTGTAATAGCTATAAGAATCATAGTCTGAATCGAAATCTGTAACAAAATATGTAAAAAGGTGCATTTCTGGAAAAACCATTATTCTACTGAACGTTAATTTGAGACTTGGGTTCGGACTTTAAGAGGCATTTTTTCATGCTCTATTTTTGCATACCAAACGGGCTGAAATTTTGTTATAGCAATAAGAATCATAGTCCGAATCGAAATCAGTCACAAAATATGTATTTAATTGCATTTCTGGAAAAATCATTAACCTACTGGGCGCTAATTTGAGACTTGGGTTCGGACTTTAAGAGGCATTTTTTCAGGCTCTATGGTACCAAACGGGCTGAAATTTTGTAATAGCAATAAGAATCATAGTCCGAATCGAAATCAGTCTCAAAATATGCAAAAAGTTTCATTTCTGGAAAAATCATTATTCTACAGGACGCTAATTTGAGACTTGGGTTCGCATTTAAAAAGACATTTTTTCAGGCTCTATGGTACCAAACGGGCTGAAATTTTGTAATAGCTAAAAGAATCATAGTCCGAATCGAAATCAGTCTCAAAATATGCAAAAAGTTTCATTTCTGGAAAAATCATTATTCTACTGGGCGCTAATTTGAGACTTGGGTTCGGATTTAAAAAGACATTTTTTCAGGCCCAATGGTACCAAACGGGCTGAAATTTTGTAATAGCTATAAGAATCATAGTCTGAATCGAAATCTGTAACAAAATATGTAAAAAGGTGCATTTCTGGAAAAACCATTATTCTACTGAACGTTAATTTGAGACTTGGGTTCG
Organism: Hesperophylax magnus; assembly: GCA_026573805.1. Lineage (NCBI taxonomy): Eukaryota > Metazoa > Arthropoda > Insecta > Trichoptera > Limnephilidae > Hesperophylax > Hesperophylax magnus. The sequence continues at coordinate 2,014,840 of JAIUSX010000179.1, read as the reverse complement.
GACTTTTAAAATCATTTTTTCAGGCTCTATGATACCAAACGGGCTGAAATTTTGTAATAGCAATAAGAATCATAGTCCGAATCGAAATCAGTCTCAAAATATGCAAAAAGTTTCATTTCTGGAAAAATCATTATACTACTGGGCGCTAATTTGAGACTTGGGTTCGGACTTTAAGAAACATTTTTATAGGCTCTATGGTACCAAACGGGCTGAAATTTTGTAATAGCAATAAGAATCATAGTCCGAATCGAAATCAGTCTCAAAATATGCAAAAAGTTTCATTTCTGGAAAAATCATTATACTACTGGGCGCTAATTTGAGACTTGGGTTCGGACTTTAAGAAACATTTTTTTAGGCTCTATGGTACCAAACGGGCTGAAATTTTGTAATAGCAATAAGAATCATAGTCCGAATCGAAATCAGTCTCAAAATATGCAAAAAGTTTCATTTCTGGAAAAATCATTATTCTACAGGACGCTAATTTGAGACTTGGGTTCGCATTTAAAAAGTCATTTTTTCAGGCTCTATGGTACCAAACGGGCTGAAATTTTGTAATAGCTAAAAGAATCATAGTCCGAATCGAAATCAGTCTCAAAATATGCAAAAAGTTTCATTTCTGGAAAAATCATTATTCTACTGGGCGCTAATTTGAGACTTGGGTTCGGATTTAAAAAGACATTTTTTCAGGCCCAATGGTACCAAACGGGCTGAAATTTTGTAATAGCTATAAGAATCATAGTCTGAATCGAAATCTGTAACAAAATATGTAAAAAGGTGCATTTCTGGAAAAACCATTATTCTACTGAACGTTAATTTGAGACTTGGGTTCGGACTTTAAGAGGCATTTTTTCATGCTCTATTTTTGCATACCAAACGGGCTGAAATTTTGTTATAGCAATAAGAATCATAGTCCGAATCGAAATCAGTCACAAAATATGTATTTAATTGCATTTCTGGAAAAATCATTAACCTACTGGGCGCTAATTTGAGACTTGGGTTCGGACTTTAAGAGGCATTTTTTCAGGCTCTATGGTACCAAACGGGATGAAATTTTGTAATAGCTATAAGAATCATAGTCCGAATCGAAATCAGTCACAAAAGATGCAAAAAGTTGCATTTCTGGAAAAATCATTATACTACTGGGCGCTAATTTGAGACTTGGGTTCGGACTTGAAGAAACATTTTTTTAGGCTCTATGGTACCAAACGGGCTGAAATTTTGTAATAGCAATAAGAATCATAGTCCGAATCGAAATCAGTCTCAAAATATGCAAAAAGTTTCATTTCTGGAAAAATCATTATTCTACTGGGCGCTAATTTGAGACTTGGGTTCGGACTTAAAGAGGCATTTTTTTAGGCTCTATGGTACCAAACGGGCTGTAATTTTGTAATAGCGATAAGAATCATAGTCCGAATCGAAATCAGTAACAAAATATGTAAAAAGTTGCATTTCTGGAAAAATCATTATTCAACTGAACGCTAATTTGAGACATGGGTTCGGACTTTAAAATCATTTTTTCAGGCTCTATGGTACCAAACGGGCTGAAATTTTGTAATAGCAATAAGAATCATAGTCCAAATCGAAATCAGTAACAAAATATGCAAAAAGTTGCTTTTCTGGAAAAATCATTATTCTATTCTATTTGAGACTTGGGTTCGGACTTTAAGAGGCATTTTTTCAGGCTCTATGGTACCAAACGGGATGAAATTTTGTAATAGCAATAAGAATCAAAGTCCGAATGGAAATCAATCACAAAATTTGTATTTAATTGCATTTCTGGAAAAATCATTATTCTACTGGGCGCTAAATTGAGACTTGGGTTCGGACTTTAAGAGGCATTTTTTCATGCTCTATTTTTGCATACCAAACGGGCTGAAATTTTGTAATAGCAATAAGAATCATAGTCCGAATCGAAATCAGTTACAAAATATGCAAAAAGCTGCAATTCTGGAAAAATCATTATTCTACAGGGCGCTTATTTGAGACTTGGGTTCGGACTTAAAGAGGCATTTTTTTAGGCTCTATGGTACCAAACGGGCTGTAATATTGTAATAGCTATAAGAATCATAGTCCGAATCGAAATCAGTTACAAAATATGCAAAAAGCTGCAATTCTGGAATAATCATTATTCTACAGGGCGCTTATTTGAGACTTGGGTTCGGACTTAAAGAGGCATTTTTTTAGGCTCTATGGTACTAAACGGGCTGTAATTTTGTAATAGCGATAAGAATCATAGTCCGAATCGAAATCAGTTACAAAATATGCAAAAAGCTGCAATTCTGGAATAATCATTATTCTACAGGGCGCTTATTTGAGACTTGGGTTCGGACTTAAAGAGGCATTTTTTTAGGCTCTATGGTACTAAACGGGCTGTAATTTTGTAATAGCGATAAGAATCATAGTCCGAATCGAAATCAGTCACAAAATATGCAAAAAGTTGCATTTCTGGAAAATTCATTATCCTACAGGGCGCTAATTTGAGACTTGAGTTCGGACTTTAAGAAGCATTTTTTTAGGCTCTATGGTACCAAACGGGCTGTAATTTTGTAATAGCTATAAGAATCATAGTCCAAATCGAAATCAGTCACAAAATATGCAAAAAGTTGCATTTCCGGAAAAATCATTATTCTAATGGGCGCTAATTTGAGATATGGGTTCGGACTTTAAAATCATTTTTTCAGGCTCTATGGTACCAAACGGGCTGAAATTTTGTAATAGCAATAAGAATCATAGTCCGAATCGAAATCAGTCACAAAATATGCAAAAAGTTGCATTTCTGGAAAAATCATTATTCTATTCTATTTGAGACTTGGGTTCGGACTTTAAGAGGCATTTTTTCAGGCTCTATGATTCCAAACGGGCTGAAATTTTGTAATAGCTATAAGAATCATAGTCCGAATCGAAATCAGTAACAAAATATGTAAAAAGTTGCATTTCTGGAAAAAATCATTATTCTACTGAACGCTAATTTGAGACTTGGGTTCGGACTTTTAAAATCATTTTTTCAGGCTCTATGATACCAAACGGGCTGAAATTTTGTAATAGCAATAAGAATCATAGATCGAATCGAAATCAGTCACAAAATATGCAAAAAGTTGCATTTCTGGAAAAATCATTATTCTACTGGGCGCTAATTTTAGACTTGGGTTCGGACTTTAAGAGGCCTTTTTTCAGGCTCTATGGTACCAAACGGGATGAAATTTTGTAATAGCGATAAGAATCATAGTCCGAATCGAAATCAGTCACAAAATATGCAAAAAATTGCATTTCTGGAAAATTCATTATCCTACAGGACGCTAATTTGAGACTTGGGATCGGATTTAAAAAGACATTTTTTCAGGCTCTATGGTACCAAACGGGCTGAAATTTTGTAATAGCTAAAGGAATCATAGTCCGAATCGAAATCAGTCACAAAATATGCAAAAAGTTGCATTTCTGGAAAAATCATTATGCTACTGGGCGCTAATTTGAGACTTGAGTTCGGACTTTAAGAAGCATTTTTTTAGGCTCTATGGTACCAAACGGGCTGAAATTTTGTAATAGCAATAAGAATCATAGTCCGAATCGAAATCAGTTACAAAATATGCAAAAAGCTACAATTCTGGAATAATCATTATTCTACAGGGCGCTTATTTGAGACTTGGGTTCGGACTTTTAAAATCATTTTTTCAGGCTCTATGGTACCAAACGGGCTGAAATTTTGTTTTGGCTATAAGAATCATAATCCGAATCGAAATCAGTCACAAAATATGCAAAAAGTTGCATTTCTGGAAAAATCATTATTCTACAGGGCGCTTATTTGAGACTTGGGTTCGGACTTTAAGAGGCATTTTTTCAGGCTCTATGGTACCAAACAGGCTGAAATTTTGTAATAGCAATAAGAATCATAGTCCGAATCGAAATCAGTCACAAAATATGCAAAAAGTTGCATTTCTGGAAAAATCATTATACTACTGGGCGCTAATTTGAGACTTGGGTTCGGACTTGAAGAAACATTTTTTTAGGCTCTATGGTACCAAACGGGCTGAAGGTTTGTAATAGCAATAAGAATCATAGTCCGAATCTAAATCAGTCTCAAAATATGCTAAAAGTTTCATTTCTGGAAAAATCATTATTCTACTGGGCGCTAATTTGAGACTTGGGTTCGGATTTAAAAAGACATTTTTTCAGGCCCAATGGTACCAAACGGGCTGAAATTTTGTAATAGCTATAAGAATCATAGTCTGAATCGAAATCTGTAACAAAATATGTAAAAAGGTGCATTTCTGGAAAAACCATTATTCTACTGAACGTTAATTTGAGACTTGGGTTCGGACTTTAAGAGGCATTTTTTCATGCTCTATTTTTGCATACCAAACGGGCTGAAATTTTGTAAAAGCAATAAGAATCATAGTCCGAATCGAAATCAGTCACAAAATATGTATTTAATTGCATTTCTGGAAAAATCATTAACCTACTGGGCGCTAATTTGAGACTTGGGTTCGGATTTTAAAAGACATTTTTTCAGGCTCTATGGTACCAAACGGGCTGAAATTTTGTAATAGCTATAAGAATCATAGTCCGAATCGAAATCAGTTACAAAATATGCAAAAAGCTGCAATTCTGGAAAAATCATTATTCTACAGGGCGCTTATTTGAGACTTGGGTTCGGACTTAAAGAGGCATTTTTTAAGGCTCTATGGTACCAAATGGGCTGTTATTTTGTAATAGCGATAAGAATCATAGTCCGAATCGAAATCAGTTACAAAATATGCAAAAAGCTACAATTCTGGAATAATCATTATTCTACAGGGCGCTTATTTGAGACTTGGGTTCGGACTTAAAGAGGCATTTTTTTAGGCTCTATGGTACCAAACGGGCTGTAATTTTGTAATAGCGATAAGAATCATAGTCCGAATCGAAATCAGTCACAAAATATGCAAAAAGTTGCATTTCTGGAAAATTCATTATCCTACAGGGCGCTAATTTGAGACTTGAGTTCGGACTTTAAGAAACATTTTTTTATGCTCTATGGTACCAAACGGGTTGTAATTTTGTAAAAGCTATAAGAATCATAGTCCGAATCGAAATCAGTCACAAAATATGCAAAAAGTTGCATTTCCGGAAAAATCATTATTCTAATGGGCGCTAATTTGAGACATGGGTTCGGACTTTAAAATCATTTTTTCAGGCTCTATGGTACCAAACGGGCTGAAATTTTGTAATAGCAATAAGAATCATAGTCCGAATCGAAATCAGTCACAAAATATGCAAAAAGTTGCATTTCTGGAAAAATCATTATTCTATTCTATTTGAGACTTGGGTTCGGACTTTAAGAGGCATTTTTCAGGCTCTATGATACCAAACGGGCTGAAATTTTGTAATAGCTATAAGAATCATAGTCCGAATCGAAATCAGTAACAAAATATGTAAAAAGTTGCATTTCTGGAAAAAATCATTATTCTACTGAACGCTAATTTGAGACTTGGGTTCGGACTTTTAAAATCATTTTTTCAGGCTCTATGATACCAAACGGGCTGAAATTTTGTAATAGCAGTAAGAATCATAGATCGAATCGAAATCAGTCACAAAATATGCAAAAAGTTGCATTTCTGGAAAAATCATTATTCTACTGGGCGCTAATTTTAGACTTGGGTTCGGACTTTAAGAGGCATTTTTTCAGGCTCTATGGTACCAAACGGGATGAAATTTTGTTATTGCGATAAGAATCATAGATCGAATCGAAATCAGTCACAAAATATGCAAAAAGTTGCATTTCTGGAAAAATCATTATTCTACTGGGCGCTAATTTGAGACTTGGGTTCGGACTTTTAAAATCATTTTTTCAGGCTCTATGGTACCAAACGGGCTGAAATTGTGTAATAGCGATAAGAATCATAGTCCGAATCGAAAACAGTCACAAAATATGCAAGAAGCTGCAATTCTGGAAAAATCATTATTCTACAGGGCGCTTATTTGAGACTTGGGTTCGGACTTAAAGAGGCATTTTTTAAGGCTCTATGGTACCAAACGGGATGTAATTTTGTTATAGCGATAAGAATCATAGTCCGAATCGAAATCAGTCACAAAATATGCAAAAAGTTGCATTTCTGGAAAATTCATTATCCTACCGGGCGCTAATTTGAGACTTGAGTTCGGACTTTAAGAAGCATTTTTTTAGGCTCTATGGTACCAAACGGGCTGAAATTTTGTAATAGCTATAAGAATCATAGTCTGAATCGAAATCTGTAACAAAATATGTAAAAAGGTGCATTTCTGGAAAAACCATTATTCTACTGAACGTTAATTTGAGACTTGGGTTCGGACTTTAAGAGGCATTTTTTCTGGCTCTATGATACCAAACGGGCTGAAATTTTGTAATAGCTATAAGAATCATAGTCCGAATCGAAATCAGTAACAAAATATGTAAAAAGTTGCATTTCTGGAAAAAATCATTATTCTACTGAACGCTAATTTGAGACTTGGGTTCGGACTTTTAAAATCATTTTTTCAGGCTCTATGATATCAAACGGGCTGAAATTTTGTAATAGCAATAAGAATCATAGTCCGAATCGAAATCAGTCTCAAAATATGCAAAAAGTTTCATTTCTGGAAAAATCATTATACTACTGGGCGCTAATTTGAGACTTGGGTTCGGACTTTAAGAAGCATTTTTTTAGGCTCTATGGTACCAAACGGGCTGTAATTTTGTAATAGCTATAAGAATCATAGTCCGAATCGAAATCAGTCACAAAATATGCAAAAAGTTGCATTTCTGGAAAATTCATTATCCTACTGGGGCCTAATTTGAGACTTGAGTTCGGACTTTAAGAAGCATTTTTTTAGGCTCTATGGTACCAAACGGGCTGTAATTTTGTAATAGCTATAAGAATCATAGTCCGAATCGAAATCAGTCACAAAATATGCAAAAAGTTGCATTTCTGGAAAAATCATTATTCTAATGGGCGCTAATTTGAGACATGGGTTCGGACTTTAAAATCATTTTTTCAGGCTCTATGGTACCAAACGGGCTGAAATTTTGTAATAGCTATAAGAATCATAGTCCGAATCGAAATCAGTAACAAAATATGTAAAAAGTTGCATTTCTGGAAAAAATCATTATTCTACTGAACGCTAATTTGAGACATGGGTTCGGACTTTTAAAATCATTTTTTCAGGCTCTATGGTACCAAACGGGCTGAAATTGTGTAATAGCGATAAGAATCATAGTCCGAATCGAAAACAGTCACAAAATATGCAAAAAGCTGCAATTCTGGAAAAATCATTATTCTACAGGGCGCTTATTTGAGACTTGGGTTCGGACTTAAAGAGGCATTTTTTAAGGCTCTATGGAACCAAACGGGATGAAATTTTGTAATAGCGATAAGAATCATAGTCCGAATCGAAATCAGTCACAAAATATGCAAAAAGTTGCATTTCTGGAAAAATCATTATTCTATTCTATTTGGGACTTGGGTTCGGACTTTAAGAGGCATTTTTTCAGGCTCTATGATACCAAACGGGCTGAAATTTTGTAATAGCTATAAGAATCATAGATCGAATCGAAATCAGTCACAAAATATGCAAAAAGTTGCATTTCTGGAAAAATCATTATTCTAATGGGCGCTAATTTGAGACATGGGTTCGGACTTAAAAATCATTTTTTCAGGCTCTATGGTACCAAACGGGCTGAAATTTTGTAATAGCAATAAGAATCATAGTCCGAATCGAAATCAGTCACAAAATATGCAAAAAGTTGCATTTCTGGAAAAATCATTATTCTATTCTATTTGAGACTTGGGTTCGGACTTTAAGAGGCATTTTTTCAGGCTCTATGATACCAAACGGGCTGAAATTTTGTAATAGCAATAAGAATCATAGATCGAATCGAAATCAGTCACAAAATATGCAAAAAGTTGCATTTCTGGAAAAATCATTATACTACTGGGCGCTAATTTGAGACTTGGGTTCGGACTTGAAGAAACATTTTTTTAGGCTCTATGGTACCAAACGGGCTGAAATTTTGTAATAGCAATAAGAATCATAATCCGAATCGAAATCAGTCTCAAAATATGCAAAAAGTTTCATTTCTGGAAAAATCATTATACTACTGGGCGCTAATTTGAGAATTGGGTTCGGACTTGAAGAAACATTTTTTTAGGCTCTATGGTACCAAACGGGCTGAAGGTTTGTAATAGCAATAAGAATCATAGTCCGAATCGAAATCAGTCTCAAAATATGCAAAAAGTTTCATTTCTGGAAAAATCATTATTCTACTGGGCGCTAATTTGAGACTTGGGTTCGGATTTAAAAAGACATTTTTTCAGGCCCAATGGTACCAAACGGGCTGAAATTTTGTAATAGCTATAAGAATCATAGTCTGAATCGAAATCTGTAACAAAATATGTAAAAAGGTGCATTTCTGGAAAAACCATTATTCTACTGAACGTTAATTTGAGACTTGGGTTCGGACTTTAAGAGGCATTTTTTCATGCTCTATTTTTGCATACCAAACGGGCTGAAATTTTGTAAAAGCAATAAGAATCATAGTCCGAATCGAAATCAGTCACAAAATATGTATTTAATTGCATTTCTGGAAAAATCATTAACCTACTGGGCGCTAATTTGAGACTTGGGTTCGGATTTTAAAAGACATTTTTTCAGGCTCTATGGTACCAAACGGGCTGAAATTTTGTAATAGCTATAAGAATCATCGTCCGAATCGAAATCAGTTACAAAATATGCAAAAAACTTTAATTCTGGAAAAATCATTATTCTACAGGGCGCTTATTTGAGACTTGGGTTCGGACTTAAAGAGGCATTTTTTTAGGCTCTATGGTACCAAACGGGCTGTAATTTTGTAATAGCTATAAGAATCATAGTCCGAATCGAAATCAGTTACAAAATATGCAAAAAGCTACAATTCTGGAATAATCATTATTCTACAGGGCGCTTATTTGAGACTTGGGTTCGGACTTTAAGAAACATTTTTATAGGCTCTATGGTACCAAACGGGCTGAAATTTTGTAATAGCAATAAGAATCATAGTCCGAATCGAAATCAGTCTCAAAATATGCAAAAAGTTTCATTTCTGCAAAAATCATTATACTACTGGGCGCTAATTTGAGACTTGGGTTCGGACTTTAAGAAACATTTTTATAGGCTCTATGGTACCAAACGGGCTGAAAATTTGTAATAGCAATAAGAATCATAGTCCGAATCGAAATCAGTCTCAAAATATGCAAAAAGTTTCATTTCTGGAAAAATCATTATACTACTGGGCGCTAATTTGAGACTTGGGTTCGGACTTTAAGAAACATTTTTTTAGGCTCTATGGTACCAAACGGGCTGAAATTTTGTAATAGCAATAAGAATCATAGTCCGAATCGAAATCAGTCTCAAAATATGCAAAAAGTTTCATTTCTGGAAAAATCATTATTCTACAGGACGCTAATTTGAGACTTGGGTTCGCATTTAAAAAGACATTTTTTCAGGCTCTATGGTACCAAACGGGCTGAAATTTTGTAATAGCTAAAAGAATCATAGTCCGAATCGAAATCAGTCTCAAAATATGCAAAAAGTTTCATTTCTGGAAAAATCATTATTCTACTGGGCGCTAATTTGAGACTTGGGTTCGGATTTAAAAAGACATTTTTTCAGGCCCAATGGTACCAAACGGGCTGAAATTTTGTAATAGCTATAAGAATCATAGTCTGAATCGAAATCTGTAACAAAATATGTAAAAAGGTGCATTTCTGGAAAAACCATTATTCTACTGAACGTTAATTTGAGACTTGGGTTCGGACTTTTAAAATCATTTTTTCAGGCTCTATGATACCAAACGGGCTGAAATTTTGTAATAGCAATAAGAATCATAGTCCGAATCGAAATCAGTCTCAAAATATGCAAAAAGTTTCATTTCTGGAAAAATCATTATACTACTGGGCGCTAATTTGAGACTTGGGTTCGGACTTTAAGAAACATTTTTATAGGCTCTATGGTACCAAACGGGCTGAAATTTTGTAATAGCAATAAGAATCATAGTCCGAATCGAAATCAGTCTCAAAATATGCAAAAAGTTTCATTTCTGGAAAAATCATTATACTACTGGGCGCTAATTTGAGACTTGGGTTCGGACTTTAAGAAACATTTTTTTAGGCTCTATGGTACCAAACGGGCTGAAATTTTGTAATAGCAATAAGAATCATAGTCCGAATCGAAATCAGTCTCAAAATATGCAAAAAGTTTCATTTCTGGAAAAATCATTATTCTACAGGACGCTAATTTGAGACTTGGGTTCGCATTTAAAAAGTCATTTTTTCAGGCTCTATGGTACCAAACGGGCTGAAATTTTGTAATAGCTAAAAGAATCATAGTCCGAATCGAAATCAGTCTCAAAATATGCAAAAAGTTTCATTTCTGGAAAAATCATTATTCTACTGGGCGCTAATTTGAGACTTGGGTTCGGATTTAAAAAGACATTTTTTCAGGCCCAATGGTACCAAACGGGCTGAAATTTTGTAATAGCTATAAGAATCATAGTCTGAATCGAAATCTGTAACAAAATATGTAAAAAGGTGCATTTCTGGAAAAACCATTATTCTACTGAACGTTAATTTGAGACTTGGGTTCGGACTTTAAGAGGCATTTTTTCATGCTCTATTTTTGCATACCAAACGGGCTGAAATTTTGTTATAGCAATAAGAATCATAGTCCGAATCGAAATCAGTCACAAAATATGTATTTAATTGCATTTCTGGAAAAATCATTAACCTACTGGGCGCTAATTTGAGACTTGGGTTCGGACTTTAAGAGGCATTTTTTCAGGCTCTATGGTACCAAACGGGATGAAATTTTGTAATAGCTATAAGAATCATAGTCCGAATCGAAATCAGTCACAAAAGATGCAAAAAGTTGCATTTCTGGAAAAATCATTATACTACTGGGCGCTAATTTGAGACTTGGGTTCGGACTTGAAGAAACATTTTTTTAGGCTCTATGGTACCAAACGGGCTGAAATTTTGTAATAGCAATAAGAATCATAGTCCGAATCGAAATCAGTCTCAAAATATGCAAAAAGTCTCATTTCTGGAAAAATCATTTTACTACTGGGCGCTAATTTGAGACTTGGGTTCGGACTTGAAGAAACATTTTTTTGGGCTCTATGGTACCAAACGGGCTGATATTTCGTAATAGCAATAAGAATCATAGTCCGAATCGAAATCAGTCTCAAAATATGCAAAAAGTTTCATTTCTGGAAAAATCATTATTCTACTGGGCGCTAATTTGAGACTTGGGTTCGGATTTAAAAAGACACTTTTTCAGGCCCAATTGTACCAAACGGGCTGAAATTTTGTAATAGCTATAAGAATCATAGTCTGAATCGAAATCTGTTACAAAATATGTAAAAAGGTGCATTTCTGGAAAAACCATTATTCTACTGAACGTTAATTTGAGACTTGGGTTCGGACTTTAAGAGGCATTTTTTCATGCTCTATTTTTGCATACCAAACGGGCTGAAATTTTGTAATAGCAATAAGAATCATAGTCCGAATCAAAATCAGTCACAAAATATGTATTTAATTGCATTTCTGGAAAAATCATTAACCTACTAGGCGCTAATTTGAGACTTGGGTTCGGATTTTAAAAGACATTTTTTCAGGCTCTATGGTACCAAACGGGCTGAAATTTTGTAATAGCTATAAGAATCATAGTCCGAATCGAAATCAGTTACAAAATATGCAAAAAGCTGCCATTCTGGAATAATCATTATTCTACAGGGCGCTTATTTGAGACTTGGGTTCGGACTTAAAGAGGCATTTTTTTAGGCTCTATGGTACCAAACGGGCTGTAATTTTGTAATAGCTATAAGAATCATAGTCCGAATCGAAATCAGTTACAAAATATGCAAAAAGCTGCAATTCTGGAATAATCATTATTCTACAGGGCGCTTATTTGAGACTTGGGTTCGGACTTAAAGAGGCATTTTTTTAGGCTCTATGGTACCAAACGGGCTGTAATTTTGTAATAGCTATAAGAATCATAGTCCGAATCGAAATCAGACACAAAATATGCAAAAAGTTGCATTTCTGGAAAAATCATTATTCTATTCTATTTGAGACTTGGGTTCGGACTTTAAGAGGCATTTTTTCAGGCTCTATGATACCAAACGGGCTGAAATTTTGTAATAGCGATAAGATTCATAGTCCGAATCGAAAACAGTCACAAAATATGCAAAAAGCTGCAATTCTGGAAAAATCATTATTCTACAGGGCGCTTATTTGAGACTTGGGTTCGGACTTAAAGAGGCATTTTTTAAGGCTCTATGGTACCAAACGGGCTGAAATTTTGTAATAGCAATAAGAATCATAGATCGAATCGAAATCAGTCACAAAATATGTAAAAAGTTGCATTTCTGGAAAAAATTATTATTCTACTGAACGCTAATTTTAGACTTGGGTTCGGACTTTTAAAATCATTTTTTCAGGCTCTATGATACCAAACGGGCTGAAATTTTGTAATAGCAATAAGAATCATTAATCGAATCGAAATCAGTCACAAAATATGCAAAAAGTTGCATTTCTGGAAAAATCATTATTCTACTGGGCGCTAATTTGAGACTTGGGTTCGGACTTTAAGAGGCATTTTTACAGGCTCTATGGTACCAAACGGGCTGAAATTTTGTAATAGCAATAAGAATCATAGTCTGAATCGAAATCAGTCACAAAATATGCATTTAATTGCATTTCTGGATAAATCATTATTCTACTGGGCGCTAATTTGAGACTTGGGTTCGGACTTTTAAAATCATTTTTTCAGGCTCTATGGTACCAAACGGGCTGAAATTTTGTAATAGCGATAAGATTCATAGTCCGAATCGAAAACAGTCACAAAATATGCAAAAAGCTGCAATTCTGGAAAAATCATTATTCTACAGGGCGCTTATTTGATACTTGGGTTCGGACTTAAAGAGGCATTTTTTAAGGCTCTATGGAAATCAGTCACAAAATATGCATTTAATTGCATTTCTGGAAAAATCATTATTCTACTGGGCGCTTATTTGAGACTTGGGTTCGGACTTTAAGAGGCATCTTTTCAGGCTCTATGGTGCCAAACGGGCTGAAATTCTGTTATAGCGATAAGAATCATAGTTCGAATCGAAATCAGTCTCAAAATATGCAAAAAGTTTCATTTCTGGAAAAATTTCTCATTATTCTACAGGGCGCTAATTTGAGACTTTGGTTCGGACTTTAAGAGGCATTTTTTCAGGCTCTATGGTACCAAACGGGCTGAAATGTTTTTATAGCTATAAGAATCATAGTCCGAATGGAAATCAGTCACAAAATATGTATTTAATTGCATTTCTGGAAAAATCATTTTCCTACTGGGCGCTAATTTGAGACTTGGGTTCGGATATAAAAAGACATTTTTTCAGGCTCTATGGTACCAAACGGGCTGAAATTTTGTAAAAGCGATAAGAATCATAGTCCGAATCGAAAACAGTCACAAAATATGCAAAAAGCTGCAATTCTGGAAAAATCATTATTCTACAGGGCGCTTATTTGAGACTTGGGTTCGGACTTAAAGAGGCATTTTTTAAGGCTCTATGCTACCAAACGGGATGAAATTTTGTAATAGCGATAAGAATCATAGTCCGAATCGAAATCAGTCACAAAATATGCAAAAAGTTGCATTTCTGGAAAATTCATTATCCTACTGGGCGCTAATTTGAGACTTGAGTTCGGACTTTAAGAAGCATTTTTTTAGGCTCTATGGTACCAAACGGGCTGAAATTTTGTAATAGCAATAAGAATCATAGTCCGAATCGAAATCAGTCACAAAATATGCAAAAAGTTGCATTTCTGGAAAAATCATTATTCTATTCTATTTGAGACTTGGGTTCGGACTTTAAGAGGCATTTTTTCAGGCTCTATGATACCAAACGGGCTGAAATTTTGTAATAGCTATAAGAATCATAGTCCGAATCGAAATCAGTAACAAAATATGTAAAAAGTTGCATTTCTGGAAAAAATCATTATTCTACTGAACGCTAATTTGAGACTTGGGTTCGGACTTTTAAAATCATTTTTTCAGGCTCTATGGTACCAAACGGGCTGAAATTTTGTAATAGCAATAAGAATCATTGTCTGAATCGAAATCAGTCACAAAATATGCATTTAATTGCATTTCTGGAAAAATCATTATTCTACTGGGCGCTTATTTGAGACTTGGGTTCGGACTTTAAGAGGCATTTTTTCAGGCTCTATGGTACCAAACGGGCTGAAATTTTGTAATAGCAATAAGAATCATAGTCCGAATCGAAATCAGTCTCAAAATATGCAAAAAGTTTCATTTCTGGAAAAATCATTATACTACTGGGCGCTAATTTGAGACTTGGGTTCGGACTTGAAGAAACATTTTTTTGGGCTCTATGGTACCAAACGGGCTGAAATTTCGTAATAGCAATAAGAATCATAGTCCGAATCGAAATCAGTCTCAAAATATGCAAAAAGTTTCATTTCTGGAAAAATCATTATTCTACAGGACGCTAATTTGAGACTTGGGTTCGGATTTAAAAAGACATTTTTTCAGGCTCTATGGTACCAAACGGGCTGAAATTTTGTAATAGCTAAAAGAATCATAGTCCGAATCGAAATCAGTCTCAAAATATGCAAAAAGTTTCATTTCTGGAAAAATCATTATTCTACTGGGCGCTAATTTGAGACTTGGGTTCGGATTTAAAAAGACACTTTTTCAGGCCCAATTGTACCAAACGGGCTGAAATTTTGTAATAGCTATAAGAATCATAGTCTGAATCGAAATCTGTTACAAAATATGTAAAAAGGTGCATTTCTGGAAAAACCATTATTCTACTGAACGTTAATTTGAGACTTGGGTTCGGACTTTAAGAGGCATTTTTTCATGCTCTATTTTTGCATACCAAACGGGCTGAAATTTTGTAATAGCAATAAGAATCATAGTCCGAATCAAAATCAGTCACAAAATATGTATTTAATTGCATTTCTGGAAAAATCATTAACCTACTGGGCGCTAATTTGAGACTTGGGTTCGGATATAAAAAGACATTTTTTCAGGCTCTATGGTACCAAACGGGCTGAAATTTTGTAAAAGCGATAAGAATCATAGTCCGAATCGAAAACAGTCACAAAATATGCAAAAAGCTGCAATTCTGGAAAAATCATTATTCTACAGGGCGCTTATTTGAGACTTGGGTTCGGACTTAAAGAGGCATTTTTTAAGGCTCTATGCTACCAAACGGGATGAAATTTTGTAATAGCGATAAGAATCATAGTCCGAATCGAAATCAGTCACAAAATATGCAAAAAGTTGCATTTCTGGAAAATTCATTATGCTACTGGGCGCTAATTTGAGACTTGAGTTCGGACTTTAAGAAGCATTTTTTTAGGCTCTATGGTACCAAACGGGCTGAAATTTTGTAATAGCAATAAGAATCATAGTCCGAATCGAAATCAGTCACAAAATATGCAAAAAGTTGCATTTCTGGAAAAATCATTATTCTATTCTATTTGAGACTTGGGTTCGGACTTTAAGAGGCATTTTTTCAGGCTCTATGATACCAAACGGGCTGAAATTTTGTAATAGCTATAAGAATCATAGTCCGAATCGAAGTCAGTAACAAAATATGTAAAAAGTTGCATTTCTGGAAAAAATCATTATTCTACTGAACGCTAATTTGAGACTTGGGTTCGGACTTTTAAAATCATTTTTTCAGGCTCTATGGTACCAAACGGGCTGAAATTTTGTAATAGCAATAAGAATCATAGTCCGAATCGAAATCAGTCACAAAATATGTATTTAATTGCATTTCTGGAAAAATCATTAACCTACTGGGCGCTAATTTGAGACTTGGGTTCGGACTTTAAGAAACATTTTTATAGGCTCTATGGTACCAAACGGGCTGAAATTTTGTAATAGCAATAAGAATCATAGTCCGAATCGAAATCAGTCTCAAAATATGCAAAAAGTTTCATTTCTGGAAAAATCATTATACTACTGGGCGCTAATTTGAGACTTGGGTTCGGACTTTAAGAAACATTTTTTTAGGCTCTATGGTACCAAACGGGCTGAAATTTTGTAATAGCAATAAGAATCATAGTCCGAATCGAAATCAGTCTCAAAATATGCAAAAAGTTTCATTTCTGGAAAAATCATTATTCTACAGGACGCTAATTTGAGACTTGGGTTCGCATTTAAAAAGTCATTTTTTCAGGCTCTATGGTACCAAACGGGCTGAAATTTTGTAATAGCTAAAAGAATCATAGTCCGAATCGAAATCAGTCTCAAAATATGCAAAAAGTTTCATTTCTGGAAAAATCATTATACTACTGGGCGCTAATTTGAGACTTGGGTTCGGACTTGAAGAAACATTTTTTTGGGCTCTATGGTACCAAACGGGCTGAAATTTCGTAATAGCAATAAGAATCATAGTCCGAATCGAAATCAGTCTCAAAATATGCAAAAAGTTTCATATCTGGAAAAATCATTATTCTACAGGACGCTAATTTGAGACTTGGGTTCGGATTTAAAAAGACATTTTTTCAGGCTCTATGGTACCAAACGGGCTGAAATTTTGTAATAGCTAAAAGAATCATAGTCCGAATCGAAATCAGTCTCAAAATATGCAAAAAGTTTCATTTCTGGAAAAATCATTATTCTACTGGGCGCTAATTTGAGACTTGGGTTCGGATTTAAAAAGACACTTTTTCAGGCCCAATTGTACCAAACGGGCTGAAATTTTGTAATAGCTATAAGAATCATAGTCTGAATCGAAATCTGTTACAAAATATGTAAAAAGGTGCATTTCTGGAAAAACCATTATTCTACTGAACGTTAATTTGAGACTTGGGTTCGGACTTTAAGAGGCATTTTTTCATGCTCTATTTTTGCATACCAAACGGGCTGAAATTTTGTAATAGCAATAAGAATCATAGTCCGAATCAAAATCAGTCACAAAATATGTATTTAATTGCATTTCTGGAAAAATCATTAACCTACTGGGCGCTAATTTGAGACTTGGGTTCGGATTTTAAAAGACATTTTTTCAGGCTCTATGGTACCAAACGGGCTGAAATTTTGTAATAGCTATAAGAATCATAGTCCGAATCGAAATCAGTTACAAAATATGCAAAAAGCTGCAATTCTGGAATAATCATTATTCTACAGGGCGCTTATTTGAGACTTGGGTTCGGACTTAAAGAGGCATTTTTTTAGGCTCTATGGTACCAAACGGGCTGTAATTTTGTAATAGCTATAAGAATCATAGTCCGAATCGAAATCAGTTACAAAATATGCAAAAAGCTGCAATTCTGTAATAATCATTATTCTACAGGGCGCTTATTTGAGACTTGGGTTCGGACTTAAAGAGGCATTTTTTTAGGCTCTATGGTACCAAACGGGCTGTAATTTTGTAATAGCTATAAGAATCATAGTCCGAATCGAAATCAGACACAAAATATGCAAAAAGTTGCATTTCTGGAAAAATCATTATTCTATTCTATTTGAGACTTGGGTTCGGACTTTAAGAGGCATTTTTTCAGGCTCTATGATACCAAACGGGCTGAAATTTTGTAATAGCTATAAGAATCATAGTCCGAATCGAAATCAGTAACAAAATATCTAAAAAGTTGCATTTCTGGAAAAAATCATTATTCTACTGAACGCTAATTTGAGACTTGGGTTCGGACTTTTAAAATCATTTTTTCAGGCTCTATGATACCAAACGGGCTGAAATTTTGTAATAGCAATAAGAATCATAGATCGAATCGAAATCAGTCACAAAATATGCAAAAAGTTGCATTTCTGGAAAAATCATTATTCTACTGGGCGCTTATTTGAGACTTGGGTTCGGACTTTAAGAGGCATTTTTTTAGGCTCTATGGTACCAAACGGGATGAAATTTTGTACTAGGAATAAGAATCAATGTCCGAATGGAAATCAGTCACAAAATATGTATTTAATTGCATTTCTGGAAAAATCATTATTCTACTGGGCGCTTATTTGAGACTTGGGTTCGGACTTTTAAAATCATTTTTTCAGGCTCTATGGTACCAAACGGGCTGAAATTTTGTTAAAGCTATAAGAATCATAAACCGAATCGAAATCAGTCACAAAATATGCAAAAAGTTGCATTTCTGGAAAAATCATTATTCTACAGTGCGCTTATTTGAGCCTTGGGTTCGGACTTTAAGAAGCATCTTTTCAGGCTCTATGGTACCAAACGGGCTGAAATTTTGTAATAGCTATAAGAATCATAGTCTGAATCGAAATCTGTAACAAAATATGTATTTAATTGCATTTCTGGAAAAATCATTATACTACTGTGCGCTAATTTGAGACTTGGGTTCGGACTTGAAGAAACATTTTTTTAGGCTCTATGGTACCAAACGGGCTGAAATTTTTTTATAGCTATAAGAATCATAATCCGAATCGAAATCAGTCACAAAATATGCAGAAAGTTGCATTTCTGGAAAAATCATTATTCTACAGGGCGCTTATTTGAGCCTTTGGTTCGGACTTTAAGAGGCATTTTTTCAGGCTCTATGGTACCAAACGGCCTGCAATCTTGCCATAGCAATAAGAATCATAGTCCGAATGGAAATCAGTCACAAAATATGTATTTAATTGCATTTCTGGAAAAATCATTTTCCTACTGGGCGGTAATTTGAGACTTGGGTTCGGATTTAAAAAGACATTTTTTCAGGCTCTATGGTACCAAACGGGCTGAAATTTTGTAATAGCTATAAGAATCATAGTCTGAATCGAAATCTGTAACAAAATATGTAAAAAGGTGCATTTCTGGAAAAATCATTATTCTACTTAACGCTAATTTGAGACATGGGTTCGGACTTTAAGAGGCATTTTTTCATGCTTTATGGTACCAAACGGGCTGAAATTTTGTAATAGCTATGAGAATCATAGTCCGAATCGAAATCAGTCACAAAATATGCAAAAAGTTGCATTTCTGGAAAAATCATTATACTACTGGGCGCTAATTTGAGACTTGGGTTCGGACTTGAAGAAACATTTTTTTAGGCTCTATGGTACCAAACGGGCTGAAATTTTGTAATAGCAATAAGAATCATAGTCCGAATCGAAATCAGTCTCAAAATATGCAAAAAGTTTCATTTCTGGAAAAATCATTATACTACTGGGCGCTAATTTGAGACTTGGGTTCGGACTTGAAGAAACATTTTTTTGGGCTCTATGGTACCAAACGGGCTGAAATTTCGTAATAGCAATAAGAATCATAGTCCGAATCGAAATCAGTCTCAAAATATGCAAAAAGTTTCATTTCTGGAAAAATCATTATTCTACAGGACGCTAATTTGAGACTTGGGTTCGGATTTAAAAAGACATTTTTTCAGGCTCTATGGTACCAAACGGGCTGAAATTTTGTAATAGCTTAAAGAATCATAGTCCGAATCGAAATCAGTCTCAAAATATGCAAAAAGTTTCATTTCTGGAAAAATCATTATTCTACTGGGCGCTAATTTGAGACTTGGGTTCGGATTTAAAAAGACACTTTTTCACGCCCAATTGTACCAAACGGGCTGAAATTTTGTAATAGCTATAAGAATCATAGTCTGAATCGAAATCTGTTACAAAATATGTAAAAAGGTGCATTTCTGGAAAAACCATTATTCTACTGAACGTTAATTTGAGACTTGGGTTCGGACTTTAAGAGGCATTTTTTCATGCTCTATTTTTGCATACCAAACGGGCTGAAATTTTGTAATAGCAATAAGAATCATAGTCCGAATCAAAATCAGTCACAAAATATGTATTTAATTGCATTTCTGGAAAAATCATTAACCTACTGGGCGCTAATTTGAGACTTGGGTTCGGATTTTAAAAGACATTTTTTCAGGCTCTATGGTACCAAACGGGCTGAAATTTTGTAATAGCTATAAGAATCATAGTCCGAATCGAAATCAGTTACAAAATATGCAAAAAGCTGCAATTCTGGAATAATCATTATTCTACAGGGCGCTTATTTGAGACTTGGGTTCGGACTTAAAGAGGCATTTTTTTAGGCTCTATGGTACCAAACGGGCTGTAATTTTGTAAAAGCTATAAGAATCATAGTCCGAATCGAAATCAGTTACAAAATATGCAAAAAGCTGCAATTCTGGAATAATCATTATTCTACAGGGCGCTTATTTGAGACTTGGGTTCGGACTTAAAGAGGCATTTTTTTAGGCTCTATGGTACCAAACGGGCTGTAATTTTGTAATAGCTATAAGAATCATAGTCCGAATCGAAATCAGACACAAAATATGCAAAAAGTTGCATTTCTGGAAAAATCATTATTCTATTCTATTTGAGACTTGGGTTCGGACTTTAAGAGGCATTTTTTCAGGCTCTATGATACCAAACGGGCTGAAATTTTGTAATAGCTATAAGAATCATAGTCCGAATCGAAATCAGTAACAAAATATCTAAAAAGTTGCATTTCTGGAAAAAATCATTATTCTACTGAACGCTAATTTGAGACTTGGGTTCGGACTTTTAAAATCATTTTTTCAGGCTCTATGATACCAAACGGGCTGAAATTTTGTAATAGCAATAAGAATCATAGATCGAATCGAAATCAGTCACAAAATATGCAAAAAGTTGCATTTCTGGAAAAATCATTATTCTACTGGGCGCTTATTTGAGACTTGGGTTCGGACTTTAAGAGGCATTTTTTTAGGCTCTATGGTACCAAACGGGATGAAATTTTGTAGTAGGAATAAGAATCAATGTCCGAATGGAAATCAGTCACAAAATATGTATTTAATTGCATTTCTGGAAAAATCATTATTCTACTGGGCGCTTATTTGAGACTTGGGTTCGGACTTTTAAAATCATTTTTTCAGGCTCTATGGTACCAAACGGGCTGAAATTTTGTTAAAGCTATAAGAATCATAAACCGAATCGAAATCAGTCACAAAATATGCAAAAAGTTGCATTTCTGGAAAAATCATTATTCTACAGTGCGCTTATTTGAGCCTTGGGTTCGGACTTTAAGAAGCATCTTTTCAGGCTCTATGGTACCAAACGGGCTGAAATTTTGTAATAGCTATAAGAATCATAATCCGAATCGAAATCAGTCACAAAATATGCAAAAAGTTGCATTTCTGGAAAAATCATTATTCTACTGGGCGCTAATTTGAGACTTGGGTTCGGATTTTAAGAGGTATTTTTTCAGGCTCTATGATACCAAACGGGCTGAAATTTTTTTATAGCAATAAGAATCATAGATCGAATCGAAATCCGTCACAAAATATGCAAAAAGTTGCATTTCTGGAAAAATCATTATTCTACTGGGCGCTAATTTGAGACTTGGGTTCGGATTTTAAGAGGTATTTTTTCAGGCTCTATGATACCAAACGGGCTGAAATTTTGTAATAGCTATAAGAATTATAGTCCGAATCGAAATCAGTCACAAAATATGCATTTAATTGCATTTCTGGAAAAATCATTATTCTACTGGGCGCTAATTTGAGACATGGGTTGGGACTTTAAGAGGCAATTTTTCAGGCTCTATGGTACCAAACGGGCTGAAATTTTGTAATAGCTATAAGAATCATAGTCCGAAACGAAATCAGTCACAAAATATGCAAAAAGTTGCATTTCTGGAAAAATCATTATTCTACTGGGCGCTAATTTGAGACTTGGGTTCGGACTTTAAGAGGCATTTTTTCAGGCTCTATGGTACCAAACGGGCTGAAATTTTGTAATAGCGATGAGAATCATAGTCCGAATCGAAATCAGTCACAAAATATGCAAAAAGTTGCATTTCTGGAAAAATCATTATCATACTGGGCGCTAATTTGAGACTTGGGTTCGGACTTTTAAAATCATTTTTTCAGGCTCTATGGTACAAAACGGGATGAAATTTTGTAATAGCAATAAGAATCATAGATCGAATCGAAATCAGTCACAAAATATGCAAAAAGTTGCATTTCTGGAAAAATCATTATCCTACTGGGCGCTAATTTGAGACTTGGGTTCGGACTTTAAGAAGCATTTTTTTAGGCTCTATGGTACCAAACGGGCTGAAATTTTGTAATTGCAATAAGAATCAAAGTCCGAATGGAAATCAGTCAAAAAATTTGTATTTAATTGCATTTCTGGAAAAATCATAATTCTACTGGGCGCTAATTTGAGACATGGGTTCGGACTTAAAGAGGTATTTTTTCAGGCTCTATGTTACCAAACGGGCTGAAATTTTGTAATAGCTATAAGAATCATAGTCCGAAACGAAATCAGTCACAAAATATGAAAAAAGTTTCATTTCTGGAAAAATCATTATTCTACTGGGCGCTAATTTGAGACTTGGGTTCGGACTTTTAAAATCATTTTTTCAGGCTCTATGGTACCAAACGGGCTGAAATTTTGTAATAGCAATAAGAATCATAGATCGAATCGAAATCAGTCACAAAATATGCAAAAAGTTGCATTTCTGGAAAAATCATTATTCTACTGGGCGCTAATTTGAGACTTGGGTTCGGACTTTAAGAGGCATTTTTTCAGGCTCTATGGTACCAAACGGGCTGAAATTTTGTAAAAGCGATAAGAATCATAGTCCGAATCGAAATCAGTCACAAAATATGCAAAAAGTTGTATTTCTGGAAAAATCATTAATCTACTGGGCGCTAGTTTGAGGCTTGAGTTCGGACTTTAAGAGGCATTTTTTCATGCTTTATGGTACCAAACGGGCTGAAATTTTGTAATAGCTATAAGAATCATAGTCCGAAACGAAATCAGTCACAAAATATTCAAAAAGTTGCATTTCTGGAAAAATCATTATTCTACTGGGCGCTAATTTGAGACTTGGGTTCGGATTTAAAAAGACATTTTTTCAGGCTCCATGGTACCCAACGGGCTGAAATATTGTAATAGCTAAAAGGATCATAGCCTGAAACGAAATCAGTCACAAAATAT
This sequence comes from Hesperophylax magnus, assembly GCA_026573805.1. Taxonomy (NCBI): domain Eukaryota; kingdom Metazoa; phylum Arthropoda; class Insecta; order Trichoptera; family Limnephilidae; genus Hesperophylax; species Hesperophylax magnus. The sequence continues at coordinate 1,991,890 of JAIUSX010000179.1, read as the reverse complement.
GCATTTAATTGCATTTCTGGAAAAATCATTATTCTACTGGGCGCTAATTTGAGACTTGGGTTCGGACTTTAAGAGGCATTTTTTCAGGCTCTATGGTACCAAACGGGATGAAATTTTGAAATAGCAATAAGAATCAAAGTCCGAATGGAAATCAGTCACAAAATTTGTATTTAATTGCATTTCTGGAAAAATCATTATTCTACTGGGCGCTAATTTGAGACTTGGGTTCGGACTTTAAAATCATTTTTTCAGGCTCTATGGTACCAAACGGGCTGAAATTTTGTAATAGCGATGAGAATCATAGTCCGAATCGAAATCAGTAACAAAATATGTAAAAAGTTACATTTCTGGAAAAATCATTATTCAACTGAACGCTAATTTGAGACTTGGGTTCGGACTTAAAGAGGTATTTTTTCAGGCTCTATGTTACCAAACGGGCTGAAATTTTGTAATAGCTATAAGAATCATAGTCCGAAACGAAATCAGTCACAAAATATGAAAAAAGTTGCATTTCTGGAAAAATCATTATTCTACTGGGCGCTAATTTGAGACTTGGGTTCGGACTTTAAGAGGCATTTTTTCAGGCTCTATGGTACCAAACGGGATGAAATTTTGAAATAGCGATGAGAATCATAGTCCGAATCGAAATCAGTCACAAAATATGCAAAAAGTTGCATTTCTTGAAAAATCATTATTCTAATGGGCGCTTATTTGAGACTTGGATTCGGACTTTTAAAATCATTTTTTCAGGCTCTATGGTACCAAACGGGATGAAATTTTGTAATTGCAATAAGAATCAAAGTCCGAATGGAAATCAGTCAAAAAATTTGTATTTAATTGCATTTCTGGAAAAATCATAATTCTACTGGGCGCTAATTTGAGACATGGGTTCGGACTTAAAGAGGTATTTTTTCAGGCTCTATGATACCAAACGGGCTGAAATTTTGTAATAGCTATAAGAATTATAGTCCGAATCGAAATCAGTCACAAAATATGCATTTAATTGCATTTCTGGAAAAATCATTATTCTACTGGGCGCTAATTTCAGACATGGGTTGGGACTTTAAGAGGCAATTTTTCAGGCTCTATGGTACCAAACGGGCTGAAATTTTGTAATAGCTATAAGAATCATAGTCCGAAACGAAATCAGTCACAAAATATTCAAAAAGTTGCATTTCTGGAAAAATCATTATTCTACTGGGCGCTAATTTGAGACTTGGGTTCGGATTTAAAAAGACATTTTTTCAGGCTCCATGGTACCCAACGGGCTGAAATATTGTAATAGCTAAAAGGATCATAGCCTGAAACGAAATCAGTCACAAAATATGCATTTAATTGCATTTCTGGAAAAATCATTATTCTACTGGGCGCTAATTTGAGACTTGGGTTCGGACTTTTAAAATCATTTTTTCAGGCTCTATGGTACCAAACGGGCTGAAATTTTGTAATAGCAATAAGAATCATAGATCGAATCGAAATCAGTCACAAAATATGCAAAAAGTTGCATTTCTGGAAAAATCATTATTCTACTGGGCGCTAATTTGAGACTTGGGTTCGGATTTAAAAAGACATTTTTTCAGGCTCCATGGTACCCAACGGGCTGAAATATTGTAATAGCTAAAAGAATCATAGCCCGAAACGAAATCAGTCACAAAATATGCATTTAATTGCATTTCTGGAAAAATCATTATTCTACTGGGCGCTAATTTGAGACTTGGGTTCGGATTTAAAAAGACATTTTTTCAGGCTCTATGGTACCAAACGGGCTGAAATTTTGTAATAGCTATAAGAATCATAGTCCGAAACGAAATCAGTCACAAAATATGCAAAAAGTTGCATTTCTGGAAAAATCATTATTCTACTGGGCGCTAATTTGAGACTTGGGTTCGGATTTAAAAAGACATTTTTTCAGGCTCCATGGTACCCAACGGGCTGAAATATTGTAATAGCTAAAAGAATCATAGCCCGAAACGAAATCAGTCACAAAATATGCATTTAATTGCATTTCTGGAAAAATCATTATTCTACTGGGCGCTAATTTGAGACTTTGGTTCGGACTTTTAAAATCATTTTTTCAGGCTCTATGGTACAAAACGGGCTGAAATTTTGTAATAGCAATAAGAATCATAGATCGAATCGAAATCAGTCACAAAATATGCAAAAAGTTGCATTTCTGGAAAAATCATTATTCTATTCTATTTGAGACTTGGGTTCGGACTTTAAGAGGCATTTTTTCAGGCTCTATGATACCAAACGGGCTGAAATTTTGTAATAGCTATAAGAATCATAGTCCTAATCGAAATCAGTAACAAAATATGTAAAAAGTTGCATTTCTGGAAAAAATCATTATTCTACTGAACGCTAATTTGAGACTTGGGTTCGGACTTTTAAAATCATTTTTTCAGGCTCTATGGTACCAAACGGGCTGAAATTTTGTAATAGCAATAAGAATCATAGTCCGAATCGAAATCAGTCACAAAATATGCAAAAAGTTGCATTTCTGGAAAATTCATTATCCTACTGGGCGCTAATTTGAGACTTGGGTTCGGACTTTAAGAAGCATTTTTTCAGGCTCTATGGTACCAAACGGGCTGAAATTTTGTAATAGCGATAAGAATCATAGTCTGAATCGAAATCAGTCACAAAATATGCATTTAATTGCATTTCTGGAAAAATCATTATTCTAATGGGCGCTAATTTGAGACTTGGGTTCGGACTTTAAGAGGCATTTTTTCTGGCTCTATGGTACCAAACGGGCTGAAATTTTGTAAAAGCGATAAGAATCATAGTCTGAATCGAAATCAGTCACAAAATATGCAAAAAGTTGTATTTCTGGAAAAATCATTAATCTACTGGGCGCTAGTTTGAGACTTGAGTTCGGACTTTAAGAGGCATTTTTTCAGGCTCTATGGTACCAAACGGGCTGAAATTTTGTAAAAGCGATAAGAATCATAGTCCGAATCGAAATCAGTCACAAAATATGCAAAAAGTTGTATTTCTGGAAAAATCATTAATCTACTGGGCGCTAGTTTGAGACTTGAGTTCGGACTTTAAGAGGCATTTTTTCAGGCTCTATGGTACCAAACGGGCTGAAATTTTGTAAAAGCGATAAGAATCATAGTCCGAATCGAAATCAGTCACAAAATATGCAAAAAGTTGTATTTCTGGAAAAATCATTAATCTACTGGGCGCTAGTTTGAGACTTGAGTTCGGACTTTAAGAGGCATTTTTTCAGGCTCTATGGTACCAAACGGGCTGAAATTTTGTAAAAGCGATAAGAATCATAGTCCGAATCGAAATCAGTCACAAAATATGCAAAAAGTTGTATTTCTGGAAAAATCATTAATCTACTGGGCGCTAGTTTGAGACTTGAGTTCGGACTTTAAGAGGCATTTTTTCAGGCTCTATGGTACCAAACGGGCTGAAATTTTGTAAAAGCGATAAGAATCATAGTCCGAATCGAAATCAGTCACAAAATATGCAAAAAGTTGTATTTCTGGAAAAATCATTAATCTACTGGGCGAGTTCGGACTTTAAGAGGCATTTTTTCAGGCTCTATGGTACCAAACGGGCTGAAATTTTGTAAAAGCGATAAGAATCATAGTCCGAATCGAAATCAGTCACAAAATATGCAAAAAGTTGTATTTCTGGAAAAATCATTAATCTACTGGGCGCTAGTTTGAGACTTGAGTTCGGACTTTAAGAGGCATTTTTTCAGGCTCTATGGTACCAAACGGGCTGAAATTTTGTAAAAGCGATAAGAATCATAGTCCGAATCGAAATCAGTCACAAAATATGCAAAAAGTTGTATTTCTGGAAAAATCATTAATCTACTGGGCGAGTTCGGACTTTAAGAGGCATTTTTTCAGGCTCTATGGTACCAAACGGGCTGAAATTTTGTAAAAGCGATAAGAATCATAGTCCGAATCGAAATCAGTCACAAAATATGCAAAAAGTTGTATTTCTGGAAAAATCATTAATCTACTGGGCGCTAGTTTGAGACTTGAGTTCGGACTTTAAGAGGCATTTTTTCAGGCTCTATGGTACCAAACGGGCTGAAATTTTGTAAAAGCGATAAGAATCATAGTCCGAATCGAAATCAGTCACAAAATATGCAAAAAGTTGTATTTCTGGAAAAATCATTAATCTACTGGGCGCTAGTTTGAGACTTGAGTTCGGACTTTAAGAGGCATTTTTTCAGGCTCTATGGTACCAAACGGGCTGATTTTTCGGAATCGTGATGAGAATCATCATCAAAACGAAATCAGTACAGAAATCTGCAAAAAGTTGCATTCCTGGAAAAATCATCACTATTTCATCAAATATAGTTTAAAAAATACACATTAAAAAAAACACATTTTTTTATTTATCAACATTTTTATTTATTATGTATTATATTTATCACAAATATTACAAAAATATTAATAACAGCAGAAAAATTCGAAATTACTGCTTTTAAAACAATATTGAAAGAATAAAGTAAAATTAATTGAAGAGAAGGCATTTTCGATAGAACAATTGAGGCAAATTACTTTCAGAACAAACTAACAGAATAAATCCGACAGTATATGTCAAACTGACAGTATATGTCAAACTGACAGTATATGTCAAACAGACAGTATATGTCAAACTGACAGTATATGTCAAACTGACAGTATATGTCAAACTGACAGTATATGTCAAACTGACAGTATATGTCAAACTGACAGTACATGTCAAACTGACAGTATACATCGAGCTAATAGTATAATGTGTAAAATTGACAGGAAATAACATAAATAAATTTGATTTGCTTTAAATTCTTAAAAAAAAAAAAATCGCATTGAACACAGTAGCAATAAATATCTCCTTATTGTTTTAAGCAAGAGAGGGACAACAAAGTATAAATTAATGTTGATTCTATTTGAATTTAAAAAAAAAATTCAGGGTGTTTTTTTTAAACATATTTTTAAATTAAAAACCTTTTAGAGAATCTGCCTCTCAAAAGCAAATCTGTCACCTACAATTAAAATAATTGAATGTGTTGCATAATGTTAAGGAAAAAAATATTGTGCAGTTTTGCTGCAAAAAAGGAATATTCAACAATAAATCAACGCAATGTGACAGAAATGCCACAAACTAACAGCTTTACAATTTGCCAGTTAGGCCAAACACAACAGTTTAAAAAAAAACATATTCTCCTCAAAGAAACTTTTAATTAAGTAAGCTTTATCAAGAAAAAAATGCATTAAAAAGATACATTTAAAATATGACATAATATTATTTTCTACAGAGTGAATGCACTCTTTTCCAAAATGTCAGTTTTTTTCTCAGAATGGACATAAAATTACCAAACTAGCACAGTTTTTATCCCCAAAGTGACAGTTAAAATGAAAATAAAAGTTTTCAAAATTAAACACATTCCATAACAAAGAAACATTAAATTAAACTATATTATTATGGTTTGAATGAGTTATTCAACACAACGTGGAAATGTCGCCAGAAGAAACGTTAAATATTTACAGCAAGTGTCAGTTTTACCCGTAAGTAACAGTGTCACTTCAACTGACAATATAATCCCCAACAGGTTTCCAGCCAAAATAACAGGTTTATCCTAAAGTAACAAAATTATGGTTTTACTCTAAACTGTCAGCGTCTTCACTGACAATTTCACCGCCAGATTCACCTTAAAACGATGGTTCTACTCCAAACTATCAGTTTTAATCCAAGGTGACAGCTTTACCTCTCAACTAACAGTATGTCTCAAACTGACAGTATAAATCAAACTGACAATACAGGTCAAACTGACAGTATACAACAAACTAACACTATACATCCAACTGACTGCATATTATGTCAAACTGGCAGTATTTATGTCAAACTGACAGTATTTATGTAAAAGTGACAGTATTTATGTAAAACTGACAGTATTTATGTAAAACTGACAGTTTAACCCTGTAGTGACAAGGAGCATATCTAGTTGTTCTTGCGGTCTCTTGCGAGCAGCGCCGCCTCCCAGTGCGTCTGGTTCTGCGTGTAGAGCTGCATGGTGGCGCGCGCGTCCTCAACGGAGCTGTGCTCGCCGCCCTGTATGCCCACGCCGAGCAGCTCCTTGGCCAGGCGCTTCAGGGACGGCGTTGAGCCCATGGCGATCTGAAACAAACGCACAGACATTATATTTTTATAGTTCAGCTAAGGAAGGTAAGACTCAACACGCTGGGGTGTACAGTCAAAGAAGATGGAGGGCGCTGCAAACGTTTAAATGGTTTTAAAAGACAACACCAAGATGGTTCCAATGAAAAACTATTTTACTTCAAAAAAGACTTCCAAGTGAATATTTTTACATCAACATCAAACAGTGTTTAGTGGTAGCCATGACTTTACATTATATTTTAAGGAAATATATTGGAATATGTTATTTTTTACAATCTTTTTATAAACCGAAAACACGACCTTATGCAATAATAATTATAATAATTATTATTGCAAGGATTTATGCTTGCCATTCAGGATAGAGTCATTAATACTAAAAATTATAGGAAGCATATAATCAAAGATACAAATCAAATTGATGATTTATGTAGAAAATGTTTGACTTTTCCGGAAACTATAGAACATATTATATCGGGATGTTCTATATTAGCACCGTCCGAGTATACATTTAGGCACAATCAAGTTTTAAAAATAATTCACCAAAATTTGGTAATTAAACATAACTTGATTGACTGCCGTAATATAATACCATGTTATGAATACGAACCAAATTCATTTTTAGAAAACGAATTTTATAAAATATATTATGATAAAACTATACTAACAGACCGAACGATTAGTCATAATAGACCCGATATAGTTTTACATGACAAAATTTAAAAAATAACTTATATCATTGATGTCGCTATTCCAAATTCCTGTAATATTCAAAAATCTGCTAATGAAAAAATAAGAAAATACACAGATTTAGGAAATGACATAAAAAGAATTTGGCATTCTCAGACTATAAAAATATTACCATTCGTTATTTCGGCTACTGGCATTATACCTAGCTCTCTCATTCAACATTTAGGTGTATTAGATCTGTCGAAAAATTTATATATAAAAATGCAAAAATCAGTCATTTTAAATACATGTAGGATAACGAACGATTTTTTAAATATGTATGTTGAGGGATCAGTAGGATTTATAGGCCCTGTTAGGAGTTCTACTGAGCCGAACCCTCTGATATGAAAATATCTGGAGTCGGTGAATTATTTTCCCATTTGATCTCTGGTGAGTTGACGTGTTGTTCTCGTATTTATTTTACTTATATAATGCACTTGCATAATGTTGATTGACTAGATGATCATTTGTGGAAAAGTGTGTGGAAGGGTTTAGTTTTTCCTGTGGGGAAGATTTGACCCGGACATAAAATGGAAAGTATAAAAATTTTTTTAAAAAATCTATTATAAGATATGGATTAACAATATGGGGAAATACTATTATGACCAATCTGAAACAAGTCCAAGTTGTACAAAACGCAATTGTAAAATTACTAGTCGTCCCTAATATTTTCAAACGGAGACATAATACACCGTTGCTGTTTCAGAGTGCCAAAATTTTACCTGTTAAGGCCTATGGCAAAAAATAATAATTCAGCACATATTTACCCCGCAGCATAAAGAGAAATTAGAACATAAATACAGCACTAGATTCACGAACAATAAAAGGTTAATAATTCCGAAATTTAATAATAAGTACGGACAGAGAACATACCGAAGATATTTAATTTATTACCTGACACTATAAAGCAATGTAAGTCTATGAATTAGGTTAAATATATGTAACTACACTTTAAGCACCTGTTGACAAGCTAATTCAATTGACTCGTTTGTTCATATGTATTAACTATTCATACAATAAAAAAAACTCCACAATTGGCTTGTGTGTACTAATTTGCCTTTTTATCTTTGGGGATGCTGTTTGAGGGATCTTTTTGAAGAAAGGAAGGAGTAAAACATTTCACAGTCGATGTGTTACCACAGGAACGACTCGTAGAAGCGACCTGTTCTCACATTGCAAATATTTCAAATGTATACAAAGGGGACATGTTTAGCGCTTTCCAACTATGCACTATGTGCCAAAGGGATCCATGATGCTAGTTCCTCGGAGTATCTTCCGTTGAAATACCGGCAGAACAAGAATACCATGCATATTATGTCAAACTGACAGTATTTATGTCAAACTGACAGTATTTATGTAAAACTGACAGTATTTATGTAAAACCGACAGTATTTATGCAAAACTGACAGTATTTATGTAAAACTGACAGTATTTATGTAAAACTGACAGTATTTATGTAAAACTGACACTTAAACACCAAAGTGACGAGGAACATGGCTACTAATACTTGCGGTCTCTTGCGAGCAGCCAGCCTGAGAACATGACGACCGTATTCTTAAAGATTGCAACACCTTTCTTAAGAGAGAGGAATCTATCACAGAATCAAGAGATTTTTATCATAATATTTGGTATATTTATTTTTTAATGATAAACTAATGTTTATAAGACAAGGTTTTATGCATAGCACAAGGGATAACAAATAATTATAAGCAATAATTAGTCGCCTGAAATATCAATACAAATTGAAAATATATCCCGAGTAAAAATAAATGGGAGATACATAAAACCTTGTCTTATAAACATTAATTTATCATTAAAAAATAATAGTCAAAATTATTTCACCAATAAATGAAGATATAATATGGCTCAACGCCATCTAGTGAGAAATTTAGCACTAACAAAGCCTTTCCTATAAAAACAAAGTTGGTTGTTTAGAGGTGGAAAAAATATAATAAGCAGTAATTGTTGATTGAGGTACTAGTACATATTGAATCATTTGGCGGGTTGGAAATAGCCGACATAGCTCAGTGGATACAGAGCACCTGACCGGACATCAGAAGGCACGGGTTCAATTCCCGTCGGCGGCATTTATTTTTACTCGGGAGATATTTTCAATTTGTATTGATATTTCAGGCGACTAATTATTGCTTATAATTATTTAGTATATTTATGCCCGTCTAACTTGACTCTGGCTTCGACAGGAAAAAGATATAAAAAAAATAATTGTACGGCTAAATGTCTTTTTGCACTTTTAAAGGGTACATATCAAAGAATGCGTTGTTTGTACGTCAAGTCTTTAGTTGGCTTTGTTGGTAACTCACCCTGCGGAATGGCTTGTACTTGGAGGTATCTCTTATCTTCCTCTTGGGATGGCTGAGGAACAGCACTTCAAGGTCTTTCTTGAGGGCGTGGCCCACCAGGAAACGGTTGCGGATTATATCCGCCACCTCTTTTTGAACCACCTCAAAGTCCTCCCCCTTCTGGAGGTCTTCCTTCCTTATACCTGCAAACACACATAGTTTAAACTAAATACAAGAATATTCGAAGCAGTCGTAAACGGACCAGATCCTCGAGGAAGTCGGGAAACTGCTCAATGACAACCGAGGGAACTGGTGGAACACTGCCATCTCAGGAGACACTTGCAGTTGTTGGGAGTGAACAACACTAATAGATGCAGGAAATGTAAAGATGATGAAGAGACTACAATTCACCTGTGGTGCCAATGTCCTGCCCTGATAGGAACAAGGTTCAACTACCTGGGAAGGACACCCTGTTCTGGAGAACCGGGTGACTGTTAAAGGAATGAGCTAATAAGTAAATACGTACCGCTGACTGGTGTCCTATAGTCTGTCACTTTTTCTCTGGGCTTCACAAACTTATCGTAAATACAGTCGCCGAACTTGTTCACAAGCGACACGCGCGCCAGCATGGACTCCCTCATACTCTCGCCAATGCCAACCATTTCACAATCGATGGCTACATACTTGGTGAGCGTGGTTTTGGGCTTCGTAGCGGAGTTTTCAGAAAGCACGGATGGCGCAGCGGGGGCACTCGCGGGGGTGTTTTCTAAGCCGGCAGCCTTGTTCTGCTTCTCAATGTTCGCCTGTAACATAATACAATAATAATAATAACAAACGAGAGAAGCTAACAGTCCACAACGGAGTGCTGAAACCAACCCTGATGTATGGAACTGACACAGAGCACAGATTAAAGCACAGCGCTCTCTCAGTAATTCGCATTATTTTTAATTTCACTTGTGTTGAATGAAGTGGAATCTTGGAAGTGGATATTTTGCATCCATGCACTAATATAATTCACCGCATACATTAATTGGACGCTTGTGTAGTTTTTGAGGTTGCAGATTAATGCGAGATTACTGAAGGCCTAATGCCGTAGACATATAATTCAAAACCACGTATGTCTGCGTTATGCAGGGCTGATGTAAGCGTAATGAATTGGATTAAGAGCGTCTCACCAGAGCGTCCCTGAGCGGTTGGGCAGCATTGTGATGTGGGTTAAGGTAAGAGATTTATTAATGCAGGTCTTGAAGAGGCCCGGATTATATAAAGGTGGAAAAACAGATGACAATTTACACAAAAACGAATCGAAGAATCGACCTGTTTTCGCAAAGCCAACTTCACCTTTGAACACGTTTTCGTTCACCGGTGATCAATACTGCAAGCTCCTTAGAGCAGGCTCCATTAAAATACCCATAAAACAGACTCAGCATGGCAAGCATTCTGTTAACAACGCAATGTCAATCAGACGGACTACCCTCATTTGAACAAAATCAAGAATTTTGAGGCTCCAGCCCAGAGGTGACTCCCAAATTCATTTTTTTAGCATACATGAGATTTGTATGGTATTTGTATACAAGACGCCCAGTTTGTTGTGTGCCAGATTTACTTGGGCTTCTATAGAGCCCTGATACTTGAGCCGGTCTGATATACTTCCTCCAAGCATTTTAACGGAGTCTTTATTGGATGGTTCGGACATAGTGAAGAGTTTAAAGAGAACATGACGCATAAGCGAATAGCAGAAAAAGTCAAGGATGCCCGAATATGACACAATCAAATTAATCAGTGATGTTATATAAAAATTACATATGGTTACAAAATATATTTATAATCGCAATCTCACCAAAGAAGAAACTGGTTCTTGTGCTTGGTGAGTGAGTTACACTAATTATAAGGAAAATAGAATAAAATTATGCAATAGGTAAGTAATATATATATAATAGGTACAATTGAAACTTCTGGATTATGTATATGTGTAGTTGTACATATATAGGATTCTGTTACATACTAAATATTGAGAAATTAGGAACATCTAAATACAGTGGAGATGAGTATAGACGAGAGGTTCCCAAAGTGGTATATATGGACCCCCAGGGGTCGATATCGGCTTGCTGGGGGTCTATGTCAGCGAGAAAAAAATTTAGGGGTCCACGAGATTCAAATGGGGGTACATACGAGCGGACCCCCATTTACCTCAAGTCAACATTTAGAAGTTCCGTAAATGACACAATAGACCTAACACAAATATAATAGACTGAGAAATTACTTATTTGATATTTGTATTTTTATATTTTGTAAAGTTGTTGATTGAGGTACATATATAAATAGAGTCTACATTCCTTTTCTCGTCAGAATTAATATATTCAACCAAAACATTGCACATTGGAAGCTGCGAATTTTCCTAGTTCCCCAACTTGTTTTTGAAAAACGTCCAGGGTAATAATGACGTTCAACATTTAAATGCACTTCACACAGACTTCAAAACTAAGTTTGAGGACATATTGACTATGGAAATGCAACATTGAAGAATCGGATATCATGTGACAAGAAGAACTGACCGGAATAAGCACTGACAAAGAACTTAAGGGGCAGTTCTGTAGGGCCAGCTACAGAAAGAAATTCCCGTTGCTTATCCTGCTTCATTTTCATTTGGTGTAATACCTCACAAGGACGCCCCTGTCTGCACAATGTAAAGACAGAGGAACTATACCGCCACCCGGTTGTTGGGCAGGCAAGGGAAGGGAATCTTTTTACGAAAAAAATAAATGATTATCACATGGGACATTAATAGCTTTAGGAAATAAAGGGAAAAACAGGCAATTTTTTCTGAAAGTGTAACTTCAGTTTTAGTTTAAGTTTGTTGATATCCTTTAATTTCTTTATTTCAATCGGAAGGTTGTTGAAATATTTTATTCCTAAATAGGTATAGTTATTTTGCATTAGTTTGGTATTACATTTTGAAAATTTTGATGTTGTATTGATATCATTTTGATAGGTAATAATAATAATCAAATACTTAAGTTGCGTCATACCATGAGGCGGATTAACGGAAGAGGGTAAATATATCCCTAACCACTTTTAATAGGCATAGATTACAAAAATTTGACTTCGTTTCAACTTAATTACTACAAGATACAATGATTTATGTCAGGGTAGATGGTGAAAGATGCTTGACTTTTCTCTAATAATAATAATAAATATATTATGATAAAACTTTACCAACAGACCGAACGATTAGTTATAATAGACCCGATATAGTTTTACATGACAAAATTAAAAAAATAACTTATATATCATTGATGTCGCTATTACAAATTCCTGTAATATTCATAAATCTGTTAATATTACACAGATTAAGGAAATGAGATTAAAAGAATTTGGCATTCTTAGATTATAAAAATATAACCATTTGTTATTTCGGCTACTGGCATTATACCTAGCTCTCTCGTACAAAATTTAGGCGTATTAGATCTATTAAAAATTGTGTATATGAAAATGCAAAAATCAGTCATTTTAAATACATGTAGGATTACGAAAGATTTTTTAAATATTTATATTGAGGGATCAGTAGGATTTATAGGCCCTGTTAGAAGTTCTACCGAGCCGAACCCTCTGATATGAAAATATCTGGAGTCGGTGAATTGTTTTCCCATTTGATCTCTGGTGAATTGACGTGTTGTTCTTGTATTGTTTTGTATTTATAATGCTTATATAATGCACTTGCATAATGTTGATTGACTAGATGATCATTTGTGGAAGGGTTTAGTTTTTCCTGTGGGGAAGATTTAACCCGGACATAAAGTTGGAAAAAACATTAAAAAAATATATATATTTGGATGATTTGTATAGTGCCATTTTTGTGCAAAATTACCTCAAGGGCAGTATAAATATAATATACATGTATTATATATGCAGGGTGTATCGGCAAGTACCCGACAAACTTTAACCAGTTATTCCTTAGCACATTTGGAGTAAAAAATGTTATGGACACTTTGCTGTCCGGTAACATTTTTTTTTCAATTAAAAACAATAAAATAACAAATTTCCACACTCCGTCACTCTCATTGGCATTGCTTCTCGTGTTCAACAGCTGTTATTAGCAAGTATGTCGAAAAGCGTCTTCGCTATTTCATACACACTAAATAATAATAGTTAAACATGAGGCAAATGGTGCCGTGCCATTTCGTTGTGATTGTAAATGCGCGCCAACGTAGGTACGTACGTACATTATTCAACGAAACTCGAATAAAATATTGCCAGATGGGTTTTCAAACTTTAACAAAAGATAAAACAGTGGTGAAAATATGAATAGTAAATTTTTTTTCACTTGTGGCTAAAAGTGCTGCGATCGGGGAAATAATTACAAGAGTATGTATGAATGTGAAAGAAACAAATAGTGTGTCAAGATAGAATTGTGTGTTGGTCTATCTTCTCTGCCTACCCCTGCGGAAAAGTACAACGTTAAGTTAAGGTTGACTCTGAATTGCAAAAATTCCAACTTACAGCTAGAATAGTTTTATTTGGTGCAACAACTCCACCATTTTTTTTCTGCAGCCTTTTGTTTTTCCAGTATGAATTGTTTTGTATCACCTCTTCAATATTAGAAGGATTTTCTATAAAATGTTTAAAGTGTTCATCTTTTTTAATGTTTTTCACCAACTCAGCCTTGTTTTTAACGGATTCATTGTTGTTTTCGTGTGAATCTTGATCAATATTTAGTCTTTTCAGATGTTGTGACGGTGAGGTTATGTTTTTCTTTTCAAGTCGCTTTTGTTTCCAATATGCAGAAATTTCTTCGTCTACCTTCTTTGTTTTGTCACTATCTTTAAGTTTCTTATCCATTTTTGTTTGACTCTTCAAAAAATTCTGCCAGTTTGGACTTATAACACTTCTTTCGATAATAGTCGATTGTTTCTTTTGACCAACATTGTCAGAACTGTTTTTTCTCTTGCGACGTTTTCCTTTATTAGTTATTGGAATTTTCGCCTCGCTATCTGTCATCTTATAATAAAGAAACTTGGCTCTGTCTAATATAATCGGAAAAAACCACAAGAGTAGAGGAATTAAGACTTTAAAGGCACGTTTAGTTTGATTTACAAGTGTCATGGCCCAGTAGGGGACCGGTAGCCATGCTTTATTCTCGATTCTTTTCCTCGAGTCAAAATAAAATACTTCATGCGAATTTGTGACGTTTTGTTTCACGAAACACCAACCTAAAAATATTTAATAATATTATCGCGTAGGTACTGGTATATAAATTGACAGCTTTCAAATTAGCTATTACTCTTTTAGTATAACATTTGTTTAACTAATGTAGTTACCTACTTCTTTTTATTTTATTATTGGAGTGCATTAAAACAATTCTAGAATGTGTATTTTGTTTGATATTACGTAATCATTGCTGAAAAAGAGATACAGTGGTTTGGGTAATTATGTATTAGGTAGGATATTTCTTTCCGCAATATTTTTAATATATATATACTTTGATTTTTTTTATAAAATGTGTTGGCTGTTTTTATACTTTATCTGAAAAATAGTTATATTTATATAGTGTGTCTCAGTTTAATGCGGATTTTACTATCAATAAATGATTTTATAATCTTTTTATATTTACAAGATTGGAAAATGTACAAATATACGTCGTGACATAGTTGAAAGGAAGATATTATTAAAACAAACACACACACATACTTGTTCCTGTTAGATAACAATGAGAAACAACGTAATAAATAAATTTGCCTATTAACAGTGTCCCGTGTCTGTATATTTACTAAGTAATAATAATTCTATTTTACTGTTTTCTCACCTTTGGTCCATAAGGAGTCGAAGCTACATTTAAACGCTGCATATCATATTTAGTAGGTAGGATATAAATAAAGTCGTTATTGTCACATTGCTCGGCAAGTTGGCAGAACTCGCCTCGGCCGTCAAACAAACTAATAATCCCCGATCAAATTCGCTATCAGCTGCTGAGGTCCAAAAGTCAATCATTCCATTGTTATTTCATTTATCAACGTGTGTCAGTTACACCTGTGTCGCAAACACTGCCATTCATTCGTTAATTAATCGAAGGTGAAATGGCAGTCGCCACGCCGAAGCAAATCGAGGAATTGAGAGGGCAATTCTACGCCAAATTGGAAGCCGGTCTCCCCCTCTTGCAAGGAGAACCACATCCAGCTGATATAGACCGAGTTAGAGACGATGCCTGGCTCAAGAAGTTCTTGGATCATCAGGAATGCGATGTAAACCTCGCTCTTCAAATGCTGATTGAAACAATCGTATGGCGAAAGACGAATAACGTTAACGAACTCGGAGAGTCCCGTCTTAATATGGACTACATGCAAGAGGGATTGTTCTACCCTCGAGGAAAAGACATCGATGACTGCACCATGTTCGTTTTTAAAAGTAAGAAACACAGCAAAGGTCAACGCGATGCTGAAGAATTGAAAAAATGTATAGTATATTGGCTAGAACGCTTGGACCGCGTCGATAAGTGCAAACGTATCTCAGTTTTCTTCGATATGGCCGACACAGGAATATCAAACATGGACATGGACTTCACAAGGTATTTGATCAGCATGTTTAAATTTTACTATCCAGATTTTTTAAACTACATCTTTATTTACGAGCTGCCGTGGGTGCTGAACGCGGCGTTCAAAGTTATAAAGACTCTGTTGCCAGCGAAAGCCGTAGCGAAGATGAAGTTTATAAACAAGTCGACCGTGAAGGATTTTATACCGCTAGAACAGGCGCAACGCTGCTGGGGAGGCACTGATGATTACGTTTATTCGTTTGTGTCAGAGCCGAGCATTGGGAATTACATTGCGACCGGTGATAACGCTTCTAAAAAGGTGACCTTCTCAGACCCGGGATCGCCAATAACAGAAAACCCGCCGCAAATCAACAACAACAACTCCAAAGTGTCTCTCTTCAGTTTGAAGCCGGACGATTCCGTTATCTTCGTTGCGGAAGGAAAAGAAATGTCCGGAAGCTTTATGTTAACGAACTCGCACGGTGGTCCCATTTCATACAAAATCAAAACTACATCTCCGGAAAAGTTTCGTGTTAGACCGAGCATGGGCGTGCTGTTACCGAATGCGACACAACAGATTTCTCTCTTGCTGTTAGAAGGATATCAGCAACCAGCTGCGGCAAAGGAGAAATTCCTCGTTATGTGCATTCCAGTATTGAAAGAAAACCTAACCCCGCAAGAAGTGTCGGATCTTTGGCGCAATACTTCGAATCCTGAAATGGAACAACACAAATTACGCTGCACGTATCCCGGTAAAAAGATCGTTAAAAACGGACCTAATCTAATCTCGAGCGTGTCGAAAACAAGCGAACATCCCGTTGAAGACATCGCTCAGATGACGCAAGTTATCGCAGGATTAAAACAAAATGAAGAATCATTGGAATCACAGCTAAAAGGATTAAAAACGCTGCAGCTCTTGAACATACTTCTGACGTCCGTTCTAACGTGTTTGATCATTTACTTCTTCAAGTATGTCGGAAAGGAGGGCGAGTCAGAGTTCTGCACGCGGCCATAACATGAGATGTTTTCTGGTTTCCAAAACGGAGACTGGAACGTTCGTCTAGTGATTCTTGCGATATCGTGCGCTGTTATGTTTGTTAATATCATAGCTTTCTGTGCGTACTGGCGTCTGCCATGATTCAATGTACAATTTTAAATATTTATCACATCATACTGAAGATAAGAGTCATTGTTCATCTTTACAAATTATTTTAAACACACTTTGAATCAGTTGATCTCAAAACAATGAGAAAAAAATATTACAGTAAACGGAAATTGAAAATAATGCATTACTCTATGTAGTCAATTAATTTAAATCGACTGTTCACTTGGTGGCATTGTTATTTAACCCAAACTATCAACAGAAGAACCTAAGATAATATGCCAAATTTTCACACTTTTAAAATGCATTATTTGCCATTTTTAGTGGATCTTTCAATTGTTGATTCTTGCTGATTAAAAGTGATTTTAAAATAAAATGTGTATTTTAACTGTGTCCAACTTATCTGTACATTTACCGATGATAGAAACAAGGGAGGTAAATAATGCAGCATTATTGATAGGTATCATTTCATATTTCAAATGTGCGCTTAGCGGCCTTTATTTCTACCAACTTGTGTATCGTTTAGCATGGTGACAATCGTCACACAAACATGCCATATCTCCCTCTGTTTCTATTGTCTATAGTTTACGCTGGCTCCGAGCTAAGCCCAAAAAATGAGCAGCTTATAAAATTTGATAAAAGTGTTACCATTATTAAAAGTAATTTTTAAAATGTTTATAATATGATAGAAAACGTATATACTTTTCCTAAGGGTTAACGTAACATGAGTTTATAATCTTAATGCGTACATTATAACGTACGTTACGTTTAACCTTAAATGATGTTAAAAAAATCTTTTGTATGTTTTAATAGGAGTAATTAAAGGTTTTCCTCATTTTACTGATTACTTTAAAAAATTTTATCCACTCGAGAGAAAATCAATTGTAAAATTATTGCGCAATCTAATATTCAATTGATTATTAAAATTATAAAAAGATAATGATTTGAATATCTAAGTTTTCTAATTTAAGGCAATGCACTACGTAGTGTAATATTTTAAATTGAGCCGCTATCAATAACATTCCTTACGTAGATGGCGATAAGGTTTAAATTCCCGCTTAACACCATCCGCCTGTTTTGATTTATGCAAGAAAAAAACATGGCCTACCTTTTATTTTATTTTGTAAATGTTCAGGCATAAATATTTAATTTTTTTTCCATCATTTTATAAATAACTTAATTTGCCACAATTTACAATAAAATCATAACCGAAAATGGGTTCTTAAGTAGGAGATTTTGAACTTTAAAGCAGTTTTCATAGGCCTTATACATTTATTTTTTCTGGCCTTATAAAAAGACTTATTTACAAAAATACTCGATTATTTCAAAGGCCAAGATGTATTATTCTACTCGCAGTATTTAATTAAAGCATCTGAAACATTTCTAGGCGACAAAATTTTCAAACGAAAAACACATGATTTTGCATTACTACGTATGGCATCGCCTTAACATAAATACATTTTTCCACAAATTTCCGTTTTTTAATTTCTAATTTATGAGATTCCTGAGACATAAGTGTGATAAAACCGTGGTAGTCAAAATAATTTGATAAATTAAAGATCTTATTTGTAAGGTGTTTAGTGTCATCTGTAATTCTGACTCTTCACATTGTCCGACTCAAGTTTTCCGTTCACTTGATTGCGCCATATTCCTCAGGCATCCCTGACTTATTTTACCATTTTTGCGTCATATATTCTCAGTAAACTCCTTAGTTCTTTCGCTCTACATGCCTAAACCATCTAAGTGTCCTCTTTTTTACAATCATTCTTATCGTTTGCGAATATCTCTCACATTTCTTCAACAATCATACGTGGTTTTGACCCACGTACGCCTCAGGGATCTCATAAATTAGATATTAAAACATGTGAATTTATAGAAAAATGTATTTGTGTCAGGGTAGCATAATTGAATATTCAAATTATTTGCATCTAACAAATAAAATCTTTAATCGAATATTCGATTGCACAATTTGTTAATATTGTTGAACCTAAAAAACCATACCTGGTGTTATTAAGTACTTTTTTGTAGGCTTGACTACTTTATGTTTTTCTGGGCTTATAAAACGACTTATTAAAAAAAATGCGGAATCATTGCCAAGTCCAAGATGTATTCTAGTCGCAGTATTGAATTAAAGCAGCTATTGTACGTATTTCTAAGCGATCAAATTTTCAAATTAAAAAATATTGTTTCGTAATTTGAAGAAATCTTCCTTATAATTTTTTTTTTACCTATTACAGTCATTAATGAAAGAAAAAAAAAATGCCTAAAATTTTGATAAATTTAAGAAATTTTAAAAAAAAAAGGCAAATTTCTTATAATAATGTGATTTTTTTTAATCGGTATAATGTATAAATCGATCTGTAAAGATTAGAGTGTTTCGCGGAAATTAAAATGTAATTTAAAAAGACGCTCCACGCAGCATTCTCGAAGATGACGGAGGTCATTAAAAAAATAATTTACCTCTGGCCCTCCTGTGAGGAGTTATTGTAAAATGAAAAAAAATTTGCAAATCAGTGAAATTTTTTTTTTTTTTTTAACGTTTGAAATGTCCTCGTTAAACGTTTATTCTAGGTCCGTTTTGACTTTTGGACAATTTATAATCAGCTGGCAAGCGTTACAACGTGATATTTGTGCTTTTTTGCTGATCAAAAATTGTTGAAATGGACGTAGAACTGGCGTTAAACGTGTACCTTTCAAATTGCAGAAAATCAAAATGGCACTCGTTGGCCGTTTGATTGCAAGTTTCATTTTAATTTCTGACAAACAACCTAACCTAATTGACGTTAAAAATGGTTAGATCATGCTACTTAAAACCGAGTTATTCCAAATATCTGTTGAAACTGAGTTTTAGTAACATAGTTTTTTTTGCTAATTTTAAGGTGGTATTTTGAACACTGTTTTTTTTTGTGTGTGTTTCTCTTTTGAATGTTTTTGTGTCGCAAACAGAGTTGCATTGCTTGCATACAGCATATTTCAAACTCCGGTAAAATTAAAAAACCAAAAAAAATTATATAACTATCGGACAAGATTGTTGAAAGTGTGGGCGTATGCACCAATACACATAGTACTTGGTGCACGTTGTTTTGGTCAACTCTGATTGTGCAACATTTTTATTCCATTTTTTGTACATATTTTTACTAAAAAAAATCTTTTTTTATATCTACTGTTGTATTGCTTATATTATTTGTAATTATACAATGTTGGAAAAAACTCTTTTTTTATTATTCAAAATATATTTTTTGTGTCATTTAATAAGCTACAAAAAATTTGAAGACTTTTGGCTTAGTTTCAATCTATTTGATTTTCAATTTTGTTTTTGGTATTGAATGAAATTAACCCACTTCTCGAACTCCGATCGAGGTGAAACTTGGCAGATAGTCTCTTTATCGATGACAGTGCGTTCTATCAAATTTTGGGGGCAATCATTCGTGCATACACAGATATATACGCATTTCTCTGAAATTCTATGATATTACAGCAGTTAATATACTAAATGAATGTCAGTCCTACCCAATTTGGATTTGGCTCAGTTGTTAGCTTGTTAGCCCGGTTGACTCCAAGTCCCTGGGGAAGAAGGTTTGATCCTCAGTCAAACCAAAAAAAAATAGATGTACTATAGTAAAAAAAAAAAATTGTTTGCTGGTTGATTTTTTTATGTTTCTTATTAAAATTGATGTTCTCTAAAATAAAAGTAATTTTGGGTTCCAAATTGGTATTTGTGAGTCTAAAAAAATAAGCTTTTGATTAATTGGGTAATAGAAGTTACTATTAATACTACTTATGTTCAATGCTGATCCTTACTGTTTTATGTACATTTTAATACATAACACACTGTATAGGGGAAAGAAAGGACTCGATTCGAATTATTTTCTCAGGATATGGAGTTAACGCTAAAAAAAAATTTCATTGATTCTAAATATAACTACATCTGAATTGATTCTGTTCAACACTAGTCCCAGATCAGAGAGAACATCCAAGTAAAAAAATAAAGTCGCTATCCGCATCTGTCTGTTTGCGCGCTTAGTTCTTCTAAACTACGCAACGGATTTTGATACGGTCTTCACTATCATTTAGAGAATTTCTTTCGGAAGGTTTACATATATAATACATGCATATTATATTTATATAAAGTAGAGAAAATTTGATGTTTTGTAATCAAGTCGTAAAATAATATTTTTTTAAAATACTCGATCATTTCAAAGGCCAAGATGTATTCTACTCGCAGTATTTAATTAAAGCATCTGAAACATTTCTAGGCGACCAAATTTTCAAACCAAAAACACATGATTTTAAATTACTACGTAGTGCATCGCCTTGATATTTCCGATTATAAATGGTCTATTCAATAATTTAATTATTTTTTCAATGATAAATTAATGTTTATAATACAGGGTTTTCCAATAAGAGGTGTTATTTTAAATAGCCCGCTATTTTGGTAGATGTTACTTTTAAAGCTGTCATTTTTTTGACATTTGACAAGTAGAAACTACGCCATTAATAAAAATGGAACGATACACGCTTCAACAACGCATTGAAATTATTGAAATTCACTTGAGTGAATCAAATGCAAATCATCTTGAGTGATGAGGCCCATTTCCACCTCGGTGGCTTCGTCAACAAGCAAAATTGTCGCATCTGGGGCTCGGAAAACCCAAGAGCTATTGTTGAAAAGCCTCTCTATCCTCAACGTGTGACTGTTTGGTGCGGTTTATGGTCCGGCGGAGTCATTAGACCTTACTTTTTCGAAAATGAGGCTGGAGCAACAGTTACGGTGAATGGATTGCGCTATCGAGAGATGATTAATTTTTTTTATGGCCGGAATTGGTTGGTATGATCTGGACAACGTTTACTTTCAAAAAGACGGCGCTACGTGCCACACAAGCAACGAAACCATTGATCTTTTACGATTGAATATCAAAATAGCACCTCTTATTGGAAAACCCTGTACATTTCCTACAGCGGAGATTGGTACCTACCCAGAATTAATGCAGTGTTGATTGAGGAAAATCAATTAATTGATTGTAACGGGTTAATTTTTTTTCCTAGAATGGCAGAAATAATAGAGAAAACGTCTTTTTAGTGTGATGTGTGGATTGTATTTTAAAATATTTAAGGTTAAAAAGATCGTAAAAAAGATTTGATATAATTTATGTCTATTTTTTTACGTAAAATCAACACAAGAGTCCAAACCGTTTGGCGGAGGAATGTGGCAAGTACCTGGCAATTTAGATCTAATCACCAAACACGACCAAAGCCATTTCAAGGAACCACTTACGGACGATACGGAGTATTTTCCACTGGAGCGTGCCGCATATATACTATATATTATTTTGTTGTCAAATCATGCTGGGATTTGAACCGGTGACATCCAGCTTGCTAGTCGAGAGCTTTACCCCTTAATCACAGAGGCTGTCGAATCAATTTATTTTATGAGATGATATACAGTTTACAATCGTTTACGATCTTTTTGCTTGCGATTAAAGCGAAGCTTAATGCCAAATCACTATTTTGATTAATCTTTATAACGAATTGGTGTACATTATGAATACCAAAAAATATGCTATAGATAAATTGAAGGTTTTCCTATCGTTTCGCTTGAGTAAAATACAAATTAATAAATAAATTACTCAATAAAAAATATAAATGTAAACTACTAAAAAAATATTTTTTCAATATAAATATATTAACGCGTAAAGGAAACAACTTTAAAAAATACAGTATTACAGCTAAGATTATCTGTGACAGTTTCACTTGATTAACTTTTTTGCTTTCTTATAAAATTATTTGTAAAATAAATAAAAACCAGTTTTGTGCTTGAAATCGAACGTTTCTAGACTCCGTTTGTCAAGCGATTTGAATGCCTATTACCTACAATATAAGGTATACTAAGAATATACACATTTTTGGCTTGTAGATTCCTCTTAAAACATCAGTCACCGTAGAAATCTGTGTATCCATGAGTGAAGCTGACAAACCTCGCCTCAAATGGAGAAGAGTATGTATGGGACGATGTAAGAATGTGAATGAGGCAAGAAGTGTGTGCCAAGACCGAGTTATTTGGCAGTCCGTCCTCTCTGCCTACCCCTGCAGGGAAACGGCGTGATGGTTAGTTATTTAATTACTTAGTTACTCGTCTCGCAAATTGAAAAAAACAATTTAGTCATCGCACGATATTAAAAATAAAAAACTTCACATATTGACTATACCTACTTACTTTGCTACTTCAACCAGTTTTTTATAATTTTATGCCAAGTGCATTTTTTTGTAAATTATTTTTTACTTTATACAGGGTTTTCCAATAAGAGGTGTTATTTTGATATTCAATCGTAAAAGATCAATGGTTTCGTTACTTGTGTGGCACGTAGCGCCGTCTTGTTGAAAGTAAACGTTGTCCAGATCAATACCATCCAATTCCGGCCATAAAAAATCATTAATCATCTCTCGATAGCGCAATCCATTCACCGTAACTGTTGCTCCAGCCTCATTTTCGAAAAAGTAAGGTCCAATGACTCCGCCGGACCATAAACCGCACCAAACAGTCACACGTTGAGGATAGAGAGGCTTTTCAACAATAACTCTTGGGTTTACCGAGCCCCAGATGCGACAATTTTGCTTGTTGACGAAGCCACCGAGGTGGAAATGGGCCTCATCACTCAAGATTATTTGCATTTGATTCACTCAAGTGAATTTTAATAATTTCAATGCATTGTTGAAGCGTGTATCGTTCCATTTTTATTAATGGCGTAGTTTTTACTTGTCAAATGTCAAAAAATGAAAGCTTCAAAAGTAACATCTACCGAAATAGCGGGCTATTTAAAATAACACCTCTTATTGGAAAACCCTGTATTTGAAGGATTTATGTTAATTTTATCATTACTGTACAATTTATTAAGTCAGCAATTTGGGGTCAAAGGCCATTTATTTTTTGATGCTTAAGTCAAGTTTTTCACGTAAGTTTGTTTTTTCGATTAGTATTCTAAAATTTTAGAACGTCATAGAACGACTAAATATTAATTTTGTTAAACCTTGGCTTAATGTTGAAACAACCCAGCCTAACTTTGAAAGTAAAATGTAATAATTAAATTTTTTAAAATTCTCATCGCATTGGCAACACTGATTAATTTCGATTATACGAGGTTATACTTCATGTCTTTCGGCCACTATTCACAATCGAAATCTTGCTTGAATTGGCTTTAGCAGTGTTTGGTGACCATTTCTGAATGGCCAGTTACTTGCCCATCTTCCCCTTGTCAATCTCCTTTCCCCACTAACCATATTTTTTAATCTTGGTGAGAAAAACCTTTCTCTTGATTTTAAACTCAAGTGTGCAAAATTTCATCAATCTCTGAATAAAACTGAAGATTTTAATCAAAATACATTTATTTATGATACATTTTGAAAACCCTATCAAAATCGTTTACGTAGTTTAGAAGAACTAAGCGCACAAACAGATAGACGCGAATAGCGACTTTATTTTTTAAAATGACATTATTAAGCTGAAAACTATGTTTGAAACACGATGCTGGATGCATGCAATGCATCTGAATGAGTAAGGTGTTCAACTCGACTCTAGTTTCGGTACCTACAACAGCTGTTACGCCTTTATTACAAAACCACATACAGTAAAGTCAAATTGCCTAAAGATAAAAAAATATATTAATTACCATTTTTTTCTTATATTTTTAATCGCTGAGTGAGTTTTTTTTTATCAATGTCATTATTTATAATAAATTTTGTATTAACAACAAAAAAAATTGTATTTAGTGCAAAAATGACTTCCTGATATTAAATAGTATGTGACTTTTTTGCATTTATTAAAGGAAGTATACAATGCTGTTTACATTTAAAAATATATTTAATTAAAGACTACAATCCATAATTTAAATGTTGCTTGGATTGGCTTTAGCTGCGTTTGGTGACTGGATCCGAATAGCCAGGTATTTCCCAACCTTTCTCTTCTCGATCTCCTTTATTATAATACACCCAGCATCACAATAAACAAGGGTTTTCAATCAAACGGTAATGGCATTAGAATAATTTTTGTTTAATTATTACAAAAACGTGTTTTATTTTATTTTGTAAAAATCAGGCACAAATATTAAAATATTTTCCGATCATATTCTAAAGAACTTAATTTGCTACATTATAAAACTAAATCGTATCCGGAAAGGTGTACGAAAGTAGGAGATTTTGCACTTTAAAGCAGTTTTTATAGGCCTGATACTTTATTTTTTTCTGGGCGTATAAAAAGACTTATCTAAAAAAAAGTTCAATTATTTCAAAAGCCAAGATGTGTTCTAGTCGCAGTATTAATTTAAAGCATCTGAAATATTTCTAAGCGATCAAATTTTCATATCAAATACAAATGATTTTGTCGTGCTGCGAAGTATTTCACGAATGTAAAAAAAACATTAAATACGTTACGCAATTAAAAAAAAAATTCAATATTTTGAGATTTAAAATGCGACCTCAATGACGTCAAAGTCCGAGGTTTCATTGGTTCCAAAAAAACTCATTTAGTGTCCACACTGACCTGGCATTGATTTTAAATCCACATATATACACATAATAGTAACTCGCTTAAAAGCATGCCAATAAATCAGTGGATTGTGTATCGTGTCGTATGCGTGTACTTGTATGCCAGGGTGACGTGGGGGACGCACAACATGGCTGAACGCGCTCTGCCAGTAGCTTGCAGACTAAAGCATGCCATTAAACCAGTGTAATGTGTTGTATGCGTGTACTTCTATGCCAGTGTGACGTGGGGGACGCACAGCATGACTGAACGCGCTCTGCCAGTAGCTAGCAGACTAAAGCATGCCAGTAAACCAGTGTAATGTGTCGTATGCCTGTACTTGTATGCCAGTGTGACGTGGGGGACGTACAGCATGTCTGAACGCGCTCTGCCAGTAGCTTGCAGACTAAAGCATGCCATTAAACCAGTGTAATGTGTTGTATGCGTGTACTTCTATGCCAGTGTGACGTGGGGGACGCACAGCATGACTGAACGCGCTCTGCCAGTAGCTAGCAGACTAAAGCATGCCAGTAAACCAGTGCAATGTTTCGTATGCGTGTACTTGTATGCCAGTGTGACGTGGGGGACGCACAACATGGCTGAACGCGCTCTGCCAGTAGCTAGCAGACTAAAACATGCCAGTAAACCAGCGTAATGTGTCGTATGCGTATACTTGTATGCCAGTGTGACGTGGGGGACGCACAACACGACTGAACGCGCTCTGCCAGTAGCTAGAAGACTAAATCATTCCAATCAGTGTAAAAAAACACTCATTATCTCTCAAGACTCAACTTAATTATGCACTATCGCAGCTTCCAGTGCTTGTGGAATACAATTTTTCTGCTTTACAACAGTAAAATTTCTGTTCGTTACTTATTTTTTCTGGTACCACCATCTCAGCTAGCGTAAGAAACTAATAGATTTGAGTAGGATGCCTGTATCTGAAATGTGTATGAGACTTAGCATGCCAGCTACTCGCCAAAAGCATGCTTTTTCACTGTGTATGTGAGATTTTTCAGCTCATTTTTTAACCTTTTTTGTTTAAGTAAAAACACGCAGGGGTCACTATAGTCCCCCACATATATAGCGGAGCGGTCGTGTTTCTTAAAATGATTTTAATCCTTTCCTGTGACACTTGAAGATACGGTACTAAGTTTTAACCGGACATCGCTCATCTTTGCCCTGAAGTAAATCATTAAGAATTGCAAATATCTCGAATTATATTTAAAAAGTTTTTATCCGCGTCTGTCTGTTTGTGCGCTTAGTTCTTCTTAACTACGCAACGGATTTTGATAAGGTTTTCACTATCGTGTAAAGAATTTCTTCCGGAAGGTTTACATATATAATACATGCATATTTTATTTATAGAAAGTAGAGAAAAGTCGATGTTTTGTAATCAAGTCGTAAAAAAAATATTTTCGTGCGCTTGCATTGCTAACGCTAGCTAAACCTTATGAGATAGGTACATCAAAATAATGTACTACAAAATTGTATATCTTAAAAGGGCCTCATAACCTCAAAAAATTTACCCTAAACCGTTTGTATGTATATTTATTTTACCTTTACAAATATTTTAAGTCGAGTGCTAAATGTTGTTTCGTAGAATTATTTCAAATTTTTCAAGATCGTCTATGGCAAACTTTTAAATGAAAATACAAACCGTGCTGTTCTCTCTTTTTAACACTGTTTAACCACTTAAAATTCTGGCATATTCTGCTAGAAGATCAGATTATTTAAGCTTTGCAATAAACTCAAAATAAATTGAATATTTCTGAACGTATCCGAAATTTAAAAACTATTTTGAAAAGGTGATGAAATATGCTTTCAAATTATATTATTAGAAATAAACATTTAATTTTTTAAATGCTTAAATTTTGAATGAAAACATAAGAAAGTTTTAAAATATTGAAAGCAAACATAAGAAAGTTTTAAAATTTTGAACGTTTAGAATCGAAATATTTCTCGAAATGGCTTTAGTCATCGTGTTTGGTTACCAGATCTAAAAACCAAGGCACTTCCTCACCTTCCTCTACCCAATCTCCTTCCCCTCCCCACTACATTTAGCCTAACAACATACCCAACTGTCTAACTGACTACAGCAAAGATATTAGAAGAACGAGATATGCTATGTTGGCCGCCGGACCGTAGCCGGAGTACTACCTAATTAGGGTACTTTGAACGGTATCGGGACGTGTACGCACAGAAATCTGTTCTATGTATTAGTGCGGATACCTTAGCGATGCCTTAGCGTAAGTGAAGGTGTGCAGTAGTATTGGTGAACAAAACCGGCGACACTCGGCAAAACAATTCCACTCAGTACGAACTGCGCATAGCACATCTCGTTCTTCTAATATCTTTGGACTACAGACTGTTGGGAGCGGTTGAATCTCTCGGGCGGTACGCGCATAAAATTAAGAATAAAGATATGAATAATAGAAAAGGTCCAAGTACAGAGCCTTGTGGAATTCCAGATACAAATTCCTTGTGCTGTTTCACATTTCAATATTTTTTAAATCAATGCTTTTAATGTAACTATTGACGATTGATTTTGATCGACTTTAGTTACTAGCGTGATGGCCCGTTTACAAATTGTAAATAGTACTATATTTCTTAAGCCAGTAAGATAATATGATGATATTGATTTAAAATTTTATCAGTAATTTAATTCTTACACGAAACTGATAATGCACAGATAAAATGTGGAATCATATTATATAGTCTGATTAGAAATAGTATTATTATTTAATTTTAAATTCTGCAGATTCGCACGTAAAATCGTAGTCAATCCTTTCTTCTCTACAAATAAGAATTCAATGCAATTTTAAATATGTTTATATTAGTAGAATGGATGACATGTT
Organism: Hesperophylax magnus; assembly: GCA_026573805.1. NCBI lineage: Eukaryota > Metazoa > Arthropoda > Insecta > Trichoptera > Limnephilidae > Hesperophylax > Hesperophylax magnus. Next base: position 1,963,728 of record JAIUSX010000179.1, on the reverse strand, counting down.
GTGGAAGTTAGTTCCATGCTTCCACTACTCTATATTAGTAGAATGAATGACATGTTGTGGAAGTTAGTTCTATGCTTCCACTACTCTATATTAGTAGTAGAATACATGACATGTTGTGGAAGTTTGTTCCATGCTTCCACTACTCTATATTAGTAGAATGGATGACATGTTGTGGAAGTTTGTTCCATGCTTCCACTACTCTATATTAGTAGAATGGATGACATGTTGTGGAAGTTAGTTATATGCTTCCACTACTCTATATTAGTAGTAGAATACATGACATGTTGTGGAAGTTTGTTCCATGCTTCCACTACTCTATATTAGTAGAATGGATGACATGTTGTGGAAGTTTGTTCCATGCTTCCACTACTCTATATTAGTAGAATGGATGACATGTTGTGGAAGTTAGTTCTATGCTTCCACTACTCTATATTAGTAGTAGAATACATGACATGTTGTGGAAGTTTGTTCCATGCTTCCACTACTCTATATTAGTAGAATGGATGACATGTTGTGGAAGTTAGTTCCATGCTTCGACTACTCCATTTGCAAGGAAGTGTTTCCTAGGATTGTATACAAAAGGTGTTTTATTTAATAGACTCGATTAATTTAACTCGATTTTCTCTACTTTCCTAAAAAGCCTATCAAACTCCTTTACGTAGTTTAGAAGAACTAAGCGCACAAACATACAGTTGCGGACAGTGATTTTGTTTTATACTATTTAAAGATATCAATGTATTGTTTAAAGTTTATCAAGAAACGGTCTGTAATTCCGTTTTACTTCATTATGATCTGGGATGTTATGGGATATTCCCGAACTTTCCAGACTAATCCCGAACATTCAAGAATGTTCTGGGCTGTTCTAGAAAATTCTAGAGGGCGAAACTTCCAGCCCTTATATCTTAAAAAGCACGCCCTTCAGGTAAAAACGGTAACCTTCTTCATGGATGGGGGATAGAGGGCTACCACACCATATAACGCCGTTGATCGTACCGGGACTCGTTTCTAACTTTTAGCAGCAAGCAAATTGTACAGCTACTTTTATAATATATATATATTGATTTGTGAGTTTCCACGGAGATTTATATTTTGTTAGTTGAGATGATTTCTTGGAATCCAGAGCAACTATAGTGTCCAGATAAAAATGAGAAAGTCTCTATCAAGTAACCACTTTCTCGTCTTTGTTTTAACGTTAGCAATCTTAGTTCCTTAAGTCTTCATATTGCAGGTCTTTCAAAGCTCTTGGTCTACTAACTGGCTCTTGTACTATCTCTATTAGATATAGATTAGATTCATATATTTTTAACATCAAGTCCGGTGTTGGTTCAAGGAAGGCTTTCCTAATTAAATATGTTAGCGAAGTTGCTCCTTTTATGTAGTTGAAATAGAAATTAATACATATATATATATATATATTACTAGCTGAGGTGTACCCGGCGTTGCTGGGGCTTATCCTTAAGAGATAGACATATACCATCACGGACTTTTCTGTAGGCCTTTTTAAGATATACAATTCCGTAGAACATTATTTTGATGTATCTCATATGGTTTAACCAGCGTTAGCAATGTAAGCGGCCAAAAATTATTTTTACGACATGATTACAAAACATCGACTTTTCTCTACTTTCTATAAATATAATATGAATGTTTTATGCATACAAACCTTCCGGAAGAAATTGTCTAAATGATTATGAAAACTCTATCAAAATTCGTTGCGTAGTTTGGAAGATCTAAACCAGACTTTTCCTATAACATGTGATAATCATTTATTTTTTTCGTAAAAAGATTCCCTTCCCTTGCCTGTCCTACAACCAGGTGGCGGTATAGTTCCTCTGTCTTTACATTGTGCAGACAGGGGCGCCGCACAGTGGGCTGAAAATCGCCTTTCATAGACATGGAGACTTGAATTTTCAAGGATATTTTTTTTGGCTAGAAATGGATTCTGCTGATCATTACTATGCTATAAAATTTCTTACGAAGCAATTGCGTGTACAAATGAAGGAGTTATCAATCTTTTAAGAAAAAAATGTATGGCACTGACATTAAAAATGAGGCTATCTCTGGAATCATAAGGTTGGCCATTCTATCCTTACACACAGATATACTACTATTTATTTGTAATTTTTTTGACATACTTCGTATTGTGGCGCAACTTGCGATTTTTTTTTTTAAATCCTCAAAGTTGAAAAAAACACTTTTTAATGTTGATGATTCATTTTAATGCTTAAATGCATCTTGTATGCTTTGTCTAGTTAACAATATTTTAACACTGCAAGGCCTACTCATATGTAAAGCCATAATGTCAAAAAATTACAAATAAATAGTAGTATATCTGTGTGTAAGGATAGAATGGCCAACCTTATGATTCCAGAGATATCCTCATTTTTAATGTCAGTGCCATACAAATTTTTCTTAAAAAAATGATAACTCCTTCATTTGTACATGCAATTGCTTCATATGACGTTTTATAGCATAGTAATGATCAGCAGAATCCATTTCTAGCCAATAAAAATACCCTTGAAAATTCAAGTCTCTATGTCTATGAAAGGCGATTTTCAGCCCACTGTGCGCCCTTGTGAGGTATTACACCAAATAAAAATGAAGCAGGATAAGCAACGGAAATTTCTTTCTGTAGCTGGCCCTACAGAACTGCTCCTTAAGTTCTTTGTCAGTGCTTATTCTGGACAGTTCTTCTTGTCACATGATATCCGATTCTTCAACATTCCATTTCCACAGTATAAATATCCTCAAACTTAGTTTTGAAATCTGTGTGAATTACACCTAAATGTTGAACGTCATTATTACCCTGGACGTTTTTCAAAAACAAGTTGGGGAACTAGGAAAATTCGCGGCTTCCAATGTGCAATGTTTTGGTTCAATATATTAATTCTGACAAGAAAAGGAACGTAGCCTCTATTTATATACCTCAATAAACAACTTTACGATATATAAACATACAAATATCAAATAAGTAATTTCTCAGTCTATTATATTTGTGTTAGGTCTATTGTGTCATTTACGGAACTCCTAAATGTTGACTTGAGGTAAATGGGGGTCCCGTAGTATGTACCACCATTTGAATCTCGTGGACTCCAAAATTTTTTTCTCGCTTACATAGACCCCCGGCAAGCCGATATCGACCCCTGTGGGTCCATATAGACCACTTTGGGAACCTCTTCTAAACGCACAAACAGATAGTGGCTTTGTTTTATGTCCTATTGTGTTCTTGGAAAACCACGTCAGTACACAATAAAAATTGTTGTTTATTTTACAAAATTGCCAACTATAAAAAAAAGGTAATAAAAAAAACATTAAATTATTATGGGACATTTTCTTCAATTCCTCTCAGTGATTGAAATGAATAATCTTCCACATATATATAAAAAATGACTGTGGACTCAAAAACTACTGGACCGACTTCGCTTAAAAGTTCAACGTTTGTTCTTATTAGCATCAGGAGTGTTTAGAGAGTGGTTTGAATCGTAGGAGACGTTGGGAACGCCCGAGGAAAACTAAACGCATTATCTGTGCACTGGGATGAGTTACAGAGTCGAATAAAATTCGATATATTTAGATAGATAGATATATATATAGAATTCAAAACCTCTGTAGTGGTACGCCACTACTTGATTCGAAAGGCATTCAAGAAGTCTCGATTTTCTTCCAAACAAGCTTCTTGGATGTTCTTTTATTATTTTTTAATTTTTGTTTGGCAATATCTAAATAGAAATCAAAATGTTCGAGAAGCTTCTTCACCTTGTAAAAGCGGCAGCGTGAAGGAACTCGTCAGTCAGTCAGCCATCAGTCGTTCAAAAATTTACAAGACTTCGCGAGTGACAACCCGGCTTTGCACGGTTCGATCATGGACTCCATCGGGATCAACACAGCGCCCTGGCCCATCGTCCCTGGCCAGCGCTACACCGGATCACAGCGCCTGACCAGCGCTACATCCACGCATCAAGACCACGCGGCATCCTCGCCAGTCTATGTGTAACGTAGATTGTCACCACATATTATATTAAACTCACCGTATTCTGGTAATATACTCCACCATAGCTTGTAGCAATAAGGGGAATTGAAAAGATGACTCAGAATATCAATTGTGATATAAAATATGAATGTATATTTAATTTAAACCTTAAATACAAGAGCAAGACTTAAATTTAGAAAATCAGGGGTGGTTGGCTATTTGATAGCACATCGTAATTTGAACTCGGCCACGACATTTACTTGTAAAATTATATTAACTATTAACTATAAAGCTTAAAATAAGACATCACCACTGAGCGCCAGTCTAGAAAACTCTTCTAAACGAATTTATAAACATGGTGATATCTAAGAGATTATGTGTCTAATTCATGAGGATTAAAAATGTCTCACGTGCGTATATTAAATCTCCGACATTCAAGCAGCCCGTCCTCAGGTGTCCTTTCGCCACACGCCTCGAAAACCAACTGCCGGCTTCTCTGGAATTCAACGCCTAGCTTACTTGAACCCTCCGAGTGGCAGCTGTAATTCCAAGCCAACGCGTGTCTAGAAGTCTTGGTATGTCAGCGGATGGTTCCTACCGCTACATTTGCCATCTCCCGCACAACCGCCGACGTCCACCGCACCTTTCGGCTACCCTGTTGAGCACTGGAGCACCCGGAAGACCCACGCTCTTCACCAGTTCCTGACAGTCAACGAGTCCGGTCACCAGCAGCGGCGTCGACTCACTGACCCGCGCTTCACCATCACTTTGCCGCCTGCATCCGGAGTCTTCATCATCTCCTCCTGGGGTAAAAATAATCTCGTCGAATTTAATGTTTCAAAGACCCAATCCTGTCTGATTACGTCTAAAAGGGATCCAAATGATAATCTAGTCTCCTTCAACGGAAGCAATCTTTCGAACAGGCCTTCCATTGATATGCTTGGTGTAACTATAAGTGACCAGCTCAGGTACGGGGGCTCCATCGAAGCCAGAGTAAAGCTGGCCTCTCAGAAGCTGGGCGTACTGTACAGGGCCCGCAGATACTTTAATAGTACACAACTGCTGACCCTGTACAAATCGCAAGTTCGCTCTACTGTCGAATTCGGCAGCCATCTCTGGTCCAGAGCCCCTAAATACCCTTGACTCTGTGCAGAAACGGGCGGTCCGTTTAATAGATTCCCCAATCTTAACAAACGGACTGCAATCTTTAGAGCACAGGCGTCAGGTAGGTATGCTGTCCTTGTTCTATCGGTATTACAATGGAAGATGCTCTGAGGAACTAGCGTCATTGATCCCTTCGGCACCGGTGCGTAGTCGCCCAACATTTGTACACAGTTGACACTTGTCACATGAGAACGGGTCGCTTCTACGATTCGTTCTTAAGTTCAACAGCTCGGCTGTGGAACGAACTGCCGGCCTCTGTGTTTCCTCCCTCCTACAACATGGGACTCTTCAAGACCCATGTTCACTCATTCCTCTCCACAAAAAGACCCTCCACACAGCATCCCCAAAGATGACATAAGCCCTGAGGGAAATTATTTTCTTCAGGGCCTCCTGTGTGGAGTTAATATAAAAAAATAAAAAAAATAACCCCGAGCAACTCCGGGTACATGTCAGCTAGTGTAAATAAACTACACATTTAAAAAGATAAGAAACATTAAATACATATTTTAATGGTTTATGTGTGGCATTTAAATTCCGTTTCACTCCTTCAAGGCTACTGTTAAAAATGTCAACATAGTCATTAAATATATTATTTAATGATACCATACTTCGTGTCATAATATTCCTAGCCAGTACGTCTGTTCTGCTATGTGGGATATGTATAGCAGATCACGGTGCCGTACGTGGCTGTAGTTGTTTGGTACGCAAAACTTATAACATTCCAGGATGGGCTGTCAAACCTAATGTAACCTAACCTAATCATAATGCTTTTTCTATGAAGGGTTAGGCAGAGAGAATGAAAAGCAATCCAAGTCTTTCCTGGCATAAAATAATAATTCATTTTTATTTGTTAAATTTGCTGACATGTACCCGGCGTAGCTCGACTTTTCTCTACTTTCAATAAATATAATATGTATGTATTATATATATTAACCTTCCGGAAGAAATTCTCTAAGTTATAGTGAAAATCCTATCAAAATCCGTTGTGTAGTTTAGAAGAACTAAGCGCACAAACAGACGGGCGCTGATAGCGAATTTGTTTTATGCTATAGGGTTTTCCAATAAGAGGTGTTATTTTGAATAGCCCGCTATTTCGGTAGATGTTACTTTTGAAGCTGTGATTTTTCGACATTTGACAAGTAGAAACTACGCCATTAATAAAAAATGGAACGATACACGCTTCAGCAACGCATTGAAATTATTAAAATTCACTTGAGTGAATCAAATGCAAATCATCTTGAGTGATGAGGCCCATTTCCACCTCGGTGGCTTCGTCAACAAGCAAAATTGTAGCATCTGGGGCTCGGAAAACACAAGAGTTATTGTTGAAAAGCCTCTCTATCCTCAACGTGTGACTGTTTGGTGCGGTTTATGGTTCGGCGGAGTCATTGGACCTTACTTTTTCTAAAATGAGGCTGGAGCAACAGTTACGGTGAATGGATTGCCCTATCGAGAGATGATTAATGATTTTTTATGGCCGGAATTGGATGGTATTGATCTGGACAACGTTTACTTTCAACAAGACGGCGCTACGTGCCCACACAAGCAACGAAACCATTGATCATTTACGGGAAAAGTTTATTTGAATATTAAAATAACACCTCTTATTGGAAAACCCTGTATTACTGTATTGTCACGATTACGAATGTACTAAAAGTTTATCAGGAAACAGCCTGTAATCCCGTTTTTAGTTAATTATGATCTGGGATATTCCAGAATGGTCAGAGATGTTCTGGAATGTTGTGAAATACTTTCGCATGTTCTGGACTGTTCTAGAAATTTCTAGAGGGCGAAACTTCTAGCCATTACATCTTCAAAAGCACGCCCTTCAGGAAAAATCTGAAACCTTCTTCATGGATGGGGGATAGAGGGCAACCACACCATATAATATTTGGTATTACAATGGAAGATGCTCTGAGGAACTAGCGTCATTGATCCCTTTTCATTGATTCCATTCGGCACCGGTGCATAGTCGGGATACACGCCAAACGCGCGCCCAACATTTGTACACGGTTGACATTTGTCACATGAGAACGGGTCGCTTCTACGATTCGTTCTTAAGTTCAACAGCTCGGCTGTGGAACGAACTGCCAGCCTCTGTGTTTCCTCCCTCCTACAACATGGGACTCTTCAAGACCCATGTTCACTCCTTCCTCTCCACAAAAAGACCCTCCACACAGCATCCCCAAAGATGACATAGGCCCTGAGGGAAATTATTTTCTTCAGGGCCTCCTGTGTAGAGTTAATATAAAAAATAAAAAAAAATAAAAAAATAACTCCCTTGATCGTACCGGGACTCGTTTCTGACTTTTATTATATTTCTGATTATTTGATTTTCACGAATTTCAATAATTCCTGTGGATAGTGACATCTATTGACGTTTGGTCAAAGCTTTATCAAATCAACAATATATTTTATTAAATATACTACTGCCATCTCTGGAATTATTTTTAACACTTTATTAAATACTTCAGCAAGGAAACATACCTTAGCAATATTATACAGAAGATTTTGTTTTGCTTTCCATACGCATTGGTACATTGGTTTTTCAGGTAAATATTGTTTTTTTCGAAGGAAGTAAATACGTTGGAATGTGACATTATATATTAAATGAAAAAACATACTTTGTTGTTGAATTAATAAATTACAACCAACCAGGTTTAGCTTATCTCAAGCTTCATCAAGGCTATTATATTAAGAGTTGTATCAATAATTTTTGCTTTTCGTATTTCACTTGTGACACGGTCATACCTACATAGTTTAAACACACACATGCCTCAGGGATCTTATTTCAACTACATTTAGTATACTTTCATCCTTCCTCTGTCAGTTCCATGCCTCACATCAGTGTTGGTATCTGCACTCCATTGTTGACTGCTAGTTTTGTCTCTTTGGACATTTTTTTGTCAGCGACAACCGCGTTCAGTCCTCCATGAATGGAGTTACCTGCATTTCCCCGTTGTTTCAATATCTCTGTCAGCCTTCCCATCTCTCTAGAACATACTTCCTAAATACACAAACTCATCCACCTGCTCCAAGTATTCCTCAGCAACAACTATATTGCACACTGTTTTCGTGATTATTACATAACCAGCTGACGTGTACCCGGCGTTGCTGGGGTTTATCCTCAAGAGATAGACATATACCACCGCAGACTTTTCTGTAGGCCTTTTTAAGATATACAATTCCGTAGTACATTATTTTGATGTATCTCTTAAGGTTTACCCAGCGTTAGCAATGTAAGCGCACGAAAATATTTTTTTATTGACTTGATTACAAAACATCGACTTTTCTCTACTTTCTATAAATATAATATGCATGTATTATATATGTAAAAATTCCGGAAGAAATTTTCTAAATGATAATGAAAACCTTATCAAAATCCGTTGCGTAGTTTAGAAGAACTAAGCGCACAAACAGACGTATGTATTTTAAGATATTTAATAAATCGTAGTCATTTTGTTCTGAGGGGATATTTAACATAACATTCACAAATCAATAGAAACTTCGATGAATTCTATCGTATTGATAATGTTGCCAATGTATTTGAACAGTCCTAAATATGATGTTCTAAGTTTGATAAGATCATTTTGTAGACTTAGATAATAATAAGTACTTATAAGTGTACATTTGTCAAGTCAATTATTACGTAAGTAACTGATAAAATGATTTTTTTCTGCCATCACTAGCCAAGTACCTACAGTCTGAGAATAAAATATGAAAATTTAATAAAAAAAAACTATTTTGATTAATCTTTATAACGAATTGGTATACATTATGAATACAAAAAAATATGTTTTAGATAAATTGAAGCTTTTCCTATAGTTTCGCTAGGGTAGAAAACAAATAAATATTTTAATTACTCAATAAAAAATATAAATGTAAACCACTAAAAAAAACATTTTTTCAATAGAAATGTATGAACGCGTAAAGAAAACAACTTTAAAAAAATACAGTAATATAGCTAAGATTATCTGTGACAGTATCACTTGATTAACTTTTTTGCTTTCTTATAAAATTATTTAAAAAATAAATAAAAAATATTTTTGTGCTTGAAATCGAACGTTTCTAGATTCCGTTTGTCAAGCAATTTTAATGCCTATTATCTACAATATAAGGTATACCAAGAATATACACATTTTTGGCTATTAGCTTCCTCTTAATGTGAGCTCAGAGTGTATGAGCGTTGAGAATACTGCGTTTGCCTGTTACGGCTCTCTCAGTACGGCTCCTACTTCAGCGTAGGAATGATCGTACGACTCTTGGTACCGGTATTACGAGAAAAATAAGATGCTAGGTAGTCATTAGATGTTCAGATATCGGACTGTCAAACGCGGTTCACGTCTCTGAGTTTGAAAACGGCTCATCAAAAAGAACTAACTCAATTGTGCGGCTCACTCATGAGCGAGTCATCATTAAATCAGTCAATTTTTCAATTTGTGAGGCGGATATGGGTACCGCCGCCCCGGTATAACCAACATTCCTGCCTTAGGTCATCAAAAGTGGTTCGCAACGTTTGGTGACTTAGCAGGAGTGCCCGGAATCATGGGGTGAGGTTTTTTTAGGTTTTGGCGGGGGATGCGATTGCCCACCTACTGCGTGTCGGGTCAGATAGCGAGAGACTGGTTGAGGGTGACCTTTTGAGCTCTCCAGCCGGACTCTCTCTCGACCCATCGCTTTGCACCGAAGTGGGAGAGATGGATTCATACGCCAATCACCACTAGATACATTGACCCTCAGATTTCTAAAAGGACCCTCCACACGGCATCCCCAAAAAAATATGCAAGTACCTACCGCACAAGAGTCCCAACTACTCCCAACCGTCTGGAGCCGGTGAGACTATGGAATATCCAATTGGCGTATATTGTGAGGCTAAGATAGTGAGAAGGGGAATGAGATGGGATAGAGGAAGGTGTTCAAGTCCCTTGCTATTCAGATCCAGTCACAAAACACGGCTGAAGTTATTTCAAGCAATCTTTCGATTGTCAATGGTTTTCTAACACAGGGCGATACTGAAGTGTCTTTTATGCCGTAAAATATAATTTATAATCTTCTATAGTATAAAATAAAGTAGCTATCCGCGTCTGTCTGTTTGTGCGCTTAGTTCTTCTAAACTGTGCAACAGATTTTGATAAAGTTTTCACTATCATTTAGAATTTTTTTTCCGGAATGTTTACATATATAATACATGCATATTATATTTGTAGAAAGTAGAGGAAAGTCGTGTTTTTATAATCAAGTCGAAAAAATATATTTTCGGGCACTACATTGCCAACGCTGTCTAAACCTTATGATATACATCAAAATAATGTACTACGGAATTGTATATCGACGGGTTCCGGGCTAATTGTATTAAGCGACACTCTGGGCGATATAGACTTTTATATATGTTTGGAATCAGCGAATTTTTCTGCGTCGTTTGAGCTGTGTTTGGTGACAATCGGAGCACTTTTTTGTCGCTTAATACAACCACATTTTTGGGCCCATTTTGGATTGCAATGTATGAAGCGACACAAAATATTGACAAATTTAGGAACTGTGTACTTAAGCTCACTGCCAAATACCAGACAATCGTTTAAACTTTTTTTCCTGGAGCAACAATTTACAGGCAACGTACGTTAAAGCATTTAGCCTGACCTTATAAATATATAGAAATGTCGCTTCATACAATTAGCCTCTTTGTTAAATTCTTATCCAGTGTCGCTTAATACAATTAGCTTTACCTTATAAATATACAAGAATGTCGTTTAATACATTTTGCCTCATTGTCAAATTCATACCCAGTGTCGGTCCATACATTTAGCTCTGTACATGAAATGTTAGATGTTGTCACTTCAACCATTTAGCTTGCAGTAGATAATGATTATGTCGGTCGCATGAACTATTACGGATTTCAACAGTAAACATTTAAAGATTATGGTTAAACATATTTTTGTTATTCAATATTTGATTTGCAGTGTCGTTTCAGTTATAACAAAAGTAAAGTTCTAGTACTTCAAACAGTTTATCTTAAACGGAATAAGAATAGTATACACATTATAATACAATCAAAAAAAATTTCTAAAACTGAAGTAGTGCGCTTTCAACAAGAAGAATATTTACACAGTCAACCCAGTCAAGAAAAAGAAAGAGAAAAAGATAAATCTTTAGAAAATAGGGAACATCTCACACCTACGATAATGGAAATTATTCCTGATAAAGATATGGATAATAATATTATTAGAAAGTCTTTAGAAGAAGGAAATGCCCAAGATGAAGACTTACCAAGTTTTCCTGACAATGAAGAACCACAACCTAAAAAAAAAAAAGTAAACAGGCTGTGATGAAGAAAAGTTATGTGGATTTTTTATCTGATCAGGAAGATTTCGTATGGGATTCCTCGTCGTGGAAAGAGACTGGTGACGAATCTTCTAGCGAAAGTGAACTTGATAATCCAACGAAAAGACAGAAGAAAAATAAGAAAAGATCACAAGAGACAACAGTTGGTGAAGATGGTATAAGAAAAAAGAGACAGAACAAAAAAAAACTTTATAACCAATTGAAAAAATCTGGCCAGCAATATACAAAAAAAGATGGATCAATCGATCAAGAAAAGAGACTACATGAAAACCCTTGCGTTGGAAAAAAATGTGGGAATAATTGTGCCGAGATTGGTGAAGAAAGAAGGAAAGGATTATTTGATCATTTTTGGGCCTTGTCCGCTGAAAGAAAAAAAATTGGTTAGTAGGAATGTCATCAAAGGTAGAAATTAAAAGAAAAATAACAAAAGAGAGTAATTCAAGAGACAATACTTTTAAATATTTTATTAACGATGGAGAGGGTCGACGCCCTGTATGTCAACAATTTTGGCTAAAAACTCTGGATATTACTCAGCGATACGTTTACTACACTCTCTCAAATGTATCTATGGGATCAGCAAAAACAGAATCAAGAGGAAGAGTTATTCCAAAAAATAAGACATCTGACACAGTCAAGGCCTCAGCTGTCAATTTTATAAAACAATTACCGGCACTTCCTTTACATTACTGTATTTATTTATTTATTTTATTTTATTTATTTCAACGCCCATAGGGCTTTTACCTATAATAATGTACATCTTTATTTTTTAGTTATACAGATTACATATAAAAAATTTTTAAAAAAAATCAGTGTTAACAAAATACAGGTTACTAAAAAAATATCAGAGTTGACAAAATATGTTACATAAAATATAAGAATTTTAAAAATATAGGTATGGATAGAGTAAGTGAGACGAAAAATATAAAATCTGCCAAAACCCACAAAATCAACCATAATGATAATAAGAAAATATAACAATAGTTTACAAATTAGGTAAAAATAGTTCGCACATACTCCGTTTAAAGTTGGCCAAGTTCAAATTATTGTCAAATACATTTATATTATTTAAGTATTTGTTACCAAGACTGTGTAAACGTTGTATTGGAGAGTGAAAACTATAGTTGGAATGAGATGTATGTATGTAAAATGTTGATATTTGCCTAGTTGTTCGTGTAGGTATGTGTAGATTTATTAAATGCAGGAGTTCACAACAATCGAATTTAGAGTTCAATAATTTTAATAAAAAGGTTAGGTCGTTTATTTTTCTTCTGTTTTCTAATGTCGGAATATTTAAATGATTCAATAATGACTGGTAATTTATGTGTTCTAAGGGGATGTTAAGTTTAAAATTGACGAAGCGTAGAAATTTTCTTTGAATTCTTTCAACATTATGAATATGTACATTGTAGAAGGGCGACCAAACTATGGAGTTATGTTCTATCAGGCTTCTAACAAGGGATATGTACAATAGTTTTATGATTTGTAAAGATTCAAAGTTTTTAATTGTTCTTAATATAAAACCTAATGTTTTCATACCCTTATTCACAGTTTGTTGAATGTGGGCCGTAAAGTCTAGTTTCTCATCCATTATTATGCCAAGATCTCGCATTTCCTTTACTCTTTCTAAATTTGTTTTATTTATTGAATAGCCAAAAAATTGTGATGTTTTTTTTCTGGAAAAGGTCAAAATTTTGCATTTTTCTACATTTAAATATAAATTGTTTTGTGAACACCAATTATTTAGAATTTCTATATTAGATTGAAGAACTTGACAGTCGTTTAAGGAGGTAATTTCTTTATATAATTTAATATCGTCGGCGAATAGCAGTACATTGACATTTTTAAAGCAGTTGACTATGTCATTTATAAAAACAATAAATAAAATTGGGCCAAGATGACTACCTTGCGGTACGCCACTAGTGGCCAAAAATGGTTTAGATAAAAAAGATTTAGATAAAAGAGGATAGCACAAGATTATACCGGCCAGTAGAATTTAAAAACATAAAAAATCTCTACCGCATTTATAAAGAAAATCAAGCCAGCAAAGGGGTTGATTATGTAAGTGAGAGGATTTTCCGTGAAATTTTTACTGATGAGTTCAATATTGGATTCCATGTTCCGAAAAAAGACAAATGTCTTAAATGTTTACGTTTTGGAGGAAAATATATAACCGAGAATGAAGAAATGAAGGAGCATTTGGAAGAGAAAGATGCCTCAAAGAAAAGGTAAGAGTGTCATAGAGAACTTCCAAAAAAGAATATTCCCATTATTTGTACTTCGTTTGACCTTCAAAAGGTATTGAATACCCCATATGGAAGCGGCATGACACTCTTTTATTCAAGAAAATACACAGTTTTTAACTTGTGTTTTTACGAAAGTGTAACCCGCAATGGTTTCTGCTATGTTTGGGGAGAAACGGAAGGCAAAAGAGGTGGTAATGAGATTTCCACCATTTTGCAAAAGTACATAGACAACGTTGATGAACGTGAAACCGTTAAATGTTTAATTTTGTACTCGGATTCAGGCCCTGGGCAAAATAAAAACAAGATCGTATTGGCAGCCATCCACAACGCTTTGTTGATGTCAACAAATGTAGAAACTATACAGATGAATTATCTGCTGCCGGGACACACAGAGATGACAGTAGACAGTATTCACGCTACAATAGAAAATTCTGTTCAACACACAACGGGGCACAATGGGCGCCTTCACAGTGGCCGACAATTTGTCAGCTAGCTAGAAAGGATCCAGGACCCTATCAGGTGGAAGGCCTTACACATGAAGACTTCAAGAATTATGAGGAATTGTCCGAAAAATATTTCAAGGGAAACCTTGTCGGTAAAATAAGCAAGATTAGTGTAGCAACATTCAAGAAGTCTACGCCAAACGTGATGGTCGTCAAATATAGCATGCAAGATGATGTAAAAGAAGAGTACATACAAATTTATGCAAAACTGAAACAACTCAATGCAAAATATAAATCAAAGCTTCCTATCACAAAAGCAAAATATAATGACCTGAAAAAGCTATGTGACACTGGTGCTATCCCAAGAATATTTCATTTAGAATATATCAACCTACCATCCAGCCATACTGGCAAATGCTGGCAAAGATACACTGATCGATACTGATATTGAAGACGAAACAGACCTGCCAAATTAAGCATTTTCATTATGTCTGATGGGAAAATAACAAGTGTTTAAGTATAAAGAAGAACAAAAATAAATTAGAAAGTAAGAAGGAAGAGATTGGTTGAATTTTAACTAAGATGTTAATTTATAATTGTTATAATAATTTTGATTATTATAACAATTTTTTTGTTACTGTAGTGAACTACAATTATTGTCATAGGAGATAAAAAATATTTTTGTTATTGAAGAGAAACTAGGGATAATATCTATAATAGATAAGAAAACTTCTAAACTTTTTTTTTAACGAGAGATGTTTTTGATTTGATTACTGAGAAAGTTAGAAAAAAATATAGAAGAAAATAAGTAAAGAAATGAAAACCAAAGAAACGCTCGAAAATATTTTCATTTTTATTGTGATTATTTTTAAAAGAAATTATTTTCGTTTGGTTCTATAGAACCTTTTTTTTGTAATTTAAGAGATTTTTCTTTTGTTTTTTAAAAAGTAGGTACAGTTCTTAAATACTTAAATGTTAAAGTTTAGAAATGAAGAAAAATGAGAATAATTATTTCAGGTAATAAGACTGTAGGCTACGTGATAAAAATACTGTTTAACTTCTGATTCCTATACAATTGTGATAAAAACTTTAGTTGTTACCTTGGTAAGCTAAAAATTTACTGCTGTTCCTAGGTGATTGTCATTTTAAATAAAAAACTTATCTTTGAACAATTTATAATGTGTGTTTTATTTCTCATTTCATTATTATTAACAAGATAGGTACACCCTATGTATGTAGGTACCTTTTAATTTATCAATGTTTTAACCGCCAATTTCTACAAACTTCATTTTTCAAGTATAATTACAAACAATTTATTAAAAAAATATCAGTCGTATAAACTAATTAGCCATAGATACATTAATAAGTTTAAGATATGGTATTTAAATCAATTAGCTAAGGTTTGAAATATGACCAACTCTTTGATTAAAGCACTTAGCTTAGAGCCATTATTTGCATGCCTAGGCGGTTAAGTCATTTAGCTTGGAACAAGAAATAATAAACCTAGGCGGTTTAGTCATTTAGCCTAGAATAAGAAACAATAATCATAGGCGGTTAAGTCATTTAGCCTGGAACAAAAAAAAAGTAAAATATAGGTCAATTTGTATTAAGCGACATTTATCTTCGTTAAAAATAGGAATATTAGAAAAAAAAATGAATCCGAATATGGGGAATATGTTATAAAAACAGTAATATCCTTCTTTTTTAAAAAATAATGCGATTTGTTAAAGTTATATTTTTTTTTCTAAAAATCGAAACTTTAAACTGCTCTCGTGTAAAGTTTAAAAAATGTCGGTTAATACAAATAGCCTGGAACCCGTCGATATCTTAAAAAGGTCTACAGAAAAGTCCGTAATAATATATGTCTATCTCCTAAGGTTAACTCCCATCAACGCCATTTTGGTAGCCTAGAATTACAAGCAATCAACTACGGAGACCGTCAAGAAAGTTGTGTTGCCATTTGAAACAAATTAAGGCAATGCACTACGTAGTGTAATATTTTAAATTGAGCCGCTATCATTAACAAAATTTACGTATATGGCGATAAGGTTTAAATTCTCGCTTAACACCATCCGCCTGTTTTGATTTATGCAAGAAAAAAACATGGCAAAAAAGTGCCTTTTATTTTATTTTGTGGATGTTCAGGCACAAATATTTAAATGTTTTTCGATCATTTTATAAATAACTTAATTTGCCACATTATACAATAAAATCATAACTGAAAATGGGTTCGTAAGTAGGAGATTTTGAACTTTAAAGCAGAGTTTTCATAGGCCTTTACGTTATTTTTTTCTGATCTTATAAAAAGACTTATTTAAAAAAATACTCGATTATTTCAAAGGCCAAGATGTATTCTACTCGCAGTATTTAATTAAAGCATCTGAAACATTTCTAGGCGACCAAATTTTCAAACCAAAAACACATGATTTTGCATTACTGCGTATGGCATCGCCTTAAGGTGGTTTAACCAGCGGACGAGAATTCAAATTTCGTTAAAAGACGGTTTCGCGATCGGACGTTTTTTTAGACCGAGACAGAAATACCGAATTCATTCCGCTGCGAGCCGTACACTTGCGCGGCTGTGAAAACTACAGCATGGTTCCGATGAAATAACAATTATTGTTGTTAAATTCTTGGTTGTAGCTTTCTTCCTAATAAGTAGTTACATATTTGTAAATTATACGTCGGAGTGCGTAAACATAAATAAATACAAATGCAGTTTGTTGACATGGTAGATATAAAATATGTAGGTATATGAATATACATTTAAAAAAAATTTCAAATATTTGTTTAATTTGTTTTTTTTTTAATATTTTACGCGAGTTTTCCAAAGGTGAGTAAAAATCTTTTGTTTTACTTATTTATTCGTTTGTCCGAAAGGTATTACCGGTAAGTTTTATTTCTAATACTTATCTTTAAAGTATTACTTGATTTGATATGTATGACATTGAAAAGAGGGTTTATTCCTTACAACTGAAGTAATACATATATTAAAACTAGGTTTTATTTCCAACTATATTCTACGGTACCTACCTGCATATGTAGTTATGTGATTGCATAAAATTGTATCGCTTTCATGTATTTGTTTTCATGATTAACGGAGCGACCTGACTCGTCTAATTTTCGAAATGTAATTAAATTCACGAGTAAATTTCGATTGAAACATTATAGGTTAGTATGTCAAAAATAACCTTTTTTTTCCTAAAACAAGAAGGTCAATTCACAATATGACATTATGAAACTGACAAAAAGTAACACAAAAATATTAAATATGTTGAATTATACCAATGTAATAGTGAATTGGACAATAAAAGAGAAATTATGAACAAAAAAATGATTTGAATCGCACATCACGAATCGAAATTCATTTGGTTCGTGTCACTTTTTGACTACCAATCACAAACAGTTTCACGTACTTTGGCATAAGTTTTAACATTTATACATGAAAAAACGATTGCAGACATAAACTCCTGTCCATAGTTGATTCTTTTCCCTGGAAATTAAACAACACAAAATTATCGCCAAATGTTATAAAAAATATGTGCTTATTCTGACTGATTCTTTCGAACGACTCTGTACCATTTAAGTACGTACAATGTACACGGATAATTAAATATCACTAACCTTTATTTTTTCTGAAAATATATCTCCCACGTACGTTTTTGATGTCGTAATTTGTGCTATCTAATAAAACTTTTTTTCGAGGGTATTTTCCTCCTCATTTTTAAGCGAGGAATTTCTTTAAAATGTTATCAAGTAGACTGGCGTGGAATAGACGTCCGCTCACCGCCCTGTCGCAGCGGGGAATGATAAAATTTCGGCTTGCGCCGGGGTAATAACAAACAACAAACGCGAATCGAAATTAATTACTATTATATATATTAATAATATATTTTTTGGTCATAAATTATTTCTAATGTTTCAATAATGTCTTGGTAAATTATTTTTCTAAAAAAATCTGAACTATACCAATTTGTAAGACCATAAATAAATAGTCCAATTGAGGGATTTTCGTCACAAAACGCGTGCTCGGATTTATTTATTAGTAATTTTATTTGAAATAAAAACAAAATTCTTATACATACATATGATAGATAATTTATTGATTGTTTATACTGTATTATTATATGATTTGAAATATTTGTTGTATAATACAACTTCACATTTGAAAATGCAACAAATCTGCGCATCGTCCAACGGTAACACTTTATTATGATATGAAAATAATATTATTTTTCAAAATTTTACATCTTACTTTACAAGATAAAATAACGATCTTTCGAAATCAATTTGTGTTTTTTTAAAGAAAAGTGTCCATACGTCTAAAAGTGGCCTCAAAAATGCCAAATTTCAGGTCAAGTCTACCTATTTCGCCTTAAACATTAATTTATCGTAGAATTACTCATTTATTCAACAGTGATTTTTTGCCAGGCTGTATTCAATTTTGACACAGATTAAAATATCATTTTGTGACACCCCATGAGTGATTCTACATCAGCAATTTTTATTTTTTATTTATTTATCTTATTTACATTACTTCGTAAGTGCCAACTACCAACTGTTATCTATGATTGTGTAAAATATACTTATCTGTGTTCAACGTTTGGAACAGATTTAGTTAAAAAAATTATATAAATACTATAAATGAAAAAATAGATTTATCACACTGAAGAAACATTCACTAGAAGTGTGTATTATACCCATTTATATGAAAACTGAATATTATATTATTCTTATAAGCATTAATTACTCCTCTGAAATATCCATACAAATTGAAAATATCTCCCGAGTAAAAATAAATGCCGCCGACGGTAATTGAACCCGCGCCTTCTGGTGTTTAATTATTACTTAAAATAATTTGTTATCCTTTGTGCTATGCACTAAAAACCTTGTACAGGCTTTTCCAATAAAATGTGTTTTTTTGATATTCAATCGTAAAAGATCAATGGTTTCGTTGCTTGTGTGGCACGTAGCGCCGTCTTGTTCAAAGTAAACGTTGTCCAGATCAATACTATCCAATTTCGGTCATAAAAAATCATTAATCATCTCTCGATAGCGCAATCCATTCACCGTAACTGTTGCTCTAGCCTCATTTTCGAAAAAGCAAGATCCAATGACTCCGCCGGACCATAAACCGCACCAAACAGTCACACGTTGAGGATAGAGAGGCTTTTCAACAATAACTCTTGGGTTTTCTGAGCCCCATATGCGATAATTTTGCTTGTTGACGAAACCACCGAGGTGGAAATGGGCTCAAGATGATTTGCATTTGATTCACTCAAGTGAATTTTAATAATTTCAATGCGTTGTTGAAGCGTGTATCGTTCCATTTTTGATAATGGCGTAGCTTCTACTTGTCAAATGTCAAAAAATGACAGCTTCAAAAGTAACATCTACCGAAATAGCAGGCTATTCAAAATAACACCTCTTATTGGAAAACCCTGTATTATAAACATTAGTTTATCATTGAAAAAATAATTTCATTATTGAATAGACCATTTATAATCGGAGATATTAAGGCGATGCACATGATGATAATTTAAAATCATGTGTTTTTGGTTTGAAAATTTCGTCGCCTAGAAATTTTCAGATGCTTTAATTAAATACTGCAAGTAGAATACATCTTGGCCTTTGAAATAATCGAGTATTTTTTAGATAAGTCTTTTTATAAGCCCAGAAAAAAATAATGTATAAGGCCTATGAAAACTGCTTTAAAGTTCAAAATCTCCTACTTACGAACCCATTATCGGTTATGGTTTTATTGTATAATGTGGAAAATGAAGTTATTTATAAAATGATCGAAAAACATTTAAATATTTGTGCCTGAACATCCACAAAATAAAATAAAAGGCACTTTTTGGCCATGTTTTTTTCTTGCATAAATCAAAACAGGTGGATGGTGTTAAGCGGGAATTTAAGCCTTATCGCCATCTACGTAAGGTGTCTTATTGATAGCGGCTCGATTCAAAATATTACACGACGTAGTGCATCGCCTTAAATAAAATTATAAATCTCGGAGTTATATTTTATGAAAACTAGAATTTGTAAACCAGATAAATAATCACATTTACAATTTGTGAGGCGGTTTTGGGTACCGCCGCCCCGGGAACAATTTATTGGATAACACCTATGCCATAGGTGACCCCAAGTGGCAAACTACGTTCGGTGATTTAGCAGGGTGAGGTGAGGTGTGTTCAGAATGCGCTTGACCACCAGCTGCGTGGCGTGCCGGATCGGGAGAGGCTGATTTGGGGAGACCCTTTGATCTCTTCAACTGGTCTCTCTTGAACCATCGCCTTGCACGGCAGCGGGAGAGATAAATCATTCGTCCGTCACTCCTGGATGCACTAATCCCTAGATTCCTATTCAACCCTCATATATTTTTCCTTCCCAGAACTTCTTCTCCTTCCAATTCTTAAAACGAAACCTACACAGCATCCTCAAGATGACATAGGCCCTGACTCCTGTGTTGGGTGAATTTAAATATCCCCTCAGAACAAATTGACTACACTTTTTATACTAAATACCTTATACACAGACTTTACTTTTTGAAAATTGTAAATTCAAAGCATTACAGTTGCGAACTTCTAAGTCTGGTCAATTTAAGAGTACCTACTCGACACACTAGGCGTAAGGACCTGCATCAATGTCATTATTCAGAAACAAATTATTTAGCAAACTCTCCAGCTCTTCGTCTCCAGTTGAACTCTCTCTCTCTCTCTCTGAATATACTGTTCTCCAGATATACACATCCCTCATAACTTTTCCTTACCAGAGATTCCTCGCCATCTTTTACATAAAGACCGTTCACACAGCATCCCCAAAAATGATACATGTACCATGAGGAAAACTTATTTTCCTATGGGCTTCCTGTGTGGAGTAAATGTCAAAAGGAAGCTACAAGCCAAAATTGTATAAATTCTTGGTATACCTTATGTTGTAGGTAATAGGCATTAAAATCGCTTGAGAAAAGGAGTCTAAAAACGTTCGATTTCAATCCAAAAACTGGTTATTATTTATTTTGTAAATAATTTTATAAGAAAGCAAAAACGTTAATCAATTGAAACTGTCACAGATAATCTTAGCTATAATACAGTATTTTTAAAAAATTATTTCCTTTACGCGTTCATACATTTCTATTGAAAAACTGTTTTTTTTTGTAGTTTACATTTATATTTTTTATTGAGTAATTTAATTTATCATTTGTATTCTACTCAAGCGAAGCGGTAATATAACCTTCAATTTATCTAAAACATTTTTTTGGCATTCATAATGTACACCAATTCGTTATGAAGATTAATCAAAATAGTGATTTAGCATTAAGTATAGCCTTAAAACAAACAGAAAATTAAATTTAATATCTGTTTAAGGCGATGCCATACGTAGTAATGCAAAATCGTGTGTTTTTGGTTTGAAAATTCGGTCGCCTAGAAATGTTTCAGAGGCTTTAATTAAATACTGCGAGTAGAATACATCTTGGCCTTTGAAATAATCGAGTATTTTGTAGATAAGTCTTTTTATAAGCCCAGAAAAAAATAATGTATAAGGCCTTTGAAAACGGCTTTAAAGTTCAAAATCTCCTACTTACGAACCCATTTTCGGTTATGATTTTATTGTATAATGTGGCAAATTAAGTTATTTATAAAATGATCGAAAAACAATTAAATATTTATGCCTGAACATCCACAAAATAAAATAAAAGGCACTTTTTTGCCATGTTTTTTTCTTGCATAAATCAAAACAGGCGGATGGTGTTAAGCGTGAATTTAAACCTTATCGCCATATACGTAAATTTTGTTAATGATAGCGGCTCAATTTAAAATATTACACGACGTAGTGCATCGCCTTAAGAAAAAAAGAACTATTTTTTTAGTATTTGGTTAATTTCAGAGGTAGGGAAAATAATTGCTTATTTCGTGCCGGGCACATTTTTTCTGTTTGTTATCTCTTCAGTGATTTTCCACCAATTTAGGTAGGAAATCCCTTGAAAGTAATGATAATATTATTTGATTAGCGGGTATCACTGCATTAGAGATGTGTCGGATATCGATATTAAGAATAATCGACATTCAGAAATATATAATATAATATTATTATAATAATTAAAATAAAATATCTTTGTTTTTAATACCACTTTATTGTATACATTTTAAATATATATAACAAACCGGTTTCGGCTCACCCTGAACCTATATCACTAATATTAAAAAAACGATAATAATTAAGGCGATGCACTACATCGTGTTATATTTTAAATCGAGCCGCTATCAATAACACCCCTTAGGCTAAGGACTCACGGAGCGATTTTTACCCGCGCCCGCCGCGGTTGCGGGCCCGCAGCCTTTGTAGAATGCAGATATTTATGTAAAAAATTAAAGCACATTTCAAGACGCGTTTTACGCCCGCGGCGTGTGCGATTGTTTGCGGGGGCCGCTGCACCGGCGGTTATCTTGTACCGGCGCGCGGCGGGCGCGGGCGCGGTCCCGCAGCCGCGGCGGGTTGCTCCCGCGCGCTCTGCGATCGGTTGGCGGGCGAGTTAGTGGAACTCAACTGCCCGTCTTGCAACCGCCCGTCTTGCGATAATCAACCGCCAAGATTGCGGGCGATAACCGCAACCGCGGCGGCTGCGTCACCGCAAAAAAGTCCGGTCTCGTGAGTTTTGAAAATAAAACTCCATTCCGCCACCGCAGCGGGCGCGGGTAAAAATCGCTCCGTGGGTCCTTAGCCTCACGTAGATGGCGATAAGGTTTAAATTCCCGCTGAACACCATCTGCCTGTTTTGATTTATGCAAGAACATGGCCAAAAAGTGCCTTTTATTTTATTTTGTGGATGTTCAGGCAAAAATATTTAATTTTTTTCCGATCATTTTATAAATAATTTAATTTTCCACATTATACAATAAAATCTTAACCGAAAATGGGTTCGTAAGTAGGAGTTTTTGAACTTTAAAGCAGTTTTCATAGGCCTTATACATTATTTTTTTCTGAGCTTATAAAATGACTTATCTAAAAATAATCAATTATTTCAAAGGCCAAGATGTATTCTACTCGCAGTATTTAATTAAAGCATCTGAAACATTTCTAGATGACCAAATTTTCAAACCAAAACACATGATTTTGCATTACTACGTAGCAAAAATAGTGAAATTATTTAATAAAACACGACTCGTTTGAAATAGATAAAAATCTCTAGACAACTGTTTTAGTTGCATTTAAAGATATACCGTGAATATGTTCGTGCCTATAACACATTAAATAACAGACAAAAACGTGTTCTAAATAATGTTCGGAGCTTTTGTAAAGGGAATTTTATATAATTAACGTTTTGGCATAACAAATGCATAGATATTATATTTAAAAAATAACATATGTAAATATTTTTACTTATAAACTTAAAGAGAAAGAAACTCTCTATAGATTGAATCCATGCAAAAAAAACTACATTTATTATCTACGAATAAATTCCTGTATAATAGTATACCCAACACCAGTCAATAAAAACCAGGGTTGGCGTAGAATTTTATGCATTCATCATTTTTTATTCTCTTGTGTTTCTCTATTTCTACAGAAATTAAAGCCGCTTTCTATACCAATAATAACCTAGGTAAACTTTTGATTGATTCAGGGATAAAGAAAATAATTTAAGTTATTCTGGCATCTAAAAGCTTAAATGCAATTTATATAGCAGCATTTTAGATCGGTAAAATTGCAAGAAATATTCAAACGAACGTGGTTGAACACTTGAGGTGTAGGTTTATCAGAATTCGTAACTCGCAACACGTTTAATAGATAAATATCACTATTTGAATAAATCCTTGGATTTATATCTGCTGCATAGAAACGGGATAGGTTTACGTTTGAATAATCTAGAAGCTCTGGAAATAAAAAAAACCCTTAAAATAAATAAAAACAATTTTATAAAAAAACAATTATACCTTTCAAGACCCATTTAAACTTATTCCCCTCCCCCCACCTTGATCTCTCTCTCTCTCTCTTACCTACCCCCCTCTTGAAGCCCAATAACAAAGTTGATGTACTCTCTCCCTTAATACACTGTAACTCTGTTATTGATTTTATATCGCTAAATAAAATAAAGTCACTATCCGCATCTGTCTGTTTGTACTCTAAGTTATTCTAAACTATGCAACGGAGTTATATAAGTTTTTCAGTATCATTTAGAAATTTTTTTCCGGAAGGTTTATATGTATAAAATAAAGAAAATTTAGCGACGCCGGGTTAATCAGCTAGTGTTTTTATATAGGGCTAAATGAAACCGGTTGGTTTTATGTATTATAAATACATATATACAATAAAGTAACACAGTTATTTTATTCTAATTATTATAATTATTTTTTCACTTGTAGCAAACACTTTGTGGGTATACATAATTATAATAATTAAAATAAAATAACTTTGTTTGAATACCACTTTATTGTATATATCTATAACCAACCGGTTTCAGTTCAACCCGAACCTTCATCAGGGTTAATAAAAACATATTGTTTTATATAAATACAGGGTTTTCTAAAGAGATGTTATTTTGATATTCAATCGCAAAAGATCAATGGTTTCGTTGCTTGTGTGGCACGTAGCGCCGTCTTGTTGAAAGTAAACGTTGTCCAGATCAATACCATCCAATTCCGGCCATAAAAATCATTAATCATCTCTCGATAGCGCAATCCATTCACCTTAACTGTTGCTCCAGCCTCATTTTCTAAAAAGTAAGGTCCAATGACTCCGCCGGACCATAAACCGAACCAAACAGTCACACGTTGAGGATAGAGAGGCTTTTCAACAATAAATCTTGGGTTTTCCGAGCCCCAGATGCAACAATTTTGCTTGTTGACGAAGCCACCGAGGTGGAAATGGGCCTCATCACTCAAGATCATTTGCATTTGATTCACTTGAGTGAATTGAAATTATTAAAATTCACTTGAGTGAATTTTAATAATTTCAATGCGTTGTTGAAGCGTGTATCGTTCCATTTTTATTAATGGAGTAATTTCTACTTGTCAAATGTCAAAAAATGACATCTTCAAAAGTAACATCTACCGAAATAACGGGCTATTCAAAACAACACCTCTTATTGGAAAACCCTGTAGTGTAAAACAAAGTCACTATCCGCATTTGTCTACTGTCCATCTGTCAACGTAATTAAACGTTAACATAATAAAAATATAAAAAATCATCAGTGTCAAAACCAGTCTAAAGATGGTTATTAATAAGCTGAAACCGGTTATGATAAAAAAAAATTGTTTAAATTTGTTATTATGATGAATTCCACCACGAATTGTCATTATCAAAAATAGAAATATCATCACTATATAAATAATATTTTATAATAATACCTATCTAATACATTAATATACCTTAATTATGTAGGTACAACTTTCTTTCCTTGAAATCATGAAATATCTAATCAAAACAAACAATCAAAAGGAGTCAAAAGGTCTCCCTTGAGGGAGACCAGTCTCTCGAATCCGACCAGACTTGCGTAGGTGGTCAAATGCATTCGTCGCCAGACCCAGACAAACCTCAACCCATGTACCCACTCACCCCTGCTAATTTAACAAACGTAGCAATCCACTTGAGGTGACCTAATATAGAAGAGATGTTGGTTATCCAAAAAAATAGTTCCCGGGGCGCGGAATCCATACCCGCCTCTCACATTGATGATATACTTGATGAATTAATTAAAAATGATTTCTTTGTTCTACTAATGTGTTTACACTTACGTTTAGATTTAAAAAATTGATGTATTTAAAATATTCTACGTATTTAAACTGTGCACATAATTTATAAGGTGTATACATTTGTTAAAGCTTCTTGGTTAAGGCGATGCCATACGTAGTAATGCAAAATCATGTGTTTTTGGTTTGAAAATTTGGTCACCTAGAAATGTTTCAGATGCTTTAATTAAATATTGCGAGTAGAATACATCTTGGCCTTTGAAATAATCGAGAAGTTTTTAGATAAGTCTTTTTATAAGCTCTGAAAAAAATAACATAAAGGCCTATGACAACTGCTTTAAAGTTCAAAATCTTTTACTTACGAACCCATTTTCGGTTATTATTTTATTGGATATTGTGGCAAATGAAGTTATTTATAAAATGATCGAAAAATGTTTAAATATTTGTGCCAGAACATCCACAAAATAAAATAAAAGGCACTTTTTGGCTATGTTTTTTTATTGCATAAATCCAAACATGCGGATGGTGTTAAGCGTTAATTTAAACCTTATCGCCATTTACGTAAGGGTTGTTATTGATAGCGGCTCAATTTAAAATATTACACGACGTAGTGCATCGCCTTAAAAGCAATAAATGAATTGTTCACAAATATCGATCGCCATTTTGAATAGCGAACTTGCCCGCACATCACTATTGTTTTGAAGTGTGTCAACGGGCTGTCACTGTCAACTGTCAGAATGAACCGGACAACCGGCCCCTTTTGAGTACGTATGCACGTACAAGAGTGGAGGGGACGAGAAAACCAAATAATGTCGTTCGCCGCCTTTTGCAAACCTTGGATTCGCAGTCCTCACTTTCTAACTAACAGTCTCTCGACTGCCATCAAGTGGGAAACGCGCTCAGTTAGCAACGAAACAATTGCGCAAATATATCTATAAAATCGTGCGATAACTGTTATAATAATAATTATAACGCATAAAACTTGTGTTTTTTTATGAATTAGCGTGATTTAATATACGTGTTTCGTGTGGTTTTTGAGAAGTTACAGATTTGTTTTTCACAATGTCTGCTTATGAACAGCTGTTCGCAAAGCTTGTTCCTCACAAGCAAGAGCATTTGTTGAAGTTTTGGAATGAGATAAGTGATGCAGAGAAGTTGATTTTGAGTAGTGATATCGAAGAATTGAATCTTGATGAAGTTAATGCATATTTTATCAGAGCTACGGAAAGTTTGCAAGCCGATGCGGAGAAATTAGACGATCGATTGAAGCCTGTTCCAGAAGAGAATTATGAAAGCATCGTTACGATAAGTCCGGAGAAACTGTCCGAATATGAAGAGAAAGGTTTGATAGCTGTTTCGCAAGGAGAAGTTGGTGTTTTGTTGATGGCTGGAGGACAAGGAACACGTCTTGGCTTTGCTTTCCCTAAAGGCATGTTCAGTATCGGATTGCCGTCGCGTAAATCTCTGTTCCAGATCCAAGCCGAACGCATTTTGAAATTGCAGCGTTTGGCGGCGCAGAAAACAGGCAATCGAGGATGTATCACTTGGTACGTGATGACTTCGGAACACACAATCAAACCAACCAAAGACTTCTTTGAAAAGTACGATTATTTCGGATTGAGACCGGATAATGTCAAATTTTTCAATCAGGGAAGCTTGCCGTGCTATCAATTTGACGGGACAGTGATCTTAGATCAGAAGTTTAAGATTGCACGCGCTCCCGACGGTAACGGCGGAATTTATAGAGCGTTGCGCGATCGTGGAATCTTATCCGACATGGAATCTAGAGGCGTTAAACATCTGCACGCTCATTCCGTCGATAATATCTTGATTAAAGTCGCAGACCCGGCGTTTATCGGATATTGCATCGCGAAAAATGCCGAATGCGCCGCCAAAGTCGTTGAAAAATCAGCGCCCGAAGAAGCTGTCGGAGTTGTGTGTCAAGTTGACGGTGCGTATCAAGTTGTGGAGTATTCCGAGATCACGCAAGCTACGAGTGAGCTGCGCAACGCCGACGGGAAGTTAACATTCAACGCCGGAAATATCTGCAATCATTACTTCTCGACGGAGTTCTTGAGAAGGATCGCCGATCAGCACGAGAGTGAATTGAAATTACACGTCGCAAAGAAGAAGATTCCTTTTGTGGATGAAAGCGGCGTGCGCCGCTCTCCAGAGAAACCCAACGGAATCAAGATTGAGAAGTTTGTGTTCGACGTGTTTCAATTTGCAAAGAAGTTTGTTACTTTGGAAGTTGCGCGCGACGTTGAATTCAGCGCCTTAAAGAATCCGGACACTGCTGGAAAGGATTGCCCGAAGACCGCAAAGGAAGATATCTTCAGACTGCATAAGCGTTACGTTGTTGATGCGGGTGCCAAAGTTAACGCTGGCGTAGATATTGAGATATCTCCATTATTGTCATACGCAGGTGAAGGTTTAAGCGATGTGGTTGAAGGTAAAGAATTCAGATCGTCCGTTTATTTGAAGAGCGATTATGAATTTGAATAAACACAAAGAAATCGAAATAATTCACTAAAATTTGTACTACTGTAAAATGGGGTGATTTTGTTAAATTTTCAACTTTGCAACTTTTTTATAAAAAAGTTGTATCGCAAAATTGTACAGGAAATATATTTACAGTGATCAAAATCACCTTTAGAAATGGGATAACTTTGATATACCACTTTTTTAAAGCATATTATAATGATAAGTCAATCCAAAAAAAATTGCAAAAAAATGCCAGTTTGAATATTCAAACAGTTTTATATAACCAGCATCGACACTGATATTATATACAGGGTGTTAAAGATCGTACTTGTAAAAAATGTAAATAAAATTTTGGAATCCGGTCACTTTTTTGATGTTTTTTAATTTTTTTTATCAAAACCAAAAAAAATTAAAAATTTCCACATGTTGTCACTGGTCACTCAGTCGCGTAACCACCCAAGTAATATTTGGATGATTTTTATAGCGCCGTTTTTGTGCAAAATCACCTCAAGGGCGCTGTAACTCCTCTCCCCACTCTTAACTATCTAATACCCACTGTTTTTTTAGTTTTAATTTGAAAAAAAAAACAGTCAAAAATGTCAACTTTCATTAATATTTTGACTCCAAATAATGTCGGAAATAACTTCACTGGTTGAAGTAAGTCAATACATCCCCAATACCCTGTATATTAAAATAAATTATACAAAATTCTTATAATCGTTGATGAACTTATAAAATGTAATATTCATTTTTTCTCAGTCATAAAATATCTTAAGGCGATGCACTACGTCGTGTAACATTTTGAATCGAGCCGCCATCAATAACACTCTTTACGTAGATGGCGATAAGGCTTAAATTTCCGCTTAACACCATCCACCTGTTTTGATTTATGCAAGAAAAAAACATGGTCAAAAAGTGCCTTTTATTTTATTTTGTGGATGTTCATGCACAAATATTTTAATGTTTTTCGATCATTTTATAAATAACTTAATTTGCCACATTATACAATAAAACCATAACCGAAAATGGTTTCGTAAGTAGGAGATTTTGAACTTTAAAGCAGTTTTCATAGGCCTTATACATTATTTTTTTCTGGGCTTATAAAAAGACTTATCTAAAAAATACTCGATTATTTCAAAGGCCAAGATTTATCTACTCGCAGTATTTAATTAAAGCATCTGAAACATTTCTAGGCGACCAAATTTTCAAACCAAAAACACATGATTTTAAATTACTACGTAGTGCATCGCCTTAAAAAATTGCTTGACAATTCAAATTACAATTTGTTTAAAAATAGCTAAAAACCAACTAATTTGAATCTTTGTATCTAGGTTGCTTAAATTTGAACGAATTATGTGCGAGAATTATGCAGATTTCCACGGTGATAAAATTCACCCCCGTATTGAAAAGTCACCCCATATTACGGAACGTATTATTCATTGTTTGATATAGAAACATTTTCAAACCGTCATTATGCATTTCTGTCCTAAAGAGTTTGAGAAAACTATTTTTACATTTAAAATAATGATGTTTGTTTTAAAAAATTGTAACTCTTTTATTATTTTCTTGTAGAATCATTCTCAGAACGTCATTCTAAGTATAATTACATAATTTTATTTAATTCGGTCCTATAGAGCCCGAGATAACTTTAAAAAAAAAACCAATCACAGCATAAGATTGTGATATATAATTGAAAATTGTAGCTTTTTTGATTATTTTTTTCTAGAACCATTTTCAGAACGTCGTTCTGAACACAATTACAAATTTTCAATCAATTTGGTCTATTGGAGTTAGAGATAATTGAAAATCTCTATTATACTAAATTAAAGTCGCTATTTGCATCTGTCTGTTTGTGCGCTTAGTTCTTCTAAACTACGCAACGGATTTTTATAGCGTTTTCACTATCATTTAGAGAATTTCTTCCGGAAGGTTTACATATATAATACATGCATATTATATTTGTAAAAGTAGAGAAAAGTCGATGTTTTATAATCAAGTCATAAAAATATTTTTTCGAGCACTACATTGCTAACGCTGGCTAAACTTTATAAGATACATCAAAATAATGTACTACAGAATTGTACATCTTAAAAAGGCCTACAGAAAAGTCTAGGATAGTATATGTCTATCTCCTATGGATTAAGCCCAGCAACGCCGGGAACACGTCAACGTAATCAAATATATTTAAAAATAATATTATAGTTCAATTTATAACGATGTTTTTGTATGTATTTCATATTTTAAATTTTGTAAGTTAACTGTATACTTGTAATGAATAAGCAATAATTAAATGATCTTTAAAATGCTGATTTAAAACTATATATAAAGGCATTACTAAACTTTGATTATACGAATCTGATTTAATTTAATTTCTGATTACTCGAGCAACATTAATACCAGTGGAATTTTGTTAATGTCTTTCTCAGGCGTGTCCGACTTCTTCTACCGTTCACTACTGTATACCACAATGTTACTGTTCAAAAACAACATTACATAGACTTTAATTCGGCTCCGTAACTCATTCCAGTGCAGAGATATTGCGTTAAGTATTCCTCGGACGTCTCCGACTTCTTTTATCATTCAAACCACTCTCTAAACACTACTCGCACTAATAAGAACAAATTATGAAATTTTCATTAAAATCAGTCAACTACATTTCGAGTTTTGCAAGGACAAACATGTGCAAGCTGAATTTTTGTATATATAGACTATTATTATTTTTTTGGTAAACTAATGTTTAAGACAAGATTTTTTATGCATAGCACAAAGGGTAACAATTATTTTACAAGCAATAATTATTCGCCTGAAACACTCATCCACATTGAAAAATCTCCTGATAAAAGATACATTATTATACAGACGCCAACGGGACTCGAACCCGTGTCCCCTCGATTATCTTGTCTTAAACATTAGTTTACCAAAAAAATAATAATTAATATTTGACAAGTTCTAGTATTTCACCTAAAAATGTAGACAATTTGTATCGACGCCATCTAGTGAGAGAGTTAGCACTTACAATGCCTTTCTCATATAAAATAAAGTTGGTTGTTTTCAGGTGAAAAAATGTAACAAGCAGTAATTGTTGAATGAAACATTAGTATATATTGAATTATTTTTCGCGGATAAGAGATAAGCCGCCATAGCTCAGTGGTCAGAGCTGTCGACCGGAAATCGAAGGGACACGGGTTCGAGTCCCGTTGGCGTCATGTATCTTTTATCAGGAGATTTTTCAATGTGGATGAGTGTTTCAGGCGAATAATTATTGCTTGTAAAATAATTGATATATAGACTAGCTGATGTGTACCCGACGTTTCTTGACTTTTCTCTACTTTCTATAAATATAATATGCACGTTTTACATTCATAAAGCTTCCGGAAGAAATATTCTAAATGATGGTGAAAACTCTATCAAAATCCGTTGCGTAGTTTAGAAGAACTAAGCGCACAAACAAACAGACGTGGATAGTGAATTTGTATTATACTATTTAGAAATTAGATTCTAAATTTCTTGTACAAAGCTCTCATATAACTCTGTTTGTTTCTCGCGCAGGAACCTCTCACACATTAATATGTATCGGTGTATATAACATTGCTGACATGCCATGTGCAAAATAATGACCTGTGTGTTATATATATTTAATGGGCTAATAAATGTGTTACACAACTGATAAACATCATGTAATGTAAACGCTTGTTTATCAGTTGTGCAAAATTTAGAACGACGGAATTTGAGCAATTCGTCAAATTTAAAAGTTTATTTTCAAGTTTTGTTAAAGTTCTATTCGTGTTCTGTTATTGTATCGTTATGGGGTAGTTTCTTACAGAACTGAAATAATGACAGAACTTAACATTAACATTAATTTCTAAATTTGATGAATTGTTCAAATTCTGTGAAAGAGACGGTATTTGATGTTAGTACATATGTACTTTTGTAAATTATTTAGCAATGTTGCGAAGCTATTTAAAAAAATTAATATTTTGACAATAATTCTATCACAAAAGGCAAACATGACAGCGTTTTTAAATATATTTCGGTAGCCTCTGTTCTGAAGACTCTAGATATCCTGGAAAAACTTTGTTCACTCCTTTCTCATCCCATCCGCTCTACTAGCCTGAATTATCCGAACGCACCTTTCTTGATCTTGTTAATTAATTTTACATTGGTTTTGCATCATATTTGGATATCGTACACGGTTTTGCCACACATACGCCTTAGGGATCTCGTTTCTACTCCATTTGGTCTGATTACATTGGTTTTGCATCATATTTGGATATCGTACACGGTTTTGCCACACATACGCCTTAGGGATCTCGTTTCTACTCCATTTGGTCTGATTTCGTTAATAATTTTTGCTTCCATCTGCTTTATAAGTCAAAATCATCCAAGCGCACCTTTCTTGATCTCCTTCATTAATTTTACATTGGTTTTGCATCCTTTTTGGATATCATACACGGTTTTAACACACGTACGCCTCAGGGATCTCGTTTCTATTGCATTTTATCACCGATTTCTTCTTCCATCTGCTCAAGTCCAAATCATCCAAGCACACCTTTCTTAATCTTGTTAATTAAGTTTACATTGGTTTTGCATTTTTTTGGATATCGTACACGGTTTTAACACACGTACGCCTCAGGGATCTCGTTTCTATTGCATTTTATCATCGATTTCTTCTTCCATCTGCTTTAAAAGTCTAAATCATCCAAACGCACCTTTCTTGATCTTGTTCATTAATTTTACATTGGTTTTGCATTCTTTTTGGATATCGTACACGGTTTTAACACACATACGTCTCAGGGATTTCGTTTCTATTGCGTTTCATCACTCATTACTTCTTCAATCCGCTCTATAAGTCCAAATCATCCAAGCGCACCTTTCTTGATCTTGTTCATTAATTTTACATTGGTTTTGCATTCTTTTTGGATATCGTACACGGTTTTAACACACATACGTCTCAGGGATTTCGTTTCTATTGCGTTTCATCACTCATTACTTCTTCAATCCGCTCTATAAGTCCAAATCATCCAAGCGCACCTTTCTTGATCTTGTTCATTAATTTTACATTGGTTTTGCATTCTTTTTGGATATCGTACACGGTTTTAACACACATACGTCTCAGGGATTTCGTTTCTATTGCGTTTCATCACTCATTACTTCTTCAATCCACTCTATAAGTCCAAATCATCCAAGCGCACCTTTCTTGATCTTGTTAATTAAGTTGACATTGGTCTTGCATCCTTTTTGGATATCATACACGGTTTTAACACACGTACGCCTCAGGGATTTCGTTTCTATTGCATTTCATCACGCGCACCTTTCCTAAGCTTGTTCATTGGGCTTACATCTGACGTGCATCCATTTTGGATGCCGCATTCGTAATACTGTTTCACGTGGTTTTGCCAAACATACGCCTTAGAGATCTCGTTTCTATTGCATTTCGTCTGATATCGTCACTCGTTTCCATTTAATGGAATAATTATCGCGAAACATCCGTTCTATGAATTTTTAAAATCATTTTCTATCTTTGATTCTTTTTTAACAATGTTATCTTTGATTATATCGTTAATTGAATTCCGACGAAAATCATTATCTTTTTTTATCTTTATCAACAAATGAATCAAATAGCAACGCAGTAATAAATGTACCTACCTAGAAAATCAAATATTGTGTCATATACTATCAAAATATTGCTTAAAATGGCTTTAACGGTGTTTAGTGACTAGATCTGAACAGCCAAGAATCTTTTCCCAACCTTCCTCTTACTCATCTTCTTCCCCTCCCCACTAAATTCAGCCTTACAATGTACTACAATTGGGGATGCCATAGTCTCACATTCTCTTTTATAAATTCACAATCGCGTCGTATATTCTTTTCACACTCCTTTATTAGTTCATCCGCTCTACGTGTTTAAATCTTTCAAGTGTTTCTTTTGTTAATCTTATTCACAACGCTTTTATAACACTGTCAAACGTGGTTTTACGACGGTGACCAGGTACATCATCAAAACGACAATTCAACACACCTACAAAAATTAATATAAAGTCATGAAAAGTGATGAAACAAAAACTAGGTTAAATAGGTTACATACGTAACTATTTAACCTAGTTTTTGTTTCATCACTTTTAATGACTCTATATCACTTTTTAAAGATGTGTAGTATTTTCATTTTGATGAAATATCATTGAACATCTTAGAGATCTCATTTTTACAGCATTCACTTTATATTTTCATCCTCTGTCAGTTACATGCCTCACTGCCGTACATCAGGGTTGGTATCAGCACTCTGTTGTAGACTGCCAGCTATATTGTGTCTTTGTGATGTGATATATGTTTCCATTTTCATATTATCAAAACAATTGCAACGTCCCATTTGATAATGCGTGAATTTTATCAGGAGATACAAAGTATAATTATGCTATTTAATTAAATAGTCCCATATAACTCAATTGATAAGAGTTGAAAATAACAACAATACTATGATTAATTCGTTGATGCGTTTACTGTCGACTAAATGACTTACTAGCTACTAAAATTCATCAAGAAGTCATCAAGTTTTTCAATATCAGATGTCTACAGTAGAGATGGGTCAAGGGCAGTGGCGGTTCTTCCCTAAGGTCAGTTGGTGTTTGAACCCCCAAAATATTAAGACAACAATAATAATCAATTATGTGCATCAAAATAACTGGTCTTATTCTTAATTTATTTAAAATGTACCGCGAAACAGCAGAGCTGCGAGCTGCGGCGGGGAGTAACGAGCAGTGACATCTGTTATCTCTAATAGAAGCTTTCATTCACAAGTCCATACTATTCACTGGGTCAATTTAAAGAAAGCCTTAGAATAAACGAGATGGCATTATATTTTTCGTCGAAGTAAAAATCAGGTACCGAAGAAAGATTAGGGACGCTTAGGTCATGACCGTGGGGGAGACAAAACGATGAATATTATATGTTTTACAGAGATGGTGACATAAACAAATGTCAGTTTTTCATTCTTATCAGTATCTAGTCAGTATTTCACGCTTATCGTGTGTGGAACAATGGTTGTTTTTCAATTGAATACTTTGGGAAAGGTTTGGAATAATCATTTATGTTGTTATCGATTTAGAATGAAGCTGAAGAATTAAACAAAACAAAAAACGTAAAAGATCATTGTCAAATAGAATCAAACTCTTATTTTATTTACTTCAATGTTGTGCAGAACTATATTAAAACTTTATATCTTTAAAATAATTTGCCGTAAGTACATGGATTGTGTATTCATTTCCAATTTACTATATTAACATAATTGATATAGATAATAATGTATGGGCATTTTTCACAATATCAAATAAAGATTAGTCACACATTTTTTTCAAATGATCTACAACGACTGAATCCCTAGAGCCGTCTCTGGTCAAGGGTCATTTTATTGTGTTCGCTTGCTGTGGCTCCCTCGATACGTCTCCCGTGGATGATGGTACGACTCTTGTTACCGGTACGCCGCGTCGCACCACAAGAAAAATAAGATGCTAGTTAGTTAGTAGGTCTAGGTACATGTATCCAAGATGTCAGACTGTCAGTCACCGTTAACGTCTCTGGGTGTGGAATTACAATTAACACTTATGATAATTTTAACGGCACTTTATCTCCTGATAAAATAGATTAACCGTGTATTTAGCCGTGTTACCGTTTAACGTGAATCGTACGAGTATGGCTCATCAAAATGAGTTCATTTAGGCGACTCGTTTATGAACGACTCATCACTAGTAGACAGTAATGATTTAAGCGTGCAAAATATCATCAAAAGTGTCAAAATGTATCAAAATTCTGCTGTTTAAGGGGCGAGAAAGCGAAATGAGTATGTTTTTTCCAAATCGTAGCCTTCAATTTCATCAATTTTGCAATAAAATTGTAGATTTGAACGAAAAACAAAAATACGCTATAAAAAATATATTTCAGACGTCTCCAGATTGTCGTGTATTGCCCATTCTTGTCGACATATTGCCGTGTCTTGACGGTGAGTTCATTTGGACACCGATCTTACAACAATATTACCAGACCAAATCTATTTCTATTTCGCTCTGTTCGCCATCTTCCGCTACCAAAACTGTCATAATTTCGAATGCGATTAATATTAATAAATGCTGGCCTTGTACAGATCGCAAGTACGCCTCACTGTTGAATTAGGCAGCCACCTCTGGTCTGAAGCTCCCAAAAACTGTGCAGAAACGGGCGGTCTGTTTGATATACTCCCCTATCTTAACAAACAGGGAATGCAGTCCTCGTTCTACCGGTATTTCAATGGAAGATGTTATTGATGTATTATTAATATTTTGACTGCTAAATGTGTGTGTGTTTTCCCGAATTAAGCTCATTTTTACCTTAATTTTGTTAAAATTAATGAAATATTTTAATTCTTTCTCCATTGGCTTATTCATTATTCAGTGCATTTTTTTTAATATTTTACTTTTGCATTTAAATATTGGCTTTGGAAATGTACTTTCATGTTTATATTAATTTTAATTATTATAGTATCGCAACCAGAGTTGACGCGAATGCAGTACCTACTCACGCAGATACATTACAAGCATAAAGCACGTGTCAAACTTGTTATTCAATCAGAAAAATCTGTGAAATTGGAAAAAGGATCATTTTTAATGATAAAATTGAAAAAAAAGATCATTTTTAATTATGTAAATTTAAAAAAAGATCATTTTTAATGATGCATATTTAAAAAAAATCATTTTTAATGATGTATATTTAAAAAAAAGATCATTTTTAATGATGTAAATTTTAAAAAAGATCATTTTTAATGATGCATATTTAAAAAAGATCATTTTCAATGAAGTGTATTTAAAAAAATATCATTTTTAATGATGTGTATTTAAAAAAGATCATTTTTAATGATGTATATTTAAAAAAAGATCATTTTTAATGATGTATATTTAAAAAAAGATCATTTTTAATGATGTAATTTTAAGAAAAGATCATTTTTAATGATGTAATTTAAAAGAAGATCATTTTTAACATGTAATTTTTAAAAAGATAATTGTTAATGATGTAATTAGAAAAAATACAATTTCTCGGTGACGTTTCGCAAGTACATCGCTGTATTGTGTATTCATGTGCACCAATACACACAATATAAGTGCGTGTAATTCACGTCAACTCTGATTGTCTAATCTATGTATATACACATTTTGTCAGGTATATAAATGTGCATTTATTCCATAAATGTTAGTAATTTTAGAAAAATAAAATAATAGTACTTCGGTACAAACCTTTGCAGCTCATAGAAGAAGTGATCCTCTCAGTATCGCCCTGACGACAGACAACAATTCAGAATTCAAACGTCGTTGAAATGGCTTTAGCCATGTTTGGGTACCAAACCTGAATATCCAGGTACTTCTCAATTCCTATTTACACTCACCTAAGTTTATGGGACTTTTTCTCAGTATCGTCCAGTAAAGACCACAATTCAGAAGCAAAATTTTGCTTCATTCATATTTGGCGATCAGATCTGATTAGCCAGGCACTTTCCAACCTTCCTCTTGACATCTCCTTCGTTTTCGCACTCGCTCCAAACTGATGCCTCAAATGGGAATGACATAGTTCCACTGGTTCTGGATGTTTGAGACTTGTGCAATGTTAACAGCTATTTACCTATATCACTCTTTTTAAACAACTGACTATTATAAACTCTATTTTATCGCTTGGTAGACGCGAAACTAGTGTTTCGCGTTAAATTTTTGCTCAATATATCGTACTGAAATTTGTCATATGTAGTATTCCACTATCGTCTTAATAGGTTATCCGTAGGATAATGTATATTAATAAATAAACTAAATCTTAATCTGTAGCGATGTAACTTTAAATACGCACAGTGCGCATTACACATGGAAGCTTCTAGACACGCGACAAAAGCGCTTCGGTCTATCTGCGACTTCTAGAATCCTTCGGACAGCCCTTCAAATGCGGCCGTACTAGAAGTCTCGAAGGTTCTAGGTTGCGCTGCAAATGGCTTGTAGTATTACTGTAGTAAACTGACAAAAAAACTATGTATAAGCTATCAAGAAGATGGTGAAATAAAAAAAAAACTATAAATAAGCTATCAAGAAGATGGTGAAATAAAAAAAAAAAACTATAAATAAGCTATCAAGAAGATGGTGAAATAAAAAAAAAAACTATAAATAAGCTATCAAGAAGATGGTGAAATAAAAAAAAAAACTATAAATAAGCTATCAAGAAGATGGTGAAATAAAAAAAAAAACTATGGATAAGCTATCAAGAAGATGGTTAAATTAAATTAAAACTATGGAGAAGCTATCAATAAGATGGTTAAATTAAATTAAAACTATGGATAAGCTATCAAGAAGATGGTTAAATTAAATTAAAACTATGGATAAGCTATCAAGAAGATGGTGAATTATCATTCTAATATGTAAATAGGTTCCTAATTAGGAAGGAGCTTTGTAGTTTTCTTTTTAAATTAACTTTTATGACCACATTCCTAAGTTAGGTAATTTTGTAATGTGTAATTATTTTTAAAATACTCTATCATTGAATGATGCAGCAATTTATATGTAAATTTATGTGTAAGTTTTTAAAATTTTTGGTTTTCATTTCAACGGCAATAATAGCAATGTCATTGTTTTTTAATTGAGCAGCCACCTCTGGTCTTTAACCCCCAAAATACCTGCGCAAATCAATTTGAGAGGCCGGCATGGGTTATTGGATAACCAACGCCTCCGCCACAGGTCGCCTTAAGTGATTCGCTACGTTTGGTGACTTAGCAGGGGTGCACCAGTTCGTGGGGTGAGGTTTATCCTTGTCTTGGCGGCAGATACATCTGCCCACCAATTGCGTGGCAAGCCAGATCGGGGGGACTGATTGGGGGAGAACGTTTGACCTCTTCAGATTCTGGTAGTGGTGATTTAATTACATTTTTACTTCCCCTGTGCACAATCCCCAAAGATGACAGAAAGCGTCAGGTGGGACTGCTGTTTCTGCTCTACCAGTATTTCAATGGAAGTTGCTTCGAGGAACTAGCGTAATTGATCCCGTAAACAATGTTTCCACTTTCGTCACAAAAGAACACGTTACTTTTAGGACTTTGTGCTCAAAAATGTGTTCTTCTGTGACAGAAAGATACGTTTAAACCTTCTCTTTCTATCTCCTTTTCCTCCCCACTTCCTCATAACCTTATAACATTGACCAAAATTGACCATTTCTAACAAACTTATGTATAAATTCATTGAATCGTCTATACTTTGTACTTAGTTTGGTGAACTCTAAAACCTGAATACTATTTCAACTGCAGCATTGACATAATATTACTGTAAATTATATAACTATAATTTTACACGGCGTTTGGAAACTAGTGGTAAAAGCGGGAAACTAAAGAATAATAAATAAAAAACGGCGCATGTAATTTTTAAAAAAATACTTTTTTAAAGAATTAATGCAAATCTTGGAAGCGAAAATTAACGCACTTCCCGATATCCGATCGAGCTGAAACTTGGTAGATAGACTCGTTATCGATGACAATGCGTTCTGTCAACTTTTGGTGGCAACCACGTAAACAAACGCGAACATATACGCAATTATCTAATTTCGGTGTTATCCAATTGGGATTTGGCTCGATTGGTAAAGTTTTCAGCTCCAGTTTCTGGGTAGGGAGGTTCAATCCTCAGTAAACCATTTTTTTTTTTG
The DNA here is from genome assembly GCA_026573805.1 of Hesperophylax magnus. Classification (NCBI taxonomy): domain Eukaryota; kingdom Metazoa; phylum Arthropoda; class Insecta; order Trichoptera; family Limnephilidae; genus Hesperophylax; species Hesperophylax magnus. The sequence goes on along the minus strand of JAIUSX010000179.1, from coordinate 1,923,707 downwards.
AAAATATTATAAATTTTTTGGCAACTTACTTATTAATAGAAACTATTTTCTATACATTATATCATTCTATTATAAAGTATTATGTTTTACTTTGAAATCAATAATGTTTGATTTTAAAAATTATTTTATTATAAATAAATAAATTGGCAATACTTTTTATGTACTTAATTAATTTTAATAAATAAATTTATTGAAATAATTTTAAATGTTTTAATTTATTAAATATGAGTGGACACCTTCGCTTTTGCTAATGTTTTTCTCAGGCGTCTCCGACTTCTTTCACCATTTACTACTGTATACCACAAAGTTACTGTTAAAAAACTACATTACATCAACTTTAACTCGACTCTGTATCTCATTGCATTGCGGAGATATTGTGTTAAGTAATCCTGGAGTGTCCCTGACTTCTTGTACCATTTAAACCAGTCTCTAAACACTCCTGCCACAACAAACAAACAAACTTTGAAATTTTTCACAAATGTACGAGGGATGAATTTCTCTGCGTTTAGTTCTCCTTAACTACGCATGAGATTGTGATAGGGTTTTTATTATCGTGGAGAGAATTTCTTCCGGAATACTTATACAGGGTGTCCGGAAACTCGTAGTACAAGCGGGAAACTGGTGAATCTACATCACATTTGGAGTCGATTTTGTAGTATATTTTTTTTTGATTTGAGCTTTCGTTATCGAGTAAATCGAGTTAGAAGTTGATTTTTTTTTTTTTTTTTTTTTTTTTTAATCAAATTCTTATAAATTATTACTGAAGATCAAAGTACCCAACTAATTAAAACTATTTGAAAGTAAAACAAATGAAGAAACTCGGATTTTAAGCATTATTTTGAAATCACCCTTCATTTAACCCGGTGTAATCATAAAATATTTCTGCTCTGCAGGGTTAAAACATCTGTTGTTCAACCCTAAACACCAGAAAAAACTTTAACCCTAAAATAGCCGAAAAATATTTTTTTTTGGTTTTTTTTTTTTTTTTTGTGAAAATGCTCAAAAAAAAAAAATTATGTTTTTTTGGGTTCCCCATGTGGTGTAGATTCTCCAGTTTCCCGCTTGTACTACGAGTTTCCGGACACCGTGTATATACAATAAATGCATATTATATTTAAAAGTACTCACAGATTCGCCTAACTGTGTCTGCTATTCCGCTATGGAAGCAGTTCGCAAGCACCCAGAATTAAGCGCACTTGAAGTGAAATGATACTAAACTGCGCTATATAAATGCCATGTTATTATTATTATTAAAGCAAGTAAGACCCTCTTCCCTCGTAGGATCTTTAGGGAACCAAGGAGGAGTGGAGAAGAGAGATGAGGTAACCTTCGTGAACTCTTTCCTTGTGGGGCCTTCAAGGAACCAAAGGGGGTGGGGAGGAGAGATGAAGCTCTCTTCCTTTGTGGGGCCTTCAAGGAACCAAGGAGGAGTGGGGAGGAGAGATTAGGCTTTCTTCCCTTGTGTGGCTTCCAGGGAATCAAGGTGGATTGGAGATGAGAGATGAGACCTAGGAAGACACATTGCAGAACCAGAAGATATAGCCACATATCCAATGACAACCCTGTTGAACTTTATAAAAAGACCAGGGGACTGTTAAAGGATTGAGGTAAAATGGGAGATAGCACCATGAAACCGTCTCCGCACTATAAGTAAGGTACCTACTTTCTAAGCTTCCTCCATCCTATCACCTTATCCCCATGTTTTCAGCCTCTATTTTCTTCCTCAATAGTTAAGTATGTCAGTCTTAAAAAGACAAAAGTTAAACAGTAAAGCATTAAGGCGATGCACTACGTCGTGTAATATTTTAAATTGAGCCGCTATCAATAACAACCCTTATGTAGATCGCGATAAGGTTTAAATTTCCGCTTAACACCGTCCGCCTGTTTTGATTTATGCAAGAAAAAAACGTGGCCAAAAAGTGCCTTTTATTTTATTTTGTGGATTTTCAGACATAAATCTTTAATTTTTTTTCGATCATTTTATAAATAACTTGATTTGCCACATTATACAATAAAATCATAACCGAAAATGGGTTCGCAAGTAGGAGATTTTGAACTTTAAAGCAGTTTTCATAGGCCTTATACATTATTTTTTTCTGGGCTTATAAAAAGACTTATCTAAAAAATACTCATTTATTTCAAAGGCCAAGATGTATTCTACTCGCAGTATTTAATTAAAGCATCTGAAATATTTCTAGGCGACCAAATTTTCAAACCAAAAACACATTATTTTGCATTACTACGTATGGCATCGCCTTAAACAGTAAAGCATGAACAACATTACGCAATATAAAGGTAAGTATTCTAAAAATTACCACCATTTCTTGTTAAACCAGTTTATCTACAATTACAAGTAATATCTGTCTACGCTATAGTGACATAACTAAACCAGTTTGTTCACTTTTCAAGTTGAACAACTTCTGTTTTTAAGTGGTTTATTTGTTCGAAATGGAAAGTGAAGAAAAATATGTGACATACAGGGTGTCCCGTAAGCTATGCATCAAACGAAGTGGGGTGAAAGGGGAGATTATTTACAATCATATGTCCGAGTATGTTGTGGTAATTTTTTTTTTAAATACCCAGTTTTCCAAAAGAATCGTCAAAAAAATTACAGAAAATTTAAAATAAAAATCTAATAGAAAATTTAATAGAAATAATATCAAAAAATGGTTTGAAGGAGAATTGAATCTTCTCCTACCCAGGAACTGGAATCGTCAACTCTAATAAACTGACATTTATTTTGTATATTAACTGCTGTTATGTTATCAAATTTTAGAAAAATGCGTATATTTCCACGTGTGTAAGTGTGATTGGCACCAAAAGTTGATAGAAGGCATTGTCATCTACAGCGAGTATATCTGCCGAGTTTCAGCTCGACCGGATAGCGGGAAGTGGGTTAATTACTGCTTCCAAGATTATCGAAAACAAAAGTGAAATTCAAATAGGAGGTAGCGCAACGCGGCATAATACCTCAAAAATAAACCACTGAATTACTTTTGCCCGTGAAAATCTCAAATGGATGTAAAAATTTTACTTTTGGGATTAATCTCTTACATATTTTTATGTCAGTTTCATTTGAATGCTAGGCTTAATTTTTTAAAGAAATAGTATAAAATAATGTCGCCATCCGCGTCTGTCTGTTTGTGCGCTTAGTTCTTCTAAACTACGCAACGGATTTTGATAGATTTTTCACTATCACTTAGAAAATTTCTTCCGGAAGGTTTACATATATAAAACATGCATATTATATTTATAGAAAGTAGAGAAAAGTCGATGTTTTATAATCAAGTCGTAAAAATATATGTTCGAGCACTACATTGCTAACGCTGGCTAAACCATATGAGATACATCAAAATAATGTACTACGGAATTGTATATCTTAAAAAGGCCTACAGAAAAGTCAGCGATGGTATATGTCTATCTCCTAAGAATAGCCCCCAGAAACGCAGGATAAACGTTAATATGGATACAAAGTTCCATTTAACAGCAAAATTAGGTAAAAAAAACTGTAATTTATAAAACATTGAGAGGGTTACGAATTGTACCACCACACATTTGGTCATTTTGATTGCAAACAACCTCCACTATCACCTCTTTTTGTTTAATCCATAGCTGACGGGACACCCTGTATACCTATTTGTCCTGTTGAAAACGAAGGTGAAGCATTTCACAAATGCGAGCGATGGTTATAAAAAAAATTGTCAATTTGTCCTACTTTGGTTGCCTGCATAGTCGACTTTGTAGACCTATATAAAGATCCTGCGGAGTCCCTCAAGGTACAATTCTTAGACCTCTGCCTTTTTGTTTGTTAAAAATCATAAATCTCTGAAAGTTCTTCATTGATTGCTTTGAAATTTTGACACAACGTTGCATTCGAATACGCGTGTGTTTTTATATACCTATATTATATGGACGTAAAAGCAACACGCGACATTTTTTCAGACAGATTGACACAGCAACGCGTGGCGGGTGAAGCTAGTATTTTAATAATAACACTTATCTTCTAATGAACATTTAGCAAAAATATAAATTACTATCTGACAGATACCCGGAATTGCTCGGGGTTATGAACGGTTTGGAGTGAAGTTTTGATGTTGTGAATTTTAGTATACCTGAAAACTGGATCTTTAATATTATACTGGAAATAATATTATTCTTAACAACTTTCACATTAAGGCGAAGCTTAATGCTAAATCACTATATTGATTAATCTTTATAACGAATTGGTGTACATTATTAATCCCAAAAAATATGTTTTAGATGAATTGAAAGTTTTCCTATCGTTTTGCTTGAGTATAATAAAAAAAAAAAAAAATTACTCAATAAAAAATATAAATGTAAGATACTAAAAAAAAAAATTTTCAATAGAAATGTATGAACGCGTAAAAGAAGCATCTTTTAAAAAATACAGTATTATAGCTAAGATTATCTGTGACAGTTTCACTTGATTTACTTTTTTGCTTTCTTATAAAATTATTTACAAAATAAATCAAAAGCAGTTTTGTGCTTGAAATCAAACGTTTCTAGATTCTGTTTGTCAAGCGATTTTAATGCCTATTACCTCCAATATAAGGTACACCAAGAATGTACACATTTTTGGCTTGTAGCTTCCTCTTAACGATAGTTTGTGAGTGAAGTTACGATTTTGAAAATGTCACATTCCTACACACAAAGAAATTATATTTATTTATTTTGACTTTTCTAGACTTTCAATAAATACAATATCCATGTACCTATTATATATATAAAACTTCCGAAAGAAATTATCTAAATGACAGTGAAAACCCTATTAAATTCAGTTGCATAGCTTAGAAGAACTAAGCGCACAAACAGACATACGCAGATAGTGACTTTGTTTAATACTATTTACAGATAACAATGTATTGTCACGATTATAAATTTACTGAAAGTTTATCATAAAACGGCCTGTAATCCCGTTTATAGTTCGTTATGATCTGGGATGTTTTGGGATGTTCCCGAACGTTTCAAACTATTCTTTAACATTTCTAGAATGTTATGAAATACTCTCGAATGTTCTGGACTGTTCTAGAAATTTCTAGAGGGCGAAACTCTTATAACTTCAAAAGCACGCCCTTTCATTGGACAGAGGGGGTGTTCGATCGAACCTGACACCACTGCTAAGTCACCAAAAGTAGCAAACCACTTGGGGTGATCTATTGCAGAGGTGTTGGTATTCCAATAAATGGTTCCCGGGGCGGTGGTACCCATAATCGCCCCCCAAATCGATCTTTACGTACCTACTTAAAAACTGACCGGAACAGAACATGATATAATAATGTGTTAGGTTCTTAGGTTAGGTCATATTAGGTTAGGTTAGGTTACAATATTGGTTAGTTTGATAAAACACAAATCCCTACTGATCTCATATACGTAGGTCCTTTATTATTTGAGACAGTACAGTACCTACGTATCGAATCGGTTCCTTCTCGTTTTTTTCTACAAGGATCTCATTTGAGTCCACAAGAACATTAATCGCATTCTCGCTCACTCTTGTACACGTTTATGGGTGTGTCCCTCTCTAGCAGGATTTAAATACAGAATTGCAGAAATTGAGAACCTTTTAATTTCAAAAAACTATTTTAAAAAAGAAGTCATTTTTATAAGCTAAAAATCATGACGACGTTCTCCCGCAGGGTAGGCAGAGAGAATGGACCACCATACAACTCTGTCTCGACACACTATTTTTGATTCATTCACATTAATACATGGTCTCATTTATACTCTTGAGTGATTCTGACGCTTGACATTGCCAGGGTCAAGCATTTGAACCACCTGTCTTCTGACTTCTTCCATCATTCTAATTTGCTTCATTAAATATTCTCCTCTCACTCCTTTCTTCGTCCTTCTGCTATAAATGTCCATATCATCTAAGCGTCTCTTTCTTAATCGTATTCATTTATAAGCCTACGCCAGCCCTGCATGCTTTCCGGATCTTCTCACTTTTAACACAGTCATGCAGGATTTTACACATATACGCCTCAGAAATCTTATTTCTACAGCATTCAGTCTACTTTCATCCTTCTTCTGCCAGTTCCATGCCTCATTGCCATACATCAGTGTAGGTACAAGCACTCCATTGTGGACTGCTGCATATAATGCTGACAGCAACCGCGTTCAGTCCTCCATGAATGGAGTTACCTGCATTTCCCCTTGTTTCAATATCTCTGTCAGCCTTCCCATCTCTCTAGAACATACTTCCTAAATACACAAACTCATCCACCTGCTCCAAGTATTCCTCAGCAACAACTATATTGCACACTGTTTTCGTAATCTCTCTTTCAAACACCATTAATTTAGACTTACTTACATGCATCATTAACTCATTCTTCATACATACTTCGTTCATCCTAGACACAAGAGACTGTACAGGGTTTTCCAATAAGAGGTGTTATTTTGATATTCAATCGTAAAAGATCAATGGTTTCGTTGCTTGTGTGGCACGTAGCGCCGTCTTGTTGAATGTAAACGTTGTCCAGATCAATACCATCCAATATACTTCCTAAATACACAAACTCATCCACCTGCTTCAAGTATTTAGGACCTGCTGTTTGGAGGTAATGCAATAAACATCGTATTTTGTATCTTTCCGGCATCTCAAATCAGTCGCTATCATCGTCTGTCTGTTTGTGCGCTTAGTTCTTCTAAACTAAACAACAGATTTTGAAAGGGTGTTAACTATAATTTAGAAAATTTCTTCCGGAAGGTTTACATATATAATACATGCATATTATATTTATAGAAAGTAGAGAAAAGTCAATGTTTTGTAATCAAGTCGTAAAAAAAATATTTTCGGGCACTTACATTGCTAACGCTGGCTAAACCATATGAGATACACCAAAATAATGTACTACGGAATTGTATATCTTAAAAAGGCCTACAGAAAAGTCAGCGATGGTATATGTCTATCTCCTAGGGATAAGCCCCAGCAACGCCGGGTACCCGTCAGATACATAATATCTATCAAAGAAATAAATCATTGATTTTCTTCAATCAACACTGTATTAATTATGGGTATGTACCGTTCTCTACTACCTAAAATGTTGAGACATATATTTATCGAAATGTTAAAGGCAAATATGGCTTTCGGAAAAACTCCAATACCCAATGTGCCACTTTCGATTTCATTTCTAACATTCAGCAGTACATAGACCAGGGCGAATATGTGGCAGCTATATTTATAGATCTGAAAAAAGCCTTTGATACGGTAGATCATGAAATACTTCTACAGAAAATGGAACATTTGGGAATAGTAGGTAAATCTTTAAATTTGCTCCGAAGTTACCTAGCTGATAGATTTTGCCTTGTCGATATCGGAGGGAACCTAAGCGGCTTTGGAAAAATCACATGTGGAGTGCCACAGGGCTCTATTCTTGGACCTCTACTTTTCTTACTATACATCAATGATATAACTAAATGTGGCATCTCGGGAAAACTTCAACTTTACGCTGATGATACTGTGATTTACTACCATTGTAAAAATCTGAAGGAACTTGAAGCTCTAATGAATAAAGATCTCGCAAAGCTGGCAAAATGGCTTCGATTAAACAAATTAAGCCTCAATGTTAAAAAAACCCATTACCTTACTTTCGGTAAAAAAGATAACATGGGTATGAATATTATTCTTGGAAATGAAAAGCTACAACATGTTCAAGTAACGAAATATTTGGGGTTACTCATAGACTCTAACCTCTCGTGGAACTCCCATGTTGAGAATGTAAAATCCAAAATTTCCCCTATAACCGGTGTACTTTATCGACTCCAAGGTGTGCTCCCCACATCTTTACTGCGTGCAACTTATTATGCTATGATTCACTCCCACCTGAGTTATCTAGTTAGTATCTGGGGCACCATTACCAAAAAAAAAAGTTCGGAAATACAAGTAATTCAAAATAGAGCCGTACGTAATATATATAATCTGCCATGGGATACACATGTCAAAGATATATACTCACAGACACAAATACTTCCCTTTACAGTCCTTCCAAAGTATAACATCACAACTGCCATTCTACAAATAATTCAACACTCCTCACACACCAACACTAAACCAGTTTTTAATTCTGACATACACCAGCACAAAACACGATCACAAAATCAAATACATTTATCGTCATCTACTTACACGACCAAATTTGGAATTAACTCCTTACAATACATTGCACATAAACAATATAACGCATTACCTAGTAATTTAAAACTTCCGGCAACAAACAAAAAAACACTGGCAAAAGCTCTTAAAAGCTATTTCCTTAACAGTTTCATTAATGACTAACACAATCTTTCTCTAGAACTCCATAATAACATCTGCGTTTATTTATTTTAATGTATTTATTTTAATGTATTTATTTTAATGTATTTTATTTATTTGCCTTGTCCTTTCTAATGTTGTCTTTCCCGAAATGAGTTTTATAAACTCATTGGGAATAATACATTATTACTTTGTTATCATTTTGTAATGTATTATCTTGTAATAAAAAAAAAAAAAAAAAAAAAAAGTGAGATAACTTTCAACGAAAGCGCTAGTACCAATGGTTAAAGATCGCTGCATATCGCGACCCCTCTATAAAGTGACAGTTCTGTTCTACCAGAATTCGGTCCGTACGTTCCCTTGATCAAAATATAACAAAATAACATAATATCACATCATATTGCACGGCGAAATTAACCGCCGATAACCCAGTCGAGTGTTATTAAATTAATCGACACGCCCGAATGACTCCCCACCGTTTAATCGACGTCTAAAAATAAATACAAAAATCGAAACCGTTCTACGGGCGTATTATTTCCGGACGTTTGTCCTGAGACATCGCCCTATTTAAAGTGAAATTTCAAATTCTAGTGTTTTTTTTTAAATAAAAATCACCTGTTTATCAATCACCGTGTTAAGTATTGATTAGAAGGTATGTAATGTGATTTTATTTACCGATTAATTAAAGATAACATCGTTGTTATCGATTCTCCTATCTCTTGAGTGTTTTGCATTACAATCCTTTATTTATTTTTATGATGCTAGTTGTTTTTACAATGCGGTTGATGTTATCTTGATTAAATAGTCGACTGATAACGAAAAATTAACAGAAATGTATGCTTAAATTTTTGGGCGTCTTGATTTTGTTTACAAAATAAGAAAATGTCAATAATTTTGACAGACAAGTCAATTTGTTGTAAATTTTATTTGATGAGCAAATGGCTTACAAAATAATATATGTCATTAATTTATAAAATGAACTTAAATCGATTTGCTATGAAATTTTAAACTTTTTTGATAGGGAATAAGAATGATGATTATAATAATAATTGGATGACTTGTATAGCGCCGTTTTTGTGCAAAATCACCTCAAGGGCGCTGTACAAACCTATAATACACTTCTACAGTGATCTATGTTATTACTTAACTATATATGGAGATAATATACAGTACAATACTTACCTGGTAGGTCACTTGAGATTAACACTTAATTAACATTATCTAATTGTTTATTAGCGAAATTTAGATACAAGATTTAGGACATAATTGGAAAATTGGATATGACTGGACTTTCTCTTAGGAATGGTATATTTAATTTAAGGGTATGACAGCTTAAAAATGTAAGTTTTTAGTTTAGACCTGAATTTTGTTGGACTTGTTATGGATCTTAGTTCCGGAGGGAGTTTATTCCAAGCCTTCGGCCCAGATACTCCGAAAGCGCGATCACCAAACTTAGTATTTGGCTTGCGCTTAGGTTCCATCAGTCTGCCTACAGCTGATGATGTTGCTGATCTAAGAGTTGACTGCCTCAGACCAGTGTTTTCCGGGACGCATAGTTCAGAGATGTAGGGTGGGGCCATTTCATTGATGGATTTAAACATCATCCAGCACAGTTTGTACTGGATTCTTTAAGGGCACTTGAGCCAGTGAAGGTTACGAAGGTGTTCTGCAATGTGTGAATATTTTTAAACCCCGGTTATGAGCCGCGCGGCTGCATTAAACACTGATTGAAGTTTGTCAATTTGATATTTTGGAAGGCTGGCATCAATGCTCATATTATGATAAATTTGCGAATTCGTCTGCACGGTTTCAACTTAATAATTAACATTTTTTCTCAATCAAAGTTAAGTTTAAAGGTTAGGAAATACGCTTAAATTATTAAAATAACCCAAACTAACACCTTAAAAACCTTTTTTTTGTGCATATTTACTTAAACTTCTGACTTAAATATTTGTCTCTATGAGATATTTAAGTTGAAATCAAGTGACATTTTTTTAAATAATACTTTGATTGAATTTAATTACTATTTACAGGGCGAATGGAAAATACTACCTACATTATCGAAATGAAAATTTGATTTTGTATGGGATGACTAACTTACTAACTAACTAACTAACTAACCACTACGCCGTTTCTCCGAAGGGGTAGGCAGAGAGGACTGACCGCCAAACGACTCGGTCTTGACACACACATACATACTCTTCTATTATTCTGACTCTTGACGTGGCCCTACTCAAGTATCTGATTCACTTGATCGTGCCATGTCGTCTACTTCTGTTACCATTCAAATTTGCGTCATATATATCCGCTCTACATGCCCAAATCATCTAAGCGTCCATTTCTTGATCTTACTCATTACACTTACATCAGTCTTGCAATCTTTGCGGATCTCCACATTTCTCACACGATCATATATGGTTTTAACACGCATACGTCTCGTCGAATTTAATGTTTCAAAGACCCAATCCTGTCTGATTACGTCTAAAAGGGATCCAAATAATAATCTAGTCTCCTTCAACGGAAGCAATCTTCCGAACAGGCCTTCCATTGATATGCTTGGTGTAACTATAAGTGACCAGCTCAGGTACGGGGGCTCCATCGAAGCCAGAGTAAAGTTGGCCTCTCAGAAGCTGGGCGTACTGTACAGGGCCCGCAGATACTTTAATAGTACACAACTGCTCACCCTGTACAAATCGCAAGTGCGCCCTACTGTCGAATTTGGCAGCCATCTCTGGTCTGGAGCCCCAAAATACCTGAAAAAAACCCTTGACTCTGTGCAGAAACGGGCGGTCCGTTTGATAGATTCCCCAATCTTAACAAACGGACTGCAATCTTTAGAGCACAGACGTCGGGTAGGTATGCTGTCCTTGTTCTATCGGTATTACAATGGAAGATGCTCTGAGGAACTAGCGTCATTGATCCCTTCGGCGCCGGTGCGTAGTCGGGATACACGCCAAACGCGCGCCCAACATTTGTACACAGTTGACACTTGTCACATGAGAACGGGTCGCTTCTACGATTCGTTCTTAAGTTCAACAGCTCGGCTGTGGAACGAGCTGCCGGCCTCTGTGTTTCCTCCCTCCTACAACATGGGACTCTTCAAGACCCATGTTCACTCTTTCCTCTCCACAAAAAGACCCTCCACACAGCATCCCCAAAGATGACATAGGCCCTGAGGGAAATTATTTTCTTCAGGGCCTCCTGTGTGGAGTAAATATAAAAAAAAAAAAAAAAAAAGGAATCTCATTTCTACTGCATTCAGTCTATTTTCATAATTTCTCTGTCAATTTAAATTTTATTGTTTAGCAGACTTTGTGTTTAGTAAATGTGAGTTCTGGTCACTAAACATAGCTAAAGCTTTATAGATTTCAAGCAATTTTTTGATTCTGAATGACAGTCTCTCGCCGGGGCGGTACTGAGAGTATCGTCCATTCAAATGGTCCAATTTGATATCTATTTGTGGGTGTTTCTTTGTCTTAATTTTTTTTTTAAAGCGCTACAACACACTTCACTACAATCTAGTCATGTGCCCTGATGATGGACAGTGTATCGCTGTCCGAAACGTTGGTTAAAGAAGGCGGAAGTGCGCAACAAGGCGCAAAATCTTAACGAGAGTTATTGCACTATTTGGACTCTAAACATATGTAAAATGATAGATTTCAAGCAATTTTTTGATTCTGAATTATTAGTCTATCGCCAGGGATATACTGAAAGTACTAACGCCCTCCGTGGTCGAGTGGTAAGGATCTCGACTAGCAATCGGAAGGTTGCGGGTTCAAATCCCTGCGTGCGCAAGTAAATTTTATTTAACGAATTTGTTGCGGCATGTTCTAGAGTGGAAAATTCTCCCAGTACCGTCCTGAAATGCTTAAAATGGCCTTAACCGCGTTTTGTGACCAGATCTGAATATCCAGGTATCACCTCACCTTCCTCGTTCCCACTACCTTCAGCAACCTCACATCTTACCACAATTGGGATGCCATAGCCTCACTGGCTCCATACGGTTGGTAGCAGTTAGTCTCTTGTACAGTGTTTACATAAAAAAAATCTTACTACCCAACCTTCGTCTTCCTTATCTCCTTTTCCTTAATAGAGAGACAAAAATTCCCGACTTACAAAAAAAACCTGACAATATTAATTTTAAATTTGTTGCTTGTGAATTGAAACCATAGCTTTGTACCACTTGGCTGCTAATAAGTCTTAATTTTATTTATTAATAATAAATATTTTTTTATTTACAGATTTCGGCCAAAAGGAGCGAGCAATATAAATTAATAAAAATAAATAAATAAATAATAATGAATCTTACAAACGATAGAACACATTTTTTTAAGTTTAAAAAAGATTTGAAATCAAATTGATTTCGCAATATATTTATACTAATACAATATAAAAAAATCCGAACATTGCTTAGTTAATAATATTATAAACCAAAGATATTTCAAGTAAATATCAAATACCATATATTTATTTGTAACTTGTTAATTTACAAACCATTACAATGACTTAATATACCTTAAATCTCAGTATAATAAGTCTAGTTAAAACAATTTTAATAATAGCATAAAGCATGTTACAAAAAATGGTCATTATTGTCATGAACCAATCATAAATAGTTTAAATTATATTCAGTAGTGTCATGAACTCGTCATAAAGTGAATAAAAATGGTAATTATTGTCATGAAACTATCATAAATAGTTGAAATTACATTCAGTAGTGTCATGAACTCATCATAAAGTGAATAAAACTGGTCATTAATGTCATGAAACTATCATAAATAGTTTAAATTAGATTCAGTAGTGTCATGAACTCATCATAAAGTGAATAAAACTGGTCATTAATGTCATGAAACTATCATAAATAGTTTAAATTACATTCAGTAGTGTCGTGAACTCATCATAAAGTGAATAAAACTGGTCATTAATGTCATGAAACTATCATAAATAGTTTAAATTACATTCAGTAGTGTCATGAAGTCATCATAAAGTGAATTAAAATTGTCATTAGTGTCATAAAAAGTGATTCTAAATCATCAAAGGTGTAAAATAACTTATACTCAAAGATAAGTGATAAAAACCAATATTAAATATCTAAAAGTCATCATAAAACTTCTTAAACTCACTCACAAGTGACAAAAATGTAATAAAAAAATCATCTTCACTCAGTTATAAGTGACATAAACCAATTTAAGTGACAATTGTAAATCTTTTATTGCATTAAGATGATCTGCATTCCATCTCGTTGGACTTGAGCGTGCTGCAGATCCGGTCGGATTTGGTGTTGTGGACTTCCGGCAGCATTGTGCCAAGATGGTGACGATGGGAGAGAAGGCGGGAGGAGACGTAGCACGGCCGCGGCCAGTCACCGCATCCCAAGCACCTCAGGTGCAAATTCCGCAAGCGGAAGAAGCGCCCAATTATCTGGTATATAAAAAGGTAAACGAAAATGTTTTCATGAATATCTTATTTATTAGTTCCATGCTTCCACTACTCTATATTAGTAGAATGGATGAAATGTTGTGGAAGTTAGTTCCATGCTTCCACTACTCTATATTAGTAGAATGGATGAAATGTTGTGGAAGTTAGTTCCATGCTTCCACTACTCTATATTAGTAGAATGGATGACATGTTGAGGAAGTTAGTTCCATGCTTCCACTACTCTATATTAGTAGAATAGATGACATGTTGTGGAAGTTAGTTCCATGCTTCCACTACTCTATATTAGTAGAATGGATGACATGTTGTGGAAGTTAGTTCCATGCTTCCATTACTTTATATTAGTAGAATGGATGACATGTTGTGGAAGTTAGTTCCATGCTTCCACTTATCTATATTAGTAGAATGGATGACATGTTGTGGAAGTTAGTTCCATGCTTCCACTACTCTATATTAGTAGAATGGATGAAATGTTGTGGAAGTTAGTTCTACGCTTCCATTACTCTATATTAGTAGAATGGATGTCATGTTGTGGAAGTTAGTTCCATGCTTCCATTACTTTATATTAGTAGAATGGATGACATGTTGTGGAAGTTAGTTCCATGCTTCCACTTATCTATATTAATAGAATGGATGACATGTTGTGGAAGTTAGTTCCATGCTTCCACTGCTCTATCTGCAAGGAACTGTTTACAAGGATTGGATGCAAATGGTGTCCACGGAGATTTAAATTTGTGTTGGTGGTGAAGATTTCTTGAATACCAGGACAACTAAAATGTCCAGATAAAATCTCAATCAAGTCACCCTTCTCTCCTCTCTTTTAACCGGCAATTAACTAACTGTTAACGGAAGAATTAAGTTTTGCTTGGATTACGGGTTATATCATCATGCCCATAGAGTAAGGAATAGACAAAGCTGCTCGTAAGGGCGAGAACAAGAAGAATCTGACACTTATAACACCATTTAATGCACGAAAATAAAATCTGCTTACAAAATTTTTAGTTCTTTTTGCAAATTGCTGGCTGCACATTTACAACTGCAACCACAGGGTTTTCCAATAAGAGGTGTTATTTTGAATAGCCCGCTAGTTCGATAGATGTTACTTTTGAAGCTGTCATTTTTTGACATTTGACAAGTAGAAACTACGCCATTAATAAAAATGGAACGATACACGCTTCAACAACGCATTGAATTTATTTAAATTCGCTTGAGTGAATCAAATGCAAATCATCTTGAGTGATGAGGCCCATTTCCACCTCGGTGGCTTTGTCAACAAGCAAAATTGTCGCTTCTGGGGCTCGGAAAACCCAAGAGTTATTGTTGAAAAGCCTCTTTATCCTCAACTTGTGACTGTTTGGTGCGGTTTATGGTCCGGCGGAGTCATTGGACATTACTTTTTTGAAAATGAGGCTGGAGCCACAGTTACGGTGAATGGATTGCACTATCGAGAGATGATTAATGACTTTTTATTGCCAGAATTGGATGGTATTGATCTGGACAAGGTTTACTTTCAACAAGACGGCGCTACGTGCAACACAAGCAACGAAACCATTGATCTTTTACGATTGAATATCAAAATAACACCTCTTATTGGAAAACCCTGTATAAATCCCAAATTGGGTAAACAAAAGTTTATTTAGTCTCGTTTCCAAAATTTAATATCTTACACTATGAGACACTTTTATAAATGTGTTATAATTTGCCCACTGTACTCGATTTTAGCTTCGCTACGCTAGGCGATTAAATAAACATTCAGACCCTGCTTAGAAAAGTCCCGCAATGGACTGCCCTGCAAACCTTTAGCGAACTTTTAATGTGTGCTCTTCGACGTTTAACGTGTGACTGATGTCGTAGATTATTCGGAGCATTCTCAAACTTTCCTGGTGCCAAAAACATGGTCACGTGGCTTGTTTCTAGCTAGTCGAAATGATATCCGAATTTCATATTACGAGAAGTCTATCTCTTCTGACGTCAGTGGTCACGCCCATAGTAAACATTGCTGTGACGAAACATGCTGTCACGCCCGTCAATAGTACATACATCGCAGTGACGACATATGTCATATCTCCCAGAATTGAATACAGTACATGGTGATAATCTGGCTTGTAAATAGCACAGACCATCAGGGAATATTTTAATTCCCTATGAGAAGCAACACTTATAAACCAGCCACCAAAATACATATAAACAGAAAGACTCACCAGAAAATAGCACTCGCAATTGAGTTCCACTCCTTGATCTTCAAATTCGGCAGCAGACGGCAGATCAGCACAATAATATATTTGCATTCGCACTATGAGATTATAATATGTCAACCAGCTCTCAAGAAAGTAGAATTTTTAATAATGATGAATCAGCACATTTTAATAATACGCACTGCCACATTATTGTGACAAAAAAATATTTTAATCATTTTAGTCTTAAATAGACCTCTTTTGACAAATGATACAATCCGGATGAATCCAACTGATCAATGCAAAAGGTGACTGGAATTCGTCATCACTCACCTGCAGAGCAAAATCTATCCAAAACTGACCAGAGATGTCTCTTTCGTCCATTATTTTTAATTTATATTTTAAAAATTAATTCACACTAATTTTATATCGACTGCTTCTCCAGTACATGAAGAAGTAAGTACCTTTATTGAAAATGAAATAATTATAATGGCAGCAGTATTGGGTGATTACCCAGTCTGTCATAGAAAAATGACATATTGGTACATGGTAATGCAGTTAAAAAATAAAGAGAATTTTTAACTAACGTCAAATCTTGCCCTTTTGCGGAAAAATAATGTTATTCAAATCTTCAAATAATCCTACATGATCATTCTCTCACACAAAACGACGTTAACCTCTGTCGACAAACGTGCTCAATTCTGAAAACAGCTGATAAAATTACATATCTAGAAATAATCATTGTCTAAAATGGAAAGATCACATCTGTAATTCAATAAAGAAAATTAGGAAATTAATTTATATATTCTTACGAATCAGAAATTTCTTATCAATGAAAAATCTATACTCAATATATTATGCATTAGTACAGTCTGTTCTACAATATGCCATTATCAGTTGGGGAGCAGCTTACAAAACTAGCCTGACCCCCATAGAAATTGTTCAAAAAGTCGTAATAAAAATAATGCTAAAAAACCTCCAGATTTCCCCGCTGAACGCGTATTCGAAGAATTCAAAGTTCCTACATTTAAACACTTATACAGGGTTTTCCAATAAGAGGTGTTATTTTGATATTCAATCGTAAAAGATCAATGGTTTCGTTGCTTGTGTGGCACGTAGCGCCGTCTTGTTGAAAGTAAACGTTGTCCAGAGTAATACCATCCAATTCTGCCCATAAAAAATCATTAATCAACTCTCGATAGCGCAATCCATTCACCGTAACTGTTGCTCCAGCCTCATTTTCGAAAAAGTAAGGTCCAATGACTCCGCCGGACCATAAACCGCACCAAACAGTCACACGTTGAGGATAGAGAGGCTTTTCAACAATAACTCTTGGGTTTTCCGAGCCCCAGATGCGACAATTTTGCTTGTTGACGAAGCCACCGAGGTGGAAATGGGCCTCATCACTCAAGACGATTTGCATTTGATTCACTCAAGTGAATTTTAATAATTTCAATGCGTTGTTGAAGCGTGTATCGTTCCATTTTTATTAATGGCGTAGTTTCTACTTGTCAAATGTCAAAAAATGACAGCTTCAAAAGTAACATCTACCTAAATAGCGGGCTATTCAAAATAACACCTCTTATTGGAAAACCCTATATGTAACGATGCACAAATAAATTCAATGCTAAGCTTATTGGAGTCAAGTCTCACCGCATTACCTATAACAAGTTAACTTTTTTTTTGTTCTAGTGTAAGTCTAAACCTATTTTGCATTCAAGTTATTAATTCAGCACTTAATTCTATTTCAGATGGAGGCGCTGGTAGAGAAAATGCAAGATGAGGTGTCTGGCGTTCCCGTCAGAACTGTGAAAAGCTTCATGTCGAAGATACCTTCCGTAAGTTCGCTGGTGTCAATTATGTACATGTATTTCTTCCTCTAAGTAGTCCTGGCTCCATCGTGATCAACCCCATCATTTATTCGATTAGCTGTCAGCTCAATCAGCACCCGTAATGAAAAGCGTGGCGAGCGACCATAGATATATAAACTTTGTAGACCGGATATCTCGAAGCTCGTTCTCCCAACAGAGAAATAGAGATGGTATATTATTACACATAAATCTGAATTCATGCCTGGAACCGCAGTGACAGTTCATTTCTGATTAACTGTCTCTATTTCTGTGTAGTAAGAACGAGATTCGAGACGCCCAGTCTACACAATTTATACATCTATGGTCTACGTCAACACGGCAGCATAGCTTTCTGATATTTTAATATGATTTTTATTGTAAACCAACCTTTTTGTGAAGGTCCAACTTCCTATGTGTAGAAATCTTTTACTCTGACGCTGTCGCTTTTTATATCAACAATTCTGATGCATAGAGAAATTAAAACATCCAAATTCCATTGCCCTCTGTTGAACTCGACTGCTGCATCGGCGATCTTAGATATTTGCCACCGATGGTCGTCACATCAGCATATTGAGGCATCTTGCTTCTGGAACTTGGAGTAGTCTCATCATAATTGTTGCAGTAATGTGTATGTACAATCGTGTACAAATCTTCTTCATCTTCAGTATAGATGGCGGTAAATTAGGGAAGAGATTGTAATAACTGTTTATTGTGATGTGTTCAGGTGTTCACGGGATCGGATCTGGTAGCGTGGCTGGCGCGTTCCCTCCCTCTGGAAGAAGGCGCGGAGGCATTGCATCTGGCGCACCTGCTGGCGGCGCATGGTTACCTGTTCCCGGTGGACGATCACTGTCTGACGGTGCGCTCGGACGGAACGCACTACCGCTTCCAGACGCCCTACTTCTGGCCCAGCAACCACTGGGAGCCCGAGAACACTGATTATGGTGAGTTGGATAGGATTCCATAACGCTTGATACCTCAACAGTTTATCCCCTGACAGTTGAAACCTCGGACAGTTGATGCCCTGGATAGTTGATCCTTCTGCCAGTTGATCCCTCGTACAGTTGATCCCCCTAAGGATTATTGCTGTTGTACTAACTCCCTGGTAACGTACACCGAGAGAATATACGGCCGTATAACAAAATTCAAAATACTTATATTAGCAGAAATCTTGAGTATAAATCTGCTATACAACTATTATTGCTAACAATAATGCCGTGTCGCTGAAGGAATATGCAGACAGGGTATACCCTGTTACCCTTTTGTTATTCTGGGGTATACCCCAGAATAACAAAAGACGACATACTTATATGTGCAATCCTCTCTGCATACGTTACTAGGGTGAAAGCACAACAGAAAGAATACCATTGTGTATATATTATCTCCATATATAGTTATGTAGTAATAACATAGATGATTGTAGAAATGTATTATATATTTGTACAGCGCCCTTGAGGTGATTTTGCACAAAAACGGCGCTATACAAATCATCCAAATATTATTATTATTATTTGGGGATCAATTACCTTTTTTTTTTTTCATGACATAATTTCTGCCTTATTTTATCTGTACATAATGTCTGTAAAAGTCCTACGGGCGTTCGATAAATAAATAAATTTTTGGGGATGCTGTGTGGATGGTATTTTTAGGAAAGGAAGGATGGGAAGTCCTGGGAAGGAAGAAAGGTACAAATATAAAGGGGTTGGTAGGAATCTGGGGGTCATTGAGTCCAGGAGTGACGTGCGTATGAATCCATTTCTCCCATCACAGTGCACGGATGTTCCGAGAGAGTCCTGCTGGAGAGGTCAAAGGTCTCCCTCAACCAACCTGTTCCCTGTGGACGGCCACTGCCTGACTGAAATGTTGTCCCTGTTCTACCAGTATTTCAATGGAAGATGCTCCGAGGAACTAACATCACAGTCGAGAAATACGCCAAACACTTGGCAAACGTCTGCCACATGAGAATGTTTTTATTATTACTTATAAATTTATGCAGCATAAATTGATTTTAAAACGCTTTAAATTGAGTGTGGCATTTGCTATTCCCAATATTGATGTTACATTATATTTGTAACATCAATATTGGGAATGCCTAATCCCACACTTAATTGAATTCATCAATATTGGGAATGTCTAATCCCACACTTAATTGAATTCATCAATATTGGGAATGTCTAATCCCACACTTAATTGAATTCATCAATATTGGGAATAGCTAATCCCACACTTAATTGAATTCATCAATATTGGGAATGGCTAATCCCGCACTTAATTGAATTCATCAATATTGGGAATAGCTAATCCCACACTTAATTGAATTCATCAATATTGGGAATGGCTAATCCCACACTTAATTGAATTCATCAATATTGGGAATAGCTAATCCCACACTTAATTGAATTCATCAATATTGGGAATGGCTAATCCCACACTTAATTGAATTCATCAATATTGGGAATGGCTTATCCCACACTTAATTGATGTTTCATTATAATTGGTTGTTCCATTTGCAGCCGTGTATCTGTGCAAGCGCACCATGCAGAACAAGACGCGCTTGGAACTGGCGGACTACGAAGCGGAGAGTTTGGCGCGGCTGCAGAAGATGTTCTCGCGCAAGTGGGAGTTCATCTTCATGCAAGCGGAGGCGCAGAGCAAGGTTTGCCGCGCATATTTTTAACCATTCTCTGTATCTCTCATTAGCGCAAAAGCCATTAGAAAATGCACCTTTTTTTTTTACCAATTCTAATCTATCAACAGTGACTATATTGAAGAAAAGTTTAAAAAAGAACAAACAAACAACATACTAGGCGTGGTCCGTCCATACATGCTGTGGATGCTCCGCAAATATTATTATAGTATAAGATATTGTGTATATTATTGTTCCGTTTCTGTGTACGCACAACGAACGGCACGATACAAACAGCGCAGGCGAGTCTAAATACACATAATTCATTCTCAAATACTGTGAAACGCGTAAAACACACTGGTGTGGAAGCAATCTGTAAACCGTATCCAAGAATGCTGGAATGTACGTTCTTTCCGCGCATGCGCACTGAGACCCGCAAGCCAATATCTTCGTAAACTTTTTACAATATTAATGACAGCATTCAACATGCAAAAAACGTCTTAAATGCTCATATGTATAATGCACACAATTGTATAATCTATTACTAATCCATTGGACAGTTTGCTTTGAGCTTGGATACTTTGCCAACGTCTTCTAAATGATAATAGTGAATTGTTTGGTTGTATAATTGAATCATTAATGCGGAAAAGTTTTGTGTCTCGGCCATTTGCGGAAAAAAAAATTATTCTGGATACTGGAAATATTGAGTTATGGAGCTTAATGGATTTATGGAGATAATTTTAGACAGTATCTAATTATATCTTGTTCGTGGGATAGCCTAGCGTTTAGATGTCGTACAGAAGGAGGACACCCTGGCTTCCTTTAATTGCCCTAGAATTGAAGCGTAGTAAACTCTGGTTATGGAAACACCTCTATCTTTTTAATCGATCAACAGGATTCCTTCTGAGTCCCAAAAGACTGTCGCCATGATTTTCCCAGCCGATTGTGACACCTTAAACTTCTTGGGTGGTGGTGTGCCTTTCTTGTGCCACTGCATAGATTCCTATTTAGACTCGGGTTCATAATGAACCCAAGTTTCATCACCAGTAACAATTTGAGGCAACACTCCATCTTTGTATTCCTTACAGAGGTCCAAAAATGCACGAGAACACTTCACGCGCTGTTGTTTTTGAGGCGGCGTGAGCATTCTCAACACCCATCTTGCGCTGACTTTAGTCATGCCAAGATGGTCGTGAAGAATTTTGAGAATGGTTGTATCTGATACTCCAACCATTTCTGCGAGCTGTTTTTTCTTTAGTCAGGCATCTTCTATTATTAATATTTCGACTTTTTGAATAATTTCCGAAGTGGTCACCTTGACAGGCCTTTCTGGTCGTGGGTTGTCTTAAGCGACTCCCTGCCTTGTTTAAAGAGGGTATGCCACTTGTAAACCATAGTTTTACTTGGACAAGAGTCCCCGTAAATGGATGACATCTCTTCCAGTATGATCTGAACTGATTGGTAAGGAATTTCAATTTAAAACTCGATTTTCTCCATATTCACAATTCTCCCCTTGATTGACTTGTTTGGTCGACGATAGCTCAAAGACTAATGACCTAATTACGATAAAACCCGGTATTTATACTAATAATGAGTTTGTCAATTAGTACCTAATTCAGCGACACCCCCACTAATCACCTACCTCCCATTCCGTGAACTTAATTACGCCCCCTCGTACAGAGTAAGTACGAGTATAAACATTTGATGTCCAGCATCTCTTCTACAAAAAGTCACCGACAGCCACTGCAACATGCTTAACCTAATCTAGTCTACTCTAAACTCAGCGGGCTCAAATCCCAGCGTGCATAAGTTAATTTCGATTTATTGATTTACAATAAAATACAGTATTTGTGCGATATTCGCGTAGATTATCGAAACATGGGTTAGATTATAAGGGTTATAATCTAGGTAGGTATGTGCCTTTGTAAATTAACACTCTGTTTGCTGAACCAAAAATATAGATATTCGTAAATGTGACTTACGGAAGAGTTGGTTGGGATGTTGGCAGCGCTCGTATGGTGGAGGTATTCACAGGCACTCGTATAAAATTGCATTAATTATAACTCCGGATTCGAATTCACACGTCGGTACTTTTATCGGTACGGTGTTTTGTTAACTGTCGTTAGATGACGTTGTCGCTACGGCGCGGGCGGCTAGATTCAACTCAAAGCAACACTGCGCAGATTCAAACCAGTAAAATTTGAATCCTAGCCTCCTTATTGGTTGGAGCGAAAAAAGCGTTCAGCGTCATGAAACAGTATATTTGCGGCACATTCCACAGTGGTACTGTCAGTATCGCCCTTATCAATGACCACCATTCAGCGTGTCCTCTTTATCCAGCGTGTTTTGTTAATAACTAGGTACTTACCACCTTCCTCATTCATTGGCTCCAGATGGTTGGGAGCAGTTGATACTCTTGAAAACTTTTTTTTTTGTTAATCTTTTCTTCTTTTTCTTTTTTAGGTTGACAAAAAGCGCGACAAGCTTGAGAGGAAGGTACTGGACAGCCAGGAGCGCGCCTTCTGGGATGTGCACCGCCCCATGGTGAGTCTCTTCTACCGGAATTCCAATATGCACTGCCCCAATTTGACGACTGATCATACTTATGACGGGTTGTTTCATAAAAATTCAAATGTAACGTTGTCATCAAATGACAATTCAGCGCCATCTTGTTTTTTTAGCAGATCTCCGTTGAATGCCGATTCTAAGTCTGTTTCAGCTTTTGAACGAATTGTGAAATGCACCAAATGTTTGATGACTTCTGTAAATTTCTGCAAAATAATTGGTCCTTACTCTTTAATTATTTTTTTGTTTGTGATAATTCCTACAAGTTAATGTGTTTGTTGCTGTTTTAGCCAGGATGTGTGAACACTACAGAAGTTGACATCAAAAAGGCGTGCCGTTGCGGAGCTAAAGTTGTTTCTGCCCCAGCTAAATCAACATCCGTAAGTTATTTAATTTTTTTTATTTTCACATTAACTCCACACGTTGGTGATGCTGTGTTGAGAGTCTTTTTGAGAAGGGGAAGGAGCGAACGTGGGTCTTGAAGAGACCCGTGCTGTAGAAGAGAAGAAACACACAAGCCGTAAATGAACTCAAGAACAAGTCGTAGAAACTATTCAATCTCATGTGACAATTGTTATCAACTGTATAAAAAAATTTTGGGCGTGTTTTGCCCGGTGCCGAAAGAATCAATGACGCTAATTTATCAGAGCATCTTCCATTGAAATACCTGTAAAATAAAGACAGCATTCCCACCTGGCGCCTGTGCACGATTGCAACCTGTTAAGATAGAGGAATCTATCAAACGAGCCGCCCGTTCTTGCACCGAGTCCAGCATTTTTTGGTGTGTTAAATTAGAGGTGGCTGCTAAATTCAATAGGGGCGCTCTTACAGTATGCCCTTCTATATTTTTGATATCTATAACTCGACTATTTTACTATTTACATAGTTTTTTTTAAATAAAATTTATCAATTCTGTTGATGCTGACATCTATCGGCTTTTAGTCAAAACTTTATCAAATTAATATTATTTTTATTTTGGAAAAGAGAGTGATTATAAATTGTTTGTGCTGCCATCTATTGAATTATTCTGCAAACATTATTAATTTGTAAGCAAATAATAATACATACATAAATTCCTGTAATATTCAAAAATCTGTTAGTGAAAAAATAAGAAAATACACAGATTTAGGAAATGAGATTAAAAGAATTTGGCATTCTTAGACTTTAAAAATATTACCATTCGTTATTTCGGCTACTGGCATTATACCTAGCTCTCTCATTCAAAATTTAGGCGTATTAGATCTATCAAAAAATTTATATATAAAAATGCAAAAATCAGTCATTTTAAATACACGTAGGATAACGAAAGATTTTTTAAATATTTATATTGAGGGATCAGTAGGATTTATAGGTCCAGTTAGAAGTTCTACCGAGCCGAACCCTCTGATATGAAAATATCTGGAGTCGGTGAATTATTTTCCCATTTGATCTCTGGTGAGTTGACGTGTTGTTCTTGTATTGTTTTGTATTTATTTTGCTTATATAATGCACTTGCATAATGTGGATTGACTAGATGATCATTTGTGGAAGGGTTTAGTTTTTCCTGTGTGGAAGATTTAACCCGGACATAAAGTGGGAAAAAATTTGTGTAATGGATTATTTTTTTGCTGGTTTTGAAACTTCCCCTGAAAAGTGTTTTATGACATTAAAAGTAAAAATGTATATACAGTATGCTCTCAATAATCCGCCACTAAATTATTTATCAACTACTATGTACTACTTATAGTTATCCATTAGTTTTACTAGTTGAATGCACAAAATCAAGCTATTTGTGGTTATCGAGGTGTACATATAAAAGATCTTCCCAACTCAGGTACAGCGTTTATTGATAAATTAAAAGTGATTTTACAGTCGCGATGTTAAACGTTTATTATTCACAATACTATGGAATGCTCGCGAAACTGGGTCAAGGTTTCCGTAGTACGGTTGTAGTAGGTAGTAGCCGGTGGTAACAGAGACTGAATACTAATAATGCTGCTCGCTGCGTCGGGCTTATTTATATTGTTCGGCCGGTGGCAACAGTAGGTAGATGAATGGCAACTAAATCGAAGCCACTCGTTCAGTCTGGGCCTTTCGCGAAGTTTCGGCGGCGCGGCAATTATGCATAGGCGGTAGACTCGAACCTTCTGGCGAGTTGTCGTAATATGCCAGACTGACTTGCGATAGTATTGTCGCCGATAGACAAGTAGGTGCTTGTAGCAAGTAGGTTGCTTTGTTTTGTTTACGATCCCGGCTGCAAGTACGTAGCTCGGGAGTAGGTACTAAGTAGGTTGAGCGGTTTATTATTAATTAGTTAATCTGGATTCTTCTCGATGCTACATATTTAATTGTTTGTTATTGGTATGTCAAATTCAGTAGTCCTAGACTAGAGGGCGCAGCCAAGTACACTCGCTCTACTTGTTCTCTTGCTGCTTCTCATGCGCAGTCACTATACCTTCGTGTCTATTTTCTCGGTTTATTCTGGCAACGGCGGCATATATTTATGTTTGTTTCGTTTTATCACATTTTTTGTTTTAGTAAGTTTACAAAATGGAGTTTTCTCCCAAGCGTAGATATGACACGTTATCTTTTAACCAGTTCAAGTAAAATTACAATCTTTTTAATGCCAGGAGAGATGCCCCCAATACTTAACGCAATATCTCTGCATCGTAACGAGATACGGAGTCGAAATAAAGTGGATGTAATGTAGTTTTTGAACAGTAACATTGTTGTATAAAGTAGTGAATGGTGGAACAAGTCGGAGACGCCAGAGAAAGTCACTAGTCTTTTTATATTCAAGGTTTTTATTATGTATTTATTTCCTGTTTTAAAATTGCCAGTGCAATTCCACAACTTATATGTACTGGTAACTTGATAAACAAGAATAGTAACAATACAGAACATGATCAATTGATAGGTTAGGTTAGGTTAAGTTATTTTTTTTAATCATTTTAGATAATAGAACAAGTCTCAAACGAAATTATTTTCTTTCACATTTTCATTTGTTGTTTTGTTGTTAACCACTCAGAACATTAGAACGTCAAAAGACGTAAATATGATAATAGCGGTCAAGACATTAGAACGTCTTTTCACGTAAACGCGCGAGATTTTACAAAAATCGATTTATTTCCATCACTAGTATACGGATTGCCATGATTTAAAAAACAGAGTATCGATAATAAATAACGCTAAGCGTCTGTATTCAAGAATATCTATGGAACGTAGAGGTGCATTATCTAAGCCGATTGGATCTGTCATCTTGTTCGTTCATAATTTATTGCGTTTCTAAATAATTTATTAAAAATATTTTAGTTTGGACGGTTAATATTTTGAGGTGACTAATAGTTTATAATTATATTTCTTCAATATATAAAGTGTTATTTCTTTATGATACTCAGAAAAAAGTACATTTTTCACGGCTTTGAAATAATGGTCAGCGATTTTTACATATTTTTGACGTTTTCATAAAATGTATATTTAGAAACGCAAATATTTACGTATAACAACACAATACGATAGTGAATTTCATAATCTTTCCAAAACATTTTTTAGAATGAGGTTACGTTTCCCAAAACGTGAGTTATGAAGCTTTTAGCAAAACTCGTAAATAACACAAAAATTTTCACGTTTTGACAGTTCTCAAAGGAACACACAGTAAATTAAAGTCTTTGTCTGAGAGGTTAATATTATTTTCATTGAATAAATATTACAATTTTTTTTTGTTTTACTCAATAAGTTATTTCACTATAAAAATATTAAATTAATTTTCCGTCACTTTTCTTCACAATGATTTTTTAAAGTTACAATTTTTTACCTTTGAACCTGCAGGTGGCCATGCCAATAGTGACGGTAACAGCTCCAGCACAAGGCGACGAGGCCAGCAACGCTGTTCCCGCACCCGGAACGGCCCAGCCGTTAACGGATTCCAGGTAAGCTATCCCATATTATTTAGCACTGAACACAAAACCGGTAGAAATTCGTTTGTATGTTCGAAGTTAGCTTAATTTTGGCTTACTTTTCTTGTACAAATGAGATCCCTCAGGTGTATGTGTGGTAAAACGATGTAAGATTGTGTGAGAAATGTGAAGATCCGTAAAGAGTGCAAGGCTGATGTAAGCGTAATGAGTAAGATCAAGAAAGGGACGCTTAAATGGTTTGGGCATGTAGAGCGAATGAGCGAAGAAAGGAGTGTATGGAGAATGTACGATGCAAATGTGAATGGTAGCAGAAGTCGGGGACGCCCGAGGAAGACATGGCACGACCAAGTGAATCAGATACTTGAGTCGGGCCATGTCAAGAGTCAGAATAATAGAAGACGATGTATGAATGTGAACGAGGCAAGGATTGTGTGCCAAGACCGAGTCGTTTGGCGGTCCGTCTTCTCTGCCTACCCCTGCGGTGAAATGGCGTGATGGTTAGTTAGTTAGTTATTTATTTTTAAAGGCTGCCATGTTAGTCTGTGAGAAATAGTTAGGATGCAGGCCAATTCTCCAATTAATGTTTTTTACTGTCATGTTTATTACTGTATCTGTGTTTACTAGAATAAAAAAGAAAAAAATAAAATAATAGAATCAAACAGATACGCTATTTTTAAACGTAATACAGTTTTTGAAAGTAAAACGAAAAACTCTTTCAGATTAAAACACTTCAGACGGGTAACTTTTTTGAACAAACGAACGTTTACGTTTTTATTTTCATAGATTTTCTTCTATTTCTAATAGGTACCTTGATATAAAGCTGTAAAAATTCGTATAATTTTGAAAAAAATTTAAGTGCTATTTTGAGAAAAAAAATTGCTACATAATACCAATTTGTATAGCATAAAATTTCATTAAAGATTTTGGTGTATGTTTAATGTTTTTTTTGCAATCATTATTATTTTTTTTAGTTTAGATTGGTTTGTCATTATTCAGTACTTTTTTCACTTGTGTACAGATTGCAATGTTTTCTGTGTATTTCAAATGCGCTACATCCATCTTATTTTTTAATTTTCCGTAAAAACAAATACTGTTTTAGAAACTAGATAAAATTATTTTTCCGGTGTATTCATTTAAAATAAACGTTACTTTTTCTAAATAATATAATTTTAATATCAAACTTGAAAAATGTTGTCAAATTTTTACTTAAAAATTGAGAGAACTCGATATTTCGAAAACACGTTCGATTTGTTTGGGGAATTTGTAAGAAAACTGTACCTTCACTTTTATCTCGTTCATATAATAAAAAAATACTTTTTAAAGTTTAACCGATTGTTGCGAAATATGAATTATTAATTTTGGCTATTTTTGGGAATTTATTAATGGATTCCAGTTTAAATATTTGAGGCAAAAAGAATTATTTGTTCTCTTTATAACGTCAAAAAAATTATGTATTTTCACATGATAGAAAAAAATGCTTTTATAATATGGACTGGAGGGGTAAAAGTTGGGATGTTACTAATTGCAGTGTTATGTCTGTCATTCTGTATATTTATTTATTTTTCATGTTCTCCATAAAACGGTTATACACCAATATATCATGGAGAAGATTATAAATTTAAAAGTTTACAGGGGCAGTTTTACTATTTTGTGACATGTGTTAAAAGATAGTTACTGAATTGTCTGTAGGTGACATTGAAAATGTCGATGGCTAATGCAGAATCGTTAAGCAGTTGAGTCGCTCTGTTTATTGAAGTCCTCACTTTCGGAGCATACAAGAGTGCATGGGATCTTCCTCGAGTATAATTGTTAGGGACATAAAAGTTAACCTCTTTCAACATAGGCGGATTGTGTATTGTACCAGAGATTAACTTAAAAAAGTGTTTGCTTAAAAATATTTTTCTGCAGGCTTCTAATGTATTGAAATCGAGCATTCCTGTTAAGAACAAGGATGGATACAGGAATGGATAAGTAGTATGTATATTCCCTCATATACAGGTAACGCATAAACCTTTTTTGTACTTTTTCTATTTCTAAGATATGGTTTTGTTCAGAAGGGGCCCAAATAATAATGTATTTATGTTGGTGTGTTCTGATTCCAGGGTGGCCACAACAGATTCCAGACTGGAGGCTGCACGTCGCCAGGTTTCCCTGCTGAAGCAGCGGATGGAACGAAGGAATATCAAGGTGTCGAAGGTGGCGGAAGCGTGAGTTCAATCAGTATTCATTTTTTATTACTTAGCATATTGCTAACCCTGTAAAAATGTCAAGTTCGCCCAACGATTGATTTTGAGGGCCATCTTTGTGCTTGAACCCCAACAAACTTGATAAAATCTAATTGATTCTGTGCTGTTCCTTTGCCCGTGATTGACAATTCATTGTTAACAGTTCGATTGCTGCCATCTCCGATGTAGGCATTCTGAGTCTGTTCTACATTTATTTTAATGGAGCCTGCTCTACGGAGCCAACAGCATTGATCACCGGTGCACGTGCATGAAACTCGATGGACACGAGCGGAACACCTGTTCACAGGAGTTGGCTTCTTGAGAACGGGTCGTTTCTTTGACTCGTTTTTGTGAAAGCCTCTTCAAGACTCGCATGAATAAATCCCTTCCTACAGCCCCTGCCTTAACCCTCGCAACGCTGCCCAACCGGACGGCGACATAGTTACCTTGTCTTTACACTGTGCAGACAGGGTGCTATTTTGAGGTGTCGCATAAAAAAGTCCTATCAAGTCCAAAACTATCCTATATTTCAAGCTGGAACCAATCATACACATTCAACCATTGAAATCGGTCGGGCGGTTTTGGAGATTAGCCTATACGAACACAGTGACACGTGATTTTTATATACAGATATTTTTTAAAGATCGAATATCAAACCAATATGGAAATCAAAAATTGAATCAATGTTTAGAATTTAAATAAAATTTTCACTTTTAATTTTATTGTATGTAGAAGTATATTTAAAGTGTACATTTTGGCATTATTTCTGCATAAGTAATACATTGTCAAATTTGAAAACAATTTTTTATGAACTTGAAATTTGGCGGGGGTAAATAGAATCATGTAAAAAGGTTGTCTCAACATGGCCTAACCACAATTTGTGAATGGCCTTGAACAGCCCTATTACGCTTGTTAGCTGTTTACATTTTTATTATGATTCATTTTTGGGTTATTATGCCGTGTCGCGTTTCCTCCTTTTTTAGCCATCCTTTCGAACATGATCAGGGCAGATGTCACTGTAATGCTGTAATGCGGTGTAACACTGTAAACTGTAACTGTAGCACTGTAACACTGTAATGTTGTAATGCGGTATTGCCAAGGTCTGGTGTCTGTGAGAGGATATTGTGTCAGCGCTTTGTTAGCAGCAGACACATACCCGGACGGATGACGAACCTCGTGCTGGCACTGTTGGTGGACTTTTTCTCTGCAGCAGCTGGTCCAGTTTCTTCACCACCTAGGATTCTTGCTGCAGAGTCTCCATCTTCTATCTTCGTGTCACCTGTTCCTGCACTTGGCTAAAATACAGGAACAGGCTAATGTTGGCTAAAAGAGAAATGGCCTAAAATCAATTTTAAATTTGAATATAAATTTTTTTCTTGTATCTTTTGACAGAATTTTTTGATTATAACATTGTTGCGTGCGTTGATTTGCAGTTGCATCAACTACTACGAGCAGTACGTAGAATACGACGCATTCCTGACTCCGCCAGAATGGCCAAACCCCTGGCTGGCTGATACAACAGAATTGTGGGAGCAAGACAAGCAAAGGTGAGAAGGCGTTATTATACCTCTAGCTATCGCTTAAGAGTAACTTTAGCGTGACGACCGTAAAATTTTAAGTGTCAAACAATTTGATAAAAAGTAAATTGGAAATAACTTCTCAATCCATGTACTTATGATAAATTATCTTAAAGATATTACATTTTAATGTAGTTGCGAACAACATTAAAGTAAATAAAATAAGAGTTTCAAACGCACATCCGCAGTATATGACAATGATCTTTTACGTTTTTTGTTTTGTTTCATTCTACATCGGTAACAACATAAAGAATTACTCCAAACCTTTCCCGAACTGTCCAATTGAAAACAACCATTCTTCCACACACGACAAGCGTGTAAAATGAAAAACCGACACATGTTTATGTCACCATCTCTTTAAAACATATAATATTCATCATGCTGTCTCCCTCATGGCCATGACCTTAGCTTTCTTCGGTACCTAATTTTTACTTCAACGAAAAATATAGTGCCATCTCGTTTATTCTATGACGCGCATAGGGACAGAAGATGCCAAAGTGGACATTCTTTAAATTGACCCAGCGAAAAGTATGTACTTGTGATTGAAAGCTTCTATTAGAGACAACAGATGTCACTGCTCGTCACTCCCCGCCGCCGCTTGCAGCTCTGCTGTTTCGTGGTACATTTCAAATAAATTAAGAATTAGACCAGTTGTTTTGATGCCCGTAATTTATTATTATTGTTGTCTTACCTGGTGTCAAAGCTTAAGTAGGTTAATTTGGCCACCAGCCAATGTGGTCTTGTGGCGCAACGGATAACGCGTCTGACTACGGATCAGAAGATTCCAGGTTCGAATCCTGGTAAGATCGAAGTTTTTATTTTTTTAAATCTGCAATTTGAAATTTTCTTTTAAAATAGTTTTTGTTTCTTTATATATATATATTTTGTAAAGGGCGGATACGGTTTACACATAGTTCCCGTGAGCAGTTAGGCCATAGACCCATTGTGCTATCTCCCATTTTACCTCAATCCTTTAACAACAACCCAGTCCCTTTAATAAAGTTCCCCAGGGTTGTCATTGGGTATGTGGCTATGTCTTCTGGTTCTACTGTATGTCTCCCCAGGTATCTGAGCCTAGTTCCCACCAGGGCAGGACATTGGCACCATAGGTGAATTGGAGTCTCTTCATCCTCTTCACATTTCCTGCATCTATTGGTGTTTTCCACTCCCAATATCTCCATGTGTAAGCTTTCTTTTTGGGATCACATAACTGCAATCGTTAATAAAACCCTCAAACTACATACTTGGTTTCATCACTAGAATCACTTCGGACTTCAAAAACGTAAATACCCTTAGAACTCTTTACTGCTCCTTGGTTCGCCCCCATCTTGAATTTGCTTGTGTTATCTGGTCTCCTTTTTATGCTGTCCACATTCGACGCATTGAATCTGTTCAACATCGGTTCTTAAGAGGGATTGCTAGGAGGCTAGGTTTAGAAAAAGGCAAATACTCATATGATGAAATTGAACTAACTCTAAACCTCTCTCCTTTGGAAGTCCGTCGGGAAAGAAATGACCTCATTTGCTTCTTCAAAATTATAAATGGTATTATTGATTCACCTACTCTACTGCAACTCATTCCCTTCAATATCCCCTCGCAAAGACTCAGAAATAATGAACTGCTCTTCCTCAACCATCATTCGACAAATTATGGATATTATTCACCATTGTCTAGAATGTGTAGACTGGTCAACTCAAGTCAAAACCTTAACTTTTTTGGGATAAATCTGAATGATTTTTGCCGGTCGCTAAACAAGTGACGGAATATTATAAGTGTCCCGTGGTCCTGACCCATGGCGTAGTCTTGACTTGATTCGACTTGTCACTTTATTTTCTTAAATTATTTCTACCATATGTCTTTGCTTCCATGTACCTTTGTCTACTCCTGTATTTTTCATTTGACTGTATTCGTGTTATTATTTTGTAATTTGGACGATGTCCGTTAATAAATAAATAAATGTGTCTCCTGAGATGGCAGTGCCCCGTTAGTAGTCCTACCAGTTTCCTCAGTGAGTTTCTGTCCATATCGAGTAGTTTCTTGGTTCGTCTAGGGTCTGGTCCTTTTATGAGTACTTTGGATTGTCTCATTCCAGTGCCCTCTCCCATTCTTTGCAGTGCTGGGATTTGACCCACCTTTCAATATGTAATTTTGTGTGGCAAGCTGCTACTCCTACGGCCGCCTCGGATCCTACAAGTGGTGCTTTCGCCCCTTTCCTTGCTAGTTCTTTTTCTTCACTTCCTTTTTGAGGAAGGGGGTATCTCATCATCCTCTTTATTCATATAGTCCGACTTTACTATTTGGGAGTTAGCCGAGTTTTCTACCTATTGCGAGTGTGTATTTGTTATTAATATATGTTATCCCTTGGAAAAGCTATCAAGAGGATAGTGATATACCCCCTAAGCTAAAAATAATAAATTGATTTAATAAAGTGGTTAAAAAAATATATTTTAACGTTTACAGTTTTTAAAAGGCATGTTTCATTTAATTTATTATCTGCCAAAAAAAATCCATTTGGCGAGATGCCAAACGCCGTCCAAAGGCATTTGAAGCAACGTTTCAATTCTCAATAGTTTTAGTCCCAATTGTCCATTGAGAAGAAGGTGGGGTGTACCTGGCTATTCATATCTGGTCTAAAGCCATTTCATGCAACTGATCTCTGTCCTTTCTGCTTTTGATCACTTTTCTCTTTTGTCGAGGAACGGTAATTTATTATATAAAGCCTGCTGATGTAGTGTGTGTGTTTTTTAGCAAGGAGGTTCCGTTGCGGCGCGTGCGGCGCTGGGCCTTCGGACTCCGGGAGCTGCTGCAGGATCCGGCGGGTCGGGAGCACTTCACACGTTTCCTGGACAAGGAGTTCTCCGGGGAAAACCTCAAGTGAGAAACCTCAATTTAGATCCATTTTTATACGGCAACTGTTAAAAAATTTGTGAAATTTTACCCATTCTCTCCGAGCTGCCACAATTTTTGGCGGCTGTCTAAGAACGCCATAATTTAAGCCTCTCGATAAAATTTTTACTTTTACATAAATAGTTGTATGAAAATTTATTTTGGGAGGCGGGTATGGGAACGCAATATAATATTATATTATCAATTGATGTCGCTATTCCAAATTCCTGTAATATTCAAAAATCTGTTAATCTGTTAATGAAAAAATAAGAAAATACACAGATTTAGGAAATGAGATAAAAAGAATTTGGCATTCTCAGACTATAAAAATATTACCATTCGTTATTTCAGCTACTGGCATTATACCTAGCTCTCTCATTCAAAATTTAGGCGTATTAGATCTATCAAAAAATTTATATATAAAGATGCAAAAGTTGGTCATTTTGAACATATGTAGGATAACGAAAGATTTTTTAAATATTTATGTTGAGGGATCAGTAGGATTTATAGGCCCTGTTAGAAGTTCTACCGAGCCGAACCCTCTGATATGAAAATATCTGGAGTCGGTGAATTATTTTCCCATTTGATCTCTGGTGAGTTGACGTGTTGTTCTTGTATTGTTTTTTTTTTTTTAATTTTTTTTAATTTATTTATTACTTGTAAATTATTTAACATTATAAATGATAACAATATGCAGACAGATACATAATTTTTTCGTTTTTTATTCTACTACTCCATAAGTTGAGCTCAAGGAGCTCGTGTTTATGGGAGGAGTATTTACATTTAGTTCTAATGATTTTTTAAACAATAATCCATAACTTTTGATATAAATACAAACATAATATTAACATAGGTATACAAATTAGAAAAGTGTCTTTTTAAGGATAATTAAAATAATATATCTTCTTACAGATTAAGAAAGCGTGAGGAAATTAAGGGTACAATATATCAGGTAAACAAATTAGAAAAATAGTTTTTTAACGACAATTAAATTAATATATATTTTTGTACAAATTGAGTAAGTGTAAGAAAATTAGGGGTACAATATATCAGTATCCAATTTTAGGGACTTAATTAACTTTTTGAATTGTTCATAATTCACAGTTTCGGTTACACTAATTTTATTTTTGGACAATAATATATTGTACCATCTTACACCTAAATATGAATAGTGGTGCTGAGCCGTGGTCGTTCTAAGCATAGGAATGGCTATTAAGCCATTAGTTTTGAATCTATTGCTTATGCTATCTGAGGGGTGAATTTTATAAATAAAATATTCTTTATAAATTTGATATAAGGCGATTCTCTTATACAATTCTGTGATAGATGGTACATTAAATTCCCGAAATATCTCTAAAGTAGGGGAGTCATATGGTTTCCTAAGGATGATTTTTATAATTATTCTTTGAATTGTAATTATGGGCTGTAAAGAAGCCTTAAAAGCCCCTCCCCACCCGATAATCCCGTACTGCAATATGGACTGAATTAATGCATAATAGACAATTTTGATAGTTTTCTTATTTAAAATATTTCGTATATTATAGAAAATATAGATAAGTTTTCTTATTCTTTCAACAGTGAGATTAATGTGGTCTTTCCATTTAACATTTTTATCTATTAAGATACCAAGATATTTTATATTAGATTTATGATTTAGTTTCGCGCAGTCCGTATTACATGTACCGTTATTTACACAATTTTTAGAATGAATTGTTATGTTAATTTGGTTATTTGGCACATCTTCTTGTAGAGTGAAAGGAATACAATATGTTTTTTCTGTGTTGAGTGATAATAAATTGCCATCGAACCAATTTTTTATAACCTTCATATCTTGATTGGCTGCATTGGTAATTTCGTTCCATGTCTTTTTTTCGATAATTATTGCAGTGTCGTCAGCAAAGGATATAAGTTTACCATTAAGTGATAATTTAAACATATGGTTAACGTAAATTATAAATAAAATTGGTCCAATAACAGTCCCTTGGGGAATTCCAAATTCTAAAGTTTCATCCACGCTTAGTGAGTTATTTAATTTTACTTTTTGGTTTCTTTGAGTTAGATAGCTTTTCAGCCAATACCTTACCTTACCAATAATACCGATATCATTTAATTTATTTATTAGTTTTGTATGGGAGATACTATCAAAAGCCTTACGTAAATCAATGAAAATGCCAAGGCATTTATTTTTTTTATCTAATGCACGGTATATAGTTGAAGTTAGTTCTGCAATGGCATCATGAGTGCCTAGTTTCTCTCTAAATCCAAATTGGCTAGGACTAATTATTTTATTATTTTCAATATAGTACAAAAGTTGCTTTTTTACGATCTTTTCGAAAATTTTTGCAATGTTTGAGACAAGAGATATTGGTCGATAATTTGATATTTCTTCAGGGTTGCCAGATTTAAAAACAGGTGTTACAATAGATTTTTTATAAACGGAGGGGAATATTCCACTATTTAAACTAATATTTACAATGTGTGTAATTGGAATGCTTAATAATTCATTATAATTTTTCAATATTTCTACTGTGACTCCATCAAACCCTGGTGCAGATGCACCTTTTAATTCACTAATAATATTTTTTATGTCAACTGTTGTTACCGGTTTGAAAACTGACAGATTATTTTGTTTAAGGAAGTCCTTTTCGAAATTATCTATTTTATAATTTTCATCGATCCGTGTAGCTAAATTTTGACCGACGTTAGCGAAATATTTATTGAAGGCATTAGCACATTTTGTCGGTTCCTTTAAGGCATTAATAGAATTTTTTCCGATATTAATTTTTTTAATTTGAGTTTTTTTGTTTTTTCTACTATTTATTTCATTTATTGTTTTCCATATATGTTTTACATTTTGTTTAGTTTTGTATTTATTATGCTTATATAATGCACTTGCATAATGTGGATTGACTAGATGATCATTTGTGGAAAAGTGTGTGGAAGGGTTTAGTTTTTCCTATGGGGAAGATTTAACCCGGACATAAAATCGGAAGTTAAAATATTATATTATCAATTGAGGTTATGTTTTACGTCTGAATCTGACATGTTGACAGTGACAGGAAAAAATGTAATTCAATTTTTTAATTTTAGTGTTTTTGTGTCCTAGTTCTGGGAGGCGGTCAAGCAGCTAAAGGCTGATCACATTGGGATGGTGTAATAATAGTCGAGAGACTAATTAACAATGTGTCACGTTTGTGTGCAGGTTCTGGGAGGCAGTTCAGGAGTTGAAGGCATTGCCACAGAGGCAGATTCGCCTGCGTGCGCAGGACATCTGGAAGGAGTACCTGGCCCCCGAGGCACCGTGTCCTATCAACGTGGACTCGGCGAGCCGTGGGGCGTGCCACGCCAATGTCACGGCAGGCGCTGACCGGTGGAGCTTCGATCATGCGCAGGTATGTGTCTATTTATTTCTATTCTGTGGGGAGAGCTACGTGCTTTTTGAATGCGGTAGATAAAAAATTAGATTTATTTTTTGTGTCCTATAGCGCATTTGCAAGATTTTTGGCATTGCATATACACTGCATAAATGGTACAATTATAACGTCTTAGGCTTTATTACCTGTAATTGTTATAAATAAATGTACAAATTATATATATAAATAAATAAATATAAATTTACGTCTGCATAGTCATGGTTATTTGTTGATTGATTCCAGACCATATATAGTCATTTTCTGATTGATTCCAGGCCAAATACAGTATTTTGTTTATTGATTCCAGGCCTAATATAATTGACTCCTAGTCTTTTGATTGATTCTATATCTTATACAGTTATTTGCTGATTGATTCCAGACCAAATATAGTATGATTTTGTTGATCGATTCCAGTCCAAACACAGTATTTAGTTGATTGTTTCCAAGCTTATGTTAGTAATCTGTTTTTGATTCCAAGCCTAATATGTATATTCCAGGCCTTATACATTTATTTGCTTATTTAACTGTTAGGCCTCACACAGTTATTTGTTTGAAAGATTCCAAACATAATACATGCAGTTATTTGGTGATTGATTCCAAGCCTAATACATTTATTTGCTGATTGATTCCATACCTAATACAATTATTTGTTGATCCAACAGGCGCACGTATACCACCTCATGAAGTCGGACAGTTATTCTCGCTATCTGCGTTCCGAAATGTACAAGGACTTTTTGAACGGATCCAAGAAAAAGGTAACCTTTAAATTAACCATGTTCAAATTTTCGTAATATTTACGTACATTAATTAATACACTGAAGAGAAAAACTGATAAAAGTGTGACCTACACACTGGAGCGATTGTTCTCATTTTTATTTATTTATTTGCTAATGAACTTCTCTAATTTCAACACTTAACATATTACACAAAATTAATACAAGGAGAAATAATTAAAAAATTACTGCTATAACAGAAATAGGGCACATAAACAATAAAGATAATGTCAGGTCAAGACAGGAACAAGGTTTTGATGGAGTTCATGACTTTTGCCACATCAATATAAAATATTACTTGCGTAATGATTGACAAAAATCATAAAGGCGTACACCAAATAATTCAAGATCCTGACTTGAGTTGACAAGTCTTGTAAAATTTACACTCATCCAACAAAATGATGTCAATTTAGCAGTTATTTGCAGGAGTGTACATATATACAGGATTTTCCAATAAGAGGTGTTATTTTGATATTCAATTGTAAAAGATCAATGGTTTCGTTGCTTGTGTGGCACGTAGCGCCGTCTTGTTGAAAGTAAACGTTGTCCAGATCGATACCATACAATTCCGGCCATAAAAAATCATTAATCATCTCTCGATAGCGATCCATTCACCGTAACTGTTGCTCCAGCCTCATTTTCGAAAAAAGTAAGGTCCAATGACTCCGCCGGACCATAAACCGCACCAAACAGTCACACGTTGAGGATAGAGAGGCTTTTCAACAATAACTCTTGGGTTTTCCGAGCCCCAGATGCGACAATTTTGCTTGTTGGCGAAGCCACCGAGTTGGAAATGGGCCTCATCACTCAAGATGATTTGCATTTGATTCACTCAAGTGAATTTTAATAATTTCAATGTGTTGTTGAAGCGTGTATCGTTCCATTTTTATTAATGGCGTAGTTTCTACTTGTCAAATGTCAAAAAATGACAGCTTCAAAAGTAACATCTACCGAAATAGCGGGCTATTCAAAGTAACACCTCTTATTGGAAAACCCTGTACATATATGCATTTTAGAAACTAATAAATAATACACTACAAAACCCAAGACTCTATAATTATAGGAATTAATAAATCTCAGGGCGTGTAAAAGGTTCCTTTAGAATTGCTTGTAAGTTGGTCTAATTGCAAAGCATTTATATCGTACATGTGACATTATAAAACTAGATTTAAAATGGCGGGCGCCATGTTAGTCAAATGATTGACACCACAAATTATAATATTGGAGTTTTACCTACCATTAACCACTCAGAACATTAGAACGTCAAAAGACGTAAATATGTTAATAGCGGTCAAGACATTAGAACGTCTTTTCACGTAAACGCGCGAGATTTTACAAAAATTGATTTATTTCCATCACTAGTATACGGATTCCCATGATTTAAAAAACAGAGTATCGATAATGAATAACGCTACGCGTCTGTATTCAAGAATATCTATGGTAGAGGTGCATTATCTAAGGCGATTGAATCTGTCATCTTGTTCGTTCATAATTTATTGCGTTTCTAAATAATTTATTTAAAATATTTTAGTTTGGACGGTTAATATTTTGAGGTGACTAATAGTTTTTAATTATATTTCTTCAATATATAAAGTGTTATTTCTTTATGATACTCACAAAAAAGTACATTTTTCAAGGCTTTGAAATAATGGTAAGCGATTTTTACATATTTTTGACGTTTTCATAAAATGTATATTTAGAAACGCAAATATTTACGTATAACAACACAATGCGATAGTGGATTTCATAATCTTTTCAAAACATTTTTTAGAATGAGGCTACGTTTCCCAAAACATGAGTTATGAAGCATTTAGCAAAACTCGTAAATAACACAAAAATTATCACGTTTTGATAAATAAAAGTCTTTGTCTGAGAGGTTAAAACTCTTATTATGTAGTGCCGTTGCTTATCCAGAATATTCCTTGGTGAGAGAGATCGCATCTCTGTTTCTACCGGCTTTCGACTTCTCTTCTCCTATTCCTGTTTGGACCAATCATTCGCCTGGGGGCAGACCCCAAGGTTCTCCATTTTGGAATCAGTAGAAGAAGCGATCGGTATGATGGCACACTTCCAGCCAACGCTTCTACATGGAGGTGACCACAATTGACATCAACACCGCCACCAGACGATAGCAGACAATTCTCACCAAGGAATATTCCGGATAAGGAACTGCACTACATAATATTGGAGTTTTAACTACCATTAAAACTCTTTATTATGTTGTCTTCCTTATGCAGAATATTCCTCACCCCCTGTCTGGTGAGACTACAATTGAATAGCGTCGCTTTAGCGCGTGTTTACACGCCGAGCTGTCGGCGGCAGTAGTTAATTTCACGGACGGACGAATCGCGCGAAATTCGAACACTGAAATAGGATTGTAAGAGAAGCCGAAATCAGGCAGAAACAGAGATGTTATCTCTCTCACCAAGGAATATTCTGGATAGGGAAAGGCACTACATCATAAGACCAGTATTATGATATCCAGTATCATGTAAGCTAGTTAACTCTTACCGTGTCGTCCAGAGATTCACCATCAGTCGTGGCAAATAGACCGCTTCCGCTGAGCACTCGATTCACTAGTTGTCGGCCGATGACGCTGTAGCGTTACGTTCCAAACGAACGGCTACACACTCAGGCGCGTCGTTTCAACTCAACATCTGTGTTGCCAGTTACTAATCGAGTCAACATTCGATTACTGGTGTTGCAAGTATGACTGTTACAGTCTTGCCATTCTGGACATTGGTGAACGGTATCCATAATTTGTGGAGTGTTGATTGAAGAAAAGCAAATAATTAATTAATTAAGGCGATGCACTACGTCATGTAATATTTTAAATTGAGCCGCTATCAATAACAACCCTTACGTAGATGGCGAAAAGGTTTAAATTCCCGCTTAACACCATCCGCCTGTTTTGATTTATGCAAGAAAAAAACATGGCCAAAAAGTGCCTTTTATTTTATTTTGCGGATGTTCAGGCATTAATATTTAATTTTTTTTCGATCATTTTACAAATAACTTAATTTGCCACATTATACATTAAAATCATAACCGAAAATGGGTTCGTAAGTAGGAGATTTTGAACTTCAAAGCAGTTTTCATAGGCCTTTACATTATTTTTTTCTGGGCTTATAAAAAGACTTTTCTAAAAAATACTCGATTATTTCAAAGGCCAAGATGTATTCTACTCGCAGTATTTAATTAAAGCATCTGAAACATTTCTAGGCGACCAAATTTTCAAACCAAAAACACATGATTTTGCATTACTACGTATGGCATCGCCTTAACATCATTCCTCAAAATATTAATAACGAAACGTATAAAACTGCTTACTGCAGTTTGAAGCCAATAAATCCACATAGATTTCACCGTCCATCCCATATTTTTAGGTTCTATAAATTTGGCAAATTACGGCAAGCGTTAGCAGAAAATATTTTTGTTTTTTTTTTTCAAAAATTAGCTCGAAGCGCCATTTTACTTAAGACCTTTCAACTCCAGATAGGTTTTAAGCATACTTCCCGGTCATGGAAACGCCCCTATCAGTTTATCTCTTCAGTGACATATACCAGTTAGTAGCCAAGTGGACAAATGCAACAGGTTCCCACTGCTCTTAAATATGTACATAATAATAAATTCCATTTGTTCGTTGTGTCCTGCTTATCTCTGGTTCAATGAACTCTGAAATTTGCTTTGAATTTAAGTGTCCTTTTAAAATGGGTTCTAATTGTGTTAAGAATTCAGACAAGCGATAAAGTACCTACCTACGATATAATGTTTTATTTGTCATTTTAAAAATTGGAACTGATTTGTCAAGAATTTAATTTTGAACAGTTAATATGTATCATTGAAGAAGTTGATAAACTACCAAATCTAAATGAAAAATGAAACAGAACAAGACATAGAAAATAAAAAAATAACGGTCACAACTAAGAATTGAAGCATCTCTATCTTACCGGGACAGAGATCAGAGATTCTTCGATTCCTAGTTGTGATCTTTATCTTTTTTTTTATTTTCTGTGTCTTGTTCTGTTTCACTATCTTTATCTTCTTCTTCAATGATATATCACATTGATGGGTATAAATTTAAAAAATTAAAGAAAATTTTTCTCCACTTATTGTCAGGTTATTCATAACCAGGGAATGTTTGACATTATTTAAAAATATTGTATCATAAAACACTAAATATATACAAGATTGACTAAAAACACACTACTTGCTTTATTCACATTCATACATCTTGTCATAAATATTCTTCTGTTGTTATTCTGACTCTTAAGTATCTGTTTTTTTGTTATTTGTTTTTGGGGTGTTATGCCGTGTTGCACTAACTTCTTCTTTAGCCAACGTTACAGTTGACACGGCATAACGCCCCAAAAACAAAATAACAAAAATACTTTTGGCCGTGAAAACCTTAAATCATATCTTAAGTATCTGGTTCACTTGATCGTGCCATGTTTTCACCCGTTTTCTTCTACCATTCATGTTCACTTTATTATATTATTGTACTTACACTCATTCGCTCTACATGCCCAAAACTTCTAAGCGTCCCTCTCTTGATCTTACGCATTACGCTTACTACGTCATCAGCTTGAGTGGTTACAATCCTTGGCTACGAATACGGAGTTCGCCTGTACATACTTTTAGTATCGCCCTGGTGAAAAATATTTAATAACGAAACGTTGCTTGCGTAGACGTTCGAACTGATAGAGCAGCCAATCGAGGAAAGGTAACAAACCGAGTTGTGGGAGTGGGGAGGTGACGTTTCCGTCTCCCTTTCTGTGATTTGTCAATAAATGAATCTGACAGTATGCAGGCATCATCAAGCATTGTAATACTAATCATTTTTACAATGGCGCTCAATTGCTGGCTGCGTAAAAAACTATAAATCACAACTCGGGTAAACAAAAATTGAATATTTTATTTACAAGTCAGTAAGGTTCAGTAAAAAATGAACATTCAGATCCTGCGCAGAAAAGTCCTGCTACAAACCGTTGGCAAACGTTTAGCAATCGTTACTTTTCTGCGCAAGATCTGGTACATCCTGGTGCCAATGATATGGTCAAGTGTTTTGCCTCAGGCTCGTCGAAATGATGATTACATGATTTCATATTTGAGCAGGTCTATGAATTTGGATGTATAATGACTTTAGCCATGTTTGGTGGCCAGATTCAGGTG
The DNA here is from genome assembly GCA_026573805.1 of Hesperophylax magnus. NCBI lineage: Eukaryota > Metazoa > Arthropoda > Insecta > Trichoptera > Limnephilidae > Hesperophylax > Hesperophylax magnus. Next base: position 1,880,845 of record JAIUSX010000179.1, on the reverse strand, counting down.
CTTTCCTCTTCCCAATCTCCTTCTCCGATGCCTTCAGTCTCACAACACACCCCAATAATTGAGGATGTATTAATCTCACCGTCTCCAGATGGTTGAAAGCTGCTGGGGAAATAAAAATAATGTTTTTGCACAAACTCAGTGATCTCACATTTAATGAATGTTTTTTTTTTTTTTCAGACCTCCGTTAAAGGAATTCGGTCCATAGTTTCTTTTTCTGCCAGAAAAGAGACATCTGCTAACTAGAAACGGAACTAAAATTCACGTTACTTCGGCGATATATAATATAAATTAACTCGCTAATTCCAAATTCATATTCAAACCATCGTCATCATCATCAGCAACAATCGAGGTCCGGTTGTTTCGCAGAAATTCAAATGTAACACTGTCAACAAACGGCAATTCAACGCCATTTTGTTTTTAAAAGGTCCCCGTTAACCCCTATTTGGCGTATTCTGTCAGTAGATTGAAGTATTTCCGCTTTGCAATAGAATCCACATAAATGGAATATTTATGAACGTATCCGAAAACTAAAAACAGTTTTTGAAAGGCGATAAAATAACCTTTCTAATTCTATTGTTAGAAATAAACATATATTTTTTTAAATATTAAAATTTTGATTGCTAACATAAAAAAGTTTTTAAAAATGGAGAATCTTACATTTTTTCGTCTAACTAAATACATAATTGAACTAAAATTACTAACAAAGAAAAAAAAACACATATTTTATAGACATTGAGGTGATTTTTCACAAAAACGGCGCTCTACAAATTATCCAATTATTATTACTGGTCACCTCATTTTTTTTTATTTTTTTCATAAAAAATTCACAAATTTTTCACAAATTGTGGTTGAAATCTGAAACCTTTGGTTTCAATGAGGTGTAAATTTTAATTCTTTTGTCGTTAACTTTTAGATTTGAATATAAAGCGTGGTGTTTTCTCTTTATAACATTGTTTAGATCACATTTCTAACTATGAGACTATTTGCGCTATTCCCAAGAGCGAACAGATTACGGGTTAAACGCCAATTCTGCGTGCATTTCGGATTTCTATCGTATTGTAATAAACTTACAATATTAATATCATGATAGTTGTCCTCTTCTACTGATCACAATTTGTTCAAAAGCTAAAACGGGCCTAGAATCGGCATTTAACGGGAACCTTTCAACAGTAAAAAAAAACAAAATGGCGCTGAGTGACCATTTGATGACTTTGTCGCACGTGAATTTCTGCAAAACAACTGGCCCTAAGAACTGTACGACGGAAACAATACAATGTTAATTAAAATAATTTTTTTTTTTTGATCTCAAAAAGTGGCTTGGTCGCTTAAATTCCGGACACATTTTGGTTCGGCATATAGCGGCCATTTTGTTTTTTTTATGACATTCGAAACCATTTTCGGCCCGTCAGGATTTGGTCAAATTTAAATTGTTTGATTAGCCATCGAGCGTAATGTTCATCACGATTTGACCGAAGGCTGACGGGCCGAGAATCTGCATTTAACGGGCAGATTGGTAGATGATTTCAGTTTCGGCCTGGTGTTTAAAAGACCACCGTTCGGAATTGAAACGTTTGGTGGCCAGATCTGAATATCCAGGCACTTCCTGACCTTCCTCTTCCCATCCCCTTCCCTTCCCACTACCTTTGGCTTCTTCAAAAGATACTGTTTTTTTAAATAAAATTGTTCAAGTAAGTAATTATCAAGAATTTTGGAGGTCATACTTACTACAAATTTTCAAACCGCTATGTCGTTTCCATCACGAGCTGCGGAGCTCTGGTACGGTTGTGCAGCGCTGGCGTAAACTGTGCACCTCAGTTTAGAGAGATTTGATTTTATTTTTAATTTGGTGATAATTTTAAACCAAAGATGTTTTAATGTTAAGTTTAGCAAATTACATGAAAAAAAATATATATGTTAATTTATTTTAAGTTTTTAATGTGTGTACAGTCAAATCATTTTAAAGAGCGCACATTTGAATGTATCTTGTTTGGAACGTACGCCCGCAGTCCCCTCTTACCCCGCAGTAGCCCTGTGATGCAGTACACAACTACACAAGCAAAAAAACTCTTTAAAATGATTTTACTGTAAATTATGTACAATCTGTTTGGGGCCTAGGAGTCAAAAGGTATTTATGCAAATTGGTGACATCAGTTTTTCTTTCAAATAGTTTTATATCATAACTAAATAGCAAAGTAAAAATATTCTTTTAAAACTTTCAAGTACAGTCGTCTCTCAATGATCTGCCACCCTAAAACTTTCAAGTACAGTCAGTTATCTCTCAATGATCTGCCACCCTAAAACTTTCAAGTACAGTCAGTTATCTCTCAATGATTCGCTGCCGCCACCCTAAAAACGCATCAAATGTCCAATTAGTGAAAATGGCCAGTTATAGTGCATACGCACAAAACGTTAAAAATTAAAACAGTTTAATGTTAAAGGTAGTGTTTGCGAGAAGGCTTCATTTTGTAAACTTGTTCAAATAAAAAATGCAACAGTAATAATAAAATAACAATAATGTCCCCTGGTGAGTGGTAAAATGGTCAGCTCTAGCAAGCTAGACGCGGGGGTATATTGACTGCGCAGTCAATATACCCCCGCACGTGTAAGAGTACGATAACTAGAGCAAATGTACTTGTCTTTGTGCTGACATATGAATACCGGCCAATTATAGAACTTAATTTTGTGCTGTTAACTAACTATTAAAAATAACGTCGGATTACTGAGAGGGAACTGAATTTTTAATTTATTATTTGTCTTTGAACTAAATGTGTATAGGAAGAATTAGAAATTTAAAATGTGTATAGAAGTGATAACAACAGAAAGAAACGGAGAGGAGTATTTTTAATGTTTATAGAAAGAAGTACAACATGTATGACCATGTTTAAAATGTGTTTAGAAACAGTAACTGTTACAACATGTATCAGCATAAAATAAAAGGACAATTAAAATATCTTCAGAAAGAGTGTAATGAACATGTATCATAATTTATTTAACGTGCTTAGAAAAAATAACTTTTACAACATGTATAAACATCTAATAGGGGAATACGTTTATAGACATCTAATCTCAAACATCTGGATGGATATTAATGCTGTCTGAAATGTTGGCTAAACAAGGAGGTAGTGCAATGTGGCGTAATATCCCAAAAATAAATTACTATAATGCTTTGGCCAAATCATATCCATCTAATAGGGGAATTAAAATGTCTTCAGAAAGAGTGCAACATGTATGATGATTTATTTAAAAATATGTTTAGTAACAATAACTTTTACAACATGTATCGACATCAAAAGGGTATTTAAATAATGTCTTTGGAAAGAGTGCAACATGAGTGATTATTTATTTAAAACTTATTTAGAAACAATAACTGTTACAACATCTGATAGGGCAATTAAAATGTCTTCAGAAAGAGTGCAACATGTATGATCATTTATTTAAAATGTGTTTAGAAACAACTGTTACAACATGTATCAAGATCTAAAAGGCGAATTAAAATGTCTTCAGAAAGAGTTAAACATGTGTGAACATTTATTTAAAATGTGTTTAGAAACAATAACTTTTACAACATGTATCCACATCTACCAGGAGAATTTAAATACATAATGTACTCAGAAAGAGTGAAACATGTATTATCATTTATTTAAAATGTGTTTAGAAACAAATTTTGCAACATGTATCAACATCTAATGAGGGAATTAAAATATCTTTGAAAAGCGTGCAGTATGATCATATATTTAAAATACTGAAGCAATGACTGTTGCAACATGTAGTAAGAACATTTGTTTGCAACATGTAAATTAAATGTCTTCGGAAAGAAATGTAATATGTATGATCATATATATTATTTCAATTGTGTTTTTAAACAATAATCATTTATCAACATTTTCAGTATCTTAAAGGGAAATATTTGAAAGAAGTGCAATACGTAAAGGAATGTTTAAAATGTGTATAGAAATAATAACTAATGCAACATATTAAGTAAAAAACACAAATGAGATATTAAAATTTGTATAGAAAGAAATACAACATTGAAAGGGTAATTTTTAAATTGTGAATAGCAAAGATTGCAACATTATAAATATGTTGACGTTTTGATGAAAAGGTTTTTTTTAGTTTAACTGCGTTTGCACATTGATTGGGATGTTGAAGACAAAGTTATGTGTATAGCAAAGATTACAACATGGTTGGTTCTTTTTAGGTTAAAAGTCATCATTACACAAAATAAATCATTGAAGTGAAAAAATGTAACTTGAGTTAGTAATGTTGAAGATTGGAGCCATTAAAAGTATATCAAACAGAAATTTGTTTTTATTTAAAAATATATATATTATGCTGTACAAAAGTTTCGTTGCTCTCAGCCAGTGGAATTACGGCATCCCCATTCCGGTAACATCTAGAGATTGAAAGTGATTAAAGTGACCAGCTACTGCAGATAGTACACAACTGCTGAGCCTGTATATATCTCAATACTGTTGAATTTGGCAGCCACCTCTGGTCTGGAGTCCCAAAATACTTGAAAACACCCTTGACTCTGCAGAAACGGGTGTCTGTTTGATAGTTTCTCCTATCATAACAGATGTATTGCAATCTTTAGAGCATGGGTGTGCCATCCTCGTTTTACCAGTATTTCAATGGAAGATGCTCCGAGGAACTAGCATCATTGATTACTTCGGTACCGGCGCATAGTTGGGAAAAACGCCAAATGCGCACCAAACTTTGTACACGGCTGACATTTGTCACTTGTCTTTCTACGACCTGTTCTTGAATTCAACACCTCGGCTGTTGAACGATTTGTCGGCCTCTGTGTTTCTTCCCTCTTACGACGTGGGTCACTAAACTTCAAGACCGATTGTCAATGCTTTCTCTCCTCAAAAAGATACTTCATATGCAGCATCACCAAAGACGAGCTGTGGGGAGTTTAAAAAAGTATCACCCTTCTGAAAAACCTCAATTGCCTTCGAAAAGGCAATAGCTGTGTTCAGTGACAGATCTGAATAGACAGATACTTCCCCACCTTCCTCTTCCCCATCTCCTTCCCCTCTCCACTCCCTTTGGCCTTACAGCAACCCCTATTGAGAATGCCACGGGACTCTAACTGGCTACGAACATTCGGCACAAAAATGTGATTCGAAAGAAAATGGTTAGGTTAGATACCTATTTTGATCTGAGAAAAGTTTCGATTCAAATGGTGGTCATTCAAAAGGGCGATACTCATTATAGTATCCAGGACAAAATTTCAAAAAATTGCTCAACGTTTACGAACAAAAAATGTAAAGTCGATTACGATATAATTGACATCACTAGTCCACAAATTGGTCAACGTAATTCCTTGTCTACAGAAGGTATGACAATTTACTCTATGCTAAATTACGTGGGTACTATTTTGGCCGAACACTGAAAATAAAATAAAGTTATTTAAACATGTTTATAAATAAATAAATATTTTTTAAAAAAGGTTAGGTTAGGTGAGTATAGGTTAGGTTGAGATCGGTTAAGTTAGGTTAGGTTAGGTTGGGTTAGGTTAGTGCAGTGTCTAGCAACACTGAACAGGCGGTTCGGAACCGCTCGGGAAGGCCGAGCGCTTCCGATCCAGTCGCGTAAACTACGGGCGCTGCGCGGAGCCGCGCGAGACGGAAAATTACCCTGCTAGCGAGCACACGTTACCAAACTAAGATTGTACAGCTCGGTTGTAAGAGCATTTATCGTAATAAATCTGAAAACGCACCATCATAGTTTCAATCACCTAACGAGCCTTGAGCTTCAGCAAAAGTGTAATTAACACAAAACACTACAGTTAGTATATGTTAGGTGGTGTATAAGAAGTTATGAAGTTGTTTTTATGATAGTGTAAGAAATAATTGTTGAAGGACCTTGGATGATTGAGCAATGACCACTGCACATAAGACAATATTTGTTGTACGGATAAAGGAAGGACTCACCATTAGGAAAGGGCACTCGTTTCTTCCCGTCTTCTCCTCACAACAATGTCACTCAACACGAAGCGGATTGCACTATATCGGCGCGAATGATAATGTCATAAGATAAGGGAGATGAGATCTCGCGCGGATGCGGTTTATTGTGAGCGGTTCGGGTTATTGCAACATACTGATTCCAAAAGGCACGTAAATTAGCAGGAATGGAAAGGAAGGTAGGACAAAGGACAATAATACTATCTCAGTACAGTGGTCGCAGGTATATGTGTATGTGTGCATGAGATGTATGTATAAATTAGTGTCTATTGCGCATTGGCGCAACCATTAGGTTAGGTTAAATCAGGTAAGGAGAGGTTAGGTTAGGTTATTAGGGAAATTAGACCCTCAATCTGAATTCAGTGATTTTGCATTTCACAGTAAATTTTGGCTATGGCTAGCCAATGGGTAGTTACGCACTTAAAGAAGAAACGGAAATTAGACACTTTGTCTTAATGTATTTTATTGTAATAAATTGATGGAATGAAAAAGAAAGTGTTTTGCTGCCATCAATCGGGTGTTCTAGTACCACGATACTAGAAACACGGAGGTTTCTTCAAGGGATGCTAAATTATAATTTTGACGCCACTCGGTGAATTCGGTTAAGACAGGTTAAATAATAATAGAATTTATTTGGAAAATTTACATAATCAGCTCAAGAAAAAAAAATAGCACATGCGTGATTCCGACAGGCACAAAAAAACGGAATTTAAGAGAAAAAATATAAACACAAAAACGAATTTAAGTAGCCGTTTATGGAGGATATTTCGACATCTCCCGTCTCCTGTCGGGCCATCAGAGGGGACTCCATCCAGGCAACCATGGCAGTGATGATTTTGTTACTTGATAGGCGTAGTCTGCGCTATATTGCAGTAACTCGGTAGGCAGAATAGTTGGCGATAAGTATTATTGTAAGCGACTTTTAGCTTATGCCATTGGGATGCAGTGTAATCCACCCACAGTTCTGACGTGTACAGCGAAGTGCAAAATGCATTGAAAAGTGTCTTTTTCTCATTTGTACTGCAGAGATAAAAACGCCTTGACAGCATACCTGCTCTAACGGATATCGCTCTTCTTTGCCTTTCCATATCCTCGATATGAATATGTCCCAGGTATTTGACGCTACGACTAACATCCATTTTTCTTCCATCTAGCCATACTGAAGGTGTTAGCATGTTTTCGTTTTTGCATTTGAAAACCATAATTATCGATTTGGACGCATTATATACAAGGTTATGATTTTATGCAAAATCTTCACATATTTGGAGTACTGTCATCAGTGCGCTAAGTGACGGTGCTAGAATAACCATATCATCTGCGTAATTAATATTTTTTACACATACTCCTTGAACATGGCAACCTATTTTAGTGTTATTAAGTCTTTGAATTAGTTCATCAGTGTATATATTAAACAGTGCTGGAGACATGCTTCTTCTTTGCCTTTCGCCACTTTTCAAATAAAATGGGTTGGAAAACTCGCCAGACCATTTCACAACACATTTTCTTGCTGCGTGTGCCAAATTGAAAGACTCGCTATTATATCTTCCGAAACTGCTCTTTTCCAGAGTTTATTGTGACAAACAAAAGACAATGTTTCACCGGTGACCGCTACATGGATATTGGCACGTCAAGTTTTTTGCTCTACAGGTTCCGCACATCATACTTCGTCACTGCAAGTTGTCAGTCACTCCTGGACGCACGGACTCCCAGATTCCTACCCACCCCTCATACCTTCTCCTTCCCTGAACTTCACTTCTTTCCTTTCATGAAAAAGACCCTCCACTCTACACAGCATCTTGCGCCCGCCTCATTTCAATGGCAGAAAAGAAGAAATTATCCGATGTTTTTATATGAATATTATATACCAATCTCTTTGTAAAGGTCCCAACTATACGTACATAATTATCAAATTGTAATGCAAGTCGTTTTTAGTATTTATCTTGGAGTCTTTTGTGTACATCGATATTTCAACTAAAATGACTTGAACACCTGACACTTGATAGGTATTGCGTTTGAAGATCAACGAAATAAGTAATTTAGATAACTTATTCTGTTATTATAATAGTTCAATTCTTGGAACGAGAGTTTTTATGACCCAGAAACCCGAAACAAATCTTTCTATCTCTGTTCCGCACCCACTCAACTCCTAGGTGCGAGCGAGCGAGAGTGTCTGGCGAATCTAACAAAATCAGGTATCGGCAAACACAGTTAAGCGGACCATAATAAATATTATTAGCACGTTCCGATGGTTTTGGTCCGCTGTACCGTGCGAGGGGCAATTGCACACGTGGTATTTGTATGGGTAATAATGTGTTACTCTGACGATACTAGAGATGTGGCAATTGTTTTTGTTTTTATAATGATTTGGGCTTGGCGAAAATATAATAATTTGTAATTTTATAAAATTGATACTTAGTTTATACTTAAAAAAATTGAACCCTAATGACCCAACAATGACTTTGTTTTCGATTTATTAAGTTGCATTAGAAATAATACTTGGTTTTCGGCTAGAAATTTTATAACTTGGGTATGCTGAGTTAGTACCTATGTAGAAAATTTTATTAAAATATTTCCATTATTTTCGAAGATATTTCCATTATTTTCGAAGACCTTTATTTTCGCCTGTTTTCAGCGGTCTGCCGGCAAAAAAATAATCCGATCAAAGTGTGTTAATAAGTCCTACATAAAAGTCCAGAGTGGTATATGTCTATCTCCTAAGGATATCCTCCAGCAACGACCGGTACACGTCAGCTGGTGGTAGTGTATTAAAATTATTATTAATGAATAAACGTTTCAGAAATGTTATGCCTCTAATCTCCGTTTACATTTTGTGATATATTAATAAATAATTTGTGCTTCTCTATGACTAGTAAGGTACAGAATTTTCCAATAAGAGGTGTTATTTTGAAAAGCCTGCTATTTCGGTAGATGTTACTTTTGAAGCTGTCATTTTTTGACATTTGACAAGTAAAAACTACGCCATTCATAAAAATAGAAAGATACACGCTTCAACAACGCATTGAAATTATTAAAATTCACTTGAGTGAATCAGTGAATGCATCTGCAAATCATGTTGAGTGATGAGGCCCATTTTCACCTCGTTGGCTTCGTCAACAAGCAAAATTGTAGCATCAGGGGCTCGGAAAACCCAAGATTTATTGTTGAAAAGCCTCTCTATCCTCAACGTGTGACTGTTTGGTGCGGTTTATGGTCCGGCGGAGTCATTTGACCTTATTTTTTCGAAAATGTGGCTGGATAAACAGTTACGGTGAATGGATCGCTATCGAGAGATGATTAATGATTTTTTATGGCCGGAATTGGATGGTATTGATCTGGACAACGTTTACTTTCAACAAGACGACGCTACGTGCCACACAAGCAACAAAACCACTGATCTTTTAACCATTGATTGAATATCAAAATAACACCTCTTATTGGAAAACCCTGTAGTTATGCTTCATGGGTTTTTAAAATTATGTGTTCTAGAATTCATCCAGCGGTGATTGGTCTACCCTACTACGTAAGAGGATCTCGCTAGATAATGAAAACATTTTTGATAATCGTCTTAGCATAATCTCGTTTGTTTGTGCCTGATATCAATTTTAGGAAACGGAATTATGTCAAAAGTCGCTGCCTCGATGTTAAATAATTGGATGATTTTAAGATATGGTCTATGGTCTACTGCAGCACACAGTCTGCAACTAGAATTTCATAACGCACTTCCAACAAGAGAATGGTTTCCTTTGAAATACTGTAATTTTATCGTAACATTCTGAACACAAAACTGGTTTTAATTTCAGAGTGAATCCTTGTGCAAGTCCCCAACTTAAATTAAAGCTACACTCAGAACACGAAAATGGTTTCGTTGGATTTTTGGAGCACATAGTCTGCAATTGGAATTTAAAACTGCACTTTAAACACGAGTGATCTCCTTCTTAAATGCGTTTGCAGATTATAAAATTGTAATTATATCTGTAAGTCAGTCCCAGTTTAATTAGCTTTACATTACTTGCAAAATAATTCAATTAAAATTACAAAGGAACGTTGGATTGCTATTTAGTTGTGTCTAACCTGCTTTTTAGTACGTAGTTGAATACGTAAGTAATTGTCAGCTATGTTTGTAGCTTTTTCTGAGTTTTGTAATAATTTCTTAAAATGTATCTGAAACACGTGAAAGAAAACCTTTCTCGCGTTCTGAAAGTATTTTTTGTTATACTTTTTTTTTGTGGTCAGCAGGCCGCATCGAAAGTGCTCGCGGGTCTCAGGTTCCCCACCCTATACTGTCTATACTGACCGGCAGTTAAATTGTGATTCAGTACACGAATTAATTCATGTGTACTAATTGGATGATTGGATGCAAAGTTACATTCGGAACATGCGAATGGTTTCAGTCCAGAGTGCATCATCATATGCTGCTTTAGACTTGATGTTAGACTACATGAATAATTACATTCGGAACATACGAATGATTTCAATTCAGAGTGTTTCAACATGTGTATCTTTTAATTTGATTTCTGATTAGATGAATAGCTACATTCGGAACATGCGAATGGTTTCAATCCAGAATGCATAAGCATATGCGTTTTTAAATTCGATGAATGATTACATGAATAACAACATTCAGAACATGCGAATGGTTTAACATTTGAGTGTCTCAGAATGTAAGTCTGTAAATTTGACTTATACGAAGTCGAAAAAGTCATTCGGAACATGAAAATGGTTTCACACTGGAGTGCGTCAGAATGTGTTCCTTTAAATTTGATTTATAAGAACTTGAAAAGATACACTCAGTACAGGAGAATGGTTTCAATCCAGAGTAAATTATCATGTGCTGCTTTAAATTTGATTTTTGATAACATGTATGGCTACATTCAGAACATGTAAATTGTTAAGAGTGGGTCGCAATGTGCCTATCAAGATGTGATTTATAAGAAGATGAAAAACAACACTCAGAACATAAGAATTTTCCCCAATTTGCTCCTTTCTTCGCAACATCATTCTGCTTGGTTCGTCCTGATTCCTTCATGTTTTGTCTTGCGTGGTAGGAACTGCGGAAGAACAGTTTTACAGTATACAATGTGTTCAATATCATAAGTATCACGAAAATCAGTTTTTGAAAGACGTTCAATAAAATCATTTTTACGACAAAACTGATTGCCTAACTAGATTACAAAACATTTTTAAGGGTATACCTTAAATACTCAGAAATAACATGAACGTATAAATAATTTAAAAAATACAGAGAAATTATTTTAATAACAAATCACACTTAAATCAAAGTCAGATTTAAAAATATTCCAGCATCTTGATATAATATTTAAATAGATGCATATATCCGATGAAACGCCCATATTAATCGGAATATTTAATTAGTTGTGAATATATTATTATATCTGTATTATGTTTTAAAATTATTTGTATGTACTACGACAAAAATAGGACACAAAAACAATAAAGATAATGTCAAAACAAGACATGATCAAAGTTTTGATGGAGTTCAAGACAAAAATCATTTAGGCTTACACCAAAAACTTCAACGTCCTGACTTGAGTTGACAAGTCTTGGCATTCTGGACATCGGTATTCATGACTTGTGGAGTGTTGATTGCGGAAAAGCAAATCATTATTTCTGAGTCTACGGGAAGGGATATTGAAAGTGATGAGTTGCAACAAAGTGAGTCAATCATACTGTTAATCATTTTGAAAAAGCAGATGAGACCGAAGTCATTCCTATGTTCTTCTAAAGAAGAAAGATTTAATTTTACTTCAAGTTCATCGTATGAGCCTCCAAGCAATTCCCCAAGAAGCGACGATGTACGGATTCGATATGATTAATGTGAACATCATAGAATGGCGACCAAATAACGCAGGCATATTCTAGATTAGGGCGAACCAACGCCACAATCTTGCCAGCCAATCGTGTCTCGTTTATTGGTATGTGAATTTTCGTACAACTTTAAAGGTGAATTAATTAATTTGAATTATTTTTTTGTTTTATTTAGTTAAATTTTTTACACATATTAAATGTAGGTATTGAAAACACTATATTACATACACTGCATGTAACCTTGATCTCCAACTCGTCGTGTAAGGAGTATTATAAATAATTGGTTATTTTAGATTAATCAGGGATTTATTAATACTCCGCGTATTATATTGGTGACTCGATAGTCGACCTAGCTAGAAGCTGGCTAATTGGAATCTGGAACAGTAAGTTTCTCTGAGAGTCTTACCACTGGCCCTGGCGACTACTGGCCACTGGCTCCATCTTGCGGACTACCACGCAAGCTCTATGCACTGCCCTCTGTGCGTGCATCTATGAAGCTCTTACTTCCCAACATATTTTATTTTATTTTATTTTTTTATTTTAGCGACTATATAAAATAATTGTTACATACAAAATATAATGGTGAAATTAAGTATAAAATATTGTATTTCTTAGTCCTCCTCACTAGGGGGTCCTGTGCCGAGGCGGACTAAAGTTATTTAAATATGGGTTATTTGTCTTCTATGTCGTTTTTAGTGTCTTCTATGTCGTTTTTAGTGTCTTCTATATCGTTTTTAGTGTTTTCATTAGGGTTTTTTCATTGACCTCTTTCAGCCATATTTTTATTAATGATTTGTATTCATTAGGATTTTTTATTAGTTTTATGTCTAGGGGAAGGATGTTATGGAGTTTTGTTGCAAAGTATGTATAGTTTCTTTGTCCGAATGTGGTTTTATAAATTGGAATATTTTTTATATCATTTTTGTTCGATCTAGTGTTATGCATACACAGTCTAGTAGAGGATTTGTTATTTTTGAAGAGCTTCAATAATATATTTTTGGCATATATTTGCTGTACATTTGGTACGTCAAAGGAATTGAATATTTCAATTGAAGGCGTTCTAATTGGTACTTTCAATATGGTCTTTATGATTCCTTTTTGAATCGTATTCAGTTTGTGTAGGTACGTGTGTGTAGCAGATCCCCATCCTATGATTCCATATTCAATTCGAGAATGACATAATGCGTAGTAGACCTTTTTCATATCCTTTTTATTTAATACGTTTCTTAGATTTTTAAAGAAATATATAAGGCTTGTGAGTTTTTCCGTAATACCTTTGATGTGTAGGTCCCATCTAAGATTTTCGTCGATTATTACTCCGAGATATTTTATGTTTTGTGTTTTTTCGATGACGGGGCAGTAACATTGTATATTATTTCCATGGCATTCGTGTAGTTTTAGTTCTAGTGATTTTATTGGTTGGCTCCTTGCGTTTATTGAAAATGTTATATATTTTGTTTTGCTTATATTAAGGGTAAGCGAGTTGATTTTAAGCCAATTTTGAAGTGCACTAAGCCCCTTTTCAGCCTCATTAAATGTATCCGTCCAATTTTCTTCTTGAAATAATAAAACAGTATCATCAGCAAAACTGATTATGTTTCCTTTAATGGTAAGGTTAGTTAAATCGTTGATATAGATAATGAATAGGATCGGTCCCAGTACACTTCCTTGAGGGACGCCATAGTTTAAAGATAGTAGTTTGCTCTTTTGTTTGCTAATTTGTACTTGTTGTTCTCGCCCTGTTATATATGACTCTAATAAGTTCATTGTTGTTTCGGCCATTCCTATTTTTTTTAGCTTAGTTAGTAATATTTTATGGTCTATTGTGTCAAAAGCTTTTTGAAGATCTATGAATAAAGCCAAACACTTTTTCCCTTCATCTATGTTTTTTATGGCTATGCTTGTTAGATTTTCTATGGCATCATTGGTGCTTAGATTTTCCCTAAAGCCATATTGGGATGGTGATAATAATTTGTTTTGTTCAAGAAAATGAACAATTTGCTTCTTCATTATAGTTTCCAAGATTTTTGAAAAGGAGCTTAAGAGACTTATGGGTCGGTAGTTATATATATCCTTTTTGTTACCACTTTTATGTATAGGTATAACTGTTGCTTTTTTAAGGCATGAGGGGAATACATTTGTAGATATAGACAGATTGACCAAGTATGTCAAAGGGAAGGTCAGTTCATTTTGGAGTTGTTTTATTGTTTTATTTGAGATTATATCATTTCCCGATGATTTATTAACATTGAGGGATACAATTGCGTTTCTGATTTCAGTATTGGTTACATTAGATAACTTTAATTTATCTATCTGGTTCATACTTTCCTTTTCTTCTGGTAAAATGCTAGTTTTTGGATGTCTGATTTGCTTTGCCAATTTTGACCCTATATTTGTAAAAAATTCGTTTACGTATTCGAGAATTTTGTCCGGATGCTTTTCGAAAGAGATTTGGGTATTTTCAATTGTTAGTTCATCTATGCTTTTGTTATGGGATGATTTTGCACTTGTAATTTCATTAATGATCTTCCATAATTTGCGTGGGTCATTGTTACATTCGTCTATTTTTTTCTTATAATAATTTTCTTTGACATTGCGTACAACATTTTTGCAAATATTTCTGTATCTTTTATAATATCGTTGTATAAAAATATCACAAGGATTTAAACTAACTTTCCTGTGTAGTTCATCTCTTTTTCTAATGCAATTTATAACGCTTTGGGTTATCCATGGTTTAAGATGTTGATTTTTATGTGAAATCTTTTTTTCTATTGATTTGGTATTTGACATGATGGTATGAGTTATATATTCAATGAATTTACTCCAGGCACTATTTGTATCAAGGTTCTCCAGTAGGTTTATCCAGTTTGTATTTAGTAATTGTTGTTTTACTTCATTCCATATGGTTTCTGTCTTCTGCATGATAATTGGGTAGGGCTGCGATCTTTGTATTTTCTTTTTTGTAATAGATAAAATTGTTGTATAGTGGTCGGTTATAGTAGAGGTGAATATGATAGAGTTGGTTGGTTTAACAGTCTTACTGAATATGTGGTCGATGCAAGATTTGCTGTCATTTGTAACACGCGTAGGTTTATTTATCAAACTTTCAAGTCCGTGGGCGGCCAGTGTTTGCAGATAATCAGTTCTATTTGGATGACCGTTTTCTAGTATGTCAATATTTATATCTCCGATGAGGAAGACATTTTTTTTGTTTTTTAGAAGATTGAGTTCATTAGAAAGCGTTTCAAGAAACTGATTAATATTAGTTGTAGCTGGTGATCGATACAGAGCTAATATAGTGGTTTCATCACCCACTTTGATTTTCAAACAGTTTTAATTTGGGAATTTTATTTCATTGACTTCAGTTTTAGTGTCATCTTTTATGTACACTATCACACCATCATTTTTTGTGTAATTCAAATTGGTTGCATATGAGGTGTAATTATTAATATGTAAGGGTGAATATTTATCCTTTATCCAGCACTCAGTGAGGATAATTATATCAAGATTAATTTTTAGATTCTTAATTAGTATTTGAAGTTCATCGAAGTTTTTGTTGATACTTCGTATATTTTTATTTAATATATTAAAATTGTTTTTAAGAGTTAGCAGTTCATCTGGTTTGTTTGTAGTTATTGTTTCCTTATCCATGTTCTCAGTAGGTATTTCAGTTTGGTGTGTTCAAGTAAGTGATTTGTTATATTAATTTATCGAGGTCGTCCAGATGATTTACGTACAAAATTTTTTGATCATGACCTTTACGAACCATTATTTTCCCATTTTTGATCCAAACAAATTCATATTTTTTTTCTTTGGCTAGTTGCTTTGCTTTCCAAAGCAACTCTTTTTTGTAGGGACTTATTACTTCACCTATGTACACTTTTTCGTTTGTCAAATCCTTTAGTAAATTAAGGTCCATTTCTCTTTTTTTAGATAGAAGGATTTCTTTTAGTTAAATTTCTGTAAATTTTACTAGGATTTTTGGCGGAGCATTAAGTCTTCGGTCTGTAGTTCTGGTCACATTGTTTATATCAGCGTGTTTGATTTGAACTCCAGCTGCAGATGCGACTTTTTTTATAATTTCCTCCAGTTGTTCACCATTTTTTTGTGGAATTCCTGCAATTTCTAGGTAGTGCAGATTTGATGTATATTCAATTTCATCTAGTCTTAGTTCCATTTTTTTATTGTAGCGTTTTTTCCCACTTGCTCTTTTTTTATATTTTCAAGTTCGTTTTGGATTGATTTATTTTGGTTATTATTTGTATCCAATTTTTTAATAATTTCGTCATATTGAGCACTTATGTACTCAATACTTTTTATAGATTCCGTATTCTGACATTCAATTTTTTGAATTATATCTTTTTTTAAAGAATCAAACTTTTTGTCGATATAATCAAAAATTTTATCCATAGTTTGTTTGTCCTCTTTATCAAGGTTTGATTTATTGCTACGTGTTTGGGTATTAGACATTTTGTTCACAGCTTACAAGAAAGTTGGGTTCAAAAATGCCCCCACTACAATTCAAATTCAAAATATTGTCTCTGGTTTCAGTGACAGCCAGAACAATATTTCATTAGGTTTATGTCTATGGCTTTAAATGTCACTTGTCACGCAAATAAGATTTTGTTTTTAGAATCACTGTTATAGTAGATGTGTTCACACTTTGATTATTTAATAATCGGAAAACGATCCACTTTTTGAATGTGATACAATTAGTTTTTGTATGAAAATCACAATGTAGATAACGATTTTTAAAACTTTTTGTAGGACGAAAAATTTGCTTGCTTAATTGAAAACTTCATAGATATTTTTTCATAGATATTTGCTTGCTTAATTGAAAACTTCATAGATATTGATTATGCACACACGGATTTGATGTTAATCATGGTATTTGTGATGTTTGGTAATAAGTTGAGTATATAAGCGATAGATGGCGCTAGTCATAAAGCTTAGGTACTCCAGAGTCCGTCAGATGTCGCTAGAGTGTAACAGATGCTTGTGAGGTTATAGTGACAGGGAACAAACTTTTCGAACCAGAGAATTACCAACCCTCGGGTAATGAACAGTGTAGCTAAATCCAGACCTATTATAAGTAGAACCTTTTACTTTTTACCAGAGTTTTACTTTTAAGAGTTCCCTACACTTAAATCTGCAAAGTAAGACAGTATTTGAATATTTATTTATATAGTTATGCTATTATCCACGAATCCTTTAAGTACATTAATTGTCAATTTTCTATGTTAAATCCTTAATGAAAAATAAATAAAAATAAGAAAATATTTTCTTTAGAATTTTAATCCTTTTGTTGTTACTATACTTAAGGGGAGTTTAATATTAATACTATTCATGTAAAAGAAAAGGAGGAACGAGTAAAAAAAAAGAAGTTACTTGGTTACAAACACTATTAAAAATTTATTAAAAAAATATATATAAAGTTAAGGGTTAGTCTTAATCTAGGCTTAATAATAGTCTTAAATTATAATTCTTATCTGGAACCGCGGATCTCCACGTTCGCACTTATCACCGATAACACAAGCGGCAATTTGGGTTGGATCCGAAGGGCGGAATTAGTTCAGCCTGGGCCAAGGCTCCGAAGGGCGGAGTCGGCAGGCAGCGACTCCTGAGAGGGCAGCTTCCTGGGCAGAAGAGCCTCGGCGACCGTTCCAAGGGGGAAGGCAGGAAGTTTCTCGGCGGAAGCGAGACGGTGACTCCTGAGAGGGCAGCTTCCTGGTCGGAAGAGCCTCGGCGCCCGCTCCAAGGGGGAGGGCAGGATGTTTCTCGGCGGAGGCGAGACGGTAACTCCTTAGAAGGCAGCTTCCTGGTCGGAAGCGCCTCGGCGACCGCTCTAGGAGGAGGCGAGATGATGACTCTCGAGTGCGAAAAAATCATCTGGCGAGAGGCGAGATCGTGACTGCCGAGAGAGCATCTTCCTGGGTGGAAGCGCCTCGGCGACCGCTCCACGGGGCGGCGAGATGATGACTGTCTGAATGGGAACTGTTAACTGTTGGTTGCGGAATCAGTTGTATTCAGCCGTGCGATCCGGCGACCGTAGCACGCCTGTGGTGGGGTGCTGTAACTAAAGTGGTTCCGATTTACACCACTTCGGTACGTTGTCTGAGTCCGTGGCACTGGCATCGCCATTCTCACCGCTAGATTTATTATTATTTTAAAATATGTTAAAATTACATTTGTACAAAAGACCTTCAAACGATTGCAATATATTCTAGCCTTGGGCGAAGGCTTTTATTGCCGGGTCGCTGGCTTAACGTTTCCCATTTCAGATTTACGACTTGATTGGTGTATTTCTAAGTTGGCTTTCTAAATTTTTATTGCGCTTGCCGGCCAGGCTATTCACTAAATATTTAAGCTCTAATAATCCGGACTGCCGCCTCAATCTTCGTGTGAAATTACAGAGACATATGCGGGCGCACGTGTTCACTTTGGTCGTTCTGTGAATTCAAGTCACGTTGATACCTATGGACATATCAATTTGTTTAATGATTTTCGAAAAGTTATGTCAATAAAAAAGCTATCAAGTTGTTACATCACTATTTCACCCCTCACTCCTGAATTATTTTGTCTATGGATTTCCTAGATAAATGTGATCTATTGATGAGGCACACTTTTACGCATACTGGAATAAAGGCTTTCTCTTGTTCGTTATGCAGATATTCTAGCTCACGCAACTCCAGCTTGCAAAGGCACATGATCGTACACTCGGAGAGAAAGAAAAAATCTTCGACGACCGCGAGCGGTAGAAAAAAACAATGTAAAACTAAAAAGTTATGTGTTTTTCTTATTAAAGTGTAAGCCAAAAAATTATAATATTGTTATTATTATTTATTGGACAATTTTTATAGCGCTGCTTTTGTGAGATATCACCTCAGGGGCGCTTTACAGTTGATGCAGGTTTTACAAAAAATATAAATATTACAAAAATAAAGTGATGTTAAGTTAAGTAAAATGAGGTATAGGAACAGGTGACACGAAGATAGAAGATGGAGACTCTGCAGCAAGAATCCTAGGTGGTGAGGAAACTGGTCCAGCTGCTGGAGCGAAAGACAGTCCACCGCATCCACCAACAGTGTCATCCGTTCAGGTATGTGTCTGCTGCTAAAAAAGCGCTGACACAATATCCTCTCACCGATACCAGACCTTGGCAACACCGCTGTGACGTTCGACGAAGATAGAAGATGGAGACTCTGCAGCAAGAATCTTTGGTGGTGAAGAAACTGGACCAGCTGCTGCGGCGAGAGAGTCCACCGCATCCACCAACAGTGCCAGCACTAGGTTCGTCATCCGTCCAGGTGTGTGTCTGCTGCTAATAAAGCGCTGATACCTTACATAGATAAGAGACCCTGGCAGCTCTGCTGTGACGGTCGGCAAGTTCATCATTCATCTCCATGTAATCCTGTTCCTGGTGATTGTTGAAGTGGTGCATTCTGCCCACAATAAAAAGCGACGGTCGGGATAATAAATTACCCTGGGCTTAGCAAAACACTTGCCTTCAGAGTTTCCGAGAATTCAGTTGAAAACATCTGGGGTGCATTTACCGATCGACGTGCGTTTCGAATATCGAATATTTTTGAGAAAAATTTCCGAATATTCACATTTAAAACACTGCACTCAATTCACATATTATAACGTTCTAATAACAGGTTGTTAAGTTAATTTTTATTTAAGTTAAAATGTTGTTTGATTGATTTTAAATATAAGGGAAAGGATAATTTAAGGGATTTTGCCTCATTTCCCCTGAAAATACTAAAAAAACACAAAGCGGTTGAAGGACGGGTTAGGACGCGTCCTTTTCTCAGTCTTCCTTATAAAGAAGAATACGCAAGTTTCACATAAAAATAAATGTGATTACGTACAATAGGTAAAAAAATAACGTCACCCTTCTTTCAATTGATGTTTCTTTTACAAGATTCTAATTCTAAACCTCGGAAGCCTAGAAATTTATATTTATCCGTCGACTGTCAAAATTAAAAAGCTCTCAACTCTTGACATACTCAGAAGGTCGGAATTCAAAATTAGAAATCCAAATAAATGGAATGTTTACGAATACTGAAAACTGTTTTTGAAAGATGATTAATTGACAGTGGACTACTGAGGTATGTTATTAGGTATAGACTTCTTGTAACTACATCTCATGCAGTTGAACCTATTGGGGAAGGAATCAAAAATCAAGGCACATTATATGGACAATCTGTCGATTTATAAAAGCGAAAATCTATCAAAGGTGTAAAAAATGACTTAAAATATTATATTCTTAACCTTTCCTTATCTGTGGTGTGTATTTATTACAAATTGCTTCGAATAACTTTAATAACTCTATAAATATAATAAATTCTGGGTTCAGATTTTAGGTATTCATCCGTTATACATTTATGCACTGAATTAAAAAATAATATTTTACATGGATTTCAAATTCAATTAAAAATCAGAGATATTTTTTAAAAATCGGGAAAAACACCATTACGTGTGACACTGCTACGCGAAGAGTGTGCGAGGAAATGACACGCTATTGATGTTCCGCTTTAGTTCGCTATGCGAGAACATGGGAAATCCACACATCCGCAGTTGTATTTAGACCATCGATACCTACGACCGCATAGCTGTGTGTGTGCAGTCCAGCTCCCATGGCCTATCCTTCCAGCACCTGCGGCCAGTCGGTCGCCGGCCGTCGTTAGATAAGGACTTCTCGCGCTTTTTTTAGCATCTGCCGATGGTTTGTTCATGTTTTCAGCAATTAAATTACAATTATTATCTTATTTGATATAAAACATAATAAACATAAGCGATAAGCTATGAATATTCATATTTTTCCAATATTAAATCGCTTATTTTGAGATGTATATTGACTACACAGCACCGGAACGCGTGGATTTTTTTAGCACAGTAAGGAAAAGGTTAACTAGCTGACGTGTGATTAAAAACAAAAATATTTATTTTACGACTTGATAACAAAACATCGCCTTTTCTCTACTTTCTATAAATATAACATGACATTTTTTTTTTGTATTAGGCAATTCACCCTAAAGAGAGTGCTATGTGCCGTTAAAGTTAAGGGAGATGGTTATAATTTTATGGGAAATCTATACGGGAATAGGAAATCTCAAATATTGAAGTCATTCAAGTCTATGAACTTGTATAGAACTGAGAAAATGCGAGAATTGTTGAGAGAAAGTAAATAAGGAATACTAAGGGGAGACTGGTGGGTGATTTTTATAAGTAAACGATAAATGCCTTTGAAGGATGAATGATTTTTACAATTAAAGAAAACGTGATCAAGAGTCTCATTTTCCATGCCGCACTGGCAGAGTGGACTATCTAGGACCCGGATTTTAAACAAATGTGATGCAATGGAGCAATGACCAATTCTCATTCTCGAGATACAGGATATAAATCTTTTGGATTTTTTCTTGCCGTGGAACCAAGGTTTACTTGGAATATGATTTTGTATTCCAGCATAAAAAGCACCAGTTCGAGTTTTCGTATTAGTCCAATTTTCTTCCCAGGAGCGGATCATGTTGGATTTAAGAATTGGGATGACGTCAGAGATAGGAATTCTAAAATCTAAAGGATTAGAGCCAGAAATTGTTCCAAGTTTAGCTAGAGAATCGGCTTTCTCGTTACCCTCAATTCCTAAATGGCCAGGGACCCAAACCAATGTTGTCTCGAAATTTAATTCATTTAAAGATTTAAGGGTGTTTCTGATATTATAAATAATATAGTCTTCTGGTTTATGGATATTTGAGGAAATTTTCAACACTGCGCTTAGTGAGTCAGTGCACACTAAGGCTCGTCGAATATTGAAAAGCTGGATTTGGCTCAAAGCTTGTTCAATTGCGAAGCATTCTGCAGTAAATATGGAAATTTCTTTAGGCAATTTATAAGACAAATCTAAATCGAATTCGGGAATGTGTACCGCAGCTCCACAATCTTTGTTATCAGACTTAGAACCATCTGTGTAAATGAGAGAAAATTCTGGAAACTTAGAAGATGTAATGTTTTTAAATTTTTCCTCAACATTTTGATTAGATGAGGTTAAAATATCAGTTCGGAAGTCTGAAGTTATAACGTTGGGGATATAATTGATAGAATCAAATGGGATGGTAAAAATAGGAAGGATAGGATCTTTTTGTAGATTTTGCAGGGAAGAAGACAGAGATTTGAATGAAAGAAAACTTTTTAGAAGGAGAGGAAGTCGATTTTTATCTGTCGATCTTTTTTCGTTATTTAAGTAATTGAACAAATAATCAAGGCTTTGTTCTAAAGGGTGACGAGATATAGAAAAAGATTTAAAAATATATTTATCAGCTAGGAATTGTCTCCTTAAAATT
Source organism: Hesperophylax magnus (assembly GCA_026573805.1). Classification (NCBI taxonomy): domain Eukaryota; kingdom Metazoa; phylum Arthropoda; class Insecta; order Trichoptera; family Limnephilidae; genus Hesperophylax; species Hesperophylax magnus. The sequence continues at coordinate 1,858,707 of JAIUSX010000179.1, read as the reverse complement.
AAGGGGGGATCAACACATTCTACCTGGAGAGAATTAATTGGAGAAGATTTCATCGCTCCAATAATTATTCTGAGCGCTTTGGACTGAATTCTTTCAAGTTTTTTGTCCAAATATTTAGGAAGAGGATCAAAAAGAAATGTTCCATAATCCAAATGGCTTCGCACTAGAGCACCATACATTAATTTAAGAGTAGTAGGATGAGATCCCACCACACTCTGGAAACAGCTCGCATAATATTTAGCCCCTTTTCACACTTAGCCGAAATGTTCTGAATATGCGTGAGCCAGGAAAGTTTATGATCCAAAAGTAGTCCAAGAAATTTAATTTGCTTAACGATTTGAAGAGGGACATTATCAAAGCAGACAGAAAAGGGGGGTATTTTTCTTTTGCGCGTAAAAGCCACTACTTTGGTTTTAGAGGTAGCTAAATTCATCCCATTTGTCAACAACCAAACTTTAATATTATGTAAAGCCAAATTCAATTCCTTCGCAGCGCGCGATAGATTTTTGTGTGATAAATATATAAGGAAATCATCAGCAAAATAAAGTCGCTTGATAGATGAAGGAATTACACTGTCTATATATATATTAAATAATAATGGACTGATTACGGACCCCTGAGGTAACCCCTTCCATAGTTTGCGATTTATAGTTTTTGAGGAAAAGTGGATAATAATGGATCTGTTTGTTAGTAAATTAATAATAAATTGAACTAGTTTTAAGGGAATTTTTATTTTAATTAATTTTTCTTTCAAAATGTTAATTAATACATCGTCGTAAGCTGACGAAAGATCAAGAAATGTGGCCAGAGTGCAAGAATTAAGGGACTGAGATATACGGATGTCTGTTGTTAACACACTTAAATTATCTTTGGTTGATTTCTTTTTCCGGAAGCCATATTGATTAGGAGAGATAATTCTGTGATTTTCAACAAACCATTCCAATCTGTTCTTTATCAAGTGTTCTGCTACTTTCATTAAACATGACGAAAGAGCAATAGGACGATAGGATGAGATTTCAGATGGATTTTTGCCAGGTTTTAAAATCGGAAGGATTTTTTGAACTTTCCAGACTTCCGGAATAAATCCCGTTTCGAACATGTAATTAATTAGGGATAAAAAATATTCAACCGACATGTCTGAGAATGCTTTAATGAAACTATATAAGATTCCATCAGGGCCAGGAGAAGAGTCTGGAAGGGAATTGATTACTCGATTTAATTCACTTATTGAGAAAGGAGAGTCCAGCCAGCTAGAGTGAGATGGATAAGAAATAAAGGAAGGCATTTCCTCACATCTGGCAACTGACGGAGGAGCTATCTTATCAGCAAAACATATAATAATTTCTTCTGGAATATGTTTAGAACGCTGCGGAGTATATGACGAACCGAATTTTTTTAAATTGGACCATACGGATGACTGGGGAGATTCAGGAGACAAGCGTTCACAGAATTTTCGCCATCCAGACCGCTTTTTGTTTTTCAAAACGCGTTTCGCTTCTGCCTGGGCGCGTTTCACAGAAAGGTAATTTTCGAAAGACATACATTTACGGAAAATGGAAATTGCTTCTCTTCTGGTTTTAACGACACTAGTGCATTCTTCATCCCACCATGGGGTGGAATGTTTTATCTTAATGTTAACATTACGTTTTTTAAGTGTTTTTTCTGCAGCTTTTATTATCATGTTAGGAAATAATTCACATTGTAAACTAGTGTTGACAAGGGAAGACTTAGATGCTTGAACAATGGAGTCTAATTCTGAAGAAAAATTTCTCCAATTCGCGTCTTTCGTTTTAAATTTAAAACTATTGTTTATCGAAAAGGAATGCGAGGAAGATAGATGGTGGAAGGTAATTATTATAGGAAAATGGTCACTGGAAAGGGGATCTTTAAGAATGTTCCAAGAACATATGGGAATCACCGAAGATGAGCAAAGAGATAAATCGACTGCACTTTTCCGATGATGAGGGGCAGTGAAACGAGTTGGAGATCCATCATTTAGTATACATAAATTATAGGTATCCATAAAATCTAATAGATTATGGCCAGAACGGTTTGTTAACTCACTGCCCCAAGAAGGAGAATGAGCATTGAAGTCCCCAAGTATCATATACGGGGGACGAATCTGGGATATAAATGTTGACCATTCGTTTTCAACAAAAATTGTAGAGGGAGGGATATATATTGATAGTAATGTAATATCAGATATAACAGCAGCTACTATCTGAAAATGATTGGAGAGAGTGTGGAAAATAATTTGTTTAAAAGGGATAGAATTATGTATAATAAGAGCAGTGCCACCTTTGCCATCCAGTCTATCATGTCTTAGACAATGATATCCAGGAATATTAAATTGGTATGAGGGTTTTAACCACGTTTCGGAGATGGCAGCAACTGAAATATTATGTTCATCAAGTAACTGTACAAGATCAATTTTGTTGGCGAATAGACTTCTACTATTCCATTGAAGTATTTTGCTCATTTGCGGATACATCGGGAAGGCTAGAGAGTAAAGATTTCATATAATCGGCAGCGTTGGACGGTACTTTATTGTTATTTGAAAGGATCGTAATTAATAGGGTAATTAAAGTTTGAATAAAAGAAGAATTTTCAATCGTGACTTTAGGGAAGATATCGGAAGTGGAACAGTTTTTTAAGGCAGTCCCATTGGGAGCCTGGGATTTATTATTCCCATTCGGGTTAAGTAAAAGTTCATTATGTAGTTTTTTATCGAAAGAAGGAATAAATTTTGGATTAGATTTTATCGGTTTGAAAATTGTTTCTTTGTGGGAAGATGATAGAGGGGATTTAGGGGAAGAAAAATGAAAGAGAGAAGCGTTAGATGTTATCTCTGCAAAAGATTTTTTTGTAGGAGGGAATAATTTAGAGGCCTGAAAGTAGGAAATATTGTCTGCAGCCATTGACTGTTTGATATTTCTCTGTCTAGATAACTCTGGACAGGTCACACTAACAGCAGTATGGTTGCCCTTACAATTAATACAAATAGGGTTATTCGTTGTATTTTGACACTGTTCAAAGGGATGATCCTCTCCGCAATGGAAGCAACGAGGAGGGGAACGACAAATAGGTTTTGAATGGCCAAAACGGCAACAGTTGAAACATTGGATAGTCGGGAATCTGTATATTTCAACGGGAAGAGCGTTATAATAAATAAATACACGGGATGGTAATGTTTGACCTTCGAAAGTAATAACAACGGATTGGGAAGGTTTCCATATAGTGGTGCCGGTGGAAGTATCCTTAAAATTCAAACGACGTGCTTTTAAAACTTTTGGAGTTAATTGAGAGTCATTAAGAGCATCTACTATTTCTGTTTCTGGTAGATCGGTTGGGATACCTCTTACTCTGCCCATTCTGGTTAAATTGAATGTAGGTATGAAAGATTTAAATTTATTATTTGAAAGAGAACCTATTTTTTTAACAAAATCATTAGCTAATGTGGCTGATTTAAATTCTATGGGTAGTTTGTATCGACCTTCCGGTTTTATTGATCCATTTATAATACCGAGGTTATTGAGTTTTGAGCTAAAAATAAATTTACCAAAATCTATGGGATGAATTATTTTCCCCTGTTCAGTCCTTTGGACATTGACAATAAATGGAGCTGAAGATGAAATAGAATACATAAGCTCAATGGCTTTTGCTTCTGGAGGAATGGTATCATTATAACTTCCATGAGAGATTGGGGCTTCGTTTGATTGTGAAAGAGATTTAATTTTAGGAGGTACATTAAGGCAAAGCGGAGGACGTCGTTTTCGTGAAGGAAGGGTTTCAGAAGTCTGGGTATCATCAGTATCGTAGTCGTCTACAATATTAGAAATGGGTTCAGGGTCCGGAGGTCGATTTTCATCTTCCTCCATTTCAACAAATTAAAAAAAAAATTAAACAATAATTATTATTTTAGAAATAATAAATGATAGAAATAATATACGCAACTTCGTCGCAAACCAATAACACAAACAAAAATAATGAATACGAAAAGGTAACAATAAATAAATCTTATCTGTACGCCGCGCCGCCGTCAAAGTAAGCCGTCAAACACAGAGCACTGGTAAACACGACTGCACACTACCGAGGTTCGGTGACTAATCTAACATGACATTATTATATATGTAAACGTTCGGAAAAAAAATCTCGAAATGATAGTGAAAACCCTATCTAAATCCGTAGGGTAGTTTGGAAGAACTAAGCGCACAACAGACAGACAGCGACTTGATTTTATACTACTTAGAGAAGTTTTAGTACCTTTGCATCCAGCATCAATTTTGATGTCTGTTTGAGTAATGATTTTGGTGATTGGTTTTGCGTTTACAGTTTATTTTATTAAAATTTTAGTATTGTCAAATTTTGCCACGATCGCTGTTCGAATTATCTTGCACATCGTAATCTCTGGTGGATGCGCTTATCTACTGTTAAAACTGATAATAATGCAGTCGGGTACCCTTTCCATATCAACTCTAAGAGATAAAGAAAATGAGTATATTTCTTTCTAAGGAAATCTTATCTTTAGACCTCAGTTGACAGTCTTCACGTCTATCCAGTTTTGATATTCGTAGGAATTATTTCTAAACCAATAATTTTTTGGTGTTTTTAAGAAGTGGTCAGTTCCAGAGCGACAGAGATCTTTGGCTCCGGGGATGAGCAATAATATTATGTTATCAATCCAAAACAGCTCCGTATTCATATCTGTGATTTATTTTATAACAACCCGGAGTGCTTTTAACCTCTCCCTTATTATGCTAAAAAAATCCACGCGTTCCGGTGCTGTGTAGTCTATACATAACTCAAAATAAGCGATTTAATATCGGAAAAATATGAATATTCATAGTTAATCGCTTACGTTTATTATATTTTATATCAAAAGTGATAATAATTGTAATTTAATTGCCGAAAACATGAAAAAACCATCGGCAGATGCTAAAAAAACGTGCGAGGAGTCCACATTTAACGACGGTCCGCGACCGACTGGCTGGCGGCTGGCGGATTTATAGTTATTAAAGTTATTAGAAGCAATGTGTAGTAAATATAAACCACAGATAAGGAGAAGTTAAATATGTATTGAGTGACCTTACTTGAATTTTGGTAAGTGTGGTGATCTGCCGTGTCGATCACTCAGATAAGATGTAAATAATAGTCGTTTGGATACTCCATACTATTTGGTTTATTTAGTGTTATTACTAATGTACAGTATTCGAGATGTTGTTGCAAAAAGAGAGAACGAGTTACAACAGACACGCCTTTTTATACGTCTCGGTCATGCTGTCTCACTCAGATATGCCTGTCTCTTTCATACCGACAGACATACGTTCACCACATCCCTCCACACTTAAATCAGCAGACAGTAACACAACATGATTATCATAATAATAATTATAAAACATACATACACATATTTAATTATTATTTTACAACATTTTCTTTTTTATTTATAACCATGTTGATTCGGAGAGTTGACTGCTGCTTATTTTGATTTCTCTGTCCTTGGTCGAAGGCGCTCCTTCCAGTTCCCCGACGTTGACGCCACGGGTTCACTGGAGCTGGAAGGAAAAAGAGGGTCACCCGTTAGATTGTCATCCGAAACAAAGTCGGAGACATCGTACTCATCGAACGATAGCCTCCTCGTCTCAGACTCAGGGATTAAAATACTAGGGTTCTTTTCCCATGATACACACAGTTTGGATAATTGATCAAAATGTCTTTTCCAGTACATGATTTTATCATTCAATTTAACCTCAATTAAATATAGTTTATTTCCCAAACGTTTATGTACTTTCCCTGGTACCCACTTATCATTGTTTTGGTCTCTAAAATCCCTAACCATAACTTTCTGATTAATCTTAAAATTCGTAGATACTTTGTTATTCCTTTTATAATAGAATTTCTGATTTTCCTGACATTTTGACATTTTCATTTTGGTATCTTTATCAATCACATTTTCCTTTACCTTCCCCCCTCTAGGTATAAAATTATTCAAATTTGACCTTAACCTTCTACCAAACATTACAACTGCTGGCTCTAACCCTGTTGTACAGTGTGGTGCATTCCTATAATCTATGAGAAAACATTCTAACTTCTCATTATAACCTGACTGAAATTTTTTTTCTAACAATATTTTCTTTAAAAAATTTTTACACGTTTTGACTGCATTCTCTGCCAATCCATTTGATTGAGGATGATTTATAGGTGTTGTTAAATGTTTAATGCCATTTCTCTCGCAAAACTGTTTAAAGTCTGCTGACATGAATGCTGCTCCATTATCAGAAACTAAGGTTTGTACACTACCGAAATAACTGAATAATCTCTTTAAGATTTTAATGGTATTATCTGAGTTAGGTGAATTTACTTCCACGCAATCCAACCATTTTGAGGTTGAATCTATGATTACCAAAAAATATTTATTTCCGATAGGCCCTACGTAATCTATATGAACCCTACTCCAAATTTCTTCCGTTATCGGCCATGGAGTTAACTCACTCTTGGGTTGTGATGGTTGAATTTCCGCACAAATTCCGCACTCTCTAACTAAAAATTCAATTTGACTGTCAATCCCTGGCCACCAAAAATAGCCTCTAGCTAGCCCTTTCATCTTGGCAATCCCTAGATGAGATCTATGCAATAAGCTTAATATCTTATCCCTTAAACTTATTGGAATTACTAACCTATGGTTCCAGAAAATACAATCATCAATTATTGATAAATCGTTCCTTTTTATCCAATAAATCCATTTGCAATCATCCTTATTGACTTTATTTGGCCACCCTGTTCTAAGATAATTTTTTATCTCTAATAATAATTTATCCGTATTAGATTCTGCTTTAACTTCCTCAACATCTATTGGCATCTCGCTATTATTTTTGAATAAACACAAAATTCTTGAATCAAAGTTATTATTTTCCTCAACAGGATCTCCTACAGGTACGCGAGATAAGTAATCCGAACAATTTAATGTTGATTTTACGTATTGAACTTTATAATTGAAAGATGAGAGAATTACACCATAACGTTGTAATCTATTACAAGTTAAAACAGGAATTCCTTTTTTTTCACCAAAAATTCTACATAAAGGTTCATTATCTATTTCTAGAATGAATTCCCTTCCGTAAATGTACTCGAAAAACTTCTTAAAAGCAAACACAATTGCACAAGCCTCGAGGTCTAAAATTGAATATTTCTTTTCCGCTTCTGTCAGTTTACGAGAAACAAAAGAAATAGGTCTTTGTAAATTATTTTCATACACATGTAACAATGTTGCACCCAAACCTTTCGTTGAGGCGTCCGTAACTACCTTCAAAGTAACATTTGGATCGTAATGTGCTAACACTCGATTATCACATAAAATTAATTTTATTTTATTAAAAACTTTTACGCAATCTTGATTAAAATCAAAATTCGTATTTTTTTTCAATAATTTGTGCAAAGGATCTAATAACATAGACATATTTGGCACAAAAGATCGGTAAAAATTTACCATTCCTAAAAAACTGCGTAGCTCTGATAAATCTTTTGGTTGCGCGACTTTACTAATTGCGTTCGTTTTATCTTCCATAGGTTTAATCCCTTCCTTCGAGATTTCAAACCCTAAGAAACATACCGATGAAGCGTTAAAATTGCACTTTTGAATATTTACGCACAAACCGCAATCTTTTAACCTATTAAGAACTGCATTTAAATTAGCATTATGTTCCTCTATCGTTTCTCCTGTAACCATAATATCATCCAGGAAAACCGCTGTTTTCTTCAAACCTTGTAGACATGAAGCTATAGTTCTACAAAATATTGCCGGTGCACTGTTAATCCCAAACACTAGCCTAGTGAATTTAAATAATCCTAAATGTGTAGAAATCGTAGTATATTCCATACTTTCTTCGTCTAGTTCCAACTGTAAATAAGCTTGACGTAAATCAATTTTTGAAAATATTATTCCGCCCGAAATTTGTGATAATAAAACTTCTATCTTCGGCATGGGATATTTGTCAACAATCAATTGTGGGTTCACAGTACATTTATAATCCCCGCAAATTCTAATGCTTCCATCGCTTTTAACTACGGGCACGATAGGAGATGCAAACTTGCTATAACTAATCGGAACTAAAATTCCCTCTTCCTGTAAACGGTTCAATTCCGTTTCAACTTTCGCTTTCAAAGCGAAAGGAATACTTCTCGGATTGCAGAATTTCGGTTCTGCATTTTCTTTCAATTTTAAATGAACTTTAAATTTATTGAATCTACCTAGTTTACTTGAAAATACCTCCGGATATTTACGCACTAACGTATCGACACTATTATTGTTTACGTCGAGAATATTATGCGTGAGTATTTCACTTTTCAACTGTGAAGAAACCGTCTCGAAACCCGTAAAACCAATGTTAAATTCTTTTACGAAGTCTCTACCTAGCACAGTGGTTGAACCATCCTTTACAACACAAAATTCCATTATTTTAGTAATACCATTGAAATTAATTGACAAAATTAAACATCCAAGTAACTGTAACTTACAATTATTGTAACCCTTCAGGGTTAAATTCTTCGGCTTCAATTGTACATCTTTAAAATGTTCCCAATAATCTTTATCCGATAGGATCGATATTCCTGCACCCGTGTCAAATAATCCTTTTATGATGATACCGTTATTAACTTTTAACGATAAATAAATGGGATCGGTATTTCTTGTTAACCTTGAATTTATTTCACTTGAATTCACAAACACAGATGAAACTTCCTCCCGTTTTTTTTCGCGACAATTTTTACTAAAATGTCCCTTGTTTTTGCAATTAAAACACGTCACGTTTTTTAATCTACAATCACTGGAATCATGATTATTTAAATTAGAATAATTCCTACCTGCACTACTATTAAAATTTTTCTTACTTCTAGAAATGAGCCCGACACTCTCGGATTTAATACACGTAATATTTTTATGAAATGAATCCATTCCCGATGCGCACTCTAATGTACTTTTTAAAGTCAGCTTCTCTGCATCTAAAAACATTTTTTCTTTAATACGACCTTCTAATAAACCAGTCACAAAAATATCTTTTAAGTTTTCTTCCAGTCTGCTTTCAAATTTGCAGAATCTTGTTAGACAACGTAACCTAGCTATATAATCATTTATAGATTCCCCAACTTTTTGTTTCGCCGCAAAAAAATTTCCACGTTCCTTAAACACATTCTTTGAAACACCAATGTGGTTTCCTAATAACAAAAATATATTTTCAACCGATAATTCTGTTATTTTTTTTGGAAAACATAAATCTATCAGTAGATTAATCGTGTCTGTGTGTAGGTGGGATATTAAAACCGCCCTCTTTTTATCCTCGGATTTAAATTTGTCATCATTGACGAGGATCAACTGCTCAAACTGTAGCACGAACGTCTCCAGCCCGTCCCTAAGGTGACAAAACCTGGGTAAACCCACTCCCTCCATTTCCACACAGATTACCAATAATCAGAAAAAACAACAACAAACAGCACTCAACTCACGAATCTGATGATTGATGCTGCCGCCGATCGCCGCCCTTCCGCGTCCGACCGTCTTCTGGCTCCGTCCGGATTCCTGGTCGTCCTTCTCGTCCGGTCACCACCGCCACGCCTTCCCGTGTCGGGTCCCCGTACAAGCTGCCTGGATCCGTTTTTCATCCGGTTTCTCGGCTGCTGATTCCTTGAGCTCAGCGCCTTGAATCTCCTCACCAGTTCCTTGCCTTGATGCTCCTTCAATGTCCGATACTGTCCGTGAAGCTGCCCCCAAATTATTTTATTTTTTATGCGACAATAATCCCTTCCGCGGTGCTCGGTGGGATTATAACCAAACTATGGTTCTTTCAGCTGCGCCTACTGTGGTTCTTCCTCCAGGAAGAATTTAATGGCTGATCAGCTTCCTTTTTCGGCTGCTCCAACTGTAGTTCTTCCTCCAGGAAGAATTTAATAGCTGTTCAGATTCCTTTTTCGGCTGCTCCAACTGTAGTTCTTTCAGCTGCGGCTACGGTTCTTCCTCCAGGAAGAATTTTGCGGCCGTTCAGCTTCCTTTTTCGGCTGCGCCAACTGTGGTGATCTGCCGTGTCGATCACTCAGATAAGATGTAAATAATAGTCGTTTGGATACTCCATACTATTTGGTTTATTTAGTGTTATTACTAATGTACAGTATTCGAGATGTTGTTGCAAAAAGAGAGAACGAGTTACAACAGACACGCCTTTTTATACGTCTCGGTCATGCTGTCTCACTCAGATATGCCTGTCTCTTTCATACCGACAGACATACGTTCACCACAGTAAGTGTATTCTATGTTTTTTTATGACTCTGTAGATTACCCATCAAATTCGCCTGAGAAATTTATTTTTTATTTATTTATATACTATTTTTTGATTATTCTTATTTTTTTAACATTTTTGTCAATTATTTATTGTTTATTTTATTTAAAAAAAAATAATATTAATTTTTGTATATATATTTAATTTTATTTTGTGTAATATACATTTTATTTCCATCAACCTATTCGGGTCGAGGACCCATCGCCTCCAGGCGTCCTAGTCCAGCGTTACTTCAGCGACCTCCTTCCATAAGAGGTCGAACATTATGTCTTCAAATTTATCATTAACTGAGTATAACGACGACCAATTTTATCTCGACCTTTTGGCATTCCATCTGTCTGTAAATTTGTTTGTTACGTTCCGGTTCTGGTTCAAGATGGTGGCATTGTTGGATACTGTATTTTTATCCTGCCAGAATTAGAACGAGCATTTGTTTTTTCTCATTAATTTATCTTCACATTTCTAAATAGTATAAAACAAAGTCGCTACCCGCACCTGTCTGTTTGTGCGCTTAGTTCTTCTAAACTACGCAACGGATTTAGATAGAATTTTCACTATCATTTAGAATTTTTTTTCCGGAACGTTTATATATATAATACATGCATATTATATTTATAAAAAGTAGAGTAAAACGATGTTTTGTAATCAAGTTGTAAAATTAAAAAATTCGGGCGCTTACATTGCTAACGCTGACTAAATCTTATGAGATACATCAAAATGATGTACTACGGAATTGTATATCTTAAAAAGGTCTAGAAAAAAATCTGTCACGGTATATGTCTATCTCCTAAGAATAACCCCCAGCGGCACCGGATATACGCCATCTAGTTAATAATAAATCCCTTCCTACATGTCCTACCTTAACCCGTCTCACAACTCTGTCCAGCCGGGTTTCGAGATAGTTACTTTGTTTATAAACTGTTTACATGGTGTTTTTACTACACAGTAGGGTGTATCGATTTTAAACTTTTTTTGTTTTCAAATTCCAAGTTGAAAAAAAGTTGCTACTAGATACCACAACTTACCACAAAAAATTTTGGATTTTTAAAAAAATGTTTAGGTCTCCCGCACAAGGCCTAAAGTTTTAATTTTTTTCAAAAAATATCAAATTTTTTTAAAATTTAAAAAAATAAAATTTAAAAAAATAAGTAACTTTTGTGTTTATTCCAAGTTAAAAAACAGTAATATTAGGGCATAAAAATAAGTAAGGAACAATTTTTTTAAATAAAAAATGTATTTTAGGTCTCCCGCACAAGCCCTAAAGTTTGTTAATTTTGATGAAATTTTGTAATTTTGTGTACATATATGAACCATGTTTTTTTTAAGTTTAAGCCACCGGAATTAATTGTACTTTTCTTATAGAAGGCATAAAATGAGACAATATATATATATATATATATATATATATATATATATATATATATATATATATATAATTCATATATACATATATTAAAAATATATACCACATATATACTATATAATATATAATAAGTTTTTTACTTGAAAAAAGATAGTTGGACGGTGTAAATTGTATGAGAAAGGTATTGAAAGAAACTAATGTTATTTGCTATTACTGTTGTTTATTACAAAAGTATAAAAGGTTTTAATATGTCATAAAATGTAGTATAATAACTAAGTATAAAATGTTGCTGATTACTTTCCATAAAGAAGAGTTGGCCAAACGAAACCCCAGCAACATCTCGCACGCCAGGGTGGCTTACTCTGGCAAATCGAGTCCTTCGTTTGTATGTTGCCACCGATGATCCGACCCCTCAGCTAACAAAGCTTGCAGAGTTCATAATGAAGGTCTACATACCATCATGGTTCTCAATTAAGTGCAATCCCCAAATCTCGCAAGCTTCCATTCATTTTTTTTAAATGTTTCTTTTCAGCAATTACTTGGAAGATGAGCTAAGAAAAGTCGTCCATGCAACGTTACAGAGAAATGCTTTCATGGCTCACCCAGAGCATGTTTGATAGCTATGCTGTTCGATGAACGAAAACATATCAGAGCCTTGGCTTATAAGAGAATCCAGAAAGCTTGCGCAACCGAAAGGAAAGGGGTAAGGGTATTTAAACCCCCTCAGATCAATTTTGATGCCGAAGACTTTAAAGATATGATTGACTGGCAATCCACTTCAGTAACCGAACCCCCTCTTGTTACTGATATGAGCCTAGAAGAGTTGGAGTCAATTGCGGAAACTGGCAAAAGTAGAAGGGTTGAATTTAGAATTCCTTCTCACACTCAAGCGGTGGAACGAATTGTCAACGAAGTCACAGAAGCTTCGAAGCGAGTATGTGGGCTGATCGAAAGAGATGATTTTATCCGTGCCAGACTGGTAGACCGTAAAGTTCTAAATACGTTCGAGACCAAGAGCCAGTACAAAACCTCTGCAAAGGATTAGAATTTAAGTAAGTTTTTTTTCGACTATTTTGTATTTATAATGTTTCTAAATAACGTCTTACATATTAAATTGAAATTTCATTTGGGAACTGTAATAACATTTATAAAATTTTCACTAGGCCTATGTAAATACTATACATAACTTTGATTTAAGGTTTTGAAACCAAGATGAAAGGACGAATACTTAAACAAGTAAGTAATTTTGCAGTAGAAAAAGAAAACTCCCACTCATGTCGTATGGAAAGTAATCAGCAACATTTTGTACTTAGTTATTATACCTACTACATTTTATGACATGTTATAACCTTTTATACTATTGTAATAAACAACAGTAATAGCAAATAACATTAGTTTCTTTCAACACCTTTCTCATACAATTTACACCGTCCAACTATCTTTTTTTCAGGTAAAAAACATATTATATATATATAGTATACATGTGGTATATATTTTTAATATATGTATATATGAATTATGTATATATATATTGTCTCATTTTATGCCTTCTGTTAGAAAAGTACAATTAATTCTGGTGGCTTAAACTTAAAAAAAACATGGTTCATATATGTACACAAAATTACAAAATTTCATCAAAATTAACAAACTTTAGGGCTTGTGCGGGAGACCTAAAATCCATTTTTTATAAAAAAAATCGTTTCTTACTTATTTTTATGCCCTAATATTACTGTTTTTTAACTTGGAATAAACACAAAAATTACGATTTTATTTTTTTAAATTTTAAAAAAATTTGATATTTTTTGAAAAAAATTAAAACTTTAGGCCTTGTGCGGGAGACCTAAACATTTTTTTAAAAATCCAAAATTTTTGTGGTAAGTTGTGGTACCTAGTAGCAACTTTTTTTCAACTTGGAATTTGAAAACAAAAAAAAAGTTAAAAATCGATACACCCTACTACACAGTGTCCTGAAACTCGTAGGGACATTTTTAATATTTACAAAACATTGATTTTGCTAGTGTTTTAATAATGATAAAAAAAAGAGTCACGCTGTGCTGACACGAGGCGGATTTTCAGCAAGTTCTGCCATTTTTTTAAATTTAAATTTAATAAACATAACACAATTATTTTTTTGGAAAATTTAATTAAATTTATTTAATTATTATCATTTAGGTAAATATTTTAGATATATAAAAATTCAACACAATTGGGCGAGTCTATTTTAATGATTTTTTTTATAAGTTAATCATTTAATCAGTTTGGTAAATTTTTTAAAATATATTTAAATGTTAAATCCTTTTTTTAATAGTCTTAGTCAATGACAATGGCATCCATAGTGAAAAAAAATTACACAATTTAAACTCTCTTAAAGCACTTAGGTGAGATGCCCTGAGAACTCTGGGATGCCGGGGCGTTTGTCCATAAAAAACTAATCAAATTTATAAAATTAATTAACATGAGCATACATTAATACAACCGCACTGTAACTTTTAAATTCAACCAAATGAAAATAAATAAATAATAAAGAAAACAAATAAAAGACAATTTATTTATGTTTATGATTCAGCAGGACTAGGAAGATAGCGTAATCCCAGTCAGCCATATTAGGACTAAGATTGCAATCCCAGTCTGCCATATTAAGACTAGGAGGGTAGTGCAATCCCAGTCTGCCATATCAGGACAAGGAGTGTAGTTCAATCCCAGTCTGCCATATTAGGACTAGGAGGGTAATGCAATCCCAGTCAACCATATTAAGACTAGGAGGGTATTGCAATGCCAGTCTGCCATATTAGGACTATGAGGGTAGTGCAATCCCAGTCAGCCATATTAAGACTAGGAGGGTAGTGCAATCCCAGTCTGCCATATTAAGACTAGGAGGGTATTGCAATCCCAGTCTGCCATATTAGGACAAGGAGTGTAGTGCAATCCCAGTCTGCCATATTAGGACTATGAGGGTAGTGCAATCCCAGTCAGCCATATTAAGACTAGGAGGGTATTGCAATCCCAGTCTGCCATATTAGGACTATGAGGGTAATGAAATCCCAGTCTGCCATATCAGGACAAGGAGTGTAGTTCAATCCCAGTCTGCCATATTAGGACTAGGAGGGTAATGCAATCCCAGTCAATCATATTAAGACTAGGAGGGTATTGCAATCCCAGTCTGCCATATTAGGACTATGAGAGTAGTGCAATCCCAGTCAGCCATATTAAGACTAGGAGGGTAGTGCAATCCCAGTCTGTCATATTAAGACTAAGATTGCAATCCCAGTCTGCCATATTAAGACTAGGAGGGTATTGCAATCCCAGTCTGCCATATTAGGACTAGAAGGGTAGTGCAACCCCAGTCTGCCATATAAGGACTATGAGGGTTATGCAATCCCAGTCAACCATATTAAGACTAGGAGGGTATTGCAATCCCAGTCTGCCATATTAGGACTATGAGGGTAGTGCAATCTTAGTCAGCCCTATTAAGACTAGGAGGGTATTGCAATCTCAGTCTGCCATATTAGGACAAGGAGTGTAGTGCAATCCCAGTCTGCCATATTAGGACTATGAGGGTAGTGCAATCCCAGTCAGCCATATTAAGACTAGGAGGGTATTGCAATCCCAGTCTGCCATATTAGGACTATGAGGGTAGTGCAATCTCAGTCTGTCATATTAAGACTAGGAGGGTATTGCAATCCCAGTATGCCATATTAGGACAAGGAGTGTAGTGCAATCCCAGTCTGCCATATAAGAACTAGGAAGGTAGTGCAATCCCAGTCTGCCATATTAGGACAAGGAGTGTAGTGCAATCCCAGTCTGCCATATTAGGACTAGGAGGGTATTACAATCCCAGTCTGCCATATTAAAACAAGGAGTGTAGTGCAATCCCAGTCTGCCATATTAGGACTAGGAGGGTAGTGCAATCCCAGTCTGCCATATTTGGACAAGGAGGGTAGTGCAATCCCAGTCTGCCATATTAAGACTAGGAGGGTAGTGCAATCCCAGTCTGCCATATCAGGACAAGGAGTGTAGTTCAATCCCAGTCTGCCATATTAGGACTAGGAGGGTAATGCAATCCCAGTCAACCATATAAAGACTAGGAGGGTATTGCAATCCCAGTCTGCCATATTAGGACTATGAGGGTAGTGCAATCCCAGTCAGCCATATTAAGACTAGGAGGGTAATGCAATCCCAGTCTGCCATATTAAGACTAGGAGGGTATTGCAATCCTAGTCTGCCATATTAGGACAAGGAGTGTAGTGCAATCCCAGTCTGCCATATTAGGACTATGAGGGTAGTGCAATCCCAGTCTGCCATATTTGGACTAGGAGGGTAGTGCAATCCCAGTCTGCCATATTAGGACGAGGAGGGTATTGCAATCCCAGTCTGCCCTATAAGAACTAGGAAGGTAGTGCAATCCCAGTCTGCCATATTAGGACAAGGAGTGTAGTGCAATCCCAGTCTGCCATATTAGGACTAGGAGGGTATTACAATCCCAGTCTGCCATATTAGAACAAAGAGTGTAGTGCAATCCCAGTCTGCCATATTAGGACTAGGAGGGTAGTGCAATCCCAGTCTGCCATATTTGGACAAGGAGGGTAGTGCAATCCCAGTCTGCCATATCAGGACAAGGAGTGTAGTTCAATCCCAGTCTGCCATATTAGGACTAGGAGGGTAATGCAATCCCAGTCAACCATATTAAGACTAGGAGGGTATTGCAATCCCAGTCTGCCATATTAGGACTAGGAGGGTATTACAATCCCAGTCTGCCATATTAGAACAAAGAGTGTAGTGCAATCCCAGTCTGCCATATTAGGACTAGGAGGGTAGTGCAATCCCAGTCTGCCATATTTGGACAAGGAGGGTAGTGCAATCCTAGTCTGCCATATCAGGACAAGGAGTGTAGTTCAATCCCAGTCTGCCATATTAGGACTAGGAGGGTAATGCAATCCCAGTCAACCATATTAAGACTAGGAGGGTATTGCAATCCCAGTCTGCCATATTAGGACTATGAGGGTAGTGCAATCCCAGTCAGCCATATTAAGACTAGGAGGGTAGTGCAATCCCAGTCTGCCATATAAAGACTAGGAGGGTATTGCAATCCCAGTCTGCCATATTAGGACAAGGAGTGTAGTGCAATCCCAGTCTGCCATATTAGGACTATGAGGGTAGTGCAATCCCAGTCTGCCATATTTGGACTAGGAGGGTAGTGCAATCCCAGTCTGCCATATTAGGACGAGGAGGGTATTGCAATCCCAGTCTGCCATATTAGGAATAGGAGGGTAGTGCAATCTCAGTCTGCCATATTTGGACTAGGAGGGTAGTGCAATCCCAGTCTGCCATATTTGGACTAGGAGGGTAGTGCAATCCCAGTCAGCCATATTAAGACTAGGAGGGTATTGCGATCCCAGTCTGCCATATTAGGACAAGGAGTCTTAGATATTCGCCAGTTATGTACTATAATAACCTGCTGGTGTCTCACACACCACTCTCACAACATCACGCACGCACCCGCTTTCCATCAAACCTGGGATGCGCGGAACCACATTCGCTCAACGTCAATTCTGGTTCATCCCTCCTAAAATATACAATGCACTAAGCTCCGATAAAAACTCAATTAATTCTATATCGCTTTTTACTATATAAAAACAGGGTAAAATATTAAAGTGATTTGTGTTTTAATATAGTATAAAAACAGTATTGTGTTCCGTTTGCAGTTAGCCATTCGTATACCGTGTTCACTGAGTTTATATAATGTACCACGAGCACAGTATTAAAGCAATAATATTTCATAAACCGCTATGTTTCAGGAACAGTAACCATGGAAATCGACCAAAGTTTGGTATTGAATTCTGAGCAGTTAAAAAAACTGGTAGATACGCTCCTCGAATGCTCAAAGGAGCGTCCAAAGGACGTGCTGGACGCGTCTCCGCATCCAGCAAATAAAACCTTGGCCAAGTTTGCGGATCTGGTGTACACAGTCAAAACTGGTGAGTTGCTGAATCAAATGGAATTATTATTTTATATCATTGCAGAAGGAAATTATACTAATAAATCTCTATTATTTGTTACACTAAACTTGAATTTACTAAATTTCTATCGTACTGAACAATAAACACAATCAGATGAAATGATCGATATCAAATGAAACGTCTAAACAATATCTACGATTTGAGTACAGAGTTTTCCAATAAGAGGTGTTATTTTGAATAGCCCGCTATTTCGGTAGATGTTACTTTTGAAGCTGTCATTTTTTGACATTTGACAAGTAGAAACTACGCCATTAATAAAAATGGAACGATACACGTTTCAACAACGCATTGAAATTATTAACATTCACTCGAGTGAATCAAATGCAAATCATCTTGAGTGATGAGGCCCATTTCCACCTCGGTGGCTTCGTCAACAAGCAAAATTATCGCATCTGGGGCTCGGAAAACCCAAGAGTTATTGTTGAAAAGCCTCTTTATCCTCAACGTGTGACTGTTTGGTGCGGTTTATGGTTCGGCGGAGTCATTGGACCTTACTTTTTCGAAAATGAGGCTTGAGCAACAGTTGCGGTGAATGGATTGCGCTATCGAGAGATGATTAATGTTTTTTATGGCTGGAATTTGATGGTATTGATCTGGACAGCGTTTACTTTCAACAAGATGGCTCTACGTGCCACACAAGCAACGAAACCATTGATCTTTTACGATTGAATATCAAAATATCATCTCTTATTGGAAAAACCTGTATGTATATCAAATGCATAAAATGTCCGATTACAGATAAAAGTTTTTCATAATTAAAATTAGACAGTGACCTTCCTTTTGTTTTGAAGGTCAAGTGTGTACATTTTCATCAACCTCGGAATTTAACTGTAGATTTTTATGCAAATCAAATACACGCTTCCGCCCTCAGGCCGCCCGCCCGCCCGTCCGTGACAATCAACTTTGTATAATATACTTGAAGTACCCACCTTTTAGATTTAAGATTTTGAACAAACAATTTCCGTTTCCATTTTAACCCATCAATATAAAAAATATGACGTATAATAATTAAGTCACAATGGTCAAGTTGGTTAAGACTCCTGTCCCGGTGAGACAAGAGACCATGGGTTCGATTTCTAGTTGTGACCGTTATCTTCATATTTAAATATGACCTTTAATAAATAGGTCCTAATGGTCAAGTTAGTTAAGATTCCTGTCCCGGTAAGAAAAAAGACCACGGATTAGATTTATAGTTGTGACCGTTATCTTCTAATTTAAATATTACCTTTAATAAATAGGTCTCAATGGTCAAGTTGGTTAAGACTCCTGTCCCAGTAAGACAAAAGATCCTAGGTTCGATTTTTAGTTGTGACCGTTATCTTCTTATTTAAATATGTCCTTTAATAAATCAGGTCCCAATGGTCAAGTTAGTTAAGACTCCTGTCCCGGTAAGACAAAAGATCCTAGGTTCGATTTCTAGTTGTGACCGTTATCTTCTTATTTAAATATGACCTTTAATAAATAGGTCCCAATGGTCAAGTTGGTTAAGACTCCTGTCCCGGTAAGACAAAAGATCCTAGGTTCGATTTCTAGTTGTGACCGTTATCTTCTTATTTAAATATGACCTTTAATAAATAGGTCCCAATGGTCAAGTTGGTTAAGACTCCTGTCCCAGTAAGACAAAAGATCCTAGTTTCGATTTTTAGTTGTGACCGTTATCTTCTTATTTAAATATGTCCTTTAATAAATCAGGTCCCAATGGTCAAGTTGGTTAAGACTCCTGTCCCGGTAAGACAAAAGATCCTAGGTTCGATTTCTAGTTGTGACCGTTATCTTCTTATTTAAATATGACCTTTAATAAATAGGTCCCAATGGTCAAGTTGGTTAAGACTCCTGTCCCAGTAAGACAAAAGATCCTAGGTTCGATTTTTAGTTGTAACCGTTATCTTCTTATTTAAATATGTCCTTTAATAAATAGGTCCCAATGGTCAAGTTGGTTAAGACTCCTGTCCCGGTAAGACAAAAGATCCTAGGTTCGATTTCTAGTTGTGACCGTTATCTTCTTATTTAAATATGACCTTTAATAAATAGGTCCCAATGGTCAAGTTGGTTAAGACTCCTGTCCCAGTAAGACAAAAGATCCTAGGTTCGATTTTTAGTTGTGACCGTTATCTTCTTATTTAAATATGTCCTTTAATAAATAGGTCCCAATGGTCAAGTTGGTTAGGACTCCTGTCCCAGTAAGACAAAAGACCATGGGTTAAATTTCTAGTTGTGACCGTTATCTTCTAATTTAAATATGTCCTTTAATAAATAGGTCCCAATGGTCAAGTTGGTTAAGACTCCTGTCCCGGTAAGACAAAAGATCCTAGGTTCGATTTCTAGTTGTGACCGTTATCTTCTTATTTAAATATGACCTTTAATAAATAGGTCCCAATGGTCAAGTTGTTTAAGACTCCTGTCCCAGTAAGACAAAAGACCATGGGTTAAATTTCTAGTTGTGACCGTTATCTTCTAATTTAAATATGTCCTTTAATAAATAGGTCCCAATGGTCAAGTTGGTTAAGACTCCTGTCCCAGTAAGACAAAAGATCCTAGGTTCGATTTTTAGTTGTGACCGTTATCTTCGTATTTAAATATGACCTTTAATAAATAGGTCCCAATGGTCAAGTTGGTTAAGACTCCTGTCCCGGTAAGACAAAAGATCCTAGGTTCGATTTCTAGTTGTGACCGTTATCTTCTTATTTAAATATGACCTTTAATAAATAGGTCCCAATGGTCAAGTTGGTTAAGACTCCTGTCCCGGTAAGACAAAAGATCCTAGGTTCGATTTCTAGTTGTGACCGTTATCTTCTTATTTAAATATGACCTTTAATAAATAGGTCCCAATGGTCAAGTTGTTTAAGACTCCTGTCCCAGTAAGACAAAAGACCATGGGTTAAATTTCTAGTTGTGACCGTTATCTTCTAATTTAAATATGTCCTTTAATAAATAGGTCCCAATGGTCAAGTTGGTTAAGACTCCTGTCCCAGTAAGACAAAAGATCTTAGGTTCGATTTTTAGTTGTGACCGTTATCTTCTTATTTAAATATGACCTTTAATAAATAGGTCCCAATGGTCAAGTTGGTTAAGACTCCTGTCCCGGTAAGACAAAAGATCCTAGGTTCGATTTCTAGTTGTGACCGTTATCTTCTTATTTAAATATGACCTTTAATAAATAGGTCCCAATGGTCAAGTTGGTTAAGACTCCTGTCCCAGTAAGACAAAAGATCCTAGGTTCGATTTTTAGTTGTGACCGTTATCTTCTTATTTAAATATGTCCTTTAATAAATAGGTCCCAATGGTCAAGTTGGTTAAGACTCCTGTCCCGGTAAGAAAAGACCATGGGTTAGATTTCTAGTTGTGACCGTTATCTTATTATTTAAATATGGCCTTTAATAAATGGTAGTTGGAGATTTTCAAATATTGTCAGGTTATTCGTAACCCGGGAATGTTTTTCATTCTTTTTAAAAATTAAAAAAAAAAATTGGTGCCAATGGTCAAGTTGGTTAAGACTTCTGACCCCGTAAGACAAGTGATCCTGGGCTCGATCCCTAGTTGTGACCGTTATCTTTTTATTTTCCTGTGTCTTGTTCTGTTTCACGTTTTGTTTAGATTTATTAGTATTATATTCTTCTTCAATGATATTACATATTTATTTATATAGCAGATTGTATGTTATCAGTTGGATAACCCTGATATATTAATGTTGATTTATTTTCATATTCCTACCATTGTAACAAGGTTCCCAGACATGTAT
Organism: Hesperophylax magnus; assembly: GCA_026573805.1. NCBI lineage: Eukaryota > Metazoa > Arthropoda > Insecta > Trichoptera > Limnephilidae > Hesperophylax > Hesperophylax magnus. The sequence continues at coordinate 1,837,263 of JAIUSX010000179.1, read as the reverse complement.
TATTGTAACAATCATACTACGGTATCAGGCTACAATTCTGTAAATAATCTAGTTACCAGTGGTATGTATAAATATATATCATACCACTGGTAACTAGTATGCTATGTTAGCTGATGTTTTTACTATGCCTCTATTGAAATATATATATCTGTACTGTTAATGAGATCACTGCCCAACAGGTTTTTGTGTTTCTTGCTTATTTATCCTTATAATTTTTCCTCTTTCCATATTGTAGTATGACTGTCAATATATTTCATGTATGTAAATGACACGTGTGCTGTTAAATCTAAATAAATAAATAATAATTTATAATTGTCCAAATATTTAAAAGTAATGCAATGTTATTATTTGGATAAATTTGTGAAAAATCATCTCAAAGGCCTTTTATCTGTTCAAAATGACTGTTATTAGTTCCCCTCTCTCCATCTTAAAAATGGATTGCAATCTTTACAGCACAAACGTCACAAGGAAATGCTTCCTTGTTTCACCGGTATATAATGGGAGATGTTCCGAGGAATTAGTTTTATTGGTCCCTCGGCACCGGTGCATAGGTAGTCGGATAATGGATTTGTCATATGAGAACTGGTTGTTTTGAGTTCAACAACTCGGTTGTGGAACGATTTGTTGCCCTTTGTGTTTCCTCTCAACATGGGACTCTTCAAAATCCATTTGTTCACTCCTTCTTTTCCTAAAAAACCCATACACCGCATCCTCAAAGGTGACATGGGCCCTTATTACTATTCTTAAATATTACTTTGTGGATTAATATTTAGAAAAAAGGGCGCTGTTCAAATAAGTGTTTTTTTCCAAGGTTCTATCCTGGAGGATGAGTGGATACTTCTGACTACCGCCACCAATACGGCAAAGCTTAATGGTTACTTCGGGGCTGCTTTCGCACACACTGGTTCACAGCAAGTAGTGGTGGCCCATCGCGGAACCGACCCCAAAAGCTCTGGAGCATTGTTTACAGACCTTGCTGGAATCTTTGGCACACACTACACATCCTGCATGAATTCCGCCGTAACGTTCGTGGATCAAATACGTAAAGCAATTAATTTAGCCAACAAAAAACATGGGCATTACACGCTCGCAATCACAGGTCACTCTCTGGGTGCCTGGCTCGCCCAAATTACAACCTTTTCTGTAGAGTATTTATCCATCAGCGACAAACACTTGCAAAATAACTCCGATGGTGAAATACACGCGAAGACCGTTGGTTTTGATAGTCCCGGTGCCCGGGAAATGTTGCATAAAGTATTGGAAGATCGCGATATGAATGTGTTCTTGATAGACTGGACATAATTCTTTATCTGTCGGCGCCGAACTACATAAACACGTGCGGTCCGCATCTTGGAAGGATTTATAAAATTTTCATTGACATAACCAAGACCAATTATATCAGTTATAACTTTGTGACTCATGCAATGAGTAATTTTGTCAATGCCTTCAATGATAAAAATAGTAAAATCAGCGAAGTGTTCGATTGGCCTAAAAACGTTGAAGAATATAAAGAAGTTTTCCAGGAACATGCAGTTGAAAACGAGTTCCTTGTGAAAAAACTCCGTCGGCTTAATGTAGTTTATCAAAATTCACTATTTTTAAAAAGTTCTTTTCGAGTTTTTTCTAAAGACGAATTACAAATGCTTTACAAGTTGCATGAACTACAGAAAGTAAAAAGAAACATTCTAATTGAATTCGTCGAAAAGGAACTAAAAGTGGATAGTACAACGAATCTTTTCCCCAAGTTCGATTTGGATCAAAGTAACAGAACGATAACATGTGAGTCCGAAAATTCTTTGGCGGTACTCTGCAACCGCTTAAAGCAGTTGATGCGATGGATGAAGCCAGAGTTCACAAAGGCGGTGGACAAAGAGATCAAAGTCTTTCCTCTCGCTGCTGACTTGATGTACTACGCGGTGGGACAGAGCTACCTCGACTTGTTGCCCAAGTGTTGTCTGGACTTTAAGGATCCTGTGGATTTCCGAGGTTTTTTGAATTCCAATACCGACAGAGTTCTCTGCATAGTCACACACAGTGGAGACGGTGCATTCCAGATGACCAGACTTCGGAACATCCTCGATCAGATCCAAATAAATGTCAACTCTTCTGAAGGCATCATCGAGTATTGTAGTGAAAGTAATTACTCGTTTATGGGATGGCCCCAGATGCAAAAGCTTTATCCAATTTACGGTTGGCCCATTGGAAAAGGATACATGTTGGTAGTAGACAATACTTCTTCCTCCATTACTTTTGAGGACCGCACAACATTGATTAATCATGTACGTGATAAACAGATGAAACTTATTTTATTTACGTCACAAAAAGTAGACACACCCAACTCATTTGAATTAATTAAAACCATACCTGCCGTTAATCTAACGGATCTTACGCTTGACTCGCAGAAAAAAATATTTCAAAGAGATAACGTTATATTTTTTGGGGGAAAGGGTTTTAGCTTCCGACAGTTCTTGGGGGACGATTGTTCTATCGACGATATCAATCAGATCCTAAGTTCAGAACATTTAAATAATTTGGTTACTAACGAAAACTATATGCTCAATTTAAAGGACACGCGTCCTGCTCTCAGTGATTTACAGCCTCCATTCTTTAAATTAAATGTTGACATTAGTAAGGATTTGATCCTGCGTTCTGTTGAGTCTTCAAATTCTAACATCCTGGTGGTGATAAGTGGGTTGAGCCGTGAGGACCTGGAGACTGGGTCCGACTGGAAGCCACTCAAGAGGAAGGAGATTATCCTCGCCGAGGGAGATGCAGATATTTTCTTCAAGAATACGTGCAAAATTAACCAAAATAATACTATTTATCTAATTGAAGTGTCCGGGGAAAAAATCTCCTGCAAACAAATATTTGAAAAAGACTTTAATTTGCGAAGGACGTTTCTCCACCGAGTACGCATTGATGTGCAAAATTTCGCGAAAATTAAAAATGACCTATTTGTTCTATGTAGTAAACCAGGTGAAACTTTACTTGATAATTGGAGCGAACGGAATACGTTCGCTGAAAACATACAGATTGCCACCACAGAAGAAGCAGAAATGGAGATAATTCGGAAAAATTCATCCAAAAATATTCATTTCTGGAAGAGCCAGGAAAACGATAAACTTATTTTTGAGTGGCGATATTCTCATGGATCTGTAGAAAGCCTGCGCAATTGTGTGACCATGAGCTCCTGTGACGAACTAACCTTGAGCAAAACTGAACGCAACTTTGTGCTCATAACGGATGAGCCCGGGATGGGGAAAACAACTTCTCTGGTGTATTTGTCAAGCCTCATTAAATCAGCATGGGTCATATATATCGAAATGAAAAACTTTCAAGTCCATCTAGATAGATTACCAGATAGGTTCACAGATGAAAACGTGGCACATTTTATATTGAGTGAGTGTAGTACTAATGCCGATGGCAATTTTTCTCACGGGATGTTAGTGTATTTATTACGAAGTGAGACGCGTTCTAAACGGGTTGTTTTGATGTTTAACGGCTTTGATGAATTAAATGATGATAAAGAGAGTGCTAAAGAAAAGGTTGTTAGGCTTCTAATTTTCTTGAAAAATAAACCGTCAGTACAGATATTCTTAACAGTACGCAAATATTTGAAAGAGTCGTTAGAAAAAAAATTAAATATATTCTCTACGTGTTTTGATGAGCTCAAAAGCGAACAACAAGTGGATTTTTTGGTGAAGATTTGGCAATCCTGTTTGTCTGTGGAGCTGGGGAGATTCACGAAAGAATGGAAGAAGCGACTCAGAGTGTATTCCGAAGAGTTACTCCAACAGGCAAAGCAAGTATTGAGGTCAGACATAGACTGCTTCATCGGAGTACCCCTGCACATAAGGATGCTAGCCGAAGTGTACATGCCGCGAATTGATCCGACGGCCCGGGATATACTTTTACATGAAAAATTCGACATTATCAGTGCTCCGAATCTGTATAAAAAGTTTATTAAACTAAAAAATGATATTTATATAAATGAAAAAACATCAATAGGAATTCATCATGACAGATATCTAGAAAATGAAATTTTTGATGATATTGCCGAAAAACACGGCAATCTCGGTTTTCAAATATTATTTTCAAATTTTGAAAATGAAAAACTTTTAAAAATTTCGGAAAAGTCGCTAAATCAAATTAACAGATATGGTTTGGTACAGTCCAGGGAAAACGGCAAATTTGAATTTGTCCATCGAACGTACGCAGAATATTTCTGTGCATGGATGGTCGTTCAATGGGCCAATAAAAAAGAAAATTATATAAAAGACAGCACGTTCAAGAATCAACTGATTAAAGACGTACTTCTGCCTAAAATACTGTTGAAACCAGACAGCAAGGTTATCAGAATGTTTCTCAATTTTGAATTAGGAGAAATTGAGATGTCAAAAGAGACACTTAAATTAAACGCTGCACATATTAGTAAACTGTGGATTGAATCAAATGCCATATTTAGAAATGAAGATCACCAAACCGCTCTGCATATTGCCCTTCAAGAGAGGAACGAGCACATCGCCACTTTGCTGCTCAGTGGTTTGGATATGGCTAGTACGCAGGAATCCTTCGTTATTATCAACGACCGTCAATACGGATTCCGGCGGAACCGCTCGTGCGGTGATCTTCTCGCGTATGTGACGCATGTTTGGGGGCGGTGCCTGGAACGTCACGGTGAGACCCAAACGGTCGCACTAGACATATCCAAGGCCTTTGACCGGGTCTGGCACCGAGGACTTGTCAACAAATTGCATTCTTACGGACTTCCCGCATCCCTGTGTACGTGGATTGCTGACTTTTTAAGGGATAGGTCGATTCAGGCGGTTGCTGACGGTTTCACCTCTTCCTCGCACTCCATAAATGCTGGCGTCCCACAGGGATCGGTTCTGTCTCCGACTTTGTTTTTGTTGCACATCAATGACCTTTTGACATGTGCACCGATTCATTGTTACGCGGATGACAGTACAGTTCATGATAGCTTTTTGTTTGACAAGCCCCCAAAGGGCACACAAACTCCAACGGCTCGGAGGGCTTTGAAGCAGAGAATGGACGGTTATCTCGAGAGTATTTCCTCCTGGGGTAAAAATAATCTCGTCGAATTTAATGTTTCAAAGACCCAATCCTGTCTGATTACGTCTAAAAGGGATCCAAATGATAATCTAGTCTCCTTCAACGGAAGCAATCTTCCGAACAGGCCTTCCATTGATATGCTTGGTGTAACTATAAGTGACCAGCTCAGGTACGGGGGCTCCATCGAAGCCAGAGTAAAGTTGGCCTCTCAGAAGCTGGGCGTACTGTACAGGGCCCGCAGATACTTTAATAGTACACAACTGCTCACCCTGTACAAATCGCAAGTGCGCCCTACTGTCGAATTTGGCAGCCATCTCTGGTCTGGAGCCCCAAAATACCTGAAAAAAACCCTTGACTCTGTGCAGAAACGGGCGGTCCGTTTGATAGATTCCCCAATCTTAACAAACGGACTGCAATCTTTAGAGCACAGACGTCGGGTAGGTATGCTGTCCTTGTTCTATCGGTATTACAATGGAAGATGCTCTGAGGAACTAGCGTCATTGATCCCTTCGGCGCCGGTGCGTAGTCGGGATACACGCCAAACGCGCGCCCAACATTTGTACACAGTTGACACTTGTCACATGAGAACGGGTCGCTTCTACGATTCGTTCTTAAGTTCAACAGCTCGGCTGTGGAACGAACTGCCGGCCTCTGTGTTTCCTCCCTCCTACAACATGGGACTCTTCAAGACCCATGTTCACTCCTTCCTCTCCACAAAAAGACCCTCCACACAGCATCCCCAAAGATGACATAGGCCCTGAGGGAAATTATTTTCTTCAGGGCCTCCTGTGTGGAGTAAATATAAAAAAAAAAAAAAAAAAAAAAATTACACAATATGATGTTAACAATACCACAGCACTGCATATATTGGATCAACCGACTTTCCGTGGTAGCACTGAAGATGATTCATTATGTAACAGACTAACGGAAAATATTTTGAATTGTATCGTAACATGTGAAAAAAAGGAAAAGATTTTATTCGCATTTTTATTTAATCAAAATGTTTCTAAATCTTGTGTTGATCTTTTAAATCATTTACTTGGTGACAACTCAGAAGTTTTAAATACAGTAGTTAACAGAGTAGGAGAAGTTCAAACGCAAATTATTCCTTTTATAGAGGCTTTACGTGAAAATAATAATCGAGTGACAGAAATTTTATCTAAATTAAATAACATCGAACAATACTGTTTAGTGTCGATGAAACATAAAGATCTCAAAATGATGACTGCCCTTCACCTCGCGGCGCTAGATGGCCACCTCTCTGTCCTTCAACTAATCAAGGAGCAAACATCTGTTCTCTTTACAGCATTGCTGGGACAGTTTGATTTATATAAGAAGACTCCATTACATACAGCTGCTGAGAGCACTCGCTTGAATGTTGTCAAGTTCTTAGTGGAGCACGGCGCAGACATTAATACACGCTGTAAACTAGGAAAGACTGCTCTGATGTATGTGGCTTGTCGACTGGACTGCCCACTCACTACAGACGGTGGCCTGATCTGTCAACACAAATTGGTTGTTGAATATCTCATTGAAATTGGGACTAAGATCAACTCTAAAGGTAATGATGGCAGGACAGCCCTACATATAGCAGTAACTAACAACAATTTATCGGCAGTGAAATATCTAATTGAAAAAGGTGCTGAGGTCACCTCTAAAGATAACGACGATATAACTGCACTTCATTTGGCGGCATGTTACAATAATTTATCGGTAGTGAAATATCTCTCTGAACATGGTGCTGAGATTGACTCTATAAGTAAAAATGGCAGGACAGCTCTACATAATGCGGCTGCAGGTAGGGACAATTTATCGGTAGTGGAATATCTAATTAATAAATTTGCTAATATCACATTTAAAGATAATGACGATATGACTGCACTTCATATAGCGGCAAGTAAAAACAATTTATTGGTAATGAGACCTCTCATTGAACGTGACGCCGAGATCAACTCTATAGGTAATAACGGTAGGTCAACGCTACATTATGCAGCGGGAGGGCCGAAAGGTGAAGAAAATTTATTGGCAGTGAAATATCTAATTGAAAAAGGTGCTGAAATCAACTCTAAGGATAAAGACGGCATGACTGCACTACATATAGCGGTAAGTAACGATAATTTATCGATTGTTAAATGTCTCATTGAAAGTGGCGCTCAGATCAACTCTATAGATAATAACGGTAGGACAACGCTACATTATACAGCGGGAGGGCCAAAAAGTAAAGACAATTTATCGGCAGTGAAATTTCTAATTGAAAAAGGTGCTGAAATCAACTCTAAGGATAAAGACGGCATGACTGCACTACATATAGCGGTAAGTAACGATAATTTATCGATCGTTAAAAATCTCATTGAACGTGACGCTCAGATCAACTCTGTAGATAATGATGGGAGGACTGCATTGCATATAGCAGCAAGTGACGGCAGCTTAGCAATAATTAAATATCTTAAAAACCAAGGCGCTGAGATTAACTCTGTGCGTAAAGACGGCAGGGCAGCGTTACATATAGCGGTAAGTAAAACAAAATTATCGCTAGTGAAATATCTCATTGAAAATGGTGCTGATATCAACTCTACAGATAGTGACAACCGGACTGCACTTCAAATAGCAGTGAGTAACAACAATTTATCGATTGTGAAATTTCTCGTTGAAAATGGCGCTGATATCAACTCTAGAGATAATGACAACCGGACTGCACTTGACATAGCGGTAAGTAACAAAAATGTATGGATCGAAAAATATCTTAATGAAAAACATGCAGCTCCGTAGATCGCGATGGTAGGACTGCATTGCATATGGCAAAGAGTGACGGCAGTTTTTAAATAGTTACATATACAGCGGAGAGTAACCACAATTTACGGATAGTGAAATCTCTCATTGAAAGCGGTGCTTTGGTCAATTCATAAGATAATTTTGACACTTTATTAACTACTCAGGTCTCTGGAATATTGCTTAACCCTCGATCACTCGCGCGCTTTTTAGTTTCGTGAGCACTCGCGGGGTGTTGTGGCCACCCCACATACTCAAAGTACATTTTTATACATATAGTATCAGTTATAACCAATTATACCAGCATTTTATTATTTAGTGTTGTATGACGTATGTAAATAAAAAACGTAAATTTTATATATCAACTTTATTACTGTTCTACAAAACATTGTAATCATCAGCATTTTTAGTCATAATATTGAGATCTTTCCTCAAAGAATAAAAAAAACAACTTCTTATTTTTAACATTAACTTTCTCATTGAAAATCATAAATATAAGGGTTAATTAACCAAATCAAATAAAATTTTCTTATTTATCGTAACAAACCTAATAAAGTAACCTCCGCAAAAGTATAACACGAGAACTCGCGGGGTGTCTTGACCACCCCACGCAAAGTTTGACACGTCCTCAAGTTGCGAGCGGTCGCTCCACACTGCCCCTCTCTCCCCGTGTCGACGGGTTTAAAGGTCACTTGAAGGTACTGAGACGCGCGGACTCGTAACTAAACAAATTATTATTCATTTTTACGTTAAAAAATGCGTGGGGTGCTGACAGCACCCCTAGAAAATTTGTCTTTTAGCAAACATGTACCAACGATTTGTTTAAATCATTTTTCAAACACGAAATTGAGCCACCCAATTACGACAATTAACGATCTTCGCTTGTTTCGCGTACGTCTTTAGAAGCTTGTACGGCAAGTTTACATCAAGTTGGGTTGTTAAGTTCATATCTATATTGTAAGACGCGATGTTTTTCGGGCTTGCTATTGGCCAATAAATTCAAAATATTACACCATAGGATTTGAGCGATAATTATGTGCTATGTTTTATGTTGTAGAGATCTTGAATTTATATGTATGCTTTCAAAGTGAGTCATCAGAATTAGATAGGGAGTTACTCTTGAGTGGTGATATTTTTGGACTGGAATTAAATATAAAAGGGTCAATCTGTTGTCATTATGTATCGATGTTGCAAATTATTCTAGTTGTAATCTCGCCGAAAATATTCAACTTCATGATAGCATCTAGCTAGTGGTGCCCACAAAATAATTTAACCAAACTTATTAAATATTCAGTTGTCTATATATTGTTGTCTAAATTACTTAGAACCACATACTTCACTTTCTGTCAATCAATTATACAATACGGCATTTTACGGCATTTACATATCACAAAAACTAATAATAAAAACCATATTAAAAAAACCCTATTCATATTCGTCCGAACTTTTATTCAAACAATTTAAGGTCAGAAAATGAAGTGCATTATACTTCTACCATGCAACATTACAAATTTATAAAAACAATATTCAAAATAAAATTGCACCCTTTAAAAATAACAGAAATCTTAGACAAACGTCAATACTTCCTACTCCTAAATGTAAAAAAACAATAGGACAGTTCAACCATGAATATCTCGGAGTTAATTTTTTTAACTCATTACCAGAAAAAATTAGAAACATGAATGCAAATATAAGCGAATTCAAAAGCCACCTTAAAAAGTATTCCGAACAGTTGAACTGAATCATATCAAATATAAACCAACATAACAACACCCCCCATACACACAAGCCCTGCTTATTTATGGGGGTTCATCAAATACTTATATTATATTATATTATGTAATTAATAATTGTACTATATTGTGTAATGTAATTCGTGTATCTTTTTTTACTAATAATAAATATATATATATATATATACATTCCTAACATCTGTACTTAATCGAAAAAGACAGTCATTAGAACTAGTTAAACACATAAGTGAAATGTTAACAATGATTGTGTTTTACATTACTAAATTATGTACGCCTAGTTTATCTACAATTTTTTTGTAAAGTTTAAACAAAACTCTTGGATTATTCTACTGTTTTCTAAATACCTTCACGTTTATATCTTTATATCCCAGATAGCATTATTTTATTTTGGCCCTATAATATGTAAATTTTGTAAACACTTTTCTTTTTCATTGCACATATTCTTATTTCATAACTATTGCATTATTAAACAACTTATTATTAATAATATACAAATAACCTTTTTATTCAAATATGGTTCAAGATTTTCACGGCCTAAAGTATTTTTGTTATTTGTTTTTGGGGTATTATGCCGTGTTGCGCTAACTCCTTCAGCCAACGTTTCGGACAACGTTACAGTTACGCTATGTTATTGCATTTTTAAACAACTTAATATTAATAAAATACAAATAACCTTTTTATTACATAATAACATTGCTTTTTTAAACAACTTAATATTAATAATATACACATAAACTTTTTATTACATAAAATAACATTGCATTTTGAAATTCGTATTTAGATATTTGCTGATTGTCAAAATAGGAATTATCATTAAAATACTTCATTTCCTGGGTAAGAAAGTTCATTCCCCCGGTCAAAAATGTTTTAAAGAGTTGAAAACATTTGAAAATGTATGTATTAAAGCTAAAAAAACCTAGTTTTTTACGGGCTGATTTTTCTTTGTTTAAAATGATCCCGTTTTCTCAACACACTGTATATTATTTGAACACGTATTTTTTTCAAAATGATTTCATTTGTAATCATACTTTATAGTATTTAAGAATGTATTTTTCTATTTAAAATGATCCCATTTGTAATCATACTTTATATTATTTAAGAATGTATTTTTCTATTTGAAATGATCCCATTTGTAATCATACTTTATATTATTTAAGAATGTATTTTTCTATTTAAAATGATCCCATTTGTAATCATACTTTATATTATTTAAGAATGTATTTTTCTATTTAAAATGATCCCATTTGTAATCATACTTTATATTATTTAAGAATGTATTTTTCTATTTGAAATGATTCAATCTGTAATCACAATTTATATTATTGGAGCATGTATTTTTCTATTTAAAATGATCCCATTTGTAATCATTATTTATATTATTGGAGCATGTATTTTCTTATATTTGAAATGATTCCATTTTTAACCATACTTTATATTATTTGAGCATGATTTTTTTATTTAAAATGATTCCATTTTTAATCATACTTTATATTATTTTAGAATATATTTTTCTATTTAAAATGATTCCATTTGTAATCATACTTTATATGATTAGAGCGTGTATTTTTTCTGTTTAAAATGATTCCGTTTTGTAATAATACTTTATATGATGTGAGCATGAATTTTTCTATTTAAAATGATTCCATTTGTAATCCTACTTTATATTGTTGGAGCATGTTTTTTTCCCATCAAGTTCGTATATTATTGTTAATATGGTAGTATTATTTCCTTTTCTGTATAATTTAATTATTCTTCTCTAGTTTAACGAAATATACCAATGATTATTACATACTTTTAAAAAGTTTATGTAATATCTGTATGAAATGTTATATTAGAAATATTTATTTTTTAAAACCGATTTAAATACTTTTGGATTTATATTTGAAATATTAATATTAATTATTTTTGAATTCGTTATTCAAATGTATCTAATTGAATTATAGGTTTTCATTGATGACTGTATGTTTACCTGGTTGTAACAACTGTCAATTAATAAATGTGTAACAGTTTTTAAGAAGCGACAGATTGTATTAGGTAGGTAGGTGTTAATTGATCAAAAATAATTTAATATTTTCATTTGAGAAATTTGAAGTTAAAGTGAAGGGATTGTCTCTTATAACAGGAGGAAGTGAAGAGACAACCGGGGCTAGTCCATTATGTATATAGTCATAGTCATTCTGTTTATAATGTTTTCTTCTTGTCTCTGATTTCATTATATTTGTGTTTATGAATGAGACAAATACCTTAAATGGTTCAGCTCTAGAATGGATATATATGATTCAAGAATAAATATCTAATTTTATTTTTCGTATTTTTTTTACAATTTTTTACTATTTCTCCATTACATGACTTAATATAATTGGTGATGGTCTGCATTGTAAGCCACATCAGGGAATAATTAATTCCCTATGAAAAAAAGGTTGATTACAAAATTCACTCTGCAGGCCGCGTAACAAATTAATATCCAGCCAACAAATACACAACAATACTACATGTAAACAGTGCACGGTTTTGTTTCTGCTCCAGTTTAAAACATAAATAAGAATACTTAATTTTATACCTGTGCGTATAGGAAGTACTAAATTACAAGTGCAAATCGAGTTTTAGTGTAGTGATAGAATTCCAAGTGATTCCAATCTCGCAGTTAAAAGATATATCAAAAACAAAATAATTATAAATCTGTCATCAGAACTGTTGATTCGTCAGTTCGCACTTGCTTCTAGTGTGTGTGTACGTAAAGTTACCTTCACATTTACGCATACTATCCCGAGTACGTGATCAGGGCAGCTAAACTTTTTCATATATTATATTTCTGCTTCGATCTACTAATTATGGATTCGTGTGATCCCTACCATTTTATTACGATGGCAAGTAATATAATAAACTCTATGAACAGTACCATTATGGATCCATAGAATAAATTTACCAAAGAACAAATGGCTAAATTAACTCCTAAACTTTCGGAACTTTTGGGGAATATTAGTGTTGTTGGTGCGAAAGTGGGCTTCCTGGAAGGAGAGCTGAAGGCCTATACAAATATCTCACAACAGAAGCCACCTCAGGTCCAACCTCTACCTAACACCATACAAGACCTACCTGGAATTTGCGAAACACTAGCGGAAATGGAGGAGAGAAAATTACGTTCTAAGAATATTATAATGTTTAATGTTCCTGAGTGCTCAACTGGTACTCAAACTGACTGCATGAGGGAGGATAAGAACAAAGTTTTGAGTATTCTAAGCAAAGTTGAAAATGTTGATACCTCTGAAATAAAAATGTTCCGTTTAGGTAAAAAAGAAATGGATAAAATACGTCCGATCAAGATTGAACTGTCAGACCAACATCAAGTGAAACTGGTTCTTCAAAAAAAGGCGATAGACTACAAAAATTTCAGTATTAAAACCAAAAAAGACTTAACATGGGTTCAGCGCCAAGAAATTCAAAATGTATGGAAGGAGTTAGAAAATCGGAAAAATAAGGGAGAAAATAATTTAACCATAAAATATATTAACAACTCACCTAAAATTATCAATGTTCAACCAAAAAACTCCAGCCATATAAACGCCTCATCTACTACCAGAACGTCAGGGGCATCAGAACAAAATTAAAGGAGTTCAGAGTAAATGCTCCATCTTTCTCAAATGATGTCATCATACTCACTGAAACATGGCTAACATCATCAATCTTCTCAGCGGAGCTAGGACTACATAGGCACCATGTCCACCGAGCAGACCGGAGTCACCATACTAGCTCCAATACAAGAGGAGGTGGTGTCCTGATAGCGGTCCGCAAAAATATTACTTCGAAAGTACTCAAAATCAAAAATACTGATGTGGAACAATTGTTCGTATTATTAAGTGGTGATTTCAAGAAAACTATTATTGGAACTGTTTATATTCCTCCTAATGCCAACATATCAATCTATAAAAAACACTGTGAAGATGTTGAGTTAGTAAAAACAAAATATCCAAATCATCAAATAATTATTTGCGGTGATTATAATTTACCTAATTGCAATTTCAACGTTTTAGACAGTAATTTTAATTCAATACCAACAACCGCCTGCGAACGAGCAATTCTAGATATGTCTTTACTTTTTAATTTAACCCAATATAACCATGTACGTAATATTAATAATCGTGTTCTTGATCTAGTTTTGTCAAATGAAAGCAACGTAATTATAAATGAATCATTAGAGTCTATTCTTCCGATAGACAACCACCATCCCCCACTAGCAATACTTATCTCTTGTACTAAAGAAGGCAATAAAAATAATTCAATTCCTACGTATAACTTTAAAAATGCCAACTATAGGAACATAAATGATCGTCTCCACAAGGAAGATTGGTCATTTCTTAAAGAAGGCGACATTAATCAAAATATTGAATCATTTTATTACTTGCTGAATAAAATTATTACAGATCTCATCCCACTCATTCATTTTAAAGAATCAAAATATCCGAGATGGTTCAATAAAGAACTTGTTCAATTAACTGCCCTTAAAAAAGTTTTACATAAGAAATATAAAGAAGACAGGTCATTATCAAATTATATTGAATTTAAAAACGTTAGAAAAGATTGTAAAATCTTATCAAAAATGTGCTACAATTCTTTTATTATTAATGTTGAAACTTCAATAAATCATAATGTAAAGTATTTTTGGAACTATGCAAAATCAATGAAAAATAACAACTTTGGTATACCCGCCAACTTGGAATATGCAGGTAAAAAGGCCAAAGACACTCAAAGTATCGCTGACCTTTTTGCTGATTTTTTAAAAAGCGTTTATGAATGTGAGACACCAGTTTCTGCTAGTACAGTATCAAATTTTACTACTGATCATAATCTTAATTTATCTTTTATCCACATAGAATATAATGATATATTGACTGAACTAAAATTACTAGATCAAAGCAAAAGTGGTGGACCAGATAAAATACCTCCTGTATTTTTGAATAATTGTGCTACCAATCTGGCGTATCCTTTATATTTGCTGTTTAATCAGTCTTTACGAACAGGATGTTTCCTACTAAATGGAAATTCAGCTTTCTTACGCCTATTTTTAAAAAAGGCGATAAACACGAGGTGATTAATTACAGACCGGTGTGCCTTTTATCAACAATTCCTAAAGTTTTTGAAAAAATTCTTCTTAAAAAAGTTATTTTCCGACTAAACCACGTCATTTCTCCTAAACAACATGGTTTCTCTACTGGAAAATCTACCCTTACTAACTTGTTAACCTATCAAAACTATATATCTGATTCCATGTCTAGTAAATGTCAAGTTGACTCTATTTATACCGATTTTAGCAAGGCGTTCGATAAAGTCAATCATGAGTTATTGCTGAATAAACTCCATAAATTCGGTATAGGTGGTTCACTATATAAGTGGTTTAATAGTTACTTGACCAACAGATTACTGGCTGTTAAAATTGATGGCACACTTTCATACAAATTCACTGCTACGAGTGGTGTTCCCCAGGGATCACACTTAGGTCCAATCCTGTTTTTATTATTTGTCAATGATGTATTGTATATTTTCAATGATGTTCAAGTGTTAATGTTTGCAGACGACCTGAAATTATTCAAAGCAATCAGAAACATTAACGATTGCCATATATTGTCAAATAACTTGTCAAGATTAATTATATGGTGTCGTGATAACCGCTTGCAACTTAACATAAGCAAATGTCAAATTATGAGGTTTCATCGAATAAAGTATCCAATACTTTTTGATTATTCCATTAACAACATGTCGTTACTATCTGTCTCGGAAATTAATGACTTAGGTATTTGGTTTGACACGAAACTTAACTTTATCAAGCATATTGAAATAATAACCAATAAAGCTTTGAAAATGTTGGGATTTATTTTAAGGGTATCTAGTGATTTCAATAATGTAAATACTGTAAAAACATTATATATGTCACTAGTAAGGAGTCATGTAGAATACAATTCCACGGTTTGGTCCCCAAATTATGAGGTTTATTCACATGCGATTGAAAGAATCCAAAATAAATTTTTAAGATATGTAAATTTCAAAATGGGCATCCCTAGAGAAAACCTAAATTACGATAACTTACTTTGTTCATTAAATTTAATAAAATTATCTGATCGCAGAATTATTTCCGATTTAACCTGTTTGTATAAAATCATTAATTCAATGTTTGATACCCCTGATTTATTATATGTAATCTCTTTTCATACTCCAAGCAGGTCGGTTTCAAGACAGTACCTACCATATTATTGTAGCAATTCTATGTCAACGTCCCAATATCATACTCCTATGCGACGGATTCAACAACTAGGAAACAAATACTCAGATGTTGTTGATATATTTAGTACATCAATTTCAATATATAAGCATACCCTATTGAAGTTTTTTTTTTCATCGAGTAGTGGAATATTTTAATAAAGGTATTTAATTTGATTTGACTAACATTTAATAATTTTGTCAACTGAAACAGAAAAAATATTTTGGATTTTTTATATGTTGTGCCTGCATTCTGTGTAGATCAAGTTGAGTGATATTTTGACTTTATATTTATTTTTCTGCAATTGTATTAATAGTCGTTTCCTGCACTATTTTCATGTATAATTTCGTAAATATTTTTCATATATATGTATGTAAAAGCCTTAATAGGCGTGAAATAAATAAATAAAACAGAGAATTCACCGAATATATCACTCGCATTGAGATTGGCAGCGATTCCTTTCTCCAAATTCGGCAGCGGACGGCAATCAACACAATAACACTTGCATTCGCACGCTCTCAAGAGAGTAGAATTTAGAATAAAATTGAATTAACACATTGTAATTCAAAAAGTACTGTCACTTTCTTGTGACAAAAATATTTAAATCTTTTAGTCTTAAATCGACCAAACAGGAATAGTGGTGCCCTCTTTTTTCAAACAATATAATTCAGATGAATCCAGCTGCTTAATGCACAGATGACTGTATTTCATTATCACTTACCGGCAGAGCAAAATCTATACAATAACTGACCAGAGATGTCTATCCTGTCCACTATTTTTACTTTTAATTTTAAAATTTTAAGTTAACTAATTTTAAGTCTACTGCTTCTCCAATAATAGAGGTAGAATTCCCTCATTAAACACAAGAGCCGCGTCTCTTTATGGTGAGGAAAGGTTATTTTTATTTTCCTTTATAAAACTGTATAACATGTCAAAATTGTAAAAAATACAAATATTAAATAATAATTATTAAAATCTACTTTATTGTTTACTTCTCTGAGGTTACTTATTACTCGTACTTCTATTTTTTAGAGGTTAAAGAGAAAGAGAGAAAGATTTTTATTTGTTTTGCTTCCTGCTTTTGGGGTGTTAGAATATTTTAATAAAAAAATATTATTATTATTATTTTATTTTTTTTTATTATTTTAATATAGATCATAGTTACATTAATACATACATTTTTTTGCAAAATATAATATTTAGGTACATAATTGGTCATGTATACCTTATCAGAAAAGAGGAGCTCTTGTGCCTGATAAGGGAGCCACGATTGTTACTTCAGTGATTCAATGTTATGTGTAAAATATAAATATAATATATCCATATATTTTTTTTAATATAAGTTTTTTTTGAAAAAAAGTTTGATTTTATTGATTTGTTCTTGTTGGTTCGTAATACAGCGCAATTCGGAAGGGAGATTATTGTAGTTTTTTATGGCTTGGTAAATATAATGGTTTTGCATTTGAGTTGTTTTAAAGATTGGCGTAATAAATTGATTTCCATTTCTCATCAGTTTGTAAAATTCTTGATATTCTGTGTTATTTTTTTCTTTACACATTTTTATAATTGAAGTTTGCTTAAATATATCATCAATATTTGGTACTGGAAACATTTTAAAAAGCAATTTTGTTGGGAAAGTAGAGTTTTTTTTAAGTATTACCTTTATAATAATTTTTTGCGAGACTTTTACTGAGTTTAGGTTGTTTTTATAAGATCCTCCCCAACCTATGATTCCGTAAATAAGCAGGGAGTGGACAAGAGCATAATATACATTTTTTAGTATTTTCACATTTAAAATATTTCTTAACCTAACAAATATATATATACATTTCCTTATTCTCTTTACTAACTCCGTAATATGGCTTTTCCATTTCAAATTTTCATCGATGATCACACCAAGATATTTAATTTCAGAAGAAGAGTTGATTACAGTACAAATAGGATTAAGTAGTTTACAGTTGACATTGTCACAATTTTCATCATGGATTATGATATTTACTTTGTGTTTAGGTATTTTTTGTAGTGAAAATAATACATATGTTGTTTTTTTGGCATTAAGTGTGAGTAGGTTATTATCAAACCATGATTTTAAGATATTAATACATTCATTTGCAAGTTTGTTAACTAGTTCCCATGTTTGACCTTTTATTAATAAAACAGTATCATCAGCATAAGAGATTAATTCACCTTTGATTTTCTGTTGGAAAATGTCATTTACATACATTAGAAATAGTAATGGTCCGAGGACCGTGCCTTGAGGAATGCCAAATGTACTTGTTAGTGGTGTACTAAAGGTTTGGTTTAATTTTACAATTTGAGGTCTCTCTGTTAAGTAGCTTTCTATCCATTTAAGAGCTAAGTGGTCAATGCCATTTTCTTTTAATTTTAATATAAGTCTTTCATGGGAAATGCTGTCAAATGCTTTCTTTAAGTCAATAAAAATTCCTATACATTTATTTGATTTGTCCAGGGCACTCTGAATACTAGATGAAATTTTTGCAATGGCATCTTGGGTACTTTTTCCCTCTGTGAAACCGAATTGATTTTCATTTATAATCGAGTTTTTTTTTAAGAATGCAGTTAATTAATCAATTTATCCATAGAATATAGTTGTATCTCCCTCTATCCTCAAAAAGAACACATTTACTAAAGTAATAATATATTGTATTGATAGACTAAATAATATGAATGTTTTTTTAATAAATTGTATTTTCAATAAAAAGATTGCCTTATTGCTAATTGCTTCCTCCACTGCCTCCAGTCCTGGTCAGGGATTTTATATTTTCCATTTCTGCTCCGAGATCGTTGTTAGAGCTACCTCAATAATACTACCAACTTGATTTGACAAACTCCGTGGCAGAGCCGTTAGCTCCTTGGCCCAGGACCAGAGATCACGGGTTCGAATCCCAATTGAAATTAAATTATATCAAGTGCATTTACACCACGTTCCAACGTGCCAGATACTCACAGTATCGCCCTAGTGAGACAACACTTGGAATATAAATTGTTTTCGCTATGTTTAGTGACTAGATCTGAATAAGCAGGTACTTTCCAAGCTTCCCTTTGCCTATTTTCTTCCTCCTCCACTTCATCCAACCCCACAACATTACACAATAATTAAAGGATGCAATAACCTGCTGGTTCTGGAAAGACGGAACACTAGTACGGTAAAAACATAAAAAAACCTGAGATATCTTGGTGAGTAGGACGCTCGGCTAGCATTCGGACGGATCAAATTTGATTCTAACAGAGGGCAACAATCTAAAATTATAGGTTTAGCGAATTGTGCGACCATGTGTTTATATTGTGTATTACAAGTATGTAAATATATGTGTATATTGTGTGTTATATTGTAACAATCAGAAATGATAATGCTAATAAGCCACGTTTGGGCCGCCATTGTCACAGCTATAATGGAACCAACATCGGGTTTGCTACGGTTGTAAAATAAAAGAGAAAAGAATGTCAATATTACATTTATTCCAACATCGTAAAGAGCAAGAGATCTCTACTTAACAACAAAATTAGTTTACATCTCAGGGGTAAGCGTCAATACGAAGTACTGAGCGCACGGACGGAATTAAAATTGGTAGCAAAAGATTGAGTGTGACATTGTGTTTTAACATAAAATATCTAACCTGTTAACGAGTGAAGGGGCGCCAAACAACACTTAAAGCGTTGTTAAATTTAGAAGCGGTGCAAACCGATGACCAGTGAATAAATTTTACTAGCTGATTACGTCATCGCTTGCCCGGAAGTCTGTCGACTGGAGCGCTCGCTCGTGTCTTCCCTCAAGTCGCGTCGTTCCCAGCTGGCTGCCCGATTGGTACTAACCGCCGCCGCTCTCGAAATTCTGTCTGGAGCTCTCTTCTAGAAGGGGCCATAGAGCATACGTCACATAGATAACTGAGAGGTCTTGTCAGTTGTTTGAAAATTAGTGGCAGGGCAAAATTGAACTGCTACACTATGTAAGTATGTAAATGAGTAAATTGTGCATTATATGTAAGTATGTATATGTGTATTTTGTGATTTATAAGTAAGTATTTTTATGTATATATTATGTAAAACAAGTAGGTATGTTTATTTGTATTTTGTGATTTATTAGTAAGTACGTATATTGAGTATTACAAGTAAGTATGTATGTGTTTCTATTGTACAGTTAGCATGTATTTGTATATGTGTATTTTAAGTAAGTATGTTTATTTTTAGTAACATGTGTGTATATTGTGAATAAAATTAGGAAGGTAATGAAAGAGTCAAGGTCGGTGAGCGGGTGGAAGTAGGTGATTTCAAATTTCGCCGAGTAGCACGTCGTCGCCTCAACGAGCGATTAGTTAACAAGTTATTTGACAGGATGAATTTCAGTTTTCTGGAGACAAGGCTTGTGTTCTGGCGCTCGAGGGAAGGAACTTTGCAAAGTGGCGTTCAGCATCGGCGCGTGAGATTTTACCAACATGAATTCATACTGTTAGTTTCCTATTTTATTTTAAATTGGTTAACTTCTATTGTAATTATAAATTCGTTTCATCTTCATTATGAAACTGGCTCCCTAAACAATTATATTACCATGATCTGCATTCTTTCAATTTTCGTATTCAGTATTTCTACCTTTCATAATAATAATAATTATAATAAAAATTGGATGACTTGTATAGCGCCGTCTTTGTGCAAAATCACCTCAAGGACGCTGTACAAATTTATAATACATTTCTACAGTGATCTATGTTATTACTAACTATATGTGGAGATAATATACAGTACCATACTTACCTGGTAGATCACTTGAGATTTAGATACAGGATTTAGGACATAATTGGAAAATTGAATATAACTGGACTTTCTCTTAGGAATGGTATATTTAATTTAAGGGTATGACCGCTTAAAAAGGTAAGTTTTTAGTTCAGACCTGAATTCTGTTGGACTTGTTATGGATCTTAGTTCTGGAGGGAGTTTATTCCAATCCTTCGGCCCAGATACTCCGAAAGCGCGATCACCAAACTTAGTATTTGGCTTGCGCTTAGGTTATATCAGTCTGCCTACAGCTGATGATGTTGCTGATCTAAGAGTTGACTGCCTCAGACCAGTGTTTTCCGGGACGCATAGTTCAGAGATGTAGGGTGGGGCCATTTCGTTGATGGATGTGCGGGCATATATACCGATATATTTTCAACTAATATGTCCTGTCAACAGGAGAAGAAAGGTTCGTCAGTACGTGGCCAGTATAATTTCTACACCGCCGCTGTAAGGTTGCATTTAAAGTGTTAAGTGCAATATCGCCTTGAGTTTCTTTATGTGCTGGCCAAGAGGAACATTGGAGACACCATAACCAAGGTAGGACTTTTATTATTCTGGTGGCATCCCCTTAAAGATCCCGTTCGTTCCCCTTTCGCTATACAATATTCAAGGAAGAAATTTGCGGCCGGATTTTGTTTTTTATTGTACGTAACCTGTATTCAATTGAATTTTTTACCTGTATTTATGTAATTTGTTGATTTTTATCTGTAATTTAACTGAGTTTTTGTAACTGGATAGTTCTCACGTAAGTGGGAACATCTGGAGGAGGCCCACCACTTCCCCGCACTGTTTTAGGTACTGATGGCACCCCTTCAGAGCTCTCGCAAGGATGCAATTTTTTTTTGATATAACGACTCTACATTTAAAATTTCAAAACAAGACCTCCAAAATGTCCATGCATACAATGTTATTTGCAGTATGCAAGTGCTGCGTATTAGTAACTTGTTGGTAAAATCTACTCTATTTTGTTAGTTTAAACAAATCGTATGTACAAAGTATCAACAAATCACAAGGAAAAATAATAATTCACAGCCACTTGCAAAATTAAAAGGAAAGAAAAAATGGTAAAGTGTGCGCCTCTTTGTGTGGTGGGGGGGTGTCGTCGCCCGCTCACAGGCAGACCTAGGGAGAGAAAGCAGGGCATTGGTTTCACGGGGACCAGGTTCCGCGCCCCTAAGCCAGGAAACCGGTTGGCCCCGACGAAAAGTGGGAGTTGGGGTTGGGAAAAATTCCAAAAGACCATGAGGAAAAAGCGTCGGAGTACCTGGAAGCAGGGCGGAAGGTCACCAATCGACGTTCAGCCCATCCTCAGTCCAGTTCCTGACCCCAGGGGAGGCGCAGCGGGCAGACGACGACACTAGTCCCTCATTGTGATATGGTAATCCAAGATGTGTATACACGGACGAGGTCTTATGCCACCCCAGAGTTGGGGTAAATAAGGACAAAACAAATAACAATGTATTTAAAACATGTTAAGCAACGTTTTAGGCTGAAAATATTTCCATTTTCACAAAGATCAATATGATTTCTGTGCGGACTGTTGATACGGTACCATTGGTAAAGAAGTTTACGACCAACATATCACGTGCAAAAACCAAACCAAAATTGTTAAGAAAAATGCAAAAGAATCTGAAAGCCAATATATGACTTCTTTTTAAATAATGAATCATTAACCATAAATTAAAAATCTTTGAGACCGGGAAGGAATTCCGGGAAAGGATCCTGTTATCGTCAATATTCTTCATAAATTAGATCCTTGTCCCTCTCCTTGTCTGAATCCAAATTCAGGCATTGGCAATAAATAGAACTTGTGATAAACAAAGATCATCACCCTTTTTGTATTGGACGGGAGTCCGCACAAGACTGTAGATTTGGGCGCCGGTTCCAAGGCGTGTCTTCAACCGATGAGAATGCTCCTTTACGGCCGATGATGATGATAGTGGTACAAATTTATGTCAATCTGCCTCCCGCACCCGGTGCTCGGTGAATGATGGGCACTGGGTGTGCTGTCGTCTCTGCTCGCTTCTGGCGTTGGCGGTTTTCCTGAGCAGGGCCGGCTGGTCTTGATGAGATAACACCAGAAGGTTTGGAGCAGAAGACTCGGCGAGGTGAGGCAGTTGGTTGGCAGGAGTCACTTGTTGATAATAAAACGCTTGTTTTGGTGGTAAAGATGAACTGATTTATTATTTTTTCTGTCGCTGCTAATAATTCCTGGTTGGGATTTATAAAAATGTTGGCATTCTCGTCGTATAAATTGAAAGGTATAATGTTTCTTTCTGCCTTGCCAATTATTTTGTGCATTTCTGAGCTATGAGCTTTTCTATGGAAAAAAGTTCTTAGCATTTCTACCTGATTATGTTTCAAAGAAGTTATTTTGACCATACCTCTACCTCCTAAATTTCTAGGTAAATTAATTCGTTCTATAGCTGAATTTGGATGGTGGCAATCAAACTTTGTTAGCGTAGTTCTAATTAATCATGCTAAGTTATCTAAATCTATATTGGATCATTTCATTATGCCAAATGAATACGTTAATAGAGGTATTGCCCAAGTATTTATTGCTTTTACTAAATTTTTGGCAGATAGATTGCATTTTAAAATTATTCTGATCCTAGTTTGAAATTTAATCTTAATATCATTTTAAATACTAGTATGGTCTAATCTATTTGATTGTGGGTATCCTAAATACTTATAAACCTCATCCCTTTTTTATACTAGTAATTTGGAAATTTCTAAATATACTCTCGTCATCTAGAAGTTTGCCTTTCTCTATATGGATCGTTCTACATTTATCTAAACCAAAAGTCATTTTGATAGATGATTCAATGCTAAGCAAAACCAAAGATGACCCAATGAGTCTCCATGAAAAATCCCTCTTTTAATTGAAATGCCCGGTATTACAGTTTTCTTACCTATTAAATTAAAATATATTAGAGTAAATTATATTAGATTATGTCCGTTTGGAATACTTTAATGAATACTTTAATTGAATATCTTTATTTTTAGTTTTGCGTCATAATATTCATATCTCGATTCACGATTCCTCCGGGGATTTACAGTCTATTTTTAGTCTCTCCACAACCACAGACCGAGTGCCATTCTATTGTATCTTGCTTGAAGTGATCCTTTATGGTTTTTCATTAGATTATTTGTTTTAAAACAGTTCCCGTACAGAGTACCAAGAAAGAAGAGTGCCTTCAATCGCCATCAAGCAGTGAGTTACGTCTTTGATTTACTGATATTATTCATAACTAGATACTGTTGTCGCTTCACTTCTCTGGAACGGGCGGCTCCTTCTCCATTAATGTGACAGACTTTGGGCGTGGTGCGAGATGAGTGCAGCACGAGGTTGTTATTAAACTTAAGCCCCAGAACACTAACTTACTGCTGCTTTCAGACCTGATCTATTCTATTAGAATCTAAATTTAAAGTTACGAACCTAAAAAGCCTAGGATAGTGCAATGGTGCGATTTTGCATTAAAGCGAAACTTAATGCCAAATCAATATTTTGATTAATATTTATAACGAATTGGTGTACATTATGAATACCAAAAAATATGCTTTAGATAAATTGAATGTTTTTCTATCGCTTCGCTTGAGTAGAATACAAATACAAAATTAAATTACTCAATAAAAAATATAAATGCAAACTACAAAAAAATTTTTTTCTTTCAATAGAAATGTATGAAAGCATAAAGAAACAACTTTTAAAAATACAGTATTATAGCTAAGATTATCTGTGACAGATTCACTTGATTATTTTTTTTTGGTTTCTTATTAAATTATTTACAAAATAAATAAAAACAAGTTTTGTGCTTGAAATCTAACGTTTCTAGACTCTATTTGTCAAGCGATTTTAATACCTATTATCTACGATATAAGAGGTATACCAAGAATATACACAAATTTTTGGCTTGTAGCTTCCTCTTAGCAAAACTCTGATGTCGGGGGGTTTGTACGAGGCTCACATTTTAATTAATTCCGACAAATTCGTAACGATAATATACATATATGTTTAGATGTTAGTTATTTATATTAAAAATTTAATAAAACAGTACCTACCTTACCAAAAAAATATTTTATCTATAACGGTTTGAAAATATTAAAAAAACGTTTTTTAACTATAAAATTAGCGATAATCACGAGATTTTATTTTTATAAACGATGAATTAGTAACTTCGAGAGGGATTCCTCTAGAAACATCTATGATTTAAGTAACACCTTCATCAAAAATAATTTAATAAACACCACGGAAAAATCCATTTTCTAGGCCCGTTAGGGCAAATTTGACCGTAGCTCCGTCTAAAATTCCGACTTCATTTTTGAGTATTGTCTAGTGCTAACTACACTGAAGACTGCCTGGCAGCCATCTTGTATGACAAGCATTTATTTATTTGATTTATCGGCCCATCTGGGATTTAACATATTAGATATAATGATATCCTCACTGGGATCTCCGGTGCTGAGGATTTCATTTACATATGATTAAAATTTTGTAGTATGGATAATATAAAATAATTATAAATATATTACAAGGTGTTTTTTGTTCAGTTCGTTGGTTTCGGTCATAATGCTAGGATGATTTTTAGTGAAAAATAATGTGTTAGGACTGTTAGGATAATCAGCGCCTTGACGGAGCGAATTGCTCCAATTGCGTCTGAATAGAGACGCAATTGAAATTTGGTGTTTGAAAGAGAGAGTACGAAAACAGTGTGCAATATAGTTGTTGCTGAGGAATACTTGGAGCAGGTGGATGAGTTTGTGTATTTAGGAAGTATGTTCTAGAGAGATGGGAAGGCTGACAGAGATATTGAAACAAGGGGAAATGCAGGTAACTCCATTCATGGAGGACTGGACGCAGTTGGTGTCAGCATGCAGCAGACCACAGTGGAGTGCTGGTACCTACCCTGATGTATAACAGTGAGGCATGGAACTGGCAAAGAAAGGATAAAAGTAGATTGAATGCTGTTGAAATGAGATCCCTGAGGCGCATGTCTGGTAAAACCATGTTGGATAAGCGTAATGAGTAAGATTAAGAAAGGGACGCTTAGATGGTTTGGGCATGTAGAGCGAATGAGCGAATATAGGAGTGTAAGGAGGATATATGATGCAAATGTGAATGGTAGCAGAAGTCGGGGACGCCCGAGGAAGACATGGCACGATCAAGTGAATCAGATTATACTCGAGTCGGACCATGTCAAGAGTCAGAATAATAGAAGTGTATGTATGAGACGATGTATGAATGTGAATGAGGCGAGGAGTGTGTGCCAAGTCCGAGTTGTTTGGCGGTCCGTCCTCTCTGCCTACCCCTGCGGGGAAACGGCGTGATGGTTAGTTAGTTAGTTAGGATCTGAATAGGGTCAGCCCAGATCATTGAATCATAGATATCATGTTTTATCGAACAATTGCCCTGAAGAAGCTACGGTTGCAACGAAATCCGGTTAGAATTAACTATAAACCATCAAAGTGTTGATTACAAAGTTATTGTTTTATTTTAAACAATAAGTTATAATATTTTTAAACGCGTTCTCGATTTCACAGATATAATAAAAACTTTTACGCACGTCATAACCGAAGCCACAAACGGACGGAAGTCGGTTTTTTATCAGTATTAGATATGGTTAGGGACTGAAATGGACTGTCACTGCTAATTTTGCTTCAGATTGCATTAGAGCAGTGTTTCTCAAACTTTCTTTTCAGTGGCCCTGGTATTTTAATACTTATCCTATGCGACCCATAAATGAGAGGGGGGTGACATAATCATTTGCTTCCTACAGGCCACGGACCTACTCAGTACGCCTGGCGTTACACTAAAGTAACGTTACGTAAAAGGAGAGGCTACGGATTATCGGGGACTCCGCGGGATATCATCCCTGGATATCTTGGATATTATTCCTGGCCAGCACTTCTCACGCGCCTAGATCCTGCGACACCTTCGTCGCCGGTCTATATCTCCCTCGCATCTGCCGATCAGGTCGATTATACCTTCGGCTATCCTGTATCACACTGGATTATCTGGAAGACTCCACGTCATCCCCAGTGCTGAACACATCCATCCACCGTCATCGCAGCTTACACCTAATGTCATCTTCATCTGTCCAGAGTCATCTCACAAATGTACTGAACGTATGCCAATGTGGTGTAGAGGCTGGAGTATGAAGAAATCTTCCTACAGAAGCAACAAAACTACTTATCAACTCTTACGTAGTCTCACGTCTCGATTACTGCAACGGCATTGATGCCAGCCTTCCAAAATATCAAATTGAAAAACTTCAATCAGTGTTTAATGCAGCCGCGCGGCTCATAACCGGGGTTTAAAAATATTCGCACATTTCAGAACACCTTCGTAACCTTCACTGGCTCAAGTGCCCTGAAAGAATCCAGTACAAACTGTGCTGGATGGTGTTTAAATCCATCAATGAAATGGCCCCACCCTACAACTCTGAACTATGCGTCCCGGAAAACACTGGTCTGAGACAGTCAACTCTTAGATCAGCAATATCATCAGCTATAGGCAGACTGATGGAACCTAAGCGCAAGACAAATACTAAGTTTGGTGATCGCGCTTTCGGAGTATCTGAACTCCCTCCGGAACTAAGATCCATAACAAGTCCAACAGAATTCAGGTCTAAACTAAAAACTTACCTTTTTAAGCTGTCGTACCCTTAAATTATATATACCATTCCTGAGAGAAAGTCCAGTTATATCCAATTTTCTAATTATGTCCTAAATCCTGTATCTAAATTTCGCTAATAAACAATTAGATAATTTTAATTAAGTGTTAAACTCAAGTGACCTATACCAGGTAAGTATTGAACTGTATATTATCTTCATAAATAGTTAGTAATAACTTAGATCACTGTAGAAATGTATTATAAATTTGTACAGCGCCCTTGATGTGATTTTGCACAAAAACGGCGCTATACAAGTCATCCAATTATTATTATTTTTATTATTGTAGTGGGTGAAGGTCGTACACAATAATGATACGTGATTTTGTACTGATATTTATTGGGAAGCTGCTTGTAATAAAAGAGGCACACAACTAACGTGCATCGCCTTTTATAAGATCTTGCAAGCATTCCGTCTCGCTTGCACTCATTCACATTCGTACAGACATCACACATATAAACGCTGTGACCTCACAATCTACCATCTTTCATTGTATCCTTACCAAATCCCAAAACAATTATTAATGTTTCGCTAAATTTATCCATAAATAATTACGTTCTTTGGCAGAAGAACTCTGGAAAGAAGATATTCCCATGTTATTAAGGCGATGCACTACGTCGTGTAATATTTTTAATTGAGTCGCTATCAATTATAACCCTTACGTAGATGGCGATAAGGTTTAAATTCCCGCTTAACACCATCCGCCTCTTTTGATTTATGTAAAAAAAAACATGGCCAAAAAGTGCCTTTTATTTAATTTTGCGGATGTTCAGGCATAAATATTTAATTTTTTTCCATCATTTTATAAATAACTTAATTTGCCACAATATACATTAAAATCGTAACCAAAAATGGGTTCGTAAGTAGGAGATTTTGAACTTTAAAGCAGTTTTCATAGGCCTTATACATTTATTTTTTCCTGGGCTTATAAAAAGACTTATCTACAAAATACTCGAGTATTTTAAAGGCCAAGATGTATTATACTCGCAGTATTTAATTAAAGCATCTGAAACATTTCTAGGAGACCAAATTTTCAAACCAAAAACACATGATTTTGCATTACTGCGTATGGCATCGCCTTAATGTAGTTTAACATTTCCAATGTTAAAATAAACGATTAAAATGAATGAAGGCGGTCGGGAGATTTTCTAAAAAATATCTTGAAAAATTCCATTTTTAAGCATTCAATAGGGAAAACATTCACACGTTATAGATGCAACTATTAATGAGTTCACTGTCTCTAAAAAAATTGATTGAGTAAGAAAGGAAAGTCGTCAACTTAATATCTTAAGAGAATTACGTTCTTGATAGTTATGGAAAGAAACCATCTCAATCCAAAGTTAAGCAATTTGAATGTACGAGACCCGACATTTTTCTTTCGTGATCGGAATCGGTCGCGATCCGTAGTTTGGAAATCACTGCATTAGAGATTTATTTATTTATTTGTAAGAAACAAACAGCTTTTACATCATATACAATGATAGATATCAATATACAAGTTAACTGAAGTCAAGCCACAGAAGTTTCTTATGTTAAAGTTCATTGGAAATGAAGTTTTAATATTTTAAAATTAATTTGGTGTTAAAGGAAGGAGAGAGGAAGAGGAAAATAGGAAGAGGATAGGAGATGCTCCCGATACATTCCATACTCTCATATTAATAATCGATCGTACGCATTACTTCATATCGATATTTCTTTAGGTTATTACCAAAAATGTCAATGCTGTAAAATTTTGTATTATATTGTGCACATATCCGAGGAATTGGGGAATTTTTTCGAATGTTTGTTCCACAAGAGGGTAGATAAAATAAAGGGTTGATCTAGACGGAATATGAAGATTTATTAAATTGGTAAGTTCTGGTGAGTCTAGACCATTATTTAGAATTTTAAATAATAAGATTTGATCAAAAATTAGACGTCGTGTTTTGAGGGAGTTAAAATTATGAAATTTAATGGATTCGGTATATTTTGAGAAGTGTAAGTTTAGTTTATAATTTATGTGTTTAATTTTTTTTTTTGCATTCTTTCTATTCTTTCGATATGGGCTTGGTATAAAGGAGTCCAGATCGGTGTACAGTGTTACAAGTGCGGGCGAATATATGAGGTGTAAAGGGAATATAGAGTGTTTATGTTGTGGAAGGGTTTTGCTATGCCAATTATAAATCCCAGCATTTTATTGGCTTTGTTAATGATGTCATCAGTGTGTTGGATAAAGTTTAATTTAACATCCAGTGTTACCTCAAGGTCCCTGATATATTTTACTTCATTGATTTGTGTGACGTTTAGTGTGTATACAAAGGAAATTTTATTTTTATTACGTGTAAATGTTAATTTATTGCATTTTGCGATGTTAATAACAAGTTTGTTTAATTCGCAATAGACAAAAAACCATTGAGGTCCTCTTGAAGTTGATCAGATACAGAATTATCACCAGCTCAAATCAGTTTTAGTAAGTATTTCACCTTTTTCTTGATACTTTATCCACATGATAACATATAAATATAAATAGAAATAAATACGCGCAAAAGGTAGTCAACTAGGTTAACTTATCCGAGAATGAAGCGACTTCGGACATAGAGTGACATCATGACATTTTTTTTTAAATTTTCTCAACTAGTATCGTTGAAAAATCTTAAAATATTTATTTAATAAATTCAAATTATTAAGGTGTCTGGGGGTGGTTCAAAATACACTCAATTTAATTTGAATACAATCTATAAGACACATTTGTCGGATCTTTCTCAGATCATACGTTATTAAGGCGATGCACTACGTCGTGTAATATTTTAAATTGAGCCGCTATCAATAACAACCCTTACGTAGATGGCGTTAAGATTTAAATTCCCGCTTAACACCATCCGCCTGTTTTGATTTATGCAAGAAAAAAACATGGCCAAAAATTGCCTTTTATTTTATTTTGTGGATGTTAAGGCATAAATATTTAATTTTTTTTTCGATCATTTTATAAATAACTTAATTTGCCACATTATACATTAAAATCATAACCGAAAATGCGTTTGTAAGTAGGAGATTTTTAACTTTAAAGCAGTTTTCATAAGCCTATACATTATTTTTTTCTGGGCTTATAAAAAGACTTATTTAAAAAAATACTCGATTATTTCAAAGTTCAAGATGTATTCTACTCGCAGTATTTAATTAAGGCATCTAAAACATTTCTAGGCGACCAAATGTTCAAACCAAAAACACATGATTTTGCATTACTACGTATGGCATCGCCTTAAAACAAATTGTACGTCAATCTAGGGACTTGTTTACGGTTTTTCTTGGCGATTTTAATTTGTATTTGTACCTGAAAATAAATCTCACCGATCCCAACTAAATGATGTGTATGTAAATATGCTAATTGAGATTTTAAATCGTGTATTAATAATTTCACTTGTGATGTCACTGGTCAGAAACATTCCTGTATTAACCAGTGGTGACTTACATCTAAGACTTTTATCTAGTATCCAAAGATATTAGAAGAACGAGATGTGCTATGAGCAGTTCGTACTGTGTGGAATTGTTTTGCCGAGTGTCGCCGGTTTTGTTCACCAATACTACTGCACACCTTCGCTTACGCTAAGGCATCGCTAAGGTATCCGCACTAATACATAGAACAGATTTCTGTGCGTACACGTCCCGATACCGTTCAAAGTACCCTAATTAGGTAGTACTCCGCCTACGGTCCGGCGGCCAACATAGCATATCTCGTTCTTCTAATATCTTTGCTAGTATTACGAAAAATCTCATTATTTATTTTGTTGAAGATGAAAACATTTTTTTTTTAAATACGATTTTTTTATGAAGATTTTCAGAAAATCAAACTGAAAGTTCCTGAAAATCTTCATACAAAAAATTGAATATTCTAAAAAAATAACATGTCGTTTTCAGCTACAACAACGTTAATAATGCCATTTTTTTGTAAAAGTAACACTCTAGAACAGTCATACTCAACCTGCGGCCCGCGGGCCGCAAGCGGAATTAATAAATGGAATTCAGTAGCTACCCCTGATGTTTTTGGCTGTGCGGAATTTTTTGTCAGCGAAGTTATGTAACAACCCCTCCCCCCCATGGATTTCAAATATTTAAATATTTTGTGGGGAGCACTCATTTTGTGGGGAATTATGCTTTACAGAAATTCTCTAACAACCCCCCCATGTGGGCAGAATTTATGTGAGTTCATTTGAATTACTGCACCTGAAATTCGGCTACATTAGGTTACTTAATGTTTGAAAAACGGCGACATTAGGCCAAGATCCGTTGGCAACACTGTTGGTTACTCAAATGATTTTCCAAAAGAACGGGAGTGGTGGGTTTCATGATATTTTTTGTCATACCAGTATAGTGTTGCGGCCCGCGTAGCTTTACAAACATATGAATGTGGCCCGCAGAAGAAAAAGGTTGAGTATCATTGCTCTAGAACAACCAAAAAAGTCACAACCGACCACATGTGGGAAAATAGTAATAATTCAATGAAATTTAAGTCATCATATATAAAATCTGCATAACAGACCACTACAAGGGTCTAATATATTGTAATGCAATAACGCAAACTAACCAAATAAAAAATAGAGAAAAAAACTAGTGTTAAATAATGAGCTTCTTAAAAAAAATCTCTGTTGAACCCACACCTTTTGATTTCCGGTCAGGTGCTCTGGACCACTGAGCTACGTCGGCTTATTTCTAGCACGCCAAATAATTCAATATGTACTAGTAGGTACTTCAATCAACAATTACTGCTTATTATATTTTTTTCACCTGTAAACAACCAACTTTTATTTTTGTAAGAATTTAGGTTCAATTCCCTTCGGCGGCATTTATTTTTACTCGGAAGATATTTTCAATTTGTATAGATATTTCAGGAGACTAATTATTGCTTATAATAATTTGTTATCCTTAGTGCTATGCATAAAAAACCTTGTCTTATAAATATTGGTTTATCATTATAAAAAATAATTTGGCTTGTGTATTACAGAGTTGTGATATTGTAGAAAGCACGAGAGAGAAAATTTTAGTATAGACACGCGTAGAATCTTAGCGTACTGGCAAGACTGACGCGCACCCACATTACATCAAATCTGGAGTTTTACAGATCCAATAGTCGCATACTGTTCGCGTCAGCTCAGCAATAGAGACACACATCACGTGGCATTGTATATTGCAATGTTTTTATTCACTTCGCGTGAATTTGATTCTCGTGGCATCGTGCAGCATCGCATTGAACCATGTAGTACATTTGTTGTCATAATACATAACGCTTTATTATTGTTTCAGATAAATCACACATCAAATCTCCACAGCCATGGAGGTTGACACAAGTTTACTTTTCAAGAGCTCGGATCTACAAAAAGTAGTAGATTCCCTCCTGGAGTCATCGAAAGAGCTTCCCCTGGACATCCTGCACACAGACCCTCACCCCAGCGACCTCACTCTCGTGCTGTTGGCAGCGGAGGTTTATAAGGAGAAGAAATCCAAGGAGACTGACCAGGATTACGCGGAGTACCTGGATCTGCCCAAGGGCTGGCGACTCCTGGCGATTGGCTCCAACTCAGGCTGGACCAACGGGTACTTCGGTGCAGCCTTCGTGGACGTTAAGTCGCAGCAAGTTGTACTGGCCCACCGGGGAACTATCCCAACTAACACGGGAGCGCTACTCACAGATGTTTTAGGAATCTGCGGAACCAAATACACGAGCTGCATGAACTCCGCAATTACTTTTGTGGATCAAATAAGGCAAGTTTTACATTTAGTTAATACTAAACACGGGAGAAGTTATAATCTTTCAATAACGGGGCATTCGCTTGGAGGCTGGTTGGCGCAAGTAACGGCGTTCACGGCGAAGTGGTTGAATGTCTCGGACGGCGTACTAAAGAAAAATACCAGCAGAGGGTTGCACGCTAAGACCGTGGTATTTGACAGCCCAGGTGCAAAGGACATGTTGAACAAAATGTGGGACGATTATTACTATAGAGGTACTACCGATGTTTTGGACTGGTTGGACATTACAGTATATGTTTCAGCACCAAACCGTATCAACACTTGCGGTGCGCATGTCGGAAGGGTATATCGCGTGTTTATTGATGTATCTAGCTTTGGTTGGAAAGATATTAAAACCGGTTGGTATAATGTAAAGACGCACGAAATTTCTAATTTCACGAATGCTTTTAAACAAAAATCACCGAATATTAGCGAGGTATTAGACTGGGCGAAGGACAGGGCTGAATTTTCTCCCCTTTTTGGAAAACAAGCATTGAACTCTGTCAATAATTATCACACAGATTTTAAGGAGTTAATAGAAAAATTGAATAAAATAGCAAAACGGTACAAGGTGGTCCCTTCCACATCTCAATCAAAAGCTGAAATTTCAGCAGTAATTTATTTTAACGCTTTTTCTGAAGATGAATTTAAAATTCTAGACCAGTTAATGATTGTTCAAAAGCATCAAAGAAATTATGACGTTTTAACAAAATTAGTTTTGGTAAAAAAACTTATTTTGAAAAACGTTCATTTATTTCCCCATTTTGAAATTAATCATAAAAATAGAACAATTATCTGTGAGTCCAAACAATTGTCAGGAGAACTTTTAAACCGACTGAAGCAGCTAATGCGTTGGCTGGGGCCAGAGTTCTCCAAGGCAGTGGAGGAACAGAGCAGACACGCTGACTTGATTTACCGCGATGAGGGACGAACCTATCTCAAGCATCTGAAAAATACTTCATTAAACTTCAAAGATTCAATAGGCCTTCAGGAATTCTTGCTTTCTATCACAGATCGTGTTCTTTGGATTAATTCTAAAGACGGAGCATTTGAAATGACCCGTCTTCACAACATTTTTTTTCAAATCAAAGAAAATATTAACATTTTGTCCCCAAGTAATCAATACACCAATGAAAGTCATTACATTTTCCTAGATTGGCCGCGACTACAGAAACTTTACAAAAATTACAGCTCACCCATTGAACAAAATAACCTGATGATGATTGATGGAAGTTCATCCAGAATTACAAGTGTAGAAGTCCATAATTTATTTGAAAATTACCTGAATTGCCCTCCCCCCAACATGAAAAAACTTGTTTTTATTTCCTCAGAGTCAAGAGAAGATATATTTGAATCAATAGAAAACGTAAGAAAAGTAAAAATCGATCAAATAACTAAACTCATGGACTTATCCACCGAGTCCCAAAAAATTGTCCTACAAAGAAAATTAATATCAACCGGCAATACAGTGAAAAGTTTTCAAGATTTAATGGGCGAAAACTTTTCCATTTCGGAAATCAATCAATTCCTTTGTTCGGATTACTTTAAGAAAATCGTGACTGATGATGATTATGTTATTACAATAAAAGACACACGTCCAATGATAACTGATCTTCAAATGCCATTAATTAAAACAAACTTCATGACAAGCAAGGAAAATGTCTTAAATTGCGTAGATTTACCTAATACCCTGGTGGTGATGAGCGGGTTGAACCGCGAGGATCTGGAGACCGGGGCCGGCTGGGAGCAGCTTAATGGGAAGATCATCCTCGTCGAGGGAGAAGTAGAATTGTTCTTTAAGGACATTTGCGATAAGAACCAACATAAAACTATTTACCTTCTTGAGGTGTCCGGGGACGCCAGGACAGACGTCCTCTGTAAACAAATATTTAGTCGAGACTTATATGTACCCAGAAAGTTTATCCATCGAGTCAGTATTAACTTTCAAGAATTAATGGAAGCCATGCATGCTGATGACGTCTTTGTTATTTGTAGTGAGGAACATAAAGCGTCACTTTTGGAATTGATTGGGAATTGTGAGAAAAAAGAAGAATTTTCAAAAAATCTACACATTGCAGCTACTAAAGAAGAGGAAGCAGATGTTATTCATAAACATTTTAGTAAAAATATTCATTTTGTAGAAATTCTGCAAAGCAATAAAAGCTATAAATTAGAGTGGCGATTTTCCCATGGATCTTTAAAAAACCTGATCCTTTTTATGTCCACGGACTCATTCGAGCCGATGAACGAATTAACCTTGAGCCAAACGGAGCGCAACTTGGTAATCTTAATTGACGAGCCCGGGATGGGGAAAACAACGACTTTAGCAAGATTGTCAAGGCTCATTGAAACAGCGTGGGTCATATACATAGAGTTAAAACAATTCAAAACACATATAGATAGTTTATCGGATGATTTCACGCCTAAAAACGTGACAAATTTTCTATTAAGTGAGTGTTGCTCTATTGCTGATGACAGTCTGGCTCATGGGTTGTTAGAGTATTTACTACAGAGTAAGAAGTGTTCCAAGAGGGTAGTTTTAATGTTTGACGGTTTTGATGAGATAGACGATTACAGTAAAAATAAAGATAGTTCTAAAAATAAACTTATGAAGCTTTTTGCTTTTTTGCAAAGTAAATCAACGATTCAAGTATTTCTGACGGCTCGAAAATATTTGAAAGATTCATTGGAAACAAATTTAAGTCAATCCTCTACATCATTTTTACTGATCAACTCACAAGCGCAACAACATTTTTTATTTATATTTTGGAGGTCCTTTCTTCCCCTCGAGCTAGGAATTAACTGGAAGCAAGAGGAAAAGCGACTCAAGGAATATGCGGGAGAGGTGCTCCGGCAAGCGAAGCAAGTGCTGGGGCCAGACATCCACTGTTTCATGGGGATACCCATGCAACTAAGGATGCTGGCCGAAGTATTGAGGCCACAAAGTGATCTTTTGCACCAGTCTCCGGAAATTTTACTCAAGCACATCAGTATAGTCAGTGGACCGAATCTGTATCAGAGGTTTATAAGTCATAAATATGACATTTATTTACAAGATAAAACTATCAAAAGCAAAGCGTTGGATGAAGATGAAATATTGGAATACGTAACAACAATAACAAAAGAACACGGCGAACTGGCTTTCAGAATATTCTTCTCAGATTTTTATGATAAAAACTTTCTATCCATTACGGACCAGAGGCTAGTAAAATTGAATAGGCTTGGATTAGTACATTCAAAAGGAAATAGAGAATTCCAATTTGTGCACAGAACATACGCCGAGTATTTTTGTGCACACATAGTAGCCCTCTGGATAAATCAACTAGAACGTTCTCAACAAGACAGCACTTTCAAGTATCAACTAATTGAAGACATACTTCTGCCTGAAATACTGCTGCATCCTGACAGTAAAGTTATCAGGATGTTTTTCAATGTTGAATTAGGAGAAATGGATATGTTAGACTCAACACTTCAATTAAACGCTGAACATATTAGTCGACTGTGGTACAAAACAAATGCCATATTTAGGAATGAAGATCAACAGAC
The DNA here is from genome assembly GCA_026573805.1 of Hesperophylax magnus. Taxonomy (NCBI): domain Eukaryota; kingdom Metazoa; phylum Arthropoda; class Insecta; order Trichoptera; family Limnephilidae; genus Hesperophylax; species Hesperophylax magnus. The sequence continues at coordinate 1,800,642 of JAIUSX010000179.1, read as the reverse complement.
CGCTCTGCACATTGCGGTGAAAGAAAGGAACGAGAACATCATCACACTTCTGCTCAGTGGATTGAATATAGAAAGTACCCAGGAAGCCTTCGTCTCATACATTACTCAATATGACAATAATAATAACACAGCACTGCACATATTGGATCAGCCGACTATTCATTGTAAAACTGAAGATAACTTATTATGCGAGAGAATAATTGGAATTTTTTTTAAATATGCTGAAACCTGTTGCCATAAAATCAAAGAAAACTTCTTATTCGCTTGTCTATTTAATCGAGATATTTCCGAATCGTATGTTTCAAAATATTTGCTGAAATCGGGGAATATAAGTGGTGACACCTCAAAAATAGTAAAAAACATTCTAAGCAGAGTAAAAAAAGTTAAATTAGAAAATATTTCGTTTAGTGAGGGTTTAGTTAGAAATAACGTTAAACTTGCAAAAAAAATATTATCTGAAAGATTATATAACAATATCGAGCGTTACTGCTTTTTACTGATTGAGCCAAAAACATGCGTGTCTTACCTTCACTTCGCTGCAGAACATGGCCATCTCGGAATTGTTAAACTACTCGCGATGCAAACCTCTGATCTGTTTACTGTTATGATGACGCGGCGCGACGGTAATAAGAAGACTCCTTTACTTATAGCTGCTGGGGGCGGTCACCTGGATATTGTGAAGCTCTTAGTGGAGCACGGCGCAGACATGAATACAAGCTGTAAACTAGGCAAGACTGCTCTGATGTATGCGACTTTCCATCGACAAGCAGCGATTGTAAAATATCTCATTAAAAGTGGTGCTGAGATCAACTATTCAGATAATTACGGCAGGACTGCACTTTATATAGCGGCAAGTAAAAACAATTTACCGGCAGTGAGATATCTCATTGAAGGTGGCGCGGAGAAGAACTTTCAAGATAACGACGGATGGTCTGCATTACATACAGCGGTATGTAACAACAATTTTTTGATAGTTAAATATCTGATTAAAAATGGTGTTAACATCAACTTAAAAGATAATAATGGTACGACTGCCCTACATAATGCGACAGGTAAAAGTAATTCGACGTTAGTAAAATATCTCACTGAAAACGGTGCTGAAACTAACTCTGTAGATAACACAGGCATGACTCCATTACTTGAAGCGGCGGGTAACACAGACGTCTCAATAGTAAAATATCTGATTAAAAGTGGTGCTGAGGTGAACTCTACAAATAATAACGGTGAGACTGCATTACATATTGCGGCAGGTAACAACAATTTAACTATAGTCAAATATCTTATCAAAATTGGTTCTGAGATTAACTCTAAAGATAATGAGGGCAGGACTGCATTGAATAATGCTCAGAGAAGCAAAAATTTTCCAATAGTTTCATGTCTTTCTAAAAGTGGTGCAAAAATCGTAGTGGTGCATCACTATACAGCAAATTTACCTGAACTCATCAAAAGTGGAACTGAGATGAACTCTGAAGATAATGACGGTAGTTCTACACCACATATGACCAGAGGTAAGGATAGTAATTTAATGACAGTAAATAATCTAATTGAAAGTGGTTCTGACATCAACTCTTTAAATAAAGATCGTGGGATTGAACTTCATGTAGCGGTAAGTAAAAATAATTTATCGTTAGTGAAATATATCATTGAAAGCGGTGCTGACATCAACTCTATTGATAATAATGACCACATGACTGCACTGCACGTAGCGGTAAATAATGACAATTTATCAATGGTTAAATATCTCATTGAAAGTGGAGCTGAGATTGGCTCTAAAAATATTGACGGCTGGACTTCACTGCATTTAGCGGCAGATAAAGACAGTTTATCGGTAGTCAAATATCTCATTGAAAGTGGTGATGACGTTGATTCTAAAATTGACAACGGCATGACTGCACTGCATATAGCGGCAAGTACAAACAGTTTATTGGTAGTGAAATATCTCATTGAAAGTGGTGGTGACGTTAACTCTAAAATTAATGACGGCATGACTGCACTGCATATAGCGGCTGGTGGTGGCCATCTCCCAGTAGTAGAGTACCTCCTGCAGCAGGGGGCGGACCCTGACAAGGTAGACGAGAGGGGATGGACCGCACTATGTGAAGCATCGTTTTGGGATAAGTGGCATGTGGTACAGCTCCTACTGGAGAGGGGAGCTGACGTTAACACGAATGGTAGTAGACCTTTTACATGGGCTATATGGCGAGGGGAGTGGTCTATAGTGAAGACATTTGTAGATAAAGGAGCATTGGCTTATGAATTTCAAATTGAGCGTAATTTATCAGAGTTTAAAAGGAAATTCCCAAATTACCAATTTAAAAAATAAAATTATCTGTTTATTCTGGTGCGTGTCGCCATTATTATAGAAAATGAAGTTGCAATCAGTGGCGGTTCTTCCCTTAGGTCAATTGGTGTTTGATCCCCCAAAATTATAAGACAACAATAATAATCAATTATGAGCATCAAAACAACTGGTCTTATTCTTAATTTATCTAAAATGTAACTCGACATCTATTGTCTCTAATAGAAGCTTTCATTCACAAGTCCACACGATCAATTTAAAGAATGTCCACTTTGGCATCTTCTGTCCCTATGCGCGCCATAAAATAAACGATGTAATTGAAATATTTTTCGGCGATGTAAAAATTAGGTACCGAAGAAAGCTTATGGACGCTTAGGTCATAACCGTGGGGGAGACAACACGATGAATATTATATGTTTAACAGAGATGGTGATATAAACAAATGTCGATTTTTCTTTTTACACGCTTGTAGTGTGTGGAACAATGGTTGTTTTTCAATTGGATATTTGGAAGGTTTGGAAGAATTCTTTATGTTGTTATCGATGTACAATGAAGCTGAAGAATGAACCAAAACAAAAAACGTAAAAGATCATTGTCAAATAGAATCAAACTCTTATTTTATTTACTTTAATGTTGTGCACAACTACATTAAAACTTAATATCTTAAAAATAATATGCCGTAAGTACATGGATTGTGTATTTGTTTCCAATTTACTATATTGATATAGATAATAATATATGGGCATTTTTCACAATATCAAATACAGAAGAGTCACACATATTTTTCAAGTGACCTACCTCGACTAAATCCCTAGAGCCGCCTCTGGTTGCAAGTATAAAATAAATACCTTTTCAATTTAGTGTTTTATACCACAATTAAAATAATGCCCCCGGTTTTTCCTTATGTGGACATCCTATTGACTCCTATAAATTACAGAGTTGGACATTATAATATATGTCTTAAAATAAAATCTTCAGATTTTTCAATTTTTTTAAACTTGACATAATATGTCTAAAACAGATTTATATAAATCTCCCCCATCCCGTTTTTTCCGCCTGTAAGTCGTATTTATTATAAGCGTTCAAAAAGAAGATTATTGAAGATGGTTTTAAGGGATTTTTAATATTTGTGTCGGTTTTTTTTCTTTCACCTCATTCTGTTGATCTAATTGTATATTAATTCGGCTATAATAACATATTTATAAAACAACCACATCTCATAACAGATATATCTTACCTCATTCCTCACTCACTCTCTGTGTTCAACTGTCACTAGTATTGCTTTGACAGCCTCCGTATTCTGTCTAATTGTCTACTGGCCTGCTCTAATACATATTTATACTTACCTAACCTCACTTTAATATAATACACACAAAGGATGGCGCAAAAGTCATCGCCCTATCAGAAATGGTGTCTAATTTAATTTAGATTTTTAAAGTGGTGATTAGGGATTTTAATCTCCAAGTTTTTTTAATTCCCGGTACTCCGTGGCCAGTACTGAGAATTCAAATGTTTGAACTATTTTTAAAAATCTGTCAACTTGTTGATTTAGCAACCGTTTTTAACAACTTATCCTTTTGACTTGTTTTGCATAATTTTGCAAAGTCTCCTGACGACACGTGTAAAAATCTCTCAAACTTGTGTTTTCGCAATTATTATTACACTTTCGCTGTTTTATTGGAATTTCTTATTTGGATACTTGGATGGTTTTGTGGATTCCTTGGCAAAACAAGGAGCGTCTAACACTATTGTTACACTCATAAACCACAACCCCCTGTCAGACTATATTTCCATCCTCGAAGACAGATTCCGCAAATTTGTGATATTGTTGGCACATTGCTAGTTTCTAGTCAACCCAAAGGAACCTGCTTTGCCTCAATGTAAAGAACTATCCCATCACAACCGTGGTTAAAATTTCCCACTTATTCAAATGAGAATAGGACGTCTTTCAATTTCTATTCACCTTTTTAAAATGACTCCTCGGATTGTACTTTGTGTGATATAGAAGTGGTAATTTTAGATCACATATTTTTAGTCGTCCCTATCTAGTAAAAAATATCCTCTCTTCTATCAAGCCTCATTTAAAACGCCACCCTCCGTTCAATGTCTCGTATTCTTCTAAATCGGGACAGGATTCCAATCTTCCATATTATAATTGCAAAAATTTCCAATTTCCTCTCTTCATAATTGGAAAAGATGGCCTAAAACACCTTTGAAGGGTGAAAGATGGAAACGTAAAAAAAACACCGGGATTACAGTGTCTAGAAAAGTCCGGGATTCCCGAGACCATTATTTTAAGTGATTAAAATTGTAATATCTTCGATAACATAAAATTATTCAACGTTATGATAATGTCCAACCTGTCCTAACATTCGTATGGTGCCCACAAAATAATTTAACTAAGTTTATGGTAATATTTATGCAAAATACATAATTAGATAATATTCTGTTGTATTATATAATATATTGCTAACATTTGTACATTAACCGAAATAAGGTAGTTAGAACTTTTTAAACACATAATTGGAGTACATAGAATTATTGGGTATTATATTATTAGATTTGTGTAATCTACAAATTTTTGTAAAGATAAAACAAATTGGATTATTGCGGATTATTCTACTGTTTCGTAAATACCTTCAATTTTATTTTACTTGTATCTGTGGGCATCTTCTGTAGGTATCCGTCCCAAATTTACTTCTTTCTTAAATTGTTTTGCTATTAATATCATTGTTTGATTTGTTTGCTAGTAATGAAAAATATTATACTTTGTAGAAATAATTAAGTAAAACTTTGTAAATTATTTTTGTTCCTGCATAATTATTTTTATTAGTCATGTTTTAAACCATTTTATAACTGCATTATTTAACAACTTGATGTCAATATTATGAATTTAAAAAATAGTTTTAGAAATAACATTCCGATTTGTGTTTTTATTAGTATGTAGATTTGTGCTAAATATCAAAATGGGAGGTGTCATGAAAATAAAGCTAAAGAGGTTTTTTTTAAATATTACTGTTAAATTACAAAATTAATTATTTGCTTTGTCAAATTTTAAATAAACACAAATAATCAATTTAATAAAGTGTTGGATATCATTGCTTTATGCTAATTAATTGTATTAAAGTGGGTGGCGCAAGTCATTTCCTATTGGAAGATGCTATCATGTCTGCAAATGGCGTCTTATGTCATAACAACTTTGACATTTGCGTTCTTGAGTAGTATAATTATAGCGGTCTATGGTTTGTCATCTGCCGATAGGGTGATGACTTTAGCGCCAACGTGTACCATCAAGTCATTTCCTATTGGAAGATGCTCTCATGTCTGCAAATGGCGTCTTATGTCATAACAACTTTGACATTTGCGTTCTTGAGTAGTATAATTATAGCGGTCTATGGTTTGTCATCTGCCGATAGGGTGATGACTTTAGCGCCAACGTGTACCATCAAGTCATTTCCTATTGGAAGATGCTCTCATGTCTGCAAATGGCGTCTTATGTCATAACAACTTTGACATTTGCGTTCTTGAGTAGTATAATTATAGCGGTCCATGGTTTGTCATCTGCCGATAGGGTGATGACTTTAGCACCAACGTGTACCATCAAGTCATTTCCTATTGGAAGATGCTCTCATGTCTGCAAATGGCGTCTTATGTCATAACAACTTTGACATTTGCGTTCTTGAGTAGTATAATTATAGCGGTCTATGGTTTGTCATCTGCCGATAGGGTGATGACTTTAGCGCCAACGTGTACCATCAAGTCATTTCCTATTGGAAGATGCTCTCATGTCTGCAAATGGCGTCTTATGTCATAACAACTTTGACATTTGCGTTCTTGAGTAGTATAATTATAGCGGTCCATGGTTTGTCATCTGCCGATAGGGTGATGACTTTAGCACCAACGTGTACCATCAAGTCATTTCCTATTGGAAGATGCTCTCATGTTTGCAAATGGCGTCTTATGTCATAACAACTTTGACATTTGCGTTCTTGAGTAGTATAATTATAGCGGTCCATGGTTTGTCATCTGCCGATAGGGTGATGCAGATGACTTTAGCGCCATCTTGTACCATCAATAAAACTATAAACATGTCATTAGTAAGTTAGGAGCCTTATTGAGAATATAACTCGATGTTTAAAAGTTATTTCTTCTGATTCTATCCATGTATTTTGTATTTACCTATTATCCTATACAATCTTAATTTTGTCAAAATTTTGAATAGAATTATGTTTATGAAAGTAATTGTCTATTGATGTACCTCCAGTTGGTCTGTGTCTGAAATAAATAACTAATTTATGCTATTTTTGTTTGTTGATTATTTATAAATTAAATTAATAATTTAAATACATATTTTTGAAATTATGTATATTTTCGATAATAAATGATTGCATATCTTGGAAGCTGAAATGAATCAACTTCCAGACATCCGATTGAGCTTAAACTTGACAGATAGACTCGTTGTTGATGAGAATGCATTCTATAAATTTTGTTGTCAATCACGTACATACACACGGATATATATATATATACATAAATACATATATATATACGCATTTCTCTGAAATCTGATGATATTACAGCAAATAATAATAATAGTCATTTTAAATACATGTAGAAAGATTATTTAAATATTGATGTTGAGGGATCAGTAGGATTTATAGGCCCTGTTAGAAGTTCTACCGAGCTGAACCCTCTGATATGAAAATATCTGGAGTCAGTGAATTATTTTCCCATTTGATCTCTGGTGAGTTGACGTGTTGTTCTTGTATTGTTTTGTATTTATTTTGCTTATATAATGCACTTGCATAATGTTGATTGACTAGATGATCATTTGTGGAAAAGTGTGTGGAAGGGTTTAGTTTTTCCTATGGGGAAGATTTAACCCGGACATAAAATCGGAAAAGATAAAAAAATTATTTATTCCAAGATGTGGGGAGATGAGTGCAATCCCACACATCCCATAGAGGGTATAAGTACAAATAATATTTACATCATAGGAAAATAAAGAAAATATATTAAAGATAAAAATTTAAATTTAAAAAATGAGATTAAAGCAGAGAAGCACGGGAATCCATCGGATCTAAGATTGTGCGAGCAAGTATCTTTCTCCAATGGTCTTCAATGCTCGATCCTGAAGTCAGACGGGATTCCACGATAAGAATATTTCTGGAGTGGTTTATCCTTCTCCTCAGTCCTGCAATCCTGGTTCTTAATAAACAAATGTCGGTGTTATTCAATTGGGATTTGATTGAGTTGGTAGCGTGGTTGACTCCAGATTCTGGGTAAAAAGGTTCAACCCTCAGTCAACAATTTTTTTAAGCTTTAAAAGGCATTTGAAGAAAAATATATATATACACATAATTCTAAAAAAAACATAGTTTTTCAGAGGTTCTGTCAAAATTAAAGTTTAGTTAAAATTATCCCGTTTCGTAATTATTGTATTATTTGAGCATGTATTTTTGTTTTTGAGTTCTTGTATTATATTTGTTATTATCTTATCTGAGTAATTTAATTATTCTTCTTCAGTTTCATAAAATATACAAATAAATATATTACCAATTTATACATGTTTTAGTGTAATAAATGTGTAAAATGTCATATTAGAAATATTTAAATTTCCCTTTTGTAGATGATTGCTAAAAAAATGGTACTTCTTACAAGAAAATTCATATACAACCATCTCTAATTATTTGTAATTAATTTAAGTAAGTACTTTGTTTAAATCATCAAAACAAATAAATAATGTAACGAGAGATTAACTACAGATTATTATTTTTTTAAAGCCCAATTTAAACAATTGGGAATTTATATTCGAAAAATTAATATTTTACAATATTCAATGTACTTAAAATAGACAAAATGTATGAAAAATATTTAATACTTCAATTTTGTAAAGAAAAACATTAAATTTTCAAAATTCAATTCAAAAACCTATTTTTCTTATGTATTTTTCGTTATTTTTTTACAATATTACCTATATCAATTCTCACTTACATGACTTTATATACTAGAGCTAGAATTCCCTCACTAAACACAAGAGCCGCGTCTCTTTATGGTGTGGAAATGTTATTTTTATTTTCTTTTATAACTGTATAACATGTTAAAATTGTATATCTATTGTAAAAAATACAAATATTAAATAATAATTATAAAAATCTACTTTATTATTTATTTCTCTGTTATTACTTCTATTGTTTAGGGGTTAAAGATATATATAGTAAGTCTAAAGTATTGGTGTTTGTAAGAGAGAGTACTAAAACAGTGTGCAATATAGTTGTTGCTGAGGAATACTTGGAGCAGGTGGATGAGTTTGTGTATTTAGGAAGTATGTTCTAGAGAGATGGGAAGGCTGACAGAGATATTGAAACAAGGGGAAATGCAGGTAACTCCATTCATGGAGGACTGAACGCGGTTGGTGTCAGCATTATATGCAGCAGTCCACAATGGAGTGCTGGTACCTACCCTGATGTATGGTAGTGAGGCATGGAACTGGCAAAGAAAGGATGAAATTAGATTGAATGCTGTTGAAATGAGAACCCTGAGGTGTATGTGTGGTAAAACCATGTATGATCGTGTGAGAAATGTGGAGATCCGTAAAGAGTGCAAGGCTGATCTAATTTACACAATTTATTGATCAACGTTTGTTTGGCGGTCCGTCCTCTCTGCCTACCCCTGCGGGGAAACGGCGTGATGGTTTGTTGTTTTTTTTATTTTTTATTTGCACATCAAAGTTTACAAATTACTAATTAGTTATGTATATTACTTATACATATATACATAACTTGTATTAACCCCATCCAGTAGGCCCTTTATGCCATCTTTGGGAATGCTGTGTTGAGGGTTCTATTAAGGAAGGGAAGGAGATGAAGTTCTGGGAAGAAGAAAGGTATTAGCAAGGCAATGGGTGAAGAGAGACGTCCAGTCGAAGAGGTCAAAGGGTCTCTCATCTGATCTGGCACGCCAGGCAGCTGAAAACAACTCAATGAACCCGGCCCCCCCTGCTAAATCACCAAACGCAGCGAACCACTTGGGGTGATCTATGGCAGAGGTGTTTGTTATCCAATCAATGGTTCACGGGGTGGCGGTACCCAAAACCGCCTCCAAAATTGATAAAATATTACATTTCCTCTTTTTGTAACCAACAAAAAGCATTATAAGTAATTCCTTTAAAAACTATTATAAATACTAACTAACTAACCATCACGCCTTTCTGCAGGGGTAGGCAGAGAGGAGTGACCGCCAAACAAATCGGTCACACCACACACTTCTTTCCTCATTCACAATCATATATCGTCTTACGTATTCTCCTTATCCTTTTTTGGTAGCCTGATTTTTTTATTTTTTATTTTTTTTTTATTAGTAGCTATATTATACATTTTTTTTACATTTTTATAAGAATATATATATAAAAAATAGATGTTGATTATATTCGTAGTCCTCCTCACTAGGAGATCCTGTGCTGAGGGGGACTAGGTTTTGGATAAGTTATTCAGCGACTTCTATGGTATGACTCCATGTTTTGGGTAAGGGTTTCCAGAAACTTCTACGACGATGTTTTAAATATGCTAGTAAGTTCTTTTTCCGGTAATTCCTTAAGCCAAGATTTAATGTTCTTAATGCAGTTGTTTTTTGTTTTGATTTGTTTGATACTAAGTGGGAGTTTACTGCTAAAAATTCAGAGCTTCTTTGTCCAAAGGTAGAGTTACACTTTGGTATAGTTAGTATCTCTGTTTATTTGGCTCTGGTTTTATGAGTATGTGAGGTGTTTTCCTGAGAGTTATTTTTGAGGTGTTGTACCAAAATGTTTTTGGCATAGATTTTCTGTATGCTTGGAACGTCAAATTGTTTAAAAATTTCTGTTGTTGACGTCCTTATGGGAACCTTTAGTATGGTCTTTATGATGCAATTCTGAGTTACCTTCAGCTGTTTTATATGTTTTGATACTGCTGAGCCCCATCCTATTATTCCATATTCCAATTTGGAGTGGCATAAAGCATAGTAAACTCTCTTTAAATCCCTAGCTGACAAAATGTTCCGTATTTTTTTGAAGAAGTAGATTTCGTTGTACGTAATTCTGTTATGTCTGTGAATGTCCTAGTTTTTTGTGTATATAATTTTGTTTGACGTATTTTGGTAATAGGTTGTTTATTATATCATATCATGTATAAATATCATAGCATGATTTGAGATTTTCACGACCAAAAGTATTATAGTGATTTGTTTTTGGGGTATTATGCCGTGTTGTGCTACCTCCTTCTTTAGCCAACGTTTCTTTAAAAGAAAGACAAATATTCCCGGGATATGAATAACATGACACTATTTAAAAATCTCCTACTATCATCAGAGTAAGCGTTGTTAGAATGTTGCTTGTGTTGTGATGGAGGACTTAACCAGCCGAGGAATCGTACAAAAATGCGATGCCATTGACTGTTCACTTACTTAGTTATTTTTGAAAATCTATTTCGGAAAATTTTTCGTCATTTTTTGTTCTCTGTCATTACAGAGAACAAAGTTAGAGCATAAGTTAAAATAATGGATTTGTATAAAGTGATTGTATTATTTATAGAGCGGATGAAAGATAAAGGAGAATAGAAGTGTACTGAAGTAAAAGATGAAGACATGGCATGATGAATATCAGAACAACAAGGAGTATGCCGAGACAGAGTTTTTGTAAAAATTATTTCTTGCATTCGGCTTCCGGCCGCCTGTGCAGTTAACCTTGTCAAACTATAATACAGGGTGTATCGGCACGTACCCGACAAACTTTAACCAGCTATTCCTTAGCACATTTGGAGTAAAAAATGTTATGGGCACTTTGCTGTCCGGTAACATTTTTTTTTCATAAAAAATTTATTATTCATATTTTCACCACATGTCACCAATGTTTTATCCTTTGTCAAAGTTTGAAAACCCATCTGGCAATATTTTATTCGAGTTTCGTTGAATAATGTACGTACGTACCTACGTTGGCGCGCTTTTACAATCACAACGAAATGGCATGGCACCATTCGTCTCATTTTTAACTATTATTATTTAGTGTGTACGAAAGAGCGAGGACACTTTTTGACACACTTGCTAATAACAGCTGTTGAACACGATAAACCATGCAAATGACAGTGACAGAGTGTGGATTTTTTATTTATTTTTTGTTTTTAATGGAAAAAAAAATGTTACTGGACAGCAAAGCGCCCATAACATTTTTTACTCCAAATGTGCTAAGGAATAGCTGGTTTGTCGGGTACTTGCCGATACACTCTGTATAATAGCAATTTATTTTCCCAAATATAAATTTTATTGTAAATTTTTTCTTATAAGAAACAAATTTTATCAACATAAATGAAAAAAACTCATTTTAAAGCGATAACATTTGTTTGATCTTTACTACTATCATTTGACCTTAAGTTGTTTCTGCGTGTATTATATTAGATAAATATTAGTTTTTTGTATTCATTTTTAAATCATTCATCTTTTTTAATTACTCTACTTAAAGAGTCGTTATCGATGACAATTTGGTGGTAATCACGCACACACACGCAGATACAGACTCATTTCTCTAGAATGGGATGACATTACAGCAGTTAATATACGAAATAAATGTCGATCCTACCCAATGGGGATTTGGTGTAATTGTTATTGCGGTTGACTCTAGTCTCTGGGGAGATAGGTTCAGTCATATTATAACGCTGTCTGATAGGAGAATTATTGTCAAACCTTGTTGTATTACACAAAGTCACATTTTAAAGTCCATGTACCGACTAGGAACACAAGACAAAATGTAACATTCTTTTAAAACGAAAACGATTTTAAAGGTAATACTAAAAAAACATAAACTGACTGATACAGACCAAATATACAACAGCTGTGACGTACTAGATATACGCCAATTATACGTTAAAACACTACTGGCCGGCGTGGTCTAGTGGTATACGCTTTTGACTACAGATCCGAAGGTCGCGGGTTCGAACCCGGCGTGCGCAAATAAATTTTATTTGATTAATTTGTGTTATTTCACAATTAATTAATTAAAAATAATATATAGTATATTTGCGGCACGTTCCAGAGTGGAAGATACTCTCAGTATCGCCCTGGTGTAAGACCACCATTCAGAATTGAAACGTTGCTTGAAATGGCTTTAGCCGTGTTTGGTGACCAGATCTGAATAGCCAGGTACTTCCCCACCTTCCTCTTCCCCATCTCCCTCCCCTCCCCAATACCCTCAGCCTCACAACATACCCCAATTGGGGATGCCATAGTCTCACTGGCTCCAGACGGGAGCAGTTGGAACTCTTGTGCGGTATTACTGTAAAAAAAAAAAAAAAAAAACTACTAAACTACATTTTTGACAAAAAAAATAAATTTCAACACACACAAAATAACACTAACAGACCAGTTAGACAAGCGTACAAAGAAAACTTAAAAACTCCGACAATAAATTCAAGCTTTTGACAAAGACACTACCAATACCATGCTATAAAAGCTTTCAACAGTGTAAAACTTGAAATTAAAATTGAGGAAAATAAAAATAAATTCACACACAAAATTACAAAATGGATTAAAGAACAAAAAAGACAATATTACCAAAATGTCATAGCATAAAATAAAAATAAAACCTACACGTAACACACAAAACCAATATAAACACACATCACTCACAAACACACAAGATATTTTATATATATTTTCAATGTACTATATTATTATGTATTATGTATTTTTAATTTTAAATGTATAATTTTTCTCTTTAAATGTATTATGTAGTTATTTAATATTTTCATATAATAAAATGAAGGCCTCAGCACGGGCAAGCCACCCAGTGAGGCCTACATTACTGGAAAACTTGAATTGTAAAAAATATTGTACCAAATAAATAATAATAGGAGACATGATCTGGTCATCAAGTTTGGGGGTACCATTGATATATTTATCTATACCAGCACTTTGTTGAATCCCACAAATTAGAGTAGAGTTGGTAATGTAGTTTTAGTGATTTATCTTATATGTAGCATTGTTTCAACTGGTTGATGTGTAACCGGCGTTGCTCGACTTTTCTTTACTTTCTATAAGTAAAATATGCATGTATTATATAAAAATATAAATATTTGGGGATCAGGTGTGAGGCACGAAAATGAAAGTCGTGTCGTGAAGGTCACTGTGTTTATTTATGAGTCAGATAGCCGTGATGAGAGTTGACGTAAGACAGAATGTATTCACCGGATGCTGGCTGTGTTGGCAGGTCAAACGCGGGTCAGTGAGTCGACGCCGGGCGCTGGTGACCGGGACTCGATGACTGTCAGGCACTGGCGATCTGGGGAATCAATACTCCAGTGCTGACGGGAAGGCCGAAGGTGCGGCGGACCTTGTAGGCGGTTGAGCGGGAGCTGCGTAGACCAGTGAGGATGCTGCGTGTCTTCGTGGTGGTCATGGTGGCGTGGATGAAGCGCTGGTCAGAGACGCTGGAACCAGGACGCTGTAATCCGTGTAGCGCTGGCCAGGGACGGCGATCTACGCCAAAGCGCTATGATGATGTCCCGATGGAGTCCGTGATGTGTACGTGCGAAGCCGGGTATATTGTGCTTCGCGCAAAGGTGCGCGGATTATCACTCGTGAGATTTATCCACTGGCGGCAGATTGATGACTGACTGACTGACTGCTCGCTGCGTCGGGCTTATTTATACTATACGGCCGGTGGCAACAGTAGGTAGATGAATTGCAACTAAATCCGAGGCACTCGCACAGTCTGGTTGTTTCAGGAATCTTCGACAGCGCGGCAATTATGCATAGTCGGTAGACTCGAACCTTCTGGCGAGTTGTCGTAGTGTGCCAGACCGACTGCGACGTAGGTAGGCCGCGTTGTTTACGATCCGAGCTGAAGGTAGGTACTCGTAGAAAGGTACGTACCTAAGTAGATCGAGCTGCTTAGTATTAAATGAATTAAGCTGGATTCTTCTTGACGCCACAAATATATAACCTTTCGAAAGAAATTCTCTAAATGAAATTGAAAACCCTATCAAAATCGGCTGCGTAGTTTAGAAGAACTAAGCGCACAAACAGACAGACGCGGATGGCGATTTTATTTTATAATATTCTGTTTATGTTTTACTAATATTTAGTTTATCAATTCAATTTCAATTTCAGTGCCGGCCACCCGGGCGTTTATTTATTATTAGTTATGTACATACATGATTTTTCTCCATACCCTCCTCACTAGACAAAGTCTGTTCTGAGGCTGGTAACTAACAATTTCTAATTACATAAAAACAAATACGTGGTAAAAAAAAAGAAATATATATATTATAGTAAAAATAATAATAATAAAATAAGAGGAAAATCAGAATTTAAAAACAGAGTAGAAAAAAGAAAGTATATAATTTTAGATATTAAGAATATTACTTATCTCTCTTCTTTCTTTGACATTCAACCAGTTTAAAAATCTTTTGAATACCCAATTCAAATTATTAGATGCGACGTAGGTCTTTGTTTGGGCTACAAACTTATTGAATATATGTGGTGCCAAGTAAGATTCATGTTTTTTTGCAAAATTTGATTTGATATATGGTACTTGTAATTGATTGTGTGTGTTTGCTCTTGTGTTTTGCGAGTGAGTTATGAAGTGTGGTGATATTTTTATGCAGTTTTTGTAGATGATCTTCTTTATGAATAGTTTATTTATGTCTAATAGGTTATTGTTGATCATTAGCTGTTCTGTCGGATGTTGATAAGGCTTTCTAAACATAATTCTGATTATTGTTTTATATAATACTATAATATAATGAAATACCATACATAAGAATACTTTGACAGAGTGCAAAATATATATTTTTTAGCACTCATTATATCAGCACGTCATTTCGTGCTTTGCAGCCTTAGTTCCAGACGGGACGTCGCATTATTGTTGATGGCTTACAAGCTTCTGAATGGTTTTCTATCAGTTCCAGACATTCTGTCAAAAATAGGACTTTATGTCCCAGATAATTTCACGAGAGGCCGCCAACACAGGCTTTTAATTCTTCCCAGGTCCAGAACTAACTTACCAATGGTGATGCCCCTGGGAAGACTCACTAGGTTAATTAACTCCCTTCCAGCTAATTTGGATATTTTCCATACGTCCTACAACGACTTTAAGCGCGAAATATTGTATTTGTTCTAACTGTATATTTATGTATATTTTTTTTTACATAATTTGTTTACCGCTTTTGCAATGTATTGGTTTTTGTGCTGTTTTTGCAAATAAATAAATAAATAAAAAAACTGAGTGTATAATTTTCGGTATATTATGTTCTGAATATCCGTGTAAAAGCCCGTCTTGACAAAAAACCAAATAGAAATAAAATTCGCAGTCAAAACAAAAAAAAATGTTAATAAAACTAGATGTATTATAGTAAAAAATATGGTTTGGAAATATAATGCAAAAAAAAGCATTGACAAACTTGGATGAAAATGGCCAAATGTATTATTTTTCTTAATACAGCCCTGTTTCTCGTGTGCATACACAAATACTCATAAATGTTCATTTGAGCCAAATCAGTATCAGTCAGAATTGATATTGACCCACGACCGGCACCATGTATCACAATCTGTGTGTATTTTTTGGTGTTTTTTTCATACTTGTTGAATTCATCAGTGCACAAGAAGGTATGTTTGCATTTTTATAACATTTTTATACTTCCCGAAGTCGGTTAGACTAAGGCATGTTTGGTGTATTTTATTTTTTGTGAAAAGTACCTAGTTTGTACGGCATATTCTGTCAGAACGTCCAAGTATTTCCGTTTTGCAATAAATTTAAGTTAAATGGAATATTTCTGAACGTATCCGAAAACTAAAAACTGTTTTGGAAAGGTGATGAAATATGCTGTCAAATTGTATTATCAGAAATAAACATATAATTTTTAAAATACAAATTCCTCTAATAAATTATAATGTGACTTATTTGACCGTGTTTGTTTAGGAGAGATTTGCTACCTTGAAGGAGTATGGACTCCAGGAGTATGCACCCGCTTCAACGCTTGCACTTCCGCAAAAGTTGCTGCCAGGAGAGGAGTGCTTCCTAAGGTATATGTTTTATATTATTATCCCCCCGAGCGATGGAGATTTCCGGGTGTGAACAAGATATTAACGCGGAAACATTAAACACACATATAGTGAAGTTGAACATGGGACGAGAATCTGTAACTGTAGGAACGCCAGATGTTTTCAATGGAATTCTTGGAAACTCTGAATGCCCTAACAAGTGCCCAGGGTAATTTATTATCCCGACCGTCGCCTTTTATTGCAGGCACATTGCAACACTACCATAATCTCCAGGAACAAGATTACATGGAGATGGACTTTCCGAACGTCACAGCGGTACTGCCAAGGTTTGTTATCTATGTTAGGATACTGTGACAGCGTTTAATTAGCAGCAGACACATACCTGGACGGATGACGAACCTCGTGCTGGCACTGTTAGTGGACGCGGTGAACACTTTCGCTGCAGCAGCTGGTCCAGTTTCCTCACCACCTAGGATTCTTCCTGCAGATTCTCCATCTTCGTGTCACCTGTTTCTGTACTTCATTTTATTTAACTTAATTTCAATTTATTTTTGTAATATTTATATTTTTTGTAACACTTGCATTAACTGTAAAGCGCCCCTGGGGTGATATCTCACAAAAGCGGCGCTATACAAATCATCCAATAAATAAAATGGGAAACCACATTATAGAAACAATTACTGCTTATTATATTTTAATATAGTAATTGATGCTTATAATAATTTGCTATCCTTTGCGTAAAAAACCTTGTCTAAAAACATTAGTTTATCATTAAAAAAATAATAAATAATCAAGTCGATGTTTTAAAATCCAAAAAAAATGTTTTCGATCACTACATTGCTAACCCTGTCTAAACCTTACGAAGTACATCAAAATAATGCACTACGGAATTGTATATCTTAAAAAGAGATATATCTTAAGATACGGTCACATCTAAGACTCGACCCAGGACCCTTGCCTTGCCGGGGCACCATTCTACCACTGAGCTAATGGGACCCTATCTCCTTCGGTCATATATAACTGTATCATACTTCAAATAAGAACTAGCAACGTTATCTTCATTTTGTAATAACGTTTAGTAAAATACAATTATTACAATGTTGGAATACGTGTTCATAAAAATCAAAATTCTTTCGCATTAGGCAAATGCACCTGCAATAACAAGAGATTTACTAAAGGAAACGGCCTTCAATCTCGTTTTTAACCGGATTATCAATAATTTGAAGAAATTCTTAATAAATTAGCAATACTCATTTTTATCTGTACGAACAATCGTCCAAACCTTTCGAGTAAATATTTTGAGATCTGTTTACAAATATTCCCGGTTGACATTCAATTTCCAAAATTAATTACTACGTGTGAAAGCAGCATGAAATACGTTTTCACATTACTAAGTTATTAAATATGTTTTTAAAAAATTACGCAAATATTTATGAATTAATGTACAAATGAAATGGAATCTTGGAAGTGAAATTTAATAAACTTCCCGACATCAGATCGAGCTGCAACTCCGCAGATAGACTCTTTGTCGATGACAATGCATTCTATCAACTTAAGGTGGCAATCACGCACACACATGCGGACGTATACACATTTGAAATTGGATGCCATTAATATGGTAAATAAATGTCAATCCAATGATTTGTTATCGCGTTTTACTCTAGTCCCTGGGACGAAGGTTCAATCCTCATTTTTTCTTTGAAATTGGCTACTAGCTAGCTCAAGAGATGGTGCAACGAGGTCAAACTTTGTTTTTACTAGTTAATTTTTTGTTTCATATTAAAATCTATTATTATAAACAATAGTGAAATTGGTTTGTTTGCAAATTAAATGTATTGTATCATCAATCAATAATTTGTTTTCCAGATGTGTTCCAATGATCGACAAGGGAACCCGCTGGTGTGCTGCAAGGGATCGACGTGCCCCGCTCTACCCAACGGAACTGTCAACATAAGCAAGACCGGGATGAAGGCCATGGATTGTAAGTTGACAGATGACAGTTGACAGATAACAGAGTACATTTGATGACATAGATTAATAGAGTAAAGCCCAAGGTTCGTAGAACATACAGACAGTTGACAATTGATTCATGATAGATGACAGTTGAGGGATCACAATTCACATTTGACAGTTGACATATGATAGTAGACAGATGAGAGATGACAAATGACAGTTGACAGATGACAGATGACAGTTGACAGATGACAGTTGACAGATAACAGAGTACATTTGATGACATAGATTAATAGAGTAAAGCCCAAGGTTCGTAGAACATACAGACAGTTGACAATTGATTCATGACAGATGACAGTGAGGGAATCACAGTTCACATTGTACAGTTGACAGCAGACAGATGAGAGATGACAGATGACAGTTGACAGATTATCGTAGACAGATGAGAGATATCGGATAACAGTTGACAGATGACAGTTGACAGATGACAGTTGACAGATAACAGAGTACATTTGATTGTGATTTTGTCAAACTTTATCAGATGATGAGCCAATTGGATTGGCAGGAACTTTCTAAATTTGATACCGTTAATGAGGCGCTACACCATTTTTATTCATGTATATATAATGTATTTGACGCTTCTATATGGGTATCAAATTACGCGTCTCGACTTACAGAATCCGAATGGCTCGGTGAAAAAATGATCAATAAGCTTCTTGGCACTTTTTTTTTCTCAAAATATCCATTTCTTTCTAACCATACATATATTTTAATACATTTGTGGTCACACACTCATTGTTTCATTTATATGCAAACATACATATTACATTTTTAAAAGTTTTTAAATTTTGCGTGTTAATTGAGCAATTCTTTTTCCAAAATAAAACTCCCTGGGACTTTTCAAGAGTGTCGCTGACAAAAACCGTAAATACGATATGGGTATCAAATTACGCGTCTCGACCTACGCAACCCGAACGGCTCGGTGAAAAAATGATCAGTAAGCTCCTTGGCTCTTTTTTTTTATCAAAATATTCATTTCTTTCCAAACAAACATATATTTTAATACATTTGTGGTCACACATTCATTGCTTCATTCACATGCAAACATACATATTACATTTTTAAAAGTTTTTAAATTTTGCGTGTTTTTGAGGTTAGGTTAGGTTAGAACATGGGAAAAGGTATTATAATTAATTCACAAACCAGTCAATACAAACCTAGCGTAGCCTACACACTACTTGAAAACTGGGATATAACTCTAAAGGGGACGCGAGCAGGCGTTATTAAAGGGGCAATTTTTTGTTACAGAAAATAACATGGAAAATAGGTATTAGAATCAAATCACAAACCAGTCTATACAAACCTCGCTTAGCCCATAAACTACTTGAAAACTGGGATGTAACTCTAAAGAAAACGCGAGCAGGCGTTATTAAAGGGGCATTTTTTTGCTATAGAAAATCAAAGTAAGATTAGGTTAGGTTATATATATTAATTTAATATTTTCAAGATTTTATTTTCTTAAACTGAATTAGTTCGTAGGTAGGTACTGTACCTAACCCGCGCACTGGCTAGGTAAACGGCGCAGCATACTATTTGACATATCCCGTAAGTGACTTAATAAACTAAATTAAAATTAAAAGTGCGTATTTTTCCGTCTCCCCCGACATAATAAATCATGTTTTGAATGAATAAAGCTAAATCCGTTTATTTGAAAGTGAAATATTGCGTTTTACCGTGAAGCGGAATTCGTTACCTTTACCATATTTTTTTTATTTAAAATTTTTTATATTTTGCGTGTTAATTGAGCAATGCTTTTTTCCAAAATAAAACTGCCTGGGACTTTTCAAGAGTGTCGCTGACAAAAACCGTACGTACGATATGGGTATCAAATTACGCGTCTCGACCTACGCAACCCGAACGGCTCGGTGAAAAAATGATCTGTAAGCTCCTTGGCACTTTTTTTTTCTCAAAATATTCATTTCTTTTTTTAAAAATTTGTAGTCCCAAATACTACACCACGCACCAAATATTTACCCATTAGTTTCGGGCAAAAAGCAAATGTGTCGAAACACACTCTTTGCTTCATCGACATTCAACGTCAAAATACATGTAATTTTTTATTTTTTACATCCACTTAGTCGAATAATTTTTACCCATTAGTTGCCTGCAACGGGCGAAAAGCTAGTGTGTAACTAAAACACAGTTTAAAAGTTGTATAGTGTTTTTGTATTAGCAAATGTATAATAATATTTGTGTTAAGTGTTGGGCTTTATCTTCAGCCAGCAGTGACTATAATAGTACTTTTGAAATAACAAAGAGGTGGTTTTTATTGCAGACTGTGTGGGTCTGGCGGACTTGGCGTACCCCTGTGTGGAGACGGTGGAAGGGTGGACCAGGGGAGACATGTGTCCCACAGACCCCAGTAAGATACCAGCTGATGGGCAGATATTCAAGGGAGACTTTCCTCATGTAGTACGTATATTTTACTCCTTTTATCTTTAATTAAATGGATTCTTATATGTTGAAATTAACCCACTTTCCGACATCCGATCTAGCCGAAACTCGGCAGATGGACTCAGTGTTGAATTATATTTTGGCGGCATTGACGCGTTTCTATACCAACTAATTTATTTACTTGTCAATTTAGTAGATTCCTATGTTACCAAGATAATCAGCATTCTTTGGTTTTCTGTTACCATTATTTCTCTTCGATCAGCTTGTGACTTGTGACCGAAGCGTCCTTGTGTTTTAATTTTATAAAAGGAATTGAACTGGACATTAACAGGCATTCAGTGCAATATTTAACACCAAGTTATTTCTTCAAAACCATCAGGAAATATTGAGTAATAAAGATTTACTAAAGATCTACATGGTTCTTTACCAATAGCTCTTAGAGTACGGTATTATCGGATGGATATGGTATGGATGATAATATCCTAAAATCACTCATCAAAAGCCAAAAAGCCAAAATGAAAATTATTCGGTAAGTCCTTGTAAGAACTAGTACTGGCGAAATCTTGAACAAACTTCGTGTCACTTAAACAACTCAATTCTTAAACAATACTCCTTTATATTCATAAATACAAAACAAAAAATAAAGGTAAATATTAGGATCGCTGGCCACGCTTAAAACGATTTGTTTGTAAATAAAACCTTTTGATTTACCTTAATTACTTTAAAAGGAAACTAACTGCATTTGAAATTTTTGGACTTAAGCATTTCAATTTTTAATTATATAAAGTGAAAATTCGCTTTCGTTGTATGGGATGACAGCCAAAATAATTTCTGTTAATGACATTTTCTTATGTTGGTATTCCTGATACCATACGAGTGGCTAGAAGAGACGTTATTACCATTTACTCTATGCAAATTAGGAAGGTACTATTTTGGCCAGAACTTTGAAAATAAAATAAAGGTATTTAGGCATCTTTTATAAATAAGGAAATATTTTTTTAAAAAGTAAGGTTATTAAAAGTTAGGTTAGGTCAGGTCAGTATAGGTTAGGATTAGTTAGATTAGGATAGGCAAGGTAAAGTTATATTAGGTAATACCATTAGTACTAAACTCTACAAAAAAATCCCACTCTCATTCAAAACTCACAACAATAGTTGTATACAAAAGCTGTATACAAAATATAGCATACAACAAATACAGAAAAAAACCGAAATTACTCAACTGAACAAAACATAGAAAGATCAGAAAAAGATTATATATTGACACCAAATATAGACTGAAACCGAAATCACTCAATTGCACAAAACATAGAGAGATCAGAAATAGATAATAAATTGACACCAAATACAGACTGAAACCGAAATCAATCAATTGAACAAAACATAGAGAGATCAGAAATAGATAATATACTGACACCAAATACAGACTGAAACCGAAATCACTCAATTGCACAAAACATAGAGAGATCAGAAATAGATAATATACTGACACCAAATACAGACTGAAACCGAAATCACTCAATTGCACAAAACATAGAGAGATCAGAAATAGATAATAAATTGACACCAAATACAGACTGAAACCGAAATCAATCAATTGAACAAAACATAGAGAGATCAGAAATAGATAATATACTGACACCAAATACAGACTGAAACCGAAATCACTCAATTGCACAAAACATAGAGAGATCAGAAATAGATAATAAATTGACACCAAATACAGACTGAAACCGAAATCAATCAATTGAACAAAACATAGAGAGATCAGAAATAGATAATATACTGACACCAAATACAGACTGAAACCGAAATCACTCAATTGCACAAAACATAGAGAGATCAGAAATAGATAATATATTGACACCAAATACAGACTGAAACCGAAATCAATCAATTGAACAAAACATAGAGAGATCAGAAATAGATTATATACTGACACCAAATACAGACTGAAACCGAAATCAATCAATTGAACAAAACATAGAGAGATCAGAAATAGATAATATACTGACACCAAATACAGACTGAAACCGAAATCACTCAATTGCACAAAACATAGAGAGGTCAGAAATAGATAATAAATTGACACCAAATACAGACTGAAACCGAAATCAATCAATTGAACAAAACATAGAGAGATCAGAAATAGATAATATACTGACACCAAATACAGACTGAAACCGAAATCACTCAATTGCACAAAACATAGAGAGATCAGAAATAGATAATATATTGACACCAAATACAGACTGAAACCGAAATCAATCAATTGAACAAAACATAGAGAGATCAGAAATAGATTATATACTGACACCAAATACAGACTGAAACCGAAATCAATCAATTGAACAAAACATAGAGAGATCAGAAATAGATAATATACTGACACCAAATACAGACTGAAACCGAAATCACTCAATTGCGCAAAACATAGAGAGATCAGAAATAGATAATATATTGACACCAAATACAGACTGAAACCGAAATCAATCAATTGAACAAAACATAGAGAGATCAGAAATAGATAATATACTGACACCAAATACAGACTGAAACCGAAATCACTCAATTGCACAAAACATAGAGAGATCAGAAATAGATAATATATTGACACCAAATACAGACTGAAACCGAAATCAATCAATTGAACAAAACATAGAGAGATCAGAAATAGATTATATACTGACACCAAATACAGACTGAAACCGAAATCAATCAATTGAACAAAACATAGAGAGATCAGAAATAGATAATATACTGACACCAAATACAGACTGAAACCGAAATCACTCAATTGCGCAAAACATAGAGAGATCAGAAATATATAATATATTGACACCAAATACAGACTGAAACCGAAATCACTCCACAGAACAAAACATAGAGAGATCAGAAATAGATAATATATTGACACCAAATACAGACTGAAACCGAAATCAATCAATTGAACAAAACATAGAGAGATCAGAAATAGATAATATACTGACACCAAATACAGACTGAAACCGAAATCACTCAATTGCACAAAACATAGAGAGATCAGAAATAGATAATATATTGACACCAAATACAGACTGAAACCGAAATCAATCAATTGAACAAAACATAGAGAGATCAGAAATAGATTATATACTGACACCAAATACAGACTGAAACCGAAATCAATCAATTGAACAAAACATAGAGAGATCAGAAATAGATAATATACTGACACCAAATACAGACTGAAACCGAAATCACTCAATTGCGCAAAACATAGAGAGATCAGAAATATATAATATATTGACACCAAATACAGACTGAAACCGAAATCACTCCACAGAACAAAACATAGAGAGATCAGAAATAGATAATATATTGACACCAAATACAGACTGAAACCGAAATCAATTAATTGAACAAAACATAGAGAGATCAGAAATAGATAATATACTGACACCAAATACAGACTGAAACCGAAATAACTCCACAGAACAAAATATAGAGAGATCAGAAATAGATAATATATTGACACCAAATACAGACTGAAACCGAAATCAATCAATTGCACAAAACATAGAGAGATCAGAAATAGATAATATACTGACACCAAATACAAACTGAAACCGAAATCACTCCACAGAACAAAACATAGAGAGATCAGAAATAGATAATAAATTGACACCAAATACAGACTGAAACCGAAATCAATCAATTGAACAAAACATAGAGAGATCAGAAATAGATTATATACTGACACCAAATACAGACTGAAACCGAAATCACTCAATTGCACAAAACATAGAGAGATCAGAAATAGATAATATATTGACACCAAATACAGACTGAAACCGAAATCAATCAATTGCACAAAACATAGAGAGATCAGAAATAGATAATATACTGACACCAAATACAGACTGAAACCGAAATCACTCCACAGAACAAAACATAGAGAGATCAGAAATAGATAATAAATTGACACCAAATACAGACTGAAACCGAAATCAATCAATTGAACAAAACATAGAGAGATCAGAAATAGATTATATACTGACACCAAATACAGACTGAAACCGAAATCACTCAATTGCACAAAACATAGAGAGATCAGAAATAGATAATATACTGACACCAAATACAGACTGAAACCGAAATCAATCAATTGAACAAAACATAGAGAGATCAGAAATAGATAATATACTGACACCAAATACAGACTGAAACCGAAATCAATCAATTGAACAAAACATAGAGAGATCAGAAATAGATAATATACTGACACCAAATACAGACTGAAACCGAAATCACTCAATTGCACAAAACATAGAGAGATCAGAAATAGATAATATATTGACACCAAATACAGACTGAAACCGAAATCAATCAATTGAACAAAACATAGAGAGATCAGAAATAGATAAAATACTGACACCAAATACAGACTGAAACCGAAATCACTCAATTGCGCAAAACATAGAGAGATCAGAAATATATAATATATTGACACCAAATACAGACTGAAACCGAAATCAATCAATTGAACAAAACATAGAGAGATCAGAAATAGATAATAAATTGACACCAAATAAAGACTGAAACCAAAATCAATCAATTGAACAAAACATAGAGTTATCAGAAATAGATAATATACTGACAACAAATACAGACTGAAACCGAAATCACTCGATTGGGCAAAAGATAGAGAGATCAGAAATAGATAATATATTGACACCAAATACAGACTGAAACCGAAATCAATCAATTGAACAAAACATAGAGAGATCAGAAATAGATAATATACTGACACCAAATACAGACTGAAACCGAAATCACTCCACAGAACAAAACATAGAGAGATCAGAAATAGATAATATATTGACACCAAATACAGACTGAAATCGAAATCAATCAATTGAACAAAACATAGAGAGATCAGAAATAGATAATATATTGACACCAAATACAGACTGAAACCGAAATCACTCAATAGCACAAAACATAGAGAGATCAGAAATAGATAATATATTGACACCAAATACAGACTAAAACCGAAATCACTCAATTGAACAAAACATAGAGAGATCAGAAATAGATAATATATTGACACCAAATACAGACTGAAACCGAAATCACTCAATTGAACAAAACATAGAGAGATCAGAAATAGATAATATATTGACACCAAATACAGACTGAAACCAAAATCACTCAATTGCACAAAACATAGAGAGATCAGAAATAGATAATATATTGACACCAAATACAGACTGAAACCGAAATCAATCAATTGAACAAAACATAGAGAGATCAGAAATAGATAATATACTGACACCAAATACAGACTGAAACCGAAATCACTCCACTGAACAAAACATAGGGAGGTCAGATATAGATAATATACTGACACCAAATACAGACTGAAACCGAAATAAATTCAACTGAACAAAAAAAAACACTGTTTTGTTTATTTATAATTACTTTACATTATCCACACTACAAATTTTATATGGGACTCGTATATATAGTATTTATTTATTTTTTTTATTTCTTTTTATTTAGGAAGCAAACAGTCGTACAGTAAAAAATTATAACAATAAACGTTCATATGTTCTAGACCAATTAAGTTCCATTAAATTAAATGTAGATTTAGTATTTTTTACCTACACAACATATTAAATGGCAAAAAATAAACATAATAAAGAAATACATAAAATTAAAAACAAAAAGAAAAAATACAACATTTCGCATAGCTATACTATTCACCACGGGAGATCCCAGTGAGGATATTATTATTTCTATTTGTTACGAAAAAAGGTAATAAATCACTTTTTATTATTATCAATGACAATTATTACATTATTATAAATTTAAAAATAAAACCGTTTCTTATTTTCAGGCTTTGATTGGTAAAGGCAATTATGAAACTACACTTTGGCACGCTTTTGGTGCATTAATCAGTGATCGTTGGGTCATTTCTGAAGCATATGCCTTACTCGTTGGGTGAGTGTTAATTTCTGTGGGTATGTTGTGAGGCTCAAGGTAATGGGGTGGGATGGATTCTTACATCCTACTCCACACAACATTATATCTACAATAAAACCATATCCGGTTCTTAAGTAGGAGATATTGCATGGTCCTGATATATCAGAACGAATGGCAAGCCGAGTTGATGACCACACAAGGTCCCAACTGCTACCAACCGTCTGGAGCCAGTGAGACTATGGCATCCCCATGCTGGGTATGTTGTGAGCATAGACATATGAATATTAGTAGACCTGCCCTAAGTGATTAAAAGCGTATTATCCCCACTCCCCATACCGGTTCCATTGAGCCGGCTGGGCTCGCATATGGCTTCAAGTGAAATTTGAAAACGTGACGTCATCATTCTTGTGCGAACTATGGTCGAGGCATCATCGGTTCATTTTACGAAATAACACGGCAAAATGTTGACTTTTGATATGAAAACTTGTAAAAATAGATGTGAAAAAGAGAATAAACCCAATTGTCGTATTACATTCCATAAGTAAGCATTATTTTACTTTATTTTAAGCTTATTCACACCGTATTATATGGATCAGTTTTAGAAACATATACTATCACATCACAATGTAGCGATTCTCAAGTGTGCTCATCGTTGTTTACTGGGGTAAGTAAATTATGAGACATTTGTAAAAGTGTCTTAACTAAATACTCTGAAACTAACTACGACTCTGAAATAGAAGCTGCCTTACTTTGCCGAATTTGGACTTCGCAAATTAGTTCATAACGTGGCGAGTAATTTGCGCTCCCATGTAAAAATGTCTATTCATTCAAACGCAGATTTTACTTTTAAGAAGTAAATGGTGATATTATAATGCGAGATGCCTATTTACTGTCAGATTGATTTATTGACGAATCACAGTCAGCCTTACTCCCCTCGTTCTTCAACAGTTGATTTTACCCCTCGCCCTTATCTTCTCGTCTATTAATTCCTATGTCTGTGGTTGTGAGGCTCAAGGTAATGGGGTGGGATGGATTCTTACATCCTACTCCACACAACATTATATCTACAATAAAACCATATCCGGTTCTTAAGTAGGAGATATTGCATGGTCCTGATATATCAGAACGAATGGCAAGCCGAGTTGATGACCACACAAGGTCCCAACTGCTACCAACCGTCTGGAGCCAGTGAGACTATGGCATCCCCATGGTGGGTATGTTGTGAGGCTCAAGGTAATGGGGTGGGATGGATTCTTACATCCTACTCCACACAACATTATATCTACAATAAAACCATATCCGAATAGGGGTTCTTAAGTAGGAGATATTGCATGGTCCTGATATATCAGAACGAATGGCAAGCCGAGTTGATGACCACACAAGGTCCCAACTGCTACCAACCGTCTGGAGCCAGTGAGACTATGGCATCCCCATGCTGGGTATGTTGTGAGGCTCAAGGTAATGGGGTGGGATGGATTCTTACATCCTACTCCACACAACATTATATCTACAATAAAACCATATCCGAATAGGGGTTCTTAAGTAGGAGATATTGCATGGTCCTGATATATCAGAACGAATGGCAAGCCGAGTTGATGACCACACAAGGTCCCAACTGCTACCAACCGTCTGGAGCCAGTGAGACTATGGCATCCCCATGCTGGGTATGTTGTGAGGCTCAAGGTAATGGGGTGGGATGGATTCTTACATCCTACTCCACACAACATTATATCTACAATAAAACCATATCCGGTTCTTAAGTAGGAGATATTGCATGGTCCTGATATATCAGAACGAATGGCAAGCCGAGTTGATGACCACACAAGGTCCCAACTGCTACCAACCGTCTGGAGCCAGTGAGACTATGGCATCCCCATGCTGGGTATGTTGTGAGGCTCAAGGTAATGGGGTGGGATGGATTCTTACATCCTACTCCACACAACATTATATCTACAATAAAACCATATCCGGTTCTTAAGTAGGAGATATTGCATGGTCCTGATATATCAGAACGAATGGCAAGCCGAGTTGATGACCACACAAGGTCCCAACTGCTACCAACCGTCTGGAGCCAGTGAGACTATGGCATCCCCATGCTGGGTATGTTGTGAGGCTCAAGGTAATGGGGTGGGATGGATTCTTACATCCTACTCCACACAACATTATATCTACAATAAAACCATATCCGGTTCTTAAGTAGGAGATATTGCATGGTCCTGATATATCAGAACGAATGGCAAGCCGAGTTGATGACCACACAAGGTCCCAACTGCTATTAACCGTCTGGAGCCAGTGAGACTATGGCATCCCCATGCTGGGTATGTTGTGAGGCTCAAGGTAATGGGGTGGGATGGATTCTTACATCCTACTCCACACAACATTATATCTACAATAAAACCATATCCAGTTCTTAAGTAGGAGATATTGCATGGTCCTGATATATCAGAACGAATGGCAAGCCGAGTTGATGACCACACAAGGTCCCAACTGCTACCAACCGTCTGGAGCCAGTGAGACTATGGCATCCCCATGCTGGGTATGTTGTGAGGCTCAAGGTAATGGGGTGGGATGGATTCTTACATCCTACTCCACACAACATTATATCTACAATAAAACCATATCCGGTTCTTAAGTAGGAGATATTGCATGGTCCTGATATATCAGAACGAATGGCAAGCCGAGTTGATGACCACACAAGGTCCCAACTGCTACCAACCGTCTGGAGCCAGTGAGACTATGGCATCCCCATGCTGGGTATGTTGTGAGGCTCAAGGTAATGGGGTGGGATGGATTCTTACATCCTACTCCACACAACATTATATCTACAATAAAACCATATCCGAATAGGGGTTCTTAAGTAGGAGATATTGCATGGTCCTGATATATCAGAACGAATGGCAAGCCGAGTTGATGACCACACAAGGTCCCAACTGCTACCCGTCTGGAGCCAGTGAGACTATGGCATCCCCATGCTGGGTATGTTGTGAGGCTCAAGGTAATGGGCTGGGATGGATTCTTACATCCTACTCCACACAACATTATATCTACAATAAAACCATATCCGAATAGGGGTTCTTAAGTAGGAGATATTGCATGGTCCTGATATATCAGAACGAATGGCAAGCCGAGTTGATGACCACACAAGGTCCCAACTGCTACCAACCGTCTGGAGCCAGTGAGACTATGGCATCCCCATGCTGGGTATGTTGTGAGGCTCAATGTAATGGGGTGGGATGGATTCTTACATCCTACTCCACACAACATTATATCTACAATAAAACCATATCCGGTTCTTAAGTAGGAGATATTGCATGGTCCTGATATATCAGAACGAATGGCAAGCCGAGTTGATGACCACACAAGGTCCCAACTGCTACCAACCGTCTGGAGCCAGTGAGACTATGGCATCCCCATGCTGGGTATGTTGTGAGGCTCAAGGTAATGGGGTGGGATGGATTCTTACATCCTACTCCACACAACATTATATCTACAATAAAACCATATCCGGTTCTTAAGTAGGAGATATTGCATTGTCCTGATATATCAGAACGAATGGCAAGCCGAGTTGATGACCACACAAGGTCCCAACTGCTACCAACCGTCTGGAGCCAGTGAGACTATGGCATCCCCATGCTGGGTATGTTGTGAGGCTCAAGGTAATGGGGTGGGATGGATTCTTACATCCTACTCCACACAACATTATATCTACAATAAAACCATATCCGGTTCTTAAGTAGGAGATATTGCATTGTCCTGATATATCAGAACGAATGGCAAGCCGAGTTGATGACCACACAAGGTCCCAACTGCTACCAACCGTCTAGAGCCAGTGAGACTATGGCATCCCCATGCTGGGTATGTTGTGAGGCTCAAGGTAATGGGGTGGGATGGATTCTTACATCCTACTCCACACAACATTATATCTACAATAAAACCATATCCGATTCTTAAGTAGGAGATATTGCATGGTCCTGATATATCAGAACGAATGGCAAGCCGAGTTGATGACCACACAAGGTCCCAACTGCTACCAACCGTCTGGAGCCAGTGAGACTATGGCATCCCCATGCTGGGTATGTTGTGAGGCTCAAGGTAATGGGGTGGGATGGATTCTTACATCCTACTCCACACAACATTATATCTACAATAAAACCATATCCGGTTCTTAAGTAGGAGATATTGCATGGTCCTGATATATCAGAACGAATGGCAAGCCGAGTTGATGACCACACAAGGTCCCAACTGCTACCAACCGTCTGGAGCCAGTGAGACTATGGCATCCCCATGCTGGGTATGTTGTGAGGCTCAAGGTAATGGGGTGGGATGGATTCTTACATCCTACTCCACACAACATTATATCTACAATAAAACCATATCCGGTTCTTAAGTAGGAGATATTGCATGGTCCTGATATATCAGAACGAATGGCAAGCCGAGTTGATGACCACACAAGGTCCCAACTGCTATTAACCGTCTGGAGCCAGTGAGACTATGGCATCCCCATGCTGGGTATGTTGTGAGGCTCAAGGTAATGGGGTGGGATGGATTCTTACATCCTACTCCACACAACATTATATCTACAATAAAACCATATCCAGTTCTTAAGTAGGAGATATTGCATGGTCCTGATATATCAGAACGAATGGCAAGCCGAGTTGATGACCACACAAGGTCCCAACTGCTACCAACCGTCTGGAGCCAGTGAGACTATGGCATCCCCATGCTGGGTATGTTGTGAGGCTCAAGGTAATGGGGTGGGATGGATTCTTACATCCTACTCCACACAACATTATATCTACAATAAAACCATATCCGGTTCTTAAGTAGGAGATATTGCATGGTCCTGATATATCAGAACGAATGGCAAGCCGAGTTGATGACCACACAAGGTCCCAACTGCTACCAACCGTCTGGAGCCAGTGAGACTATGGCATCCCCATGCTGGGTATGTTGTGAGGCTCAAGGTAATGGGGTGGGATGGATTCTTACATCCTACTCCACACAACATTATATCTACAATAAAACCATATCCGGTTCTTAAGTAGGAGATATTGCATTGTCCTGATATATCAGAACGAATGGCAAGCCGAGTTGATGACCACACAAGGTCCCAACTGCTACCAACCGTCTGGAGCCAGTGAGACTATGGCATCCCCATGCTGGGTATGTTGTGAGGCTCAAGGTAATGGGGTGGGATGGATTCTTACATCCTACTCCACACAACATTATATCTACAATAAAACCATATCCGGTTCTTAAGTAGGAGATATTGCATTGTCCTGATATATCAGAACGAATGGCAAGCCGAGTTGATGACCACACAAGGTCCCAACTGCTACCAACCGTCTAGAGCCAGTGAGACTATGGCATCCCCATGCTGGGTATGTTGTGAGGCTCAAGGTAATGGGGTGGGATGGATTCTTACATCCTACTCCACACAACATTATATCTACAATAAAACCATATCCGATTCTTAAGTAGGAGATATTGCATGGTCCTGATATATCAGAACGAATGGCAAGCCGAGTTGATGACCACACAAGGTCCCAACTGCTACCAACCGTCTGGAGCCAGTGAGACTATGGCATCCCCATGCTGGGTATGTTGTGAGGCTCAAGGTAATGGGGTGGGATGGATTCTTACATCCTACTCCACACAACATTATATCTACAATAAAACCATATCCGAATAGGGGTTCTTAAGTAGGAGATATTGCATGGTCCTGATATATCAGAACGAATGGCAAGCCGAGTTGATGACCACACAAGGTCCCAACTGCTACCAACCGTCTGGAGCCAGTGAGACTATGGCATCCCCATGCTGGGTATGTTGTGAGGCTCAAGGTAATGGGGTGGGATGGATTCTTACATCCTACTCCACACAACATTATATCTACAATAAAACCATATCCGAATAGGGGTTCTTAAGTAGGAGATATTGCATGGTCCTGATATATCAGAACGAATGGCAAGCCGAGTTGATGACCACACAAGGTCCCAACTGCTACCAACCGTCTGGAGCCAGTGAGACTATGGCATCCCCATGCTGGGTATGTTGTGAGGCTCAAGGTAATGGGGTGGGATGGATTCTTACATCCTACTCCACACAACATTATATCTACAATAAAACCATATCCGGTTCTTAAGTAGGAGATATTGCATGGTCCTGATATATCAGAACGAATGGCAAGCCGAGTTGATGACCACACAAGGTCCCAACTGCTACCAACCGTCTGGAGCCAGTGAGACTATGGCATCCCCATGCTGGGTATGTTGTGAGGCTCAAGGTAATGGGGTGGGATGGATTCTTACATCCTACTCCACACAACATTATATCTACAATAAAACCATATCCGGTTCTTAAGTAGGAGATATTGCATGGTCCTGATATATCAGAACGAATGGCAAGCCGAGTTGATGACCACACAAGGTCCCAACTGCTACCAACCGTCTGGAGCCAGTGAGACTATGGCATCCCCATGCTGGGTATGTTGTGAGGCTCAAGGTAATGGGGTGGGATGGATTCTTACATCCTACTCCACACAATATTATATCTACAATAAAACCATATCCGGTTCTTAAGTAGGAGATATTGCATGGTCCTGATATATCAGAACGAATGGCAAGCCGAGTTGATGACCACACAAGGTCCCAACTGCTACCAACCGTCTGGAGCCAGTGAGACTATGGCATCCCCATGCTGGGTATGTTGTGAGGCTCAAGGTAATGGGGTGGGATGGATTCTTACATCCTACTCCACACAACATTATATCTACAATAAAACCATATCCGGTTCTTAAGTAGGAGATATTGCATGGTCCTGATATATCAGAACGAATGGCAAGCCGAGTTGATGACCACACAAGGTCCCAACTGCTACCAACCGTCTGGAGCCAGTGAGACTATGGCATCCCCATGCTGGGTATGTTGTGAGGCTCAAGGTAATGGGGTGGGATGGATTCTTACATCCTACTCCACACAACATTATATCTACAATAAAACCATATCCGGTTCTTAAGTAGGAGATATTGCATGGTCCTGATATATCAGAACGAATGGCAAGCCGAGTTGATGACCACACAAGGTCCCAACTGCTACCAACCGTCTGGAGCCAGTGCGACTATGGCATCCCCATGCTGGGTATGTTGTGAAGCTGAAGGTAGTGAGGAGGGGGAGGAGATGGGGAAGAAGGAGGTGGGTGAGTACATGGCTATTCAGATTTGCTCACAAAACACGACTAAAGCCAACGTTTTCAAGCAAAGTTTCAATTCTGAATGGTGGTATTACACCAGGGCGATACTGGGGGTATCTGCCACTCTGGAACGTGCTGCAAGTATAAAATTTAGTTTCGCACGGCGGGATTTGAACCCGAGACCTTCGACTTGCTAATCGAGAGTCTTATCCCTCGACCACGAAGGATGTCAACTGAAAACTAAAAAGACATAGCTGATAAACAATCAATGTGTGGTAAATGGTTGCGCATCAGTTGTATAAAATTTAAAACACGTTTATTAGTAAGGGAGCTTGTGTGGTTTAAAAATATTTATTTATCAACTTTTTATCTGAAGAACTTTTCTCTAAAAAAATTTGAAAGTTATACCACCAATGTAATATAACTTCATGAAATATGAAATATAACAAGATAACTGTCTTTAAAAATTGTATATGATAATTTAATGTGTATATTAAATAAATAAAAATTTAAATGTTGGTTTGTTCAAAATCTTAAATCTCCGAAAGTTCTTCACCGATTGCTTTGGAATTTTGACACAACGTTGCATTCGAATACGCGTGTGTTTTTATATATTATATAGATGACACCTGTGACAGGTAAAAGTAACACGCTCCATTGTTTCTCTATTTGCACAGACAGAATGAGCCATAGCAACGCGGGGCGGAGTTCAGCTAGTCAAAATTAAATGTAGGATGCAAGTTCAGTCTCCTGTTATTTCTTTGGTTAGATAATAAATTATCGTTTCTGCATAAAGTTGAAGTTTTTTTTTTTTTTTTGGTTTTAGGCATTTCACCCTGAAAAGAGTGCTTTGTGCCGGTAACAGTTAAAGTGGATAAAAAAAATCGGTTAATTTATTGGGAGAATAATAAAACAAATTAAATATTGGATTCATTTAGATCACTAAAACAAATTAAATGTTGAATTCATTCAGGTTAATAAACTTACATAAAGCTGTATGAACACGAGAATTGTTAAGAGATAAAAGGTATGAAATGTTAAGGGGGGACTGGTGTGTGATTTTAATAAGCCGGCGGTATATGTTCTTGAAAGATGAATGGTTTTTACAGTTAAAGAAAACGTGGTCGAGGGTTTCCTCTTCCACACCGCACTGGCAGACCGGATCATCCAAAACTCTAATTCTAGCCAAGTGAGATGCAATTGAACAGTGACCAATTCTCATTCTCGAAATACATGAAATGAATCGTTTTGAAAGTTTTTTACCGTGAAACCATGGCTTAGCAGGGATATGGTTTTGAATTCCAGCATAGAAAGATCCAGTTCTTATTTTGGAGACTGCCCAATTTTCTTCCCAGGCACGAGTCATGTTGGATTTAAGAATCGGGAAGACATCGGAGATAGGAATTCTAAAATTTAGTGGGATAGTTCCGGAATCTGAACCAGATTTGGCGAGAGAATCGGCCATCTCATTACCCTCGATACCCAAATGGGCAGGGACCCAGGCCAATATCGTCTCAAACCCAGATTCACTTAGAGAATTGAGAAGATTTTTTATTTTACATATAGTATTGTCTTCCGGATAACATAGAATATTTGACATAATTTTAGTTGGAGCACTTAGCGAATCAGTACATAGTAAGGCTCGATGAATGTTGAGAACCTGGATTTGATTTAGCGCTTGTTCAATTGCAAAGCATTCAGCTGTAAATATGGAGACTTCTTTCGGTAATTTATAAGTGAGATTGATGTTGAATTCTGGACTGTATAGCTCCACATCTTTTAATTTCAAATTTGGAACCATCTGTGTAAAGGATGGAAAATCCAGGGAATTTTGAAGTCACAATGCTTTTAAAACAGTCATCCACATTTTGAAATTTATTTGGGGAAGATAAAATATTCTTCCGAAAGTCTGATGTTATTGTGTTATGCATAAAAGTGATTGCCTTAAATGGAATATTGTATATAGGGAGATTGGGAACTTCTTGAAGATATTGGAGGGAAGATGACAGAGAATTATAGAGATGAAAACTTTTAATTAGGAGAGGAAAACATTTTTTTTTCACTCAATCTTTTGTTAGAATTCAAATTAACACTTAACCGATTAAGACTTTGTTTGATAGGATGATGTGATAACGATAAAGCCTTGAAAATATATTTATTGGCAAGGAAGTGCCTTCTGAAATATAATGGAGGCTCCCCACATTCCACCTGAAGCGCATTAATTGGAGAAGACTTCATAGCTCCAATAATCATTCTGAGGGCTTTTGATTGAATTCTTTCCATTTTCTTATCTAAATATTTAGGGAGGGGGTCAAAAAGGAATGTGCCATAATCCAAGTGGCTCCGAACTAGAGAATTATACATTAATTTAAGAGTGGTAGGATGAGATCCCCACCACACTCTGGAAACTGCTCGCATCATATTAAGTCCCTTTTCACACTTTGTAGAAATTATCTGAATGTGTGGAAGCCAGGACAATTTATGATTCAAAAAAAGACCAAGGAATTTGATTTGAGTAGCGGTTTGTAGAGGCACATTATCAAAAGAGATTGAGAAGTGGGGAATTTTTCTTTTGCGCGTGAAAGCCACGACCCTTATTTTAGATGCCGCCAGATTCATCCCATTTATTGACAACCAGCTTTTAATATATTGTAAAGCCAAATTCATTTCCTTAGCTGCAAGAATAATATTTTTATGTAAAAAATATATAAGGATATCATCCGCAAAGTAAAGTCGCTTGATAAAAAAAAGAATTACTGAGTCTAGGTCGCTTATATAAATATTAAACAACAGAGGACTGATAACAGAACCCTGGGGTAAACCTCTACATAGTTTGCGCCTTAAGCATTTAGAGGAAGACTCAATAATAATGGACCTATCTGTGAGCAAATTAATAATAAATTGGACTAATTTCGGGGGGATTTGTTTTTTAATTAGCTTTTATTTCAAAACATTCAGTAAAACATCATCGTAAGCTGATGAAAGGTCAAGGAATGTGGCCAATGTATAAGAATTTAGGGATTGAGAAACTCGGATATCAGTTGTGATCAAACTTAAATTATCCATTGTAGATTTCTTTTTCCGAAAACCATACTGATTTGGTGAGATAATATCTTGATTTTCAACAAACCACTCCAGTCTGTTTTTTATCAAACGCTCCGCTACTTTCATCAAACATGATGAAAGAGCGATAGGCCGATAAGACGAAATTTCAGATGGATTTTTTCCAGGTTTTAAAATGGGAATGATTTTTTGAGTTTTCCAATCATCCGGAATTAGTCCTGTTTCAAACATATTATTAATAAGAGATAAGAAATATTCAACCGCAATATCAGAAAATGATTTAATGAAACTATAAAATATTCCATCGGGACCCGGAGCGGAGTCAGAAAGGGCTCTTATCACTCGTTTCATCTCATCAATGGAGAAAGGAGCATCTAGCCAGTTAGAGTGAGATGGATACGGCTTAATAGAAGGCATTTCTTCACATCCGGCAACTGATGGGGGGCTATTTTATCCGCAAATCCTATACGAATTTCTTCTGATATATGTTTGATTCTCGGCGGAGAATACGATGATCGGAATTTTTTTAAGCTAGACCAAACTGAAGACTGGGGAGTTTCCGGAGACAGGTTCTCACAGAACTTCCGCCATCCAGCGCGCTTTTTATTTTTCAAAATTCGTTTGGTTTCTGCCTGGGCTTTTTTAACTGATAAAAAATTTTCTAGTGACATACACTTACGAAAAGAGGAAATTGCTTTTTTTCGAGAGTTGACGGAGCGAGTGCATTCCTCGTCCCACCACGGAGTAGAGTGTTTTATTTTAATGTTCGCATTGCGTTTCGGGGTGGATTTTTCTGCTGCATTTATAACCATAGAAGGAAACGTCTCACATTGCATTCTGATGTCTCCCGGGGACGATTTTGTTAAATTAATAAGGTTATCTAGTTCAGAAGAGAAAGTGCTCCAATTCGCATCTTTCATTCTAAATTTGAGATTATTTTTAACTGGGGGGGAATAAGTGTTAAATTGATGGTGGAAGCGGATTATAATTGGGAAATGATCACTAGAGAGGGGATCATTTAGGATGTCCCAAGAGCATTTAGATGCTAACGAATACGAACAAAGAGATATATCAACAGCACTTTTCCGTTGATGAGGGGGGGTGAATCTTGTTGGAGATCCGTCATTTAAAAAACATAGGTTATGGGTATCAATGAAATCTAAAAGATTGCGGACAGAACGATTTGTTATTTCGCTACCCCAAGAAGGGGAATGTGCATTAAAATCTCCAAGGATCATATAGGGGGAACAAATCTGGGTTAAGATTGGTGCCCATTCATTTTCAATAAAAGTCGTAGAGGGAGGAATATATTGACAATATTGTGATATCAGATAAGACAGCTGCTATTATCTGGATATCGTCGGAGGGAGTATGAATATTAATTTGTTTAAACGGGATAGAATTATGGATTATCAGAGCCGTGCCGCCTTTACCATCCGGTCTGTCGTGTCTGACACAATAATAACCTGGAATTCTTAAGTAAAAGGAGGGTTTTAACCACGTTTCAGAAATGGCGGCTACTGAAACGTCGTGTTCGTCGAGTAATTGAATTAGGTCAGATTTGTTAGCGAAGAGGCTTCTACTGTTCCACTGAAGAATTTTTTTCAGTTTCGAAGCCATTGGGGAGGCAAGATAATAAAGATTTAATGTAATCGGCAGCGTTGGACGGTACAGTATTGTTGTTTGTAAGGATAGAAATTAAAAGGGTAATTAAAGTTTGAATAAAAGAATTATTATTCATTATTTCGGGGAGATCAGGGGGGGAAGTATTACCATTAATGGCACACCCATTGGGCGTCTGGGATTTGGCATTCCCATTCGGGCTGGCCAAAATATTATTCAATTGTTTTTTATCAAGGTAAGGTGTATATTTTGGGTTGGGTTTGACTGGCTTGAGAATGGTTTCTCTGTGAGAAGATGACGTTGAATTTAAAAAGGTGGTTGTTTGGAAAGGAGCTATGGACGATGTCATCTCTGCGAATGATTTTTTCGCAGGAGAGATTAACTTTGAGGCCTGAAAGTACGAAATGTTGTCGGTAGCCATTTTATGTTTAATGTTCTTCTGTCTTGTTAATTCCGGACAGGCTAGACTGACCGCGGTATGTGCACCCGAACAGTTAATGCAAATGGGATCATTGGAAGATTTCGGACATTGATTAAATGGGTGACCTTCTCCGCAATAGTAACAACGTGGGGGGGAGCGGCATACGGATTTCGAATGTCCGAACCGGCAGCAATTGAAACATTGAATTGTTGGAAATTTATAAACTTCGACGGGAAGCGAGGTATAATAAATGAACACACGAGACGGTAGGGATTGTCCCTCAAATGTAACAACAACAGACTGGGAAGGTTTCCAGATCGTGTTTCCATCAGTAGAATCCTTGTAGTTCAGTCGACGTGCTGTTATTACTTTCGGGGTTCCGTGGGAATTATTCAAAGCATCAACAATTTCAGCCTCTGGGATCTCCGCGGGAATTCCTCGCACAAGACCCATTCTCGAAAGGTTAAATGTAGGGAGGAACGATTTATATTTATGATTTGAGAGCGAGTCAATTTTTTTTACAAATCCATTTGCGGAAGCGGCAGTGTTAAACTCGATAGATAATTTATATCGCCCTTCCGGTTTAATTGAACCGTTAACAATACCAAGGTTATTATTTTTTGAGTCAAATACGAATTTTCCAAAATCTATAGGATGAATAAGTTTTCCCTGTTCTGCTCTCTGAACACTAACGATAAATGGACCGGAAGCTGAAGCAGGATAAAGTAAGTCAGTACTCTTTGTATTATCGCTAGTTAAAGTACTTGGCTGGATGTTACTATTGGTGTTAAGGTCGTTAGAGGTCGAGGTTTGTTGAATCGGCGGTATAGATTTAACTTTCGATGGAATGTAAAGGCTACGCGATGGTCGTCGTTTACGAGATGAGAGTGTAACAGAAACCTGGCTCGTATTAGATTCCGAATCAGAAAAATCCAATATCGATCCTGGGTCGGGAGGCCTATCCTCGTCTTCCTCCATTATATAAAAAAACTCAACTTTTAAAATTTTTTAAAAGTTAAGTTTAATTAAACTGAAAAAATAATACGCAGTCTATTTCATTGACTGTACAAACAAAAACGGATTAGCCGTAAGCAGGAATGCAAACAAATAGGTATACGATAAACAAAATTAAATAAAATGTAACAATAATCTCTTATCTGTATGCGGCGCAGGAACGGGCGAACGGCACTAAGAAATAGTTAAGTTACACACAACCACTGTTGACCGCGGCTCGAATCGGACTCGTTGAAGTTGTTGTAGTAATTACATAATTTTATTTTACAGTGGAGCGAAGCGCGTGAGGCTGGGCGGGTTTGCCGATAGTGTTCATGTGGATACGGAGAATATCTATAACGTAGTCATCGTGAGGCTGCATCCGGACCATGTCAGCTCCAAGATCTACAACGACGTGGGACTGGCCCAACTGGACCGAGTGTAAGTATTTTTTGGATTTTTGTAACCAGATCGTACGAAAAATACCACCCAACATCAATATAATGGGCCCACTACACATGGCCCCGTCTCCAGTCCGCAATAAGGGTCCAGAGGAGGCAGTCGTGTTGATTATTGCGTGCGTTATTATTGACGTTTTTGAATTCTGATGATTAATAATTAAACGTGCGTTACAAATAAATTGTCGCAGCTGCGATAATTTCCAGAACCATCTGTATTTGACGGCCTAAACTAGCAATCCGAAGGCAGCGGGTTCAAATCCCGGCGTTGGAAAGTAAATTTTATTTCATGAATTTGTGTTATTTCATAGTTTATTAATTAAAAAATAATACATAGTATACTTGCGGCACGTTCCATAGTGAAAGATACTCTCAGTATCGCCCTGCTGTAAGACCAGCACTCAGAAAAGTTGCTTGAAATAACTTTAGCCATGTTTGGTGAGCATTTTTCGTTCCTCTTCCCTAACTCCTTCCCCTCTCCGCTACTTAGTCTCACAAAATACTCCAACTGCGGATGCCGTAGACGGTTTGGAGCAGTTGGGACTGTTGTGCGGTATTCACATTAAAAAAATAAGATCAAATAGCCAACGGTGGTCAATCCCGACTTTTTGTATTACGTAGTGGAATCCCAAAGCTTATCATTCTGGGCTAACAACTGCGTGAATAATAATTTTGTATATAAATTCCATGTCAGTGAAATCCTTCTGTCTGTCAATTTAAACACTCTCATATAAGAGTTTCGTAGTTTAGAAATACTTATAAAACGTTTCAATTTATTTAGTATTATTTTTTAACTTGTACATGCGGGTTATTCCAGGCGGGATTGGCCTCAAGTTCACTTCATTTTATTTTAATTATTTATTTACGGACTAGTACTAGACAATATAATATTTTTTACACAAATAAGAATCAGAGATGGCAGTGAAAGGGGAGCATATATAAATGATGAGCAATCACAATATACATATAATATAAAAAATTTCAGATGGAAGACAATTACAAGTGTTTCAAGAAAATTGCAATTACAATGCATGAAGAATGTTTAAAGGGCTTTTAACCTTTTTAAGACTTCCAACAAAGGCAAAATATAACATTTTACTGCACTTAATATTGTTGAAATTTCTAGTTAATCTAATTATATATTTATAAGGCCTTGTTAGAGATTTCCGTTATGTGGTTAACAAAGGAGAGATTTGGTTTTAAGTATTATCATATCATCTCTATTTTCATAACAACGTTTTTTAACAAAAATAAAACAAACAAAAAAAACAAAAACAACAACGACGATGACAATAACAAATACGAAAACGACTAAACCGAAAACTCAAACGTCGCAGTCGCTGTTGCTGTTGTCGTCGTTGTTGCAACAGCAACAAAGCAAAGCGTCAAATTTTCTTTTTACAAAATATGTATTTATGTCTAATTTTTTTTCACAAAATATGTATGTAGGACTACTTTCTTCTCTTTTGTTCCACAAAATATTTATAAACAAGTAAACAATCTTCATATTTTAATCCTGTATTATTATTTTACTATTATTATTTTTTAATTAAAAATGTATATATCTATACTTAATAAAATGAAAAAAAAATCTACCTGAATGAAGGTATGAACTTTTCCATGGAACCTCCAATTTAATTTCAATTTCAGGGTAATTTTCTCGAAGAAGATATTCCCCGTATGTCTTCATGTCCATACTGGGAGTCCTCTACCTGAAGACAACCTCACCTATCTGTTCAGAGATGAACTCTTTTATCATAAAGTGAGTAATATACATTGGTTATAAATAAAATAATAAAAAAACGCTCACAGATACATAATATATTTTATTTATATAAAATATTATTTGTTCATTGGGAGTCCACTGGAGTAAGTTTCACCTTAAGGTTAACGCGACGTGTGGATGATTCAATCCAATATTGTATTTGAATGCCTTTCTTGAAAGAATTGAGTTTTTTGTAAATACCTTTTCGAAGTGCGATGGACCTGGTCGGCAGATGTACGGGAGAAGCAGGGCAATGCCGCGGGGCCGAAGCGCAGACCGGCGAAGTTGTCGCAGGGTCTAGGCGCATGAAGAGCGCTGGCCAGGAATGATAGCCGGGGCCAGGGCGCTGATGTGATCCGGAGGAGTCCATAATGATTTATATTCCGTGCAGAGCCGGGTGTAGGTGAATAGGTCGTGTAGAGGCGCGGTGAAGCAACAGTGGGACGCGACGCAAGCATATAGTATGCAGCAGCAGTAGCAGCACTTGCATGTTGGTCACTCGTAAAACTACTAATTAATGACAGACTGAGTAACATCTCGCCGCACCTCATTATATAGCTGCCCGGGTGCATTGAGAACATTTCAGACCTGTAGGTAGAAACGCCGAATGCTCGCATCGCGTCTAGAGAGTTCCCGCTACAATGCGTTTTACATTGGCGATCGTTCCAGAATATTCTCGTAGCAGCGCTACATTGCATAGCAATACCTTTCAGATGGCGTATTTTAATAAAATACATTAATTAACGCCATCTACGAACATGTAGATTATAACGAGCGTCGTGTCCATGAATATAACTAGGTGTCGTGTCCTAAATAAAATGTTATAAATTCATTTTTTTTCAGGTAAACGTTAAGGTCCTGCCGCATGCAGAGTGTAATTCGGTCTATATAGGAGTTTTCCCAGGAGGAATCAGGATTGATTCACAGCTGTGCGTTCAACGAACCAACTCTGAATCACTCAAGGTAAGTTCACGCATTCATTCCTAGTCAGTACATAGAAGTTAATTGTGGTGACAATGGCAGGGATGTCAATTAAGTTGTTTATGGCTGGCGTAATATAACCGTGGCTTGCATAATTATCCTGTAAGACAGCGTTATTAGATGCAATTGATTCATCAAACTGACATAATTAATGTTTCCAATCAAAAGTTCGTGCTTAAAATGTATGTGTAGGATCTTGGTAGTGTGACAACCAAAGATAATGATGGTGTTGTGTCACAGTATTTATTTTAAGTCCGTATAATTGCGCGGTTGGGAGTTGGTTCTTGTCCGATGACGATGATATCAGGTGTAGACGACGAAGACCGGCCTCGTTGCTGCTTTCAGCACTGATGAAGACGTGGGGTCTTCCCGATACTCCAGTGTGAACGAGGTAGGCGAAGGTGCGATGAACTGGTCGGCAGATGAGTGGAAGATGCTGACCGGCGAAGATGCCACGGGGCCGAGGCGCAGACTAACGTTATGCCAAGTCGGACTTGTTGACTGGAGTGATGATGTACTTAGGTCCACCGCTTATATAGGTAGCTGCTGATTCCTTTGTTCTTGTCTGAAACGGGTTGGAGTAGCGTCTTTACATCTTTTATAAAAAAAATGTATTATAAGCTTTACTGCTACTTCATTGTGTTGTCATATTTCTAACTAGGACATTAAAGAAGACAAATGAGACCAAATAAACTGTTTGACCATATTAATTAGACTGAGGCGTTAATTCAGTGTTTTCCATTTGCAGGGTGGTTCCGGATCCCCGCTGCAGGTGCCTAACGGGGGCCAGGTTGCTTGCACTCAACTGCTTGTCGCTATCCACTCCGTACATTATGTAGACACTAAGAAATATGTGTTGGCTGCACGAGTGGCACCCTTCATACCGTGGATAGAGAGCGTTGTCTGGCCTTAGGGTAGATGTGCTATATCTTCAAAAACATCTTAGTTGGTCTGTCATACCAAATACCCTAGAATATTAATAATGCATCCAAAACCATTCAAATATTGATAGTATAAAGAACTCTGGTCGCTAGAGACTCTAGAGTAGTATAGTGTATTTACGTTGACATTCCTTTCATTGGCGGCAAATTGAATTTATATATTACTTGGTGGCGGTGTTTTGCACTTTCAATTTTCTGTTTTTATCAATATTGTTAAAAAATACATAAAAAAATGACCCGCAGAGTAGGTTCTGCGTGTTCAGTTTACGGAAGTAAATAAGTACCAAAATAAGCGTTTCATAACTAGTTAGATTTAGATGCTAATAACCAGTTGGTTATGTTATTGAAATTCTCGCCAGATAAAACATACTAATCAGAATGCATAGGAAATGATAGAATTTGGAGACATTATTAATATTATAGGGTATTTGATACAACACATCACACCCCTAAAATATAATTTCAAAGGCAAATCTTTCGAAGGAAAGAAAGAAGTTGAGTGT
This sequence comes from Hesperophylax magnus, assembly GCA_026573805.1. Classification (NCBI taxonomy): domain Eukaryota; kingdom Metazoa; phylum Arthropoda; class Insecta; order Trichoptera; family Limnephilidae; genus Hesperophylax; species Hesperophylax magnus. The sequence continues at coordinate 1,756,003 of JAIUSX010000179.1, read as the reverse complement.
TCTGTTGTCTGATTAAATATTTCATTTCATGTTTTCGTATTTATCATTTAAAATTAACTTCACTTTTCGTATCTCGATGTGTAGAATCTTTTAAATCAAATTCGCGTCTGTGTGTCACCTTTCTTGTCATCTTTTCTATGTATTGTCTGTCTATGCTCCGTTTTGACTATGTGTTTTTATGTCAAAACAACAGGTTTGGGTTAAAACAGGTTAAATGTGCAAATCATTGAGACATTCTCGTACCTTTGACAAAATTCGCTTTCATTCGAGATCTAAAAGTCTTTGAGTTAACATTCGACACCTTAAAGCCTCTGAGCTAACAACTCGAATCATTGCAAATTCATCTGAATTAAAACTCAATAAATCATTCTGTTAAAACATAAGTGTTTTAATAGCAACCATCTCTCATCCATCCATCTATATCTGTGCGTATCCCTGCGCAAAGATACGGATGACTTGAAGAAAAGCAGCATGCCTTACAACCGACGGCAGAAGTCCTAGAGACTATCGCAGGAGCGTACAGGCAAGTCTTCCGAAATAGTGTAAACAAGACATGGGCAGATTCATTCACAATAATGAATCAATTCAGTCTTATTCACCTGGTCAAGTGAAATAATTAATTTAATTCCTTGATTCGACACTTCATTTTAGTTTTTTACCTAGAATGCTCACATTTATGAACTTCAAAGAAAGCAACAATGAAGGATTTTTTCGCATTCAAATAAATGTGTTCGTTTAGAAAAAAACATTATAATTAAACACACAAAAATATCAAATATAGGGATTTATTTTGTACATTGCAGAAGTACATTTATAACATTACTTAGAAAACCTGTATTTGTGAGCTTTACACTTTATAGCAGAGTTCTTAAAGCGAGGAGAGCTTTGGAGTAACTTTAGTAGAAAAATATATGTCGTACCACAAAATAAACATAAATATGTTATTTTACGAACAAAAATAAAAAGTAATTTTACAAGTCACCAATAAAATCGTTGAAATGGGTGCCGCAAAGGACACGGAAGGCGCAGGACGCTGGTCCTGGACAGGAATAATGCCATTTCCGATATTTTCAATAGACATACCATATCAGTCACTGTGCGCCTTAATGATAAGTCGGTAAAGTTTAACAAGTTCATTAAAAAAGTATAATTATTTATTTATTTATATATATACCTATTCGCCTAAAAAGGCTTTTACATAAAAGTGATACATGATGCAGTGTACATAGGAGAATATCTGTATTATACAGGAGATACCGACAGTAAATAGATGTAATCCATTGTAAAGTAGGTACAAAATACACTATTATTAAATTGTGATTACAAGTAAATATAAAGCAATATTAGTAAATCGCAAGAGTACCTAACATAAAGTTAAAAAGAAATTACAACAACATTACAACTAATTTACCAACGCTACTCTAATTTTTAGGATTTGACAAAGTGTTGGTATAGATTATGCTTAATTCTGTAAATGGAGTCAATAAATAAATCGATAGCACCGCCATACTTGTTGCCATACAATCATGCATCCTATTGGTCAGTGAGTGTTTCTGATAGTTGGTCGTGTATGTATTGCAGAAGAATGTTATATTTTGTCTTGTATTCCTAGTCGGCACGTGGAACTTAATAGTGGCAACGATGGCAGGACTATCAATTAAGTTGTTAGTCTATAATTAAGATCTTCGGTTGGAATTCCTAATTTAAAATTAATGAATCTCAGGAACTTATGCTGCACTCTCTCAATTTTTAGTTGGTGAATCTTATAAAATGGATCCCAGATTGTTGAATACTCTAGATTACTTCTCACCAAACCAGTGAATAGCAATTGAAAAAAAAAAATTATTATTTATTGAGTTAGTTTATTCATCATTTAAAAAATAATATTTCATTTTGTAACTTTGAATATTTTTACAATAAACAAAACATTTATTTTGAAATACATTCATTCTTCAGACTTTCTGGCATTTCATCATACATCTTTAGTCTTTTGATTTGGCAGTTCTGTGATTTTGATTTCTTCATATGACGTGGCAATCTAATTCTATTTACATTTCTGGTTTCGTAATTATGAACATCTCTATTAAAAACCATTTTATCCTTAAAATATTTTGGCATTTGGTTGTTCATGACTTTATGCACAAAAATTAACACATTAAACAACAATCTCTTTTTTTATTGGAATCCAATTTAGCTGCTCTCTCATTTGATTAATGCTTACGTATTTGCCTTTTCCCAGTATACATCTCATAGCTCTATTCTGTATAACATCTAGTTTGTTCAAATTTCCTTCATTGGTCAAATAAAACATTGTATAGCAATAATCTAAATGTGGAGCAACTATAGTTTTATAAATGAGTTCTGTAGTGTTTTAATTTAGTTTATTTCTTAATCTTCTAAGAAAATTGACTTTTTGGTACCTTCTTTAGCACATATTCAAAATTTACTGTGAAAGTGAGTTTTGAATCGAGTATTACACTCAGGTAGGTACTTAATTTCATTTACTTTTTCAATTTTTTCAAAATTAATTGTCAATTTTAACTCAGTGTTATGCTTTGTGTTGCCTGTTTCCGTATATTTTGTTTTGTTTACATTTAGTTTTAATTTGTTTAATTTAAGCCATTTCGCTATATTTTGTAGATCTTTATTTAATTTGTTGATTGCATCGAAGTACTCTTAACATGAAATGTAAATGTAGCAGTTAATTAATTTAAAATCTTTCACCGTTCTCAAAATAAACCCCAAGCATTTCATGGCCTTGTTAGTTATTTCATTTATATGAGGAATAAAAGATAATGTACTGTCAGAAATAAAACCAAGGTCGTTAATTTTATCTACTCTTTTTAGGAAAATGTTGTTAATGCTATATTGGTGCAATATGGGATTTTTGATTCGGGCAAAAGTTATTGTTTGACATTTTTCGATGATAAGAAACAGTTCATTACGGGTGCACCACTCTTCTAACCTCACAAGATTTAATTTTAATACGTAACAGTTTTGTAAATTTTAAGATCGTCTGCAAATAGGAGTATCATAACTCCATCAAAAACGGTAGGTATGTGGTTGATAAACAAGGAAAACAATACTGGACCTAAATGTGACCCCTGTGGAACACCGGTGAAAATTTCAAATTGGTTTGAATTGTGTGAGTTGAGTTTGACTGATATTTTTCTTTGGTGAAGATACTCTCAGACGATTTCAAAATATTCCCCGTTATTCCAAGGATTCTTAGTTTATGTATAAAAATTTTATCTGAGATTTTGTCGAAGGCTTTACTAAAGTCAGTCTGTTTGAAGACGCCTGTTCATGTTATTAAAAAGATATTCCTGATAAATCAATAAGTTTGTAAGAGTAGATCTTTTTGCCATGAAACCATGTTATCGATGCGAAATCACTTTATATAGCTCGGGCGAGAATTTGAGAGAAGAACGGATTCAAATAATTTTGGGATTGACAACTGTATATATATAGGTCTATAGTTAGAAATATCTGATTTGTTATCTATTTTAAATATTGGAGACAAAACTTGTTTTCCTTTGTTTCGGAAAGGTACCAGTTTTTTAAAACAAGTTAAGACGTTATGTGAGAGGAGAAGTTAAGACTGATAAACATTTGGATAAGAATATTGGAGGAATGTTATCGGGGCCTGCCGATTTGTTAAGATCAAGGGATTTTAGTTTAGTTCAAATATCACTTTCTTCAAATATACATTGATTAAACTCGATCTTATTGTCATTTAGAGCTGTTGTAGTGGCGAACAATGGAGAATTGTTTGAAGTATCATAGACTTTGCTGAAGAATTCAGCAAACAGATTAACGACATCTTGGGGGTTATCGGCCATTATATTATCTAAATACATGTTTGAGGGTATACTAGAATCATTGTTAGCATGTTTGAAAAATTATAAATGTTCTGTGGATTGGCAGCAGCCAATTCTTTGCAGTTATCGATGCATTTTTTGTAAAATAACTTGGACATTTTTTGGTAATCTTTCTTAGTTCGCAAAATTTTGCATAATCATTAGGATCATGTGATGATTTGTAAGCTTTATGGGTAATTTTTTGTCTCTAATTACTCTAATAAGGTCGTTACAAAAATATTTTGGGTAATAATACAAAGTAATTTTAGTCACGGGTACATACCTCCAGATTGATAGCATTATTCATAATTAAGTAAAATTTATCTACCATTTCATTGATGTTTTCTTCAAAGTCCAAAAGACCAAAGATTGATAAATAATTTGACTATGGTCTGCTTTGTAGAAGTTCAATTTTGTTGATATAGATGGATGTTTTTTTATTATTGGACAGTAGAATTCAACTTTTAAAAGGGGATGATACTTCTTGATTGGGAGAATGAATTCGTCAGATGCAGATACTTTAACAGAGGAAGAATTGGAAAATACAAGATCAAGAAGACGAGAGTTTGCATTGTATACATAGTTTAACTGCCTAAGGCTTAGAAAATTTGACTTAAAAAATTAGGCTTAAAAAATTTCATGAGAACCATGATTGATGTTGTCCGTGCACGAAGATTTATTGTTTTCAAACAACTCATCCACCGACCTGCTCTAATAACATTGAAATCTTTACTTTCCAGAGCTAGCAAGCAGTTTCAAGCCCTTCTGCAGTTTCAGCATTGAAGTTGATTTTTCGATATTAAAACACTTCATTCTGAATAAAGGAATATTGTTTTTAGAGTGCCGATGATATGTTTTCTTATATATTAATTCTAGTGTTATGAAATCATAAATAGTTGCATTCAGTACATGTGAATGGTTTCTGTCCTGAATGCTTAAGAAAACAATATTTTTAAGGTAATTTTTAAGAATATATCCGGCCTCCTTTTTCCCTTTCAGCAGTTGGTGGGTCGCAAAGGATATTATAAAAATACCTGGGCCACGGAAAATAAAGTTTGGGAAACAATGATCTAGAAAAAGAAAAACTGGTGGTTTTCGTTATTCAGCTGCAGGCAATACTGCATTCGCGCGTATTTTTTTCTTTTATGTTATAAAAACTCAATGGGTCTGTTTGGCCATTTTATAAAGGTGTATTTCTGCGAAACACCACAAACTGCTGACTCAATCGGGTGAAAACCGTTCTCATGTTCAGACTGAAACAATGTGTCGGAAATACACAGATTAACATCATAACTCACTAAAACCATTAGAATGCTATGAATTTCCCTACTTTTCGAGTGATGTTGAGTCTACTTACCACTTGGCGGTTTCTGCAGGGTTAGGCAGAGAGGATGAACCGTCACACACGCTTTGCAGTTTATAAAATAAAGTTAAAAAGCTTCTAAAGGTACTAGCAGCAGTAACAAGGCTTGCAGTTTAAAGACTCACTACTGCCAGCATTACCACAGGCAAGTTGGTCCTGCAGACCCGGAGATAAAACGTATCGGTGATGGAAACAGCCATCGGGAACATGAAATGAATGTTCTCTATAATAGTCAAAACCATGAACCATGTCTCCAACCTCTTGAAGAAAAAGTTAGTAGGATAGAGCCACGGGCGTTAGCCATACTCTATTTTTTCTGAACTCACTCCAGCGCGAGGAAATAGAATGAACGCTAACGTAAAACCAATCTAGTGTTATGATTGCAATTATTTATACCTCTAGAAACCCATCGCATGTTCTAAATGCAACCAATATTTTTTTGTTTAACAAGCTGATGCACCCAACGTTGCCCGGGCATTATTCTGATTTAAGAGTTGTGAAATGGGGATGGGATGGTTTGTATCTCACGTAGACAGAGACCTTTCTCTTTTTTTGAAGGTCGTGTGTGAAAAAATTATCAATCTTGGAATGAAACAGATAAGAGTAAGATTACTGCGACTCTCAAAAAGACCATCCATACAACAGCATCCCAAAAATGACAAAAATTATTTTAAAAAATAATAGTGAAAGTAAATAATGGGAGTTTATATTAAAAATATATTATGTTAGGAAGCGTTTTAGTAAAAACTTTTTATTATTAGAAGACAATATACACATTTGCGGCTGCGTTGTTCAATTCTTAAATAATAAAAAAAACAATATTAAATCTTTTTTACGCACCAAAAAATTATAAAACATGATTATGTGGTGGATTAATTACAATGAGAAAAAGAGTATAAGTTTCAATACATTTTTCTAAAAAAGACAAATATTTGTTGTTAATGTTTTAAAAACTTTTACAACTGATTTATAACGGAAAATGTTGCTTGTGCAAAGATGGAGGGTTTAGCTAGAAGAGGAATTGAACCCATCACGCCTGGGTGAGAAACATTTGTCCACTTAGCCACTAGCAAGTGATTTTCAGGAAACAGCCGCGGTGGCATCGTGTTCCCGGGACTTGGCGGCATTGGAGAGCTTCTCAGCAATGTGCTTCCTCTTGTGTTTCCGCAGTCCGCCGGGCTGCTTGAAGAGGGCGCCGCACTCGCTGCATGAATAGCGCTGCTCCCCGGTGTGTACGAGCTTGTGTCTGCGCAGGCCACACGTCTCTATGAAAGACTTGCCGCATACATCACACGAGAATGGTTTCTCTCCCGTGTGGATGCGGATGTGTTTCTTTAGGTAACCGGCTTCCGTGTAGGTGTTCCCGCAGAAGCTACACCTGTAGGGCCGCTCTCCTGTATGCACGCGCTTGTGACAGTTAAAGTTCCCCGCCTGCCGGAACGACCGACCGCACACTTCGCACGTGTAAGGCCTCACCCCCGAGTGCGTTGTGCGGTGGTTGTTAAGCTGTCCGACAAGTTTGAAGGCTTTCCCACATTCCTCGCATGAGAACGGCCGCTCATCCTTGTGACTGAGCTTGTGATAGTTGAGTTTCGAGAGCTGCGCAAACGACATGCCGCACTCATCACACGTAAATGTTATCTCATCCATGTGGATCATCTCGTGCCGTTTCAGATACGTCTTGTCCACAAAGGACTTTCCGCAAGTTTTGCAGACGTGCGGACGGTCACCGGTGTGCATTTTGCGATGTTTTTGAAGGTTTTTCTCGAAAAGAAAAGAGGAGTTACATAGGTCACAGGGGAACGGCCTCTCATGCAGATGGGTCTTTAGATGTCCCTTCAAGATGTGAGCCTTTTTGAAAGTCTTGCCGCATTCCTCGCAGGAGAATGGGCGCTCTCCGGAGTGGTCAAGCATGTGTTCTTTGAGTTTGCTGGGAGAGGCAAATATCCTGTCGCACACGGAGCAAGCGTTGGTACTTTTTCCGGCCAGCACGACGCAGCTGTGGGTCTTCAACAGGCACGATCGTTTGAAGAGTTTACCGCACTTTGGACAAACATAACTGGCTTCTTTTTTCTTCTTAGCCAAAGGGGACTTGAGATTCTTGATTTCTTCGGATGAAGGAGTATCGTATCTCTTATTTATGTACACCATCGGCAAGGTACGTTTCCTCTTGATGGTAGACTGTTTTTTTACCAGCCGGGCCAGTTGGCAAAGCGTCACATTCTCAGCTGCAACAAATAGTAACGATATATAATGAGAAATCAATTAGATGCTTCACAGGCGTTTTTACAAGCTAAATAATATGTTTCCACTTGGTTCGTATTACGATACACAGAGTTAAAAATATAACAATCATTGAAACGTCCAGTTGCATTTATCAGAGATTCTACCAACACAGCCGATGCATTTCGCAGACATTTAAAATGTTGTAAATGTCAGCAAAAGCTCAATTGACAAACTGAACATTTTCTGACACAATTTGTCGTTCTTCAACTTAAATAATAGAACATGTACATTCTTTCAAAGAATGGACAAACAATGATAATATTTAAATTCCTCCTAATACCTTCTTGCGATGAAGGGGAATTGACACAACTAACAGAGGATTCAACATTGTCACATGAAAACGGCTCGTTTTTACGACTCGTTCTTGAGTTCCACAACCCGACAGTGGGATGATTTGTCGACCTCCGAATGTCCGTCCTTCCTTCTACAACACGGGTCTCTTAAAAACGTATGTACACTATTTTCCTCAAAAAGACAACAACCCTAAATATGACATACCAGACCGAAGAGGAAATTATTTTTTCAAGACCTCCTGTATGGCTTTAATGTATTGATGTGGGATAATAAGCAATTAAGTTGACTCTGGCAGTACAGAGTGAGTCAAATAAGTGACAAAGTATAAATAGTAATGAGGTAGATCAATCTCTCTTGCATTCCAACTTTTAGCTAGTTTAAGACATATCCGTAATGGTTGTCATCAGCCTGATATTCAGTTGACGTTAAATTAAACTGTACCACAAAACAAAAGTTACTTAACATTGGCGCAGCCGGTAGGATGTAAAAAAAACTAAAGAACTATTGTTTTTGTAAAAAAAAACATTATAAAATTGTGTTTACCTGCAGAATCATCATCCGATAGCTCAATTTTAATATCACTCAGATAATCCAAATTTTCATCGCCAAGCAAAAAATCTTCCAATTTATCTTCACCCTCGCCACTTTCAGTCTTGATGCAATCCCCTACAGATCCAGGGGAATCGTCCAAACCATCAATTATTTCATCTTGAAAACTGCAAGTCCCCTTTTCTTGGAGATAGGCCGTCTTCTTCAATACGATAGTCATGTCTTCTCCGATGTTCCTGGGTGGGTGCCCCATGTATGCAATTGCGCAAACGGCTGCAGTGCTTGGCCCTTCAATGGCGGAAGTAAGGACATCAACGCATAAGGTATTGGATAGCGACGGTTCCTGAGTTGTTCGCTGCACTTTTCGTCGGGCCTTTGTGAAGGCATCTGCCTGTTAATAATGATAACAATAAATAAACAATTTATAATATATTCCAGTAGGAGTTATATAATCTTCAATCTTCAATTATTCAATATCATGTAAGTACACTAATTTCTGAACAAACTTTGAGCAGCAACTTTCACTAGGACCATTGTGCTTTTTTTATCCCTTTTTATGCTTAATAACACCTTAAATAATTATTTGAAAATTTATGGTGAATAATTTTTTTTACTCACTAATTTGGATATTTTTTCAATTTGTTTAATTATTTCTAGGCATCAAAGGGTTATTTTTTATTTGCAAGGAAAAAATCTACAAGACAAACAATTTGTTCATTTTTTTAAATGTTGATTTACAGTATAACATTCATAAATGTAAAGATAACATAAAACTTTTCATGGCTGCTGGATTTAAAGTTATACCACTATTAATTGGGCTAACGTCTTCTTACCTTCACACCATGGTCAGAATTGCACTCGGCTAGCATCCCAGCCGACTGCAAGCAGAGTTCTTTAAACTGGAATATGTCCTTTAGCGACAGCGCACATCTGGGACAGACCTGTCTCTCGAACCCAAAACACTCCATCTGTAAGCAAAGGTTTAGTTTGAGGTTTTTACACAGAAATTCAAAATGTTATAGAGTTGCCAATCAGCGCCATTTTGTTTTTGGTTTTGGCATTTTAAAGGTTCTCGTTGAGGCCCCGTACTAAGCGTTCAAAGATAGTTTGAAAGGGAGACATGTAAATACGAATGTTAGACGGAGCGCGTTAATATTAAAAAACGATAATAATCAAGCGAAAATTGTGAAAATATTTAATAAAACGCGACTCGTTTGAAATAGAGAAAACATCGCTCGACAGAAAAACGATCATTGTCCTAAGTTCTTATCTACTTACAAATTTCAAACTGTACCATCTTATATTCTATTAGAAAGTTACCTACTGCTTATAAAACAATCAATTTAAGCAATGTTTCTTTTAAATACTTCAAAAATTTTACCTTTTCTCTGGTTAACATGTCCAAAATGTCTTCCATGTCTTTATTTAACGTTGTCAGAACATGTTCAGTTGTCAGACAACAACTACAAGTATTTATTGCTGCCATTTCATAAATAAATCTTCCCAAGTGTTAGATATAAAAGTTTTCGTCATCTAAACGTCAGTTTGACAGATAGCTTAAATTTCAAAAACAGCATGTTTTCACAACCTAAGAGTTTCAATTTTAAAATTCGTGAGTCAGCAGACTCAGTATTATACGAAATTTAAGTAAAAAGTTAGCAAAATGTTCGGGTTTGAGGACATTGTTACAGATTTATATCGCGACAAGAGATCGGTATTATTGCAAAATGCGACATTTACGTCATCGGCCATAGAAAAAATACAGAACAGAAAAACGAGAACCTAGAAATCAAGCGTGTTTGTTTATTGAGGTGCAAGTAGAGATGGACAGTCGAAACATTTTGTTGGTTAAATATTTGGAAAAAATTCGGTTTATGGGAGTCACTCGAATAACCGAAATTGAACTTGATTTAGACTAATTTAGGGCTGGGGAATCCGAATCTGTAAGAATTAGGTGGGGGTCGGCACCATTAACTGAGTTATAGGGTTTTGAAATTTCGTACGAATAAACCGAATTTTACCCAAATATTTCGAATATAACTAACTAACCATCATGCAGTTTCGCAGGGTTAGGCAGAGAGGACGGAACGTAAAACAACTCGGTCTTGACACACACGCTTTGCCTCATTTACATTCATACATCGTCTTATACATAATCTTTTATTATTCTGACTCTTGACATGGCCCGACTCAACTATCTGATTCATTTGATCATGCCATGTCTTCCTTGAACGTTTATTCGCTCATTCGCTCTACATGCCCAAACCATCTAAACGTCCCTTTCTTAATCTTCAACAGCATTCAATCTAATTTCATCCTTTCTCTGCATGTTCCATGCCTCAAAACTGTGAACTGCTAACTTCGCATCTTTGGACAATTTTTTGTTAGCGCCAACTGCGTTCAGTTATCCATTAGTGGAGTTACCTAAGAGTTATTCGTTATTATTAATAAAAAATTACAATCAACACATTTCAGCCGGGTATTTTTGCGCTGGCGCTACGCTGTCTCCATGCAAAAATAAAGGTCCCGCGCAAATTTCTTTAACTTGCTTTATCTTTGAAAATAATTAAAACATTTCATCATCGAATATTATTGAAATGCAACTCAATTAATTTTGTCATATGTTTATTACGGTCCGCCTATCGATATTTGCCCATACCTGCTTTCTTTAAATACGCCCGACATCTCTCGCTTGCTTGCACATAGAAGTTGAGTGGGGCGGAACAGAAATACAGATTCGAATCAGGTTTCACGGTCATAAAAACCCTCATTCCAGGAATTGAATTATTAAAATAACAAATTATATACTATCCTTTTGTTGAAATACCGATGTAAACGAAAGGCACGAAAGTACATATAAAAACAAAGACTTGCATTACTATTCGATAATTGTGTACATGGGACCTTTACAAAGAGATTGGTATATAATATTCAGATAAAAACATTGAATAATTCCATCTCGTCTGGCATTCAAATAAGGCCGGTGCAAAAGGTAGAACTACCCTTCCCGGCCTTAAGCATCAATCGACCGAACAGGTAGAACTACCTTTACCGGCCGAAGTATTTTAAAAAGAACTTTGTCGAAATTTATGCGTATTTTTGAATGTCGAACGATTGATCAGTGATTGTGTTGACCAGTGGCGGTTCTTCCCTTAGGTCAATTGGCGTTTGACCCCCCAAAATTAAAAGACAACAATAATTATAAATTATCTGCATCAAAAAATAGGTGTTATTCTTAATTTATTTGAAATGTACCACGAAACAGCAGAGCTGCGAGCGGCGGCGGGGAGTGACGAGCATTGACATCTGTTGTCTCTAATAGAAGCTTTCATTCACAAGTCATCACGATCCGCTGGGTCAATTTAAAGAATGTCCCCTTTGGCATCTTCTGTCCCTATGCGCGCGCCATAGTATAAACGAGATAGCACTATGTCTTTAGTCGAAGTGAAAATTAGGTACCGAAGAAAGCTTAGGGGTGCTTAGGTCATGACCGTTCATTTTGCACGCTTGTCGTGTGCGGAACATTGGTTGTTATTCAATTGCTTCGCACCCAGTATCTTTGGATAATGCGGACGGGCGTTTGAAACTCTTATTTTATGTATTTACTTTAATGTTGTGCACAACTACATTAAAACATAATATCTTAAAAATAATTTGCCGTAAGTACAATATTAACTTAATATATATTTAGAGTCGTGAACTTACAAATTTATTTATTTATTTTTATATATATACACGCCTAAAAAGGCTTTTACATAAAAGTGATACATGATGCAGTATAAATAGGAGAATATCTGTATTATACGGGAGATACTGACAGTAAACAGATGTAATCCACTGTAAATTAGGTACAAAATACACAATTCTAAAATTGTGATTACAAGTATAATGAGAAAATATTTAGAAATAATTTTTAAAAAACTAAATATGAAGCAATATTAGTAAAACGTAAGAGTAACATAAATTGAAAAAGAAATTACAACAACACTACATATAAGACAAAACATTAAAACTAATTTACCAACGCTACTCTAATTTGTAGGATTCGACAAAGTGTTGGTATAGATTATGCTTAATTCTACAAATGGAGTCAATAAATAAATCAATAGCACCCCCCATACTTGTTGCCCAGATCATGCATCCTATTGGTCAGTGAGTGTTTCTGATAGTTGGTTGTGTATATATTGCAGAAGAATTTTATATTGTGTCTTGTATTCCTAGTCGGCACATGGAATTTAATAGTGGCAATGAAGGCAGGACTATCAATTAAGTTGTTAATGACTCTGTGTAACACAACCAGGTCTGAAATAATTCTCCTGTCAGACAGTGTTATTAGATTATGGGCCGCTTCCACAATATCAAATAAAGATTAGTCACACATTTTTTTCTAATGACCTATCACGCCTGGATCCCTAGAGCCGCCTCTGGTGTTTACAGTTCTGTGAATACTGTCTATTTTTCTGATGTTTTTGACGTATCTACGGTGATAGTTTGAAATGTTGAAAACAAAATGTCACCATGTCATTTTTATACTCACCTTAGTTTTTACAACCGGAACTGAAGAACGGGGTGGAGTGTTATGAACGGAGACGCAATGACTACCAGCCGACGTACTAAGGCTAAAAATTCCTGACGAAGTCTTCGTCTGTCAAATTAGCGAAAGAATCGTGCGTCTGCCGGAACAATCTTGTTGGTCTTCATCACCTGCTTCATCGCCGGCAAATCAGCCATTATTTTATAACGACTTTGTAAAGAGATACAATGCTTGTCCTTCGAAGAACGCACGAAAATCATTTTAGGTTAGAATACAAGGGACTAGATCTGACAGCCGTCGAAGACAAGTCAGTGTCGAGTGGTTCGACCACTCATTGTTCAAGTGGAATGACTTTTCACGTTTGGTATTTAAGTATGTTCCTTCGACAAGGCTTGAGAAAGCAGCCTGGATTGGTTCCAAATTACCGACCCACTTGCAAATCTACTCCTTACTAACGAATTGAATAAATTGAGATGATGTATGAAAGTGAATGAAGCGAGGAGTTTGCCGAGACAGAGTTGTGTGGCGGTCAATTCTCTCTGCCTACCCCTGTGGTAACAGCGTAATAGTTAGTTAGTTAACCACTCTGACTGCGGACAGCCGAGATTAAAGAATTCACATAAAAAATCTATATAAATAAAAATGTATATGTTCGTTTGTTCAAAATCTTAAATCTCCGAAAGTTCTTCACAGATTGCTTTGAAATTTTGACACAACGTTGCATTCGAATACGCGTGTTTTTTTTATATACCTGTAGCGATCGTAGCTTCTTCTAGATTGTCTGGCTAAAAGTAAACAAAACGAGCTGCCTGTCTATGAGCTACCGACGTCTGGAACTACCTACGACAATACGTTGCGAGTTGGTCTAGCACATAGCGCGAACTCACTAGAAGGTTCTAGCCTGTTGCCCAGACATAATTTCAGCGCCAACGAAAATTCCAGTAGCACCCAGACTGAGCGAATTGTCTCCATTTTACCTGCGATCTCGCATACCTACTGATGCCATCGGCCGGTCTATATAAATAGGTCCGACACAGCGAGCAGTCAGTCAGTCAGCCAACAATTAACAAGGCTCAACGAGTGACAACCCGCGCGTAGGACAATATTCCCGGCTCTGCACGGTCCAACCATCGACTACATCGGGATATCATCATAGCGCCTTGGCCCCGGCCATCGTTCCTGGCCAGCGCTACACCGGATCACAGCGCCCTGGTTCCAGCATATCTGACCAGCGCTACATCCGCGCACCTAGACCACGCGGCATCCTCCCTGGTCTATGCACCTCCCGTATAACCGCCTACAAGGTTCACCACACCTTCGGCTTTCTTGTCAGCACTGGAGCACCCCGAAGACCCACGCTCTTCACCAGTTCCTGACCGTCAACGAGTCCGGTCACTAGCAGCGGCGTCGACTCACTGACCCGCGCTTGATCAGCACATCACCGCCTGCATCCGGAGTGTTCAACATCTGTCCTAAGTCATCTCACATTCGGCAACCTGACTCAATAAAACACTGTGACCTTCACCGCCGTCTTTCATTCCGTGGCTCCTCACAAGATCCCCAAATACCTATGGTGAAGGTAAAACACAATATTGTTTCTCTATCTACACAGACGGACTGAGCCTCAGCAACGCGTGGCGGGGTACAGCTAGTAAATAATAAAAACAGATAAAATTGTTTTTATTTATTTATTAAACTTATGAAAGAATATTTTAGCTACATTCCAATATTGTATGTTATAATGAAAGTGAGATATGCTACTTACCGTTTATAAAAATATTAAAATACAAAATTACACGACCCGTCTTCTCATCTTCATAGCAAATTACCAAAAAAATGCAAACATTACAACAGCTTTACATTACGAGAGATATATACAGGGTTTTCCGATAAGAGGTGTTATTTTGATATTCAATCGTAAAAGATCAATGGTTTCGTTGCTTGTGTGGCACGTAGCGCCGTCTTGTTGAAAGTAAACGTTGTCCAGATCAATACCATCCAATTCCGGCCATAAAAAATCATTGATCATCTCTCGATAGTGCAATCCATTCACCGTAACTGTTGCTCCAGTCTCATTTTACAAAAAGAAAGGTCCAATGACTCCGCCGGACCATAAACCGCACCAAACAGTCACACGTTGAGGATAGAGAAGCTTTTTAATCAATAACTCTTGGGTTTTCCGAGCCCCAGATGCGACAATTTTGCTTGTTGACGAAGCCACCGAGGTGGAAATGGGCCTCATCACTCAAGATGATTTGCATTTGATTCACTCAAGTGAATTTTAATAATTTCAATGCGTTGTTGAAGCATGTATCGTTCCATTTTTATTAATGGCGTAGTTTCTACTTGTGAAATGTCAAAAATGACAGCTTCAAAAGTAACATCTACCGAAATAGCGGGCTATTCAAAATAACACCTCTTATTGGAAAACCCTGTATATAATATTATGTATATATATATCATTTATAAATACAAACCAATATTTCGAACAAGAGTGACATCTGGTGAACAATTTACACACTAAATGATATATTCACCATAGATACATAGAATAAAATAAGTTTTTGTATATATATATAATTTTATAATCCTCGTACAAATAATTAATTATCAGAAGAGAAAACCTTATTTAAACCGTCAAGCTAATTTGTTCAGTTCTCGAAAGAAACAAGTCGATTCACATCTGCCCTGATGATGGACTTTGTAATGCTGTCCGAAGCGTTGGCTAAAGAAGGAGATAGAGCAACACGGCATAATATTCCAACGATAAATCACTATAATCTGACGTGAAAATCTCAAATTATATCTGACAAGTCAATTGGTTCACATTTGTAAAGACATCATATTACTGGATCATAGTAATCATTGCGTTTCCCTTACCGTCGTGGTGAAAAATATGATCTAAACCAGAGGTTCCCAAAGTGGTCTATATGGACCCCCAGGGGACGATATCGGCATGCTGGGGGTCTATGTCAGCGAGAAATTTGTCGGTCCACGAGATTCAAATGGAGGTACATACGAGCGGACCCCCATTTACCTCAAGTCAACATTTAGGAGTTCCGTAAATGACACAAAGTTGTTAATTGAGATAGTCTACGTTCCTTTTCTCGTCAGAATTAATATATTCAAGCAAAACATTGCACGTTGGAAGCCGCAAATTTTCCAAGTTCCCCAACTTATTTTTGAAAAACGTCCAGGGTAATAATGACGTTCAACATTTAAAAGCACTTCACACAGACTTCAAAACTAAGTTTGAGGACATTTTGACTGTCGAAATGGAACGTTGAAGAATCGGATATCATGTGACAAGAAGAACTGACCGGAATAAGCACTGACAAAGAACTTAAGGGGCAGTTCTGTAGGGCCAGATACAGAAAGAAATTCCCGTTGCTTATCCTGCTTCATTTTCTTTTGGTGTAATACCTCACAAGGGCGCCCCTGTCTGCACAATGTAAAGACAGAGCAACTATACCGCCACCCGGTTATTGGGCAGGCAAGGGAAGGGAATCTTTTTACTAAAAAATAAATGATTATCACAAGGGACGTTAATAGCTTTAGGAAAATTCAATATTCGAGAACCGGTCTTTGAGAACCTCTGGGTTGGATGGAAAAAACGTAAGGTGAGTAATTTTTAAAACTTTTTTATTTTTGCATTAAAAATTTAATAGTAAAATTTGAAAGCGTATTTCGTCACCTTTCAGAAAACAGTTTTTAGTCTTCGAATACGTTCAGAAATAATCCATTTATTTGGATTTTATTTAAGTGGAATAAATCCGAACTTCTGTAATAAATATAACGGTGAATTATCAAAGAAACCGAGGATTTATGGACTTTTAGAAACTATGACGAAAAATCAAAAATTGGAGTGATTTTGGACCAATGTTTAAATATAACATACTTTTACATGCACATATAAATGTGTACTAAATTTGTCACGGTTTGCTTGTTCCATAAATGGTACATAATACGTATTTATGTTTGAAAGCTGTTACCTACTGCAGAGAGACTGTTGCCTGATGAAAATTTATGAAACCAAGTTTTTTTTTTTTATAAAACTACCGCATAAAAGTACCAACTGCTCCCAACCGTCAACCCAATTGAAGATGGAATGAAAGGAGATGGGAAGAGGAAGGTGGGGAGTTGTATCTGGCTATTCACATCTAGTCATAAAACATGGAAAAAAAAACATTTTGAAGCAACGATTCAAAAAATAATTTCTCGCAGGACCTACGTAATATTTTGGGGATGCTGTGTAGTGAGGATTTTTGAGGAAAGGAAGGAGTAAATCTAGATCTTGAAGAGACTCGTGTTGTGGGAGGGAGGAAGCACAGAGGACGGCCAGACTGCACAGACGAGATAACGCATCTCAATAACGACTCGTAAAAATGGCGGTCTGTAACGAGGGCTATACCAATGAAGATAAATTTCTTAAGCAGGTAATCAATTTCAATCGGTGTATATCGTACGATCATACGAGACTTATCTGCACAGGATCGTAATGCTCGTCCTTAAACCAATCGCCTGACGTAGCGACGCTAAAATTGTGTGAGGTGGGTAAATTTTAACACCGATCTCACTAAATAGCGTAACAAAAATATTACATTTTTGAAACAAGCCAAAATTTTTGTTTACCCGATTTAAGAAGGTCTAGAATTCTTAAGCATATTATATAAATGGAATATTACGATGTGAGTTGCCTGTATACTAACGAATCATTTATTGATAAATCGCCGTAAGTGGAACGGCACGAAATATTACGCAACTTTTTGACAGTAGACAAATGTGTATGACTGTGACACGCACGCACCGACTGATAAAAACGTGTTGTAGTTTTATTCATATGCTTAAAATAAGCTCAATTTGACCTTACTTCTTCTGAAATTCTTTAAACAGTTGAGATTAAAATCTTTCGAAAAGTCAAAAAAAAAAAAAAAATAACAACATTAAATATTTTCCTTCAACTTTTATAATTTACAAAGAATACATATTTTATATTTTTCTTTTTTAAAAACTTTCTTCTTCCAAAAGTAATAATTATTTTTGAAATTATAAAATGTTTGCAAAATAGAAATAAGAGTTTTATTTTTTTTTATTAAAAATTAAAACTATTTCCATACTTATTTTTAATAAAAAATAAAATTAATTAATTTGCTTAACTTAAACTAGAAAAAAAAAAAATAATAATTGGAACCATATATTTTGAAATAAAGCTGACAAAACAAAAATTCTAGATAAAAGAAAAATTCAAAAGTACAACCAATACGTATTATTTCCAGTTTTTTCCACTGTCGAAGATACTGTCAGTAACGCCCTGGTGAGAGATAAATAAAAATCGAAGCCGATATGACTTAAAAAAATTTAAGCGTCAAGATCTGAATAGTCTGATAATTACAAAATGTATTTTTTTGTACATTTTAATTTGCGTTTCGTTCTCAACTTGACATATTTTTTTTATCTATCTAATCAGATCTGGTCACCAAACACAGCTATAGCCATTTCAAACAATGTTTCAAACATTCCGAATGGCGGTCCTTCACTAGGGCGATACTAAAAGCATCTAGAACACTGAAAAGTGTCAGTTTTATCAATTTGCTGCCCCTGGCAACAAGATAACACGACGAATAATTTATATAGTATTATTATCTTGATGACTGTACAGTTTAGGTAGTTGTAAACAGAAGTGGCGCCATCTGTTATTTTCAAAAAGAACCGTTGAACTTTTCAAACCGCGGAAGCGAGATTTTATCTGTTAATTATTTTGATAAACAATAGAAAAACATAATATATATTGCTAATTACTACCCATAGTACAACGTGACTCGATTTTTAAATTCATATGTAGAAAACACATTATGTATTATCTTAAATAAAAAGCACAAAATTCTTACATAATCATAGATCTTTTTTTCATCAGGTTTTCAAAAGTGAGATTCCGCTGTAAAAAGTTATTCTCAACCATTTTACAAAATTTCTTCACTAAAAAGTTGATAAACTTAAAAGTTTATCAATTTTCCTTACCGCTGATCAATCTAAATTATTTACAGTCTAACAAAAACATGTGGAAAGTTAATTTGAATTGAAAATTATCATTACTACGGCAACACCAAGTTAGTATGCGACACCGTTTTCTAAAAACTTAAATTAGTTAGTAGAAGAGCGGTTCGAAGCAATAGATTCAACGCTCTGCTAGATAAATCCTCCATCATTGCACAAGCCACATGCAATCACTGTAACAATGGTAGAGGGAGTAATTTAAATATTGTTAGGTTATTCGTAACGGGGAATAATTGTTTGATAACCGCTATTAACCACGAGCATATTTAAAAAAAAAAATGCTTCGAGTGACAGACATTTCCGGACATTATGTATTATTCGGGTAGCTATCGCTCAAGGGCATTAACGTTGCTACCCAATTTTGGGTAGCTATCGCTCAAGAGTATTAACGTTGCTACCCAAATTTGGGTAGCTATCGCTCAAGGGCATGAACAATGCTACTCAAATTTGGGTAGATATTATCGCTCAAGAGTATTAATGTTGCTACCCAAAATTGGGTAGCTATCGCTCAAGAGTATTAACATAGCTACCCAAATTTGGGTAGCTATCGCTTAAGGGCATAAACATTGCTACCCAAATTTGGGTAGCTATCGCTCAAGAGCATTAGCATTGCTACCCAAATTTGGGTAGCAAGAGCAGTTAAAGCAGTTTTTTTTTAAATGATTCAACATATTATAAATGTCTTTTTCGACATGCACAATTCAAAAAAACACTTTTCCAAGCATTAATCTTGCTTACAAATCATTGAAAAAATAATAATTTAGTAATATTTAATAATAAAGTTTAATTACTATCGCCATCCATTTTGGATGTCATACAGACGGTGAAACACAGTAGTTCTGCATATGAAATTTACGAGGAGAATCTTAAAACTTCAAATTACAAACACAATGCTTAGAAATCATCTCCATAAATGTGAAAATTTACATTATTAATTCAGCAGTTTCAATTTATTTTTCAACATGTTTTTGTCAGACTGCAGCATACCTTGATCTCGATTAGTTTTCAAAAATCTCATTAAAAAAAAAAAAAATGTAGATATTAACTACGTTTAAAGTAATATAATGAACATATTTTAGGGTTTAGCAGCGGGGAGTGAACCCAAGGTATATCAGACACAGCCGCATCACTGCAGGGACACTTTGGAGAGGATATTGGACCGCCGAGTCAGCCAAACTCTGAAACCAAAAATAATACAATATTTAACAATTAAAACATTACTAATTAACAAAACCGTTAAACAGTGTTTTAGTTACACATACAATAAAGACTGTACAAGCTCAGATTCAATTTGATACTAATAAAAAAATGTCTTTAATTGTGCTCTGAAAGAACTGGCAACATTACATTTCAGCAGACTGACAAGTGGGGTAAATTCGGTCACATCATTTTTCAATTGTCTGTTACCGTGTGAAGTTAATAAGAATTCTATGAAAGATGTCTTATGCTCGTACAAAGAATCCAGATTGTAATTTTTTTTTGTTATTCTCTGGGAATTATTATTATATAACCCTTGACTCTGTGCAAAAACGGGCGGTCCGTTTGATAGATTCCCCAATCTTAACAAACGGACTGCAATCTTTAGAGCACAGGCGTCAGGTAGGTATGCTGTCCTTGTTCTATCGGTATTACAATGGAAGATGCTCTGAGGAACTAGCGTCATTGATCCCTTCGGCACCGGTGCGTAGTCGGGATACACGCCAAACGAGCGCCCAACATTTGTACACGGTTGACATTTGTCACATGAGAACGGGTCGCTTCTACGATTCGTTCTTAAGTTCAACAGCTCGACTGTGGAACGAACTGCCGGCCTCTGTGTTTCCTCCCTCCTACAACAACATGGGACTCTTCAAGACCCATGTTCACTCCTTCCTCTCCACAAAAAGACCCTCCACACAGCATCCCCAAAGATGACATAGGCCCTGAGGGAAATTATTTTCTTCAGGGCCTCCTGTGTGGAGTTAATATAAAAAAATAATAAAATAAAAAATAAATATTACATTAACGATATCAAAAGTGAAGTGACAAATTTCTTGCAGAAACCCTAAATAAAAGGAATGTGTTTTCCACAATTTTTCAACGTTTGGTAGATGTGGATACAGGTTACGTTAAGTTAGGTTAGGTTAGGTACCCGATGCCAGCCCCCAGCAGCAGAGAGAGCAGGTTGCTGAGCAGCAGCGAGGCCAGCAGGTCTGCGGAGAAGAGGGGTTTGCCCCCGAGGCGAGCGCGGCGCAGGGACAGCGGTGCGCGGCGTCCGGCCGGGTGGCGGAAGCGCCAATCCCTGCAACAAACAAACAATACACAAAGGTAAATGAATGAACATGATTTTACGACAACGCAACGCAGTCAAGAAGACCGTATTGTCAGGCAATACAGCCCACTCTATTGCCTATTATTGTCGACGTATTTCCCGAGACATTGCTAGCTACAGATATTACGGTATAGAATATAGTTTACAGTAACGCATTTCGATTTAAACACGGAGGTTCTTTCGGAGGTAAGGAAGGAGTGACCATGTTGTAGGAGAGAGGAAACACGAGAGGCACACAGCCCAGCCATTGAACTGGATAAAACGGAACAGCGACCAAGAAAAACTTTTTTTTTAACAGTATCTCTATTTACGGATGCTGTGTGGAGGGTTTTTTAAGAAAAGAAAGTTCTGGGTATGATGAGAAGTGGGTAGTAATGTAAGCCAGTGTGTCCAGAAGTAACGGATGTATGAATCATCCCTCCTTCTGCGGTGCAAGGCGATGCGTCGCGAGAAGTGAAAGGGTCTTTCTCAACCAGTCTCTCCCGCTACGCAGGCGCCTCCAGGATCTGGACAAACCTCACTCCATGAACTTGGGCACCCCTGCTAAGTGACCAAACGTAGCTTACCATTTGGGGTGGCATATGGCAGAAGTGTCGGCAAAACAACAAATGGTTCCCGGGCGGCGTTACCCATTAAACATGATAAAATGAACATGAATAGGTAAGGTTTTGTGTGTTTTGTTTTTTTTTCTTCCGACGAATACAACATTGGGTGTTTTGTTGGGAACATTGCATCCGTCGAAGGAATCCGGGCTGATGAATGAAGAGAAGGAAGGCGAAGAGGAAGGTGCGGTACTTACTTGGGAGGCATCTGATCGGGCCGGCTACTCCATTGCCAGACCCATTCGGCGCTGCTCAATTCTCCTTCCTGAAACACATTATTTACGTCTTTAGTTCACGCCTTTGGGAACAACTAAATTATCCACAAGTAAGATCAGGAATCATCAGAGAAAATTCAGAACCGAGCTGTTAAATAAAATAAATTAAAAAATTCAATAACGAAAGGATATATAACCCTTGACCTTTGACTCTGTGCAGAAACGGGTGGTCCGTTTGATAGATTACAATCTTTAAAGCGCAGCCATCAGGTGAGAAATCTGTCCTTCTACCAGTATTTCAATGGAAGAGCTTCATTGTCGTCTTCGACACCGGTGCATAATCGAGAACCAGGACAAATGCACTCCAGCATTTGTATCGTGTTGACTTTTCGTGGCCCTAGTGCTTATTTGTCCAAACGACCAATTAGCAAAGTTTACGGGAGTGGAGATTTCCTATCATTATTCCAATGCAACATTATAATAGGTGTTTGAGATGAAGCTATTTTCGTAAACGTTATTACATTAGCTTAAGTCATTCTTAGTAAAGTGACTAATTATCAATTTTGGTACTTTATTTTTAGTTTTAAATGAAGATTGAACAATTTTCTAATATGTCGCATGCACGATTAACCACTTAATGCTAGGGTTTTTTTTTATAAAAAGTGTTAAATAAAATGATGCATTCATACATACACGAAAATGTGAAAATAATAAAATGTAAATTACATCGCTAACTTTTGACGAGCCTTAGTCGAAACCGGCGAGCGTCACTCGGGCTAGCAGAAATTGGAACGCATTTAGCGCGCGAGCGTGACTCGTTCAAAGGCATTAAGCTGTTAAGCATTAGGGTGACGATTCGTCACATGAGAACAATTCAACAGCTCGGCTGTGGATCGATTTGCCGGCCTCTGCGTTTCTTCCCTCCTACAATACATGTTCACTCCTTCCTCTCCCCAAAAAGGCCCTGATGGAAATAATTTTCCTATAATATTTAATTTATTTGGATGTTATTGCGAAGCGGAAATATTCCGATCTTCCGAGAGAATATGGCTGAGATAATACACTTATATGCAGTGCTTATATGTAAAATAAAATGATTACCCGACTGGGGCAATAGTTGAAGTCAACTCCTCTCAGTTCATCTTCAGTGCTGGGTTCCGTGTTGGGGCTGTTCGGGGGGCTCTTGGGGCTGCAAACAAACAGTTTTATAAGTGTTGGCGTTCGTTAACGAGATAAGTTTCGGTATGGCTATAGAGTTCAACGGCAGGTATATTTGCCATAACTTAAAATCTGGGCATCATTTCGACGAGCCAGAGGCAAGCCACGTGACCATACTTTTGGCACCGGGAGTTCGAAAATGCTTTTAATTAACTAAGACCAAAACCGTAAGGCAACGGTTTACAACGCAGTTCATTGTGGTACTTTTTTGCGCAGGATTTGAATGTTCAATTATAACCGACTAGCGTAGCTAATATTCAATTTCGGATACCCGATTTGGTATATGTAGTCCAGTTTTTTAAGCGGCCAGCGCTTTATGCGCCATTGTAAAAAGGACTAATTAGTGATATTACAATGCCAGTAGCCTTTGTATCAATTATTGACAAATCGCAGAATGGTCACACCGCCTCCCCGCTTTGCGCACTTGGTTTCTTCCTCTTTTCCTATCTATTTGGATGTGTGTGCGCGCGCAGTACTTCTTTGTCCTTCGATGGTATATTTCAATGGGACATTAAGGGCATAGTTTGCTGAAGACATGGTTATCATTGAGGATGGTGATTGTAAGGGAATATGGAGATTGGATTTCAAGAGGTGAAGGAGTAGGTTAGGTGAGGTTGGGATATATTAGGTTAGATTAAATTGGGTAAGGCGAGGTTAGGTTATCCACTTGAGGGATTTTTGGCACATTATGGCAAATTTTCAAAAACGTTTTGAGCAATCGCTTGTCATAATGTGCCAAAATTATAGAATCTAAAAATATGGGGCAGACGGCGAAATCTAGGTGGATTCATTGGCTTTAAACCGCAGTAAGCAGTTCTTATGTTTCCATGTAAATATTTTGAGGAATCACATTAATTAAATAATGTGGAAAATGTAAAAATATATCGTTAGTTAGTTAGGAGCCAGTTAGACTATGGGATTCCCGATTGGGGTATGAGGCTGAAGCTTGCCAAGGAGAAAGAGATGGGGAATAGGAAGGTGGGGAAGTAACGGGCTATTCAGATCTGGTCACCAAACACGACTAAAGCCATTTCAAGCAAAGTTTCAATTCTGAATGGTGGTTTTACACCAGGGCTATACTGATAAAATTAGAAATAACACAAAACAATCAAATAATTTACATGAGCAAGCCGGGATTTGAACCCATGAACTCTGGATTGCTAGTCGAGTGGCCGTCGGGTTGGGTTAGGTGATGTTAGGTAGGGTTAGGTGAGATTATGCTAGGCCAGGCAATGTTTTGTTTTGTCACGGAACCGGTCCAGATCACTCACCTGGCGCGTCCTGAGGAGTGCCTCGAGGATCCGGAGCGGCTCTCCCGCTGTGCCTCCCTCAGCAGGCGCAGGTACTCCTCCCCAGCAAAGGACAGTGGGGTGATACTCCGTGTGCCCAGCTCCACCCAAGACTCTGGAACAAGACCCACTGTTTACAATTAGGATGCTTCCGCGCAGGCCATGACCAAAACACACAAAGGTCTGACGCTCCTTCTGTGTGAGTTTGATCTGATGAGTCTTGCAATATGTCGTGACTCGACTGTCGAAGAGCGGGTGCTACATTACCAGCTCAATATCTTCATACGGCTCAAAGAGTCGACTCAATTGAACAGGAGCCGTTAGCGCAGAGCGTATGATCAATGAGAATACTTTGCTGGCTCGATACGCTCCCCCCATAACGGCGCTCGCTCCCAGCATAAGCGAATAAATTTTTTATAGTGTTTTTATAATGATCATACGACGCTTATTCTCCTAAATAAACTCGACCAATTTGGATTTCAGCGAAACTTTTATGTCTATTTGTAAGTTATTTCTCAAATAGACAACAATACGTAACTTATGGTATTTTCCACTTTTCCACCTTCATCACAAACTCTGGAGTTCCACAGGGGTCGAATATTGGACCCTTACTTTTCTCACTATTTATCAACGACATTTACCATTGCATAAAATTTTCTAAGTTTCTCTTATTCGCGGATGACACTATGAAACTATTCCTTTTAATAAAATCTTTGGAAAATTGCTTGCAGCTACAAAGTGATATAAATTCTATCGTCGAATGGAGTCATACCAATAAATTAGGATTTAATATTAAGAAATGCTCCGTTATGTGCTACACCAAGGCAAACAAAACGATTAAACGATAACTTCAAAATGTCTTATTCATCTCTTCAGCACATTGTTATTTCGAGAGATTTGGGAATCGCATTTGATACGCCCCTAACATTTCACGTCCACCTAGAAACGATATGCAACAAAGCTTTAAGAATGCTAGGATTTGTGCTAAGCAACTCCAGACATTTTTGCAGCTCGGCCGCGATTCGTGTGCTATACTATAGTTTAGTACGTAGAATTTTGGAAAGTGGTTCTGTAATATGGGGACCAATGGATTCAACTTACTCCCAAATGATAGAGAAAGTACAAAAGAAGTTTCTGAGACATTTATATCTTAGAGACTTCGGATATTATCCCTGGTTATATCCATCAGCCTTTTTGTCCGGCATGCTGGGTATTAATAGCCTCTCCGATAGAAGGAAAACTGCGTTGCTGACAACAGCGTATAAACTTCTAAACGGTAACATCTGTATTCCCGATATAATAGAAAAATTTGAGTTTTATGTCCCCGACAATTACACAAGAGCGCGCAGGCACAGAACCTTTGACGTTCCAAAATGCAGAACTAACTTACCATTAGTAATGCCGCTCGGAAAAATGATTCTGTTACTAAATTACCTGTCCCCTGATATAGATATTTTCCAATTAAATATTCAACAGTACAAAAATGCGATTATTACTTAATAAAATAAAAAATATATATTTATTATTGGTTGTGTATAACTGTAAATGTGCATTTAAAATAAAATAAATAAATAATAAGATGAGGATAAGATCCTAGTTAGTTAGTAAATTTAGGTACATATGTTCAAGTCCAGATATCGGACTGTCAGACGCTGTTACGTCTTTGAGTATGTAATAACAATTAATACTTGGATAATTTTAATGGCGCTAATTTTCTAAAATATCTCCTGATAAAAAGATTTACTGTTCAATTGAGCCGTGGAACGGCTTACCGAGAGTCGTACGTATATAAGTCTCATCAAAAAGAGCTAGCTCAACTGCGCGGCTCGTTCATGAACGACTCATCGCTACTACAGTAGGTACAGGTATACTCACAAGTATTTAAGCTAACTATTAAAATGACTGCCTCAACACAGACTAGCCTTACTAGCCTAGTGGGGCAGATTATAAGAATCCTCAACTTTATCTAATTGTTATGTATTCTATCTATTTACATGTTTATAGTTGCTAAGTTATTAAATAAAGATATTATTATATGGTTACTTAATGGTCCGTAGCTGCGTAGCTAGTGACAAGTATATCGTAATTTAAAATTTAAATTACATTACATTGACCAATTTAAGTTGGAACACTAATTTGTCACGTATTGTACCTGACGAGTTGTCGGGGAAATTGAAGACGAGGATGTTGTGGCCACGACCGTGTTCGTTTTCTATTTATATTTGTGTCTTTCGTTTACATCGGTATTTCAACAAAAGGATAGTGTATTATTTGTTATTGTAATAATTCAATTCCTGGAATGAGGGCTTTTATGATCGTGAAACCTGATTTGAAGCTTTATCTCTGTTCCGCCCCACTTAACTCCGCAACTTGCAAGCGAGCGAAAGATGTCGGGCGTGTTTAAAGAAAGCAGGTACGGGCAAATGCCGATAGGTGGAGCGTAATAAACATAATACAAGGTTAATTGAGTTGCATTTCAAATATTATTCGATTTTCGTTTAGTACTTTTATAGCTTGGGCATGATGACTTACTATGTAGAAATTTTTATTAAAACATTTTCATTATTTTCGAAGATATAGCGGTTTAAAACAAGTTAAAGAAATTCGCGTGGGACAACGTAGCGCTAGCACAAAAAATACCCGCCAGAAATGTGTTAATTAAGAAATAGAAAAAAAATCCGCAGTTACATTGTGACATGTGAAAAACAAGTGGTTGCAAGAAAAGATAGCTTCCTCAAAATCTTTGGGTAGACAGTTAGAAGTATTTCAGGAAAGTGGTCATAGATCAAGGCAGAATAAAGTGCAAGATCCGCTGGAGTCTCGCAGTCCAGATTAACTCCAGCTAGCAGCATGAATGAGCTTTCGAAGCGCACGAAAAGGTGATGCTGCAAAAGTAGTTCAACAAATAGCATTTTCAATACGTAAAGTTGAATAGTGAAGAGGTACAGGAATTGAGGCATACAGGCGAAGTACTACCGAGAACACCATAACCCAAAAGTTTCCAGAAAAATCACCAATCAAGATATTTGAGTGTTGACCTTTAGTACTTACAGTTGACCTTGTTCTTAGACTTAATATAATTTAAAAGAATATTGAGAGAATACTGAGATATTGAAAGAAGAGTAAATGCAGGTAACTCCATTAATGGAGGACTGAACGCAGTTGGCGCTAACAAAAAATTGTCCAAAGAAGCGAAGTTAGCAGTTCACAATGGAGTGCTGGTACCTACCCTGATGTATGGAAGTGAGGCATGGAACTGGCAAAGGATGAAAGTAGATTGAATGCTGTTGAAATGAGATCCCTGAGGCGAATATGTGGTAAAACCATGTATGATCGTGTGAGGAATGTGGAGATCCGCAAAGAGTGCAAGGCTGATGTAAGCGTAATGAGTAAGATCAAGAAAGGGACGCTTAGATGGTTTGGGCATGTAGAGCGAATCAACGGAGAAAGGAGTGTAAGGAGAATATACGATGCAAATGTGGATGGTAGCAGAAGTCGGGGGGACGCCCGAGAAAGACATGGCACGACCAAGTGAATCAGATACTTGAGTCGGGCCATGTCAAGAGTCAGAACAATAGAAGAGTATGTATATGACGATGTATGAATGTTAATGAGGCAAGGAGTGTGTGCCAAGACCGAATTGCTACCCCTGCGGGAAACGGCGTGATGGTTAGTTAGTTAGTTTCTATTAAAATGTGGATTTACCTAATTATTGCCCACATTTTATTTATATTCATAGACGTGAATTATAATATGCAAAACTAAAATGAATAATTTTAACTTCAAAAAAAGTTATTGTTAAAAAACAAAAAATTTGCATTATTATTTAATCAACAAACGGGTTTTTTCTTCATTCCGTCCACTGTGCGGCGTGTGTCACTTTAATTAGACAACGAGCACGGTGAGAGAAAAAAAATCCATTGCAACCAGTTTTGAAGGTGAGGTATATCAAATGACGTATCAGTTTATCCCAACATATTAAATTACATAAATATTATGAAAAATACATACAGAATGAAGGACAGTCTGACAGTGGTGGCAGAATAATTTATTTTTTTAGTATTTGCAGCAACTTTTAAATGCATAAACGCTGCTCGAATTTACTGGAAACATAAGTGTTTTTTATTTAATAACAGGTCATTATTCGTCAGTGGCACCAATATTCCGCTACCAGCCGGTCGAAGTCATTACCGTTTGTTGTGTTCGCACAAACAGGACTCCAACTCGTCTGGGAAGGAGTTTAATAATAAATAGTTCTTTATATTAATCAGGGATTTATTAATACTCCGCGTATTATAATGGTGACAGGATAGTCGACCTATCTAGAAGCTTGCTAATTGGAATCTGGGCCAGTCAGATTCTCAGAGAACCTTCGCACTGGCCATGGCGTCAACTGGCTACTGGCTCCATCTTGCGGACTTCCCCGCAAGCTCTATGCACTGCCATCTGTGCGTGCATCAAGAAAGCTTCCTAACACCATTATAATATGATAGTTTCGTCATCATGCTTTAGATCAACGCTAGGAACAGTCAACAGCTACAGCAATTATGAGTGAGAAAGATAGTTTTGATTTTTCGAGAGGGTGGCGATGTGGTTCTTATGATTTCAGTGGCGAAGCGAACGAACTGTGCGCTTCAAGATGTTTGCAATGTGAATACACAACATCAGTATTGAATAATAATAATAATATTTGGATGATTTGTATAGTGCCGTTTTTGTGCAAAATCACCTCAACCTCAAGGGCGCTGTACAAATTTATAATACATTTCTACAATGATCTATGTTATTACTAACTATATATGGAAATAATATACAGTACAATACTTACTGGGTAGGTCACTTGAGATTAACACTTAATTGTGTATTAGCGAAATTTAGATACAGGATTTAGGACATAATTGGATATAACTGGACTTTCTCTCAGGAATGGTATATTTAATTTAAGGGTTTGACAGCTTAAAAATGTAAGTTTTTAGTTTAGACCTGAATTCTGTAGGACTTGTTATGGATCTTAATTCCGGAGGGAGTTTATTCCAAGCCTTCGGCCCAGATACTCCGAAAGCGCGATCACCAAACTTAGTATTTGGCTTGCGCTTAGGTTCCATCAGTCGGCCTACAGCTGCTGATGTTGCCGATCTAATAGTTGACTGCCTCAGACCAGTGTTAGGGTGGGGCCATTTCATTGATGGACTTAAACACCATCCAGCACAGTTTGTACTGGATTCTTTCAGGGCACTTGAGCCAGTGAAGGTTACGAAGGTGTTCTGAAATGTGTGAATATTTAGAGACCCCGGTTATGAGCCGTGCTGCTGCATTAAACACTGATTGAAGTTTGCCAATTTGATATTTTGGAAGGCTGGCATAAATGCCATTGCAGTAATCGAGACGTGAGACTACGTAAGAGTTGATAAGTAGTTTTGGTTGCTTCTGTAGGAAGTTTTCTTCGGACAGACTTAAGTTGTCTTAGGTGAAAAAAACCGGTGCTAACAGTCCTATTTATTTGACTTTTAAACGAAAAGTCTGAATCTGAATTGACACCGAGAAGTTTGACTATTGTTTTTGGGATGATATCGCTGCCGGAAATAGAAATAGGTGAAACGTTTATGAAAATACTTGCATATACCTGTGGAAATTCAGCTTAACCGATTCCTTACTTCATAATCTATTAGGTTAGTATGGGCACACACAGAGGGATAGTGAACATGTTCGCACAGTTAAACAAAAACACGCAGTTTTCTTGTTGTTTGTATTTAGCGCTTATACAGGATTTTCCAATAAGAGGTGTTATTTTGATATTCAATCGTAAAAGACCAATGGTTTCGTTGCTTGTGTGGCACGTAGCGCCGTCTTGTTAAAAGTAAACGCTGTCCAGATCAATACCATCCAATTCCGGCCATAAAAAATCATTAATCATCTCTCGATAGCGCAATCCATTCACCGTAACTGTTGCTCCAGCCTCATTTTCGAAAAAGTAAGGTCTAATGACTCCGCCGGACCATAAACCGCACTAAACAGTCACACGTTGAGGATAGAGAGGCTTTTCAACAATAACTCTTGGGTTTTCCGAGCCCCAGATGCGACAATTTTGCTTGTTGACGAAGCCACCGAGGTGGAAATGGGCCTCATCACTCAAGATGATTTGCATTTGATTCACTCAAGTGAATTTTAATAATTTCAATGCTTTGTTGAAGCGTGTATCGTTCCATTTTTATTAATGGCGTAGTTTCTACTTGTCAAATGTCAAAAAATGACAGCTTCAAAAGTAACATTTACCGAAATAGCGGGCTATTCAAAATAACACCTCTTATTGGAAAACCCTGTATTATAATAGTCAAACTGCTTTCGTGGTCAAAGGTAGGCTTAAATTAAAGGCGGTATCAGACAAATAACTCGGGTGAATGTTCGCTCAAGTGAACACATTCATTTTAATTTCATTCCGCGCTCACACGGTACATAATGATATAGAAATTAACATCCATCCATCCTTTCCCACATTGAATTAAGTTGTGCGCCTTAGAATTCGTTTGATTGGTGATCATTTGATGGAAGAATTTGACTAAAAAGAAGCAAAAAAACGTCGACAGTGGTGGGTGTCACCAAGGATTTTAAGGAGAACTGTGTCTGCATCTGCAAATACATTGTCGAGAGAATTAGAGGAAGAAGATAAATATGACTTTACATACATACTTTCTTCAGGGGTACCCCAGGGATCCGTTTTGGGTCCACTTCTCTTCATCCTTTTTACAAATGATGTCACCAAAATAATCGAGTCATTCGGTCTCTTGTCTCACTACTACGCTGACGATCAGCAAGTTTATTTTTACTGCACTCCAAACGAGATCAATATCTTCAAGATCCGTATAACTGAATATCTAGAAGTAATAACTCGTTGGAGGTCTTCAAACAAGCTGAAGCTGAACCCATCTAAGACTGAGTTTCTCTGGGCAGCCACAAACAAACGTCAACATTTCATAGACGATTCACTTATTTATATTCCCGGCAGCGATATCATCCCAAAAGCAACAGGCAGTCAACTCTTAGATCAGCAGCATCATCAGCTGTAGGCAGACTGATAGAACCTAAGCGCAAGCCAAATACTAAGTTTGGTGATCGCGCTTTCGGAGTATCTGGGCCGAAGGCTTGGAATAAACTCCCTCCGGAACTAAGATCCATAACAAGTCCAACAGAATTCTGGTCTAAACTAAAAACTTACCTTTTTAAGCTGTCATACCCTTAAATTAAATATACCATTCCTGAGAGAAAGTCCATAATCCAATTACGTCCTAAATCCTGTATCTAAATTTCGCTAATAAACAATTAGTTAATGTTAATTAAGTGTTAATCTCAAGTGACCTACCAGGTAATTATTGTACTGTATATTATCTTCATATATAATTAGTAATAACATAGTAGAAATGTATTATATACTTGTACAGCGCCCTTGAGGTGATTTTGCACAAAAACGGCGCTATAAAAATCATCAAAATATTATTATTATTATGAAGAACTACTATCACTTGTTGCTTCGTCAATAAAGAATCAAGATACTTTGATGACAGAGAATACAACTGCACGAATAAGACTGCAAATTGCACAGAGAGAAATGAACGAGCGTCTATTCCATGTTTAGACGTTTCATTTTTTTTACATTTCGAGCACGAACGAAAGATGCCGAATGCCAAAATCCAACATCGACGGATCGTTTCACTAATGAATTCATTGGATTCTTTGTTTAGACGTTTCACTTTGAGTGAAAGAGGCAAAACCGAAGACAGAAATGAACAAAAAGTGAACCGTCTGAATCCCGCTTAAGGCTCTCGACTACGAAACCGGAGATCGCGGGTTCGTATCACGGTGTGTGCAATTAAATTTAATTTCAATTTTTTTTTTTTTTTTCACAATTGTTATTTGTTAAAATAACATTATAGTAACATTATA
Organism: Hesperophylax magnus; assembly: GCA_026573805.1. NCBI lineage: Eukaryota > Metazoa > Arthropoda > Insecta > Trichoptera > Limnephilidae > Hesperophylax > Hesperophylax magnus. The sequence goes on along the minus strand of JAIUSX010000179.1, from coordinate 1,723,490 downwards.
ATAACATTATATTAACATTATATTATTTTTTTCATTTAAAGTAACATTATAGTATATTTGCAACATGTTCCATAGTGGAAGATACTTGCAGTATCACCCTAGTAAAACACCAACATTGAATATTGAAACATTGTTTGAAATGGCTTTAGCCGTGTTTGTTGACCAGATCTGAATAGCCAGGTACTTCCCCATCTCCTGCTCCTCTAATGTCTCAGATATTTGACGCTACGACTAACAGCCACTTTCCTTCCGTCTAGCCATTCGTATATCTCCGTAATCTTTTAGAACGTACATACGGAGCCTTAATGTATGAGCACACATGTTTAAACAAGAATAATTTATCCATATATCTAAATATAGAAACACTAATGCATTTATTCAGTCCAAAACATATTTAAAAATAAACTGCCTCTAAATAATAATTACAATAATATTTGGATGATTTTTATAGCGACGTTTTTGTGCAAAATCACCTCAAGGGCGCTGTACAAATGAATATACATTTCCACAATATGTACTTATTTTCCAAAACTTATAGAGCACGGCTGATTACGGAAGCCATTGAAATTCATAAAAATCCCGTAAACATTAATAGAGACGATGGAGCGAAGCTCAATAGTTCCTGGTATCCGGTAATTGACGGCTACACCAGAGCTAAACGCAGAAAACCACTTTAAATAAAAAATGATACGTTAATGTTAGCTCAGAGGGTTGGAGCTGGCAACACGGTATCACAACCTCATACATAAGCTCACATTTTAACACAACATTGGACACTGCAATGCTGTCCGAAACGTTGGCTAAAGAAGGAGTTGGCGCAACACGGCATAACCAGAGATGTGCTTTATTTCAAATAAATCCATTTCAAATGGAAATGCAAAATGGGTATTTTGCATTTTATAATGCTTTTCTCAATGCATTTTCCATTTTAAATGCTTTTTTGCAACATTCTTCCTACTATCTCCACTCATCTTTTTTTCATAAGCCCCAAATATCAGTCGGTTCTCAACCTCGCTATGAGAGATAATTTACATTTGTCAAGTTGCTCCCTGGTAGGAGCCCTGGCAATTGAGTGATACCATTACAAAAAATACTGATTCAAATACTGAACATGGGACCATGACGCTGTAATAAATGTTAGATAGCAGTTTCTATGTTTTTACGTTGGCCACATTAGTTCCGCGCAAATTTTTTGTGGTTTCATAATCTGTAGTCGTGGTGTTTTTGGATTTACCATCATGTAATATGTTTGTTCTACATTGATGTCCATCATTAAATGACAAAATTCTATAATTATTTTAATTGTTTGACCCGAGAAACCATTTTGCATTTTCAATGCATTTTGAAAATAGGTATTTTGCATTTTGCATTTGAAATGCTTTTCTAAAAACCATTTTGCATTTTCAAATGGAAAAGTTTTGACTCATTTCCATTTTGCATTTCAAATGGTTTTGGGTACCCATTTTGCACATCTCTGGGCATAACACCCCAAAAACAAATAACAAAAATTTCCACAGTGATCTATGTTATTACTTACTATAGACTAGTCAAACATAACAGATTGCATCCGTCGGTTCGTCGATCACCAATACAAAGCTATATGTACAATGCATTTGATTGATAAACGTGATGCTAGAATGTACATATGTTATTATTATTATTTATTTACATTTTATACAGGCAGATAATATACAGTACTATACTTACCTGGTAGGTCACTTGAGATTTTCACGGTTTATTGTTCTAAATCTAGATACGGTTGGAATGCACAGGACATAATTGGACTTTACGGTATTTATTTTAATAATATATGAGCGTGTTTAGGAAAGGAAAGGCAAACTTTATGATGGACGGTACTACAGTTCAAGGTTTTGATCAGAATTCATCTTCCCAAATATGATCCGTCCCTCGTTATAAGACAGATTTATAATAATATAAATCCAATCAGAAAAGTGTGATAAGGATGTATTATAGGCAATACAAGAATGCTACAATCAGCCAGGTTTATTTAATTTAAAGGTATGAGATCTAAAGAGGTAAGTTTTTAGTTTAGACCTGAATTCTGTTGGACTTGTTATGGATCTTAGTTCCGGAGGGAGTTTATTCCAAGCCTTCGGCCCAGATACTCCGAAAGCGCGATCACCAAACTTAGTATTTGGCTTGCGCTTAAGTTCCATCAGTCTGCCTACAGCTGATGATGTTGCTGATCTAAGAGTTGACTGCCTCAGACCAGTGTTTTCCGGGACGCATAGTTCAGAGATGTAGGGTGGGGCCATTTCATTGATGGACTTAAACACCATCCAGCACAATTTGTACTGGATTCTATCAGGGCACTTGAGCCAGTGAAGGTTACGAAAGTGTTCTGAAATGTGCGAATATTTAGAGACCCCGGTTATGAGCCGTGCTGCTGCATTAAACACTGATTGAAGTTTGTCAATTTGATATTTTGGAAGGCTGGCATAAATGCCGTTGCAGTAATCGAGACATGAGACTACTTAAGAGTTGATAAGTAGTTTTGTTGCTTCTGTAGGAAGGTTTCTTCGGACAGACTTGAGTTGTCTTAGTTGAAAAAAACCGGTGCTAACAGTCCTATTTATTTGACTTTTAAACAAAAAGTCTGAATCTAAATTGACACCGAGAAGTTTAAAGTTGAATTTAGGATGATATTGCTGCTGGAAATAGTAATAGGTGAATCGTCTATGAAATGTTGACGATTGTTTGTGGCTGCCCAGAGAAACTCAGTCTTAGATGGATTGAGCTTCAGCTTGTTTGAAGACATCCAACGAGTTATTGCTTCTAGACATTCAGTTATACGGATCTTGAGACTATTGATTTCATTTGGAGCGCAGTAAAAATAAACTTGCTGATCGTCAGCGTAGCAGTGAGACAATAGATCAAATGACTCGATTATTTTGGCGACATCAATTGTAAAAAGGATGAAGAGAAGTGGACCCAAAACGGATCCCTGGGGTACCCCTGAAGAAAGTGTTGCGAAGCTGGACAATTTATTTCCAACCCTCACGGCTTGTAAGCGATTGGATAAATAGGATACCAGCCAATTTTTTATGTCGGAATTCAAACCAAATGTTTCCTCTAATCTCCTAATGAGGAATTCATGATCAATCGTGTCAAATGCTGCACTCATGTCTAGGAGTGAGATAAGTGATAACTTACCTGACTCTACGGCAAGAGTTATGTCTGATAGCATACGAAGTAGCCCGGTTTCAGTTGAGTGGAACTTTCTGTACGCAGATTGACGATTTGCGAGTAATTTATTTGAATTCAAGTGACTGGTTATTTGTGCAGCAACAATTTTCTCCAGGATTTTTAAAATGAAAAGTAAGTTTAAAACGGGTCGATAATTACCTAAGTTATCGGCGTCTAGTTGTGACTTTTTCAGTATTGGTGTAACTACAGCTGACTTGAGTGGTTCAGGAAAGTCACCCATGCTGAGTGATTTATTAAAAACGTGAACTAGGAATGGAGCTAAAACAATAGAACATTGTTTTAATAACCATGTCGGTATAGGATCAAGACTTCACTGCTTATTAGGCGAGCTTGAAATTATTTTTATTACTTCTTCCAGTGTTGTGGGTTTGAATGAAGACAAAATTCCTTTAGAATTAACAGTGAATATTGACAGAGGGGCATGAGATGTTTTTGAGAAGGCGTCCGGGGTAATATCTATCTTCGTTGGAACAGTGACTTCGGAAATTACAGTCTTTATTGAGTTCCAGAGATGTCGCGGGTTGGTTCTCTCAGAGTTAATCTTTTCTTTCCAATACTCTGATCTTTTGGAGTTTATTTTACTTGTGTACTCTTTTTGAGCAAGGATCCACTTGTCTCTTGAAGTTACAGAAGAGATTTTTCTATGGGACCTCTCTAATTTCCGCGTAGTGTATTATTTATATGACTCCACAAGTTCTGTTAGCGTCTTTGTTCCCCAAACATTGGATGAACATAATAGAGAGGTTTGTAACTCTTCCAGAAAATCACTAAAACTAAATTTACACCATTCCCTCGATACAATTGTTCTATATGGTACTTTAGGCGGGTTAAAATCAATATCAGTGCAAACAAGCCGATGGTTTGACAGTCCTATATCACGAATATCTGCGAAGAGCGGTGGACCACTGTTCTTCGAAATTAGTACATCTAACGTACCACCAGCATCATGAGTCGGGACGTCGACCGATTGATGGCATCCAAAGCTGGCTAATAGATCCAAATATTTAACAGTGTTTGGTGATGTCACACGCTCGAGACGAATATTAATGTCGCCAGTAATAATGAGCGTGTCGGAGAGTTCAACTGAATGTTAAAAAAAATGCGAAAACTCATTGCAAAATTCGACAGAAATTGGTTTCTGAAGAAGAAACCCTGCATCCAATATACTCAAATGTTATTATCGCGACACCCACGTGATTTACGCAATGTTGTTTGATGGTTCTCCGCACTAGGTCGGACATCTTCGAACACCACATACCCTAAAGCAGAGGTTCCCGAACTTTTTTGCCCCGTAGACCACTTGCCAAATATTTTTTTTCTGTAGACCTGCCTGCCGAATATTGAATTTTCCTAAAACTATTAACGTCCCATGTGATAATCATTTATTTTTTTAGTAAAAAGATTCCCTTCCCTTGCCTGTCCAACAACCGGGTGGCGGTATAGTTCCTCTGTCTTTACATTGTGCAGACAGGGGCGCCCTTGTGAGGTATTACACCAAATGAAAATGAAGCAGGATAAGCAACGGGAATTTCTTTCTGTAGCTGGCCCTACAGAACTGCCCCTTAAGTTCTTTGTCAGTGCTTATTCCGGTCAGTTCTTCTTGTCACATGATATCCGATTCTTCAACGTTGCATTTCCATAGTCAAAATGTCCTCAAACTTAGTTTTGAAGTCTGTGAGAAGTGCATTTAAATGTTGAACGTCATTATTACCCTGGACGTTTTTCGAAAATTTGCGGCCTCCAATGTGCAATGTTTTGCTTGAATATATTAATTCTGACGAGAAAAGGAATGTAGACTCTATTTATATACCTCAATTAACAACTTTACGAAATATAAACATACAATTATAAAATAAGTAATTTCTGAGTCTATTATATTTGTGTTAGGTCTATTGTATCATTTACGGAACTCCTAAATGTTGACTTGACGTAAATGGGGGTCCGCTCGTATGTACCCCCATTTGAATCTCGTGGACCACCAAATTTTTTTCTTGCTGACATAGACCCCCAGCATGCCGATATCGACCCCTTGGGGTCCATATAGAACACTTTAGGAACCCCTGCCCTAAAGCTTGGAGTCTCTTAATTGAGTAAAAATCACTGTTCTCGTGGCAAGTTTCTGTGACAGTAACGATGTGGCGTTTTTGAATCTGAAAACATCATCTACCACCTCTAATTTGTTGTTAAGGGATCGCGCATTCCAAGAACCAATCTCAAGCCGTCTGCTCCGATAGTTGGCATGTCGTTCTGATAGAACTTCATTTATGTTGTTGAATGAATTCATCATTAACTAAAAAAAAAAGCACATTTCAATTCTAATGAACTAACCACCACGCCATTTCCCGGCAGGGACAAGCAGAGAGGATAGACAGCCTTGCTTCATTCACAATTATACATCGTCTTACACAAATAATACTTTTCTGACTCTTGACGTGACATGAATAAAGTATTTGATTTACTTGATCGTACCATGTCTTCCTCGGACATTCACATCATATTTATTATCTGAGCGTAGCGAAGTCTGTTTTAACTCAACAGTTTTGCAATTTGTCTGTTTGTAAAATTGTTTTTACATTTTGTTGTAAATTGCCATTGTAAAAAGGATTAGTAATTCGTAAGCAGATTTAATTTTCGAGGACAGAATGGTGATATTACAATGCCAGTTGCCTGTATACTGTAAGATTCATTTATTAACAAATCAACGAAAGCGGGACAGTCAAGACGCGCACTCGTCTATTAATTTCAATGTCTGTGGTATTGGCACTCCATTGCAGACTGCTATCCAACGAAGTCATCACCAATCATTTGGGTATATTGTGAGGCTGAAGGCATTACGAAGGAGAGGGAGATGGGGAGAGGAAGGTGGGAGAGTACCTGGCTATTCAGATCTGGTCACTAAACACGGCTAAAGCCATTTCAAGCAACGCTTCAATTCTGAAAGGTGGTCTTACACCAGGACGATAATGAGATTATTTGCACAGCGCCGTTTTTTATGAAATTAAATTAAAATTTATGCATTTAATCTATTCGTACCACTTTAATTCATTTCGAACTGTAATAAAAGTGTTAGAGAATAATATTATATTCGCATCATCTGTGTTCGTGAATAATATATAAATAAATTAACATAATATTTGTTTTGACGTCCTTGAATAAACAAAATGAAGTAACCTTGCTTGAAAATGGCTGAAGGAAAATAATAATAATGCAAAGTGCATCATCCTTTTGTCCGCCAACAAAGGAATATAAAAGAAAACAATGATATTCAAAAGCTTCCAGCCCTTTTTGCATACGTGACTACAATCAGCTGTGAAGTCTGGAAACCAAACACTGAAAAAAAATTTAGTGTTGCACACATAAAAAAAAATCCCTCGACATCAAAAATTTCCCCAAAAATTCCCTGAATTCAGAAATAAATCGATCTATACAGATTTGAAAAAAAATTAGGTAAAAATACAGAAAACAGACAAGCTTGCACATTTTAATTTAAAAACACTTTGTATCGGTTAGATAATTATGAGAACTAAGCATTTCAAGTTTACAAAAACGTAAATAATGAATTTTGATAGCCATTTCGTTAAAAATATATTTATTAATTTAACATATTTTCTTCGCGCCATGTTTTGAGTAGATTTTTTTATTAAACAAAAACTAAGAACGTATTTTAGAATAGTAGTTTGATATTTTGGGTTAAATAAGAGAAGCAATAACATAAAAAAAATTACATCAATAACAATGGTAGCAAAGTGAACAATCATTTTAATTTTAACGAAATAACGATTAAAATGCACAATTTTCAGTTTTGGATTCCTAGGCCCTATACAGATCATATAAAATTATTATAATGCGGCACGTGAAAGACCACCATTCAAAACTGAATCGTTGCTTGAAATCGCTTTAGCCGTGTTTGGTGGCAAGTTCTGAAGACCTTCCAAGATTCTCTTATCTTCATCAAATACTTCAACCTTACAAAATATCACGGACAGACAATATTTATTGTGCGCTATGTATTCACAAAAAAAAATCTCGAGTGTAGTCAAAATAGTAAAAATTGAAACGTGTGCCAAGATATAGTTGCGTGGTGGTCTATCCTTTATGTTAGATCGTTTTGTAATCCATATATATAAATATATTATAAAAAATCCCTAAACTTGCATATTTTTTCCCATAAATAGGGAAATTTCCCAGACCATCAAAACAAGGGAAATCAAAATGGTCGTCATCGAATAACAACAACACAAAAGGAAATGCATAAATAACACATTTTATCGTCAATAAACCCAGTAATTTCACATAAATTTCAAAGTCCTACACATGATTATGCGAATCAACTTTTATAGCGACATTTACCTGAGAATTTAAATCAAAACAACAAACAATAATTGATAAACAATGAATAATTAGTGCTCATTTAGGCTCCTTGGAATTTCAGAAAAATCGCTGTTATACGAAAAAGAGCTCTGAAGTTAAATGTTAATGAACTCTTCGGAGTTCACATTTGCTTGACTTCGCTGTATCATATGGAACCTTTTGTCATAAGGGGTCGTCATAAATACATGGCGGTGCGACAAAACAAATACAAGTCAAATGTAAATGCCTTTTTTCATGTTAATCGTTTTGATTTACAGTAATACAATCATTATAAATGAATCACCATTTCATAAACTACTGGCGACAATTTTGTGACGTTGGTGAAGAACATGTTATTGGACAAAAATAATAATAGTGGATTACTCACCGCCCAAATCTTCCATGTTGGTTAGTTTATTCGCCATTTTAACGTTTAAAACTGCACTGGCACAACACTAGCGATGAATCGTCTGTTTTGTCGTGAACTTTATTTACAGAAACAATGGCGAACTAACAAAGAACGAGCGTATAATAAGGATTAACAATCAAAATGCAGAGATTTCCGCGGCGGCCGTCTTCAGAGACAGACGCCTTTGTTTTGAGTTTCGTATTTTGACAGGGCAAGGCTACCAAACTACCAATGTAATGTAGGTCTTGGTAGGTACTATAGCAAAACAAGAATAATAATATTATGGATTATAAAATAGATAACAACGCTGAAACTATCGACAGTTCCGATACATTAAAATGCCAACTCTTTTATAACGCAGAATAAGAGTACAAAACTAGAACTAAGAAATGGTACACATAAAAATATTTTTCTCTCAAAAAATATGCGTTAGTTATAATTCAATCCGCTTGGAGCTCTGCTAATTTATAAGGAGTGTAGTTTCATGTCACGTGACCATTTTGCGCCAATCCGGTGCATTTGCGTTTCATATCAACGTCATTGAACTTGTTTACAATAATCCTACTTCAAAACTGCCAACTTTTTAACAGTACCATCTATTGGCGAAAATTTGAACTATTACAATATTAGCCACAAAAATTGTATATTTTCCTACTTTATTTTGTACTATTAAATGACACCGCTAGGTTCACCTGCTTAAAAATGCTTCCTATTTTGACGTGTAGTTTGGCATTGTCATTTTGTGTCGATAATTCAATCCCTCAGAACAACAAAGTTTTAACCGACTATACAATATTAAGCAAAAATAAACTTCAACACACTTATTTTAAAGCCCATAATAGCGTAACATTCCAGCATCAGATGAAACTTTGCAATCTGGGGCATCGAAATGCAAGTCACGTGATCTGTCTCGGCCAATGGCGTGCATTTGCGTTTCGGTTTGTTTGTAAACGAAAGCAATCGTAAACATGTGCGTTCTATTTTAAAACGAGCGACTAGACACAACGTTTGGTTATTTATACGAGTGCTAATATAGGTTTTAACGCCTTAAGAATAAAGCTTAAAATAGCTTGAATATTATCGTAAAGCTTTAGAGCAGTGCCTTTCTTGACGACGTGACTTTTATCAGGCAATAAATTACGATACTTTCCGTATAAAATTACAAAATATCAAGTATATAGTATATCAAATACCAAATCATATCTTCCAAGATTACCTTCGCGAGTTCCACAGCTAGCCCAAATAAATGAATAGGTAATATCTACCTATATGTTATTTCGCATATTTTTTAAAGTCAAATAATATTGCTGTATATTTACGGTGCGTTACAGAGTAGTAGACAATATCAGTATAGCTTTGGTAAAAGCCATCCTTCAGAATCTTAATTCTGCTTGAAATGGCTTTAGCCGTGTTTGGTGACCAAATCTGAATAGTCTACTTCCCAATCTTTATCTCCCCGTCTCCTACCTCTTCGACATAAATAAACCATTCACAGGAGATTAATGATCCCACCGACATCAATCTGTCTCAAATCTAATTTTGAGAATAGGAGAATTCTATTAAATGGACCGCAAATTTCTGCAGTCATATGATTTTTTTAGGTATCTTGGTGATTCAGACCAGAGGTGGCTACTAAATTTAACAGTGGGTGCAAAGTTTTTGGTTATAATTTAGTGTCGGAAGGGCCTATCGACCACCAAAAATTTGTACATTTTCACAATTTTCGGCAAGTGCGTATTTTGATGTCATTGCCAGTAAGATTCTATTTTTGACATGGCAGCACTGACATCGTCATACAGACAACAAACTAGAGATGGTTCGATGGTTGACACGTGAAGCTGGTTGTCACTGCGGTTCCAGTTACTGGAGAATGATTTGGAACCCGTTCCTAATAAAACATTTTTTGGCAATTTTTTAATAATATTTTGTAATTTTAATCCAAAAATAACAGGTTCTTCAGAGAAATAGTAAAAAATTATCGACGGTTCCAGCAAATATCCTTTAACCCTTCAGCAACGTAAGCAGATATACACGATAAAATAACGATAGCAGTCAAGTACAATAAGCGTGTTTACACGTCAACGCGTGTGTTTCCACAAAAATCGTCATAACTCCGTTATTCTTCTAGTGACATCCCTAAAACAAAAAGTAGTATATTCGTATTGAATGAAGCTTCACATCTCTATTCAAAGTTATCCATAGAAACCCGTAAAAAGACCTACTCAGTGGAAGCAAATTTTACCCGCCAAATCGTAAAACCCGCCTCCCACATATCCCAGTTTTAATTATTTTTTTAAAAATATATTTTGTATGAAATGGTCAAAAAGTGAAGTGACAGAATTGTTTATTGTACATTTGTACGATGAAATAAGTGTTTTTTTTTTACATTATCCGTGATTTTAGTATCGTTTTTACATAAAACATTACAGGTGAGTCATTTTTACAATTTTTTCATGTTTCCATTCTAAATTTAAATATTTACAAATGTTAATATTTATTTATGATACAACAATTTGAAAGCCTATTTTGTAACCTTTCTAAAACAGTTTTTACTATTCGGCTCCGTTCAGTAATGTTTCATTTATAGAGCTTTGATTGTGAGGCGGTAATAACACAACGTTTTCGTGAAATTGACATTTCGGTAAAGACATTTTAGCTTCAAGTTCGCGAAAAGTCGGAGGGGTTAATATAGTATAACGGAGACCGGGTATCTCATCCAAATGACAGTTCAACACACCTACAAAAAGTGATATAGTTATGAAAAGTGATGAAACAAAAACTAGGTAAAATAGTTAAATAGGTAACTATTTAACACAGTTTTTGTTTCATCACTTTTAATGACTCTATATCACTTTTTGAAGGTGTGTTTAGTGTTATTTTGATAAAATATCATGAAACCTCCAACTTCTGACCGATTTTATGTAAAATATATATTTGATTTTACGTTAATAACTTATAGAAATCTAAAAAAGGTAACCTACATAAAACTTTAATGGTGTTTTTGCTAATATCTAAAAATATTAACTCTGTCTATGATGGTTTATAAAGGTAATTCGATAATTATCATTAATTCTATTTAGGTATCCTTTAATGAGGACTATTATATTTGATAATGTATTTTTTGTAATTAATTAATTATTTATTATTAATTCAATTCAACTACCATAATTAAAACTAACTTTTCAACGTTTTTTGGCATCCTGAAAAATGAGTTTTTTGTATTTTGTAATTATTACGTCCTTAAATTGCACACAAAGAGAATAATTTTTAAGATATTTACATGAATATATTTTTTTATCAATATTGATCAAAATATTAAATTACACCAAGTACAAAATAATTTCAATTTGCCGCCATTGAAAGGAACGTCAACGTCAATATACTTCACTAGCGCCCCCAGTGACCAGGAGGGCGATTCTCGTTCTTTTAGCCTTAAGCTAAATGATAGCATTCGTCAACGACTGCTATCGTTTGCGATAGATAGCTGTCCGTCGCTTGTAACATCTTTTCTTAACTATTAAGCGATTCTCGTTCTTTTGATATCCTTACAAGTTCGATTTTGGAGAGACCTAGTAAAAAATCCTAAAGAAGCGTGGTTAAGAGCATCTACGAAATTGTTAAGAGATTATTGAAAACACAAATTGGTGAAATATAATTAAGTGACGCAAAGTTTCTAACTAAAACTTAAAAAAACAAATACTTTGTATTATAATGCATTTTAATAACTGCTTATTGTATTTATGAATGACATAAATAAGCCATTTATCGAAGATTTACGTTTTGTGAAAAGGTACTTACCTCGCTGGATAGTAATGACTTTGTTACAGATTCACAACTTCTAAAGTGACGTTTGCTGTCAAACTGACGCTGCCGAATGGCGCTAACTGTCACCCAAGTTGATTTAAGAATGAAAGGGATTCTTATTTCGTTGTGGTTAACTTCAAAACCCACAATTTCGAGCGCCAGCCATTCTGCAGCCATTTTATCTGAAACTTATTATTATTTATGTAGAAATCCTCAATGGTATGTGTAGTTTATTGTAAATTAAATCACTTATCTGGCTTTCGACATGTTACGTAATTTACAAGCATCGCAATTACCTGATTCAATTAATTTAATAGCATCATTGTGCCACAAACAAGTCACTAATCATGTTTACAGTCAATACTTACGATAATATTAAGTTTTCTCTTGTTAAAACTACGCAAATATTGCTAATTGTCAAAACGTCACAATTAAATGAAGCAAATTCTCCGCGAACGCTAGCGTTCGGCCGCCGAAAGACAGGTCTAGGGGTACCCTTCGCGTAAGGCTAAAAGTTTTGGCGCGCAATCGAAAATCTAAGGATTCCATCTGTCATCGAGAGAACCGGAATCGCTTCATACGAATAAACCGAGAAAAATCGTTAATTTGAATATAAGGACGATTTTAGTGTCGTTAAGTAGAACGAGAATCGCCCTCCAGAGTTGTTGATATTGTCACTATTTCGCCTGTGAGTACATATTATTAATATTATAGATAGTGTATTTGGTTTCAGTGACAGCAAAGGAACCGGTTCCAAGTTCCAAGGAACCGCGACAGGAATATCGGCCATCTCCACAACATACATGTCACAAAATAATCTGATTTGATTTGTTTATTTTTGTTTTCTTTTTTATTATGCTCTTTTATAAAAAAATAACTGCAAACTATTCGCTTGAATGAAATCCAGTTGATTTTTTAAATAAATGAATTTAAAATAAGTAGACATGAAGAGGAGAAAAGCGAAAACGAGCCAAGTTAGCGCTCAAGTTGTTGATGTCGAGATTGCTGTGTGTCGATGCTGTCTTAACTCCGATAAGGAAGTGTTGGAATTGGGAAACGATTACCACGAATTGTTAGAGCTCCTTGTAGGATATAAGGTAATAAATCATGTTGTTTTTAAATTGATTTTAGTAGTTTTAGGTTAGGTTAGGTTAAGACCTAAATAGCCTACAAAAAACGAAAATAGAGCTCTGTTAGCCTAGTCTAAATGCATATGGTAATGTTTACGTACTCTGCTTGCTTCTCAATACGCACAAATTATTGAAATAACACTTCATTTCAAGTTAATTACTACAAACGAACAACTACAGGGTTTTCTAATAAGAGGTGTTATTTTAAATAGCCCGCTATTTCGGTAGATATTACTTTTGAAGCTGTCATTTTTTGACATTTGACAAGTAGAAACTACGCCATTAATAAAAATCGAACGATACACGCTTCAACAACGCATTGAAATTATTAACATTCACTTGAGTGAATCAAATGCAAATCATCTTGAGTGATGAGGCCCATTTCCACCTCGGTGGCTTCGTCAACAAGCAAAATTGTCGCATCTGGGGCTCGGAAAACCCAAGAGTTATTGTTGAAAAGCTTCTCTATCCTCAACGTGTGACTGTTTGGTGCGGTTTATGGTCCGGCGGAGTCATTGGACCTTACTTTTTCGAAAATGAGGCTGGAGCAACAGTTACAGTGAATGGATTGCGCTATCGACAGATGATTAATGATTTTTTATGGCCGGAATTGGATGGTATTGATCTGGACAACGTTTACTTTCAACAAGACGGCGCTACGTGCCACACAAGCAACGAAACCATTGATCTTTTACGATTGAATATCAAAATAACACCTTTTATTGCAAAACCCTGTATTTGCGTCAGGGAGGTGGAAAAACATGCACAAAATAGGGCGTTACTTTCTTAGTTTGGGTTTTTTATTAATGTATACATTTTTCTTAACCTACAAACAACCTATTAACCTTCCGGCAAATGTCACATCGCCGGCCCTATGCAGGCTCAATTGGAGTAGTCCACTCCCTGCGCCGACTTGCCAAGGCGCCAAGGCTCTGATAATACCTAACCCAGCGCCCTTGAGGTGTTCAATAGCGCCAGGCGCCGTTTGGCTCTGGGCTGGCCCTGGTTTGGACGTATTTAGCAGTAAGCAGAGTAAGGAAACATTACTGTTGTATATCTCATCACTTACTCTATAATTTAGTATTCCGTAATCAATCTGCATTTAAAAAAAATCCTGTTAATGTATTTTTCAGGTCATTTCTCTCCCCGATAAATATACAGAAAATAGGGAACCACCGTTTATCAGTTGGTTAACATAACAATGAGAAGTATTTCAGTTTCTGGAAAAGGAAAATAACGCATTTGATTAGCTATTTCGATTTGACGTCTTTTCTTCACGTCATGTTTTGACATAATAATATATTTTTGGGGATCTGGTAAGGATACAATGAAAGATAATAGTTGTGTAAAGATACCCGTTCGGTCGATTTACACTTAAGGCCGGGATGGGCAGTTCTACCTTTTGCGCCGGCCTCATTCTTCTAACGTCTCGTAACTAACCCGATCTTACTACAGACACACCTATCAGCGAGAGCTGCACAATACTACAGTACTAAATCGAAAGTTCGGCAATTAGCGAAACTTATGCTTATCTTAGATCTTTGGGGTGTGGTAAGGAGACGAATGAAAGATGATTATGTGGCATACAAGCTGCGGCTTTATTGAGCTAGTCGTATTACACAGTCCAAATAAAATAACCAGAGTAGTCAGTTGTTGCTGACGATGTAGTCATGGTAGTTTATTTGCATCATGCACCGCGTCGGTAGAGATCGGACTTGCAGGTGCTGTTCATCATTGGTGAAGACCATGGGTCTACCTGATACTCCAGTGTGAAGTAAGCCAAAGGTACGGTAGACCTGGTTGGCTGATGATTATGAGCTCGAACCGCAGGCGAAGCCGGATACGCTTATAGTTACCTGCGGACTGTTGTATCTAATAGTTGCTGCAGATATTTTCATTGTTTTACTCGTAGGTTCCAATGTGATGCTCGTTGCACGTATTGTTGTTCTAGAACCCTCGAGGAAGTATCAGGTATTATTCTAGTAGCTTCTGTAATGTCACTGGCTTAGTGGTAAAGTTTATTGTTTTGCAGATGGAAAGATCAGAGTTTTGGCTGTGCCTACTTTGCCGTCACTCCATGAAAAAGTTCTCCAGTTTCCGACTCCTTTGCTGCAGGGCCCACACAATCCTGGAGGACTATCGCACCAAGCACTCCGGCAGGAGAAAGGTAAGTGCGCCACATTGTTGAATTTGGCAGCCACCTCTATAGTCTAGAGCCCCTAAATACCTGTAAAAAACCCACGACTCTGCAGACAGATTTAGTTATTTTGCTATGCTATGTGGATAGCAATCTTTATTTTTTTTTGTGAATTCCGCACAAGCATCCCAACTGGAGACGGTGAAACTATGGCAACTCCGTTTGGGGTACATTGTGAGTTAATCTCGTGGGGAGGAAAAAGAGACAGGGAGGTGGAAGGTGGGTATTTATATCTGGTCACCGAATATGACGTTTATTGTTTCGATAATGAAAGGTGATCCTTCACCAGGGTGATTTTTTTGCAATTTTTGTTCTACTGGTATTTCGATAGAAGATGCTCTGAGGAACTAGCATTGTTGATCCATACGGAAACATGCCAACATTTTGGTTCATGGTTGACATTTGTCACATGAGAATGGGTCGTTTCTAAGACTTGTTATTGTGTTCGGCTCGGCTGTGGAAATATTTGTCGGCCTCTGTGTTTCCTCCCTCCTACAATGTTCACTCCTTTTTTTCATACGCTGATATGGCTAATGTATCTACATTTATTATTATCATTGTCTTATACTTTTGAGGAGTCAAACACCAATCAAAATCTGTTGCGTAGTTTAGAAGAACCAAGCGCACAAACAGACAGACGCGGAAAGTGACATTGTTTTATACTATTTAGAGTTTAATGTTAATTGTTTATGTTATTTGTGTACAGATGGATGCGCAGCATTTCAAAAAGAACGGAGACCAAAATCTAATTCAAGAACCATCTTTTTCCAACACTCTTTGTCTGGACATTACCGCGTTATCGTCAGATATCCTCGAGTCCAGTCCAATCTCCGTTATATCCTTTGCAAAGGATGGAAAACCACAGAAAAACTACACAGAGAACATGGAGACATCTGTTGATGAAAAAGTGAAGCTAGAAACCATAGAAAATGCCATGGAAATTAATGCAGATTTGCTCCTCCAAAGCGTGCAACCTGTTGATACGTTTTTTAATGAAAATTCAAACGATTTCGACAGCTTTAACGTTAAGGAAGAATTGTTTGATACTGGCGATGACTTTGTGGAAGATGTTTGTATCATAAAGGAGAAGAAACGGAAAGTGAAAAAGGATAGAAGTAAAAAGGAAGAAAGAAGAAAATCGAAAAGGGGTGAGTTTTTAATGCAAATAAAGTGATTGTAATGAAGAAGTGAGGTTAACAGGCCACAATGCTGATACCAACCCTGATGTATGACATTAAGGAATGGAATTGGCAGAGGAAGAACGAAAGTAGACTGAATACTGTACAAATGAGATCTTTGAGGCGTATGTGTGTTAAAATCATGTAAGGCTGATGTAAGCGTAATGAGTAGGATTAAGAAAGGGACGCTCAGATGATTTAGGCATATAGAGCGAATAAGCAAAGAAAGGAGTGTAAGTAGAATATATGATGCAAATGTGAATGGTAGAGGAAGTCGGGGATGCCCGAGGAAGACATGGCACGAACAAGTGAATCAGATACTTGAGTCGGGCCATGTCAAGAGTCAGAATAATAGAAGAGTATGTATGAATGTGAATGAGACAAGAAGTGTGTGGTGTGACCGAGTTGTTTGGCAGTCCGTCCTCTCTGCCTACCCCTGCGGTAAACGGCGTGATGGTTAGTTTGTTAGTTGGTTTGAAAAAACCGGATTGACCGGATTAGTGTGTGATGTCAGTGCAGTTCAGTGGTTTAAACCAAATTTGTGCGTATTATATGTTTTTATTTGTGACAGCCTCGGTGACATCCGGCGAGATGGACCGCTACCTGGAGGTGGTGCTTACACACGAGGAGCAGCTGCAGGAAAGGCGGGATCGTGCGTGCGAGGTGAGCTACACGAGCAGTGCGCACCGCTGCCACCTCTGCGTGCTGCCCTTCAAGCATCAGCACACCCTCGACACGCACATGCGGAAACACTGCGAGGTGAGCCACCGTGTATACAACATCACTATCATAAAAAATACGGTGAAAATTTTGGTGTCTGATTCAAAAATACTAATTTCGGATTTGTTTTGAATTTAAGTCTCATTTTCAAAATTGGAACTGATTTGTCAAGAATTCAGACTATCCCCTGATGTTCCACGTGTCTGCACTAGTTATTCCTAGTAGAATTCTATTTAAATATGATTTTTTTTTAAATTAAAAACATTTATAACTTTATAGTACGTTATTGGTTACCAGGATTATTTAATAAATATATTTGTACAGCACCTTTGAGGTGATTTTTCACGAAAACGGCGCTATATATATATATATTACCTACCTATTATATAATATATATATATATATATATTTTTATTCTTCGAAATGTGTATTTCTTTTGTTTAAATTTCTTAGGGTCAATTGACCTGTCGGTAGCTGAGTTGACGCTGATCAGGTTTGGTTCCACCCAGGCGTAGTGTATTCAATTCCTTCATTACAACACAAGCAACATTTTCCGCTTACTGTGGTGATAGTAGGAGATTTGCAAATATTGTCTGGTTATTCGTAACCGGAGAATGATTGTCTTTCTTTTTAACTTAATAAAATACATCTTTTAGCTAACAGACAATTATTATCAATCATACAATTAACATATCCCTTGATTTGTCGCAGGTATACGCTGGTGTTATACTAAATTAAATTCACTACTTATGTTATTTATAAATTTTCCGGAAATCAACAGTTTACATTTATTTAACTTTGTACATAAGTATTAGCCAAAATAAAATCAATTATGGATTTCCTCCTTCTGACTTTACCTCTACTGAGACAGCATAATAAGGAATAAGAAAATTAAATTTGTAAGAAAGAAATATGAATTCCAAAATTTTATACCAAAACGAAAGATTATATAAAAAGAAAAATTTACAAAGCAAAACATTTATAGCCATGGGGAGAGGTTGTAGATATAAATCAAATCATAATAGAGATATAAACAATAGAGACATAAACATTATTCACAAACCATCAGAAAAATATTCTTTTATGGACCTCTTGTATTTGGTAAGGTTCGCAACTGAAAATATCCACCTTGGATAATACGCTATTGTAATTATTGCATAGTCTGTTCAGGCAAGAATTCTGCTTAGAGTTCGTTTTGCATTGATCCACCCTGAACAGGTCACAAGAGCGTGTTGAACGCGCAGGTACATTGAATGGAATCTTGTTTAGCAACTCTGGGCATTGAATATTATTGTTAACTACTTTATACAGGAATAGTGCATCCTTATGATGCCTCCGTACACTCAGTACAATACTATTTTCGTAATATCTTACTTGTTTTTTGCAACATTATCATTTTGTAAATTGTATCGTTTATCTATAGACAGGAAGATAGTGGTGAGTGGAACAAACCATGTTGCGAGGAGCGGGGAGGAGACGTGGGCGTCGACCTTTCGATGATTGGTCAGTAAATTACGTGCAACTAGCATTGTAATTCACTATTTAGACCTGGAAAATAAAATCTGCTTACGAATTACTAGTCCTTTTTACAATAGCGCGCGAATTGCTAGCGGTATTAATAAACGTTATCACAAATTCCAAATCCTGCCAAAAAGTTCAATCTGTTTTCAAAATAGAATATATTGAACCTGCACAGACATAGGAATTAATAGACGAGAAGATAAGGGCGAGGGGTAAAAGCAACTGTTGAAGAACGAGGGGAGTAAGGCTGACTGTGATTCGTCAATAAATCAATCTGACAGTAAATAGGCATCTCGCATTATAATATCACCATTTACTTCTTAAAAGTAAAATCTGCGTTTGAATGAATAGACATTTTTACATGGGAGCGCAAATTACTCGCCACGTTATGAACTAATTTGCGAAGTCCAAATTCGGCAAAGTAAGGCAGCTTCTATTTCAGAGTCGTAGTTAGTTTCAGAGTATTTAGTTAAGACACTTTTACAAATGTCTCATAATTTACTTACCCCAGTAAACAACGATGAGCACACTTGAGAATCGCTACATTGTGATGTGATAGTATATGTTTCTAAAACTGATCCATATAATACGGTGTGAATAAGCTTAAAATAAAGAAAAATAGTGCTTACTTATGGAATGTAATACGACAATTGGGTTTATTCTCTTTTTCACATCTATTTTTACAAGTTTTCATATCAAAAGTCAACATTTTGCCGTGTTATTTCGTAAAATGAACCGATGATGCCTCGACCATAGTTCGCACAAGAATGATGACGTCACGTTTTCAAATTTCACTTGAAGCCATATGCGAGCCCAGCCGGCTCAATGGAACCGGTATGGGGAGTGGGGATAATACGCTTTTAATCACTTAGGGCAGGTCTACTAATATTCATATGTCTATGTGAACCTGTCATATGCCCGGAAATTCCAAGCTTTTTTGAAAAAAACCGCGCGCAAATTACTCTCCTGCCTTTTGGTCAAACATCCGTTTAAAAACAAAGAAATTGTTTATTTTGCGATTGTTTTCTGTTTATCAGATAATGTATCTTATTATTCATATATATTACATGATAATATTGTTACAAGTTTTCCCAGAATAGCTAACTTTAACAAAAAAAATGTGTAAAAATTTTCCCATTCGGCAAACAAATGTAAAAAAAATATATTCATAAGAAAATTAACTGATTTTTTTATTTCTACACAAACCTGAATAGACACCCCTCGTGAAAAAAAATAATCCAAAGGTTTTTTCGAAGAAGTAATGCCATTGACACTTCTTTGAAAATGTAAAATATTTTCATTTATTCAAAAAAAAAATCAAACGTCAAGTGTCCACTTAAAATTTTTTTGTGTCGTATTTTATAAGTATATGATAACAATTCTTCCAGATTTCGGTAGTTTATACAACTGTTGTTACTAATAATATTATTTTGTACAAGAAACCTGTAAATAAATAATGCTAATAATAAAATTATTCATTAGGACGTAAAAATTTTGACATTTCTTACGAAGTAAATTTTCATCACTTTTCTTGGGTGAAATATTATAAAAATTACATCAAAATAATGTAGATAAAACTATCTTTCTGATGATACCTCAAATCTATTATTTCCACAATCAATTTATATCAAAAATAATGAAAGAAGTAAGAGGTTACCTTATGAGAATTCGCGATGTTTTTGCACTAGCGTCCTTGACAAATGGCCGCCGACTGCGTGTACAGATGTGTTCGAAAGAACAGGGTGACAAAAAAATCATGACTCGGGGAATAAAAATAAAAATTTTCTAATATTTTTTTATTAATATTTATTTATTTATTTAAATACGTTTTTTTAAATTCAAATACTGTGTGGTTCAAAAATAAATAAGAAAAAAATTTCATCATATTTATTTCAGTTTTAGAACAGGTACATGAAACACGTTTTTTTAATCTTTGGTCGAGAGACTGCGAAAAAAATCATTTTTTCGCAGTCTCATACATAAATTTATTATTATAATATTCAAATTTTTAGACACTGTTTCTGTCCTCCTCAAAAGTGGAAGATACAATGAATGGAAACGAAAATTCAAACAATGCAAAGATGCACAATGCACTTGTTTCAGTAAACATTTTTATTCAAATAATGCACAAATACACCCATTCAATAAATAATTAAAACCATAAATAACAACAACCAGTGCCAAATTACAATCACAGATAACAAAATCCAAGTAACAAATGATAACACACATTCAACAAATAACAACCGCAACCAACATTCAAAGAACAATAACATTATAACAAACAATAACATTATGACAAACAATAACATTATAACAAACAATAACATTATAACAAACAATAACATTATAACAAACAATAACATTATAACAAACAATAACATTATAACAAACAATAACATTATAACAAACAATAACATTATAACAAACAATAACATTATAACAAACAACAACACTAATGCAAGAAATAGCGACACAATTCCTGAACTGTAATTATGGGACTGCCACTATTAGGTATGATGAATTTCCTCTTCATGGCAATTTTTAAAATTTTGTATAAAAAAAAGAATCTAAATGGAAAAGAACGATTTGAAAAAAAAATTATAAATGTGAAGGTGGAGAAATCCTCGGACCAGGTGAAGGTCTGCTCCTCTGGATTCTCCTCCTCCCCCTCCTCCAAAGGCTCCAACTCATCCTCAGGAACATCCATATCCACCATTGACGGAAGTTCTACATCACCGGCGAGGGATTCATCCTCGCTATCAGTGAATCCGTAGAACTCCGCAACGATGTGGTCGGTTTCCTATAGACAGAAAGAAAAGAAAAAAAATATATATACAGCTATGTAAAGCGTCCTTGAGGTAATACAAGACAAAAATGGCGCTGTAAAAGTTAGCCAAGTGTTATTATAATTACCTGAGTATTTGGAGCCCGATGCGTAGAGGAGGTTGATGGTCTCGGGTCAGCCTGCCATCCCGGAATCTGAAATTATAATGTATTATAATATAATCATCAATACGCGTATAAATATTTTATAGCTAAACAAAAAAAAAGTTTGTTAGTACTTTTTTGCACACCCTATATAACTGATCTAATTTTGTGATATTTATTACCATTTTTATAAATAAAAAATAATATTTCTAATAAATATTATTAGAAATAAATATTTCTAATAAATAATGTATTTTGTAAGAACCCTGTATCTCCCATACAAAATTTGAATTTGTAAAAAACGTTGATATCTGCGCGCGCAGATAGACGTGCGTTTTACGCAGGCGCGGATATTATTTCAAGATGGCCTCTCACACATACATATAAACAGTTCACGTGTATTTGTGCAGGTTTCCGATGTCTCGTATTTATTTAATTAAAAAATATTAACTAAATATTGACGAAACTAGGGCTTTTATACACAATCTCAATAGTTTTCTTTACATAATAATCTACAATCCTTATTAGATTATGCAATATTTACGTAAATATCGATAGAGAAACGTAAAAATATTTCTTGGCAGATTTTTAGCGGTCGGAGACATCGGAATATCATTTTTAGTAAAATATTAACTAAATATGGACAAATCGAAGGCTGTGGTATATGTTCTCAATTGATTTATCTGCAAAATGAGATACGAAACAAAGCAAATCACACAATATATGACGAGACATAGCTAGAAATAAAACGAAAATTTTTATCACGAAAACATGGCGTATACTTTGACGTAATATTTTGTCGGTTATTTTGAGTTTTCGTATTTTAAATTTACCGAAACACATGCCGTGAACAATAAACTATGTATAAAAAAAACATTACTTACGTTTTATTGATCAATTACTTCGTTTTGGCACTTTAAAATAGGACCGCGATGTTTCACTTTGACAGTTATTTTTTGTTGTGTGGCATTCCAGAGAAAAAATTAAATTTAGATTCGGAAGAAGCTTCAAGTGTTTCTGAAATATGATGCGTAAAGAACGAGAATAGCTCAAGCGATTAAGACCTTGTTCTCCATACAAATTCTTTGTACAAAAGGGTTAAAATCGCATATAAATTTTTTTTTTTTTTTTTTTTTTTAAAGTTGTATGGGCCGCGCATATGCGGTCCCGGCATACGAGGTGTTTAGACACTTTTACAAACAAGTTATAATTTACTTACCACATTAACAAACACGTGTTCGCTAAGTTGTCACCCAAAAGCTAGAAACATTGGAAACGCGCGCACAGAGAAGTCTCACAGTGGGTTGCGCTTCAAACTTTTCTGTGGAAGGTCTCGTTATTTTGATGTTCGCTCGCCGGCTGTCAATGTACGAATGATGTGGTCATTTATTCGAGACATGCTGGAACTCTCCTGGTTCCAAAATGATTGTTCGTCGAAATCATACCCGGATTTCACGTTAGGGCGTTCTCTATCTCTTCTGACGTCAGATAATCGGTTTATATATTTATAAAAAAATTATATATCCCAGAATAGCTAATTATATTCAAAGATTTTTTTTTTTATCTCTCTAACGATATAAATATTATTTCATACCGTCCGAGTATACATTTAGGCACAATCAAGTTTTAAAAATAATTCACCAAAGTTTGGTAATTAAACATAACTTGATTGACTGCCGTAATATAGTACCATATTATGAATACGAACCAAATTCATTTTTATAAAATATATTATGATAAAACTATACTAACAGACCGAACGATTAGTCATAATAGACCCGATATAGTTTTACATGACAAAATTAAAAAAATAACTTATATCATTGATGTCGCTATTACAAATTCCTGTAATATTCAAAAATCTGTTAATGAAAAAATAAGAAAATACACAGATTTAGGACATGAAATAAAAAGAATTTGGCATTCTCAGACTATAAAAATATTACCATTTGTTATTTCGGCTACTGGCATTATACCTAGCTCTTTCATTCAAAATTTAGGCGTATTAGATCTATCGAAGAATTTATATATAAAAATGCAAAAATCAGTCATTTTAAATACATGTAGGATTACGAAAGATTTTTTAAATATTTATATTGAGGGATCAGTAGGATTTATAGTCCCTGTTAGAAGTTCTACCGAGCCGAACCCTCTGATATGAAAATATCTGGAGTCGGTGAATTATTTTCCCATTTGATCTCTGGTGAGTTGACGTGTTGTTCTTGTATTGTTTTGTATTTATTATGCTTATATAATGTACTTGCATAATGTGGATTGACTAGATGATCATTTGTGGAAAAGTGTGTGGAAGGGTTTAGTTTTTCCTGTGGGGAAGATTTAACCCGGACATAATGTCGGAAAATATAATGAAAAGGTATCAAAATATTGTTTACTTTTATGACATTTTCCTGCTAAATAAGTGTTATTTTCAATAAAAATAAGTCACATAAGACTTTACTTTAAATGAATACGGTACCACGACTTTTTAAAATCGGAATAACGATTTTTGACATGGAGTTTTGCGACGCACTTTTATATAAATAATATATTTCACAATGAATTTCTTGGCACCCTAGGGGTTAATATCTCATTGTTTGCTTGTTGCAGTCGCGGGGGCCATACGAGTGCCCGCTGTGCCATCAGCGATTCCCGCGCGCGCGTACGCTGGCCTCGCACCGCCGTGTGCACGCCGCGCGCCTGCTGTGCCATGCGTGCGGGGCGCGTGTGCGTGATCGGGCACGCTTGCGCGAGCACCTGGACTGGCACCGTGGCGCGACGTACGCGTGCGGTGTGTGCGGCCGTGTTTTCAGGTGAGACCACCGTATTTAAAGGACTGAAGAGTATCATTATCTAAAAATAATTACATACATAAGATTAAAAGACACATTATTAAAAATAAATGAATACGAAAAATGAGATTCGAGACCTTGGCGTGGGGTTACGCCAATACGCATTATGCATTAATTTACACACACACATCTCATGCACCCATATGTACATACATGCGACCACTGTACTGAGATAATATTTTTGTCCCTTGTCCTACCTTCATTCTATTCACGCACCTTTTCGTTGCATATTGCAATCCGTCTGTTACAATAACCCGCATAGCTCACTATAAACCGCATCTGCGCAAGATCTTATCTCGCCCGTCTCGTGCAAAACCGCTTTGTGTTCAGTGCCATCGCTGTGAGGAGAATAGAAAGGAAGAAAACGAGTTACCCTTTTCCTAATGGTGAGTTCTTCCTTATCCATACAACATATTATTGTCTTATGTGCAGTGGTAATTACACTAACATTCAAGGTCCTTCGACAAACAGTTTTTTTACATTCATTAAAAAACATACCATAAAACCTTTTACACACCAGCGTGATTTTAAAAGCAAATCTCTCTTTTAAATTCCATAGATCAGACTTCGTCTCCGACTCCAACTAAATGCTTGGATTAGATCTCCATAATGCAAGATCATTTACTAATGGAATCACAAAACAGAGAACGTAATATGAAGCATTTAATCGCAGTATCCTGCAATATAGCTCCTCTTCCGAATAAAACCATATCCTAAAAATAGAAAAAGTACAAACTATCCATTCTTGTTCTTAATAGTAATGCTTGATTTAAACACTTTATAAAACAGAACAGTGAGGTCAGGTTAGGTTGGATTGATTAGTTTGTTCTTTTTCTTCACTTTTTTCAATGTCTCGTGTAACTAATTGTGTATAACGACTAACGTATTATGTATTTTGGTTGCAGCCGCCGAACCACTCTGCAGAACCACCTGCGGCTGAAGCACGGCCAGGGAAGGTACGAGTGCGACACGTGCGGTAAGGTATTCGCTGCCAAGGAGCGCCTCAAGGTCCACCAGCTGTGAGTAGTTTTCTTTTGTATGCCGTGCAGGAGTTTGACTGGTAGTGGACTAGTAACTGGATGCTGTCACATCAGAAGACGCATGCTGCTGTTGAGAGTGTAAAAAACCAATAGCTGCAGGAATCGTCAAGAGGATTAAGAGATTCCAATCCACTTGTGGTGCTTATGTCCCGTCCTGGTGGGAACTAGGCTTAGCTCCTGGCAAGTGGAAGACACACGTCCCCAAGGTGAGGGGAAGGGAGGGGAAGAAGATGGGGAAGTATCTGGCTATTCCAATGCTCTCACAGACACAGACACAAACACAGACCGACCAAAAACTATAATGTTCAGTCTACGCGCATTGAGCACTGATTATCGCTAGTGGAACATGTTTTGACGAGATATTAGTATGTATATCTCTAATTGTGCAGCTCTATGGTCATATCATATTTCCTATAAACGACGTTTCAAAGACAGTTACTACTAAATTCTCTCTCTCTCTCAGCCGCCACCAGCCGACGCGGCAGTACGAGTGCCCCACCTGCCCCAAGGCGTTCTACACGGCGGCCAGCCTCTCGCTGCACCGCGCCACGCACCTGCCCTCGGAGGAGCACTACTGCGTAGAGTGTGATCGCCACTACAAGTCGGCCAACATCCTGAAGATGCATCTGGAGAGGTCTTCGAAACATCGGGACCCGACTGCCCTCAAGTAAAATATAATATTATTATTTAATGATCAGATATCATTCTACTACTCTATATTAGTAGTAGAATGGATGACATGTTGTGGAAGTTTGTTCCATGCTTCCACTGCTCTATATTAGTAGAATGGATGACATCTTGTGGAAGTTAGTTCCATGCTTCCACTATATATTAGTAGTAGAATGGATGACATGTTGTGGAAGTTTGTTCCATGGTTCCATTACTCTGTTTGCAATCGATGCAACCGATTTTGGAACCGGGTCTACGCTGGTCTACAATTTAAAAATACATTCAACAGATGTTACTAACCCCAGTAGGCAATTTTTTTCAAATTTTACCTAAAAAATTCCTAAAAACTTTGGTCTCAATTTACTCGAAAACGAAAGCTTGTATAAAAAAAAAAAGTATCATAAAATCAACTCCAAATGTGATGTAGTTTCCCGCTTGTACTACAAGATTTGGGACACGTGTATAGCAACTTGATGTTAATTTCCAGACACGCGTGCTCGCGCTGCCCCCGTCGCTACACCACAGCAGGGTTACTGGCCGCGCACGTTTCGGCGCTGCACGAGCGCGTGGCGCTGCTCGAATGCGAGGCGTGCGGCGCCAGATACGCCACTCGCCACGGACTCAACTTCCACAGGCGGCGCGCGCACCAGGGCTTCCGGCTCGCCAAAAAGCACCAGTGTCGGACGTGCGATAAGGCTTTCACGGTAATATATTTAAAAAAAAATTGTATTTCTTCACACTCCACGCTAAAGATGTACGTGTTATTCCTGACGAAGCATTAATTTCTTTATTGCCTTTAATATTTTGTTTTTAAATTGCCGAATATTTATATATATATATATATTATAGATGTCACCTGTACACAGGTAAAAACATACTTTTTGTGAAAATCATCACCATGTTGGAAGTAAAAGCAATACGCGCTATCGTTTCTCTATCTGCACAGACAGACTGAGCCACAGGAACGCGTGGCTGGGTTTTGCTAGTATTCAATAAATCCGCGAACTCCGCTGGTGCCAAAATATGTTGTCACGTGGTTGCCTCCACGCCTTCGAAATGGTACGCAAATTTGGCTTTAGGACAGTTCTGTTTATTCTGAAATCAGTTCAACGTTCGCCTAACTTGACATATTTTATTCTATTTATTTATTTTCAAACATTACCGGGTTACAAATAACCGGACAATATTTGGAAATCTCCTACTACCACCTTCAGTAGGTGGAAAATGTTGCTTGTGTTGCGATGGAGGACTTAGCCAGCCGAGACAGGAGAATTACAAACTTGGAACTTGCGAGATGGCGGTCAATTTACTAATGTTGATAATATTCAATAAATGCGCGAATCCCGCTGGGCCAAAATAGAATGTCACATGGTTGTCTCCTGGGGCTCGATTCTCCATGAGCGATCAAAAGTTATTCGTTATGCGCCATCTGCGAATGAAAAATACCCATCGTCTCAACTAAATTTGTCGAATGTTTCATTTAAATGTGTTCTTGAACGTCGAAAGGTTGAAGAGATGATTATACTGACGGCTCTGTGAATATTGTCCATGTTTTTGACGTTTCTATTGTGATATTGGTGATAGTTTGAAATGTCAAAAACATAACCTCATTTCAATTAGCCGTAACTAAGTCTTTGTTGGGCCTAAAATTCCTGATAAAGTCTTCGTCTGTCAAATTAGCGAAAGAATCGTGCCTCTGGCGGAACATTCTTGTTGATCTCATATGGAGCGACTTCAGATTGCTCCACATTATGTATTGCAGCCAACATCGCCGGTAAATCAGCCATTATATCGCACCTCAAAACAACTTTAGAAAAATGTACATTGCTTGTCCTTCGAAGAATGCGTGCGATACAAGCTTAGGTTAGGATACAATATACTAGATTTTGACAGCCGTCGAAAAGAAGTCTGCGTCGACTGGTTCTACCCACTCGTTGGTTCGGGTGGAATAACTTTTGATGTCAAATTATGTACCTTTGACGAGACTCAAGAATAAGAACGTCGACCAATGTATGCAACGGTGATTGCGAGCAGCCTGGCTTGGAGAATCGAATCCCAGGCCTTCGAAATAGTACACAAATTTGGCTTTAGGACAGGTCTAGATAATCTATGCCAGTAACGATGAGTTTCTCCAGGTTTGAGTTCTCCCTTTGCAGGAGACAGTTCTTCCGAAATTAATAGATTAGTGCTCCTGGTGGTCCGTGGAATTCGAATTCAATTTTTCCAGGTTTATAATGTGTTTGTAATGTATTTTTCTTGTTTCTTTTCAGTCGAAAGCTCTACTTATCAATCACACAAGGACGCACACGGGTGAACGACCTTTTGAATGCTCTTCCTGCCAGAGAAAATTCACCCAGAAATCCGCAATGCAAACACACATCAAACTGGTTCATCTCAAGCTCAAGAGAAATGTCAAATCCAGGAAAAAGACAACCACAGAAAACGACGTGAATTTTGACGCACAATCGACAAATCCAAAAATAAATTATATACAAGCTGCTGAAATAACAAATGCAAAGACAAATTATTCAGAATTACCAAATTTAAAGACAAATTATTTAGAATTGGCGAATGCAAAAATTAGTTTTGCAAATTCAAAAATACACTACGCGGAATCGGCAAGTTCGAAAATTAATTTCTTAGAAGATGTGGAGGCGGCGAAAGAAAAGAACAATTACTTACAAAGTGAGGAGTTGGCAATAAATGCAAAGATAAATTTTATTGAAGATGGAACGGCAAATGCAAAGATAAATTATATCGAAGATCGGGAATCGACCGATGCAAAGATGAATTATATAAAAGATGGTGCAGCAAATGCAAAGATAAATTTTATGCAAGATCGGGAGTCGACCAATGCAAAGATGAATTATATAAAAGATGGTGCAGCAAATGCAAAGATAAATTTTATGCAAGATCGGGAGTCGACGAATGCAAAGATAAATTATATTGAAGACGAGACGGCAAATGCAAAGATGCGTGCTTCGGTAGATGCAGAATTTGAGCAAACTGATGTTCCAAAGTTAAATTTAATTGGCAATTGGACGAATGGGGAACAACGGACGGTTGAAAAAATTGAAAAGTGCACAAATGTAAATGATAATACTGTAATTAAAGATGGTAGAAGTTTGAATGAAAGTTTTTACATGCAATAATATTGCGCATGAGTCCCAACTGCTCCCAACCGTCGGGAGCCAGTGAGACTATGGCATCCCCAATTGAGGTACGCTCTGAGGTTGGGGATGGAGAAGAGAAAGGTGGGGAACTACCTGGCTAATCAGATCTGGTTGCCAAACACAACATAAACCATTCCAAGCAACGTTTCTATTCTGAATGGCGATCTTTTGCCAGGGTGATACCACAAATGTGCTATTTATATATATATTTTATTTTTAAGGCGATGCACTACGTCGTGTAATATTTTAATTTGAGCCGCTATCAATAACAACCCTTACGTAGATGGCGATAAGGTTTAAATTCCCGCTTAACACCATCCGCCTGTTTTGATTTATGCAAGAAAAAAACATAACCAAAAAGTGCCTTTTATTTTATTTTGTGGATGTTCAGGCATAAATATTTCATTTTTTTTCGATCATTTTATAAATAACTTAATTTGCCACATTATACAATAAAATCATAACCGAAAATGGGTTCGTAAGTAGGAGATTTTGAACTTTAAAGCAGTTTTCATAGGCCTTATACATTATTTTTTTCTGGGCTTATAAAAAGACTTATCTAAAAAATACTCAATTATTTCAAAGGCCAAGATGTATTCTACTCGCAGTATTTAATTGAAGCATCTGAAACATTTCTAGGTGACCAAATTTTCAAACCAAAAACACATGATTTTACATTACTACGTATGGCATCGCCTTAAATTAATAAATTGTGAAATAACACAAATTATTCAAATTAAATTTATTACGGCACGCCGGGATTTTAGGATCGTATTCAGGAGGCCGTCATAATTTTAAATAACTTATTATTAATGTTTAAGTAATTAAAAGCAGTGTGCAAATTCAGCCGAATTGGTTTTATTTAAATAAATAAAAAAAAATATGAAAAATTCTTGCCTTTTTTTGTGTTGACTTATTTGTATGTTACCAACTATCCGAAATCGGTGGAACTATAATAAGGTAATGTTGGTATTATTTTTTTTTTTTCATGTAGCATTTTAATAATAAAATATTTTCATCTCAGAGACAATAGGATCAAATCGCGTTGTGGACAAATCATTTTAAATTTAGTTTATTTGGTTACCGCCACCCTGGAAGCCACTCCTTGAGAGGTTTGTCTAGATCTTGGTGACGAATGCGTCAGTCCACCGAAACTTGTGGTGTGCCAGATCGGGAGAGGCCGGTTGAGGGAGACCCTTTGACTTCTCCAGCCGGACTCTCGACCTCGCACCGCAGTGGGAGGGATGGATTCATACGGCCGTTCTAGAACTTCCTCTTCTTTCTTAAATGCAATTCTTTCATCAAATCAGAGTGGGGATAATTAAGAAATATATTAATAATTATTAACTAGTACTACACAAAAGAGTAATTCTAATTCTTTAACTAACTAACCACCCGCAGGGGTAAGCAGAGAGGACGGACCGCCAAACAACTCGGTCTTGGCACACACTCCTTGCCACATTCATACATACTCTTCTATTATTCTGACTCTTGACATGTCCCGACTCGAGTATCTGATTCACTTGATCGTGCCATGTCTTCCTAGGGCGTCACCGACTTCTGCTACCATTCGCATTTCCATCATATATTTGATGAAACATATCTTTTACAGATTCTAAACAGCACCAAATCAAAAGAGAGTCCAGATGGAATAAGTTTTACAGTTTTAAGGGATACAATGCCAGTGATAGGACCTCATCTACTGAACATAATAAATGAATCGTTAAGAAGTGGAAAATTTCCAAACACATGGAAAACATCTATTGTGATCCCGATTCCGAAAGTTGTTAATACCAGAAAATGTGAAGAATTTAGACCTATAAATATGTTACCAAAATACGAACAGGTACTAGAAATTGTAATAAAGAAACAACTCGTTGAGTATTTGGAAAAACATCATATATTATGTGACGAACAATCAGGATTCCGTAATAATAACTCTTGTGAAGCTGCAATAAACATTGTGATTGATACATGGAAGAAAGAAACAGATAATAAAAAAATCACCATTGCAGCATTCTTAGATTTTAAAAGAGCATTTGAAACGATAGAAAGGAAAAAACTTTTGGAAAAATTAGAAGATATAGGTCTTTCTGAAGTAGCTCTAAATCTTTTCAAAGAATATCTCCATGAAAGAAAACAGGTAACAAAAGTGGAAAGCTCAGAATCAGAACCGATAGAAAACAACCTCGGTGTTCCACAAGGGTCGGTATTAGGTCCAATTCTATTCATTATTTACATTAATGATATAATTAAAACCATAAAACATTGCAAAATTAGATTATTTGCTGACGATACATTAATCTATATTTCATGTGAAGAGTACATAGATGCAATCAATAAATTAAATGAAGACCTACAAAATATAGCGAAATGGCTGAAATTAAACAAATTAAAACTGAATGTCAACAAAACAAAATATATGGAAATATGCAACAAAACGCATAACACAGAGTTAAAATTGATAATTAAAGACGAAAAAATTGAAAAAGTAAATGAAATTAAGTACCTGGGTGTGATACTAGATTCAAAACTAACTTTCGCAGCAAATTTTGAATATGTGCTAAAGAAGGTATCTAAAAAAGTCAATTTTCTTAGAAGATTAAGAAATAAACTAAATGGAAACACTGCAGAGCTGATTTATCAAACTATAGTTAATAATAATACCTGGATGACTTTTATAGCGCCGTTTTTGTGCAAAAACACCTCAAGGGCGCCACATTTAGATTATTGCTCTACTATGTTGTATTTGGCCAATGAAGGAAACTTGAACAAGCTAGATGTTATACAGAATAGAGCTATGAGATGTATACTAGGAAAAGGAAAATACGCAAGCATAGATCAAATGAGAGAACAGCTAAATTGGATTTCTATAAAAAAGAGACTATTATTTAATGTGTTAATTTTTGTACATAAAATCATGAACAACCAAATGCCAAAATATTTTAAGGATGAAATTGTTTTTAATAGAGATGTTCATAAGTACGAAACCAGAAATGTAAATAGGATTAGATTGCCACATATAAAAAAAAAACAAAATCACAGAACTGCCTAATGTACAAAGGACTAAAAATGTATGATGAAATGCCTGAAAGTCTGAAGAATGAAGGAAGAATGAATGTATTTAAAAAGAAATGCTATATTTATTGTAAAAATATGTAAAATTACAAAATGAAATATGATCTTGTTTATATTAGTTTATATTCAAATGTATAAACTAACTCAATAAATAAAAAAAAAAAAAAAAATATATATATATATATATCCTCCTTACACTCCTATCTTCGCTCATTCGCTCTACATGCCCAAACCATTTAAGCGTCCCTTTCTTAATCTTACTCATTACGCTTACATCAGCCTTGCACTCTTTGCGGATCTCCACATTCCTCACACGATCATACATGGTTTTACCACACATACGCCTCAGGGATCTCATTTCAACAGCATTCAATCTACTTTCATCCTTTCTTTGCCAGTTCCATGCCTCACTTCCATACATCAGGGTAGGTACCAGCACTCCATTGAGGACTGCTAACTTCGCTTTTTGGACAATTTTTTGTTAGCGCCAACTGCGTTCAGTCCTCCATTAACGGAGTTACCTGCATTTACCCTTCTTGCATATAAAAGAACTGTTTACTGAACTGTTAAAACGGTACCATCTTAAAACGGAAACGAAACGTACAAACAAATTTTCAGACAGACTAAATGCAAAAAACGTAGTGTTACATCGAAATAATGTTAAAAATATCAGACAAGACTCCCAACTGGGGTAAATTTTTGGTGCTGAAGAATAGGGAGTGGGAAATGTGAGGAATACCTACCTGGCTACTCAGATCTGGTCATAAAAAAATAATTGATTAGAAAACTTTAACTTGAAACAGAGTACTAAAGATTTTTAAATTTTTTTTACTTCATTCCATTTCATTTAAATTATAATTTAAAAATTACATGCGCACGCTAGGATTTGAACCTGCGACATCCGGATATCAGGATCAAAAACATATCCAACAAGCAACTACAAGTGAAACATTTGGGCAAAAAAGCTTCCTATACTATGGTACAAAATCCCACTCGCATTCAAATTCACAATAATGTCATAAAAATTTATGTCTTCATGTTTAAAAGTTTGATAAAAAATTCGGTGGTCTGCACCGCAACACATTCACACATCGCCGACTCTTTAAGGCCCCATCTGTTCATCATGTGGACACAGCGGCTATGGGAGCACCTTAACCTATTGATGGCAGACCAGGTTTTGCGAGGCAATGATAATCCAGGCTGTCTCTCGGTGGGGTCCTTTATGAGGTGGGCATTTTCCACGTTGGCTGTTTGCCACTCAAGTTTCCATCTATTTTATTTATTATTTCAGTAATAACACTATTATAGACTCCATTGAAATGCTTGGAGTTACTATATCAGACCGGCTCAAGTATCGGGGATCCATAGAAGCCCGAGTAAATCAGGCCTCCAAGAAGTTGGGCGTCTTGTACAGGGCTAGGAGATTCTTCAACAGTGACCAGCTGCTGACCCTGTACAAGTCTCAAGTCCGCCCAACTATTGAATTTGGGAGCCACCTTTGGGCTGGTGCCCCACAATACTTAATAAACCTGCTTGAATCTGTGCAAAGGAGAGCGATCCGTCTGATTGACAATCCGTTGTTAACAGACCGATTGCCTTCTCTAATGCATAGACGCAATGTAGACATGCTATGTCTGTTTTACAGGTATTTCAATGGAGCCTGCTCCAAGGAGCTAGCAGCATTGATTCCTGATGCACCGGTGCACGCGCGCGAAACTCGATGGACACGAGCTGAACACCCGTTCACGGTTGACGTTTTTACGACTCGTTTTTGTGTAAGTCGGCTCGTATGTGGAACGAGCTACCGGCATCTGTTTTTCCTCCCTCCTATAATCCGAGCCTCTTCAAGGCCCGTATTAACAAATCCCTTCCTACAGCCCCTACCTTATTCCGCCTCACAATGCCGCCCAACCGGGTGGTGACATAGTTCCCCTGTCTGTACACTGCACAGGCAGGGACGCTCTTGTGAGGTGTCACATAAAAAAAATAAAAAAATTTATTGTATTTATAATTACGTTATATTATCCATACTGCTAAATTTTAATAATATGTTAATGAAATCCTCAGCACGGGAGATCCCAGAGAGTGTTTGTTTCATAAAAGAAAGATAATAAAACACTTATTATTATCATTTAAAAATTTGCACTATAAATTGCATTCAAAAATACAACAATTTTGTTTTGTATAATAACACTGATAACTGATATCAGTTGTGTGATACGCTATGACACTGATAACCAACGAATGCGTGTTAAAACGTAGGGCGTAGTAGACTGACTGAGTACCTTCCCGCTGTCACTAATCTAAGGTACCAATACGATTCAAGTTGCACCTCGGAACGTTCCCGAACATTCTAGTTGCTATGGCTAAAAAACATTGCCACCCGTAACGCTGAGCAACGACCAAAATTTTCAGTATGTTCTATGACGGCCTAGGTACCTTAGCGTTTGGCACTGCTTACTAAGTAGTACTACATAACACCGTCCGACTCGAGTAGTGGTGTACCACTACAGATATAATACAGAAAAAAAAACTTAGTTTTTTACAGGTTGGCTCAATATCAAACAAAAAGATATTGAGCGAGACAGTAAACACGTTGACATGTTCAATTAAGTTCGTAAAACCACCGAGCATGATCGAGCGTGGGCACATAGCTTTTGGTTTCTTGTGTTGAGCTGCTCGAGCATGTGAAAAACTAAAAATTCAAAACAAATAGTGACTTTTCTGACCTAGGTATGTGAGTCAAAGATTTAGGTATTCTAAATACTTCTGAAAAATATTGTATAAATATTATATATTATAACAAACCATCTAATTTACGAGCACATATTTATCAGTTTTTCTATCTTGAATATTTTCTTGTTCCCGCATCGCTTTGTCTCTTACTAATCAGGGAAACAGACGCTATTGGTTAGTTTTTCACCTCGCTGCTCTGGATTACAGATGTGATTCCTGATAGCCAACGAGGCAAGGCGCTGATAATACCGAACGCCAGGCGCCTTTAAGTTCAGCGCCGGCCCTGCCTGAAAGGGATTTGCATGTATTTGCTCTAGAAATTTAAGTTACCTAAGTTCGGCAATCTCTGGCAGGTCTGACCCAAGTAACGCTCTGTAAACCATCAGCTTCGGAGATCAGCTAACCCAAAGGAAGAATGCACTCTTTGAAACACTTTTGGTAGAACAAGGGGTTAAGAAAATGTATTTGGAAGGAACGATACAGGTGTAACCTGTTTTCTCAGGGAACCCATAAAGTGGGTGTTAAAGTTTGTTACACTGTCTTACTATTGTTGAACTGCTACAAATACGTGTCATTCTTGCAAATTGATCCAAAATACAGACTAATTGCGTTCACCTTTAAAATTGTGAATTTATTTAATAATCCGGTCACAATATATAACATTTGGCCACAATTATGAATCTCTAATATACTAAAATAGAGTCGCTATCTGCGTCTGTCCGTTTGTGCGCGTAGTTCTTCTAAACTACGCAAAAGGATTTTAAACGAGTTTTCATTATCATTTATAGAATTTCTTCTGGAAGATTTATATATATGAAACATGCATATTATATTTATAGAAAGTAGAGAAAAATCGAACTGCATCATCAAAAATGTCAGATAATATTTTATATTATTAATTTAATCTCCTGATTGTTATAACTGATTATATATTCTATAACAGAGGCTCCCAAAGTTGTCTATATGGAACCCCGGGGGTCGATATCGGCTTGCTGGGGGTCTATGTCAGCGAGAAAAAAATTTGGGGGTCCACGAGATTGAAATGGGGGTACATACGAGCGGACCACCATTTACTTCAAGTCAACATTTAGGAGTTCCGTAAATGACACAATACACCTAACACAAATATAATAGACTGAGAAATTACAGTGGAACCCTCTTAAGAGGTTTTCCAAGGGACCGGCAAAAAAAAACTTCTTAAGCAGGAAAACATCTTAAGAGGGTTTTCAATTTTCTCTTAATTTTGTATCAAATTGACATCCAATCGAAGGATTTATAAATATTGTAATTGTATAATAGGTAGATGAAATAAAACATATGTTTCGTCTGCTTGCTACAAAAAGTTAACTTTAATTTGATTTTAAACAGTCAAAAATTACTGAATTACAAAATAATATCTGAATTAAAAAATAATTACATACTTGAATTTCCGGTGTCAATCTCACTGAAAACACTATTTTTAAACATTTTTGCAGCATGTAGACAATATTTGATAAGATATTTTGTTCAGAAAATTTATTTATTGAAAAAATCATCAATTTTTGTTTGAGTACATTTAACACTAAAATTTTTTTGGGTAAAGTTTTCTAATTCCCACAGACACTTTAAAATGTTTTCTGGCACTCTATCCACTCCACTTAGATAACGTCTATAATTGTCTAAAAGCTGCAAGGCCTCTCCGCATTTGGGTATCCTTTTCTCGGGCTCCGTCTCACCTTCACTATCATCTTCAACACTTTTTTCTGCAGTCTCTCCTTCACACAATTCGTCTAGATTTTGAATGCCACACGGCAACAACTCCTGGTCCACACTCACAAAGTCATGAAATGAAGTTGTTTGGAGATTCATTTTTTCTTGTAGATCTCTCCACGTTGTCTGTATGAAACAATCATCATCCGCTTGCTCTTCGATGGGTAAACATTCTAAATTTGAAAATCCCGCCTTTCGGAAACAATTTGATATTGTTTGTTGTGTGACACTATTCCACGACGAACAAAGGAAGGAAATCGCATCAAGGATATTTATTTTATATGTTTTTGATGTCTCCGTTAGCCTTTGGAGCAGCCTACAGACCAATCTTTTCCTGAAATGTTCTTTCAGAGAACGTATAATTCCTTGGTCCATAGGCTGCAGAACTGATGTGGTGTTTGCCGGTAAATAGGAAACCTGCACATTTTTTAGGTGCGACACATCTTTAGGATGTGCCGCACACTGATCCAAAAATAGAATTACTTTGCGGTTTTGGGCAGCCATCTTCCTATCCATCGACAGCAGATATTGGTGAAATATTTTGCATGTCATCCACGCAGAAGAATTATTTGTGTATGTACACGGTAGTGTCCGTACATTTTTAAAGCAGCGGGGTTTTTCTGCTTTGCCCACCACAAGTAACGGCCACTTCTCCGACCCATCCATGTTGGCGCAGACGAGAACAGTGATCCGTTCTTTGCTCCTTTTGCCTCCATGACACTTTTCTCCTTTAAAATCATACGTCTTGTCTGGAAGCAAATTAAAAAACAATCCACACTCGTCAGCATTAAATACATCCTGTGGCTTATATTGATCCAGGATACTTGGGAGTGCCGTTGTCTTCCATGAGTCCACTATTTCATTGTCTACACTTTTAGATTCTCCACTCACACTTCTGTACACAAGACCAGCACGCTTCTTAAATCTGTCAATCCAGCCATTGGAAGCCGTGAACTCTACATTCAATCTTCTGGCGATATCCTCGGCCTTTTCCCTAATGATGACTCCACTTAAGGGGAGGTTTAAGGCCCGTTTCTGCCTGAACCATTCAAGCAGAATGGTCTCCACCTTATCATATTTGCCAGGCTTCTGCTTTTTTCTGTGCAGTGGAGTGGCATCCAAAGATTGCTTTGTTATTATGGCACGTTTCGACATAATATTATTAAGAGTTGTTACTGGAACACCAAGATTTTCCGCAATTTTTACACGTGTTGTATTAGGAGAACTATCAACTTTTTTAATAATTTCGAGCTTTTCCATTAACGATAGTGGTTTCCGCTGAATACTTTTTGCTTTCATTATAGGATTCATTATAAACAATAAGGGTACCTACTACTCACTATCTAACAGAAATAACAATAACAGGATGATTCAACAACTAGAATAAAAAACTAATTAATAAAAAATATAAAAAAGTAACAGTATAAAAATACAAAAACGAATTAAAAAGTTTTACTTAAAAAGACGGAGAAGATAATTTATTTTTTAATGTAAAAGTAATAATTAAAATAAAACTAATGAATTAATATACCTTTTACACACTTAAAAATAAATCTACAATCTAAATAATTTTTAAAGAAAATTAAGATAAATAATAATTAAAAGATAATAATCAAAACTATAAAATATCTACTAAACTATGTACCTAACTATCTACTATGTTCTAAACTAATGGAAAAAAGGAAATAAATAAAACTAAGGGAATAGATAAAAAAGTGTAAGTAATCAAAACCAGAAAAAAAATTAAAAGAAACTTATATGTATGAAACTTATGTACTGAATTACTGAAGAAAAAACTGCCTACTTATACCAAATAAATGTAAAGAAGATAAACTAACTTAAAATACCAAATACCAAAAAAAAACAACTAAAATGTTTATTACGAAAAGGGGAATGAAAGTGAAATGTAACAGCGCAACCACCAACCACGAAACGTAAACCCAAACCATAAATAAACCAATCACTAGATTGATAACTTCGGCCTTTAGTAGGGAGAAATTTTGTCCACGATGACGTCACATCCAGAATTGAGGCATAAACAAACCACTCAGCAAAGTAGAGGAAACAAAAAAAAAAGCGCGGCCATAGACAATATGATCTTACCTAGGTAGGCACCCAGGGAAGACAATATTGTGCTATTCATCAGCCTAAAATATTATTTTAAAAATAAATTTTAGAAATGTCAACAGATTCTCTCAGGACGACAAGGCTCTAACTCACAAAGTGCGGTCCTGCGAAAATGAGCTATAAGGTATCTTTCCTTACGGCACATTTTCTCAGGACGGCGCTTTGTAAGTTGAAAATCTGTCGTCCCGAGGCCGTCGTAAAATAACTCAAAATTACTTGAAATTTGAATTCCACTAAGGAAAAACATTTTCAAACAATGATTGTGCTTTTCTACGACAGCATTGAATGTTAACATTTCTCTGTTTATCAGAAAAATGAAAAACTTTGTTACATGTTGTAAAGTATTTTTTATTTTATTTCAGTAAGATAACAGAAAGAAACAAATAAATTTATAAGCACAAAACACATTTTAAATGTTTACGAAGTCTGCGACTGAAGCTTTTTCTGGTTTAAATATTCATTTGAGTCGCTAATATTGTTTTAAATTATTAAATATTTCAATTTGAGGATTTAGTCATGAAGTTATTCAAAAAATAATATGAATACAGAAAACATGAGCACAAAACACATCTTAAATTTGTACCAAGTCTGCGACTAAATCTTTTTCTGATTTAAATATTCATTTGACTCGCTAATATTGTTTTAAATTATTAAATATTTCAATTTGAGGATTTAGTCATGAAGTTATTCAAAAAATAATATGAATACAGAAAACATGAGCACAAAACACATCTTAAATTTGTACCAAGTCTGCGACTAAATCTTTTTCTGATTTAAATATTCATTTGACTCGCTAATATTGTTTTAAATTATTAAATATTTCAATTTGAGGATTTAGTCATGAAGTTATTCAAAAAATAATATGAATACAGAAAACATGAGCACAAAACACATCTTAAATTTGTACCAAGTCTGCGACTAAATCTTTTTCTGATTTAAATATTCATATGACTCGCTAATATTGTTTTAAATTATTAAATATTTCAATTTGAGGATTTAGTCATGAAGTTATTCAAAAAATAATATGCTTACAGAATTCATGAGCACAAAACACATCTTAAATGTGTACAAAAAACTATAAACATTCTTACGCAGGGGAGCATTGTGTCTCCGTGTAGCGGCTGAATTACTACCGCTGGGTCCCACAGGAACAGGAACACTGATGTCTGAAAACAAAATGAT
This sequence comes from Hesperophylax magnus, assembly GCA_026573805.1. NCBI lineage: Eukaryota > Metazoa > Arthropoda > Insecta > Trichoptera > Limnephilidae > Hesperophylax > Hesperophylax magnus. The sequence continues at coordinate 1,683,419 of JAIUSX010000179.1, read as the reverse complement.
ATTAGTGGTCAAAGGAAAGGAAGTAAAGATCTGCATATTGGATAACAAGTAACATAGAACAGATGTTTACCTTTGTAATCTTCCATGATCTTTTTGGCAGAAGGAACACACTGCTGGTACCCGGTAAGATGTTATCAAGCTCTGAAATAAACATATTTATCGGGTTAAGGCGAAATAGGTAGACTTGACCTGAAATTTGGCATTTTTGAGGTCACTTTTAGACGTATGGACACTTTTCTAGAAAAAAACACAAATTGATTTCGAAAGATCGTTATTTTATCTTGTAAAGTAAGTTGTAAAATTTTGGAAAATGATATTATTTTTATACCATAATAAAGTGTTACCGTTGGACGATATGCAGATTTGTTGCATTTTCAAAGGCGAAGTTGTATCATACAACAAATATTTCAAATCATATAATAATACAGTATAAACAATCAATAAATTATCTATCATATATATGTATAAGAATTTTGTTTTTATTTCAAATAAAATTACTAATAAATAAATCCGAGGACGCGTTTTGTGACGAAAATCCCTCAATTTGACTATTTATTTATGACCTTACAAATTGGTATAGTTGAGATTTTTTTACAAAAATAATTTACTGTGATATTATTGAAACATTAATAATAATTTATGACCAAGAAATATATTCTTAAAGTATATAATAGTAATTAATTTCGATTCGCGTTTATTGTTTGTTCGTTGTTTCTGATTACCGCGGCGCAAGCCGAAATTTTATCATTCCCCGCTGCGACAGAGCGGCGAGCGGACGTCTATTCCACGCCAGTCTACTTGATAACATTTTAACGAAATTCCTCGTTTAAAAATGGGGAGAAAAATACTATCGGACAAAAGTTTTATAAGAAAACAAAAATTTCGTCATCAAAAACGTACATGGGAGAAATATTTGCAGAAAAAAAAAATATTAGTCATATTTAATTATCCTTGTACATTGTACGTACTCTATATGCTACAGGGTCGTTCAAACGAATCAGTCAGAATACGCATATATTTTTTATAACATTTAGCGATAATTTTGTGTTGTTTAATTTTCAGGGAAAATAATCACCTACCGACGAATGATTGTGATTCTGAAGCAAATATTGTCTCTAAAATTCCGTCGGTATGTGTAATTTACATTAATATTATTAATATTTTATTATGTAAATAGGTAATCCCTACAATATATTGTGAATCATGGATATTATGGTGACCGAAACCGTCAATATCGGGGTATTTATAAACTAGCAATTATTCCCGGCGTTACGCGAGTTACACGCACAAAACCATACCCTTGTATACATGGTGTCGGGAAACGCGTAGTATATTACTGTGACCGATTCAACTCTAATTACCGCGGTAATTATAAACAAGCATTTACTACCTGGTGTTGCGCGATTTACGCGCATGCAACATTACCACGTGTACACGGTGTCGGGAAACTCGTGGTGAAATTACGGTGACTGAAACCGTGAATATCGCGGTAATTATAAAATATCAATAATTCCCGGCATTACGCGAGTTACACGCACAAAACCATACCCTTGTATACCAGCGCCCTTGAGGTGATTTTGCACAAAAACGGCGCTATACAAGTCATCCAATTATTATTATTATTATTATTATGGTGTCGGGAAATGCATGGTATATTACGGTGACCGATTCAACTGTAATTACCGCGATAATCATAAACCATAATTTACTACCCGGCGTAGCGCGAGCAACACGTATGCAACAGTACCTTGTACACACGGTGTCGGGTAACTCGTGGTAAAATGTTTCCAGTCATGGATTCAACGTTGGGATAAGTATATCTCTAGTCAAGCACTGTACTTCGAAGGAGATTAATTCCATTTCCACGTAAACTTATTTGTAAAGAAATTTTCTTAGTTACACATTAAGCTGTACAATTTCTGTTTCGAAATCTTCCTCATATAAATATATTTAACTGGCTACAAAAGAGCAGGCAATGCCGCATTTTAGTCTATGCGTATATGATTCCCGTCAAAATAACGGTTTTGATTCGTGATGTGCGATTCAAATCATGTTTCTGTTAATAATTTCTATTCTATTGTCCAATTCCCTATTACATTGTTATAATTCAACATATTTAGTATTTTTAGTGTTACTTTTTGTCAGTTTCATAATGTCATATTGTGAATTGAGCTTTTTGTTTTAGAAGAAAAAAAACGAGGTTATTTTGATATACTTACTTTAAGTATTAGAAATAAAACTTACTGGTAATACCTATCTTACAAACGGATAAATATGTAAGACGAGAGATTTTTTACAATCAAACTTAATGTTAATCACTTTTGTAAAACCTATGTAAAATAAAATTTAAAAAAAAACAAGTGAATAAAAATATTTGAAAAATTAAAATTTTTTTTTTATTCAAATACCTACCTATTTTGTGCCTGCTTTCAACGCACTGCATTTGTATTTATTTATGTTTACGCACTCCGACGTATAATTTAGAAATATGTATGTAACTACTTATTAGGAAGAAAGCTACAACCGAAAATTGAAACACAATAATTGTTATTTCATCGGAACCATGCTGTAGGTTTCGACCGCCGCGCGGAGTTTACGGCTGGCAGTGGAATGAATATGGTATTTCTGTCTCGTTCTAAAAAACGTCCGATCGCGAGTCTGTCTTTTGACGAAATTCGAATTCTCGGTCGCTGGTTAATACGCCTTAACCAAAGTTCGTGAACTAAACATATCATATTGAAAGTAATTATGGTCTTTTATGACATCACACCGTCCTGGTGGAACGCGGATGGGGTCTAAAAGTAAATTCAATTCTTAGGTGAAATTAAGTTACACATTATATGGAACACTGAAGACAAACAATGGGATATTCACAACTGTATTTTCGTCATAACGGGTCCGATACTGTCTTAAATCTGCATAACTACCAATGCCGGGTAGATTTAAAGTCAGCAGTGCGCATCTTCGAAGGGATCCATTTGGCATTTTTGTTTCTTTTGTAACTTCCGTATTTTGGGTATTTATGACAAGTGGTCTGTCTGTCTGTACACACAACACAGCTTCATAATTTTAGACATTTTCACACAACAACAACTCATGAATTCACGAAAGCAAACAACATAAATAAACCACTCACGCAAACAATCTGAATCTGTCAGAAGGACGCAACCATGACGCAATAATGGCGTCACATTGGTCACATTGTTTCCGGGGGAAATGGAGCGTAGCCTCTCTCTCTCTGTTACACGGGAGAGAGTGAGAGATCAAACCAGGACGGCTTTTCATTGGATAGTCTGGAACTGACGTCATCAAAAAACCAAAAAAGTGTCGGAGTTATACCCCCCTGACCCAAACTAAAAGTTTATTTTCATTTTCATGATAAGGAAAGATGTCTAAAATATTAACAAAAAGGATAGGAAAAGATGACAAAAGTCAAATGTTTCGTCCTAATGCTAGGTCCCATTTAATGTAGAGTGTCAGATTAAGTCATTTTTACAAAGTGTTTAAAATTTACACCAGTCAAAAAATATTAGTATTTTAGAGATTCCCCCGACACAACAAAGTTATGCGATAATGGGCTTCTAAAGCCTGTAAAGGAAGACAATTTAGAGTCCATTATTTCATACATTCTGAATTTGGAAATTCCCGTTGGACAATGGACAATGCTTGTTGATAATGGCATTTATTTTGCCAATATTAGAAAAAAGTGGTTTTATTTTGAGACTGCATGATAACAAAAGAAACCCGCATGGCCCGGGCATTTTATTTTATGTATTTATGCCTATGTATTTACAAAGAGATAAGAAATTCTCCGGCTTAATTTTATTTCGTAGAAGACTGGACTCTGTAAAGGTACGATTCCGTGCCACGCGGCAGTCGGCAGACGGCAGCAGCAGACGTCGACTGCAGCACCGCCGACGGCAGACGACACTACTTAATGCTGTCGCGTAGGTTCCAAAATCGACGGCAGTGACGGCAGTCGGCACTGCAGTTGCGTCCGCTGCATTACTGCCGACGGTTGTGTCTTCCATATATAGTTATGAATAATAAAATGCTGCAAGTGTTATTGCAAGAAGAAGACGATGACGATGATTTATTATTGTATTACTACTCAAGTAGAAAGCCTATACTGCCAATGTACTTAAATAGACTGGAAGAAGGCGCTTATGAAACTTTGATAAAAAGACACCTAGAAGAGAGTGAAGACATTTTCAGAAGTTATTGCCGTTTAAATAAAAAAACAGTTTAATTTTGTAATCTCTTTAATTTATAATGATCTTGCTCCAAAAACAAGGCGAAACACAATATCGCCAGAAGAAAAATTGTTCTTGACACTAAGGTAAGCAAATTAAAATTATTTTGTAATGAATTACACAGAAAAAAATGACGAGCTGTTTCACAGCATTTGAACAATTCATCAAATTTTAAAGTTAATTTTCTAGTTCCGCAAAGGTTCTTTTCAAGCTCTGTTATTATAATCAATATTTTGCCAGTTGAACCACAAAGCTGAAATAATAACAGAACTTGAAAATTAACTTTGAATTTTGATAAATCGTTCACACTCTGTGAAACAACCTGTCCTTAGTTATATTAAGCTACTGGTTTAAATATTCCGGCAATGATGGAATTTCTTCACTTGGTTCCGAATAATTATCAATAGAATCCATTTTTGTCATTTTTATTTTTTTTAGAATCCATTTTTCGTCTTTCAACACGTCCATTATGTCAAAAGTCGACGGCAGTACTATGCTTGCACTCGAGTGCCGTCTGCCGCTGGGCGTCAGTCGTCGACTGCATGTGCCGCGCGGCATTTGTAGTGGTGTGTCGGAAACGGTCCAATACAAGTTCATACAGTTAAGTAGTGCCGTCTGCCGTCGGTGGCACTGCGGTCGACGTCTGCTGCTGCCGTCTGCCGACTGCCGCGTGGCACGGAATCGCACCTTAAAGCTGATGAAATCGGATAAAGCACAGTTAAAATTTACGTATTTGAAAAGGTATTCACCAACCAGCTCATTTCAAAATCTGATAAAGGCAATGGTTTGACTCTCTGCCGAGTTTGCTTAATACTACTACCACTACTTGACAGCTGCAAACTTCGCGGCGCGGCGTTACCGGCATGGACAGGCCTCTCAGATGCAGATTTACGAAGTATTGATTCGAGATAAGACGACATTTTTCCGCGGAAATTGAAATTTCGCGGCCCCCAACATTATTTAAATAATTAAATAAAAATACGATTTGAGTAGATGTCTCCTTTTTCTTTTCAATGGTTAACCATCCACATTGTTTATGCTTCTATCTCTATCGCACGCATTATGATTTATGTGAGAGTTGGAGATACATACATTCAGAATAACAGTTCCGTCCATCTGACACAGCAACGTTATGCGATAATGGTCTTTAGAGAAGGGTATTTTAGAGCTCACTATCCCATGCTTATATTATGTATCTTGCATTTGGTTATTCCCAGTGGGCAATGGTCATTTTTCAAATCCATGAAATGGGTTTTATTGAGATGCAGAATGACAACAAAGGAGCCGCATGTCGAAAATATCAAATATCATAAAACGAAATGGTTATTTTTATTGGGCATTTTAAATCCTGACAATTATATTTTGTGCTGTAAAACTTTTTAAAAGGGTAATTATTTTGTTGGGGGATTATATTTTGGAACTTATTAGGCGGGAAATCCTTTAAGGCGGGAAACATATTAAACGGGAAAAAAAGGCGTATTTTGTATGGGAATTTTTCGGGGTTGAAAAAACTGAACTTCTTAGACGGGAAAACATATTAAACGGGAACTTCTTAAGCGGGTTCCACTGTACATATACAAAAAATGTGCACACGGCTTAGAGCTGTAGTGAGCAAACTTTATAGATTGAAGTTTTTTGTTCCACTAAATACCCTTAGAATAGTATACCTGTCATTGGCGGAATCCCTAATAAGATATGGAATAACTTCATGGGGACATTCAACAAAAACAAATCTTCTTTCAGTCCAAAATATACAATATTCTTTGGTAAAATTATTATTAAACAAAACTAAATACGAACAAAGAAATGACGTACCAAAGTCATTACTATACAATTCTGTAAATTTATTATCGGTTCGTGCTATATTGTGGCTTAAAATTGCAATTCAGAATACATCTCAATCTGAACGCAATAAAATAGTGACACATGTTAATAATACAAGACTAATTGCAAACGATGGACTTGTAGTTCCCAGATACCTGAATAAATACGGTCAAAGAACTCTAGAATACCTCGTTCCAATAATTTACAACATGTTACCAAACTCAATAAAAAGCTGTGAATTGACTCACAGAAGGAAATGTATGTTAAAAAAATGGTTATGTGTAAGAATTTTTATGTACTAATGTAATTATGTGTATATTTTATGTACTTGTTAAAATTGTATATGTATTTAAAAAGTAATTGTTAAAAGAACCCGTTGACAAACTGATGTCTATCAGTTTAACGGAACTTAATAGTAAAAAACTGTATTTTTGAAAGTTAATAAATAATAAAAAAAATATTTTTTATTTCTTATTTTTCTGTCATTGTCAAATCTTGCGTTTTCTTATGTATTTTCGATTATTTATTTGCAATATTTGCATAACATATTTCATCTCTACAACATCGTTTTGTCCGTGGCTGATGTACTTAAACTAACCTTACACTGTATTAAAACTTCAACTCAAGTGCCCTTGCTAATTTATTTACAATATTTGCATTACACTGCATAACATGTGAAAATTGTATATTAAGAGCGGGTATGGGTACCACCGACCCAGGAACCCTCTGCCATAGGTCTCGCCAAGTGGCAGCTACGCTACGGACACTTAGCAGGAGTGCCCGGGTTCATGGAGAAAGGTTTGTTCAGGTCTTGGTGGTCTCTGTGGGAGAAATGGATTCATACGTCTGTCACCCCGGCACACTGACCCCCAAATTCCCACCCACCCCTGGTACCCTTTTCCTTCCCAGAATCTCAGATCCCACACACAGCCAGGGGGCGTATCTAAGACTCAAAAGGCAGTCAGCAAACGTATCAAAGCAGAACTTGAAAGTGATTTTTATATTTTTATATGGAGGTATAAAATAGCGAATACAGCAAATTAATCTCAATTCTTCAATAATCTCGAAGCCTATGGAACTATGGTATCTCCAACTGGAGTAAGTGACGAGAGTGAAGGGAGTGGAAAATTTGTTATAGCTCGCACAAAGACCTTTTTTTCATGTTATCACCAATTAGGGTACCAATGTGATGTGGGTGTAGTGAGTGGTATATAAATAAATAAATAATATTTATTTCAGTATCTGGTACTAAACTTTTCGCATTTATTTCAAATATAATCGTAAAGTACAGTCGTGCATAATAACAATATTATTGTGATGACGTGTTACGTTTCAAGTAACATTTGAATTAATCGTATGAACCTTAATAATATAATGCTTTAGATTAGGTAACTACTTGGTAGGGCCCGATAATTTATACCTCCCCCTAGCTGATTTCAGAAGCTTTGGAACTAAACATTTTATTTACATTCAGCTAAATTTTCCAACAATCGTGAATCAGATGTTGTTTAAGTACTCACTTGTCTAATCTACTAAAGGGTGTGCCTATCTCCCTATCTACCTGTTAGTAGGCACCTAGTTAACAACCGAAACGTATTTCGCAGATAGCAAATAGCTCTTCATAAATCAGTCTTGCCTTCAGACCCTCTCAAGTTGTCAGTCCTAATGCTGTAACTTATATTGTTGTGAGTGCTACATTATTAAAAAAGTGTTTAATTTTGACCTCCGTGGCTGAGCGGTAAAGATCCTTGACTCTAGGCTTCCCGGCGGGAACTGATTATATTATTTAATCAATCCAAACACCTTTACATCAATTTAAAATAAACATTTATAAATTATACGATCTTGTAACAGTTGATTAAGTGACCTTGTGTGACGTATCATTGATATTACTTGAGGTGAGTGCTTATTTTGTTTATTAATTAGCGACCAAATCCACGCTAAGTTATATAAAACATTTTCCGTTTTATGTATTTTTGAACAGAGAAATAATGTTACTAATATTTTCCAGCTGATAAGCACGTCGGGTGTTGGAACCGATCTTTGAAAATAAATCTGATGGATTACCTCGCTATACGTGCCTATCATTGCGCTAGGTCACCTCCATCTTCAGTAGTACTAAACCTTGCTAAACCCAGTGTCAGTTCAGTTTCTACAGCATGTCTTGTATAAATAAAGATGGCTGTGGCTAGGTAGTTTCACGTTGATTATTATCAAATTTCAGTGTTTCCAAATGGTTTTTGGGCCATTTATACCTCTATGGATTTTATATAGATATAACTGTCTCTAACAAGACATGGTTCTTAGCGGTTTACCAAATATGTACTTTTTAGTAAGACACGGATCATTTTATAGCATGAGCCGCTCAAGGAAAATCCCGAATTCAGGAACACAGTTTAGCTTGCAGAACTAAATCATTATGTTTTTATACTACTTAAAACAGATTTATTAGTATTATTGTTAGGTAAACTTTAAATTATTCATTTACTGATCGTTCATGGATCGCGCTAATTTAATTATTTTAGGAAGAAAACCCCTATTTGAAAGTAATGCTCTAAGTATTAAGATAAATTATTTGTCTGCATCCATTTGATCCTCTTTTTATGTGAATACCGCAAAACAGTCCCAACTGCTACCAGCCGTCTGGAGCAAGTGAGACTACACATCCCCAATTGGGGTATGTTGTGAGGCTGAAGGTAGTGGAGAGGGAAGGAGATGTGGAGGAGGAAGGTGAGGGAGCACCTGGTTATATCTAGTCACCAAACACGGTTAAAGCTATTTCAATTCTTAGTGGTGATCTTACACCAGGGCAATACTGAGAGTATATTCCACTCAAGTACCTATACTATATATTATTTTGAAATGAATGAATTGTCAAATAACACAAATTCATCAAATAAAATTTACTTCCGCACGCTGAGATTTGCTCCTGCGACCTTTGGATTACTAGTCGAGATCCTTACCCCTCCACCACGGAGGCGGTCAAATCTAGATGGATGTGAATGTTATCATAGCCACGGCAATTTATCATCGCAATTCGTAAGCGTAAATAATCAACATGACCGTCTCCGCTGAACGCGCATTGCGAACTGAAGGCCAAGATCTTTTGATGTGTGCACGAAAACCGACAATAATCGGGTTGACCGGCAAATGTTGGCGACCAACGCCAATTACACGTTGGGTCAGCGCATTGGCCAAAGTTGGTACCTGTACTAAAAGCATAACATTTTAAACTTTATATTCGATTATCATATATGATCATATTATTGTCTATGGTCGAATATTTTTGTGTTTTTTTTTTTCATTCTAATTTGAAAAATTTAATTATCTAGCCTTTTGTTAAAATTATGATAAACTCGTTGAATTCGGCTGCACGCTTAATACGCTAAAAAATTATATATTCTTAATCACTACATGAAATAACTATTTATGTCGTGGGAGATGATAAAAGTTGCATTAAAGTTCCACTTCAAGGTTATGAAATACATGTAAATTATTAAAATAAGCCAAACTAACACCCAAAAAACCTGTTGTGGAACATTGGAAACCCTCCCGAACTGTAGTTTTTACATCACACATGTATCTTTTTCACAAGTCTCTTCCAGTGGAAATCTATTCATACTCGACAATTCAGTGCTCTAACTGTTGTTGGTTCGGTCATTCCAAACAATCGTGTCGTTCTGATTCTCGTTACTTTAAATGTGCAGAAAGTCATTTAGCAGATCAATCCCCCCTCTTGCATCAACTGCTCAGGCTCGACGCAGCCATAAATCTATCCTGCCCCGAACTTTCATGTCATAAAAACATTAGAATTTATATGGCCTCCAATAGCGTATGTCCATGCCTTTAAAATAATAGCTACCTGTAAAAAATATCCGCTGTCTAAAATCAGTATTTTTACAAAGTCGTCATTCAGGAAGACTGTAATGAAGAAATCCGCTTCTCGCCCACTTAAAACCCCCGCATATGACCAATATAACCATCTTATCCATAACTCCTAGCTCTTGTTTCCAAATGGTAATAGGGAAATAGATTCCCTATTTCTCCAAAATGTCATCTTTCCTAACAGCAATACTTGGCACTGCAGTGCTTTCAACCCTGAATCAAATACCAAATCTCTATAATTAATAACAGTAACGCCCTACTGTCCAACGTTGCCTCTTTACTCTCTTGTTCCTAATGGCTGCCCCGACAGCAGCAAGTCTTCAGTGGAATAGAAGAAGCGCCCCCTCCAATAAGGATGACCTCATCCGCCTTCTACATTTACACTCAATATCGATTGCTGCTGCTTCCGAGACTTGATTTAAGCCGTCTCAGCTCTTCAAGTTGGATGGGCTACCAATGTTTGTCACCAATGGATCCACATGTTTAAAAAAAGATCTTCTCCCTTGGTCATTCTGAGTGAATTCAATGCCCACTCTGGGGTTCTTATGAACTCCTGGCACATGTGCCTCCTAAATTACGGATCCCAAACAAGGTCATGTCACCCTGGATAGAGCCCTAGTGCAATGGCCATAACTCTCTGTTCCCCAACTATGTATCCACTTATTTCCTGGAGAACTATATCAGATCCTGCGACAGTGACCACTATCCAATTATTTACAATCTGGCTCGGCCGTTAGATACTATCCACTTACACTTATAAACCTTGGTCTGATTCCATTCTCAAATCCGCTGACAAGTCTATCACCCCCCCTGGTGCAATGATCAATGTCTTCGATTGCTGAAGGAGAGGAAAGCGGCCAGCAAGACATACTGCCAACAGAAGATGACGATGGAAAATTACTTCCTTCATGACGGCCAAGAATACCCAAGCTGTTGTTAAACGTACATTCCATTTAATTTCTAACTAACCAACTAACCATCACGCCGATTTCCGAGGGTAGGCAGAGAGGACGGACTGCCAAACAACTCGGTCACACCACACACTCCTTCCTCATTCACATTCATACATCGTCTGATGCATATTCTTCTGTTTTTCTGACTCTTAACATGGCCTGACTCGAAGTATCTGATTCACTTGATCGTGTCATGTCGACGTCTTCTGCCATTCACATTTGCGTATTCTTCTTACACTCCTTTGTTCGTTCACTCCACATGCCCAAACCACTACGCTTACATCAGCCTTGCATTCTTCGTGGATAATCTATTTCTGAAATAAATTTGGGTCCCCTCTTATGTCGGTGCGGTAGGTTTTTAGCTACTGCTCTTTTTATGAAACTGTGTAACTTTATTTTTATAATTAGAATACAAGAAACGTATTATAAAGTCCCTTACAAAAATAAGCATATTTGATTAAAAACACAACACGCCAAAGATTTTTTTTAAATCAACCGTATCTGTATCTTCCAGAATGCGACGTTTACATATTGCTCAATAAAATTTAACCTTCAGGCCAGTTCTCACAGTTAGTATTTTCAAGTTTAGTGTAGTTTCACACATTTGTCGATTCGACCCTACAATAAAACAATTCATTGGCCTGGTATTTTTATAAACATATTGTCTTGTTTGTGTATCATTTATGATTTAAGAATTAGTGACATTTTACTTCAAGCGACGGCGGCTTTCAAATAGGGCTGTTCGCTTTATATTTTATGATCACCCTAGTTAAACCATTATGCCTAAAAATATTTTCCAATACCTTTCCCACCCCTGTCCCATAGTAATAAAAACCCCAAATAAAGTTTCATCTCCCTTAAAATAATTCCTTTAAAATATTTGTATTGTTTAAGTCACGTCTGTACCATTAAAAATAGTTAAGTGCATTTTATTTTATGTTAAGAATGTTGTTTGCCAACGAGCGGGTGGAACATCTTTATTTTGGTAAAATGTCCTTCAGAATTTAGTTTAAATACAGATACCTCCCAGAAAAAGGACAGTATTCATATAACTGGAAGGTACAGACGTACCTACGCAGGACACAGTATTATAGTGTTGCTAGAACGGGTAGGAGACGTACCTACGCAGGGGCGAGTGTTCATATAACTGGTAGGTACAGGCGTACCTAGGCAGTAGCTAGTATTGATATAACTGGTAGGTACATGCGTACCTACGCAGTCAGTCGTGAGATAATTACTAGGTTTATGTGTACCTAGAGAAAACTGAAGAATAAAGGAAACTAGACCTTTATTTCTTTCAGTTTAAGTTTGAGCAGAGGAAAATAAGATCCTCTGCAATTATATTGTGATTTAATAAATTTATATGTCAAGAAGAAGAAGTGTTTTCCTGCATTCCATCTGACGGCGTGTTCTCGTACCACGATAGCAGAAACATATGGTCCTTCGAGCCGCATCGGGAACAGCAGCATCATGGAAGCGGGACAGCACTCAAAGACGTCATCTGTCTGCGGCAGCAAGGCGGGAACCAGCAGCAGCTGGATGGAGGCTCAAATAATAGCTTCAGCAACCAAGGTGCACATCACGAGACAAAAGGCCCGCCTACTTACGGAGATGGCTGAAGTAAAGATAGCTGCTTCAGAAGCAAAGATGGCTGCAGCAATGTCAGTCTTGGAAGCAGACGAGCAACATGCGGCGCTCGTTTTAGAAGCTGCATCAAGGACTTCGCAAGGGACTCTCGAGGATAGAGTCAATGACTGGGTGGACCAGTCACATCACAGTTCATCATCAAAACTTGGAGATCACGATGAACAGCCTCTTCGAGTTCAAATGGAGCAGCAACAGGAACTGCTCCATGATGGGCGGTTATCACTACAACCGCCCACAAGAACTGCAGGGCAACAGCCCTTGGCAGGGCAGAGTCTCCCATCGCAAATGGAGCCTCGGGTAGAGCAGGCTCATCCGCTGCAATTGGAACAGCGGTTGGAGCAGCACAAGGGTGGGCGGTACGCATTACTCCCACCAAAAGGATCATCAGAGCAGCAGCCCTTGGCAGGGCAGACTCTCCCGTCGCAAATGGAGCCTCGGGTAGAGCGGGCTCATCCGCTGCAATTGGAACAGCGGTTGGAGCAGCACAAGGGTGGGCGGTACGCATTACTCCCACCAAACGGATCATCAGAGCAGCAGCCCTTGGCAGGGCAGACTCTCCCATCGCAATTGGAGCCTCGGACAGAGCAGGCTCTTCCGCTGCACTTGGGACAGCGGTTGGAGCAGCAGCAGCAGGGCGGGCGGTACGAGCTACTCCCACCCAGAGGAACATCGCATCAGCAGCCCTTGGTAGGGCAATCTCTTCAGCTGCAGTCGACGCAGCATCAGCAGCCAAGCAGTAGCTGCTGGGAGCTGCCTACATCAGTGCAGCCATTCAACTTAGCAGAGCAACGCGACGGACAACAGTGGCCAGAGTCGCAGGGCCGATTCCAGGGACCAACACCTGCTATAACTGAAGACCGTCTCGCGGAATCAATTGGTAAGGCAATGTCTTTATATAATACCAGGCCCAAAGTTAATGATCTTCCCACATTTAACGGCAATCCAATTGAATGGATTGCGTTCAAATCAATATACCATCATACCACAGACTTCTTAAAAGTATCTGACAGCGAAAATTTATATAGATTGCAAAAGGCGTTAAAAGGAGAGGCGCGTGACGCAGTTTCTTTCCTTCTATTATCTCCTTGCAATGTCAAGGAAATAATAAATACGTTAGAAAATATTTTTGGCAACACGGATCACATCATACAAAAAACTATTGGTGAGATCCGAAATTTAAGTAAATTAGACGAGAATACCAGTTCAGACGCCATAATTCGATTTTCTTGTAAAGTAAAAAATTTAATTTCTATGTTAAAATCATTTAAAAATATCGGACATTTGCACAATCCAGATTTGTTATCGACATTAATCGGTAAACTACCTAGTACACTACGAACGTTGTGGCTTACAGACAAAGATAGGCGGAACACAACACAGCCAATACTCTGCTATTTATCACTTTGGCTGGAAGAAATCGTAATTAATTCACGCGACTCAGGAATAAGTTTTAATTCTAAATTCAGTAACGAAACTAAATTCGCTTCCAATAACCATTTCAAGCAGTATAGTAATAATTATCATCCACGGCAAGCTAATCAACATCAAAATAAACAAAATTTTAATAGGCCTTATGCATCCAAAAATAATCATTTCGAACGTTCGTACGATACGTCAAAAAAATTCCTTTATCACACCACTAATAATGGAAAACCACCGTGCTGTGTTTGCAAAGGAGAACACCAGATTTGGCAATGTGAGAAATTTAAAAATGTCCCAATAACGCAAAGATGGGAAATTGCTAAATATAATAATGTTTGTTATAAGTGCTTAGGGTACGGACATTCCCGTTTTAATTGTAAAGTAAATTTAAAATCACCAAACAAAAAATTTCATGATTTATTGGTTAATCACAATCGGGTGGAAACCGATGAAGTTGTCACAAACACGTGGGAAAGTAATCAAGTACTTTTAAAAATTATTCCGATTACGGTATACGGGCCACTCGGAAGCCGAGATATTCATGCGCTATTAGACGATGGGTCAACCGTCACATTGTTAGACCAAGAAGTAGCCAAACAAATCGGTTTGTCTGGACCAGTTAGTGACCTCTCATTGCATGGAGTCAATGAAATGAGCTCCAACAATGCGGATTCTATGTCAATAAATGTAAAAATAAAAGGTAAAAACGAAGTAGAATCGTACATAGCTAGTGCTCGAACCGTTCGGGATTTAAAGATACCAGCTCAAATGGCGCTATCTAATTCTTACATTTCGAGTAATAAACACTTAAAGAACGCTCCTCGCTTTGAAAGGAATGTAAAACCCCAAATGTTAATTGGGCAAAACAACTGGGAATTAATTATTTCCAGAAAAATAGTTCAGGGAGATAAAAATAAAGTATCATTATCTTATACAAAGCTTGGTTGGGTCGCGCTCGGCCATATTTCAAATAAAACGGGAAATAGTGTAGAATTCAATTTTCATGTTCAGGAAAACGAAAATAGCGAATTGCATGAAATTATCAAAGAGAGTTTTAAGATAGACGAGATGGGAGTAGTGAGCCCGAAAATATGCAAAGATGATAAACGTGCATATTCCCTGTTAGAAAGTACCACAAAACGCGCTAGTCAGGGGTGTCATTGGGAGACGGGTTTGCTGTGGAAGGAAGAAGAAAGATATTTTCCTGATAGTCTTCAGGTTGCGGAAAATAGATTAAAAACTTTAGAAAAGAGAATGGACAAAGACCCTGAATTTGCGGAAGCCTACTGCAACAAAATACAACATTATTTAGATAAAGGATATGCAAAAAAATTCAATTTCAGTGGTAGGTATCCGGATAGCTCGGATAAATTTTATTTACCACATTTTGCTGTTTACAACCCAAATAAGCCAGGAAAGCTTCGGGTTGTATTTGATGCGGCGGCAAAATCAAAGGGAATTTCTTTGAATGATAGGCTTTTAACCGGGCCCGATCTATATAATTCTCTGCTAGGAATGCTTTTTAAATTTAGGCAAAATAAAATTGCATTCACCGCCGATATCCAAGAAATGTTTTTACAAATTAAAATTATTGATGAAGATACAACCATCGCATTCTTTTTATCCGCTAGGTGAAATGAATTCACGGAGGGAGGTGAATGCGAAATTACCTACTACAACTATTTAGTCATAAGATATACATTTTTACGGGATTTCTAGTTTTAATACATTACCTATACATTGCTGCCGTCTGCCGACTGCCGCGTGGCACGGAATCGCACCTTAAAGCTGATGAAATCGGATAAAGCACAGTTAAAATTTACGTATTTGAAAAGGTATTCACCAACCAGCTCATTTCAAAATCTGATAAAGGCAATGGTTTGACTCTCTGCCGAGTTTGCTTAATACTACTACCACTACTTGACAGCTGCAAACTTCGCGGCGCGGCGTTACCGGCATGGACAGGCCTCTCAGATGCAGATTTACGAAGTATTGATTCGAGATAAGACGACATTTTTCCGCGGAAATTGAAATTTCGCGGCCCCCAACATTATTTAAATAATTAAATAAAAATACGATTTGAGTAGATGTCTCCTTTTTCTTTTCAATGGTTAACCATCCACATTGTTTATGCTTCTATCTCTATCGCACGCATTATGATTTATGTGAGAGTTGGAGATACATACATTCAGAATAACAGTTCCGTCCATCTGACACAGCAACGTTATGCGATAATGGTCTTTAGAGAAGGGTATTTTAGAGCTCACTATCCCATGCTTATATTATGTATCTTGCATTTGGTTATTCCCAGTGGGCAATGGTCATTTTTCAAATCCATGAAATGGGTTTTATTGAGATGCAGAATGACAACAAAGGAGCCGCATGTCGAAAATATCAAATATCATAAAACGAAATGGTTATTTTTATTGGGCATTTTAAATCCTGACAATTATATTTTGTGCTGTAAAACTTTTTAAAAGGGTAATTATTTTGTTGGGGGATTATATTTTGGAACTTATTAGGCGGGAAATCCTTTAAGGCGGGAAACATATTAAACGGGAAAAAAAGGCGTATTTTGTATGGGAATTTTTCGGGGTTGAAAAAACTGAACTTCTTAGACGGGAAAACATATTAAACGGGAACTTCTTAAGCGGGTTCCACTGTACATATACAAAAAATGTGCACACGGCTTAGAGCTGTAGTGAGCAAACTTTATAGATTGAAGTTTTTTGTTCCACTAAATACCCTTAGAATAGTATACCTGTCATTGGCGGAATCCCTAATAAGATATGGAATAACTTCATGGGGACATTCAACAAAAACAAATCTTCTTTCAGTCCAAAATATACAATATTCTTTGGTAAAATTATTATTAAACAAAACTAAATACGAACAAAGAAATGACGTACCAAAGTCATTACTATACAATTCTGTAAATTTATTATCGGTTCGTGCTATATTGTGGCTTAAAATTGCAATTCAGAATACATCTCAATCTGAACGCAATAAAATAGTGACACATGTTAATAATACAAGACTAATTGCAAACGATGGACTTGTAGTTCCCAGATACCTGAATAAATACGGTCAAAGAACTCTAGAATACCTCGTTCCAATAATTTACAACATGTTACCAAACTCAATAAAAAGCTGTGAATTGACTCACAGAAGGAAATGTATGTTAAAAAAATGGTTATGTGTAAGAATTTTTATGTACTAATGTAATTATGTGTATATTTTATGTACTTGTTAAAATTGTATATGTATTTAAAAAGTAATTGTTAAAAGAACCCGTTGACAAACTGATGTCTATCAGTTTAACGGAACTTAATAGTAAAAAACTGTATTTTTGAAAGTTAATAAATAATAAAAAAAATATTTTTTATTTCTTATTTTTCTGTCATTGTCAAATCTTGCGTTTTCTTATGTATTTTCGATTATTTATTTGCAATATTTGCATAACATATTTCATCTCTACAACATCGTTTTGTCCGTGGCTGATGTACTTAAACTAACCTTACACTGTATTAAAACTTCAACTCAAGTGCCCTTGCTAATTTATTTACAATATTTGCATTACACTGCATAACATGTGAAAATTGTATATTAAGAGCGGGTATGGGTACCACCGACCCAGGAACCCTCTGCCATAGGTCTCGCCAAGTGGCAGCTACGCTACGGACACTTAGCAGGAGTGCCCGGGTTCATGGAGAAAGGTTTGTTCAGGTCTTGGTGGTCTCTGTGGGAGAAATGGATTCATACGTCTGTCACCCCGGCACACTGACCCCCAAATTCCCACCCACCCCTGGTACCCTTTTCCTTCCCAGAATCTCAGATCCCACACACAGCCAGGGGGCGTATCTAAGACTCAAAAGGCAGTCAGCAAACGTATCAAAGCAGAACTTGAAAGTGATTTTTATATTTTTATATGGAGGTATAAAATAGCGAATACAGCAAATTAATCTCAATTCTTCAATAATCTCGAAGCCTATGGAACTATGGTATCTCCAACTGGAGTAAGTGACGAGAGTGAAGGGAGTGGAAAATTTGTTATAGCTCGCACAAAGACCTTTTTTTCATGTTATCACCAATTAGGGTACCAATGTGATGTGGGTGTAGTGAGTGGTATATAAATAAATAAATAATATTTATTTCAGTATCTGGTACTAAACTTTTCGCATTTATTTCAAATATAATCGTAAAGTACAGTCGTGCATAATAACAATATTATTGTGATGACGTGTTACGTTTCAAGTAACATTTGAATTAATCGTATGAACCTTAATAATATAATGCTTTAGATTAGGTAACTACTTGGTAGGGCCCGATAATTTATACCTCCCCCTAGCTGATTTCAGAAGCTTTGGAACTAAACATTTTATTTACATTCAGCTAAATTTTCCAACAATCGTGAATCAGATGTTGTTTAAGTACTCACTTGTCTAATCTACTAAAGGGTGTGCCTATCTCCCTATCTACCTGTTAGTAGGCACCTAGTTAACAACCGAAACGTATTTCGCAGATAGCAAATAGCTCTTCATAAATCAGTCTTGCCTTCAGACCCTCTCAAGTTGTCAGTCCTAATGCTGTAACTTATATTGTTGTGAGTGCTACATTATTAAAAAAGTGTTTAATTTTGACCTCCGTGGCTGAGCGGTAAAGATCCTTGACTCTAGGCTTCCCGGCGGGAACTGATTATATTATTTAATCAATCCAAACACCTTTACATCAATTTAAAATAAACATTTATAAATTATACGATCTTGTAACAGTTGATTAAGTGACCTTGTGTGACGTATCATTGATATTACTTGAGGTGAGTGCTTATTTTGTTTATTAATTAGCGACCAAATCCACGCTAAGTTATATAAAACATTTTCCGTTTTATGTATTTTTGAACAGAGAAATAATGTTACTAATATTTTCCAGCTGATAAGCACGTCGGGTGTTGGAACCGATCTTTGAAAATAAATCTGATGGATTACCTCGCTATACGTGCCTATCATTGCGCTAGGTCACCTCCATCTTCAGTAGTACTAAACCTTGCTAAACCCAGTGTCAGTTCAGTTTCTACAGCATGTCTTGTATAAATAAAGATGGCTGTGGCTAGGTAGTTTCACGTTGATTATTATCAAATTTCAGTGTTTCCAAATGGTTTTTGGGCCATTTATACCTCTATGGATTTTATATAGATATAACTGTCTCTAACAAGACATGGTTCTTAGCGGTTTACCAAATATGTACTTTTTAGTAAGACACGGATCATTTTATAGCATGAGCCGCTCAAGGAAAATCCCGAATTCAGGAACACAGTTTAGCTTGCAGAACTAAATCATTATGTTTTTATACTACTTAAAACAGATTTATTAGTATTATTGTTAGGTAAACTTTAAATTATTCATTTACTGATCGTTCATGGATCGCGCTAATTTAATTATTTTAGGAAGAAAACCCCTATTTGAAAGTAATGCTCTAAGTATTAAGATAAATTATTTGTCTGCATCCATTTGATCCTCTTTTTATGTGAATACCGCAAAACAGTCCCAACTGCTACCAGCCGTCTGGAGCAAGTGAGACTACACATCCCCAATTGGGGTATGTTGTGAGGCTGAAGGTAGTGGAGAGGGAAGGAGATGTGGAGGAGGAAGGTGAGGGAGCACCTGGTTATATCTAGTCACCAAACACGGTTAAAGCTATTTCAATTCTTAGTGGTGATCTTACACCAGGGCAATACTGAGAGTATATTCCACTCAAGTACCTATACTATATATTATTTTGAAATGAATGAATTGTCAAATAACACAAATTCATCAAATAAAATTTACTTCCGCACGCTGAGATTTGCTCCTGCGACCTTTGGATTACTAGTCGAGATCCTTACCCCTCCACCACGGAGGCGGTCAAATCTAGATGGATGTGAATGTTATCATAGCCACGGCAATTTATCATCGCAATTCGTAAGCGTAAATAATCAACATGACCGTCTCCGCTGAACGCGCATTGCGAACTGAAGGCCAAGATCTTTTGATGTGTGCACGAAAACCGACAATAATCGGGTTGACCGGCAAATGTTGGCGACCAACGCCAATTACACGTTGGGTCAGCGCATTGGCCAAAGTTGGTACCTGTACTAAAAGCATAACATTTTAAACTTTATAATCGATTATCATATATGATCATATTATTGTCTATGGTCGAATATTTTTGTGTTTTTTTTTTTCATTCTAATTTGAAAAATTTAATTATCTAGCCTTTTGTTAAAATTATGATAAACTCGTTGAATTCGGCTGCACGCTTAATACGCTAAAAAATTATATATTCTTAATCACTACATGAAATAACTATTTATGTCGTGGGAGATGATAAAAGTTGCATTAAAGTTCCACTTCAAGGTTATGAAATACATGTAAATTATTAAAATAAGCCAAACTAACACCCAAAAAACCTGTTGTGGAACATTGGAAACCCTCCCGAACTGTAGTTTTTACATCACACATGTATCTTTTTCACAAGTCTCTTCCAGTGGAAATCTATTCATACTCGACAATTCAGTGCTCTAACTGTTGTTGGTTCGGTCATTCCAAACAATCGTGTCGTTCTGATTCTCGTTACTTTAAATGTGCAGAAAGTCATTTAGCAGATCAATCCCCCCTCTTGCATCAACTGCTCAGGCTCGACGCAGCCATAAATCTATCCTGCCCCGAACTTTCATGTCATAAAAACATTAGAATTTATATGGCCTCCAATAGCGTATGTCCATGCCTTTAAAATAATAGCTACCTGTAAAAAATATCCGCTGTCTAAAATCAGTATTTTTACAAAGTCGTCATTCAGGAAGACTGTAATGAAGAAATCCGCTTCTCGCCCACTTAAAACCCCCGCATATGACCAATATAACCATCTTATCCATAACTCCTAGCTCTTGTTTCCAAATGGTAATAGGGAAATAGATTCCCTATTTCTCCAAAATGTCATCTTTCCTAACAGCAATACTTGGCACTGCAGTGCTTTCAACCCTGAATCAAATACCAAATCTCTATAATTAATAACAGTAACGCCCTACTGTCCAACGTTGCCTCTTTACTCTCTTGTTCCTAATGGCTGCCCCGACAGCAGCAAGTCTTCAGTGGAATAGAAGAAGCGCCCCCTCCAATAAGGATGACCTCATCCGCCTTCTACATTTACACTCAATATCGATTGCTGCTGCTTCCGAGACTTGATTTAAGCCGTCTCAGCTCTTCAAGTTGGATGGGCTACCAATGTTTGTCACCAATGGATCCACATGTTTAAAAAAAGATCTTCTCCCTTGGTCATTCTGAGTGAATTCAATGCCCACTCTGGGGTTCTTATGAACTCCTGGCACATGTGCCTCCTAAATTACGGATCCCAAACAAGGTCATGTCACCCTGGATAGAGCCCTAGTGCAATGGCCATAACTCTCTGTTCCCCAACTATGTATCCACTTATTTCCTGGAGAACTATATCAGATCCTGCGACAGTGACCACTATCCAATTATTTACAATCTGGCTCGGCCGTTAGATACTATCCACTTACACTTATAAACCTTGGTCTGATTCCATTCTCAAATCCGCTGACAAGTCTATCACCCCCCCTGGTGCAATGATCAATGTCTTCGATTGCTGAAGGAGAGGAAAGCGGCCAGCAAGACATACTGCCAACAGAAGATGACGATGGAAAATTACTTCCTTCATGACGGCCAAGAATACCCAAGCTGTTGTTAAACGTACATTCCATTTAATTTCTAACTAACCAACTAACCATCACGCCGATTTCCGAGGGTAGGCAGAGAGGACGGACTGCCAAACAACTCGGTCACACCACACACTCCTTCCTCATTCACATTCATACATCGTCTGATGCATATTCTTCTGTTTTTCTGACTCTTAACATGGCCTGACTCGAAGTATCTGATTCACTTGATCGTGTCATGTCGACGTCTTCTGCCATTCACATTTGCGTATTCTTCTTACACTCCTTTGTTCGTTCACTCCACATGCCCAAACCACTACGCTTACATCAGCCTTGCATTCTTCGTGGATAATCTATTTCTGAAATAAATTTGGGTCCCCTCTTATGTCGGTGCGGTAGGTTTTTAGCTACTGCTCTTTTTATGAAACTGTGTAACTTTATTTTTATAATTAGAATACAAGAAACGTATTATAAAGTCCCTTACAAAAATAAGCATATTTGATTAAAAACACAACACGCCAAAGATTTTTTTTAAATCAACCGTATCTGTATCTTCCAGAATGCGACGTTTACATATTGCTCAATAAAATTTAACCTTCAGGCCAGTTCTCACAGTTAGTATTTTCAAGTTTAGTGTAGTTTCACACATTTGTCGATTCGACCCTACAATAAAACAATTCATTGGCCTGGTATTTTTATAAACATATTGTCTTGTTTGTGTATCATTTATGATTTAAGAATTAGTGACATTTTACTTCAAGCGACGGCGGCTTTCAAATAGGGCTGTTCGCTTTATATTTTATGATCACCCTAGTTAAACCATTATGCCTAAAAATATTTTCCAATACCTTTCCCACCCCTGTCCCATAGTAATAAAAACCCCAAATAAAGTTTCATCTCCCTTAAAATAATTCCTTTAAAATATTTGTATTGTTTAAGTCACGTCTGTACCATTAAAAATAGTTAAGTGCATTTTATTTTATGTTAAGAATGTTGTTTGCCAACGAGCGGGTGGAACATCTTTATTTTGGTAAAATGTCCTTCAGAATTTAGTTTAAATACAGATACCTCCCAGAAAAAGGACAGTATTCATATAACTGGAAGGTACAGACGTACCTACGCAGGACACAGTATTATAGTGTTGCTAGAACGGGTAGGAGACGTACCTACGCAGGGGCGAGTGTTCATATAACTGGTAGGTACAGGCGTACCTAGGCAGTAGCTAGTATTGATATAACTGGTAGGTACATGCGTACCTACGCAGTCAGTCGTGAGATAATTACTAGGTTTATGTGTACCTAGAGAAAACTGAAGAATAAAGGAAACTAGACCTTTATTTCTTTCAGTTTAAGTTTGAGCAGAGGAAAATAAGATCCTCTGCAATTATATTGTGATTTAATAAATTTATATGTCAAGAAGAAGAAGTGTTTTCCTGCATTCCATCTGACGGCGTGTTCTCGTACCACGATAGCAGAAACAGTATCGTTATTTTCCAAAACCCCGATTTATTTATTTATTATATAAGTACATTTTTGTTTATTTATTACAATATATGATCACTATTTCAAGACCCCTCTTCCATAGAAGCATTAGCTTGTGGCTGGAAGAGGAGTGTACATTGTTTTATTACAATAAGTAAGTAATTAAAAATTAAATGATTTTAAACTTATTTGAAGTGAGTTATTCTTAAGATTAATTCAGTTGGAAACATTTTTATTTCATAATGAAGATATATCTATAAAATTGATTTTATTACAAAACATGTTTTTTGTAAGTTAGCAACAGTAACCCACAGTGCCACACAGTTGATGAAAAGTCCCTTTCCTACTTTTTCTATCTCATCAATATCTCCCTGGACTCTGGTATTATTCCCCCAGACTGGAAAATTAGCCAAGATCCAAGTCTAAGTTCAAGCTACAGACTGATTGCTCGCTCTTCAACACTTTGCAAAGTGGCTGAAAGCTGAAAGAATGATTACAAATATACTATATTTATAGACTGGTTTGTAGAGAAAAATAAAATTCTTCCTTCTTTTCAGTTTGGATTTAGAAAGGGTAAAAGTACCCTCGACCACTTTTCCTGTCTTGTTACGGAATTAATATTGTATAGCAGTATTATTAGGCATCTGTGGAGCATACGACAATGTATAGTATACACACTCTAAAAGAAAAGTTACTGGCGATTGGCATCCCTCCTAAATTGGTCAAATTGAATATCAATTTGTCCCAGAGAAGTGGGTTTAGATCCTCTGCCCACATTAGACACATATTCAAAGGTCTTTCACAAGGGTCAGTCTTAGGCCCGATCCTGCTCAATATTTATACATACGAATGGAATTATAGAAAAACGTATTCATTTCAGGTGCCACATACTCGTATATGATCTCGTATTTCGGCTTGAAAATGTCGCGTAAATGGAACACTACCGTACATTTTGGTATAAAAGAGCTAATATTTCTCGCAAACTCGCTCGTAACGTCGTCGTAACGCTCGTAACGCTCGTAACGCTCGTAACGCTCGTAAAGCAGGGTACTCACCAAGAGTGTAGCACCGTGTAACGTGTAACGTAACTGATACTGTATCAATCTGCAAGTGGGTACGGCTCGTCCACGGTGTGTGTGCTCGCAGTGAATCCGCCGTCGGCGGCTCGCTGCGAACACACTGCGCTCCACCCGCGAGCGGCTCGCAGTAGGCTCGCGCCTACGTACTCACTTGATACAGTATCAGTTACGTTACACGTTACACGGTTAGGTGAGTACCCTGCTTAACGTGCGTCGTCATGTACCCATTTTCACAGAGTTCCGCATTTGAACTACGATGTATTGTTCCATTGTTCTGCCCTGCACGATCGAGGCTGTTCACGGAGCAGGGACAGGACAATATTGTATTGTCGTTGTGTGATGCCGGCTTTATAGGTACCAACTCGGGCTGTTAATGTTAAGGCACTCTTCTCTAATCATCTATATATTTTCTACACTCGTTTGCTCTATTTGTTAATATAAGTTTGTCTATTCCGTGTCATTTCAATTATTATTTTTTTAAGTGACAAATTTTCAAAACCTGTTCTTTTAAATGACAAAGAACGCCCGCTTTTATCGTACACAGGTTCCTACTGTTACTATGCCAGCTCTGTACGGTATCAGTTAGCCTCTCTTCTAGAATCGTCAGTATGTTTGTTTACTCTCATACTCGGTAGAAATGAGACCCTCTATATATATTTGTGGGATAAAACCACGTACAATGGTGTGAGAAATGAACAAAAGGCTGATGTAAGCGAAATGAGTAAGCTTAGATGGTTTGGGCACACAGAGCGAATGAACAAAGAAAGCAGAATATGTAATGACAATATATGACACAAATGAAGAAGACATGGCACGATCAAGTGAATCAGATACTTGAGTCGGGCCATGTCAAGAAACACAATAAAAGAAGAGTATTTATGATATGATGTATGAATGTGGATGAGGTAGATCAAGAATGGGACGCTCGGATGGTTTGGGCATTTAGAGCGAACGAATAAAGAAAGGAGTGTAAGGACAATATATGACACAAATGAGGTAGACCTGGCATGATCAGTAATAGAAGAGTATGTATAAAACATTGTGTAATAATAATAATATTCGTATAGCGCCGTTTTTGTGCAAAATCACCTCAAGGGCGCTGTACAAATATATAATACATTTCTACAGTGATCTATGTTATTACGTACTATATATGGAGATAATATACTGTTTAATACTTACCTGGTAAATCACTTGAGATGATTAACACTTAATTAACATTAACCGATGGACTCGCAACAATAACATTTGTCTGTCATCAGTTGTTTTGTTTTGCTCTATCTAAAACTAATTTTATATCATCCTTTTTTTTTGTTTTCTGGCAAAAAAAAGTGTAGTGTGTTGTGCCTTGAGGTTTCTTCTCCTAATTTTCCAGGAGTCAGTTTTCGCTGCTGATTTCCAGATATTTATAAACTTTTTTTACATCTGCCATTTTCCATACTATTGTTGTAGTTGTTTACTGTTGTGAATAATGGAGGAAGATTTCCCTTTTGGACCCCCTAAAAAGCCCCCAGATTCCTCTCCGGACCCCCCCAGACGGAGAAAATGTAGAAATTTCAGACAGTGATTCTGTCATTTTGACCAAAAAAAGAAATCTCTTCCCCTATAAAGCTTGACTTGCCTTCAACTTCACAGTCCCCACCAGCACTTTCTCAAGATCCTCCAACAAACTTTTACTCTCCTCATTCCCGTGGCCCGTTCATAGTATACGCCCAAAAAACTAAGCAAGGAAAATCCATCCACCCTCTTGAATACGGTAAATTCGTATCAACCAGCAAGAACCTTTCAATCAAGTCTGGAGGTGTAAAAGCCGAGGGTCGCTTCCGAATTTCCGTTGAATTCCTCTCAGGGTCAGCTGCCAACAGTTTCATCAAAAACATCTTAATTTCGTCTAATTCAAAGTTCAAGGCATATATCCCTATTTTCAATGTCACTCGCATGGGCCTGGTCAGAGGTATCTCGACCGATCTGTCCATCGCAGATTTTTTGTCTTCACTTTCAATCCCCCATCAGATTGGAAATCCCATAAAAGCCAGGAGGCTAAATTACAAGGACTACTCCGAGGGTATAATTTCCTGGAAGCCCTCCCAATCTATCGTTATCACCTTTGAAGGTCAATCTCTTCCCTCCCATATATATTTATTCTTCAACTCATTACCAGTTGAAATGTATACTTATCCCACCACTCAATGTTTCAATTGCTGCCGTTTTGGTCATACCAAAGCTGCATGCAGATCTCAACCCAGATGTTTTAAATGTGGAGAAAACCACGCAGCTGACCAATGTCCTTCTTCCTCCTCACCTAAATGTTTTGACTGCTCAGGCTCACATACAGCTATTAACTCTTCTTGCCCAGAACAATCTCGCCAAAAAAATATTAAAATTTCTATGGCCTCTCAGAACTTGTCTTTTCTGCAGGCTTCTAAACTATTCCCGCCTGTAAAAAATTATTTGCTGAAGCTTTATCCAGCAACTCTTCATCCAACCCTCCTCCCTCCTCTACAACAACTTCTTCTAGTTCAACTAAATTGACATATTTGTATTTATTTATTCAATTATTAATCAAACTTCTTTCCCACCAGACAAGTCTCATATTTCAACAAAGATTAAAATGAAACACACCAAATGGGATGAATTCAACTTTAATATGGACATGTTCCTACTAAATTTACCCTCCACCGATATATTTTCCGTCAAAGATGACTATAATAACTTCAAATCAATGCTCATAACTGTAATAAATAAATCAAATCCTCCCCTAAAACTAAATCTCTCAAAAAACTCCCTCCAACTCCCTGGTGGGATGAGGAATGTTCCAAAGTAGTAAGAATTCGGAAAGCTAAATCTCATTCCTATCTTTACAATATGATTATGGAAAACTATCTTATCTGAATCCAATGCCAAAAGGGTATTGAGGTAAAAAAAAGATCCGGGTGGTACAACTTCTGCAGTTCAGTATCTCCGAACACTCCAATTTCGGAAGTTTGGTCTATGATCCGAAGATTTCGATCCTCTTTCAGTTCACCATCTCCTCGAGCGTCTCATTCTTAATGGATAGATGAACTCTTGGACAAAATTGCCCCCCCTTCTGTACCTAACTTAGATGAAATATCGCCTATCTATAATACTCATTAGCTAGACTCTCGATTCACCTTAATTGAGCTAAAAAAATTGTTTATCGACAGTCAAGGACTCATTTCCAGGCAGAGATGGTATACCTTACAGCGTAATCAAAAATACTAATAATAATGTTCTAAACCACTTCTTAAGCATCTCAAATAAAATCCTCCAGATTGGTATAATGCCTGATGACTGGAGTTCTCAAATAATCATTCCTATTTTAAAAACAAACAAATCACCAAAATCTGGATACAACTACAGGCCAATCGCTCTTTCATCCACCCTCAGTAAACTTTATGAAAAATTAATTAAAAACCGATTAGAATTTTTTGTCGAGAGTAAACAGCTTCTCTCTCCATCTCAATTTGGATTTAGGAAAAAAAATCCACTCAAGATAACCTTGCCACCATCAGCACTGATATTAATATATCAATTTTTAAACAGGAAGTTTGTCT
Organism: Hesperophylax magnus; assembly: GCA_026573805.1. Taxonomy (NCBI): domain Eukaryota; kingdom Metazoa; phylum Arthropoda; class Insecta; order Trichoptera; family Limnephilidae; genus Hesperophylax; species Hesperophylax magnus. The sequence goes on along the minus strand of JAIUSX010000179.1, from coordinate 1,655,589 downwards.
TGCGTCTTTATAGATATAGAAGCCTTTGACAATGTTTCCATCCCAATCCTGAAAAAAAACTTTTAGGCCTTGGCCTTCCCCCCATGTTTGTCCAATCTATTATCATCTATTTCTAGAGAGAAAAAATTTCATTGAGCTACCAGATATTTTTCCTCAAAGTAGGTCCATTTGGAAAGGTTTACCACAAGGCGATGTATTGTCTCCCTTACTGTATAATATATACGCATACGTTATGCATGTCACTATTCCCCCACAAGTAAAAGTTATTTTTTTTTTATTAATAATTTTTCTGGTACATACATTGGCATAATTTTACAATAAAGGAAACACATTTTTTTAAAATATAAACAGTTAAAAAGTAAAGAATAAAACATTTAGCATATTAACAAAAAAAATCCCACATAGGCATCGCCAGTTCGTGGGTATTGTACGAAACAATATTCCGTCCGTACAATACTGTAAATGCGTAGGTAGCTGGGTACACTTTTATTAGTGTTTCAGTCTTGGTGGATGTTTGCAGAGGTTTTTAATAGAGTTTAATGCCAAGATCAGAGAGGGATTGATTCCCAAGTCTGAGTCGACGAAAGGAATTTAAGACTGGCAAAACTGAATTTAATACTGAATTAAAAACACTTGAAAATATTTCTTGAGACTTGTAGACTTTGGAGATGGTTTCTTCAGGAGAGAAGTTTCTCTTTCAGGGGTAGTTTTTGAACTGACTTTGTATGGAATTCGGTTCTCTATTTATAGAACGTTTTCAAATCGGGCCCTCTCGGGGGAGTTTTCACCCCTTTCGTGAGGGGTGAGTTGGTTAGGTATTTTTCCTCTTTGCAATTAATTTGTTTAGAGGAAAGTTATATTTTAATATTATACCTTTTACCGAGTCAGTTCAATTTACCCAAACCATCTCCTTCAGTCCCGTTTATTTATTTTATAATAAATTATACAAAGTTTCATATTGGGGTTGAAGTAAAATATCTTTGGTTTGAACATTTCCCAAAGAGTAAAAAACATATTTAGGTACAATTCTTTAAGTTATTATGTTAGCATATAATCATTTCTTGATGTTGATATTTATTCTGTGGTCGTATCTTCTGATATTTTCCTGTAAATTGATTCTGATGTCATCATAGGTGGTCGCATCAAATTTCGTTATCAATGTTTGATAAGAGCTTCAATGGAGTATGCTGAGCTGTGATTGGTTGAAAACTCGGCGGCCATCATGGAATTCCTTCCGGGTAGTATGGAGGGGGGGTCACGTAAATACTGGGTCGCTTCCTTAGAGTGGTTCATTCCGTGGGTTGGTGGCTCCGAGTGAGGTGGTGGATGGTTATTTTCAGATGTGTTTCAGGTTCTGCTGTTATATTTCTATGTAATTATCTTGATTAATCACATACAGCACATAATTTGATTGAGTAATTATGTTTTGAAGATTTCCAATTGTGTCGGCGACACGGTATCGAGCGGTTTCGGGGTTTGAGTGTTTTTGTAATTTTTACGTAAATATGAATTCCTCTGAAAGATTCTGGAGGTCTGGATACGTATGATACACTCCCCCCATACAGTCTTGCCTGTACTCAGCTACTTCATCAGACGTATCTTCTTTTGATGTTTCCGCGGGTTGTTATGTCCTGGTAATGAGGGATAGCCGCTCAGTGCCAGCGCCATCGAAGGGGTGCTGTCCAGACTTCGCCGTGTCAGTGAGGGATAGCCGCTCAGTGCCAGCTCAGTCAGGGGGGCCCCCAGCGGGGGTAGGAAGTGGGAGTCGATTTTGCCATGTCAGTGAGGGATAGCCGCTCAGTGCCAGCGCCATCGAGGGGGTGCGGGCCAAAATTCGCCGTGCCAGTGAGGGATAGCCGCTCAGTGCCAGCGTTGTCTGGCGCCCCCTGCAGGAATAGGAAGTGGGAGTCGATTTTGCCATGTCAGTGAGGGATAGCCGCTCAGTGCCAGCGTTGTCTGGCGCCCCCTGCGGGAGTAAGAAGTGGGAGTCGATTTTGCCATGTCAGTGAGGGATAGCCGCTCAGTGCCAGCGCCATCGAGGGGGTGCGGCCCAGACTTCGCCGTGCCAGTGAGGGATAGCCGCTCAGTGCCAGCGTCGTCAGGGGCCCCCAGCGGGAGTGGGAAGTAGGGAGTAGTTGTCCGGAGATGTCAATATAGACAAGTTCTGTCATTTGTGTAGATTTCTATTTGTTGGGGTTGCAGGAGACGTCCAGTGCGGCCGGGAGGATGACGGCGACTTTTACTGCCGGTCTTATGTAGACTCCAGTGCTTGTTTGGATCTGAACAGTTCGGACTTGACCATCGGCTGCAGGTACTGCTTCGATGACACAGCCACGTGGCCAGTTGTTCCGGGGCAGTGCTGGATCCATGATGATTACTAGGTCGTCCTTTTTAATTGGTGTAGTTGGATGGTGCCATTTTTGTCGGGCGGCCATAGTGGGTAGGTACTCGTGCAACCATCTTCTCCAAAAGGCGTCCGCGAGTTGTTGTCCAATGCGCCACTGACGGCGGAGGCACACTTCTTCTTCTGTTTTATTGTAGAACGATAATTGAGGTCGTTTCCCGGCTGACCCCAGTAAGAAGTGGTTGGGGGTCAGGGGCTCTTCGTCTCGTGGATCGACCGAAATGTGGGTGAGTGGGCGGTTGTTCACAATGAATTCAGCTTCCGCTAGGGCTGTGCGTAGAGTTTCTTCTTTAGGCGTCCTTTCCTTAAGCGTGGCGTTTAAGGCCTTTTTAACCGATCTCACTAATCTCTCCCAGGCTCCCCCCATGTGGGGACTCATTGGCGGTATAAAGTGCCATTCTATGCCCTGAGTGGCTATTGCGTCGATCATCTTGGTATCCTGGCTTAGTGACATCAAGGCGTCTCTCATCTCAGCGTCGGCTCCATGAAAGTTCGTGCCGTTGTCAGAGTATATGGCAGTTGGTTGTCCTCTTCGTGCGGTCATCCTTTGTAGGGCCATGATTGCGGAGTCAGCTGATAGTGAAGTAGTTAATTCCAGGTGGATGGCGCGTGTTGAGAGGCAGGTGAAGATGGCTCCGTAACGTTTTTCTCTGTGTCTGCCGACTGTTATGGTCATAGGACCGAAATAATCCAGCCCGCAATGTGTGAATGGGCGGACGTGATGCATCAGTCGTGGTGGTGGTAGTACGCCCATCTGGGGCGGATTGGGTTTGCTGCGTCGTATGCAGCACATTGGGCAGGTGTGCGCAATCTTTCGGCTTATTGTACGTAGTCTGAGTATGAAAAAATGGCTGCGTATTTCTGCTACTGTTTTTTCCGTACTGGGGTGATCTGACTTCTTGTGGTAGTGATTAATCAGGAGACGGGTGTACGCGTTGTCGCCATCCAGGATGATGGGAGTCCGGGCTACTTCTTTAGCCTTTTCTAATGTTTGCAGGCGTGTTCCCATTTGGAGGATACCGTCCGGACCGAAGAATGGGTTCAGGGGGTTGAGGCGGCTGCTAGCGGGTAACTTTTTCTTTTCTCGTAGGGTATGTAGGGCTGAATCGAAAGCGTCTTCTTGTGATCTTCTGATCCATTTGTGTTCAGCTGTTTTTATTTCCTCCGCTATTAGTGGTCCTTCTGGGGTTCTGTTGGGGCCCATCCGGCATCGTCTGGTAAAGCGGAGAATCCAAGCAGTCGAGCGGATCAGTCGGTGCCATGATGAGAATCGTTCAATTGCTGGTAGAGCTTCGCCTCTTTCGATGATGAGTCCGACGTAGAGAGGTTTGACTTCCAGAGTTAGGTCATCAGGTTTATGGGCGGGTGCGCGTTCTTTGGGCCATTTGTTTTCCGAGTGGGTAAGGAAGGCCGGGCCGGAGAACCATCTTCCTTCTGGTGTCAGGTCGGGTATTTCGAGGTCCCGTGTGCCGATGTCAGCAGGATTGAGCTTTGTAGGTACCCATTTCCAGTCGGGTATTCTGGTCAGCTCGTCTATCTCTCCTAATCGGTTGGCCACAAATGTTGAGTAGGATCGTGGGTCGGTGCGTAGCCAGCATAGTACTGTTGTGGAGTCTGTCCAAAAACATGTGCGGCGTATGTGGGCTGTGCTCTCCTTCTGGATTGTTTGGGCGAGTCTGGCTGCAATGAGGGCGGCTTGCAATTCGAGGCGAGGAATGGAGAGAGGTTTTAGTGGTGCGACTTTGCATTTACTTGCAATGAATGTCGTCTGCGTCTTTCCCTCCATTTCTTCGGTGAAGTAGGCTACGGAGCAGCAGGCTTGTTCTGATGCGTCACAGAAGAGATGTAGGGTTACGTTGCTCTGTTTGTTGTAGAGGCAACGTCTCGGGATTGAGATGTTGTTTGTGTGTAGTAGGTTCAGCCAGTTTGTCCATTTCTGGGCGTGTTCGGGTTTGATGGATTCGTCCCAGCCGATGTTTGATCGCCATACTTCTTGTAGAAGCATTTTTGTTCTGATCGTCAGGCAGCCGATGAAGCCCACGGGGTCGAAAATTTTCATAACTGTTGATAGTAATTGTCGCTTCGTAGGTAATGTGATAGCTTCGGACGGAGTTATCTCGTTAAATGAGTATAGGAAGTGGTCTGTGGAAGGGTCCCAGATGAGTCCGAGTACTCGTTCTGTTTCTGGGCTCCCGTTGCTGATGGCTATTGTGGTGTTGGTGCGATCTTCGGCAGGAAAGTTGGCAATAGCTGCTGGATTGTTGGATGCCCAGTTGGTCAAATGGAACCCTCCTTTCGCGAGGAGGGCACTCACATTTTGGGTGAGTTTGGCAGCTTCCTGGTGAGTGTCTACCGCATCCAAGTAGTCGTCCATGTAGAATTTAGCGCGAATAGCTGCTGCGGCGGATGGGTATTCGTGTTGGTACCTCCCAGCGACCTTGTCCAAAACAAACTGGGCGCTGCTTGGTGAACAGGTGGCGCCAAACATCATCGAAGTCATTTGGTATGTTTCGGGTTCGTCCTTAGTTGATGTTCGCCACAGGAATCGCTGCGATTTTTGGTCTTCCGGTTTTATTTTTATTTGTAAAAACATCTCTCTGACGTCAGCAGCAATGGCAACGTTTCCTTCCCGGAAGCACATGATGTTTCCCAGGAGTGATGACAGCAGGTCGGGGCCTGTGAGCAACTGGTCATTGAGTGAGGTTCCTCGGCATCGGCTGGCTGCGTCGAACACCACTCTGATTTTCCCTGGTTTATTGGGGTTGGTTACTGCAAAATGTGGCAGGTACCATCGTCGGGGTGTACGTGTGGATGCTTCGTTGTTCGACAGCTTTTTCGCATAGCCTTTAGATATCAGCTGATCAATCTTGTCAGTGTAAGCTGTTTTCAGGTCCTTATCTCTTGTTAATTTCTTCTCTAGGGAAATGAGCCGTCTCAGTGCGCACTGTCGGTTGTCAGGTAAGGTGGTTTCTGGGTTGCGCCATATCAAGCCAGTCTCCCATCTTCCAGTAGGGAGGGGGCGGGTTGTTGCAGTCATCAGCGCAATTGCTCGTTGTATGTTTGTGTTGACTCGGGTTGCTGCGGTCACGCCAAGTGAGTCGACGGTAAAATTTGTTTTCAGAAGTTCTTCCAATCGTATGTCTGAGGCTGTTTCACGTTGAAGTGCCAATGTGGTGGCAGGGTGCTCGTATCCTGGGTTTGATCCGCCATGGGCGATCCATCCTAGTGCGGTGCGTGAAATTATTCGTGTTATATCATTATTTTCTTGCACTTCTCTTGACACAATTAGGTAGGCGTTATCTTGTCCAATTAGTATCTTCGGGATGACGGGTTTTCCGTGGATTTGCTGTTGAGGAAGGTTGAGGTTGCTTATGGTGTTGGCGGTGATTTTATACGTGTCGCCTTGGCCCGCCCCTCTTATTGTCAGCCGCACTCGTTGTGATAGTTTGTCAGAGGTGCACATCCCTTTAGTACCGTGGATTCGTAGACCGTGAACTGGGCCGTATGCTCTGATTTGTGCTGCTGTATCGGCGTCGACCAGTGTCACTGTTGATCCTTCATCGAGAAGTGCAAATGTTGAATGTGTTTCTTGACCTGGTGCGCTGAGTATGACTGGTATAATCTTCAGGAGGACGTTCTGGTTCGTGTTCTGGCGTCACAGGTTTACGGTATTCTGAGGTGGGAATTGAGGATCGTGTAACAAAGCGTGATGTGGGAGCTGACAACCTTCTATGCTGCACCATTTTGTTTCCTTGCATTCCCGAGAGTGATGTCTGCCCAAACACTTCCTGCATAGATTGGCTGCGTTAACTGTCTCCCACCGGAGGGCAACGCTTTTGGCGGCAAACTCTTGGCACTCTCTGGTGTGATGATTGCCGCCGCACTGGGCACAACCGCTCGCGGTTACTTGATGTTTCTGGTTCCTCCCGGGATAGCTGGGTGGTGTGATTGCCTTGCGTTTGAGGGCGTATGGCGTTCTTCCTGGATTGTTGCTTTGTCCTTGGTATCCTGCATGGACTTGGTCTCGGCGTGGGCGAGGTCGCGGGCGGTCTACCATCCCGCTGTTTGGTATTGCGTTAGTTATCTCCTTCATAAAGGCAGCGAGTTGGGTGATGGTGGCAGGGGGGCGCTGTCCACGGACTTCCATCAGCCAGGCTAGTCGTAGAGTGTTTGGTAGCTTGTCGGTAATGTCGCTCAGCAATGTAGGGTTGGTGAGGTAGCCATCGGTTTTCAGGATCCGGAAGGAGGCCACCAAATTTTGCACTGTCCCGGAGAAGTCTGTCAGGTCTTCCAGAGATACGTCAGGTGTGAGGTAGGGTAGCCTTTTTACTTTTTCAAGCATAAATTTGGCTATTGCTCCTGAGTTGCCGTACCGTTGCTCAAGTACGCTAAGGATCTCGGGCAGTTGAAAGGGATCCATCAGCAGGGGTGCTACGGTCTCTCGCGCCTTGCCTTTGAGGGCGCGTTGCAGTCGGATGAGGTTTTCACTGGTAGTCATTTGGCAGGTGGAAGTGGACTGCATATATTGCGCCTTCCAGGTAGGCCACTCGAGCGGGTCTCCAGAAAATAGGGGCAGATCCTTTGCTGAAGACTGCCTGGCGATGAGAGCTGCCATCCTTGAGTCGTCTTCTAGCGACCGAGGGGTGTCTTGAGATCTGGTGGAGCGGATGGCGTTTGCCATTATCGACGCTATTTGAGTCAGTGGGTCGGCGCCTTGTCGTAACCACTCTTGAGTAAGCCGCGCTCTCTCTTCATTTGTAGGAGGTGGTGGAAAGAGCGGAGAGTCCAGGTTTGTCAGGAATGGCTGTGGTTGGTACTCCATTGTGTTATGAGTTGGGTATTCTTGTCCTGATATGGTGATGTTAGCTGCTGGGCTCGGAGGTACATTTGGAGTTGCTTCAGGTGCGGTTAAGTTGAGCGTGGGTTGGGTAGCAGTTTGGCGTGTTGCTGCATTCAGGGCTGATTGTAGTTCTGTGATTTGTTTATTTAGTTGCTCCTCCCGAATGCGCATTTCTCGGCGTAGCATTTGGAGAGAGTCTTCAGTTGATTCAGAAGGTGCATCGGGCTCTTGGGGGTTCTCAGTAACAGGTTGGGTTCGGTTTCGGCTGGTCTCAGATGATGTTGAGGCCTTGCGGCCGCTGCGAAGTGACGGCATCTCCACCTTTAGTTGAGACTGAAGACGTGTGTGTAGATCCGGCTCGAAGGACCAAATGTACGAAACAATATTTCGTCCGTACAATACTGTAAATGCGTAGGTAGCTGGGTACACTTTTATTAGTGTTTCAGTCTTGGTGGATGTTTGCAGAGGTTTTTAATAGAGTTTAATGCCAAGATCAGAGAGGGATTGATTCCCAAGTCTGAGTCGACGAAAGGAATTTAAGACTGGCAAAACTGAATTTAATACTGAATTAAAAACACTTGAAAATATTTCTTGAGACTTGTAGACTTTGGAGATGGTTTCTTCAGGAGAGAAGTTTCTCTTTCAGGGGTTGTTTTTGAACTGACTTTGTATGGAATTCGGTTCTCTATTTATAGAACGTTTTCAAATCGGGCCCTCTCGGGGGAGTTTTCACCCCTTTCGTGAGGGGTGAGTTGGTTAGGTATTTTTCCTCTTTGCAATTAATTTGTTTAGAGGAAAGTTATATTTTAATATTATACCTTTTACCGAGTCAGTTCAATTTACCCAAACCATCTCCTTCAGTTCCGTTTATTTATTTTATAATAAATTATACAAAGTTTCATATTGGGGTTGAAGTAAAATATCTTTGGTTTGAACATTTCCCAAAGAGTAAAAAACATATTTAGGTACAATTCTTTAAGTTATTATGTTAGCATATAATCATTTCTTGATGTCGATATTTATTCTGTGGTCGTATCTTCTGATATTTTCCTGTAAATTGAGTCTGATGTCATCATAGGTGGTCGCATCAAATTTCGTTATCAATGTTTGATAAGAGCTTCAATGGAGTATGCTGAGCTGTGATTGGTTGAAAACTCGGCGGCCATCATGGAATTCCTTCCGGGTAGTATGGAGGGGGGGTCACGTAAATACTGGGTCGCTTCCTTAGAGTGGTTCATTCCGTGGGTTGGTGGCTCCGAGTGAGGTGGTGGATGGTTATTTTCAGATGTGTTTCAGGTTCTGCTGTTATATTTCTATGTAATTATCTTGATTAATCACATACAGCACATAATTTGATTGAGTAATTATGTTTTGAAGATTTCCAATTGTGTCGGCGACACGGTATCGAGCGGTTTCGGGGTTTGAGTGTTTTTGTAATTTTTACGTAAATATGAATTCCTCTGAAAGATTCTGGAGGTCTGGATACGTATGATACAGGTATAATTGTGTTTATTAACAGTTAAAATTTTACTCACATTAATTAATTCATCACAATATCATACATTATCTTTGTAGAAGATTAAAAAATAAAATTGTAAAAAAAAAACATTGTTTACTGAATTACAATTCAAAAGACATGATTGAAAAATATTTAAAAAAAATAAATTAAGAATGTGATGTTACAGCAGGTCGGATGTTACGGCAAGTAAATGTTTGTATCAATGGTATTTATCCAAGACTCCATATGATTCATCAAACAGTTAAAAAGTAAAATAAAACTCATTTAACAAAATAACCAAAAAACCAAAAAAAAACAACCATTTGTTAAAGTTGAAAATTTTACTCACATACATACCTTAAGAAAATTAGAAAAATATAAAAAAAATATGTTAAGATACTTCAGTTCAGATGTTACAGCAAGTAAAAGTTTGTATCAATGGTATTTATCCAAGACTTTATTACATTTTTAAATTTTTGTAGCAGGATTTATTATTACATTCAATTTCTGTAGTCTTATAGAGAGCATTATACACTTTTGGTGTTGTTTGATGTCTTTGCGCAAGTCTGGTTTTACACAGTGGAACTTTAAAAACATTTTTGTTGTTTGTTTTTGGGGTGTTATGCCGTAGGGTAGATCCGGTAGATCCGAAGATGTGTGGATCTTCGGATCTACCGGATCTGCCCTGATGATGGACACTGCAACGATGTCCGAAACGTCGGCTAAAGAAGGAGTTAGCGCAACACGACATAACACCCCAAAAACAAACAACAAAAATGCTTTTGGCCGTGAAAATCTAAAAATTTAAAAACATTATTTAAGGCGGTTTAACCAGCAGACGAGAATTCAAATTTCGTTAAAAGACGACCTCGCGATCGGACGTTTTTTTAGACCGAGACAGAAATACCGAATTCATTCCGCTGCGAGCAGTACACTCGCGCGGCTGTGAAAACTACAGCATGGTTCCGATGAAATAACAATTATTGTTGTTAAATTCTTGGTTGTAGCTTTCTTCCTAATAAGTAGTTACATACATATTTGTAAATTATACGTCGGAGTGAGTTAACATAAATAAATACAAATGCAGTTTGTTGACATGGTAGATATAAAATATGTAGGTATATGAATATACATTTAAAAAAAAATTGAAATATTTGTTTAATTTGTTTTTTTTTAAATATTTTACTTGAGTTTTCCAAAGGTGAGTAAAAATCTTTTGTTTTACTTATTTATTCGTTTGTCCGAAAGGTATTACCGGTAAGTTTTATTTCTAATACTTATCTTTAAAGTATTACTTGATTTGATATGTATGACATTGAAAATAGGGTTTATTCCTTACAACTGAAGTAGTATATATATTAAAACTAGGTTTTATTTCCAACTATTTTCTACGGTACCTACCTACATATGTAGTTATGCGATTGCATAATATTGTATCGCTTTCATGTATTTGTTTTCATGATTAACGGAGCGACCTGACTCGTCTAATTTTCGAAATGTTATTAAATTCACGAGTAAATTTCGATTGAAAAATCATAGGTTAGTATGTCAAAAATAACCTTGTTTTTTTTTTCTCAATTCACAATATGACATTATGAAACTGACAAAAAGTAACACAAAAAATATTAAATACGTTGAATTATACCAATGTAATAGTGAATTGGACAATAAAATAGAAATTATGAACAAAAAAATGATTTGAATCGCACATCACGAATCGAAATTCATTTGGTTAGTGGCACTTTTTGACTACCAATCACAAACAGTTTCACGTACTTTGGCATAAGTTTTAACATTTATACTGTTATGAAATGAACTTTCTTAAAATTAAAACATTCAACCCCGTAATATTTTCTTAAAATCAAGTACTTTGTATTTTTAAATTATTTCATATGGCCACCCCGTGGTTGCGTTTAAAGTGGGTGTGACTATTATCGAAGGAGGCGGGGAAAAGGGGTCCTCGGCTCCGAACGAAGGGAGACCGGGCTCTTTGGATTTTGGCTCTGTTTGGGAGAGGTTGTTACGTGCTCCGCTTTGAGACTTGCTTTGCTAAAACAGTGGTTGTCAATTAATTACTAGAACATTTTGATTCATTCTTTCTACAGTGTTTGTCAATTCATTACTAGTATATTTCGATTCATTTTTTCTACTGCCTGCCCCCCGGACGTCTACAAAACTACAAAAACTGCGGTATCGTTCCACGCTTTATTTTTTATTAATTTCTGTCTCTGCTTTCTTCCCACTAATTTAACATCATTCTTTTAACCGTCCACAAAGAGATTTAAGCTTTTCCTACGCGTAGATTCCTGTGCTGTAATTATATAGTCTTTTTGAAGGCATTTAAAGGCACCACAATAATAGTGTTTTATTTCCAAGATACCCTTTGTTCCACCCACTTCTAGAAGGCGTATGTTCTCTCTTACTACCAACGAACTGAAAACACGGTACCTGCTCGAGCTAGCCAGGTATTCTTGAAGATATAATACATTTCTATACGCGGTTCGATTCCGTAGAAACTCTTTATCTAACAATACATGAAAAAACGATGACAGACATAAACTCCTGTCCATAGTTGATTCTTTTCCCTGGAAATTAAATAACACAAAATTATCGCCAAATGTTATAAAAAATATGTGCTTATTCTGACTGATTCTTTCGAACGACTCTGTAGCATATAAGTACGTACAATGTACACGGATAATTAAATATCACTAACCTTTGTTTTTTCTGAAAATATATCTCCCACGTACGTTTTTGATGTCGTAATTTGTGCTATCTAATAAAACTTTTTTCCGAGGGTATTTTCCTCCTCATTTTTAAGCGAGGAATTTCTTTAAAATGTTATCAAGTAGACTGGCGTGGAATAGACGTCCGCTCGCCGCCCTGTCGCAGCGGGGTAATCACAAACAACAAACGCGAATCGAAATTAATTACTATTATGTACTTTAAGAATATATTTTTTGGTCATAAATTATTTCGAATGTTTCAATAATGTCTTGGTAAATTATTTTTCTAAAAAAATCTGAACTATACCAATTTGTAAGACCATAAATAAATAGTCCAATTGAGGGATTTTCGTCACAAAACGCGTGCTCGGATTTATTTATTAGTAATTTTATTTGAAATAAAAACAAAATTCTTATACATACATATGATAGATAATTTATTGATTGTTTATACTGTATTATTATATGATTTGAAATATTTGTTGTATAATACAACTTCACCTTTGAAAATGCAACAAATCTGCGCATCGTCCAACGGTAACACTTTATTATGATATGAAAATAATATTTTTTTTCAAAATTTTACATCTTACTTTACAAGATAAAATAACGATCTTTCGAAATCAATTTGTGTTTTTTTCTAGAAAAGTGTCCATACGTCTAAAAGTGGCCTCAAAAATGCCAAATTTCAGGTCAAGTCTACCTATTTCGCCTTAACCTATTACTTAATCGGTTTTTATTTTTGGTAAAAAGAGTATTTCGAGCAAATATATATTTTAAGCATTTTTTTTTCTTATCTTAAGCAATTAAGCTTCTTGGAATAATTGCAAGGAGGGGTAGTTCATAACTTTATGCAACAATATCTTTATTATTATTTTTTGCGTTGTTTCTAGTGGCTTAACATGCATATTACACTGAAAAAAATGAGTTAGCTAAAGTGTTAAGCTAATTGAAGTTGTGTAACCATCGCCTAAACTTGAGCTACTAGTACCAAACTACTTTATGTGCAGATACCGTCGTTGTTTAGTAAAATGTGCTTGAGCTATTACAACCAAACTTTAATAATAGCATACTAAAAGCTTACTTACCTAAACAAAATAATCGGTTTGGTTAATTAAGCTAAAGTAATTTACTAAACATATTTCACTTTAGTAACTTAAGTCTATGTGTTACTTCCCAAAGTATTTAGCTAAATTTAACTAAACATCTAGTTTGGTTAAATTTTTTGTTCAATTAACCAAACTGAGGTTGGAATATCTAAATTTGGTATTTTTACATAACAATTAGTTGCTTTGCACAAACTTGACCAAAGTGCAACAAAACTTTAGTTAAATCTCCCGAACTTTGGTAGATCTTTTCGTTGTCGCTAGCGGTCCGCGATGACGCAGTTGTTTATTTACGACGCAGTTCTCAGTTCGCCACAGTTCGCACCATACTTGAATTGACGTTTGTTGCGCGCGTTGCGAATTTATTTTATGCTAACCGCTGTTCCTAGTTCCTAGTGATAATGGCAGACAACACCGTGGAGGATTATTTAATTTCTTGGAATCTGGAAGCTTACATAGAAACATTTAAAGGTGAGTTTTTTTTTTTCATTTTTTTATTGATTTAGAATTTAGATCATGGAACTATGATATATTTTATGATAATATCCATTCTTTTTGATTTAGAAACTGGCACCTTCATTATTCTATGACTCAAGTACGCAATAGATTTAGTAGATTTGTATTTATTATGTACCTAGTTTGAAGAGTGCGTGTGGACGCTACAACCAAGATTGTGTCAGGAGTCATGACACAGGTTACAGTGAGTGGTATATAAAAAAATAATAATAATTGGATGACTTGTATAGCGCCGTTTTTGTGCAAAATCACCTCAAGGGCGCCTTTATTTCTTTGTTCGTCTCCGCCAGTATTATTTTGTATTGAACGAATGTTGTTTGAAACTGCAGTATTTTCTAAGTTACAGTTTTACCCTAGCCAGAAACTAGAACCAACCAAACTAGCTTTAAAATCGCACCGATGGATGGTCAATCAAAGCAGGTTATGTTTAATTTTAATAAATGTGTATTGCAAATAGTAATTCGGACATAACATTTTGAACATTGAATTCTATTGATTCTTTTTGGGAGGGATATGTTTTTTTAAATACAAGGTGACCACCCATTTTTTATGTTTACATTAGAAATTTTCATATGAATGAAATAATTTCATTATTAAAACTATTTTATCTCCGCTTGATTCATGATACAGGGTGTTCGGTATCTGCTCTTGTATAAATATACATTTTTTTAATGAATAATTTTCATTCCTTTGAAAAATATTTTTTTATTTTCTTGTTTTGAAAATTTTTGTATTTTCTCGTCGTTTTTTTCTTTATTTCAGAACAAGCCAGAGACTCAAAAACACTCCTGATAATATCTGAAGATGATATTAAAGAATTGATTCCGACTGTAGGGCACCGGGCACTGTTTACAGCACACATTAATGCGCTCAAGGATGTTATTAATCCACCTGTCATAAGTGTAAGTTTTTAAATTTTAATTCATCATTACTGCTTTTTAAAAGCAGTAATGATGACATATTGTATACCTAGGCCTTTTTTGGCTAACCATTTGGAAATAGTTGTACCGGACGCGATTTTGATACAAAAATAATAGTATTTAAAATAATAATTCCTGTAATTAATGAATAAATCGACTGCCGGGGGGTCAAGCAATTCCAAAGGGATAAAAACAAAGCTTGACCCCTTCACCCCTTCTTTCCCCTTTGTGTACATATCTGCTTTTTGTTTCAGAATGAAGATATACCTTCAACTTCCAAACAAACAACACCCATATATTATCAACACGATGACTTCGTTGAAAATGACATTTCCTTGTTGGAAAATATAAAAAAATCACAAAGGATAACGCAAGAAGCTTTTGAAGAGCAAATTTCGAATGTAAGTTAAATAATTTTAGTAAGTTTCAGATACCTTAGTAACTTAGGTTAATTGTTTTATACATTCCGATATGTATATTTTAGTAGTGGCAGCGTAGAATAGCCGTCCTGTGACTGATATTATGATGATTATAGAAGTGGTTATTAGTTATTTAATCAATATGCAATTTTGTTTTCTAGGACATCATCTCCTATCAATCAATGAAGGGTAAGAACTTTTAATGCAGTTTGAGTCAAAGGGTATGTTGGACAATTATGCCAGACTGTGCAGTACTATTATAAGTGAGGAATTGTAGGGTAATCTAGATAGATCCATTACAATCAAGAGATTTTATGAATTTGCTTTTCAAATCACCAAAGTCTTTAATAAAGAAAGCGCAGCTGTGTATTTCACCCCATATGTGTGTTTTGGGCCTACCCAAAAAATTGCTGCTAAAGGTAAATTACTAGACACATACAGGCAGCGCCGAAAAGAATTTGCCAAATCAGGGCACAAACAATTTTTACTATATTTAAGAAAAAATTATAATAAAAAATGATAATATAAATGTGTGTATGATCAAACGTGTTTTCTTTTTTGAGGCTTTGCTGGTAGCTGGAAACAATAGAGAAAATAACTTTTATATGAATGAGGTCTTAACAAAATAACTTTTATATGAATGAGGTTTTTAATAAGTACATTCTAGTCTTACAAAACATAATATTTATTTATTTAGGTTTCATCTCTCAAAAGGGTTGTAATAAACTACCTGCAACTCAAAGTATAACCCATGATTCTGAATTATGGGTATAATCCTTCGAGTTGATGGTGGTTACATTTACACCCTGTATTGTTTTCAGCTAAACTGCAAAGCTGCACTTCCTATTTAATATAGATAATCTAACCAAAAAGCTAAGCTACAGTACCTAAAGCTAGCTAGCAGTAGAGAGCTAAAACACTTATATCGGTAGGGCTATTCCAACCGAAGTTTAGTTAATCAACCTAACCATTTTGTAATATTAACTAAATAATAAGGTTACTACATCTAAACAGTTATGTTTTTCTAACCAAACACTACAAAATGGTTTAGGTATATAATTTTTAGTTTAGGTAACACAACTAAACACAGAAAGCTGTCTCAACTGATTAGTTTAGCTAGAATATCTGAATCGTTAAGCTGTCATAAATACAGTTTAGGTAACACAACTAAACACAGAAAGCTGTCTCAACCGATTAGTTTAGCTAGAATATCTGAATCGTTAAGATGTCATAAATACAGTTTAGGTAACACAACTAAACACAGAAAGTTAGAAAACTGTCTCAACCGATTAGTTTAGCTAGAATATCTGAATCTTTAAGCTGACATAAATACAGTTTAGGTAACACAACTAAACACAGAAAGCTGTCTCAACCGATTAGTTTAGCTAGAATATCTGAATCGTTAAGATGTCATAAATACAGTTTAGGTAACACAACTAAACACAGAAAGTTAGAAAACTGTCTCAACCGATTAGTGTAGCTAGAATATCTGAATCTTTAAGCTGTCATAAATACAGTTTAGGTAACACAACTAAACACAGAAAGCTGTCTCAACCGATTAGTTTAGTTAGAATATCTGAATCGTTAAGCTGTCATAAATAAACTGATGTTTAGCAAACATTAGCTAAAAGTTTGGCAGTCACCACAGCAACTAAACTGTTTAGTAGATAATTACTGAAACTTTAGTAAATAGTACCTAAACATTTCTTTCAGTGTATACATAGAATTAAATGGTCTTAAACTTTCAATAAAAAAAAATCAGTGTGTCACCTTCTCAAACCGCCATAAAAACCCCCGGTTAATATTTTATTTAAAAATTCTCCAATCCCAACTCTTCTGAAGTTAATTTTTGGGAGTAAAATTTAAAAGGAAACTTAAATGGTCTTCACATATTAGTAACTTAGTTACTAAATGCGAAAAAATTAAATATCATCAGATCATTATTCACCACCCATCAGTCACCCATCAATTCCCTTCAAGTAGAATGTTCTGATCCTCCTCTTCATTTAAAGCGTCAACTATTTGCTGAAAAATTTGTACTTAAATGTTTAAATTCTAAATGTCATCAGGTTATCCCCAGAGTCTCGTCGTTCATTGACTCAAACCATCCATCTACAATCAGAGCATCAACTAAAATTCCTGCCATCTGTAAAAATTTTAAGTCTCTCTCAAAGCTTCATGATCTTCTTCCCTTATATAAATTAAGAGGAATAAGAAAGCCAAAAGTATTTTTGTTCTTACCCCTTCCACAATAATAATCACGAAACTCAGATTGTATGTCTTGTCTGCGCGAGGCAAGGAATTGTTAAATAATACATTTGCCGCGAGTGGCGAACCTGCAATAGGTAGGAAGCGCTCGGAAAGATCTTGTTCCGTTGACGCTTCCGCACGCTTGCTAAAACCATTTTCAACTGGTGGACGCATACTGTCGGAGTTTTGTTGACAACTCAACAACTTTTGTAAACAGCGAACAATTCTCCAACTTTAATGATTACTGATTAATATAATTACACAGTTTTTTTTTAAAGCTGCATTTAATTTCTTTTTTTAGATATGTTTTTATGTATTTATAATCATTCAAAATAACAGGAGCCTTATTAAAACGTAAAATATATAAGTCAATTTTAAGTAATTTAGTTATGTTGTATTTCTAAAAAATGCATGTATTTACCATATATATTTTTTTCATGCACAAATCATTGCAAAACAAACAAAAACTTCCGCATCTCCGGTGCAACAAGTGGGAGGACGTCTTACCCGTTCTACGGGTTTATACACAGTTTCCTTTTGATAAAATATTCTTACACACAAAAGACAAGAAGTTGAAGAGTTGGTTTAAATTCATTAAATACATATAAATATAGTTGGAATTTGGAACCCTTACAAAGAAATTGTTAAAAAAAAAAAATTTAAAATTAAATATTAAAAATAAGTATAAAATTATCGGACAGCAATGCCCTCGCCATTCAAATAGGACCAGCATAAGAGGTTACACTACCCTCTTATGCTGGTCTTCCCGCCGGAAGTGTTAATTATAATACTTTTTAAAAAAGACAAACATTCCCGAATTGCAAATAACCTGACAATATGATTTAAGTTCCTGAGGAAGTTTATTCCAAGCCTTCGGCCTAGATAGATTACAGGTACATTTTTACAATTATATAAATAAAAATTAAAATTTAAAAAAATAAAGCAAAAGACAACTATGGAAAACATAAATAACAATTTTAAAAGTCTTTAAATGAATATATCATTGTAAGCTAGTACAAATTTATTATTTCAGTAAGCCAAGTCTTCAGTAAGTTCACCAATTGTTTGTTTTGTTTTTCACAGTTTTTAATTTCAGCAGGTAACATATTAAAACAACTGGGAATCATATACTTTAAGGTTCTTTGTCCATATTTATCTGTATGCTTAGGTACAATAAGTCCTTCATTAAAGTTAAAACGAGTATTATGATTGTGTTTTAGCCTGTTTATGTGTAAAGGGGTATTTATGTGCTGAAATATAATTTTGTACCACAGAATTGCTCCCACTGAAAGAATTTTGAAACTCTGTTAGAAGTATGGAATATAATGCCTTTCTTTGTATAATTTTTTTTCGGCTAATAATTTAACCAATGAATTTAGCACGGATTGAACATGGTCGATATTAGTTTTACAGGAAAATCCCCAAGCTGTTATTCCATAACTTATAACAGATTCAGCTAGAGATAAATAAATTATTCGAAGTGTGCAGATTGGAACAATTTTTTTTAGTTTATACAATCTGCTTACAATTGATCTTAGTCGTGCACAAACTTTGTTTATTTGTATTTCCCACTTGAAAAAGCAATCAATATTGACACCTAAATCAACATATTCTTTAACTAGTTCCATATTTTCACATGCACACAATGCAGGAATACCATCGTGTAAGCAATCTGAGGTATGGGTCTTTATTTCTGGTGTAATATACACCTTAACATTAAGAATTGCAATAATAATTGCATTCGAAGTGCAATAATTTAGTTTATTTTTGCATTTATGACTAAGCCATAGTCATGAGACCATTTTAAAAGTTCAATGTAGTATTTTTGTAAAAGGTCCATACAAGTTTGCAAATATCAGTTAGTATCATCCGCATGTACAAAGTGCTTTACATGTCTAAAAATGTATTTAATAGAAGATACATATTTAATATACAAAATTGTATCTAATACGGAACGGAATGGTTGTTTAATTAATTTTCAAAAAGTTTTCTCTTATTCCTATAATTCCTAGTATTTTAAGTAATTTACCATGATCAATAGTATGAAAGGCTTTTGAGTAATCATAAATACGACTAATGTATGTTTTTTACAGTTTAATTCATTATTTATCATGTTGGCAAATTTTTGAAGCAGCAATTCTGTACTCTAAGTAAGGAAGGTAAGTTTTTAGTTTAAACCTGAATTCTGTTGGACTTGTTATGGATCTTAATTCCGGGGGAGTTTATTCCAAGCCTTCGGCCCAGATACTCCGAAAGCGCGATCACCAAACTTAGTATTTGGCTTGCGCTTAGGTTCCAACAGTCTGCCTACAGCTGATGATGTTGCTGATCTAAGAGTTGACTGCCTCAGACCAGTATTTTCCGGGACGCATAGTTCAGAGATGTAGGGTGGGGCCATTTCATTGATGGATTTAAACACCATCCAGCACAATTTGTACTGGATTCTTTCAGGGCACTTGAGCCAGTGAAGGTTACGAAGGTGTTCTGAAATGTGCGAATATTTAGAAACCCCGGTTATGAGCCGTGCTGCTGCATTAAACACTGACTGTAGTTTGTCAAATTGATATTTTGGCTGGCATAAATGCCGTTGCAGTAATCGAGACGTGAGACTACGTAAGAGTTGATAAGTCTGAATCTTAATTGACACCGAGAAGTTTGACTGTTGTTTTTGGGATGATATCGCTGCCGGAAATAGAAATAGGTGAATCGTCTATGAAATGTTGACGTTTGTTTGTGGCCGCCCAGAGAAACTTAGGCTTAGATGGCTTCAGCTTGTTTGAAGACATCCAACGAGTTATTGCTTCTATACATTCTGTTATACGGATCTTGAGACTATTGATTTCGTTTGGAGCACAGTAAGGACGGGTTGTTTCGGAGAATTTGAACAATTCATCAAATTTCACCGTTCATTTACGGGTTCTGTGAAAGTCGTATTCAAATTCTGTTATTATATCATTATAGGCTAGTTGCTTGACAGAACTGAAATAAAAACAGAACTTAAAAATATCTTTCACAGAACTTGAAAATTAACTTTGAAATTTGAAGAATTGTTCAAGTTCTCCGAAACAACCCGTCCTAAGAATAAACTTGCTGATCGTCAGCGTAGCAGTGAGACAATACTACCCACTAACGTTTAAAAGTTGATAAGCATTGGTCTATGTAATTATCAATAAAAATAATCTAAAACTCCGGTACTAAATCCAGCTACAGTTTTTCAGTTTTTCTCAATCTACAAAGTGAAATTATTTATCTGTTCTACAAGCGCTGATAAAGATCAATTACCAAATAAATCTCCAATAAATCCTTGTTACCATTCTGTGCATAATAATTATATTGAAGTGAGAAAATAGTGTCATCGCCGCGGAGATCTCTCATTGGTTATTAAATCTAAACCCTTACTCTTAATGGCTAAGTGTTTTAAATTAAACCAATCACGTTGACTATTGTTATTTCTCAATAAACAAGTGATATTCTAATTTAAACAACAAAGTGAAAAATAATACGAGGCCAAACAAACAAAGTACTGACGATATTTCTATAAATTTAAATGAAATCCTTAACCAGCTCTCAAAAACCCTAGACGACAGACAATAGATTTTATGATATATATTTATAATAATATTTTATTTTATCAGGTTTTATGCATAGCATAAAACCTGCATAAAATATGGGATGTGCAAGGTGCTTTTATGAGTGGAAGGGGTTGCATGGA
Source organism: Hesperophylax magnus (assembly GCA_026573805.1). Taxonomy (NCBI): domain Eukaryota; kingdom Metazoa; phylum Arthropoda; class Insecta; order Trichoptera; family Limnephilidae; genus Hesperophylax; species Hesperophylax magnus. The sequence continues at coordinate 1,635,198 of JAIUSX010000179.1, read as the reverse complement.
CCAGATCTTCTCATTGCGTATGCTCACCGAGAAGTTTCTGGCAAAAAACCAGAAACTTTTCTGTGCCTTTGTAGATCTACAAAAAGCATTCGACCGAGTCGACAGGAAAAAGCTATGGAAGGTGTTGTCCAAGTATGGAGTGAATGCGGTGGTTTTACGGGGTGGTTTGATATCACAAAAGGTGTTAAACAAGGCTGCGTAGTGTCACCGTGGTTATTCAATCTATACATGGATAATTGTATGCAAGAATTGAAAGAGGTGGGATTGGGCGCGAATTTGAGTAATCTGAAAGTATGTTGCCTGTTGTATGCTGATGATGCGGAGCTGATTGCTAATAGTATGGAAGATCTGCAGTCTCTCGTGTCTAGGATGAACGAAGTATGCATGAAGAATGAGTTAATGATGAATGTAAGTAAGTCTAATGTAATGGTGTTTGAAAGAGAGAGTACGAAAACAGTGTGCAATGAGGAATACTTGGAGCAAGTGGATGAGTTTGTGTATTTAGGAAGCATGTTTACGAGAGATAGGAAGGCTGACAGAGATATTGAAACAAGGGTAAATGCAGGTAATTCCATTAATGGAGGACTGAACGCAGTTGGCGCTGACAAAAAATTGTCCAAAGAAGCGAAGTTAGCAGTCCACAACGGAGTGCTGGTACCTACCCTGATGTAAGGAAGTGAGGCATGGAACTGGCAAAGAAAGGATGAAAGTAGATTGAATGCTGTTGAAATGAGATCCCTGAGGCGTTTGTGTGGTAAAACCATGTTTGATCGTGTGAGGAATGTGGAGATCCGCAAAGGGTGTAAGGAGGATATATGATGCAAATGCGAATGGTAGCAGAAGTCGGGGACGCCCAAGGAAGACATGGCACTATCAAGTGAATCACATACTCGAGTCGGGTCATGTCAAGAGTCAGAATAATAGTATGTATGAGACGATGTATGAATGTGAATGAGGCAAGAAGTGTGTGGTGTGACCGAGTTGTTTGGCGGTCCGTCTTCTCTGCCTACCCCTGTGGAGAAACGGCGTGATGGTTAGTTAGTTAGATAGTGGGTATTATTTTAATTAAAAATATCTTTGTGTAGGTGAAGTAGTGCAATTTTTTCGTAATTTTTTGTAAGTGGGATAACAGCAAATTCTTGGAATACATTTATTGTTGGGTAGTAATACGGTTTTTTTAGAATATTTTTTATAAGAATTTTTTTAATTGTTTCGAGTGAGAGAAGGGATGATTTATATGCACCCCCCAAGCTATGATTCCATATTGTAGTACAGAGTGCGCAAGAGCAAAGTAAATTTCTTTTAATATTTTTATTGAAATAGTAGATATTTCTAAGTCTGAAAAATATATATAAAGTCATCGAACTACGGTAATAGATATTCGTGCTCTGTGTTTGACGAATTACCTACCTGCTGTTGCGGACTTCGTACAGATAACAAATTATTGTTACATTTTTGTTTTCGATTATTTATTTGTTATATTTAGGTTTTGATAAATTCGTGTGTACAGTCAATCAAATAGACTGTATTATTTATTTTTTTTGTTAATTAATTTATAAAAATGGAAGAAGACGAAAATCGTCCTCCTGACCCCGAGTCCATATTTAATATTGGAGATGGGTATTTATTTATGTCTATTCTTGAATACATGTTTTACAAATTATTACAGTGGTTTATATTGCAGTACAGAGAAAAAGGTACAGAAAAAAGGTATAAAAAATGAAAAACATAGGTTGGTTTAGGTAAAACTGTGTGTGTATAATATTATATGTAACGTGAGCACCTCACTAGGAAAACCTGTGCTGAGGTGTTAACGTATTTGTGATCAAGGGTGACAGGTATTTATGTGTTGTGGTAGAAAGTTATTTTTTTTTTTTTCACAGACATATATTGAAACATGAAAACACACTTTTATATGTGAGTGTGTGTACGAATTTGTATATGTGAGTTAGGGTGTATCGATTTTTAACTTTTTTTTGTTTTCAAATTCCAAGTTGAGAAAAAGTTGCTACTAGGTACCACAACTTACCACAAAAAGTTTTGGATTTTTAAAAAAATATTTAGGTCTCCCGCACAAGGCCTAAAGTTTTATTTCTTTCAAAAAATATCCAATTTTTTTTTATTTAAAAAAATAAAATCGTAACTTTTGTGTTTATTCCAAGTTAAAAAACAGTAATATTAGGGCATAAAAATAAGTAAGAAACGATTTTTAAATATAAAAAATGGATTTTTGGTCTCCCGCACAAGCCCTAAAGTTTGTTAATTTTGATGAAATTTCGTAATTTTGTGTACATATATGAACCATGTTATTTTTTTAAGTTTAAACCACCGGAATTAATTTTAATTTTCTTACAGAAGGCATAAAATGAGTTCAGAACACAAAAGTTACGATTTTATTTTTTTTTAATTTAAATTTTTTTTTATATTTTTTGAATAAAATTAAAACTTTAAGTCTTGTGCGGGAGACCTAAACATTTTTTTAAAAATCCAAAACTTTTTGTGGTAAGTTGTGGTACCTAGTAGCAACTTTTTCTCAGCTTGGAATTTGAAAACAAAAAAAAAATTAAATATCGATACACCCTAATGTGAGTGTATGTGTACACTTTTATATGTGAGTGTATGTGAGATATGAATCGGATGTTTCTATAATACTCCAAACGAAGACCTGTCTTAATGTACCACCCAAAATTAAACCTTCATAATCCGATGAAACCTCAAACCCTAAGGAAAGTCGTAAAGATACCATATTATCAGAAACTAAAAATACTGAACTTAGTTATTCCCCATCTTCCTCGGCTTCATTCATTTTCAATGTCCAAAGAATTGAACAAGGAAAAATAATTCATCCTCTGGATTTCGGGAAATTCATTTTTAGTTCAAAAAACAGTAACCTTGGCATGGTTAACGGATCTATTAAGCCGGAAGGCCGCAATAAAATATCCCTAGAATTTAAATCCGCAAACTTTGCAAATGAATTTGTCCAAAAAATTGATGCACTTTCACAACACAAATTAAAATCTTATATTCCAACTTACAACATTACTAGAATGGTCCGAGTGAGAGGTATACCAACCAATCTCTCAGAATCTGAAATTGTTGATACACTTAATGATTCTCAAGTGACCCCTAAGGTTTTAAAAGCACTTAGATTAAATTACAAAGATACATCTAATGGAACCACTACATGAAAACCCTAACAATCGGTTGTTATTACTTTTGAAGGCCAAACTTTACCACCTCGAGTATTTATTAAATACAACGCACTCCATGTGGAAGTATACAAATTCCCGACGATCCAATGCTTTAACTGCTGCCGTTTTGGACACTCAAAATCCATATGTCGTTCCCCTCCACGTTGATTTCATTGCGGAGAGGACCACCTCTTTGATCTTTGCCAAAAATCATCGAATGATCCACGTTGCATTAACTGCAAGGGAAATCATACAGCGGTTAGTGTGGCCTGTCCAGAATTGACCAGACAAAGGAATATTAAACAATCAATGCCTTCAGACAACATTTCCTATTTCCAGGCATCAAAATTATTAATTAATCACTGAGGAAACAATTTTTATACCACTAAAACCAAAACCAAAATTTGTTGCTTCTATTGATAAAAATCAACATAATGTTATTTTGCTTGACCCAAATGGGAATTATAAATCTCAGACACTCAATGGGAGTGCTTTAAATAGTTCCCAATCTTCGCCTAATTTAGGGAAAGTGGTGAATGAAAATTCTGCTTTTATTCAGACTTTAATTGCTCTCTTAATTTCTATTCTTTCAAACAACAATAATATACCGTCCAACGCAGCCGATTGTATTAAATCTTTACTATCCTGTCTTCCTAATGTCTCCGAAAATGAACAGAATTCTTCAGTGGAATATCAGAAGTCTAATCTGTAATAAATTTCAACTTGTAAAATTACTCGATGAACATGACATTTCAGTTGCCGCCATTTCCGAAACGTGGTTTAAACCCTCGTATAAATTTAAGATTTCTGGATATCATTGTCTTAGACATGATAAACTGGATGGTAAAGGTGGCGCTGCCCTAATCATCCATGACTCTAACCCTTTCAAACCAATCATTTTTCATACTCTCTCTAACAATTTTCAGATAGTAGCAGCTGTTGTATCTGATATTACAATTCTATCAATATATGTCCCTCCCTCCGCTATTTTTGTTGAAAACGAATGGTCATCATTTATATCTCAGATCCGTCCCCCGTATATGTTACTGGGCGACTTTAACGCTCATTCTACCTCTTGGGGTAGTGAATTAACGAACCGTTCTGGCCGTAATCTTTTAGATTTTATTGATTCCCATAATTTATGTATTTTAAACGACGGATTTCCAACCCGATTCACCCCCCCTCAACAAAGGAAAAGTGCTGTTGATTTATCTCTCTGTTCATCTTCGGTGATACGTAAATGTTCTTGGAACATACTTAAAGGCCCTCTTTCCAGTGATCATTTCAGTATTATAATTCTCTTTCACTATCTAACCACCTCGCATTCCTTTACAATTAACAATAATTTTAAATTTAAAACGAAAGATGCAAACTGGAGAACTTTTTCTTCTGAATTAGACTCTCTTGTTTACTCTGTAAAATCTTTTGTGAACATCAGAACACAATGTGAATTATTTCCCAGTATAGTTATAAAAGCAGCAGAAAAATCCGTTCCAAAGCGTAAAGTTAACATTAAAACAAAACATTCGACCCCGTGGTGGGACGAAGAATGCACTCGTGCTGTTAACTCTAGAAAAGAATCAGTTTCCATTTTCCGCAAATACATGTCTTTTGAAAATTTCTTATCAGTGAAACGCGCCCAATCAGAAACCAAACGTATTTTGAAAAATAAAAAGCCGTCTGGATGGTGAAAATTCTGTGAAAATTTGTATCCTGAAACTCCCCAGTCATCTATATGGACTAATTTAAAAAAATTCGGTTCAAACATAACATATTCCGGAGGAAATTATTATAGGTTTTGCCGATAAGATTGCCTCTCCTTCAATTGCCAGATGTGAACAAATGCCCTCCTTTATTTCATATCCATCTCACTCTAGCTGGCTAGACTATCCTTTCTTAGTTAGTGAACTAAAACGAGTATTTAAATCTCTTTCTGACTCTTCTCCGGGTCCTGATGGAATATTATATAGCTTCTTTAAAGCATTCTCTGACATGTCGGTTGAATATTTCTTATCCTTAATTAATAACATGTTTGAAACAGGATTTATTCCGGATGTCTGGAAGGTTCAAAAAATCCTCCCGGTTTTAAAACCAAGGAAAAATCCGTCCGAAGTCTCATCCTAACGTCCTATTGCTCTTTCGTCGTGTTTAATGAAAGTAGTGGAACATTAAAAAAAACAGATAAGAATGGTTTGTTGAAAATCACATTATTATCCCTTCTAATCAATACGGCTTTCGGAAAAGAAATCTACTATGGATAATTTAAGTTTGTTAACAACAGATATCCGTATTTCTCAATCCCTTTACTCTTGTACATTGGCCACATTTCTAGATCTTTCTTCAGCTTACGACGATGCATTAATTGATGTTTTGAAGGAAAAATTAACTAAAATAAAAATTCCCATAAAATTAGTTCAATTTATTATCAACTTGCTAACAGACAGATCCATTATTATCAACTCTTCCTCAAACATATTGAAGCGCAAACTTTGGAAAGGGCTACCGCAGGGGTCTGTAATAGTCCATTATTATTTAATATTTATATGAGTGATTTAGACATTGTAATCCCTTCCTCTATCAAGCGACTTTATTTTGCGAACGATTTTCTCATATATTTATCTCACAAAAATTTATTGCATGCTGCGAAGGAATTAAATTTGGCCTTACATAATATTAAAGTTTGGATGTTGACAAATGGAATGAATTAAGCTACCTCTAAAACCAAGGTAGTGGCTTTTACTCGCAAAAGAAAACTGCCTCACTTTACAGTCTTTTTTGAAAATTTCCTTCTTCAAATCGTTAAGCAAATAAAATTTCTTGGCCTGCTTTTGGACAAAAAGCTTTCCTGGCTCCCGCATATTCAGAATATTTCTGCCAAGTGTGAAAAGGGGCTTAATATGATGCGAGCTGTTTCCAAAGTATGGTGGGAATCCCGTCCTACTACTCTTAAATTAATGTATAATTCCCTCGTTCGAAGTCACTTGGATTATGGCACATTTGTTTTCGACCCATTTCCTAAATATTTGGATAAAAAACTGGAAAGAGTCCAATCAAAATCCCTCAGAATGATTATTGGGGCAACAAAATCTTCTCCAATTAATGCTCTCCAGGTAGAATGTGTAGATCCTCCCTTATTTTTGAGAAGACAATACCTCGCGGAAAGATATATCTTCAAAGCGTTATCTTTATCGCGTCACTCATTGGAACAGAGTCTCGATCGTTTGTTCAGTATTTTGAATAACAGAAGGTGGGTAATAGATAGAGATCGATTCCGTCTCCTACTAAAATTTTTCTATCATTTAGATCTCTGTCTTCTTACCTTCAAAATCTACAAGATGATCCAGTTCTTCCTATTTACAGTACCCCGTTTAATGCTATTAATTTTATCCTAAACGTAATAATTTCTGACTTCCGGACGAACATTTTATTATCAGCTAATAACTTTCAAAATGTTGAGGAACATTTTAAAAACATAATATTTTCCTGGATTTTCCCTCATATACACAGATGGTTCCAAATCCGACCACAAAGAATGTGGTGCATCGGTTTAAATTCCTGAATTCAATGATAATCTGTCTTATAAATTGCCTAAAGAAATTTCCATATTTACTGCAGAATGCTTCGCAATTGAACAAGCTTTAATTCAAATCCAACTCCTCAATATTCGTCGAACCTTATTGTGTACTGACTCTCTAAGTGCTCTATTAAAAATTTCCTCTAATATCGTTCGTTGTCCAGAAGACTATGTTATTTGTAATATTAAAAACATCCTCGATTCTTTAAACGAATCTAAGTTTGAGACAATACTGGTTTGGGTGCCTGGCCATCTAGGAATTGAGGGTAACGAGAAAGCTGATTCTCTCGCTAAACTTGGACCTGTATCTGGTTCTATTCCTTTAGATTTTAAAATTCCTGTCTCTGACGTCTTCTCTATTCTTAAATCCAACATGTCTCGTTCCTGGGAAGAAAATTGGACAGTCACGAAAACTCAAACTGGATCTTTCTATGCTGGAATACAAAATCATATTCCAAGTAAACCCTGGTTCCACGGCAAAAAAAAGTCCAAAAGATTTATTTCCTGTATCTCGAGAATAAGAATTGGCCACTACTCTATTGCAACTCATTTGTTTAAAATTCGGGTACTCGAAAGTTCATTCTGCCGGTGTGGTGTGGAGGATGAGACTCTTGACCATGTCTTCTTCAATTGTAAAAATCATTCTTCTTTCAAAGGCATGTATCGATTGCTTATTAAAATCACCCACCCGTCTCTTAGTATTCCGTGTTTGCTGTCCCTCAACAACTCTCGCGTATATTCTTTTATTTATAAGTTTGTCCCCTTATAGATAATTCACATCAGTTAAACCAAATATCTTAACCCAATCGCCACAAAGCACTCTCTTTAGGGTGAATTGCCTAATACAAAAAATACAATCCTCATTCAGTTTATTGTGGAGTTTATTTGATTTTTCCATTTTATTGTCGATAATTATTCCGAGATATTTTATTTGTTCTTTACTACTAATATGTATACAATTTGAGTTGCAGGGTACGATTTTAAGTAGACCATTTCTGTCGTGAACTTTAATGTTCACATTTATATTTTAAATATTCTCTGTTAGGCTCAGACATAGAAAATGAGTTTTCTCAACATTTAAAGAGAGTAAGTTTACGACTTATAACAGAGGTGTTGGTAATCCAATAAATGGCTTCCCGAATCGTCAAATAGAAAAAAATATTTAAATATTGAAGACAATATTAGTGATTTCTAAACGAAAATCTGAAACAGAAAAATCAGAAAAGGATACAGTCACATCTAGGACTCGAACCCAGCACCCTTGTCTTTCCGGGACACTGCTCTACCAACTGAGCTAATAGGATCCTATCCTCCTCGGTCACTTTTAACTGTATCATACTTCGAATAAGAACTACCAACATTGTCTTAATTTTTTCACGGCACATTTTTTTTTATTGGCAACTATCTTTATGTATGATCGCAAGATTCAACCCGAACTAAATGCAATCTAGACAGCGTCTTTTTAGATAAACCTATCTTATTTTTTTATTTTTAATGTGCGACATCTATTGACTTTTTTTCATGTCGAGAATGAATATTTATTTTTCGGAATTACTTTATTGAGTAAAACCTCAAATTGTAATATTTAAATATTGAAGACAATATTAGTGATTTCTAAACGAAAATCTGAAACAGAAAAATCAGAAAAGGATAAGTTCACATCTAGGACTCGAACCCAGGACCCTTGTCTTTCCGGGACAGTGCTCTACAAACTGAGCTAATGGGACCCTATCCCCCTCGGTCACTTTTAACTGTATCATACTTCGAATAAGAACTACCAACATTGTCTTCATTTTTTCACCGCACTTTTTTTTAATTATCTACTATCTTTGTGTATGATCTCAAGATTCTACCCGAACTAAATGCAATCTAGACAGCGTCTTGTTAGATAAACCTATCTTATTTTTTTGAAGTGAAACTTCTTTACGCGCGTCATGCAATTTCGAGGAGTAAAACCGACTCATGACCGAAACGAAAATGCGGGACCACCGATTAAAGTTCATTTGATCTAGTCAAAGTTTTGAAGTAACATATAAATGCTTCTTAGCTCATCCCGACAACTGGCGTTGGTGGTGTAATGGTCAGCATAGTTGCCTTCCAAGCAGTTGATCCGAGTTCGATTCTCGGCCATCGCACATTATTTTTTTGTTTTTAACGCCTTTTTCATTCAATATCTTATTTTTTAGTAGGTCAGAACATTTTTTAAAAGAAAATAATATTGCAAAATAATAAAAACACTTATCTCACTGTGATAAAACATTACTCCGCTAGAGCGCGCTTTGCGTTATTGTGTTGGATTAAAATTATTATCTAATCCGTATATTATGATAATTGTATTACATTTATTTAATTAATTTATTTATTTTGATAATATGTAATAATTTACAGAAAAAAAAATTAAAACTATCTCCCTCTGATAAAATATCCGTTCGCTAGAGCGCACTACGCGATCTTGTGTGGGATTCTATTTCTGTACATTGTACATTATTTTTAAAAATATATTATATTTTGGGTGTGATGTAGGTAACATTATAAAACATAACAAGCTCTCATATTTTCAGAACCTACATAATATAATCAATTTATGCGGCTTTGCTTACAGTTGGTGCTCAGCGTGGTTGGCTTTCAATCAGTTAAGCGAGGTTCGATTCTCGGCTGTGGCATTTTTGAAGTGAAACCTTGTTGAGGTGGGGGAGCCGCTCACGAACGTTCTCTCTCTTCTCTTCTTTCCTCTCTCTCAGACACCAGCGAACTGCGCCACGCCAAGCATCAGCTGAAACTAGAAGTTTCACTTCTGTCTTGCGTAGGCTTGACACACCCACTTTTTATTTTTTTTTTTATGTGCGACATCTATTGACTTTTCTGCATGTCTAGAATGAATATTTATTTTTCGGAATTACTTTATTGAGTAAAACCTCAAATTGTAATATTTAAATATTGAAGACAATATTAGTGATTTCTAAACGAAAATCTGAATCAGAAAAATCAGAAAAGGATACGGTCACATCTAGGACTCGAAGGGTCATCTAGGGTCCTGGGTTCGATTCGGTTGAATCTTAACAACTGAACACATTAGTTTAGTAGCACTCTCCTCAAAAATGTTTATTCATTTCTCTAAACTGAGGTGGCATCATTTGGTACTTTTGTTTCAGGTGATTCTCAACCTGCACCTTTTCAACCATGGACGTTGACCACGAATTAGTGCTGGAGTCTTCGGAGCTACATTTGATGGAATGTCTTTTGGAATCCACGGAGGAGCGGCCCCTAGACATCCTGAACACAGACCCTTATCCCAGTGACCTCACCCTGGCGTTGCTTTCAGAGGCTGTGTACACAGAGAAGACAACGAGGGAAACGGCTGCGGATTACGAGCACAGGTTAGATCTGCCCGCGGGCTGGCGTCTGCTGGTCACGGGAACCAATCCTAACTTGGCCAACGGGTACTTCGGTGCAGGGTTCGTGCACACCGGATTGCAGCAAGTGGTGGTGGCCCACCGTGGGACCCTACTATCCAACACGGGAGCGCTGTTTACAGATGCCATGGGAATCTGGTTGAACCAATACACCAAATGTATGGACACAGCCGTAACTTTTGTGGACCGAGTTAGGCAGGTCATTCATTTAGTGAACTCTCAACGTGGGAGGTTTTATAACCTCGCGATAACGGGGCACTCCCTTGGGGCCTGGTTAGCCCAGGTAACCACCTTCACGGTGAAGTACGTGGAGGTGTCTAACGGGGGGCTAATCAAGAACACCAGCAGTGGATTCCACGCTAAGACCGTGGTGTTCGACAGCCCGGGGGCAAAAAACATGTTGCATAAAATTCAGGATGATCATTACACTAGATATGGGAACGATTTTTTGGACAGGTTGAACAAATTAGACATTACGGTTTATGTTTCGTTGCCAAATCACATTAACACTTGCGGAGCGCATCTCCGGACAGTTTTTCGCATTTTCATTAATTTAACTGAATACAATTGGTTAGAAATGGAAACGGGTTTATATAATGTGAAGACTCACGCAATCAGTAATTTCGTGGAAGCTTTTAAAAAAAGTTCACCAGATGTAAGCGAAGTATTAGACTGGGCTGAGGACTACTATGAATATAATTTACTTTTTAATGATCAAACTTTGAACCTGGCCAATAATTACGACGTAGGTTTGGATGAAAATACAAGAGGACATTACTTCGAACTCTTCAAAAAACGATACCAGGTAGTCCCTTCTGAACCTAAACCAGGCGAAGAAATTAGTGTCATACGTCATTTAAACGTTTTTTCAGAGGATGAAGTAGATATAATTTATAGCTTGTTTATTATTCAAAACCAAAAGGATGTTAGGGATTTAAATGAATTTTTTTTAAAGAATAAACTTAAAATCAATGACGTAATTTTTTTTCCAAATTTTGAAATCAATTACAATCATCAAACAATTAGCTGCAATACCAAACAATTGTTAGGAGCACTCACAAGGAGTCTGAAACAGCTGATGCGGTGGCTGGGGCCAGAGTTCAGGAAGGTGGTGAGGAAGCAGATTGCGGCGTTTCCTCGAGCTGTTGACTCGTTCTACCGGCTCGAGGGACAGAGCTTTCTGGACTCATTACCAAAGTCTACATTAAACTTTACCGATTCCATCGGCCTCCAGGGCTTCTTGCTTTCGGACACCGTTCGAGTCCTCTCCATAGTAACTCAAGACGGAGCGTTTGAAATGACAAGACTTCAGAACATCTTTTCTCAAATAAAACAAAACGTTCACAAATCTGCCCCCAATAACAAATATACAGCTGAAAGTCATTGCACGTTCTTAGATTGGCCACGGCTAGAGAAACTTTATAATATTGACAGTTCACCCGTTGAACAAAATGACCTGATGATCGTTGATGGTAGCTCGTACTCAACTATTAGTTCAGAACTTCGCACTTTTTTAAACGATTACCAAAAAAGCTCTTCTGCCAATGTCAAAAAACTTGTATTTATATCGTCGCACCCAATTAATAATATATTCGACTCTTTAGAAAGCATACAAACATTTGATGCCAATAGAAAAATAAATCTCATGGACTTATGCAGCGAGTCGCAAAAACGTGTACTTTGTAGAAATTTAATATCAACAGGCAACACAGTGAATTACAGCTTTAAAGATTTTCTGGGAGAAAACTGCTCAATTTCTGATATCAATAATTTCCTTAGTTCGGATTGTTTTAAGAAAATCGCGACTAGTGAAGACTTTGTTTTTGTTATAAAAGATACGCGTCCAACGATGAGTGATCTTCAAATGCCAGTAATTAAAATAAATATCGTGACTGACAAGCAATGTGTCGTAAATTGTTTAGATTTGCAAAACACTCTGGTGGTGATGAGCGGGTTGAACCGCGGGGATCTGGAGACTGGGGCTGGCTGGGAGCAGCTCAAGGGGAAGAGGATCTTCCTCGCCGAGGGAGATGCAGAGCTCTTATTCAAAGACACCTGCGATAAAAACCAAGATTACTCTATTTACCTGTTTGAAGTGTCCGGGGACATCAAGGCGGATGTCCACTGTAAAAAAATTTATAATACGCATTTTTATGTTCCCAGAAATTTTATCCAGCAAGCAAGTTTAAACGTGCAAAAATTCTCCAAAACTAAGCATATTGATGACTTTTTTGTTACTTGTAATGAGGAACAAAAGACCTCACTATTAGAAATGATCGAGGAATGTGCGGAAAGGGAAGCTTTTAAAATAAATGTTCTTATTGCAGCCAACAAACAGCAAGAGGTAGATGTAATTCACAAATATTCTAACAAGAATATTCATTTTGTGAAAATTTGTGAAAGGGATCAACTGAATGAAAGGGACGAAAGATTGGGATCATATGAATGCGTTGGCAGTGATGAAAGCGACGGAGGTAATAATGATATTGATAGCGATGATAGTGATGAAAGGGATGAAAGGAAGGAAAAGCACCAAAGGGGTGAAGTAGAGTGGCGATATTCCCACGGCTCTGTAGAGAGCCTGCATTCTTGTATGTACACCAACCACCTCAAGTCAATAAACGAACAAACATTGAGCCGAACAGAACATAAGTTAGTGATCATTACAGACATGCCCGGGATGGGGAAGACGACCTCGCTAGCAAACATGTCAAGGCTCATAGAATCCGGGTGGGTAATACATATTGAGTTAAAAAAATATCAAGCGCATTTAGACAGTTTATCGGAGAAGTTCACTCCTCACGACGTGGCCTCTTTTCTGTTGAGTGAGGGCTGCTCTAGTGCTGACGGTGGTCTAGCTCACTCATTGTTAGTATATTTTCTACAAAGTGAGAGGTGTTTCAAGCGGGTCGTTTTGATGGTTGACGGGTTTGATGAGCTCGATGATTACATACAAAATAAAGATAGTTCTAAAGATAAACTTGTCAAACTTATTGCTTTTTTACAAAGTAAACCGACCTTTCAAGTATTTTTGACGGCTCGTAATTATCTGAAAAAATCATTAGAAAAAAGTTTAAACCAATTCTCGACATCATTCGTAACAATCGACACACCGGAACAAAAAAATTTTTTGTTTATGTTTTGGCGGTCCTTCCTTCCTCTCGAGCTGGGACTTAACCGACAGGAAGCGGAGGGCCAACTGAAGGACTATGCGGGAGAGGTGCTCCAACAGACAAAAAAAGTGCTGGGGCCCGATATGGACCGGTTCATGGGGGTTCCCCTGCAACTTCGGATGCTGGCTGAAGTCTGTAGGCCCCAAAGTGATCAGTTGGTCCAGCCTTCATTTGATTTATGCACTAAATTTAATATTGTAAACTCACCTAACTTATATAAAAAGTTTATTAGTTTAAAATATGAAATTTATCTACACGATAAAACCTCAGTAGGAAAGGCATTGGACGATGATGATATTAACTCGAAATACCTGGAACCATTAACGATAGTACACGGGAAACTCGGTCTTAAATCATTATTTCCTGAATTTTTTGCTCAGAACTTTTTACCCATTACAGACGCGGATCTAGTTAAACTGAGTAGGATAGGTTTAATCCAATCGGGGGAAAAAGGAGAATTCCAGTTTATTCATAGAACTTTTGCAGAATATTTCTGTTCTCAGGTAGTCGTTCAATCGGTAGTTAATCAACAAGAAAGTTTCATGTATCAACTGACCAAAGAAATTATTCTACCACAAATACTGCTGCATCCAGACAGTAAAGTCATTAGATTATTTATAAATTTAGAGTTTGGCAAAATCGAAATGTCAGACACCATGCTTAAATTAAACGCTGAACACATTAGTCGGCTGTGGTTTGAAAACAATGCCGTATTTAGGAACCAAGAACACCAAACCGCTCTGCACATCGCAGTTCAAGAAAAAAACGAGCACATCGTCACATTTCTGCTTAGTGGGTTGAAAATAGAAAATACGCAGGAAACTTTTGTCTCTTTCGTAACACAATACGATAATAATAACCACACAGCATTGCGTACAATCGATAAGTCAAAGACCACTGAAGATGACAAGTTACATAACAGAATATTGGAAAATATTTTACAATGTATCGTAACGTGTTCTCCTGAAACTAAAGAAAAGATATTATTTGCTTGCCTATTTAATGGAGATATTTCCAAAGAATATGTTTTAAATTTTATACCAAAATCGGATTGTGTAAGTGGTCAATCGGTTAATCGTGTCACGTCAAAAGTATTAAAAAACATTGGAAAAAGAATTATAAAAATAGAATTAAAAATTGATTCATTTATGTTTGCTATTCAGAGAAATAAAATTCAACTTATGGGAGAAATATTAACTGATTCATTTTCGAATGATATCGAATGTTTCTGCTTTCTTTCGATGAAACATAAAAATTACGGAATGAAGACTGCTCTTCATCTCGCTGTCCAATATGGCCACCTCGACGCAGTTAAACTAATCGAGGAGCGAACCCGTGTACTCTTTACTGCATTGATGGCACGGCGCGATGATGATAAGAAGACTCCCTTCCATTTAGCTGCTGAGTACGGTCACTTGGATATTATCCAGTACTTAGTGGAACACGGTGCAGACATTACGAGTACACTCAGTGTACTAGGCGGACCAGCTCTGATTCTTGCGGCCGGCGGTGGATACCTACAAATTGTGGAATATCTTATCCTAAGCAATTCTAATATTATAAACTTTTCCAATGAACGCGGTGAGACTGCACAACATCAAGCGGCGCTGAATGGCCATCTGCCTGTTATTGAATATCTCTTTAAAAGCGGTGCTGATTTAAAGTGCACAGATAATGAAGGAGAGACCGTACTTCATTTAGCAGCGCACAAGGGTCATCTACAGATCATAGAGTATCTCATTAAATGTGGTGCTGATGTAAACACCACAAATAAACGTAGAGAGACTGCATTACACGCGGCGGCTTCGTCGAGCCATCTCGAGACCATAGAGCATCTCGTTAAGAGTGATGTCGATGTAAACACTAAAAATAAATTCGGCGAAACTGCACAAGATGTAACGGTACGACGGGACCGTAGAACGATCATAGAGTTTTTCACTAAAAATAGTGCCGATTTGCGTTTTTCAAATAAACACAGTTTAACTACATTAATTGAAGCGGAAAAGGAGAGCCATCCCCAGGCCATAAAGAACATCCTTAAAAATGACGCAGATATAAACTTCGTAAATAATACCGGCTCGACTGCACAAGTTGTAGCGGTACGACAAAGCCGTAGACCGAGCATGGAGTATCTCATTCAAAATAGTGCTGATTTAAATTTTTCAAATAAACACGGTTTTGCTACACTAATTGAAGCGGCAAAGGAGGGCCATCTCCAGGCCATAAAGAAACTCCTTAAAAATGGCGCTGATATAAACTTCGTAAATAATACTGGCTCGACTGCACTATATTTCGCAGCGGAAAAGGGCCATCTCCCGATCATAGAATATCTCCTTAAGAGTGGTGCTGATGTTAACTCTACAAATAATAACGGCTGGACTGCACTACACATCGCATCACAAAAGGGCCATCTCCAGGTCTTAGAGTATCTCCTTAAAAGTGATATTGATGTTAACTCTACAGATAATAAGGGCTGTACTGCACTTCATATCGCAGTGAAAAACGGCCATCTTCCTGTCATGGAGTATCTCCTTAAAAGTTTTGCTGATGTTAACTATGCGACGAATTACGGCTGGACAGCTCTACATTTCGCATCACAGCAGGGCCATCTTCCTGTCATAGAGTATCTCCTTAAAAATCTTGTTGATGTTAACTCCACAGATAATAAGGGCTGTACTGCACTTCATGTCGCAGCGGAAAAGGGCCATCTCCCTGTCATAGAGTATCTCCTTAAAAATCTTGTTGATGTTAACTCCACAGATAATAAGGGCTGTACTGCACTTCATGTCGCAGCGGAAAAGGGCCATCTCCCTGTCATAGAGTATCTCCTTAAAAGTGTTGTTGATGTTAACTCTACAGATAATAAGGGCTGGACAGCTCTACATATCGCATCGCAGAAAGGCCATCTCCCGGTCATAGAGTACCTACTTAATAGTTTTGCTGATATTAACTATGCAACGATTTACGGCTGGACAGCTCTACATATCGCATCGCGGGAGGGCCATCTCCCGGTAATAGAGTATCTACTTAATAGTTTTGCTGATGTTAACTATGCAACAAATTACGGCTGGACAGCTCTACATATCGCATCGCAGGAGGGCCATCTCCTCGTCATGGAGTATCTCCTTAAAAGTGGTGCTGATGTTAACTCTACAGATAATAAGGGCTGTACTGCACTTTATATCGCAGCGCAACAGGGTCATCTCTCTGTCATTGAGTATCTTGTTGAAAATGGGGCTGATGTAAACTCGGTAAATAATGACGGCCGCACTGCACATAATGTAGCGGTAGAACGGAGTCATCATCCGGTCATGGAGTATCTCAATAATGTGTTATAGAAGTGCAATCGAAAGCAATAGATTTTTTTTTTGTACTGAAAAATAATAGATAATCATTGTTTTATTACTACAACCAAGTAATTACTCATAATTACTAATTACATTAGCAAAAATAATTATTTGTCATTCAATGTATATATATATATATGTTTTATACGTTGAATGTACACAGTACACATACGGTAGAGCCAGCGAGTTAAAGGCGAGTCCAAAATCCACCGAGCCGAGCTTAGCCAAGGCTCTGCTCAGCCGTAGATTCAGACATCGAAATGAACACAAATTAAAGACTCCTCCGTGGTATGGCATTTTCAAGTGGGCTTTGTTCTGGATGTTATAGAAAACTTTATACCCATTTTATGTCGGTTCCTATATTATTTCTTACTAATTAATTTTAAATAATCCTTCGTTAAATATTGGTTATAAAAATATATTTTTAATTAATTTTTCCTTCTTTATTGAATATTTTTGTACAAAAAAACGACTCAATTTACCTACATTATTTTTAAAGCCTATTTTAGATAAACCTTTTCTGAATATTTCGTCAGGGGAGCCAAGCAAAAAAATTCATCAGCCACCCAAAATTGCAAGTATTCCTTTTATGTTGTTTTTCCAAATAATAAAACCTGCAGAATTTACAAAGAAGAATTTAAAAAGACTTTTACATAAAAGTAATACATGATGCAGTGTATATAGGAAATTAACTGTATTATTCAGGAAATAATAACAGTATACAGATGTAACTATAATGAGAATATATACTTGTAATCACAGTTTTAATTTAATACTATCTATATAATCTACACTTATATTACAATAAAATCACTCAATGGTTTTGTTAAATCAATTATTTTGAATTAGGGTGAGTGCGCCAATTAAGGTTGGTTTGACCTTGGAAGTGAAAATTTGTCATCTGCGGCGCTTTATTTTTGCATTCAATGATTATTTTATTCGAAAATTACGGTTTTGTAATATGTAAAAATCGCGAAATATGCTCCAAAAATTATTAAAAATACAATTTGTTCTGCTGAGTAATATTTTATAGGTATTAAAATTAGTGTATCTTTAAATGCTACTTTAGACATTTGGCGAAAAAAAAAAAATCTTTTTTAAATTAGTAGTGTTTTATTAAATGTTTTCACAATTTTTGCTTAATTATAATTGTTGTTTTAACATTAGCCCGTTCCCTCCAACATTCATATTTACATATCTCCCTTTCAAACCATATTTTCTTCCTTTTAAACGCATACTACGGGGCCTTAAGAACAATTCGAATAAATCGGCTATTCAAATTTCTACGTAAACCATTTCTTATGATGTCATTGCAAAATCCATCCTTGGTTTTGATAATATGTATATTGCATGCGAACATCTTACTAACTAACCAACTAGCCACCACGCCGTTTCTTGCAGGGGTAGGCAGAGAGGACGGACCGCCAAACAACTCGGTCACACCACACACTCCTTGCCTCATTCACATTCATACATAATCTTCTATTATTCTGACTTTATTTTTTCATGTTGACCTGCCTTGGTGGTATTTTGAAAATGATTAATAATAATAATAATAGTTTATTCCAAAGTTTTAGTAGGGGTACTGCAATGCAAAACATGAAACATTAACATTAATAATAACAATAAAGTCAGCCTCCGTGGTTCAGGGGCAAGGCTCTCGACTAGCAAGCTGGAGGTCGCAGGTTTAAACCCCGGCGTGCGCAAGTAAATTAGATTAATTTGTGTTATTTCACAAATTGCTCATTTAAAATAATATGTACTATATTTGCGGCACGTTCAGAGAGAAGACCACCATTCAGAATTGAAACGTCGCTTCAAATGGCTTTAGCCGTGTTTGGTGACCACATCTGAATAGCCAGGTACTTCTCTTCCCCATATCTTCCCCCTTCCCACTACCTTCAGCCTCAAACATACCGCAATTGGGGATGCCATAGTCTCACTGGCTCCAGCCGTTTGGGAGCGTTGGGAATCTTGCACGGTTTCACATTAAAAAATAAGAAAAATTTAGACAAAACAACAATACATACATTCATAATATACTATGACTTAATTGTAAAATATTTATTTTTTATTTTTTTATTTTTTTATTTCCTTTATTTTTTCCCAATTTACATATTTCACATATACAAGTTTTATAATAATAGGAAAGGGAACCCACTAAGGCGCAGCCTGTGCGTGGGTAATATAAGTTAATACATTAGATTTTTGTACCTAAAAATATATAACAGTAAAAATAAAAACAGTAAGCATAATAAAGAAAAACGGTAGGATTATAATTAAAGTTAGTCTAAAAGATTGTGCAAGAGGTGCATATTAAAAATTAATCAAAGTAAAAATAAAGATTGTAAGATAATATATATCAATTAAAAGAACACAAAATAAAATAAGAATTTGGATCAACTAAAACATTTATGTTATGTATGTTACAGGGAAAATTATAATGATCAATAAGTTGGGTTAAGGAAAAAAAAAACTTATGAGATGTAATATTTTAGGTACGCCTCGTTAATTCGTATTTTCTTAATCCTTTCAGACCTGAATTAAAACTGTCAGTTGTAGAACTTATTTGATAGCAATTGGTCGTGTTATTTGACAGTTTAAATTTAATTGCTAATTTCATTTGAATGTATATTGGGTCTGAGTAGGCGTATTTTACATAAAATAACAAATCATGCACTGAGTACAAAAGAAAAAAATTAAACATTGAAAAAATATAGATTTTCACCCCAAAAAAAATATTATTACTAAGCAACAGTTTACACGTCTGTCTGATGATGGACACTGCAATTCTGTCCGAAACGTTGACTTAAGAAGGAGGTGGCACAAAACGGCGTAAAACCCCAAAAATAAATCACTTTAATTGAAAAGATACCTTCAAAACTTACAATTAGTCCACGCACGTCACGAAGCGCTGCAACTGCACGTAGAGTGTTGACCTTATACATATACATTCATTTTGCCTTTGGATATTACTTCTACTGGGTTCGTTAAACACAAAAATCAAAATGTCACTTTATGTCTTCATTTTGGCCTTAACAAAAGAGTATTTATATTTATTGAATATTTTTGCCGGCTTCTACGGGTCAAAGAAAATTTGTCCACCAGATAAAATATTAAAAAAAACATGAACAACGATATGCCACACAATTGTTTAGTGCTTTATTCAGTTTGTGTCCGTCTGTAACTAGTAATGACTTGGTTTTAACTCTTCTTTAATTTGTTCGCTTCTGGGAACAACTCATATGGTCTCACTTTTTATCTCCGTTACTGCCACGGTGAGAAATATAAACGGTGTTAGAAAAAGAAAACGCCACGTTTTATATTCAAATCTAGAAATTAACCAGACAAGAATTAATATGTGCACCTTTATAAACCAAATGTTGCAAAAATGAAACTTTGTTATTATTTTTATATGAATCGACAAAAAAGTGAGGTAACGGTAAAACATTTGTCTAATAAAATCCTTTTGTCTATATATATTTTTGTTATCTGTAATTTTAGTTAAAAAAACCGTAAAGGGAACCATTTTTAATTACTTTTTTATGTTGGCAATGAAAAATTAATATTTCAAAAAATATACGTTTATTTTTAACAGTAAAATTTGAAAGCGTATTTTAGCACCTTTCGAAAACACTTTTTAATTTTCAGATACATTAAAAGATATTCCATTTATTTGGATTTTAAGGCAAAGCGAAAATACTCCGATCGTCTTACTCCTGCCTGAGGCCTGAAGACTCAAGTATATAATAATAATAATAATTTTGGATCACCTCAAGGGCGCTATACATATTAGTTAAGTACCTACCCGTATTTATTTTCAGTATACTCAGTGTACACTTAAACAGAGCTGTAATTCGTGTCCCTAAACTTAGTTACTTACGTACGTTTAAGTGACTGTTGCTTTCACTGCATAAGTGACTGTTGCTGATCCGAGGCGAAAAAATTCACTTTCTAAAAGTTCCCAAGTTTTCTTGTTAGTGTACTGAAAATTCTTTGTTATGGATCCGCTCACATAGTTCAAAACTTTTTAGTTCCTTCCTTCATTCCTTATCGTTCAACACCAGTAAAACGTTGTTTTTTTAACGCTGATTTCAATATTTTTTAAATTTCCTAGGTACCTAGGGCAATCTAAAAAAAAAACTGCTGAAAAAAAAAACTTACTTCACTTTAAAAAAAAAAAAATGAGGGGCGGAATTACATAATTATTTTTCAACTTTTCGTACAATTTTTTATCCACATCGTTAATTTTAAATATATTATGATTTTATGCAATTTCTCATATGTTTCCTGTAAGAGATTGTTAAGATTTAACAGATAAATATTCCGATTACGTTGGAGCGAGCGAGTCGCTATTTCGACGGCTGTCCAGATACAACTGGCGATGAGGGCGCGTGTTTTAGCGCGTTTTTACAGTAATAACTCACTTGAACTTTTTTAGATTATATTCACTTTTACCTCAAATTGAGGTTAAATATTTTGATAAAAGATTCGACTAAAGGAAATTAGCCTCATATAAATATGTATGACTTAACAATTATTTCTTCATTCCTGACCAAACACCGAAGTCTACGTGTCAATAAGACGTTTCGTTGCGATGACTTTGTATTAATTCTGCAAAACTATAATTATTGTGTTGGATCAGGTATTCAGTAAGAGTCCCGATAAGTAGCAAGTGGGGACACTTGCCCCTGGCCGTAAGGGTGCTCGTCCGCCAGTTCGGTGCACAGTGGTCCCCTTGTTTGGAAACCTATAACTGTGTTGGATCAGGTATTCAGTAAGAGTCCCGATAAGTAGCAAGTGTCCCCACTTGCCCCTGGCCGTAAGGGCGCTCGTCCGCCAGTTCGGTGCACAGTGGTCCCCCTGTTTGGAAACCTATAACTGTGTTGGATCAGGTATTCAGTAAGAGTCCCGATAAGTAGCAAGTGTCCCCACTTAACCCTGGCCGTAAGGGTGCTCGTCCGCCAGTTCGGTGCACAGTGGTCCCCTTGTTTGGAAACCTATAATTGTGTTGGATCAGGTATTCAGTAAGAGTCCCGATAAGTAGCAAGTGTCCTCACTTGCCCCTGGCCGTAAGGGTGCTCGTCCGCCAGTTCGGTGCACAGTGGTCCCCTTGTTTGGAAACCTATAACTGTGTTGGATCAGGTATTCAGTAAGAGTCCCGATAAGTAGCAAGTGTCCCCACTTGCCCCTGGCCGTAAGGGCGCTCGTCCGCCAGTTCGGTGCACAGTGGTCCCCCTGTTTGGAAACCTATAACTGTGTTGGATCAGGTATTCAGTAAGAGTCCCGATAAGTAGCAAGTGTCCCCACTTAACCCTGGCCGTAAGGGTGCTCGTCCGCCAGTTCGGTGCACAGTGGTCCCCTTGTTTGGAAACCTATAACTGTGTTGGATCAGGTATTCAGTAAGAGTCCCGATAAGTAGCAAGTGTCCCCACTTGCCCCTGGCCGTAAGGGCGCTCGTCCGCCAGTTCGGTGCACAGTGGTCCCCCTGTTTGGAAACCTATAACTGTGTTGGATCAGGTATTCAGTAAGAGTCCCGATAAGTAGCAAGTGTCCCCACTTGCCCCTGGCCGTAAGGGTGCTCGTCCGCCAGTTCGGTGCACAGTGGTCCCCTTGTTTGGAAACCTATAACTGTGTTGGATCAGGTATTCAGTAAGAGTCCCGATAAGTAGCAAGTGTCCCCACTTGCCCCTGGCCGTAAGGGCGCTCGTCCGCCAGTTCGGTGCACAGTGGTCCCCCTGTTTGGAAACCTATAACTGTGTTGGATCAGGTATTCAGTAAGAGTCCCGATAAGTAGCAAGTGTCCCCACTTGCCCCTGGCCGTAAGGGTGCTCGTCCGCCAGTTCGGTGCACAGTGGTCCCCTTGTTTGGAAACCTATAACTGTGTTGGATCAGGTATTCAGTAAGAGTCCCGATAAGTAGCAAGTGTCCCCACTTGCCCCTGGCCGTAAGGGCGCTCGTCCGCCAGTTCGGTGCACAGTGGTCCCCCTGTTTGGAAACCTATAACTGTGTTGGATCAGGTATTCAGTAAGAGTCCCGATAAGTAGCAAGTGTCCCCACTTGCCCCTGGCCGTAAGGGTGCTCGTCCGCCAGTTCGGTGCACAGTGGTCCCCTTGTTTGGAAACCTATAACTGTGTTGGATCAGGTATTCAGTAAGAGTCCCGATAAGTAGCAAGTGTCCCCACTTGCCCCTGGCCGTAAGGGCGCTCGTCCGCCAGTTCGGTGCACAGTGGTCCCCCTGTTTGGAAACCTATAACTGTGTTGGATCAGGTATTCAGTAAGAGTCCCGATAAGTAGCAAGTGTCCCCACTTGCCCCTGGCCGTAAGGGCGCTCGTCCGCCAGTTCGGTGCACAGTGGTCCCCTTGTTTGGAAACCTATAACTGTGTTGGATCAGGTATTCAGTAAGAGTCCCGATAAGTAGCAAGTGTCCCCACTTGCCCCTGGCCGTAAGGGCGCTCGTCCGCCAGTTCGGTGCACAGTGGTCCCCTTGTTTGGAAACCTATAACTGTGTTGGATCAGGTATTCAGTAAGAGTCCCGATAAATAGCAAGTGTTCCCACTTGCCCCTGGCCGTAAGGGCGCTCGTCCGCCAGTTCGGTTCACAGTGGTCCCCTTGTTTGGAAACCTATAACTGTGTTGGATCAGGTATTCAGTAAGAGTCCCGATAAGTAGCAAGTGTCCCCACTTGCCCCTGGCCGTAAGGGCGCTCGTCCGCCAGTTCGGTGCACAGTGGTCCCCCTGTTTGGAAACCTATAACTGTGTTGGATCAGGTATTCAGTAAGAGTCCCGATAAGTAGCAAGTGTCCCCACTTGCCCCTGGCCGTAAGGGCGCTCGTCCGCCAGTTCGGTGCACAGTGGTCCCCTTGTTTGGAAACCTATAACTGTGTTGGATCAGGTATTCAGTAAGAGTCCCGATAAGTAGCAAGTGTCCCCACTTGCCCCTGGCCGTAAGGGTGCTCGTCCGCCAGTTCGGTGCACAGTGGTCCCCTTGTTTGGAAACCTATAACTGTGTTGGATCAGGTATTCAGTAAGAGTCCCGATAAGTAGCAAGTGTCCCCACTTGCCCCTGGCCGTAAGGGCGCTCGTCCGCCAGTTCGGTGCACAGTGGTCCCCTTGTTTGGAAACCTATAACTGTGTTGGATCAGGTATTCAGTAAGAGTCCCGATAAATAGCAAGTGTTCCCACTTGCCCCTGGCCGTAAGGGCGCTCGTCCGCCAGTTCGGTTCACAGTGGTCCCCTTGTTTGGAAACCTATAACTGTGTTGGATCAGGTATTCAGTAAGAGTCCCGATAAGTAGCAAGTGTCCCCACTTGCCCCTGGCCGTAAGGGCGCTCGTCCGCCAGTTCGGTGCACAGTGGTCCCCCTGTTTGGAAACCTATAACTGTGTTGGATCAGGTATTCAGTAAGAGTCCCGATAAGTAGCAAGTGTCCCCACTTGCCCCTGGCCGTAAGGGCGCTCGTCCGCCAGTTCGGTGCACAGTGGTCCCCTTGTTTGGAAACCTATAACTGTGTTGGATCAGGTATTCAGTAAGAGTCCCGATAAGTAGCAAGTGTCCCCACTTGCCCCTGGCCGTAAGGGTGCTCGTCCGCCAGTTCGGTGCACAGTGGTCCCCTTGTTTGGAAACCTATAACTGTGTTGGATCAGGTATTCAGTAAGAGTCCCGATAAGTAGCAAGTGTCCCCACTTGCCCCTGGCCGTAAGGGCGCTCGTCCGCCAGTTCGGTGCACAGTGGTCCCCTTGTTTGGAAACCTATAATTGTGTTGGATCAGGTATTCAGTAAGAGTCCCGATAAGTAGCAAGTGTCCCCACTTGCCCCTGGCCGTAAGGGCGCTCGTCCGCCAGTTCGGTGCACAGTGGTCCCCTTGTTTGGAAACCTATAACTGTGTTGGATCAGGTATTCAGTAAGAGTCCCGATAAATAGCAAGTGTTCCCACTTGCCCCTGGCCGTAAGGGCGCTCGTCCGCCAGTTCGGTTCACAGTGGTCCCCTTGTTTGGAAACCTATAACTGTGTTGGATCAGGTATTCAGTAAGAGTCCCGATAAGTAGCAAGTGTTCCCACTTGCCCCTGGCCGTAAGGGCGCTCGTCCGCCAGTTCGGTGCACAGTGGTCCCCTTGTTTGGAAACCTATAACTGTGTTGGATCAGGTATTCAGTAAGAGTCCCGATAAGTAGCAAGTGTTCCCACTTGCCCCTGGCAGTAAGGGCGCTCATCCGCCCGCTCGGTGTACTGTGGTCCCTCTTATTTGGGAACCTATAACTTTTGATATAGAAGGAATTTAAAAAAATTAAAATTACTTGTGGATTACTTAATTACAAGTATTATTATTATTATATGTAGGTATGAATTTTCGTATCACTTATGCATCTAATTTATTAAATTGAAAAACTTAAAATACAGTTTTTAATACAATTTTATACATGTTATACTTGATAAAATTCTTTGACTTATTTCCGTCGCTCCATACTAGACGGACCACTGTGCAACACTCACAAACATCCCAAATTTAACTGGCTTTTAACTTTTGACTGTTTTTTTTTTAACATAACCTCCACTGTGTTTCAAGTTCAAATGTCGCACATAAAATGGTAATGTCCAACTTGTCCAACTTCTCGTTTGGTTCCCACTAAATAATTTGCCAAAACATTAAGGATCCATAACTGAAATAATTGGTTTCCACTTTGAGATAAGACATGTAATATCTTACAGATTAGTATATTGATTCAAACCATGTGTCTGTTGTCCTCTTACATTTTAAATATTATTGTAATATCGACTTTAAGTTGTTGTCTATTGATGTGCCTATCAGGCCCGGTATATCAGTTAGTCCGTATCCTCGCTGTAAAAACGTCTGGACAGTTTGTTTTCAGTTATAATTTCATGAATAGTGCACTACTACAGCAAAACTAATGGGTACTATTTATAATTAGTTTCCTCGCATATAGCACCATGCTGATTGAAGTGGGGAAAACTAATGGGTACTATTTATAATTAGTTTCCTCGCATATAGCACCATGCTGATTGAAGTGGGGAAAACTAATGGGTACTATTTATAATTAGTTTCCTCGCATATAGCACCATGCTGATTGAAGTGGGGAAAACTAATGGGTACTATTTATAATTAGTTTCCTCGCATATAGCACCATGCTGATTGAAGTGGGGAAAACTAATGGGTACTATTTATAATTAGTTTCCTCGCATATAGCACCATGCTGATTGAAGTGGGGAAAACTAATGGGTACTATTTATAATTAGTTTCCTCGCATATAGCACCATGCTGATTGAAGTGGGGAAAAATCAATTCTTAAATTATACCTGCCAGAAAATACTGTGGTCGGCATTTTGAAAGTTTGCGATCTCGCTATGACATTAGAGAGCATAGATATACCACCCACGTAGACAGTAATTTAGTTTGACAGTACTATTGCTGATATCTGGATTATGTTCCAAGCCGCGCTAAGCTCGACGTTCCAGCCAAATCGAGCTTAAAATCAACTGATATACCGGACCATAGTGATTCTGTCTTGGATGTAAACTCATCTTTTATATTTTTGTAAAATTACTAATAATGTTAGTTGAAGTTTTAAATTATGTATGAAATGAGAACAATATTGTTTAAACTTGAGTAGATAGGTTGAAATATATAGGTGAAATTGGAGTTCTTATTTCCAGTACGGTATCATAGCATGGGGAAGAGCAAACGCTGCCGCCATTGATCCAATCTCTAAAGCTCAGAAACTTATAATAAAGATTATCCTCAAACTACCAATCACAAGCAGTTCGGATGAAATCTTTAGGAAAATCTGTGTTATGGACATTAGGCAACTTTATGCCAAAAACATACTAGCATACCTCTTCAAACACAACACTACAGTTGACAATGTCCAAACTGCTCGTGATACTAGAACCAAAGGACATAATCTCTTACAAATCCCTTTCGCTAAAACAACTTTTGGCCAGAGAAATTTTAGATATTTTGCAACAAGGCTATATAATGCTCTCCCGCTAGCTATTAAACTGAACGAACTTTTTTAAATATAAAACAGACATCAAGTCTTGGATCATCAGCCAAGACAGATCCAAGATCAAAAATTTTATAAAAATCCCCTCATAAGTATGTACTAGATGCTGATTAACCAATTTATCATTTATTATTATTATTTATATTTTTTATCATTTTCACATTGTCATTTAATGTTATGAAATATTATATGTATCAAATAATATGTAAACATTAATGTATGTACTCAATACGTCTGTCTCGACACAGGTTTATCCTAGTGAGAACCTGTAAAAAACCTGTAAAAAAACATTATATCGTTAATTTTTTTTTTTTATATGTATGTATTATTTTGTATAATTGTAGCAAATACTTCTGCTGGTGTTTATGAACGCCATTTTATAAGTGCTTTTCTTTAATTAATCGCACTGCTTTTGCTGTTCTTTTGTTTATGTTTAATTATTTCTAAATTGGTTTTTATTAAATATCATTCTACTCTTTATTGAATGGTTTTGTAATTAGAAATGCTAAATTAAATAAATGTTTTGTCATAAAGTTAAATATATGGAACAATATAACATTTTGGTAATTCTGTTTGTAGTTTATTGTAGGTAAAACCAAATACCCTTTAATATTAATAATAGCTCCACCTTCTGACATTTCCCATACATTCTGGTGTCAACGTGTTACACTAGCACCCCTAGTGGCCAGAGTTGTTAATATTGCCACTATGTCACTGGAGTTGGATTTATTATTAATATTATAGGGTATTGTTTGGTATAGCTAGCTAAATGATTTACACACTTTGTTAGAATTTAATTAAAACAACTAATACCTATATATATTTTAGTTTTGGAAATCATATTTCCAAATTAATAATGTCTATATGATGTACTAGCAACAAAACATATATTTAAACAATATGTCATTGTTATATGACTTTACATTTAATAGTTAGTTTCACTGTTTCTGTCGACGTGTTATTTTATGAATAATGTTAACATATTAATGTGTAATTTAAAGCTGTCTTTGAATAGAAGTACCTGTAGTTTGTTTTGTCCCCGATTTAAATAACTAATTGGCCCGGTATATCAGTCGGTCCGTATTCTCGCTATGTGCGACGTTCCTCGCTCAATTTTAAAAGGGCTTTAAATTGGCCGACTAAGCCTTCATAATCCGCAGAATAGTTATCTTTTTAGTCGTCGAGGCGCTAGCAGTAATAAATGTCAAATATGACGTTTACGTGAGTAATTACGTACTTCCATATTGCCGAAATTGCCTAGTTTTATAATTATAGACCCTATTTTATTATTTGAGCTATTAGGGATTTTGACGTTATTGATTGGTAATCAATCGACATATAGTCTTGTAAGGTTTTATAGTAGATAATAGACATATAGTCTTGTAAGGTTTTATAAGTGGGTTTTTTCAACATTCCGACAGTGTTTTCTGTGGTTTGTTTGTCATTATTTCATGAATAGTGCACTGTCTCCAGCAAAACAAATACAATTTTAAATTAGTTACCTCGCTTATAGCACCATGCTGATTGAAGTGGGGAACTCGTAAATTAAACCCGCCTAAAACATTTAACATTTTGAAAGCTCTCGTCCTTTCAATAACAGTATAGAGCATAGATATACCGCTCACGTACACAGTAATTTGGTTTTACATAGAAAAAAGAAGCTCATTCCTCGATTAAAATCATAGACAATACGTGCAATATTACTGGTATCTAGGCATACGACCTATTCAGGGATAATGTTCCAAGCCGCGCTAAACTCGACATTCCAACCGAGCCGAGCTTAAAATCAACTGATATACCGGGCCATAAAAGCCTTTAGTTTAGTATTATTTACAACTGATGTTTTGTAACCATATTTTTCGGTTTTGTGATTATACTGTATATTATTATAGTGCAGACCCGTTGATTGTAGGATTGGTGAAGCTGAAAGTTTCTGCAAAGAATACGTCAAAATAAGAGAACAACAATTTCCGCAACATTTTTCATGTCTGTGAGTGATTGTAACTCATTTTAATGGTCATTTTCAAAATTAATACTGATTGTTTCACAAATTTAGACAGGCGATAAAGTACCTACCTATAGTATAATATTTTTTAACCAGAAAATAATTTTAACTCTACATCGATAATGTGTATTTCTTTAGCTTAAACTTTCACAGGCTTAATGTTTGCAACTAAAGTTAGATTTTGTAATTTTCAAATGTGTAGTTATGTACTAACAATATATTAGGAATTATTTATTTAAGATTGTTTTTTATAATTCACTCTTAATATATCTTTTAAAGTATTATTACAATTTGCAGCTAATTCAGTAAATTAACATTACCACATAGTGCGTAGATTGAATACAAAGTTAATTATTGTAAATCAACAAAATTTATACTGTTTTTGAGGTGATGGATTTTTGTTATGTTTAAATAGAAATAAAAATATGTTTTTGTTTAGAGAAAGTGTGCGCTAGATTCCTTCATACTCCCTAGTGTTAAAAGTGAAGAGATTGCCTCTTATGACGGGAGGAAGTGGAGAGACAACGGGGCTAGTCCTACAAAGTGAGAGATCATTTGTTAAAACATGTTTTCTCTTTAGAATGTTTTCTTCTCGTGTTTGATTTCAAACTTTGGTATTTATGAATAGGCAAACACTGTATTTATTTATGCTCTCTTGTTCCTTATTAATTATTGTTCTGTGTGTTGTTTTGTAAGAGGTTAGAGAGAGATAGAGATCTTTGTTTTGGCAACACTTCTTAAATTTTTTAAATTATTTTGCTTTCCTGTTCTTAGGTATAGAGATATTTTAAATACTATCTCTCTCTCTCCTCAATACAAAACTTTTACTCAATATATGTCAATGAATTTACTTTTCAATAAATTGTTATTTTTCATCAAAAAAGTTGTCTTATTGCTAATTACCTCTAGTCCTGAAGAAATTTGTCTTATTGCTAATGACCTTTAGTCCTGAAGAAAGTTGTCTTATTGCAAATTACCTCTAGTCCAGAAGAAAGTTGTCTTATTGCTAATTACCTCTAGTCCTGAAGAAAGTTGTCTTATTGCTAATTACCTCTAGTCCTGAAGAAAGTTGTCTTATTGCTAATTACCTCTAGTCCTGAAGAAAGTTGTCTTATTGCTAATTACCTCTAGTCCTGAAGAAAGTTGTCTTATTGCTAATTACCTCTAGTTCTAAAGAAAGTTTTTGAAAAAAGGTAAATTTTTTTGTATTTTTCTATTTCTACTCAGATATCTTTTGACCTGCCTCAATTAAAATACAACCTTGCTATGACAAACTCCATTGCAGAGCCGTAAGCTCCTTGTCCAGGACCAGAGACCGCTGGTTCTAATCCCGGCGTGGACTGACACAATCATATTAATTTACACGCGGGTAAATATCCAGAATTGCTGGACGCTGTCAATACGTATACACTATTTATTTTAATAGCACAGTTTAACTTTGATAAACAACTTTACTATTTCAATAACCTCGCAAAAGCAAAATAATGCATTTTTAAATGGCTTTTTCGTATAAAATAATGTCTTTTGTTCACTTCATCTTTTAACATAAAATATGAAAATAGGTTATCAATGCTTGTTTTTCTTTTAAATAAACCCAAACTAAGAACCTATTTAAGTTAAAGCATTATTTTTCTTTTCCGGGGACTGATTTTTTTATTATAATTTGTGCGTATTAACCGTGCCCAGCGATTCTGCATATTTACCTACATGGCTTATTTCTCATATAATTGAAACTAAATAATATGAAGAGTATTTAAACCACGTTGCAAAGTGGTAGATGTCTACTCTCAGTATCGCCCTGGTACTGCTGTAAGGATGCCAGCTGCAGACTCCCTTCCCTCCGGTGCAGGGCTCTCCAAGCTCTGTAAACCGAGGGTCGCTGCGACTGTTGCGATGCTATAAAGGCAAGTAAACTACTCTCAGTATCGCCCTGGTGATAGACCACTATTCCAGACTGAATAAGCAGGTTCTTGCCCTCCCCACATCACTCCCCTGCTGTAAGGATGCCAACTGCAGAGTGTGACTCCCTTCCCTCCGGTGCAGGGCTCTCCAAGCTCTGTAAACCGAGGGTCGCTGCGACTGTTGCGATGCTATAAAGGCAAGTAAACTGTATTTATATTTGCTCTGAAGATGATCAGGGAAAGGTTTTCCGACAGAAGTAGTTCCAAAAGCAGGGAATGAGCCACACACTAGATATAGTTATAGTTCCTTTGAGGGCCCTGTGAAGGGCATCACGACAAACTGAATGTTTGACGATCTCGGTGCCGAGGGGTTAAGATATTCGACTACAAGTCCAGAGGTTGCGGGTTCGAATCCTGGCGAGTTCAAAAGAATGTCTTTTATTTTTAAGGTTGTGTATTACAGATTTACGGAATCCTATTACAATCCACATTCTTCCTAACGAGTTCTTGCCTGATGATGAAATTCCAAACGGTCGAGTAAAAACAGGACTTTGCTACGCTATTATAACATCTTAAATGAAAAACAATTTCTAAAATGTCAATCTACGTATTCTTACCCAGTTGAGGGTATTTACTGGGTGTATAACTGCATGTGGACGACCCCAAGAAGGCAAAGGTGTTTGTCTTCTCAGGACATTAAATCCGTGTACCTACCCTACACTAACTGCCCAACAACTTAACTCATCATTTACAATCCAGAATAATAAAGGAAAATTGTTTCAATTCTTAATTTGTATGCATAAAATTATGAATTTATAGTAACATTGCATCACTCCCGTTGGGTGCAACGGGCAAATAGATAGTTATTATAATAATACACTCCCATTGAGTTACAAAAAGACTGGTAGGATTTATAAGTTACAAAATGCTAGTAGGTGTTATAATATTACACTTTATAATAATACACTCCCATTGAGTTACAAAACGGTAGAAGATATTCTAATATTACACTCCCATCGAGTTACAAAACGCTAGTAGATATTCTAATATTACACTCCCATCGAGTTACAAAACGCTAATAGATATTCTAATATTACACTCCCATCGAGTTACAAAACGCTAGTAGATATTCTAATATTACACTCCCATTGAGTTACAAAACGCTAGTAGATATTCTAATATTACACTCCCATTGAGTTACAAAACGCTAGTAGATATTCTAATATTACACCCCCATTGGTTACAAAACGCTAGTAGATATTCTAATATTACACTCCCATTGTGTTACAAAACGACGGTAATTAATAAAAGAATCACCACATATTAAAAAAGAATTAGAAACACATCATCCTTATTAACTAAAACAACCAAAGAAAACTTTTACAAAATTGACATTGACACTTGGCTAAACAAAATATAATACATAAATGGAAAACAATAAATAAAATAAAAAAAAACAAAAACACCTAATTAAAAAAAAATTGTTTTAAAAAAATCTACTGACGCCATAAAAGAACCTACCAAATGCGCATATGCCTTTAATAAAATCTATTGACGCCATAAAAGAACCGACCAAATGCGCTAATGCCTTTAATAAAATCTATAGACGCCAAATATAACCGACCAAATGCGCTAATGCCGTTAATAAAATATATTGACGCCATAAGAGAACCGGCCAAATGCGCTAGCCTTAGCCTTTAATAAGATCCATTGACGCCATAAGAGAACTGACCAAATGCGCTAATGCCCTTAATAAAATATATTGACGCCATAAGAGAACCTACCAAATGCGTTAATGCCTTTAATAAAATCTATTGACGCCATAGAGAACCGACCAAATGTGCCTTAATAATGTGTCTTTAATAAATATTTCAGACAAAATGTAGCCATACGAATTGATGAAAATTATAAAATAGATAATTACGAAATGGACTGTCTTAAACAAAATAATCTGTCTGTTTTCCAACCGGTAACCATAAATGTTATTGAAAACATTATAACTGAATTAAAAGGTGGATCTGCACCAGTATTTGATGGAGTCACAGTAAGAATATTAAATATTACTCCAATTATAAACATTATAAATATATATTTTAAGAGTGGAATATTCCAATCAGCTTATAAAAAAATCTATGTAACATCTGCTTTTAAATCGGGCAGCTCTGACGAAACATCAAATTATCGACCCGTATCTCTTATCTGAAACATTGCAAAATTTTTAAAAAAGATTGTAAAAAAACAACATGAATGTAATAAAATACTTTTTCCTAGCTAATTATAATTAAGAGAATAATCAGGTATTCATGATGCCATTGCAGAACTAACTTCAACTATATATTATGAATTGGATAAAGAAAACATGCATTCGTATTTTAATAGATTAATGTAAGGCATTTGATAGTATCTTACATGAGAAATTAATGAATAAATTAAATGATATCAGTATTATTGGCAAGGTTGGGTATTGGTTACAAATCTAACTAACTCAAAAAGGTCAATAGGTAAAATAAATAACACACTAAGTAAAGATGAAATTTTGGAATTTGGATTTCCAACGTACCCTTGACAATGACAGACCCCTTAATTCGTCCAGTTTTGTTTATCCTTTCCCATCGAGTTGCAAAACACTAGTAGGTATTTTAATACTTCACTTCTATTCATGGAATCCCATTTGATTGTCTGAATCTATAACGTTATTGGAATCCCGTCTGACTCTCTGGATCAATAACATTCATGGGATCCCGTCTGACTGTCTGGACCAATAACATTCATGTAATCCCATCCGACTGTCTGGATTAATAACATTCATGGAATCCTGTCTGACTGTCTGGAAAAATAACATTCATGGAATCCCGTCTGACTGTTATAAAACAAATTGACAATATGTAGTTTTGATTCAAATATTTAATAAATACTTACTCATAAATACATACAAATCCTACAGTAAAAATATATCCTAACTAAGTTTTTGCAATAATTAAGTTGACCAAACATACGTGGGAGTGAACACTTTTCTAGGGGGGATTTTTAGAAAAATACTTGTTTACAAAGTAGGTCGAGTGAGGTATCGTTTATAATAATTTCGTTCTTGCTGAATCGAATGAGACCACTCCTAAGACAGTATTATTAATGTTTGGGGAGATAATGAACACTGTTTTTATAATTGTATTGTCTGTGATTCCCATCGTTAAAAAGTCACATTAATTGGAATTATATTGCATAATCAATAAATCACGTTGTTCTTATCAAGCCGTGAGTGTTTTCAAGGTGAACTATAATCTGTGTTAGTAATTCAAGGAGTTTAATGTGCTTGATGTTCGACAGTGTTACATAAAAAAAATAACAATCTGCGTCCACAAAAATAAAAACAAAACGATAACAGTCGATCATAATCATCAAACCAGAAGTAAGAGCAGAAACGACCTTTCTATTCCAACTAGCAATACTGCGGCTTATCAAAAAGTTTTCTCATACCTGGGACCAAAAATATACAACAAAATCCCCTCTCAATTTAAACTGTGTGAATTATCAGCCTTCAGCACTAAAATTACTAAATGGTTATTAGACTTAGGTAGGACAGATTCCGAAAAATTATTAAAAAACGTAGTCTGAGTTGATTTCTTCGATTTTGTATTTTGTATTTACCTAAAAAATATTTTTTTATTTTTCTTTCTTACATTGATATATTATATTTTTATTTTATATTTTACATGTACCTATATGGATTTTATTGTTTATTACTGCTAAATTGTATTTGCCTAAAAAAAATATTTTCTTTCTTACATTTATATGTTATATTTGAATTTTATTTTTATATTTTACATGTACCTACCTGGAATTATGTACATGCAACCTGCCAATTTGACTGTCCTAAAACGGGAAACTTCCTAGTTGGACAGTCAAAGCTTCCTTTTATATTTGTATATCTTGTATGTAATAAATGTAAAAATAAATAAAATAAAATAAAATAAAATAAATTTTTCCGATTTTATGTCCGGGTTAAATCTTCCCCATAGGAAAAACTAAACCTTTCCACACACTTTTCCACAAATGATCATCTAGTCCAGAGGTTCCCAAACTTTTTTGTGTCGTAGACCCCTTGCCATGTTTTTCTGTTTTTGGTAGACCCCCTACTTACCTGATATTGATTTTTTTTAAATTTCTAACTGTAGTGAAGTTTAGTGTTAAAAACTTAAAGTAAAAACACATGTTCAGTTTTATACGTGTATTAATTGAATTTAAATTAAAACTACTCAAAATAAAATTTTGTATCTGTTATATAAAATAAACGTAACGTAAAATAAACTAAGCAATAAGTAAATGTTTTTAGTGGGAAGGATGAACCTGATGCTTTAATAATAAATTATCAACATTTGGCGTCAATTTTGTAAGGTTTAATCTTAAGTCTCCTCGGCTAATGATGTCCAGTCTGTTTCTTTTTTTCGTTAGGAGATTGGTAACAGCGCTGAACCCTCTTTCCACTAGGTATGACGATGGAAAGGAAATTGAAAATTTCCTCGCTAAATTCCATAATACGGGATAAGTAACGGGTATGTTTTTTGCAGTCAGAAGTGCTGATATCCGTGCTTAAACTGAACCTTAAGTTCTTTGTTTGTACTTATTTCAGTCAGTTCCTCTTGTTTTATGACATTCGTTTCTTCTATGTCACCATATGGGTTAATTATCCACGGTGGTATTACCATAGTCAAAACATCCTCAAACCTAGTTTCAAAATCTGAATAGAGGGCATTTAAATGTTGAACGTAGGTTGAAACGTCGTCTTCCTGGCAGTTTGTCTGTGACAAATTGGGAAACTGGGAAAATTCGCCCCGTCCAATATTTTAACTCTGGCAAGAAACGCTGATAAGATGGACTTTGTTTTAATCAAATTTAGACTGTCGCCTTGTAACTGCAAATTAACCGTATTAAATTTTGTAAACAAATCTGTTAAATAGGCGATGTCTGTTTTCCACTTCATTAAATTGTCTTTTAAAATTTTATCTTTAGTATCCAGAAATTCTAAAATAGTCTCAAAAAGTGCAAAAAATCTTGTCAAACATAAGCCTTTCGACAGCCAGCGTACTTCAGTGTGAAGGAGTAATTGTTGAAAGTGTTCGACATTTTCTTCACACAACTGCGCAAATAACCGCGTATTCAACGCGTGGCTTCGGATTCGGTTTTACGGCATCAATGACTAATTGAAGAGATTCATGTAATCTAACACTCAAATTTTTAGCAACTAAATGTTGTCGATGGATGACACAATGTATTGCTAACACCCCTGGCACATTTTGTTTTAAATAGCTTATAAATCCACGATAACGTCCAACCATGGCAGGTGCTCCATCTGTAGCTACTGACATTATATTTGATAAAGGGATTAGTTTTTCAGTGAAGTAATCCTTCAAAACATGAAATATTGATTCACCTTTAGTGTCGGTTAAGTGTAAGTAAATAGGTACTATCAGTGTATGTTGAGATCCACTATCGTGGACCCCCATTTTCATTTCATGGACCCCAATTTTTTTTTTCGCTGACGTAGACCCCTTGCAGGTTGTCATAGACCCCTGGGGGTCGATATAGACCACTTTGGGAATCACTGATCTAGTCAATCAACATTATGCAAGTGCATTATATAAGCAAAATAAATACAAAACAATACAAGAACAACACGTCAACTCATCAGAGATCAAATGGGAAAATAATTCACCGACTCCAGATATTTTCATATCAGAGGGTTCGGCTCGGTAGAACTCCTAACAGGGCCTATAAATCCTACTGATCCCTCAACATAAATATTTATAAAATCTTTCGTTATCCTACATGTATTCAAAATGACCGACTTTTGCATCTTTATATATAAATTTTTTGATAGATCTAATACGCCTAATTTTTTAATATTAATTTTTATAAACTAATACTGTATCATATTATTATTATTGAACATCTGAAAGAATTAGTTTTAATTTTTGTAGAGATAAAACAATAGAAAGGTGATATATGATTTCCAATTATCGAAATAATTTCTTTTACCAGAAAAATGATTGAATTATCTCTCTCCGGGGCCACCTAGGAATATTGTAGGCAGGTAACGATTCGGCAGAAAGCTGTTATTACGGTAGCCCCAACTCTTTTAACATATGGGGAATGCTGTGTAGAAGATTATTTTAAGGAAAGATCTGGGAAGACTAGTGTGTCCAGGAGTGACTCCCACTGAGGTGCAAGGCGATAGGTCGAGAGTCCTGCTGGAGATTTAAAAAGAGCTCCCTCAACCAGAGTCCAAATCCGGCCCACCACACCCCATCAACCTGGTCATCCCTGCTAAGTCACCAAACATAGCGTGTCACTTGGGGTGACTTATGGCAGATGTGTTGGTTATCCAATGAAGGATGCATATAGGCCTACCAAAATAAAATGTTTGCTTAAGACCAGAGATGTGATTTATTTCAAATAAATCCATTTCAAATGGAAATGCAAAATGCAAAATAGGTATTTTCCATTTTGCATTTTAAATGCTTTTCTAAAAACCATTTTGCATTTTAAATTATTTTTTGCAACATTCTTCCTACTATCTCCACTCATCTTTTTTTATAAGCCCCAAATATCAGTCGGTCCTCAACCTCGCTATGAGAGATAATTTACATTTGTCAAGTTGCTCCCTGGTAGGAGCCCTGGCAATTAAGTGATACCGGTACAAAAAATACTGATTCAAATACTGAACATGGGGCCATGACGCTGTAATATTTAATGTTGGATAGCCGTTTCTCTGTTTTTACGTTGGCAACATTTTCACAATCATGTTGTTTTCATAGTCATGTTGTTTTTGGATTTACCATCATGTAATATGTTTGTTCTACATTGATGTCCATTATTAAATGACAAAATTGTTTAAAAATTCCATAATTATTTTAATTGTTTGACCTGAGAAACCATTTTGCATTTTCAATGCATTTTGAAAATAGGTATTTTGCATTTTGCATTTGAAATGCTTTTCTAAAAACCATTTTGCATTTTCAAATGGAAAAGTTTTGATCCAATTCCATTTTGCATTTCAAATGGTTTTGGGTACCCATTTTGCACATCTCTGCTTAAGACCTTCCGACTCCTAGGTCCCAGACAGGTCAATGTTATTCAAAATCAGCAAAAAAAAATATTTTCATTTATATCATAAATTTAGATCAATTTCGCCCAAAGTAAGATAAAAATGACCTTACTTCGGGCTCACGGACAGGCCACTACACAATTAAATTAGTTTTTCCATCAAGTGATAATGTCGATATTTCCATATTTGTAATAATAATAATAATAATAATAATAATTGGATAATTTGTAGAGCGCCGTTTTTGTGAAAAATCACCTCAAGGGCGCTGTAATCTTAGTGAGCGGCTCAAGCACGAGGACTCCATCCGAGTCAAGTTAGCACAACAGAAGCGGGGCGTACTGTACAGATACTGTACAGTACAGCTCAGGCACGGGGACTCCATCCAAGCCAGAGTCAAGTTAGCACAACAGAAGCGGGGCGTACTGTACAGATACTGTACAGTACAGCTCAGGCACGGGGACTCCATCCAAGCCAGAGTCAAGTTAGCACAACAGAAGCGGGGCGTACTGTACAGATACTGTACAGTACAGCTCAGGCACGGGGACTCCATCCAAGCCAGAGTCAAGTTAGCACAACAGAAGCGGGGCGTACTGTACAGATACTGTACAGTACAGCTCAGGCACGGGGACTCCATCCAAGCCAGAGTCAAGTTAGCACAACAGAAGCGGGGCGTACTGTACAGTACAGCTCAGGCACGGGGACTCCATCCAAGCCAGAGTCAAGTTAGCACAACAGAAGCGGGGCGTACTGTACAGATACTGTACAGTAGGGTTATTTAATTTAAAAGTTATAAAAAGAAGAATTTTTATTTGTATTCACTCAAAGTTATAAATGTGAATTTTGTAAAAGGGAGACTAAACTACTGAGTTGTATTCAATTATGCTTCTAACTAGAGATATGTATATATAACAGTTTGCAAAGCAAATTTGTTTGCCAAAAAGGGAGAAATTGTACCAAATGTACCAAACCGTCTAATTTTATAACAAAATCCCCAAAGAAATGACTGAGATTGAAAATAAGCTAAATTTAAAATGGCATTAAGAAATTATGTCTACCAAAAATACTGATGTTTAGTTGTTTATTGAATTCACCTGAATTAAAAATATTTGATGACATATCATGTTTGCCTAATAATGTTTAAAAATTATTAGCACACGCGGCGATGTGAGCTAACATGAGATAAGTACATTAAATAGAAATAGATAAGCGCACCCAGAGAGATTATATTGGTTAAATATCTGATCCACGAATGTGGGAAAATTTCATTGAACGCAAATAATATATTTTTTACCAAACCGTCTGAAAGCAGCAGCTCCTGGACTAGTGTAAGACAAAAAGGTTAAGGTTTTTTTTTTAATTAATTTTTAATGTTGGAAGGTGTGTACGGGACGGCACTGTAATCGCCGGCCGCACAGACGATATAGCGGGAGTGGCCGGCTGGCCGCTTCGACGCCTTGGAAGGATATTGGGAAAAAATGGGGAAAAATGTTTGGAAAAATATGGGGAAAAAATGTGGGGAAAAATATGGGGAAAAATATGGGGAAAAATATGGGGAAAAATATGGGGAAAAATAATGGGAAAAAATATGGGGAAAAAATGTGGGGATTATGGGAGAAAGGTATAAGGCAGGGGGAGGAAGGTAGGGGGAACCGGCGCCCTTACAAGGGACGCTTCGACTATTGTGTATGTTTCTTCTTGATGAGCACCAGGGAGCCGGGAGAAAGAAGAAGGCCAGGTTGAAGTGAAGGTCCAGGGCAGAAGAGGCTTGAAGAGGCAGTCAGGGCAGTCCAGGAGAGATGTGGTCGGTTTGATGATTGCTGGCTCTCTGCCGAATTGCACAAGTTGTTCGCCTTTTAAAGGACCAACGGGCCCTGCGCTCCCTTTGTTAGCGAGAAATTCCGAGAATTATTTTTGGGTTCCCGGAATTTTCACAGGGCCGGGCGCCGTCGTTGCGCAACTCGGAAGGGGACGATTTTGACTAGGTCCCTGACTGTTCTTCAATCCACTTTGCCCGGGTCATTTTTATTTAAATACATTTTGTGAGTTTGCACAAATTTACATGTTAAAAAAGGGAATTGACATCTAAAAGGCAGCTTTTGCACAATATACAATTTTGTGCAAATTTACATATTAAAGAGAGAAAATATATTTAAAAGGGAAGCTTTGCACAATATTCAATTTCGTGCAAACGGCAAGTTTTGTAAAGGAAACTGCGTCTGCACAATTTCAAATTTCATGCAAATTTACATATTAAAGGGAGTTGGTATCTAAAAGGGAAGATCTGCACAATATTCAATTTTGTGCAAACGGCAAGTTTTGTAAAGGAAACTGCGTCTGCACAATTTCAAATTTCATGCAAATCTTCCATGTTTTGTACAAATTTATTATGATAGGTATTTTAATTTATAAGAGGGTGTTGGGGGGTCAAGCCTTTGTTTTTTGTCTATAATAATGACTGCTTGACCCCGTGGTTTTATTTATTAATCAGCGAGAGTTACAGTTTAATCAGCAGATAAGATTCACAGTTTATACAAGAGACTTTTGTTGCATAAATTCGAATATTCGCAGAGGTGAGTTTGTAAAGGAACTGCCTCTGCGTGAATTCAAATTTATGCAAATTAATCTAAGTCGATGGAGATACGTCCGGTACATTGTGTTTATTTGTTCACATTAGTTGCAAGCAAGAAGCTCTTACGAAAATAATTTCGCCGATGTCATCTTTAGGAATGTTGTGGAGACGGTCTTTTTTTTTTTTATACTGAATACCTCACAAGAGTCCCAACTGCTCCCGTCTGGAGCCAGTGAGACTATGGCATCCCCAATTGGGGGATGTTGTGAGGCTGAAGGTTAGTGGGGAAGGGAAAGAGGAAGGTGGGGAAGTACCTGGCTATTCAGATCTAGTCACTAAACACGGCTAAAGCCATTTGGAGCAACTTTTCAATTCTGAATGGTGGTCATACACCAGGGCGATACTGGTAGTATCTTCCACTCTGGAACGTGCCGCAAATATACTTTATATTATTTTAATTAATTAATTGTGAAATAACAAAAATTAATCAAATAAAATTTATTTGGGCACGCCGGGTTCGAACCCGCGACCTTCGGAATGGCAGTCCAATGCGTTACCACTGGACTATGCCGGGCGTCGAAATTTTTAAGAAAATTAAGAAGAGGTTCTGAGAAGGAATAAGGTACAAGGGGTGAGTGGGAATCTGGAGGTCAGTGTGTTCAGGAGTAGCGGACAGGTTAAACGCCCCTGCCATAAAGGCATTACATCCCTACATCCCTACATCCGTACATCCCTACATCCCTATATGCCTACATCCCTACATCCCTACATCCCTACATCCCTACATACCTACATTCCTACATCCCTACATCCGTACATCCCTACATCCCTACATCCCTACATACCTACATTCCTACATCCCTACATCCGTACATCCCTACATCCCTACATCCCTACATCCCTACATCCCTGCATCCCTACATACCTACATTCCTACATCCCTACATCCCTACATCCCTACATCCCTACATCCGTACATCCCTACATCCCTATATGCCTACATCCCTACATCCCTACATTCCTACATCCCTACATACCTACATTCCTTCATCCCTACATCCGTACATCCCTACATCCCTATATGCCTACATCCCTACATCCCTACATACCTACATTCCTACATTCCTACATCCCTACATCCCTACATCCCTATATTCCTTCATTCCTACATCCCTACATCCCTACATCCCTACATACCTACATTCCTACATCCCTACATCCCTACATACCTACATTCCTACATCCCTACATCCCTACATCCCTACATCCCTACATATCTACATTCCTACATCCCTACATCCCTACATACCTACATTCCTACATCCCTACATCCGTATATCCCTACATCCCTACATCCCTACATCCCTACATACCTACATTCCTACATCCCTACATCCGTACATCCCTACATCCCTACATCCGTATATCCCTACATCTTTATATGCCTACATTCCAACATCCCTACATCCCTACATACCTACATCCCTACATCCCTAAATCCCTACATCCCTACATCCCTACATCCCTACATACCAACATTCCTACATGCCTACATCCGTACATCCCTACATCCCTACATCCCTACATCCCTACATACCTACATTCCTACATCCCTACATCCCTACATACCTACATTCCTACATCCCTACATCCGTATATCCCTACATCCCTACATCCCTACATCCCTACATACCTACATTCCTACATCCCTACATCCCTACATACCCACATTCCTACATCCCTACATCCGTATATCCCTACATCCCTACATCCCTACATCCCTACATACCTACATTCCTACATCCCTACATCCGTACATCCCTACATCCCTACATCCGTATATCCCTACATCTTTATATGCCTACATTCCAACATCCCTACATCCCTACATACCTACATCCCTACATCCCTAAATCCCTACATCCCTACATCCCCACATCCCTACATACCAACATTCCTACATCCCTACATCCGTACATCCCTACATACCAACATTCCTACATCCCTACATCCGTACATCCCTACATCCCTACATCCCTACATCCCTACATCCCTACATCCGTACATCCCTACATCCCTACATCCCTACATCCCTATATTCCTTCATTCCTACATCCTTACATCCCTACATACCTACATTCCTACATCCCTACATCCGTACATCCCTACATCCCTACATCCCTACATCCCTACATCCCTACATCCCTACATACCTACATTCCTACATCCCTACATCCGTACATCCATACATCCCTACATCCATACATCCCTACATCCCTACATCCGTACATCCCTACATCCCTACATCCGTACATCCCTACATCCCTTCATCCCTACATCCCTACATCCCTACATCCCTACATCCGTACATCCCTACATCCCTATATGCCTACATTCCTACATCCCTACATCCCTACATACCTACATCCGTACATCCCTACATCCCTATATGCCTACATTCCTACATCCCTACATCCCTACATCCCTACATCCGTACATCCCTACATCCCTATATGCCTACATTCCTACATCCCTACATCCCTACATACCTACATCCGTACATCCCTACATCCCTATATGCCTACATTCCTACATCCCTACATCCCTACATCCCTACATCCGTACATCCCTACATCCCTATATGCCTACATTCCTACATCTCTATATCCCTACATCCGAACATCCCTACATCCCTATATGCCTACATTCCTACATCTCTATATCCCTACATATCTACATCCCTACATCCCTACATCCGTACATCCCTACATACCTAAATTCCTACATCCCTACATCCCTTCACTCCTAAATCCCTACATCCCTAGATCCCTACATCCGAACATCCCTACATCCCTAAATACCTAAATTCCTACATCACTACATCCCTACATCCCTACATCCCTACATCCGTACATCCCTACATCCCTACATCCGTACATCCCTACATCCCTAAATGCCTAAATCCCTACATCCGTACATCCCTTCATCCGTACATCCCTACATCCCTACATCCGTACATCCCTACATCCCTAAATGCCTAAATCCCTACATCCGTACATCCCTACATCCCTAAATACCTAAATTCCTACATCCCTACATCCCTACATCACTACATTCCTACATCACTACATCCCTACATCCATCATGGCGTTTGAAATAACATTCCAAATGTAAATTTTCTTCGAAAAAACAAAATACCGGGCCTATTACTTGCGGTCATCCACACTAGCGACCAAATTAAAGAAAAAGTATTTATTTCGATTAGCAACTATAGTTTATTATTAAAAAGCCGACAGAAGTTTGTATTTTTGACCTTATAGGTACCATAGTATGGCGACGACGTATAGCCTAAATATTTTATTTCTTCATATGAAGCGGTTACTTTGTGATGTGACATTATAATTTAAAATTAAACAATAACTTTGTAAACATCACTTATATAAGTGATGTTTACAAAGTTATTGTTTAATTTTAAATATTTTAACATGAATTTGATACAGAAGGCTGTTTAAATAAACAAATAATAATAAACTTAAATAAATAGATAATCTACGGATATTTTTATTAAGTAGGTACATAATCATTGCAAAATACTTATCAATTCTGACGCACAGTAAGATAGACGCACCTCATCGATCAACATATTGATGGAGCACCTACTGACATTATTAAATGATTTTTTTGAATTCAAGATTGTGAAAATAAATCGACACACATTATTTGTTAACCCCCTGAATGATCTTTTCGCTTGGTATATGGCCGAAAAGCCGTTTTTTTTAAAAATATTATTTGTATTTTTTTAGTGGAATAACTTATTGAGTAAAAATTCCAGTTGTAAAATTTTATCATTGAAGATAAATGAAAATC
The DNA here is from genome assembly GCA_026573805.1 of Hesperophylax magnus. Lineage (NCBI taxonomy): Eukaryota > Metazoa > Arthropoda > Insecta > Trichoptera > Limnephilidae > Hesperophylax > Hesperophylax magnus. Next base: position 1,591,036 of record JAIUSX010000179.1, on the reverse strand, counting down.
TCTCAAACGAAAAACCCAGATGCGACCGAATGTTTTTCTAATTTTTCTGTTTCACATTTTTCGTTTGAGAAGAAGATATTACCAAAACATCTAAACGTAACAATGAAACAGAGAAGAAAAAGAAAAATAAAAAGATAACGGTCTCAAAATGTCAATCAATTTGTAATTAGTTGCAAGATGATATTGTTAATTCTGAAATTGAAATATGAGAACAACAAAAATTGCATAATATTTTCGTCCCAGTCGTCGAGTGGTTCAAGACGTTGTCCCGGTACGAGAGAGATCCTGGGTTCGGTTGCAAGTTGAGACCGTTGTCTTTTTATTTTTCTGTTTCTTCTTCTTTTTCATGAAACGTTTAAAAAAACAGATTAAAAATGTTTATTTTATTTTTAATTAAACCGAAAGTCTCCATATTCCTTTCCAAAGAACCAACTTAACCTTCTCCAAACCTTTTGTGCCAATGAGTCGACTAAATAACATCCACTGTAGTTGTGTTATTCCGGACATTTAGAGATTGCCCGCAGAACTTTACTAAATGTCTGTCACATAAATATTTTGTGACAAGTTTAGTTCTTGCTTAATTGGGGTTATTTTGTCTATGGTGTTTTTTTTCGAACTTTGGCAATATTTTGAAGGTAGGAAGAACAGTTTTGTTTATGGGCACTTCCTCCCCGGCCTGCTTGGCCGGTGGGTCGGTGGATCCAGTCACTCGCCTTTTAAGGGGTTTTAATCTGAGTTAATTACACTATTCATGTGAATAGAAGTTATTATTTTCTTTTAAAAAGGGCGCGGGGTGTTTTTCCTTTCACGAATAGTTCGTGTTTGTTATTATTTTAGTGGTGATTATGGAATCCCGCTTTTATTGAGTGTTGGCCGGTGGTCATGTCGTAGTACTCGTGTTTCGGACTTGAAACCGCGAATGGCTTGGTCCTAGCTGTGGCTAGTAGTTCTTGGCGGAGTATCCCCGTGTCGCGAGAGAACGGATTGCTGTCCTGGCTCCGTAGAAGAGTCTGGTTGACTACCACGTGCTGCAGACCTGATGTCCCTGCAGGCGTCCATTGAGGGAGTTGCGTCCTCCCGCTTCCACTAAGAGAACGGATTGCTGTCCTGGCTCCGTAAGAAGAGTCTGGTTGACTACCACGTGCTGCAGACCTGATGTCCCTGCAGGCGTCCATTGAAGGAGTTGCGTCTTCCCGCTTCCCCTAAGAGAACGGATTGCTGTCCTGGCTCCGTAAGAAGAGTTTGGTTGACTACCACGTGCTGCAGACCTGATGTCCCTGCAGGCGTCCATTGAAGGAGTTGCGTCTTCCCGCTTCCCCTAAGAGAACGGATTGCTGTCCTGGCTCCGTAAGAAGAGTCTGGTTGACTACCACGTGCTGCAGACCTGATGTCCCTGCAGGCGTCCATTGAAGGAGATGCTTCCTCCCGCTTCCACTAAGAGAAGGATGTCCTGGCTTTCGTCCCGGGTCCGTTCCCCGCTACCGAAAACAAGTTTTCGTTCGCCAACCGTTGTTAGTCCTTCGTTTCTCGACCACGTAAAGTTAGTTTAGTTTGATTCAGGAGTCCATCTGGTATGTGCCTATTTTTATTCCTATGGTTATATAGTTATTATCTGTACTCCTTTGTTGTAACTTTTGATGGTTTCAATATATTTTCCATTAAGAATTCACTCTTATTATTTATGATCACCCAACTTACTTGACAGGAAATTAATCCCACGATCTAGAGATTGAGATCTCTGCTCTACCGTTTTTGTAAACATTGGAATGTACCTACATTACATTACACCATTACATTTGGCGCACAACGTTTAAAATATTTCATTTTCGGTGCCGTATCCTTTTTTCTGTCATGTCAGGTTGGATTTTCATTAATACTAGTTGCTAATATTAAAATTAAATCGATGTGTGTGTACTTTACATTAATATACTTACATTTACATATTCTATTGTCTACTATTGTTTTTCTTGCTCGAGAATATCTAATTTCTAACATTATAACCTTTAATATTAATGTTATTCAATGTTATGTTCATTTATTCTCAAACATAACCTATAATAATTATGTTGTTTGCATTTTCAAATTTCATTGTTTTGCATAGAACTTTTCATTGTTTGAGCATAGACAACTTATTACTGTTGAAGTTAGAAGTTTTCGAAAGTTTGAGTAAATAAGTAATTATTTTCTTTAAATTATAATATCGATTGTCTATGATTTTTTTTTGTTGATCTACGAACAACTTTGGTTGTCAAAATTTTGAAGGTTAAACGTCAAACCTTGTTTCTTACCTGTCATACTGATTAAGAACAACTTGATTAAACATTTTTTTTTGTTTGTTTTTGGGGTGTTATGCCGTGTTGCGCTAACTCCTTCTTTAGCCGACGTTTCGGACAGCGTTGCAGTGTCCATCATCAGGGCAGATCCGGTAGATCCGAAGATCTTCGGAGTTAGCGCAACACGGCATAACACCCCAAAAACAAACAAAAAAAATGCTTTTGGCCGTGAGAATCTAAAAACTTACCTTGATTAAACATCTTTATTTATACGTAATACAAATAATATATTTATATTTTAAAAAGGGATTGGATTCTAATTGGTGGAAACTTGTCATTATTATTTGCTACAAAATATACTTCGGTATATTCTGTATTATCATACTACTCACATAATATATAGTTTTGTTTACGTTCCTGGGTAAAAACAAATTCCAACGTAAACACAATTTAAATCTCCTTTTGATACTTTCGAAATACTTTGTTACAAGTCATTCGTAAATAAATCATAATTATTGAAAGTAATATCAATGTAGTGTCATACATAATATTATGTACTACGTACATCTGTCATAAATGTCGAAAAAATTTAATTTCTCGTTTTAAACAAATTTTGTATTACAGTATAATTATCTAGAAAGTCCTGTCACTCAAAAAACTGTTACGAGACTTATCATGGTTATTTTTCATTGACAGCGCACATCTGTCATTATTAATTAAGTTGTTGTTGTTAATGTCATCTGACATTAGGTGCTAGTAAACATTGCGATCTATGAAGCGATACAAAGCGATCAAAGGCGATTGTATTTCTATGAATGGTAAATAATAATACCTAAATCATATTAAAAAAATTACCATGCATTTGTTAAAAACATTGTGTTTTTATATTCAATACGGAGGTATATTTTTCATATCAATACAAACAACTGTGATATTAAAATTCAATTTATTTGTAATTACAATGCATACAAGGTACAAACATACGTACAATATAAACTTTTTAAATATATTTGCACAGTAATATTCAAGTTTTTTTATGAATCCAGTACACATTTAAATTACGACTTTGTCAAAAATAAATTACCTACCTTATTATTATCACAAATACTATCAAAACAAATACCTTGTTTACATTTTAAAAATACTATCTGTCAAAATGTGTACATTGACATTTGTCATCTATCATGATGAAACATAAACATGCAAATAATGTTCAATATTGTTATTTTATAATGAAATACCTTTATTAAAGAATCTTTCAAATGATATTACCATTTCATATACAAAAATAGTAACGAGACTCGAATTTTATTTTGTTAACAGCTGACATTAGCTACAAATATTTATTTGTTGATTTTTTTTTCAAATGTCAACAGTACGTTTTAAATATTGTTAAGTATATTTCAAAAAAAAAGCCAACGATCTTTTGCATTCTGTGTACAGGGGTGATAAAGGGTCGTCGGCAGTTACTAGTAATAAATATAAGTTTACAACACACAACATGGACGCATGTGTGTCGCTATCTCATTGTGGACAAGTTATTAGACCACTTGTTAATATTAAAATTAAGAATTTGTTTTTTCTTCAGGTAGATTAGTTTTGTTTTTTTTTAAGGAAGCCAATGTTTTTTTTTTTTTTTTGTATTAGGCAATTCACCCTAAAGGAAGCCAATGTTTTAGTGTGTAGGCCTACCAAAGCCTTCACATTATTGCAATATATATTTATAATTCTTTTGTGACTGTTCTGTTCTCATGATTTGGAGTTTGGTACCTCCATATCTTGTGCTCAGTACGGACACTAAAATCTAGTTTATTGACGATAAACCGTTTATTTACCCTCGGTAAACTGGAACGTGATCCTTGTGGTCACTGGCGCCCAAATTTTGTTAGTTAAGTCTTTCTTTCCTTCGTTACTATGTTTTTCTTGTTATTAATAACATACACTAGTTTCGAGATATTGGTATTATCTAATATTTGATTATATTGGTTATAATACACTTAGTTACTTACGTGCACACACATTGATTTATTTCTTGGTTCCGTCTGTATAACGGATATTGTTGTAATGTTTTTTATGTTTAAGTTTATGCCTTTCTTTCTTTAGTCCACTGGAGGCCCTTTTATTGGCCCATCGAACCTCCAGGGAACTTGAGAATGTATATCTTGGAATTTTGTGTTTCAGAAACTTGAGCTACTTTCTGATGCACAAAAGTTCTGTTAAGTCTATTATTGATAGTTTGTATTTCATAAACTTTAAGTATGGTATAGCTTTCCTAAAAGTACTTTAAATAAGTCTTAGTTCATAAGAAAGTTGTTTTGTCTCTAACAAAGTAAGTACTGCTTTGGCGTGCTTAACTAGTAATTAATTCCTTTGGAATTATCACTTTGCCTCTAATACAGGAAGGTGTGTATCTGTAAGTCTAAATGTGATAAACATTAGTGTCTTACTGTTTATACCAGTATTAGACTATAAATTAAGTATTACTAGTGTCATTCATTAAATTTTGGATTGATCACCCCTCGAATAGTGTCAACTCACTGAAAGCCATAGTTGATCACACAATTTTGTTTTGTTTGTACAAGAAATGCTGACGTTTTGTCTACACTTGGAGTGTTTTTTAAGGAATGCCAGCTTGGGTATTGCCTTGGTCTCTTTTCTTTTACAATCAATGTCACTCTGTTGAGTGTTTGCTGCAGGTTGTTATATGGATTTTTGTTTATCCTAAGGTATGAGCTTAACTTACTAGTTTCTGTTTTGCTTTTTAGTACCAATTGACTTTGGTCATGAACTGATTGATAAATAGATAGGTATTGTGTTATGTAAACCCTATTCTGTCCACCTTGATTGGCAGGTATTTATTGTTTTATAAATCCTGACCTGATTTGACTTTCGCAAAATGGATAATTTTAATATTATTCTTGTTTGACGACTCTGTTACTTATTGGTATTTCTTCGGAATTGTAAATCCTGGTTCAATAACGAACGATAAAAATGACGGATAAATAATCCAATGCAAACCCCTACTCTGGTCACGTCTAATAGACAGTTTGTAAACTGATTCTATACTACTAATAACAGAGAAAAGTATTTTCTTGTGTACTAATTTTGCCTACTTTGAACTCCATTGTTCTGAATTGTAAAAAAATGTATATCTATAAAGATATTTTCATTATCTATGATTGTTTAATTTTAAGTATTGTTTAATTTTAAGTTTTGTCATAAGAATGTTGTCATAAGATTTTTGTCATAAGACTGTTAAACCGGATGGACTTAGTTAGATAGGTTTCTCATTTTGCTATTTAATTATAGCGTAAATTCAGTGTAAGTGAGGGCTGTTTAACCACCCTAAAGTGAAGCCAAATTGGCCTTGATTTCCTGTGCAAGGAAAAGTGATCTTGTTTTTTTTCTTTATTATTAAGAAATTTATTTAAAAAAAAAAATTTTTAGTTTTTAAGAAACTTAATTCTAAGTTGTTATTTTAACTACTAATTATTGTTTATGTTTTCATTTTTCTAGATACCTGATGGACTCATAGTTTAGTTTATTAGTGGTCTTAGTTGTTCATGTTTGAGGGCAAACATTTCGTGGGAAGGGGGGAATTGTCACATAAATATTTTGTGACATGTTTAGTTCTTGCTTAATTGGGGTTATTTTGTCTATGGTGTTTTTTTTCGAACTTTGGCAATATTTTGAAGGTGGGAAGAACAGTTTTGTTTATGGGCACTTCCTCCCCGGCCTGCTTGGCCGGTGGGTCGGTGGATCCAGTCACTCGCCTTTTAAGGGGTTTTAATCTGAGTTAATCATGTGAATAGAAGTTATTATTTTCTTTTAAAAAGGGCGCGGGGTGTTTTTCCTTTCACGAATAGTTCGTGTTTGTTATTATTTTAGTGGTGATTATGGAATCCCGCTTTTATTGAGTGTTGGCCGGTGGTCATGTCGTAGTACTCGTGTTTCGGACTTGAAACCGCGAATGGTTTGGTCCTAGCTGTGGCTAGTAGTTCTTGGCGGAGTATCCCCGTGTCGCGAGAGAACGGATTGCTGTCCTGGCTCCGTAAGAAGAGTCTGGTTGACTACCACGTGCTGCAGACCTGATGTCCCTGCAGGCGTCCATTGAAGGAGATGCTTCCTCCCGCTTCCACTAAGAGAAGGATGTCCTGGCTTTCGTCCCGGGTCCGTTCCCCGCTACCGAAAACAAGTTTTCGTTCGCCAACCGTTGTTAGTCCTTCGTTTCTCGACCACGTAAAGTTAGTTTAGTTTGATTCAGGAGTCCATCTGGTATGTGCCTATTTTTATTCCTATGGTTATATAGTTATTATCTGTACTCCTTTGTTGTAACTTTTGATGGTTTCAATATATTTTCCATTAAGAATTCACTCTTATTATTTATGATCACCCAACTTACTTGACAGGAAATTAATCCCACAATCTAGAGATTGAGATCTCTGCTCTACCGTTTTTGTAAACATTGGAATGTACCTACATTACATTTCACCATTACATCTCTTGTGTGACATTCAGAATCCATGCAAACATTAACCTTAACCATTTCTTATTGCTGGTCCTTGTTCGATATCAACCCAACTTGTTAGAAGTACTTCTAAGTTCGTTTTATCCAATCAATCCTTCTTCGACTTCATCTGAAGAATCCTTACACGAGAGAATATTTGAACAGGAGGTTGGATAAATATATATACATAAAGTACAATATCTGTAATAACGTGTATTTATTTTAAATTTTCATCTCATTCCAACTATAAAAGTTAATAGGGAATTCCAAAAAATATATATTTTTAGAAAATTCATGCATCCGTAAATTTCAGGTACACGTTTTCGGTACGAGATAGTGACTCTCATTCATACTGTGCTTGCGTCAAAACTGAACTGCCCTTTGAGTTAAATATGAAAGACATGCAAAAAGCCAACTACGCATTGGGTACGATGGGGTTCTGCTGTATCTAAGTACATTTATTACCCGAATACAATTCAAAAAAGGAGTCACAAAGCCCATAGTACCTATAAGAACGCCTTTGATTGAAATTTTCAATAGTTTTCATGTACCAAATGAAGACCCCAAGGCAAGAAGTTGTTAACTTACATTTTCGTAAAAAATTAGTTAGAATGCTCTCTAAACTAATTCGCATACGCTCTTTCCAATGAACACCATGCCAGAGCTTAAAAACGGCAAGAACATGCTTAAATCAATGTGATGAACATGTTAACTACGTGTTTCTGTGACATTAAGTTGATAAAATCAGGGCAAGAACTTGTTAACTACTAAGTTAGCAAGTTCTTGCCGTAATTCTGTAATTAACAACTTCTTCCCATCTACATTGGTTTAGATTTCTATGGTTAACATTTTATTCACTCACTTTGATGTTTACCTTGGTGGTTTTAAAAAGTTTTGCAGTGCGTGTTTTTTATTTAAAAATCATCGAAAATGAGTTCCAGAGGTGAAAAAATGGTGAAGATGTGTCAAAAATTGATCATGGAATCAGGTAAGCTGTATAAAACTTTATCGTTCATCTTAATTTATCCTTAAAGTAGTTTGAAAGTGGGTGAATCGTTTTGATGTTTTTCTGTCTAAAAGTCAACAATTTTTTTATTGTAATGCTTATTAATTTGTTTCTTCCAGGTAGCAACTGCAGATTGAAATGTAATTCAAGATTTAATGCCGAAGTTAGGCAAAAACTTTTTCTAGAGTTTTATTCACTACATTCAGAAGCCCAATCAACTTTGTTATTGAGATCGATGAATATTAAAAATATAGCCAGGATCACTTCGGCCAAACGATGCTGCAATATTACGTACTCTGTTTCAATACAAGGAAATAATGAACAAGTTTGCAAACCAGCCTTACAATCCATTTACCAAATAGGTAGAGGCAGATTAGATATTTTGTGGAGAAAAGTAGCTGCAGGAATTTCATCACCAGCAGTAAGTCACAGAGGTTGCCACTGCACGAGGCCTGACAAAATACCAGATAACCAGCTTAAAGAAGTAAGAGAACACATCAATATGTTCCCTGCAGAAGCTTCGCATTATTCCAGGAAAAAAAATCCCCATAAATTGTACCTCGCATCCGATTTGTCAATCCCAAAACTGTATGAGCTCTATAATATGTTTTGTGGAGAAAAAGAGTATGCCCCTGTTTCGTTGAATCGTTACACTAGGATCTTTACAGAGGAGTTCAATTTGTCATTTGGTGTGCCTAAGACAGACACTTGTGGGACTTGCGATAGCAACAAATCTGACCAAATTCATGTAAATATGTATAAAGCTGCATTTGAAATGCAAAAACATGATAAGAAAAAGGCATCTGACAAAGGAGTTAAATAGGGCATATTTCCATGTTTGGAGTGAAAACGAAGGGGGCAGAGGGAGCGAGGAAATTGCCAGTTGTTTAATGGCCTTTGTCAACACCATGCAACTTCAGAGCAACAAGTCTCACCTTATTGCGAGGAGTGACTCTTGTGCCGGTCAAAACTAAAATAAATATTTGATAATGTTATGGCAATATTTAATTCTAGCAAAAAAAAAATAAAAAATAACTGACCATAAATTTCCTGAGGTTGGTCACTCATATATGGACTCTGATAGGGATTTTGCATCGGTAGAAAAACAATTAATAGATGCCAGTCCATTCAATCAGTGGACCAATATGTAAATTTAATGATGTCGGCTAACACAAAAAATATACCCATCGTGACAATGATGGCTGATAAGTTTGTTAATATTAAAGAATTAGGGCAACTGAATTGAACTTTATACACAATACAAAAAACACTATCGGAAAAAAAGGTTAACTTTCAAAAAGGAATTCGCTGGATAAGAGTGGAGGAATTCGGGATTTATAAATATCGCGAATCACTTTCCGAAGAAGAGCCTTGGAAAGAAGTGGATCTTAAAAAAAAGGTGTGAAACATTATCTTCCCCTCCAATGCTGTCATCAAAAGTGAGAGATAACAAAGAAATCGATGCGGCCAAATGGAATGATATCCAAAAATTGTTACCATAACTGGATGAGGTTTTTCGTGGATTTTTTAAAAGTCTCAAAAAAAAATTGACACATGCTCTGCTACCTTTTCTTTTCAATAATAATTATTTTTTAGTTGCTTAATATCAAAAAAAAGTTTAATTTGTTTGATTAAATAAAACAACAAGCATTTAACATGTTCTTGCCTTTCAATTCTGTATCTTCCTCACCTATCCCTGAAGATGGCATGAACATGTTAACTACATTTTTTTGTAGAAAACATGTCTATTTTAACTTTTAGACTGCAAAACTACTTAATATTACTAGATGTAATGTAAATTTGGTTTGTTTACTATACCATGAAGGATCAGTACATTGTATAAGACATTCAAATAAAAAATTATAAGGCAAAACGCAAAAGTCTAAATATCTCAGAATGCCTTCAATGTAAGTTAACAACTTCTTGCCTTGGGGTCTTCAAATGTGCAAAAAATATATGCCAAAAATATACTTTTGAAATAATTAAACAAGATAGAATTATACTTTTAATACATATCACTATTTTGGATTGCATATGGTATCCAAGGGCGCGAATGGGTTAATCAGGTGCCTCTTGGAAAATATTATGAGTTCTGAAAAGCAGTAGATAGGCGATAATAGATTAAAACGTATTGATTAAGGATTTGGACAAATATGATGGATGATTATTAAACAATGGCATCGGTGTTCAACTGCATAATGTAATCAAAACTAGAATACGGGCAAAAAGATATAGAATAACTTGAACAAATTCAAAAAGAGGTCTGTTTACATTTGGTCTCTGAAACGCGCTACGAAAGTCTACAATCGAGGAGGAATGGACCCCTCATAATAACAGAGTTAAAATACCTCTTGGAATGCTTTAAATTGTTTGTACCGAACAAATACCATCACGACTTGCTCTATATTCCACTGGCCCAGCATAGCGTGACAAGAGGTATGGTGCTGCTAAATGACATAGATAAACAAACTATCTATCTAGCAGTGGCGAAACTATACCATCGGGAGCCCGTGGCAAATTAATTGTATGGGGCCCCCCCAGTAAAAATCACAGTCGCGTTGTAATTGATTTTTTATAATTTTTTTTTTTTTTAAACTTCCGATTTTGTTGTCCGGGTTAAATCTTCCCCAAAGGAAAAACTTAACCCTTCCACACACTTTTCCACAAATGATCATCTAGTCAATCAACACTATGTAAGTGCATTTTATAAGCAAAATAAATACAAAACAATACAAGAACAACACGTCAACTCACGAGAGATCAAATGGGAAAATAATTCACCGATTTCATATCAGAGGGTTCGGCTCGGTAGAACTTCTAACAGGGCCTATAAATCCTACTGATCCCTCAACATAAATATTTAAAAAATCTTTTGTTATCCTACATGTATTCAAAATGACCGACTATTGCATCTTTATATATAATTTTTTTGATAGATCTAATACGCCTAAATTTTGAATGAGAGAGCTAGGTATAATGCCAGTAGCCGAAATAACGAATGGTAATATTTTTATAGTCTGAGAATGCCAAATTCTTTTTATTTCATTTCCTAAATCTGTGTATTTTCTTATTTTTTCAGATTTTTGAATATTACAAGAATTTGGAATAGCGACATCAATGATATAAGTTATTTTTTAAATTTTGTCATGTAAAACTATATCGGGTCTATTATGACTAATCGCTCGGTCTGTTAGTATAGTTTTATCATAATTTATTTGATAAAATTCGTTTTCTAAAAATGAATTTGGTTCGTATTCATAATATGGTACTATATTACGGCAGTCAATCAAGTTATGTTTAATTACCAAATTTTGGTGAATTATTTTTAAAACTTGATTGTGCCTAAATGTATACTCGGACGGTGCTAATATAGAACATCCCGATATAATATGTTCTATAGTTTCCGGAAAAGCCAAACATTTTCTACACAAATCATATATTTGATTTGTATCTTTGATTATATGCTTTCTATAATTTTTAGTATTAATGACTCTATCCTGAATGGCAAGCATAAATCCTTCTATTTCTGCGCTCAACTCTCCAATACTCAACCATTTGTTTGAAGAAAATTTGTCAAAATACGTTTGGTTGAGATAATTGAAGTGTTTTGCGTGTAAAATTTTATTTGACCAGGAATCTAATAATTCCTGGTTGGGATTTATAAAAATGTAATGTAAATGTAACTTAAGAAGTTACCCAACAGTATAACTAATATTGTGTGCATTTCTATTTTCAAAAGTATAGGTATTACATATGTTGGTATAGATCGGGCCATTGAATTTTCAATAGACAGAATAGCCAAGTTACGTAGCCTGTCTCTTGTCCCATTGACTTTCTTAAATATGTTTTTATCAATTTTAGTTTCGAAAATGACCTTTCGGCACTAGCTGTAGTCACAGGAGTTGTAACAAATATGAAAGATTAAGTAAGATTAATGCAGTACATACTTCAGGAAAGCTGCGCGACATAAAATGATACTTTATTATTAATAAATCAGCAAGTTCTCTAATACACGTAGCCTTTTCTATTTCGTCTCTGAAGGTGGACCTAAAACAGAGAATTTCCCTCACAAATAATTCAGATATGTATTTTTTTATATAAATCAACAAATTCTAGAGATTTTTTAAAGGGAGCAGTGTCATTTAAATTTTGCTATGTGACAGGTTGCAAAACACTGAAATTGGAAACAATTTCATTCATTGGAAGGAAACGCGATTTCGGTTGATTAATAATGATGTTCAATACTCGATAAAATATGTTCACTCTAAACAATCTTCCCGGATCTTGGTGACGTTCATCTTCGCAAAGTTCATCAAAATGGCGTTTCACCTTCCTCTGACGGGTTTTAGAAAATTCAGGGTTGATGGACTACTTGCTTCCTTTTTTAAATTTTCAAATTCATGTCCATACCTTTCCAATTATTCCAGACAAATTTTCAAATGTTTTAAGGCATTTGAAAGATCGATGGCTTTGGACTGAAATGATTTAGAGGCTGCATCGATAGTTTGTAGAATTTTGAAATGGAAAACCAATAACATAATAAAACTGTAGTTCTCGATCTTCTTCTTGATTGAAAAAGCTTCATTTCTTTCATCCGATTTGCAATTTAACAGAATTGTTTTCGTTAGCGCTTTTTGAACATAAACAAGCCAAACTTTTAAAGCAAAAATAGCATCATAACGTCCTGACCATCTAGTAGGGTTCCACTTTTTTTAATATTATCGAAGTTGAAGACTCCCCTTCTTTATCAGATATAAAACTTATAAGATATTGCATCTTTTGATACCATGTCCAAAAAAATTATAAATTTGTTGAACTGTTACAAAAAAATGTTGCATATTATTAATAACCTCTCTCACCGCATTTAAGTTGTGAGAAGCACAGTGAACATATACCGCATTTGGATCGATATCTTTTATGAGTTTTTGAACTCCACCATAAGTGCCTTTCATTTTGTTAGCACCATCATATCCTTGTCCTCGACACTTATTTAGAGGTTTATTTTTGTGATTTATGGATTTAACGATTTGGTTGGACATTGCTAAGACAGTTTGGACCTTATCTTCTTGAAATTCTAAAAATGACTCTTTAATGAAAAGCGCCTTTGGGATTCCATTTTCGTCTTTCTCGATCATAAAATAACGGTAAAGTTCACACATTTGATCTGTTTTTGAAATATCTTGAGTTGTATGATAGAGTAAAAGGGTGCGGCATTTATTTCATTTATGATAGCATACATTCTTTCTATTTTTAGAAACAGAAGAGAAATGAGCTCATTTTGTATTTTTCAACTAAAGTATTTTATCTGGCTCTTTGATTTACTTAACAACTCTTGTAAAATCGGATCTCTCTCTGGTTTCAATCCTGGGATTGGTTTGCAGCAATTTTATCTAATCTCCTCTTCCATTCTTCCCTGTCTTGTGCGGCTCTTTTGACTTCTGCATATGATGAGCAGCGCACGTCCACCAGCAGGTCCTCCAGGTACTCTCGGCGTGGGCGTCCCCTAGAGTTGGTCCCCTCGGTCATACCCTCTATTATGACATGCAAGAGGCCTTCTTGTCGTATAACATGGCCGATCCATCTTGCACGCCTTTCGGACAAGGTCCTGAGCAGGTGCCTTCCTCCTTCGATTCTTTGGAGAACCTCCTCATTTGTAACATGGTCTCTCCAGGAAATTCCTAACAGTCTTCTATAGGACCACATCTCAAAAGCCTCTAGTCTCTGTTTATCTCTTTCGGATAGGCACCATGTTTCGCAGCCGTACATCAAGATACTCCATACATAGGTCTTGATGAGGAGTATTCTCAGTTTTAGGTCTATATTATTGGATTCTATTATTTTCGACCTTTTATTGAATGAAAGCCTAGCCTGATGTATACGGCTGTCGACCTCACTCTTAGACCGACCGTCCCATGTTATTTTGCTCCCGAGGTAGACAAACTCCTTGGTGTTCTTTAGTGGAACTCCTGCCATCTCTACTCTCATCTGATGTTGCGTTCGGCCTACAGTCAGCAGCTTTGTTTTGTCTTTATTTATCTCCATGTTTTTGTTGTTTTGAAGAATGCTTTGCATGGTTGTTAAGGCCTCTTGCAGTTCTTCTTCGCTTTCAGCAACCAAAGCAATATCGTCAGCAAACCTCATATCCACCTTTTGCCCGTGTATCTTTACACCTTTTCTGTGACTCATTCTCTCTCTCAAGTCATCAATCGCACTCTGTATATAAGCATTAAAAAGAACAGGTGACAGAGAGCATCCCTTTCTCACCCCTTGTCTTATACTGGCTTCTTTTGTTTCATTGTCACATCTAATTATAGCGGCCTCATTCTTGTATAGCGCCTGGATTATTCGTCTATCTCTATATTTTATGTCAATTCTCTTCAGAATCTCGAAAAGTCTTTTCCATTCTACTTTGTCGAAAGCCTTCTCCAGGTCTATGAATGCGATGAATGTGTTTTGGTTTCTTTTTATTCTTTTTTCTAGTAGTATTCGTAGCGACAATATTGCTTCTCTGGTTCCTACACCTCTTCTAAAGCCATACTGGTCTCCGGAAAGGATGTTCTCCACTTTTGGTTGGATTCTTTTTAGAATTATATTAGTCAATATTTTTGAGGCATGGGATATTAGGCTAAGAGTTCTGTGTTGTTCACATTTCGTCGTGCCTACCTTCTTTGGTAATGCGACAATTAGGCATTTCTCAAAATCCTCTGGTATCTCTCCAGTCTTATACATGGTTTTTATCATTTTAAACAGGGCATCTGTGGTTCCTTTTCCTGCTGGCTTAATTAGTTCAGCCGGAACGTCATCGATTCCGGGTGCTTTCCCGTTTTTGAGATTTTTCAGTGCGAGGTCAAACTCTTCTCTAGTGATTGGATCTCCCAAATCATCTGCGTCTACCTCATTTTCTCTTTCTATCAATGTTTCGTTGTCACAATTTCCCTTTCCATTGTACAGCATTTCGAGATATCTTTTCCACCTTTCTCCTATTTGGTCATTTTCGAAGAGTATTTTACCGTCTTCTCCTTCTATTGCATTACCCTTTCCAACTCTCATCCCAAAGAAGTCTTTCACCGCAGCGTGAGCTCTTTCTACATTTCCTCTCTTGAGGTCGTCGTTTATCTCATCGCATTTATTCTGGTAGAATGTTTCTTTGGCTATTCTTGACTCTCTATTTATTTTGTTTCTCAGCACTTAATATTCCTTTTGTGGTTGAGCTCTTTTATCATTTTTGAGCTCTCTTCTATCTTTTATCATATTTAGGATCTCATCGGTTATCCATTCCTTCCTTGCTTGGGGTTTTTCCTTGCCTATAGTTTCCTCTGCCGTAGTTATAATCTTCGTCTTTATTACTTTCCAGACTCATTCACGTTCTCCTCTTCCATTAAGTTGCACTCTTGCGTCTTTTCCCTAAAACTGTCGCTGATCTCTTTTATCTTTAATACTTTTGTATCCCATTTGAAATTATTTCTCTTTTTTATTTTTTTTCAGTTTTAGAAGACTTTTGGCCATTACCATATTATGGTCACTATCTATATCTGGGCCGGAATAGCTCCTACAGTCTTTTATTTGGTTTTTAAATCTATGTCTAACCATTATATAGTCTATTTGCAGTCTTTTTCTGTCTCCAGGGGATTTCCAGGTGTATCGCTGTCTTGGGTGGTGTTGGAAACAAGTGTTTGCTATCACTAATTTGTGTTTTTCGCAGAATTCTGACAATCTGTTTCCTCTGTCGTTTCTTGCACCCAGCCCAAAGGGTCCAATGCAAGTTCCTTCACGTCCTTCTCCTACAACAGCATTCCAGTCTCCTAGGAGAATCAGATTTTCACCTGCTTTTATCTCTGATATAAGTTTATCTAGCGAACTGTATACCTCCTCTACTTCTTCTTCGCTATGACTAGATGTTGGCATATATACTTGGATAATTACAGTGTCTACAGGCTTTGTTTCTATTTTGACTAGAATATTTCTTCCGCTATATTGCACGTATCCCTTAACCCGTCGTCCCCACTCCTTGCACAGCACAACGCCTACTCCTCCTTGGCCAGGTTTATCCTTTATGCATCCTGTGTGGATGATTCTGTAGTCGCCACTCCAGAAGTCTCCACAATTGGGCCATCTCATCTCTGCTATACCTAGGGCATTCAAATTTACGTTTTGCATCTCAGCTTTCAGATTATCCAGTTTGCTGTTTTGCAGTAATGTGCGGACATTCCACGTTGCCCATCTCGCTATTTGGTTCTTTGTATTTGATTTTGGTTTCGCTATTGACTTTGTGTTTCTAGCATCTCGAGCAGTCCCCACCCGGAGATCCGAACGGGGGACTATTTTACCTCCGGAGAATTTTACTTGAGATTGGGTATTCATGTTTTGCTGGTTCTTGGGATGCCACTTGGACCTTTAATGTGGTAGTTTCCCGTTTCTTTCCACATCCTATGCCGTTGACCTCGAAGGTTCTTCCGCCTTTGGAGATTATTTACTTCTCCAGGACAAGAGAGTGCCCTAGACAACAGACGCCTGGTAGGGCGAAAGTTGGTGTTCAGCTTATTCCGGCCAACGCTCGGTCCCTGTCTATATTTGCCGACACGAGGTCGTTGCTCACTCCCCACCACGAGAAGGAAATAGATCAGGATTTTCCTTTCATCAAACCTGAGACCAGAAGGCATTTCTCAGAGTTCTCCGGTACTTTCGGGGAGCATATAATAAATCGGATCATATTTTTCTAATAACTCAACAATACTCAAAAAGTTTCATCGGGAACTTGAATTATTGTAATCTGCCTTTTATCTGTAGCCACGAAAGGCTAAATTACACATTGAAAGTGTCAGAGAAACATCAAGGAGTCTAGAGAGAACTTGGCGCCAAAAAGATTTTTCTTTCATGATCATGAATTCTTGTTCTTCATCTAGTGTTCCATGTAGCTGCCATTGTTGATACGTTAAACAAGAATCCAGGTGAATTTCAGATGTCTCGTGTCTTTTTACGGCGTCTACAATGTGTTTCCTTCCATCCAACATTTTGTATTTTTTTAAATGCCCGATTTAGAAAAACCAGCATGGTTCACAATACGCCTTCTGAAGTATTAAGGAATAAGATAGCCATGTACGTTGCACGCCAGACTAGGAAACATTATATTAATGTTTTTCTAGGAACTGATCTACTGTCATTACTTGGGATTACGATGTCACGGAACCAATGGATGCGTTCTAAAATTGAACCACATCCTTTTCTTATGAATGCTTTTGAATCTTAATAATTGATTTGAATTTTTAGCTATGTGGTCTTTATTTGTTTCTAACTTTAGTTGATTTTATGAACTTATATAATATTTATAATTTTTACTAAATTTTGTTACTTTTGACTTCTGAGCTCGCGGCTCGTGGCATTTTGCCAGCCCTGCCACCCTATAGTTTCGCCACTGAATAATATACACTCCCATTGAGTTGCAAAACGCTAGTGGGTATTATAATAATACACTCAGATTGAGTTGAAAACGCTTGTAGGTATTATAATAATACACTCCCATTGAGTTACAAAATGCTAGTAGGTCTTATAATAATTCACTTTCATTGCGTTATAAAACGATAGTAGGTATTATAATTAGTATTATGGACAGCCCTGATTGATTGAGTCTAATTACCTTTCATATACCTACAAGAACTAGTTGATCTAAAATTTTTATTAATTGCAACAAAATTATCAGGACTGAGTCATTAAGATACTCGCTTGTACCTATATTGCATGCAGTTGGCAATGTTTTCTCAGAAGTATTTGATGTGTTCAACTGCACGGAATGAAGTTACAAGACGGCTATAATAACATAACTCATAAATAAATATAAATGTTAGCTTTTGTTATATTAGTCCTTAATTATTATAATTATATCACTCGTTTGTAAAAGCCACTATTGGCGTGTAATATAATTTTTAAAAAATATACAATTGTGTAAACTTACGAAGTTAACTTAATTTATCTAAACTATCCGAAAGGCGAATTATAAAATGATTAATTCTATGTTTGACAGCCCTGACATTATAAGTTTGCTGTCACTACATGAACCTCCCAAACATACTAGATGGATTATTGGAACAATAACTTTGTATTCAATTCAGTTATCGAGAGGGTACATAGGCTGGCCAATGAGTTTATGGATGTCGCTGATATTTTTGTTCTAATTCTAGACCCGTACAAATCCAAATCAGTTCAGCAATTTTCGGATCATGTAAATAAATAGTAGGTTAACATAATTTAAACATGATATGCTTATTTAAATATACATAATACCTTTTAAAATTTATTTTTATTTTGTTTTACACGTATATAAATTTAAAGAGTTTCTTTTAAAGTTAATTGTGATAAAAAAATATTTTAAGTTAACTTGATTTTATGCTTTATTATTTGTGTTTTACTGTGGTTTTAAATTTATGTTGTGATCTTTATGTAAAAGCCGAGTAGGGCGTTGATAAATAAACAAATAATTATAGACTTAGATTGAGTTAAAAACGCTTGTAGGTATTATAATAATACACTCCCATTGAGTTACAAAATGCTAGTAGGTATTATAATAATACACTCCCGACGAGTTACAAATTTGCTAGAAAGTATTATAATAATACACTCTCATTGACGAGCAGTAAATATGACTAATATGAGATAATCCTGTTGTTGATCGTCGCAGCGATATGAGCAGAGTAAGGAGTGCGGTTTGTTTATCGCGGGGTGTGGGATGTTCCCACGGGGATTTGGGAAAGTGTGCCGGCCGAGGCGACAGTATCAGCGCTCCATTGTGGACAGCTGGCTTCGCTTCTTTTCAGACTAAATTAAATTTTAATCATTGAAAAAAGACAATTCAAATGAATTTAAACGAAACATGAAACACAACACGACAGAAAATCAAAAGGTAACATTACTGGCCACAAACATCATATTTCATTAGGAGCTCTGAAGGACCTATCTTGCCACAAACATCATATTTCACATAGCACTCTTTTTAGGGTGAATTGCCTACACATCATATTTCAATAGGAGCTTTGAAGGACAGATCTGGCCACAAACATCATATTTTATTAGATGCTCTGAAGGACAGATCTGGCCACAAACATCGTATTTCATTAGGAGTTCTGAAAGACATATCTGGCCACAAACATCATATTTTACTAGTGACTCTGAAGGACAGATATGGCCACAAATATCAGATTCCATTATTGGCTCTGGAGGACAAATTTGGCCACAAACATCATTTTCCATTATCGGCTCGGAAGGAAATAACTGACCAGGGCACTATACATTACTAGCCACACACATCATATTCCATTAGAGGCTCGGAAGGAAATATCTGACCAGGGCACTATACATTACTATCCACACACATCATATTCCATTAGAGGCTCGGAAGGAAATATCTGACCAGGGCACTATACATTACTAGCCACACACATCATATTCCATTAGAGGCTCGGAAGGAAATATCTGACCAGGGCACTATACATTACTAGCCACACACATCACATTCCATTAGAGGCTCGGAAAGAAATATCTGACCAGGGCACTATACATTACTATCCACACACATCATATTCCATTAGAGGCTCGGAAGGAAATATCTGACCAGGGCACTATACATTACTAGCCACACACATCATATTCCATTAGAGGCTCGGAAGGAAATATCTGACCAGGGC
This sequence comes from Hesperophylax magnus, assembly GCA_026573805.1. Lineage (NCBI taxonomy): Eukaryota > Metazoa > Arthropoda > Insecta > Trichoptera > Limnephilidae > Hesperophylax > Hesperophylax magnus. The sequence goes on along the minus strand of JAIUSX010000179.1, from coordinate 1,571,575 downwards.
ACTATACATTACTAGCCACACACATCACATTCCATTAGAGGCTCGGAAGGAAATATCTGACCAGGGCACTATACATTACTAGCCACACACATCATATTCCATTAGAGGCTCGGAAGGAAATATCTGACCAGGGCACTATACATTACTATCCACACACATCATATTCCATTAGAGGCTCGGAAGGAAATATCTGACCAGGGCACTATACATTACTATCCACACACATCATATTCCATTAGAGGCTCGGAAGGAAATATCTGACCAGGGCACTATACATTACTAGCCACACACATCATATTCCATTAGAGGCTCGGAAGGAAATATCTGACCAGGGCACTATACATTACTAGCCACACACATCATATTCCATTAGAGGCTCGGAAGGAAATATCTGACCAGGGCACTATACATTACTAGCCACACACATCATATTCCATTAGAGGCTCGGAAGGAAATATCTGACCAGGGCACTATACATTACTAGCCACACACATCATATTCCATTAGAGGCTCGGAAGGAAATATCTTACCAGGGCACTATACATTACTAGCCACACACATCATATTCCATTAGAGGCTCGGAAGGAAATATCTGACCAGGGCACTATACATTACTAGCCACACACATCATATTCCATTAGAGGCTCGGAAGGAAATATCTGACCTGGGCACTATACATTACTATCCACACACATCATATTCCATTAGAGGCTCGGAAGGAAATATCTGACCAGGGCACTATACATTACTATCCACACACATCATATTCCATTAGAGGCTCGGAAGGAAATATCTGACCAGGGCACTATACATTACTAGCCACACACATCATATTCCATTAGAGGCTCGGAAGGAAATATCTGACCAGGGCACTATACATTACTATCCACACACATCATATTCCATTAGAGGCTCGGAAGGAAATATCTGACCAGGGCACTATACATTACTATCCACACACATCATATTCCATTAGAGGCTCGGAAGGAAATATCTGACCAGGGCACTATACATTACTAGCCACACACATCATATTCCATTAGAGGCTCGGAAGGAAATATCTGACCAGGGCACTATACATTACTATCCACACACATCATATTCCATTAGAGGCTCGGAAGGAAATATCTGACCAGGGCACTATACATTACTAGCCACACACATCATATTCCATTAGAGGCTCGGAAGGAAATATCTGACCAGGGCACTATACATTACTATCCACACACATCATATTCCATTAGAGGCTCGGAAGGAAATATCTGACCAGGGCACTATACATTACTAGCCACACACATCATATTCCATTAGAGGCTATGTAAGACAGATCTGGCCACAAACAACATACTCCATTATTGGCTATGAAGGACAAATCTGGCCGGTGCGTCCATGTATTATAGAATCATTATTATCTTTTTTTCCTATAATGCGTAGATATGTGACTTGTTCGTCGTTGGATAGATAAATAATTATACTTCTTAGTTTGTCTCCCAGATTTATACATGAAAATCCAAAAAATTATCAAAGTGTATGATTACGAACTGGCATATTTTTTCACTGACGTGACAGTGAAGTGACATTTTTGTTACCAATTCCTTACACAGATGGAATTTGTTTTCTAAAAAACCAATTCTTTAAAAAATATGGATATTTTATTTGGTTTTACCTCCAGCCGGGCTATTACATAGATAATAAGAACAGAATATATCTAGAAAGCTATAGACAATTATACGCAATGTTTTTAAAGCATAAATTAACGTTAAACTCATAAACTTAATTTGAGAAAATACTATTAAAACAGTGGCATAAAATAATACAGAGACTAGAGCAATACTACATTCAAGACAAATCACTACAACTACATTACCATAATTTACATAATTTGTGTTTATTATGGTAATAAAATATGAGAAGTTCTGCAATTTTATTATTTCCAATTTTAGCATTATTAGAAACTTAGGGACAATCATTACGCCATACAATTCACTTTTCAATTTTCACGTACCTAACGATGTCATGCATAATAATTTTATTTATTTTAAAATAATTTAGACAAATCACTACAACTACATTATCATAATTTACATAGTTGTGTTTATTATGGTAATAAAATATGAGAAGTTCCGCAATTTTATTATTTTTCGCAAGTATTATTAGAAACTTAGGGACAATTATTCAAATTCCCAAGTTCTATTCGAATGTACGAAAATCTTTACGTCGATTTTATTCAAATACAAATTGGGTTGTTTCAACTCTAAAAAAGCTTCCTTTATATTTGAATAATCCGTTTCAGTGTTCCCCGCCGAATCGGGCAATTATTCCAGAGAATTCATTTTTAGGCCGCAACACTTACAAGTTGTCTATGGATTGAAAGTGATAACAAAACTGGTAAAAACATAGAAAAAGTACAATTTTCTTTGTCTTGTCGACCAATGTATTATAAACTATTGCCAACTGTAAAAATGTATATTTTCCGATAATTTAACAAACTTTCTTCATGTGTTTGACATTTTCGATCAGGTGAACCAGATAAGGAAGATAAGATAAGATAATGAAGAAATCTAACAGAAGGCGGGCGGCAAAGACGCATTCCAACGGTAATGTTATTTACATGACAAATTAATTGATAACTTATGGAATCATAATTTCCTCCTGTAATGTATTATTATTATGTAGATTTAACTTGTTTTTTTCCATTTTTTTTAATCTTTTATTTAAAAATAGCAACATGATATCATTGCACCTGTATTTATTTGTCATGACGCATCACGCGATTATATAATTTTCGAATATCATTTATTTACTGGAATAACTTTTCTTGAACTTTTTGAAGGTCACACCCATCCACAGAGATACTGGGTTCGATTTCCAGTTGAGACGTTTATCTTTTGATTTTCTGTGTCTTGTTCTGTTTCATGTTTCGTTTAGATTTGTTAGTATTATCTTCTTGAACGTTTCCTCTCCAATATAATATAATGTGTCCATCTGTTTTAGCAGAAGCTATCAGGTTCAATTCCTAATTGCTAATTCATTGAATTCAGCTTTGATTTAGTAAAAAAGAAGAAACATCGACAAAATGACTTTACCTATGTTTTATTTTATTTTGTGAAGTTCAATCACTAATATGAATTCTTTTCCGATCATAATCTGAAGAACTTCATTTGTAACATTATATCTAGGTATAATAAAACCATATCCGAAAAGTGCTTCCTAAGTAGGAGAAGTTGCACAGTCTACCCCATTTAACTTGATCGTTTGTCTGGAGCCAGTGAGACTATGGCATCCCGAATTGGGGCATGTTGTGAGGTTTACGGTAGAGGAAGGAGAAGGAGATGCGGTGGAGGAAGGTGAGGAAGTACCTGACTCATTTCAAGCAACGGTTAAATACTGAATGATGGTCTTACACCAGGGCGATACTGAGACTATCTTCCTGATTTAATCGAGATATCTAGATACAAATTAATCCAATCAAAATTATTTGCGCACTACGGGAATTGAACCCGCGACCTCCGGATTGCCAGTCGAGAGCCTTACCACTCGATCGCGAAACGCATTTCTTCTGTCTGCAAATTTGTTTGTTCGTTCCGTTGCCGTTTTAAGATGGTGGCCGTATTGGTGGTCATAGCGATAGTGATGCTTTCTGGTCAAAATAGCGTAATTCTTTTTTGAAATTGTAAAAATGTTACATAAAAAGTAAGAAGGATTATAATTAAGTAGATAGGTATTTAAGTACCTATTTACAAAGCTTATGATTTTGATTATTTTTCTCTGTTCTGTAAAACCCTATCAAAAACCGTTGCGTAGTTTAGAAGAACTAGGCGCACGAACAGAAAGACGCGGATTTCGACTTTATTTTAGTATAATATAGATAAGTAGTCAAATTTGAAAGCGTATTTCATCACCTTACAAATTAAAGGTTTTTATTTTTCGGATACGTTCAGAAATATTCCATTTATTGAGTGTCTTTTGTTATCAGTAATTTTAGTTCAGCATTTAGACAGCATTTAAAGCTAGATGAGCCATTTTTTATGTTTGAATTCAAAATTTTAATACTTAAAAAGTGATTTGTTTATTACTTACTAATAAAAAAATCGAAAGCCTGTTTCATCAAAAACAAAAACAGAACGTTTTTTGTGTTCGGAAATATCCCATTTGTTTATAGAGAAGCGGAAATGCACACAAATTCTTTCTAACAGCATTTTTAAGAAATATAACGGTCAATATGCCAGAGGCCTGAAGGGTTCAATAACTTAGATATAAAAATGTAGTCAAAAATAAGATGTACAGGATATTCATTAAGTTATTCTGACATGTTAGTAAATATGCAAAGTAGAAATTGGAACAAAAACAAAAGAATTGAAATTCTCAAACTTAAAAATTTTTCTTAAAACCTTTTCCTTTTGAGTTGTTTTGCATAATTTGAGAAACTCTCCCGACGACTCGTGTAAAAATCTCTCAAACTGGTGTTTTCGCAATTATGATTACACTTTCGCTGCATTCTTGTAATTTCTGATTTGGATACTGAGATGGTTTTTCGGATTCCTTGGCAAAACAAGGAGCGTCTAACACTATTTTTCCACTCATAAACCACAACCCCATGTCAGACTATATTTGCATCCTCGAAGACGGATTCCGCAACGTTTGTGAGATTGTTGGCAAATTGCTAGTTGCTAGTCAACCCAAAGGAACCTGCTTTGCCTCAATGTAAACAACTATCCCATCAAAACCATGGTTACAACAATTTCCCCATTTTGACCAAAAAAGTATCCTTATCTTACTCGAATGAGAATAGAACATTGTTCAGTTTCTGTTCAGATTGTATTGTGTGATCTAGAGTTGATATTTTAAATCACATATTTTTAGCTGTCCCTCTCTTATAAAAAATATCCTTTCTTCTAGCAAGCCTTATTTATAATTTCCGCCCTTCGTTCAATATCTCGTATTTATTAAAATTATTAAATATTAAATTAATTCGTCTTTCCTCTTTTTATAATTGGAAAAGATGGCCTAAAACACCTTCAAGGGAACAAAGATGAAAAAATTGAGAAAAACACCGGGTTTACAGTGCCTTGAAAAGAGCGGGATTCCCGGGACAGGAATTTCAATTGTATAATGTCGCCGATAAGATAAAATTATCCAACGTTATAACAATCTCCAACATGTTCAAGCATTCGAATGGTGCTACAAAATAATTAAACAAACTTTACCATAATATTTATGCAAAACAAATAAATCGATATTATTCTGTTGTATTATGTGTACCTACATAATAAATTGATAATATCTGTACTTAACCGAAATAATACAGGTAGTTAGAACTAATTAAACACATAAGTGAAGTGTTGAGAATTGTTGGGTTTTATATTATGTTTAGTTTTCGTACAACTTTTTTTGTAAGGTTTAAACAATACTTTTTATTGTTTTTGCTATTTATTTCATTGTTTGATTTGTTTGAAAATTGTAGTGGTGAAAAATATCTTGTTTTGTGGAAATAATTATGTGTATATTTGTAAATAATTTTTCTTCATTCATCATTATTTTTATTGGGCAGGTTTAAAACCATTTTAAAACTGCATTATTTAACAATTTAATGTCAATATTATCAACAAACAAAACAGTTTTAGAAATAACATTCCATTTTGTATTTTTATTATTATGTAGATAAATATCAAAATGGGATGTATTTTTTTTAGCTGTAAAATTCATTGTTTGAATAGAAAATTAATTATTTGCTTTGTAATATTTTTATATAAACACAAATAATCAATTTAATAAAGTGTTGGATATCATTGCTTAGTGCTAATTAATTGTATTAAAGTGGGTGGCGCAAGTCATTTCCTATTGGAAGATGCTCTCATGTTTGCAAATGGCGTCTTATGTCATAAGAACTATGACATTTGCGTTCTTGAGTGGTATAATTATAGCGGTCCATGGTTTGTCATCTGGTGATGACTTTAGCGCCATCTTGTACTATCAATCAAAGCTTGGTGGACTCCAGTTCCTTGGTGAAAAGATTCAAACCTCAGTCAATAATTTAATAAAGTGTGGATATCATTGCTTTATGCTAATTAATTGTATTAAAGTGGGTGGCGCAAGTCATTTCCTATTGGAAGATGCTCTCATGTTTGCAAATGGCGTCTTATGTCATAACAACTTTGACATTTGCGTTCTTGAGTAGTATAATTATAGCGGTCCATGGTTTGTCATCTGGTGATGACTTTAGCGCCATCTTGTACTATCAATCAAAGCTTGGTGGACTCCAGTTCCTTGGTGAAAAGGTTCAAACCTCAGTCAATAATTTAATAAAGTGTGGATGTCATTGCTTTATGCTAATTAATTGTATTAAAGTGGGTGGCGCAAGTCATTTCCTATTGGAAGATGCTCTCATGTTTGCAAATGGCGTCTTATGTCATAAGAACTATGACATTTGCGTTCTTGAGTGGTATAATTATAGCGGTCCATGGTTTGTCATCTGGTGATGACTTTAGCGCCATCTTGTACTATCAATCAAAGCTTGGTGGACTCCAGTTCCTTGGTGAAAAGGTTCAAACCTCAGTCAATAATTTAATAAAGTGTGGATATCATTGCTTTATGCTAATTAATTGTATTAAAGTGGGTGGCGCAAGTCATTTCCTATTGGAAGATGCTCTCATGTTTGCAAATGGCGTCTTATGTCATAACAACTTTGACATTTGCGTTCTTGAGTAGTATAATTATAGCGGTCCATGGTTTGTCATCTGCCGATAGGGTGATGACTTAGCGGTCCATGGTTTGTCATCTGCCGATAGGGTGATGACTTAAGCGCCATCTTGTACTATCAATCAAAGCTTGGTTGACTCCAGTTCCTTGGTGAAAAGGTTCAAACCTCAGTCAATAATTTAATAAAGTGTGGATATCATTGCTTTATGCTAATTTATTGTATTAAAGTGGGTGGCGCAAATCATTTCCTATTGGAAGATGCTCTCATGTTTGCAAATGGCGTCTTATGTCATAAAAACTAAGACATTTGCGTTCTTGAGTAGTATAATTATAGCGGTCCATGGTTTGTCATCTGCCGATTGGGTGATGACTTAAGCGCCATCTTGTACTATCAATCAAAGCTTGGTGGACTCCAGTTCCTTGGTGAAAAGGTTCAAACCTCAGTCAATAATTTAATAAAGTGTGGATATCATTGCTTTATGCTAATTAATTGTATTAAAGTGGGTGGCGCAAGTCATTTCCTATTGGAAGATGCTCTCATGTTTGCAAATGGCGTCTTATGTCATAACAACTTTGACATTTGCGTTCTTGAGTAGTATAATTATAGCGGTCCATGGTTTGTCATCTGCCGATATTGGTGATGACTTAAGCGCCATCTTGTACTATCAGTCAAATAATAATAATAATAATAATTGTTTATTCCAGAATGTGGGGAGGTAAGTGCAATCCCACACAATCCATAAAATATAACTACAATGTTATATACAGAGATACAATTAAGTACAAATAAAATAAAGTATAAAATGTAAGTTTGATAAAGCAAATAAAACATAAGAAAAAGTAAAAGGAACTATATAGAATGGAGAGTGATATCATAAAACATTTAAATTTCTTGTAAGCTTATTGGTATATCGGAGCGATAATTATGGGGGCCAATATTTTTCTCCAATGTTTTTCGATGCTCGATCCTGAGGTCTGGCGGGATTCGATGATGAGGATGTTTCTGGAGTTATTGATCCTTCCCCTCGTTCCTGCTACCCTGGATCTCATTAGGGCTGCAAAGCCGGGAACTCTTCCCTCCATGAACATCGAGGAGGCACTGCAGTACCTTGGAAGTCCGAACATTATGCGGTAGGCATTATTATATTGAATACGAAGCCTTTCCATGGTACGCTTTTTGGAATTGGCCCACAGCTCGCAAGTATACAAGGTAGTGCAGAAAGCTGAGAATAGCGTCCTTTTCACCTGCGGGCTGCAGAGTCCAAATCTTCTACTGAACATGTTACTTTTTATGCTCAGTGCTCGCCTCTGCCTATCGATGTCGTCGTCATCCGTTAAGTTGTTGGTGATGATATGCCCTAAATATTTCGTTGTTTCTACTATTATGAGAGGTTCTCCATTCAAAAATGCTGGGGGAATCTTTTTTGGTCCATCCCTGTATTTGACGACCAGCAGTGCTGTTTTTTTCGCGTTATATAACATGTTTGTTTCGAGTGCATATTCTTCGCAGATCTTCAAGAGAATTCTTAGTCCCCTTATTGACGGTGCCATCAGCACCATATCGTCTGCGTAGCTCACGTTGTTGATGCATTGTCCTCCAATATGGCAGCCTACCCCAGCGTTATTTAACCTGTGAGTTTATTCATCCATATATATGTTGAACAGTACTGGGGACAAACAACCTCCTTGTCTGACCCCACTTTTTAAGAAAAAGGGTTCTGAGAAACCATCTTTCCATTTAACGAGGTTTTCTTGTTGACGGTGCCATGTGCCGAGAATTCGTACTACTTTCCATGGTAGACCTCTTTCTTTTAGTTTGGTCCACAATAATGGATGGTAGACTCTGTCGAAGGCCTTACTAAGGTCCAGAAAGCATGCGTAAGTTGTTGTTTTTCTCTTCCTGTAGTATTCCAGTGTACGTTTTACGCAGAATATGGCTGAGTCCGTGGAGCATTCTGTTTTAAAACCCATCTGATTGTCTTTCGTTTTCAATTGGGGTCCGACTTGATCTAAGAGAACTCGTTCAAATATTCTGGCGGTGGCGGTGGCGATGGATATCGGTCTGTAATTTTCCTGTAAAGTTATGTCTGTCAGTTTAGATTTTACTATCGGTATTATGATTGTCTTTGTCATGTCTTTGGGTAGATAACCATTCTTTAAGATATCGGTGAACAATGTTGCCAGTAGTTTCAGAATCGCTACCCCTGCATGTTTAACGTGTTCGGTACTTAAGCCGTCATGTCCTGCTGATGTTCCAGATCTTATGTTTTTAATGGCGGTTTTCACCATGTTTGCAGTGACTATAGGGTCAATGTCATCATAGGCGTTCAAATGCGTATCGTTTGAGGAGATGGTCGGCGTGGTAGTCGCGAAATGTTTTTTGAAAATATTGGCGATTACTTCAGGATTCTTTTCTCCGTTTATGTTGCACGAGACTTTGGAACGCATGTTCAACATTTTATTAGATTTATTCCAAAATGATTTGAAGTCCCGATTGTCTAAGTCCGCTGCTATTTTATCCATCTGGAGTTGTGTCGAATTCCTTTGGCATTGTTTTAGAGCTGTTTTGAAGGCGGCACGCTTTGTCCTTCTATCCTCCGCGATGGGACCATTGTGCGGTCTCCCATTATCAATCCAGGTGAGCATCGCTTGTCTTGATTTTTCGTATTTGTCTGCAACAAATTCATTCCACCCACAGACTTGCTTATACTGTGGTGTAGTGGTATTTCTAAATATACAAGCGGCACTGTATCGTAATGCTTGTACTATACATCCGTAGAGGTGTTTTATTTTGGCACGTTCAGGGTTGCCACCGTCCTCACGAAATGTATTTTTTGGCTTGATTTTAGCTAGATAAGTTTGCGAACATGAGTTATAAATTCCGATATCACGTATATTTTTCGGATTCCATAATGCTGGATCCCTTAATGTAGATGAAAATACTTCCGATGTTACTATTCCATTTGTATTTAAAGTTAGTTCGAGGGGTCGGTGGTCAGTCCAATCAACATCGTAATGTATTTTCATCTCAATAATTTGTTTGTAAATATTTTTCGTAACTAGACAGTGGTCTAACCACCTGGTAGTACTATGCGCGTCACTGACGTATGTGTAAGAATTCTCAGGTAAAATTTCGGTGTCGGCACAAATGTATTCGAATTCTTGACAAAAAGATTTTAGCTCTATTCCAAAGAGTGAGTCGGGATTAGCGTTGAAGTCTCCGATAATAATTGAATTGATATAATCTTTGTCGTCAATGATCGTTTGTAAGGAGGCCAGGCAGTTGGTAAACTCCTCAAAGTTGTCAGTTAAGCAAGTCGGCATATAGATCGTGAAGATGGTTAAATTTTCAGTATTCAGACTCACCTCGATTCCGGCCATACGACAATTGTCCATCGGGATTGTGGTAACCCTTAAATTTTGATTGTAAATTATCCCAACTCCTAGTTGGGATAATTGTTAGTTAGCTATATTGACGGCAGAGGTGCCCAAGCTATTGAAGTGCGGGTGAATATTTGACAAAAATTCAATCTCGGTTGGGAGTAGCCATGTTTCTTGGAGTAGTATAATGTCATATGATTCGCAGAGATCGTGAATAAATTTTTCGGAGCTACGGACCGATCTGCAATTAATCGAAATAATTCTTAATTTATCGGTTGTCATTTTGATTTTTGGTTGATGCACGCGATTCTATATATTTACGGAAAACAATTCCTTCCGGCCATAATTCTTCCACCAGGTATTTCGGCCCTTCAGTTGCTTTTACAGAAAGTTTAAAGGTGTTAAATGGCGTGGGACGGTAAGGCTTAATTTTTTCGATCTTAGTATTTTCGAAACCATTATCTACAAGGTAGGTATTTACGTCGTCCTCGGTAGTTTCCAAGGTAAACCTTGAAATATAAATTGACGTAATTAAATCTGCCGACTTCAGTGTCGTTGAGGTTGCTTTTCCTCTCAAGTTGCGTTTTGGTTTTCTAGTTACTAATGTAAATCCTCTCTCATCTTCCGCAGGAGGCCGAGGCCACGGGCCGTGGTCGCGCGATACCTGTTTATTATTTTGTTTTAAAGCATGTGCGAAGTTCATTCCCGGCTGCATTGGACTATTTGGAGTGTGTTCGTTCATTGTCTTTGTGTGTGTGGTTGACATTGCATTGCTAGAACCAGTCGATAAGCAGGATGCGCCGCCCGTCGGTATTTGTTTACTATCTGGAAATCGTGGCTTACCCACATTTAGGTGATTAATAATTACTTCAGAATTCCCAGTTAAGTCACTTTGTTTGTTTGGGAACTGAATATTTGCAATTTGCTCTCTTATTAGTGCCAGTTCTTGTTTTATTTCTTCATTTTTTGTGGTTGATGAATCTTTTAGTTCGGTTTTTATATGAGTTATTTCCGTTTTCGGTGCATTGAGTTCCTTAAGGAGTTTGGATACATCTATGCTGTCGAAGTTGATGGGAGGCAATTTATGCAATTGTTTAGCAGCGAATACTGGTAGCTTATCAGGATCGGTCTCCTTCAATGCTCTCAGGATGTCCTGGAGGTCTCGGCTGATTCTGCCATCACCTTTCCGCAAAGTACGTTTATCCGGAAGCTTTTCAAACAGGATAGTTTTCGCCTCCTTTATTTCCTCTTCGGAGTAAGTAGAGATGCATAATTGTTTAATTGCAATCTCATCCAGAGTGTCTGCCTTGTTTTGAATGAATGTAAGACACTCGTTTATACTTATATTACATGAGTTACACGACATAGCGATGCGATACGGTCTTCTGTCGCGACAATACTGAAGCTTCAAAGCTTGGTGGACTCCAGTTCCTTGGTGAAAAGGTTCAAACCTCAGTCAATAATTTAATAAAGTGTGGATATCATTGCTTTATGCTAATTAATTGTATTAAAGTGGGTGGCGCAAGTCATTTCCTATTGGAAGATGCTCTCATGTTTGCAAATGGCGTCTGATGTCATAACAACTTTGACATTTGCGTTCTTGAGTAGTATAATTATAGCGGTCCATGGTTTGTCATCTGCCGAGAGGGTGATGACTTAAGCGCCATCTTGTACTATCAATCAAAGCTTGGTGGACTCCAGTTCCTTGGTGAAAGGGTTCAAACCTAAGTAAATAATTTAATAAAGTGTGTATATCATTGCTTTATGCTAATTAATTGTATTAAAGTGGGTGGCGCAAGTCATTTCCTATTGGAAGATGCTCTCATGTTTGCAAATGGCGTCTTATGTCATAACAACTTTGACATTTGCGTTCTTGAGTAGTATAATTATAGCGGTCCATGGTTTGTCATCTGCCGATAGGGTGATGACTTTAGCGCCATCTTGTACTATCAATCAAAGCTTGGTGGACTCCAGTTCCTTGGTGAAAGGGTTCAAACCTAAGTAAATAATTTAATAAAGTGTGTATATCATTGCTTTATGCTAATTAACTGTATTAAAGTGGGTGGCGCAAGTCATTTCCTATTGGAAGATGCTCTCATGTTTGCAAATGGCGTCTTATGTCATAACAACTTTGACATTTGCGTTCTTGAGTAGTATAATTATAGCGGTCCATGATTTGTCATCTGCCGAGAGGGTGATGACTTAAGCGCCATCTTGTACTATCAATCAAAGCTTGGTGGGCTCCAGTTCCTTGGTGAAAGGGTTCAAACCTAAGTAAATAATTTAATAAAGTGTGTATATCATTGCTTTATGCTAATTAATTGTATTAAAGTGGGTGGCGCAAGTCATTTCCTATTGGAAGATGCTCTCACGTTTGCAAATGGCGTCTTATGTCATAAGAACTATGACATTTGCGTTCTTGAGTAGTATAATTATAGCGGTCCATGGTTTGTCATCTGGTGATGACTTTAGCGCCATCTTGTACTATCAATCAAAGCTTGGTGGACTCCAGTTCCTTGGTGAAAAGGTTCAAACCTCAGTCAATAATTTAATAAAGTGTGGATATCATTGCTTTATGCTAATTAATTGTATTAAAGTGGGTGGCGCAAGTCATTTCCTATTGGAAGATGCTCTCATGTTTGCAAATGGCGTCTTATGTCATAACAACTTTGACATTTGCGTTCTTGAGTAGTATAATTATAGCGGTCCATGATTTGTCATCTGCCGAGAGGGTGATGACTTAAGCGCCATCTTGTACTATCAATCAAAGCTTGGTGGGCTCCAGTTCCTTGGTGAAAGGGTTCAAACCTAAGTAAATAATTTAATAAAGTGTGTATATCATTGCTTTATGCTAATTAATTGTATTAAAGTGGGTGGCGCAAGTCATTTCCTATTGGAAGATGCTCTCACGTTTGCAAATGGCGTCTTATGTCATAAGAACTATGACATTTGCGTTCTTGAGTAGTATAATTATAGCGGTCCATGGTTTGTCATCTGGTGATGACTTTAGCGCCATCTTGTACTATCAATCAAAGCTTGGTGGACTCCAGTTCCTTGGTGAAAAGGTTCAAACCTCAGTCAATAATTTAATAAAGTGTGGATATCATTGCTTTATGCTAATTAATTGTATTAAAGTGGGTGGCGCAAATCATTTCCTATTGGAAGATGCTCTCATGTTTGTAAATGGGGTCTTATGTCATAAAAACTATGACATTTGCGTTCTTGAGTAGTATAATTATATCAGTATAATTATATCAGTAGTAGTATAATTATATCAGTAGTATATTCTTTTCAGTTCTTGCCGCCAACGCAACAACACACTTAAATCTCGCTCCGCAATCAAAATTTAATATCTCGGTTACGGTACAAGATTACTAAGTCATCTTAGCACCACCAGGTGTATTTTTTCACGGGCTATCCGCCTGTGTGTTTACTTTTCTACTCACAGTGAAATTTTAGTACTATTTAGTGTTTTTAGTGTTTTTGTTTTGTTGATTTTTTTTTAAATCACCAAAGTGGTGGTTTTTTACCATATATCCTGTACCTACTACCGGTACAGGGTGTAAAGGTTGCTTGTGCACCTGTGCTTAAAAAAAACAGTGAATTTGACACTCATTTGTGCGTTTTATGACAATTGTAAAAAAACAGCCCGCGGTGTTCCTCATCGAAACGCGACTATCTTGTGTTTGTTTTAGTGAACTGTCAAGTCACATAGTGCACTCGACGCAGAATTTTTTTCTACGTCGGGTGATCATCTTACTTTTTGTGTGTGTGTTATACTACTTAAGTTATTTAGGTTTAAAGTTCAGCCACGTGCTCCAGATTTCTAGAACCTTCCACGCAAAAATTTTGGAACAAGACTATAAAGCGGTCTAGAGGACCGACCTTGAATTTTGAAATTCTTTGACTTTTATATTTGATTTTGGAAAATTTGTATGTCTAAGGATTTGAAAGGACAAGTTACATATCCATTTTTTTTACTAATTTAAATATTTCATCTAAACGTAGAGGAGGACTGATTAGGAGTCGGCATTAGCCGTATTTATTTATTTTTATTTTTTTTTTTAAGGGAGGACTACTAAAGATTTTAAAATTTTGGACAAAATTATTCTAAGTGTCAGAAAATATTTTCTACCCTTAAAACTCATTTTTTGGACCATCTGAGGGCACTTTGCCCAAAAATTTTCCCCATTTTTGGGGAAATTTTTTGAAATTTGGGGTAAATTTTCATTTACCCCATTTTTTGGTTTAAACCATTTTCCGGACCAGTTTCGTGTGGTCATTCTTTTGGTGCCATTTACAAGTTTACAGGACCTCTGTGAGATAAATTAACGCGTATTTTGCTCTTTTATTTTTATCTTTAATCACACTTTTTAGCATAGATTTTTGTCTGGAGAGTTCAACATGTCTGAATCAGAGGATTCGGATGGGGGCACCCACAGAAGGAGTCCCTCTGTACAATTTGCTATACTGCAGAGTGAAAACGAGATACTGAGACAAGCTCTTAGTGAACAAGAGGAGCTTTCACCAAGGTCAGCGGCTCTCCTCAAGTCGCTGTCGGTAAGGAAACCTGTGCCACCTCTCAAAAGCGCATCCCCTTTCACGAGCATCCAAAGCATGCGTCATAGTGATTCCTCGAATAGAGGCCCGTCACAGGCAAGTGCTGCTCCCGCTACACCACCAGTCGTTAGTGCGAATCAAAGCGAGACCTCCAACAAGGCCCCAGCGCAGGTAAGTACAGCTTCTGTACCACCAACTGTAAGTCCCATGGAACACTCCACTGCAGCTCCCGAAATAGGCGTTACGACTAACAACCAAGCTGCGTCGACATCGCACGCCACGCGCTCCCCCAACCAGGAGAACAGGAAGAGGTTGAGGGAGAATGATTCCATCATTATTCTTGACCCTACAGGTTCATCCACACACGACATTCTTTCCCTGATCTGGTCGCACATGGATTCGGTGACCGTAACTATGAACGGTGGAAAGAACAAAATGAACAAGGACGACAAGACAGTCATCAGCCACGCCATGGACGAGATCAAAAAGTTGGTTTCTAACCTGGCAGTTACTCATGCAACCGCGGTGGCACGCGCAACCACCTTATCTGACATTCTGGAGCCACAAAGGGAGCTGACATCCAAGGTTGATCAGCTTATCAAAAAGTCCAACATTCCGACCCAGGTAAGTAAAACTTATGCCTCAGCTACCGCTAATATTTCAGGACCGCAATCCAACAGAATCTTCGTTGACGGTGTTCCGAGGCCGATCCCCACCCAACAACCGACCATCTTATTTTACCCTACTGTTCCGGAGGGTAAAACATCCGAAGAAACCCAAAAGAAACTTACTGAACTCCTTAATCCTAACAAGGATGGATTTAAGGTCGTGAGGACTAAGAAAATAAAGGGTGGTGGAGTTGCTCTGGAGACGAGCACCACTGATGGCATCTCTAACATCAAAAAGGTAGAGGCCAAATTAATAGAGCAAGGGTTAAAAATCATTAGTCCACAAGGTCGTCTCCCAAAAATTGTTTTGTATGACGTTCCCAAGGGTGAAGCTTCTGCTGATGCAGTTATTTTCCAGGAGATCTTCACTAATAACATCGAAGGTAAGTGCTCGTTATCCAAAGAAGACTTTTCCAGAACCATGCGACGTGTTGCCCTGTTTGGTAAACGTGATGGCCCAGGAATGAATATGATCGTTACCTGTCATCCTGACGCGAGGAAGGTCCTTATCGACAGCGGCCTCTGCTTCCTGGGGTGGAACGCCTGCCGTGTACGTGACTACCTTGGTGCGACGAGGTGTTTCAAGTGCCACCAGTACGGGCACATTAGTAAAGCGTGCACACAACCAGCTCAAGTATGCCGTCACTGCACAATCAGTGGGCATGACGTGGACACCTGTCCGAACAAGTCGAAAAACGCCATCTGTGCAACATGTAAACGCTTTAACAAGCCATCGGACCACCCAACTGGCGACAGGACGTGTCCAGCTTATAGAGCAGCTATTGAAGCCCAGGTTAAGATGACCGACTATGGATCTTAATCCGCCCCTCACCATAGGTCAGATCAACCTGCAGAGATCCAGGGCTGCCACATCCGAAATCCTGCGGGTCATGTCTGACCGAAATATTGACATTATGCTTGTTCAGGAGCAGTACGCTTGGCAAGGTAGGACGCCTGTAAGTTATCCAGGTGAGATGCTTGCAGTGGGTAGTAATCCAATGGCGGGTGTTCTGGTGAACGTTTCGTCCATCAGCCCCCTCCTTCTGGTGGGTCTATCCAACGAGTATCAAACCTGTGTTGTGGTTAATTCTGGTAGGCATGAGATCGTCCTCATCTCAGTCTATTTTAAATATGGTAACTATGTTGGTCCACATATATTAAGTCTGACACGCGCTCTAAACGCACTTAAAGGCCGTAACATTGTTATTGGAGGAGACTTTAATGCTCGCTCGTCTATGTGGTTTGATCATATTGATGATAGGACGGAACGCTCAGACGCCGTCATTGACCTCATTGCGGCGCAAGGTCTTAGTTTACTTAACGAACCCAACAACTGCTACACTTTCTCAAACTTCTTAGGCGAGAGTAATATCGATCTAACTCTCTGCTCTGGATCCGTTACTGGCTTAATATCAAAGTGGCATGTACATGAATCCGCAGTAAATTCTGATCACAGGCTAATAACATTCGAGGTGGGTGTTATTAAGAATGAAGCTCCAAGATCCTCCTGGAACTTTAGAACCTGTAAGGCGAATTGGGATAACTTTGGGGAAACGCTACGCGATACCTTAAGGGGATTCCATGACGTAGCGTGTTGCGATCCGGATAATTTGGGGAATTTCTTTAACGCGGCAGTGGTATCGGCTGCAGAATCATCTCTGGGAAGAACAAACCCTAAGAGGATTATTAGGACGCCGTGGTGGTCGAATGAGCTAACTTCGCTGAAGAGTGCTTTCAAGAAGGCAGCTAGAACTCTTGGCCGTGCAAGAAAGGACGGTTGGATGCCCGACCAGCTGAATGCGGCTGAGTTAAACCTTAGACGCACGCGCAGCGCCTTCAAAATAGCGGTCAACACAGCGAAACGAGCTACCTGGCATAATTGGGTTCAAGACGTGGGTAACGCCGACCCGTGGACTCTCCACAGCGCCATTGAAAAAACCAGGAAAGGATCTGAACGGCACTTAACTAGTATTATTTCCAACAATGATGGAAGGGATGCTGAGAGTGTTGATGTTACTGCCACTCTCGAAACGCTTCTGAGCAAGCTAGTCCCAGTAGATTCAGTAGTTGGGGAAAACGACCACCACAAAAGGATCAGAGATCTCTCAAGGCTCCCACCTAGCCTCGCTCAGGAGGACGTAATGATCATATCTAAAGCTGAAGTGGATGAGATAATTAAGGGCTTTGGCGAAAAGAAGGCACCAGGCTTTGATAGATTGAATGGGATAATTGTGAAGAAAGTGTGGCACTACGCTAAGGATGAGATGTTTCAGGTATTTCAAACGTGTATGAGGAGGGGTGTTTTCCCCTCAGAATGGAAGAGAGGTGTGCTTCGGGTCATTCCCAAGGGAGGAGATAAGCCCAAGACCGATATCAAGGCATACCGGCCTATCACTCTGCTTCCAGCCTTCAGCAAGATCCTGGAAAAATTAATAAGAAATCGCCTGCGAACCACCCTGACCCCTTCATACGAGAGGCAATTTGGCTTTGTCCCCGGGATGTCTACGGAGCACGCCATTCAGAATGCGCTTGACTGGGTGAAGGTTTGTAATAAGAGGTATGTTATAGGGATCTTTTTAGATATAACTGGTGCCTTCGATCATGCGTGGTGGCCGATGATACTGTCTAAATTAAAAGCGCGAAACTGCCCTAAACCTCTATTCAAAATACTATCTGATTACCTATCAAATAGAACTATTGAAATTACCTATGGTGACGTAACCATCTCTAGGCATGTCGACATGGGATGTCCTCAGGGTTCGGTTCTTGGACCTGAACTCTGGAACATCCTATTCGATGATTCCTCTAGGCTGCCCTTGCCTGAGGGATGTATCTCGGTCGACTACGCTGATGACAAGTTGTTTCTGGTCTCAGGGGATAGCAGGTACGAAATCGAGTGCAAGGCCGCTGATGGTTTGAACCAAATTTTAGAATGGGGAAGGTTAAACAGGTTGAACTTCGCTCCCCACAAGACCGTCGGATTGCTCATGAAGGGATCCCTTAGTATAAGAAGAAACCCCTCAATCAAAATGGGCAACTCCAGCATCAAGTTTGCGGAGAACACCAAGTACCTAGGCGTTACTTTGGACCGCTCATCATCTTTCCTGGCACACGTGAAAAATGTGTCCAGCAAGGCCCAGGCCCTTTTTATGAAGTTGAGGCGTATCTCAACTGCGGAGTGGGGAATACGTTCTCCAGCTCTACGTGTTCTGTACAGAGGAGTGTACGTGTCACAGGTGGCTTATGCCGCATCTGTTTGGGAGCACAGACTGAATAACGTTTTGATCCACGCCGCGCTTAAAAGGAGCCAGCGAATTCCCTTGCTGGCACTTTCGGGAGCCTACCGCACGGTAGCCTCGGACGCGTTGCCTGTTTTGGCGGGCATTTTGCCCATTGATCTTGAATTAAGGGAAATTTTGACTAAAAAGAAGCTGACCAGAGGAAGACCAGCCAACCACTTAGGGGTTGAACTAACCCCGGGTGCTGCTGTGTCTCTCCAAAGCCTTCTTCGAGCGATGCGAGAAAGGACACTGAGTGAATGGCAACAGCGATGGGATAGTTCGAGAATGGGAAGATGGACTCACTCCTTCTTCCCATCGGTTAAAGTCAGAATGGAAGGGGCACATTTAAGGTTGGACCACCACACAACTCAGATCTTATCCGGACACGGCGAATTCAGAGGAAAGCTGCACAGCCTAACCTTGTCCCCACACCCTACCTGTGCGTGTGGTGATCCTAACCAATCCGCCGAGCACATTCTGTGGCATTGCGAGATATTGAAGGATGCAAGAGAGGAAATGCTTAATGGTTTGAATGTTTCTACGAGACCGATCTTGAATGTAGATCTCGTATCGGACCAGAGGAACTTTGAATGTCTGAAGAAGTTCGTTAAGGTTTGGGTTGAAAGGTGGCCTGTGTTGAGAGTCGATATTATTTAGAATAAATTCAAATAATTTAGTTCGGCCGAGTGTACTGCTCCTGTCTCCCCTGGTTCATGATTCTTATAATTCTCTCTCACTCATAATCTCGCCAATTTATGTCGTATGTTTATCTCTTTATTGATTATTTATTTTTGCTACCCTGTTATATCTTACACTATATTATTTATGTATCGCTATATTGTTGCTTGTAATCCTTATATTATTTTGTATTTTGTGCTCTCTCTTCTTGTAACATTGTTTATATTCCAGATGGGAACTGAACTCCTTTTGTGTTTTGTCTTGTCCTAGCCCTCTTCTTGGGCGAGGCATAAAGACCGCAGTCCCTGCATTAAGCCAGAAGTTTCCAGACCCCCGAATAAGACATGAGTTAGACAATCGGCTTTCCCCCAATTGCGGTGCTCTGGCTCGTCGTGACGTCCGCAGTGAGCTACATCACCTTCCCCACCCCCCGTTGACGTGTGACGCTCTTCTTTTTAGTTTATTTCTCTTCGGGTAGATCACAACCCATCTCTTCTCCTAGAGTCTTCGAGCACAATCACGCCTTGGCGTGGGGTGGGCGGTGATGGAAGCTCACCTGTGGGCTGATCGGCGACCGGCCGCACGCCTTTGGGACTGCTGAGGACCTAATTACTCATAATATATCTTCGTCTATATATATTTTGTTTTGTGCTACTAACACGCATGTGCATGTCTAACTCAACTAACTCGAGCATCCACTGCATAGTGCTCGCTAACACAACATGCAGGGACATTTAAAGGTCTAGAGTCTTTTATCGAAAATTCGAATCTTTTAATATAAAAAATTAGCTTCTTGCGAGAGTCCCGAAGGGGTGACAATAAGTCACCTATACCGGGATGGGACAGTGGTGGGTGCCTTTAAAAGTATAATTATAGCGGTCCATGATTTGTCATCTGGTGATGACTTTAGCGCCATCTTGTACTATCAATCAAAGCTTGGTGGGCTCCAGTTCCTTGGTGAAAGGGTTCAAACCTAAGTAAATAATTTAATAAAGTGTGTATATCATTGCTTTATGCTAATTAATTGTATTAAAGTGGGTGGCGCAAGTCATTTCCTATTGGAAGATGCTCTCACGTTTGCAAATGGCGTCTTATGTCATAAGAACTATGACATTTGCGTTCTTGAGTAGTATAATTATAGCGGTCCATGGTTTGTCATCTGGTGATGACTTTAGCGCCATCTTGTACTATCAATCAAAGCTTGGTGGACTCCAGTTCCTTGGTGAAAAGGTTCAAACCTCAGTCAATAATTTAATAAAGTGTGGATATCATTGCTTTATGCTAATTAATTGTATTAAAGTGGGTGGCGCAAGTCATTTCCTATTGGAAGATGCTCTCATGTTTGTAAATGGGGTCTTATGTCATAAAAACTATGACATTTGCGTTCTTGAGTAGTATAATTATAGCGGTCCATGATTTGTCATCTGCCGATAGGGTGATGAATTTAGCGCCATCTTGTACTATCAATCAAAGCTTGGTGGACTCCAGTTCCTTGGTGAAAAGGTTCAAACCTCAGTCAACAATTTTTCGTAATCTTTAAAAGGCATTTTAAAATATCTATAAAATTGGTAAAAAAACAAATCTTTTCTGTGTAACTTAATAAATCTTCTTTTGTTTTATAGAATATACCAATAAATAGTACAAATTTATATGTTTTATGTAATATTTGCCTAAAATGTCAGAGTAGAAATATTTTAATTTCCCTTTTGTAAATAATTTCTAAAGAAAAGGTACTTATTACAGGAAAATTCATTTACCACCATCTCAGATGGACCAGCCAGACAGATTGTATTAGGTAGGTAGGTGTTAATAGATCTAAAATATTGAGTATTTTATTTTGAGAAATTTGAAGTTAAAGTGAAGGGATTGTCTCTTATAACAGGAGGAAGTGAAGAGACAACCGGGGCTAGTCCATTCTGTATATAGTCATAGTCATTCTGTTTAGAATGTTTTCTTCTTGTCTCTGATTTCATTATATCTGTGTTTATGAATGAGACAAATACCTTAAATGAAATTAAGATTAAATTAAGACAAATACCTGAAAATTGAGGAAAATAAAAATAAATTCACACACAAAATTAAAAAATGGATTAAAGAACAAAAAAGACAATATTACTTAAATGTCATAGCATAAAATAAAATCAAAACCTACACGTAACACACAAAACCAATATAAACACACATCACTCACAAGCACGTAAGATTATTTTCAATGTATTATATTTTTTTTAATTTTAAATAGATTATGTTTTCATATTATAAAATGAAGGCCTCAGCACGGGCAAGCCACTCAGTGAGGCCAACATTACTGGAAAACTTAAAATGTAAAAAATATTGTACCAAATAAAATAAAAATTTAAAAAAAATGGTACAACTCTAGAATGGATACATAGGAATTTATCAATTTCAGCAATATTAGAAAAATTACCTACCATATCTGCTATTATTTAAATAAATCTTATTTTTCTGTTATTGCCAATTCTTACGTTTTCCTCTTGTGTTTTTACTTATTTATTTATAATATTTTACTATTTCTCACTTACATGACTTTATATAATAGAGCTAGAATTCCCTGACTAAACACAAGAGCCGCGTCTCTTTATGGTGAGGAAAGGTTATTATTATTTTCCTTTATAAAACTGTATAACATGTCAAAATTGTATGTAATGATTATAAAAATCTTTTTATTTTATTTATTATATGTTGTTTCTTATTAAGTCTATTGGTTAGAGGTTAGAGAGAGAGAGAGAGAGAGAGAGAGAGAGAGAGAGGGATTTTTATTTGTTTTGCATCTTGCTTTTTGGGTATCAGGAAATTGTAACAAACATTTTTCAATGGAATATTGTATTTCAAAAAGAACACATTTACTAAAGGAATATAATGTATTGACAGACTAACTAATGAGAATGTGTTTTAGTAAATTGTATTTTCAATGAAAAGATTGCCTTATTGCTAATTGCTCCCTCCACTGCCTCCAGTCCTGGTCAGGGATTTGGAAAAAGGAACTATTTTATATTTCACATTTCTGCTTCGAGACCGTTTTTGGTGCTACTTCAATAATACTACCAACTTGATTTGACTCCGTGGCAGAGCCGTTAGCTCCTTGGCCCAGGACCAGAGATCACGAATCCGAATCACAATTAAAAATAAATTATATCTATTGCATTAACACCACGTTCGAACGCGCCAGATACTCACAGTATCACCCTAGTGAGACACCACTTGGAATGGAAAAGATTTTCGCTGTGTCGAGTGACTAGATCTGAATAAGCAGGTACTTTCCAAACTTCCTTTTGCCTATCTTCTTCCATTTCCACTTCATCCAACCCCACAACATTACACAATAATTAAAGGATGCAATAATCTGCTGGTTCCGGAAAGACGGAACATTAGTACGGTAAAAACATAATAAGAAGAGAAAGCTTTGTGAGTAGGAAGCTTGTGTGTAGCAAGTAAGTATGTATATGTGCATTATAATTAAGTATGTAAATGTGTATATTAAGTAAGTATGTATTGTGTATATTATGTAGCACAAATAAATATATAAATGTATTTTGTGTGTATTATAAGTAGGTATGTTTTTACATATATATATATTGTGTATTACAAGTAAGTATTAACAATACTCTTTGATAATATCAATAGACAGTACTTGCTTTAATAACATAAAGGATTAAATCCTTTGTGTTTAGTGTCCCTGTATCAACAACAAAGTTTAAAAACACACAAGTCTGAAAGACAATCTTAGAAGCAACAAATAAACAGTGCAATTATTAAAAAACAGTTACTTTGGAGTGATGTCTGTTTATTATTTTGGTAGAATTACTAATATCTCTTGCTCATATCTAAGTGCAAGTGCAAAACTGATTTGTTTTGGTCGGTTTGATTGACCATAACATTGACAACTAATAAAATAACATTAACACTTTAATAAAAAAACGACTACACGAGTAAACTCCAAATCCGCGGTAACCAGCAACCTTAACATGGAACTCCCGCAACTTCCAGATAAAAGTATGAAGAATTTAAAGTTCAATCCATAGAAAAATCATTTGCAGACAACAAAAACACTATTGTTGAAGTCATGAGAAATGAGTACAAAGAGGAAATTGATGAACTTAAAAAAGAAAGTTATAGACCTTAAAAGATACATAGAAAATATTGACCAGCATAATCGCTCTAATAAAGTTATATTGAACGGTATTCCCGAAGCAATAAATGAAAACGTTTTTGACATTATCTCCAAAATAGGTGCTACATCTGGGGGCAAAATCATCAGAGAAGAAGTGGACTTCGCCAGCAGAATTGACCCCAGAGCAAACCGAAACATAACAACTGGAGAACTCAGGAACATTGTGTTGAAATTTACACACACGTATCTCAAAGATGACCTATTAGCTGCAATAAAGAAGAGGAAAGGAATGTTCGCTTCAGAATTGCAGCTTATTAGAGCAAGTAGGATATACATTAATGAACCACTGAATTAAACCACTAAAAACCGAAATATCTCTTCAAACAATGTCAAGATATAAACAAGGAAAAAGTAATGTCTACTGCTGGGTGAGAATGAGAAACTTTAAAATATTCATTCGCGTAAGTGATTCTACCCCATAAAATTAATTGCTAGTCAAGATGACGTCAACAGACTGTCAACATTAAAAACACCACTCGACGCTGCTAAATTGGCCGTCCCTTTAGGAAACAAATAATTCCACATAATATTGTTAAATGTGTCTTGTTAACTTTTTTATACCTGGTACTCAAGTTTCAGGAGAATCAATTTAAAACTACTAGCTTTTATGAAGTTACTAAAGTTATAAATTAATTAAAAATGTATTTTGCTGTGGCATCGATGGCTTAAGTATCATGGTTTGTAAACAGCACATTTATGAGTTGGCTGTTCCCATAAATCATATTATTAATCTTAGTTTTAAGAATGGCAAATTTCCTTCTGATTGTCAAAATGCCAAGGTTATACTTTTTTTCAAAAGTGGAGATCATCAAAATGTGAATAATTACAGACCCATACCTTAGCTCAATACTATCTCAAAAATAATAGAAAGATTGGTTAAGTCAAGATTAGTATAATTGTTAGAAAAATACAAAATACTTTTCCACAGCCAATTTGGTTTCAGAAAGAATTAAGAAGCTGTATTAGGTATTGATCATAGTTGTAAACACGCTTGACTATGGCAACAGAGTTATAGCGGTATTGTTAGACTTATCAAAGGCCTTTGATACGGTTTCCAATGAGTTGCTCCTTAAGAAATTATTATCTAATAATACAGTTATGGGTTGGTTCAGATCTTACCTGAGTGATAGAACACTGCAAATTGAAATAAATAAAATGTTAAACACTAGTAAATCAATCTCCATTGGAGTCCCACAAGATAGTGTGCTCGGGCAAATATTATTTATAATTTATATAAACGATTTACGCAGTCTAAAAAAACCAAAATTAGGTAGAAAGTTCAAACGGAGATAGGTACCTTTAGTGTTTTAAACTTTCTTGGAATTTATTATTAATTATAGAAATTTATATCTTGGAATTCAATAACAATATATAAATAAATGTTGCCAGCTAAATTACTTCTAATTAAATAAAAACTATACAAAACCGTAAATTGGATTACACATCTATTGTACTGCTATAACGCGAGTCCACATTTCCTGAGAATATTTTTTCGTTTTCTTAACTTGCTTACATTTGGATATTTTTCTTTATGTTTTTACTTCCCTATTTTTAATTATGGACTTATAAAAACTCATCAAAAGTTAAACAAATAAATAATAAACAATAAACAATAGACTTAGGAAAGGAAAGACTGGGATATATTATAATCAAAGATATTAGTTCTTCTAATATCTTTGATTATAATAATACTGCCATTGTGTTACAAAACGTTAGTAGGTATTATTATACACTCTCATTGAGTTACAAAACGTTAGTAGGTACTATTATTATACACTCCCATTGAGTTAGAAAACGTTAGTAGGTACTATAATAATACACTCTCATTGAGTTACAAAACGTTAGTAGGTATTATAATAATACACTCTCATTGAGTTACAAAACGTTAGTAGGTATTATAATACACTCTCATTGAGTTACAAAACGCTAGTAGGTATTATAATAATACACTCCCATTGTGTTACAAAACGCTAGTAGGTATTATGATAATACACTGTCATTGTGTTACAAAACGTTAGTAGGTATTATAATACACTCTCATTGAGTTACAAAACGTTAGTATTATAATAATACACTCCCATTGTGTTACAAAACGCTAGTAGGTATTATAATAATACACTCCCATTGAGTTACAAAACGGTAGTAGGTATCACAATAATACACTACCATTGTGTTACAAAACGCTATTAGGTGTTATAATAATAATGACAAAAAATTCCCCTTCATAATAAAATCTTCATATACGAAAAAAATTAGGCAAAAAATTAACCACATGTATTAAAACTACTACAAAATTTTTTTCCAAAAATGAAATTGACCTGGCCAAACAAAATGTAAAACAATAAGTGAAATAAATAATAGAAAAAAAAATTGTATTGAAAAAAACTATTGACGCCATAAGAGAACCGACCAAATGTGAATGTGACCCTTTAGTAAATGTTTTGCTAACGTCGGACAAAACTTAGCCACACGAACCGATGGAAATTATAAAATAGATAATTTCGAAAAGGACTGTCTTAAACAAAATAATAGTTCTATTTTCCAACCTGTAACCATAAATGATATTGAAAACATTATAACTGAACTAAAATGCACCAGGATTTGATGGAGTCACAGTAGAAATATTGAAACGATACAAAAAATTATTAAGTAATCCAATTACACACAATATAAATATAAGTTTGAACAGTGGAATATTCCCATCGGTTTATAAAAAATCTACAGTAACACCCATTGTTAAATCAGGCAGCTCTGACAAAACATCAAATTATCGACCCGTATCTCTTATCTGAAACATTGCAAAATTTTATGTAAAGATTTTAAAAAACAACTCCTGTATTAAATTGAAAATAATAAAATAATTAGTCCTAGCCAATTAGGATTTAGAGAATAATCAGGTACCTACTCATAATGCCATTGCAGAACTAACTTCAACTATATTTTTTTTTTTTTTTTTTTTTTTTATATTTACTCCACACAGGAGGCCCTGAAGAAAATAATTTCCCTCAGGGCCTATGTCATCTTTGGGGATGCTGTGTGGAGGGTCTTTTTGTGGAGAGGAAGGAGTGAACATGGGTCTTGAAGAGTCCCATGTTGTAGGAGGGAGGAAACACAGAGGCCGGCAGTTCGTTCCACAGCCGAGCTGTTGAACTTAAGAACGAATCGTAGAAGCGACCCGTTCTCATGTGACAAGTGTCAACTGTGTACAAATGTTGGGCGCGCGTTTGGCGTGTATCCCGACTACGCACCGGTGCCGAAGGGATCAATGACGCTAGTTCCTCAGAGCATCTTCCATTGTAATACCGATAGA
Organism: Hesperophylax magnus; assembly: GCA_026573805.1. Taxonomy (NCBI): domain Eukaryota; kingdom Metazoa; phylum Arthropoda; class Insecta; order Trichoptera; family Limnephilidae; genus Hesperophylax; species Hesperophylax magnus. The sequence goes on along the minus strand of JAIUSX010000179.1, from coordinate 1,544,806 downwards.
ACAAGGACAGCATACCTACCTGACGCCTGTGCTCTAAAGATTGCAGTCCGTTTGTTAAGATTGGGGAATCTATCAAACGGACCGCCCGTTTCTGCACAGAGTCAAGGGTTTTTTTCAGGTATTTTGGGGCTCCAGACCAGAGATGGCTGCCAAATTCGACAGTAGGGCGCACTTGCGATTTGTACAGGGTGAGCAGTTGTGTACTATTAAAGTATCTGCGGGCCCTGTACAGTACGCCCAGCTTCTGAGAGGCCAACTTTACTCTGGCTTCGATGGAGCCCCCGTACCTGAGCTGGTCACTAATAGTTACACCAAGCATATCAATGGAAGGCCTGTTCGGAAGATTGCTTCCGTTAAAGGAGACTAGATTATCATTTGGATCCCTTTTAGACGTAATCAGACAGGATTGGGTCTTTGAAACATTAAATTCGACGAGATTATTTTTACCCCAGGAGGAAATACTCTCGAGATAACCGTCCATTCTCTGCTTCAAAGCCCTCCGAGCCGTTGGAGTTTGTGTGCCCTTTGGGGGCTTGTCAAACAAAAAGCTATCATGAACTGTACTGTCATCCGCGTAACAATGAATCGGTGCACATGTCAAAAGGTCATTGATGTGCAACAAAAACAAAGTCGGAGACAGAACCGATCCCTGTGGGACGCCAGCATTTATGGAGTGCGAGGAAGAGGTGAAACCGTCAGCAACCGCCTGAATCGACCTATCCCTTAAAAAGTCAGCAATCCACGTACACAGGGATGCGGGAAGTCCGTAAGAATGCAATTTGTTGACAAGTCCTCGGTGCCAGACCCGGTCAAAGGCCTTGGATATGTCTAGTGCGACCGTTTGGGTCTCACCGTGACGTTCCAGGCACCGCCCCCAAACATGCGTCACATACGCGAGAAGATCACCGCACGAGCGGTTCCGCCGGAATCCGTATTGACGGTCGTTGATAATTTTGTTCTTCTCGAGGTATGTGAGCAGTTTGTCGTTGATCACACGTTCCATCACTTTGGACAGAACTGATGTGATCGCTATGGGGCGGTAGTTGGCCGGGTTGGAGCGGTCACCTTTCTTGGGAATAGGGTGAATTACCGCTTTTTTCCAACCAGAGGGCACAGTGCCACACTTCAGGGACATTTTGAAGAGCTTTGTCAAAACTGGAACTATTTCCGCAGCACACCTCTGCAATACCAGGGCAGGTATTCCATCAGGTCCACTAGCTTTGTTAACATCGAGCCCCCGTATGACGTGGAGTACATCCCGATGCCGGATCCTCAGCTTTTTCATAAAGAAGCCGCAGTGAGGAACCGACGGCGGAACAGCACCCCCGTCGTCGAGGGTCGAGTTTTCCGCAAACATTTTCCCTAAAAGGTTTGCCTTTTCGGTGGCGGTGTTTGCTAGTGAGCCGTCAGGTCTGGTAAGAGGTGGCAAACTGGGTTTGCAAAAATTTCGACCTATTGAGCCCGCAAGCGACCAGAATGCTCTGCTGCCATGCGGGCAGGCAGCCAGCTTTTTGCTGATCTGCAGGTCGTGTTCGAATTTTGATCTATTGATGATTCTCTTGCATTCCTTTGCCGATTTGTTGTATGCTGATCTGCTTTCGGGCGTTCGAGATGTGTTGTAGGCTCGGTAAGCCGCGTTTTTTCGTCGAACTGCTTCGGAGCATTGTCGACTGAACCACGGCTTTGAGCCCACGCCAGTTTCTTTAGTAGTCGATTGTATGAAGCCATCCATCGCCGATTTGATGACTTCACCAATCTCCTGGGCACATCTTGAAGGGTCCGAAGTCCGAAAACAAACAGCTGACCACGGAAAAGCATTGAAATGGGCCCGCATACCGAACCAATCTGCTGACCTATAGTGCCACACTTTTCTCCTCAGCCTCTCATTGGTTGGTCTGAGGCTAACGGGGATTGATGTCGTCACTAGGCAGTGGTCAGATGATCCCAGAGGCGCTGTGACGTCAATCTTATAACCGTGTGGCACAGTAGTTAAGAATAGGTCTAACAGATTGGAGCGGTGAGTCTGGACATCAGGAACCCTTGTAGGCTCCTGAACCAATTGCTCTAATCCGTAGCAAATGGCAAAGGATTCCGCCTGTCGGCCAGCCGAGTCCGTTGGGCCTGAGAACTTCAACCATGGTTCGTTATGAACGTTGAAGTCCCCCAGAACAACAAACTCGGCCGAAGGGTAGCGGGGCAAGAGATCATCAATAGTATCGCTCAAATGTTTGAAGAGCTCGGAGGTGTCTGATTCGCTATGGTTCGGTGAGCGGTATAGACATGCGTAGAATCTTGCCGTACTGGCAAGATTGACGCGCACCCACATTACGTCGAATCTGGAGTTTTCCAGACTCAATAGTCGCACACAGTTGACGTCAGCTCGACTATAGAGGCAGACTCCTCCTTTTAGTCGGAATTTGCTTGCGAGGGTAAAGCCCGGGCAGTCCAGATAGGAGGAGTCTGGCGGCTCGGCTATCTGAGTTTCGGATAGGAAAAGAAGGTTGGGACGTTGGGACAAAAGATGGTGATGGACGGAATTTAAGTTAGTGTGCAGGCCGCGAATGTTGGCAAAATTTACCAACAAATTTGGCCCGCACCGGGGACGCCTGCTACTCGCCGCTGTAATGATGTTAAAATTTTTGTGTTGTATATTCATGAATTTATTTTTTTTTTTTTTGTAAGGGTAGGAGGTGAAAGGAAAGGTCTGGAAAGGAAAGGTATGAGGGGTGGGTAGGAATCTGGGGTTCAGGCTGTCCAGGAGTGATGAGCGTTTGGTTCCAGCCCACCCACCGCGGTGCTAGGCGATAGGCTGGGAGAGTCCGGCTGGAGAGGGCATCCAATGCGCCCCAAACGCTGCTGCTGGGTCCCCTCCGGTCACGAACCGGCACAACAGCAGTGGCGGGGTTTTTTCACTCGCTGATGGGGCAGCCCACCCTTAGTCGTGAGCCTGAGGGTCGGGCCCCTGTACTATCGAGCGGCCCGGACAGCGGTAACCGGTTGTAAAGGGTCTCCCTCAACCAGCATCTCCCAACCGGCCCGCCACGCAGAAGGTGGGCCGACGCACCCGCCACCAAGACCCGGGCAAACCTTAACCCATGAACCCGGGCACCCCTGCTAAGTCACCAAACGTAGCGAACCACTTGGGGTGACCTGTGGCAGAGGTGTTGGTCATCCAATAAATGGTTCCCAGGGCGGCGGTACCCATTCCCGCCTACCAAATTAGGAATATACCATGCATTGGATAAAAAAAACTTGCATTGGCATTTTAAATGATATCGGTATTATTGGCAAGGTTGGGTATTGGTTACAAAGCTATTTAACTCAAAGAGGTCAAAAGGTAAATAAATAACACACTAAGTGAGGATTAAATTTTGGAATTTGGAGTTTAGACGTACCCTTGACAATGACAGTCCCCTTAATTCGTCCAGTTTTGTTTATCCTTTCCCATCGAGTTGCAAAACACTAGTAGGTATTACAATAAAAACTATTGTATGAATTATTCACTTTTATTCATGGATTCCATTTGATTGTCTGGATCTATATTATCTATAACGTTATTGGAATCCCGTCTGACTGTCTGGATCAATAACATTCATGGGATCCCGTCTGACTGTCTGGACCAATAACATTCATGTAATCCCGTCTGACTGTCTGAACCAATAACATTCAAGGAATCCTGTCTGACTGTCTGGACCAATAACATTCATGGAATCCTGTCTGACTGTCTGGACCAATAACATTCATGGAATCCCGTCTGACTGTTATAAAACAAATTGAAAATATGTAGTTTTGAATCAAATATTTAATAAATACTTCAAAAATCCTACAGTAAAAATATATCCTAACTAAGTTTTTGCAATAATTAAGTTGACCAAACATACGTGGTAGTGAACACTTTTCTAGGGGGGGTTTTTAGAAAAATACTTGTTTACAAAGTAGGTCGAGTGAGGTATCGATAATATCAATTTCGTTCGTGCTGAATCGAATGAGACCACTCCCAAGACAGTATTATTAATGTTTGGGGAGATAATGAACTCTGTTTTTATAATTGTATTGTCGGTGATTCCCATCTTTAAAAAGTCATATTACTTGGAACGTATTATATTGCATAAGCAATAAATCACGATGTCCTTATCAAGTCGTGAGTGTTTTCAAGGTGAACCATATCTGTGTTATTTATTTTTCCGATTTTATGTCCGGGTTAAATCTTCCCCATAGGAAAAACTAAACCCTTCCACACACTTTCCACAAATGATCATCTAGTCAATCCACATTATGCAAGTGCATTATTTAAGCAAAATAAATACAAAACAATATAATAACATCACGTCAACTCACCAAAGATCAAATGGGAAAATAATTCACCGACTCCAGATATTTTCATATCAGAGGGTTCGGCTCGGTAGAACTTCTAACAGGGCCTATAAATCCTACTGATCCTCAACATAAATATTTAAAAATCTTTCGTTATCCTACATGTATTCAAAATCACCGACATTTGCATTTTTATATATAATTTTTTTGATAGATCTAATACGCCATAATTTTTTATATTAATTTTTATAAACTAATACCATATCATATTATTATTATTTAACATCCGAAAGAATTCTTTTTAATTTGTGTAGAGATAAAACAATAGAAAGGTGATATAAGATTTCCAATTATCGAAATTATTTGTTTTACCAGAAAAATGATTGAATTATCTCTCTCCGGGGCCACCTAGGAATATAGTAGGCAGGTAACGATTCGGCAGAAAGCTGTTATTACGGTAGCCCCATCTCTTTTTACATTTGGGGAATGCTGTGTGGACGATTATTTTAAGGAAAGATTTGGGAAGATTAGTGTGTCCAGGAGTGACAGACGTTTGAATTCATACCACCCACTGCGGTGCAAGGCGATAGGTCGAGAGAGTCCTGCTGGAGATTTAACTCCCTCAACCAGAGTCCGAATCCGGCCCACCACATCCCATGAACCTGGTCATCCCTGCTAAGTCACCAAAAGTAGCTTGTCACTTGGGGTGACTTATGGGAGATGTGTTGGTTATCCAATGAAGGATGCATATAGGCCTACCAAAATAAAAATTTTGCATAAAACCTTCCGACTCCTAGGTCCCAGACAGGTCAATGTTATTCATAATCAGTTAAAAAAAGTATTATCATATATATCAAAAATTTTGATCAATTTCACCTGAAGTAAGATAAAAATGACCTTACTTCGGGCTCGCGGACAGACCACTACACAAGTAAATTAGTTTTTCCATCTAGTGATAATGTCGACATTTCCATATTTGTAACTCTTAGTGAGCAGCTCAGGCACGGGGACACCATCCAAGCCAGAGTCAAGTTAGCACAACAGAAGCGGGGCGTACTGTACAGTAGCCTGGAGCACGGATGTATGAAAAAAAAAAAATTATAATTCAGAGTTCTAAGAGGGGGGATTTGTGCCTTATGTTAAAATAAAAATACGTGGGATTTTTCATTTCATTTAATTAAGATCTTCTGCCTCCGCAGTGACCCCAAAAATTGAAAATTAGGGTAAAAAAGTTAAAAGTTTATAAGGCGATACATTATGATTAATTTAGTGGTAAGTAGGTGTTAAATGATAAACAGTATATATTAAGATGTTTATTAAGGCATCGATCTAAAAAAAAAAAAATTGAAACATAATTATACATTTATTATTTAGGTTTAAAATCCTTTTTTAGTTTAAAATTTAGGTATTTTGTTCCGCGATTCCAGCCTGGCATCACCTAGCCGCGACTTTCTTGTACACTGAGAAATGGAAGCTTCTGTCGTAGTCTTTACAGCTCTTGAAATTTGAAACAAACTTGAAAAATTATACATTTATTATTGAGGTTTAAAATCCTTTTTAGTTTCAAATTTAGGCATTATGTTCCGCAATTCCAGCTTGGCATTTATGGCACCTAGTCGCGACTTTCTTGTGCACTGAGAAATGGAAGCTTCTGTCGTATTCTTTACAGCTCTTTCAACAGCTTGAGTATGGCAGGGAAGCCTTATAAACAATAGTTCGCTTTCGCCACCAGATTCCACGATATTCTGAATTTCATGGTCCGATAAGTTTTTCAAAATCGGTGGTTCGGTTAAGTTTTCCTGCCAATTTATTAAATCAATATATGTAGAAGCATTGAAATCTATCAATGGCACTTGAAACATTCTAGGTATTGGAGGTTGAGCAGTACTGCGTGCCTTTAGTATGCGGCGGGCTGCCAGCTCTCTAACATGTTTTTTTATCATCTGTTATCATCGCAAGTAGAATCCCTTCAGGATGCGCAAAGTAGCCGTTTCTTTGGATAACAGGATCTATAATTTTTTTAGAGTTTCTGGCAGGTATCTGGAGGCCTTAATGATATTGAACAGATGACGCGTGCCATCTTTGCATGATGGTTTATTTTTAATTGAGAACCAAGACGGTGCGTAAACTTTGACCACAAAAGTAGCCAGAGTTTTCAAATTTTCAGATGGTTCTTCAGTAGATACATACAAACGTAGTATTCGGTTAGCACGCGTGATCCAACGGGCATGTGATAGTTTTCCTGGAGATTTATTGCCTAGGTCTTCTGGAAATTCACCTGAAAATACCGCCGAGACAATTTTATGCAAGTACTGTTGGTCTGAACTCAGATCTTTGGCCTTTTCTGGTAGCATTTGACCTTCGATGCGTTCAAATTTTTTAACAGGCAGCTTTTCACAGGTTTCCAGTGATTTTCCCAGTGGACCAATATAAGATTTAGGTCCCGAAGTACACCCATCGAGATGAAGAAACAGATGTCTCAAAGGCAGTTCGTTCATGTGAAGCAAACAAATTATCCACTGAAGTGGTTTTTGTAGCTTTTTCTCAAGCAGTCTTATAATTCCAGCATACTTTCCAGTATTTACATTCGTACCATCGCAACCAATTACCATAATTCTATCTTGGGAAACTTCTTTATGTAACAGAAACCCTGTTATCGTGGTTTCTATTCCTTTTGCTGTCCCAACATCAGGTACCACGTATCCCATGTAAATAGATCCCGGCTCTTGAATTAGTGAGATATGTTCCTCCACAACCATATTCCTGTAGCATTTACCGCCCTTTTTAACAATATTCAAAGTTTTGTCTTTTTTCCAGTCAAAGTATAAGGCCAAGAGCTCTGTAATTGTTGCATTTTCCGTTATTTTTTCTCTAGTTTTAGTTCTCTCTCTTCGTAACTTGTGCCAATCAATGACCTCAACATCAGACCCAATGTCGAACAAAACAGATGATGCTATTGCTACTGCTGCTCTGTCAGACACTCCATACCTATCACATGTCTTCGATAACGTAGGAAAATTAAGCGTCGATTTTTTTATTTTCTTTTTAATAACGCCTTTGATCATGGAGCAATCAGATTTTTCTGTCTCTGATGATGTCGCTGAAGAAATACTAGCATTTAAATCAGCTAACGTTGAAGTGCTTAAGGATGTGTTTCGGCGATTCTCTCGTTCATGGTTCCTTTTTAGAGTTTTTTGCATGTTCTTTTTAGCAGTTACGTCGATTCCGCTGATTACCATTATCCGAGACGTTCTTTGATCGGTCAAAAAAGTTTGCTCTCGTTTAGGAACCTTTTTATCCTTAGGACAGATACATTGAGCGAATTCTTTGCACTTGCATGCTGAAATATCAAAAAGTATCTTACTTCTTTGCTGAAAACTATTTAACTCGTCCGGGGAGAGCCTCTTGATAGATTTGAGTAGATTTTTGCACTTTAGATGATATGCTTTCAACATTTGAATGATCCTTGTTCGCGTCACTGTAGAAATAGATGCCGTTTGCCATATATTTTCAATTCTCGACGTTACTATGTCTGCTATCTCGCCAAAAATTGGTTCTTTTGCAGTTTCTAATTGCAATTTCAGTTGATGTCTCGTCCACTCATAGTATTTCACTACATCTTCATAAGTAGGTAGAACGTTTTCTTTCATCTCACAAACATCACCAAATAGAGGACATTTGAATACACTCCGAGTTCTTTGCATGGTTGCAACGAAAGATTATCAAACGTATTTTTAACGATAAACGAGCGTGCGACTGATCCGAGCCACGAACGATAGAGCCATAAATGAACCTACACCTAGATCGTCAACTTCGTGCTTTTAGTACTGAACATATTTCGTCCGACGGATTTTTTTGGAACTAAGAGAAAAAGAAAGAGAAGGGAATATGTTGTCACGACGTCACAAACCATCGACCAAAGATAGAGGAAAGTAAAAAAAAAAAAACGGTACTACCATAGACAATATAAATACGGTCCCAATTTATTAGCCTAAAATATTATTTAAAAATGAAAAACTCGTAATTGCATGAATTATTTTATTATTCAAACACAGATAACACAAAAAAGGGACATACAAGCTTGTGTAAACACAAAACACATTTTAAATGACAATAAAATGTTAACACACCAAAACAGTAAATATAACTCAAATATGATGGTGCTTTCCTAAGACAGAATCGAATTTTGACATTTCTCTGTTTAATAACAGAAAAAAAAAGTGGGTGTGTCAAGCCTACGCAAGACAGAAGTGAAACTTCTAGTTTCAGCTGATGCTTGGCGTGGCGCAGTTCGCTGGTGTCTGAGAGAGAGGAAAGAAGAGAAGAGAGAGAACGTTCGTGAGCGGCTCCCCCACCTCAACAAGGTTTCACTTCAAAAATGCCACAGCCGAGAATCGAACCTCGCTTAACTGATTGAAAGCCAACCACGCTGAGCACCAACTGTAAGCAAAGCCGCATAAATTGATTATATTATGTAGGTTCTGAAAATATGAGAGCTTGTTATGTTTTATAATGTTACCTACATCACACCCAAAATATAATATATTTTTAAAAATAATGTACAATGTACAGAAATAGAATCCCACACAAGATCGCGTAGTGCGCTCTAGCGAACGGATATTTTATCAGAGGGAGATAGTTTTAATTTTTTTTTCTGTAAATTATTACATATTATCAAAATAAATAAATTAATTAAATAAATGTAATACAATTATCATAATATACGGATTAGATAATAATTTTAATCCAACACAATAACGCAAAGCGCGCTCTAGCGGAGTAATGTTTTATCACAGTGAGATAAGTGTTTTTATTATTTTGCAATATTATTTTCTTTTAAAAAATGTTCTGACCTACTAAAAAATAAGATATTGAATGAAAAAGGCGTTAAAAACAAAAAAATAATGTGCGATGGCCGAGAATCGAACTCGGATCAACTGCTTGGAAGGCAACTATGCTGACCATTACACCACCAACGCCAGTTGTCGGGATGAGCTAAGAAGCATTTATATGTTACTTCAAAACTTTGACTAGATCAAATGAACTTTAATCGGTGGTCCCGCATTTTCGTTTCGGTCATGAGTCGGTTTTACTCCGGAAATTGCATGACGCGCGTAAAGAAGTTTCACTTCAATAAAAATTCATAATTACAATGTTATTATTTATGTATATGTTATTATATATATATATATTTTTTTTTTTTATTATTTTAATATACATCATATGGGTTACATTAATACATACATATTTTGCAAAATATAATATTAAGGTTCATAATTGGTCATGTATACCTTATCAGAAAAGAGGAGCTCTTGTGCCTATGTTTGTTTTGTTTTTTGATATATATATATATATATCAGAAAACACAAGAAAATAAGAATATGTAAAGACAAAACACATTTTAGAAGTTAAAAGATTTTCATTATGGTGTCGAGTAAGTAATAAAAATAAAAAATAAGCTAATCAGGACAGCCATTTCTTCCTGAATTTAGCGTACTTTTCATACCGTTGTTGTGCCATAAGCCTCATGGAACCTTGTTCATTACACGGTCTTGATTCTTTGCCACATAATCTTTTGTTGATGTCTGTGCACCACACATTAATTAAGAATGTCACAGAGGATTTAATAATTGCGTTGATCATTTTTTTTTTATGTTCCTCACAATTAATCCAATCAAAACATACATATTTTGCAATGGTTTCATTAATAATGGGCACAAGATGTATATTTTCACAATTATTATTTAGTACATACTCGATGACATAACGAATTTCCAGAGCGTTGAGTGCAAAGTTTTTAGAAGGATAATTAAGGCAAAGCCTTTCTGTGACCTGGTATTCACTGGTCAAAATTAATGAATTCATTGGATCATAAGGATTACCAATGCAACACGTTTTACATTTGTCACAACCTCCGATAGCTTTTAACATCTTTTTTAACATAAACCCTGCTACATAAGCGTCGATGCTGAATGGTTGAATGGAAAATGAATCACAGATTTTCTTAAATTGAACATCTGTGTCCGGTATAGTTACAAAAGGAAAAGAAGTTACATTTGAATTTAAATTGGAAGAGGGGGATTGAACATAAATGAAGTCGGCGACATTAGACAAAAGAATGTTAGAGTCATCGGCTTCGCAATTGGTACCGGGTGACCGAGGCGATACTAAACTACAAATCATGAGTGATTTGTATGCCGCTGAGAATAAAGTAGCTGTTGGATTTTGGACACTTCGACTCCGAATTTGACCAAAGAAATTTTCTAAAGGGTCTTGGTTGAGGTAGCGGCATTTTAAATGTTTAAACCCCTTGCCCTGCAGAAAATTCCATAATTTCAAAATACCACCGATAGAAAAGCTCCAATTTTTTAAAACTGGAGCCACAGTCTTGATGTTTGCGCCCGTTGTCTGATCGACATACTTCATCGTGCCTATTACTTTCAACAACTCGTTCCACAATTTAATGTGTTCTGGAGTTATTCGATAAAGCCACACGATATTTTTTCCCCCTTTGGCATGAACTAATGTCCCATTGACACTGTCGAATAATACATCAAAAATTTGTAAAATTCGTGCAGTGTCCAATGGCTTTTTCGTAAACTCCTCTGGACGTAAATGATTGAGTGTTTCCAGTGCAGCACACATTTTGTCACTAAAAATTTGGGCAGCAAGTTTTACCTTCATTTTTTTTTATCTTTTCGGGGATAATATGGCTGTCATTTATTCTATACATCCTCTTGAAGTTTTCTGTTGGTACCAATTTATAAGCCGTCAACAAATTGTCCCATGAAGCTAACTTTTTTACACCATCCTCATAAAAAGTCATATCCTTATTTAAGAGATTATTACGAACACACTTCAAAAGATGAGGTGCGTCAAATAAGGGAAAAATCTTGTTTCCATTTACCATGAAGTATCCACCCGTATATTCTGTTTTATCCCTTAGGCAACTTGTTCGAGTGTCTTCAAGCAAGCCATTCACCACCCTACAGTTAACGGTGCCTTGGTCGCATACTGTTCCAACTGGCTTGAAACCACAAACAAACAATTTGTCTATAACAGTAAGAAGAGTATCTTTCAAGTCAAAATAATTAGTTCCACTTCCTGAAAACGTAAAACTAACTGGCTGCTTGTAGGGACGGTTGAGGCCTTTAATCATAAAAAATAGAGCGTGATCAGCAAATTTTCTTCTTCTTACATCACCTTTATCCTCAAACCCTTCAATATAACCACTACGCACATTGAAACTAACATGAGGTCGAATACTCATCTCATCAAACATTATAATGCAGAATTTGTCTCTATCCTCCATTAAATCTGCGCTCTTTTCCAAATACTTAAAATAAATATCATTAATTCCCGGTTGAAGCGATATGGAAGTTAATTCTTTTTTCAGGGTTGAAGGAGAAGGTAATGCAAAAAGTTTGCTTAATAATCTGTAACATTTTGGCCCTCCCTTATATACAGCAAGTGCCAAAGATTTGTCCGCGCGCGTGTATCTTCGACCTTTTTTTTGACGCGGGTTAAGTTTTGCTTGTGATAATATGAATTTAAGGAGCACCGGATTAAAACTTGAAAGAGAATCTTCCAAGCAGGTTTCATTTCTGTATCTCGTTGCCATAGCAAGGCGAGTTTTGAGAGTAGTATTTTTGCGTTGGGAATATCTGAGTTGACGCCTTGTTCCCATGATCTCCAACCGCATTTTCCTTTTCTTAGGTGTCAGCATCGCCATTGGTCCAATGTTAGAAAAAGTCGATTTCCTCATACCTAGAAAAACACAACGTTCAGTCCAATGATTGCATTATTCAAAACAAAGCGTACCAAGAAATGCTAATCAAACAAAAAGCTATAAATATGCTTACGTGGGGAGCCTTTATTTTTTCGTGAGGCGAATAAATTTTTGCTGGATCCAGGGAAGGCATTAGCTTCTGAAATAAATAAATTCATCACATTACCCAAAATTCTCAATCAAAACATAGAATATTATTTTCTTTAGCGAAAAATAAAACAGTTGTACATACCTGTGTTCGCTTCTACGTCCATTTTGGCAGCAATTGGCCCGCTGCTGGATTCAGGGAAGACATTAGCTTCTGAAATAAATAAATTCATCGCATTAGGACGGAAATTTGTGTCGCACTGAAACAACATCCTCACAGCTTTCGACACTACAGCGAAATTTTTGAGGCATTTTAAAAAATCTACTTTCAATTTTCACAACACAAGAACCATGAACATAACCATAAACATGTGGTGTTTTGACTTTTGTTACCACAGATATCCCATTTTATACAACTCAGTTCTTCTATGGCGTTCAAAGTGTTCCTATTGGATATTGGCATTTTAAATATTGCTATGACGTCACCAAAGCGCCGCCATTCTAGGACCAAAATTTAGGTCGGAGTCGACCCCCCCTGGATAGAGCACTGACGACGCGCGACTCGAGACGCGACAAGTGCAAGCAAGCGCAGTATCACCTCCCGCGCTTCCTCTCTCCCCTTATTTAAATTATAAAACACAAATTCGAACTTCTTTTTATTTTGTGTCAAATCTATATTATACCAAGTAAACTTTCTTGATAAAAATAGGTAGGTATGTTTATTCAAAAATATCGTACATAAACATTACTTCAAATCAGAGTGTAAAACCGATTATTTTCATAAATTCGATGCCGTTGCGGAGGCAGTTACCCTAAACCAAATGGAATAATATTTTACATGGCTTAAATTAAACCTAAAAGGCACCAAATTTTGACTCTTACATTACCGTCCAGTGAAAAAAAAGATTTCACTCCACTCTACCGGACACCCCTGCTAAGTCACCAAACGAAGCGAACCACTCGGGGTGACCCATAGCAGAGGTGTTGGTTATCCAATGAATGGTTCAGAATCATAATTATTTTTAATTTTTTTAATCGCAAATTTTTCACAAAATGAGTGAGGTGGGTAAATTATAACACTTTTATAAAAGTGTCTAACTAAATAATGTAACAAATATTCAGTTTTGGAAACAAGCCCGAACTTTTGTTCACCCGATTTGTGATTTATAGTTAAGGCTCCGTGTAAGCATTCAAAGATAGTTTGAAAGGGAGATATTTAAATACGAATGTTAGAGGGAGCGCGCTAATATTAAACAAAAAAATAATAAAAGCGAAAATAGAGAAAATATTTAATAAAACACGACTCGTTTGAAATAGAGCAGATATCTCTAGAAAAATGTTTTAGTTGCATTTAAAGATACACTGCGAACTTTTTCATGCCTATAACATATTAAATAACAAAACAAAGCGTGTTTTTAAGAATTTTCGGAGCTTACTTTGCGATTTTTTTCTACCGATGGAATTTCATATAATTAACGTTTCGGCATAACAAATGTATAGATATTATCTTCAAAAATAACAAATATATTTTTGGAAACTTAAAAACTTAATGAGTTAATTATAAACTTACTATCAGGGGGTTGAGTTTTTTGTACGCCATTGTATTCGCAAGCATATTTTGTTATCTACACTAAATAATAATAATACAATGCGAGGTTCCTGTATACTCTCAGATTCATTGATTAACAAAATAATGAATGGAACACGCTCACGTCACTCCCACTTGGTTTATGGGCAGGTCTTTCTCTTCCTTACTTCAATGTTTAACTAAAACACCGTTTAACGGTTGAGTAGTGTTTTTTTTCAATACACCTTTTTGACGAGAGATCTTGGGTTCGATTCCTAGCTGTAACCGTTATCTTCTTATTCAATTATATACGTTACATGTATTCTAGTTCACGTTTGTTCTCGGAAATGAATTAATGCAAATCTTAACCCGCTTTCCGACATCCGATCTTGCTGGAACTCGGCAGATATACTCGCTGTCGACGACAATACAAACATTCAACCAATGAATTATGATAATTATTTCGTTAGTAAAGCTGCACTAATTAATTCAAGTACCAACAGATGGCACTGATTGCTACATTTGCGATATATATCAAAAGGCACAGCCTTTTCAAATATATCTATTTAAATTTCTAAAATATTTTGAAGTGGAAATTTACCCCCTTCCCGATATCCGATAAAGCTGAAACTTGGCAGATAGACTCGTTGTCGATGACAATGCATTCGTTCAAGTTTTGGTGGCAATTACGTACAAACACGCAGACATATATACGCATTTCTCTGAAATTGGATGACATTGCAGCTTTTTGTTGTTTGTTTTTGGGGTGTTATGCCGTGTTGCGCTAACTCCTTCTTTAGCCGACGTTTCGGATCTACCGGATCTGCCCTGATGATGGACACTGCAACGCTGTCCGAAACGTCGGCTAAAGAAGGAGTTAGCGCAACACGGCATAACACCCCAAAAACAAACAACAAAAATGCTTTTGGCCGTGAGAATCTAAAAACTTACCTGACATTGCAGCTATTTATATATGAAATAAATATCGGTCCTACCCTATCGGCATTTGGAGATGTTGGTAGAATTGTCGACTCTAGTACATGGGATTGAAGATTTAACTTTTAAGACATTTTTAAATAGTGTAATTGTAAAAAACTGTTTTTTACAAGTTGATTGTTTTTATTAGCAAGTCTGTAGGTGCATAATAATATTTGTGCCAAGTTTGGGGCTTTATCTTCAGCCAGCAGTGACTATTCAGCTTCCGGGGAATTAGTTCCGACACAAAACCTTTATTGATTAGGCTACTAGGATTCTTGCTGCAGAGTCTCCATCTTCTATCTTTGTTGAACATCATAGCGGTGCTGCCAAGGTCTGTTATCTATGTGAGGATATGGTGTCAGCGCTCTATTAGCAGCAGACACATACCTGGACAGATGACGAACCTCGCGCTGGCACTGTTGGTGGACGCGGTGCACTCTCTCGCTGGAGCAGCTGGTCCAGTTTCTTCACAACCAAAGATTCTTGCTGCAGAGTCTCCATCTTCTATTTTCATGTCACCTGTTCCTGTTCATTTTAATTAACTAAACTTTACTTTATTTTTGTAATATTCATATTTTTTGTAATACCTGCATCAACTGTTAAGCGCCCTGAGATGATATCTCACAAAAGCGGCGTTATACAAATTGTCCAATATTGTTATTATATTATTATAACATGGTTTTTATTGCAGACTGTTTGGGTCTTGCGGTCTTGGCGTATCCCTGTGTGGAGACGGTGGAAGGGTGGACCAGGGGAGATATGTGTCCCACAGACCCCAGAAGGAAGCCAGCTGATGGGCAGATATCCAAGGGAGACTTTCCTCACTTAGTACGTACATTTTACTCCCTTTGCCTTGCAGCGCCTACTATACCTTTTCATTTTATAAAAGCTAGAAGCTAAAAATGCACAATGTTCTATTATTAACAAATGTCAAACTCTAGTAAATTACTAATAATTTCTTTTTTTTCCAGGCTGTTGTTGGTTTCGGTGAATATGAATCTACAAAATGGGATACCATTGGTGCACTAATCACCAATCGTTGGGTCATTTCTGATGCATTCTCCATATCGGTACACAAAGGGTGAGTGCCAACCTCCGATAAGCAACTAAAACAGGCACCTAAACACTTTTGTGTATATTTTATACATTTGTTTATAACCGTGTACGTGAAAAGCTTAAGAGAGGATTGTTTATCTGTCGTATAAAGTATTAATTATAATAATTCCTCACAGAATTTCGGAATTTTTCCAATGTATTTTAAATATTATATGTATTTCTTCTTTTTGAAGATTTAAAAAAATACGATTGTTGTTTTTGAAATACAATTTGCAATACTTTAATTTCAAATATGAAAAAGATGAATAAAAGCATTTTTAATCTAAACTTCATTGAATTTTGGAGAATACACAATTAAAAAAAGGAATTTGCAAGAATGCTGTCACTTCACATTTTATCTCGTTCATACAAAAAAAAAAAAAACAATTTTTTAAAGTTTGTGCATGCGGCAGTACCATACTTTGTAAAGTTTGCGCATGCGGCAGTACCATTCTTTGTAAAGTTTGCGCATGCGGCAGTACTTTACTTTGTAAAGTTTGCGCATGCGGCAGTACCATACTTTGTAAAGTTTGCGCATGCGGCAGTACCATACTTTGCAAAGTTTGCGCATGCGGCAGTACCATACTTTGTAAAGTTTGCGCATGCGGCAGTACCATGCTTTGAATGAGAGCTACCAACATTATCTTTAATTATTAATTTATTTGCTTTATTATTCTTTTTTTCATTTCAATTCTGTTTATTATTTTCAAAAGAATTAATTAATTTATCTTTATTTTCATCTTTTTCTTATTTTCAGTTAAACCTATTAAACCTATGTGTATTTTAAAAATACATTGCATTTCACAAAATAAAATTATAATAATAATAATAATTCGATGACTTGTATAGCGCCGTTTTTGTACAAAATCACCTCAAGGGCGCTGTACAAACTTATAATACATTTCTACAGTGTATATCATTAAATAGTTAATTTATAACATTTCTACAATGTTATAAATTAACTATTTATGGAGATAATATACAGTTCAGTACTTACCTGGTAGGTCACTTGAGATTAAAACTTATTTAACATTATCTAATTGTTTATTGGCGAAATTTAGATACAGGATTTAGGACATAATTGGAAAATTGAATATAACTGGACTTTCTCTTAGGAATGGTATATTTAATTTAAGGGTACGACAGCTTAAAAAGGTAAGTTTTTAGTTTAGACCTGAATTCTGTTGGACTTGTTATGGATCTTAGTTCCGGAGGGAGTTTATTCCAAGACTTCGGCCCAGATACTCCGAAAGCGCGATCACCAAACTTAGTATTTGTCTTGCGCTTTGGTTCCATCAGTCTGCCTACAGCTGATGATGTTGCTGATCTAAGAGTTGACTGCCTCAGACCAGTGTTTTCCGGGACGCATAGTTCAGAGATATAGGGTGGGGCCATTTCATTGATGGATTTAAACACCATCCAGCACAGTTTGTACTGGATTCTTTCAGGGCACTTGAGCCAGTGAAGGTTACGAAGGTGTTCTGAAATGTGCGAATATTTAGAAACCCCGGTTATGAGCCGTGCTGCTGCATTAAACACTGATTGAAGTTTGTCAATTTGATATTTTGGAAGGCTGGCATAAATGCCGTTGCAGTAATCGAGACGTGAGACTACGTAAGAGTTGATAAGTAGTTTTGTTGCTTCTGTAGGAAGGTTTCTTTGGACAGACTTGAGTTGTCTTAGGTGAAAAAAACCGGTGCTTACAGTCCTATTTATTTGACTTTTAAACGAAAAGTCTGAATCTAAATGAATCATGTATTACATTTATATAATTGTACACAAATTTTGACTACCATAAATACGGACATGTGTCTAGTGTGGGAGTCGAAAAGCATGTTAAAACCTGTACTCAAATATATTTTATGAATAAAGAAAGTATATAGGTATAAAAATTTAGAATGTTAAATTGAATTTAAATATCCCTTGTCAATTTCAGACATTAAAGTAAAATACAATTTACAAGAGGGCATTAATTAAATTAATAATTATTTTACTAAAAGTGACCAAAAGGACATTATTGTATAATTATTTTACTAAAAGTGATCAAAAGGACATTATTGTATAATTATTTTACTAAAAGTGACCAAAGGGACATTATTGTATAATTATTTTACTAAAAGTGACCAAAGGGACATTATTGTATAATTATTTTACTAAAAGTGACCAAAGGGACATTATTGTATAATTATTTTACTAAAAGTGACCAAAGGGACATTATTGTATAATTATTTTACTAAAAGTGACCAAAGGGACATTATTGTATAATTATTTTACTAAAAGTGACCAAAGGGACATTATTGTATAATTATTTTACTAAAAGTGACTAAAGGGACATTATTGTATAATTATTTTACTAAAAGTGACCAAAGGGACATTATTGTATAATTATTTTACTAAAAGTGACCAAAGGGACATTATTATTATTATTTTTATTTTTTTTTTTTCTTTATTCATGAAATATTAATGTTTACAGTTTTTACATGCTTTTCGACTACCACACTAGACACATGCCCGTATTATGGTAGTCGAAATTTATATACATAGGTTTATATAATTATATAAATGTAATATTTGATAACTTGTTAATCTAAGTATTTTTTTTCTTACATGCAATGTATGTGTATAATAGGTAACACTTTTACTGGTTCCCAGTTCAGTAGATTGCTCAAGTGTACATCAACCGTATTTTAAACTGTTGATATTAATGAGATAAAATGAAAACAATCAGCAAATAAATAGGTTACTTTACTTGTTAAAATAATGAAAATAAAGTAGAAATTATGAAAATGAACTTGTTGAAATAATGAAAATAAAGATTAATTAATTAATTATTAACCTTTTTCTTTACAGAATTGAATGAAAAACAAAAATGACTAATAAAGAAAATGAGCTTAATTTAATGATGGCAGGCATTCCTTGAAAAAGTTCCTTCCCTTTATAAATAACCAATTTTGAACACTTATGACATACAAATTGTGAGTTTTTGATTTTCTGATATCAATACTCAGCGAGTTGAATATTTTGGGAGCAATATAAGAAAACTGCCGCTGGGCGAAAGCTGTTTTCTTTTGGGGAATTTTACATTTTAGGTGTGACGAGTAACGGGTGTTAATTTTTTGTTGTGTTTTATTCACCAAGTCATTTTTCCGTATGTATATGAGAATGGTCTTAACATATAATTGTCGAATATCTAATATTCTGAGTTTTCTAAAAAGTGGTTCTGATGGGTTTGTTGGCTTACATTTGAATATTATCCTTAGTAACAGTTTTTGAATTAAAACCATGGGATGAAGAATCGTTTTTGCACAACCTCCCCATCCTACTATACCATATGTAGTAATTGATTGAAAAAGTGCAAAGTATACACATCTTAGTGTTTGTAGGTTAAGGATAGATCTGAGAGAGTAGAAAATGTAGCATAATTTGCGAAGCCTTTTTGTTGTAGAATTTATATGGGCCTCCCATCGCAGTTGATTGTCTATAATGACCCCCAAGTACTTAATTTCGTTTGATATTATAAGGTTATCGCATGAACAATTTTTGTGAGGTGATGTAGCCATGTTGAAGTTCTGTGAACATGAATGTATGGTAAGTTTATGATAATTTTGAGGGAGATTATGTTTGCGTATGGAAAAAAAGTAAGTATTTAGTTTTCTCAATATTTAGAGTGAGGAGGTTGGAATCTAACCAGTGTTTTATTTCATTTATACCATGATTTGCTGTTTCAAATGCTGAATTCAAATTTTCATCTACAAATATGATAACCGTATCATCGGCAAAAGATATTATAGTACCACCAGTATCCAAATTGCATAACGAGTTAATGTATATTAGAAACAGAAGTGGGCCCAACACACTGCCTTGGGGCACGCCATATGTGATTGGCAAACTTGTACTTCTATACTCTTTAGCGGAGTTAATAATAGTTGACTGGGACCTATTTGTTAGATAGCTCTCAAACCATTTAAGAGGAACACCTTTTATTCCTATCTGTGAGAGTTTTTTCAAAAGTATGCGGTGAGATACAGTGTCAAAGGCTTTAGCCAGATCCAAGAATACAGCGAGGGGCTTGCGACTTTTATCGAGGTTATCAGAAATTAATTTAGTAAAAGCTGCAATTGCATCTGATGCTCTAAGATCTTTGCGGAAGCCGTATTGGTTTTTTGACAGGATTTTATTTTCTTCGAGAAACTTGTAGAGCCTTTGTTTTACTGTTTTTTCGATTATTTTAGAGATTGGACTCAGTAGAGATATTGGTCTATAGTTATTGACGATTGATCTGTCCCCTGATTTAAAGATAGGAATAATTGTTGAATGTTTTAGAGTGTTTGGGAAAAGGCCAGTTCGAAAACTTAGATTTGTGATGTATACAAGGGGCTTAGCAATGATTGGTTTAAGGTGTTTAATTAGTTTAGTGGATATATTGTCAACTCCCGTGGAGTGTGTATTTTTGAGTGAATTGATGATTTCAGTGATTTCTTGTTCTGTTGTTAGTGTGAGATTGAAAGGGTCATAACTCAGATTATCGAGAAAGATAGTATTTGCAAGATTATTTTCAGACTTGCTATTTCTTTTTAAAATATTATTTGCTAGATCCGATCCGATTGTAGAGAAGAATTGGTTGAAGTGATTTGCGATTGTTTCTGAATTTTCGGTTGCATTTAGTGTTTTATTTGTGATGGTTATTTTATTTATGGGTGTGGTAATTTTGTCAGTGTAGCATATTTCTTTGACAATGTTCCAGATTTTTTTATTATCATTCGCAGCTTCCTCTATCTGTTTCCTATAATAATCTTCTCTGGCCGTACAGGTTATTTTTTACAGGCATTTCTGTATCTTTTATAGAATAAGAGAGATTCGTAATCAGTGGGGTTATTTTTACAATATTTATGAAGTTTATCACGTTTGCGGATACAGTGTAAAATACCAGTAGTTATCCAAGGTTTTAGTTTAATTGTACGACTACTTTGATTGTTGTGTGTGTGGGATGTGGCATTTTTCAGATGCTTATGTAGGATGTTGATGAGAGATTCACACGCTAAGTTTGGATCGCCAATTTTGTAGAAATTTGACCAGTTTTCATTGGAAACCAGTTTGAAGAGAGTGTCATAAGAAATTTTCTTTAGTTGTATAGTGGATGCTGGTAATTTTAGAATTTTATGAGAAATGGAGGTGATAGTAGCGTAGTGATCTGTCACAGTGCACTGATATATGAGAGATTTGATATTTAGCTTACATTTGACAAAGACGTGGTCTATGCAACTGGCGGATAACTCTGAGACACGAGTAGGGGCTGTAATAGCTGGGATAAATCCTTGAAGAGTTAATAAATTTATGTAGTCGTTTGCTTGGGGATGCATTGTATTTATAATATTAATATTTAGGTCACCAATAATGAGAACATTTTCATGGTTTCTAATACATGCCAGAAACTGATTAAGCGAGTTTAAAAATGGTGTTATATTGGAAGTGCTCGGTGATGGGTATATAGTTAGAACAGTAACGCTATTTTCTATTTCAAGTTTAAGACAATTTGAGTGAGTTATTGTGATTTCCTTTATAGAGTATTGTATTTGATTTTTTATGTATATAATAACGCCATCATTTTGTAATTGGTTATTCTGAGTACTGTATTGATTATAGTTTTTTATGTTTTTAGGAATATAGTTATCTCTGATCCAGCATTCGCTCAGAATAATCAAGTCAAAGTCTGAGTCAAGTTCTGTAAGTAGTATCATTAGTTCATTGAAATTTTTGTTCATGCTTCTGATATTCATGGAAAATATTTTTAGGTTAGATTTATTTAGGGTTTTTTGAACTTCTACAGAACTACTTGTTTCGATACATGGAATCTGCGACAAATTGTCTAAAATATTATTTATATTATCTTCCATTTTTTAAATTGGTGTAGGGTGTTGGTAGCTAAACTTTGGATGAAGACTAGAAGCTGAATAAAACTTGGCGAGCAATTTAGAAAACAAGTTGTATGTAGAGTTTTTACTGTTGGCAATGTTAGAAAATAATGTTGATGTTTCAAAGCAATAGAAATAGGAATAGTATCTTTTACCGGATTCTTGATTCTGACACTAGTACAATATATGTGATACCTCAAAACAAGTACAATAAAAAAATAATAATACGATACAATAAAAGTTTTACACATGATAATTTTAGAACTATAGTTGTGATGAATTTGGTGAGAGTAGTGCCAGTGTCTCCGCATTTGAAACAAGAATTGCAGGTGTTCCGATATCTCTACGTACGTAGATCTGCCCTGATTTGATCCATGAATACTTAAAAAAAAATTCCTTTGTAGCTTTGCGGGCCAGGTACCACAAGTGGTTAGCACGAAATGTCAGGTGTTCCGCAACGTAGACTGGTGAGCTTGGTCCGGCAATCCCTAAGTTCAGAGTGTTGAGCTTCTCCTCGGGACTGGATGCTTGTTTGTGGAAGGCTTTTATATCCGATAGTAATTGTTCTCGATCGCGATTCGAGGTCAGTTTAAAAACAATAGGTCCATTTTTGTGTTTTTGTGTCCTGTAGGACGCTTCAATGTTTGAAGTATTTATTTATTGTATAATTATTTTACTAAAAGTGACCAAAGGGACATTATTGTATAATTATTTTACTAAAAGTGACCAAAGGGACATTATTGTATAATTATTTTACTAAAAGTGACCAAAGGGACATTATTGTATAATTATTTTACTAAAAGTGACCAAAGGGACATTATTGTATAATTATTTTACTAAAAGTGACCAAAGGGACATTATTGTATAATTATTTTACTAAAAGTGACCAAAGGGACATTATTGTATAATTATTTTACTAAAAGTGACCAAAGGGACATTATTGTATAATTATTTTACTAAAAGTGACCAAAGGGACATTATTGTATAATTATTTTACTAAAAGTGACCAAAGGGACATTATTGTATAATTATTTTACTAAAAGTGACCAAAGGGACATTATTGTATAATTATTTTACTAAAAGTGACCAAAGGGACATTATTGTATAATTATTTTACTAAAAGTGACCAAAGGGACATTATTGTATAATTATTTTACTAAAAGTGACCAAAGGGACATTATTGTATAATTATTTTACTAAAAGTGACCAAAGGGACATTATTGTATAATTATTTTACTAAAAGTGACCAAAGGGACATTATTGTATAATTATTTTACTAAAAGTGACCAAAGGGACATTATTGTATAATTATTTAACTAAAAGTGACCAAAGGGACATTATTGTATAATTATTTAACTAATAGTGACCAAAGGGACATTATTGTATAATTATTTTACTAAAAGTGACCAAAGGGACATTATTGTATAATTATTTTACTAAAAGTGACCAAAGGGACATTATTGTATAATTATTTTACTAAAACTGACAAAAATAAAGTAAATAAGTATCGAGTGTATCGCAAATTAGACAAATATAATAGTTAATTAGTCTATTTTAAAGAAATTTTAACCAAAAAAACGAATTACGAAGAGAACCCAAAATTGAATAGAATACAAATGATAAAGTACCTACCAATAATATTGATCAAAACCTCAATTGGAAATCCCAAGTTGAAAATATCAACATTTAATTAAAAAACTAACCTATTTTTTTCAATACAATTTTAGATAAAGAACAACTACTTAAAATTTATTACGCCTCAGGCCAATCTTATCTACAATATGGTCTTATCGGATGGGGAAGTTCATGCGATTACAAAATTATATTTACAGCCCCCATCAGAACCCCTACAGACTATGTTTTCAATTCTCTGAATGTAATGAAAGAAGAAGAAAAGAAGCTTTGGCATGTACAGTAGATTATATACATAGCAACTTAGATCAAGGGTACAAATGCATAGCGATATATCTAGATTTAGCTAAAGCCTTTGACTCAATCTGCCACAATTCACTTTTTAAAAAATTAGAAAACATGGGTATCAAAGGCAAGGAACTTCAACTATTTAAAAGTTATATGAGTAACAGAACTCAACAAGTCAAAATTAACAACCATACTAGTAAACCACTGCCGATTACATATGGAGTTCCACAAGGAAGCATACTAGGGCCCGTTCTTTTTACTATTTACATAAATGAACTTTGCAGCATGAAAATAGACGGTGAAATAGTGAGCTATGCTGATGACACAGTTTTACTTTTCAAATCTAAGGATTGGAATAATGTATATAACATAGCAAATTTGGGAATCTCGCAAGTCAAAACATGGCTAGACTCAAACATACTTACACTTAACATATCAAAGACAAAATTCACAACATACAGTATAAATAGCACGGGACAGCCAAAAAACAATACAAACACCATAAAAATACACGAATGTTTAAATACCAACATCTGCGATTGCCCTCCTCTAGAAAAAACAGAACAAATAAAGTATCTAGGAATCGTAATTGACCATAACCTTAGATGAATACCTCACATCAAACAAATCACAAATAAACTTCTCAAAACAATACACATTTTCGTTAACATAAGAAACATATATAAAATAAAACAATTGAAAACAATATATTTTGCACTCTGCCAATCAATAATAGAATATGGAATTATTGCTTGGGGAGGAGCAACAAACTCGGCTATCAATTACATAGAAACCGCACAGAAAACGATCTTAAAGGTAATACTAAAAAAACATAGACTGACCGATACAGACCAAATATTCAACAGCTGTGACGTACTAGATATACGCCAATTATACGTTAAAACACTACTAAACTACATTTTTAACAAAAAAAATAAATTTCAACATACACAAAATAACACTAACAGACCAGTTAGACAAGCGTACAAAGAAAACATTAAAACTCCAACAGTAAATTCAACCTTTGGACAAAGACACTACCAAAACCATGCTATAAAAGCTTTCAACAGTCTAAAAATTGAAATTAAAATTGAGGAAAATAAAAATAAATTCACACACAAAATTACAAAATGGATTAAACAACAAAAAAGACAATATTACCAAAATGTCATAGCATAAAATAAAAATAAAACCTACACGTAACACACAAAACCAACATAAACACACATCACTCACAAACACACAAGATTATTTTCATTGTATTATTTTTTAATTTTAAATGTATTATTATGTATTTTTATTTTTAATTTTAAATTTATTATTTTCTTTTCAAATTTACTATCTTCTCTTTAAATGTAATATGTAGATTAGATTTTCAAATTATAAAATGAAGGCCTCAGCACGGGCAAGCCACCCAGTGAGGCCTACATTACTGGAAAACATAAATTGTAACAAAATAATGTACCAAATAATAATAATAAATAAATGGGACAACCAGCTGAGGATTATGCTCTCACATTACATGATTGTCAAGGAAAAAACGAAACGCAATCATGCCACTGCCCCACCATAATACACTCTAGAAGTATAAAATATCTCGGCATTGAAATTGATGAAAATCTTCGATGGGACTCCCACATAAATAGTATTACAAAGAAACTCACAAAGCTTACATACTACTTTAGAAATATACGCAATATACTAAGTATAAATGATTTATATAAGGTATACTATGCTCTCTGTCAATCACGCATAGAATATGGGATTATTGGATGGGGATCTGCCTCAAACATCCACATGAAGCAGCTTATTAAAACTCAAAAAGCAATAATAAAAATAATCCTTAAAGTACCCATAAGAACTCCATCAAAAGACATTTTTAAAAATTTTAAAGTTTTCAGTATAATAAAACTATACTCAAAAAATGCTCTAATCAAATTTACAGAAAAATATGAGTACCCTGCTGACCATCACAACTATATTACAAGGAAGAAATCCTCAAAACTATTGAACATCCCAAAATTAAATACGTCTTTTGGCCAGAAAAATCATCATTTCCATGCTACAAAACTATATAATGCCCTCCCAATTGAACTCAAAAACACAACGGAGACACAAAAATTTAAAAACGAAATCAAATTATGGCTAAGTAAACACGAAGATGAGGAAATCAATAAAATTATGAACTGAACAAATGTGAAGACAATTTTTTAAATTTTTTTTGTAGAAATTAACAAGGAAATCACGATCTACACCTATACCAAAACCTACAGTCCGCCTCGGAACAGAAATACCTAGTGAGGAGGACTGCGAATAATATACTTAACTTTGTAATTAAAATTGACGTTAATAAATAAAAAAATAAAAAAAAATGTCTCTGAAACAATTATATTTAAAAGATATTTTAATTTATGCATTAAAAAACCAGGATAACTTTGCACACACAAACGCCTGTCAATTCCCAAGATCCTCAATACAACATACATTTCACCAACCTACAACAAAAACGAATTTTGGCCAAAGAAATTGCAAAATATTTCTCTATAAAAAACTATTTGACATGCTCATTCTTGCAATAAAAACCATTAAAAGAAGTATTAATATATGGATTGTGGACACATGAAGGAAGAATATAGATTAAATGTTGCAACATAATAATGATTAATGTTATGTTTTTCTTCTGTATATGTTTTTCCACACCCAAACAACGCGCGTGCGCTGCGACGCCCACAGCGACGATGCCAGGCTATAATTTATTTCAACATCCCAGTCAAAGAACTGATTTTATTAGTACAATTTCATAACAGAACTATATAGTCTATATTCAAGGTTAGGTTATATTAGGTCATAAAGCACGATGCATGTTCAATTTTCTGTTATTTCTGAAGCCATGGTGGTAGTTGACAGTAAACGATAATTTCTAGATAAAATTGAAGTTGTTGTTTTAATTATGGAATTTTATTTTGCAGTGGAGAGAAGCGCGTAAGACTGGGCGGGTTTGATGATAGTGTTCATGTGGATACGAGGAATATCTATAACATTGTCTCCACGAAGGTACCTCCGGATTATATCAGCTCCAAGATCTACAACAACGTAGGACTGGCCCAACTTGACCGAGTGTAACTAATCTTCACTACTTTCTACACTTGTGTTCAGATTGAAATGTTTTCTGTGTATTTCAAATGCGCTATACAGGGTGTATCGACAAGTACCCGACAAACTTTAACCAGCTATTCCTCAGCACATTTAGAGTAAAAAATGTTATGGGCGCTTTGCTGTCCGGTAACATTTTTTTTTCATTAAAAACAAAAAATAAATAAAAAATCCACACTCCGTCACTGTCATTTGCATTGAATCTCGTGTTCAACAGCTGTTATTAGCAAGTGTGTCAAAAAGTGTCCTCGCTCTTTCGTACACACTAAATAATAATAGTTAAAAATGAGACGAATGGTGCCGTGCCATTTCGTTGTGATTGTAAAAGCGCGCCAACGTGGGTACGTACGTACATTATTCAACGAAACTCGAACAAAATATTGCCAGACGGGTTTTCAAACTTTGACAAAGTATAAAACATTGGTGACATGTGGTGAAAATATGAATAATACATTTTTTATTAAAAAAAAATGTTACCGGACAGCAAAGTGCCCATAACATTTTTCACTCCAAATGTACATAAAAACAAATATACATCTAATTTTTTAATTTTTTGTAAAATACTGTTTGTTTGTTTAAATACTGTTTTAGAAAGTAGATAAAATTATCTTTCCGATTTAAGCATTAAAAATAAGTAAAATAAGCATTACTATTTCTAAATAAAAAAAATTTAATATCAAACTTGAAGAATATTGTCAAAAACACTAAACTTAATTTTTTACTCCAATCGTAGAGAAATTGAGAGAATTATATCAGATATTTCACATAATACATTCGTTTTGTTTGGAAAATTTGTAAGAAACTGTACCTTCATTTTTATCTCGTTTATATAATAAAAAATCATTTTTAAAGTCAAACCGATTGTTACGATAGCAAAATATTAATTTGTGATTTTTTATGATTTTATTAATGGCATCCAGTCTATATATATTTTATGCACTTGAAAGAATTATAAGTTCTATTTCTAACGTCAAAAAATTTACGTATTTCCGCATGATAGAAAAAGATATAAAAATGCTTTTATGAAATATGGACGCCCGGTTATATATGACCCCACAACTACAAATACCCAGTAATCTAATGGAACAAGTCGAAGGATTGCTACACAGAATAAGTAAGAGAAAGAACAGCCCATAGAGGCATTGAATTTGCCGACAGGTTAACACACAAAATACTCACGTTTTCAAGTCATTAAACGTCAAGTTTGTATACATTTTACACCATTTTAACACAGGGAAAGGGGAACAAACAAAGTTGCGCGGAGCGTGGAGGGGGCTCTACCGTATCCATTTCTGTAATTTGTCAATAAATTAATCTAACAGTGTACAGAAAACTCGCAGTAATTCGTATTATCTTCTTCTTCCATTTTTATTTATTTATTTTATTTTAGTAATTTGTACATTTAAGTTTACAAATGACTAATTAATTATTACATATAAATATACTATGTTTTTTTTTCTTGCTTGATGAGGCTCCTACACAACATCTTGAACTTTTCAATTGGGGCATTTTCCGGCAGCGCGTTATAGTATTTCATCCCTTTATATAATATACTATTCTGGGTATTCGCTTTGTCCTTCTTTGGTAGCCTGATTTCATTGCACGTCCTAGTTTTATGTTTGTGTATGTCCTTGTTGTATACAATTTTATTCGAAAAATATTTGGGTAGCAGGTTGTTTACTATTTTGTGTAAAAATATCATCGTGTTCAAGGTCAACATCTGTTTCACCGTTAGCCAATTTAGTTCGTTTAACATTTTATTTACTTTTGAATATCTATTTCGTCTGAGTATTGTTCTCATTGCCCTATTTTGGAGAATTTGAAATTTATTTTGCTCTCGGTCGTTACACAGGAAAAGGATAGTTGAGCAGTAATTAAAATATGGAGCAATAATGGAGTTATAAATGGTGATTGCAGTTTTTTCGGACAGTTTTTGGCGAATTCTTCCCAAAAAAGATTTTTTTTTCCAATTTTCTTTTGGGTATATTCCGCATGTTTGTTAAAGTTGAGTTTGGAATCTATTATAACTCCCAAGTATTTTATATTGGTAACATGTTCAATAATTTCACAATCAATTTTGATTTTGCTGTCACTGGATGTCTTCTTATAACCAATTACCATACATTTTGTTTTTTTTGTATTTAATTTAAGCTTGTTTATTTTTAGCCATCTTGATACATTATCTAGTTCATTATTTAAAATATGTATTAGTTCTTCATAGTTTTCTCCAATTATATATATAAGTGTATCATCGGCAAATAGTCGTACTTTGCATTTTGAAAATATTTTCACCATGTCATTAATATAGAGTATGAACAATAGAGGTCCAAGGACTGATCCCTGTGGTACTCCTAATTTATTTTCCATTGGTTTTGAAAATTGATTATTAATTTTTGTTACCTGTATTCGGTCTTTCAAATACTCTTTTATTAATTTAATGGCTAGAGTGATGCAGATTTTAATTTAATTATAATTTCAGGGTAATTTTCTCAAAGCTGATTTTCCCCGTGTGTCTTCATGTCTACGCAGGAAGTTATCTACCGGTAGACAACCTCACCTATCTGTTCAGAGATGGACTATTTTATCAAAAAGTGAGTATTTCACTAGGGTTTTTGTAAAAGTTTTGTGATTCACTCAAGCGATGGATGTTTGCTTTTTGATTTGGCCATTCGATTTAATTAATATCATTTTTCAAAATGTGAATATTGAAATGTATGAACTGTCCACTGCGGTCAAAAGCCAATGAATCCACATACACATCACCGTTTATCGATATTTTGATAAGTTCTATAAATTTGGCACATTATGGCAAGCCATCGCTCAAGACGTTTTGTAAAACTTCAACAATGCGCCTAAAAACCGTTCAAGTGGATATAAATAAAATAATTTTTAAAAATCGAACATAAATTATTTTTACTAAAATACATTTATTTTTATTATTAAAAGTATTTAAAAATATATTTCTTTTTTGGTTTGATTGAGGATTGAATCTTCCTCCCCAGTGAGTGTAGTCAACCGCGCTAAAAATTGAGGAAAATTCCTATTAGGTCCACTTTCAGAGAAATGCGTATATGTCTGCACGTGCGCACGTGATTGCCACCAAAAGTTGAATGAATGTATTGTCATCGACAACGAGTCTATCTTTCAAGTTTCAGCTAGATCGGATATCGGGAAGGGGGTAAATATCAACTTCCTAGATTTTTAGAAATTCCATTAGATATATTTTAAAAGGCAGTGCCTTTTGGTATAAATCAGAAATGTAGCAATCAGTGCCATCTGTTGGTACCTGAATTAATTAGTACAAATTTACTAATGAAATAATTATCACATGATGTTGGTTTTCTTTCATGCGATATTGTTCGGTCGAAAAGTTGTGGAAATTTTATAATAAAGTATTTGGTTTCTAATGCTGTAATGTCATCCAATTTCAGAGATATGTATATTTCCGCGTGTGAATGCGTGATTGCCAGCAAAATTTGACAGAATGCATAAAATGTAGTCCGAAATTGGGCCTATAATTGGATCAGGAAACACGCCCACAAGGCACTTTTAGTGTTATTCCTTTTTCTATTGTTTCTTGAAAAATTTTATAATTTTTAATATGTTTAATAGAGTTAGGTAGGTTAGGCAGTTCTTGTGCCTATATGGACTTACCGTATTAAATTACCAAATTTGTTTTATATTACTACTACTGGAAGTAAACCAAAGGTAGGTATAGAGATAGAAGATATTTACGATAAAAAGCGTTGAGCGCTGTAGATTTTTGGTTTTTAATTCGTCGCGCTCATTATAAAAATGATTCCTCCGAATATTAATACAAATCAGAAAAACTGTTAGCCGTCGTTTAAAGCCAATGAATTTACCTTTATTTCTTAATTTATCTTAAGTTTGTAGGTTTTATAAAAAAATAAATAAAAAATCATACCACAAATTGGGTACATTTTGGCCAGCGTTCGCTGTAAGTCGGGGGTTTGCAAATTGGTCTAAATGTGGTCAAATAAGCTCCAGTGGTTAAATAATATAACAAGGTATTGTAAACTAAATCAAGTTTTTCAGGTAAGCGTGAAGGTTCTGCCGCATGCAGAGTGTGATAACGTCTATAAACCTACTTTCCCAGGAGGAATCAGGATTGATTCACAGCTGTGCGTCCAACGGACCAACGACTCTTATTCACTCAAGGTATGTCCTCAATCAGTGCACAATCAGCATTATCTCAATATAATGGTTCATTTCCTATTATTAATTCATACATTATTAGATGAGTGGGTCAGTGTGTCCAGAAGTGACGGACCTATAAATCCAACCTCCCAATGCGATGGGTCGAGGGAATCGTGCAGGAATGTTAATAATTCATTGAGAGATGCGCCAGTGTTCCCAGTGTATATCGATTCTGATTTATTGCGTTACCAACACCGGTCTGTATATCAATCATCACGACCATGCTCGGGAAATTGATATAAAATCGTTGGTAGTTACGCCTATCGATCCGATATAGTAAAGTTATCGATTTTACTGTTTACTCGATGGCGAGTAACGTAAAATCCGCTTCAGTTTCCGTGGTGGACAAGCCTCCTCCACTCTATAAAAATACCTACTACCCAACCGTTAAACGGTATTTTAGTTACACATTGAATAATGACTCTGTGTTGAATTCTTTCCAATAAAAAATGTCTTTAACCTTGCTGTTGTTTGGCAGACTGACGCATGAGATTCCACATTTATTATAAGGCTCTTGCTGTGTCATTAATTGAGTGTTTTCCATTTGCAGGATGGTTTAGGAACCCCGCTGCAGGTGCCTAACGGGGGCCAGGTTGCTTGCACTCAACTGCTTGTCGCTATCCACTCCGTACATCATGAAGACACCAGCAGATACTCGCTGGCTGCAAAAGTAGTCCCCTTCATACCGTGGATAGAGAGCGTGGTCTGGCCGTAGAGTGGATGTGCTGCATTACTTCCGGCATCTCTTGTAGATACCACCAAATACCCTATTATATAATTATACCTCCGACTATTCTCATACATTCTGATGGCAACATGTTACACTGGCGCCTTCTAGCAGCATGAGTCAGTAGCAGTGTCTTTCTCGGGCGTGTCGGACTTCTTCCACCATTCACTACTGTGTACCACAATGTTACTGTCCATTAACAACATGTTACACTGGCACCTTCTAGCAGCATGAGTCAGTAGCAATGTCTTTCTCGGGCGTGTTGGACTTCTTCCACCATTCACTACTGTGTACCACAATGTTACTGTCCATTAACAACA
Source organism: Hesperophylax magnus (assembly GCA_026573805.1). Taxonomy (NCBI): domain Eukaryota; kingdom Metazoa; phylum Arthropoda; class Insecta; order Trichoptera; family Limnephilidae; genus Hesperophylax; species Hesperophylax magnus. Next base: position 1,512,726 of record JAIUSX010000179.1, on the reverse strand, counting down.
TGTTACACTGGCACCTTCTAACAGCATGAGTCAGTAGCAGTGTCTTTCTCGGGCGTGTTGGACTTCTTCCACCATTCACTACTGTGTACCACAATGTTACTGTCCATTAACAACATGTTATACTGGCACCTTCTAACAGCATGAGTCAGTAGCAGTGTCTTTCTCGGGCGTGTCGGACTTCTTCCACCATTCACTACTGTGTACCACAATGTTACTGTCCATTAACAACATGTTACACTGGCACCTTCTAACAGCATGAGTCAGTAGCAGTGTCTTTCTCGGGCGTGTCGGACTTCTTCCACCATTCACTACTGTGTACCACAATGTTACTGTCCATTAACAACATGTTACACTGGCACCTTCTAACAGCATGAGTCAGTAGCAGTGTCTTTCTCGGGCGTGTCGGACTTCTTCCACCATTCACTACTGTGTACCACAATGTTACTGTCCATTAACAACATGTTACACTGGCACCTTCTAGCAGCATGAGTCAGTAGCAGTGTCTTTCTCGGGCGTGTTGGACTTCTTCCACCATTCACTACTGTGTACCACAATGTTACTGTCCATTAACAACATGTTACACTGGCACCTTCTAACAGCATGAGTCAGTAGCAGTGTCTTTCTCGGGCGTGTCGGACTTCTTCCACCATTCACTACTGTGTACCACAATGTTACTGTCCATTAACAACATGTTACACTGGCACCTTCTAGCAGCATGAGTCAGTAGCAATGCTTCGCTATTGCTAGTGTCTTTCTCGGGCGTGTCGGACTTCTTCCACCATTCACTACTGTGTACCACAATGTTACTGTCCATTAACAACATGTTACACTGGCACCTTCTAGCAGCATGAGTCAGTAGCAGTGTCTTTCTCGGGCGTGTTGGACTTCTTCCACCATTCACTACTGTGTACCACAATGTTACTGTCCATTAACAACATGTTACACTGGCACCTTCTAACAGCATGAGTCAGTAGCAGTGTCTTTCTCGGGCGTGTCGGACTTCTTCCACCATTCACTACTGTGTACCACAATGTTACTGTCCATTAACAACATGTTACACTGGCACCTTCTAACAGCATGAGTCAGTAGCAGTGTCTTTCTCGGGCGTGTCGGACTTCTTCCACCATTCACTACTGTGTACCACAATGTTACTGTCCATTAACAACATGTTACACTGGCACCTTCTAGCAGCATGAGTCAGTAGCAGTGTCTTTCTCGGGCGTGTCGGACTTCTTCCACCATTCACTACTGTGTACCACAATGTTACTGTCCATTAACAACATGTTACACTGGCACCTTCTAGCAGCATGAGTCAGTAGCAGTGTCTTTCTCGGGCGTGTCGGACTTCTTCCACCATTCACTACTGTGTACCACAATGTTACTGTCCATTAACAACATGTTACACTGGCACCTTCTAACAGCATGAGTCAGTAGCAGTGTCTTTCTCGGGCGTGTCGGACTTCTTCCACCATTCACTACTGTGTACCACAATGTTACTGTCCATTAACAATTTAAAAAATGAAAGTCAAGTCTGAGAGTTCTAATAATTTTAATTCTCATCAAATGGTTGTAATTTATAGTTTTTATAGGTGGACCAAGTTTGTACTTAAGCACAGTTCGCATGATTGTCCCTACTAATATTATTGTATTGAACCAAAGTGCAAAAATACATTCATGACCTGATAAACAATTTAGGTGTACCAACACTAACATATAATCTATACAAGGTGTACCAACACTAACATATAATCTATACAGGGTGTACCAATACTAACATATAATCTATACAAGGTGTACCAACACTAACATATAATCTGTACAAGGTGTACCAACACGTACTTGAAAGATTTTAACCAGTAATTCCTGAGCACATTTGAAAAATAGTATAAAATAAAGTCGCTCTCCGGGTCTGTCTGTTTGTGCGCTTAGTTCTTCTAAACTACCCAAAAGATTAGAAAGAGTTTTCACTATCATTTAGAAAATTTCTTCCGTAATGTTTATGTATATAATAAATGCATAATGTGTTTATAGAAAGTAGAAAAAAGACGATGTTTAGAATCCTAGAATTCTCAAACTGAAAACTTTACTCCAAATCATTTACAACCCCGAGCAACTCCGGGGACATGTCGACTAGATTATTGTATATATTGATTCTCTAGAGCATTAATTCAACAAAAGCAAAACAAAATTTCATGGAATGTTTACCATTGTAAATTCAAAATCTGCTTATAACCTTTCTTTACATCTTTTTATTTTATTTTTCTTTATTTTAGTTTCTTAAATCTCTTTTAAATTTTTATTTTTATATATATTGATTTTCTAGAGCAATTAATTCAACAAAATCAAAACAAAATTTCATGGGATGGAGAAAAAGCAGACATGTTTTTTTTTTAATATTAACTTATTTTTTTAATCTTCTATCTATTTCTACTCTTCCTTTCAATTTCTTTTCTTTTTTATATATTTTTGATTCTCTGGCGCATTAATTTCACCAAATCAAAAGTAAAATTTCAATTTGATAAACTCACATGTCAATAATTTTTTACTATATTGCTATTTTTGAATTATCATATTTGAATATTCTTTTAGTCTATTCTCTACGTTTATATTATTTAAAATATATAGTTATCATCTTCTTATATCAACCAAGAAAACATTTCAAATTATTTATAAAGTGCAATAATTAAGTAAAAGTCAATACACTATGTAGACAAAACAAGAATCGCATTTAATAAATCTGCCTATTTCTGACTGTCCTAAAACAGGTTAATCTCCTATTTGGACAGCCAAAGATCACTGTAATATGAATATTAATTTTATAATATAAAATTTACAACTAGAACTGTACATACCTTCTATTATTTCGTACCTAATAAGTACATTTTTATTTTTATATCTTATTTTTTCTAAGTTTAATAACTATTATATTATTTAAGTTATATTTTTTAGTTTGTAATTAAATTTCTTATTTTCTAAATTATATTATTTTATCAAATCTATCATCTAGTTTTATAACTATTTGTTAATTTTTAGCTTCATCAACTAGTGAAATTTTACAACCTATAAACCATAATGACTCCCAACACTCCCCAACTCAAACACGAGAAATAATTTCTCAATTGAGTTGGGCAGTTTTCGTTAAAAAATTCTAATTTTTTCGCAATCAACCTCGAAATATCTACCTTTATAAATTATTGTAATGTGTTTGTATATTCAATAAAAAAATAAAAAAATAAAAAAAAATGTTTTTTAAAAATTAATAAATAAAATAAAATAAAGATTGAAATAAAAATGAATTCAATTTAATGAATGAAGTGGAAATTAACCCACTTCCCGACATCAAATCCAGCTGAAACTCGGCAAAGAAACTTGTTGTCGATGACAATGCATTCTATCAATTTTTTATGGCATTCAACAAGCATTTTTTAAAAATTGGATGACATTATATGTATTTAAAAACTTACACCAGTCAATATACGAATATACGGCTTAAGTGTTAGCGGTGTGGAGTCTCCCTGGGGAGGAAGGCTCAATCCTCAGTAAAAAGAGAAAAAAAAATCGTTGAAATTTGCTTTGAGATTACACAACTAGATCGAAAGTTGAAAATAGATTTATTATATTTAAAAAAACTGTTTTTTACTGTTTGATATTTTTTATAATAAAAAGACCTCAAACAATTTTCAATATCACACATCGCCACTGGGTACAGCCTAACGTATTAGGCAAGTGACACGCACTCCGTCTCATTATAGCAGCACTGCACAGACGAGACAGAGCGCGTATCACATGATCTGATAGACGTGAAAAATGTAACTAATTTTTAAAAAATTGTTCTTTTAAATGACGGAGAATGTCAACTGTTGTTGAACCTACTGTTACTATGACAGCTCTATACTGTTTATGTTAGTCACTTTTCTAGAATCGTCTGTGTATTTGCTTGCTCTCTTTTACTGTATGTCTATAAACAAGTTTGTCTTTTCGATGTGTTCATTTCAACAGAAAATGAAAACTTCATTTGGCCAATTTATACGAAAAATAAAACTCCATGTGTGATCAGAAATCACAAGTATATAATGATATACAGAGTGTTATGTTTAAACTTTATGGCACTTATTGAATCAGCTGTTTGCGCTGAGAACTGTGACTTGCGCATAACGATCTTGACTCTGTGGCAGTTGGGATGTAAGACAGATTGAACTATCAACTCAATACACTTCATACTGTCTAATTGAGCACTCAGTATTGCAGGAGTCAACTTCTGTTATTATCCTACAGGCAAGTACTTGATTTACTTTAACCAGTGATTTCTGACATTATTTGGTGTAAGAACCAATGACTTTTTTATGTGTGTGTTTTTTTAACCAAGCAAAAACAACTGGTCACTGTAATAAATAAGCCTAGGAACCGAACAACCTCTCAACCAGATCCCAACTGTCCAATACATGATTTTTAATGTTTTAAGTTGAAAAAATAATAATTTTAAAAGTCACCAAATAATGTCAGGAATCGCTGGTTTACATTAGTAAGTCTCAAGTATGTCCCTTTTGTATGTATTTTTTGATTAAATAAAAAAATATTAACTTACATTTTTTAAATTTCTTTTACATCATCTAATTGACCGCCTGCGCGGTAGAGGGTTAAGGCTCTCGATTAGCAAGCTCAAGGTTGTGGGTTCGAATTCCGACGTGCGCAAGTACATTTTATTTTGATTAATTTGTGTTATTCCACAATTTGTTTATTGAAAATAATATATAGTATACTTGCGGCACGTACCAGAATGGAAGATACTCTCAGTATCGCCCTGGTGTAAGACCACCATTCGGAATTGAATTGTTGCTTGAAAGCTGTGTTTGGTGACCAGATCTGAATAGCCAGGTACCTCCCCACCTTCCTCTTTCCCATCACCTTCTCTCCCCACTAACTTCAGCATCACAACATACCCCAGTTGGAGATGCCATAGCCTCACTGGCTCCAGACGGTTGAGAGCTGTTGGGACTTGTAAGGTATATTTTGTAGGTACAAACTAATGTTTACAAAAACGGTAGAGCAGAGATGTCCATCTCATGATTGTGGGATTAATTTCCTGTCAAGTAAGTTGGGTGATCATAAATAATAAGAATGAATTCTTAATGGAAAATATATTGAAACATCAAGAGTTACAACAAAGCAGTACAGATGATAAACATTGTAACCATAGAAATAAATATAGGCACATACCCGATGGACTCCTGAATCAAACTAAACTAACTTAACGTGAAACGAAAGAACGACAACGGATGGCGAACGAAGACTTGTATCCGGAAGTGAGGAACGGACCCGGGACGAAAGCCAGGACATCCTTCTTAGGGGAAGCGGGAGGACGCAACACCTCCAAGGTACGCCTGCAGGAACATCAGGTCTGCAGCACGTGGAAACCAATCAGACTCTTCTACGGAGCCAGGACAGCAATCCGTTCTCTTAGTGGCACGGGAGAACGCTACTCCTTCAATGGACGCCTGCAGGGGCATCAGGCCTGCAGCACGTGGTAGTCGACCAGACTCTTCAACGGAGCCAAGACAGCTGTAGCAGTGCGTACTTCTGGACGGGCAGTTCCTACCCGATTAAGATTAACATTGGTCAACATTCTACAATTGGCACTACTGTTTCAAGCTGTGATTGCGGAGCGCACTTCGTCGACAGTTGCTTGCTGGACTCGGGAGCAGACGGTGGTTTTCGTACGACGCTGGAACAATGAGGGTCTACTGTGCAAACTACGAAAGGTCTTTTTCACTTATATCTTTTAACAATGTACTTATAATTTAAATAGGGATTACTCATTTTAACTTCTTGCGTAGTTATTTTATAACTCGCTGGCGCCCGCTCAGACATTCTTTACAAGATTAAGTGTTTTTAAATTCATTAATGTCACATGTTCTTTAGTCAAAATTTTATCAAGATGGCGTTATTTACACGTACATTCTTGTCACGCTCTGAGTTAAATTGTTTGATAGAGTCTCATGTTTATTTTATTTGATTAAACATTTTAATTATTGTTTTAATAAATTAGCGTCTGTTGATATTTAAAGTATTCTATTTTTTATCATCCTTATCAGTTCTCATCACTACCTACCTACTTTGAATTATTGCGTGTGCGTGGATGACTAGATAATTGTATTCGGTAATTTTACCAATTAATGTCACAATCGAAAGACCCATCATTAATTTTATACAATGAATCTCTTCATCACGCACCCATAGTATAATATGTTACAAAATGGCAGCCCTTGTGGGTGAACCTAAGTTTGACTAAATAATAAATGCAGTATTTTTTTTTCTTTCATTGTTTTAATCTTGTATTGGATGTCTGATTTTTTTTTCATAATTTTCTTGTATAATCCCTTGAAAAAAGACCTTTCGTTTTGCATGGTAGATGTTCGAGTGTTGTTCGAAATACATCGTGTCACTGAGATTTTATTAATTTTTCATATTACGCAGCTTTGCAATCTGGCACAACTCATGACGTTTTCGTCTTATTATCGTGTTCGTTAGTACGCTGACGTCACACTTATTTTATATTTTTTGTTTTGCGGTGATTGTGGTTGTTGTATTGTTGCTTGCATGTTCTAATGATTTTTTTCTACCTACCCTGTTAGTTAGGTATGACGGATTCGACCATTTTAACAAGAAGTCGTGCGTTAATCATGTCAAAACCAGAGGATGGCACTTCTTCGGCAAATTCGGCGGTCGCGTCTAACACAGTTCCGGTTCACAAATGGAACTTAACCTTCGACGGTACGGGGAACGTACATAATTTCATTGAACGGGTCAACGATTTGTCTATATCTCGGAACGTAAGTACAGCTTCTCTTTTTTCATCTGCGGTGGAACTTTTCACAGATCATGCTTTAGACTGGTTTAGAGTCAACCGTTCTTCTTTTAAGTCATGGTCGGACATTGTAATTGCTCTAAAGGAAGAATTCGAGCTACTGGACCATGAAAGACGTTTAGTTGCTCAGATCAGAGCCACGTACCAGCAACAAAAAGAGAACCTGGGTTCATTCATAACACGTGTCTTGACTTTAAACAATCAATTGTCGTCGAAATTACCAGATGACGAAATTCTGGAAATATTGCAATGTAATATGTTACCGAGATACATTCAAAAATTGTCGCTCTCTGTCATCTCGGACATTAATTCTCTGAAAAAATTGGGAAAAATGATTGAACTTGCAGACAGTCGGTCTGATTCCAGACCTTCCCCGCCAAATGCAAATACTGTTAATTATAATAATGTTCCTCATTCCTCCTCTAATAATGCATTTAGCAGAGGGAATAACAGAATGTCTCAGAATAATCCCAATTTCAGGAATCATCGTCAATCTTTTGAGTTCAGTAAACGTAGCCCGTCAAATATGAGTTCTAGGGAGGTGAGATGTTTCCGCTGTGGCCGTCCTGGGGTGAAGGCGCCTTCATGCAACTGCCGGCAGGCAAAAAACTAGATGTCCTGGGGGTCCTGTCTGCGGGCGGCAAGTCGAAACCGTTCGCTGACATCACCGCCAGGCATCGGCTTGCTGTGCTGTCGGAAACCAGAACTTTCTTCAAGAACCTTTGGACTTCGAAGGTGGTGAGTGCGGCTAAAAGGGATGGCCGTCCACACATCATTTTCCAGGTTCTGGGTTCCAACTTTTCTGGCCTTCTTGACTCTGGTTCGCATATCTCAATTATTGGTAATAATTTTCATCGTCAATTTTTAAATCTAGGGTTAAATCTTTCTGTTCTTAAGAAAAAATTTTCACTCACTTCTGCTACGGGTCATACTGTGGAGTGCGTTCACAAAATTGCGGTTCCGGTAGTTCTTGGTAACGTTAAGAAAATTTTTAATTTTGTGGTTATGCCAGATATAAAATCTAACATCATCCTCGGTTGCGACTTTTGGAAAGTTTTTAACATTTGTCCCAAGTTAACTAAATTAATGACTAATGACTCTGACAATAGTTGCGTGTCTGAGGTAAGAGGACTGGATAGCTTTGAGAACTTAAACTCATCTCAACAATCAATCTTAAATAACGTTATACTGGAATTTAAAGCCTTTTCTGGTAATCGTTTGGGTAGAACGTCTCTTGAAAAACATGTTATTGACACGGGTGATTGTCAACCTATTAAGCAACGTGTTTATCCGATATCTCCTCATTTATTGCCGGAAGCTCACAGAGAACTTGACAGACTATTAAATCTGGGAGTAGTAGAACCCAGCAATAGCTCGTGGAATAATCCTATTGTTTTAGTGCCTAAGAAAAATGGTTCTTTTAGACTTTGCTTGGATAGTAGAAAGCTCAACGCGGTCTCGCGGCGGGACGCTTATAGTCTACCGTTGATATCTGATATCTTAAATAGTCTCGGAGGAGCACGTTATCTATCAACTTTAGATCTTAATGATGCCTTTTTTCAAATCCCGTTAGAGGAAGATTCTAAAGAGAAAACCGCATTTACTATCCCTAAACGAGGCCTATTCCACTTTGTAACAATGCCTTTTGGTCTTCATGGTGCAAGTTCTCGGATGATGAGGCTAATGGACAAGGTCTTGGGTCCGGAGTTCGATGGGAAGGTCTTTTGTTATCTAGATGACATAATTATCATTAGCTCTACCTTTGAAAAACACATTGATCTTTTAAGACGGGTTAAACAAAAGTTACAAGCCGCAGGTTTGACTATTAACGTAGAGAAGTCAGTCTTTTGTCGTGACTCCCTTAAATACCTAGGTTTCGTGATTGATAAGGATGGGTTGAGAACTGACCCGGGAAAAGTAAAAGCAATCGTTGACTTCCCCATTCCAACGTCGCAAAAGAGCTTGCGTAGGTTTATCGGTATACTTTCTTGGTACAAAAGGTTCATTTTAAATTTTTCCTTAATTGCAGCACCTTTGCATAATTTAACCAAAAAGGAGTTTGCTGGTAAAAAATTTGTATGGAATGAACAGGCTGATGCTGCCTTTACTAAATTAAAGAATATTCTGGTCAAGGCTCCTGTTCTTGCTTGTCCCGACTTTAGTAAACCCTTTACAATTAGTTGCGATGCATCGAACACCGGTTTGGGGGCGTTCCTTTCTCAATCTGACGTTAATGGTATAGAACACCCTATTTCCTTTATTTCCAGATCACTATCTGCACAGGAGAAAAATCACTCCACAACCGAGAAGGAGTTAAATGCTATGATCTTTGCACTAGAGAAATTTAGGGGTTATATTGAAGGTTCGCCTATTCCTGTCAAGGTGATCACTGATCACTATAGTCTAAAATGGCTTACAAACTTAAAGTCTCCGTCGGGAAGATTAGCGCGGTGGGCGGTTAGACTACAGCAGTTCAATTTTGAAATAATTCATAGGAGCGGTAAAGACAACATTGTTCCGGACGCACTGTCTCGTGACCCTTTACATGTTGACTTGTTAGATCAGTCCTTTTCCACTTCTGACCGTTGGTACTTAAGTTTGAAAGAAAAAAATTTGGCTAATCCGGAAAAATTTCCAGCGTTTAAAGTTTGCAATGGTGTCATCTTCAAACACATTCAGAGCATGGAGGCTCTTCACAGGTCTTATGACTGGAAGGAAGTTCTCCCAAAAGAGTGTAGGAAAAACGTCATCGTTCAAAATCACGTTCCGCCTTCGTGTGCACATTTTGGCATCTTAAAAACGTTAAATAGGATTAAACTTAAATACTACTGGCCAAAAATGGCAGCTGATGTGAAGTCTTTTGTAAGTAAATGTCATACTTGTTTAGGTTATAAAAGTTCTAACTTACTGCCTCCTGGTTTGATGGGTGACCCGAAACTGGTGCAAAGGCCGTGGCAAATGATTGCGACAGATCTATTAGGTCCTTACCCTAATTCTTATAAAAAGGGTTATACTTACCTTTTAGTGGTTTCTGATTTCTTTACCAAGTATACTAGACTTTTTCCACTTAGGAAAGCAACGGGTAGTGTTATTGCGGAAATTTTGGAAAATGATATCTTTTATAAATTCGGTGTTCCAGATACGATTGTTTTGGATAATGGCCCACAATATATATCGCGTGACATGAAAGCGCTGGCCAATAAATTTCATATCCGTCACTTGTTTTATAATTGCAGATATCACCCGCAGAATAACCCTGTTGAGCGTGTAAACAAGGTGTTGGTAGCAGCCCTGGGTTCTTTTGTGGGATCTGATCACAGATCCTGGGCGTGCCATCTACCTGAAATTGAACTGGCTATAAACACGGCTGTTCATGAAGTCACAGGCTATACTCCGTTCTTCCTTAATTTTGGTAGAGAGATTGTAATTTCGGGAAATGACTACAAAGGTGTAAACTTTAACGCGGAAGACATTAGATTCTCTAAACGCGATTCATGGGCATCTGATTTACATGAATTAAATGACATTTTCTCCCAAGTTCGCACGTCCTTAAGACAATCATACGAACGTAATAAGGTTCAATATAATCTGCGTCGTAGGGACGTTCAATATGAGGTTGGGGACATTGTCTGGAGAAGGTCATTTGCTTTGTCTGACGCTGGTAGATACTTTTCAGCAAAATTAGCCCCCAAATTTATACGTAGTAAAATTATTTGCAAGATATCGCCGGTTGCTTATCAATTAGCGGATATGACAGGGAAACCCGTGGGAACTTTTCATGTTAAGGATATAATCAAGTTAGAAGAAGCTAACTGACCTTGGGGTGGGTTAATTGATGAACTATTTTTTCTTATGTTGTAATCGTTATACTTTTATTTGAGAATTAATCCCTTTTCTCTTGTTATATATTAGGTTATTGCTTGCCTTGCCCTCAGGTTTGCAATTTTTCTTGTGTTCTCTCATTGTGAGGACATGACTAGTATTTTTGTGTCTTCACATTGAGTGGATTTTTTGTATAAGTTTTGTTTTGTCCTTGTGTACATGTGTAGTATGTGTTTTGGGAGTAATGTGTCCATTCCGATTCAACGCGGGGGATTGACGTTTTTTTAATCTCACGCATTGAATCCACACATTTTTTTTGGATTTAAGTGCAATTATATTGTATTGAACATTTTGTGATCTCACGATTTGAATCCATTGTATCATTTTATACGTTATCCTAGGGCAGTGAAGTTCACAATCTCAGTTGGCCACTGTTTTGTGCTATTTTTCTGTTCGAGGGATCTTTTAATAGCTGATTTTACTTTGTGAGATGATACTAATTGTTCTTTAATGAACTAAGTCCGCGATGGCGACTTGTTTTGAGGTACGGTTTGTCCTTTCTAGAGGGACATACTGTATTTCAATTATGGCATATACGAAGCTGTATTTCGGTTTAACAGTTCTGTACCAAGCTTGGTCCTCGTGTCATTTTAATTGTGCGCATGGTTGTTCTTTATATGTTGTTCCTTAGTACCTTAGTTTGCCTTGGTGTTGGTTGACTATTTTAATTCATTAATTTAGAAAATACTTCATGCAGTTTTCCGCGATAGCCTCAGATGCTCATAACAATCTATTTTTCTCTGGTTTTAGGAAACCATTGGCATGGTGTTTTCTTTGATTTAGTCACTGTTGATTACACTTTTCAAATATTTTTTTAAAAAAATTTTATGCCATAATAATTAATTTAATAATTTATTTATTTATTTAATATTTATTTTGAAATTTAGTGGGTTTTCACTCGCTCAGGTTATTTGAGATTTACAGAATCATAGTTTTTTTTAACATTTAAAAATTGCATCCTTTCATTAAGTTTTTTTTACTTTTATTGCTCTTATTGTCCTTGGCTTGATTTATTATTAAATTGATATTTGTTCATATTATTAAGAATGTCAATGAGTATTTTTTTTTTACATTTTCTTTTAACAAATACTATGCGTTTTCACATGCAATTGCTGTGGCTTCTCTCTGAGCTCAAGATAAGTCGCATCAGTTTCATTTGGACTTAGCTGTATTTTGTCAATATTGGGTCATCAATATATGGTTCTGTTTGAGCCCTCACTTCTATCTTATTATGAATTTGGGTTTGTTTCTGGGATAACTTTATAATTTTTCATCTCTGCTCACAGAGGGCAGTAACTTCAATGTGGATATAGACGTTATTATTTTCATTTTATAGTGTTTTCTTTTAGCTTCAAATTTAACTTTTGTTGGGCGCTCAGCTTTCACTTTTAGCTAGACTCGTTTTATAAAAAAAAAATTTTTTTTTTTAATAAATTTTGTTAGTCTTTACTACAGTTTATCTTTTCATTTGTTATTCTATTCAAGTTTTTGTTTACACTTTAGTAGTTGTTAAATTCCTTGCTCAGTAATCCATTTTGTCAAGCATAGCATACCTTTCTTTTCACTTGCCTCAAGGAAGTCAGTCGCCTTCATCACTCTTCGGTTCTTCACGTCAAGATAATACAAAATTTCAAGATTTACAAACTTTTATCTATTCTTCGAGGAAGCAATTTTGTTCAAGATCGAGTCTTCAGGGAAGCAACATTCTTCTACGGGATGAGTTTAATAGGATACTACCTGGCCGTTCACTGCTATCAGAAAGAGGGTGCAGCTTCTCAAGATTGCATTGTTGTCAACATTGGAGAATGGTGATACAATTATCGGGGCTCTTTATCTTCGCCAAGCAAGTTCAATCTTCTTCACTGATGTCAGAAGAGGGTCATTCAGATATTCCATCAGCGAGAATTCTTCCTTCTACTTCCTGGGTGTTGGCGCTTCAATCCTTGCTCAGCGAGCACTTCACGGACTTCTACAGAACGTGCTGGACTCTTCTTCTAAGGCATTATCGGCATTTGTGACTCTTTGCCACTTATTGGACTTGGATTTGGAGGCATGAGAAAAAAATCAAAAAAAAAATTTTATCGTGCCGAAAATTTTTTTTTCCTTTGGAAGGGGGGTAATGTAGCAGTGCGTACTTCTGGACGGGCAGTTCCTACCCGATTAAGATTAACATTGGTCAACATTCTACAATTGGCACTACTGTTTCAAGCTGTGATTGCGGAGCGCACTTCGTCGACAGTTGCTTGCTGGACTCGGGAGCAGACGGTGGTTTTCGTACGACGCTGGAACAATGAGGGTCTACTGTGCAAACTACGAAAGGTCTTTTTCACTTATATCTTTTAACAATGTACTTATAATTTAAATAGGGATTACTCATTTTAACTTCTTGCGTAGTTATTTTATAACTCGCTGGCGCCCGCTCAGACATTCTTTACAAGATTAAGTGTTTTTAAATTCATTAATGTCACATGTTCTTTAGTCAAAATTTTATCAAGATGGCGTTATTTACACGTACATTCTTGTCACGCTCTGAGTTAAATTGTTTGATAGAGTCTCATGTTTATTTTATTTGATTAAACATTTTAATTATTGTTTTAATAAATTAGCGTCTGTTGATATTTAAAGTATTCTATTTTTTATCATCCTTATCAGTTCTCATCACTACCTACCTACTTTGAATTATTGCGTGTGCGTGGATGACTAGATAATTGTATTCGGTAATTTTACCAATTAATGTCACAATCGAAAGACCCATCATTAATTTTATACAATGAATCTCTTCATCACGCACCCATAGTATAATATGTTACACAGCAATCCGTTTTCTTAGTGGCAGCGGGAACACTACTCCTTCAAGGGACGCCTGCAGGGGCATCAGGCCTGCAGCACGTGGTAGTCGACCAGACTCTTCAACGGAGCCAAGACAGCAATCCGTTTTCTTAGTGGCAGCGGGAGGGCGCTCCGCCAAGAACAACCAGCCACAGCTAGGGCCAAGCCAATCTCGGTTTCAAGTCCGAAACACGAGCACTCCGACATGACCATCGGCCAACACTCAATAAAAGCGGGATTCCATATTCCCCACTAAAATAATAACAAACACGAACTGTACGTGAATGGATAAACACCCCGCGCCTTTCTTAAAAAGAAATAATAACTCCTATTCACATGATTAACTCAGATTGAAACCCCTCTAAAAGGCGAGTCACTGGATCCGCCGACCCACCGGCCTAATCGGCCGGGGAGGAAGTGACCATCAACAAAACTGTACTTCCTTCCTTCAAAATATTGCCAGAGTTTGAGAAAAAACACCATAGACAAAATAAACCCAATTAAGCAAGAACTTCTCTTGTCACAAAATATTTATGTGACAATTCCCCCCTTCCCACAAAATGTTTGCCCTCAAACATGAACAACTAAGACCCCTAATAAACTAAACTATGAGTCCATCAGGTGTCTAGAAAAATGAAAACATAAACAATAATTAGTAGTTATAATAACAACTTAGAATTAAGTTTCTTAAAAACTAAATTTCTTAATAATAAAGAAAAAAAACAAGATCACTTTTCCTTGCACAGGAAATCAAGGCCAATTTGGCTTCACTTTAGGGTGGTTAAACAGCCCTCACTTGCACTGAATTTACGCTATAATTAAATAGCAAAATGAGAAACCTATCTAACTAAGTCCATCCGGTTTAACAGTCTTATGACAAAAATCTTATGACAACATTCTTATGACAAAACTTAAAATTAAACAATACTTAAAATTAAACAATCATAGATAATGAAAATATCTTTATAGATATACATTTTTTTTTTACAATTCAGAACAATGGAGTTCAAAGTTGGCAAAATTAGTACACAAGAAAATACTTTTCTGTGTTATAAGTAATATAGAATCAGTTTACAAACTGTCTATCAGACGTGACCAGAGTATGGGTTTGTATTGGATTATTTATCCATCATTTTTTATCGTTCGTTATTGAACCAGGATTTACAATTCCGAAGAAATACCAATAAGTAACAGAGTCGTCAAACAAGAATAATATTCAAATTATCCATTTTGCGAAAGTCAAATCAGGTCAGGTTTATAAAACTATAAATACCTGCCAATCAAGGTGGACAGAATAGGATTTACATAACACAATACCTATCTATTTATCAATCAGTTCATGACCAAAGTCAAATGGTACTAAAAAGCAAAACAAAAACTAATAAGTTAAGCTCATACCTTAGGATATTCAACAATCCATATAACAATCTGCAGCAAACACTCAACAGAGTGACATTGATTGTAAAAGAAAAGAGACCAAGGCAATACCCAAGCTGGCATTCCTTAAAAAAAACACTCCAAGTGTAGACAAAACGTCAGCATTTCTTGTACAAACAAAACAAAATTGTGTGATCAACTATGGCTTTCAGTGAGCTGACACTATTCGAGGGGTGATCAATCCAAAATTTAATGAATGACACTAGTAATACTTAATTTATAGTCTAATACTGGTATTAACAGTAAGACTCTAATGTTTATCACATTTAGACTTAAAAACTAAACAGAAACACACTTTCCTGTATTAGAGGCAAAGTGATAATTCCAAAAGAATTAATTACTAGTTAAGCACGCCAAAGCAGTACTAACTTTGTTAGAGACAAAACAACTCTCTTATGAACTAAGACTTATATAAAGAACTTTTAGGAAAGCTATACCATACTTAAAGTTTATGAAATACAAACTATCAATAATAGAACTAACAGAACTTTTGTGCATCAGAAAGTAGCTCAAGTCTCTGAAACACAAAATTCCAAGATATACATAGGAAGGGCATAAACTTAAAAATAATAGCATTACAACATAATCCGTTATACAGACGGAACAAAGTAATAAATCAATGTGTGTGCACGTAAGTAACTCAGTGTATTATTACCAATATAATCAAACATTTGATAATATGTACCAATATCTCGAAACTAGTTTATGTTATTATTAACAAGAAAAGCATAGTAACGAAGGAAAGAAAGACTTAACTAACAAAATTTGGGCGCCAGTGACCACAAGGATCACGTTCCAGTTTACCGAGGGTAAATAAACGGTTTATCGTCAATAAACTAGATTTTAGTGTCCGTACTGAGCACAAGACTTGGAGGTACCAAACTCCAAATCATGAGAACAGAACATCCACAAAAGAATTATAAATATATATTGCAATAATGTGAAGGCTTGGTAAGCCTACACACTAAAACATTGGGCTCCTTAAAGAAAAAAAACATTACTAATCTACCTGAAAAAAAAACCAAATTCTTAATTTTAATATTAACAAGTGGTCTAACATCTTGTCCACAATCAGATAACAACACACATGCGTCCATGTTGTTTGTTGTAAACTTATATTTATTACTAGTAACCGCTGACCACCTCTTGTCCTCCTTGTGCACAGAACGCAAAAAAAATTGGCCAGTTTTTTGAATTATACTTAACAATAACTTAATTTAACTGGGGAAAATGATAATTATAATTTTAATAATTATTCTTCAATAAGAATATTATCACTTATGTAATAATGAAATATAAATAATAATTTATTTATAACAGATCAATTACCAAACACCCTATACAAGTCAACTCGAAAAGTAGAAATTGTTTACACTAATACGCGTCAAAACAGTGCCGCCAACGTATTCTCCCAAATAAAACAGTGCCGCCAAGCGACGATATACGAGTACTCCAAGTACAATTAAGAATCAAGGACAACTACTTTATTGTAATTTAATAAAAAAAAACAATTATCCAAATTGTTATAATAATTGAAAAAGAAAACAATTATCCAAATTATTATAATAATTGAAAAAGAAGAAGAAGATGCTCTTTAATAGAAATAACACGTCGTTAATTTCGATTAAATAACCTGCAAAAACAGTTGTCAATGTTTGTAAACAATGTAATAATTACTAGCACCTAATGTCAGATGACATTAACAACAACAAGTTAATCAATAATGAGAAGTGCGCTGTCATTGAAAAATAACCATGAAAAGTCTCGTTACCATTTTTGTATATGAAATGGTAATATCATATAAAAGATTCTTTAATAAAGGTATTTCTTTATAAAATAACAATATTGAACATTATTTGCATGTTTATGTTTCATCATGATAGATGACCAATGTCAATGTACACATTTTGACAGATAGTATTTTTAGAATGTAAACAAGGTAGGTAATTTATTTTTGACAAAGTCGTAATTTGAATGTGTACTGGATTTATATAAAACTTGAATATTAATGTGCAAATATATTTAAAAGTTTGTATTGTACGTATGTTTGTACCTTGTATGCATTGCAATTACAAATAAACTGAATTTTAATATCACAGTTGTTTGTATTGATATGAAAAATATACCTCCGTATTGAATATAAAAACACAATGTTTTTAACAAATGCGTGTTATTTTTTTTTAAATATGATCAGATATTATTATTCACCATTCATAAAAATATGATCGCCTTTTTAAAATATAAATATATTATTGGTATTACGTATAAATAAAGATGATCAATCAAGTTGTTATTAATCAGTATGACAGGTAGGAAACAAGGTTTGACGTTTAACCTTCAAAATTTTGACAACCAAAGATGTTCGTAGATTAACAAACATAGTCATAGACAATCGATATTATGTTTAAAGGAAATAATTACTTATTTACTCTATCTTTTCAAAACTTCTAACTTGAACAATAATAAATTGTCTATGCAAATGAATGACATTTTGACAATGCAATTTACGATAATTTTTATAGGTTATGTTCAATAACATTGAATAACATTAATATTAAAGTTTATAATGCTAGAATTTAAACATTCTCGAGCAGGAAAAACCAAAGTAGACAATAGGAAATGTAAGTATACAAATATAAAGTACACACACATCGATTAAACTTTAACTTAAACAACTAGTATTAATGAAAATCCAACCTGACATGACAGAAAAAAGTATACGGCACCAAAAATGAAATACTTTAAACGTTGAGGCGCCAAATGTAAGATATTGAATGTTGGGGCGCCAAATGTAAGGTATATTTTGTAGGTACAAACTAATGTTTACAAAAACGGTAGAGCAGAGATGTCCATCTCATGATTGTGGGATTAATTTCCTGTCAAGTAAGTTGGGTGATCATAAATAATAAGAATGAATTCTTAATGGAAAATATATTGAAACATCAAGAGTTACAACAAAGCAGTACAGATGATAAACATTGTAACCATAGAAATAAATATAGGCACATACCCGATGGACTCCTGAATCAAACTAAACTAACTTAACGTGAAACGAAAGAACGACAACGGATGGCGAACGAAGACTTGTATCCGGAAGTGAGGAACGGACCCGGGACGAAAGCCAGGACATCCTTCTTAGGGGAAGCGGGAGGACGCAACACCTCCAAGGTACGCCTGCAGGAACATCAGGTCTGCAGCATGTGGAAACCAATCAGACTCTTCTACGGAGCCAGGACAGCAATCCGTTCTCTTAGTGGCACGGGAGAACGCTACTCCTTCAATGGACGCCTGCAGGGGCATCAGGCCTGCAGCACGTGGTAGTCGACCAGACTCTTCAACGGAGCCAAGACAGCAATCCGTTTTCTTAGTGGCAGCGGGAGGGCGCTCCGCCAAGAACAACCAGCCACAGCTAGGGCCAAGCCAATCTCGGTTTCAAGTCCGAAACACGAGCACTCCGACATGACCATCGGCCAACACTCAATAAAAGCGGGATTCCATATTCCCCACTAAAATAATAACAAACACGAACTGTACGTGAATGGATAAACACCCCGCGCCTTTCTTAAAAAGAAATAATAACTCCTATTCACATGATTAACTCAGATTGAAACCCCTCTAAAAGGCGAGTCACTGGATCCGCCGACCCACCGGCCTAATCGGCCGGGGAGGAAGTGACCATCAACAAAACTGTACTTCCTTCCTTCAAAATATTGCCAGAGTTTGAGAAAAAACACCATAGACAAAATAAACCCAATTAAGCAAGAACTTCTCTTGTCACAAAATATTTATGTGACAGACTCTTGTGTGAATACAATCTTTTATTAAATTTAATTTTCTGTAGATATTCCATTATTTGGTTATCATTATCAGAAAGCTGATATCAGTTATCAGTGTTATTGTGAAAAATATAAACAAAAATTTGAATTAATAATTGAACAAGTAATATGAAAAATATACTAAGAAAAAAAAAAGTTGTTTTTATGAATTAATTATAATCACATCTAATTTAAAACTAAAGAAATAAATAAATTGGTTTATCCGACGGTTGAATCTTCCTATTCAAGAACTGCAGTCGAGAACTCTACTAACCTCGCCAAATCCCAATCGGGTAGGACCTATATATATTTAGTATATTAACTACTGTAATGTCATCTGATATCAGAGTAATGCGTATATGTCCGTGTGTCTGTACGTGATTGCCATCAAAATTAATAAATACTTTTGTCTGTATAAAAACTCAATCCAAAATTGTATTTAAATGCCTTGTAGAATTGAGTTTGTTTTACAAACAAAACGGGTGCAAAGAAATAATTTGTCTTAGTACTTAAATCATAATGTGCAATCAAACTGTAATTATTATTATGGTTATACGTAAAAGAATCCATAGATGGCGCTAATGTAATTATTTTAGTAAAAAGCACTTTTTGCAAGTTATGCTTTAAAATAAAGATATATTGTTCATAAAGATACATCAGGTCCGTTCGATAGATTCCCTATATTAACAAACAGATTGCAATCTTTAGAGCACAGGTGCTGTCTTGTTCTGCCGGTATTTTAATGGAAGGTGCTCTGAGGAACTAGCGTCATTGATCCCCTCTGCACCAGTGAATAGTCGGGAAACATTTGTACACCGTTGACATTTGTCACATGATAATGGGTCGTTTCTATGGCTGATTCTCAAGTTCGACAGTTCGGTAGTGGAACGTTTTGCCGGCCTCTGTGTTCCCTCCCTCCTACAACATGGGTCTCCTCGAAAAGACCCTCCCAAAGATGACAAAGACTTTCATCAAGTCGGTCGGTGTGGAGTTAATGGAACTCTGCTGCATCCTTATCAGCTCCATCACGGAGGAAGTCAAATCAGGTTGGTACTATAATTGAGGTAGGTCAAACGATCTCGCAGTAGAAATTGGATTTATAAAACTCATAGTTCTCCTTTTCAAATCCTCGACCAGAGCTGCAGGGAGTCATTAGCAATAAGGAAAACTTTTTGTTGTTGAAAAATACAATTTATTAAAATACATACTCATTTAGTCTATCAATAAATTATACAACATCTGTAATAAATGTTTTCCTTTTGAATATGGTAAGAGATATAATATTGTATTAAATTGATAAATGTTAATTAAAATCTACTGATACGCAAGAATAGGAAAAGCAAAACAAATAAATTAGTTTTTAACACATTAACGGACACTTGCCTTCATCACATGACATGTTCCGTGAAATTGATGAAAACCATCTTTGGGCGTGATACTATCACGTATAGAAGTGTTTGGGTTGAGACACAAATAAACAGGTACATACTACACCATTGCAAAACACGACTTCCCAGTCCATTGTGTAGTATCGCGTCCCAGAATAAAAGACGCATACATTGTACATTGTTTCTATCACATTTTCTCTAAAACAACACCAATAGACGTTGTGTCATATCACATCTCCTCTAAAACAAAGTTGTTTCTATCACATCTCTTCTAAGACGACATAAATAGACATATAAAACAACTTCAAGAGATGTTGTATCATATCACATCTCTAAAACCACGACAATAGTTGTTATGTCAAATCACATCTCATATAAAACAACATCAATAGACATTGTATCATATCACATCTCCTCTAAAACAAAGTTGTTTCTATCACATCTCTAAAACAGCGTCAATTGTCTTTATGTCATATTACATCTCATATAAAACGACGTTAATAGACATTATATCACATCACATCTCCAATAAAACGACGTTAATAGACATTATATCACATCACATCTCCAATAAAACAAAGTCAATATACATTGTTTTACATCACATCTCTAAAACCATGTTAATAGATGTTATGTCATATCAAATCTCATATAAAATGACGTTAATAGACATTATATCATATCACATCTCCAATAAAACAAAGACAATAGACGTTGTGGTACATCACATCTCTAAAACCATGTTAATTGACGTTATGTCATATCACATCTTCTTTAAAATTATTTTAATAGACATTATAATATATATCACATCACCATACATTTTTTATTGTTTTTTAAAGTTCTATCCCGTTAAACTACAACTAAGCAGTTTGTCAACAGGATGTACAAGTTCAATGACAATGTAAATATGTATGCATAATATTATTACTAATTATAGATAAACATAATATTGTTGCTACTTAGAAGACATTCAGATGATTATTATTGGCACACATAATATAAATTCTGTTCATATCTCTCGTTAGAAGTATTCTAGAATACAACTCTACAATTTGGTCACCTGTCTTTAATAATCACATTTAAATAATACCATTGAAAGAGTCTAACGCAAATTTTTGAGGTGTATTAATTTTAGGCTTGGAATTCCTTTAGAAACAATAGATTATGATTTATTATTACATTCATTGAAATTGCTTAAGTTAAGTGATAGAAGAAAATTTTTTGATATTTTATTTTTATACAAAATTATAAATTATCAATTGGATAGCCCAGATATATTAATGTTGATTCAATTTCATGTACCTACCATTAGATAAAGTTCCTCTAGTATGTATTATTGTGACAATTATAGCACAGTCTCAGGATATAAGTCAGTTATAAATAGATTGCACAAACTTGGGAACGTTTATGCTAAAATCGCAGAAACACTTCATATGCCCCTTGTAAAGTATAAAGCTGCACTAATAACACATTTTAACGCCACTTATTTTAATGAGGTCACTACATAACAGGCTATTGTCATTGCTTCTTTCTTTACTGTTATTTTATTTGTTATGTTTTAACTAAATTTAATTCTTTAATTTTTCTCATCAAAATTTAATACTGCACTATGTATTTGTAAAAAAATAAAATAAAAACATTGTATGTAAATGGCACTTGTGCCGTAAATTCTAAATAAATAAAAAATAACACTAAATCTAGATGCTAATAAATAAAAACTACTGATTGATATTGATTCATTCAAGTTTTTATTAATTTACGGTTATCTAAGCATTCAAGCCAGATACAACGTAAACACACAATAAACATTGACTTAAATTAGATAAAAACTAAAATAGGCACATGGTGTAACATGGTGTCCGAAAACTCGTGGAACAAGCAGCAAGTTGATGAATCTCTATCACACTTGGAGTCACTTTGAAGTATAGCTTTTTTTGATTTGATCTTTCGTTTTTGAGTTGAAGTTGGAATTGTTTAGGTCAAAAATTTAAAAACTCCAAAGTGGACCAAAAGTTCTTTGGTTTCTGAAAAAAAAAACTTTTTGGGTTGTATGAGACATGTATGGATATTGGGAAGTAGATTCGCTAGTTGCCCGCTTGTGCTACGAGTTTCCAGACTCCGTGTAGCTATTTTGATATAAGCCTATCTAATTACAATACAAAATGGAACTCTTCTAAACTTAAAATTAATCAAAATAACAACTCAATTGGAAAATAGCATGAACAATGAGTACATTTAAAACAAATAGTACAATAATATAAATCAATATACAGTTACAATAAGCGTTTGAAGAATATTCACTTACCTATAATAATAGATGGTATTTTTCATAAAGAATAAAAGACTAAACAATGTTCCTTCAAGCCTCTGGCATTTTGACCGTTATATTTCTTAAAGATGCTGTCAGAAAGTCAGAGAATTTGTATGTATTTCCGCTTCCCAATAAAATTTAAATAAATGGGATATTTCTAAACGTATCTGAAAACTAAACATCGGTTTTGAAAGGTGTTTAAATGCATTTAGACATTTTTGAAATTGACATTTTATCGTCTAAACACTGAACTAAAATTACTGATAACGAAAAAGAACCACATATTTAATTAGACAAATTTATTATAAACATTACTGTAACTTCACTTTTTGTCATTTCATATAAAAATTATTAATAAAAAAATTCTCAAAATTAGCATAAATTTTTCTCCGATTGCGGTTGGAACTTTTGGTTACATAGAGGTGCATATTAAAATGATTCTGTGGAATACTTCTATATTTGAATACATATAGCGCCCTTGAGGTGATTTTGCACAAAAACGGCGCTATACAAGTCATCCAATTATTATTAATATTATTATTATTAAAGCTTGATGTTTTCTCTTTCTAACACCGTTTGGTTTATATTTCTAACTGTGGCGGTGAGGGAGACACAATGATTTCTATGCGACCACATGAACTGTTCCGAAAAGAGAACAAATTGTCTCTCTAGGTAATAACCGTTTGTTCCCAAAACTGTACAAATTAGCCTGATAAGTTAATAATAAACTGTAAAAGAAATAATAAAAAGGTTGGTATGATAACTACAGACAATTAATATATATACATGTCATTGTCTCACAAAGTTTGATAAGTAAATTTGTTCATGTATGACAAAGATAGACAAACGTAGTAAATATATTTGGCCACATGGCGGGGCAGCGTTTTTGTACCTAAAAGTTGAGGTGAATACAACATTCTACATCGCGAGTGTGATTAAGATGAAAACTAGGATTATGCGCTTGCTCTAAGACGAATTAGGAACGCCGTTTTCCTTGGTACATTTTTTTATAATATTATTTATTTATAATAATAAAGAATTTGCATGTATTTACTTCATTATTTATACAGAAAAAAAAAGCAAGTTTATTCTTTCTGGTAGGCAATAGAAACGTGTATTCTCTCCGACTTCTTGTTTCAAAGTGATGAGATCGTAGACATCGCGAGGGTCTCCGTTATATGAACAAGGACTTCCGTTTCGCACCGGCCTGTTATCCGGTAAAATAAACAACTTAAACAATGATGTCACAATGACAAGAGGTTAGAGCTGCCAATAGGTCATCAAGTTTTGATCGGATGTTTTGATAGTAAATTTTTAAAGTTCTGATTGCTTTAGAATTTTTGTAACTTCTTAGCTTTCAGGCTGATTTGGAACAATTGTGGGGGTGGAATTTATGAATTTTATGGTGAAGTTTTCGCCAGTTTCAATCCGTTTCTCTAGTGCAACCCTTAGATCGTTTTCGAAACTAAGAAAATTTTGTTCAGGGTAAATACTGACATTGTTCTTAAGAACACCTTTTTTGCTTAGAATCTTTCTTGATTTTGTTGAATTTTGTAGTTCTATCGGCTTATTGTTGAAGTTTGTAGTTTTATCGACTTCTATTGCCTCAGCACTTTCAGGCAGATCGCACATAATAATATTTTTAGATTTCCTTTTCCTTTCCGAAGTTGCCTTGCAAATTCTAAGGTTATTTTGAGTTTTTAAATATTTATATTTTGGGAATCTTCCTTTAAACTCTGTTAAATTTTGTTCAATGTCACATTCAAGAACAGATGCTCCCTTGCGTACAAGAGAATTCACTATTCCCCATTTCTTCCATCGTATAGCCTCTATAAGAGCTTGACCACCGTCAGCGTTAGCATCAGCTGCCCCCTCCAGCAGAACCCTCACCACCTCCCACTTCCTCCCAAGCGTTGCCATGGTTAGTGCTGTCCTCCCCAGCCTAGCCACCCTGTCAGGGTCCGCCCCCTGTTGCAGGAGAAAAACTACTAATTGGTGACGGCCCTCGCACGCCGCTATGTACAGTGCGGTCCTACCACTATTATCCATACAATCAATCTCAACACCGCTTTCAATGAGATATTTTACTACCGATCCTCGTAAAATGCTATTATCTGCCGATATATGCAGTGCAGTCCTACCATCATTATTTACAGAGTTTATCTCAGCGCCACTTTCAATGAGATATTTTATTATTGGTAAATTGTTGTTACCTGCCGCTATATGAAGTGCATTACTGCCGTCCTTTTGTTTGGAGTTGATCTCAGCACCACTTTTAACGAGATATTTTACCATTGGTAAATTATCTTTACTTACCGCCATATACAGTGCATTACTGCCTTTTTTATTAGAGTTGATCTCGGCACCATTTTCAACGAGATATTGTACTATTTGTATATTGTCTTTACTAACTGCTACACATAGTGCATTACTGCCTTTTTTATTAGAGTTGATCTCGGCACCATTTTCAACGAGATATTGTACTATTGATAAATTGTTTTTACTTGCCGCTATATGTAGCGCTGTACTGCCTTTTTTTTTAGAGTTGATCTCAGCACCACTTTCAACCAGATATTGTACTATTTGTAAATTATCTTTGCTTACTGCTATATGAAGTGCAGTACTTCCGTCTTTTTGTTTGGAGTTGATCTCAGCTCCACTTTCAAGGAGATATTTGACAGTGGTGGGGTGTCGATTGTAGGTCGCATACATCAGAGCAGTCTTGCCTTCGTCACAGCGTGTATTAATGTCTGCGCCGTGCTGAATTAAGAACTTGACAATATCCAAATGACCGCATTCAACAGCTATATGTAAAGGAGTTTTCTTATCATCATCGGGCCGTGTCAACATCACAGTAAAGAGATCAGATGTTTGCTCTGCAAGTAGTTTAACGACTTCAAGATGGCCGCGCTGTGCCGACAGGTGAAGGGCGGTCTTCATTCCATGTTTTTTTTGTTTCGTCAATAGTAAACAGTAAGATTCGATACTATTTTTCGTCTGTTGTGATAACATCTTTTTTGCAAGTTTAACATTATTTTTAAATAAAGCCCGTTCAAAGCGACTAATTTCTGATTCAACTATTTTTACTCTGGTTATAACATTTGTCAAGACTGTTGAAGTGTCACCATTTATATTACCTGATATCAAAAAATTATTTGAAATATACGATTCTGAAATATTCCGATTAAATAAACATGCGAATAAGATTTTTTCCCTAGATTCATAAGAAAATGATTCAATGCGTTTTAAAATATTTCCAATCATTCTGGCAGGTAGTAAGTCATCTTCAGTTTTACTACAAAACGTCTGCTTATCCATTAAATGCAGTGCTGCATCATTATTAACATCATACTGTGTGATAAAAGAGACAAAGGCTTCCTGCGTACTTTCTATGTTTAATCCACTTAGTAAAAGTGTGACGATGTGTTCATTTTTTTCCTGGATTGCGATGTGCAGAGCCGTTTGGTGTTTCTCATTTCTAAAAATGACATTGTCTTCAACCCACAGTTGCCTAATGTATCCGGCGATTAAATCAATTGCAGTCTTTGACATTGGTTTTTCGTTTAATTCATGATTCATGAATAACCTAATCAGTTTACTGTCCGGGTGTAGAAGTATTTTTGGCAGAAGTATGTCTTTGATCAGTTGATACGTGATTGGATGCTGTGCACTGAGCCAGTGGATGACCATTTGTCCACAGAATAACTCTGCATATGTTCGGTGAACAAATCGGAAATCTCCATTTCTCTGTGATTCTATTAAACCGAGTCTATTCAATTTAACTAGCTTTTTTACCGAAATGCTTTTAAAGTACTTCAGATTTGAATTAAAAAAGAAAGGAAAGAAGCATTTGAATCCGAGTTCCCCGTGTGTGTTGGTCATTGGTTCAAGGAAATTGTCGTTAATATCATCTTCATCCAACGTCTGTCCGATTTTATCATGTAAATAAATTTCATATTTCTGACTTATAAACCTCTGATAGAGATTCGGTCCACTGACTATATTGATACGCTCAAGTAAAATTTCCGGTGACTGGAGCAACAGACCACTTTGTGGCCTGAATACTTCAGCCAGCATCCTTAGTTGCATGGGTATCCCCATGAAACAGTGGATGTCTGGCCCCAGCACTTGCTTCGCTTGCCAGAGCACCTCTCCCGCATATTTCTGGAGTCGCATCTCCTCTTGCTTTGGGTTAATTCCCAGCTCGAGGGGAAGGAAGGATCGCCAAAACAAAAATAAAAAATGTTGTTGCTCTTGTGTGTCGATCGATACGAATGATGTAGAGAATTGACTTAAATTTATCTCCAATGATTTCTTCAAATATTTTCGAGCCGTCAGAAATACTTGTATCGTTGGTTTACTTTTCAAAAAAGCAAAAAGCTTTACAAGTTTATCTTTAGAACTATCTTTATTTTTACTATAATCGTCAATCTCGTCAAAACCGTCAAACATTAAAACGACCCTCTTGGAACACTTCTTACTCTGTAGTAAATACTCTAACAACCCATGAGCCAGACTGTCGTCAGCAATAGAGCAACACTCACTTAATAGAAAATTTGTCACGTTTTTAGGCGTGAAATCATCCGATAAACTATCTATATGTGTTTTGAATTGTTTTAACTCTATGTATATGACCCACGCTGTCTCAATGAGCCTTGACAATCTTGCTAAAGTCGTCGTCTTCCCCATCCCGGGTTCGTCTATTATGATTACCAAGTTGCGCTCTGTTCGGCTCAAGGTTAGTTCGTTTATCGGCTCAAACGAGTCCGTGGACATAAATGGGATCAGGCTCTTTACAGACCCATGAGAAAATCGCCACTCTAATTTAAAGCTTTTATCGCTTTGCTCAATCTCTAAAAAATGAATATTTTTATAAAAATGTTTCTGAATAACATCTGCTTCCTCTTTTTTGGTAGCCGCAATGTGTAGATTTTTCGAAAAATCTTCTCTTTTCTCACAATTCCCGATCAATTCCAAAAGTGACACTTTATGTTCCTCACTGCAAATAACAAAGACGTCATCAGAATGCAAAGCTTCCATTAATTCTTGAAAGTTAATACACGCTCGATGGATAAAAGTCCTGGGTACATATAAGCCTCGACTAAATATTTGTTTACAGTGGACGTCTGTCCTTGCGTCCCCGGACACCTCAAGAAGGTAAATAGTTTTATGTTGGTTCTTATCGCAGATGTCCTTAAAGAACAATTCTACTTCTCCCTCGACGAGGATGATCCTCCCATTAAGCTGCTCCCAGCCGGCCCCGGTCTCCAGATCCCCGTGGTTCAACCCGCTCATCACCACAAGGGTATTAGGTAAATCTATACAATTTAAGACATATTCCATGCTCGTCGTGATATTTGTTTTAATTAATGGCATTTGAAGATCGCTAATCATTGGACGCGTGTCTTTTACTGTAACAACACAGTCTTCATTAGTCGTGATTTTCTTAAATAAATCCGAACAAAGGAATTGATTGATATCTGGAATCGAACAGCTCTCTCCCAAAAAATCTTTAAAGCTATTCAAATTATTGCCTGTTAAAATGAATTTTCTTCGAAATACAGTTTCTTGAGACTCGGCGGATAATTCCATGAGACTAATGTTTCGATCGACTTTAACCTCTTTTACATTTTCCAAGGAGTTACATATGCCATCGCTTGGCTCTGAGGAGATAAAAACAAGTTTTTTCAAGTTGGGAAGAGAGCATTGTATGTAATTATTTAAAAAAGTGCAGATTTCAGAACTTAAAGTTGAGGTTGAACTGCCATCAACTATCATCAAGTTATTTTGGTTAACGGGTGAACCGTAAATATTATAAAGTTTCTGTAGCCGTGGCAAATCTAAGAAAGTATAATGACTTTCGGTTGTATATTTATTAATTGGATCAGACACGTTAAGGTCTTTTATTTGGGACAAAACATTCTGAAGTCTGATCATCTCAAATGCAATGTCTTGTGTTACTACCCAGAGAATTCGATCGGTAGCCGAGAGCAAGAATTCCTGGAGGCCTAAAGAATCTTTGAAATTTAAATTTGTCTTTTCTAACGAATCCAAATAGGTCTGACCCTCAGCGCGGTAAATCAAATCAGCAGTTCTGCTCTGCTCCTGCACTACCGAGGAGAACTCTGGGCCCAGCCACCGCAGCAGCTGCTTTACAAACTTTGTAAGTTCTCCAAGCAGTTGTTTAGACTTGCAGATTATAATTCCATCATTAAGATTGATTTCAAAATCGGGAAATAATTTAGCATCTTTGATTTTAAGTTTCTTGCCTAAAAGATATTCGTTTAAAAACCTACCGTCTGTTTGCGTTTGAATGACATTCAAGAACTCAAGAATTTTTACTTCATCATCCGAAAAGGCGTTTAAATTACCTTTGACGGTAAATTCATCGCCCAGTTGAGGCTTGAAGGATAAGGTACGATACCTTTTTTTTAATTCTTCGAAGTAAACTTGTCTTTTCTCTTTTTCCAAATCTACATAGTAATTATTGGCCTGGTTCAACATTTGATTCATAAAAAGGGAAACATATTCATTGCAGTCCTTAACCCAGTTCAACACTTCACTTATGTTTGGTGAACTTTTTTTAAAAGCTTCAACAAAATTACAGATTGCGTGAGTTTGAACATTATATAAACCAGTTTCCACATCTTCCCATTTGTATTTAGATAGATCAATTAAAACACGATAAACCGTCCGGAGATGCGCTCCATAAGTGTTAATACAATTTGGCACCAAAATATAAATCATAATGTCCAACCTGTCCAAAAAATTGGTCCCACATCTGGTGTAATGTTTATCCTGAATTTTGTACAACATGTCCATTGCTCCCGGGCTGTCGAACGCCACAGTCTTAGCGTGGGCTCCACCACTGGTGTTCTTGATTAGTGCCCCGTCAGACACCTTCACATATTTAATTGTAAATGCTGTTATCTGGGCAAGCCAGCCCCCGAGGGAATGGCCTGTTATGGCAAGGTTATAACATCTTTTATGCGGTTCAGAATTAACAACATCCATGACCCGCCTAACGTGGTCCACGAAAGTGACTGCGGAGTTAACGCAACTGGTGTGTTTATTCATGAATATTACAATAAAATCTGTATTCAGCGGTTCTACCTTGGTTGCAATGGTCCCACGGTGGGCAACCACCATCTGCTGCGACTTAGTGTTAATAAATGTAGCACCGAAGTACCCGTTGGTCAGGTCCGGGTTGTACCCAGTCAGCAGGAGACGCCAGCCCTCGGGAAGATCCAACCTCTCTCCATAAGCTGCGTCGGTTTCTCCTGGCTTTTTTACAGCGTACACAGTGGCTGAAAACAGCGCCAGGAGGAGGTCGCTGGGGTGAGGGTCTGTATCCAGGATGTCCAAGGGATGCTCTGCTGAGGATTCCAGAAGGGTGTCAATCAATTGTGCCTCCGAATGCTCCAACAGTAATCCATGGTCGACATCCATGGTTGGAAACTGAAACAATCGTACCAAATAAATACACAGCAACATATTATAGGAATTATACAGGAGTGTGGACTGGTAATCACAAAACTACAAGTAATAATACACAGAGAAATGTTCACATTGCGACTGACAGAATTGCCTTATAATTGGATATTGAGGAAAGAAAGCATCAAAACTGTTTTCAGAACAATGATAAAAATACAAGACCTTCTAGGGCCGGCAAAAACCAAGTTTCCTCTTGAGAGAGACGGAGTTTAAAATCTCAGCTGTTGCGGATGTGCTAAGGTGTATGTAAGCCAGATAGAATTGACCATCTCCAAAAGGATATCAGAACATCAGTTTCACGGTACTGACGGTGCTGGTAGCACGCTACAGACTGCGCTGGTAGCATGCCACTGAATCTACTGGTAGCACGCCACCGACAGTGCTGGTAGTACGCTTCTGACGGTGCTGGTAGCATGCCACTGACGGTGCTGGTAGCACGCTACTGAGAGCTGGTAGCACGCTACTGATGGTGCTGTTACATATGTATACCGGTGCGAGTTACATATGCATCTACTACAAGTTTAACAGAAATGATGTTCGAACACGATTTTAATATTAAATTTTTTCTGGAGGAGGGAAAATATCCATGTTTAAATAACTATAATTTACTTAAATACGTTAGAAAGGATTTAGCGGAGAAGGCGTAGATTGAGGTTGAAAAGAAAGGTCAATTTGACATCATTCTTTTCTTTTTTCATCGCTAGTATCACTTGACATGGTATTAATTCCACGGCTGCACTTACTGCAAATGAAGTTCAGTATAATTCAGGTAGCGCCGTGTACAGAAACCAGCTTTATAGAGTAGCATATCGGTAGGCTACTGTGGTTGCGTCACAGTCACGCAGCTTGTTAGTATCTTGTAATTTGTATAGAAGACACTTCTAGGGTTATATTAGTGTTGATTATAAGAATAAATAAATAAAATACTATCAACATTTGATGGTACGTACTGCCAAATAGAATGAAAAGCCTAAAATAGTGTTTATCTAACTTCTTCCAATATATATAAATATAATGAAGAAAGTCTGTGGCGGACGGACGGGTGGTGTTTTCACGACTATAAAAGCTCTATTTAGATATTTTTTTATGAAATTTTGCACACTTGACATTCAAAAAAAAGGAAAATTACTGTCTATATTTTAAAACAAATTTCTATTTTTTAACCTAGATGAAAGATAAAATACAAAAATGACAAAATAATAATTAAAAAATGCTAATACAAGAGATGGAAGGTTGACAGAGATATTGAAAGAAGGGTAATGCAGGATACTCCATTAATGGACGACTGAACAGTAGCAGTCCACAATGGAATGCTGGTACCAACCTGGCAGAGGAAGGATGAAAGTAGCTGAATGCTGTAGAATGAGATCCCTGAGGCGTATGTGCGGTAGAACCATGTATATGTCTGTAGGTAGAAATGTGGATGTCTGCAAAGAATGAACGGAAGACGTAAGCGTAATGAGTTAGATATAAGAAACAGCCCCTTTGATGGTTGTCATGAGTGTCAGAAAAACATACGAAGCAAGTGTGAATGGTAAAAGAAGTCGGGTAAACCCAGGGAAGACATGGCACGATCAAGTGAATCAGATACTTGAGTCGGGCCATGTCGAGAGTCAGAATAATAGAAGAGAATGAATGTGAATGAGGCAAGGAGTGTGTGGTGTGACCGAGATGTTTGGCAGTCTGTCCTCTCTGACTACCCCTGCGGGAAAACGGCGTTGTGATTATTTAGTTAGTTGATTTCAATAGAATTATTATTAAGGGAACTTGTGGGGAATTGTTATTTTGTTCTCTCCAATTTGGAGATTTTGAACATCATCTATTGTGGGTACGTATGTTAGAATATATATAATATATATCGGACGACTCCGACTTCTTCCACCCTCTAAACACTCCTAATCACTAACCACTGACGGGTAGCAGAAGCTGTTAAACTCCTCGGACGACTGCGGACGCTAGGTTCACCATCCATCAGCAGGAGTTGGGGCCGAGAAGTATTCCGAGCACAGAGATAACGCGACAGGTTGTTTGATGGATTTGGACTTAAATATCAACAATCTCAGGTAACAAAACTCCAAGGATCGAATCACAACGATCATTTCCAATTAACGACCGCTAACCGCACAGTAAGTCCAGATGTTACTTAGAGATAGGTACAATATCAATGCGATTTAACAAACTCGACGGATCATTGCCAATAATAAACGTCCCGTAACACTTTGAAACTAAGCACCAACAGCCATTATTACAAAATGGCAAATTATTCGCTGCGAAACAAAGAAAATTACTTTGAAAACTGTAGATACGGTTATCAGTCGATCTTTATTGAGTGTCTGTTATCTGTTATGACTTATAACACAAGATGGCGGCGCTCATAGCTAGAGATGTCCATACTCATGTCAGTTCTGTCCCAGTAACAAGGAACCGGTATCTTTTCAGTCGATTTATTATTTTTATTTGTAACCGGTTATTTTGAGAACTGGTTACTTTAAAATATATTTTAAAAGTGAAAACAAACTAACCATCACTCCGTGTCCCGCAGGGGTAGGCAGAGAGAACGGACCGCCAAGCAACTCGGTCTTACACACTACTTGCCTCATTCACATTCATACATACTCTTATATTATTCTGAGTCTTCACATGGCCCGACCCAAGTATTTGGTTCAATTGATCGTGCCATGTCTTCCTGTGTGGTTAAGGAAAGGAAGGAGAGGGTTTTCTGGGAAGGAATAAAGGATGAGAGGTGGGTAGGAACCTGGAGATAAGTGTGTCCAAGAGTAACGGACGTGTGGATGTAATAAGGCGTTGGATGGTAATCCAGATAAGGTTGGGAACCTCTGGTTTAAATAAACAAAGAATAAGCTCACCTCAAGTAATGTCACACAAAGTCACTGAACTGCCACAGAATTGTCACCAAGTTTTGTTTGTGAACATGTTTAAACACAGATTCAGAACAGACGTGATTTGGATTGATGAAATAATGTAATTAGCACTCGCCGGGTGTAAAGCCCAGAGTCAAGAATCTCTGTCACAGAATATGTTGAATAACAAGACGCGACAGGTCAGTGCGGAGGATTGGAAACCGTCTTGGTCTGATGCATAAATAAACCACTCACTAGATCGATAACTTCGAGCTTTTGTAGGTAGAAATTTTGTCCAATGTCCACTATTTAACCGATGACGTTATTACAGTCCTATAGACAAGTTACGCGAAACAATAAAAAAAGGCGCAGCCATAGACAATAATATATGATCTTCCCTCAGGGAACTCGATGTAACATTTCTGAGATTCCTCTACCTGAGGAAGTATGGCTACTACCCGTGGCTCTATCCTACTGACTTTCTCTTGGGCATGCTCGGTATGAACCATCTACGGGTCAGAAGAGATGTGCATATTGTATCACACTTCTTCAAACTGATTCGTGGATGGTTTGAAAATCCGACTATCATGGAGAGTATTAGTCTCTATGTTCCTGATGGTTATCTCCGTCACCGACAGCATAGACTGTGCCATCTCCCGGCCTGCAGGACCAACTTGCCAATGGTCATGCCGGTGGGGAGAGCAGTCTTGCTGTTGAACAGAATTAATTCGGATATCGACATATTTAGCATCGATGAAGCTGCCTTTAAAAGGCAAGCTCTATTGATGCTGGTATAGTTTATACACCGCTAACTATTATGTAATACCATTTTACAAATGTACTTAAAAACGAAATACAATGTAATTTTGTAATGTTTTTAAAGGAATAAACAAATTGAATTGAATT
The DNA here is from genome assembly GCA_026573805.1 of Hesperophylax magnus. Taxonomy (NCBI): domain Eukaryota; kingdom Metazoa; phylum Arthropoda; class Insecta; order Trichoptera; family Limnephilidae; genus Hesperophylax; species Hesperophylax magnus. Next base: position 1,478,935 of record JAIUSX010000179.1, on the reverse strand, counting down.
GAATTGAAATGTGGGTAGAATAATTGTGAGCACCAGTAATAAAAACTCTATTAACAACTTTAACATTTATTATATAAAATTCTGTTACTACACATATTGCTCTAGGAAGTTAATATTGCAAGAGACTCATTATATATATTTGACTCTCAAGGCGTGTCGAGTTAGATATTCTCAATAGTTGACAAAATGCAAGTCATGACAGTTGAATTTACGAATGGATAAAATGATGCTATAATGAATTTAATGGGCGCCAGCTCAGAACTACATAATTCTGAACAAATTTATATAATTATCAGAGTAATCCCTATGATACTAATGTATAAAAAATCAATCTCAATTGACAACAACAAACAGGGAAGATCATATTGTGCCATTTATCGGCCTAAAATATTATTTTAAAAATGTTAGAAATGTTAACAGATTCTCTCAGGACGACAAGGCTCCAACTCACAAAGTGCGGTCCTGCGAAACTGAGATCTAAGGTATCTTTCCTTACAGCACATTTTTTCAGGACGGCGCTAACCCTCCACCCGTCGCGCCTTTTTTCTAACGCGAGGATTCGCGCGGGGTCGCTAAAGACCCCACAAATAAATATGATAAAATTGTGGTTATAGCAAATATTTTATTTTGACTAATTATAGTCAGGTGATAGGGGCTGCATTGGAATAAAAGAAATAATTAGAAATTAGATATTTGTTTTTAATATGAAAGCCAAAAAATCAAAAAGGCACATTTTTTTATAATTTTGAATAATACTTATTTTAATAGTAAACTTTTTAAACAAATCTTAACCATTTCTATAAAAATTATAACTATTTCAGTTCAATATAGACTTACTATTACAACAAAAAAATCAACAAAATACATTGATAAAACATATAAACTTTTCCTTCTCTAATTAGTCTTAGTTTTCTCTTAGAACGCAGTCTATGCATATAGTTTTGGTATGAATCGGACAAATGTTGCCCTTACAAAAATGACAAATAGATTTAAATTTTCTGTCTATTTATCTTGGACAGTGAATACAGCGCTTTCTCATTGGTACGAACTTATTATAATCATCAGGTGGCTGATCTTGAAGGGCAGGTTCAAACCGTCTTATGCACTGTTTGAATTCACGTGGCAAAGACAAAATAGTTGCTCGTGATTGTAATTGAGGTGCACATAGTGCAAATTCCAATGATTTCAAGTAAATTTTACGCTGCATATGTTTATGTGATTGGCGGTGTCCATTATTATACGTGCATTGAGTGTTCCAACATCCAAAAAAGTAAATGACAGACGCAATGGCTATCGTCGGCAAACTCGCGCAACAGAGTAGGTACCAATAAGTTTGTCCACTATATCAACGCCCCCTTTGGTTTTATTATAAAAACTCATCATTTCTGGAAGCTCGTCTTGGGGAAGATCTTCATCGCATTCTTGCTCTGACTCTGTGTGGTGCTAACTAATTTCGTCAGGGTTATCCACATTCTCATCTTCATCCTCTTCATCCTCTTCATCCTCTTCACAACCAACTTCTTCAACAATTTCCTCTTCTAACCATCTCAAAATTTGTTGATTTTGTCTCGCGTTTTAATAAAGTAATCTAAAACAAAAAAAAACAGACTTGTAAAATAAAAATTAACAAGAAATAAAAACAAAGCACGAGTATAATTTTACTTACGTCAGTCGTCGCGCGGGGTCCCTCAGAGCGTCACGCCGAAACACACGTCTATATCTCACATCCCACATGCGCAGACTAAATGTCGGTGGCGCTATACTAATAAATTTCTTTATTGTGACAAATTTTCAAACTATAACTATAGAAATACATGAAAGACTGTTTTGTGTACATTGGTTTATAAATTAGATGAGTATATAATTTTATCAACGGAAAGTAATATATAAACAGTAGGTAAAATAATAAGAAATAATAGAAATGTTAATGTAGTTATGTGTTAAGGTTTATCATAGCCCGCCTCACTAGGCTTAGCCTGTGTTGAGGCAGCAGCTATCTACCAAGTTTATTTATAGTACTATAACGTACCTACAATTATATAACAATACGAACACTCAATAGTTAGGTAGCATCAATAGCAATACATCATTTACCAAGTTCGTTTATAGTCCTAATAATATACCTACAATTATATGAAAATACATACGATAATTAGGTTGCATCAATAACTGCGAATTTGGATGAGTGCACCGGTAAAGGCCCTATCATTACTTTTGATCCAAATTTTTACGCTATCTTCTATCGTCAAGTTTACTCCCTTTTAGGAAGCTACCTAAAGTAAGGCATCAATGGGAACAATTAAAATGTACATAATTAGCATTTCTGTAAAACCTGGGCTTAAAGACCCCACGCGACGGGTCGAGGGTTAAGTTGAAAATCTGTCGTCCCGAGACCGTCGTAAAAGCAGCTTAAAATTACTTGAAATTTGAAATCTTTTACTTTAAATGGAAAAACATTTTCATACAATGATTGTGCTTTTCTACGACAGTGTTGAATGTTAACATTTCTCTGTTTATCAGAAAAATGAAAAACTTTGTTACATGTTGGGAAGTATTTTTATTTAATTTCTCTAAGATAACAGAAACAGGAAGCACAAATAAATTTATAAGCACAAAACACATTTTAAATGTTTACATTGATGTATTATACTAGATTAGCCCTGTCTAGTTGAATTTACTTAAAAAATAACCTCACATAGGAGTAATTTCACAATACAACTCTCCATCGAATTCCGCCGCCTCGCTTAGAAAGCCTAGATAATATAAACAAATGTTCCATACAATATAAAACAAGGCACAGTTATTCCTTAAATCTCATCTCATGTAGTTTGTCCATTTGTCAGCCAATTGAGAAGCCCCTACAGCGTACGTCACAAATATGGAGATGAACTTAACAACCCAACTCTGTTTAAACTCCTTGTACAAGCGTTCAAACTCGTAAGCGAAACCACGGAGAATTTGTTGTCAGAGGTGCTGTAATTTATTTATTTATTTAAATACAAACGGCACGACACACAGTGGGCTGAAAATCGCCTTTCATAGACATAGAGACTTGAATTTTCTTTGTACTAATTACTATGCTATAAAATTTCGTACGAAGCAATTGCGTGTACAAATGAAGGAGTTATCATTTTTTTAAGAAAAAATTGTATGGCACTGACATTAAAAATGAGGCTATCTCTGGAATCATAAGGTTGGCCATTCTATCCTTACACACAGATATACTACTATTTATTTGTATTTTTTTGACATACTTCGTATTGTTGCGCAACTTGAGATTTTTTTTTTTTAAATCCTCAAAATTGAAAAAAAAACTTTAATGTTGATGATTCATTTTAATGCTTAAATGCATCTTGTATGCTTTGTCTAGTTAACAATATTTTAACACTTCAAGTCTACTCATATCTAAAGCATATGCGCTCTAATTAAAAAAAAACGATAACAATAAAGCAAAAATTGTGAAAACATTTAATAAAACACGACTCGTTTGAAGTAGAGCAAAAATGTCTCGACAAATGCTTTAGTTGCATTTAAAGATACACTCTGATTTTTTTCATACGCATAACATATTAAATAACGGAACAAAACTTGTTTTTAATAATTTACGTAGCTAACTTTGCGATTTTTTTCTATAGAGGGAAATCCATATAATTACCTTTTCGGCATTATAAATGTATAAATATTATGTTAAAAAATAATATATCTATTTTTGGAACTTAAAAACGTAGAGTTAAAGAGAAATTTGTCATAAATATTTTTAGAAATTTGGAATGCGGGGGTAAAAGTATAATAAATTTACGGTGTAAAGTGTGAAGTTAGATAAATATAAAGTTAAGTTAATTATAAATAATAATATATAAAAAACAAGTACAAAAGGTAAGAAAAATAAAATATTGATGAAAATGACTTATTTGTCAACTATGTCAAACATAAATGATTATCAATTAACAAAGTAACGATATTGTATGCTTAGTTGATACTTATTGTATACTGTTGACCAGTTGATGACCAGTTGACCAGTTGATGACCAGTTGACTTAGTTGATGCTTATTGTATACTGTTGACCATAATCTAAAATGGGATCTCCAAATTAACCTCATAACAAAAAAAATCCGGAAACTATCATACATCTTCAAAACAATACGAAATTTTATGTCATTAAATCAGCTAAAAAATATATACTTTGCACTTTGTCAAAGTATTCTAATGTATGGTATTTCAGTATGGGGAGTAGCAGCAGACACTCATCTCAAATCACTTAAATTAATCATAAATCAATAATTCGAATTATGTTTAGAAAGCCTTATCAACATCCGACAGAACAGCTAATGATTGAAAATAACTTATTAGACATAAATAAACTGTTAATAAAGAAGATCATCTACAAAAACTACATTAAAAATTACCACATCCCATAACTCACTCGCAAAACACGAGAGCAATCACACACAAACAATTACAAGTACCGTATATCAAATCAAATTTCGCTAAAAGACATGAATCTTACCTGGCTCCTCACATATTCAACATGTTCCTAACCCAAACTAAAACTTACGTCTTACCAAATAATTTGAATTGGGTGTTCAAAAGATTTGTAAGCTGGTTGAATGTTTTTTTTTATAGTGAATACCTCACAAGAGTCCCAACTGCTCCCGTCTGGAGCCAGTGAGACTATGGCATCCCCAATTGGGGGATGTTGTCAGGCTGAAGGTAAGTGGGGAAGTACCTGGCTATTCAGATCTAGTCACTAAACACGGCTAAAGCCATTTGGAGCAACGTTTCAATTCTGAATGGTGGTCTTACACCAGGGCGATACTGGTAGTATCTTCCACTCTGGAACGTGCCGCAAATATACTATATATTATTTTAATTAATTAATTGTGAAATAACACAAATCAATCAAACAAAATTTATTTGCGCACGCCGGGTTCGAACCTGCGACCTTCGGAATGGCAGTCCAATGCGTTACCACCGGACTATGCCGGCCGTCAGAACAGATATTAGAAATATTCTAAACATCTAATGCATTTTACAAACCATACTGCACACAAATTCTAACAAAATTACAAAATTTTACAATTAATTATAATACGAAATACTCATTTCATATTTTTATATATAATTTTTCAACACATATTACTGATATTACTCATTTTTTTACTAATATTTTTCTTATTATTTTTATTTTACTATTTTTTACTAAACATTTGGTTTATATATAAATTGTTAATTACCAGCCTCAGAACAGACTTTGTCTAGTGAGGAGGGTAATGAAAAAAAACATCTGTACAGAACCAACCTTAAATAAATGCCCGGGTTGCCGGCACTGAAACTGAAACTAAAGTTACTATTCCTGCATACGTAAAAATATCTTTTACAACAGACTTCCTTCATTTCCTAATCTATGCAGGCGATATATTAAAGAATTTTGTTCTGCATTAAAGGCAATATTGTTACAATAATATGGCGATATGAATCGAGTTGGTCTACTAGGTACATGATTGTTTATCAGCGAGAATAGTTCAGGGGAATCAAACCAGTTACTGTCTATTTTAAATAAAAACTTTAAATCATTAAGTATTCGTCTATCTTTTAACGATACAAGTTGCAATGTTTGTAATAGAAAATCATAATCAATGTCATCCGCAGGAATATCTAATTTAAAATTAATTGACCGGAGAATTTTTCGTTGGATCCTCTCAATGGAATTTATATGGCTGTTGTAGGACGGGTTCCATATAGAGGAGTTGTACTCTAAGCGGCTTCTAACAGAAGTTGTATAAAGTATTTTGAACGTAAGGATGTTTTTGAAATCCTTAGGATGAAGCCCAACATTTTCATTGCTTTACTAGTAATAATATAAATGTGATAAGTAAATGTTAATTTAGAATCAAAGGTTATTCCAAGGTCCCTTATTTCAGGTACAGACAATAAACTATGGTTATTCAGTGTATAACTATATTTGATACGGTTTTTTATTCTGAAAAAAACTCACGATAAGACTATTTAAAGATTTAGTGTGAGTTTGTTATTGCTACACCACTCAGCAAATTTTTCTAAATTCGATTGTAAGGACAAACAGTCATTGACATTTTTTACGATTTTATATATTTTCATGTCATCAGCAAATAATAATATGTAAACATCAGAGAATATGGAAGTGACATTGTTTATGAATAATATAAATAATATTGGACCAATGTGCGAGCCCTGAGACACCGCTAGTAGCTTTAAATTTGTAAGACAAGTGTTCTTTGATACGGACAGTTAATACACGTTTTGATAAATAATTCTTAATGCAGCATAGTAATTTACCACATATTCCTAGTAATTTTCAACAAAAGACTTGCCTCCGCTTTTAAATGTTGGAGTAAGAGAGCTGTTTTTCCATATTTGTGGAAACCTACCTTGAAAGTGATTGATTAAAGAGTAGGTAGAGTGGATAAGCGACACCATCTGCACAGTTTTCAAGGAATATGGGGGGAATTTTATCTGGCCCTGAACAAGATTTAGGTTCCAGAAGTTTAATACACACTGCAATGTCTTTAATCTCAATATTAATCTGAGATAGTTGTAAATTAAAATCTGACTTCAAATTTGGAATGCTTTCGTCAGGAATGTCAACTTCATACACATCCTTAAAAAAGGTCAGCAAACAAATTGACAATTTCTTTAATTTTACAGGAAGTTTTCTGCTTGTGGCACATAGTTTTAGGAAAGTCGAGATTTTCATTCTTTTGTGATTTGTAATAGTTTTTATAATTTTTTTTTTACATTACTAAAAATTGAAAACTCAACATTCTTAATATAAGTATTATAACAAGTATTTGACAATCTATTACAATCTTTACGTAACTTGCTGAAAATTGTAAAATCAGAAATATGTTTAGAATCTTTGTAAATTTTATGAGCTGTTTTCTTTTCAATTACTAGGTTAATGGGGTCCTTGTTAAACCAGCTAGGGAAATTTGAAGAAAAATTGGAACAAAATTTTCAATAGCTTTGTACAAATGTTCATAAAACACTTCAATATTTCCATCGAGGTTACTTTCCTTCCAATATAGACCAGTCGATTTCATGTAGATAATCGTCAATTGCGATATAATTGGCCCTATGAAATGGTATTTCATAGGGTTACATAATGGTGACCGGATAAATCATCAAAATGATAATTCATCACATTTTTAAAAAGTTATATAAAGTCATGGAAAGTGATAAAACAAAAACTTTTTTAACTGGGTTAAGTAGGTTAAGTTAGGTTAGGTTAGGTTAAAAAAAAATTTCATCGTTTTTAATGACTTAATATCACTTTTTAAATGTGTGTTGAATAATCACTGTGTTGAGTTATCATGGAACCTACATAATATAGTAATGTCTAAAGGTGGATGGTGGAATCAGGAGTAAGAATTTAATCAAGAGACTCATTAACCGCAGTTTTGAGATTTTTGAGTTTTGAGATTTACCGGAATTATCGGTGATGCAGCCAGTTAATTTTGGGTTAATTGTAGTCACCGATGATAGTGATTTTACTTTTTGGAAATTTTTACGATAATTGTTCAATATTCTCAAAATGACTATTGCATACACTTATATCCGATGATGGCGGAATATAAACACTGCCTAAGATGTTTTTTTGATTTTTACCGCTTAATAAGGTAAAAACTTGTTTAGTTTACAGAAGTTTTCAAGAATGTACGTTGTTGACAGCTATCATTACGTCACCCCGTCTAAATTTAGAGCTGTTAAGTTGACTTCTGTCAGCCCGGTAAACATGATGGTATGGTAGACCGAGTTCAGCAGTATTGATGGATGGTTACAGCCAGGTTTCTGTTATAATAATAATGTCTTGCCGCAGAGTCGGGGCATGTATTTTGAAGTCTTTAAGTTTAGTTTTCATGCCTCTGACATTTTGGTAATAGCATTTCAGTTTGTTTAAGTTGTGTCGTTTTTTGGAAACTTTGAAACAATTGTTGGTTTTGAGTTAACTAACTAACTAACTAACCATCACGCCGTTTCCCCGCAGGGGTAGGCAGAGAGGACGGACCGCCAAACAACTCGGTCTTGGCACACACTCCTTGCCTCATTCACATTCATACATCGTCTCATACATACTCTTCTATTATTCTGATTCTTGACATGGCCCGACTCGAGTATCTGATTCACTTGATCATGCCATGTCTTCCTCGGGCGTCCCCGACTTCTGCTACCATTCACATTTGCATCATATATCCTCCTTACACTCCTATCTTCGCTCATTCGCTCTACATGCCCAAACCATCTAAGCGTCCCTTTCTTAATCTTACTCATTACGCTTACATCAGCCTTGCACTCTTTGCGGATCTCCACATTCCTCACACGATCAAACATGGTTTTACCACACATACGCCTCAGGGATCTCATTTCAACAGCATTTAATCTACTTTCATCCTTTCTTTGCCAGTTCCATGCCTCACTTCCATACATCAAGGTAGGTACCAGCACTCCGTTGTGGACTGCTAACTTCGCTTCTTTGGACAATTTTTTGTTAGCGCCTACGGCGTTTAGTCCTCCATTAACGGAATTACCTGCATTTACCCTTCTTTCGATATCTCTGTCAGCCTTTCCATCTCTCGTAAACATACTTCCTAAATACACAAACTCATCCACCTGCTCCAAGTATTCCCCATTCACAATTATATTGCACACTGTTTTCGTACTCTCTCTTTCAAACACCATTACTTTAGACTTACTTACATTCATCATTAACTCATTCTTCATGCATACTTCGTTCATCCTAGACACGAGAGACTGTAGATCATCTATAATATTAGCAATCAGCACCGCATCATCAGCATACAACAGGCAACATACTTTCAAATTATTCAAATTCGCGCCCAATCCCACCTCTTTCAATTCTTGCATACAATTATCCATGTATAGATTGAATAACCACGGTGACATTACGCAGCCTTGTTTAACACCTTTTGTGATATTAAACCACCCCGTAAAACCACCGTTTACCCTAACACATGCAACGCTTCCCTCATACAGAGACGCAATTGCCTGAATCAGATTCGTATTCACTCCATACTTAGTCCAGTCAGCCTGTGTTTTTATATGTAACTAAATAGTATAAAGCTAATTTTTTCCCCATCGACTACTATCATCTAGACAAGTGTTTAGCAAAAAGTCCCCGCCCCTACCCCTCTTGCCTCCTCCCCTGTGCCCCACCAAACATGAAAAGTGTAAGGGTTTCGTAAATCGCGTCTATCTCAATTACTAAACAACATATTGGATTGCAATTTTTTTTATTCTCTTTGCTGTAACGTTTTCTACAAAAAAAGTTCAGTTAACTTTCGTCGTAACTTTTACCGTTTGTTTGTAATTCGTATGATAAGGTAAAAATTTGTATATTTTTTGGCACATAATTTTACATTTTGTCACAGAACTTTTCAGGCCGACATTTTATGAAAAAATATTTCCTACAAAAGTTGTAGTCCCTATTATTACCTTTAAAATGATATAAAATAGTACTTACTTTGTTGGAGATCCAGCGAGATTATCATGGCGGGTTCGGTCGAGGTGGGGCCGGCCGGCGCGGCGTTGCAATGCAGATATTGTTGTATAGTGATAGTGTTTTTTATCTTCAAGGTACACTATTGCATTTTCCATAAATAAAACTAATCGAGTCTCGGTGAAACCTAAATTCCCCACTTTTTAAATTTGTTTCAAATAATAATAAGTCCTTGTATACAGCGAAAATAGGTATTTTAAATAGTTTTTGGTTTGAAAATGCATGTAATATTTTTTAAAGATGTTATTTTAGAACAAACTAATTGCGGTATCTTAATTTGATCATATCCTAAACTTCCATGAGAGGTTCTTCATTTTCCTCGACTTCAACCAAAGTTACATTGCTGCATGATCCACCACAGCTCCCGCACATTTCTGTGCAATCAAGTGATGCTTTAAAGCAGCTACAATTATTTTTGCAAGCCTTTTTGCAGTTGCAGGAAACTAAGTTTATAACTTCTTCAGGTGCCGGTGGTTTAATTGGCACTTCTTCAGATCTCACATTTATACCACTTACTACGGAGCCTATAGTTTTAACTTTATTTTTTCTTTTCAATTTAACATCTGCAAAGTTATTTCCTTCGATGTCTTTCAAGCATTTCATTCCTACATCATACGCTTCATCGCAGTTTACACCCGAACTTGTCACTACTAGACCAGAGGATAAAGAAATTAAATCGTTGCTCTGTCGGAAAGGATAATGGATACGCAGCCACCCGAGAAATTTATTAATATCTTGCAAGTCCCTTTCTCTTCTACTGCATCTAAGTTCAGTGTGCTGTTCGTTAAACTGAGTCAAGCAGCCAGAGAACTTCTCGAAAGCCTCATAAATTTGTAAGGATGCAGGAGCGCAAGCAATGAACTTGGTTAGCGTCCTCTTGCTTAATCCTCGTTCATGAGTAAGGCCACCTATGGATTTTGATGATCGCATTAATGTCTGCTCTATGGTCATGTCCTTCCAGATACCGGTAAAAAATCCATCTGTACGCCGAACTGTAAAAAAACCTTTATTGACGAACCTTTCGAAGTCTTCATTTGACATCTTCGATTGTAGACTCAACATTTGTTGTAAGTATATGTGTGCGGATTTGGCGTAGAGCAAATGTCCAGCAGCATGGAAATACGGTATCATTTGCTTGACTGTATTAATGTGAAAATTCCAATCGCCGATTCTCTCTGCCAGAATAAAGTCTAGAGCCAAATTCACCAATTTAAACTCTTGTAGCCACAGTTTTGAAGTTCTACTAGTTTTAACCAAATCTTCATAAACTTCTTCTAGTCTTGTCATTATTTCATTTGTTTTACACTCTCTCATGGCGTCTTCAACAGTTGTTTGTTTGTTAATTGTTTGGATATGAATATCATTAAAGTCGTTTGTAATCATTTCTTTAAGAGATGAACATTCCTCGAATAGCAGTAACATCAAAGCTGCCTGGGTCATCATGTGAGCTCTATAAGACCTTGCGTAAGTATGTCCTGACATAAGGTGAGGAATCGTTGATTTTCCATAAACAGAGGTCCACATTTCTTCGATTCCACTACCTTCCATAAACTTTCCTAAGCAACCAAGGAAACTCATTAGAAGATGGAATCCGCCTAGTCTGACGATTACTCCAGATATTTCACTTTCTGTAGAAGAATTTGCAATAATGTCTACTGCTTTCAGGAAAAGTGGTTGGTCAAAAGTGACAATACACGGCTGGCCAGCTAACTTGCTCTCTTTAGAAGCGTAACTAAGGGCAGAATAAATAGCAGTCGGATTTCCTGGATCTATGTTTATAAAAGGCAAAGCCAGTACATAAGATGGTTCAAAGTTTTGTCTACCATCGTAACAGTTTCGCATGTATGCAGACCATCCAGGTAGTGAAACTGGCACAAAAGCAAAACTACATAACCAAAGCATGTTACGAGCTGAGACTAAGCATTGAGTGGGCATATTTTCAGAAATGTTTTCTATTGTTAAGGACTTTAAGCCACTTTTCGCCTTTTTAGTATACATTAAAACTGGGACATTGAATTTACCTTCAAAGTCGCATGTCTTAACACGTGGAACTCGGACATCACTCGACACAGCTGTTTTTGGAGTTACGCACTGTATGCCTCCGAGAGCGTGAAATGTGTCTTTACCGTCAAGAGTTCTTAAGTTGATATCAATATTGTCAAATACAAATTGGAAAAAAATCCTTTCCTCAATTTGGGGCCCGCCTGCTTTTAACAGCGATTGTAAGTACATTTCTGTCTCATAGTATGACGTTGAACATCCCAGAGATGAACAAATGTCTATTAAATGTTTAGAGCCATACCGTCTAGATAAGTATAATCCAAAAGCAGACTGGACAGGTGATTGAAAAGACCTAGGCCCACACAGTTTTAATATCATGTGATTTATGGTAGTCCTCTTTCGTTTTACGTCCATACTTTCGTCTGAAGTTTGCCTTCTTCTCTTCGTTAGATCGTTTAAAAACAAATCTAGAAGTTGTGGAACAACATCTTTCCCGCCTGACCTTATATCTTCAACACTGGGGTAAGTCGAGTCATCATACACTTGATTTTGAATTTCTTGTCTTATCAAAGCTGCTGCTGTAGAAACGATTCTCCTAATCTCATCATCTTTATTGCTTTTCTTTTGAGAGTACCAAGTTTCAGACAAAACCTTGCCCGCCCCATCTCTTAAACAAACGATGGAGGATTTATGTTTTATGTTTGTAATAAGAAGTCTTTCACCAAAGTGCCTAAGTAATAGAGTTTTGAAGTAGTTAATTTCATAAACCTGGTCTCTGCCTGACACACTTTTCATCAATTGCAAAAGGTCAGAAATACTATGCTGGCAATCATCGTTTTCCTCAATGAAATCACAAACTTTTATGAATGATTCTTTTAATAAATCGTCAACTGGTCTACCACGACCTGCGTACGTACTGGATGATTGAGTGGGTTGTTTCGAAAACCTAGCATAACAGTCGGAATGATAACGCCCCTCAGCAGCTACGAGGTCTACAACTCCTTCTAGCCTGGACCTAACCAAATCACCCCAATCATCATTCCTATTTTCAATATATTTAGATATAGTTTGTTTTATAGTTAAAGTATGAACTAAATGGACCGGTTTCCTATATTCTGTTGGAGTCTTTATATTTACCACCGCATCCATTCCACAAAATAAGCAATTCACTTTTAAATTAAACTTCTGAGAATTAGACCTACGTTTTATAGGCGCACTGTTTGATTCAAAATCTTCAACGTTTTTGGAGCTCGCTATGTAAACTTTTATTGAACTACTACGGGTATACACTTTACGGCATTCTTTGTGTATACTGACTGTCGGAAGAGTTTCGAATTTACACTGTAGGCCGTCTTTCCTTTGAAAGCTAGATTCGATTAAAGTTTTAATCCCCTTAGAAGCAACTGTAACATTTTGACTTACAGATAAAGGTTCATTGCAAATAACACATGACTCGCCCTCCATTTTGGTTCACAAAAACAAACACAAACCGTAAAACACAAACCATAAAACACAATCACTGCGAAACACGGACTCTCGCGACGCGACCCTTTCTGTCTGGCGGGTTTCCGTAACTGACCTATTTATGGCCTTGACATCAGTCACTCTGCATGCAACAACCCGAAACCCCCTCCTCAAGGCCAGTACACTCTGATGTCACATCCCGACTTTCACGGTTGATATTTGGCGTTTCCTAGCCATAAAGTACACATTAAAATATGTCATTTTAAAGGTAATAACAGGGGCTACAACTTTTGTAGGAAATATTTTTTCATAAAATGTCGGCCTGAAAAGTTCTGTGACAAAATATAAAATTATGTGCCAAAAAATATACAAATTTTTACCTTATCATACGAATTACAAACAAACGGTAAAAGTTACGACGAAAGTTAACTGAACTTTTTTTGTAGAAAATGTTACAGCAAAGAGAATAAAAAAAATTCCAATCCGATATGTTGTTTAATAATTGAGATAGACGCGATTTACGAAACCCTTACACTTTTCATGTTTGGGGGGGCACAGGGGGGGAAGCAAGGGGGGTAGGGGCGGGGACTTTTTTCTAAACACTTATCTAAATGGTAGTAGTCGATGGGGAAAAAATTAGCTTTATACTATTTAGTTGGTCTAAATGGTGTTCTACGACACAGGCTGACTGGACTAACTTGGACAACACCTTCCATAGCTTTTTCCTGTCGACTCGGTCGTATGCTTTTTGTAAATCTACAAAGGCACAGAAAAGTTTCTGGTTTTTTGCCAGAAACTTCTCAGTGAGCATACGCAATGAGAAGATCTGGTCCATGCACCCCCTTCCACTCATAAAAGCACCTTGCACATCCCATATTTTATCCTTTGTTTCCTTTCTTACTCTTTCAATCAAAATTCTACCATACAGCTTGCCAACTGAACTAAGCAGGCTAATAGCCCTATGATTCATACATTCCATACGTGACCCTTTACCTTTGTATAATGGCATGATCACAGCTCTTCTCCAATCTAAAGGCGTGTAACCTTCCTTTAAACATTGGTTAAAAAGATTGCACAACCATGTGAGAATTACACGGCTACCTCCTTTAAAATATTCAGCAGCAATATTGTCAAACCCAACAGCCTTACCATTCTTCATACATTTAATCGAGCTTTCTATCTCATCCATGCTAATTTCGGTAACATTCACTCCATCGTCATTCATATCTGATTCGCCACTGGAATCACTGTCACTCACTTCGCTTTCGAAGACTTCCTCGAAATAATTCATCCATCTCTCTTTTATTTTTTCCTCATTCGTCAACATTTTTCCATCTTTTGATTTTATCACTTTCATGCTTCCGTTTTCTGGGCCACTCCGGGACCTTTTGACTTCTTTCCAAAACAACTTAATGTTTTCTTGGAAATGGTTTGTCATTTTCATTCCTTCTTCCTCTTCCAGGCATTTCTTTCGTTCTTTCACTCCAACTCTTACTTTTTTCTTACATTCCTTATATACTTCTTTCGCTCGATACTTCTCTTCGCTGGAAGCACTGCCAGCCGCAATCAGACACAACCATGCTTTCTTCTTTTCTGAGACCAGTGCTTTAATCTCATCATCCCACCATGCATCACCTTTCTTCCTACCTTGCGTACTTATTCCACAAACCTCCCTAGCAGATTCACAAAGACACACTTTTATGTGGTTCCATGTTTCGTCTATGCTTAGACCATCCATTTCCTTCGCATTCAATCTTATCTCTGCACAATTCACATACTTACTTCTCACATTATCGTTTTGCAGTTTTTCTATTTTGACTCTTGTCGGAGTTGGTACCGTTTTCACTTTAGAGCGCCAACCGCGAAAGAGGTTTACTCTCGACACTACAAGAAAGTGGTCAGTTTCGACCTCAGCCCCTCTGAAAACTCTTGTGTCCTCGGTAACAGCTCTCAACCTAGAGTCAATTACTACAAAATCAATAATTGACCTCTCATTTCCTCTTTCCCACGTATATTGGTGGATACCTTTATGATCGAAGAAAGTATTCGACACAAAGAGGTTCCACTCTAAACATACTTCAAGCATTCTGTTCCCGTTGTCATTCGTTCTTTTATCCCCAAACATACCTAAGACCGAATCAAATCCGTCACGTCTAATTCCCACCCACCCATTCAAATCGCCTGCCATTATAATCCTTTCGTTCATATTTTTTAGTCTCATTACAATATTCACACCAGTCCAAAAATCATCTTTCACTTCATCGCTTTCAGAATTAACAGGGGCGTAGCAAATAACAAGAAACACCCTTGTCAAACCGATTTTAAATCTGATCCACATTATTCTCGGACTTACACATTCATACTGCAACATACATTCAATCATTCTGGGAGACAGTAGCGCTGCAACACCTTGACAAGCCCTCTCCGTATCTGGTCTCCCAGACCAAATGACGAGCCTATCATTATGCTGCATTTATTTATTTATTTATTTATTTATCGTTTCTTTACATTGTATCGTTTTTTATAGTTTTAATTTTTAACCTCACTAGGACAAGCCTGTGTTGAGGTTAATAATTTTACAAAATATTAAAAAAAATAGTACAAAGATTATAAGAGATTTAAAATAGTACAAATATTAAAAAAAATAATTCAAATATTAAGATAACAATATTGTTACATTGACGTTTCTGCGAATTGGATACCTACATGGTACCTATCAGCCTATTCATTACAATATAATCATAAATATACCACTCTCAATATAATGCTGTAAACATGTAGGGTGACCATGATATTTAATTGCAATAAAAATGTAACAAACTATAATTTTTTTTAAACATAGAAGAAAGAAAGAGAGAAAAAAACATTGACATTAAAAAAAGAAAAGGATGAAAAAATTAACTTATTCAAAATATTATGCCACAATTTAAAAGGACAAAGATGAAAGAATATGTTGGAAATCCTCGGATGGCAGAAATAATTTAACATTCTTTTTAAATGTACACAAGGAATTTGACGATTTAATGTGATCTGGAAGGCTATTAAATAAAAGTGGAGCCTGGTACAAATAATGTCTCTGCCCAAATGAGGATTTAGGGTGAATTGCCATAAAGTTCAGACCAGAGCCAATTCTTGTAGTACGAATTTGTTGCGTTCTTTTCGCAGAACTAATATTGTTAAAAAATCTGCATAACGTTTGTACGATAAATAGTTGTTTTAAATTCATGATATTACATTCCTTATAAAGTAACTGTGTAGGATATGTAAATTTTTTCTTGTACATAACTTTGAGAATCAGTTTTTGGGCAATATTAAGTGGTTCTATTACAGTCTTCAGGCAGGAACCCCAGCACACTATATTATATGAAAGTAGGCACTGAATTATAGCAAAATACACTGTTTTTAATTTTTCCTTGTCTAGTACATGTCTGAGATCTTTAAAAATATAGATAAGTCTCCTAACTTTATTTACTAACATTTCGACATGATCATTCCACCTCAAAAATTTATCAATTTTTACCCCCAGGTATTTGAGGCTGTCTACACTTTCCAAGGGGTTGCAGTTACACGTTTGCACACAATTGTGAATAATCAAATTATGAGAGGTAGATGGCTGACTTTTATAAGAAATGCTAAAAGTGATGTATTTGGTTTTTTGTGTATTTAAAGTTAAAATATTTTTACTCAGATAATTATTAACTACTCCTAAACCTGTATCACATTTTTCAAAAGTTTCACTCCAATTTTTACCCTCAAATATTAAGGCAGTGTCATCTGCAAAACTAACAATGTTACCTGGAATTTTTAGACTGCATAAATCGTTTATATAAATAAGAAATAATATTGGCCCGAGTACACTACCTTGTGGTACTCCAAATGAGATAGATTTACTATCGCTTAACATTTTATTTATTTCTACTTGCTGTGTTCTATCACTAAGGTAAGATCTGAACCAACCCATAGCTGTATTATCAATGCCTAAAGATAATAATTTCTTAAGAAGCAACTCGTGGGAAACCGTATCGAAGGCCTTTGATAAGTCTAAAAATACCGCTATAGCTTTGTTGCCATAGTCCAGTGCGTTTATAACTTTGGTCAATACCTTTAATATAGCATCACTCGTACTTCTGTTCTCTCTGAAACCAAATTGGCTGTCGGAGAGTATTTTGTATTTTTCTAAAAATGATACTAATCTTGACTTAGCCAATCTTTCTATTATTTTTGAGAGAGTATTGAGCAAAGATATTGGTCTGTAATTATTAACATTTTCGTGATCTCCACCTTTGAAAAGAGGTATAATCTTGGCATTTTTACAATGGGAAGGAAATATGCCATTCTTAAAACTAAGATTAACAATATGAGTTATAGGACCAGCTAACTCATAAACATGCTGTTTATACACCATTATACTTAAGCCATCGATACCACAGGAAAAAGACATTTTTAATTCATTTATAACTTTAGTAACTTCAAAAATGCTAGTAGTTTTAAATTCAAAACTATCTCCTGTAACTTGAGTATCAGGTTTAAAATTGTTAACAAGATACATTTCGTTGGTTTTATTAGCACTGCATAAGTTTTTTGCGTATGTAGGACCAATATCACTGAAGAAGTTATTAACATGGTTGGTAATTATATGTGGATCCTCCTCCAATGAGATAGTTTTGTTATTGATTACTATTTTTTTTATGGACACTTGCTCCTTTTGAATATTTATGGCTTCCTTTATAATCTTCCACTGTTGCTTGTTATTACCGTTGACTTTATCCAGTTTCCTTCTGTAATACGTTTGCTTTGTATATTTTATAATTTTTGTACACCAGTTTCTGTATCTCTTATAATAAGCCAGCAGTTGAATATTATTAACCTCTCCTCGACATTTGTTGTGCAGTTTGTCGCGGGTTCTAAGGCATTTGATAATTCCATCATTTATCCAAGGTTTTAAGTATTTGATGTTATGTTTTACACTTTGTACCGACGAGCAACTTTCCACGTGCATTTTTAAACATTTTACGAAGTTTTCAGTAGCTGAATTAACATCTTGCGATGACAGGACTGACTGCCATGATTCTTCTTTTAATTTAGCCTTCAAAAGAATGTTATTTATGACGGTTTTGATTTTTTCATTTTCCTTTGCTATTTTCTTTTGTCTAAAGCTCATAAATCTCAGCAATACCGCATCATGATCTGTTATGTCAGTAGTGAAGACAGCTCCCTGTGGTTCAAATTTAGATTTTACCATAATGTGATCGATGCAACTTGAAGCAGTAGACGAAACTCTTGTAGGTGAAATTATAATAGGCTTTAAGCCGTGAAAAGCCAAAAGTGAGAGGTATTTTTGAGTTTTTATACTGTTCAAATCTAATGTATTAATATTTATATCACCACATAAAATGATTTCCTTATTTTGTATAGATGTAGAATCAAGTAGGACACTCAGTGATTCAAGGAAACTATCTATATGAGTCTGGGACGGAGATCTGTAAATGGCTATTAAACATATATTATTCGATATCTGCATTCTTAAGCAGTTTGCTCCAGGGAAAACAATTTCCTCAACAGTTGCCTGAACATTTTGTTTCACGTAGGCAACTACACCATCGTTTTGCAAATAGTTATTATTTGTATTGTAAACTGTGTATCCTGGTATGCTAGGTATATTGATCAAATTTTTTAGCCAAGCTTCTGTAAAAACTAATACCTCAGGACGATGTTCTATGCCATCAAGCATAGTTATGGTTTCATCAAAGTTTTTACTTAAACTTCTAATGTTTAAACAAACTAAAGAAAAGTTTGAATGTTTCAAAAAATTTTTGCAAGTAAATGAATCTTTAATAGTTAAATTAGGTTCTGTATTGTAATCCAAATCAATGTTTTTTCCTAAATCGATGTCCATTTTTAATATATTAAATATTGTCGGTGCCTTTTACCATACAACTTCTAAATTCTATTGAGGTCTTCTTCGTGTTTTATTTCTTTAATTTTTTTTCCTTCATCTTCCTTCATTAGAATTGATCCATTTTTAAACCAAATATATTTGTATTTTAATTCTCTTCCCTTTAATTTGGCTTTCCAAAGCAGTTCTTTAAAATAAGGAGATAGCGATTCTCCTAGGAATATCATTTTCTCACGGTTTGAGATCACCTTCTTGTTTGCCAATAATTTTGATCTTGTTTCTGGATTTCTAATTTTTAAGAGAATTTTTTTCGGATGACCTGGTCTTCTGTCATATTGTCTTATTGCTGACGTAATATCCTCTGTACTTATTTGGATATTAGCACTTTTTATTAGGTTTATAGCCGTTACTTTGGGATTTTCATCTGTCTTTTCCTCAATTCCTGTTATTTCGCATTGTACCGCTACCTTTTTTCATACTCTCTTTTATACAAAGTACGTCCAAACATTTGCTCACCATAGTATCACACAGTTCGTTCATCTTTCTTTCCATTCCTCCTCTAATGTTCCATGTACCAATTCGACATTGATCACGTTCCGTCCTCCTCTTTGCGCCATTGAGTTTATCTATTTAATTATGAGGTTTGGTTCACTACTCTCTTGACATGACAAAATTTCTTTTCTTAGGTTCACTAGTTGATTAAGTTAAGTCATTACTAGCTTTGATGCCATCTTTAAATTTGATGCTGTGTCGTAACACAGTAAAGTTTTCATATTGTTTAGATTGAGTGAAGGGTCACTACTTTTTATGGCGGAGGAGACTTTATTTCTGTCTTCAGTAATTGAGACAGCTCTTTCTTCTGACATGCTTTCGGGCACGTTGTACAAGATCACGTTTTTGGATCGCGTTGCTCTCTCTTCCATTTCATAAACTGTTTCGCACATGTTTATTTCCATCTACTGATGAGTCCTGATTGCCGTAATGAGAAGCATATTATTTTTTGGAACTTAATTCACCTGTCATCACACTGAAATCACCAACCACTTCTCCAATAGTAGTCATAAGTTCAGTTAGTTTTTGGTAAAATTTTAACAATATATTTTTTTCAAAATTTATTGTTAGGGTCATGAACAATCGATATCAACCCATTAATTATTTTGTTAACTTTTGTGATGTGATGGGAAGCTTTATCGCTTAGAGCGATTTTCTATATTATTTTTACATATTTTTTTTTTTTAAAGTTGTATACCCCTGGATTTTGGTAAGGCAAGTAATGTGGACTATCGCGGCGGCGATGTATAAGTGGCGGGAGCGAAGGGGCTTATAACAGCCGTCACTAACTTATTTCAGGGCACTTTGCACTTGAAGGGCACTTTGCACTCTTTTGATATCTCACTTACATTCCACCAATATTATTCAGTTACGTGAAATAGACAAATTTATCAACAAATATAGCAAATGAGTGTAGATAAATATACAGAAGATTATACAACACACACTTGACAAAGTATATCATAAGACAATACGGATAATTACAGGCCAATATCTAACCTACCATTTCTGTCAAAACTGCTTGAGAAAATCGTTGCCAAACAATTGGTGGGGTACTTGAACTCGGCCGGTCTATTTGCCAAAAATCAATCTGCTTATCGACAGTTTCATTCAACGGAAACTGTCCTTTTGCGGGTAATTTCAGATTTGATCATCGGGATGGAAGCAGGTAAGTTGGGTTTGGTATCTGTTCTTGATATGAGTGCGGCATTTGACACTGTAGATCATAGTATTTTATTAAATGTGCTTGAAACCGAATTTGGCGTTCGAGGTGATGTACTCCAATGGATGTCATCGTACCTGTCTGGACGAGTAGCTTCAGTAACTTTCAATAAATATACATCACCTGAAACTCCCATCGAATTTGGAGTTCCCCAGGGTTCTGTACTGGGTCCCATTCTCTTCATTCTATATACTAATCGTCTCGAACGACTCATTCACTCAGCTGGCTTTGAATCACAAGGCTACGCGGATGATCGTTTGATTTTCAAGTTTTGCTCCCCGGATGAAAAAGACGTCCTTAAAAACGAGGTGGTTAGTTTCATTGACACGGTTTCAAGTTGGATGTCTGTTAATAAACTCAAACTTAATCCGACAAAGACGGAATTTATTTGGATAGCTTCTCCTGGAAGACAAGCCCTCATCGACTCCAGTCCAATCCGTATTCAGAATACAAATATAATCCCTTCTACGGAAACAAAATTTCTAGGTTTCACTTTAGACAATTGTCTCTATCTTGATTCGCAAATTTCAAAAACTGTAAGTGCTGGCTTTTTCCATCTAAGGCAGATAAAATCAATTAGGAGATGCCTTCCCTCTGATGGAGCAAAATCACTCATAAATTCGTTCGTTGTCTCACGTATGGACTATTGTAATAGTGCATATGCTGGCCTACCTAAAGAACAATTCAACAGAATCCAGTCCGTTTTCAATGCTGCGGCGAGAATGATTTTTGGTGAATCTAAGCACTGTCGTATAACCCCGCTTCTAAGGGATCGTCTTCATTGGCTTCGATGCCCTGAAAGAATAGAGTTAAAGATCTGCTTAATGACCTTCAAAGCATTGCAGGGAATGGCGCCAGCCTATATATCGGAATTATGTGTCCGACAGAACCTAAGCGATAGACAGCTTACTCTGAGGTCAGCAGATCTAGATGTTACCAATCGTTTAATCGAACTTTCTCGGTCAAATCGAGCTGTTTACTATGATCGCTCTTTTCGTGTAGCTGGCCCACTCATTTGGAATAAACTTCCCCCAGCCCTTACCAATATACAAAATTTGGCTGAATTTAAACGGGTTTTAAAAACAAAATTATTCAAAAAATCATATTTAATAATATAAAAATCATTTATATTCTCATGAATCTAAGCTTCTTTTTTAATATACTATAAAAAGCCAGGTTTTGAAGTTTTCCGGTAATTGTTTGGTTTCGGTTTCCTCCTTATTGTACTTTTGTGTTTAATGTCCACCTATTATATAATATTTTAATTTTAAAGTTCTTATTTTTCGTGCACTGTCACTGTCTTTTATTGTTGTCCTCTACTAAAATAGCACTGTTATTGTTAAATTTTATTCTCTGCTTTTGTGTAAACCGTTTATTCTTTATTTCATATTATGTAATTAATTTTTTTTTAAAGGAACACAATAGGAAATTTTATTTTAAGTTTATTATAGTTAAGCGCAATAGAAGTGAAACAACACAAAACTGCGCTATATAAATGCTATGTTATTATTATAAATAAACAAAACATACTTAACATAGCTTAGAAGCTGTAACGCGATAAATTGATCCCGACTTGAATGAGGTGAATTAATGAATTAATTTATTTTTTTAAAAAGAAAGACTGACATTCTCGGGTTACGAATAACCTGACAATATTTGAAAATCTCCTACTACCACCACAGTAAGCTGAAAATGTTGCTTGTGTTGTGATGGAGGACTTAGCCAGCCGAGGAATCGAACACACTACGCCTGGGTGGGACCCAAACGCGATATCAACTCAGCCACCGACCGGTCAAATTAAGTCTATAGATCGTGCAAAACGATTTCTTTCAGTTCTAAGAGCTTAGTTAGTTCACCCCCATTCATTAATAAGCCAGTTATTTTGCATAACGAACGACATTATCCAAAAAGTCGTGCATATTGACAGCTAATCTGACACTTTGGATGCCGCGCTAAAGGTAGCGGCTTTTGTCAACCGACTGTCGGAATCACATTCTGACCTTGCTCGCGAATACTAAGTACCATAATATTGACACAGGCCTTTATCGATCGTCCGTGTTAGACCTCCTAATGTTTTGATATGTAGGAATTTTTATATGATAACAGATATCAGTTATGTGATAAGATAATTGATATTGTGTTTTCATTGGGAATTTTATTATTAACAATATGAAAATCGTTCCTAAGAATTACTTAATTACGAAATAGCAAGATTCAAAGAAGAACAACATTTAAAAAGAAATCCAACTTTATAATTATAATCATGGAATGCCAGGGGTAAATACCGGCTCCATTGAAATGCTTGAAGTAAGTACATCTCTATACAAGCCCGAGTAAATCTGCAGCACAAGAAACTGTGCGTCTTATATACGGCCAGCAGCTTCTTCAATAGGGGAGCCACCTCTGGGCTGGAGCCCCACAATACAAGATAAACCTGCCTGATTCTGTCTGATTGACAATCCATTGTTAACAGACCGATTGCCATCTCTAATGCACATACGCAATGATGAGTCTGTTCTACAGGTATTTTAATGAAGCCTGCTCTAAGAAGCTAGCAGCATTGAATCCCAGTGCATCGGTGAAATTCGACCTACGCGAGACGAACACACGTTCACCACGCTTGATGTTGGGTTCACGAGAACGGGTCGCTTCTTCGACTCGTTTTTATGTAAGACGGCTCGTATGTGGAGCGAGCTACCGGCATCTGGTTTTCCTCCTGCATGATAAGAAGTAACAAATTATAAGCCAATATGCATAATGTCTTCTTTACCCAAACTTTTCGAAAGCCTAGTAGGTACTGGACAATAGGGTGTATCGATTTTTAACTTTTTTTTTGTTTTCAAATTCCAAGTTGAAAAAAAGTTGCTACTAGGTACCACAACTTACCACAAAAAATTTTGGATTTTTAAAAAAATGTTTAGGTCTCCCGCACAAGGCCTAAAGTTTTAATTTTTTTCAAAAAATATCAAATTTTTTTTAAATTTAAAAAAATAAAATCGTAACTTTTGTGTTTATTCCAAGTTAAAAAATAGTAATATTAGGAAATAAAAATAAGTAAGGAACGATTTTTTTAAATGAAAAATGGATTTTAGGTCTCCCGCACAAGCCCTAAAGTTTGTTAATTTTGATGAAATTTTGTAATTTTGTGTACATATATGAACCATGTTTTTTTTAAGTTTAAGCCACCGGAATTAATTGTACTTTTCTTATAGAAGGCATAAAATGAGACAATATATATATATATATATATAATTCATATATACATATATTAAAAATATATACCACATATATACTATATAATATATAATATGTTTTTTACTTGAAAAAAGATAGTTGGACGGTGTAAATTGTATGAGAAAGGTGTTGAAAGAAACTAATGTTATTTGCTATTACTGTTGTTTATTACAAAAGTATAAAAGGTTTTAATATGTCATAAAATGTAGTAGGTATAATAACTAAGTACAAAATGTTGCTGATTACTTTCCATACGACATGAGTGGGAGTTTTCTTTTTCTACTGCAAAATTACTTACTTGTTTAAGTATTCGTCCTTTCATCTTGGTTTCAAAACCTTAAATCAAAGTTATGTATAGTATTTACATAGGCCTAGTGAAAATTTAATAAATGTTATTACAGTTCCCAAATGAAATTTTAATTTAATATGTAAGACGTTATTTAGAAACATTATAAATACAAAATAGTCGAAAAAAAACTTACTTAAATTCTAATCCTTTGCAGAGGTTTTGTACTGGCTCTTGGTCTCGAACGTATTTAGAACTTTACGGTCTACCAGTCTGGCACGGATAAAATCATCTCTTTCGATCAGCCCACATACTCGCTTCGAAGCTTCTGTGACTTCGTTGACAATTCGTTCCACCGCTTGAGTGTGAGAAGGAATTCTAAATTCAACCCTTCTACTTTTGCCAGTTTCCGCAATTGACTCCAACTCTTCTAGGCTCATATCAGTAACAAGAGGGGGTTCGGTTACTGAAGTGGATTGCCAGTCAATCATATCTTTAAAGTCTTCGGCATCAAAATTGATCTGAGGGGGTTTAAATACCCTTACCCCTTTCCTTTCGGTTGCGCAAGCTTTCTGGATTCTCTTATAAACCAAGGCTCTGATATGTTTTCGTTCATCGAACAGCATAGCTATCAAACATGCTCTGGGTGAGTCATGAAAGCATTTCTCTGTAACGTTGCATGGACGACTTTTTTAGCTCATCTTCCAAGTAATTGCTGAAAAGAAACATTTAAAAAAAATGAATGGAAGCTTGCGGGATTTGGGGATTGCACTTAATTGAGAACCATGATGGTATGTAGACCTTCATTATGAACTCTGCAAGCTTTGTTAGCTGAGGGGTCGGATCATCGGTGGCAACATACAAACGAAGGACTCGATTTGCCAGAGTAAGCCACCCTGGCGTGCGAGATGTTGCTGGGGTTTCGTTTGGCCAACTCTTCTTTATGGAAAGTAATCAGCAACATTTTATACTTAGTTATTATACTACATTTTATGACATATTAAAACCTTTTATACTTTTGTAATAAACAACAGTAATAGCAAATAACATTAGTTTCTTTCAACACCTTTCTCATACAATTTACACCGTCCAACTATCTTTTTTCAAGTAAAAAACATATTATATATTATATAGTATATATGTGGTATATATTTTTAATATATGTATATATGAATTATATATATATATATATTGTCTCATTTTATGCCTTCTATAAGAAAAGTACAATTAATTCCGGTGGCTTAAACTTAAAAAAAACATGGTTCATATATGTACACAAAATTACAAAATTTCATCAAAATTAACAAACTTTAGGGCTTGTGCGGGAGACCTAAAATCCATTTTTCATTTAAAAAAATCGTTCCTTACTTATTTTTATGCCCTAATATTACTATTTTTTAACTTGGAATAAACACAAAAGTTACGATTTTATTTTTTTAAATTTAAAAAAAATTTGATATTTTTTGAAAAAAATTAAAACTTTAGGCCTTGTGCGGGAGACCTAAACATTTTTTTAAAAATCCAAAATTTTTTGTGGTAAGTTGTGGTATCTAGTAGCAACTTTTTTTCAACTTGGAATTTGAAAACAAAAAAAAAGTTTAAAATCGATACACCCTACTGGACAAGTAATAGGCTTTTAAATTAAAAACTGAAGCCAAAATATAAATACATTTGGGTACAAAATGACAAAATATTAATTAGAAGTGAAGGTTAAGGCAAAATCATACAAATAAAAAGTGAAAGTGAAATGCACAAATAATTTAAAAAATAAATAACAAAACACCTTTCAACTCTGAACGCTTATTTGATCAGTTATTAAATCCACGCCATTGAAGATTAAACACCATTTTAGACAAATCCAATTATCAACCAAATGTATTGTTCTACTGCGACATTAACATAAACATATTGGATAGTAAAAATAGTGTAATTACAGAATATCTAAATGTACTCAGTGAAAATGCTTTAGAATGTGTAATATTAGATGTGAATCGGGATGAAATATTGAATGGAAAAAATGTAAAATCATGTATTTATTTTCGGGTAGTATTATATAGTAAAACAAAACCAATTATAGATTTCCTCCTTGTGACTTTACCTTTATTGAGACACCATAATAAGGAATAAGTAAATTCAATTTGTAAGAAAGGAATATGAATTAAAAAATTTGTACAAAACATTTATCAATACATTTATAGCCATGGGGAGAGGTTGTAGATATAAATCAAATCATAATAGAGATATAAACAATAGAGACATAAACATTATTCACAAACCATCAGAAAAATATTCTTTTATGGACCTCTTGTATTTGGTAAGTTCGCAACTGAAAATATCCACCTTGGATAATACGCTATTGTAATTATTGCATAGTCTGTTCAGGCAAGAATTCTGCTTAGAGTTCGTTTTGCATTGATCCACCCTGAACAGGACACAAGAGCGTGTTGAACGCGCAGGTACATTGAATGGAATCTTGTTTAGCAACTCTGGGCATTGAATATTATTGTTAACTACTTTATACAGGAATAGTGCATCCTTATGATGCCTCCGTACACTCAGTAAATCAATTTTAAAGTATGAAGCTGCCTCTGCATAATTATTAAATCTAATTAATAATTGATCATATTGCAATACGTAACCGCTATAACACTGTATTGTAACTAATCAAATATCAGACCATTATGTAACAGGACTAGTAATAGGGAAAGAGGCTATTAAAAAAGATTTAAATTAAATTAGTTAAAAAATTTACGATACTACCTTTGTGTATTGAAAAATTTTAAAAATGAGAGAGAGAAAGAAAGAAAAAATTAGAGACACTGGAATGAAGCAAGGAGTGTGTGCCAAGACCGAGTTGTTTGGCGGTCCATCCTAGAAAAAAAAATAGGAAACGGCCTACTATCCCGTTTTTAACAGGAATTTAATAAATCAGCAATACTCATTTATCTCCGGAAAATTAGTATATAACCGGCACAATCCAAGGTCAAGTTGCAGATGATCTCAGTATCGCCCTTTTCAAATGCCACCAGTCGGTGTTAAGAGATGCCGTGTTTAGTGACTAGATCTGAACGGCCTGGTACTTGCCAACCTTTATCCTTCTCGTCTCCTTTATCGCCCCCACTTTAATCAATATTTCACAGTTTGCATTATGAAACATTTACGTATACAAAATATTTTAGATTCTTTGTATAATATTCAGTCGAAAACGTTCTTGTTCTATCTTCTATATAGTCCCCTAAAGACTCGAAAACTAGATTTCACTTAAAATTTCAAATTGTTCTTATTAGTGTCTGGGGTGTTTAGAGAGTGGTTTTAATGGCAGCAGAAGTCGGGGACGCCCGAAGAAGACTTAACGCATTATCTCTGTACTGGAATGAGGTTCGAAGTAAATAGTGGTCGGGGACGCCCGAGGAAGTGAAGCAAAGTGTTATAAAAAGTAAAATTATTATTCTTTAAAATAATAATATTATTTCCACCTAAAACAGAATTCAAAACTCTAAGCCATTAATAATCCCTTGCAACGCCGGGTACACGTCATGCTTTTGAGTTATTTGTGTTGGCTTTAAAAGATATTAAGTGCAACATAAAGTTTATTATTCTATTTAAAACCCAACAGATGTTTCGACGGAGGAATGTTTATATGATAATACTGATAACAGATATCAGCTGTGTGATAAGGTGACCAATTATTGCGTTTTATTTGGGAAGTTTAGTATTAAAAATAATAAGGTCGTACCTCAGTATATTTGAATGACGAAAGTGCGAGATGGTAAGATTTGACAATATTTATAACTGTTTGATGCCAAATGGCTTTTAAAATGTATATTAATGAAGAAAGAAGTTTGATCGATCGTGTTACAATCACTAGGAGGAATAAGAGGAGAAATGTATAGCAAGTCTAACCTTAGGATGATGTTGGTTTATTCCATGTAACTACAGTTTATAGGTGTACACCTTTTACAATCACCATTAATGTTGGATTTTCACAACACGACGAATATTGAACATGAGGATGCAATTGAAATAAACCCCGAGCGTGGGGCAGACAGTTGTTGATGACACGTCAGGGAAGTAGGTACTACACCACACGGCGTGTGCTGGTCTAGACAGTGATGACGATGACGGTGTTCTCATCTGTGAGTTGCGCCAATAACTAGAACCCCATTGTGCCCCAGGTTCATTTCCCCCCGAGCGTGGGGCAGACAGTTGTTGATGACACGTCAGGGAAGTAGGTACTACACCACACGGCGTGTGCTGGTCTAGACAGTGATGACGATGACGGTGTTCTCATCTGTGAGTTGCGCCAATAACTAGTACCCCATTGTGCCCCAGGTTCATTTCCCCCCGAGCGTGGGGCAGACAGTTGTTGATGACACGTCAGGGAAGTAGGTACTACACCACACGGCGTGTGCTGGTCTAGACAGTGATGACGATGACGGTGTTCTCATCTGTGAGTTGCGCCAATAACTAGTACCCCATTGTGCCCCAGGTTCATTTCCCCCCGAGCGTGGGGCAGACAGTTGTTGATGACACGTCAGGGAAGTAGGTACTACACCACACGGCGTGTGCTGGTCTAGACAGTGATGACGATGACGGTGTTCTCATCTGTGAGTTGCGCCAATAACTAGTACCCCATTGTGCCCCAGGTTCATTTCCCCCCGAGCGTGGGGCAGACAGTTGTTGATGACACGTCAGGGAAGTAGGTACTACACCACACGGCGTGTGCTGGTCTAGACAGTGATGACGATGACGGTGTTCTCATCTGTGAGTTGCGCCAATAACTAGTACCCCATTGTGCCCCAGGTTCATTTCCCCCAGAGCGTGGGGCACAGTTGTTGATGACACGTCAGGGAAGTAGGTACTACACCACACGGCGTGTGCTGGTCTAGACAGTGATGACGATGACGGTGTTCTCATCTGTGAGTTGCGCCAATAACTAGTACCCCATTGTGCCCCAGGTTCATTTCCCCCCGAGAGTGGGGCAGACAGTTGTTGATGACACGTCAGGGAAGTAGGTACTACACCACACGGCGTGTGCTGGTCTAGACAGTGATGACGATGACGGTGTTCTCATCTGTGAGTTGCGCCAATAACTAGTACCCCATTGTGCCCCAGGTTCATTTCCCCCAGAGCGTGGGGCACAGTTGTTGATGACACGTCAGGGAAGTAGGTACTACACCACACGGCGTGTGCTGGTCTAGACAGTGATGACGATGACGGTGTTCTCATCTGTGAGTTGCGCCAATAACTAGTACCCCATTGTGCCCCAGGTTCATTTCCCCCCGAGCGTGGGGCAGACAGTTGTTGATGACACGTCAGGGAAGTAGGTACTACACCACACGGCGTGTGCTGGTCTAGACAGTGATGACGATGACGGTGTTCTCATCTGTGAGTTGCGCCAATAACTAGTACCCCATTGTGCCCCAGGTTCATTTCCCCCAGAGCGTGGGGCACAGTTGTTGATGACACGTCAGGGAAGTAGGTACTACACCACACGGCGTGTGCTGGTCTAGACAGTGATGACGATGACGGTGTTCTCATCTGTGAGTTGCGCCAATAACTAGTACCCCATTGTGCCCCAGGTTCATTTCCCCCCGAGAGTGGGGCAGACAGTTGTTGATGACACGTCAGGGAAGTAGGTACTACACCACACGGCGTGTGCTGGTCTAGACAGTGATGACGATGACGGTGTTCTCATCTGTGAGTTGCGCCAATAACTAGTACCCCATTGTGCCCCAGGTTCATTTCCCCCAGAGCGTGGGGCACAGTTGTTGATGACACGTCAGGGAAGTAGGTACTACACCACACGGCGTGTGCTGGTCTAGACAGTGATGACGATGACGGTGTTCTCATCTGTGAGTTGCGCCAATAACTAGTACCCCATTGTGCCCCAGGTTTATTTCCCCCCGAGCGTGGGGCAGAACGTTAATTTCTCTTTTTTCCAAACACAATTTTTCCATAGCAATTATTAATTTAGATAAATTTAGCTTTAGTTTCTTTGTGAAGAAATAAGAAAACAAACGTGCAAACAAATAATGGTGGAAGGAAACAATGTCTTCCAATCCAAGTGATTAGTGTGGTCACCCTACTAGGGTGGGCCGAGTTATCTGTACCAGGTAATATTATTATTGTGAAGTATGTAGGTATGTACAATCAGTAGATAGACGCACCCACTGGGATTAAACTACTTACAAAGTTATTTATAGAATACCAGCTGACGTGTACCCGGCGGTGCCCGGGAATATGGATATGGACTTTTGACTTTTGATTTATTTATTTTACAGAGTTCCTAAACAATGAGTTTACTGACTCTAACATAATTATAATTGATTATCTTTAGATGCTTTACTGTTATTTTTATTATTAAGGTGGTGTTGAAAAAGAGCTTAAAAACTATACTGCAGCTGAAGGCAGGTTATTATTCCTTCCGGAGGACTATCTTTGGTTTTTTAAATTTGAATTTATCGTTTTCGCTATATTTGCAAAGTGAATTTATTGTTGGATTAATGTGGCTGGAAAGGCCGGCATAAAATTTTGTTGCTTGGGAAACAATCAAGTCCTTTATCAACGGAATGTTGGTGTCATTATGGATAGAAGAAATTCTAATCCATTTAGGTGCATTTAAAGCAAGTCTAATGGCTTTATTTTGAAATAGTTGAATCTTTTGTATTAGACTTGGAGCGGCGTGCCCCCAAATGGGGCATCCGTAAGTGAAACCTGGTCTTATTGTTGTTTTGTAAAGAAGTAATTTATTATCCGTTGATAAACGACTTTTCTTTCCCATCATTGGATAAAGTGATGCTAGACATTTATTTGCTGCTGTTATTTTTCCAGTTATATGTTTCTTCCAGGTGAGCTTGGAGTCAAGCGTTACACCTAGGTATTTAATTGACTTTTCCCATGGAACCTTTTCCCCAAACAGTTTTATGAATGGGGGCCGTTTCGGCCGTGTCTTTGAGAAAACGGTCGCGGCGCTTTTAGTAGGGTTTATTGAAATTCTCCACTTTTTGCACCACTCTTCAGTTAGAGTGGCCTGTCTCTGAACACGCTTTGTGGCGATGCTCTCGACTGTTGAACTAGACATGATGTTAGTGTCATCCGCAAATTGAGTGATTTTAACATTATGGTCAATGGGTTTAGGAATGTCACTAGAGTAGATGTTATACAGGGATGGAGAGAGTTGACTGCCTTGAGGGACCCCAGCTGATAAGGGGCGGGTTGTGGAGAAGACGTTTTCTGACTTGACTTTAAAGCATCTATCTCTCAGGTAGCTAGCTATTAATTGCGTAAGTCTCAAAGGATACCCGAGAGCGTTCATTTTATATAAAAGGCCGTTGTGCCAGACTTTATCGAAGGCTTTACTTACGTCGAGTGAGAGGATTACTGTTTTTTTCCTAGTATTAAATCCCTCCGTGATGTGTTCCACAACACGCAGGAGTTGGTGAGAGGTGGAATGACCTGCTCTGAAACCATGTTGAAAGTCTGGCAAGAATTTACTGTTCTGAGTGAATGAGTTTAATCTTGATAGTATAACTTTTTCCAGGATCTTACCTAGGCAAGGAAGGAGGCTAATAGGCCGATGATTCTCCGTTAATAGTGGGTCCTTGCCTGGTTTGGGAATTAAAATTACGTCAGCTTCTTTAAAATCCTTTGGAAAGCAACGTAATCTCAGCGACGCGTTGCAGATGGCTGTAATAGCGCAGATGCCTTTCTTTGGCAGATATTTTAAGATTTTATTTGAGATGCCGTCAGGACCGGCTGCTTTTTTTTTCTTTAATTTTTTAATTATGTTGTTTATTTCCTTAGGAGTTGCGAACCTGATTGGAGGGTCTTCAGGATCTAGACTTAAGATTGATTCTACTTTTGAATCCACCTTTGCTACGAAGGCTGGGTCGTCGAAGTCTGTATTGGGAGAGAATTGACTTTGAAGGCTATCTGCGAAGGCTTCAGCCTTGTCTGCAGCGGAGTATACTAATCCGTTGGGGCCTTTAATCGGAGAGATTTTAGTTTTTGGGCGTCTGAGTGCTTTAGAGAGCTTCCAGTAAGCTCCTCTATCGTCTTCGAGAGTTGAAATGAAGTCGTGCCATCGCTCGTTGCGGAATTTGCTGAGGGCCTCACGTACTTCTCTATTGAGTCTATTAAAATGATGCTTTACTATTGGATTGCAAGATCTCTGCCACTCTTTCCTAACAAGATTTTTTTCCCTAATAAGATCTTTGATCTCTTCGGGTATTCCATGACGTGTGGTGACGGTAGGAATCTCAACGGACGCCTCGTTGATGCACGATTTTAATGTTTGAATTAAGACGGAGGTAGCAGCGTTAAGAGTGGCTTCGTCGGGAATTGATGTGGGAATTGTTATGTTTTTATTCATTATTTCGTTAAGTTTATTCCATTTAATTTTAGTGCGTAGAGGATTATCGGGGACCAGAGGGTTAGAGCCTCCTGTTAGAGAGAGGAGAACTGGATCGTGGTCAGATGAAAGTTCGTTAAGTACTCGGAGGGAGTGTAGGTGGCTGGTATTTTTAAGAATGACGATGTCAATCACGTCCGGATTACCGGCATGGTGATGAATCGTCGGTCTATCTGGAGCATCGACTACGATAGGATGGGTACTCGCGTAATTTGCGAGTATGTTACCTTTGGTGTTATTTTTAAGGCTGTGCCACGATCCGTGCTTTGCGTTCATGTCCCCAGCTATTATAGTGGGGACATTTTCAGACAAGAGTTTGTCTAATTCTGCTGGAATTAATTTGCGGGTAGGGGGTGCGTAGACAGAAATAAATTTAAGTGGTCCGGAAGAGGTATTGATTATTACCGAGGTGGATTCAATGTTACTACTAGAGAATGAATGTGCTAGACGGTGGTCAATATTATTCTTAACCAAGATGGCGGTTCCGCCTCCTCTGTTGGCTAGTCTGTCGTCACGGTAAGTTATGTAGTTTGGTATTCTGAAGTTCCTGGAAGGCTTGAGCCAGGTCTCGTTAATGAGGAATACTTCAATACTATAATCGTGAAGGAATTCAATTATTTCCTCCTTGTGAGCTAGGACTGAGCCATTGGCGTTCCAAAAGGCCGTCTGTAGGTTGTTTAATTTAACATTTTGTCTAGACATTGTGATTTCTTATCAGGGCTTGAATTTTTGCCAGCTCTTTGGTGGCATGTTGAATGGTAAATTGAAGCGCCGTGGCTTGTTCGATGAGTGCCTGGACATGAGCGGGGTCCAGGAGTCGTGGAGGAGAGTCGGGAGGAGAGTCGGGAGAGGAGTCTTGGGGAGTTGGTTTCGGATCGGGCTGGCGCTCTAACCTGTATTGTTGGCTACTGCCCTGTGTGATGGGCGCCCTTTGTTCCCTCTGGGAATTTCGGGGCTTGAAATAGTGTGGCTCGGGCCACCTGCGGTGAGAGGGAGGTAGGGGAGGGAATGCAGCTTGCGAGGCTGCGGGAACAATGGGAGTTTGAGTTTGATTTATCTGAGTTTGATTTATCTGAGTTTGATTTATCTGACTTTGATGGCCCTGTCTCTCTTGGCGGTTAATATTTGATTTATTTGCATTGTAATTGCGATTATAGTTGTTGTTTTTATTCCTATTGAAGTTATGATTTTTTTGGGGCCTCGCGGGGCACCCACCGTAGTTCGCCGTGTGCGCTCCTTCGCACAGGGCACATTTAGCCGGGGTACCCCTCGGCTTCTTACAGTCTGAGGACCTGTGAGGTCCTCCACATTTAACGCATCTTTCGCTGCCATGGCAGCAAGTAGCCGAATGGCCGTGAGCCTGGCAGCGGAAGCACTGCCCGATCCTTCCCTTATTGCGAAGGGACTCTACCTGAATTTTTAGCCTGAAAAGGGACGTTAAATTGTTGAAAATATCTTTGCCCGCTTCGTTCTTAGTCAGCGTGACAAGGACTAAGGGGATGGGTTTTTTGTGCGCCCATCCTTCATCCTATGGACGGCAATGATAGGGAATTTCCTTATGAGTTCCTCCTTGATCTCCTCGGAGGAGATGTCTTCGGGAATGCCTCTGAGGACGACCCTCAGCGGCTTTTCTTCGGGCAGTCTAAATGTGTGGAATTCAATATTCCTAGCTAATAGGTTCCTCGTGACTGCGTGGTGGTCACGTGGCGATTTTGTCAGGATATGGAGACCAGTCCCCATATTCTTCGCCGAAAAATCTATCCCCTTATCTTCAAGAGAACGAAGTAGCGATGTTGTTTCGTTTTTTTTTGTGTAGAACAATCGGGGGAATACGCGCGAATTTGAGTGGCGCAGTCTCTACTTCTGCTGTCCCTGATTGTTGGGTAGATGACGTAGGGGTCGGGGACGGTGTTCTTAAAACGTTAAATTTATTATTAATAACCGCCTCGGCTCTAGGCGACTGAGAGCCAGTTTTTTTTTTAGGAAGTGGGGATGAACGAGGGGAATTGACGGGAGTCAGTGACCCGCTCGAGTTTGTGTGCGATCTTTTGCGCCTGGTTACGAGTTCGTAGGCTGATTCATCTGACGATGAAGCGCAGTCCTCCATCTCAACAAGATTGTGGTTTTCCCAACCACGAGAACAACTCTGTTGAGATGGGGTGAGCTGTTTTGGAGAGGTTTCAGCGGCCTCCTCTAGATATGTTTTTAAAACAATGCTGGCGAGGTGATCTTTCTCCTCAGAAGAAAGGTCACGCCATATGGAAGTAATGCAGTAAGTTATTTATAGAATACCAGCTGACGTTTACCCGGCGGTGCCCGGGAATATGGATATGGAAGTAATGCAGTAAGTTATTTATAGAATACCAGCTGACGTGTACCCGGCGGTGCCCGGGATTGTGGATATGGAAGTAATGCAGTAAGTTATTTATAGAATACCAGCTGACGTGTACCCGGCGGTGCCCGGGATTGTGGATATGGAAGTAATGCAGTAAGTTATTTATAGAATACCAGCTGACGTGTACCCGGCGGTGCCCGGGATTGTGGATATGGAAGTAATGCAGTAAGTTATTTATAGAATACCAGCTGACGTGTACCCGGCGGTGCCCGGGATTGTGGATATGGAAGTAATGCAGTAAGTTATTTATAGAATACCAGCTGACGTATACCCGGCGGTGCCCGGGAATATGGATATGGAAGTAATGCAGTAAGTTATTTATAGAATACCAGCTGACGTGTACCCGGCGGTGCCCGGGAATATGGATATGGAAGTAATGCAGTAAGTGATTTATAGAATACCAGCTGACGTGTACCCGGCGGTGATCGGGATTGTGGCTATGGAAGTAATGCAGTAAATTATTTATAGAATACCAGCTGACGTGTACCCGGCGGTGTTCGGGATTGTGGATATGGAAGTAATGCAGTAAGTTATTTATAGAATACCAGCTAACGTGTACCCGGCGGAAATATGGATATGGAAGTAATGCAGTGAGTTATTTATAGAATACCAGCTGACGTGTACCCGGCGGTGCTCGGGATTGTGGATATGGAAGTAATGCAGTAAGTTATTTATAGAATACCAGCTGACGTGTACCCGGCGGTGCTCGGGATTGTGGATATGGAAGTAATGCAGTAAGTTATTTATAGAATACCAGCTGACGTGTACCCGGCGGTGCCCGGGATTGTGGATATGGAAGTAATGCAGTAAGTTATTTATAGAATACCACCTGACGTGTACCCGGCGGTGCCCGGGATTGTGGATATGGAAGTAATGCAGTAAGTTATTAATAGAATACCAGCTGACGTGTACCCGGCGGTGCTCGGGATTGTGGATATGGAAGTAATGCAGTAAGTTATTTATAGAATACCAGCTGACGTATATCCGGCGGTGCCCGGGATTGTGGATATGGAAGTAATGTAGTAAGTTATTTATAGAATACCAGCGGACGTGTACCTGGCGGTGCTAGGGATTGTGGTTGTAAATGTAATACAGTTAAGTTTTTAGCTTCCGAATTTTATAAAAAAATGTGAAAACTGGGATAAAGAGAAAATAAAAGGAGGAATCTCTTCTCCCAATAGTATAAAATAAGTTACTTACTGTACCGGACGGGTGTACCGATCCCGGCGGCCGCTATTTCATAATGGTCGAAGCGCCGAGCGGGAGCGTGGTTTTAGAACTTACGTGGGGCTTCGATACCTCGAGTCCCGCTCGCCCCCGCATCGCTTCCCCTCACCGCAAGCGCCCGGCCGGCCCAGGCAACTGCCCGGGACCAATCAACGCACCCCTAAGCAACGCTGTACGGGGAAATAGTTTGAATTGACTATGTATTGAAATGTTTAGACTAAATTTGAGAGAGTTCGGCCATAGATATTACGAAATAAAAGACATTGATAAAACGGCCGGACTCTCCTTAGCATAAATAGATAATAAGAATTTGTGTAAAATTAAATATAAGAAAATTAATTACGATTTCCCCTGAATATGTTGGGCCGGGGACCCCCACACTGAATGAATGTATGTAAATTAATTGATGAATAAAAATGCTAGAGAGGAGTGGTTAGGATCGATTAAAAGAACATAAAGAGTAGAGTAGTTCTAAAGGTTGTGACCTCCGCTAATTAAAACTTAGCGGACGTCACAGCCCGCGGACTATCAACAACCCGCGAATGAAGGCAGCGCGTCGACCCCGCCCTCCCCAAAGTCGGGAGAGGGGGATTGCGCAATAAATACGGCGCGCCAGCCTTCAGCTCTCTCTCTCTGCCTTGGACCGCCACCAGCTACTCTACTCTGCTCTTCCCGACCACTTCTCTCTGGATCTGAACTTGGATACTTCTTTGACTTGGCTCCCCCCTGGATTTCTGCCCCTGCCTGCCTCCTCCCGCACCGAGGATAAAGCAGATTCCGGCCCCGAACTGAGCAAGGATAAAAGCAGATTCCTGTACCGACCGGAGCAAGGATAAAAGTAGATTCCTTTACCGACCCGAGCAAGGGTAAAGCAGATTTCTACCCCCTTTACCGACCCGAGCAAGGGTAAAGCAGATTTATACCCGGACCTAGCGGCTAACTACGGACTGACCGGCCCCCTATATTACAGTCTGTGTAAAAGACCTAGCTGGTCGATTACATAGTGGTCCTTTCGAAACGGATCTAGTCACCAGCCGCTACGATGTCCCGGTCGCTCCGCTCTGGCAAGGGCGCCCGTGAGGAGGGCGCTCCCGAACGAGATGACACACGCCGCGGTTCCGAAGTGCCCGGCCCAACCCCCGTAGCAGCCCCCGGCCCAGATCATGCCGGACCTGCTGCACATCAAGCTGAACTGGCTAGAGCACGAGCTGCCCCGGCAGCGGCTCTGGCCACCGCACCCGCCCGTACCGCAGTCTCCGCGGATGAGCGCCTCACATCAGACAGCGAGGCTTCCACAGAGAACACTCTCCGACAGCTGCAACGAGAACTGCGGGCCGAGAGAAAACGCTCCCGGGACTCTGCCCGGCAGATCGAGCAACTAATTGCCGCGCTCGGAGCTTCAAGGCTGCCGCTCGAGACACCACAGCCGCTCAATTCATCGCGGCTGCTCGAGACGTCACAGCATGCCGCCAAGCCGACCGCAGCATGCGAGCCGCCCCGCCTGGAGGCCCAACCCCGTGCTTTCGAAGCACATCTCCCGCCAACCACGCCAGATCTTACAACCCTGGCGGGAGGCGGGCCATTCCCTGGAAACCCGACGGCGGATGAGACTGCCCGCCACACGCAAGATTGGGTAAACTCAAGACAAGACCCGTTCGCACACTTCACCGCGGCTGTGGTAGACGCCATCCGCAGCTCACAGTCTGGAAGTACCCCGAGAGCCCAGGAGGAAGACAACCGGATGGTTTCACTCATCGCCCGGCAATCTACAGCCAAGGACCTGCCGACATTTTCCGGGGACCCGGTTGAATGGCCGACCTTTCACGCTCAATACCAGCAATCGACAATGACATGCGGGATGACGGCTGCTGAGAATCTAATAAGATTACAGCGCGCGCTGCGCGGAAAAGCGCGCGATGCCGTCAACCCTCTCCTAATGGACCCCGCTCAGGTCCCGGAGATTATCAACGTGCTGAAGCACCGTTTCGGCGGCGCACACGCAATTGCCGCCATGATGTACGATAAAGTGAAGAAATTGCCGCTCTTACCTGAAAATGCCTCCAATGAAGCTATAGTGGAATGTTCGGGAACTGTTCAAAATGTCGTCGCCTCGCTAGGTAACTTGTCGGACAATTACCTAAGCAACCCGGCACTACTCAGTGAGGTGGCCTCAAAAATGCCACTGGCCCTACGTATCGCGTGGCTCGACAAGGTCGCGGACAGTGCCGCCGCTGCCGATATCCATCAGTTTGCAGCGTTCCTGAAGCGGCTGGCAAATGCCGTCCCGAAGTCGGGTCTCGTTGACCCCTCCCGGATTTCCCGGACCCGTCGCGACCAAGTGCACGCGCAAAGTACTTCGGGGATGAGAAGTGAGAAGATCGCGCCAAACAGTGAAAATTGCGCAAAATGCAACAGTTTGCACAAATTACGGGAGTGCCCGAAGTTTGCCGCGATTGACATTCCCGCCCGGTGGGACTTAGTAAAAAGTGCACGCGTGTGTCACAAGTGCCTGGACAAAGGACATTACACGCGGGTGTGTAAATTTCATACGAGCTGCGGCGTAGGCACGTGCCGCCTGTCACATCACAAATTACTACACGAACCCGCGAGGTATAATACGGCTCCCTTCGTCGCAAGTGAGACCGTGAACGCGATTTGGATCGGGCAAAGTTCGGTTTTGCTTAAGGTAGTTACGATAAAAGTATGTGGCCCGAAGGGGCAAGTGTCTACCCACGCGCTGCTCGACGAGGGGTCAACCGTGACCCTCATCGACGCTGAACTCGCAGACATGGTGGGGGTGCGCGGACCACCACGTGGACTCCGTATACATGGTGCCAACGGGATGTTCTCATCAAATAGCGCATCCCAGCGTGTTAAACTTTCCGTGCGTGGTGACGGGGCCGAATACCCCATTATCGCAAACACAGTGACGGACCTAGATCTCCCGCGACAAACAGTGGCCGGCCGCGGGCAAGTGAAACCACGTTTATTGATCGGCCAGGACATCAAAAACATTTTTCCACTAAAAATACTCAGATCAATATATTTTGCACTGTGTCAATCCATTGCCACTTATGGTATATTAGCTTGGGGAAGCGCTACAAACACAACAATTGACCCAATTCAAAAAGTTCAAAAGGCAATAATAAAACTCATACTGCAAGTACCATTCTACACAGACTCAAACAAAATCTTCAAAACTCTAGACGTCATGTCAATAAGACAACTTTACGCCAAAACTGCTCTCCTACATCTCATCCATAATAATCTTCATATTACAAATCAACCAAAAGCCTTAATAAAAACCAGGTCATCAACAAATAAAACACTGAACATTCCGATAACACACACCACACACGGACAAAGACACTTTCAATACTACGCAACCAAACTTTTTAACAGTTTGCCCATTACTTTGAAACAACTAATGACTACAAATACTTCTACAAACTTTCTCAAAAAACATATCGTAGCCTGGATAAAAAATCAAGATATTCACTTTATTCAAAAGATTATAATTCCAAACCAAACATAACCAAAATATGATAAGTAAAATTAAATATTATACACGTTCTTCAAGAATTACCCAAAAATACATACACACACATATAAATGTGTGTTTTCATGTTTCAATATACCTATGTCTGTGAAAAAAAAAAAAAAAAAAATAACTTTCTACTACAACACATGTCACACCTGTCACACTTAATCACAAACACGTTAACACCTCAGCACAGGTTCTCCTAGTGAGGTGTTCACGTAACATAACAATATCACCCACACACAATTTTACCTATATCAACCTATGTTCTTTATTTTTTATACCTTTTTTCTGTACTTTTTTCTCTGTACTACAACATAAACCACTGTAATCATTTGTAAAATGTGTATTCAAGAATAGACATAAATAAATAAATAAATAAAAAATAAATGTGCATTTGATCGTGTCTCGGGAGGTCCAGGAAGAAGATGGAGGCCGCATGACGTCACGAACCGCGCTCGGCTGGATCAAACACGGAGGTACCCGGCGTGACGTAGACAGCGGCACCACGCTTAATATGATCGGTGAAACAACTGAAATGGGTAAAATCGGTGAACTCATCAAAAGGGACTTTTCAGTTGACTCGCTTGGCTTGACCGCCGTGAGCCGGGTGTCTACAGATATACAGTGTGCCCTCATGGAAAGCACAACGCGCCCCCTGAGTACGGGCCGGTGGGAGACCGGCCTACTATGGCGGGAGAATAACGCGTGGCTGCCTAGAGCGCGGGTACGCCCTGCCACGCAACAGCTGGCCCAGAGGGCGAGCGATCGAAGCCACGCCGGCGGCCGACGGCCGGGTACGAGCAGTCCGGGAATGAACCAGTACCGGAGAATACATACGGCCGGCGGTAAAAATTATCGTCCTCTCGTCAGCCGCACAACCGGATCCTGCAGCGGCATCCACATCGGCATCCACAGTGGCATCCACATCGGAATCCACAGTGGCATCCGCCTCGCATCCACATCATGGCGCCAACCATCGCGGACGCCGGCGCCAACAACCCCGTCCTAGCTGAATGGGGCTCAGACACCGCTGCGCCGGGGGGAGTGTACCGGACGGGTGTACCGATCCCGGCGGCCGCTATTTCATAATGGTCGAAGCGCCGAGCGGGAGCGTGGTTTTAGAACTTACGTGGGGCTTCGATACCTCGAGTCCCGCTCGCCCCCGCATCGCTTCCCCTCACCGCAAGCGCCCGGCCGGCCCAGGCAACTGCCCGGGACCAATCAACGCACCCCTAAGCAACGCTGTACGGGGAAATAGTTTGAATTGACTATGTATTGAAATGTTTAGACTAAATTTGAGAGAGTTCGGCCATAGATATTACGAAATAAAAGACATTGATAAAACGGCCGGACTCTCCTTAGCATAACTAGATAATAAGAAATTGTGTAAAATTAAATATAAGAAAATTAATTACGATTTCCCCTGAATATGTTGGGCCGGGGACCCCCACACTGAATGAATGTATGTAAATTAATTGATGAATAAAAATGCTAGAGAGGAGTGGTTAGGATCGATTAAAAGAGCATAAAGAGTAGAGTAGTTCTAAAGGTTGTGACCTCCGCTAATTAAAACTTAGCGGACGTCACAGCCCGCGGACTATCAACAACCCGCGAATGAAGGCAGCGCGTCGACCCCGCCCTCCCTAAAGTCGGGAGAGGGGGATTGCGCAATAAATACGGCGCGCCAGCCTTCAGCTCTCTCTCTCTGCCTTGGACCGCCACCAGCTACTCTACTCTGCTCTTCCCGACCACTTCTCTCTGGATCTGAACTTGGATACTTCTT
This sequence comes from Hesperophylax magnus, assembly GCA_026573805.1. NCBI lineage: Eukaryota > Metazoa > Arthropoda > Insecta > Trichoptera > Limnephilidae > Hesperophylax > Hesperophylax magnus. The sequence goes on along the minus strand of JAIUSX010000179.1, from coordinate 1,437,365 downwards.
TGACTTGGCTCCCCCCTGGATTTCTGCCCCTGCCTGCCTCCTCCCGCACCGAGGATAAAGCAGATTCCGGCCCCGAACTGAGCAAGGATAAAAGCAGATTCCTGTACCGACCGGAGCAAGGATAAAAGTAGATTCCTTTACCGACCCGAGCAAGGGTAAAGCAGATTTCTACCCCCTTTACCGACCCGAGCAAGGGTAAAGCAGATTTATACCCGGACCTAGCAGCTAACTACGGACTGACCGGCCCCCTATATTACAGTCTGTGTAAAAGACCTAGCTGGTCGATTACACTTACTTCTTCTAAATAAGTTTCTTACTTCTTCAATTATGTTAGAAAAGTAAGTACTTGTTCTAGAATTATCATCCTCAAAACTTTATTTCAAATCATTCCCTAGCAACGCCGGGTATACGTCACCGAGAACAACAGTTTTATTATGTTATTGGTTTCCCATTTCAAAATTCTACAAACTATCGATGCAGCCTCTAAAGCATTTTAGTCCAAAGCCATCGATCTTTCAAATGCCTTAAAACATTTGAAAATTTGTCTGGAAGAATTGGAAAGGTATCGACATGAATTTGAAAATTTTAAAAAGGAAGCAAATAGTGTAGCAGAAAAGTGGTCCATCAACCTTGAATTTTCTTAAACCCGTCAGAGGAAGGTGAAACGCCATTTTGATGAACTTTGCGAAGATGAGCGTCACCAAGATCCGGGAAGGTTGTTTAGAGTGAACATATTTTATCGAGTATTGAACATCATTATTAATCAACCGAAATCGCGTTTCCTTCCAATGAATGAAATTGTCACAAGGCAAAATTTAAATGACACTGATCTCTTAAAAGAAATCTCTAGAATTTGTTGATTTATACGTGCACCCGGTTTTCGGTCCACCTTCAGAGACGAAATAGAAAAAGCTTTGTGTATTAGAGAACTTGCTGATTTATGAATAATAAAGAATCATTTTATGTCGTGCAGCTTTCCTGAAGTATGTACTGCATTAATCTTACTTAATCTTTCAAATTTGTTACAATTCCTGTGACTACAGCTAGTGCCGAAAGGTCATTTTCGAAACTAAAATTAATAAAAACATATTTAAGAAAGTCAATGGGACAAGAAAGGTTACGTAACTTGGCTATTATGTCTATTGAAAATTCAATGGCCCGATCTATACCTACATATGTAATACCTATGTTTTTGAAAATAAAAATGCACACAATATTAGTAATACTGTTGGATAACTTCTTAAGTTATTTATAAAAAATCAATTACAACGCGACTGTGATTTTTACTGGAGGGGCCCCATCCAATGAATTTACCACGGGCTCCCGATGGTATAGTTTCGCCACTGCTAGATAGATAGTTTGTTTACCTATGTCATTTAGCAGCACCATACCTCTTGTCACGCTATGCTGGGCCAGTGGAATATAGAGCAAGTCGTGATGGTAGTTGTTCGGTACAAACCATTTAAAGCATTCCAAGAGGTATTTTAACTCTGTTACTATGAGGGGCCCATTCCTCCTCGATTGGAGACTTTCGTAGCGCGTTTCAGAGACCTAGAGATGTCATTTAGCAGCACCATACCTCTTTTCACGCTATGCTGGGCCAGTGGAATATAGAGCAAGTCGTGATGGTAGTTGTTCGGTACAAACCATTTAAAGCATTCCAAGAGGTATTTTAACTCTGTTACTATGAGGGGCCCATTCCTCCTCGATTGGAGACTTTTGTAGCGTAGTTTCAGAGACCTAGAGATGTCATTTAGCAGCACCATACCTCTTGTCACGCTATGCTGGGCCAGTGGAATATAGAGCAAGTCGTGATGGTAGTTGTTCGGTACAAACCATTTAAAGCATTCCAAGAGGTATTTTAACTCTGTTACTATGAGGGGCCCATTCCTCCTCGATTGGAGACTTTCGTAGCGCGTTTCAGAGACCTAGAGATGTCATTTAGCAGCACCATACCTCTTGTCACGCTATGCTGGGCCAGTGGAATATAGAGCAAGTCGTGATGGTAGTTGTTCGGTACAAACCATTTAAAGCATTCCAAGAGGTATTTTAACTCTGTTACTATGAGGGGCCCATTCCTCCTCGATTGGAGACTTTTGTAGCGTAGTTTCAGAGACCTAGAGATGTCATTTAGCAGCACCATACCTCTTTTCACGCTATGCTGGGCCAGTGGAATATAGAGCAAGTCGTGATGGTAGTTGTTCGGTACAAACCATTTAAAGCATTCCAAGAGGTATTTTAACTCTGTTACTATGAGGGGCCCATTCCTCCTAGATTGGAGACTTTCGTAGCGCGTTTCAGAGACCAAATGTAAAGAAACCTCTTTTTGAATTTGTCCAAGTTATTCTATATCTTTTTGCCCGTATTCTAGTTTTGATCACATTATGCAGTTGAACACCGTTGCCATTGTTTAATATTCATCCATCATATTTGTCCAATTCCTTAATCAATACGTTTTAATCTATTATCTGTGGGTGCGCCTATCTACTGCTTTTCAGAACTCATAATATTTTAAAAGAGGCACCTGATTAACCCATTGGCGCCCGCGGATACCATATGCAATCCAAAATAGTGTTATGTATTTTAAGTATAATTCTATCTTGCGTGGTCTAGTAGGAGATTCCCTTTTTTGAATTGTTTCAAAAGTATATTTTTGGCATATATTTTTTGTACATTTGGTACATGAAAACTATTGAAATTTTCAATCAAAGGCGTTCCTATAGGTACTATGGGCTTTGTGACTCCCTTTTGAATTGTATTCAGGTTATGTATGTACTTAGATACAGCAGAACCCCATCGTACACAATGCGTAGTTGGCTTTTTGCATGTCTTTAATATTTAACTCAAAGGGCAGTTCAGTTTTGACGCTAGCACAGTATGAATGAGAGTCACTATCTCGTACCGAAAACGTGTACCTGAAATTTACGGATGCATAAATTTTCTACAAATATATAGTTCTTCGAATTCCCTATTATCTCTTATAGTTGGAATGAGATGAAAATTTAAAATAAATACTCGTTCTTACATATATTGTACTTTATGTATATATATTAATCCAACCTCCTGTTCAAATATTCTCTCGTGTAAGGATTCTTCAGATGAAGGATTGATTGGATAAAACGAACGGAGAAGTACTTCTAACAAGTTGGGTTGATATCGAACAAGGACCAGCAATAAGAAATGGTTAAGGTTAATGTTTGCATGGATTCTGAATGTCACACAAGAGATTCAAGACATTTAGTAAAGTTCTCTATCTCTAAATGTCCGGAATATCACAACTACAGTGGATGTTATTTAGTCGACTCATTGGCACAAGAGGTTTGGAGAAGGTTAAGTTGGTTCTTTGGAAAGGAATATGGAAACTTTCGGTTTAATAAAAAATAAAATAAACATTTTTAATCGGTTTTTTTAAACGTTACATGAAAAAGAATAAGAAACAGCAAAATAAAAAGATAACGGTCTCAACTTGCAACCGAACCCAGGATCTCTCTCGTACCGGGACAACGTCTTGAACCACTCGACGACTGAAACGAAATTATTATGCAATTTTTGTTGATCTCATATTTCAATTTCAGAATTAACAATATCATTTTGTAACTAATTAAAAATTGATTTTTGTCCCGGTAAGACATATATCCTGGCTTCGATTCCCATTTGATACAGTTATCTTTTTATTTTTATTTTTCTTCTCTGTTTCATTGTTAAGTTTAGATGTTTTGGTTATATCTTCTTCTCAAACGAAAAATGTGAAACAGAAAAATTAGAAAAACATTCGGTCGCATCTGGGTTTTTCGTTTGAGAGATGTTCATATTATCTTCAATGATAAAATTTTACAATTGGAAGCTTTACTCAATAAGTTATTCCACTATAAAAATACAAATAATATTTTAAAAAAGCGGCTTTTCGGCCATATACCAAGCAAATAGATCGGCATTCAGGGGGTTAACAAATAATGTGTGTCGATTTTTTTTCACAATCTTGAATTAAAAAAATCATTTTATAATGTCAGTAGGTGCGCCATCAATATATTGATCGATGAGGTGCGCCTATCTTACTGTGCGTCAGAATTGATAAGTATTCTGCAATGATTGTGTACCTACTTAATAAAAATATCCGTAGGTTATCTATTTATTTAAGTTTATTATTATTTGTTTATTTAAACAGCCCTCCATATCAAATTCCTATTAAAATATTTAGGCTGTACGTCTTCGCCATACTATGGTACCTATAAGGTCAAAAATACAAACTTCTGTAAAAATAAACTATAGTTGCTAATGGAAATAAATACTTTAACTTTAATTTGGTCGCTGGTGTGGAGGACCGCAAGTAATAGGCGCGGTATTTTGTTTTTTCCAAGAAAATTTACATTTGGAATGTTATTTCAAACGCCATGATAGGGATGTAGGGATGTAGGGATGTAGGGATGTAGGGATGTAGGGATGTAGGGATGTACGGGTGTAGGGATGTAGGGATGTAGGGATGTAGGGATGTAGGGATGTACGGGTGTAGGGATGTAGGGATGTAGGGATGTACGGGTGTAGGGATGTAGGGATGTAGGGATGTACGGATGTAGGGATGTAGGGATGTAGGGATGTAGGGATGTAGGGATGTAGGGATGTAGGGATGTAGGGATGTAGGGATGTAGGGATGTAGGGATGTAGGGATGTAGGGATGTAGGGATGTAGGGATGTAGGGATGTAGGGATGTAGGGATGTAGTGATGTAGGTATGTAGGGATGTAGGGATGTAGGTATAGAGGGATGTAGGGATGTAGGGATGTAGGGATGTACGGGTGTAGGGATGTAGGGATGTAGGGATGTACGGGTGTAGGGATGTAGGGATGTAGGGATGTACGGATGTAGGGATATACGGATGTAGGGAAGTACGGATGTAGAGATGTACGGATGTAGGGATGTAGGAATGTAGGGATGTAGGGATGTAGGGATGTAGGGATGTAGGGATGTAGGGATGTAGGGATGTAGGGATGTAGGGATGTAGGGATGTAGGAATGTAGGGATGTAGGGATGTAGGGATGTAGGGATGTAGGGATGTAGGGATGTAGGGATGTAGGGATGTAGGGATGTAGGAATGTAGGCATATAGGGATGTACGGATGTAGGGATGTAGGGATGTAGGGATGTAGGGATGTACCGATGTAGGGATGTAGGGATGTAGGGATGTAGGGATGTAATGCCTTTATGGCAGGGGCGTTGACCCTGTCCGCTACTCCTGAACACACTGCCCCCCAGATTCCCACTCACCCCTTGTACCTTATTCCTTCTCAGAACCTCTTCTTAATTTCCTTAAAAGACTCTCTCCACAACATTCCTAAAGATTACATCGGCGAGATTATTTTCGTAAGAGCTTCTTGCTTGCAACTAATGTGAACAAATAAACACCTTCCAACATTAAAAATTAATTTAAAAAAGCATTAACCTTTTTGTCTAACACTAGTCCAGGAGCTGCTGCTTTCAGACGGTTTGGTAAAAAATGTTTTATTTGTATTCAACGAAATTTTCCCACAATCGTGGATCAGATATTTTACCAATATAATCTCTCTGGGTGCGCTTATCTATTTTTATTTTATTTACTAATCTCATGTTAGCTCACGTCGCCGCGTGTGCTAATAATTTTTAAAACATTATTTGGCAAACATGATATATCTTCAGATATTTTTAATTCAGGTGAATTCAATAAAAAAACTAAACATCAGTATTTTTGGTAGACATACTTTCTTAATGTCCTTTTTAAATTTAGCGTATTTTGAATCTCAGTCATTTCTTTGTGGATTTTGTTATAAAATTAGACGGTTTGGTACATAAGAAATTTCTCCCTTTTTGGCAAACAAATTTGCTTTGCAAACTGTAATACATATCTCTAGTTAGAAGCATAATTGAATATAACTCAGTAGTTTGATCTCCATCTTACAAAATTCACATAAATAACATTGAGCGAATACAAATAAAAAATCTACTTTTTATAACTTTTAAATTAAATATCCCACTAGAAGACTTAAAATATCATTTCTTATTAAATACTCTAAAAATACACAAAAATTCTAAACTCTAAATTCGACTGTTGCGAACTTCTGCAACTCATAAACTCACGGAAACCTACAATAACAACACGACAAAATACACTATTCCACTGCAACACACATAAGCGCAATTACATTGCGAACTCACAACGGTTTCACACTATGGGAAACCAATACTTAGGTGATGTCGATATATTTAATGGTTCCATGATAACTCAACACAGTGACAATTCAACACACTTTTAAAAAGTGATATAAAGTAATTTTTCGAAGAAAACTTCTTCTAACTGCTTTTCACTTTGTGATGGCATTATTTATTTTTTATTAAAACACAAATAACTTTGTTTACATCACTTTATTTCGATACAAAATCTCAATATCTGGGAAACTGTGAATCAGAATTTGCGGATCATTTATTAAATAACGACCATACTTTCGAAATTAATTCAGGTTTTAAAATACTACATTCTGGTTACAAGGTATCTCAAATCAATAATTTTGAAATCTTAGAAATAAGAAAACACGTGAATATGAAAGCAGATATCATTAATAAACAAAAAAAAATTATAAACCCCATTTTAAATATTTTCCCAATTACCCGGTCTTTCCCGTCTAATGACATTTTCCTACTTTGAATAACCCTCCCCCACTCTTACCCCTCTCCGCTCCTTCTACCTCTTCTTTCTAGACCTAATTTTAATTATAACTTTAGTATACTTGTGCTCCTGATGAAGTGAACTTGGTTTATGAAACATGTTGAGATTTTGTATCGAAATAAAGTGATGTAAACAAAGTTATTTGTGTTTTAATAAAAAAAAATGATATAAAGTCAAGGAACGATGAAAAATGATTTATTTTAACCCAACCTAACCTAACCTACTTAAACCAGTTAATAAAATTTTTGTTACATCACTTTCCATGACTTTATATATTACTTTTTAAAGATGTGATGAATTTTCATTGTGATGATTTATCCGGTCACCACATTTAATATTAACATTGAAAATTTTGTGTCAATCACGTAAAAGATTTATTTCAACACTATTCCTAAATGGAAGTTGTATTTTTGTAAACCAGTCAAATCGCTGTATGTTTTAATTTATGTTCTTGTTCTTTTTATTATTGTTTCTTGCATATATTATTTTTTAATGTGATTAAATTTTTATTATTTCTTTCTCATGTTTCAAAATTGTCTGTCATCAAAATTGTACCACCTACATGTAAAAGCCCTCTGGGCGTTAAATAAATAAATTAATTTCTCGTCCCGTGTCCGTGTGTCTCGTGATTGTTATATATTTTTTGTTTTCAGTTCCTTAGACATCATAATCCCGACAGTTAATTTTATGTATAAAAATAAATAAATTCATATATATTTGATTCACCATCGTAAAATTTATCTCGTTTGACATGTCTCTTATCCGTGTGTATTTGAGAGGCGGGTAGGGTACCGCCGCCCTGGGAACAATAGACTGTATAACCAACAGGGGGCGGGGGTTCGTTGTGTGAGGTGCGTTCAGGATGCGCCTGTCCACCAGCTGCGCGGCGTGCCAGATCGGGAGAGGCTGGTTTGGGGAGATCCTTTGACCTCTCTGGCCTTTCTTGACCCATCGCCTTGACCGGGTGCCGAATTTCTAAGGCACGGCTAATATCTAACACCTAACAGTCCCAATTGCCAAGGCACTACTAATACCTAAAACTTAACAGTCCCAATTGCCAAGGCACTGCTAATACCTAAAACCTAACAGTCCCAATTGCCGAGGCACTGCTAATACCTAAAACCTAACAGTCCCAATTGCCAAGGCACTACTCATACCTAAAACCTAACAGTCCCAATTGCCAAGGCACTGCTCATACCTAAAACCTAACAGTCCCAATTGCCAAGGCACTACTAATACCTAAAACCTAACAGTCCCAATTGCCAAGGCACTGCTTATACCTAAAACCTAACAGTCCCAATTGCCAAGGCACTACTAATACCTAAAACCTAACAGTCCCAATTGCCAAGGCACTGCTAATACCAAAAACCTAACAGTCCCAATTGCCAAGGCACTACTTATACCTAAAACCTAACAGTCCCAATTGCAAAGGCACTACTAATACCAAAAACGTAACAGTCCCAATTGCCAAGGCACTGCTAATACCTAACCACTAACAGTCCCAATTGCCAAGGCACTGCTAATACCTAAAAACTAACAGTCCCAATTGCCAAGGCACTGCTTATACCTAACCACTAACAGTCCCAATTGCCAAGGCACTGCTAATACCTAAAACTTAACAGTCCCAATTGCCAAGGCACTGCTTATACCTAAAACCTAACATTCCCAATTGCCGAGGCACTGCTAATACCTAACCACTTACAGTCCCAATTGCCAAGGCACTACTAATACCTAAAACCTAACAGTCCCAATTGCCAAGGCACTGCTAATACCTAACCACTAACAGTCCCAATTGCCAAGGCACTGCTAATACCTAAAACCTAACAGTCCCAATTGCCAAGGCACTGCTAATACCTAAAACCTAACAGTCCCAATTGCCGAGGCACTGCTAATACCTAATCACTTACAGTCCCAATTGCCAAGCCACTGCTAATACCTAAAACCTAACAGTCCCAATTGCCGAGGCACTGCTAATACCTTATCACTTACAGTCCCAATTGCCAAGGCACTACTAATACCTAAAACCTAACAGTCCCAATTGCCAAGGCACTGCTAATACCTAACCACTAACAGTCCCAATTGCCAAGGCACTGCTAATACCTAAAACCTAACAGTCCCAATTGCCAAGGCACTGCTTATACCTAAAACCTAACATTCCCAATTGCCGAGGCACTGCTAATACCTAATCACTTACAGTCCCAATTGCCAAGCCACTGCTAATACCTAAAACCTAACAGTCCCAATTGCCGAGGCACTGCTAATACCTAATCACTTACAGTCCCAATTGCCAAGGCACTACTAATACCTAAAACCTAACAGTCCCAATTGCCAAGGCACTACTAATACCTAAAACCTAACAGTCCCAATTGCCAAGGCACTGCTAATACCAAAAACCTAACAGTCCCAATTGCCAAGGCACTACTTATACCTAAAACCTAACAGTCCCAATTGCAAAGGCACTACTAATACCAAAAACGTAACAGTCCCAATTGCCAAGGCACTGCTAATACCTAACCACTAACAGTCCCAATTGCCAAGGCACTGCTAATACCTAAAACCTAACAGTCCCAATTGCCAAGGCACTGCTTATACCTAACCACTAACAGTCCCAATTGCCAAGGCACTGCTAATACCTAAAACTTAACAGTCCCAATTGCCAAGGCACTGCTTATACCTAAAACCTAACATTCCCAATTGCCGAGGCACTGCTAATACCTAACCACTTACAGTCCCAATTGCCAAGGCACTACTAATACCTAAAACCTAACAGTCCCAATTGCCAAGGCACTGCTAATACCTAACCACTAACAGTCCCAATTGCCAAGGCACTACTAATACCTAAAACCTAACAGTCCCAATTGCCAAGGCACTACTAATACCTAAAACCTAACAGTCCCAATTGCCAAGGCACTGCTAATACCTAACCACTAACAGTCCCAATTGCCAAGGCACTGCTAATACCTAAAACCTAACAGTCCCAATTGCCAAGGCACTGCTAATACCTAACCACTAACAGTCCCAATTGCCAAGCCACTGCAAATACCTAAAACCTAACAGTCCCAATTGCCGAGGCACTGCTAATACCTAATCACTTACAGTCCCAATTGCCAAGGCACTACTAATACCTAAAACCTAACAGTCCCAATTGCCAAGGCACTGCTAATACCTAACCACTAACAGTCCCAATTGCCAAGGCACTACTAATACCTAAAACCTAACAGTCCCAATTGCCAAGGCACTACTAATACCTAAAACCTAACAGTCCCAATTGCCAAGGCACTGCTAATACCTAACCACTTACAGTCCCAATTGCCAAGGCACTGCTAATACCTAAAACCTAACAGTCCCAATTGCCAAGGCACTGCTAATACCTAACCACTAACAGTCCCAATTGCCAAGGCACTGCTAATACCTAAAACCTAACAGTCCCAATTGCCAAGGCACTGCTAATACCTAATCACTTACAGTCCCAATTGCCAAGGCACTACTAATACCTAAAACCTAACAGTCCCAATTGCCAAGGCACTGCTAATACCTAACCACTAACAGTCCCAATTGCCAAGGCACTGCTAATACCTAAAACCTAACAGTCCCAATTGCCAAGGCACTGTTAATACCTAATCACTTACAGTCCCAATTGCCAAGGCACTACTAATACCTAAAACCTAACAATCCCAATTGCCAAGGCACTGCTAATACCTAACCACTAACAGTCCCAATTGCCAAGGCACTGCTAATACCTAAAACCTAACAGTCCCAATTGCCAAGGCACTGCTTATACCTAAAACCTAACATTCCCAATTGCCGAGGCACTGCTAATACCTAATCACTTACAGTCCCAATTGCCAAGGCACTACTTATACCTAAAACCTAACAGTCCCAATTGCCAAGGCACTGCTAATACCTAACCACTAACAGTCCCAATTGCCAAGGCACTACTAATACCTAACCACTAACAGTCCCAATTGCCAAGGCACTGCTAATACCTAAAACCTAACAGTCCCAATTGCCAAGGCACTGCTAATACCTAACCACTTACAGTCCCAATTGCCAAGGCACTGCTAATACCTAAAACCTAACAGTCCCAATTGCCAAGGCACTGCTAATACCTAACCACTAACAGTCCCAATTGCCAAGGCACTGCTAATACCTAAAACCTAACAGTCCCAATTGCCAAGGCACTGCTAATACCTAACCACTAACAGTCCCAATTGCCAAGGCACTGCTAATACCTAAAACCTAACAGTCCCAATTTGCAAGGCACTGCTAATACCTAACCCCTAACAGTCTCAATTGCCAAGGCACTACTAATACCTAAAACCTAACAGTCCCAATTGCCAAGGCACTGCTAATACCTAAAACCTAACAGTCCCAATTGCCGAGGCACTGCTAATACCTAATCACTTACAGTCCCAATTGCCAAGGCACTACTAATACCTAAGACCTAACAGTCCCAATTGCCAAGGCACTGCTAATACCTAACCACTAACAGTCCCAATTGCCAAGGCACTGCTAATACCTAAAACCTAACAGTCCCAATTTGCAAGGCACTGCTAATACCTAACCCCTAACAGTCTCAATTGCCAAGGCACTACTAATACCTAAAACCTAACAGTCCCAATTGCCAAGGCACTGCTAATACCTAAAACCTAACAGTCCCAATTGCCAAGGCACTGCTAATACCTAAAACCTAACAGTCCCAATTGCCAAGGCACTGCTCATACCTAACCACTAACAGTCCCAATTGCCAAGGCACTACTAATACCTAAAACCTAACAGTCCCAATTGCCAAGGCACTGCTTATACCTAAAACCTAACAGTCCCAATTGCCAAGGCACTACTCATACCTAAAACCTAACAGTCCCAATTGCCAAGGCACTGCTCATACCTAAAACCTAACAGTCCCAACTGCCAAGGCACTACTAATACCTAAAACCTAACAGTCCCAATTGCCAAGGCACTGCTTATACCTAAAACCTAACAGTCCCAATTGCCAAGGCACTACTAATACCTAAAACCTAACAGTCCCAATTGCCAAGGCACTGCTAATACCAAAAACCTAACAGTCCCAATTGCCAAGGCACTACTTATACCTAAAACCTAACAGTCCCAATTGCAAAGGCACTACTTATACCAAAAACCTAACAGTCCCAATTGCCAAGGCACTGCTAATACCTAACCACTAACAGTACCAATTGCCAAGGCACTATTTATACCTAAAACTTAACAGTCCCAATTGCCAAGGCACTGCTAATACCTAAAACCTAACAGTCCCAATTGCCAAGGCACTACTAATACCTAAAACCTAACAGTCCCAATTGCCAAGGCACTGCTAATACCTAAAACCTAACAGTCCCAATTGCCAAGGCACTGCTAATACCTAAAACCTAACAGTCCCAATTGCCAAGGCACTACTTATACCTAAAACCTAACAGTCCCAATTGCCAAGCCACTGCTAATACCTAAAACCTAACAGTCCCAATTGCCAAGGCACTGCTAATACCTAATCACTTACAGTCCCAATTGCCAAGGCACTACTAATACCTAAAACCTAACAGTCCCAATTGCCAAGGCACTGCTTATACCTAACCACTAACAGTCCCAATTGCCAAGGCACTGCTTATACCTAAAACCTAACAGTCCCAATTGGCAAGGCACTGCTTATACCAAACCCCTAACAGTCCCAATTGCCAAGGCACTACTAATACCTAAAACCTAACAGTCCCAATTGCCAAGGCACTGCTAATACCTAAAACCTAACAGTCCCAATTGCCAAGGCACTGCTAATACCTAAAACCTAACAGTCCCAATTGCCAAGGCACTGCTAATACCTAACCACTAACAGTCCCAATTGCCAAGGCACTACTAATACCTAAAACCTAACAGTCCCGATTGCCAAGGCACTGCTTATACCTAAAACCTAACGGTCCCAATTGCCAAGGCACTGCTAATACCTAAAACCTAACAGCCCCAATTGCCAAGGCACTTTTTATACCTAAAACCTAACAGTCCCAATTGCCAAGGCACTGCTAATACCTAAAACCTAACAGTCCCAATTGCCGAGGCACTGCTAATACCTAATCACTTACAGTCCCAATTGCCAAGGCACTACTAATACCTAAAACCTAACAGTCCCAATTGCCAAGGCACTGCTTATACCTAAAACCTAACAGTCCCAATTGCCAAGGCACTGCTAATACCTAAAACCTAACAGTCCCAATTTCCAAGGCACTACTTATACCTAAAACCTAACAGTCCCAATTGCCAAGCCACTGCTTATACCTAAAACCTAACAGTCCCAATTGCCAAGGCACTGCTAATACCTAAAACCTAACAGTCCCAATTGCCAAGGCACTGCTAATACCTTAAACCTAACAGTCCCAATTGCCAAGGCACTACTTATACCTAAAACCTAACAGTCCCAATTGCCAAGGCACTGCTAATACCTAAAACCTAACAGTCCCAATTGCCAAGGCACTGCTTATACCTAAAACCTAACAGTCCCAATTGCCAAGGCACTGCTAATACCTAACCACTAACAGTCCCAATTGCCAAGGCACTACTAATACCTAAAACCTCACAGTCCCAATTGCCAAGGCACTGCTAATACCTAAAACCTAACAGTCCCAATTGCCAAGGCACTGCTAATACCTAAAACCTAACAGTCCCAATTGCCGAGGCACTGCTAATACCTAATCACTTACAGTCCCAATTGCCAAGGCACTGCTAATACCTCACACTCTTAGGAGTGTAAAAGTGCTAGCGTATTATCAAGATTGGTTAAAATAGTTCAAATTTATGTCGCTTGTGTCGCCCTCGTCACATTTTGAAGACAATTCCACCAAAAGATAAACTTGAATCGATTTGATCCTAATATGGAATCTTTAAATCCGAAGTTATAACGAACATTCCCGAACACTAATTAAAAATGGCATATTCAATCTTGTGCTGGATTTCTATTTTCCCCATACAAGCAGGGAAATTTCCCCTGACATTCCCTATTTTGATATAATATTATGAACAGTTTTAGAACAGTGTCATTCAATATTCAATATTTTTACAGTAAGAAAATTTAGAAAAAACAGTTTTAGTTTAATATGAAGAAACAAAACTCAAAATTAACATCTCAATACATTTCCTATAAAATATAGATATTCTCCAATGTCCACTGAATACTTATGATTTCATTTATCACACTTTTGGGGGGTATAAATAAATATTTAAGATTCATACAAAATTCTTTTACAAAAAACATACCAGGATATTCCTTCATGGGATGAGCGGGTATATATTTATTTATTGTGTGATGGCCTCCTCGGTCTAGGGGTAAGGTTCTAGATTACCATTCCAGAGGTTGCGGGTTCTAATCAAATTCAATTCTAAATTTTTAAATGAATTTTAACCAAAATTCGTTCAATTAAAAAATCCAAATTAAAACATATTTGCTTGTGTATATTTATATTATATGAATTAGCGAAACCTCTGGAATCGTAGTCAATTTATGTATAAAGTGTAGGTTATTCCACATCATGGTAGAAGGAAAAAAGTAATTTTACTTGTGGAAACATCCCCGAAGTTAGCACACTTTACCCCCGGCCACCCTGTATAATATTTATATAAGACGTCATCATAAAACCACAATAAGATGAGTGATGACCCACCGCTATTGCAAACGTCTTATTTTGCAATACTTTAGTATTTTGACTGCATTATCTCGACTTAAACATAACTAGAAGTGGCAAACGAATTATTTTAGGATTATTAGAATATTGATGAATTTAAAGGTGCTATACGAGATGAAGAGCACCTGCAGACGAGAGACTATAGTTGCGGAGACAGTTGCGATGCAACAGTTAATAATCCATAAAGGTAAGAGAGAGAGTTTTTATGAGTTTGTATGAAATGTGTCCACAACTGAAGTGTCTCGTCAGCGGGCGCCCTTTGTTTTCGGCATTTACTTTGTGAGTCATTTTCTTTAGACGTTTGACAAATTTAGGTTGTGACTCTATTTTGTTATTATTTGTCTGATTCCGTCATTCACTTTCTGGTGCGATTTGATGGAAGCATCCTCCCCAGTAAAGACTCTATTAAAACATTCACTTTCTGGTGCGATGTGATGGAAGCATCCTCCCCAGTAAAGACTCTATTAAAACATTCACTTTCTGGTGCGATGTGATGGAAGCATCCTCCCCAGTAAAGACTCTATTAAAACGCTCGGAGGAAGTATATCAGATTGGCTCAAGTATCGGAGCTGCACAGGCTTTTAATGAATTAACGCAACAAAACACAACTTAAGCGACCACTGGACAAACAAATATGCAATGAAAATATATAATTTCCTCTCTCTCTTGCAATATATACCAAAATTAGCAACATCAAAAAAAATATTAAGGTTAGGATTATGGACACGGGAAGGAACGTGAACCTAAAAAGGCCTGGACGGAGCTATTCGAGAACAATTTGAAGCCGCGGGGTGAGAGGGAAGATGTAAAGATGCCAAAAACCTACTTAATAACTGCGTTAACAAGACAAACATAAAATTATAATAGTTCATAATACACCACTTTGCATACAAATCATATCATACAAGATGGGTGGGGGGCAATTACCCCTCACACTGGATTTAGCTTCAACGCCATCACACACATGGCTAATTGGGTCCACGGGAAGGAATAATATAGATACAAAGCTGCAACCTAATAAAGATTAACGCTTATGTTATGACTTTTTTCAAGATACAGATTTGTAATTTAATATATTACACTTACAAAACTTACTTACAAAAATAACAAGGTCTACTCCAGTAAGGTTTCATTCATTCGATTTTTAAATTATAAATTGATATTATAAATATAGATGATTTTACTAAAACTCTTTCGATGGCCTTGAAGTGAAGTTTTATTTATTTTCGTACAAAAAACAGAGATAACCAATACACCTGATGCAGTAATCCGTCTTATCAGATTTTATTCACATTAAAATAGATATGATTTGAGGTTTTCACGGAAAAAAGCATTGTAGCCATTTATTTTCGGGGTATTATGCCGTGTTGCGCAAACTCCATGTAATGCAGTCCAACGTTTCGCATTACAGTGTCCATCATCAGGGCGGTTGTGTGATCACACATCACAAACGTTGGCTAAAAAAATACAATTATAGAAACAGCATTCATTATCTCACCAAATATTAATAATACCGACTTGGGACTTGTCTCATTCGATTCAGTATTAATGTAAATATTTTAGATACTCGACCTACTCTTTGTAAACAAGTATTTTTCTAATCTTCCCCCCCTAGAAAAGTGGTTACTGCCACGTATGTGTGGTCAATTATTATATATTGCAAAAACTTAGTTAGGATACATCATGTTGTTATTGTAGGATTTGTGAAGCTTAAAGTATTTATTAAATATGTTAGCTGTGACCGCTCCTCCTCTTCTAACAAGTCAAGACGAGGTGGGGTAATGATATGTAATACCCTTGTCACATTATAGAATCATCGAACAATTCATCTGAACAAATATTTATTTGTGTTCTTCTTGGTTCAAAGTAACGTGTCATTGGTTGTGTCTATATTCCCCCCTCCTCGATAGAAACCGATAAGTCACATACTGAAGCAGGAAAGCGTGTTTCCATTAATGCTGATTCCTTAATTATCTACGGTGATTACAATCTACCCAAAATATTGTGGCTTAATGACACTAATCTTCTTGTAGAGAGAAGGGAATATAACAATTTTTTGCTATGTTGAGCGATAATAGATTGTTATCGAACCATTTTTTTGATAGCCTTCTTGTCTTGATTATCTGCACTGGTCATCTCGTTTCATATTTTTTCCAAAAATTATTATAGCAAAAGATATTAGTTTAGCATGAAGTGATAATTAAAAAATTCGATTAGCATAAATTATAAACAAAATTGGTCCAATGACAGTCCCCTGCGGAATTCCAAATTCCAAAATTTCATCTTCACTTAGTGTGATATTTATTTTACTATTAATGGGAGTGTATTATTAGAAAACCTACAAGCGTTTTTTAACGCAATGGGAGTGTATTATTATAATACCTACTAGCGTTTTGTAACATAATGGCAGTGTATTATTATAATACCTACTAGCGTTCTGTATAATAATGGCAGTGGATTATTATAATACCTAATAGCGTTTTGTAACTCAATGGGAGTGTATTATTATAATACCTAATATCGTTTTGTAACTCAATGCGAGTGTTTTATTGTATTATTATTATTTCTTTTCATTTCATATTTTTTTTACTTTAGAATGTTTAATCTCACTAGGACAAGTCTGTGTTGAGGTTAATAATTTAACTAAATAACACAAAGATTATATTTAAACAGAACAATATTGTTACATTAATGTTTCTAAAAAATTGGTACTTACTAAGCTAATTCGTTACACTATAATGTAGTAAACATGTAGGGTGACCATGAAATACATTAATGTTTGACTGAAAAAAATTACAATAAACTGTTATTTTAAAAAGGAGAGAAGAATTACATTATAAAAAAATTACACTATAAAATTAAAAGCATGAAAAAATTTACATTTTTGGTCATAAATTTAAAAGGACAAAAATGAAATAAATTGTTGGCAATCCTCGGATATCACAAATAATTTAATATTCTTTTTTGAAGTACACAAGGAATTAGACGACTTAATATATCCTGAAGGCTTTTAAATAGAAGTGGAGCCTGATACAAATAATATCTTTGCAAAAAATTAAGATTTAGTGCTGCGTTCTTTTCGCAAAACTATTTTTTTTAATTCTTCACAGCGTTTGTGTGATAAATAGTCGTTTTAAATTCAAGATATTACATTCTTTATAAAGTAACTTTGTAGGATATCTGAATTTTTTCTTTTACATAGATTTGAGAAACAGGGCCATTTTTAGTGGTTCTAAAATAGTCTCAAGGCAGGAATCCCAGCACATTATAGTATACGAAAGTAGTGACTGAATTATGTCAAAATAAACTGTTTTTAATTTGTCCTTGTCTAGTACATGTCTGAGATCTTTAAAAATTTAGACAAGTCTCCTAATATTATTCACCAACATTTCGACATGATCATTCCATCTCAAAAATTTATATATTTTTACGCCTTTGAATTTGATGTTGTCTACATTTTCTGAGGGGTTACAGTTACACGTTTGCACACAATTGTGAATAATCAAGTTATGAGAGGTAGAAGGGTGACTTTTATAAGAAATGCTAAAAGTGATGTATTTGGTTTTTTGTGTACTTAAGTTAGAATATCATTACTCAGATAACTTCTCAAAGTTTTACTCCAAGTTTGACTATCAAATATTAAGGCAGTGTCATCTGCACAACTAACAACGTTAACTGGAATTTTTAGACTTCATAAATCGTTTATAAAAATTATAAATAATATTGGCCCGAGTACACTACCTTGTGGGACTCCAATGGAGATTGATTTACTAGTGTTTAAAATTTTATTTATTTCTTCTAGCTCACTAAGGTAAGATCTGAACCAACACATTGCTGTATTATTAGATAATAATTTCTTAAGGAGCAACTCATGGAAAAACCGTATCAAAGGCCTATGATAAGTCTAACAATACTGCTTTAGCTCTGTTGCCATATTCAAGTGTGTTTACAACTTTGGTCAATACCTTTAACCTTACCTTTAATTCTTTCTGAAACCGAATTGACTGTGGGAAAGTATTTTGTATTTTTCTAAGAATGATACTAATCTTGATTAAGCCAATATTTCTATTATTTTTGAGAAAGTATTGATGATCTCCATTTTTGAAAATAGGTATAACCTTGGCATTTTGACAATGAGAAGGAAATATGCCATTCTTAAAACTAAGATTAATAATATGATTTTTGGGACCATCCAACTCATAAATGTGCTGTTTACAAACCATGATACTTAAGCCATCGATACCACAGCAAAATACATTTTTAATTAATTTATAACGTTAGTAACTTCATAAATGCTAGTAGTTTCATTAATGTATATCCTACTTGCTCTAATAAGCTGCAATTCTGAAGCGAACATTCCTTTCCTCTTCCTTATTGCAGCTAATGGGTTATCTTTGAGATGTATTTGTGTAAATTTTACCACAATGTTCCTAGGTTCTCCAGTTGTTATACTCCGGTTTGCTCTGGGGGCTGTTCTGCTGGCGAAGTCCACTTCTTCTTTGATGATTTTGCACCCAGCTGTAGCACGTATTTTGGAGATAATACCAAAAACCTTTTCACTTTGTGCTTCGGGAATACCGCTAATTATAATTTTATTAGAGGGATATACTGGATATCATTTTGAATGTATCATTCAAGGTCTAAAACTTTATTTTTTAAGTTCATCAATTTTTTCTTTGTACTCATTTCTCATGACTTCAACAATAGTGGTTTTGTTGTCTGCAAATGATTTTTCTATGAATTGAACTTTAAATTCCTTATAATTTTTATCTGGAAGTTGCGGGAGTTCCATATGAAGGTTGCTGGTTACCGCGGATTTGGAGTTTACTCGTGTAG
Source organism: Hesperophylax magnus (assembly GCA_026573805.1). Classification (NCBI taxonomy): domain Eukaryota; kingdom Metazoa; phylum Arthropoda; class Insecta; order Trichoptera; family Limnephilidae; genus Hesperophylax; species Hesperophylax magnus. The sequence goes on along the minus strand of JAIUSX010000179.1, from coordinate 1,418,155 downwards.
TCGTTTTTTTTATTAAATTGTTAATGTTATTTTATTAGTTGTCAATGACCAAACCAAATCAGTTTTGCACTTGCACTTAGATATTAGCAAGAGATATTAATTAATTTCCTAAATACTATGTTTTGTAGTAATTCTACCAAAATAATAAACAGACATCACTCCAAAGTAAATGTTTTTTAATAATCGCACTGTGTATTTGTTGCTTCTAAGATTGTCTTTCAGACTTGTGTGTTTTTAAACTTTGTTGTTGATACAGGGACACTAAACACAAAGGATTTAATCCTTTATGTTATTAAAGCAAGTACTGTGTATTGATATTATCAAAGAGTATTGTTGATACTTACTTGTAATACACAATATATGTAAATACATACCTACTTATAATACACACAAAATACATATTCATATTTATTTGTACTTCATAATATACACAATACATACTTACTTAATATGCAAGCTTCCTACTCAAAAAGCTTTATCTTCTTATTATGTTTTTACCGTAGGTACTAATGTCCCGTCTTTCCGGAACCAGCAGATTATTGCATCCTTTAATTATTTTGTAATGTTGTGCGGTTGGATAAAGTGGAAGTGGAAGAAAATAGGCAAAAGGAAGTTTGGAAAGTACCTGCTTATTCAGATCTAGTCACTCAACACAGCGAAAACCAGTTTCCATTCCAAGTGGTGTCTCACTAGGGTGATACTGTGAGTATCTGGCACTTTGGAATGTGGTGTATGTGCACTAGGTATAATTTCATTTCAATTGGGATTCGAACCCGTGATCTCTGGTCCTGGTCCAAGGAGCTAACGGCTCTGCCACGGAGTTTGTGAAATCAAGTCAGTAGTATTATTGAGGTAGCTCTATCACCAATCTCAGAGCAGAAATGGGAAATATAAAATAGTTCCTTTTTCCAAATCCCTGACCAGGACTGGAGGCAGTGGAGGGAGCAATTAGCAATAAGGCAATCTTTTCATTGAAAATTTAATATATTAAAAAACATTATTATAATTTAGTCTATCAATACATTATATACCTTTAGTCTTTTTGAGTATAGAGGGAGAAAAAATTATATTCTATTGATTGATGTTTATTAGAATTTTCTGACGCAAAGAGCAGGAAGCAAAACAAATAAAAATGTATCTCTCTCTCTCTGTCTCTAACCTCTAAACAATTGAAATAATAAGTAAATTGAAAAGACAACACAGAAGTAAATTGAAAAGTAGATTTTTGTTATTTCATTTAATTTGTATTTTTTACAATAGATATACAATTTTGACATGTTATACAGTTTTATAAAGGAAAATAAAAATAAACTTTCCTCACCATAAAGACACTTGGCTCTTGTGTTTAGTGAGGGAATTCTAGCTCTTTTATATAAAGTAATGAGAGTGAGAAATATTTTAAAAAATTACAAAAAATACAACATAAAAACGCAAGATTTAAGAATAACAGAAAAATTTGATATTTTCAAATAATTACCGATTTGGTAGGTAATTTTTAAAATTAACTAAATTCATGAATCATATAGGTATATCCATTCTAGAGTTGTACCATTTAAGGTATTTGTCTCATTCATAAACACAAATATAATGAAATCAGAGACAAGAAGAAAACATTCTAAACAGAATGACTATGACTATATACAGAATGGACTAGCCCCGGTTGTCTCTTCACTTCCTCCTGTTATAAGAGACAATCCCTTCACTTTAACTTCAAATTTCTCAAAACAAAATATTCAATATTTTTAAATCAATTAACACCTACCTACCTAATACAATCCGTCGCTTCTTAAAAACTGTTACACATTTATTAATTGACAGTTGTTACAGTCATGTAAATATACAGTAAACAATGAAAACCTTTAATTCAATTAGACGCAAATGAATGACGAATTAAAAATTAATTAATATTAATATTTCAAACATTAGTTCCCAAGTATTTAAATTGAGATTTAAAAAACAACATTTAATAAACATCGTTAATCATTCGTTATATTATTTATTTATTTGATATTTAAACAAAGTACTCAAATTAATTACACATAGTTAGAGATGGTTGTAAATCTATTTTCTTTTAATAAGTTCCTTTTCTTTAGCAGTCATTAACAACAGGTAAATTAAAATATTTCTAATATGACATTTTACACAGATATAACATAGAATATAATAATTGACTCAAGTGTTTAATGTAATTCGCCGGACTTGAAACATGAATTCTAACTTTGATTTATTTGTACAAAATTACTGCAAAATAATGTACTTACTAATGTAATCACGCACATATAGATTTCCATAATAAAAAATAATCCTTTCTTATTTGCTTGCTCTATAGTACTATGTTTGATTTTATATATTTTATAACTACATACTTTTTATATTCTTATTTATGTATCTATTTTACTTTAGGGATATCAACAGTTTACAATGTGGTTCATTAATACATGTGTAATTTACCTAACTGAGAAACCAACTACAGATTTCCTCAATATACTATTGTATTATGTATCTAAAAATGTAAACACTTTACTTACAACAACTAAAAAATATTATTCTATTATAACAAACGTTATTTATGTTCTATACTTTCATACTATTTTTAAATTCTACTGTATTCTTCCATAATTCCTTATATTACTTTATAGTCATTTACATTATTTTATGTTCTTAAATATTCTTCAATAACATGTTATTTTATATTAATTTATATTCTCTCACATTCTTTATGTTAATGTATAGAAAATCGACAACCATAACACGGGCATGTGCCTAGCATGGTGGTCGAAAAATCCTCAATGCATGTAACAAATAATTCAATGAATAAAGAAATTTAAAAAAAAAAAAAAAACAGGTTATATTTATTGGTATATTCTGTAAAACTAAAGAAGAATAATTTAATTACACATAAAATATAATAACAATTTTAATACATTTGTACAAGAACTCAAAGACAAAAATACATGTTCAAAAATATGATTACGAAACGGGATAATTTTAAACAGAAAAAAATTATCTCTTAAAAAACTATGTTTTTTTACCATCATATATATATATTTTTTTTCAAATGCCTTTAAAAGCTTACGAAATTGTTGACTGAGGATTGAACCTTTTAACCCAGGAACTGGAGTCAAGAACGCTACCAACTCAATCAAATCCCGATTGAGTAAAACCGACATTTATTTCGTGTATTATTTTCTGTAATAATGTCCGTTTTCAGAGAAATGCGTATATACCCATGTGTAGGTACGTGATTGACAACAAAAGTTTTTGAAATGCATTGTCATCGACAAAGAGTCTATCTGCGGAGTTTCAGCTCAATCGGATGTCAATCAAATTCAAATAGACGTATTTAAAATATTCATTTAATTTATAAATAATAAAGTCGATAGCATGAATTAGTTATTTAGTTTAGAGACCAACTGGAGGTACATCAATAGAAAGTAAGATTGTATAGGATAATAGGTACATACAAAATACATCGATAGAATCAGAAGAAATAACTTTTAAACATCGAGTTATATTCTCAATAAGGCTCCTAACTTACTAGTGACATGTTTATAGTTTTATTGATGGTACAAGATGGCGCTAAAGTCATCTGCATCACCCTATCGGCAGATGACAAACCATGGACCGCTATAATTATACTACTCAAGAACGCAAATGTCAAAGTTGTTATGACATAAGACGCCATTTGCAAACATGAGAGCATCTTCCAATAGGAAATGACTTGATGGTACACGTTGGTGCTAAAGTCATCACCCTATCGGCAGATGACAAACCATGGACCGCTATAATTATACTACTCAAGAACGCAAATGTCAAAGTTGTTATGACATAAGACGCCATTTGCAAACATGAGAGCATCTTCCAATAGGAAATGACTTGATGGTACACGTTGGTGCTAAAGTCATCACCCTATCGGCAGATGACAAACCATGGACCGCTAGAATTATACTACTCAAGAACGCAAATGTCAAAGTTGTTATGACATAAGACGCCATTTGCAAACATGAGAGCATCTTCCAATAGGAAATGACTTGATGGTACACGTTGGTGCTAAAGTCATCACCCTATCGGCAGATGACAAACCATGGACCGCTATAATTATACTACTCAAGAACGCAAATGTCAAAGTTGTTATGACATAAGACGCCATTTGCAAACATGAGAGCATCTTCCAATAGGAAATGACTTGATGGTACACGTTGGTGCTAAAGTCATCACCCTATCGGCAGATGACAAACCATGGACCGCTATAATTATACTACTCAAGAACGCAAATGTCAAAGTTGTTATGACATAAGACGCCATTTGCAAACATGAGAGCATCTTCCAATAGGAAATGACTTGATGGTACACGTTGGTGCTAAAGTCATCACCCTATCGGCAGATGACAAACCATGGACCGCTATAATTATACTACTCAAGAACGCAAATGTCAAAGTTGTTATGACATAAGACGCCATTTGCAAACATGAGAGCATCTTCCAATAGGAAATGACTTGATGGTACACGTTGGTGCTAAAGTCATCACCCTATCGGCAGATGACAAACCATGGACCGCTATAATTATACTACTCAAGAACGCAAATGTCAAAGTTGTTATGACATAAGACGCCATTTGCAAACATGAGAGCATCTTCCAATAGGAAATGACTTGATGGTACACGTTGGTGCTAAAGTCATCACCCTATCGGCAGATGACAAACCATGGACCGCTATAATTATACTACTCAAGAACGCAAATGTCAAAGTTGTTATGACATAAGACGCCATTTGCAAACATGAGAGCATCTTCCAATAGGAAATGACTTGATGGTACACGTTGGTGCTAAAGTCATCACCCTATCGGCAGATGACAAACCATGGACCGCTATAATTATACTACTCAAGAACGCAAATGTCAAAGTTGTTATGACATAAGACGCCATTTGCAAACATGAGAGCATCTTCCAATAGGAAATGACTTGATGGTACACGTTGGTGCTAAAGTCATCACCCTATCGGCAGATGACAAACCATGGACCGCTATAATTATACTACTCAAGAACGCAAATGTCAAAGTTGTTATGACATAAGACGCCATTTGCAAACATGAGAGCATCTTCCAATAGGAAATGACTTGATGGTACACGTTGGTGCTAAAGTCATCACCCTATCGGCAGATGACAAACCATGGACCGCTATAATTATACTACTCAAGAACGCAAATGTCAAAGTTGTTATGACATAAGACGCCATTTGCAAACATGAGAGCATCTTCCAATAGGAAATGACTTGATGGTACACGTTGGTGCTAAAGTCATCACCCTATCGGCAGATGACAAACCATGGACCGCTATAATTATACTACTCAAGAACGCAAATGTCAAAGTTGTTATGACATAAGACGCCATTTGCAAACATGAGAGCATCTTCCAATAGGAAATGACTTGATGGTACACGTTGGTGCTAAAGTCATCACCCTATCGGCAGATGACAAACCATGGACCGCTATAATTATACTACTCAAGAACGCAAATGTCAAAGTTGTTATGACATAAGACGCCATTTGCAGACATGAGAGCATCTTCCAATAGGAAATGACTTGATGGTACACGTTGGTGCTAAAGTCATCACCCTATCGGCAGATGACAAACCATGGACCGCTATAATTATACTACTCAAGAACGCAAATGTCAAAGTTGTTATGACATAAGACGCCATTTGCAAACATGAGAGCATCTTCCAATAGGAAATGACTTGATGGTACACGTTGGTGCTAAAGTCATCACCCTATCGGCAGATGACAAACCATGGACCGCTAGAATTATACTACTCAAGAACGCAAATGTCAAAGTTGTTATGACATAAGACGCCATTTGCAAACATGAGAGCATCTTCCAATAGGAAATGACTTGATGGTACACGTTGGTGCTAAAGTCATCACCCTATCGGCAGATGACAAACCATGGACCGCTATAATTATACTACTCAAGAACGCAAATGTCAAAGTTGTTATGACATAAGACGCCATTTGCAAACATGAGAGCATCTTCCAATAGGAAATGACTTGATGGTACACGTTGGTGCTAAAGTCATCACCCTATCGGCAGATGACAAACCATGGACCGCTATAATTATACTACTCAAGAACGCAAATGTCAAAGTTGTTATGACATAAGACGCCATTTGCAAACATGAGAGCATCTTCCAATAGGAAATGACTTGATGGTACACGTTGGTGCTAAAGTCATCACCCTATCGGCAGATGACAAACCATGGACCGCTATAATTATACTACTCAAGAACGCAAATGTCAAAGTTGTTATGACATAAGACGCCATTTGCAAACATGAGAGCATCTTCCAATAGGAAATGACTTGATGGTACACGTTGGTGCTAAAGTCATCACCCTATCGGCAGATGACAAACCATGGACCGCTATAATTATACTACTCAAGAACGCAAATGTCAAAGTTGTTATGACATAAGACGCCATTTGCAAACATGAGAGCATCTTCCAATAGGAAATGACTTGATGGTACACGTTGGTGCTAAAGTCATCACCCTATCGGCAGATGACAAACCATGGACCGCTATAATTATACTACTCAAGAACGCAAATGTCAAAGTTGTTATGACATAAGACGCCATTTGCAAACATGAGAGCATCTTCCAATAGGAAATGACTTGATGGTACACGTTGGTGCTAAAGTCATCACCCTATCGGCAGATGACAAACCATGGACCGCTAGAATTATACTACTCAAGAACGCAAATGTCAAAGTTGTTATGACATAAGACGCCATTTGCAAACATGAGAGCATCTTCCAATAGGAAATGACTTGATGGTACACGTTGGTGCTAAAGTCATCACCCTATCGGCAGATGACAAACCATGGACCGCTATAATTATACTACTCAAGAACGCAAATGTCAAAGTTGTTATGACATAAGACGCCATTTGCAAACATGAGAGCATCTTCCAATAGGAAATGACTTGATGGTACACGTTGGTGCTAAAGTCATCACCCTATCGGCAGATGACAAACCATGGACCGCTATAATTATACTACTCAAGAACGCAAATGTCAAAGTTGTTATGACATAAGACGCCATTTGCAAACATGAGAGCATCTTCCAATAGGAAATGACTTGATGGTACACGTTGGTGCTAAAGTCATCACCCTATCGGCAGATGACAAACCATGGACCGCTATAATTATACTACTCAAGAACGCAAATGTCAAAGTTGTTATGACATAAGACGCCATTTGCAAACATGAGAGCATCTTCCAATAGGAAATGACTTGATGGTACACGTTGGTGCTAAAGTCATCACCCTATCGGCAGATGACAAACCATGGACCGCTATAATTATACTACTCAAGAACGCAAATGTCAAAGTTGTTATGACATAAGACGCCATTTGCAAACATGAGAGCATCTTCCAATAGGAAATGACTTGATGGTACACGTTGGTGCTAAAGTCATCACCCTATCGGCAGATGACAAACCATGGACCGCTATAATTATACTCCTCAAGAACGCAAATGTCAAAGTTGTTATGACATAAGACGCCATTTGCAAACATGAGAGCATCTTCCAATAGGAAATGACTTGATGGTACACGTTGGTGCTAAAGTCATCACCCTATCGGCAGATGACAAACCATGGACCGCTATAATTATACTACTCAAGAACGCAAATGTCAAAGTTGTTATGACATAAGACGCCATTTGCAGACATGAGAGCATCTTCCAATAGGAAATGACTTGATGGTACACGTTGGTGCTAAAGTCATCACCCTATCGGCAGATGACAAACCATGGACCGCTATAATTATACTCCTCAAGAACGCAAATGTCAAAGTTGTTATGACATAAGACGCCATTTGCAAACATGAGAGCATCTTCCAATAGGAAATGACTTGATGGTACACGTTGGTGCTAAAGTCATCACCCTATCGGCAGATGACAAACCATGGACCGCTATAATTATACTACTCAAGAACGCAAATGTCAAAGTTGTTATGACATAAGACGCCATTTGCAAACATGAGAGCATCTTCCAATAGGAAATGACTTGATGGTACACGTTGGTGCTAAAGTCATCTGCATCACCCTATCGGCAGATGACAAACCATGGACCGCTATAATTATACTACTCAAGAACGCAAATGTCAAAGTTGTTATGACATAAGACGCCATTTGCAAACATGAGAGCATCTTCCAATAGGAAATGACTTGATGGTACACGTTGGTGCTAAAGTCATCACCCTATCGGCAGATGACAAACCATGGACCGCTATAATTATACTACTCAAGAACGCAAATGTCAAAGTTGTTATGACATAAGACGCCATTTGCAAACATGAGAGCATCTTCCAATAGGAAATGACTTGATGGTACACGTTGGTGCTAAAGTCATCACCCTATCGGCAGATGACAAACCATGGACCGCTATAATTATACTACTCAAGAACGCAAATGTCAAAGTTGTTATGACATAAGACGCCATTTGCAAACATGAGAGCATCTTCCAATAGGAAATGACTTGCGCCACCCACTTTAATACAATTAATTAGCATAAAGCAATGATATCCACACTTTATTAAATTGGTTATTTGTGTTTATTTTAAATATGACAAAGCAGATAATTAATTTTGTTTACACATTTAAAACAATCAATTTTACAGCAAAATTAAAAAAAAAATCACTTCATCTTTATTTTCATGATATCTCCCATTTTGATATTTAGCATAAATCTACATACTAATAAAAATACAAAATTCAATGTTATTTCTAAAACTAATATGTTTATTTATAATACTGACATTAAATTGTTAAAAAATACAGTCATAAAATGATTTACAACCTGCCTAATAAAAATATTTACGTATGAAGATATTTTTATTAGACAGATTTATTTTTCACTAGTAGCAAACAAATCAAACAATGATATTAATAGTAAAAATAATAAAAGTTTTCTTAAAACTTTACAAAAAATTGTATATAAACTATACATACATAATCTGATAATATAAAACCCATTAATTCTCAACCACTTATGTGTTTAATAAGTTCTAACTACCTGTCTTATTTCAGTTAAGTACAGATGTTAGCAATATATTATATAAATATATAACACAACAGAATAATACCTAATTAATAAATATTACCATAAACTTAGTTAAATTATTTAGTGGGAACCATTCGAATGTTTGGACAGGTTGGACATTATCGTTCATATGGAGTCACTTAGACTGGGATCGATCGGATAGTTATGAAATGACAAATTACTTGTTTTATTTATTTATTACTAGTTATAGCCCGCCACGCGTTGCTGTGACCCAGTCAGTCTGTGGAGATAGTGAAATAATAGCGCGTTTTGCATTTACGTGCATTAGATGGCGCTGTTATTAGAAAAACCATGTTTTTACCTGTCACAGGTGATATCTATATAATATAGGTATGTAAAAACACACGCGTATTCAAATGCAACATTGTGCTATAATTTTAGCGCAATCGGTGAAGAACTATCGGAGATTTATGATTTTGCACAAAGAAACATTTACATATTGATTTATATAAATAGATAGATTAACTGGCTGAAGTACCCGGCGTCGCCCGAGTGCTATTCTGCATTAAAACCCCGCATTCTGAATTGTTACTGACATATGACACATTCTAAGTTAAGACCTTTAAAAGTCAGTTTTAAAGATAATCTCTACTGTGCTGAAATTGTAATTATATTCCCACGGTGGAAAAAAATCGCAAAGTATTCTCCGAAAATTATAAAAACACATCTGTTTTGTTTTTTAACATGATGTAGTTACAAAAAAAAATTCACAATAATTCTTTAATTTTTATGGGAGATATTTCTCCCAGCCACAAAAGTGATGCTATCTCATGTTATATTACGGTGAGATACATGATTGTAACAGTGTTAGAAAGAGAGAATTAATCGCTGTCAATAATTATAAAAAAATCACAGTATTTCTTTAAACGCTACTTATCTCAGATGTAGATTTTTCCTTTATTTTTCAGTTTTATATAATATTTTCACAACAGTCGTTTACGTTTATTAAATATAATCGTTTTTTCCCTCTAAAATTTGTTTTCACATATCTACCTTTCAGACCGTCTTCTTCTTCTTTTTGAACGCTTATAATAATATACGACTTACCGGATGGAAAAAAATGGGGTGGTTTTTAAAAATCTTATGTAAATATATTATGTCAAGTTTGCAAAATTTGATCAATCTCGGAATAAAACTATAGATTTTTATAAAACAACAACAAACCCACTGACACTTTTCTTTACATAAATATAAGATGTTTCCATGTTGAGTTATATTGAATTATTAATACAAAGGTTAATATTATCCCTGGCTATAAAAGCATGTAATGTCCATGTCTGTAAATTATTTGAGTCAATGCGAAGCAGTCATAAGGCGAAACCGGTGGGCATTATTAATATTAACCGTGATTTATTTTGTTCATTAAATAATTACGTATATATTACAAAACCTTAATTTGAAAAGGGATTTATTTATCCCTGCAACTCTATATCTATAACAGTTGCGTAACGCCCCCGGCTGAACAGATTATTTTATTGCTTAAATTGGTAATTCGGGAATCTACTTTTAAATTCTGATAAATTATCTTCATCTTGTAATTCATGAATCGATGCTCCTTTATCTACTAAAGTCTCCACTATAGACCATTCCTGTGACCATATAGCCCACCTGAGAGTTTCACCACCATCCGCGTTAACATCAGCTCCCCTCTCCACTAGGAGCCGCACCACATCCCACTTCCTAGAGTCCGTTGCCTGAGTTAGTGAAGTCCATCCCATCTTATCTAACTTATTGAGGTCCGCCCCCTGCTGCAGGAGGTACTCTACTACTGGGAGATGGCCCTCACCAGCCGCTATATGAAGTGCAGTCTGGCCGTAATTATCTTTAGAGGTGATATCAGTTCCAATGTCTATGAAATATTTCACTATTGATAATTTGTCTTTACTTACCGCTAAATGAAGTGCAGTCTGAGCGTTATTATCTTTAGATGTGATATCAGCGCCACTTTCAATAAGATATTTCACCATTGATAAACTGTCTTTACTTGCCGCCATATGAAGTGCAGTCCGGCCGTCATTATCTTTAGAGGTGATATCAGCGCCAATTTCAATGAGATATTTCACCACCGCTAAACTGTCTGTACTTGCCGCTATATGAAGTACAGTCCAGCCCTCATTATCTTTAGAGGTGATATCAGCGCCAATTTCAATGAGATATTTCACCATTGCTATTCTGTCTTTACTTGCCGCTATATGAAGAGCAGTCTGAGCGTTATTATCTTTAGAGGTGATATCAGCGCCACTTTCAATGAGATATTTCACCATTGATAAACTGCCTTTATTTACCTCTGTATAAAGTACAGTCTGGAGGTCATAATTGAAAGAGTTGATATCAGCTCCACTTTCAATTAAATATTTCACCACCGCCAAACTGTCTGTACTTACCGCTATACGAAGTGCAGTCCTACCGTTATTATCTTTAGAGGTGATATCAGCGCCACTTTCAATGAGATATTTCACCATTGATAAACTGTCTTTACTTGCCGCTATATGAAGCGCAGTCCGGCCGTCATTATATTTAGAGGTGATATCAGCGCCACTTTCAATGAGATATTTCACCATTGATAAACTGTCTTTATTTACCTCTGTATAAAGTACAGTCTGGAGGTCATAATTGAAAGAGTTGATATCAGCTCCACTTTCAATTAAATATTTCACCACCGCCAAACTGTCTATACTTACCGCTATACGAAGTGCAGTCCAACCGTTATTATCTTTAGATGTGATATCAGCGCCACTTTCAATGAGATATTTCACCATTGCTATTCTGTCTTTACTTGCCGCTATATGAAGTGCAGTCCGGCCGTCATTATCTTTAGAGGTGATATCAGCGCCACTTTCAATGAGATATTTCACCATTGATAAACTGTCTTTATTTGCCGCTATATGAAGTGCAGTCCGGCGTTTATTATCTTTAGAGTTGATATCAGCGCCACTTTCAATGAAATATTTCGCCATCGATATATTGTTGGTACTTAGCGCTATGTGAAGTGCAGTCATGCCTTTATAATCTTTAGAATTGATATCAGTGCCACTTTCAATGAGATATTTTACTGTCGCTAAATTGTTTTTACTTACCGCTACGTGAAGTTCAGTCCCATGATCTTTATTTAAAGAGTTGATATCAGCACCACTTTCAATACGATTATATACTGTCAATAAATGACTGTTCTTACCTCTGGTCATATGTGGTGTAGAATTGCCGTCATTATCTTCAGAGTTCATCTCAGTGCCACTTTCGATGAGTTCCGGTAAATCTGCTGTATAGTCTGCACCTTTTTCAATAAGATATGAAACTATTGAAAAATGTTTGCTGCATTCTGCTCTTATAATTGCAGTCCTGCCCTCATTATTCTTAGAGTTAATCTCAGCACCCTTTTGGATAAGATATTCTACGATGGATAAATTGTTTTTACCCGCCGCAATATGTAATGCAGTCTCACCGTTATTATTTGTAGAGTTCACCTGAGCACCTTTTGCAATGAGATATTTAACTATTGATAGATTGACATTATCTGTCCCTTTATTATGTTTGGCAGATTTGCCTCTAACGTTAATTTTTGGAACACTTTCAACGAGGTATTTTAATATTGATACACTTTTATTACCTGCCGCTATATGTAGGGCATTTCCGACACTATTATTTAAACAGTTGATTTCGGCACCGCTTTTAATGAGATATTCTACCAACGTTAAATTACTGTTACCTGTCGCAATATGTAGGGCAGTCGTGCCACTATTATCTTTTAAGTTGATGTTAACACGATTTTTAATCAGATAATTCGCTATCGAAGAATTGTTGTTACCTACCGCTATATGTAATGCAGACCATCCGTCGTTATCTTGAGAGTTCTTCTCAGCGCCACCTTCAATGAGATATCTCACTGCCGTTAAATTGTCTTTACCAGCCGCTATATAAAGTGCAGTCCGGCCGTAATTATCTGAATAGTTGATCTCAGCACCACTTTCAATGAGATATTTTATAACTAGTGCGTCTCGATGGAAAGCTGCATACATCAGAGCAGTCTTGCCTAGTTTACAGCGTGTATTATTGTCTGCGCCGTGCTCCACTAAGAGCTTGACAATATCCAGGTGACCGCCCTCAGCAGCTATAAGTAAAGGAGTCTTCTTATTACCGTCGCGCCGTGACATCATAACAGTAAACAGATCAGAGGATTGCTTCGCAAGTAGTTTAATTATTCCGAGATGGCCATGTTCTACAGCGAAGTGAAGGTAAGACACGCATGTTTTTGGCTCAGTTAGTAAAAAGCAATAACGCTCGATATTATTATTTAAACGTTCAGATAATATTTTTTTTGCTAATTTAACGTTACTTCTAACTAAAACATCACTAAACGGATTAATTTCTAATTTTACTTTGATTACTCTGCTCGCAATGTTGTAAAATACTGTCGGGGTGCTCGATTTTAGAAAATAATTTGAAACATATGATTTAGAAATTTCCCGATTAAATAAACAAGTGAAAATGATAATTGCCCTATTTTTGAGTAACCCGGTTTCAGTGCATTTTAAGAAAATTTCTATTGTTCTGTCACAAAATAAGTCATCTTCAGTTTGACCATGAAAAGTCGGCTGATCCAATATGTGCAGTGCTGTGTCATTATTATTGTCATATTGAGTCATGTATGAGACGAAGGCTTCCTGGGTACTTTCTATATTCAATCCACTGAGCAGAAGTGTGATGATGTTCTCGTTCCTTTCTTTCACCGCAATGTGCAGAGCGGTCTGATGATCTTCATTCCTAAATATGGCATTTGTTTTGTACCACAGTCGACTAATATGTTCAGCGATTAGTTTAAGTGTTTTGGCGGACATCTCCATTTCTCCTAATTCAACATTGAGAAACAATCTGATAACCTTGGTGTCAGGCTGCAGCAGTATTTTAGGCAGAAGTATGTCTTCAATTAGTTGATACTGGAAAGGGCTGTCTTGTTGAGAACGTTCTAGTCGATTTAGCCAGAAGGCTACTATCTGTGCGCAGAAATACTCGGCGTATGTTCTGTGCACAAATTGGAACCCTCCGTTTCCTACGGACTGTACTAACCCAAGCCTATTTAATTTATCTGATTCCTGGACCTTAACGGCTTCACAGTTATTATCGTAAAAATCAGAAAAGAATGTTTTAAAACCGAGTGTGCCGTGTGCTCTTGTTAATGGCTCTAGGATTTGGTTAATTTCTTCGCCGTCTAATACTTCTCCTTTAGATGTTTTATCGTTAATGTATATATCATATTTCAAACTTATAAACCTCTTATATAAGTTTGGGGCGCTCAATATATTGATATTCTTAATTGAGTCTTCCGTAGACAAGATTAACAGATCGCTTTGGGGTCTAAATACTTCTGCTAGCATCCTGAGTTGCAGAGGTACCCCCATAAAGCGGGCCATGTCTGGCCCGAGCACTTGCTTCGCCTGTTGGAGCACCTCTGCTGTATATGTTTGTAATCCTTCGTTCTCCACCTCTCCGTAATCTCCAAGTTCGAGAGAGAGACAGAAACGCCAAAACACCAATAAGAAGTTGAGTTGCTGTTCTTCACTGACCGGTACAAATGACGTAGAGAATTGACTAAGTTCTCGTTCCAACGATTCTTTCAAATATGTTCGTGTTGCCAAGAACAGTTGAACACTTGGTTTATTTACTAAAAAAACAAAGAGTTTAACCAGCTTCTCTTTGGCATTTTCCTCCTTTTTATTATAATCGTCTACTTCGTCAAAGCCATCGAACATCACAACGACCCGCTTGGTAGATGTCTTACATTGTAGTAAATATTTTAATAAATTGTGTTCTAGATTGCTGTCATTACTGGTGTCATTCCCACTCAGAAGAAAACTTGCCACTTTGTGATCAGTTAGTTTATCTGATAATCTCTCTTTAATACTCTCTCGAAAGTGTTTTAACTCTATGTATATTACCCATGGTGTTTCAATGAGCCTTGATAAATTTGCTAGCGATGTCGTCTTACCCATCCCGGGTTCGTCTGTAATTATCACCATGTTGCGTTGTGTTTCGCTTAAGGTTTGTTCATCTATCGGGCAGTATGATTCTGTTGACACACATGATCGCAGGTTCTCTACAGACCCGTGCGAATATCGCCATTCAATTTTACAGCTTTTCTTGCTCTGAAAAATGTTCACAAAATGAATATTTCTGTTTTTTTGTCCAATAATTAAATCTTCTTCTTCTTCTCTTGTGGTCGCAATCAGTACATTTTCGATGAACTCTTCCCTTTCCTTGCATTCTGTGATCAATCCCGATAGGGATGTCTTATCAACTTCATTACAAACGACGAATATATCATTAGCCTGTTTAGTTTGCGCGAAATTTCGAACGTCAATACGTGCTCGATGGAAAAATTTTCTAGATACATAAAAGTTTTTACTAAAAATTTGTTTGCAGTACACATCTCCCTTGGACACTTCAAGCCGGTAGACAGATTTTTCTTGGTTCTTGTTGCACGTCTCTTTAAATAGTTCTTCTGCGTCTCCATTGGCGAGGATGATCTCCGTCCCCGCGAGCTGCTCCCTAACGGGTAAAGTCTCCAGTTCCCCGCGGCTCATCACCACAAGAGTGTTTGGTGAATTAACACAATTTAAGACACATTTAGTGTCTGTTTTAATATTAGTTTCAAATATTGGCATTTGTTGATCACTGAGCCGTGGACGCGTGTCTTTTATGCTAATAACGTAATTATCATTAGTAACGATTTTCTTAAAGTAGTTTTCCTTGTAGTCGTCCGAATAAAACAATTGATCGATTTCCGGAATCATGCAATTATGTCCTAAAAAATCTTGAATACTGTGCACTTTATTGCCTGTTGATATTAATTTTCTACGACGTAAAAAAAATTGCGACGTCTCGGTTAAGTCGGAGAAATTAATTTTTTGACCATTGTCAAATATTTTTACGTTTTCGAAATAGTGAAATATTTCTATTCGGTGTGAAGATATAAAAACAAGTTTCATTAGGATGGGAGGGAAGCGTTGCTTGTAATTGTTTAAAAATGGGTGATATTCTGAACTAAAAGTTGTACACGAACTACAATCAACCATCATTAGGTTATTTTGATTAGAGGGCAAACGGATAATTTTTAAAAGTTTCTGAAGCCGTGGCCAATCAAGGAACGTGAAATGACTTTCATCAGTATATTTATTGTTTGAGGCAGAGAAGAGAACATTTTCTCTTAATTGTGAGAATATATTCTGAAGGCGTATCATTTCTAACACGCCGTCTTGAGTAACTATCGAGAGGATCCGGGCGGTGTCCGAAAGCAAAAATTCCTGGAGGCCTATTGAGTCAGTGAAATTCAATGAAGACTTTGGTAATGAGTCGAGAAAGCTTTGTCCCTCAGCGCGGTAAAACAAGTCAACAGCTCGAGGGAGCGCTTCAATCTGCTCATCCACTGCCTCCGAGAACTTTGGCCCTAGCCACCGCATCAGTTGCTTCAGACGGCGCGTAAGTTTTCCTAACAATTGTTTGGATTGGCAGCTTATTGATAGATTATTGTGATCAATTTTAAAATCTGGAAATACTACTTCATTTTTTTTAATTTTAAGTTTATTATTTAAAACAAATTTATTGATAACGCTAACATCGCCATGGTTTCGAACACTGCTTAACTTATTAAGAATTTGTAATTCGTCGTCAGAAAAAGCTTTCAAATAGCATTTAGCCATGAGACCCTTTTCCGTATTATACCTTTTGGTTTGTTCAAGCAAAATTAAATAATAATTCTCTTTTTCTAAATTTTCATGGTATTTATTGGCAAGGTTTAACGCGTTCTTTCCAAAAAGTAATCTTAGTTCGTCGCTGTTTTTAGGCCAGTCCAATACTTCGATTATGTCCAAATTATTTTTTAAAGCATTCTCGAAATTACTGATTCCGTGAGTCTTTGCAGTATATTTAAAAGTGCACAGTTTGACTTTCCAGTCTAAGTCGGACACATCAATTAAAACACGATTGACTGTCCCGAGATGTAAACCACAAGTATTAACATCGTTTGGCGCTGATACATACACCGTAATGTCCAACCTATCAAAAAAAATGGTCCCAAATCTGTCATAATGATTTTCTCGTATTTTTTCCAGCATGGATCTTGCGCCAGGGCTGTCGAATACTACAGTCTTGGCGTGAACTCCACAGCTGGTGTTCTTCATTAACAAGCAGTCCGACACATGCAACCACTTCACCGTGAATGCCGTTACTTGTGCCAGCCACCCCCCGAGGGAGTGGCCGGTAATTGCAATATTATAACTTCTGCGGTGTTCAGTGTTAACACAATGTAATACTTGCCTTATTCGATCCATGAAAGTGATGGCGCTGTTCATGCAGTCCGTGTATTTGTTCAAACAGATTCCGAAAGCGTCGGTGATCAGCGCTCCAGCGTTGGATAGTATGGTACCACGGTGTGCCACCACCACTTGCTGCCATGTGGTGTGCACAAACGCTGCGCCGAAATACCCGTTGGTCCAGTCCGGGTTAGACGCAGTAGCCAGGAGAGACCAGTCCTTGGGCAGATCCAGTCTGTTCGCGTAGTCATCATCTGTTTCGTACCGCTTCTTCTCTGTGTACACGGCGGCTGAAAACTGCGCCAGGATGAGGTCGCTGGGGTGAGATTCCGTTTCCAGGATGTTCAGAGGATGCTCTGCTGAGGATTCCAGAAGTTTTTCAACCATTTGTTTCTCCGAACGCTCCATCACCAATCCTTGGTCGACGTCCATGGTTGGAAAGGTGCACGTTGTGAATCAACTGAAACAATAATACCAAATGAAGTCAGAGGAATTCGTTGTGGATTGGTAATAACAATAGGCCAGTGTGAATAATAAAACTTATCACAAAACCACACATAGTACAAACTGTTCCTATCGACGCTATCAAGGAATGCAACAACTGTGAGATGCGACGGCCTCTCACAAAGCAAGGCTATCGGCGAGCAATCTGGACGTTATGGGTTCAAATCTCGAAGTGGGCAATAAATTTAATTAGATTTTTTTCAGTCCTTTCTTTTTTCCTAGTAATTAAAAAAAAAAAATTACATATTTGCATAATTTTAAAAATTCGTAATTTAAGGGAACACACATGTTTGTGGGTGGTAATATAAAAAAATAATTAATATTATTTCACTATTTTGTAATGGAGGATAATATGTGTTATATTTATGGCACGTTCCAGAATGGAAGATACTCTATAGAATTGAAACGGTTTTGGCCGTGTTTGGTGACTAGATATGAATATCCCGGTACTTCTCCATCTCCTTCCCCTTCCCTACCAGTTTCTTTTATTTTATCAATGTTAATTATTTTTTTCTTTCCCGAAATGAGTGTTTGTAAATTCACTGGGAAGAATATATTATTGTTATTATTTGTAATGTATTATCAGTAAATAAATACACTGCGCTAGTTGGTACGGTAAAGCTGGCCTTATGCCTGTTTAAGGCCGTTTTAACCATACAAACAATAAGTTATGTTTTACACTGTTCCTTACACCGTGTTTATAAGTAAAGGGCTTAACGTGTAGATCGTGATAATCGGTGCGCGTTGATTGGATTTTTGTAGTTTCCGGTTGTTCGGCGTTAGAGCTTTGTGAGAGTTGGAGTCCCAATTGAACTAATTGGACGCACAAAAGTGGAACCTATGTTTTCGCTTCATGTCTCATCTGAATATAATACATCAATGTATGCACCGAACAAAGGACTTTTCAAATGCTGGCCAAAGGCTACACGAATTGACAATATTATTTAATTGATATTTTGTAGGAAGGGTGCAATAAAACTTATTAATATTGATTTCTCCTAATTTATAATTTGCAAATCTATCCTCCCCCCCATTTAGAACACTGTACACCGATCGGGACTGCCGCATCCAAGTCCATGTTGATATAATCGACAGAAAGCTAAGAATTGTTTTTGAACACATATATTATGAACTTAAGTAATATTTTACAATGTACACCCAATCCATTAAATTTACAACTTCAACTCCTTCCATACATGCCGCGCCGTCTCTAAGCCAAACAGTGTTAGGTTATCAGCGCCCGGAGCGGACTGCTCCAACTGCGCCTGCACAGAACCGGCCTTTCACACACGACGTTTCATTTTTAGTCAAATCTTGTTATTAAAAATCTGAATAATGATCTGGACCTGCCAGAACTTATTAATAAAACATCTACCGTCAAGATAAAAACAACAAATCGATTGATTTTGTTCAAAGTAAACAGGAATCAGTCGAACCAGAACTAGGGAATATATTTTTTTTACATACTATACCGCTAAGCTAGGAAATAAGGATATATTATGTTTTGTCTGAAAGGTGATTAAATTGATAGAGTGTAGAATGAATGGGTATTGTAGTTGTAATGTATTCCGTGTGTAAGGATCCATTTCGTTATTTGTTTTTTAAAGGAATGGGGTTGACTCACGGTTTTTAGGTATTCAGGAATAAGGTTAAAGATTTTAGGAGCTAGGAAGAAAAGCTTGTCTTTGAGCTGACGTGGTATGTAGTGAAGGTACTTTGTAGTGACCGTTGGTTAT
This sequence comes from Hesperophylax magnus, assembly GCA_026573805.1. Lineage (NCBI taxonomy): Eukaryota > Metazoa > Arthropoda > Insecta > Trichoptera > Limnephilidae > Hesperophylax > Hesperophylax magnus. The sequence continues at coordinate 1,398,492 of JAIUSX010000179.1, read as the reverse complement.
TGTTCTGGTGGTGTAGTTGTGTTGTAAGAGAGTTTTTTTTAATATTTGAACAGGAAATTTTAGGTGGAGTTGTCGTATGTTTAAGACCTTATACTCTATGAGGAGTCGAGTGGAGGGGTATCTTGTCGGTCGCTTGTTAATATCACGTATTACCATTTTTTGGGCTTTTATAAGAGTTTCGATGGTAGATTGTGATAATTGAGATTATATATATTACTAGTTTAATCTGATGACTTCCTTGTTCTTTCCCTGTAAGCTGCCCTTCACTAGCGTGGAAGCAAGCAACGCCCCTTGAACAAGATAATAAACAGTATCCCAAACTGACATTGTAAATGTTATGTTTCATGGCCGTGGCTTGAAATTATGTTTATTGTCACTTCACAATAATAATTTGCAAATATGTTTTTTTCAGGCACTGATAAATGTTACGAATTTTACTCAAATTTAAGGAACCCTACCTTCTAGTCGTATCCATGTCCATGTCCATCAACTTTCTATGATCACGATACGGATTTAATGGAATTATCTTTGGTCACGATTCGAATTCAATGTAATTATCTTTGGTCACGATTCGAATTTAATGCAATTATCTATGGTCACGATTCGAATTTGATGTAATTATCTTTGGTCACGATTCGAATTTAATGTGGTCAAGATTCAAATTTAATGTAATTATCTTTAAGCCGTGGGGTGAGGGGGAAGATGTATGAGAAAATTCCGAACCTACTTAAATTTTTTAATGACATATCCCATTCCATGTCTCATCAAATACTCAAAAAAAATCATACACCGTTATAATTGAGTTTACAATATAAAAATAAAATAGTTTATTATATACCACTTTGCATACAAATCATTTCAAAAGTTTGTAATACAAGATGGCTACCAGGAAATTTCCCTTCACCATAGATTTGGCTTCAATTCCACTCGTACAAATTCTTACTAATGCTCTGTCCTTGGTTTATTAGGTCCACGGAATTGAAAGTAATTATCTATTTTGTAATATCAACGGTATAAATATACCATTTACAATAACTAAATGTCACAGAAAACAAGCATAATAAAACACTAGTAATAATTTCAACAAAAATAACAATTAACTGTGGCATTTGATCATAAGTGTTGTGATATGAATTTGATATAAATGACAGTTCTTGAGGGTGGGCTCACAGCCAACAAAACGTTAATCAAGAAACCAAACTACGAATTTAGCTCAGTAGTATCCACATGAGACCGATGAGCTTGAAGAGAGCAAAAACAGAGTTAATAATCAACGTTCCTGAAAGCTCAAAAACTAAACAAATTAAAAGAAATCAATGTTGACAATTTATTCACTACAAAAATTCAATGACCAGCAAGAAAGATATGGGCTTGGTATAAAGACTCCTTTATACCAAGCCCATATCGAAAGAATAGAAAGAATTTAAAAAAAATTAAATACATAAATTTTAAACTAAACTTACACTTCTCAAATTTTACCGAATCCATTAAATTTCATATTTTAACTCCCTGCAAACACGACGTCTAATTTTTGATCAAATTTTATTGTTTAAAATCCTAAATAATGGTCTGGACTCACCAGAACTTACCAATTTAATAAATCTTCATATTCCGTCTAGATCAACCCGACAATCTGATTTATTTTATCTACCCTCGTGTAGAACAAACATTCGAAAAAAATCCCCAATATGTGCACAATATAATACAAAATTTTACAGCATTGACATTTTTTGTAATAACCTAAAGAAATATCGATATGAAGTAATGCGTACGATCGATTATTAATATGAGAGTATGGAATGTATCGGGAGCATCTCCTATCCTCTTCCTATTTTCCTCTTCCTCTCCCCTTCCTTAACACCAAATTAATTTTAAGATATTAAATCTTCATTTCCAATGAACTTTAGCACAAGAAACTTTTGTGGCTTGACTTCAGTTAACTTGTATAGTTATGTCTATCATTATATATTATGTAAAAGCTGTTTGTTTCTTAAAAATAAATAAATAAAATCAAACTCCATCAAAAAAATTCCGTCTTGTAGCAGTGAGGCCTGATAAATCGAGGCCCATTAGAGTTATTTTGAGAACCAACTTATTTAATCAACTCTCGGTCAAATTTTATTCCAATCAGACACCAAACTAAAGAAAATACTTGTCGGACCCAAGTCAAACAATGGAAAATACAGGAAGGAGAAGTTGGGCTAGCAATCAAACTTATCAACAAAACTTAAAACCATCAATGGATACGGCCAAAACATCCGAGGCTGTTGCAACAAACTCTTAGAATTACAAACTACTCTTCCATTACTGCAAAACATTGAGGTTTTTCTTCTTACTCATTATGAGTTGACACTGATATTCATACCGAAGAACTTGAATTCTCATCTTACAACACCTACTGCCTTGACATAAATCCACCAACAAGTTCTAAAACCTGAGGAGAAGGAGTTATATCAACTTCAAAATCATTACCATCCACTGGATTGCTCTGTAAACATCTAGATATGGAACAAAGCCAAGAAGAGTCAAGAATGGACAAAAGATACAAGAATAGCCAAGGCGAACCAAGACGTGCCGGGAAGTATCGAGACTCAACAAAAAGGGCCGAGAAGAGCGAGAAGAAATAAGAAGAGGCAAGGCTGGACAAGAAGATGCAAGAAGAGCCAAGGCGAACCAAGACAAGCCGAGAAGTATCAAGAATCAACAAGAAGGGCCAAGTAGAGCGAGAAGAAATAAGAAGAGACAAGGCTGGACAAGACGATACAAGAAGAGCTAAGGCGAACTAAGACGAGCCGAGAAGTGTCAAGACTCAACAAGAACGGCCAAGAAGAGCGAGAAGAAATAAAAAAAAACAAGACGGGACAAGAAGAGTCGACAAATTGAGAAAAAATTACAAATTTGTTAATATTCATTAACTTGTATTTGATGATGCTACAAGCAAAACTGCAGTAATTTAAAATACAAGTGTTTGTGTATAACTCACCCCTGTGATAAATGTACCTACTGTATTACCATTGCATTGGAATGAACCAAAATAACATACCAGATAACTTTAAAAACATTTTTTACCACCAAATGTACAAGTCAGTAGATATTAAATGAAACTTTCTTACAAAACAAATGTCACTACACCTTAAAACAACCATAATACATGTATTATATATAATATCATATTTATAATGTTGATGCTTCATTACATGTCTAATAGTTTGAGGCTCTTATGTGTGTGTGTTTTTTTAATCTTTTTGATTTCTTTTACCAATCTTATACTTAAACAAAATGCTATAAGTTAAGTTATATATGAGTGATCTTATTTATATGTGTATGAGCAATAGAGAAAAAGAGTTTCATTTGCTTTTGATTGAAATATTCCTTGTTGAAACGGATAAAGGTAAATAATATCACAAGCTCTATAATGCAACGCTAAGCTATAGAGAGAATGGTATCCTAAGGCCGGGGCGTATAATTTACTTGTCTACTACTAGTGTCAGCAATATGGCCATAAGTACTAAATATACATCGCATAGAAGGAGCCACACACCATGTTATCAATACTTTATGTAACATCCACTGTATGTTTTTACAATAATATCACAAGCTCTATAATGCAACGCTAAGCTATAGAGAGAATGGTATCCTAAGGCCGGGGCGTATAATTTACTTGTCTACTACTAGTGTCAGCAATATAAGTACTGGAGGTGCCACAGACCAAATATACATCGCATAGAAGGAGCCACACACCATGTTATCAATACTTTATGTAACATCCACTGTATGTTTTTACAAAAGATACAGAAATATATTTACACAAGTAATCAGAAAGGCTGAAGAACTATACTATAGCCAAAGAATAGATGAAAGTAAAAGCAATCATAAAGAAATCTGGAACATTTTACGTGAAGTTACTCATACGAAACCTTCCTTGAACTCTGACCTAAAACAACTTAATATTGATGGTGCAACTATTGACATCCTCAAAAATCCACGTCAATAATTTCTCATCAATGTTGGTAAAAACCTACCAACAAAATCTCCTCGTGCTCAAATAGAAATTTAAAAAAAAACTTGTCTCCAAATATGATGTTATGAATACTATTAAATCTCAAAAAACACAAAATCTGCCGGTGCGGATGGCATTACAGTGGAGTTGCTGAAAACACCAAGTGACGAATTGTTAGAACCTCTAACTAACCCAATTAACCTGATAATGTCGTAAGGAAAATTTCCCAAACAACTGAAACGAGGATTTGTTTTACCGATACACAAAACTGGGTTGTTGAAAGTGCACATTAACTATTACAATTCTTAACTCTATTTTGAAAGTGATTGATAATTAACAAACAACTTATTCATTGTCAGGAAAGCAGTCACCTATCAGATGAAAACCAATTTGGATGTCGATGTAATAAAAGTACTGCTGATGCAATTACTGCAGACAAAAGTTATTGTTTCAAACTCAGATAAAGGGAAAAATGTATTTCCATCTTTCTACACCTTTCTCTAGCCTTTGATACAATCTCCCACGACATATTAATACATAAACTAAACCTCTCTAACTGATTTAATCCAATGAGTCAAAATTCAATACAAATACAGTTAACCTCTTCCAATCACCTTCGGAGTCCCTCAAGGAAGTGTCCTAATGATCGACGGCAAAATCTTTAGTTTTGCAGATGAAACTGTGTTACTCAATAAATCTGACAATTGGCAAAACTTACAAAAAGGCTGAAAATCAATCAAATCTGTAAAAAATTGGATAGATTCCTTAAAAAATAAAAATATTAAAAATTAAATATCATTTTCAAAAACTTAAAATACACGTCTGTTCTAATACCAATGATGCATTCTATAACCGATCATATCAGATACCGGGGTCTTACGTTTGATGCACACCAAAATAGATTGCATTCTAATCACAAAAGTACTTATTTATTTCTTCAAAAGTATTAGAAATATACTCAATTTAAAATAGTTGAAAATATACTATGCTTTATGTCAATTGATCATCTAATATGGAATAATAGAATGGGGCGGTGCAACGCTCGCGGCTTTAGATTCACTATCAAGGGTGCAAAATCTGATTATGAAAGTTCCACTAAAAGTCCTTTTAAAAGAAAGCACTGGAGATATCTTTAAGAAACTTCAAGTATTAGGACCACGAAGAGCGAAAGGGTGAAGGGGTGAGAAGATGCATAAATAGTCAAGACGATCAAAGAAGAGTCAAGAAGAGCCAAGAAGGACCAGAAAGAACCACGAAGAGCGAGAAGTTGCAAAAAGAGCTAGGAAGGGGCGAGAAGACGCATTAAGAGTCAAGACGATCTATAAAGGGCCAAGAAGAGACAAGAAGAAGACAACCATGAAGATGCAAGAAGAGACAAGAAGAACCAGCAATAACCGCGAAGAGCCGAGAAGAGCCGAGAAGAGTGAGAAGATTCCAGAAGAATCAAGAACAGTGGCGGCTCGTGACTTTTGGGTAAACTAGAGTTCCCAAATTACAAGAAATGGCATTATTGATGTTTTTGTAGCTGAAAACGTTTTTTTTCTAAAATTTGATCAACTGGGTGAAGATGGAAATCTGTGCCAAACTGCAAATTCCTGAAAATCTTCAGACGAAAATCGTATTTTCGAATAAAAAAAAAATCTTTTTCTGCTACAACAACATCAATAATGCCATTTCTTGTAATTTGGGAAATAATAAGGTAATATTAGCACTCTGGTGCACCCAAAAGTCGCCGCCACTGTTCACGGCGAGCCAAGACGATCCAAGAAGAGTCAAGAAGAGCGAAGAAGGGCTAAGAAGAGACTAGAAGAAGACAATAATAATAATAATGAATGGATTATTTATATAGCGCCGTTTTCGTGAGAAAATCACCTCGAGGGCGCTTAGAAGACAACCATGAAGATGCGAAAAGAGACAAGAAGGACTAAAATGAACCACGGAGGGCGATAATATGCAATAACAGCCATGAAGAGGCAAGAAGACGCAAGAACAGTTAAGACGAGCGAAGATGTTCGAAGAAGAGTCAAGAAAAGTTAAGAAGAGACAAGAAAAAACAAGAAGAGACCAGAAAGACCAGTAAGAACCATGAAGAGCCGAGAAGAGCGAGAAGATGCGAGAAGAGCCATGAAGCGATGAAAAGACGCTTGGAGATTCAAGAAGAAACAACAAGAAAAAAACAAGAAGAGACAAGAGGGACCAGCAAGAACCATGAAGACGCTAAGAAGAGTTAAAAAGAGGCAAAAAGAAAACAAATGTGAAGAAAAAAATAAATTCTCAATCAGATCCTGTTTTCCTGCCCATCCTAAATTCCATTTTTGACTTGTCAGGTTGCCATGTACCGGTACTGGTGTACCGGTCTCTCCGGGTCAGGAGTGCTCCCGGCTGGGTTGTATCGTAACTATATGCATTATTCTTCTACCATGCAACATTACAAATTCTATTGATTAATTCAAAGAAAATATTCTAAATAAATCTGCACCATTTAAATATAATAGAAAATTCAGACAAACATTAATTCTCCCAAATGTTAAATAAACAATGGGACAATCCAACTTTCAATATATTGAAGTAACGATTGTTTTTAATACTACTGATAGTATCAGAAATACAAATAACAATAAAGATTTTAAATTTCATCTTAAAAAAACCCCGAAATTATAAACCGAATATTTAACACATAAATGTAGAAATAAGGAAGATAATAACACATCCCTCTCTACACACAAGCCTAGCTGAATTATGGTGGTACGTCTTATATGATTATGTACTTATATTATGAGAAATGATTACTAAAAAAATCAAAATATGTTTTTAAGATTAACTTTCAGAATGAGTATTACAAGAGACTGTCTCGATTATGATTATCTACCGTGTCCACTAAATTTACTAAAATTATCCTGACGTAGAATAGTTAATTATTTAAATTGTTTATATAATTATTGATTTTTTTCCACATACTTCGTACACCAACAATGTCTATCGTTTTATTGTGACAACTCCAACACGGAATAACAGGTGTATACAGAATTTGGGTAATGATTTAGTAGAATTTATATCGGAAAGCAGAATAACAAATCTAATAAAGCAAACTGTTTTGCTTTGATTGATCTCATTTATTTATTGTACCACTATTTTCCATCTTGCATGGGAAGTATTTTGTGTTTGTGCTCATTTAGATCTAATTTGTAGAAATTTAAAAATAAATAAAATACATTTTTACATATTTCCTGTAAATGATGTAATATTATTTTTTTAATGTTAACTTTTAAAAATATTTGTTATACCTTCATAACAATTTATTAAAAAAATATAATGCAGGACACAATTATATCCTCGGAATCCGAGTTCAAAAGCTACTGATATACCGGCGCTTTGCAACTTAGCTAGGAAAAAGAGAAACTCATTTCCAAGGACTTTCACTTGCGGCCCTCCACACCAGCGACCAAATTAACGTGTGAGAACTTTAATATTCATTTACATCAGCGAATATATATTTTTTAAACTGTTGTCGACAGAAGTGCGTATTTTTACCTATGGGGACGTATCGATTAAATTATCAATTGAAACATGTTCCTCAATATTTTTACATGAATTTTATAGGAATGGCAGTTTAAATAAATAAATAATAACAAACTCACCTCAAACAATGTCACGGAAACGTCAGACAGGTTAAAACTGTCACAGAATTGCGAACAAGGTCACTTAACTGTCACAAAATTATGAATAAGATCACTGAACTGTCACAGAATTGTGCACAAGGTCACTGAACTGTCCCTGAATTGTGAGCAAGGACGCTGAACAGTCACAGAATAGTCAACAAGGTCACTGAACTGCCACAGAATTGTGAACAAGATCACTGAACTGTTACAGAATTGTCAACAAGATCACTGAACTGTCACAGAATTGTCATCAAGGTCACTGAACTGTCACAGAATTGTCAACCAAGTGTGTGTTTCAATTAACCGAAGAAAATCACAAATTTTTAAATGGCACTTTGGATTATTGAAGAAAGTCTTATGTATCTTTTTTCAAAGAGAAATCACAGATTCAGTTCAGAGGTGTTTTGAACAATATAATTATGTTCATTGGCCGGGTGTGAAGAGTATCTCTACCGTTCTGCCACGGAGAACTAAACAATTAGTTTGTAATGAATTTGTGTGGATAACAAAACGAGATTGACATATATAAGGTACTGAGAAGGACTGTCAGAGACTTGAGAGGGTCTGAACTCAATACTGGCTCATGGAGCTATTGCTTTTATTTATATACTATTTCTTATCTCTATTTGGATATAAGCACCTGCGTATATTCATATAATAATTGCAAAATGTTTATCAATTTTGACCATCAGTAAGATAGGCGCACCTCAACGGTTAATGTATCGATGGCGCACCTACTAATATTAGAAAATTAAAATACATTTTTCGATTCAAGATTGTGGGAAAATTGCAAATACATTATTTTCTTAATCCCCTGGATGCCGATTGGTGTATTTAATGCATGTTATTAATGCAAGAAGAAAATGGTAGCAATGGTAGCATCTGACGGCCGGCATAGTCCAGTGGTAACGCATTGGACTGCCATTCCGAAGGTCGCGGGTTCGAACCCGGCGTGTGCAAATAAATTTTATTTGATTAAATTGTGTTATTTACAATTAATTAATTAAAATATAATATATAGTATATTTGCGGCACGTTCCAGAGTGGAAGATACTACCAGTATCGCCCTGGTGTAAGACCACCATTCAGAATTGAAACGTTGCTCCAAATGGCTTTAGCCGTGTTTAGTGACTAGATCTGAATAGCCAGGTACTTCCCCACCTTCCTCTTTCCCTTCCCCACTTACCTTCAGCCTCACAACATCCCCCAATTGGGGATGCCATAGTCTCACTGGCTCCAGACGGGAGCAGTTGGGACTCTTGTGAGGTATTCACTATAAAAAAAAAAATAAAAAAAAAGTCGGGGACGCCTGAGGAAGACATGGCACGATCAAGTGAATCAGATACTCGAGTCGGGCCATGTCAAGAGTCAGAATAATAAAAGAATATGTATGAGACGATGTGTGAATGTGAACGAGGCAAGGAGTGTGTGCCAAGACCAAGTTTTTTTTATTTATTTATTATTTATTAAACTGAAATTTTCCATGTTCTTTTCCAATTTGGGAAGCGGGTATGGATAACACCGCCCCAAGAACTATTTATTGGATAACTATTGGTTACTCCAAGTGTTTCGCTATATTTGGTGACTTAGCAGGGTTGTACGTAAACGTGAATTGTAGGCCATTAACGAATGAATTGATATGAATTCTAAAAAACCTTAAGTAAAATACCAATGTTTTGTCACGATGTTCGAACATGTGTTCATTAAAGTTCTCATATTTCTACATTTCGTAATGATATATTATTAAGACAAACACATGAAAACGTGTTTCGATATTATTACGAATTTATCAGTAAGCGGCTTACAGTCCCGATTTTAACAGGATTACTAATAATTTGAAGATTTGTAATAAACCAGCATTACTTATTTTAGTCCGAGTAGTTATGGGAGAAGACCCTTTGACCTCTCCTGCCGGACTCTCTCGACCCAACGCCTTGCACCGCAGTGGGAGGGATGGATTCTTACATCCGTCACTCCTGGACATTTCGACCCCCAGATTCCTACCCACCCCTTATACCTATTTCCTTCCTAGTGCGTTCTCTCTTTCCTTTCCATAAAAAGACCCTCCACACAGCATCCCCAAAGATGACATAGGCTCCGAGGCTATTTTTTCCCTCCCCACTACCTTGAGCCCAATATACCCAGCATGGGGATGCCATAGTCTCACTGGCTCCAGACGGTTGGTAGCAGTTGGGACCTTGTGTGGTCATCAACTCGGCTTGCCATTCGTTCTGATATATCAGGACCATGCAATATCTCCTACTTAAGAACCCCTATTCGGATATGGTTTTATTGTAGATATAATGTTGTGTGGAGTAGGGTGTAAGAATCCATCCCACCCCATTACCTTGAGCCTCACAACATACCCAGCATGGGGATGCCATAGTCTCACTGGCTCCAGACGGTTGGTAGCAGTTGGGACCTTGTGTGGTCATCAACTCGGCTTGCCATTCGTTCTGATATATCAGGACCATGCAATATCTCCTACTTAAGAACCCCTATTCGGATATGGTTTTATTGTAGATATAATGTTGTGTGGAGTAGGATGTAAGAATCCATCCCACCCCATTACCTTGAGCCTCACAACATACCCAGCATGGGGGTGCCATAGTCTCACTGGCTCCAGACGGTTGGTAGCAGTTGGGACCTTGTGTGGTCATCAACTCGGCTTGCCATTCGTTCTGATATATCAGGACAATGCAATATCTCCTACTTAAGAACCCCTATTCGGATATGGTTTTATTGTAGATATAATGTTGTGTGGAGTAGGATGTAAGAATCCATCCCACCCCATTACCTTGAGCCTCACAACATACCCAGCATGGGGATGCCATAGTCTCACTGGCTCCAGACGGTTGGTAGCAGTTGGGACCTTGTGTGGTCATCAACTCGGCTTGCCATTCGTTCTGATATATCAGGACCATGCAATATCTCCTACTTAAGAACCGGATATGGTTTTATTGTAGATATAATGTTGTGTGGAGTAGGATGTAAGAATCCATCCCACCCCATTACCTTGAGCCTCACAACATACCCAGCATGGGGATGCCATAGTCTCACTGGCTCCAGACGGTTGGTAGCAGTTGGGACCTTGTGTGGTCATCAACTCGGCTTGCCATTCGTTCTGATATATCAGGACCATGCAATATCTCCTACTTAAGAACCGGATATGGTTTTATTGTAGATATAATGTTGTGTGGAGTAGGATGTAAGAATCCATCCCACCCCATTACCTTGAGCCTCACAACATACCCAGCATGGGGATGCCATAGTCTCACTGGCTCCAGACGGTTGGTAGCAGTTGGGACCTTGTGTGGTCATCAACTCGGCTTGCCATTCGTTCTGATATATCAGGACCATGCAATATCTCCTACTTAAGAACCGGATATGGTTTTATTGTAGATATAATGTTGTGTGGAGTAGGATGTAAGAATCCATCCCACCCCATTACCTTGAGCCTCACAACATACCCAGCATGGGGATGCCATAGTCTCACTGGCTCCAGACGGTTGGTAGCAGTTGGGACCTTGTGTGGTCATCAACTCGGCTTGCCATTCGTTCTGATATATCAGGACCATGCAATATCTCCTACTTAAGAACCCCTATTCGGATATGGTTTTATTGTAGATATAATGTTGTGTGGAGTAGTATGTAAGAATCCATCCCACCCCATTACCTTGAGCCTCACAACATACCCAGCATGGGGATGCCATAGTCTCACTGGCTCCAGACGGTTGGTAGCAGTTGGGACCTTGTGTGGTCATCAACTCGGCTTGCCATTCGTTCTGATATATCAGGACCATGCAATATCTCCTACTTAAGAACCTCTATTCGGATATGGTTTTATTGTAGATATAATGTTGTGTGGAGTAGGATGTAAGAATCCATCCCACCCCATTACCTTGAGCCTCACAACATACCCAGCATGGGGATGCCATAGTCTCACTGGCTCCAGACGGTTGGTAGCAGTTGGGACCTTGTGTGGTCATCAACTCGGCTTGCCATTCGTTCTGATAAATCAGGACCATGCAATATCTCCTACTTAAGAACCCCTATTCGGATATGGTTTTATTGTATATATAATGTTGTGTGGCGTAGGATGTAAGAATCCATCCCACCCCATTACCTTGAGCCTCACAACATACCCAGCATGGAGATGCCATAGTCTCACTGGCTCCAGACGGTTGTTAGCAGTTGGGACCTTGTGTGGTCATCAACTCGGCTTGCCATTCGTTCTGATATATCAGGACCATGCAATATCTCCTACTTAAGAACCCCTATTCGGATATGGTTTTATTGTAGATATAATGTTGTGTGGAGTAGGATGTAAGAATCCATCCCACCCCATTACCTTGAGCCTCACAACATACCCAGCATGGGGATGCCATAGTCTCACTGGCTCCAGACGGTTGGTAGCAGTTGGGACCTTGTGTGGTCATCAACTCGGCTTGCCATTCGTTCTGATATATCAGGACCATGCAATATCTCCTACTTAAGAACCCCTATTCGGATATGGTTTTATTGTAGATATAATGTTGTGTGGAGTAGGATGTAAGAATCCATCCCACCCCATTACCTTGAGCCTCACAACATACCCAGCATGGGGATGCCATAGTCTCACTGGCTCCAGACGGTTGGTAGCAGTTGGGACCTTGTGTGGTCATCAACTCGGCTTGCCATTCGTTCTGATATATCATGACCATGCAATATCTCCTACTTAAGAACCCCTTTTCGGATATGGTTTTATTGTAGATATAATGTTGTGTGGAGTAGGATGTAAGAATCCATCCCACCCCATTACCTTGAGCCTCACAACATACCCAGCATGGGGATGCCATAGTCTCACTGGCTCCAGACGGTTGGTAGCAGTTGGGACCTTGTGTGGTCATCAACTCGGCTTGCCATTCGTTCTGATATATCAGGACCATGCAATATCTCCTACTTAAGAACCGGATATGGTTTTATTGTAGATATAATGTTGTGTGGAGTAGGATGTAAGAATCCATCCCACCCCATTACCTTGAGCCTCACAACATACCCAGCATGGGGATGCCATAGTCTCACTGGCTCCAGACGGTTGGTAGCAGTTGGGACCTTGTGTGGTCATCAACTCGGCTTGCCATTCGTTCTGATATATCAGGACCATGCAATATCTCCTACTTAATAACCCCTTTTCGGATATGGTTTTATTGTAGATATAATGTTACAAATTAAGTTCGTTAGATTACGACCCTTTTTTTGATTTTCTAGATTCTTATTTTATTTTATTCATATTTTCCATAAAGTGGTGGATCATTTAATTTATTTTATTTACTTTATTAATTAAAGTTTATGTTCTTTATACAAATAGAACGGCGTCTACTGTGCCTCACAATTTCTACCTCTTATGGGTGTTTAAAATGTTACCTGACTACAAATTACGCTAAGATACCTGGCGTAATTTGTCTAAGCCTATTTTTCCGTAAAACGACTAATGAATCGTGGCAAATAAGAATATGAACATAGTCACCTCTCTTGGGAATCATGCGACGTGTTGGCAGCTGGGCTGGAAGACTCTCCCTCGGCATTCTTGTCATATCTGAAAATACTTTTTACAATATTTGTATCTCAAATATTACCTGTGATTTAACTTGACAACTGATAATGTATAAGGACAAGGAGGATACAAATCCGCAGGACCCGATAAAGTTCCACCTAGATTCCTAGTTAATTGTATGCATTCATTGTCACATCCCATACATAAGTTATTTGTGAAGTCACTCTCATCAGGTGTGTTTCCTGACCTTTGGAAGTTTAGTCATTTGACGCCTGTTTTCAAAAAGGGAAATAAGAGCGAAGTAACTAATTATAGGTCAATATGCATAATGTCTTCTTTACCCAAACTTTTCGAAAGTCTAGTACTGGACAAGTTGATATCTCAATTTAATCAAGTAATCTCACCCCTTCAAAATGGATTTATGAAAGGAAGATCAACGCTTTCCAATTTAATATTATACACCAATGATATCGTTAATGCCTTCACATCATATCAAACTGACTCCATATATACTGACTTCAGTAAAGCATTTGATAAAGTAAACCACAGAATCTTAATACATAAATTAAAATTGTTGGGAGTGAGAGGGAGCATGTTTGAATGGTTTAAGAGTTATTTGTTGGGAAGGTTCTTAGCGGTAAAGGTGGATTCATTCACTTACAAATTTGCGGCATCAAGTGGAGTACCGCAAGGATCTCATTTTGGCCTAATAATATTTTGTTTGTTCATCAATGACATAGTAAATATTTTTAGCAAAGTCAAAGTTCTGTTATTTGCCGATGATCTGAAGATCTACAGAATAATTAAAGATGATAATTATCGCGCTATTTTGCAGTTGAACCTGAAAGAATTATTTGCTTGGCTTTCAGAAAATGATTTGCAACTAAATATCAGTAAATGCCAGATTATTAGTTTTTGCAAAGGTAAAAATCATCTTCATTTTTCTTATTTAAATAATGGCGCCAATCTTCTTCGAGTTTCAAAGATTCGAGATCTCGATGTCTTATTCTACGAGAGTCTGTAGTTTAACTTACATATCGATGAAACTACAAGCGATGCAATGAGAATGCTTGGTTTTATATTGATAATGGGGGCAAAGTTTAAAAATGTGTTAACTTTTAAACATCTATATTGCTCATTACTACGATGTAAATTAGAATATAATCAATAGTATGGTCACCGTACCACAAAGTCCATTCTCAAGCCTTAGAAATGGCACAAAATAAATTCCTTCTGTATATCAATTTTAAAATGAATATTTACATTGAATTTATAAATTATAATAACTTACGTACCAAAACCAGACTTCTCAAACTATCAGATAGAAGATTTTTAACTGATATATTATTTTTATTCAAAATTATCAAATCTCTCACTGACAGCCCTGAATTATTGGAATTAATTTATATGAATGTACCTGCCAGACAAACTCGAAGCAAAGACACTTTAAATGTAACAATAACCCGAATACTAACTACTCACCAATTCCAAGAATTCATCCCCGCGCAAACAAACACTGTGAACTTATTGATATATTTAGTGCTAATAATTTTGTGAATTTCAAAAGACAAGTAATTTGAGATATATTTGCTAGTTACTAACTTGTATTTTTTATTAGCTTTAAATATGAATTCAACAATTAAAATAGAAATGACTACACATATATTTTATTGTTTATTTCAAAAGAATCAATTACATTATCAAAAACTGACTTGCCAAACACAGGCTATTCTGTCGACTGATCAGTCCAAGGCAAGATGTGCTGGGTACAGCGGTATCTGAAACATATACAATTCATTTTCTCAGAATTCCAAATCAAACCAACTCGGTTATGCCATTATATATCACTAACCATCAGGCGATTGGCAAATAGTGCGATCGCTGTCGTTGCTGAAGCTCAGTTCGACATTTGTCACCAAGTCCAGCACGCTGTCGACTGGATGATGCTCCTGGAAAGCACTTGGTAACAGTATGCTCCCTCCCGTCTTAAGCCTTCTCATCGTTTCTTCACGAAGCTCCAACTTCCTTTTTGTTTTTATATTGCCCCAACATTTCTTAAGCTGTGCTTGAGATCGCTAAAAAGGAATTCAACACGGTATTATAATCTAGTACACTATTACAGAGTAACAGAAAATTATGATGGATGTGGATGAAACGACGTGATGGTATTATGATTACAAACGGTATATACGTTTAAATTGTCGGCGGTTGAATTAAATTCATCCGTAACTGTGGCCCACGCATATTGAGCTGCTGGTGATTTGTGGCAGTGGAAGAAATGGCTGGATATTTGCAGATCAAATCTACCAAACATTGCTTCTCATTGGGTGTGATCACAATACGCGAACTCATTTTCTCACAATAAACAAAACTCACAAAACACGAAACAAACGAGCTAATGGAGTCTGACAGCGGGTACATCAAAAACAAAACTTATAAAACACGAAATAAACGAACTAATGAGAGAGAGAAATTATTTTGTAACAATCTTAACCACAGACGTCCACAGATAAAACGGTCGTACGGTCCAGACGGGTAAATAAATCGAAGATCATTAATAAACCACTCATATAGATAGAGAAATCTCAAAAAGATTTAAAAAAGTGCAATCATAGACAATATAATTGCACCCAGCGAACATCGTTCATTCATTGGCCCAAAAAGATTATATTTTTAAAATAAAAATATTGAAATGCAGAAAAGGAAAATAAAAAAACCCACAGCTGTGCACACATCAAAATATTTTTTATTTTCAAAAAGACAATGGATAGTAATACAAAACAGGGTCAGTACCAACGATGTATTGAGCATAGATTTATCATTGAAGTAGAAGATAATACTAATGAATCTAAACGAAACATGAAACAGAACAAGACACAGAAAAATAAAAAGTAACAACCAGGAATCGAACCCAGGATTTTTGTCTTACTGCACCAACTTAATAGGATTTAATTTGACCTTGCACAAAAATACAAGAATATGGACACAAAATACATATTCAAGATATTCATTATGTCAAGTAATAAAAAAAGAATTAGACGCAAGGCCGACCCTATGCGGGCGCAATTGGAGCAGTCCGCTCCGGGCGCTGAATTTCCAAGGGTGATGATACCTAAACTAACGTAAGATTATCTTTCATAAAAACCACGCTACGCATACATACAAATCATCAAAACATAATTGATTACAGTGATCGCCTATCTACTACCTAGGGCCTAGGCATCTACTGGTTTTGACAAGGAACGCTAAAATTTTACTTGTGCCATGCGCCATTTGGCTCAGGGCCGACCCTGACTAGACGAACAACAATAGTAACGCCTTTTGACCTTTACATGGTATTATTTAAATCATAATACATAAACCATAATATAAGAAATACAAATCGTGTACATAATAAAAGCTTGAAAAGAAATATAGCTTGTAAAACAACAAAAGAAATTATAAAATAGAAGTTAAGAACATGTTATCAATATTTCTATTTTGGATATTCGTGGTGGAATCCATTATCTCTAAGTAATATAAAATAAAGTGACATGCGCGTCTGTCTGTTTGTGCGTTAAGTTCTTCTTAACTATGCGACTAATTTTGATAAGGTTTTCACCATCATTTAGAGAATTTCTTACGGAAGGTTTAGATAAATAACACTTGCATTGACATATATTCATAAAAAAGCAGAGAAAAGTCGATAAAAATATTATTTTTGGCCGCTTACATTGCTAACGCTGACGAAACCTTATGAGAATATCAAAATAATGTACTACGGAATTGTATACCTTAAAAAGGCCTACAGAAAAGTATGTTGTTAAATATACAAATGTTATACATATCGCAGCTGTCGCCTGGTCCCCAAGATCTCCAAGTGCGTCTTCTGTTTCCTGGGAGAAAGGGCTGCTGTCGGACCAATGCAGCTCAAAATGCCCTTCGTCTTACCTAGAAAAAGACAAAATTTGAGACCGATGATTACACTATTCTAGTATTGCACACGTATTTAATAAATTTTATGGATAAAATTAGTTAAAAATATTTTAAGAAAAAGGGGACATTTATATTTCGCCACTAGTTAGTTTGTGATGGATTAATTCACTGTCAAACTTTTGAACATTCTTATATGGGAAAACATCGTGTTTTTTGCAGTTTCTGCAGAATTTGTAGGGACTGAAAACAAAACTTCTTAAATGAGTTTCACTGTAAAATAAATGAGGTATATACCTTCAGAATATTCCTTCAAATGAGGATTCCACACTGTTGAAGCGTACTGTAGGTGACTTACGACATCTTATAAATATTAGTTAAAGAATAACAAATTTAAATGTTAATTATTATTGCCACAGCACTAGAAGTTATTCAAATTCTCCTGCAAGGGTTTGATATAATTTCTTTCAGCTTTGTCGTCATCGTCATTAAATTATTAGCCAATGAAGTACATTCAGGAATCAGGAACATTGTATCAAAAAACGAGAGGTTATCACCTGTATTCAACAACGGGAACGGGTCCTTTTTTCAATTGGTGGAAATAGACCGGTATATTTTAAGATGCCTGGAAGATTAAGCGATGGCAACGCATTATTTTGTTAATCCCAATAGCACCGTATTTTTGCTTTCACTAATACACTCTCATTGAGTTACAAAACACTATTCAGTATTATAATAATACACTCCCACTGACAGACAGACTGGTAGACATTATAATAATACACTCCCGAGGAGTTACAAATTGCTAGAAAGTATTATAATAATACACTATAATTGAGTTACAGAAATACTGGTAGGAATTATAATAATACACTCACCACGAGATACAAATTGCTAGAAAGTATTATAATAATAACTCCCATTGAGTTGCAAAACGCTAGTAGGTATTATAATAATACACTCAGATTGAGTTAAAAACGCTTGTAGGTATTATAATAATACATTCCCATTGAGTTACAAAATGCTAGTAGGTATTATAATTGGTATTTTTTTTATTTTTTTTTATTTATTTATCTATATAAAGTTTTTTACAAGTGATTTTTCGATGCCTGTCTCACTAGGGTAAACCTGTGTCGAGACAGACATAGAGTACATCGATGTATATACATATAGTTACGTGAATATCAATAAGGGTAAATACAAAGTATAAAAATAATACAAAATAATTTCAATACAATCAAAAGAACGGTTGGGTTAATCCTGTTAAGATTGTGTTCATTACAAATGTGGGAAAATGTAAATAGATCATTTTAATTAAGTTTGAATTTGGTCGTGTGTAAATAGTACTTGTTGTCTATGTGCAATTTGGTTTACATATGCTTGCAATAGTGGGACGCCCTGTGATTGCAATCCATTTCTTTATTTCGTGTTTAAATTTTGTCATTGTTTCTAATTGTCTGATCGTAGTTGGTAGTGTATTGTATAGTTTGCAAGCTATGTTTTTAAAATGTCTTTGTCCGAATGAGGTTTTAGCAAAAGGAGTTTGAAGAAGTTCTTTGTTTTTGGCTCGGGTATTGTGAATAGTTTGTGTTGGTTTGTATAGTGATTTATTGTTCTGGTGTAAGTTGACCAAGATGGATCTTGCATACAGTTGTTTTATGTCCATAACATTGATAGTATTGAAGATCGTATCAGTGCTGGTAGAAAGAGGAACCTTAAGGATTATTTTAATGATTAATTTTTGTGCTTTTATAATGGGGTCGAGGGCACTAGAAGAAGCATTACCCCAAGCTAGAATTCCGTATTGGCAAAGTGAGTAATAGACTGATTTTAAAAGTTTAAGGTCAATAAAATTGCGTGTTTGTTTGAAAAAGTATATAGATTTGCGGATTTTATTCGTGGTGTTATGAATATGTTGTTTCCAATTAAGGTTTGTGTCAAAAGTTATACCTAAATATTTAATATTGTTTACTTGTTCTAAGCATGGGCAGTCACAATTCCGGTTAAGAGATGAATATTTGCATTTGTGTATTTTCAAAGTTAGACTTAGGTTTGACTTTGGGATATTTATGAGACTGAATAGTGTGTATTTTGTTTTAGGTATATTAAGAGTTAGTGAATTAGAGTCGACATAATGTTTTACCTTTTGAATTCGTACTTCCGCTTTGGCGTATACGGTAGGCTAGTCTTTTGATTGAAATAGAAGGACTGTGTCATCGGCGAAACTGACAATAGTGGCATCGATATCTAGGTAACACAACTCATTTATATATATTAGGAAGAGCGTTGGACCTATAACACTGCCTTGGGGGACACCATAACTAATTGGCAAAAATTGACTCTTTGTTGTTCCGAGTTTAACGCATTGGGATCTGCCAGATAAGAAGCTGGAGAGAAGGTCTAGTTCTTTATTTCTAATACCCATATTGAACATTTTGCGTTCCAATTTGATATGTGAGATAGTATCAAACGCTTTACAGAGGTCGAGAAATACCGATAGACATTTCGAGCCCTTATCTAGGTGGCCAGAAATATGGTCAGTTACTGTGGCTATGGCATCGTTAGTGCTTTTATGTCTTCTGAAGCCAAATTGACGAGGCGATAGAAGATTGTTGGCTTCAAGGTATTCCATCAGACTATTATTCACGATCTTTTCAAATACTTTTGAAAGGGAATTGAGCAACGTAATTGGACGGTAATTGCTGATGTCAAGTTTAGAACCTGTTTTAAAAATTGGGATAGTAGGACATTGGGATTATAGACAGCCCTGATTTATTGAGTCTAATTACCTTTCATATACCTACAAGAACTAGTCGATCTAAAATTCTTTTTAATTGCAACAAAATAATAAATAGATTGCATGCAGTTGGCAATGTTTTCTCAGAAGTATTTGATGTGTTCAACTGCGCGGAATGAAGTTACAAGAAGGCTATAATAACATAACTCATAAATAAATATTAATGTTAGCTTTTGTTATATTAGTGCTAAATTATTATAATTATATCACATGTTTGTAAAAAGCCACTATGGGCGTGTAATATAAATTTAAAAAAATAACCAATTGTGTAAACTTACGAAGATAACTAAATTTATCTAAACTATCCGAAAGGCGAATTATAAAATGATTAATTCTATGTTTGACAGCCCTGACATTATAAGTTTGCTGTCACTACATGAACCTCCCAAACATACTAGATGGAATATTGGAACAATAACTTAGTATTCAATTCAGTTATCGAGAGGGTACATAGGCTGGGCAATGAGTTTATGGATGTCGCTGATATTATTGTTCTAATTCTAGGACCCGTACAAATCCAAATCAGAAATTTTCGGATCATGTAAATAAATAGTAGGTAATCATAATTTAAACACGATATGCTTATTTAATATACATTATATCTTTTACAATTTATTTTTATTTTGTATTACACGTATATAAATTTAAAGAGTTTCTTTTAAAGTTAATTGTGATAAAAACTTAATGTAAGTTTACTGTATTTTGTGCTTTATTATGGGCGTTGATAAATAAATAAATAATTATAGATTCAGATTGAGTTAAAAACGCTTGTAAGTATTATAATAATACACTCCCGACGAGTTACAAATTTGCTAGAAAGTATTATAACAATACACTCTCATTGACGAGCAGTAAATATGAGATAATCCTGTTGTTGATCGTCGCAGCGATATGAGCAGAGTAAGGAGTGCGGTTTGTTTATCGCGGGGTGTGGGATGTTCCCACGGGAATTTGGGAAAGTGTGCCGGCCGAGGCGACAGTATCAGCGCTCCATTGTGGACTGCTAGCTTCGCTTTCAGACTAAATTTAATTTTAAACATTAAACGAAACATGAAACACAACACGACAGAAAATAAAAAGGTAACATTACTGGCCATAAACATCATATTTCATTAGGAGCTCTGAAGGACAGATCTGGCCACAAACATGATATTTTATAAGAGGCTCGGAAGGACAGATCTGGCCACAAACATCATATTTTATAAGAGGCTCGGAAGGACAGATCTGGCCACAAACATCATATTTTATAAGAGGCTCGGAAGGACAGATCTGGCCACAAACATCATATTTTATTAGAGGCTCGGAAGGACAGATCTGGCCACAAACATCATATTCCATTAGGAGCTCTGAAGGACAGATCTGGCCACAAACATCATATTTTATTAGAGGCTCGGAAGGACAGATCTGGCCACAAACATCATATTCCATTAGGAGCTCTGAAGGACAGATCTGGCCACAAACATGATATTTTATAAGAGGCTCGGAAGGACAGATCTGGCCACAAACATCATATTTTATTAGAGGCTCGGAAGGACAGATCTGGCCACAAACATCATATTCCATTAGGAGCTCTGAAGGACAGATCTGGCCACAAACATGATATTTTATAAGAGGCTCGGAAGGACAGATCTGGCCACAAACATCATATTTTATTAGAGGCTCGGAAGGACAGATCTGGCCACAAACATCATATTCCATTAGGAGCTCTGAAGGACAGATCTGGCCACAAACATCATATTTTATTAGAGGCTCGGATGGACAGATCTGGCCACAAACATCATGTTCCATTAGGAGCTCTGAAGGACAGATCTGGCCACAAACATCATATTTTATTAGAGGCTCGGAAGGACAGATCTGGCCACAAACATCATATTCCATTAGGAGCTCTGAAGGACAGATCTGGCCACAAACATCATATTTTATTAGAGGCTCGGATGGACAGATCTGGCCACAAACATCATGTTCCATTAGGAGCTCTGAAGGACAGATCTGGCCACAAACATGATATTTTATAAGAGGCTCGGAAGGACAGATCTGGCCACAAACATCATATTTTATTAGAGGCTCGGAAGGACAGATCTGGCCACAAACATCATGTTCCATTAGGAGCTCTGAAGGACAGATCTGGCCACAAACATCATATTTTATTAGAGGCTCGGAAGGACAGATCTGGCCACAAACATCATGTTCCATTAGGAGCTCTGAAGGACAGATCTGGCCACAAACATCATATTTTATTAGAGGCTCGGAAGGACAGATCTGGCCACAAACATCATATTCCATTAGGAGCTCTGAAGGACAGATTTGGCCACAAACATCATATTTTATTAGAGGCTCGGAAGGACAGATCTGGCCACAAACATCATGTTCCATTAGGAGCTCTGAAGGACAGATCTGGCCACAAACATCATATTTTATTAGAGGCTCGGAAGGACAGATCTGGCCACAAACATCATATTCCATTAGGAGCTCTGAAGGACAGATCTGGCCACAAACATCATATTTTATTAGAGGCTCGGAAGGACAGATCTGGCCACAAACATCATATTCCATTAGGAGCTCTGAAGGACAGATCTGGCCACAAACATCATATTTTATTAGAGGCTCGGAAGGACAGATCTGGCCACAAACATCATATTTTATTAGAGGCTCGGAAGGACAGATCTGGCCACACACATCATATTTTATTAGAGGCTCGGAAGGACAGATCTGGCCACAAACATCATATTTTATTAGAGGCTCGGAAGGACAGATCTGGCCACAAACATCATATTTTATTAGAGGCTCGGAAGGAAATATCTGACCAGGGCACTATACATTACTAGCCACAAACATCATATTCCATTAGAGGCTCGGAAGGAAATATCTGACCAGGGCACTATACATTACTAGCCACAAACATCATATTCCATTAGAGGCTCGGAAGGAAATATCTGACCAGGGCACTATATATTACTAGCCACAAACATCATATTCCATTAGAGGCTCGGAAGGAAATATCTGACCAGGGCACTATACATTACTAGCCACAAACATCATATTCCATTAGAGGCTCGGAAGGAAATATCTGACCAGGGCACTATACATTACTAGCCACAAACATCATATTCCATTATCGGCTCGGAAGGAAATATCTGACCAGGGCACTATACATTACTGGCCACAAACATCACATTCCATTAGAGGCTCGGAAGGAAATATCTGACCAGGGCACTATACATTACTAGCCACAAACATCATATTCCATTATCGGCTCGGAAGGAAATATCTGACCAGGGCACTATACATTACTAGCCACAAACATCATATTCCATTATCGGCTCGGAAGGAAATATCTGACCAGGGCACTATACATTACTAGCCACAAACATCATATTCCATTAGAGGCTCGGAAGGAAATATCTGACCAGGGCACTATACATTTTTTTTTACTTGATAAATGTTTACGTGTTACATTTTTTGACATTTTTTTAACTACCATACTAGGCTAATGCCCGTGTTGTGGTAGTTTTACATGAAATAATAATAAAAATAACATAAAAGAACAAAAAATAATATTTTATAGAAACAATAGTATGCAAGTATAAATCATACATGAAATAATAATAAAAATAACTTAAAAGAACTAAAAAATACTATTTTATAGAAACATAAGTATGCAAGTGTAAATCATACATGAAATATTAATAATAAAAATAAATTAGAAGAACTAAAAAATACTATTTTATAGAAACATAAGAAAGAAGTAATTTTATGTAATCAACTCTTCTTCTGAAATTAAATATCTTGGTGTGATCATCGATGAAAATTTGAAATGGAAAGGCATATTACGGAGTTAGTAAAGAGAATAAGGAAATGTATATATATATTTGTTAGGTTAAGAAATATTTTAAATGTGAAAATACTAAAAAATGTATATTATGCTCTTGTCCACTCCCTGCTTATTTACGGAATCATAGGTTGGGGAGGATCTTATAAAAACAACCTAAACTCAGTAAAAGTCTCGCAAAAAAATATTATAAAGGTAATACTTAAAAACTGTACTTTTCCAACAAAATTGCTTTTTAAATTGTTTCCAGTACCAAATATTGATGATATATTTAAGCAAACTTCCATTATAAAAATGTGTAAAGAAAAAAATAACACAGAATATCAAGAATTTTACAAACTCATGAGAAATGGAAATCAATTTATTACGCCAATCTTTAAAACAACTCAAATGCAAAACCATTATATTTACCAAGCCATAAAAAACTACAATAATCTCCCTTCCGAATTGCGCTGTATTACGAACCAACAAGAACAAATAAATAAAATCAAACTTTTTTTCCAAAAAAATTTATAGTAAAAAAATATACATTTATAGTAATAAAATATACATATATTATTATATATAGTTTACATTTAAGAATCTAAATAAGAATCGTGGCTCCCTTATCAGGCACAAGAGCTCCTCTTTTCTGATAAGGTATACATGACCAATTATGAACCTAAATATTATATTTTGCAAAATATGTATGTATTCATGTAACCCATATGATCTTTATTAAAAAAATAAATTTAATGATTATTAAAACTAAGAACAAATATATTAAAATTAATAGTAAACTGAAAAATAAAGAAAAAGTATATGTATATTTAAAAAGATACAAATAAAAATTAAAAATATTAAACATTAAGATTAAAATATAAACATAATTAATATAGATTGTTTAATGCAAATAATTGTTTGTGTGCATGTTTATTTATCGTAGGTATTATCTGTAAGACAGCATGTTTATGATCAACACTTAATTTTAATTTTCGTAATATGAGACAAATAGGAACTCATATAATCTTTAAAGAAAGGTCGTACCCTTTCAAATATCCATCTATGTACACGGGCAGTAAATATGGATAAAGAATTGCTTGACTTTAAGTCGGTACTCAATGCATTGTATATTTTAGGCGCGATGAACCAGAATTGCCGTTGAGCGAATGAGGTTTTAGTTTGAGGAACCACGCAACCCAGGTTTGATGAAAAGCGGGTGTGAGCTTGGTGTTGTGGAGCCATCAGTAGGTTATTTTTTCGTATATAACAAATGCTTACCTTGGTAAATATCTGTCGTATATCTAAGACCCTGATTTTAGCAAAGAGTTCATTAGCGGGATGGGTAGGTTGGCATTTAAAAATAATTCACAAAATTAGTTTTTGAACTGTAATAATAGGTTCAATAATGGATTCAGCACAACCACCCCATCCCACTATACCATAATGTTGCTATAGATTGAAAAAGGGCAAAATATACGCTTCTAAGTCTGTAAACCAAGGATGGACCTAAGGGAGCAGAATACATGGCAGAATATATGGGCTTCCCACCGTAGTTGTTTGTCTATGATTATTCCCAAATATTTAACTGCATTTGATGATTAATAATAATAATAATAATTGGATAATTTGTAGAGCGCCGTTTTTGTGAAAAATCACCTCAAGGGCGCTGTACAATTTATTTCCTAGGATCTACATTTGTTATTTAGACCAACTGTGCCAGCACGAGGATCGTCATCCTTTCAGGCATGTGTCTGCCGCCAATATAGCGCTGACATGTGTCTGCTGCCAATAAAGAGCGCCGACACAACATCCTCACATAGACAACAAACCTTGGCAGCACCGCTGTGACGCTCGACGAAGACAGAAGATGGAGACTCTGCTGCAAGAGTCCTAGGTAGCGAAGGAACTGTACCAGCTGCTGCGGGGAGAGAGACTACCCCGTCCACCAACTGTGCCAGCACGAGGCTCGTCATCCGTTCAGGCATGTGTCCGCCGCTAATATAGCGCTGACATGTATCTGCTGCCAATAAAGAGCGCCGACACAACATCCTCACATAGATAACAGACCATGGCAGCACCGCTGTGCAAAATCACCTCATCCTAGTCTACCTTAGTCTCTCCAGTCACCTCCCAGCCTTTCATGCCACCTAGTGCATCCTCTCGACCCTTTCAGACTCCTTCCTGGCTCCAATACCTAAATAAAATCCAGCAAAAAAAATTTAAAATTCTTTCTATTGTCGTGATCCGACGATTTCACGCCTCTGTCTCAGACCCTTAGGGCTCGCTTATCGCAGGCTATCATAAGCAAAATCTTGAACCAAAGTCAAAGTGAAGTTTATGTGTGTCATCTGTAACAAAATACATAAACAAAAACAGAAAATAAAAACAAAAACTTAAAACAAAATATGGCTTATCTGTCCTCCAGGCAGACATCCTCGGTTGAAAAGGTCCCGTAAATCCCGACACCACTTGACACTTGAGTCAGGTATAAAATCTTCGACTGCATTGAGAATCTTTGTTCTAGGTTCACTTTCAAAATTTAATGGGTTTAAAATGCTATAATAATTGCAAATTCCGGCTAAACGGTAGAAGTTACGCGCATTTTGTGAAATAAGAAGGTAAGCACTATATAAAACACGGATGCTGAACATTTTTCAGCGATCTTATAACAAGGGAAACCTTCTGAAAGGATAAAACAAACCGGAGCGGTTAAAACACGTCCGCTCCGCTGCAGTTGGAAGATAGGGATTAAAGGGTAGAACACGTGCAATTTATATTAGGTGTGATTTCGTGAGTGTGTAAATTGACTTACTTTACTGACATTACTAGCCACAAACATCATAATCCATTATTGGCTCTGAAGGACAAATCTGGCCGGTGCGTCCATATATAAAATAATAATTTTTTTTTTTTTTTTTTCTATAATGCGTAGATATGTAACTTGTTCGTCGTTGGATAGATAAATAATAATACTTCTAAGTTTGTCTCCCAGATTTATATATGAAAATCCAAAAAAATTTCGAAGTGTACGATTACGAATTGTTCTATTTTTTCACCGACGTGACAGTGAAGTGACATTTTTGTTACTAATTCCTTACACAAATGGAATGTGTTTTCTAAATAACAAATTCTTTCAAAAATATGGATATTTTATTTGGTTTTACCTCCAGCCGGGCTATTACATAGATAATAAGAACAGAATATATCTAGAAAGCTATAGAAAATTACACACAATGTTTAAAGCATAAAATAACGTTAAACTCATAAACTGAATTTGAGACAATACTAGTAAAACTGTGGCATAAAATAATACAGAGACTAGAACAATACTACATACCTATAAGACAAATCACTACAACAACACTACCATAATTTGTGTTTATTATGGTAATAAAATATGAGAAGTTCTGCAATTTTATTATTTTCGCAAGTATTATTAGAAACTTAGGGACAATTGTTCAAATTCCCAAGTTCTATTCGAATGTAAGAAAATCTTCACGTCGATTTTATTCAAATACAAATTGGGTTGTTTCAACTCCAAAAAGGCTTCCTTTATATTTGAATAATCCGTTTCAGTGTTCCCCGCCGAATCGGGCAATTATTCCAGAGAATTCATTTTTAGGCCGCAACACTTACAAGTTGTCTATGGATTGGAAATGATGACAGAACTGGTAAAAACACAGAAAAAGTACAAGTTTCTTTGACAATATAATTTAACAAACTTTCTTCATGTGCTTGACATTTTCGATCAGGTGAACCAGATAAGGAAGATAAGATAAGATAATGAAGAAATCTTACATTCCGACGATGTTATTTAAGTGACAAATTAATTGATAATTTCCTACTGTGATGTATTATCAACCATTTATCGGCTTGTTTTTTACATTTTCTTATCTTCCTTTTAAAAATAGCAACATGATATCATTGCACCTGTATTTATTTGTTATGACGCCATCACGCGATTATATTATGTACAGATATCATTTTTTTACTGGAATAGATTTTCTTGAACTTTTTGAAGGTCATACTTATCAACGTAATATATCCTCGAAGAAAAAGATAATAGTAACAAATCTAACAATTAGTTGCCAGGTAATATTGTCAATTCTGAATTTGAAATATGAGATCGACAAATATAACGCATAACAATTTGGTTCTAATTAATAGTTTAGTGGATAAAAATGGTGACCGGATAAATCATTAAATTGATAATTCATCTCATCTATAAAAAGTTGTATAAAGTCATGGAAAGTTATGAAACAAAAACTTTATTAAATGGGTTAATTATTTTAGGTTAGGTTAGGTTTAATTTTTTGTTCATCGTTTCTAATGACTTTATATCACTTTTTAAAAGTGTGTTGAATTGTCATTGTGTTGATTTATCATGGAACCAATAAAAACATTTATTATTTTCCGTGTCTTGTTCTGTTTCATGTTTCGTTTAGATTTGTTAGTATTATCTTCTTGTACGTTTCCTCCAATATAATATAATGTGTCCATCTGTTTTAGCAGAAGCTATCAGGTTCAATTCCTAATTGCTAATTCATTGAATTCAGCTTTGATTTAGTAAAAAAGAAGAAACATCGACAAAATGACTTTACCTATGTTTTATTTTATTTTGTAAAGTTCAATCACAAATGTGAATTCTTTTCCGATCATAATCTGAAGAACTTCATTTGTAACATTATACCTATAATAAAACCATATCCGAAAGGGGGTTCGTAAGTAGGAGAAGTTGCACATCCCCAATATATCGGGACGGATGGCAACCCGATTTAACTTGATCGTTTGTCTGGAGCCAGTGAGACTATGGCATCCCGAATTGGGGCATGTTGTGAGGTTTACGGTAGAGGAAGGAGAAGGAGATACGGAGGAGGAAGGTGAGGAAGTACCTGACTCATTTCAAGCAACGGTTAAATACTGAATGTTGGTCTTACACCAGGGCGATACTGAGAGTATCTTCCTGATTTAATCGAGATATCTAGATACATATTAATCAACTCAAAATTATATGCGCACTACGGGAATTTAACCCGCCACCTCCGGATTGCCAGTCGAGAGCCTTACCACTCGATCGCGAAACGCATTTCTTCTGTCTGCAAATTTGTTTGTTCGTTCCGTTGCCGTTTTAAGATGGTGGCCGTATTGGTGGTCATAGCGATAGTGATGCTTTCTGGTCAAAATAGCGTAATTCTTTTTTGAAATTGTAAAAATGTTACATAAAAAGTAAGAAGGATTATAATTAAGTAGATAGGTATTTAAGTACCTATTTACAAAGCTTATGATTTTGATTATTTTTCTCTGTTCTGTAAAACCCTATCAAAAACCGTTGCGTAGTTTAGAAGAACTAGGCGCACGAACAGAAAGACGCGGATTTCGACTTTATTTTAGTATAATAGAGATAAGTAGTCAAATTTGAAAGCGTATTTCATCACCTTACAAATTAAAAGTTTTTATTTTTCGAATACGTTCAGAAATATTCCATTTATTGAGTGTCTTTTGTTATCAGTAATTTTAGTTCAGCATTTAGACAGCATTTAAAGCTAGATGAGCCATTTTTTATGTTTGAATTCAAAATTTTAATACTTAAAAAGTGATTTGTTTATTACTTACTAATAAAAAAATCGAAAGCCTGTTTCATCAAAAACAAAAACAGAACGTTTTTTGTGTTCGGAAATATCCCATTTGTTTATAGAGAAGCGGAAATGCGCACAAATTCTTTCTAACAGCATTTTTAAGAAATATAACGGTCAATATGCCAGAGGCCTGAAGGGTTCAATAACTTAGATATAAAAATGTAGTCAAAAATAAGATGTACAGGATATTCATTAAGTTATTCTGACATGTTAGTAAATATGCAAAGTAGAAATTGGAACAAAAACAAAAGAATTGAAATACTCAAACTTAAAATTTTTTCTTAAAACCTTTTCCTTTTGAGTTGTTTTGCATAATTTGAGAAACTCTCCCGACGACTCGTGTAAAAATCTCTCAAACTGGTGTTTTCGCAATTATGATTACACTTTCGCTGCATTCTTGTAATTTCTGATTTGGATACTGAGATGGTTTTTCGGATTCCTTGGCAAAACAAGGAGCGTCTAACACTATTTTTACACTCATAAACCACAACCCCATGTCAGACTATATTTCCATCCTCGAAGACGGATTCCGCAACGTTTGTGAGATTGTTGGCACATTGCTAGTTGCTAATCAACCCAAAGGAACCTGCTTTGCCTCAATGTAAAGAACTATCCCATCAAAACCATGGTTTCAACAATTTCCAAATTTTGCCCAAAAAAATATCCTTATCTTATTCGAATGAGAATAAGACATTGTTCGGTTTCTTTTTACGTTTTAAAAGTGACTCCCCAGATTGTACTTTGTGTGATCTAGAAATTGAAATTTTAGATCACATATTTTTAGCTGTCCCTCTCTTATAAAAAATTTCCTCTCTTCTATCAAGCCTTATTTGAAATTTCCACCCTTCGTTCAATATCTCGTGTTAATTAAAATTATTACATATTAAATGAATTCGCCAACCCTCTCTTCATAATTGGAAAAGATGGCCTAAAACACCTTCAAGGGAACAAAGATGAAAACATTATGAAAAACACCGTGATTACATTGCCTTGAAAAGAGTGGGATTCCCGGGACAGGAATTTCAATTGTAATAATATTATATAACGTTATAATAATTTCCAACATGTCCAAACATTCGAATGGTGCCACAAAATAATTAAACAAAGTTTATCGTAATATTTATGCAAAACAAATAAATAGATATTATTCTGTTGTATTATATGTATACAGGGTGCATCGACAAGTACCCGACAAACTTTAACCAGCTATTCCTCAGCACATTTAGGGTAAAAAAAGCCATGGGCGCTTTGCTGTCCAGTAACATTTTTTTCCAATAAAAACAAAAAATAAATAAAAAAATCCACACTCCGTCACTGTCATTTGCATTGTTTCTCGTGTCCAACAGCTGTTATTAGCAAGTGTGTCAAAAAGTGTCCTCGCTCTTTCATACACACTAAATAATAATAGTTAAAAATGAGACGAATGGTGCCGTGCCATTTCGTCGTGATTGTAAAAGCGCGCCAACGTAGGTGCGTACGTACGTTTTAAAATATCTATAAAATTGGTAAAAAACAAACCTTTTCTGTGTAAATTAATTAATCTTCTTTAGTTTTATAGAATATTCCAATAAATAGTACAAATTTATATGTTTCGTGTAATATTTGCCTAAAATGTCAGAGTAGAAATATTTTAATTTCCCTTTTGTAAATAATTTCCAAAGAAAAGGTACTTATTACAAGAAAATTCATTAACCACCATCTCAGATGGACCAGCCAGACAGATTGTATTAGGTAGGTAGGTGTTAATTGATCTAAAAATATTGAATATTTTATTATGAGAAATTTGAAGTTAAAGTGAAGGGATTGTCTCTTATAACAGGAGGAAGTGAAGAGACAACCGGGGCTAGTCCATTCTGTATATAGTCATAGTCATTCTGTTTAGAATGTTTTCTTCTTGTCTCTGATTTCATTATATTTGTGTTTATGAATGAGACAAATACCTTAAATGGTACAGCTCTAGAATGGATACATAGGAATTCATCAATTTCAGCAATATTAGAAAAATTACCTACCATATCTGCTATTATTTAAATAAATCTTATTTTTCTGTTATTGGCAATTCTAACGTTTTCCTTTTGTGTTTTTACTTATTTATTTACAATATTTTACTATTTCTCACTTACATGACTTTTATAATGGAGCTAGAATTCCCTCACCAAACACAAGAGCCGCGTCTCT
The DNA here is from genome assembly GCA_026573805.1 of Hesperophylax magnus. Classification (NCBI taxonomy): domain Eukaryota; kingdom Metazoa; phylum Arthropoda; class Insecta; order Trichoptera; family Limnephilidae; genus Hesperophylax; species Hesperophylax magnus. Next base: position 1,366,963 of record JAIUSX010000179.1, on the reverse strand, counting down.
TTATGGTGAGGAAAGGTTATTTTTATTTTCCTTTATAAAACTGTATAACATGTCATAATTGTATGTAATGATTATAAAAATCTTTTTTTTGACGGCCGGCGTGGTCTAGTGGTATACGCTTTTGACTACAGATCCGAAGGTCGCGGGTTCGAACCCGGCGTGCGCAAATAAATTTTATTTGATTAATTTGTGTTATTTCACAATTAATTAATTTAAAATAATATATAGTATATTTGCGGCACGTTCCAGAGTGGAAGATACTCACAGTATCGCCCTGGTGTAAGACCACCATTCAGAATTGAAACGTTGCTTGAAATGGCTTTAGCCGTGTTTGGTGACCAGATCTGAATAGCCAGGTACTTCCCCACCTTCCTCTTCCCCATCATCCCTCCCCTCCCCAATACCCTCAGCCTCACAACATACCCCAATTGGGGATGCCATAGTCTCACTGGCTCCAGACGGGAGCAGTTGGGACTCTTGTGCGGTATTACTGTAAAAAAAAAAAATAATAAAAATAAAATGTTACTTATTAAGTCTATTGTTTAGAGGTTAGAGAGAGAGAGAGAGAGAGAGAGAGAGAGATTTTTATTTGTTTGCATCTTGCTTTTTGGGTGTCAGGGAATTGTAATAAACATTTTTCAATTGAATATTGTATCTAAAAAAGAACACATTTACTAAAGGAATATAATGTATTGACAGACTAACTAATGAGAATGTGTTTTATTAAATTGTATTTTCAATGAAAAGATTGCCTTATTGCTAATTGCTCCCTCCACTGCCTCCAGTCCTGGTCAGGGATTTGGAAAAATGAACTATTTTATATTTCACATTTCTGCTCCGAGTTCGTTGTTGGAGCTACCTCAATAATACTACCAACTTGATTTGACAAACTCCGTGTAACTGAAATTGAATTATACCTATTGCATTAACACCACGTTCTAACGCGCCAGATACTCACATTATCACCCTAGTGAGACACCACTTGGAATGGAAAAGATATTCGCTGTGTTGAGTGACTAGATCTGAATAAGCAGGTAGGGTAGACCGAGGCTATTCGGATCATGTGAGTTATTCAGATCAAGCTAAGCAATATGGATATATCTCGGCTATTGTAACCAAATGACAATGAAAGAATTTGGATATATCGTCCCCATCTACTGGATGTCATAATAGTAAAATTACCGATATTACAGATTGCGTGGGTTGACTGCTAAAAATCGATATGTGTGAAGATCGTACAAGTTACGTCTCAAATAAACGCCTGATGTAATATTGTTCTCTGCGTTCTTAGTGTTTTTTCTGAAAAGTTAAGCTATTTAGTCATGTTCATATGTTATATATTTATTAATCAAATGCACAGTAAACAGAATTAAAGCGCAATAAATTGCATTTTGTATGTTTTTGTACTTTAATTTGAGTAAATATCATATCAATAAATGTGAGGTTAAACGGACCTATGGTGGGGGGGCTATTTGGATCATATTTCAATGCTTTTAAAATTCGATGCGTTAATTGTTTTATATTTTTATTTGAAACAAATGGTGCGCAGCTATGTGAAAAAGACGACTAATCAATCATGGTCGAAAATTGCAATGGATGAAGCCGTTAGGAAAGTACAATTCGGTGAAATGGGATTACGCAGTGCTGCTGTGAGCTACGGAATCCCATACACGATATTATAAAGACATACGACTTCAATCACCTGGATCATCTCTAATCCAGGAGCAAGATCTGCAATAGATATTGAATCTGAAAAACAGTTTGCGGAAAGGTTGATTTATTTATCTAAACGTGGATTCGGCATTACTCCAAAAATTGTCAGGAAATACGCTTTTGATTATTGCAATCGTCCTGGTAATCAAGCTCAACGAAGATTTAATTCAGAAATTGGAATGGCAGGTCAAGATTGGTTTCATCGTTTTCTTACGCGTCATACATACCTCTCCATAAAAAAAAAACAGAAGGACTATCTCGAGCAAGGATTAACGGAATTGATGCAGACAAAATTTCAAATTTTTATGACACACTGAAAAAGGTAATAAGAGACTGTCAGTTACAAGGAAGGCCAGAATGCATTTATAATATGGACGAAACCGGCATGCTCCTAAATAATCGTCCTCCGGATATTATTGCTGAAAAGGGAAGTCGTGAAGTGGTATCAATTACAAGTGTCGAGCGAGGTCAAAATGTAACTGTTTTGTCTTGTATGAATGCAGTTGGACAATTCATACCTCCATTTGTCCTGTATAAGAGTAAACGTAAGAAGGATGAATTTATGATTGGAATGCCACCAGGTACAGAAGTTTGCATGACAGAGAAAGGCTGGGTCACAACTGAAACCTTTGGTTTATGGGTCAAACATTTCAGAAACTTTCACCAATAGCTGCACCTGAATTAAAAAATATGAAGAATATAATAGAACAGGCATCTACATCCACTAACTTTGAAATTAGAAATATTCTACCTACTCCTGAAAAGGATGTGCCAACTAAAAAGAACTCCCGCGTTGCAAAGGTGCCAATTTTTCATATTACATCTCCAGGAAATGTTTCCAAATTGAGAAAAGAAACTGAAGAAAAATAAAAGCCTCAAACACAAAGGAAATCAAAAGATCTCTCGCCAAAAACCGCCCAAAATTACAGTTCAAAGGAAAAGGTACCCCGGGACTTAAAGTTAAAAAATCTTACGTAACAGCTTTTTCATCGGCTGGGGCTTCAAGAAAGTGGTTTTGCATTTATTGCAATGAAGCTTTTGTACATCCTCCACCTCCAAAGGAAGATTGGATTCAATGTTCTTCTTGCGAAGAATGGTGCCACGAAAAATGTTACGACAAGAAAGTGTTTAATAAAGTTTTTATTTGTGCGGTGTATAAGCCAATAAGAGTGTAATAAGTGTCATGATACTTTCATATAAGTTATGGGTTCTAAAAACTATTTTTGGTTTTTGTTTTTTTTTTCATACAATTTTTTCGGGTTTGATCCGAGTAGCCCCACCACTGATCCGAATCACCACATATATATGTGGTGATTCGGATCAGTGGAGAGGTCTACAGTAATAGTCATATGTTTTTTTAAAGTTACTTTATGTTTTGATCATTAAAATTAAAACATATAAAAATGTCAAATGCTTAATATTAAATAATTTTTTTTTTTCGAAAATTCATTAGTTATAATTTTATTCAAGAAAACATAAAAAATGATCCGAATAGCCTCGGTCTACTCTACTTTCCAAACTTCCTTTTGCCTATCTTCTTCCACTTCCACTTCATCCAACCCCACAACATTACACAATAATTAAAGGATGCAATAATCTGCTGGTTCCGGAAAGACGGAACATTAGTACGGTAAAAACATAATAAGAAGATAAAGCATTGTGAGTAGGAAGCTTGTGTGTAGCAAGTAAGTATGTATATGTGCATTATAATTAAGTATGTAAATGTGTATATTAAGTAAGTATGTATTGTGTATATTATGTAGTACAAATAAATATGTATATGTATTTTGTGTGTATTATAAGTAGGTATGTATTTACATATATTGTGTATTACAAGTAAGTATTAACAATACTCTTTGATAATATCAATACAGAGTAATTGCTTTAATAACATAAAGGATTAAATCCTTTGTGTTTAGTGTCCCTGTATTAACAACAAAGTTTAAAAACACACAAGTCTGAAAGACAATCTTAGAAGCAACAAATACACAGTGCAATTATTAAAAAAACAGTTACTTTGGAGTGTTGTCTCTTTATTATTTTGGTAGAATTTCTACAAAACATAGTATTTAGGAAATTTAATAATAATAATAATAATAATGATTTATTGTCTTCTTTTCTTAATAACATATAGAGATAATGATATCCTCACTGGGATCTCCCGTGCTGAGGATTTCATTTACATATTATAATTTAATTATAAGAAAATTAATATTACAAGAAAGTTACACATGAATTCGATTATGAACATATATCAGGTAGTATGATTTTTTTTTTAAAATAATTTTAAAATAAGTAAGATCGTGTTTTTTTGTATAGTTCAGTTTAGTAGATTCGGTTTTAGTCTGTGTTTGATATCAGTATATTTTCTATTTCAGCTCTCCCTATATTAAGTATCCAGCTATTTATTTGAGATTTAAATGTTATAATGTTGAGGTTTTTGAGTGAGAGTGGTATTTTATTGTATAGTTTAATACTATGATATAAGAAGCTTTTTTGCCCAAAAGTTGTATTAGTAGTTATTTTTTGGATAAGTTTTTGACCATGAGATCTAGTGTTTCTATTGTACGTGTTTGTTGTTATTTCTTGGGATTTGTACTTATGAATTTAAATGAGTATAGTTTTAGAATATAGTTGTTTAATTGACATGATGTTAAGAATGGTGAAGATTCGTCAGTGCTAGTTCTTACAGGAACTTTCAGTATAATTTTCAATATGGCTTTTTGAGTTTTAATTAGTGGATTTAGCATAGTTTTATTTGCACTGCCCCATCTGATAATACCGTATTCTAACAGTGATTGGCAGAGAGCCATGTAAATTTTGATGAAGTCTTTTTTAATGAGCACATTCCTGAGAGTTTTGAAAAAATAACTTAGTTTTTAATTTTATTATCTAAATAGCTAATTTGATTGGTTCATTTTAAATTTCCATCTATTTTTAGACCCAGATACGTTATATGGTCAACGTTTTCTAATGAGGGACAATTACAATGCTCATTTTGCGGGCTATGAATTTTCAAGTTAAGGTTTTCTTCAGAGTTTTTTTTATTTTTTATTTTAAAAGTGATGAATTTGGTTTTATTAGCATATATTGTAAGTGAATGGTAGTCTAGCCATCTTTTAATCCTGTTTAGTGTGTCTTCTGCTTTCTTAAATGTTTCTGTCCAATTTTTGCCATTTATAAGGAGAACAGTACTATCGGCAAAACTGATGATTTCTCCGTCACATTCTATGTGACATAGATCATTAATATAAATTAGGAGCAGAATCGGACCCAGAAAACTTCCTTGAGGCATTAGTTAATATCTTAGTGCAAGTGCAAAACTGATTTGGTTTGGTCGCTTTGATTGACCAAAACATTGACAACTAATAAAATAACATTAACACTTTAATAAAAAAAAAACGACTACACGAGTAAACTCCAAATCCGCGGTAACCAGCAACCTTAATATGGAACTCCTGCAACTTCCAGATAAAAAGTATGAAGAATTTAAAGGTCAATTCATAGAAAAATCATTTGCAGACAACAAAAACACTATTTTTGAAGTCATGAGAAATGAGTACAAACATTGAGTACAAAGAGGAAATTGATGAACTTAAAAAATAAATTTTTAGACCTTGAAAGATACATATTTATTTATATTTATTTTTTTATTTTTTATTTAATATTTGAAAAAAAAAATTTACATAGATAAGTATACAGGATATAAACAAGATATAAAACAATAGAAATTAAAGTAGCATTTCCTCACTATTTTAAATATTTAACTATTTTATTCAAAATAATATCCAGTATATCTCTCTAATAACATAATAATGAGCGGTATTCCCGAAGCACAAAATGAAAACGTTTTTGGTATTATCTCCAAAATAGGTGCTACAGCTGGGTGCAAAATCATCAAAGAAGAAGTGGACTTCGCCAGCAGAACAGCCCCCAGAGCAAACCGGAGCATAACAACTGGAGAACCTAGGAACATTGTGGTAAAATTTACACAAGTATATTTCAAAAATAACCCATTAGCTGCAATAAGGAAGAAGAAAGGAATGTTCGCTTCTACTTCTGTTCGAAGTATTATAATAATACACTCTCATTGAGTTTCAAATTACTAGTAAGTATTATAATAATACACTCCCATTGTGTTACAAAACGCTAGTAGGTATTATAATAATACACTCCCATTGAGTTACAAAACGCTGGTAGGTATTATAATAATACACTGCCATTAGGTTACAAAACGCTAGTGTGGTAGTCGAAAAGCATGTAAAAACTGTACACATTAATATTTCATGAATAAAGAAAAAAAAAAAAAAAAAAAAAAAAAGTATTATAATAATAAAAAAGTCATGACATATAAAAAAAAAATAGAAACAAATTAACCTCATAAATTAAAACAACTACAGATTTTACAAAATTGAAATTGACCTGCCTAAACAAAAAGTAAAACAATAAATGAAATAATTAAATATCTCGGACTTCTTTAAGTGAAGATTACGCAACACGGCATAATAACCCGAAAATAAATCGCTACAATATGTTTAGCAGTGAAAATCTCAAATCATATCTATTTTAATGTGAATTAAAACTGATAAGACGGATTACTGCATCAGCTGTATTGGTTATCTCTGGTTTTTATACGAAAATAAATAAAACTTCACTTCAAGGCCACCGAAAGAATTGAAGTAAAATCATCTACATATATAATATCAATTTATAATTTAAAAGTTGAATGAATGTGACCTTACTGGAGTAGGTCTTGTTAATTTTGTAAGTAAGTTTAGTAAGTGAAATATATAAAATAACAAAGCAGTATCTTGAAGAAAGACATAACATAAGCGTTAATCTTTATTAGGTTGCAGCATTGTATCTATATTATTCCTTCCCGTGGACCCAACTAGCCATGTGTGTGATGGCGTTGAAGCTAAATCCAGTGTGAGGGGTAATTGCCCCCCACCCATCTTGTATGATATGATTTGTATGCAAAGTGGTGTATAATGCACACAGCATCCCCAAAGATGACATAACATAAGCGTTAATCTTTATTAGGTTTCAGCATTGTATCTATATTATTCCTTCCCGTGGACCCAACTAGCCATGTGTGTGATGGCGTTGAAGCTAAATCCAGTGTGAGGGGTAATTGCCCCCCACCCATCTTGTATGATATGATTTGTATGCAAAGTGGTGTATAATGCACACAGCATCCCCAAAGATGACATAACATAAGCGTTAATCTTTATTAGGTTTCAGCATTGTATCTATATTATTCCTTCCCGTGGACCCAACTAGCCATGTGTGTGATGGCGTTGAAGCTAAATCCAGTGTGAGGGGTAATTGCCCCCCACCCATCTTGTATGATATGATTTGTATGCAAAGTGGTGTATAATGGACACAGCATCCCCAAAGATGACATAACATAAGCGTTAATCTTTATTAGGTTTCAGCATTGTATCTATATTATTCCTTCCCGTGGACCCAACTAGCCATGTGTGTGATGGCGTTGAAGCTAAATCCAGTGTGAGGGGTAATTGCCCCCCACCCATCTTGTATGATATGATTTGTATGCAAAGTGGTGTATAATGCACACAGCATCCCCAAAGATGACATAACATAAGCGTTAATCTTTATTAGGTTTCAGCATTGTATCTATATTATTCCTTCCCGTGGACCCAACTAGCCATGTGTGTGATGGCGTTGAAGCTGAATCCAGTGTGAGGGGTAATTGCCTGGCACCCATCTTGTATGATATGATTCGTATGCAAAGTGGTGTATAATCAACTATTATAATTTTATGTTTGTCTTGTTAACGCAGTTATTAAGTAGGTTTTTGGCATCTTTACATCTTCCCCCTCACCCCGCGGCTTCAAATTGTTCTCGAATAGCTCCGTCCAGGGCTTTTTAGGTTCACGTTCCTTCCCGTGTCCATAATCCTAACCTTAATATTTGTTTTGATGTTGCTAATTTTGGTATATATTGCAAGAGAGAAGAAATTGCATATTTGTTTGTCCAGTGGTCGCTTTAGTTGTGTTTTGTTGCGTTAATTCATTAAAAGCCTGTGGAGCTCCGATACTTGAGCCAATCTGATATACTTCCTCCGAGCGTTTTAGAGTTTTTAATAGAGTCTTTACTGGGGAGGATGCTTCCATCACATCGCACCAGAAAGTGAATGTTTTAATAGAGTCTTTACTGGGGAGGATGCTTCCATCACATCGCACCAGAAAGTGAATGTTTTAATAGAGTCTTTACTGGGGAGGATGCTTCCATCACATCGCACCAGAAAGTGAATGTTTTAATAGAGTCTTTACTGGGGAGGATGCTTCCATCACATCTCCAGAAAGTGAATGTTTTAATAGAGTCTTTACTGGGGAGGATGCTTCCATCACATCTCCAGAAAGTGAATGTTTTAATAGAGTCTTTACTGGGGAGGATGCTTCCATCACATCGCACCAGAAAGTGAATGACGGAATCAGACAAATAATAACAAAATAGAGTCACAACCTAAATTTGTCAAACGTCTAAAGAAAATGACTCACAAAGATATGTAAATGCCGAAAACAAAGGGCGCCCGCTGACGAGACACTTCAGTTGTGGAGACATTTCATACAAACTCATAAAAAGTCTCTCTCTTACGGATTATTAACTGTTGCATCGCAACTGTCTCCGCAACTATAGTCTTTCGTCTGCAGGTGCTCTTCATCTCGTATAGCACCTTTAAATTAACTGTTGCATCGCAACTGTCTCCGCAACTATAGTCTCTCGTCTGCAGGTGCTCTTCATCTCGTATAGCACCTTTAAATTAACTGTTGCATCGCAACTGTCTCCGCAACTATAGTCTTTCGTCTGCAGGTGCTCTTCATCTCGTATAGCACCTTTAAATTAACTGTTGCATCGCAACTGTCTCCGCAACTATAGTCTCTCGTCTGCAGGTGCTCTTCATCTCGTATAGCACCTTTAAATTAACTGTTGCATCGCAACTGTCTCCGCAACTATAGTCTCTCGTCTGCAGGTGCTCTTCATCTCGTATAGCACCTTTAAATTAACTGTTGCATCGCAACTGTCTCCGCAACTATAGTCTCTCGTCTGCAGGTGCTCTTCATCTCGTATAGCACCTTTAAATTAACTGTTGCATCGCAACTGTCTCCGCAACTATAGTCTCTCGTCTGCAGGTGCTCTTTATCTCGTATAGCACCTTTAAATTCATAAATATTCTAATAATCGTTTGCCACTTCTAGTTATGTTTAAGTCGAGATAATGCAGTCAAAATACTAAAGTATTGCAAAATAAGACGTTTGCAATAGCGGTCATACAGGGTGTCCGGGGGTAAAGTGCGCTAACTTCGGGGGATGTTTCTACAAGTAAAATTACTTTTTTCCTTCTACCATCATGTGGAATCACCTACACTTTATACATACATTGACTACGATTCCAGAGGTTTCGCTAATTCATATATATAAATATACAACTATCTACAAATATATTTTAATTTAGATTTTTTAATTGAACGAATTTTGGTTTTCTAAAATTAATTTTAAAATTTTTAATTAAACTTGATTAGAACCCGCAACCTCTGGAATGGTACTCGAGAACCTTACCCCTCGACCGAGGAGGCCATCACACAATAAATAAATATATACCTGCTCATCCTATATCCTTGTATTTTTTTTGTAAAAAATTATGGCTGAATCTTAAATATGTATATATTTTTACCCCTAAAAGTGTGATAAATGAAATCATAAGTATTCAGTGGACATTGGAGAATATCTATATTTTATAGGAAATGTATTGAGATGTTAATTTTGTGTTCTTTTCCTCATATTAAAGTAAAGCTGTTTTTACTAAATCTTCTTACAGTACCAGCTTGAAATGGTTTGGTAACCAGATCTGAATAGCCAGTTACTTCCCCATCTTCCTCTTCCCCTCTCCAATACCTTCAGCCTCACAACATACCCCAATTGGGGTTGCCATAGTCTCACTGGCTCCAGACGGTTGGGAGCAGTTGGGACTCTTGCGTGGTATTGACATAAAAAAAAAATCAATACTATTCGGATGATTTGTATTTTCTTGTAGCTCCATTTTTGTAAAAAATTATCTCAAGGGCAATGTTTTAGGACTGTTAATTGTTAGTTATTAGAAGTGCATTGGTAATTGGGATTATTAGGTGTTGGGTATTAGCCGTGCCTTGGCAATTCCGCACCCGGTCATGGCGATGGATCAAGAAAGGCCAGTTGAAGAGGTCAAAGGGTCTACCCAACGCCGCTGGTGGGCAGGCGCATCTTGAACACACATCACCCGATGAACCCCAGCACCCCTGCTAAATCATCAAACGTGGAGAAACACTTGGGGTGACCTATGGCAGAGGTGTTGGTTATCCAGTAAATGGTTCCCGGGGCGGCGGTACCCTACCCGCCTCTCAAATACACACGGATAAGAGACATGTCAATGGAGATAAATTTTATGATGGTGAATCAAATTATATATTTGAATTTATTTATTTTTATACATAAAATCAACTGTCGGGATTATGATGTCTAGAGACCGGATTATATGCAACAAAAATAGCCCAAAATATGCATGCAAATATGCAATAAAAATAGCTAAAATATGCACGAAAATCCATAAAAAGGGTCAAAATATGCAACATGAAATAATACAGGAAGTCGTATTTTTACATATTTTTTTATTTTAGTAAGCTATTAGTTCTCAAGGATAACAATTATATTTTCGAAAATATAAATTATAAAATGTATTAAACAATAAAATTTAGAATTTACCTTTAAAAACGTATATGACTAAGTACTGTTCTAAATGTTCTGTAGACAAATTGTGTCTACGATCGCTTAATATATTTTTGTAAGCGGAAAAGGAACGTTCTACGTCTACTGATGTGGCTGGACAGAATTTAAATTTGGGTGCGATTTTTGAACTTATTGTTCCGGGCAAAATTTCACCTGCCCCGTTGGTGAAGTTATCAATTTGGCACAAAGGTTCAAACCCTGGGTTATTATTCAGTATGTTTTCAAATTTTTCTTTGAGTTTACTCGGGAATAGCTTTGGCAACGAGGAATTCATAAGGCGAATTTCCTTCATAACCTGAATAGATGCATTCAACGCCAATCCATGAGTTTCAAGCGATTTTATACTTACAGGTATGTAGGCAAAATGAGTGGTAATCATAGCTAGGTTTTTTTTAATACTGGCGTCGTCAAACGATTCTTTGCACTGGAAAACTGCCAAAGCCTCTGCACTATCGAATTCATTGATAACACCCTTGATGGCTTCAAAATGTTCGTGGTAAAACATCGCAGCTTCGATCCATGTACCCCAACGTGTTATTACTGGCTCAGGAGGTAAAGGGATATTTGGCAGTTTGTCTTTGTAGGCCTTTATACGAACAGGCGCCTTAAGAAACACTTTCTTTGCTGATGAAATCAGGTTATTTACATTCGCAAACGTGGATCTCACTTCTTCGGCGAGTCTGTGAATTCCGTGACCAAAACACGTCACATGAATCAAATTGGGATAAAATACTTGGAGAGCTTTGCCTGCTTTGATCATATAGGGGGCAGCATCTGAGAGCAACACATACACATTTTCATCCGCAGAAGATTCAGGAAATATTTTTTTCACAAATCACAAATTCAAATTCACAAATCTGGCGATCGTAGAATGATTTGCCTTTTCAAGTTCTCTGCAGGCCACCAAATAGGAAGGTGAAAGTTCAAGTTTTAATGCACCAACAATCAAATTTGCAATGTAACGGCCGCAAGTGTCGGTGGTTTCGTCAGCTGAAATCCATATGATGTTATCCTTGAGTTCATTGCGTATTTCTTCCAGCACATGTAGATAAATTGATGGTATGTAATTTTTACGTAAAGTAGATTCATCCGGTATATTTTGATTTATGCAATATTTTCTGAGAAAATCCTTCAAGACAGGATTTGTCAGTTTGTATAGAGGGATATTGTTTGCAAGAAATGCTTCACATAGATCCATGCTAAAGTGATTTTGTTGTTTACCTTTGGAGGTTACTTCACTGTTACTGCTACTCGCCACTGTAAAAACTTGTTGTCGTGGGCCCTTCTTCTGCACTCCTGCGATATGAACACTGGTTTTGACATGCTGGTCTATTTGGAACTTTTTTGTGCTGAAATGTTTTTCTCGCAAACTCGGCAGTATAAAACTTTTCCGTCGTATGTAAATATTCCAGGATATTCAGCTATCCACGTATGGGCACTTTTTTTTATCAGGGAGCATGGTTCACTTTCACAATGTACAACTTCGTGCAAACAAACAAAACACTAGACGAAACTCTAAAGAACAGCGCGTGCGACCAGTCAAAAACAAAATTCGCAATTCACTGAATTACCACAAAAATATACCAAATCACCCCTCATACGAATGAATGAATTGTTTTCGGCAATTAGCCGAATTAAGCCGAGTAGGCGCGAGCGCAGGCGAAGATGAGAGAGGTTCCCCCCCGCTCCGGCCGCCGGCCGTAGCGATCAGTAAGATCAGTTATCAGTTCTTCGCTCAGCTTCGCTGGCCGCGCGCCTTGCTATCTGACGTCTATAGTGTCGCTATGTGAGGCATCTGAACGATTATCAAGCGTAAATATGCAAGATCTCAAATTGTTTGCTAAAATATGCAACTACCGCTGAAAAGGGTCTAAATATGCATTTGCATATGCAAATATGCAAATGCATATAATCCGGTCTCTAATGATGTCTAAGGAATTGAAAAGAAAATATATATAACAATAACGAGACACACGGACACGGGACGAGAAATGCAAAGCAAATAGGATTGCCAACAAGGGAGAAATCTCTTATGTACCAAACCGTCTAACTTTATAACAAAATCCCCAAAGAAATGACTGAGATTGAAAATATGGTTAATTTAAAAAGGACATTAAGAAATAATGTTTACCACAAATACTGATGTTCAGTTTGTTATTGAATTCACCTGAATTAAAAATATTTGAAGATATATCATTTTTGCCAAATATGTTTTTAAAATTATTATAGCACACGCGGCGATGTGAGCTAACATGAGATAAGTACATTAAATAGAAATAGATTAGCTCACCCATAGAGATTATATTGGTAAAATATCTGATCCACGATTGTATGAAAATTTCATTGAACGCAAATAAAATATTTTTTACCAAACCGTCTGAAAGCAGCAGCTCCTGGACTAGTGTAAAAGAAAAGGTAAATGTTGGTAGGTGTTATATGTTCACATTAGTTGAACGCAAGAAGCTCTGACAAAAATAATTTCCACGATGTCATCTTTGGGAATGTTGTGGTCTTTCAAGGAAATTACGAAGAAGTTCTGAGAAGGAATAAGGTACAAGGGGTGAGTGGGAATCTGGGGGTCAGTGTGTTCAGAAGTGGCGGACAGGGTCAACGCCCCTGCCATAAAGAACTGGACAAACCTCACTCCATGAACCCGGGCACTCCTGCTAAGTCACCGACCGTAGCTTGCCACTTCGGGAGACCTTTGGCAGAGAGTTCCCTGGGAGGGGGTATGTTAGATAATTAAATGCAAGATGAAAACAAGGTTCCCTCTACCACTCTCACAATCCTCCTGTAATCTAATAGTATCTACCACATTCAACAAATCGGCTGCGACTGTCCAATTTCAAATCCTATTAAGTCGAGACAATATCCTAAAATAAAGTCATAAACTTAACGACGTAAGTGAAGAAGTCGTGCACAAAAATATGCGACCCGCTGCCCTGGTGTATTGGACAGACCCTAGGTTGAATTTGCCCTAGCAAATCTGTAAAAGGTAAAATTGACCACATAAGTGATGAAGTCATGTATAAACTATAATCGGCGCGCTGCCCGTCAGCAGTTCGAGCAGGCCTCAAAAATTGATCTTTTCGTGGGTATATTCTAATTATTACTGATGAAGGTATTACTAAATTCTCGAATGTTTCTTAAATAATCCCTCGGGAAGATACTAATTCATCTTCTAGAAATATAAAATCCTGTGCTTACTTATTTTATTGTTGAGAAACGTTTTATAATATTTTCAAACCATTGTTCATAAAATATTTTAATGGTAAAGTACTGTTTTCATTAATATAAAAAATAAATAAATTACAGTCAGTTTCAGAGGCCATCAAATGTCCAACCATTTAAAAAAAAATAAGAAGTTTGAATATTGAGAACTCTGTCATTAGTAGCAAAAACTGGGATTTTACCCTTAAAACCTGTGGAACATGTTTACAGAATAGTTAACGAATGAAAATATAATGAGAATAAGTGTGCAACAATAATATATTGGTTATTTGTGTGGCGACAATAATCGGGTCAGCGCAGGGGACTATACAAAGAGTATGGATTAGGATCCATGGGACTATATCTCCGATCTCAGTAAGACCATAAAAGACCATCCATGGCTTGTGGCGTATTTTTGATGTTCACCAACGAAAAACTCTGATTATCTATTGAAAAACTGTTGACAGGTAAATGGACAGGTAATATAATAATATTTTAAAAATTACCTACCAAATCGGTAATTATTTGTAAATATCAATTTTTTCTGTTATTGTTAAATCTTGCGTTTTAATATTATATTTTTCGTAATTTTGTTTACAATATTTTATTATTTCTCACTTACATGACTTTATATAATAGAGCTAGAATTCCCTCACTAAACACAAGAGCAGCGTCTCTTTATGGTGAGGAAAGGTTATTTTTATTTTCTTTTATAAAACTGTATAACATGTCAAAATTGTATATCTATTGTAAAAAAATACAAATTAAATGATAATATAAAAATCTACTTTTTAATTTACTTCTCTGTTGTAAGAGATAGAGAGAGAGAGAGAGACAGAGAGAGAGAGAGAGAGAGAGAGAGAGAGAGAGAGAGATATTTTTATTTGTTTTGCTTCCTGCTCTTTGGGTGTCAGAAAATTCTAATAAACATCAATCAATAGAATATAATTGTATCTCCCTCTATTCTCAAAAAGACTAAAGGTATATAATTTATTGATAGAAATTATAATAAATAGTTTTTTTAATAAATTGAATTTTAAATAAAAAGTTTGCCTTATTGCTAATTGCTCCCTCCACTGCCTCCAGTCCTGGTCAGGGATTTGGAAAAAGGAACTATTTGATATTTCCCAATTCTGCTCCGAGGTTGGTGTTGGTGCTACTTCAATAATACTACCGACTTGATTTGACAAACTCCGTGGCAGAGCCGTTAGCTCCTTGGCCCAGGACCAGAAATCACGGGTTCGAATCCCAATTGAAATGAAATTATACCTAGTGCATTTACACCACGTTCCAAAGTCCCAGATAATCACAGTATCGCCCTAGCGAGACACCACTTGGAATAGAAACTAGTTTTCGCTTTGTTGAATGATTAGATCTGAATAAGCAGGTACTTTCCAAACTTCCTTTTGCCTATCTTCTTCCTCCTCCACTTCATCCAACCACACAACATTACACAATAATTAGGATGCAATAATCTGCTGGTTCCGGAAAGACGGAACATTAGTACGGTAAAAACATAAAAAGAGGAGAAAGCCTGGTGAGTAGGACGCTCGGCTAGCATTCGGACGGATCAAGTATGTTTCTCATAAAGGGCGGCGAGCTAAAATGATAGGTTTGGTGAATTGTGCGAGCATTTGGCCGCCCCATAGAAGTGCCGCCCGGTGTCCTGCCCCCTGTGACCCCTCCTAGATCCGCCACTGCCAGCGGGGACGGATTTACCCTGTTGTCTGGTGATGTTACTATGAATTGTGCGAGCATTTGGCCGCCCCATAGAAGTGCCGCCCGGTGTCCTGCTCCCTGTGACCCCTCCTAGATCCGCCACTGCCAGCGGGGACGGATTTACCCTGTTGTCTGGTGATGTTACTATGAATTGTGCGAGCATTTGGCCGCCCCATAGAAGTGCCGCCCGGTGTCCTGCCCCCTGTGACCCCTCCTAGATCCGCCACTGCCAGCGGGGACGGATTTACCCTGTTGTCTGGTGATGTTACTATGAATTGTGCGAGCATTTGGCCGCCCCATAGAAGTGCCGCCCGGTGTCCTGCCCCCTGTGACCCCTCCTAGATCCGCCACTGCCAGCGGGGACGGACTTACCCTGTTGTCTGGTGATGTTACTATGAATTATGCGAGCATTTGGCCGCCCCATAGAAGTGCCGCCCGGTGTCCTGCCCCCTGTGACCCCTCCTAGATCCGCCACTGCCAGCGGGGACGGATTTACCCTGTTGTCTGGTGATGTTACTATGAATTGTGCGAGCATTTGGCCGCCCCATAGAAGTGCCGCCCGGTGTCCTGCCCCCTGTGACCCCTCCTAGATCCGCCACTGCCAGCGGGGACGGATTTACCCTGTTGTCTGGTGATGTTACTATGAATTATGCGAGCATTTGGCCGCCCCATAGAAGTGCCGCCCGGTGTCCTGCCCCCTGTGACCCCTCCTAGATCCGCCACTGCCAGCGGGGACGGATTTACCCTGTTGTCTGGTGATGTTACTATGAATTATGCGAGCATTTGGCCGCCCCATAGAAGTGCCGCCCGGTGTCCTGCCCCCTGTGACCCCTCCTAGATCCGCCACTGCCAGCGAGGACGGATTTACCCTGTTGTCTGGTGATGTTACTATGAATTGTGCGAGCATTTGGCCGCCCCATAGAAGTGCCGCCCGGTGTCCTGCCCCCTGTGACCCCTCCTAGATCCTCCACTGCCAGCGGGGACGGATTTACCCTGTTGTCTGGTGATGTTACTATGAATTGTGCGAGCATTTGGCCGCCCCATAGAAGTGCCGCCCGGTGTCCTGCCCCCTGTGACCCCTCCTAGATCCGCCACTGCCAGCGGGGACGGACTTACCCTGTTGTCTGGTGATGTTACTATGAATTATGCGAGCATTTGGCCGCCCCATAGAAGTGCCGCCCGGTGTCCTGCCCCCTGTGACCCCTCCTAGATCCGCCACTGCCAGCGGGGACGGATTTACCCTGTTGTCTGGTGATGTTACTATGAATTGTGCGAGCATTTGGCCGCCCCATAGAAGTGCCGCCCGGTGTCCTGCCCCCTGTGACCCCTCCTAGATCCGCCACTGCCAGCGGGGACGGATTTACCCTGTTGTCTGGTGATGTTACTATGAATTATGCGAGCATTTGGCCGCCCCATAGAAGTGCCGCCCGGTGTCCTGCCCCCTGTGACCCCTCCTAGATCCGCCACTGCCAGCGGGGACGGATTTACCCTGTTGTCTGGTGATGTTACTATGAAAGGTTTGCTATTTTTTTTTTCGACTTAATAACTTTTCATGTTTTTAAAAATTATTTTTTGAGAATGTTTCACTGGGTGATGTACCCGTGCTGTAACCCCCATTTTTTATATGTGTATATGTATATTTTGTAATAGTTAATATGTGTTTTTTGTGTATTGTAAGTAAGTATGAAAATTCGTATACAGTGTATTACAAGTATGTATAATTATGAGAATATTGTGTTTTAGAAGTAAGTGTGTAGTGTGTATTACAAGTATGTATAATTATGAGAATATTGTGTTTTAGAAGTAAGTGTGTAGTGTGTATTACAAGTATGTAAATATATGTGTTTATTGTGTGTTATATGTAAGTATGTTAATGAGTAAATTGTGCATTATATATAAATATGTACATGTTTTTTTGTGATTTATAAGTAAGTATTTTTAATGTGTATATTATTTTTAAGAAGTTGGTATGTATATGTGTATATTGTGATTGATTAGTATCTTTGTATATTGCGTATTACAAGTAAGTATGTATATGTTTATTTTGTGCAGTTAGCATGTGTTTGTATATGTGTATTTTAAGTAAGTATGTATTTATGTATATTTTATATTATAAGTAAGTAAGTATAGTGTATATTCTGTATTATAAGTAAGTATGTATAAGTGTACATTGCGTATTAGGTATGACGCCCAGGTAAATACATTTTTCTACACAAAATTAATATTTTTTTATTTACCTTCTAGACAGAATAAGCTATGTCGGTATGTTTTTAAATTTTCGATACGTTTCGTATTAACGTAAACATTCACTGTCAAACATGAATACTTTATCGGAAAATAGTATTCAAAGGAAAGGTGCTGTTAACTCAATTCTCATAAAGAATTATAAAAACATACCGACATGGCTTCTCCTTTTGAGAACATATGTTTGTTTTTAAATGACAATTTCGTGAAAGTTTCGATGTTGAAAAGTGTTTTCTCCCGCAAGCTCTCTCAGCGTAAGTAAATAGTTTTACGGGTCGAGGCAAGGAGTGCATATCGTGAAGACTGCTTTACATCAATACTAATAGTCATGGGGTTGACATATTTTTTAGTTTAATAATAATATTTTAAAGATTATGGTCTTTTATAATATTTCTTACAATAAGTACGTAATATCATTTTTATTGTATTACTCAAACTATTTTATTATATTACTAATAAGTTCAAACATAGTATTAATATAAACCCTCTCACAAAAATATGAAGTAATGTCAATGTAACGGTATAGAAGAATGCTGCTAAATATTTTATATTAAATGGAGTCTATTTATATAGGCTATTTAATATAAAAAAATATCCTCGAAGCTTAAACCAATTAAACCGTGGATAACCCACGGATTAATCATTTCAATTAGACACACAGAAATACTCTATAAACAATGTACAAAACAATCGAAAAACATAACATTACAGAAACATTTTAAGGTTTATATAAAACACAATAGATGATTACTATAAACAAAATCTGGAAATAACTGAAAATGATAGTAAAATAACTTGGTCCATCATAAACGACATTACCGACAAAAAACCTTTCAAAAATAAAACAACAATAATCAACAACGTAAAACAACACAATTCTAAAATTGATTGGAAAGAAAAACCCTTTGAAGCCTTAAATGAATTTAACGATTTCTTTTGTGCGAATTTAGGGAAAAACCTTGCTAACAAAATAACACAAAACCCGAGACTCAATGAACACTACAGTACATAATGAGCATAACAACACCAGGTGAAATCTTATTATTGTAACAATGTTATTTATAAAAGGTGAAATAAAATTAAATAAAAAAAATTAAATTCCTGAACATAATGTAACTTATATATTGTTTCATTTCCTGATCAGACACGATCAGTCACGAATTGGTAATTGCCGAGGATACCTAGGATCTACTAATTCAGGCAAAATATAATTTAAATAAAATGCTGCGAGTTTATTTATCATATGATTATACCAAAACTCAATATCTCTTTAAATTTGTTCGTAAATAAGTCCTAATGGTGTCTTTATTCCAAAATAGCAATACTTACGTCCAGTTGTTCTCAGCTGACCCTGAACTTGAAAGTAAAAGTTATTATTTTTCTTCAAAACATCACCCCGTTATTCATGAAACAAAAGGTGATTTTCATAGAATCAATAGCTGCCTCTTGTGTCACCTCTTTTGCTGTTTATGGACATTTAATTACAATAATTGCATCTTCATTTTTAATTAAACCGTCAGGACTAGCTCCGAGGAATTCATTTTCTCGATCTACGAACAGTCCGCAAGGTAAGTGATTTTTTCGAAATCTTTTATAGCCAGTAATTCGTTTTCTGTGCCATATTTTGTTAACTGAAAAACTAGAATACAAAAGTGTTTTTATTGTTGATTTACAGGATGCATTTGCTCTCATTTTACAAATTTTACCGTATGAGGATGCTGTTAGCCTATTTCTTCTTTCTAGTCTCCACAGAGTACTTGTAGCTTGATTCACAGTATCTCGTTCAAGTGTATCTTTCTCTCGTCTTTCATCAATAGTTTTTTTCATCGATTTTGAATATTCAGTTTTAGCAACATCCATTATTTTGCCGTCCATATCAGACTCGCGTTCATTCAAACCATAGTTTGCATCGGGGCCTGTTCTTTTTCTTTTTATTATAGCAGTCTGAGCTTTCGCGTGCTTACGTTTTCTGTTATAATTCAATTGATTGAATTCCTTTTTCTGATAATCATCCGTATTTTTTTTCACTGATTTCTTTTTGTATTTTCCCGTGGAGTTCGTGATCTGCGTTATACGAAATTACAGCAGCTTAACATCTTGTCTGATAAGATCTTCGAGTAACATAGCTAACTCGTTTCCCACCAAGAACTTTTGCTATGATAGAATTAAATTGTTCTGCGTAATTGTTTGTTATTTTAAAAACTAGGCTTTCGGCATTGTTAATTAACAGTTTCATACATGCGTAAATATCATCTCACAATCCACACGTTTTAAAAGTATCTTCCACATCGTGATTCTCATCGTGACAATTGCAGAAATAGTTAAAACAATTTGGAACAAATGAAGGCATGATAAGGGCTATTTCTTATGTCGATAATTATGTTTTAATTTTATCTTTTTCTGATAATGATAATTCATTATGATGAACAACAGAACCAACCACCGCTGCTCTTAACCTTAATATACTATCACCTAATTTTTTTCTCAGAGTAAATGGAATATTACCTTTTTTATTTAATTTTTTTTTTGTCAGAGCTTTTAATTTGTTACAGTTATTTTAAAGTACATGATTAGTACACTAGATTTTCTTTATAAGTGCATTGGGCCATAAGGCATAACTAGCTGTAGTAAGTTGGTGATGAACTATCACCGTCTCCAATAGATATTTCAAGCCATGCATATCAACACTGCACCTAAATCCCTCTGCTATAGCATCAGCTTCCATAGCAGTTGCAGAACCTTCCCAGTTCCTAAAACATCTGTGCTCTGGGATTTCTAGAGGCATATTAGTTTCGACAGAAATATATTTTGCCCTCTCGCAAATGCAACAATATGAATTCAATAAACGAAACTTTCCGCGTCCTATAGCCTATAATACATGCGGGTCCAGATAACGAGGTGTAGCTAGTTTTGTAAGACCGTTTTGCCCAAGACCCATCTGCTACCACAGTTACAAAAGTCAATATCTTTCTCTTTCTTCCCTTCCAGCTTCGAGTATGCTTTCAATAGATATCTTCTCAATGCTATCTGCAATAATGGATTGCTGTTTCTGAAATAATGTTTTTGACATATATGGCATTTTTAGGACTCCGCAAATTTATTCCATTTTGGAATACCCATTCCCAGAGCACAAGACTTCAACCATAGGTACTGGTGTTTATATTGAAAGAATTCTTTTGAAGTGTGAAAAGTTGCAATCATAGGGCTGGTGGTTCATTTGAGCCAAAGTGCGAAAAAGCAAACCAACGTCAAAAGACCTTCCGGAGCTGTCGCTGTTTAGTCTTCAAGATGTTGAGACTGGGGACAGAATCAGAGTCGCTTGAAGTCACCTTATCATTAGGACTAAACAAATGTCAAGTTTGGTTTATGCGGTGATTGATTTTCTTTATGTTGTTGTTTTCTGAAAAAAAGTTACAAAATTTTACTACGATTTTTACAGGTTTGGGGTAAATATTATTACGCCATACAATTCACTTTTCAATGTTCACGTACCTAACGATGTCATTCACAATTATTTTATTTATTTTTAAATGATTTGACAAATCACTACAACTACATTACCATAATTTACATAATTTGTGTTTATTATGGTAATAAAATATGAGAAGTTCCGAAATTTTATTATTTTTCGCAAGTATTATTAGAAACTTAGGGACAATTGTTCAAATTCCCAAGTTCTATTCGAATGTACGAAAATCTTCACGTCGATTTTATTCAAATACAAATTGGGTTGTTTCAACTCCAAAAAAGCTTCCTTTATATTTGAATAATCCGTTTCAGTGTTCCCCGCCGAATTTTTTTTTTTTTAATTTTATATTATTTATACCAGCTAAACTGCTCAAGCAGTTTGTCAGCAGGTCAGTTTAACATAATATATTATCAAAGCATACAAAAAGCGAGAAATCAAAATATTTAAAATAGATACAGAAGAATTTAAATAAGAACTTAAATAATCACAAAAACAGAGCCATATATAAAAAATAAACAATAGAATAACTCTTAACATACTACAATACAAAATAATAACATACAAAGACAGTCAGTTGTAACACAGGCAAATTACTCATATTCATATGTATATATATATATGCATAAGATTATAAACAATATCAGTATAAAAAAGCTTGATCTATTAACCATTTTTTAATTTTATTTTTTAATTCAGGGGTGCAATTTGATTGAATTTTTATGTCTATTGGAATCTTATTAAATATGGTAGGCACAAGATAAGAGAAAGTCCGTTGTCCGTATTTATTTATAATTTCCGGAATGGACATACCTTCATTTCTATTGAATCTTGTGTCATATGCATGATCTACTTTTTCTTTGTATATTGAATCTGACGTTATGTTTTGACATATAATTTTAAACCATAATTGATGGATTTAAATTTCCCGCCCTTTTGTAGTAACTCTAACTTGACCTTGTTGTAGGTAGAATATATGTACTCCTCTTCTCTTCTGTGACATTGCAAAGCGAGTGTATAACAAATGTACTTCTTATCAGTTAATAAAAGCAAATCATACAAAATAAGAGTTTATTTCTGTTTAAATCATTAGGTTATGGGCCCAGATAACCCAGAGGCATTCAGTGAAAGTTTTTTCTAATAAACTAGCAGTGAAAAAAGGACTATTAGTAAAACATAACCTCCGCAGTGAAAACATAACCTCTACTCCAAAAAAAAACAAAATAGTGACTTTCTCGAATCATATTCCAAAGTGTTTTCGTGTTTGAACTCTGTGTTTTCATACATAAAAATGGCAACAAACAGTTCATTGGCATTAATCGAAAAGTTAACCGGCCGTGAAAAATATGCGACATGGCAATTCGCAGTGAAAACCTACCTACAACACGAGGAATTGTGGGATTGTATTAAAACAGCTGACACATTTACAGTGATTGATACGAAAGAAGACACAAAAGCAAAAACAAAAATTATTCTTCTTGTCGATCCTATTCATTATGTACACATAGAAGAAGAAAGTACGGCAAAAGGAGTATGGGATAAATTGGCAGCGGCATTTGATGATTCCGGGTTGACACGCCGGGTTGGTCTTCTGCGTGATTTGTGTAATACCTCGCTCAGTGCATGTAAAAGTATTGAAGAATATGTGAGCAAAATAATGTCGACAGCTCACAAGCTCCGCAATATTGGCTTCAAAGTGGACGATGAGTGGCTCGGGACTTTGCTGCTCTCCGGTCTGCCCGACTCATATCAGCCAATGATTATAGCAATTGAAAGCTCCGGCACGAAGATAACTGCAGATTCTGTTAATGCAAAATTATTGCAAGATGTGAGAAATTATGAAAACAACACAACAGCCTTCGCAGTAAATAAAAGGTTTCATAACAATGACAAGAAACAAACCAAGGGTCCGAGATGTTATTCCTGTAACAAATATGGCCACAAGAGCCCTGAATGTAAATCAAAACCCAAAAACAAGGTACAGAAACCTACCTCATCCTATGCTGCTGTGTTTATCGCATCGTCTAATTATGATGACGCCTGGTACATAGACTCAGGCGCCTCAGCTCATATGACGAAGAACAAGAATCTCTTTCAAAAGGAATCAACTCCTGTAATAAAGAACATTAGAGTTGCAGACAATAAAGTGTTATCTGTGCAAAGCTCGGGAGAAGTGAGTTTAGATGTTTATAATGACAAAGGCCAAGAAAATAAGATTCTGTTTACAAATGTTCTACATGTCCATGGACTAGCAACTAACCTGCTATCTGTGAGTCAAATTATTCGAAATGGTGGCCAAGTAAAATTTGATAACTCCGGCTGTGTCATCTTGAACAGCAAGCATCAAATAGTAGCAAATGCAAGTATTGTTAACAACATGTACCGGCTGAACATGCCTGGAGGGCATGCTCACATGACTAATGTTGAAGAACAAGATGCTTACCTGTGGCACCAAAGAATGGGGCATCTGAATTTTCACTATACATTTCACATTTTTTTAATGAAAATGGCTGAAAATACTAAACATGTAACTTTTCTAAACAAAACAGAAAATCTGACATGTATAACCTGCAAGGAAGGTAAACAGACACGATTACCTTTTAAAAGTGAAGGATCAAAGGTTAGCAAACCCCTAGAATTGATTCACTCTGACATATGTGGGCCAATGGAAACCCAATCTCTTGGTGGTGCAAGATACTTTATAACTTTTCTCGATGACTACTCAAAGAAAATTTTTGTATACTTTCTCCACAACAAATCTGAAGCTCTTGGAAAATTTAAAGAATTTAAACAAGAAGTTGAGAATCAACTGGATACTCATATAAAGATTCTTCGGACAGACAATGGCCTAGAATATGATAACAAAAATTTTTCCGATTTCCTGAAAAGTGCTGGAATCATATGTACACCAGACAACCACACCGTACACACCTGAACAGAATGGTACAGCGGAACGCATGAATAGAACACTGGTGGACAGAGCAAAGTGTATGCTTCTCAATACTGAACTGCCAAAGTTATATTGGGCTGATGCAATACACACTACCGCTTATATCATCAATCGTTCTCCAACGAGATCCTTGTTGTTCAAAACTCCCATGGAAAAATGGTTTGGCCTGAAACCAAATGTGAATCATATGCGTATATTTGGATGTGAGGCAATGGTTCACCTGCCTAAAGAAAAGCGCAAGAAATGGGATCCAAAAGCACAAAAGATGATCTTCATCGGATACTGTGACTACACAAAAGGTTATAGATTCATACTGCCGAATTCCAGAAAAGTAATAAAAAGTAGAGATGCTACATTTCTTGAATCTTCTGTGAAAAGAGACTTTGTTCCTTTAGAATTATCCATGAATAAAATTGAAACAGAAGAGGAAAGTTCAAAAGATGAAGATTGTGCCTCAGAAAGTTCAAATGAATCTGTAAAAGAAAACAAATCCACTTCTGACAGTGAATACATACCAGACACCAGTATTGAATCACCTGAAGTAAGTAGTGTGAAGTTGAGACCTAGAAACAAAAACAAAAACTTGCCTGAAGAAAGTACTTACCTATGTTCATTTATTCCTGATGTTCCGGAAACATATGAAGAAGCAATTAGTTCAGAAAATAAAGAAAAATGGATAAAATCAATTGATGAAGAACTAGATGCACATAAGAAGAATGAAACCTGGATATTGATAGAAAAACCTCCAAATGCCAAAGTGATAGGATGCAAATTTTTTTTTTTATTATTTTTTTTTTATTAGTAGCTATATTACACATTTTTTTTACATTTTTATAAGAATATATATATAAAAAATAGATGTTGATTATATTCGTAGTCGTCCTCACTAGGAGATCCTGTGCTGAGGGGGACTAGGTTTTGGATAAGTTATTCAGCGACTTCTATGGTATGACTCCATGTTTTGGGTAAGGGTTTCCAGAAACTTCTACGACGATGTTTTAAATATGCTGGTAAGTTCTTTTTCCGGTAATTCCTTAAGCCAAGATTTAATGTTCTTAATGCAGTTGTTTTTTGTTTTGATTTGTTTGATACTAAGTGGGAGTTTGTTATATACCTTTACTGCTAAAAATTCAGAGCTTCTTTGTCCAAAGGTAGAGTTACACTTTGGTATAGTTAGTATCTCTGTTTGTTTGGCTCTGGTTTTATGAGTATGTGAGGTGTTTTCCTGAGAATTATTTTTGAGGTGTTGTACCAAAATGTTTTTGGCATAGATTTTCTGTATGCTTGGAACGTCAAATTGTTTAAAAATTTCTGTTGTTGACGTCCTTATGGGAACCTTTAGTATGGTCTTTATGATGCAATCCTGAGTTACCTTCAGCTGTTTTATATGTTTTGATACTGCTGAGCCCCATCCTATTATTCCATATTCCAATTTGGAGTGGCATAAAGCATAGTAAACTCTCTTTAAATCCCTAGCTGACAAAATGTTCCGTATTTTTTTGAAGAAGTAGATGAGTTTAGTTAACTTTTTTGAAGTTCGATCAATGTGTGAATCCCAGTGTAGTTTATCGTCAATTTCAATACCAAGATATTTTATGCTTTTGGTTTGAGTTATAATCGAGCAGGAACATTGAGGAAATTTTTTTTGACATTCATGTAGTTTGAGTATATGCTCATTCATTGGTTGTCCTCTTTTGTTTTTGGAGAAAGTTAAATATTTGGTTTTATTCACATTTAATGTAAGGGAGTTTGCTTTAAGCCAGTTTTGAAGAACAGTTAGGCCATGTTCAGCCTCCTTATATGTGCTTGTCCAATCTTGTTCATGGAATAAAATTACAGTGTCATCTGCAAAGCTCATTATGTTTCCTTTGATGGGAAGATTCATAAGGTCATTTATGTAAATTAGAAATAGTATAGGTCCTAATACGCTTCCCTGGGGGACACCGTACTTAATTGGTAGAGTTTTGCTCCTTCTTTTACCAATTTGTACAAATTGTTCTCTTCCCGTTAAGTAACTTCTAAGTAGGTTTAGGGTTGTTTCAGTTATTCCATTTTTTTTAGTTTTAAATACAGTATTTTGTGGTCAATGGTATCGAAAGCTTTTTGAAGATCAATGAAAACTGCTAGGCATTTTTTGCCTTCATCCAATTTTCTAATAATTGTATTTGTTACATTAGCTATAGCGTCACCAGTACCCAGGTTTTCCCTAAAACCATACTGCGTAGATGATAATATTTTATTAGAATCCAAAAATGTAAGCATTTGTTTTTTTATAACTTTTTCTAATATTTTTGATAGTGTAGTTAAAATACTAATTGGTCGATAGTTTGATACATCATTTTTGGGACCGTTTTTATATATTGGAATGATCGTAGCAATTTTAAGACAAGCAGGAAAAATACCATTTGATATTGACAGATTTATATGATACGTTAGTGGGTGGATTAACTCATTTTGTAGATATTTAATTGATTTGCTTGATATCAGTTCATTTCCCGATGAAGTATTTATATTTAGGGAGGCTATAATATTTTTTATTTCATCACTTGTTATCTTGACAATATTGAGGCTGTTTTCTTGATTTACATCGTCAATCCTCACTGTATTTTCGATAGTACTAATTGAATTTTGTTTAATTTTATTTGCTAAGTTTGAGCCTATATTGCAAAAATAGTTGTTTATAAAGTCAAGAAGTTTGTCCGGGTGTTCTGTAAAAGATGTGGGAATCTCATCAATGTTTAATTCCTTAATGCTATTGTCATTATGTGAGGCTTTAGCATTAGTTATTTCATTTATGATCTGCGAGAGTTTATGTGAATCATTATTACATTCATCAATTTTGTTTTTATAGAATGTTTCTTTAGCATAACGTATTACATTTTTACATGTATTACGATATCTTTTGTAGAATCGAAGTGTTAGGATATCATAAGGGTTGTTTTTGACTTTTTTGTGCAGTTCATCTCTTTTTCTGATTGAGTTTATAATATTCTGACTAATCCAAGGTTTAATGTGTAAATTTTTATGAGATAACTTTTTTTCTATGGTTTTGGTGTTTGATAGGATAATGTTCTGTAAAACTTCTATAAAATAACTCCAAGCAGTATCAGTATCATCTTTTTCCAGAAGGCTTGTCCAGTCATTCACTGTTAACTCGCATTTGACGTTTTCCCAATTTGTTTCAGACTTCGTTAGGAGTGATTTCTTTTTTTGGTTTACATATGTATTTTTTTTGTAATAGATAGAATTATTGTATAATGGTCTGTCAGTGTGGTAGTACAAATAATGGCTTGAGTTTTTCTATTAGTTTTACAAAAGATATGATCAATGCAAGTTTTGCTTTCATTATATACACGTGTTGGTTCATCAATTAGGCTTTTATATCCATGGTATGCTAGTGTTTGCATATAATCAAATTTTTTTGGATGGCCATTTTCAAGAATATCAATATTTATATCACCGATGATAAATACATCTTTAGTTCTTTTTAGTAGACTTAGTTGATTAGATAAGGAGTTGAGGAATGGTTCTAGATTTTGTGTAGAAGGAGATCTATAAATTGCGAGTATTGTTGTGTCATTACCGATTGATATACTTAGACAGTTTTGTTTTGGGTGTTCCGAATAAAGGAGGAGTCAACGGGTCCACGGTTCAAGGCACGACTTTGTGCAAAAGGATTTGCACAAACAGCAGGTATCGACTACACCGAAACCTTTGCACCAACTGTAAGGTATGATTCGATACGTTTATTATTATCCGTGGCTGTCCAGTATAACCTTAAAATCATCCAACTTGACATCAAAACCGCATTCTTATACGGTGAGCTTGAAGAGACTATATTAATGACTCCACTTGAAGGTCTGCCTAGTGAAGGCAATATGGTATGTAAGCTCAACAAGTCTCTGTATGGCTTGAAGCAATCTCCCCGTTGCTGGAATAAGAAGTTTGACTCGATTTTAAAGAAATTTGGTTTCGTCAACAGCAAAGCTGATCAATGTGTTTATTTTGGTCAAGTCAACAATAAGAAATGCTACCTTTGCCTGTATGTTGATGACGGCTTGTTATTTTCTAAAGATGAATCAGTACTAAAAGAAATAACTAATGACTTAAAAACTGTATTTGATGTAAAAATAGTGAATTCAGTGAGTAACTTTGAAGGCATGCAAATTGAGATACTCAGCAATGGTATATTCATACATCAAACTAAATATGTGGAACAGATATTGCACAAGTTTAACATGACTGATGCCAACCCCAACAGTGTTCCTGTGGACCCTCATGTAAAGTTACAAAAAGGAGATGGAGACCCAGAAAAGAACATTCCTTACAGAGAAGCTGTGGGTTCCCTCATGCACCTAGCTATAGTGAGTCGACCTGAAATTATGTATGCAGTGAGCATAGTGAGTCGATTTTTAAATTGTTACAATAAAACACACTGGAATGCCGTGATGAAAATCTTCAAATATCTGAAAGATACAAAAGAGTACGGACTGTATTACTCATCCACATCACAGCCACCAGTAGTGACTGGTTATAGTGATGCTGACTATGCCAATGATCCTGATACAAGACGTTCAATCACAGGCTATGTTTTCATAAAAAATGGAGCAGCTGTAACATGGTCTAGCCAAAGACAACAAATAGTTGCCCTGTCAACAACAGAAGCAGAATTTATGGCAGCCTGTGCTGCAACCAAAGAAGCTATGTGGATAAAACAGTTGTTATGTGATATTGAGGAATATAAACAAGATACAATGTGCTTACATTTAGACAATCAAAGTGCGATCAGTGTTATCAAAAATGTAAACTTCCATAAACGCTGTAAACATATCGACATCAAGTACCACTTTGTTAAAGAAAAATATTATCAAAAAATTATTGATCTAAAATTTGTAAGTAGTGATAATCATATGCAGATATATTTACCAAAGCATTGCCAAAGGATAAATTTCAATTTTTAAGATCTAAACTTGGAATGCACAATTAAAAACTCTACAAATAATATTATGTAAGAACATTTTGAAAGTTGTATAATATCTTGTTTCAAAGGGTAATTAATATCCAGTTATTTTTGTTTTTTTTTTAAATATTATAAGGTTCGAATTTAGAGGGAGTGATGGATTTAAATTTCCCGCCCCTTTGTAGTAACTCTAACTTGACCTTGTTGTAGGTAGAATAATATATGTACTCCTCTTCTCTTCTGTGACATTGCAAAGCGAGTGTATAACAAATGTACTTCTTATCAGTTAATAAAAGCAAATCATACAAAATAAGAGTTTACTTCTGTTTAAATCATTAATAATATTCCTCGAACAGATAATACGTTAACTGACTCATATAATAATTTTATATCTCTTCTTTGTGCATAAATACGTTTGTTTACCAAAAGCTTAGTCATGGAGTTTTGAATTGATTGGATGTAACCTATATTTGTCTTGCAGGAGTTTCCCCAGGACGTTATTCCGTATCTGATTGTAGATTCCGCTAGTGACAAATAGATTATTTTTAACGTAGGTACTTATAGGCATAAAATATTTAATTTTGTAAATTCGCCCCGCAATAGCTCGTAGGCGTTTGCATATGTTGCTAACGTGTGTATCCCATTTCATATGCGCATCTACAGTTATCCCAAAATATAGATAAGTTTGTACCAGTTCAATGGTTCCACATTTACAGGACTGTGAAGAATTGTGTATACACTCAGATGTATGCGACTTTATTATAGGCGTGATGGTATATTTGGCATGTGGAGATCGTAGGTATATGCATCAATTTAGTCTTTTTGGAATTTATTATTAGGCCGGCATCATGTGACCATTTCTGTAAAGAAAAGAAATCATGCTGCATGAGTTTTATTGCAATAGATAAATCTTCATGCGAAATGACTAGCGCCGTATCATCAGCATAAACGTAATGCTTAACAAAGGTGAAAATTTTATTCATGAGTGAAACAAATATTATGTATAATGTTGGCCCGAGAATTGACCCCTGCGGGACTCCTGTTGACATATATATAGCTTTGCTGTAAGTTTGAAAGTGTTTCACTTTAATTTGTCGATTGGTTAAATAGTTTTTGAGAAGTTTTAGTAATTTTCCCCTAATTCCTATCGCCTCCAATATCTGTAATAGTTTTTTCGGATCAATAGTATCAAACGCTTTAGAGTTGTCTATGAATAAAGCTGCTGCCACACGCAAAGCTCACATCAAAAGTTAATGTACAGCGCATCATCTTTTCTACCGACACACGACGCTATCAAATATTTCTTCCTATGGTAGGAGAGGGGGTCAGTTGAATTCGAGAGCGGCCGAGGAACATAATTTCATCTGTCAAAGTGACAACTTTACTTACTGACAGCTTGAGCACGTTTTCGAAATGGATGATACTTGTCGCCTATTGCTGGATCTGTTGGACAGCTCATCCTCAGATGATGATGCCGCCAACTATATAATTATAAACGCTATTTATAAACTTTTTAGATTTTAAACAATCTGCGCTTAAATAGCGCATTTTCACATAACCTGACATAACCTCTCCGTCGAATCAGGAAATTCGCAGTTCGCACGCCGATCGACGAAAGCGATATATAATAAATTATTGTAAAATAAGCTCACGTCGATTTCCAAAAATGTCGAAGGCAAAGGCGGCAAGGACCAACACCAGGGCAGGGAACGAGAAGAGAGCACGAGAGCTGACGAGAGCAAACCAGATTACCCAGGAAAATAATTGAAAACAATCAACAAACGAACAAACTAGAAGCTTCTCTATGTAGGTATCAGGCCGTCCAACTTTATCAAAAAACCGAATGATATTACCATATAAACATACTGAGTTAAAAATATGATTAATTTTGAAAGGGCGAAAATTTGTTTACTTCAAATTCAAATATTGATTTTAAAAACAAATATTTATATTTTAAATATATGTTTGCCAAATATGTTATTTAAGTGACAAATTAATTGATAACTTATGAAATCATAATTTCCTCCTGTGATGTATTATTATTATGTAGATTTAACTTGTTTTTTCCATTTTTTTAATCTTCTATTTATGTATAGCAACATGATATCATAGCACCTGTATTTATTTGTTATGACGCATCACGGGATTATATAATGTTCAAATATCATTTTTTTACTGGAATAACTTTTCTTGAACTTTTTTAAGGCCACACCCATCCACAGAGATCCTGGGTTCGATTCCCAGTTGAGACGTTTATCTTTTTATTTTCTGTGTCTTGTTCTGTTTCACGTTTCCTTTAGATTAGTTAGTATTATCTTCTTGTAAGTTTCCTCTCCAATATAATATAATGTGTCCATCTGTTTTAGCAGAAGCTATCAGGTTCAAATCCTAATTACTAATTCATTGAATTCAGCTTTGATTTAGTTAAAAAAAAGAAACATCGACAAAATGACTTTACCTATGTTTTATTTTATTTTGTGAAGTTAAATCACAAATATGAATTATTTTCCGATCATAATCTGAAGAACTTAATTTGTAAGATTATATCTATAATAAAACCATATCCGAAAAGGGGTTCCTAAGTAGGAGAAGTTGCACGGTCCCAATATATCGGGACGGATGGCAACCCGATTTAAGTTGATCGTTTGTCTGGAGCCAGTGAGACTATGGCATCCCGAATTGGGGCATGTTGTGAGGTTTACGGTAGAGGAAGGAGAAGGAGATGCGGTGGAGGAAGGTGAGGAAGTACCTGACTCATTTCAAGCAACGGTTAAATACTGAATGATGGTCTTACACCAGGACGATACTGAGAGTATCTTCCTGATTTAATCGAGATATCTAGATACATATTAATCAAATCAAAATTATTTGCGCACTACGGGAATTGAACCCGTGACCTCCGGATTGCCAGTCGAGAGCCTTACCACTCGATCGCGAAACGCATTTCTTCTGTCTGAAAATTTGTTTGTTCGTTCCGTTGCCGTTTTAAGATGGTGGCCGTATTGGTGGTCATAGCGATAGTGATGCTTTCTGGTCAAAATTGTATAATTCTTTTTTGAAATTGTAAAAATGTTACATAAAAAGTAAGAATTATTATAATTAAGTAGATAGGTATTTAAGTACCTATTTACAAAGCTTATGATTTTGATTATTTTTCTCTGTTCTGTAAAACCCTATCAAAAATCGTTGCGTAGTTTAGAAGAACTAGGCGCACGAACAGACAGACGCCGATAGCGACTTTATTTTAGTATAATAGAGATAAGTAGTCAAATTTGAAAGCGTATTTCATCACCTTAAAAATGAAAGGTTTTTACTTTTCGGATACGTTCAGAAATATTTCATTAATTGAGTGTCTTTTGTTATCAGTAATTTTAGTTCAGCATTTAGACGAAACAAAGCAAGATGAGCCATTTTTTGTTTGAATTCGAAATTTTGATACTTAAAAAGTGATTTGTTTATTACTAATAATAAAATCGAAAGCCTGTTTCATCAAAAACAAAAACAGAACGTTTTTGGTGTTCGGAAACATCCCATTTGTTTATTGAGAAGCAGAATCTTTCTGACAACATCTTTAAGAAATATAACGGTCAATATGCCAGAGGCCTGAAGGGTTCAATAACTTAGACATAAAAATGTAGCCAAAAATAAGATGAACAGAATATTCATTAAGTTATTCTGACATGTTAGTAAATATGCAAAGTAGAAAATGGAACAAAAACAAATTGAAATTCTCAAACTATTTTTAAAAATATTCCAACTTGCTGATTTAGTAACCGGGTCAACACCTTTTCCTTTTGACTTGTTTTGCATAATTTGGCAAACTCTCCCGACGACTCGTGTAAAAATCTCTCAAACTGGTGTTTTCGCAATTATGATTAGACTTTCGCTGCATTCTTGTAATTTCTGATTTGGATACTGAGATGGTTTTGCGGATTCCTTGGCAAAACAAGGAGCGTCTAACCCTATTATTACACTCATAAACCACAACCCCCTGTCAGACTATATTTCCATCCACGAAGACCGTTTGTGAGATTGTTGGCACATTGCTAGTTGCTAGTCAACCCAAAGGAACCTGCTTTGCCTCAATGTAAAGAACTATCCCATCAAAACCATGCTTTCAACAATTTCCCCATTTCGACCAAAAAAATATCCTTATCTTACTCGAATGAGAATAGGACATTGTTCAGTTTCTTTTCACGTTTTAAAAGTGACTCCCCAGATTGAACTTTGTATGATCTAGACTTGAAATTGTAGATCACATATTTTTAGCTGTCCCTCTCTCATAAAAAATATCCTCTCTTCTATTAAGCCTTATTTGAAATTTCCGCCCTTCGTTCAATATCTTGTATTAATTAAAATTATTACATATTAAATGAATTCGCCTTCCCTCTCTTCATAATTGGAAAAGATGGCCTTAAACACCATCAAGGGAACAAAGATGAAAACATTGAGAAAAACACCGGGATTACAGTGCCTTGAAAAGAGCGGGATTCCTGGGACAGGAATTTCAATTGTAATGTCGCCGATAATATAAAATTATCCAACGTTATAATAATTTCCAACATGTCCAAACATTCGAATGGTGCCACAAAATAATTAAACAAAGTTTATCGTAATATTTATGCAAAAAAAATAAATAGATATTATTCTGTTGTATTATGTGTATATAATAAATTGTAAAATCTGTACTTAGCTGAAATAAGACAGGTAGTTCGACCTAATTAAACACACAAGTGAAGTGTTGATAATTGTTGGGTTTTATATTATGTTTAGTTTTTGGACAATTTTTTTTGTAAGGTTTAAACAACACTTCTTATTGTTTTTGCTATTTATATCATTGTTTGTAAATTGTAGTAGTGAAAAATATCTTATTTTGTGGAAATAATTATGTGTATATTTGCAAATTATTTTTCTTCATACATTATTATTTTAATTTGGTCGGTTTAAAAACAGTTTTAAAACTGCATTATTTAACAATTTAATGTCAATATTATCAATAAACAAAATAGTTTTAGAAATAACATTCAATTTTGTATTTTTATTAGTAAGTAGATAAATATCAAAATGGGATGTATCAATTTTGCTGTAAAATTAATTGTTTGAATAGAAAATTAATTATTTGCTTTGTCATATTTTAAATAAACACAAATAATCAATTTAATAAAGTGTTGGATATCATTGCTTTATGCTAATTAATTGTATTAAAGTGGGTGGCGCAAGTCATTTCCTATTGGAAGATGCTCTCATGTTTGCAAATGGCGTCTTATGTCATAACAACTTTGACATTTGCGTTCTTGAGTAGTATAATTATAGCGGTCCATGGTTTGTCATCTGCCGATAGGGTGATGACTTTAGCACCAACGTGTACCATCAAGTCATTTCCTATTGGAAGATGCTCTCATGTTTGCAAATGGCGTCTTATGTCATAACAACTTTGACATTTGCGTTCTTGAGTAGTATAATTATAGCGGTCCATGGTTTGTCATCTGCCGATAGGGTGATGACTTTAGCACCAACGTGTACCATCAAGTCATTTCCTATTGGAAGATGCTCTCATGTTTGCAAATGGCGTCTTATGTCATAACAACTTTGACATTTGCGTTCTTGAGTAGTATAATTATAGCGGTCCATGGTTTGTCATCTGCCGATAGGGTGATGACTTTAGCACCAACGTGTACCATCAAGTCATTTCCTATTGGAAGATGCTCTCATGTTTGCAAATGGCGTCTTATGTCATAACAACTTTGACATTTGCGTTCTTGAGTAGTATAATTATAGCGGTCCATGGTTTGTCATCTGCCGATAGGGTGATGACTTTAGCACCAACGTGTACCATCAAGTCATTTCCTATTGGAAGATGCTCTCATGTTTGCAAATGGCGTCTTATGTCATAACAACTTTGACATTTGCGTTCTTGAGTAGTATAATTATAGCGGTCCATGGTTTGTCATCTGCCGATAGGGTGATGACTTTAGCACCAACGTGTACCATCAAGTCATTTCCTATTGGAAGATGCTCTCATGTTTGCAAATGGCGTCTTATGTCATAACAACTTTGACATTTGCGTTCTTGAGTAGTATAATTATAGCGGTCCATGGTTTGTCATCTGCCGATAGGGTGATGACTTTAGCACCAACGTGTACCATCAAGTCATTTCCTATTGGAAGATGCTCTCATGTTTGCAAATGGCGTCTTATGTCATAACAACTTTGACATTTGCGTTCTTGAGTAGTATAATTATAGCGGTCCATGGTTTGTCATCTGCCGATAGGGTGATGACTTTAGCACCAACGTGTACCATCAAGTCATTTCCTATTGGAAGATGCTCTCATGTTTGCAAATGGCGTCTTATGTCATAACAACTTTGACATTTGCGTTCTTGAGTAGTATAATTATAGCGGTCCATGGTTTGTCATCTGCCGATAGGGTGATGACTTTAGCACCAACGTGTACCATCAAGTCATTTCCTATTGGAAGATGCTCTCATGTTTGCAAATGGCGTCTTATGTCATAACAACTTTGACATTTGCGTTCTTGATTAGTATAATTATAGCGGTCCATGGTTTGTCATCTGCCGATAGGGTGATGACTTTAGCACCAACGTGTACCATCAAGTCATTTCCTATTGGAAGATGCTCTCATGTTTGCAAATGGCGTCTTATGTCATAACAACTTTGACATTTGCGTTCTTGAGTAGTATAATTATAGCGGTCCATGGTTTGTCATCTGCCGATAGGGTGATGACTTTAGCACCAACGTGTACCATCAAGTCATTTCCTATTGGAAGATGCTCTCATGTTTGCAAATGGCGTCTTATGTCATAACAACTTTGACATTTGCGTTCTTGAGTAGTATAATTATAGCGGTCCATGGTTTGTCATCTGCCGATAGGGTGATGACTTTAGCACCAACGTGTACCATCAAGTCATTTCCTATTGGAAGATGCTCTCATGTTTGCAAATGGCGTCTTATGTCATAACAACTTTGACATTTGCGTTCTTGAGTAGTATAATTATAGCGGTCCATGGTTTGTCATCTGCCGATAGGGTGATGACTTTAGCACCAACGTGTACCATCAAGTCATTTCCTATTGGAAGATGCTCTCATGTTTGCAAATGGCGTCTTATGTCATAACAACTTTGACATTTGCGTTCTTGAGTAGTATAATTATAGCGGTCCATGGTTTGTCATCTGCCGATAGGGTGATGACTTTAGCACCAACGTGTACC
The DNA here is from genome assembly GCA_026573805.1 of Hesperophylax magnus. Taxonomy (NCBI): domain Eukaryota; kingdom Metazoa; phylum Arthropoda; class Insecta; order Trichoptera; family Limnephilidae; genus Hesperophylax; species Hesperophylax magnus. The sequence continues at coordinate 1,330,683 of JAIUSX010000179.1, read as the reverse complement.
ATCAAGTCATTTCCTATTGGAAGATGCTCTCATGTTTGCAAATGGCGTCTTATGTCATAACAACTTTGACATTTGCGTTCTTGAGTAGTATAATTATAGCGGTCCATGGTTTGTCATCTGCCGATAGGGTGATGACTTTAGCACCAACGTGTACCATCAAGTCATTTCCTATTGGAAGATGCTCTCATGTTTGCAAATGGCGTCTTATGTCATAACAACTTTGACATTTGCGTTCTTGAGTAGTATAATTATAGCGGTCCATGGTTTGTCATCTGCCGATAGGGTGATGACTTTAGCACCAACGTGTACCATCAAGTCATTTCCTATTGGAAGATGCTCTCATGTTTGCAAATGGCGTCTTATGTCATAACAACTTTGACATTTGCGTTCTTGAGTAGTATAATTATAGCGGTCCATGGTTTGTCATCTGCCGATAGGGTGATGACTTTAGCACCAACGTGTACCATCAAGTCATTTCCTATTGGAAGATGCTCTCATGTTTGCAAATGGCGTCTTATGTCATAACAACTTTGACATTTGCGTTCTTGAGTAGTATAATTATAGCGGTCCATGGTTTGTCATCTGCCGATAGGGTGATGACTTTAGCACCAACGTGTACCATCAAGTCATTTCCTATTGGAAGATGCTCTCATGTTTGCAAATGGCGTCTTATGTCATAACAACTTTGACATTTGCGTTCTTGAGTAGTATAATTATAGCGGTCCATGGTTTGTCATCTGCCGATAGGGTGATGACTTTAGCACCAACGTGTACCATCAAGTCATTTCCTATTGGAAGATGCTCTCATGTTTGCAAATGGCGTCTTATGTCATAACAACTTTGACATTTGCGTTCTTGAGTAGTATAATTATAGCGGTCCATGGTTTATCATCTGCCGATAGGGTGATGACTTTAGCACCAACGTGTACCATCAAGTCATTTCCTATTGGAAGATGCTCTCATGTTTGCAAATGGCGTCTTATGTCATAACAACTTTGACATTTGCGTTCTTGAGTAGTATAATTATAGCGGTCCATGGTTTGTCATCTGCCGATAGGGTGATGACTTTAGCACCAACGTGTACCAACAAGTCATTTCCTATTGGAAGATGCTCTCATGTTTGCAAATGGCGTCTTATGTCATAACAACTTTGACATTTGCGTTCTTGAGTAGTATAATTATAGCGGTCCATGGTTTGTCATCTGCCGATAGGGTGATGACTTTAGCACCAACGTGTACCATCAAGTCATTTCCTATTGGAAGATGCTCTCATGTTTGCAAATGGCGTCTTATGTCATAACAACTTTGACATTTGCGTTCTTGAGTAGTATAATTATAGCGGTCCATGGTTTGTCATCTGCCGATAGGGTGATGACTTTAGCACCAACGTGTACCATCAAGTCATTTCCTATTGGAAGATGCTCTCATGTTTGCAAATGGCGTCTTATGTCATAACAACTTTGACATTTGCGTTCTTGAGTAGTATAATTATAGCGGTCCATGGTTTGTCATCTGCCGATAGGGTGATGACTTTAGCACCAACGTGTACCATCAAGTCATTTCCTATTGGAAGATGCTCTCATGTTTGCAAATGGCGTCTTATGTCATAACAACTTTGACATTTGCGTTCTTGAGTAGTATAATTATAGCGGTCCATGGTTTGTCATCTGCCGATAGGGTGATGACTTTAGCACCAACGTGTACCATCAAGTCATTTCCTATTGGAAGATGCTCTCATGTTTGCAAATGGCGTCTTATGTCATAACAACTTTGACATTTGCGTTCTTGAGTAGTATAATTATAGCGGTCCATGGTTTGTCATCTGCCGATAGGGTGATGACTTTAGCACCAACGTGTACCATCAAGTCATTTCCTATTGGAAGATGCTCTCATGTTTGCAAATGGCGTCTTATGTCATAACAACTTTGACATTTGCGTTCTTGAGTAGTATAATTATAGCGGTCCATTGTTTGTCATCTGCCGATAGGGTGATGACTTTAGCACCAACGTGTACCATCAAGTCATTTCCTATTGGAAGATGCTCTCATGTTTGCAAATGGCGTCTTATGTCATAACAACTTTGACATTTGCGTTCTTGAGTAGTATAATTATAGCGGTCCATGGTTTGTCATCTGCCGATAGGGTGATGACTTTAGCACCAACGTGTACCATCAAGTCATTTCCTATTGGAAGATGCTCTCATGTTTGCAAATGGCGTCTTATGTCATAACAACTTTGACATTTGCGTTCTTGAGTAGTATAATTATAGCGGTCCATGGTTTGTCATCTGCCGATAGGGTGATGACTTTAGCACCAACGTGTACCATCAAGTCATTTCCTATTGGAAGATGCTCTCATGTTTGCAAATGGCGTCTTATGTCATAACAACTTTGACATTTGCGTTCTTGAGTAGTATAATTATAGCGGTCCATGGTTTGTCATCTGCCGATAGGGTGATGACTTTAGCACCAACGTGTACCATCAAGTCATTTCCTATTGGAAGATGCTCTCATGTTTGCAAATGGCGTCTTATGTCATAACAACTTTGACATTTGCGTTCTTGAGTAGTATAATTATAGCGGTCCATGGTTTATCATCTGCCGATAGGGTGATGACTTTAGCACCAACGTGTACCATCAAGTCATTTCCTATTGGAAGATGCTCTCATGTTTGCAAATGGCGTCTTATGTCATAACAACTTTGACATTTGCGTTCTTGAGTAGTATAATTATAGCGGTCCATGGTTTGTCATCTGCCGATAGGGTGATGACTTTAGCACCAACGTGTACCATCAAGTCATTTCCTATTGGAAGATGCTCTCATGTTTGCAAATGGCGTCTTATGTCATAACAACTTTGACATTTGCGTTCTTGAGTAGTATAATTATAGCGGTCCATGGTTTGTCATCTGCCGATAGGGTGATGACTTTAGCACCAACGTGTACCATCAAGTCATTTCCTATTGGAAGATGCTCTCATGTTTGCAAATGGCGTCTTATGTCATAACAACTTTGACATTTGCGTTCTTGAGTAGTATAATTATAGCGGTCCATGGTTTGTCATCTGCCGATAGGGTGATGACTTTAGCACCAACGTGTACCATCAAGTCATTTCCTATTGGAAGATGCTCTCATGTTTGCAAATGGCGTCTTATGTCATAACAACTTTGACATTTGCGTTCTTGAGTAGTATAATTATAGCGGTCCATGGTTTGTCATCTGCCGATAGGGTGATGACTTTAGCACCAACGTGTACCATCAAGTCATTTCCTATTGGAAGATGCTCTCATGTTTGCAAATGGCGTCTTATGTCATAACAACTTTGACATTTGCGTTCTTGAGTAGTATAATTATAGCGGTCCATGGTTTGTCATCTGGTGATGACTTTAGCACCAACGTGTACCATCAAGTCATTTCCTATTGGAAGATGCTCTCATGTTTGCAAATGGCGTCTTATGTCATAACAACTTTGACATTTGCGTTCTTGAGTAGTATAATTATAGCGGTCCATGGTTTGTCATCTGCCGATAGGGTGATGACTTTAGCACCAACGTGTACCATCAAGTCATTTCCTATTGGAAGATGCTCTCATGTTTGCAAATGGCGTCTTATGTCATAACAACTTTGACATTTGCGTTCTTGAGTAGTATAATTATAGCGGTCCATGGTTTGTCATCTGCCGATAGGGTGATGACTTTAGCACCAACGTGTACCATCAAGTCATTTCCTATTGGAAGATGCTCTCATGTTTGCAAATGGCGTCTTATGTCATAACAACTTTGACATTTGCGTTCTTGAGTAGTATAATTATAGCGGTCCATGGTTTGTCATCTGCCGATAGGGTGATGACTTTAGCACCAACGTGTACCATCAAGTCATTTCCTATTGGAAGATGCTCTCATGTTTGCAAATGGCGTCTTATGTCATAACAACTTTGACATTTGCGTTCTTGAGTAGTATAATTATAGCGGTCCATGGTTTGTCATCTGCCGATAGGGTGATGACTTTAGCACCAACGTGTACCATCAAGTCATTTCCTATTGGAAGATGCTCTCATGTTTGCAAATGGCGTCTTATGTCATAACAACTTTGACATTTGCGTTCTTGAGTAGTATAATTATAGCGGTCCATGGTTTGTCATCTGCCGATAGGGTGATGACTTTAGCACCAACGTGTACCATCAAGTCATTTCCTATTGGAAGATGCTCTCATGTTTGCAAATGGCGTCTTATGTCATAACAACTTTGACATTTGCGTTCTTGAGTAGTATAATTATAGCGGTCCATGGTTTGTCATCTGCCGATAGGGTGATGACTTTAGCACCAACGTGTACCATCAAGTCATTTCCTATTGGAAGATGCTCTCATGTTTGCAAATGGCGTCTTATGTCATAACAACTTTGACATTTGCGTTCTTGAGTAGTATAATTATAGCGGTCCATGGTTTGTCATCTGCCGATAGGGTGATGACTTTAGCACCAACGTGTACCATCAAGTCATTTCCTATTGGAAGATGCTCTCATGTTTGCAAATGGCGTCTTATGTCATAACAACTTTGACATTTGCGTTCTTGAGTAGTATAATTATAGCGGTCCATGGTTTGTCATCTGGTGATGACTTTAGCACCAACGTGTACCATCAAGTCATTTCCTATTGGAAGATGCTCTCATGTTTGCAAATGGCGTCTTATGTCATAACAACTTTGACATTTGCGTTCTTGAGTAGTATAATTATAGCGGTCCATGGTTTGTCATCTGCCGATAGGGTGATGACTTTAGCACCAACGTGTACCATCAAGTCATTTCCTATTGGAAGATGCTCTCATGTTTGCAAATGGCGTCTTATGTCATAACAACTTTGACATTTGCGTTCTTGAGTAGTATATGGGGTATTTCCACGTTTTTTTTTTATTGCTTAAAAAAATTAAGCAAAAAATTACGATGATTACGGAATTTTTATTTTATTTTTATGTTGACGAATAAATTTTCTAGAGCGAGTCTAAAATCCCATTTTTGAAATACCGCCAAAACGAAATTTTGGGGCGGGGCTATCGTGTGACGTCATAAGCGTATTGCCATTTTCTAGCCGGCTTCTGACAGTACGTGATAGTGGTACTCACTGGTACTTATTGTCTGTTTACGAGTGATTTGCTTGAGTTTTTGTCGTTATATTTTTTAGAATGTCTCCTCATTTGAAATACAAATGTTGTATGGTTCCTATGTGTACAAATTCGACATATAAAACTCCAAATAAAGTGTTTTTGTGCTTTCCGAAGAACATCGAAACTAGAAAAAAATGGTGTCATGCCATGAAAAGAGACCCGGTTAAAAACAAAACCATTTCTCTCAAAAGCAAGCTTCATTGTTGCGAAGATCATTTTAATGTAAGTTTCTGTTTTATTAATACTAAGAAAATGATTTAATTCAATATAAAACGCTATTATTATATAACAATTGATTTTAAAATATGACGTTTAATGTTGATTTCTTTATATTATTTTAGCTTGAGGAAGACGTCGAAAATTACATGAGGTTTAAATTAATGGGTGGTAGAGTGTATTTAAAAAAGACTGTCATTCCACACAAATTTGATTGTCAAAAAAAAAACCCTTCCTACTCCAAGACTGACAGGATTAAAGAGAAAACGCCTTGAAGTCATTGCAAGATTAGTAGCAGACAATGAACCAGAGCCACAGCCTTCTACTTCGGCAGTGATCTAACCGGGACCGCATCATGTTGCAACTCAAACATATTCACCTGCCAATGACGACAAGGCTGTTCAAGCAAATATCAAGTGCCATGTGCGCAGTAAGGCCACATCAACATTGACAAAAAAAAAGGATATGTCTTGCTCACCTTTGAAGTTTGATAATGTAAGCAGACAATGTACAAAAGTTGTTGCGTTAAGTGTGGAACCAGAATCATCAGATTATTCTTCAGATGCATTAGAGAATTTACCATATCGCCCAAACACACCTGACTCTTTAGGTGACAACGTGGAGGAAGTCAATTTTAAATTCCAGATGCGCCAATGCAACCTGATGGCGCTTGAAAGGAGTCTTAGGCTATGTCTAGGAATCCCCAAACAAATGTACCATGTTATTTCCATATTAGCAAAGAAAATTCCTTGTGAGGTAACTGATATTTTAATTAAGTTAAAAAAAATTCGCCTCAACGATAAATTTGCCATACTCGCAATACAGTTTGGTATTTCAGTTACATCAATGAGTAGAATTTTTACTAAAACTATTTTATTAATGGACAATATTTTGAAAAGTCTTATTGTATGGCCGTCTCCTAGTAAAATAAGACTTCACTTACCCATAAGCTTCAGAGCGAGATACTCCAATGTGCAGACCATTATTGACTGCTTAGAAATTCAAATCAATAAGCCTATTAACCCGATACACCAATCTTTAACCTGGTCGGAATATAAAAGTTGCAACACTCTTAAATATCTGGTGTCATGCACCCCAAGCGGAGTGATTAGTTTTATTTCTTCAGGTTATGGTGGACGTGCTTCGGACACTATTATAGTTGATGATTGCGGATATCTTGACATCTTGAAGCCGGGTACGTGCATCATGGCAGACAGGGGATTTAAAAACATTACTAATTTGCTTCACATTCGGCAATGTGAGTTAGTTCGTCCTCCCAGTGTATATGTTAATGTCGTTTGCACTTCAGAGGAAGTAATCCAAGCAAAAAGGATTGCTGCCCTGCGAATTCACGTAGAACGGGTTATCAGTAGGATACGTGAATTTGGGATGTGCAAGATGCATGCATCCATACACCATAACCATGTTCCTGTCATGAATCAAATTGTTAGACTAGTTTGTAGTCTCATTAATCTACAAGACAGCGTTATTAAAGTATAGCCTATCTAAATCTATATTATATTAGAAATATCTAAATCTTATCATTTTGTTGTGCATGTTATGTAATACTATTCTTTTTGCTTAGTATCGACCATCATAAGACTTGTTCTGTGGGTCAAAATATTATATGTAATGTAATAATGTTATTGTATAAATAAATCTGTATCTGTATATAAAAAAACCTTCGGAAACGCTTTTTGTCATCACCTACATATGTAAAAATAATATTTGTAATGTTAGTATGTTTTAATGTAAATAAAATTAAATAAATATACACATATTGTTTTATTGTTAAAATGGACAAGATTTTCAAAGCATATTATAACAATACTTAACAGTTCTCGATTTTTATCATTTTAATGCGTTGCGTTAGATATTTATGTAATATGTATTATGAAAATTTCTAAAGAGAGGTCAATAAGGCAATTAAAAGATCAATTATTATTCATTTGTTTTACACGCATTTATTTAATATTTTAATTTAGAAAAGACAGCATTACACCAAAATTGTGTAGATTTAATAATAAGTTCCTTACATAGGTCTTCATCATACCTGACATGACACTGAGTAACTTTTTTTGACGTTTCAAAGTCTGGATTGGCCACACAATACAGTGCAGCTGTCTTCTGGGCAAAATACATTTGCAATTGTATTTGTGCCATTACTTTCGGAGTGGGTTCTCCGGTAGCCGTTAAATAATTCATCATCGTCGAGTCTTTCATAGGACATTTGACTTCTACGGTGAAATCTCCTCCCAAGGCGTCTGGCGAAGCGCCAAAAATTGGGAGTTTGTTTGATAAAATTAACCCACACTTTTTTAATTTCATTTTCCCTGTAGCCTCGACTACTTTTAATACTTTGGGTTCTAGAGTTTTACCTCGTTCCATGGCTTTGGTCCCATATAATTGAGCACCTAGTATTTTCTCTACTAGTGACCCATCTGTCGTTTTACAGTGTGCCGCCTCATACAAATTTGAGGCGGTCACTCGAGCATATCGAAGGTTGTGCCATAACGGACAGTCTGCTTGATCCACTGTCTCATCAAATGCCCCCTGACAGGCTTTTGCCGTCATTGAGGATTGACAAAAGTCAATAAATTCCTCTGGGAGAGATCCTACATCATTATTGAAAAAATTGCAAATCATATTGTGAATTGAAAGGTTTTCAATCGGTGTTGGGTCAACATAGAATTTGACTATTTCTGATTGACATGAGATACTCTTTTCAATCAACTCGTTGAAGAAAGTACCATCATTGTTGGGATAATTTACACGTGGTACTGTTCCCATATCTTCTGCCTTGATGAATTTAAGGCTTGTTCCTATGCCTGCCATCTTCGATTTTTTCCAGTAGCACTCTGTTGAGGTCTTTGGAGGTTCTTCACTGCGCCTGTGGAGCCACGATAGGAATGCAAGCGCATGCTTACAGCCACCTGGAATAATAAAAATATATACAAATTTATTTTTAAATCTCCAAACAAATATTAAAACAATTAAATTGTCTATGATTTGACTCAATAGCCGTTTTTGACAGCACCGTAAATAATATCAATATAGTGTCAATAAAACAACCTAATAACATAACCCGCTTAAAAAAAACAATATATAGTGATACGCTAGACAAAGTGGCAGTATTTGTGACGGTGGCAGTGAAATTAATCATTTGTTATTAATTATTAATCAACAAAAAAGAAATCAAAGATTTGGGAGTGACATTGGACTCTAAGCTAATTTTTGATATTCAAATAGACTTAGTGACATCAAAAGCCTCTAAAATGTTAGGATTCATTCTTAGGACATGTAAAAAATTCAATAACCTTAGAACAATGAAAATCCTATATTTTGCTTATGTCCGCAGCTTACTAGAATATGCGTCACAAGTTTGGAACCCGCAATACATATCGTATGTGGAAATTCTAGAACGTATTCAAAATCGTTTTCTACGATACTTGGATTTCCGCAGCTACCGCCCACATCTAAGTCACCAAGATTCAGCAGCGTACTTCAATATACCATCATTAGAAGTTCGAAGAAGCTCGGCCGATGTACTTTTTCTTCAAAAAATAGCCAGGTCCGTTGTTGATTGCCCAGAACTCCTAGAACGAATTCAGATACGAGTTCCTAACAGACGAACCAGATCAAACATGATTTTTAGCCTCCCCCAATGTAACACTAATTCTAAGCAGAATTCTTTCATCTATCGTGCGTCCAACACTTTTAACACACACTATTCACAATTTGACATATTTAACTCTGCACCACACTCCTTAAAATCCCACAGACACTCTCTCGATACATTACAACAACAATAACTACAGATACCATCTAATACAACCACCACTTTATTAACTTCCTTTATACATACCTCAACCTAACCGATCCCTCCTCATCCTACCCCCTCCCTATTCCCCCCTAAATAACTTGTTTCTTGAAATGTAATTTTCATTAGTAAATATCTCGGAATCACACTCAGATACACTTGTATATAATACCTATGTGGAAACCTGTAAATGGTTTATTTACTGAAACTAAATTATTATTATGCTGTTATTGATGTAAACTGTTGGTATCCCAAATAAAATAAAATAAAAATAAAATTAAATTTGTAAATTGAAGTGCAAAAAGAGTATTGTCATTGTAACCCAAAATCAACTTTGGTGAAAACATACAATAACCATAGACAATACAAAACTATTTCGCCATAGACAATTTACATAAATTAATATATACTTAGGGGCATTTTTGTTCCAACATTAATAAAAATATAATTAATAAACCAAAAAAAAAAAAAAAAAAAAAAAAAAAAAAAAAAAAAAAAAAAAAAAAAAAAAAAAAAAAAAAAAAAAAAAAAAAAAAATAGAAAATGGCAAATACAAGAGGAAAGGGAGTTATAACAGAAACCGAAGAAAAATTTAACATTGATAAAATTATACAGATTATTGAAAAAAAATTTGAATCCATGAAAAAAGAAATTATATCAAAAATTGAAAAACAAACCCAGGACACTCAAAAAATAAAAAAATTGACATTGACATCATAACATTCTACAAAATAAAAAAATTGAAAATGATTTTGAAAACATAAAAAAGGAACACCAGGAAAAGAATATCATTATTAAACAACTTGAAATAAAAATTTCAGACCTCGAATACAAATCTCGGTCTAATTTCTTAGAAATAGCGGGCATTCCCCAAAAAAAATGGAGAGCAGCAGATGGAGATAGTAAAAAGAGTTGCGGCGGCGGCAGGAATGGAAATCCAGCACAATGATATAATTGATATAAAAAGGACACATGATAGAAGGAACAATGCGCCACCGAAACTGCTAGTGGAATTTGCGGAAAAAAAGACAAGAGACAATCTTCTTTCTAAAAGGAAAAATATTAATTATGCAGCTATAAAAGATATCTCCACCGAACCAATCTATATTGCAGAGGAATTGAGCCCATATCAAAGGGAACTGCTCTGGAAAACGAAAAAATCTGCCAATGAAAAAATGTACTCCTACGTTTGGTTCAAAGATGGAAAAATAATGACGCGAAGAATGCCAACCGAAAAAATAATTTATATAAAACATGTAGATGATATAAAAAATATTGTATAACAAAAGGGCACAAAAACGATTACGAAAAAAATATAAAAATGGCTGACATTATATTAACCTCGGAACCAAATGATCTATCGAATTTAAATAACAACTCTTTCAATATACTACACAAAAACATAAGAAGCATAAGAAAAAATTTTGATGAATTGCAAATTTTATTGAAATATTTAAAAGTTAATTTTCAAATAATAATACTTACTGAATGTTGGATAAATCATAAATACATGAAATTGGAAATTGCTGGATATACAACCTACTCAAGTTTGAATAACAAAAAACAAAACGATGGTGTAATTATATACATTAAAAACGAAATAAAAGCCGAAGTTGAAGAAATTATTATCACAAATGCCAATTGTTTAAAAATTAAAATCAGTAAAGAAAAAGCTATATTAGCAATCTATCGATCGCCCTCAACAAGAAACATCGACCCATTCCTTAAATCCGTAGACGAGGAACTCTGCCTTCTTAAAGAAACGAAAAACATATTTATTATTGGAGATGTAAATATAAATATTTTAGAAAATGGACACCCTAAGCGAATTCAATATCTGCAGATGCTAGCATCCCATGGACTGGAAAGCTTAATAAATGTTCCTACTCGAAAAGTGGACAACAGTGAAAGTTGCATAGACCATATAATGAGTAAAACAAAAGACATTACTCAAACTGTTGTATTTAATTCAACTATAACCGATCATTATACAACTATGCTTTCAATAAAAATAAACAAGTCAAATAAAATGAAGAAAAAACCATTAACAACAGAAAAAACAGAAATCAACTGGAATATCATTAAACATAATCTACAATGTACCGATTGGAAAAAACTGCAAAGTATGAACAATACAAATGATGCATGGAATTATTTCATAGAACTTCTTCAGAATAATATACTATCTAATACCACAAAAATTACTAAGAAAATCTCACGCAAAAATGTACATATTAAACCATGGATTACACAGAATGTTATAAACTGCATAAGAAAAAGAGACGAGTTACACAAGAAACTTAAAAAAATTCCATACGATATACACATGTTAAGATACTACAAAAGATACAGAAACATTTGCAAAAAAGTTATTATGTGTACAAAAGAAACCTACTATAAGAAAAAAATTGTAGATTGTAAACAAAATCCCAGGAAAATGTGGCAAATAATAAATGAAATAACCAGTTCTAAATCTGCCAACGTTACATCAATTGACGTGCTGAATATAAACAATGTTCCCAGGACATACGCTGATAATCCTGACCAAATACTTGAATACGTCAATAATTTTTTCATAAATATAGGATCAAATCTAGCAAAGCAAGTTACAAAATGTAATGAAGATGTACAAATAAACGAACCACCTGAGCAAGGAAATCAGCTCAATTTTAAACAAATTACAGCTGACGATATCAAAAACACAATTTCTTCTTTAAAATCAAATATTTCTTCGGGGGAGGACACAATCTCAACCAACGCAATAAAATATCTCTGTAAAGAACTTATCGAACCACTTACATACTTAGTCAACATGTCTATAACGAATAGCATATTCCCTACAGCCCTCAAAAAAGCGATTATTATACCAATATTTAAACAAGGATGTAAAAATGACATAAACAATTACCGACCAATAAGCCTACTAAATGCATTTTCAAAAATATTGGAAAGAATACTAAAAAAACAACTCTTATCCTACTTAGAAGACAATAAAAAATTATCAAAAACTCAGTATGGATTTAGGGAGAACTTAAGTACTAGTGACGCCATAGAAAAAATTACCGATATGATCACTAAAAGTTTAGACAGTGGAGAAAAAACTTTGGCAATCTTCATAGACTTACAAAAGGCTTTTGACACAATAGATCACAAAATACTTTTTTCAAAACTTTCAAAAATTGGTATGTCATGTACAACACTAAACTTACTAAAAAGCTATATGACGGAGCGTACACAGAGCGTCCAAATTAACAAGAGAAAAAGCAAACCTCTCCTAATCAACCATGGAGTACCACAAGGAAGTTACATTGTCTATTGTATTGTCGATTATAGTATTGTATTGTCTATGCCTATGTCTATGCATTGTCTATTGTATTATCTATGTATGAGTTTCCGGGCTGAAGAACGGTCTCTCTCTCTTACCAACAGCCGGCAAGGCAACATCTAAATGCCAATCTGGTATCACATTGAATAAAGCCTTATCTATTCAATCTGAATGACTTTTATTAAAGAATACTAAAGATCCAGTAAAACATGGTGTCAGAAGTGCTGTGAAATAACTATTTGTAGAAATAAACTTAAGAAAAGTGTCAAAAAACAGTGATTGTAAAACGGAAAAAAAAAATGTCAGAAACACGTGAAAACTCCGGTACAAAAATACTAAATTCCTTCGTACCTACTGAATGGACGTCTTGGATACAAGGTTTTGAAATTTATTTAATGGCCACAGGAGCGGATCAAGAGGCTGAACACAAAAAGATTGCAAAATTATTGTACAACATGGGAAAAACTGGATTACAAATATACAATTCGTTTAATGTTGATATTTAGTCTATCACGTATAAAGAAGTTGTGGATCTGTTCAATAATCATTGCGTGCCGAAGAAAAACCTAACAATGGAAAGACATAATTTTTTCAATACGAGACAAGGAGAACACATGTCCATGGAAGACTTCATAGCGGAATTAAATAATAAAAGCCATAACTGTGAGTTTGAAAAATTACGCTCGTCATTGGTATTGAATATATTTATTTCGAACATGCATTCAAGATACAATCACATTAAAGAAAAATTATTACAATCGGATAAAATAAATCTGGATCAAGCCGTCGATATTGCCAAGACAATGGTAATTTCGCAGAAGGATGCAGTGCTAATGAGTGCTGAAGTACATGCCGTCGCAGCCAGCAGTCATCACTTCGAAAGGCGAGGGAGGCCTTCAAGTCCATCTCTCCATCTTCAGCCGAGCAGACAGTCGTCAAGGAGCAGAGAGCAGTACCACAGTCAACCACACGTCAGGTCAACTTCGCAGAGGAGAAATACGTCCCCCAGCAACCAAATATGTCAAAGATGTGGTCAGATTCACCGTCATTCATGTCCTGCGACGAAAGTTAAGTGTAACACATGTCATAAAATAGGTCACTTCAGTCGTTATTGTTTTAAAAATAAATCAGTAGTCTCACATGTCAGTCAAACAAATAAAAATAAATATTCTAATGAAGTTTATAATATAGAATCTGTCAAAATGTCACAAAACAATAGAAAACAAAATGTCAATTCACTTCTGTCAGTATGGAATTTTAATTTAATAATTAACAATAAAAATGTCACTTGTATTCTAGATACAGGAGCAATGGTAAACGTCATGTCTTATAATACTTTTAGAAATTTAAAAATACCCAATAACACTATCAATAACTACTGTCAAAAATTAGAGTCGTTTTCTGGTAATAATATTCCTGTAAAAGGACATTGTATTTTAACTTGTCAATATAAAGAAAATGAAATGTCAAATATAGATTTTGTAATAACAACCATGAACTGTCATACAATCATAGGTCTCCAAACATGTCAAGATCTATGTCTAATACAAAGAGTATGTACCACTGCCAATGTCAATAATAATTATGTAAAAAATATGCTAAAAGGGTATAATGATGTTTTTCAGGGCCTTGGATGCCTGCCTCACGAATGTCACATCACCGTCGACCAAAACGCGATGCTTAAAATCAACGCCAGCAGACGCGTCCCGTTCAAACTACATACACGTCTAAAGGAAGAACTGGACCGCATGGAGGAGTTGATGGTTGTTCGAAAGGTCACAAAACCAACGTCATGGGTCAACTCTATGGTAATTGTTGAAAAACCTAATAAAACTTTAAGAATATGTTTAGATCCTAGAAATTTAAATCAAGCTATTAAGCGCTCACATTTTCAATTTCCTACATTAGAAGAACTCAGATACAAACTGAACGGAGCCAATGTTTTTTCTAATTTAGATGCAAATTCAGGTTTTTGGATGCTGAAATTGGATGAGGAAAGCATAGATCTTTGTACCTTTCAAACTCCATTTGGGAGATATCAATTTTTACATTTGCCATATGGTATAAACTCAGCACCAGAAATATTTTTTAGGGTAATGACAGAAATATTTTCAGACATAGAAGGAGTCCTAATATTTGTCGACGATTTTCTTGTTTTCGGAGAAAATGAGGAAATTCACAATCAACGTCTAGAAAAAGTTTTTCAACGTGCTAGGGAAGTCAATTTAAAATTTAATGTGGATAAATGTCATTTTAGTCAAACAGAAATAAAATTTTTAGGACATATTTTTAATAATAAAGGAATCAAGCCAGATAATGCAAAAATTAAAGCCATTAAAGAAATGCCTAAACCTAGTTGTGTCAAAGATTTGCAAAGATTCTTAGGCATGGTAAATTACTTAGGTTCTTTTATAAAAAATTTGTCGACAGAATCAGAAATTTTTAGGAACCTTTTAAAAAAGGATTCTGTTTGGTCATGGGATGAAAACCATGACCAAGCATTCAAACGTCTACAAAATATTATTTGTACTGCGCCAGTCTTAGCTCATTATGACATGAACAAGTCGATAGTTCTGTCAGTCGATGCTAGTCAGTCAGCGGTCGGAGCAGTAATTATGCAGGAAAATAAACCGTTAGCTTTTGGCTCTAAATCGCTAACGCAATGTCAGCAGAATTACGCGCAGATTGAAAAAGAATTATATGCTATTCTTTTTGGTTGCCAAAAATTTCACCTATATTTGTATGGACATCTTGTGCAGGTTGAAACGGATCATAAACCTTTAGTTAGTCTCTTTAAAAAATCACTTTCGGATGTACCGATACGATTACAACGAATGATGATGTCGTTACAAAAATATAACCTCAATGTCGCATATGTACCAGGTAAATATATGTATGTAGCAGACGCGTTATCTCGTGCACCCTTGCCAGACACTGAGATAACGGCAGTAGAAAAGGAACTGCAGGTACATGTTAATTTACTGATTTCGAGTCTAGCAGTTTCCGATAGTAAATTAAAAGAAATTAAAGTAGCTACAGAACAAGATTTTACTTTAGGAATTTTAAAGAAATATTATATAAATGGATGGCCCGTAACAAAAAATAAATGCGAACCATCAACGAAACCTTACTGGAACATGCAAGGTGAAATACACGTCGTCAATGACTTAGTATTCAAAGGTTCTAGTCTTATCATCCCGAATATATTACATCCTGTCATGCTTAATAAAATTCATGAGAGTCACCAAGGCATCTCAAAATCTAAATACTTGGCTAGAAATATTATTTACTGGCCAAATATGAATTCAGATATTAAGAATAAAGTGGATCAATGTAATATTTGCAATAAATTTAAGCCAAATAACAGAAAAGAACCACTAATTCCATATTCTATAGCTTCATTTCCTTGGGAAAGGGTAGGTGTAGATTTGCTTCAATTTAATAATACCATTTATTTAGTCGTCATGGATTATTATTCTAAATATATAGAAATAGTCTCTTTACATTCAGGTTATACAGCTAACCTTGTCGTCACGCATTTAAAAGCGATATTTGCTCGTCATGGGATACCATTACAACTTGTCAGCGATAATGGTCCTCCATTCACTTCAGCTATATTTAAAAATTTCGTATATGAATGGGACATAGAACATATTACAACTAGTCCTAACTTTCCGCAGAGCAACGGTCAAGCTGAAAGTGGAGTTAAAATTGTAAAGAACATTTTAAAAAAATGTCACGAATCAAAAACTGATATATATATTGCATTGTTACATTATCGAAATACTCCAAAAGATAATTTACCGTCACCGTCACAACTTCTCATGTCAAGACAACTTAGAGTAAATATTCCAATAAAGTCAAGTAATTTAAAACCAAGGACAGTTAGTTTCCAAAAATACCAACAGGGGATGAGGAAAAATCAAAATAAAATGGAAAAATCGTACAACTCTCATACGAAGGAGTTACCACCATTGAAAATTGGTGATCCAATTTTGTTCAAAAAGACTCCTCAAAGTCATTGGATGCCAGCAACTGTTGTTGAATTATTAACTAACTGCCCGCGTTCATATGTAATTAAAACTTTAGATGGTGTAACATACCGCAGAAATAGGAAACATCTCATGTTAGATAAATCTAGATTAAGTAATGATAATTTAAGATGTAATTTAAAACCCTATGAAAGTATTCTAACACAAAATGGCGATAATGACATCGAACAACTACCAACTTCGTCCAATGCTCCAGATAAAAATTTGGTCCCGGTGTCTGCGACAAGTGATACAGGCATCCGACACCAAACAAAGTCTGGAAGACAAATAAATAAACCAAAAAGGTTTACGTTTTCAGAATTTGATTAAAATTTTTATGTCTATAAGTTATGTATTTTGTATTATCTTTATTTTACAGTGTTAGAATAAATGTCATGAACAATTTGTCTTATACAGGGTGTCCGGTGGTAAAGTGCAGTAACTTCGGGAGGTGATTCTACGTGATCGTAGGAGTAAAAAAGATAAATAACTTTTTCTGAAATTCCAACTTTTAGATGTACTTTTAAGCTAATAACGAAAAATTTCTCCGACGTGCCTAGACGGCATTATTTTTTTCGTCGTTGCCAAATCTACATCCCGCGCCCTCTCGGTAACTAATCCCCGCTACCCCCGGCACCCGAATTCAGTCGGTCAGCTGGTAAACTGTCCCCCGCACCCCCTCCTGCACCCCCCGCTATTAGTAAATCGTGCTTTGAATGTAATGTGTCACAAAATTTGACGGGCGGAGTAAACAACTTTGAAAATTTAATTTATCTAAGAATTTTTGAATTCGTTCACTAGATTTATTGTTTGTTCTCTGCGAAATTTCATTTGGTTTGAATTTTTGACAGATGTGAAGAGAACCCCGTACAATTTAGATGTCGGTACGTGTTTTAGAGGTATAATGGTTATGGTGCTGATTTTATCAAAATCAAATTTTATAATATTCTTATTATTATTATAATTTACAAGTACAAGTATATTACATTGGATTTATTAATATAGACGTTGTACATTATAATAATTTATGATCAATAAGATGGATCAAGGAAAAAAATATTTATGAGATGTAATATTTTTGGTATGCCTCGTCATTCTGCTGTGTCATTCGTGTGGAAAACGTTCTTTTTTTTATAATGATTTTCGGCTATGTAATCATTGTTTTTTCTCACCTATAAAATTATGTCCCGTCTTTCCGGTTTATAAAAGAAGGTCTGATTTTTCGGATTGGCATTTTCAAAAAATCCCCAGGGTTTCAAAAATACGACTAAAAAAATAATAATAATACAGAATGTCTTAGAATATTTTCCTTAACCGGAAAAAAAATAAAAAATATGATGCAAGTGGCCTATTAGTAAAAAGCGATGAAATTAGTTAAGTGTTCAATGAGTTATTAATATTTTTTATAATAAAAAGTGTAACGTGATTTTAGTGCAGTTTTCTTTTTGAATTTGGTAAAATATCAAAACATACGGCGAACTCTGTGTTGTTATTGTTTACAATTCACATGCGGTTTCCATGGATACGCGCCACTCACAAATATGCAACGTTGCCACGTTCACACTTGCGAATTTATCGGGTAAGTTTGCACCTACACTATGGCTTTTTAGCAGGTATGTCTTTTTGTATGAAAAATAAAAAATTGGAATTTCGGAAAAAGTTATTTATCTTTTTTACTCCTACGATCATGTAGAATCCTCCCACGAAGTTACTGCACTTTACCCCCGGACACCCTGTATATAAAAAAAAAAAAAAAAAGGAAAGATGTTACATTGTCTATTGTATTGTCGATTATAGTATTGTATTGTCTATGCCTATGTCTATGCATTGTCTATTGTATTATCTATGTATGAGTTTCCGGGCTGAAGAACGGTCTCTCTCTCTTACCAACAGCCGGCAAGGCAACATCTAAATGCCAATCTGGTATCACATTGAATAAAGCCTTATCTATTCAATCTGAATGACTTTTATTAAAGAATACTAAAGATCCAGTAAAACACGTACTAGGTCCGATATTATTTTTAATATACATTAATGATATCTGTAACCTAGAAACAAGAGGAAAAATCATTAGTTTTGCTGATGACACAGTAATTTTATTTAAAGAAAAAGATTGGATAAATACCTACAAAGAAGCTGAACACGGACTTGGTCTCCTGCAAAACTGGCTTAAAAGAAACTCCCTGACGCTTAATGTCAATAAAACAAAATATCTGACATTTTCTAAAACAGCCAGAGGGCAGCCGTCAGAGGACCTTAATCTCAAATTACATTCATGCCAAGGAATTTATCAAAAAAATCAAGGCTTATCATGCCTCTGTCCCACTATAGCACACTCCAAAAGCATCAAATATCTTGGAATTGAAATTGATGATAATCTCCGTTGGAACTCACATATAGATGTAATTACAAAAAAACTAACCAGGTACATATACTTCTTTAGAAACATTCGCAATATCCTCAATATAAACGATATTAAAAAAGTATACTATGCTTTGTGTCAATCACAAATAGAGTACGGAATAACTGGATGGGGGTCTGCCTTGAGCACTCACACAGAGCGGCTCAATATAGCACAAAAAGGAGTATTAAAGACTATACTGAAAGTTCCACTTAGAACTCCGACAGAAGAAATATTCAAAAACTTCAATGTTTACAATGTACAGAAACTATATTCAAAAAATATTTTATTTAAACTGAAAAAAAAACATATCTGAATACTCCACTGCCCAACATAAATACACAACCAGGGCAAAAAGCGAAAATATCCTGATTACTTCCAGTTTGAACACATCCTTTGGACAGAGAAATAATAAATTCCATGCTATAAAATTGTTCAATGCTCTACCAAATGAAACCAAAAAAATAAACGAAATGAGTATATTTAAAACAAAAGTCAAAACATGGCTTAGAGATCAAAGTAATAATCAACTTACAAACATTATGAAGACAATGTAAAGACAATTCAAAACTAAATACAAAAATTTAAGAAAAACTACAGGCCGCCTCAGAACAGGAAACCCTAGTGAGGAGGACTGTGAAAAAAATACAAAAAATATACTTATATTATACTTTAAACCTACATAATGTACAAATTTTGCTATTGATATTAATAAAAAAAAATAAAAAAAAAATATATGAAAACAACCTACCAGCAATAGACCTACTGTTCATAGTTAATGGAACGTTGGTACTCGTAACAGGTAATTTTACAGTCTGGGCACTTTATCATTGTATCATTATAAATTGATATCTTAAAAATTACAAAATATATTGAATAATGCTCATAAATCGTCTACATTACAATATTGTTTATGCAGTGGATAATAACAAAGGGAATGAAGCAAACAAACATAGAAACACACGCGCAGAATGCCACACTTTTGTCCATTACATACATGACGAGCCTAGATATTGGGGAGATAGCTCTGTGGTTAGAGTATGGCTAATAATGCTTAATAGGCTTCATAATGTTGCATCTTGGTTGCTTACTATCCAGGCAATCTGTCTGTATTCAGGCAATCTGTCTAGGTTTTGCGAACAAACTTACATCACCATTGTCTCTCCGAGTCAATGACAAAAGTGATTAATTTAAACTGGGCTTGCTTATGTGTATATAATTAGCATGTTATTAATTAAGAAAAATCAAATAATCAGCAGAAACAAATTAGAGGTTTACCTTGGGATGCAGGACAATCTTCACATTTGCATGAATGTATAACTTCTAGGGCTTCATTGCAAATTAGGATGACTGCATAAGCTTTCGTTCTGATTCTATGCTCAGGAGTTAGTCTAGCCTTTACTGTACAAATGTCGCCGGTTTGCTTGACTTGGACATAGCCTACGGCAATGTCTCCATAATTTTCTCTAGCTGATCTGCAATATAGACAACAGACATGATGATTTACCAAAATATTCATTGACGGATGCATAGTATTATTAGGTATTAGAGAACCCCACAAGCATTGTAATATATTTTTGCGAGATTTAACATTTGAATAAATTCACCTGTTAACACAATTTATGTGTATTTTTAGGCTGGAAATGACATTATATGCCTTATACGGATCAAATTATTTATATACTAGTAAGAAATTACTACATTTGTAAGGTCAATACTGTAATTTAAAAATACTAATTATTATGGTGACAGTTGCATAGCGTGTTGTGAGAAACAGGAGGGCGATTCTCGTTCTTTTAGCCTTAAGCTAAATGACAGCATTCGTCAACGACTGCTATCGTTTGCGAAAGATAGCTGTCCGTCGCTTGTAACATCTTTTCTTAACTATTAAGCGATTCTCGTTCTTCTGATAGCCGTACAAGTTCGATTTTGGAGAGACCTAGTAAAAAATCCTAAAGAAGCGTGGTTAAGAGCATCTACGAAATTGTTAAGAGATTATTGAAAACACAAATTGGTGAAATATAATTAAGTGACGCAAGGTTTCTAACTAAAACTTAAAAAAACAATTACTTTATATTATAATTCATTTTAATAACTGCTTATTTCATTTATGAATGACATAAATAAGCCATTTATCGAAGATTCACGTTTTGTGAAAAGGTACTTACCTCGCTGGATAGTAATGACTTTGTTACAGATTCACCACTTCTAAAGTGACGTTTGCTGTCGATTCTAATGCCGCTAACTGTCACCCAATTAACTTGACAAAATTGTTTAAAATGAGGTAAGCAAATGCTGAAAAAGTGAGACAGTTATTGTATTATTATCCATCTTCTACATCATTGTTTTTAAAACCTAAGAATAGTGTGGAACTTATTGTTATTTATGTAGAAATCCTCAATGGTATATGTAGTTTATTGTATATTAAATCACTTTTATCTGGCTTTCGACATGTTACGTACTTTACAAATATCGCAATTATGTTATTCAATTCATTTAATAGCATCATTGTGCCACAAACAAGTCACTAATCATGTTTACAGTCAATACTTACGATAATATTAAGTTTTCTCTTGTTAAAACTACGCAAATATTGCTTATTGTCAAAACGTCACATTTAAATGAAGCAAATTCTCCGCGAATGCTAGCGTTCGGCCGCCGAAAGACAGGTCGAGGGGTACCCTTCGCGTAAGGCTATACGTTTTGGCGCGCAATAGAAAATCTAAGGATTCCATCTGTCATCGAGAGAACCGGAATCGCTTCATACGAATAATCCGAGAAAAATCGTTAATTTGAATGTAAGGACGATTTTAGTGTCGTTAAGTAGAACGAGAATCGCCCTCCAGGTTATGTGACAGACACTTCGATTGTATTTACGTGAAAAAATGTAAAAAAACTAATATTTTGGGTGCATGTAACTAAAATACTGAAAATTATATATTATGAGAGAGTATACAATATTTTTTCATACCTTGATGCTTTCCAACCTTTAAATTCAGCACTAACAAAATTAGCGTTGTTGGCAAAAAAAGAACCCATCATCAAAACATCGATTCTAGGCAAGTTATCAGCCTGTCCTTTTACAAAACCACTGTCAGTCATAATAATAATGTAAAATATATGAATAAGTTCACAAAATATCACAATTATCTTAAAAAATAAGAAAAAAACGGTAAAAATCACGAGCTTTACATAAACGTCAGTTCGCAAAGGTACGAGTAGTTTGGTTGAGTAAGTTGAGTTGTGGTTTGGTCCGCGCGCGGAATACGCTTGTGACGTCAGAATACAATCGGCCAATCACGGTCCGTTTACTTTTTGTCAGTATTTGATCGTTTTTAAAATCAATAATTTTGAATGAAAACATAAAAAACAAACATTTTTAGTAGGATGATTAAAATCAGAAAAATGATCTTTAAATATTCCATACATTTTCAACAGAATCCCTCGTTTGTGGAAATACCCCATTATAGCGGTCCATGGTTTGTCATCTGCCGATAGGGTGATGCAGATGACTTTAGCGCCATCTTGTACCATCAATAAAACCATAAACATGTCACTACTAAGTTAGGTTTTTTTTTTCCTTCATAAAACTGTATAACTATGCCAAAATTATATGTAATGATTATAAAAATCTACTTTATTATTTATTGTTACTTATTAAGTCTATTGTTTAGAGGTTAGAGAGAGATATTTTTATTTGTTTTGCATCTTGCTTTTTGGGTATCAGGGAATTGTAATAAACATTTTTCAATGGAATATTGTATCTCAAAAGAACACATTTACTAAAGGAATATAATGTATTGACAGACTAACTAATGAGAATGTTTTTTAATAAATTGTATTTTCAATGAAAAGATTGCCTTATTGCTTATTGCTCCCTCCACTGCCTCCAGTCCTGGACAGGGATTTGGGAAAAAGAACTATTTTATATTTCACATTTCTGCTCCGAGATCGTTGTTGGTGCTACCTCAATAATACTACCAACTTGATTTGACAAACTCCGTGGTAGAGCCGTTAGCTCCTTGGCCCAGGACCAGAGATCACGAATCCGAATCACAATTAAAAATACATTATACCTATTGCATTAACACCACGTTCTAACGCGACAGATACTCACAGTATCACCCTAGTGAGACACCACTTGGAATGGAAAAGCTTTTCGCTGTGTTGAGTGACTAGATCTGAATAAGCAGGTACTTTCCAAACTTCCTTTTGCCTATCTTCTTCCACTTCTACTTCATCCAACCGCACAACATTACACAATAATTAAAGGATGCAATAACCTTCTGGTTCCGGAACATTAGTACGGTAAAAACATAATAAGAAGATAAAGCTTTGTGAGTAGGAAGCTTGTGTGTGGCAAGTAAGTATGTATATGTGCATTATAATTACCTAAGTATGTAAATGTGTATATTAAGTAAGTATGTATTGTGTATATTATGTAGTACAAATAAATATGTAAATGTATTTTGTGTGTATTATAAGTAGTTATGTTTTTACATATATTGTGTATGAAAGTAAGTATTAACAAATACTCTTTGATAATATCAATAGACAGTACTTGCTTTAATAACACAAAGGATTAAATCCTTTGTGTTTAGTGTCCCTGTATCAACAACAAAGTTTAAAAACACACAAGTCTGAAAGACAATCTTAGAAGCAACAAATACACAGTGCAATTATTAAAAAACAGTTACTTTGGAGTGTTGTCTGTTTATTATTTTGGTAATTACTACAAAACATAGTATTAAGAAAATTTTATAATAATAATAATAATGATTTGTTGTCTTCTTTTCTTAATAACATAAAGAGATAATGATATCCTCACTGGGATCTCCCGTGCTGAGGATTTCATTTACATATTATAATTTAATTATAAGAAAATTAATATTACAACAAAGTTACATATGAATTTAATTATGAACATATATCAGGTAGTATAATTTTTTTTTAAATAATTTTAAAATACATAAGTAAGATAGTGTTTTTTTGTATTGTTCAGTTTATTAGATTCGGTTTTAGTCTGTGTTTGATATCAGTATATTTTCTATTTCAGATCTCCCTATATTAAGTATCCAGCTTTTTATTTGAGATTTCAATGTTATAATTTTGAGGTTTTTGAGTGAGAGTGGTATTTTACTGTAGAGTTTAATACTTTGATATAAGAAGCTTTTTTGCCCAAAAGTTGTATTAGTAGTTAATTGTTGGATAAGTTTTTGACCATGAGATCTAGTGTTTCTATTGTACGTGTTTGTTGTTATTTCTTGGGTTATGTACTTATGAATTTAAATAAGTATAGTTTTAGAATATAGTTGTTTAATTGACATGATGTTAAGATTGGTGAAGATTTTGTCAGTGCTAGTTCTTACAGGAACTTTCAGTATAATTTTCATGATGGCTTTTTGAGTTTTAATTAGTGGATTTAGTATATTTTTATTTGCACTGCCCCACCCGATAATACCGAATTCTAACAGTGATTGGCAGAGAGCCATGTAGATTTTGACTAAGTCTTTTTTAATGAGAATATTCCTGATAGTTTTGAAAAAATAACTTAGTTTTTTAATTTTATTATCTAAATAGCTAATGTGATTGGTCCATTTTAAATTTCCATCTATTTTTAGACCCAGATACGTTATATGGTCGACGTTTTCTAATGAGGGACAATTACAATGCTTATTTAAGTGATGCGGGCTATGAATTTTCAAGTTAAGGTTTTTTACAGAGTTTTTTGTATTTTTATTTTGAAAGTGATGATTTGGTTTTATTAGCATTTAGTGTAAGTGAATGGTAGTCTAGCCATTTTTTTAATCCTGTTTAGTGTGTCTTCTGCTTTCTTAAATTTTTCTGTCCAATTTTTGCAATTTATAAGGAGAACAGTATCATCCGCAAAACTGATGATTTCTCCGTAACATTCTATGTGGCATAGGTTATTAATGTAAATTAGGAACAGAATCGGACCCAGAATACTTCCTTGAGGCATTAGTTAATATCTCTTGCTCATATCTAAGTGCAAGTGCAAAACTGATTTGGTTTGGTCGCTTTGATTGACCAAAACATTGACAACTAATAAAATAACATTAACACTTTAATAACAAAATGACTACACGAGTAAACTTCAAATCCGCGGTAACCAGCAACCTTAATATGGAACTCCCGCAACTTCCAGATAAAAAGTATGAAGAATTTAAAGTTCAATCCATAGAAAAATCATTTGCAGACAACAAAAACACTATTGTTGAAGTCATGAGAAATGAGTACAAAGAGGAAATTGATGAACTTAAAAAATGAAGTTTTAGACCTTGAAAGATACGTTCAAAATGAAATCCAGTATATCCCTCTAATAACATTATAATTAGCGGTATTCCCGAAGCACAAAGTGAAAATGTTTTTGGTATTATCTCCAAAATAGGTGCTACAGCTGGGTGCAAAATCATCAAAGAAGAAATGGAATTCGCCAGCAGAACAGCCCCCAGAGCAAACCGGAGCATAACAACTGGAGAACCTAGGAACATTGTGGTAAAATTTACACACACATATCTTAAAGATAACCCATTAGCTGCAATAAGGAAGAGGAAAGGAATGTTCGCTTCTACTTCTGTTCGAAGTATTATAATAATACAATCTCATTGAGTTTCAAACTGCCAGTAAGTATTATAATAATACACTCCCATCGAGTTACAAAAAGCTAGTAGAAATTATAAAAATAATCACAAAAAAAAATTCCCTGGATAAAAAAGTCATCACATATTAAAAAAATAGGAACAAATTAACCTCATTAATTAAAACAACTACAGAAAACTTTTACAAAATTGAAATTTTCCTGGCCAAACAAAATGTAAAACAATACCTACATGGAAAACAATAAATAAATACGTTGGACTGCTTTAGATGAAGGTTGCGCAACACGGCACATTAACCCGAAAATAAATCGCTACAATATTTTTAGCAGTGAAAATCTCAAATCATATCTATTTTAATGTGAATTAAATCTGATAAGACGGATTACTGCATCTGCTGCATTGGTTATCTCTGTTTTTTATAAAAAAATACATAAAACTTCACTCCAAGGCCATCGAAAGAGTTTTAGTAAAATCATCTACATATATAATATCAATTTATAATTTCAAAAATGAATGAATGTGACCTTACTGGAGTAGGTCTTGTTATTTTTGTGAGTAAGTTTTGTAAGTGTAATATATAAAATTACAAAGCAGTATCTTGAAGAAAGACATAACATAAGCGTTAATCTTTATTAGGTTGCAGCATTGTATCTATATTATTCCTTCCCGTGGACCCAACTAGCCATGTGTGTGATGGCGTTGAAGCTAAATCCAGTGTGAGGGGTAATTGCCCCCCACCCATCTTGTATGATATGATTTGTATGCAAAGTGGTGTATAATGCACACAGCATCCCCAAAGATGACATAACATAAGCGTTAATCTTTATTAGGTTGCAGCATTGTATCTATATTATTCCTTCCCGTGGACCCAACTAGCCATGTGTGTGATGGCGTTGAAGCTAAATCCAGTGTGAGGGGTAATTGCCCCCCACCCATCTTGTATGATATGATTTGTATGCAAAGTGGTGTATAATGCACACAGCATCCCCAAAGATGACATAACATAAGCGTTAATCTTTATTAGGTTGCAGCATTGTATCTATATTATTCCTTCCCGTGGACCCAACTAGCCATGTGTGTGATGGCGTTGAATCTAAATCCAGTGTGAGGGGTAATTGCCCCCCACCCATCTTGTATGATATGATTTGTATGCAAAGTGGTGTATAATGCACACA
Organism: Hesperophylax magnus; assembly: GCA_026573805.1. Classification (NCBI taxonomy): domain Eukaryota; kingdom Metazoa; phylum Arthropoda; class Insecta; order Trichoptera; family Limnephilidae; genus Hesperophylax; species Hesperophylax magnus. Next base: position 1,303,937 of record JAIUSX010000179.1, on the reverse strand, counting down.
GCATCCCCAAAGATGACATAACATAAGCGTTAATCTTTATTAGGTTGCAGCATTGTATCTATATTATTCCTTCCCGTGGACCCAACTAGCCATGTGTGTGATGGCGTTGAAGCTAAATCCAGTGTGAGGGGTAATTGCCCCCCACCCATCTTGTATGATATGATTTGTATGCAAAGTGGTGTATAATGCACACAGCATCCCCAAAGATGACATAACATAAGCGTTAATCTTTATTAGGTTGCAGCATTGTATCTATATTATTCCTTCCCGTGGACCCAACTAGCCATGTGTGTGATGGCGTTGAAGCTAAATCCAGTGTGAGGGGTAATTGCCCCCCACCCATCTTGTATGATATGATTTGTATGCAAAGTGGTGTATAATGCACACAGCATCCCCAAAGATGACATAACATAAGCGTTAATCTTTATTAGGTTGCAGCATTGTATCTATATTATTCCTTCCCGTGGACCCAACTAGCCATGTGTGTGATGGCGTTGAAGCTAAATCCAGTGTGAGGGGTAATTGCCTAGCACCCATCTTGTATGATATGATTTGTATGCAAAGTGGTGTATAATGCACACAGCATCCCCAAAGATGACATAACATAAGCGTTAATCTTTATTAGGTTGCAGCATTGTATCTATATTATTCCTTCCCGTGGACCCAACTAGCCATGTGTGTGACGGCGTTGAATCTAAATCCAGTGTGAGGGGTAATTGCCCCCCACCCATCTTGTATGATATGATTTGTATGCAAAGTGGTGTATAATGCACACAGCATCCCCAAAGATGACATAACATAAGCGTTAATCTTTATTAGGTTGCAGCATTGTATCTATATTATTCCTTCCCGTGGACCCAACTAGCCATGTGTGTGATGGCGTTGAAGCTAAATCCAGTGTGAGGGGTAATTGCCCCCCACCCATCTTGTATGATATGATTTGTATGCAAAGTGGTGTATAATGCACACAGCATCCCCAAAGATGACATAACATAAGCGTTAATCTTTATTAGGTTGCAGCATTGTATCTATATTATTCCTTCCCGTGGACCCAACTAGCCATGTGTGTGATGGCGTTGAAGCTAAATCCAGTGTGAGGGGTAATTGCCCCCCACCCATCTTGTATGATATGATTTGTATGCAAAGTGGTGTATAATGCACACAGCATCCCCAAAGATGACATAACATAAGCGTTAATCTTTATTAGGTTGCAGCATTGTATCTATATTATTCCTTCCCGTGGACCCAACTAGCCATGTGTGTGATGGCGTTGAAGCTAAATCCAGTGTGAGGGGTAATTGCCCCCCACCCATCTTGTATGATATGATTTGTATGCAAAGTGGTGTATAATGCACACAGCATCCCCAAAGATGACATAACATAAGCGTTAATCTTTATAAGGTTGCAGCATTGTATCTATATTATTCCTTCCCGTGGACCCAACTAGCCATGTGTGTGATGGCGTTGAAGCTTAATCCAGTGTGAGGGGTAATTGCCCCCCACCCATCTTGTATGATATGATTTGTATGCAAAGTGGTGTATAATGAACTATTATAATTTTATGTTTGTCTTGTTAACGCAGTTATTAAGTAGGTTTTTGGCATCTTTACATCTTCCCCCTCACCCCGCGGCTTCAAATTGTTCTCGAATAGCTCCGTCCAGGGCTTTTTGGGTTCACGTTCCTTACCGTGTCCATAATCCTAACCTTAATATTTGTTTTGATGTTGCTAATTTTGGTATATATTGCAAGAGAGAGGAAATTGCATATTTGTTTGTCCAGTGGTCGCTTCAGTTGTGTTTTGTTGCGTTAATTCATTAAAAGCCTGTGGAGCTCCGATACTTGAGCCAATCTGATATACTTCCTCCGAGCGTTTTAATAGAGTCTTTACTGGGGAGGATGCTTCCATCACATCGCACCAGAAAGTGAATGTTTTAATAGAGTCTTTACTGGGGAGGATGCTTCCATCACATCGCACCAGAAAGTGAATGTTTTAATAGAGTCTTTACTGGGGAGGATGCTTCCATCACATCGCACCAGAAAGTGAATGTTTTAATAGAGTCTTTACTGGGGAGGATGTTTCCATCACATCGCACCAGAAAGTGAATGTTTTAATAGAGTCTTTACTGGGGAGGATGCTTCCATCACATCGCACCAGAAAGTGAATGACGGAATCAGACAAATAATAACTAAATAGAGTCACAACCTAAATTTGTCAAACGTCTAAAGAAAATGACAAAGATATGTAAATGCCGAAAACAAAGGGCGCCCGCTGACGAGACACTTCAGTTGTGGACACATTTCATACAAACTCATAAAAACTCTCTCTCTTACGGATTATTAACTGTTGCCTCGCAACTGTCTCCGCAACTATAGTCTCTCGTCTGCAGGTGCTTTTCGTCTCGTATAGCACCTTTAAATTAACTGTTGCATCGCAACTGTCTCCGCAACTATAGTCTCTCGTCTGCAGGTGCTCTTCATCTCGTATAGCACCTTTAAATTAACTGTTGCATCGCAACTGTCTCCGCAACTATAGTCTCTCGTCTGCGGGTGCTCTTCATCTCGTATAGCACCTTTAAATTAACTGTTGCATCGCAACTGTCTCCGCAACTATAGTCTCTCGTCTGCAGGTGCTCTTCATCTCGTATAGCACCTTTAAATTAACTGTTGCATCGCAACTGTCTCCGCAACTATAGTCTCTCGTCTGCAGGTGCTCTTCATCTCGTATAGCACCTTTAAATTAACTGTTGCATCGCAACTGTCTCCGCAACTATAGTCTCTCGTCTGCAGGTGCTCTTCATCTCGTATAGCACCTTTAAATTAACTGTTGCATCGCAACTGTCTCCGCAACTATAGTCTCTCGTCTGCAGGTGCTCTTCATCTCGTATAGCACCTTTAAATTAACTGTTGCATCGCAACTGTCTCCGCAACTATAGTCTCTCGTCTGCAGGTGCTCTTCATCTCGTATAGCACCTTTAAATTTATAAATATTCTAATAATCGTTTGCCACTTCTAGTTATGTTTAAGTCGAGATAATGCAGTCAAAATACTAAAGTATTGCAAAATAAGACAGTTGCAATAGCGGTGGGTCATCACTCATCTTATTGTGGTTTTATATATATATATATATATACAGGGTGTCCGGGGGTAAAGTGCGCTAACTTCGGGGGATATTTCTACAAGTAAAATTATTTTTTTCCTTCTACCATCATGTGGAATCACCAACACTTTATACATACATTGACTACGATTCCAGAGGTTTCGCTAATTCATATATATCATGTATATGCAATAATATTTGAATTTTTGAATTGAACGAAATTTGGTTTATTTTTTGGAAAAACCTTTGGCTGTGAGTTCCTGGGATGGCGGTATGTTAGATAATTAAACGCAAGATGAAAACAAGGTTCCCTCTACCACTCTCACAATCCTCCTGTAATCTAATAGTACCTACCACTTTCAACAAAACGGCTGCGACTGTCCAATTTCTAAACCTATTAAGTCGAGACAATATCCTAAAATAAAGTCATAAACTTAACGACGTAAGTGAAGAAGTCGTTCACAAAAATATGCGACCCGCTGCCCTGGTTTATTGGACAGAACTACGGTTTAATTTGCCCTAGCAAATATTTAAAGTGGGAATATTAATGACATAGGCGATGAAGTCATGTATAAACAATATTCTAACTAAATAATGAGAATGTATCTTGATAAATTGCACTTTTAATAAAAATATTGTTTTATTGCTTCCCTCCCTCCACTGCCTCCAGTCCTGGTCAGGGATTCGGAAAATAATAACTATTTTATATTCAAAGTTTCTGATCCGAGATCGTTGTTGGAGCTACCGGAATAATATTACCAACTTGATTTGACAAACACCGTGGAAGAGCCGTTAGCAACTTGGACCAGAGATCACGGATTGGAAACCCAATTGAAATTAAATAATACCTAGTGCACATACACCACATTCCAACGTGCCAGATACTCACAGTATCTGGCATAGTGAAACACCACTTGGAATAGAAATGATTTTCGCTGTGTTAAGTGACTAGATCTGAATAAGCAGGTACTTTCCAAACTTCCTTTTCGTCCACATCATATCTTCTTCCACTTCCACTTCATCCAACCCCACAACATTACACAATACTTAAACGATGCAATAACCTGCTTGTTCCGGAAAGACGGAACACTAGTACAGTAAAAACATTAAAAAGAGGAAAAAGCTTGGTGAGTAGGACGATCGGCTAACTTTCAATTATGTTTCTCATAAAGGGCGGCGAGCTAAAATGATAGGTTTGGTGAATTGTGCGAGCATTTGGCCGCCCCATAGAAGTGCCGCCCGGTGTCCTGCCCCCTGTGACCCCTCCTAGATCCGCCACTGCCAGCGGGGACGGATTTACCCTGTTGTCTGGTGATGTTACTATGAATTGTGCGAGCATTTGGCCGCCCCATAGAAGTGCCGCCCGGTGTCCTGCCCCCTGCGACCCCTCCCAGATCCGCCACTGCCAGCGGGGACGGATTTACCCTGTTGTCTGGTGATGTTACTATGAATTGTGCGAGCATTTGGCCGCCCCATAGAAGTGCCGCCCGGTGTCCTGCCCCCTGTGACCCCTCCTAGATCCGCCACTGCCAGCGGGGACGGATTTACCCTGTTGTCTGGTGATGTTACTATGAATTGTGCGAGCATTTGGCCGCCCCATAGAAGTGCCGCCCGGTGTCCTGCCCCCTGTGACCCCTCCCAGATCCGCCACTGCCAGCGGGGACGGATTTACCCTGTTGTCTGGTGATGTTACTATGAATTGTGCGAGCATTTGGCCGCCCCATAGAAGTGCCGCCCGGTGTCCTGCCCCCTGTGACCCCTCCTAGATCCGCCACTGCCAGCGGGGACGGATTTACCCTGTTGTCTGGTGATGTTACTATGAATTGTGCGAGCATTTGGCCACCCCATAGAAGTGCCGCCCGGTGTCCTGCCCACTGTGACCCCTCCCAGATCCGCCACTGCCAGCGGGGACGGATTTACCCTGTTGTCTGGTGATGTTACTATGAATTGTGCGAGCATTTGGCCGCCCCATAGAAGTGCCGCCCGGTGTCCTGCCCCCTGTGACCCCTCCTAGATCCGCCACTGCCAGCGGGGACGGATTTACCCTGTTGTCTGGTGATGTTACTATGAATTGTGCGAGCATTTGGCCGCCCCATAGAAGTGCCGCCCGGTGTCCTGCCCCCTGTGACCCCTCCCAGATCCGCCACTGCCAGCGGGGACGGATTTACCCTGTTGTCTGGTGATGTTACTATGAATTGTGCGAGCATTTGGCCGCCCCATAGAAGTGCCGCCCGGTGTCCTGCCCCCTGTGACCCCTCCTAGATCCGCCACTGCCAGCGGGGACGGATTTACCCTGTTGTCTGGTGATGTTACTATGAATTGTGCGAGCATTTGGCCGCCCCATAGAAGTGCCGCCCGGTGTCCTGCCCCCTGTGACCCCTCCCAGATCCGCCACTGCCAGCGGGGACGGATTTACCCTGTTGTCTGGTGATGTTACTATGAATTGTGCGAGCATTTGGCCGCCCCATAGAAGTGCCGCCCGGTGTCCTGCCCCCTGTGACCCCTCCCAGATCCGCCACTGCCAGCGGGGACGGATTTACCCTGTTGTCTGGTGATGTTACTATGAATTGTGCGAGCATTTGGCCGCCCCATAGAAGTGCCGCCCGGTGTCCTGCCCCCTGTGACCCCTCCTAGATCCGCCACTGCCAGCGGGGACGGATTTACCCTGTTGTCTGGTGATGTTACTATGAATTGTGCGAGCATTTGGCCGCCCCATAGAAGTGCCGCCCGGTGTCCTGCCCCCTGTGACCCCTCCTAGATCCGCCACTGCCAGCGGGGACGGATTTACCCTGTTGTCTGGTGATGTTACTATGAATTGTGCGAGCATTTGGCCGCCCCATAGAAGTGCCGCCCGGTGTCCTGCCCCCTGTGACCCCTCCTAGATCCGCCACTGCCAGCGGGGACGGATTTACCCTGTTGTCTGGTGATGTTACTATGAATTGTGCGAGCATTTGGCCGCCCCATAGAAGTGCCGCCCGGTGTCCTGCCCCCTGTGACCCCTCCCAGATCCGCCACTGCCAGCGGGGACGGATTTACCCTGTTGTCTGGTGATGTTACTATGAATTGTGCGAGCATTTGGCCGCCCCATAGAAGTGCCGCCGGTGTTCTGCCCCCTGTGACCCTCCTAGATCCGCCACTGCCAGCGGGGACGGATTTACCCTGTTGTCTGGTGATGTTACTATGAATTTTGCGAGCATTTGGCCGCCCCATAGAAGTGCCGCCCGGTGTCCTGCCCCCTGTGACCCCTCCTAGATCCGCCACTGCCAGCGGGGACGGATTTACCCTGTTGTCTGGTGATGTTACTATGAATTGTGCGAGCATTTGGCCGCCCCATAGAAGTGCCGCCGGTGTTCTGCCCCCTGTGACCCTCCTAGATCCGCCACTGCCAGCGGGGACGGATTTACCCTGTTGTCTGGTGATGTTACTATGAATTGTGCGAGCATTTGGCCGCCCCATAGAAGTGCCGCCCGGTGTCCTGCCCCCTGTGACCCCTCCTAGATCCGCCACTGCCAGCGGGGACGGATTTACCCTGTTGTCTGGTGATGTTACTATGAAAGGTTTGATAATTTAAATTTTTTCCGAATCCAATAACCTTACATTTAAACATTATTTTTGGAGAATGTTGGCTTTACTGGGTGATGTACCCGTGCTGTGGACCCCATTTAACAGTTTATCAAAATACTATTTAAGTAAGTAAAATAAAAATAAAGTAATTAAGGAGGTACCTACATAATGAAAATGATGCAATGTAATATGTCATTGTGAAATACGGCTGTAAATATTTAATTAAATACATTTTTGTGCATAAACGAACTCCGTCCAGCTAGGCTGACTCTGTTCCAAGGTGGTAGATATAAAAGACATCCGTCCAGCTAGGCTGACCTGTTCCAAGGTGGTAGATATAAACGACCTCCGTCCAGCTAGGCTGACTCTGTTCCAAGGTGGTAGATATAAACGACCTCCGTCCAGCTAGGCTGACTCTGTTCCGAGGTGGTAGATATAAAAGACCTCCGTCCAGCTAGGCTGACCTGTTCCAAGGTGGTAGATATAAACGACCTCCGTCCAGCTAGGCTGACTCTGTTTCAAGGTGGTAGATATAAACGACCTCCGTCCAGCTAGGCTGACTCTGTTCCAAGGTGGTAGATATAAACGACCTCCGTCCAGCTAGGCTGACTCTGTTTCAAGGTGGTAGATATAAACGACCTCCGTCCAGCTAGGCTGACTCTGTTCCAAGGTGGTAGATATAAAAGACCTCCGTCCAGCTAGGCTGACCTGTTCCAAGGTGGTAGATATAAACGACCTCCGTCCAGCTAGGCTGACTCTGTTCCGAGGTGGTAGATATAAAAGACCTCCGTCCAGCTAGGCTGACTCTGTTCCGAGGTGGTAGATATAAAAGACCTCCGTCCAGCTAGGCTGACCTGTTCCAAGGTGGTAGATATAAACGACCTCCGTCCAGCTAGGCTGACTCTGTTCCAAGGTGGTAGATATAAAAGACCTCCGTCCAGCTAGGCTGACCTGTTCCAAGGTGGTAGATATAAACGACCTCCGTCCAGCTAGGCTGACTCTGTTCCGAGGTGGTAGATATAAAAGACCTCCGTCCAGCTAGGCTGACCTGTTCCAAGGTGGTAGATATAAACGACCTCCGTCCAGCTAGGCTGACTCTGTTCCGAGGTGGTAGATATAAAAGACCTCCGTCCAGCTAGGCTGACCTGTTCCAAGGTGGTAGATATAAACGACCTCCGTCCAGCTAGGCTGACTCTGTTCCAAGGTGGTAGATATAAAAGACCTCCGTCCAGCTAGGCTGACCTGTTCCAAGGTGGTAGATATAAACGACCTCCGTCCAGCTAGGCTGACTCTGTTCCAAGGTGGTAGATATAAAAGACCTCCGTCCAGCTAGGTTGACCTGTTCCAAGGTGGTAGATATAAACGACCTCCGTCCAGCTAGGCTGACTCTGTTCCGAAGTGGTAGATATAAAAGACCTCCGTCCAGCTAGGCTGACCTGTTCCGAGGTGGTAGATATAAAAGACCTCCGTCCAGCTAGGCTGACCTGTTCCAAGGTGGTAGATATAAACAACCTCCGTCCAGCTAGGCTGACTCTGTTTCAAGGTGGTAGATATAAACGACCTCCGTCCAGCTAGGCTGACTCTGTTCCCCGGTGGTAGATATAAACGACCTCCGTCCAGCTAGGCTGACTCTGTTTCAAGGTGGTAGATATAAAAGACCTCCGTACAGCTAGGCTGACCTGTTCCAAGGTGGTAGATATAAAAGACCTCCGTCCAGCTAGGCTGACTCTGTTCCGAGGTGGTAGATATAAAAGACCTCCGTCCAGCTAGGCTGACCTGTTCCAAGGTGGTAGATATAAACGACCTCCGTCCAGCTAGGCTGACTCTGTTCCAAGGTGGTAGATATAAAAGACCTCCGTCCAGCTAGGCTGACCTGTTCCAAGGTGGTAGATATAAACGACCTCCGTCCAGCTAGGCTGACTCTGTTCCGAGGTGGTAGATATAAAAGACCTCCGTCCAGCTAGGCTGACCTGTTCCGAGGTGGTAGATATAAAAGACCTCCGTCCAGCTAGGCTGACCTGTTCCAAGGTGGTAGATATAAACGACCTCCGTCCAGCTAGGCTGACTCTGTTTCAAGGTGGTAGATATAAACGACCTCCGTCCAGCTAGGCTGACTCTGTTCCAAGGTGGTAGATATAAACGACCTCCGTCCAGCTAGGCTGACTCTGTTTCAAGGTGGTAGATATAAACGACCTCCGTCCAGCTAGGCTGACTCTGTTCCAAGGTGGTAGATATAAACGACCTCCGTCCAGCTAGGCTGACTCTGTTCCAAGGTGGTAGATATAAAAGACCTCCGTCCAGCTAGGTTGACCTGTTCCAAGGTGGTAGATATAAACGACCTCCGTCCAGCTAGGCTGACTCTGTTCCGAGGTGGTAGATATAAAAGACCTCCGTCCAGCTAGGCTGACCTGTTCCGAGGTGGTAGATATAAAAGACCTCCGTCCAGCTAGGCTGACCTGTTCCGAGGTGGTAGATATAAAAGACCTCCGTCCAGCTAGGCTGACCTGTTTCAAGGTGGTAGATATAAACGACCTCCGTCCAGCTAGGCTGACTCTGTTCCAAGGTGGTAGATATAAACGACCTCCGTCCAGCTAAGCTGACTCTGTTTCAAGGTGGTAGATATAAAAGACCTCCGTCCAGCTAGGCTGACCTGTTCCAAGGTGGTAGATATAAACGACCTCCGTCCAGCTAGGCTGACCTGTTTCAAGGTGGTAGATATAAACGACCTCCGTCCAGCTAGGCTGACCTGTTCCAAGGTGGTAGATATAAACGACCTCCGTCCAGCTAGGCTGACCTGTTCCGAGGTGGTAGATATAAAAGACCTCCGTCCAGCTAGGCTGACCTGTTCCAAGGTGGTAGATATAAACGACCTCCGTCCAGCTAGGCTGACTCTGTTTCAAGGTGGTAGATATAAACGACCTCCGTCCAGCTAGGCTGACTCTGTTCCAAGGTGGTAGATATAAACGACCTCCGTCCAGCTAGGCTGACTCTGTTTCAAGGTGGTAGATATAAACGACCTCCGTCCAGCTAGGCTGACTCTGTTCCAAGGTGGTAGATATAAACGACCTCCGTCCAGCTAGGCTGACTCTGTTCCGAGGTGGTAGATATAAAAGACCTCCGTCCAGCTAGGCTGACCTGTTCCGAGGTGGTAGATATAAAAGACCTCCGTCCAGCTAGGCTGACCTGTTCCAAGGTGGTAGATATAAATGACCTCCGTCCAGCTAGGCTGACTCTGTTTCAAGGTGGTAGATATAAACGACCTCCGTCCAGCTAGGCTGACTCTGTTCCAAGGTGGTAGATATAAACGACCTCCGTCCAGCTAAGCTGACTCTGTTTCAAGGTGGTAGATATAAAAGACCTCCGTCCAGCTAGGCTGACCTGTTCCAAGGTGGTAGATATAAACGACCTCCGTCCAGCTAGGCTGACTTGTTTCAAGGTGGTAGATATAAACGACCTCCGTCCAGCTAGGCTGACCTGTTCCAAGGTGGTATATATAAACGACCTCCGTCCAGCTAGGCTGACTCTGTTCCGAGGTGGTAGATATAAAAGACATCCGTCCAGCTAGGCTGACCTGTTTCAAGGTGGTAGATATAAACGACATCCGTCCAGCTAGGCTGACTCTGTTTCAAGGTGGTAGATATAAACGATCCTAAGGTAAGACTTGCTTTAAGTTTCTCCTCTTATTCCTCCTAGTGATTGTAACACGATCGATTGAACTTCTCTATATCATTCACATACATTAAGCCATTTGGCATCAAACAGCAAGCGTTGTATAAAAAGGATGATTTAAATTTAAATTTCTTCCTCTTACCATCTCGCTCTTTCGTCTTTCAAATATTACGACCTTATTAGTAAAAAATTTCCCAGAGAAAACGCAATAATTGGTTATCTTATCACACAGCTGTTTTCTGTTATCAGTATTATCGCAGGTTCATGTGTATACAGAGTATATACGTGCACCCGATAATGCGTAGATATGTGGTTTGTTCGTCGTTAGATAGATTAATAATTATACTGCTTAGAATTTACACATGAAAATTAAACCCCAAAATTGTCTAACTGTACGCTTACGAATTGGCGAGATTTTTTCATTGACAGTTGTAAGATAATATTTTTTTTGTATAAACGGCATTAAAAGTTTTATTACTAATTCCCTACACAAAAGGAATGTGTTTTCTAAATAACAAATTCTTTCAAAATTATGAATATTTTATTTGGTTTCATTTTGGTTTACCTCCAGCCGGACTATTACATACATTTTAAGAACAGAATATACCTAGAGATCTATAGAAAATTACACACATTTTTTTGAAAGCATTAATTAGTAAAACATGTAACAGTAACATAATACAGAAACTAGAACAACACTACATATAAGACAAATCACTAAAACTACATTACCAACGCTACTCTAATTTGTAGGATTCAACAAAGTGCTGGAATAGATTACGCTTAATTCTATAAATGGAGTGGGTAAATATACCAATAGTAGCCCTAAACTTGATGACCAGATCATGCATCCTATTGGTTAGTGAGTGTGTCCGATAGTTGATTGAGTATGTATTACAGAAGAATGTAACATTTTGTCTTGTGTTCCTAGTCGGCACATGGAATAATGGGATTAGGTGGCAAGCAGTTATAAGCAGTTGAATGGAATAATGCTTAAGGGTTAGGTGTGTTGTAGACCTGCTTATTATGATATTGAGATTGTAAGGGAATACCTATGTAGTTTGTACTGTCAAAAGTTATTCCAATGAAATTAAATATTATTTCATTTATAAAATGTGAAATCACACAAATGCAGTTTATTGTGAACCGGAGACCTTCATTAAGCCTCTGGGGGGTGCTATAGTCCCCCTGGCTTCCGGCGGTTTCAACTCCTGTGTGGGTTCTCTAAAATTATAATAAATATCTAACACGAGCAAACCCAACATCCGCATTGCCCTATTTATCTGTAAAAAATCAGATTAACTTGTTTTACCAATTTCTTATCTTCCGTTTAAAAATAGCGACATGATATCTTTGCACCTGTATTTATTTGTCATGACGCATCACGCGATTATATAATGTTCAAATATCATTTTTTATTGAAACATCTTTTCTTGAACTTTCTGAAGGTCATACTTATCAACGTAATATATCCCTGAACAAGAAGATAATACTAACAAATCAGTGGCGTAGCTAGGTAACCAAGGGCCCTGGGGCAAATTAAAAAAAGGGGCCCCACTGCTATGTAAACTGATTAGGTTTTATCAAATAAAAATATGAAATATACAAACACTTTAAAAATGCTAAGCTACTTAAGCTCTTTTTTGTGCACTGCAGACTGCAGCGCAGGTAGTAAAAATATTAAACAACATAAATTACAATTAATACTTGGTGTAGGTTTGATGAAGGTCGGGCCTACCAACTGACTAAATAACAATTATATTTACATTTTTTTCCTAGCTTTAGTTTTCGCAAAAGTATCAATGACTTCGTTTAAATCCAGGCTTGATGCGGTTTTGTTTTCAATTGCTATGAGCGATAAATGTCGGAGTCGAGTTTGGTCCATCTTATTTCTTAAATATTTTTTTTATTATTTTTTTAAATGACCTTTAAGCTGCTGCAGAAGTGACAGGAATTGTAAAGAATAATAACATTAGCACTCCATATTTGCTCATTATTTCCTTATATAATTGGTGAACAGTCCATGCTTGAGTTAGTTGAGGTAAAACTAGATGGTAAATATTAATAAATTGAAGTGAAAAACTAGGGCCTATTATATCTGCATATTTTCTTTGGAATTCGCACACTTTTGTAATAAAGTTGCTTCATCAACATGTAATAAAAATGTTGGTGTTAGAAAATCAAATATATGACAGACTGCACTCATACCAATAAAACGTCTATCTAATTGAGATATTACTGTGTCTAGTACCTACATTATTGAAAATCTCAATTTTAAATATTTTTTCTCGGTTTGGAAATCGGTGATCAGCAGCTAATTCATCAAAATGTTTTTTTAACTTTTCTTTGCCTTTTTTCTTGAAAATGGGTATCAATACCATATTTTCTTGCAGTTTCACTGGCTTTGCACTTGAATAATTCCAAATCATTTTTATAAATTTGCAACTTTGCTTTGGTCTCTGCTAAAACTTTACTCGCCTCGCCCAAATTGATGTCGCATTTTTGTAAAGTTTTGGATGCATAATTGATGTCGTTCAATACACTGTGCATGAATTCGCAAAGCATCACGAAGTCGAAATTTAGCATTTTTGTTTTAAAACTCTCTGCTTCACTACGCTCATCTTTATTAGGACTCTTTAGAACTATTTCTGATAATGCTTTGATAATATCAAAATAACGAAGTTTTATTGCAGATATCGTATTGACCCTACTGGACCATATAGTCGGATTTAGTTTTTAAATGTAGAGGTCTGTGGTTCCTCCAAACCCTCCGCTCTTTTGTGTGTCATGCAAACATCATCCACGTTCACATGATCGGCGGCGGAGGTATCTCCAACTGCAATAATTGTCGAATCTTCTTCAGTAGGCTTCTCAACCAACACTGCAGTTACCACATTATTTGATTCACTATCAATAGAAATATTTTGGCCAAATGTACTTGCAGAAGGCTGACTAAAAAACTTGTCGATTGTGGGCAATTTTTGTTTACTATCTTCTCTTTCTTGGCGTTGTTTGCGTTTAAATGCACCACTGGGTTTCTTCTTTTTATCCATATTTTAATACGCTACAAGTGACGTTGGGGAATGACGCACATATCACTATCCGTCAAATTGACAACACTGCCAACCTACAGAAAGAATTTAGGGGAATTCCCTAGGCATTACTTTTGAATTTCTCTCAACTGAGTTGTCATGATTAAAGTGGGGTTGCAAGATGCAACCTGTCATATTTATTTTGAAAATGGGAGAAATTTCCAAAAGTTCAGTTGGATCGAGATTTCTGGTAAGGATTCGAGGGCCCCCTGAGCTTGAGGGCCCCGGGGCACTGCCCCGCGTATCCCCTAGGTAGCTACGCCGCTGAACAAATCTCACAATTAGTTGCGAGGTAATATTGTCAATTCTGAATTCGAAATATGAGATCGACAAATATAACGCATAACAATTTGGTTCCAATTAATGGTCGATTGGATATTAACATTGTCACGGTAAGACAGAAATCCCGGGTTTGATTCCCAGTTGAGACTGTTATCTTTCTCATTTTCTGTGTCTTGTTCTGTTTCATGTTTCGTTTAGATTTGTTAGTATTATCTTCTTGTACGTTTCCTCTCCAATATAATATAATGTGTCCATCTGTTTTAGCAGAAGCTATCAGGTACAATTCCTAATTGCTAATTCATTGAATTCAGCTTTGATTTAGTAAAAAAGAAGAAACATCGACAAAATGACTTTACTTATGTTTTATTTTATTTCGTGAAGCTTACATTATATTGTTAATAAGTATATTATCTTGGAGAGGAAAGGTTTTATTTTATTTTGTGAAGTTAAATCACAAATATGAATTATTTTCCGAACATAATCTGAAGAACTTCATTTGTAACATTATATCTATAATAAAACCATATCCGAAAAAGGGTTCCTAAGTAGGAGAAGTTGCACAGGCAACCCGATTTAAGTTGATCGTTTGTCTGGAGCCAGTGAGACTATGGCATCCCGAATTGGGACATGTTGTGAAGATGGAGGTAGTAGGAATGATAATGAGAAGGTGAGGAAGTACCTGACTACGGTTAAATACTGAATGACGGTCTTACACCAGGGCGATACTGAGAGTACCTTATATTATGCTTAATGATTTAATCGTGAAATAACACATATTAATTAAATTAAATAAAGTGTCGATCTCCGCATCCCCAGTAGAGAGTCTTACCCCTAAATAGTAGAAATAGCTCATATTTAGTTAAACCTGAAGGTAAACAATATACAGAAATATGATTGAAGAGTTGATGACAAGCAGAAAGGAGGACCTAAATAGGAAAATACACTTTGAAGGAAGAATAGACAGTAAACTCATTGATGTTAAAGCTTATTTTCCCAAATTTCCACATATTAATATTACCTATACATAATATATCTTAAGACTAATTATAAATCAAAATAGTAATGTATTTCTACATATAATTATATTTCTACATATATTTCCTTTACATAATATATCTTAAGACTAATTATAAATCAAAATAGTAATGTATTTCTACATATAATTATATTTCTACATATATTTCCTTTACATAATATATCTTAAGACTAATTATAAATCAAAATAGTAATGTATTTCTACATAAAATTATATTTCTACATATATTTCCTTTACATAATATATCTTAAGACTAATTATAAATCAAAATAGTAATGTATTTCTACATATAATTATATTTCTACATATATTTCCTTTACATAATATATCTTAAGACTAATTATAAATCAAAATAGTAATGTATTTCTACATATAATTATATTTCTACATATATTTCCTTTACATAATATTTCTTAAGACTAATGATAAATCAAAATAGTAATGTATTTCTACATATAATTATATTTCTACATATATTTCCTTTACATAATATATCTTAAGACTAATTATAAATCAAAATAGTAATGTATTTCTACATATAATTATATTTCTACATATATTTCCTTTACATAATATATCTTAAGACTAATTATAAATCAAAATAGTAATGTATTTCTACATATAATTATATTTCTACATATATTTCCTTTACATAATATATCTTAAGACTAATTATAAATCAAAATAGTAATGTATTTCTACATATAATTATATTTCTACATATATTTCCTTTACATAATATATCTTAAGACTAATTATAAATCAAAATAGTAATGTATTACTACATATAATTATATTTCTACATATATTTCCTTTACATAATATATCTTAAGACTAATTATAAATCAAAATAGTAATGTATTTCTACATATAATTATATTTCTACATATATTTCCTTTACATAATATATCTTAAGACTAATTATAAATCAAAATAGTAATGTATTTCTACATATAATTATATTTCTACATATATTTCCTTTACATAATATATCTTAAGACTAATTATAAATCAAAATAGTAATGTATTTCTACATATAATTATATTTCTACATATATTTCCTTTACATAATATATCTTAAGACTAATTATAAATCAAAATAGTAATGTATTTCTACATATAATTATATTTCTACATATATTTCCTTTACATAATATATCTTAAGACTAATTATAAATCAAAATAGTAATGTATTTCTACATATAATTATATTTCTACATATATTTCCTTTACATAATATATCTTAAGACTAATTATAAATCAAAATAGTAATGTATTTCTACATATAATTATATTTCTACATATATTTCCTTTACATAATATATCTTAAGACTAATTATAAATCAAAATAGTAATGTATTTCTACATATAATTATATTTCTACATATATTTCCTTTACATAATATATCTTAAGACTAATTATAAATCAAAATAGTAATGTATTTCTACATATAATTATATTTCTACATATATTTCCTTTACATAATATATCTTAAGACTAATTATAAATCAAAATAGTAATGTATTTCTACATATAATTATATTTCTACATATATTTCCTTTACATAATATATCTTAAGACTAATTATAAATCAAAATAGTAATGTATTTCTACATATAATTATATTTCTACATATATTTCCTTTACATAATATATCTTAAGACTAATTATAAATCAAAATAGTAATGTATTTCTACATATAATTATATTTCTACATATATTTCCTTTACATAATATATCTTAAGACTAATTATAAATCAAAATAGTAATGTATTTCTACATATAATTATATTTCTACATATATTTCCTTTACATAATATATCTTAAGACTAATTATAAATCAAAATAGTAATGTATTTCTACATATAATTATATTTCTACATATATTTCCTTTACATAATATATATTAAGACTAATTATAAATCAAAATAGTAATGTATTTCTACATATAATTATATTTCTACATATATTTCCTTTACATAATATATCTTAAGACTAATTATAAATCAAAATAGTAATGTATTTCTACATATAATTATATTTCTACATATATTTCCTTTACATAATATATATTAAGACTAATTATAAATCAAAATAGTAATGTATTTCTACATATAATTATATTTCTACATATATTTCCTTTACATAATATATCTTAAGACTAATTATAAATCAAAATAGTAATGTATTTCTACATATAATTATATTTCTACATATATTTCCTTTACATAATATATCTTAAGACTAATTATAAATCAAAATAGTAATGTATTTCTACATATAATTATATTTCTACATATATTTCCTTTACATAATATATCTTAAGACTAATTATAAATCAAAATAGTAATGTATTTCTACATATAATTATATTTCTACATATATTTCCTTTACATAATATATCTTAAGACTAATTATAAATCAAAATAGTAATGTATTTCTACATATAATTATATTTCTACATATATTTCCTTTACATAATATATCTTAAGACTAATTATAAATCAAAATAGTAATGTATTTCTACATATAATTATATTTCTACATATATTTCCTTTACATAATATATCTTAAGACTAATTATAAATCAAAATAGTAATGTATTTCTACATATAATTATATTTCTACATATATTTCCTTTACATAATATATCTTAAGACTAATTATAAATCAAAATAGTAATGTATTTCTACATATAATTATATTTCTACATATATTTCCTTTACATAATATATCTTAAGACTAATTATAAATCAAAATAGTAATGTATTTCTACATATAATTATATTTCTACATATATTTCCTTTACATAATATATCTTAAGACTAATTATAAATCAAAATAGTAATATATTTCTACATATATTTCCTTTACATAATATATCTTAAGACTAATTATAAATCAAAATAGTAAAGTATTTCTACATTTTGATAACGTTTTTCTGGAATATAATATACATTACATAGAAAATTTGGTTATAACATTGATAGTCATAATAATGAAAATATAAACAATGATTTATTGGATTTATTTAAACAAAAATTAGGCGTAAAAGTTAGTAGATTAAAAAGATATAATTTTACGTTTAATAAAAAAAAATAAAAATAAATTATTCCAGAAAAAATATTTTATTCCGAACTTGACGATAAACAAAATATTATTTCGAATAATAATATTCCGTTGCCTTCTGAATCAGATATGCACGATTTTTGGACTAAAATTTGGAGTAAAGATATAAAACATAACGAGTCAAGTTCCTGGATAGAAAATGAAGAACTCAATTTTTCAGGCATTGAAGAGTTTTTCTGCTATATCGGTTGAATTGTTTACCAAAATTATTAAAAATACTCATATTTGGAAAGCCACGGGTTGTGATTTTTCAAAATTTTCTAACTAAGGGCATTACTAATATGATGCTTAAAAGTGAAAATATTTATAACCCCTCTCAGTACAGACCCATTACATGTTTACCGACAATATACAAAATTTTAACCTCTTGCTTGACAGATTTAATATATACTCATTTAGATGAAAAAAATATTTTATCTGAACAACAAAAAGGTTGTTGCAGAAAACATATGGGATGTAAAGAACAATTAGTTATTGATTATGTAATTCTAAAACAGATCCAAACTCGAAAACGTAATTTATATAGACTACCAAAAGGCTTAAATATTTATAATATTAACCTTATTATTATTAGCTTTTTGGAAAATATTATGTCCTTTTGGAATACCAATTTACTTATTAAATTAAAAAGGTAATAAAATAGTAATACGGGGCATTTCAATTAAAGGAGGGATTTTTAAGGAGACTTATTGAGTCCTCTTTGGTTTTGATTAGCATTGAATCTTCTATCTAAAATGTAAATTATTATTTTTTTTAATTCCTTTATTTTTCCCAATTTTTACATTAATTACATACAATATTAGATAAATCAATACAAATAATGGGAACCCACTAAGGCGCAGCCTGTGCGTGGGTAATACATTTAGGTTATTATATTATTGTACCTAGAAATATACAAACTGTGGGCATATAAAAATAAAACAAGATTACAATTTGTCTCAGCGGTTTGTATAAAAAGTGTTTACAATAGTGTATAGTGAAGTTATAAGTGTTTAGTGTAATATATGGTGAATATTTTATGAGAAACATAAATTGAAACAAATTAAATAAATAAAAATTTCAACTGCTGTATCGAAAAGCCATAATTTTAACTCTTTTAAATATTGAGGAAGTTTAGTAATCACTTGAATATTTTTCGGTAAAAGATTGAAAGTACGAGGTCCAATGAAACTGCAGTGTGTTTGCATTTGTTTTGTGTTCGTTTGGGGGGTATAAAATACATTATTATTTCTAATGTTGATTCTGTTTTCATTTATTTCGAATTTATTTTTGTTTTTAAAGATGTATTTCATAGTTTGCAAAATAAATAGTTTACGGAGACAGAATAGTTTAGATTCTCTGTTGAAAATGTTCTTTTCCGATTATACATAACTAAGATGATATAATTTTGAGTTTTTTATAAAAGTTTATGTGTGCATGAAGCGCACCGCCCCATCCTATTATTCCGTATATGAGTGAAGATTGCACCAAAGAATAATAAATAATTTTCCGTTATTCATCTTATAATTAATAATCTAGTTATAACTGTGTTTTTCAAAATTTGATTCATTTAGTAAACACTTTACAGATATTATTATATAAAATCGTAAAAAACTTGACCTTTCTGAATGTTCTGAATTGTTAAATGAATTGATTTACTAAGCCGCACACGCATTTGTTATTTATTTTTAATGAAAAACATTGTAGACGAATTCTGATCAAAATGTTTAGATTGTGTTCAACATAATATAATAACATTCTCTCTGAACATCTGTTAAAATGTATTTTTGTCCCAAATAAACCAAAGTACATACATTATGGAGTAGCTCTTGTTGTTATTTTAAATAAAATGTAGTGGCTGTACTGTATAATTATTAAATACATAATGTGTTGGTATGGTAATGAAATCTAAAATTTATTTGTCAAGTAATTACACATGCACACGAATAAACCAACAATATTATAAATTGTTGTTTTCCAAATTAAAAAGCTTTCGGTGATTTAATTAACACTATCATAAATGAGCTTGACATTAAAATAATTATGCATTTGAAGGTCAAAGAGAAAAAACATTTAGAAAGAAGCACTCATTTAACCTTTTGGGTGCCAGTACACGATTAATCGTTGGGGTGCGATTAATTCTTGGGACATGTGAGAACTGAATTTTTTTGTCACACTAAAACTGAAATTTAGTATGACAAAAAAATGGAAGGTGAGAGAACATAATGATCTTTATGAGCTATAGTAGATACTGTTCTTTAGAAGAAATCATTTCAGATATATTATACTATAATACAAAGAAGCGCAGGTGTGATAGAATGAAAGAGTGTTTCTGTCATACACCGGCACACACATATATTGTATTGTACTGTTGTATGCTGGGTAGCGTAATGCTAGAGAAAGGAATGTGATGAAGAGGAATGTGACGGTAGCGAAACAACTCATTTAGGTGATTCATTATCGTCAGGTACACTTGTCTCGCTAGAACTAAAAAAAATTGAAATCTTTGCAGATGCACTTTAAAATCACTTTACATTTTCATATTGAGTATTTATAAACCCAAATTAAACTATTCCAGGACTCAGTGGTATTATTTTAGAGAAAATAACCTTAAAAATTATCTTAAACATAGAATGACACAGACTTAATGTTCAACACGTTTGGTGTAGGTACTAAATAACCTTAAAAGTTATCTTTAAGAACATAGAATGACATAGACTTAATGTTCAACACGTTTGGTGTAGGTACTAAATAACCTTAAAAGTTATCTTTAAGAAACAAAAACGATTATTATTAGACTTGTAAGACAAGCGTACATAAAAACTCCGATGGTAAACACAAGCTTTGGACAAAGACAGAAAAAAATATATATGGAAATAAAAGCATTTAACAATCTTTCATACAAAAAATGAGGGAAAAAAACATTTTACAAAAAATAAAAAGATGGATTAAAGAACAAAAAAAAACCACATAAAAAAAATAGGTAAAAGAATAAAACATTTATAGCAAGACGCAATCCCAGTAAATACAACAGTACAACATAACATATAGTAAAACGCAATCCCAGTATATACTACAGTACCACATAACATATAGTAAAACGCAATTCCAGTAAATACAACAGTACCACATAATATATAGTAAAACGCAATCCCAGAGTATAAAACAGTACCACATAACATATAGTAAAACGCAATCCCATTAAATACAACAGTACCACATAATATATAATAAAACGCAATCCCAGAGTATACAACAGTACCACATAACATATAGTAAAACGCAATCCCAGTAAATACAACAGTACCACATAATATATAATAAAACGCAATCCTAGAGTATAAAACAGTACCACATAACATATAGTAAAACGCAATCCCAGTAAATACAACAGTACCACATAACATATAGTAAAACGCAATTCCAGTATATACTACAGTACCACATAACATATAGTAAAACGCAATTCCAGTATATACTACAGTACCACATAACATATAGTAAAACGCAATCCCAGTGTATACAACAGTACCACATAACATATAGTAAAACGCAATCCCAGTAAATACAACAGTACCACATAACATATAGTAAAACGCAATTCCAGTATATACTACAGTACCACATAACATATAGTAAAACGCAATCCCAGTAAATACAACAGTACCACATAACATATAGTAAAACGCAATCCCAGTGTACACAACAGTACCACATAATATATAGTAAAACGCAATCCCAGTAAATACAATTGTATCACATAACATATAGTAAAACGCAATCCCAGTATATACAACAGTACCACATAATATATAGTAAAACGCAATCCCAGTATATACAACAGTACCACATAATATATAGTAAAACGCAATCCCAGTATATACAACAGTACCACATAATATATAGTAAAACGCAATCCCAGTATATACAACAGTACCACATAATATATAGTAAAACGCAATCCCAGTATATACAACAGTACCACATAATATATAATAAAACGCAATCCCAGTATATACAACAGTACCACATAATATATAATAAAACGCAATCCCAGTATATACAACAGTACCACATAATATATAGTAAAACGCAATCCCAGTATATACAACAGTACCACATAATATATAGTAAAACGCAATCCCAGTATATACAACAGTACCACATAATATATAGTAAAACGCAATCCCAGTATATACAACAGTACCACATAATATATAGTAAAACGCAATCCCAGTATATACAACAGTACCACATAATATATAGTAAAACGCAATCCCAGTATATACAACAGTACCACATAATATATAATAAAACGCAATCCCAGTATATACAACAGTACCACATAATATATAATAAAACGCAATCCCAGTATATACAACAGTACCACATAATATATAGTAAAACGCAATCCCAGTATATACAACAGTACCACATAATATATAGTAAAACGCAATCCCAGTATATACAACAGTACCACATAATATATAGTAAAACGCAATCCCAGTATATACAACAGTATCACATAATATATAGTAAAACGCAATCCCAGTATATACAACAGTACCACATAATATATAGTAAAACGCAATCCCAGTATATACAACAGTACCACATAATATATAGTAAAACGCAATCCCAGTATATACAACAGTATCACATAATATATAGTAAAACGCAATCCCAGTATATACAACAGTACCACATAATATATAGTAAAACGCAATCCCAGTATATACAACAGTATCACATAATATATAGTAAAACGCAATCCCAGTATATACAACAGTACCACATAATATATAGTAAAACGCAATCCCAGTATATACAACAGTATCACATAATATATAGTAAAACGCAATCCCAGTATATACAACAGTACCACATAATATATAGTAAAACGCAATCCCAGTATATACAACAGTATCACATAATATATAGTAAAACGCAATCCCAGTATATACAACAGTACCACATAATATATAGTAAAACGCAATCCCAGTATATACAACAGTACCACATAATATATAGTAAAACGCAATCCCAGTATATACAACAGTACCACATAATATATAGTAAAACGCAATCCCAGTATATACAACAGTACCACATAATATATAGTAAAACGCAATCCCAGTATATACAACAGTACCACATAATATATAGTAAAACGCAATCCCAGTATATACAACAGTACCACATAATATATAGTAAAACGCAATCCCAGTATATACAACAGTATCACATAATATATAGTAAAACGCAATCCCAGTATATACAACAGTATCACATAATATATAGTAAAACGCAATCCCAGTATATACAACAGTATCACATAATATATAGTAAAACGCAATCCCAGTATATACAACAGTACCACATAATATATAGTAAAACGCAATCCCAGTATATACAACAGTACCACATAATATATAGTAAAACGCAATCCCAGTATATACAACAGTATCACATAATATATAGTAAAACGCAATCCCAGTATATACAACAGTACCACATAATATATAGTAAAACGCAATCCCAGTATATACAACAGTACCACATAATATATAGTAAAACGCAATCCCAGTATATACAACAGTACCACATAATATATAGTAAAACGCAATCCCAGTATATACAACAGTACCACATAATATATAGTAAAACGCAATCCCAGTATATACAACAGTACCACATAATATATAGTAAAACGCAATCCCAGTATATACAACAGTACCACATAATATATAGTAAAACGCAATCCCAGTATATACAACAGTACCACATAATATATAGTAAAACGCAATCCCAGTATATACAACAGTACCACATAATATATAGTAAAACGCAATCCCAGTATATACAACAGTATCACATAATATATAGTAAAACGCAATCCCAGTATATACAACAGTACCACATAATATATAGTAAAACGCAATCCCAGTATATACAACAGTACCACATAATATATAGTAAAACGCAATCCCAGTATATACAACAGTACCACATAATATATAGTAAAACGCAATCCCAGTATATACAACAGTACCACATAATATATAGTAAAACGCAATCCCAGTATATACAACAGTACCACATAATATATAGTAAAACGCAATCCCAGTATATACAACAGTACCACATAATATATAGTAAAACGCAATCCCAGTATATACAACAGTACCACATAATATATAGTAAAACGCAATCCCAGTATATACAACAGTACCACATAATATATAGTAAAACGCAATCCCAGTATATACAACAGTACCACATAATATATAGTAAAACGCAATCCCAGTATATACAACAGTACCACATAATATATAGTAAAACGCAATCCCAGTATATACAACAGTACCACATAATATATAGTAAAACGCAATCCCAGTATATACAACAGTATCACATAATATATAGTAAAACGCAATCCCAGTATATACAACAGTACCACATAATATATAGTAAAACGCAATCCCAGTATATACAACAGTACCACATAATATATAGTAAAACGCAATCCCAGTATATACAACAGTACCACATAATATATAGTAAAACGCAATCCCAGTATATACAACAGTACCACATAATATATAGTAAAACGCAATCCCAGTATATACAACAGTACCACATAATATATAGTAAAACGCAATCCCAGTATATACAACAGTACCACATAATATATAGTAAAACGCAATCCCAGTATATACAACAGTACCACATAATATATAGTAAAACGCAATCCCAGTATATACAACAGTACCACATAATATATAGTAAAACGCAATCCCAGTATATACAACAGTACCACATAATATATAGTAAAACGCAATCCCAGTATATACAACAGTACCACATAATATATAGTAAAACGCAATCCCAGTATATACAACAGTATCACATAATATATAGTAAAACGCAATCCCAGTATATACAACAGTACCACATAATATATAGTAAAACGCAATCCCAGTATATACAACAGTACCACATAATATATAGTAAAACGCAATCCCAGTATATACAACAGTACCACATAATATATAGTAAAACGCAATCCCAGTATATACAACAGTACCACATAATATATAGTAAAACGCAATCCCAGTATATACAACAGTACCACATAATATATAGTAAAACGCAATCCCAGTATATACAACAGTACCACATAATATATAGTAAAACGCAATCCCAGTATATACAACAGTACCACATAATATATAGTAAAACGCAATCCCAGTATATACAACAGTACCACATAATATATAGTAAAACGCAATCCCAGTATATACAACAGTACCACATAATATATAGTAAAACGCAATCCCAGTATATACAACAGTACCACATAATATATAGTAAAACGCAATCCCAGTATATACAACAGTACCACATAATATATAGTAAAACGCAATCCCAGTATATACAACAGTACCACATAATATATAGTAAAACGCAATCCCAGTATATACAACAGTACCACATAATATATAGTAAAACGCAATCCCAGTATATACAACAGTACCACATAATATATAGTAAAACGCAATCCCAGTATATACAACAGTACCACATAATATATAGTAAAACGCAATCCCAGTATATACAACAGTACCACATAATATATAGTAAAACGCAATCCCAGTATATACAACAGTACCACATAATATATAGTAAAACGCAATCCCAGTATATACAACAGTACCACATAATATATAGTAAAACGCAATCCCAGTATATACAACAGTACCACATAATATATAGTAAAACGCAATCCCAGTATATACAACAGTATCACATAATATATAGTAAAACGCAATCCCAGTATATACAACAGTACCACATAATATATAGTAAAACGCAATCCCAGTATATACAACAGTACCACATAATATATAGTAAAACGCAATCCCAGTATATACAACAGTATCACATAATATATAGTAAAACGCAATCCCAGTATATACAACAGTATCACATAATATATAGTAAAACGCAATCCCAGTATATACAACAGTACCACATAATATATAGTAAAACGCAATCCCAGTATATACAACAGTACCACATAATATATAGTAAAACGCAATCCCAGTATATACAACAGTACCACATAATATATAGTAAAACGCAATCCCAGTATATACAACAGTACCACATAATATATAGTAAAACGCAATCCCAGTATATACAACAGTATCACATAATATATAGTAAAACGCAATCCCAGTATATACAACAGTATCACATAATATATAGTAAAACGCAATCCCAGTATATACAACAGTATCACATAATATATAGTAAAACGCAATCCCAGTTTTATTTTATTTCGTTTCAATTTATTATTCGATAATATTATCTTTTAAGAATTTTATTAAGTAAAATTGTAACATTAGCACGAGCAAACTACTAAGGACGGGTTGTTTCGGAGAATTTGAACAATTCATCAAATTTCAACGTTCATTTTCAAGTTCTGTGAAAGATTTTTTCACGTTCTGTTTTTATTTCAGTTTGGTCAAGCAACTAGCCTACAATGATATAATAACAGAACTTGAATAAGTCTTTCACAGAACCCGAAAATGAACGTTGAAATTTGATGAATTGTTCAAATTCTCCGAAACAACCCATCCTAAGTGTTTCAATAATAAAATAAAAACATAATTGCAGAACGTTTTTGACCTAAAAAGTGAATTTCACCAATTAAGTATCCTGTCATTTCACACAAATCTACCTCGGCACACACTACCTGCCTTATTCATATTCATTTAGTGTCGTGAAAAGTCACATTAAAATCTGTAAATCGCCCCCAAGGCCTCCACCGCCCACCCCGGATCTCTACATTGCCCCAGGGGTCGATATAGATACGGGGACTCAGTGGGTTAAGCTACCCAAAGTGAAGCGCACTTTAGGTCATTAAATGGCGCCGCTCAAACATTGTATTATCAATTTTATTGGTTTGGCCCGTTTTTATTGAAATTATTTTTTAATATATTTAAAAAATATATTTATCCTCGGTCCTTATCTTGTGTAGATGAATAGGCATTTTTTGTTGAAAAATAAGATTAATAATTTGGGAGGCGGTTTCGGGTACCGTCGCCCCGGGAATCATTTATTGGACAACCTACACACCTGCCATAGGTCACCCCAAGTGGTTCGCTACGTTTGGTGATTTAGCAGGGGTGCCCGGGTTCATCGGGTGAGGTGTGTTCACAATGCGCCTGCCACAACTGAAGGTGCGGTACAGTCACAACTGAAGGTGCGGTATAGTCACAACCTTGGGTGCGGTACATTCAGAATTGAAAAGTGGCTTGAAATGGCATTGGCCACGATTGGTGACAAGATCTGAATAGCCAGGTACTTGCCAACCATCCTCTTTCTCATCTCCTTCACCTCCCCACTACCTTCAGTCTCACAACATACCACAATTGGGGATGCCATAGTCGCAGTTGGGACTCTTGTGCGGTTTCACATAAAACAAAAAAAACACCTTTCTCATGAAAACAAAATTAACTCCAAGATTCCCCAGGGATCGAACCTAGGACCCCTCCAATGTTATTTATTCGTTAACGATACTGTCAAGATTATAAATCGCTCAAAATATTTCAAAGGCATTAACAGTCACATCGATATCATACTTCTGCAGAACCAACTCGATTCTCTGGTCAAATGAGCAACGTACCGACCCAGCATCCAGTTCTCAATTCTCTTGTAATGAGCAACATACACCCCAGCATCCAGATTTCAATTCTCTTGTCAAATGAGCAACTTAACCTCCAGCATCAGAAAACGCGTTGTTGTCACATTCCATATCCAAAAATGAGATTCGAGATATTGACGTGATTCACGGAGCAACTCTCTCTTTCAAATCCTTCATATAATATATTGATAAAGTTGTAACAAATAATTAAATAACTGAAAGCATTACTAATCTTAGGACGGGTTGTTTCGGAGAATTTGAACAATTCATCAAATTTCAACGTTCATTTTCGGGTTCTGTGAAAGACTTATTCAAGTTCTGTTTTTATATCATTGTAGGCTAGTTGCTTGACAAAACTGAAATAAAAACAGAACTTGAAAAAATCTTTCACAGAACTTGAAAATGGACGTTGAAATTTGATGAATTGTTCAGATTCTCCGAAACAACCCGTCCTTAGTGTACAATTTTTCAAGGCAACTCCCACACAGCTTCTCACTGCATTCTACACAAATAGCCCGATAACTGATTACACGTAATACCAACGTGATACGTTTTACACTCTTTTTATCACACGTTTCTCATTTAATAAAATAATCTAAATATGTAAAAATTCAGCTTGCGTATGTTTGGTTTGAATGGTAGAAGAAATCGGTGAACCCCGACTAATACTTAACTCTGCATCGGACTGAGATACGGAGTCGAATGACAGTCGATGTAATGTAGTTTTCTAATAGTAACGGTGTGGTATAAAGCGGTGTATGGTGGAAGAAGTCGGAAACGTTCCGCAAAGATATTAGCAATGTCACGTTACGTAAGAATGGTGTATGTAGAAATGACTAAATTAAAATGCAGAAAGCGTGTGGAGGAATTTTCCATTCCTGCTTTTGAGACTCACCCAATTTATTGAAGCCCTTCAACGTCCGAACCCTAAGGATTACAGTAGTCATAACTATTTTTAAACAAATAATAATAATAATATCTGGTCCGGAGCCCCTAAATACCTGAAAAAAACCCTTGACTCTGTGCAAAAACGGGCGGTCCGTTTGATAGATTCCCCAATCTTAACAAGCGGACTGCAATCTTTAGAGCACAGGCGTCAGGTAGGTATGCTGTCCTTGTTCTATCGGTATTACAATGGAAGATGCTCTGAGGAACTAGCGTCATTGATCCCTTTGGCACCGGTGCATAGTCGGGATACACGCCAAACGCGCGCCCAACATTTGTACACGGTTGACATTTGTCACACGAGAACGGGTCGCTTCTACGATTCGTTCTTAAGTTCAACAGCTCGGCTGTGGAACGAACTGCCGGCCTCTGTGTTTCCTCCCTCCTACAACATGGAACTCTTCAAGACCCATGTTCACTCCTTCCTCTCCACAAAAAGACCCTCCACACAGCATCCCCAAAGATGACATAGGCCCTGAGGGAAATTATTTTCTTCAGGGTCTCCTGTGTGGAGTTAATATAAAAAAAAAAGATAAATGGTAAACGGTATGAATGTCGAACTCTATCCGTTTAATAATTTTCCATTCCTGCTTTTGAGACTCCCCCAATTTATTGAAGCCCTTCAACGTCCGAACCCTAAGGATTACAGTTCAGTCATAACTATTTTTAAACAAATAGATAAATGGTAAACGGTATGAGTGTCGAACTCTATCCGCTAGACTACTAGCCGAGTATCTTGCCCGCCCGGTAACACATTTTTTAATTAAGATTATTGCGTCTTAAAAATAATTTATTTTCAGAGAACACTTCATCTGTTCTTCGTCAACTCTGACCCCGAATCTCCTTATCAGGGGACGAACCATTTTGAATTCGGCGGACATTAGGTCTATAATAAATATTATTTAAAATATCTTCTGTTAAAACTTTCAGCTCGCCATTATTCATTCATCGTCAACCATCAGAAAGCGACTAAATTCAGTCTGCACGGAGAATGCTTCAAGGACGCGTTGAGAGCCCTATTGAGGGTCAGAGGAATTTAAAAAGAAACATTCTCTATGAAATCATCTGAATCGTAGGAAGCGCGACTGCAATAATATTGCAGATTAACCGTTCAATTAGTGATTACCATAGACATATGAATATTAGTAGACCTGCCCTAAGTGATTAAAAGCGTTTTATCCCCACTCCCCATACCGGTTCCATTGAGCCGGCTGGGCTCGCATATGGCCTCAAGTGAAATTTGAAAACGTGACGTCATCATTCTTGTGCGAACTATGGTCGAGGCATCATCGGTTCATTTTACGAAATAACACGGCAAAATGTTGACTTGTACTATGAAAACTTGTAAAAATAGATGTGAAAAATAGAATAAACCCAATTGTCGTATTACATTCCATAAGTAAGCATTATTTTACTTTATTTTAAGCTTATTCACACCGTATTATATGGATCAGTTTTAGAAACATATACTATCACATCACAATGTAGCGATTCTCAAGTGTGCTCATCGTTGTTTACTGGGGTAAGTAAATTATGAGACATTTGTAAAAGTGTCTTAACTAAATACTCTGAAACTAACTACGACTCTGAAAATAGAAGCTGCCTTACTTTGCCGAATTTGGACTTCGCAAATTGGTTCATAACGTGGCGAGTAATTTGCGCTCCCATGTAGAAATGTCTATTCATTCAAAAGCAGGTTTTACTTTTAAGAAGTAAATGGTGATATTATAATGCGAGATGCCTATTTACTGTCAGATTGATTTATTGACGAATCACAGTCAGCCTTACTCCCTTCGTTCTTCAACAGTTGATTTTACCCCTCGCCTTTATCTTCTCGTCTATTAATTCCTATGTCTGTGGTGATTACTAATTTAATTAATAATACTTATTATTGATGGATTAAAAGTTTTTTTTTTTTGATAAATTCCAAATTCCTAGAGAAAACAGGTTTTTATTGTAAAAATACTGCATTATTTAATTAATAATCTTAATAATGAAAATCCACTCACCTCAACCATTTTCTGTGGAAAATGTGGCTTGTGCAATGATGGAGGATTAAACTAGTACAGAATCAAACCGGTTTACAAACAAATGGGTTAATATAATTAATATTATAAAACGAACGGTGAACTTCCTCTTGCAAACTATCACATTTTATCAACTCTGTGCTTCGGGATTTTTTCTCAAGGTCGAAGACAGATATTAAAATACAAATATAATACAGATTACTGTCATACCTACCAACTTGTTCTGTCTTAAATTACCTTTATAAGCGAAGTATAGGCCAATGCTGTTTACCTAACAAGATCTTTCTGATTCTATATCCCAGACAGGCCAACGCTATTTACTTAACAAGATATTTCTGATCCCATATCCTAGACAGGTCAATGCTATTTACATAACAAGATATTTCTGATTCTATATCCCAGACAGGCCAACGCTATTTACTTAACAAGATCTTTCTGATCCCATATCCTAGACAGGCCATCGCTATTTACATAACAAGATTCGCTTATTTGGACAT
Organism: Hesperophylax magnus; assembly: GCA_026573805.1. NCBI lineage: Eukaryota > Metazoa > Arthropoda > Insecta > Trichoptera > Limnephilidae > Hesperophylax > Hesperophylax magnus. The sequence goes on along the minus strand of JAIUSX010000179.1, from coordinate 1,272,906 downwards.
TTTTTACTAGCGCTGACCGCGTTCAGTCCATCATTAATGGACTTACCTGCATTTCCCCTTGTTTCAATATCTCTGTCAGACTTCCCATATCTCTAGAACACATTTCCTAAATACATAAACTCATCCACCTGCTCCAAGTATTCCTCATTCACAACTATATTGCACACTGTTTTCGTACTCTCTCTTTCAAACATCATGACTTTAGACTTACTTACATTCATCATTAACTCATTCTTCATACATTCGTTCATCCTAAACGCGAGATACTGTAATACAAGACAATAAATCACCACAGCGACTTAACCACATTTTGTGATATCAAACCACCCGTAAAACCACTGTTCACCGTAACACATGCAACGCTTCCCTCATACAGAGATGCAATTGCCTGTGTGAGATTCGTACTCACTCCATACTTGGACAACACCTTCCATAGCTCTTTCCTGTCAACTATTATTGATATCTGATAAAACATTAAGATTTAATAATACTTTTGAGTTGCCTTATAATGCAGGGATACAGGCTTACCTTGGTCCGCTGCTTGCTTCTCAACGATTGTCTCTAAAACAAATATAATACAAATAACTCAGTACATTGCAAGTCATTTCTTAATAGCTATTGGTAGATTGGCGCAAACGGTGTCTAATAAAACTGCTAGTCTAGAGGGTGAATTACGGGCTTATAAGGAAATCGGAATAAATATCCCAGCCCCACAAATCAACCTCGACATTTGCGAGGTAATTTCTGAAATTAATGAGCGTAGCGAAAGAGCTAAAAACATCATTCTTTGTAATATACCCGAAAGCACTGAAACGACTGCGGCCAACAAATTAATAGATGACAAAAACAAGGTAACGGTTTTAATCTCTGCTCTCGATGATACCGCAAACCATGATATGCTACGCGTTTACCGCATTGGAAAACCAAGTGTTGAAAAACCAAGGTCCCTTAAAATAGAATTCAATAACTCCACAACATCCAGAACATTACTAAGTAAACGTCATCTTTTAAAAAACAACACAAGGATATACCCCGATGCTACAATTTTTCAACAAAAACATCTAAAAAATCTAAGAGAAGAACTGGAAAAACGAAAGTCAAATGGCGATGATATTACTATAAAATATGTAAACGGAAACCCTAAAATAGTGCAAACACCGCCAAAAAACGATGCAAACTCAAGATATACTACCAGAACGCACGGGGACTACGCACCAAATTAAATGAACTACGTTCTACAATATCGCTACACCATTACGACGTATATGTGCTGACAGAAACTTGGCTCGACTCGGAAATAAAATCCACAGAACTCGGACTTAACAACTACAAAATTTTTCGCTGCGATAGAAACTCTAAATCCAGTTCCAAAACAAGGGGAGGCGGAGTACTAATTGCAATAAAGAAGAAATTGATGTCAAGAAAACTCAAAACAAAAAATAATACACTCGAACAACTATTTGTACAAATTGATACACTGTAGAAAAGATAATAATTGCAACATTATACACACCGCCACTATCTGATGCCGGAAACTATCGAAGCCACAGCGAAGACGTTGAAAATCTACTCTACAAATACCCTAACTCTAAAATTATTATTCTCGGGGATTACAACCTCCCTAATCTAAAATGGAAAACAAGTGATAGTGGTTTCATTGTTAATGAAAGTCAAAATGATCGTGCACGTGAGATATTAGATATGACAAATTTTTAAAATCTTTTACAACATATCTTTATATACATGATCGCTTACTAGATCTAGCAATATCAAATTATCCTAAATTGTTCATTGAGAAATGTAATGATCCTCTGTTACCTGTTGATAATCATCACCCCCCTCTTTATATTAAGTTAAATATATGTGGCGTCGAGCCGAAACCCGTTGAAAAAACTCTCAACTACAAAAAAGCAGATTTTGAATCTATAAATTCTCATCTTTCGCATGTTGACTGGTCTTTTTTGTCTGACGTTAATACTGACGATTCCTTAGAAAATCTATATTCAATATTCTCCACCACTATCAAATCATATGTACCACTATTTACTCCTAAAAAACATACATATCCAACTTACTTCTCATCAGAACTAATAGCCTCACTACAACAAAAAAAAAACTTCATAAAAAATTCAAAAAAACTCTGAGGAAAATCGACTATACAAATTTCAGTGAAAGTAGGAAAAATGCAAAGATCTCTCTAAAATCTGTTATAAAATATATATAAATTCTATCGAGAACACAGCCTTAAACTCGAACAATCTCTGGAAATTTATTAAAAAAATAAACAACGACAGCACAGACTATCCTCCAGAAATGCACATGGACGACAAATACGCCAACAATACGCAAGACATTGTAAATCTTTTTTCTGATTTCTTTAAAAATGTTTATGATGATGAAACACTAGAAGAAAATATTCCTTCATACACATTCAAAAAAACCACACATTTAACAGACTGCTACATCATCGAAGAATCTTGCAAAAAAAAATTAAGTTCCTTAGACATAAACAAGTCTGCAGGCCCGGACACCATCCCGCCAATTTTCCTAAAACAGTGCTCCTCCGTATTGTCTTAACCACTAACCATTTTATTTAACCACCTACTATCCTCTGGATATTTTCCCGTCTACTGGAAATCCAGCTATATTATTCCAATATTTAAAAAAGGTGACGAGACTGACATTTCAAACTATCGACCAATATGCATACAATCTGTATTACCCAAAATCTTTGAATCTTTAGTTTTGGAAGAAATATATCCCACACTAACAAAGTTAATAAATGACAAACAACATGGCTTCATTAGAGGTAGATCAACTACAACAAATTTACTACTGTTTCAAAACTATATATTGGAGTTTTTTTCTAAAAATAAACAAGTTGACTGTATATATACTGATTTTTCGAAAGCCTTTGATAAAGTGTCTCACAAAGTACTGATCCAAAAACTTCATGCTATAGGAATCAGATCAAATATGTTAAGCTGGTTAAGTAGCTACATATCTGGTAGAACTTTACTTGTTAAAATAAAATCTTTTTTATCTAAACCATTTTTGGCCACTAGTGGCGTACCGCAAGGTAGTCATCTTGGCCCAATTTTATTTATTGTTTTTATAAATGACATAGTCAACTGCTTTAAAAATGTCAATGTACTGCTATTCGCCGACGATATTAAATTATATAAAGAAATAACCTCCTTAAACGACTGTCAAGTTCTTCAATCTAATATAGACATGCTAAATAACTGGTGTTCACAAAACAATTTATATTTAAATGTAGAAAAATGCAAAATTTTGACCTTTTCCAGAAAAAAAACATCACAATTTTTTGGCTATTCAATAAATAAAACAAATTTAGAAAGAGTAAAGGAAATGCGAGATCTTGGCATAATAATGGATGAGAAACTAGACTTTACGGCCCACATTCAACAAACTGTGAATAAGGGTATGAAAACATTAGGTTTTATATTAAGAACAATTAAAAACTTTGAATCTTTACAAATCATAAAACTATTGTACATATCCCTTGTTAGAAGCCTGATAGAACATAACTCCATAGTTTGGTCGCCCTTCTACAATGTACATATTCATAATGTTGAAAGAATTCAAAGAAAATTTCTACGCTTCGTCAATTTTAAACTTAACATCCCTTTAGAACACATAAATTACCAGTCATTATTGAATCATTTAAATATTCCGACATTAGAAAACAGAAGAAAAATAAACGACCTAACCTTTTTATTAAAATTATTGAACTCTAAATTCGATTGTTGTGAACTCCTGCATTTAATAAATCTACACATACCTACACGAACAACTAGGCAAATATCAACATTTTACATACATACATCTCATTCCAACTATAGTTTTCACTCTCCAATACAACGTTTACACAGTCTTGGTAACAAATACTTAAATAATATAAATGTATTTGACAATAATTTGAACTTGGCCAACTTTAAACGGAGTATGTGCGAACTATTTTTATCTAATTTGTAAACTATTGTTATATTTTCTTATTATCATTATGGTTGATTTTGTGGGTTTTGTCAGATTTTATATTTTTCATCTCACTTACTCTATCCATACCTATATTTTTAAAATTCTTATATTTTATGTAACATATTTTGTCAACTCTGATATTTTTTTATGTAACCTGTATTTTGTTAACACTGATATTTTTTTTTTTTTTGATTTTTTATATGTAATCTGTATAACTAAAAAATAAAGATGTACATTATTATATGTAAAAGCCCTATGGGCGTTTAAATAAATAAAATAAAAAAAATAAATAAAAATATGATACAATACTCGTAATAAGACATATATTGCGCGGCGAGCTTTCCAAGACGAAGTTCTTTAAGTTGTGTTCAACAAACATTCAAATACTTGCGTTGCGTTTAACAAACACAACAACACTGAGGTTTGTCTGTGGTGGAAGGACCGGTGTATCGGTTGATTTAAAGCTTGGCTTGGTTGGAATGTGGAGCTCAGCGCGGCTTTGAACTTAATCCCTTTATTTATTTATTCATTTTCGGGAAATCGACAGTTTACATTTCATCAGTTTGTACATAGCATTTGTATTAATTAAATAGTAAAATAAAACCAATTAGGTATGGATTTCCTCCTTGTGACTTTACCTCTACTGAGACAGCATAATATGGAATAAACAAATTAAATTTGTGAGAAAGGAATATGAATTAACAAATTTATACAAAATAAAAGTTTATATAAAACGAAAAATTTACAAAACAATACATTTATAGTCATGGAGAGAGGTTGTAGATATAAATCAAATCATAATAGAGATATAAACAATAGAGACATAAACATTATTCACAAACCATCAGAGAAATATTATTTTATGGACCTCTTATATTTGGTAAGTTCGCAACTGAAAATATCAACCTTGGATAATACGCTATTGTAATTATTGCATAGTCTGTTCAGGCAAGAATTCTGATACGTCAGAAGCAATCAGCATTGGCTGATGATGATTTTATTAGAGGAAAGTTTTTGATTTTCTATTCTGCGTGAGTGGTATATCTATGCTCTTACATCATTGGGAGATCGAGAGCTTTCCACTTTAATAATAACTCTTCATGAAATTATGACAAACATACCGCTGATCAATGTTGTTAGGCAAGTTACCCGTCTCACTCGACAAAGTCTGTTCCGAAACGGGTAATAAAGAAATAATATAGAAGAGATCACCTGATTTGAAGGAGAAACATTACATAGAAGTTATAAAGAACAAATTTGATATATTATAGTGATATATTAAATATGTCTCATTTAAGGATAGTTAAGTAATATAATAATAATAATATAATATTAATAATTGCCATTCAGGATAGAGTCATTAATACTAAAAATTATAGAAAGCATATAATCAAAGATACAAATCAAATTGATGATTTGTGTAGAAAATGTTTGGCTTTTCCGGAAACTATAGAACATATTATATCGGGATGTTCTATATTAGCACCGTCCGAGTATACATTTAGGCACAATCAAGTTTTAAAAATAATTCACCAAAAGTTGGTAATTAAACATAACTTGATTGACTGCCGTAATATAGTACCATATTATGAATACGAACCAAATTCATTTTTAGAAAACGAATTTTATAAAATATATTATGATAAAACTATACTTAACAGACCGAGCGATTAGTCATAATAGACCCGTAAAATAACTTATGTCATTGATGTCGCTTTTCCAAATTCCTGTAATATTCAAAAATCTGTTAGTGAAAAAATAAGAAAATACACAGATTTAGGAAATGAAATAAAAAGAATTTGGCATTCTCAGACTATAAAAATATTACCATTCGTTATTTCGGCTACTGGCATTATACCTAGCTCTCTCATTCAAAATTTAGGCGTATTAGATCTATCAAAAAATTTATATATAAAGATGCAAAAGTCGGTCATTTTGAATACATGTAGGATAACGAAAGATTTTTTAAATATTTATGTTGAGGGATCAGTAGGATTTATAGGCCCTGTTAGAAGTTCTACCGAGCCGAACCCTCTGATATGAAAATATCTGGAGTCGCTGAATTATTTTCCCATTTGATCTCTGGTGAGTTGACGTGTTGTTGTTCTTGTATTGTTTTGTATTTATTTTACTTACATAATGCACTTGCATAGTGTTGATTGACTAGCTGATCATTTGTGGAAAAGTGAGTGGAAGGGTTTAGTTTTTCCTATGGGGAAGATTTAACCCGAACAACAAAATCGGAAGCATAAATACATATAATACATTTAATACATCATAATACCTATAACATATAAAAAAAACGTACAAAGACATATTACATAAAATGTACACAGTAAGATAAAGCATGAAAGTACACAAGAATCAGAAGTAAATATGAGATTTCTCCTTTGAGGATGGTTGAGTAATACATATATCATGTCATAAATAGTATAAAAACATAAAAATGATTATTATAAATTGTTTTAAGAAGAAAAGTATATGGTATAAAAATAAAAATAAATTTAACGTAAAGTTAAAAATTTCATATAGATCATTGAGTATAAATATATAATATTACGTCAATGAAATGATATCATAATCGTAAAAATGGTAGAAATATAAAGTCAGTTTATAAAAAATAATTAATAAATAAAGTACATAAGGTTCAGAAGTATATAAAAAAAATAAAAAAGTATATTAGGGTCATAAGTACATAAAAAATGATGATTGTAGAACAAAAATATCATAAAATAAATAGTATTAAAAAACATTAAAGTGGTTATTTTATCATTTTTGGAATAACTTAATGAGTAAAACCTCAAATTGTAATATGTAATTATTGAAGACAATATTAGCGATTCTTAAACGAAAATCTGAAACATAAAAATCAAAAAAAAATACTGATAAAAGGTACTAAAACCACTCTGCGCGCACCCCTGCTAAGAATACGCGCAGAGTCGATGGTTTAAAATAGCATACGGACCGCTGAATTAGTTTAGTTATTCAGTGAACTTTACTTACCGAAGTTCATCAAAATGATTAGGGAAGTATTACGCTTACTGTGCTGTGTGCTGTTAGTTTTGTGCTCTGGGGGTGCTTTTGAACACGGTATGTAAATTATGTACACAGTTTTATTCCGAAAATTGGTTTAAATTATAATTTAAAAACATTTGGTATGTCGAAGATTGCCATTTATGGCCAACAGCGTAACACGTAAAAATAATTTAAAAGCAGATTTTCTGAACAAAAATATGTTTTCTTAACTTACGTAATATAATTAATTTATTCAAAAGAACATTCTATTACAAAGATACTCTGAAATTGTATTAAACGAGATGTTCTGGAGTAAAGTGCAGTTACTTCGGATAGGGTAATTCTACTTGATAATACGAGTTAAAAGGATAATTAACTTTTTTCTAAATCTTGAACAAGGTAGTTTTTAGGCAAAAAAAAACAAATGAAATTTCGAACAAATTATTTTTCTCCGAAGTTAGTGCATTTTACTCCGGACAACCTGTATACTAGCGATGGTGATGACTCATTTTACCCCGGACATCTTTTAGTGAATAATCAGGATCCGCTCGACAATAACGAGCCTAATCCTTTACACATAGAAAGGAAAGATCTAACATTTACTTGAACAATTGGAATAATCAGGATCCGCTTGACAATAACGAGCCTAATCCTTTACACATAGAAAGGAAGGATCTAACATTTACTTGAACAATTGCAATAATCAGGATCCGCTTGACAATAACGAGCCTAATCCTTTACACATAGAAAGGAAGGATCTAACATTTACTTGAACAATTGGAATAATCAGGATCCGCTTGACAATAACGAGCCTAATCCTTTACACATAGAAAGGAAGGATCTAACATTTACTTGAACAATTGGAATATACAGGATCCGCTTGACAATAACGAGCCTAATCCTTTACATATAGAAAGGAAGGATCTAACATTTACTTGAACAATTGGAATAATCAGGATCCGCTTGACAATAACGATCCTAATCATTTACACATAGAAAGGAAGGATCTAACATTTACTTGAACAATTGGAATAATCAGGATCCGCTTGACAACAACGAGTCTAATCCCTTACACATTAGGGTGTATCGATTTTTAACTTTTTTTTTGTTTTCAAATTCCAAGTTGAAAAAAAGTTGCTACTAGGTACCACAACTTACCACAAAAAATTTTGGATTTTTAAAAAAATGTTTAGGTCTCCCGCACAAGGCCTAAAGTTTTAATTTTTTTCAAAAAATATCAAATTTTTTTTAAATTTAAAAAAATAAAATCGTAACTTTTGTGTTTATTCCAAGTTAAAAAAACAGTAATATTAGGGCATAAAAATAAGTAAGAAACGATTTTTTTTTATAAAAAATGGATTTTAGGTCTCCCGCACAAGCCCTAAAGTTTGATAATTTTGATGAAATTTTGTAATTTTGTGTACATATATGAACCATGTTTTTTTTAATTTAAGCCACCAGAATTAATTGTACTTTTCTAACAGAAGGCATAAAATGAGACAATATATATATATACATAATTCATATATACATATATTAAAAATATATACCACATATATAATATATAATATGTTTTTTACCTGAAAAAAGATAGTTGGACGGTGTAAATTGTATGAGAAAGGTGTTGAAAGAAACTAATGTTATTTGCTATTACTGTTGTTTATTACAATAGTATAAAAGATTATAACATGTCATAAAATGTAGTAGGTATAATAACTAAGTACAAAATGTTGCTGATTACTTTCCATACGACATGAGTGGGAGTTTTCTTTTTCTACTGCAAAATTACTTGCTTGTTTAAGTATTCGTCCTTTCATCTTGGCTTCAAAACCTTAAATCAAAGTTATGTATAGTATTTACATAGGCCTAGTGAAAATTTTATAAATGTTATTACAGTTCCCAAATGAAATTTCAATTTAATATGTAAGACGTTATTTAGAAACATTATAAATACAAAATAGTCGAAAAAAAACTTACTTAAATTCTAATCCTTTGCAGAGGTTTTGTACTGGCTCTTGGTCTCGAACGTATTTAGATCTTTACGGTCTACCAGTCTGGCACGGATAAAACCATCTCTTTCGATCAGCCCACATACTCGCTTCGAAGCTTCTGTGACTTCGTTGACAATTCGTTCCACCGCTTGAGTGTGAGAAGGAATTCTAAATTCAACCCTTCTACTTTTGCCAGTTTCCGCAATTGACTCCAACTCTTCTAGGCTCATATCAGTAACAAGAGGGGGTTCGGTTACTGAAGTGGATTGCCAGTCAATCAAATCTATATAGTCTTCGGCATCAAAATTGATCTGAGGGGGTTTAAATACCCTTTCCCCTTTCCTTTCGGTTGCGCAAGCTTTCTGGATTCTCTTATAAGCCAAGGCTCTGATATGTTTTCGTTCATCGAACAGCATAGCTATCAAACATGCTCTGGGTGAGCCATGAAAGCATTTCTCTGTAACGTTGCATGGACGACTTTTCTTAGCTCATCTTCCAAGTAATTGCTGAAAAGAAACATTTAAAAAAAATGAATGGAAGCTTGCGGGATTTGGGGATTGCACTTAATTGAGAACCATGATGGTATGTAGACCTTCATTATGAACTCTGCAAGCTTTGTTAACTGAGGGGTCGGATCATCGGTGGCAACATACAAACAAAGGACTCCATTTGCCAGAGTAAGCCACCCGGCGTGCGAGATGTTGCTGGGGTTTCGTTTGGCCAACTCTTCTTTATGGAAAGTAATTAGCAACATTTTATACTTAGTTATTATACTACATTTTAAGCCATATTAAAACCTTTTATACTTTTGTAATAAACAACAGTAATAGCAAATAACATTAGTTTCTTTCAACACCTTTCTCATACAATTTACACCGTCCAACTATCTTTTTTCAGGTAAAAAACATATTATATAGTATATATGTGGTATATATTTTTAATATATGTATATATGAATTATTTATATATATATATTGTCTCATTTTATGCTTTCTATAAGAAAAGTACAATTAATTCCGGTGGCTTAAACTTAAAAAAAACATGGTTCATATATGTACACAAAATTACAAAATTTCATCAAAATTAACAAACTTTAGGGCTTGTGCGGGAGACCTAAAATCCATTTTTTATTTAAAAAAATCGTTCCTTACTTATTTTTATGCCCTAATATTACTGTATTTTAACTTGGAATAAACACAAAAGTTACGATTTTATTTTTTTAAATTTTAAAAAAATTTGATATTTTTTGAAAAAAATTAAAACTTTAGGCCTTGTGCGGGAGACCTAAACATTTTTTTAAAAATCCAAAATTTTTTGTGGTAAGTTGTGGTATCTAGTAGCAACTTTTTTTCAACTTGGAATTTGAAAACAAAAAAAAAGTTAAAAATCGATACACCCTATTACACATATGTAGAAAGGAAGGATCTAAAATTTACTTGAACAATTGGAATAATCAGGATCCGCTTGACAATAACGAGCCTAATCCTTTACAAATAGAAAGGAAGGATCTAACATTTACTTGAAAAATTGGAATAATCAGGATCCGCTTGACAATAACGAGCCTAAACCCTTAGATATAGAAAGAAGGAATCCTACATTAACTGAACAATTAGAAATCAGTCCAACCCAATATAACATACATTATTTTTGATGGACAGCAAATTATTGTACCATGGATAAAAAACCTTGTCACTTTATTTCATCATTAAAAAATAATAATATTCGACAAGTCAAAATATTTGTAATTTACATATAAAATGATACAAAACCAATGTAGATATAAAATGTCTCGACGCTATCTAGTGGGAAATTCAGCGTTTACAAAGGCTGTTAGTGCAGAATAAGGCAATAAACAATAAGTGTTGAGTGAAATAACAGTATATTTTGAATTATTGGCGGGTTGGGAATTATCCCAACTGCGGCCAATTAGTGTATTTTTAGTGGTTCAGAGCACCTGAACGGCAACCAGAAGGTATTTTTAGTGGTTCAGAGCACCTGAACGGCAACCAGAAGGTATTTTTAGTGGTTCAGAGCACCTGAACGGCAACCAGAAGGTATTTTTAGTGGTCCAGAGCACCTGAATGGCAACCAGAAGGTATTTTTAGTGGTTCAGAGCAGCTGAACGGCAACCAGAAGGTATTTTAGTGGTTCATAGCACCTGAAAGGCAATCAGAAGGTATTTTAAGTGGTTCAGAGCACCTGAACGGCAACGAGAAGGTATTTTTAGTGGTCCAGAGCACCTGAATGGCAACCAGAAGGTATTTTTAGTGGTTCAGAGCACCTGAACGGCAACCAGAAGGTATTTTAGTGGTTCATAGCACCTGAAAGGCAATCAGAAGGTATTTTAAGTGGTTCAGAGCACCTGAACGGCAACGAGAAGGTATTTTTAGTGGTCCAGAGCACCTGAACGGCAACCAGAAGGTATTTTTAGTGGTCCAGAGCACCTGAACGGCAACCAGAAGGTATTTTTAGTTGTTCAGAGCACCTGAACGACAACCAGAAGGTATTTTTAGTGGTCCAGAGCACCTGAACGGCAACAAGAAGGTATTTTTAGTGGTTCAGAGCACCTGAACGGCAACCAGAAGGTATTTTGGTGGTTCAGAGCACCTGAACGGCAACCAGAAGGTATTTTTAGTGGTTCAGGGCACCTGACCGGCAACCAGAAGGTATTTTAGTGGTTCAGAGCACCTGAACGGCAATCAGAAGGTATTTTTAGTGGTTCAGAGCACCTGAACGGCAATCAGAAGGTATTTTTAGTGGTTCAGAGCACCTGAACGGCAACCAGAAGGTATTTTTAGTGGTCCAGAGCACCTGAACGGCAACCAGAAGGTATTTTTAGTGGTTCAGAGCACCTGACCGGCAACCAGAAGGTATTTTTACTCGGGAGATATTTGCAAATTGCATGTGTATTTCAGGCGAATAATTATTACCCTATATAATAGAGAATCTATTGTCATAATTATTTTAGTAAATCGGTTTAACCGGTGATAAATCATTTTATACATCATCAAAATTGAAATGGGATAATTGGGTAAGCACAGTACCCAAATTGTGGGGAATTGTTATTTTGTTCTATCCAATTTGGGGATTTTGTTGATTTCCGTCGGGGGTTTTTTAAACGTATGCATTTGGTAACCCCACTTATTTGTAAAATACGCTTCAAACCTACTTTCACTTCCAACTCAGATTTAAAACAAACCCCTTCTTTCTTTACGGAGCGTATTTTTGATCTTTAAATGGCTATGTCAAACACACATGACTTTATAATTGCAGATTGCGGGTTGGAAAAGTTGGTTTCATCGCCTCTCGTGGCGTCGGGACAAGTTGTGCGTAGAAAGGAGTTCCCGTGGAACGTGGCCATCTTCCGCAAGCAACAAGGACTCGAAGGCCAGTACCAACAGATATGCGGCGGCAGTCTGGTTAGAAGTCAACTGGTGGTAACCGGTGAGTTCTGAGGCAGAGACGCCCTTAATCTCTCAGGAGTTTAGATAATTTATTCTGGTAAACAGACAGAAAATAGGGACATGCAACACTTTGTAGTAGTTAGGTAATAAGGAGAAGTAAGTATTTCAGTTTCCGAAAATTGAAAATAATGGGTAAAGCTTTACAACTATACAACTAGCGTTTTTAATACGCATTAAAAAAAAACAAACATTCAACTTAATGACAATAAACAGTTCAAACATTTTGCATTTACGATTTTTTTAAATATTGGTATTTAATATTATTTACGTAAATAATAATTTACGCGAAAATTTGGCAAATGACGCACCATTTTGACAGAACCCTGATATGCAATGCGCGCATAATTCGCATTTGACTGTAGGCACTGCCAACCTAACAATAGAAAACACGAAACGGGTAACCGATTTTTTATTACATAAATAGTGAAAAACATTTTTATTTAAATTATGGGTTAATTTATTAATACGATAAAAATGACGTAAATAAAAAACATCGTTGTTATTGAAAAAATAGTATTAAGGCAAGTTTTTACAGTTTAATATTTTAGAGTTTTTTTAATATTAAAAAACCTAACCTAACCTATCCAAACCTAACTTATCCTAACATAACCTAACCTAACCTAACTTAACCTAACCTAACCTAACCTAACCCAACTTATCCTAACCTAATATAAAATAGCCTAATCTCACCTAACCTACACTATCCTACCCTAACCTAACCTAACCCACACTATCCTACCCAAACCTAACCTAACCTACCCTACCCTAACCTAACCTATCCTAAACTAACCTATCATAACCTAAACAAACCTAACCTATCCTAACCTAAACAAACCTAATCGAAAATTAAAGTTAATATTAAGTTATCCAGTTAAAGTTCTTCGTCATAAAAATATAAAGCCAGTTATTAGCGAGTTACAAACATACAATCAACCTGACCTAAATGTATTACCTACGTAAGTTCAAGTTAATTGACAGTTTTTAGGTTATTCCAACTTATTTATGTTATTGATTAGTGATTATCCTGTATTATCTTATTGTTTTGGTGAAATTAAAGATTTTTAAACATATGTAACTATGAGTTCAAAATATGCAGAAAAATGTCGGAATTCATCGTCGTATTGTCGCATAATCATTATTTGCCAATTTTCTTCAGTGTTTTTTGCATTTTGGGTTTTTTCTTCTCAGATTAACAAGTTTCACTGACAAAGTTTCATTTTGAGGAAAAAAACTGTAAAAGTTCATTTTCTCAGTCAGATGAACCTTGCCCTGGGGAAAACATTTCGACATTTTTATTTTTTAAATAGTTTTTTGGGCTAAATAATGAATTGCACAATGCAATTATATTGTTTATGGTTGCATCTTTTTTTAAATGGCCTTTAGTTTCTCTACCTTGTCTATTGCTCCTCTCCGTACGTCAAGTACTGCTTGTATATCTGTGGTTAAGTATTGTATAAATTTTTTGGATACAAAAAGCCCGAAGATATCGATCTAGAGTTCTAGAGAATGGTTTATTTATGACAATGACAAAGTGCGTGCATTTTTCAAAATGGTTACGTGAGTGGTTTATTTATGATGGTTACGTTGGCAGTGCCTACAAACAAACGCGAATTATGTTTCGGCGTTCTGTCAAAATGGTGCGTCAGTTGGCAAATTGATAAAATTTCGATCGCGCTGGCCTCGCTTATTATGAATATTTTTTAGATAAAACCTTTAGATTCACCTTAATTACTGTATAACACAACTTTTTGCATTTGGGGCGGTGGAAAATATTGCAATAAAAATTTCAATTACGTAAAATTAAAATCTACTCTCGCATACGAAATCGGCGACGTGGCGACGGTCGGCCTCCATTTCTAACACTCGCTGACATTTTGTTATGTTGGGATTCCTGACACTTTACGAAGAGCTAGGAGCTAGATGCTAGACAATCGTAGCCGACTTCGCCTGCTCGCGTCAAGGCAAGAAAAACATCCCAGTTTTTTTTTCATTTCAAATAGTTTAGCGGCTACGCTAGGTTTGTGTAACATGGTTTTTGAAATATATATATATACCATGTTACACAAACCTAGCGTAGCCGCTAAGCTAATTGAAAACTGGGATGTTTTTCTTGCCTTGACGCGAGCAGGCGGTATAAAAGGGACACTTTCTTTTGAATCACAAACCATGTTACACAAACCTAGCGTAGCCGCTAAACTAATTGAAAACTGGGATGTTTTTCTTGCCTTGACGCGAGCAGGCGGTATAAAGGGGGCATTTTCTTTTTCATCATAAACCATGTTACACAAACTTAGCGTAGCCGCTCAACATCGCAGAAATAGTTAACTTAAATAAAATGTGAACGTAAAAAAATAAAATCCAGCTAGTAAATTTCAATCACATCGCACACAATGCATGCATATTAGGTAAATACTAATTTGACGGAATTTTTTAACATTAAAAAAAAAGCCCGCGCGATTATGTCTCTAGCCACTTCTAGCCGTTCGTTTCGTCCTATAGTAACAGAAATACCAACAAATAAAATGACATTTGACAATAAAGTTTGAAAATGGACGGTCTCGTTTCACAAAACGAAAGCTAATTATAATTTTACGTAATTGAAATTTTTATTGCAATATTTTCCACCGCCCCGAATGCAAAAAGTTGTGTCGTACAGTAATTAAGGTGAATCTAAAGGTTTTATCAAAAAAATATTCATAATAAGCGTGGCCAGCGCGATCGAAATTTTACCGGCAAATTTTCGGGTAAATTATTATTTACGTAAATAATATTAAAAATCAATATTTTTCATAATCGTAAATGCGAAAAGTGGCTGTTTATTGTCATTAAGTTGAATCAAATGTTTATTTTTATTTTTTTTTAAACGCGTATTAAACGTTAGTTGTACGTAAAAGTTTACCAAAAACTAGACTAAAAAAACTGTTACCTAACTTTCTAATCTTTTAGTACTTATACTTGTAACTTACCTACCTTTCAGAGGCGTACATTCCCTCTAAGCACATAACAACAATACCTTCAGAGGTCCAACTTGCATAGTGCTTAGGAACAAACCTCCTGAAGTCTCAGTGGCACATCTCTCCCTTTGAGAGAAGAGAAGATACGCAGTATGGACAGAACAAATACCTTTATTAATTATCGTTATTGGTTTCCAGCGGCGCACTGTTTCTCCGACCGATCTCACGACCATCAGGTTGACGTGGCTGACTATCGAGTGGTTGCAGGAACCCTCTCCTCTTCCTGGACTTCTACAGAGATAGGCAGACAGCAATCAGAGGTTTGTTTTCATTGAAGCACAGTTTCCGTACCTTCTCTGATAGTATCAACAGATGAGCATACGTACATTCAATCCCCGTCCTTTTACGTTAATTTTGATATATTTTATTATTATTAGACTACTGGGTGACGTGTGGGTTTGTGAATTCTAGTGTACCTGAAAACTGGCTGTATTTTTAAGGTCGCAATAATTTTATCGTAACAATTGAAAAAGCTTACTTTTTGTAAAACTTTGTATTTTTCACTTGATCGTGCCATTTCTGCCTTGGGCGTCCTCGAACTCTTCTACCTTTCACTTTCACGAAAAAATGCTCTTTAAATCCCTTTCTGTGTTCATCACATACGCCACATTTTACCACACTTTTGTATTTTATTAATTTGATCATGCCGTGTCTTCCTCGGGTGTCCCCGACTCTGTCTACCATTCGTTAATTATGTGTATACCACATTCACTGTTCTCTGTTAAGTTCTCACTGTAGTTAATTATATGTTCTGTACATATGATATGTCTTAGCCGAGTTTAATTATTATAGAACACAGAAATACAAGTTAGTCAAAATAATGGCTCCATGATAACTCATCAAAATGATAATTCAACATACCTTTAAAAAACCGTAAAAGTGATGAAAAAGAAACTAATTTGTAAATCTAACCTATTTTATAGTTTTCCTGACTTTATATCACTTTAAAGGTGTGTTGAATTATCATTTTGTGACGAGTTATCCGGTCACCTGAAATAATAACACTTGGTTGTGCGAATTATTCATTCGTAAATACTGTGTTCAAATTTAAACTGTGCAATAATTGGGGGAACTTTAAAAGGCATATTGACCGTTATATTTTTTTAAAGATGCTGCCAGAAAGTCATAAAAATCCAAATTAACTGGATATTTTTACTATCCAGTAATGTATATATTTTGTTTAATGTTGCAGGTGCGAGCAGTGCGGTTAACAGAAGAATACGCGGGGGACGTTTTACACTGGCAGGATGACGTCGCCATAATCCAGGTGGTGACTGCCTTCAAATTTACGGATATGGTGCGCGTCGTCTGCCTGGACCTGGCAGACATGGACATGTACACCAGGCAGACCAGTTCAGGCAGTGTGGGCAAGGTAATTATCTTATTTAATAGTGGGGCAGTCTTAGTATCAAATGTATGGTTGACTTGGTGGACGAGAAACTGTTGAGATGACATAGCAATTGTCCGTAATTGTACCTTGATCTGATAACACATCTCGCCATTGCTGTTGGAGGTATTTTTTCCATGAAATGCCTTTCTGTGAGCCGCGATGTCAATTCCTCCTTATTTTTCCTTGATGGGCACGAGGGCACATCACGTTTATGTTCACCTCCACCTGAAACTGTGCTAGCGGCATACGTTTTACAGAATGTTGACGGGCATTCAAGTGCAGGATCCATTAGGTGCTCATTGTCTTCCGCGATGAGTGTACACTCGACAAAACCATATCTGATGCGCCCATGTTTTTGTTATAATTTTGAACACATTCAGGTTTGATTATTGGTTCATTTCGGTTTGTCTTTTTGCCTGTATCGGTTAGAACAGCTGGATGAAGAATTGTCAGCGAAGATACGTCTCTTTTATCTTTCCAGATTTGTGCAGAAATAGTGTCATTAGTTCATTTTCACCTTCTTTAGTTGTTCAGTTATCTTTGGCATTCCATTTCAGTTTTTTTTTACGGTGCCACAAGCATTTGTTTTCCGGTCATGGAACTTTTGAAATAAAATTAGACTAGTCTACTAATTATTATCAATGTACAATGTATATCCCCGATCCAAATATGGCTCCATGAGGGTCATAACTATACTTCCTGAAATACCAATGTGTTACATATTCTGTTGTTTGTCCAGTATAAACAATGACATTCAAAACGTATCCCGTAGCACAGTCACACATCACAAAATAATTTTATCCCAAAATGGGTAGCTTTTGATGGAATATATTGAGCAAACTTTCGTCAATGCATATATTCATGCGAGAATACATGTATTCACCAAATTCTCTTTTAAATAATCAACAATGAATCTAACTTTGAATATCTTATCCCCCCTGTTTGTTTAGTATTGTCACGAAAGTGAGGCATACGAAGCATCAATTGGAAACTATTTGGAGACATTGTATCTAGTACTGTATATGTATGGGCGAATACAGTAAGAATAAGTAGACCAGTGATCAGCGATCTTGAATCTTATTCCTGGAATTACAGGTCATCACAAAGCTAAGAAAATGTATAATTCTTCCACTGTGGTATCGGTCCATTGTTTCAATCTCCAACTCAATTCATTGCATTTAGTTTTCACACACTGATGCAGCTTATTTGTTTCGTTTGCAATAAAATTCATAATCGTACTGGTCATGAAAAGTTTTAAGAAATTTATTTCTCCGTTTCCAACATTTTCTATGTTTGCTTCTGATCTCGAACGGATGAAGGAATTCGTTTTGGGAACAAAATCACCAGTTTCCCATTCAAACACTGGTAGAGATTCGTCAATAATGGAAAGGACATCTTGTTCTTCCTCACTAATGTGGAAATCAAGATCACTGATTCAGCAGTTGGTCATCACTAGACATCTTCCATCGTTGGCCGTAGAAAATGTGAAACGGTCGCCGCGTGTGCAAGAGTGTGCAAGTGGAGTCCCTGTAAGGGTAACCCTTCATTAACGACACATATTGAATGTCAAAAAGAACTTCATTTCGATCACTCTAAAGACGATATGATCTGAGAACTGTTGTATTATATTAGTTTTCCATCATTCCAACAGATGTCACCGTGGGTTCCATATTTTACCTTGGGGTAATACTGGATGTGAAATTAAACTTCATTCAACACACTGATGCAATCATCAACAAAGCCAACAAAATGCTAGGATTTATAATACGTTTAACGAAACCTTTCCGCAACCCTAAGACTCTATATTCCCTTTACACAGCGTTCATCCGTCCCCACCTAGAACACTGCACACCGATCTGGACTCCTTTTTACCAAGCTCACATTGAAAGAATCGAAAGAATTCAAAAAAAAAATTTTAAACACATTAATTATAAACAAAACTTAAATTTCTTAAATTACACCGATACTATTAAATACCACAACTTCAACTCCCTTCACACACGACGTTTGATTTTTGACCAAATCTTATTATTTAAAATTCTTAGAGCTAACCAATTTAATAAATATTCATATTCCAACAAGATCAACACGGCAATCCCATTTGTTTCATTTACCTACATATAAAACTAACTTTAGAAAAAAATCACCAATTCCACGTATATGTGCCCAATATAATACTAAATTTCAAAACATAGACATTTTTAGCAATACACTTCACAAATATCGATTAGAAGTAACACGTACGATCGAAAATTAATACAATGGTGTGAATTGTATCCAGAGCATCTCCTATCCTCATCCTAAATTCCTATTCCTCCCCTCCTCACCTATAATATATTTATATATTTTTTTTTTATGCAATAAAACTCCATCTCCAATCAATTCTAATATAGGAGACTTTTTTGGCTTGACTATAATTAACAAATATATATTTATAATTGCTCTGTTAAAGCTGTTTGTCTCTCTACAAAAATAAATAAATTTTAGATTTTTTCAAAATCGTCATACAGAACAGCGTGTTACCGCGCTAATTTAGTACGGCTTAACTAGAGCGCGTAAACACGCGTAAGGCACAGAACCGGTTAACGGAGCTCCACATATTTATAGAGACTGATTCAGCTAACATAATAACAAAAGACACTGACAGTAATCTATCTATCTTATAAATACAGAAAACTACCTAATCAGAAGAAAACTGCCTTTTCATATATTTTACTTATCCTTTCTGACTTTATGTCCGGGTTAAATCTTCCACATAGGAAAAACTAAACCCTTCCACACACTTTTCCACAAATGATCATCTAGTCAGTCCACATTATGCAAGTGCATTATATAAGCAAAATAAATACAAAACAATACAAGAAAAACACATCAACTCACCAGAGATCAAATGGGAAAATAATTCACCGACTACAGATATTTTCATATCAGAGGGTTCGGCTCGGTAGAACTTCTAACAGGGCCTATAAATCCTACTGATCCCTCAACAGAAATTTAAAAAAATCTTTTGAATCCTACATGTATTTAAAATGACTGATTTTTGCATTTTTATATATACATTTTATTATAGATCTAATACGCCTAAATTTTGAATGAGAGAGCTAGGTATAATGCCAGTAGCCGAAATAACAAATGGTAATATTTTTATAGTCTGAGAATGCCAAAATCTTTTTATCCCATTTCCTAAAAATTATTATTATTATTATATAATCATTAAAATAAAATAACTTTGTTTGAATATCACTTTATTGTATAAATTTATAACCAACCGGTTTCAGTTCAACCCGAACCTTCATCAGGGTTAATAAAAATGAATTAAATTAATTACAGAGGTGTATGGGTATTTATAGTTAAGCTGGAAGAGGGAGAGAGAACATCAACTTTGGTGGGGGTGGATACTTAGGTAAGAGAGAGGGGGTAAACATGGGTGCAGGGAAGGGAAATATATTTAAAATGGGGCTGTTTGTTAAATCTCATTGTTTATTTAATAAATTGATTTTATTGACTTTAAGGGATTTTTTTTATTTCAAGTGCTTCTAAATTGTTGAGGCGTAGACCTATCCCGTTTCTATGTAATACTTCTATACCTGAAGGCTTATCAAATGAGTGATCTTTATCTATTAAATGTGTTGCAAATTCCGAAAAACCTATTGGATATATTTATTACCGGTTGCTTATAAATATATACAATAAAGTGGTATTCAAACAAAGTTATTTTATTTTATTTATTATAATTATGTATACCCACAAAATGTTTGCTACAAGTGAAAAATTATTATACATATAATCAGTAAAGTTTCAGTAGGTTCAGTAGTAGTTCGTTTGATTAATTGAGTTTTTTCCACTTATCACTTGAACGGAGGACAACTTCTCCTTTATCCACTCAACCCAACCTCTAGTCTAGTCTAATGTTGAGTGAATGATCCTTCTTGTCCTGCAGGTGGCGGGCTGGGGGCTCACTGAATTGGGTACCCCGTCAGAGAGACTCAACTTCCTGAGGGTCCCTGTGGTGGGGCGTGTGGACTGCATCCAGAAACTGCCATCCTCATACACTTCATACCTAACCCAAGACAAGATATGCGCCGGACTCTATAACGGTAAGTTCACCAATACCCACACTGTCAACTTCCTGAGGGTCCCTGTGGTGGGGCGTGTGGACTGCATCCAGAAACTGCCATCCTCATACACTTCATACCTAACCCAAGACAAGATATGCGCCGGACTCTATAACGGTAAGTTCACCAATACCCACACTGTCAACTTCCTGAGGGTCCCTGTGGTGGGGCGTGTGGACTGCATCCAGAAACTGCCATCCTCATACACTTCATACCTAACCCAAGACAAGATATGCGCCGGACTCTATAACGGTAAGTTCACCAATAACCACACTGTCAATTAATTATTTATTTAGTGATACATTTCAAAATAATATATTATTTCCAGTGAGTTTAAAAAAATAAATCATTTTAGGAAAGACAACATTAATAAAATAAAAGAAACTTACTTTTACATAAGAAAACTAATTTAAAGGGAGTTCAATGAATAGTGTACTTTGATTTTAAAACAGACTTAACACAGTTAAATGGAAAATATTTCATAAATACTTCAAAAGAAATAAACACTTAAATTATTTTGGAGTTCCAAATAAAGAATGTGTCACTCATTAATAAAACTGCTTTTGCCAATGTTTTGTTGTTCGTTGCTGGAAGTTTTAGGTAATGCGTTGTATTGCTTCTATGCGATGTATTGTAACGAGTTCATTCCAAATTTAGTCGTGTAGTAGATGACGATAAGTGTATTTGTGTTTTGTGCTGGTGTGTGTCGGAATTAAAGACTGGTTTAGTGTTGGTGTGTGAAGAGTGAATGGCAGTTATGATGTTATATTGTGGCAGAATCTAAAAGGAAGTATTTGTGTCTGTGTGTGACATGTGCATCTCATGGTAGATGATATATACATATTCCAGATACTCACTAGATAACTCAGGTGGGAGTGGATCATAGCATAATATGTGGTACGCAGTAGATATGTGGGGAGTTTTACATTCTCAACATGGGAGTTCCACGAGAGGTAGTCTATGAGTAACCCCAAATATTTCGTTACTTGTACATGTTGATCTTTTCATTTCCAAGAATGACATTCATGTTAATGTTATCTTTTTTTCCGAAAGTAAGGTAATAATGGGTTTTTTTAACATTGAGGATTAGTTTGTAATTGTAAATAAACCCCCCGTCACCCTCGCACGACAATCTCCAGATCTGAAAGAGACACGATCTGGTCAACTAAGTGGGCGGGCTGGTTCTCCTGCAGCTGAACGCAAGCGCAAACTCCTGCGCTGTTACCTGCCGCAAGCCACCACATCAATAAACCCTGCCTAATCAGCTCTTTCCATTCCCTTCCAGGATCAGCCGTGTGCACGGGAGACAGCGGGGCGGGCTAGTTCTCCTGCTGCTGAACGCAAGCGCAAACTCCCGCGCTGTTCCCTGCCGCAAGCCACCACATCAATAAACCCTGCCTAATCAGCTCTTTTCATTCCCTTCCAGGATCAGCCGTGTGCCCGGGAGATAGCGGGGGCGGGCTTGTTTTTCCGCTGCAGAACACAACTCCCCAGCGCTGGTACCTCCGCGGCGTGCTGAGTAACGCGCCGGTTTCCAGAGACCTGAATAATCCCTGCAAGTTAAACGAAGTAGCCCTGTATACAAATTTATTCCGGCACCAAGTTTGGCTCTCCAGAAATTTGAACGACCTTCAGCCACGAGGTAATTTCAATTTATAAATTCTAGTAAATAAATAAATAAATTTCAATGAAGTCTCAGAGACTGTAACTAATTTATGTTTTATGATTAAAATTTACGTTTTCAATTCTTTAAACATAAAATTTATTCAATCTGACTTTCTAATGTTTTTTTCTGAAATTAATATTGTATGTTTCGGAACTGGCAG
This sequence comes from Hesperophylax magnus, assembly GCA_026573805.1. Taxonomy (NCBI): domain Eukaryota; kingdom Metazoa; phylum Arthropoda; class Insecta; order Trichoptera; family Limnephilidae; genus Hesperophylax; species Hesperophylax magnus. The sequence goes on along the minus strand of JAIUSX010000179.1, from coordinate 1,250,089 downwards.
TTTCTTCAACAGGATACTTTTGGGAGAAGGTCTTCTTTTAGTAATTATTAAAGCAAAAAATAAGTGACGACAAATGGTACAAATTACATTTTTTGTTTCAATTAGTAACGTTAATTTTTAGATCGTTAGGTTCTTAAATTAGCTTACTAAAGTACAAAAACTTACTAAACCCATTAGGCTTTAACGTAAAACAAGTATAACTTCATTTCATTACATAGTGAATGGTGTCGCGAAACTGCGACTCCACTCTATTAGTTGGTGTTGCTGCAATAAGTTTCTCGAACATAAGAAAAGCCCAGATTGGATTACAGGATTATAGCCAGATCTGGAGTCTGCCAGATTCTGGATGCACTGGAAATATGAATTGGGGTTATGTTATACGTCAATCCTCCCTGTCTGAGGTACTATTTTATACTGAGCTCTGCACAGCTCCAAACGACAAGCGGTCGTTTAAAGCACCCGGAAGTGGTCCTCACGGGTGCTACGCGAACTACTCCATCTTTACCCGGGAACACCTCCTCAACAACATCCACCGGCCAATAACGAGTCATCAGTAAATGAGCCAGAGTAAGAGCTTCTGGATAGTGACAAGTGCTTAGTAAACATAACGGCCGTGAATTAAGTACTGCCGTTATCTGTGTCAGAACTGTGATAATCTCTTCATTACATTAACTTGAGTACCTACAACTCTACACAGATGCAGATTTAATATTGGACTCCCACAAACCCCCAAAGTGAGAAGCGCACTCATCCAGACAATTCTTTGTGATTTGTTGCATTGTCACTGTCACTGTACATGCACAAACCGGTCCACGTCTAGATTTTAATTTTTTTTATTATAGCGAGTATTTAAACATTGTTCATACAAAATATTATGTTAAATATAATATGTATTTCTTAGTCGTCCTCACTAGGGTGACCTATGCTGAGGCGGACTAAAGTTATACATTTCTGTTTTATTAGTTTTCTATGTCGTTTTTAATGTTTTGTTCAGAGTTTTTTCATTAATCTCTTTCAGCCTGATTTTTTTTCTTGATTTGTAATCATTCAAATTTTCTATTCTCTTCAAATCAGATATTATGGAGTTTCGTCGCAAAATAATGCCCGAATGTGGTTTTATGACCTGGAATATATTTTATGTCATTGTGATTTGACCTTGTTTGATGAATACGCGTTATTGTAGAGGATTCAGTATTTTTGAATAGTTTCAATAATATATTTTTAGCATAATATATTTTTTGTACATTTGGTACATCAAAACTATTGAAAATTTCAATCGAAGGCGTTCTTATGGGTACTTTCAGTATGGGCTTTATGATTCCTATTTGAATTGTGTTCAGGTTATGTATATACTTAGATACAGCAGATCCCCATCCTATAATTCCATATTCAATACGAGAATGACGAAAGGCGTAATAGATTTTTTTCATGTCCTTTTTATTTACCACATTTTTATATTTTTAAAGAAATATATCAGTTTTGTAAGTTTTTCCATGATACCTTTGATATGTAGGTCCCATTTAAGATTTTCGTCAATTACTACCCCGAGATAATTTATGCTTATGTCTATGGTGTTCGTGTAGTTTTAGTTTGAGTGATATTACTGGTTGGCCCCTTAAGTTTATTTAAAATGTTATATACATACTTAGTTTTGCTTATATTAAGGTAATTTTTAGCCAATTTTGAAGTGTAGTAAGCCCCTGTTTAGCCACATTATACAGGGTGTATCGGCACGTACCCGACAAACTTTAACCAGCTATTCCTTAGCACATTTGAGTTAAAAAATGTTATTGGCACTTTGCTTTCGGTAACATTTTTTTAATTAAAAACAAAAAAATAAAATAAAATCCACACTCCGTCACTGTCATTGGCATTGTTTCTCGTGTTCAACAGCTGTTATTAGCAAGTGTGTCAAAAAGCTTCCTCGCTCTTTCATACAAACTAAATAATAATAGTTAAAAATGAGACGAATGGTGCCATGCCATTTTGTTGTGATTGTAAAAGCGCGCCAATGTAGGTACGTACGTACATTTTTCAACGAAACTCAATATTTCAAGATGGTTTTTCAAACTTTGACCAAGCATGAAACATTGGTGACATATGGTGAAAATATGTTACCGGACAAGTATGGAGTGAATATGAATCTGACTCAGGCAATTACGTCTCTGTATGGGGGTAGCGTTGCATGTATTAGGGTGAACGGTGGTTTTACGGGGTGGTTTTATATCATAAAAGGTGTTAAACAAGGCTGCGTAATGTCACCATGGTTATTCAATCTATACATGGATAATTGTATGCAAGAATTGAAAGAGGTGGGATTTGGCGCGAATTTGAGTAATCTGAAAGTATATTGCCTGTTGTATGCTGATGATGCGGTGCTGATTGCTAATAGTATGGTTGATCTGCAGTCTCTCGTGTCTAGGATGAACGAAGTATGCATGAAGAATGAGTTAATGATGAATGTAAGTAAGTCTAAAGTAATGGTGTTTGAAAGAGAGAGTACGAGAACAGTGTGCAATATAGCTGTGAATGGGGAATACTTGGAGCAGGTGGATGAGTTTGTGTATTTAGGAAGTATGTTCTAGAGAGATGGGAAGGCTGACAGAGATATTGAAAGAAGAGTAAATGCAGGTAACTCCATTAATGGAGGACTGAACGCAGTTGGCGCTAACAAAAAATTGTCCAAAGAAGCGAAGTTAGCAGTCCACAATGGAGTGCTGGTACCTACCCTGATGTATTAAAGTGAGGCATGGAACTGGCAAAGAAAGGATGAAGTAGATTGAATGCTGTTCAAATGAGATCCCTGAGGCGTATGTGTGGTAAAACCATATATGCTCGAGATCCGCAAAGAGTGCAAGGCTGATGCAAGCATAATGAGTAAGATCAAGAAAGGGACGCTTAGATGGTTTGGGCATGTATAGCGAATGAGCGAATAAAGGAGTATAAGGAGAATGTAGCAGAAGTCGGGGACGCCCGAGAAAGACATGGCACGACCAAGTGAATCAGATACTTGAGTCGGACCATGTCAAGAGTCAGACAATAGAAGAGTATGTATGAGACGATGTATGAATGTGAATGAGTCAAGGAGTGTGTGGTGTGACCGAGTTGATTGACGTTCCGTCCTCTCTGCCTACCCCCGTGGGGAAACAGCGTGATGGTTAGTTAGTTAGTTGTTTGATTTTCTTTGCTAATTGTGACCCCACATTAGTGAATATTCGTATATGTAATTGAGTATTTTGTCAGGATGCTTTGTGAATGAGATTCTGTATTTTCAATTGTTACTTCGTTTATTTTCTTGTAATGAAGAGAAGATTTTGCATTTGTAATTTCATTAATGATCTTCCATACTTAGCGCGAGTCGTTATTACATTCATCTATATTTTTCTTATAATAGTTTTCTTTGACATTGTTAATAATAATTTTGCAGATATTTCTGTATCTTTTGTAATATCGTAGTATAAAAATATCACTTGGATTTAGTTTAACTTTTTTGTGTAATTCGTCTCTTTTCTTTACGTTTTGAGTTATCCATGGTTTAAGATGTCGGCTTTTATGTGAAATCTTTTTTTCTGTTGTTTTGGTACTAGACAAGATGGTGTGAGTAATATATTCAATGAATGTACTCCTGGCTTTATTTGTATCAAGGTTCTCCAACAGGTTTATCCAGTTTGTGTTAAGTAACTGTTGTTTTACCTCAATCCAATTATGTTTCTGTTTTTTGCAGGATAATTGGGTAGGGTTGTGATCTTCGCTTTTTCTTTCTCATAATGGATAATATTGTCGTATAGTGGTCAGTTATGGTAGAGTTGAATATGATAGAGTTGGTTGATTTAGTAGTCTTAGATTTGCTGTCATTAGATACTCGCGTAGGTTTATTTATCAATCTGTTAAATCCATGAAAGGCTAATGTTTGTAGATATTCTATTCTATTAGGATGGCCATCTTCTAATAAGTCAATATTTATGTCTCCAATAAGGTGTACATTTTTGTGTTTTTTTTTTGTATATTAAGCTCATTAGAAAGCGTTTCAAGAAACGGATTGAAATCTATTGTTGCTGGTGATTGATAAATAGTTTATATTGTTGTATCATCACCCACTTTGATTTTCAAACAGTTTGCATTTAATTTTTGTTGATACTTGTATATTTTTATTTAATATATTAAAATTGTTTTTCAGAGATAACAGTTTATCTGGTTCATTTGCAATACATAATTGTTTCCTTATCCATTTTAGAGTACTTGAGTACGTTGGTTCAGTTACGTATTTTGTTAGATTAATTTATCCAAGTCATTTAGTTGATTAATATAAATAATTTTTTGGTCTTGACCTTTACGAACCATTATTTTACCATTTTTATACCAAACATATTGGTATTTTTCTTCTTTGCCAATTGTTTGGTTTTCCACAGCAACTCCTTTCAATAGGGATTTATTATTTCCCCAATATATATTTTTTCACTGGTTAACTCTTTCAGTAAATTTAGGTCAAGTTCCCTTTTCTTAGTTCGAAGAATATCTTTCTACATATTTGTAATAAGCATTAACTTTGTGGCTCACCATAATTTGCAATAAAAATATATAAATTTGTTTTACACCACTTTAATTTTAATTACACTCTACCGGTTTCGGAAGCACCCTTCCTTCGTCAGGAGAATATTAAAACTAACCTATCGTCTCTCTAGTTCGTTTTTGTCCAACAGACCATTTTGGAGAAATTGAGTTAAGTATGCAATTGTTCTCCGACAGCATTTATACAAGTGAAAAAAAAATTAAAAAATATTTTTAATGAATGTGTTTTTAAGACGATGTTTGTCTTAATTCCAACAAAATGAAACAACATTCCGAGCGTGTTTACTGTTTATCCAACACTGTGTCCTACATCCAAATTAAAAACGTATTTTCTGCGTTATTTTAGTGAGCTGAGAATGAGCTAATTTCATTGTTTATGCGTCTTTCGTAAATAAAACTTTGAAGCCCTATTTCTGTTGGACAAAAACGAACTAGTGACGTTATGATACAAAATATTGACAGATATATACAAAAAATATACCTAATTTAGGTGTTTGAGTGGGAGGTTAACGAAGGGGGAGAGGTAATTGCGGGAATTCCGGCAATAACAGAGCGGTTTACTGGAAATGCTCGCATATCTATAATGGGACCAAACAATAAATTAATTTGGTTATTCATCTTCCGATTTTATGTCCGGGTTAAATCTTCCCCATAAGAAAAACCAAATCCTACCACACACTTTTCCACAAATGATCATCTAGTCAATCCACATTATGCAAGTGCATTATATAAGCAAAATAAATACAAAACAATACGAGAACAACACGTCAACTCACCAGAGATCAAATGGGAAAATAATTCACCGACTCCAAATATTTTCATATCAGAGGGTTTGGCTCGGTAGAACTTCTAACTGGACCTATAAATCCTACTGATCCCTCAAGATAAATATTTTAAAAATCTTTCCTAATCCTACGTGTATTTAAAATGACCGATTTCTGCATTTTTATATATAAATTCTTTGACAGATCTGATACGCCTAAATTTTGAATGAGAGAGCTAGGTATAATTCCAGTAGCCGAAATAACAAATGGTATTATTTTTATAGTCTGAGAATGCCAAATTCTTTTAATCTCTTTTCCTAAATCTTTGAGTTTTCTTTTTTTTTCAGAAACAGATTTTTAAATATTACAAGAATTTGGAATAGCGACATCAATGATATAAGTTATTTTTTTTTAATTTTGTCACGTAAAACTATATCGGGTCTATTATGACTAATAGTTCGGTCTGTTAGTATAGTTTTAAAAGAAAATGAATTTGATTCGTATTCATAATATGCTACTATATTACGCCAGTCAATCAAGTTATGTTTAATTAACAAACTTCGGTAAATTATTTCTAAAACTTGATTGTGCCTAAATGTATACTCGGACGGTGCTAATATAGAACATCCCGATATAATATGTTCTATAGTTTCCGGAAAAGCCAAACATTTCCTACATAAATCATCAATTTGATTTGTATCTTTGATTTCTATAATTTTTAGTATTAATGACTCTATCCTGAATGACAAGCATAAATCCTTCTATTTCTGCACTCAACTCTCCAATACTCAACCATTTGTTTGAAGAAAATTTGTCAACATACGTTTGGTTGATATAATTGATGTGTTTTGCATGAATAATTTTATGTAACCAGGTAAAAAAAAAAAACAAAATAAAAACTCATGTAAGTAATCATTCAATGGTACACCGGCTATTGAAAATCCCCTTATTATCTGTTAATTTCACAATTGAACTATCTAAAATTAAACAAATTGCTCTAAATAATGGTTAGGGGAGAGTATGGTAGTATATCGTACCACTTCGCACTTAACTCTCAATACTGTATGATCGAAATGAGTTAGAGAATTGGAGTTAGCTTCAAATAAATACTTATTTTATTGGGTACGATATTTATTTAAATCATATTTTACAGGCATCTGGAATGTTTTCAAATTAAACGTTTTATAAAAAATGGATTTTGGTACGATTTATCGAACCGGTACGGTTAATCGTACCACCGGTATGGTAAATCGTATCTAGACCATTATTCCAATTTATATCGAAGAAAACATGGACATTTTTAAAGCATGCATGTGTCGCAAATGTCTGGGTTACTGGTGCAAGCTTCATGCACCTATTTATGGCAACGAACGCACTGAATCCAGTCTTCTTTGGGTCCTGCCTTTTCAAAACAATTGCCAAAGAATAGGTGGCATACGTTTTCTTTATCGTCATCATCAATATCCGTATCCGAATCATTCAAAACGACAATACTGTCAGCATCTTCACTATCACTACTTCTGCAATTGGCCTTCTTTCATCGAGCACACTTCTTACCCTTAATGGGCTTTTTATCAGTTTTGATAATCGTATTTTTCTTTTTTTCAATTATTAATGTGGGCATTTTGACAGATTAGCGTCTACCAGCAGCAACTTCTAGTCCTTTTTTAGACGGACTAGCTGTTATTTCAGCAGCCTTTTGCGCCGTGCGCGTGTTCTTTTTTCCTTGGTTCTTTGGTATTGGAGAAGTCTCAAGAATTGATAGTTGAAAAGATGTCGACGCGTTTGAATTCGTTTGCTCCAATTCAACATTTTCTGAACTGCATCTGGTGGTGAAAAGGAAGACTATGACGAGGTCACTGGTGGTGGTGGTCGCAACAAAGGCTCTAACGTACTGAACTCTGTAATTTAAAACTAGAAAATAATTTACTTACAAAACAACTAACAAATTACGGTAAATCGTACCGGTACGATTTACCAAACCACTTGCGGTACGATTTAACAAACTCTAAGTTTTTATGAAAAAATGACAACAAAACATGTAAACGACATGTGACAATATGATTTTGCAATCGTAATTTGTAGAATACCAACATGCTAAGTAAACTTAATTTGAGAAAAAACTAACATACCTACCTTTGAACACGAAATCACCTTAGGCAGGAGCTGAAAAAATTAGATGAAAATTGTGAAAAAACAAAAATACTCCACTGCCAGCGCACGCACGATCCAACACTAAATAAAAATGGCGGGACAACTATGACGTTTCTAACGGTTGGCAGAATATTATCAGGATTAAAAAATAGTGACCCGTAGCAAAAATATCGAGGTGGTACGATTTACCAACCGGTACGATATACCATACTCTCCCCTACTCCATACACTTAATTGTATGGAGTAACCATTAAAAATCCCCTTATTATCTGTTAATTTCACAATTGAACTATCTAATATTAAACAAATTGCTCTAAATAATGGTTACTCCATACACTTAATTGTATGGAGTAACCATTAAAAATCCCCTTATTATCTGTTAATTTCACAATTGAACTATCTAAAATTAAACAAATTGCTCTAAATAATGGTTACTCCACACACTTAATTGATAAAATCCTGAATCAGAAAGTTAGGCTTCAAGTAATAATGTTTTATTTGGTACAACCGATACTAATAATAAAATCACAAATCCCTTTCAATGGCGTAGGATCTTATGTATATATATTAGTACAAAAAAACTTGCCTCCCCACATTAAACCCGCGTTCTATACTGATAACTAGAGACCGGATTAGGGGCCGTTCAAGTATTATGTAAGCACTATAGGGGGGCAGGGGGGTCTTTGCTTTGCTTATTTTTGATGACATGGGGGGGTGGGGGGTCGAGATAGTGATTACGTCAGCACTGCTCAGCAGTAGTTATTTTTTTACACATTGGCAACCCACACATTGTCTATGTTTAAAAACCGAATACATATTCGGGGATTCCCACAAATAATTAATACGTTTAGGTACTCGCTTAAAAAACAGAATACATTAACAGAAAAATGCATAAAGGTACCAATTTTTACGTAAGCATGGGAGGGGGGGGTAAGAGCTTTGCTTACTTTTGGTGACAAGGGGGAGGAGGGGGTAAATAATTGTAATAAATCTGCTTACGTAATACTTGAACGGCCCCTTATATGCATTTGCATATTTGCATATGCAAATGCATATTTAGACCCTTTTCAGCGGTAGTTGCATATTTTAGCAAATAATTTGAGATCTTGCATATTTACGCTTGATATCGTTCAGATGCCTCACATAGCGACACTATAGACGTCAGATAGCAAGGCGCGCGGGCGCAAAACCTAGCTATGATTACCACTCATTTCGCCTACATACCTGCAAGTATAAAAACGCTTGAAACTCATGGATTGGCGTTGAATGCGTCTATTCAGGTTATGAAGGAAATTTGCCTTATGAATTCCTCGTTGCCAAAGCTATTCCCGAGTAAACTCAAAGAAAAATTTGAAAACATACTGAATAATAACCCAGGGTTTGAACCATTGTGCCAAATTGATAACTTCATCAACGGGGCAGGTGAAATTTTGCCCGGAACAATAAGTTCAAAAATCGCGCCCAAATTTAAATTCTGTCCAGCCACATCAGTAGACGTAGAACGTTCCTTTTCCGCTTACAAAAATATATTAAGCGATCGTAGACACAATTTGTCTACAGAACATTTAGAACAGTACTAAGTCATATACATTTTTAAAGGTAAATTCTAAATTTTATTGTTAAATACATTTTATAATTGATATTTTCGAAAATATAATTGTTATCCTTGAGAACTAATAGCTTACTAAAATAAAAAATAAAATATGTAAAAATACGACTTCCTGTATTATTTCATGTTACATATTTTGACCCTTTTTATGGATTTTCGTTCATATTTTAGCTATTTTTATTGCATATTTGCATGCATATTTTGGGCTATTTTTGTTGCATATAATCCGGTCTCTACTGATAACACTAGACATATTTTTTTAATTCATTTTTGAACTTATTAATATTTTCTATCACAGCAATTTCCAAGAATACAACAATACATGAGTTTGTTATTCAGTATGATTTCTCACGATTTGCTTGCAGTAGAATTTCTATAAGTATTTCTGATGTATGATTTTAAGAAGAGATTACATATTGTCACAGTAATTGTGTTAAAATATAGAGATGTATAGATTACAACAATACACTAGTTTGTTATTCAGTATGATTTCCTCACGATTTGCTTGCAGTAGAATTTCTATTATAAGTATTTCTGATGTATGATTTTAAGAAGAGATTACATATTGTCACAGTTGTATAATTTTCAGGGTAATTATGTACCATTAGTGACATCTATGAATGCTAAATTATATTATTTATGAAAGGTTCGCGCCTCTGCTAATTGCTTGATTAAATTCTGTCAGCAAAGACGATTTCTGTTTTGCGGCCTTTTAAATTTGAATGTCAACAGTCTTTTGTCAGGTTATAAAAAGGTGGTCTTTGCTTACAAACGCGCTCTAATACGAAAACAATGAAAGGTTTCACCTCTCCGAAATAACTACGGGAACTAGTACCGGTACCCAGAGTAGTTATTAAAAAGTGCATTCATACCTGTGAAATTGGAAGTTTATTGTCAAATAAAAAGTGATTCAGTTTAACTCTCAAGAATCTGACTTATTATTCTAAGGACCCCAATTTATAACATGGTCCTTCGAGCCGGATATTGTAATCCAAGCGAGATTACAGAAATTTAAACAAAAACCAAGCGGCCAAAAATATTGAAGAGATCCTTGAGAGATCAAGCTGGAAGTAGCTGGAAGTCTGAGAACCTGGAAACACGCCATCGCATCATACAGATAAGTCCAATCCTTCCAAATCCAACTCCTATCACATCTAGAATCCCCAAAATATTTATTATTTTATTCAAATAATAATTTTAAAAATAATTTGTTACAAGATATTCCGATTTACTGTTTGTCAACATCATAAAAATTGCAAGTCATAACTTAATTTTGTATGACATTTCACAATAACAATATTACCTACGTGTTTTATGTGCAGATTTTATCGAAAATAGTAAACATTGTAAGGATTTTGTCATCATTTCTTTCAAATTGGAGTATTAACACGCGAATAATTTACCAGTTTTAGTGAATTATTGTAGTGATCATTTAATTATCGGAAATTTATTGTCGCGATTCATAATACGATGGAGAAATTGAAAGGATTAGTAAACAAACGCGGAGTTTTAAGGGGAAAATTAACCAGATTCAATGATGCATTGAATACTCTTTCAGCTCACGAAATAAAACTAAGATATGACAGAATTAAATCTATAATTGATGAATTTGAAGTTATTCAGGATGAAATTGAGGAAATCTCAGATGTAAATGAAAGCGAAAATGCTTCTCAGAGAGAATCATTTGAAAATCAATATTATTCATTAATGGCAACGGCCAAAGGTGCATTAGAATCCGTAGAACAATCGAGGGTAGAAATAAAATTACCTGACCTAAAGTTACAAGAATTCCACGGAGATCAGAAAAATTGGAACACCTTTGTAGAAACTTTTAAGAATATAGTTCACAATAATAAATCGATAAGCAATGTACAGAAATTTTATTATTTGCAATCTTGCTTAAAGGGAGAAGCAATTAAAATCATTTCGAATTTAGAAATCTCTGATTCTGGATATCAAGGAGCATGGGAACTATTACATGAGAGATATTCTAATTTAAGGGCAACTGTACATAAGCATATTCAATTCATATTCCAAATGAAGGAAATGAAGCAGGAAGATGCAGTCGCATTGCGGCGATTGATAGATGGAACTAACGTTAACTTAAAGGCTTTGCACAACTTAGGAGTTCAAGTGAATCAATGGGATGCTTTAATTATTTACATAATTTCAAACAAATTAGATGTGATTACTAGAAAACATTGGGAACAAAGCCCTATTGAAGGGAAGTTGCCAACACTGAAAGAGTTCTTGAAATGTTTAGCTTCACGAGCTCAAACTTTAGAACTTATGCAAACTACGGACAAAAAACCGCACAGCCAAATTAAATCACATTTAGGGATTAATAATAGGGAATCAACTGTGTTATTATCTGTAAAAAAGGGAAAATGCACATTCTGCAGTGAGGATCATCCGATCTTTTACTGCAAAAAATTTCTAAAATTAAAAATATCGGAAAGGATAGAAGCCTTGAAAAAGAGCCGAGCATGCTTCAAATGTTTGAAGCCGGGTCATCTTGCACAGGATTGCAGGATCACCTTTAAATGCAAACGATGTGACAGTAATGATCACAATACGTTGCTTCATAAAGAGGGATTCCGAGTAGAATCTCCAAATTTAGGAACTGAGGCAGAAGATGTCTCAGTTAACAATCATTCTGCCGTAGGTAAGGCAGAAAATTTAGTATTGTTGTCTACGGCGATAGTAGGTATCGTGGGTAGCGACAATAATTTATATAAGGCAAGAGTACTAATAGACTCTGGAGCACAATCCAATTTTATGAGAGAGGATTTTGCAAAAAAATTAAATTTAAAATTTAATCACATAAATAAGCCGGTATCGGGCCTATACAATAATGTTACACATATAAGGAAAAGTGTGTCGGTAGACTTTAAATCTTTAAGAACCAACTATAAAAATACAATATCTTGTCTGATATTACAGGAAATAACCACAAGTCTGCCGCAAACATCAATACCAAGAAACCAGATTAAGTTGCCTCATGGATTAGAATTGGCAGACCCGAATTTCAACATCGCAGCGCCTATCGACATCTTGTTGGGGGCTGAAGGTTTTTGGGACATCCTGACCAATGATAGAATGAAGTTGGATACCGGTCCCACACTTCAACGAACACAACTGGGATGGATCGTGTCAGGACCGACCAACATATATCCCAACCAAAGGCCAGTATCACAATTCTGTAGCTTATCCATAAATAAATTAAGCAATCAAATTGAAAAATTTTGGAATCTTGAAGAAGTCAACCCCATGAAATATCAAAATCATGAGGAGAAAGCTTGCGAGGCTAATTTCATAGCTACTCATGCAAGAGAAGAAGACGGTAGATTTACAGTAACTTTACCACGCCGTCCTTGTATTGATCAATTAGGAAACTCATTGACAACAGCTGAGAAAAGATTCCAAAACTTAGAAAGAAAATTATCTTCAAATACAGAATTAAAATCACAATATGTACAATTTATGCGAGAATACCAGGAACTAGGTCACATGGAGGTATGTGATAAACTAGAAGGAGATCATAACTCCTATTTTTTACCACATCACGCCGTCATTAAGGAATCGAGCTCCACCACTAAGGTGAGGGTTGTTTTTGACGGATCAGCCAAAACTTCCAAAGGAATTTCCCTGAATGACGCCTTGATGGTAGGACCTGTCATTCAAAAGGATTTATATACCCAATTGTTACTTTTCAGAAAACACCAATATGTCATGACAGCTGACATCGAGAAGATGTATCGGCAGATAAATGTGAGTGCAGCTGACCGCAACTTGCAGAAAATAGTCTGGCGCGAATCACCGGAAGATGAGATTCAGCATTACAAGCTGAAAACTGTAACGTACGGGTTAAGTCCTTCCTCTTTCCTAGCTACAAGATGCCTACAACAAGTTGGTATGGATAACCAAATTACTTTTCCTAAAGCTAGTCAAGTCATAAAAAACAATTTTTACATGGATGACCTATTGACCGGAGACGATAATTTGGAATCCTGTAGAAATTTAAAAGGTCAATTAATTGACATATTGCTGTCTGCAGGCATGAGGTTAAGAAAATGGAGATCTAATATCTTGGATTTGTCATCCGAGTCGGGCCAAGCTGAAATTGCCGGACAGAACAATTGTGAAAAAATTCTATCTGACAAACCCAAGAATGAAAAAATTCTGGGCTTAATCTGGAATAATGAGTTAGATTATTTTTCTTATGTTATAACAAAACCATCAAAGCATAGTGAAAATAAACGCCAAATATTGTCAAGCATAGCATCAACATTTGACCCATTGGGGTTACTTGGACCAGTTATTGTTGTGGCGAAATTAATAATGCAAAGGTTATGGCAATCCAAGGCTTCCTGGGATGAAGTATTACCAAATGAAATACTGATGCCATGGAGAAGTTATATAAATGAATTAAACCAATTGAATGTATTGAAGATTGAAAGGAAAATTGTATGCAAGCACGCTAGTAATATTAAATTACATGGATTTTGTGATTCCTCTGAAAAGGCTTATGGAGCCTGCATTTATATCACATCAATGGATCACAATGGCAAGCAACATTCTCATTTAATAACATCAAAATCCAGAGTAGCGCCATTAAAATGCATATCATTACCCAAGCTGGAACTATGTAGCGCTGTATTACTAGCAAAACTAATAAAAAATGTCAAACAAGCATTAGGTATGATGGAAGTAGATACATATTATTGGAGTGATTCCACGATAGCGTTATGTTGGATAAAAGGTCAACCAGCACGTTGGAACACATTCGTAGCGAATCGAGTCGCTGAAATTCAAGAATTTAGTAATCCAGAACAATGGCGTCATGTGCCATCTTCTGACAATGCAGCAGATATATTATCAAGAGGAGCTACTGCTGATCAACTAGTGAATTCCTCAATATGGTGGCATGGGCCAGAGTGGTTGACTAGAGAAAACAACACTTGGCCGCTATCGAAAATATCTTGTTCAAACCCTCCGGAAATTAAAGGAAAAAATGTTTTGATTGTAACTAATCCGGAAGAATGGGACATCTTTAAGAAATTCTCTTCTTTAACTAAACTAAAACGTGTAACTGCCTATGTATTAAGATTTATAAATAATTGTGATAAGTTAAAGACCAAAATATCAGGAAATCTAAACGTTGAAGAACTTGAATTAGCTTTGAAATATTTAATTGTATCGTCACAAAAATACAGTTTTCAGGCAGAACGAGAAGCCTTAATAAAAAATGGAAGTGTAAATAAAAATAGTTCTTTAAAGGCTCTCAACCCATTTTTACATGACCAATTAATACGAGTTGGTGGGAGATTGTCCACAGCAACACATTTAACTTTTCAACAAAAGCATCCTATTATTTTACCTGCAAGGCATAAGTTGACAGAATTAATAATACGTCACTATCATTATGCGAATTTACATGCAGGAGCACAAGCGTTACTAGCCGAAATAAGGTTAAAATTTTGGCCGATATTCGGTAAAAACACAGTGAAACGAATATTACATAACTGTATAATATGTTTTAGATGCCGCCCCGTCGTAGGCCAGCAAATTATGGGTAATTTGCCTATGGACCGAATAACTCCTAGCAGGCCTTTCTCTGTAACCGGTTTGGACTACGCGGGTCCGCTCCAAATCAAAAGTGGAGTTCTGAAGAGAGCTCCTCTAATTAAATCGTATCTATGTATTTTTGTTTGTCTTGTTACTAAGGCTGTCCATTTAGAGCTAGTAACAGATTTATCTAGTGAAACTTTTTTAAATTGTTTGAAACGGTTTATATCTCGCAGAGGTCAACCCAAGAAAATATATTCCGACAATGCTTCTACTTTCAAAGGAGCATGTAATAAACTGGAGGAACTTTATGCCAGTTTGAGAAAAAATGATGACAAAATTCAGGAGTATTTAGCAAATAGGTCAATAGAATGGCATTTTATCGCTCCACGCGCACCAACGCAAGGAGGTCTGTGGGAGGCCGCAGTCAAATCTGCCAAATATCACTTGTATAGAATTACTAATTGTTCATCTTTAACTTTTGAGCCTTTTTATACTGTACTATGTCAAGTCGAAGCCTGTCTCAACTCCAGACCCTTAACACCACTGTCTAACGATCCTAATGATTTAAATCCTCTGACTCCTAACCATTTCCTTATGGGCACAAATGCATCTGTTATTCCAGAAGAAGATGTCCGAGATGTACCATACAACAGACTAAATCAGTATCAAAAAATGACAGAACTAATTCAATCCTTTTGGTTCAGGTGGAAAAAGGATTATCTGGGAGAGCTTCAACGGAGAAACAAATGGCAAACCAGCAATCAGAGGTCCCTCCAGGAAAATGATCTAGTTATTTTGAAGGAAGATAACTTACCCCCCACTCTATGGAAAATGGCTCGTATACTATCCTGCCATCCTGGAGCTGATGGAATCACAAGGGTAGTCACCCTCCGGACATCACAAGGGACGTTCGTGCGACCAATTACCAAAATCTGTCTGCTACCCGTAGAAGACAACTTTGAACGCCAATGACTGCTTCGTTCAACAAAGGGCGATATGAAGAAACACCACGATCGTGCAATTTATGTTTTTTCATTGCACGCCACAAAACTGATGTAACCAAATTGATGAACCTGGCTCAAATTGATGAATCCTCGTGCAAAACTGATGACTCCTCGTGCACAAGGTTATTCTCATGGAAATCATAACAAGGAACCCATCCAAATGGAATTAGAAGATGAAGCCAATCAAGATTTGTGTTGTGTTGTTAAAAACTGAATCCTTTATATTTTATATGTATTTTGTTTTTTCTTTCAATGATTTTAGAATTTAAATTTTTTATTTTTTATTTTGGTTAATATTAATGTTTATATTATGTAGTTATATAATTTTTCTTTTATTAGAAAGAACCTTAATTGGTGAATTAAGTTTCTTTCGGGGGGTGCATGTATAATTTTCAGGGTAATTATGTACCATTAGTGACATCTATGAATGCTAAATTATATTATTTATGAAAGGTTCGCGCCTCTGCTAATTGCTTGATTAAATTCTGTCAGCAAAGACGATTTCTGTTTTGCGGCCTTTTAAATTTGAATGTCAACAGTCTTTTGTCAGGTTATAAAAAGGTGGTCTTTGCTTACAAACGCGCTCTAATACGAAAACAATGAAAGGTTTCACCTCTCCGAAATAACTACGGGAACTAGTACCGGTACCCAGAGTAGTTATTAAAAAGTGCATTCATACCTGTGAAATTGGAAGTTTATTGTCAAATAAAAAGTGATTCAGTTTAACTCTCAAGAATCTGACTTATTATTCTAAGGACCCCAATTTATAACACAGTAATTGTGTTAAAATATAGAGATGTATAGATTACAACAATACATTAGTTTGTTATTCAGTATGATTTCCTCACGATTTGCTTGCAGTAGAATTTCTATTATAAGTATTTCTGATGTATGATTTTAAGAAGAGATTACATATTGTCACAGTAATTGTGTTAAAATATAGGGATGTGTAGATTACAATAATACATATTTTTATTTATTTTTTACTCCCGCTAAACTGCCAAACTGAGGTATTATTCATTATGATTTCCAGACAATTTGCTTGCGATAGTATTTCTAATAGAATTGCTTCTGATATTGTGATGTATGATTTTAAGAAGAGATTACATATTGTCACAGTAATTGTGTTAAAATATAGAGATGTATAGATTACAACAATACATTAGTTTGTTATTCAGTATGATTTCCTCACGATTTGCTTGCAGTAGAATTTCTATTATAAGTATTTCTGATGTATGATTTTAAGAAGAGATTACATATTGTCACAGTAATTGTGTTAAAATATAGGGATGTGTAGATTACAATAATACATATTTTTATTTATTTTTTACTCCCGCTAAACTGCCAAACTGAGGTATTATTCATTATGATTTCCAGACAATTTGCTTGCGATAGTATTTCTAATAGAATTGCTTCTGATATTCTGGTGTATGATTTTAAGAAGAGATTACATATTGTCACAGTGATTGTGTTAAAATATAAGTCGTTTATAAGATGATATAATGGTAGAAGTTGGTTTTCCACACATTTAGCATAGTAGTATACAATGAAACTTTGATTTGTTGTTAAAACATAATTCCATGTATAAATGTTATATTGTTAATAGTGGTATGACACATAAAAACAGGCGATGATACAATAAATACAAAATTATCTACTATTTTCTTCAAGGATATTACTTACATAAACAAATTAGATAAGATCAAGTTTAGTGCTGGAGAAGTTTTATATTTTGAGATAATTGTATCAAGTGTAGTAAGTAATCCTTGGATAAAAATATATCAGCAGATGTTGTTACTAGTTTGTGAGTTAGACATACCTTGTATCATTAGTCATATTAATATATCAGCAGATGTTGTTACTAGTTTGTGAGTTAGACATACCTTGTATCATTAGTCATATTAATATATCAGCAGATGTTGTTACTAGTTTGTGAGTTAGACATACCTTGTATCATTAGTCATATTAATATATCAGCAGATGTTGTTACTAGTTTGTGAGTTAGACATACCTTGTATCATTAGTCATATTAATATATCAGCAGATGTTGTTACTAGTTTGTGAGTTAGACATACCTTGTATCATTAGTCATATTAATATATCAGCAGATGTTGTTACTAGTTTGTGAGTTAGACATACCTTGTATCATTAGTCATATTAATATATCAGCAGATGTTGTTACTAGTTTGTGAGTTAGACATACCTTGTATCATTAGTCATATTAATATATCAGCAGATGTTGTTACTAGTTTGTGAGTTAGACATACCTTGTATCATTAGTCATATTAATATATCAGCAGATGTTGTTACTAGTTTGTGAGTTAGACATACCTTGTATCATTAGTCATATTAATATATCAGCAGATGTTGTTACTAGTTTGTGAGTTAGACATACCTTGTATCATTAGTCATATTAATATATCAGCAGATGTTGTTACTAGTTTGTGAGTTAGACAAACCTTGTATCATTAGTCATATTAATATATCAGCAGATGTTGTTACTAGTTTGTGAGTTAGACAAACCTTGTATCATTAGTCATATTAATATATCAGCAGATGTTGTTACTAGTTTGTGAGTTAGACATACCTTGTATCATTAGTCATATTAATATATCAGCAGATGTTGTTACTAGTTTGTGAGTTAGACATACCTTGTATCATTAGTCATATTAATATATCAGCAGATGTTGTTACTAGTTTGTGAGTTAGACATACCTTGTATCATTAGTCATATTAATATATCAGCAGATGTTGTTACTAGTTTGTGAGTTAGACATACCTTGTATCATTAGTCATATTAATATATCAGCAGATGTTGTTACTAGTTTGTGAGTTAGACATACCTTGTATCATTAGTCATATTAATATATCAGCAGATGTTGTTACTAGTTTGTGAGTTAGACATACCTTGTATCATTAGTCATATTAATATATCAGCAGATGTTGTTACTAGTTTGTGAGTTAGACATACCTTGTATCATTAGTCATATTAATATATCAGCAGATGTTGTTACTAGTTTGTGAGTTAGACATACCTTGTATCATTAGTCATATTAATATATCAGCAGATGTTGTTACTAGTTTGTGAGTTAGACATACCTTGTATCATTAGTCATATTAATATATCAGCAGATGTTGTTACTAGTTTGTGAGTTAGACATACCTTGTATCATTAGTCATATTAATATATCAGCAGATGTTGTTACTAGTTTGTGAGTTAGACATACCTTGTATCATTAGTCATATTAATATATCAGCAGATGTTGTTACTAGTTTGTGAGTTAGACATACCTTGTATCATTAGTCATATTAATATATCAGCAGATGTTGTTACTAGTTTGTGAGTTAGACATACCTTGTATCATTAGTCATATTAATATATCAGCAGATGTTGTTACTAGTTTGTGAGTTAGACATACCTTGTATCATTAGTCATATTAATATATCAGCAGATGTTGTTACTAGTTTGTGAGTTAGACATACCTTGTATCATTAGTCATATTAATATATCAGCAGATGTTGTTACTAGTTTGTGAGTTAGACATACCTTGTATCATTAGTCATATTAATATATCAGCAGATGTTGTTACTAGTTTGTGAGTTAGACATACCTTGTATCATTAGTCATATTAATATATCAGCAGATGTTGTTACTAGTTTGTGAGTTAGACATACCTTGTATCATTAGTCATATTAATATATCAGCAGATGTTGTTACTAGTTTGTGAGTTAGACATACCTTGTATCATTAGTCATATTAATATATCAGCAGATGTTGTTACTAGTTTGTGAGTTAGACATACCTTGTATCATTAGTCATATTAATATATCAGCAGATGTTGTTACTAGTTTGTGAGTTAGACATACCTTGTATCATTAGTCATATTAATATATCAGCAGATGTTGTTACTAGTTTGTGAGTTAGACAAACCTTGTATCATTAGTCATATTAATATATCAGCAGATGTTGTTACTAGTTTGTGAGTTAGACATACCTTGTATCATTAGTCATATTAATATATCAGCAGATGTTGTTACTAGTTTGTGAGTTAGACATACCTTGTATCATTAGTCATATTAATATATCAGCAGATGTTGTTACTAGTTTGTGAGTTAGACATACCTTGTATCATTAGTCATATTAATATATCAGCAGATGTTGTTACTAGTTTGTGAGTTAGACATACCTTGTATCATTAGTCATATTAATATATCAGCAGATGTTGTTACTAGTTTGTGAGTTAGACATACCTTGTATCATTAGTCATATTAATATATCAGCAGATGTTGTTACTAGTTTGTGAGTTAGACATACCTTGTATCATTAGTCATATTAATATATCAGCAGATGTTGTTACTAGTTTGTGAGTTAGACATACCTTGTATCATTAGTCATATTAATATATCAGCAGATGTTGTTACTAGTTTGTGAGTTAGACATACCTTGTATCATTAGTCATATTAATATATCAGCAGATGTTGTTACTAGTTTGTGAGTTAGACATACCTTGTATCATTAGTCATATTAATATATCAGCAGATGTTGTTACTAGTTTGTGAGTTAGACATACCTTGTATCATTAGTCATATTAATATATCAGCAG
Source organism: Hesperophylax magnus (assembly GCA_026573805.1). NCBI lineage: Eukaryota > Metazoa > Arthropoda > Insecta > Trichoptera > Limnephilidae > Hesperophylax > Hesperophylax magnus. The sequence continues at coordinate 1,229,814 of JAIUSX010000179.1, read as the reverse complement.
ATGTTGTTACTAGTTTGTGAGTTAGACATACCTTGTATCATTAGTCATATTAATATATCAGCAGATGTTGTTACTAGTTTGTGAGTTAGACATACCTTGTATCATTAGTCATATTAATATATCAGCAGATGTTGTTACTAGTTTGTGAGTTAGACATACCTTGTATCATTAGTCATATTAATATATCAGCAGATGTTGTTACTAGTTTGTGAGTTAGACATACCTTGTATCATTAGTCATATTAATATATCAGCAGATGTTGTTACTAGTTTGTGAGTTAGACATACTTTGTATCATTGGTCATATTAATTGACGTTTTTCTCCATCGAGATCCAGGACATTGGTTATTGTAATAATTTTGGAGGTATCAGTTTGTCTCAGTAAAATACGTCATGAAGTCGAACAAGCGTCTTTGAAGTTGTTATCTCTTGCAATTTTTTTTTGTTTGAGATAATAGAAATTTTCTTTTGGTGTTAAATGTTCGGATATATAAATAAATCTGGCTTCTTGCGATAACCCAAGGTCAACTGTGTTCAGTTTATTAGTGTTAATAGTAGTAGAATTCTTTATTTTGTTCAGGAATTCATCGTGATTGCTGTTGAACGTCGCTATAATGGACCTGGGATTTTTTCTGAAAGTTTGGCTCCCAATCTGTAAATTTTTGTTATTTCAAACTGTAATGGTGTGGCGGCACCTTCGTAGTTGATAATTTTGGATATTTTTTTCAGTACTTCCATATTATTTTCAACCCTTGATTCAGGAACACCTCTTATATCTTCTATGCTGCATATTTGACTATAGTACCTACTCTGGTCGATCAATTTTCTCGTCTTGTTTCGAAATAGTCTTTTGTAGGACAGAATTATACCTATTTACTTCCATTATATCAGTATTGACTCGTTTCTGCGATGTTTCAATCTCGATTATGCGTTTTTTTAATAAATGTACACCGTGTAATTCCGATCCGATCTGATAAATAAACACGTGGAATAAAGAAGGAAAAAGTGCGATATGGCATAGTACCCCAGAAATAATACTTTTGGCCGTTAAAATCCAAGTGGAATAAAGTTCTAAATGATTATAGTTCAACACTAATTACATTGAAATTTCACCTCCAGCCATCGACAAAAGATGTAATATCGATGAGTCTAACATTACATTATTATATATTGATAGAGAAATATTAGTTACGAGTATCTAACCAGATTCTTACCCACCCCGAATACCTTTTTATCTTCTGGAAATTCCTCTCATTCCTTTCCCTAAAAAGATCCTTCACACAATATTCCCAAAGATGACATAGACCCGGAGAGAAACAAGTTTTTTTTGTTTTTGAATCTTTATTTAGATGTACGCAAATTTTTTCATACATCTAGTAGGAAAATATATAAAAAATACAAAAAATAACAATTACATTTTAAGAGAAAAGGATAAAAACACAAAATTATATTAAATAAGATATCTAGGTGACTAAAATAATATTGGTGAGTATGTTCAACAATCAAAAATTATTTTTTACATGTAAAGCACATGTCCTACGAAAAGTGCTAACGCTTGTGGCTTCCTTTATGACATTTGGTAGGTTATTATAAAGATTTTGCCCTTTATAAAACGCGCTGTTTTGTGTGCATGAAAGTTTAGTTTTGGGAAGCCTAAAATCTCTGCGTCTTCTCGTAGGATAATTGTGAACATTTTCATGGTACATAATATTTCTTTGGAGATAATTTGGGAGCATATTATTTTGAAGCTTATACATCATTGTTAACGTATTATATATTGTTTGGTTGTCATCATATTTAAATTTTGTAACATAATTTTAACTCTAGTAAAAATGTTGCATTGTAAAATCATCCTCATCCCCCTATTTTGTATAACCTGGAGTTTATTATTTTGGGCTTCGTTGCATAAGAATAAAACACTATAACAATAATTTAAATGCGGAGTAACAATAGAATTGTAAACAAGGCGCGTTGTCTTTAGATCCAAGTTATTTCTGATCCATTTTAGGAATCCAACTTTTTTAGCAATTTTCTTTGTTATGTATTCTTAGTGTTCATCAAATTTTAATTTTTCATCTAATATTACACCCAGATATTTAGTGCTACTCACCCTTTCTAGTGTGATAGACATTTATTACCCCTTGCCACCTTCTTCTGGTGAGGCGACAGGCGACATAGCTATCACTGTCAGTTTCCATTTCCCGTTTCTGTGAAGGAGGACTTGCAGAGGCCTCCGACTGGCGATGCCTGGTTGCCAACCTAACACTTGGTATCTCCTACTTATGCTTCGCTGGTAGTACATTATACGAAACTGGGTAAGTCGGAGTTTGGAGTGATATATCGGTGATTGTTTACCTTCCCCCGATTGACAGTTGTATGTTTTAGATGTTACAGAAGGCTGCATGCTGAAGGGGTCTGCCGGTGTCTGCCGCGAGTTCTCCAAGTGCCCGGCAGCAAGACAAGATGCTTTCCTTGGAATTCCGCCACAGGTACCATATTAGCAGATTTTAGTGACCACCAGATATGAGGTTAGCTTCAATTCAAATTTCCTACATTTAAAGATAAATTCTCATTCATAACTGAAAATCGGACAAGACTTAAATATATATATTTGCATGCCCTAAACTACACACTTCTTTTGCCCAGCACCATTATACCCAGTAAGGAAAACATTTCTTTAATAAATTATCTGAAGAAATCATTTGATAAAGCATTGAGGATAAAGAACAAATATTGAACTATATAAAAAAATATTTTAGGGAAATCGTTAACATAAAAACTGATTCCCCTAGTTTCACTTGAAGATCAATGGTTTCGTGGCTTGTGTGGCACGTAGCCCCGTCTTGTTGAAAGTAAACGTTGTCCAGATCAATACCATCCAATTCCGGCAATCATCTCTCGATAGCGCAATCTATTCGCGTAACTGTTGCTCCAGCCTCATTTTCGAAAAAGTAAGGTCCAATGACTCCGCCGGACCATAAACCGCACCAAACAGTCGCACGTTGAGGATAGAGAGGCTTTTCAACAATAACTCTTGGGTTTTCCGAGCCCCAGATGCGACAATTTTGCTTTTGCTTGAAATGGTCCTCATCACTCAAGATGATTTTTCGATGGAATTCTAATAATTAATAATGGTGAATTTTAATAATTTCAATGTGTTGTTGAAACTTGTCAAATGTCAAAAAATGACAGCTTCAAAAGTAACATCTACCGAAATAGCGTGCTTTTCAAAATAACACCTCTTATTGGAAAACCCTATATATTTTTTTTTTCTTCTTTCCAAATACAACAATTTGTATGGTTTTTAATTTCGTAATTATTTTTAACTTTGTAACCAAGTTATATTATTTTTTCGTAAATGTACACTCCTCTTCCATCCACAAGCAAATGCTTTTAATGGAAGCGTAGTATAAATTAAAACAGTATTATATGTAATAATTTACATATATATAAATTATTACATATACCTGTGGTGGTAGTAGGAGATTTTCAAATATTGTCAGGTTATTTGTAACCCGGGAATGTTTGTCTTTCTTTTAAAATAATTAATTTTTAATTAATAAAAAATTAATTCATGAATTTACTTACAAGCGCAGATAAAATGTTTGTATGATAAACTTAACTGAACTTGCACTTGACCTGCATTCCATTCCATCAGTTTGATAAATTTTATTAATTTGTACTTCAATACGTTTTATTATTTTTTTTTCATTTTTCACGTCTAGCTGAGCGTTTATATATTTATTTTAAAGACAAAAAACGTCTAAAAGTGCACAACAAAATAAAAACAGTTAGTTTCCTCCCATACCAATGATTTGCAAAAAAATCTGCATGTGGGTTATGCCATTATGCCCCCTGGCTTTAATAAATTGTCATTGCACTAGGGTCACGTGAGTCTGCAACTGGAATTTTTAAATGACTTCCGGAACACGAGGATGGTTATATTTATTTGGTGAGTCTGCAACTGGAATTTTGAAATGACGTCTGGAACATGAGGATGGTTTATATTTATTTGATCATTTAACCCCCCTCTCCTATTCGAATGAGGATAAGAAACTCCAGTGAAAAATATTATTATTTCAATAAAAAACATTCAATTCACACGGTTCAACTTTATGTTCAACTCAACCAGATCGACACAATCACACAACCAAATTGAATGGTCTATAGCGCACATAATATTTGTTAATTATCAGTATTATCACTATACATTTATCCTTACGAAGAAACCATTGCTTTAATAATATGTTGATTAGACTTTTGTGTAGACCAAATTATATGTTTGTTATTAAATTAAATTAACACCACTTAGTGCAGTAGAAGTATTATTGGTTTCTTTATTTGGTTTCTGTTCCTCTGTTGAATTTTGGTGCTAATAACCGTCTGTTCCGATAAACCGACTGTGTACGTTTTAATAAAAGAGTGTCTCTTTTCCCAGCCCTGTTCGCCCTCCAGTCCAAAGGTCTGCTGTGTGGAGTCTGGGAAGACCTGCCCTCCTCTGCCGCGTTCTACTGTCAGCCAGCGGAAGACTGGTTCAAAGGCCAACGACTGTAAGTTGCATTGCTCTGCATTCATTCTGGCTCTAATAATAATGCACACACTTGAGATGACTTATTGATTCCATCATGTTATTATGTATCGTGTCACAAACGCAAGTCCAAGCTTGTAGCAGTTCTTTATTGCCCGCTACATTTCAAGATTATTCTGCAACATACAAACACTGAACTCCGGAAAGAAGATTCGAGACGGCAACTCGACCGGGTCCGGTCTACAAGACAGTACCAAATCGGCTACCGCCGGGGATAGACGCCATCTCAGGAAGACACGAGCGAACGCTCCAAACGACATTAGACGAGCATTTCGTGACTACGATCTTCTGGGGAAGAATGACGCAGCAGTTTATAATCGTTTTTGCTGGTCATTTTTAATTAAATGCCGGAAACCCGGGCGTTTATTGCAATAACATGATCAATATTACAAATATGAAAGTAACCCGCCTCACTAGAAGATTTCTGTTCTGAGGCAGGTACATATATTTGCTTACACATACATTTATACAAATTCCATCTATAGTTATGTACATATATAGTTACATAAAAACAAGAATTTCATAGGAACTTTAAATTTACAAAATGGTAGCGTCTAAATCACATAATAATAACATTTCAAAAAATAGTTTAAACAAGAGTATTAGGTATTGATAAACTAGGCATGCGTAAAACATAAGCAGTTTTAATAAGAAAGAGTAAATAAATGTAAATAACACATGTTTGTAGATAAGGAATGAAAATTAGACTAAGAAGGGATTGCTAGAAATTTGCTGATGCCTGCCCTTTTTTTATGTAGTAACCATGTGTTGAAATGTTTTAGTAAACTGTTTGGGTGTTTATGAGTGTTGCAGTAAGTGGTTTCTTTTAGGAAGGTGTTGAAGATGTAAGGTGCTAGGAAGGATTCGTGCTTTTTGGCAAAGGTTGAATTAATTTTTGGCACTTGAAGTTGATTCTGTGATTTTGCCCTTGTGTTATGTGGGTGAGTTACGTGGCATGGTGAGGATTTAATGCAGTTTATTTGAATGATCTTTTTAATGAATAGTTTCTTAATATCTAGTATATTATTTGTAATTAGGAGTTTTTCCGTTGGATGCATATATGGTTTTTTTAACATAATCCTAATTAATGTTTTATGGGTTGTGTTGAGGGGCTTAAAAAACTTATCAGCGGCTCCCCCCCAGGCTGATAACCCATACGTTAAAAGGCTTTGACATAGCGCAAAGTAAACATTTTTTAATTGTTTTTGTGACATGATATTTCTTATAGTTTTAAAAATAAATGATAATTTACGTATTTTCTTTATGAGAGAGTTAATGTGAAGTTCCCAGTTCAATTTATGGTCCACTGTTAAGCCTAGATACTTGATGTTGTCAGTATGTTCTATTTTTTCGCAGGGGTGGTATGAGGATTTTGAGGCAGTATATGGGTGTAGGTATAAAGGCGGAAGGGTTTTTGGTTGCCCAGTGATGGTTTTGCTAAAAGTTAGGTATTTTTGTTTTGGAGATGTTTAAGGTAAGTAAGTTTTTGTCGAGCCAATTTTTTTATTTCTGACATACCGGTTTCCGCATTCTTGAATGCATTGCTAGTCACATCTAAATTTAACATCATGAAAAATGATGTTTGGCGCCCTCTTCTCTCTATATCAGGTTAGAATATTATGTCACACGCGTTTTATGTCACATATTTTGGTCACATTTTTAGTCACACCATATATTATCATTGCTACCTATTTTTTAATTAATGTCCGATGCGCAAGATCTTCGATCCGACGCACACGCCCTGGGATTGAATTTAATTATGTAAATTTTTAGAGATCTCTAGTTTTGCTCTGGTTTTGTACGCTGTAGAAATAAATACAATGTTGTAATTCATATATCTTTTATTACTACATTTACATCATCCCGATGTTGGTTCCAATCGAGGGATTAAATACCGTTACAAGCTGGCCAACATTATCATCACCATCTCCCTCCTCTAGTGGAGCTATGCTGGGCATGTGACAGATGAATCTCAGTTTCATCGAGTGGCGTCCGTGGTTAGGAAAGAGAGGCAGAGGTCGCTCACAGATCAGATGGGCCATTTGACGAGAACTGCAGGCTTCATATGTAAGAGATCTGCCATAGATCGTAAAATTTGATTATATTTGAGGGGCGACCATATGCAAAGCTAGACGCTGGAAGCTCCAAAAGAAGAAGTTACATATTCAAAAATTTAAGGTACCACCGGCCTGGGAACCATTTATTGGATAACCAACACCTCTGTCCTACCCCAAGTGGCAAGCTACGGCCGGTGACTTAGCTATATTCCTACCCATCCCCATACCCTTTTCCTTCCCAGAACTTCCACTCCTTCCCTTCCTCAATAAAAACCCTGCACACAGCATCCCCAAAGATAACAGAGGCCCTGGTGGGAATGTATTTTCTCAGTTCCTCCTGTGGGGTCAATGTAAAAAAAAATCTGGTTCCACAGGAATTCGCCCTGAAAGTTTCCCACTCACACACAGATACATACATACTCCATTCGCCCATCCCAAGAGTAAGTTGTACCATGATAGGCAAGTTGTGCCATGGTAGGCAAGTTGTGCCATGGTAGGCAAGTTGTGCCATGGTAGGCATGTTGTGCCATGGTAGGCAAGTTAACTCCTTCCTCGTACTTAGTTTTGTTTCATTTTATGTAATATTAAATAATGCTAAGTTTACATAATCAGCAGTTAGAGACATTAATAGAATGGTACTTGTGTAGATATGGAGGCACGATGCGTGTCTTCGGCAATTAGCTAATCATCACCGCATCAACTTTACACCATTTTTACAAAATAACAATTTTAAAAATAAAAACTATCCGTGCAAAGAAAATTGCCATTGGATTAAGTAAGTGGTTTATAATATTTTTATATATAAATTATGTTTTCTCGTTACTTGCAGACTGCGTGGGTCTAGGAGAAACGCTACACCCATGCCAGCGGAAGGGGTCAGGCTGGAGCCGAAGGAACTTGTGTGGACCCAGGCCGGAGAAACTTGCGTCGCAATACCTGATGGTCCCGCTCACTAAAACTAGCCCCTCGGAGGTCCAGAAATATGTGAGTAATATACTTGTACAAATAATAATATAATAGTAGAAGATTATATTGAGCACCATACCGAGAACCACGGGACAAATAATAATACCTAAAGTCAACACCATTACACATACTCAGCCATTAAATAATCCATACAGTCAATACAACAACGGAACAACACCATTACACATACTCAGCCATTAAATAATCCCTAAAGTCAATACAACAACGGAACAACACCATTACACATACTCAGCCATTAAATAATCCATACAGTCAATACAACAACGGAACAACACCATTACACATACTCAGCCATTAAATAATCCATACAGTCAATACAACAATGGAACAACACCATTACACATACTCAGCCATTAAATAATCCCTAAAGTCAATACAACAACGGAACAACACCATTGCACATACTCAGACATTAAATAATCCATACAGTCAATACAACAACGAACAACACCATTACACATACTCAGCCATTAAATAATCCCTAAAGTCAATACAACAACAGAACAACACCATTACACATACTCAGCCATTAAATAATCCCTAAAGTCAATACAACAACAGAACAACACCATTACACATACTCAGCCATTAAATAATCCCTTAAGTCAATACAACAACGAACAACACCATTATACATACTCAGCCATTAAATAATCCCTAAAGTCAATACAACAACAGAACAACACCATTACACATACTCAGCCATTAAATAATCCCTTAAGTCAATACAACAATGGCACAACACCATTACACATACTCAGCCATTAAATAATCCCTTAAGTCAATACAACAATGGCACAACACCATTACACATACTCAGCCATTAAATAATCCCTAAAGTCAATACAACAACAGAACAACACCATTACACATACTCAGCCATTAAATAATCCCTTAAGTCAATACAACAATGGCACAACACCATTACACATACTCAGCCATTAAATAATCCCTAAAGTCAATACAACAACAGAACAACACCATTACACATACTCAGCCATTAAATAATCCATACAGTCAATACAACAATGGAACAACACCATTACACATACTCAGCCATTAAATAATCCCTAAAGTCAATACAACAACGGAACAACACCATTGCACATACTCAGACATTAAATAATCCATACAGTCAATACAACAACGGAACAACACCATTACACATACTCAGCCATTAAATAATCCCTAAAGTCAATACAACAACAGAACAACACCATTACACATACTCAGCCATTAAATAATCCCTAAAGTCAATACAACAACAGAACAACACCATTACACATACTCAGCCATTAAATAATCCCTTAAGTCAATACAACAACGAACAACACCATTACACATACTCAGCCATTAAATAATCCCTTAAGTCAATACAACAACGAACAACACCATTATACATACTCAGCCATTAAATAATCCCTAAAGTCAATACAACAACGGAACAACACCATTATTCATACTCAGCCATTAAATAATCCCTAAAGTCAACACCATTACACATACTCAACCATTAAATAATCCCTAAAGTCAAATACAACAACGGAACAACTCCATTACACATACACAGCCATTAAATAATCCCTAAAGTCAATACAAAAACGGAACAACACCATTACACATACTCAGCCATTAAATGTTTAAACAAACTCCCTAAAGAAAACAAGCTGAAAAAAATAATAATATTTTTTTTATAAATGAACATAAAATACACTTTACCTCAAATTTGGTTGTGTGATGTCATATCTATTGTAAACATTGAAGAAAAAAAACAGTTCAAATATATTATGTATACTAGCGGATCCCCCGCAATACTTCGCTATTGCTATTGTCTTTCTGGGGCGCCTCCAACTTCTTCCACCATTCACTACTGTATACCCCAATATTATTGTTAAAAAACTACATTACATCGACTTTAATTAGTCTCTTTATCTCATTCCGGTGCAGAGACATTGCATTAAGTTTCCCTCGGACGTCACCGACTTCTTTGGCCATTTAAACATCCTCAAACACTCCTGGCACGAACAACAACAAATTTTGAAATATTCATGATATCGGTCGACTAATTATCGGCAATCTTCTTAATATATGAAAATGACATGTCACCGTGTTCGTACACACTAATCTCCGAAACCGCCCAACCGATTTCAATAAAATTTTGTGAATGTGTTTGATTGGTTCCAGCTTGAAATATAGGATAGCTTTGGACCTGATAGGTGGTGTTGTTGTCGAGATCTAAAAATTAAAAATATGTTTTTTTAATAAAAATTTTATAATAAAAGACGTTGTCCTGCCACAGACCTCCTTTTATGTAGGGAAGTTAAAATTTGTGGTTGTTTGAATATCAGCGGCCGGTTGGACGGCGTTGTGAGACCGGTTAAGGAAGATGTTGAGGGAAGGGGTTTGTTAATACGGATGTTGGTGATGTAAGAAGGGAACGCAGACGGAAGACAGGAGATAAATATTCCCGTCTGAGGTTATCATTTTTACGTGGGTAATATATTTTTACAAGACAGTCGTCCATAGTTACATGAATCTTTCATACGAACCGTTCAATAACTTTTATGTTTTTTTTTTGAAGAAGAAATACTAATGTTTCTGATGATATTGGAATTCTACCTTGTGCAATGATGGAGGACTTAACCCATAACTTTGCACCTGCCTGTAACGGTCATTCATAGATAGATAGTTTTGAAGACCTCCGTGGTCGAGGAAAAGCTCTCGACTGACAATTTGGAGACCTAGGGTTAATATTTAAAATTAAATTCAATTCTTAAAGAAAAAAGAACTCGGTGTTTGATTGTGGATGAATCAATCATAGTGTGCCTTCACAAAGAGCCCCGGGAGTGAACCACCCAATGTTGTATACCTTCAACTGAGTCATTTCGATCGCACGGGTCAAGGCCTATCTCCTTCGGTCGTATTTAATTGTATAATACTTCCATGTATGATTCATTGGGTCCCATTAGCTCAGTTGGTAGAGCGGTGTCCCGGCAAGGCAAGGGTCCTGGGTTCGAGTCCTAGATGTGACCGTATCTTTTTCTGATTTTTCTGTTTCAGATTTTCATTTTGGAATCGCTAATATTGTCTTCAATAATTGAATATTACAATTTGAGGTTTGACTCACTAAGTTATTCCAAAAAAATAATAAGTATACAGTAGTGTATTGATGCATGTACATGTATATCTGACGTCAGCACCTACCTACGGTACCAACCTACAATATCGCAATACGCAACACACGCTCTTGGGATTGTGTGTATTGATGTTTATGATGATTGATGAGAAACTTCGCTGAGTTTGTCAATCGGTACAGCCATGTGTATGTCGAGACGCGTATTTTAATACCCATTTCGGGTACTCTACGGTTCCACTAATTAAATAATTAATCAAAAATAGTTACTATTTACAGAACATACCTACTCACTACACCAATGTATGCTGAGGTACAATATCCTAGCAGGTAGGAATCATAATAATCTATGCTGATGTACAATATCCTAACAGGTAGCAATAATAATAATCTATGCTGATGTACAATATCCTAACAGGTAGCAATAATAATAATCTATGCTGATGTACAATATCCTAACAGGTAGCAATAATAATAATCTATGCTGATGTACAATATCCTAACAGGTAGCAATAATAATAATCTATGCTGATGTACAATATCCTAGCAGGTAGAAATAATAATAATGTATGCTGATGTACAATATCCTAGCAGGTAGCAGTAATAATAATCTATGCTGATGTACAATATCCTAGCAGGTAGCAATAATAATAATCTATGCTGATGTACAATATCCTAGCAGGTAGAAATTATAATAATTGAGTTGCAGTTTTTTGTTGCATTACGTTTTTATTTTTTATTTTTGTGATAAAAGTTGATTTAACTCTCTTTAAGTGATTTTTAAAGAAAGCTGTAATTTACCAGGGTCAAACTTCTGTGATCCTGGTAGATTACAGATTTCTTTAAGTGATTTTTAAAGAAAGCTGTAATTTACCAGGATCAAATTTTGGTGATTCTGGTAGATTACAGATTTCTTTAAGTGATTATTAAAGAAAGCTGTAATTTACCAGGATCAAACTTTTGTGAGCCTGGTAGATTACAGCTTTCTTTAAGTGATTTTTAAAGAAAGCTTTAATTTACCAGGATCAAACTTCTGTGATCCTGGTAGATTACAGCTTTCTTTAAGTGATTTTTAAAGAAAGCTGTAATTTACCAGGATCAAACTTCTGTGATCCTGGTAGATTACAGATTTCTTTAAGTGATTTTTAAAGAAAGCTGTAATTTACCAGGATCAAACTTCGGTGATCCTGTTAGATTACAGCTTTCTTTAAGTGATTTTTAAAGAAAGCTGTAATTTACCAGGATCAAACTTCTGTGATCCTGGTAGATTACAGATTTCTTAAGTGATTTTTCACAGAATTTTTTTTTATATCAAACATAATTTTACTTCATTAAAAATGTAAGGAAATATGTTTCGTACATATGTAATAGAAGGTCATAAAAAAGTATAAATAATTATTCATAATAAAAAATAAAAAGAACTCGGAAAGTGACTGAAGCATTACCTACTATTCTAAATGAAAAACCTTTATGCTGACCCAATTTATTTTATGAGTGCCTATCCGGTACCTGCACCTAATTTTATTTTAAAATTTGCGTTTTTGGTTCCATGCTAACTCAAAATATGAGAATAATATTTTATGGCTTGTCAAAACCGTAACCATAAATATTTGGAACGTTCCTACTTTCTTATAATACCAGAATATCGCGCTATCAACGATCTTATAATTATTGTAAGGGGGGCTTTATATATTTGTGTAGGCAGAGAAGTATAAAAGATGTTTTACTTTTGACCGCTCGGTGGCTGAGTTGACATCGCATTTGGGCTCACCCAGGCTTAGAGTGTTCAATTCCTCGGCTGGCAAGTCCTCCATCACAACACAAGCAACATTTTCCGCTTACTGTGGTGGCAGTAGAAGTTTTTTTAATATTGTCAGGTTATTCGTTACCCGGGAATGTTTGTCTTTCTTTAAACAAACAAAAAAAAAATCCTAATTCGAAAATCATTTGTTGAGGTTTTGACTCACTTCAGATAATACATTTAATTTTATCCATTGGGTAAATTACTTGTATAACTGTGAGTAGTTTCTACATAGTACTTTGGCGTAAAAATCGCAAATGTCCTTCAAAGGGATGGGTATACTTAGTCCTTATAAGAGGTCATATAAGATTCTGCATGGCAGAATTTTGTATGTTCTCTTAGAAAATTATTATCCTCTCCCAATTTTTTTTTCAAAACGTATCACCAAATCATTTAAAAAATAATGTAGTAATAATGGTATATAAATATTTTTAGTAAATTCGTGCCTCAAAAATCATATAAGATACATAACGAGATATATTAAAATTCTAGCAATGTGTTCTTTCTCCGTCCTTATCGAGAGATTTTGGATTTATAAATATTCTATAAATTGCCGGCGGTACCAAATCCCTGCTTGGTCGACAGAGATGATATTACGAGTAGCTATAGATAACACTTTACTGTAATACTGCTAGATACTATATCACTACTACTATAACACTGTACTTATATCATTGTACTTATTTTCTGACAGTGACGTACATATATACAGGGTGTATCGGCACGTACCCGACAAACTTTAACCAGCTATTCCTTAGCACATTTGGAGTAAAAAATGTTATGGGCACTTTGCTGTCTGGTAACATTTTTTTTCAATTAAAAAAAAAATTATAAAAAAATCCACACTCCGTCACTGTCATTGGCATTGTTTCTCGTGTTCAACAGCTGTTATTAGCAAGTGTGTCAAAAAGCTTCCTCGCTCTTTCATACACACTAAATAATAATAGTTAAAAATGAGACGAATGGTGCCATGCCATTTCGTTGTGATTGTAAAAGCGCGCCAATGTAGGTACGTACGTATATTATTCAACGAAACTCGAATAAAATATTGCCAGATGGGTTTTCAAATTGTGACAAAGGATAAAACAGTGGTGACATATGGTGAAAATATGAATGATAAATTTTTTATTAAAAAAAAATTTTACCGGACAGCAAAGTGCCCATAACATTTTTTACTCCAAATGTGCTAAGGAATAGCTGGTTAAAGTTTGTCGGGTACGTGCCGATACACCCTGTATAATGGAGTTATATGCGTGTTAGTTTGATCATCTCCAGAAAAGTTACCACAAAAAAACTCAACACATAAACACGCTACAAGGTTCACAAAAAACTTATTAATCCCAAAAGCAAACAAAACTATATTTCAAAAAGGACCACACTAAGTGGCCATTAAAGTATATAACAACCTTCCACGTAGCATCAAACAAATAACCAACATATTAAATTTAAAACTACCTTGCATAAATTAAATACCTCTGTTTTTTATTTACATACATTTGTTAACATGTTATTGTTGGGTTATGTAATATAATGTGTATTTGTTGGGTTAGCTGGAAGAAATAGGATGTAACCTATAAGCTATACCATTTGTACTCTGTATTTTTGTGCAATGAATATTTTTTTTTAATTTGAATTTGAATTTGATATTTCAATAATGAAGAAAATGGACCTTAAGGCGAAAAAGGTAGACTCGACCTGAAATTTGTCATTTTAAGGCCAATTTTAGACGTATGGACACTTTTCTACAAAAAACACAAATTGATTTCGAAAGATCATTATTTTATTTACTAAAGCAAGACATTTTCAAATTTTGAAAATAATATTATTTTCATATCATAATAAAGTGTTACCGTTGGTCGATGCACAGATTTGTTACATTTTCAAAGGTTAATTTGTATTATACAACAAATATTTCAAATCATATAATTAAACAGTAGGTATAAACAATCGATTTAATTATCTACAAGAATACAAGAATTATAGATATAAGAATTTTTTTACATCAAATAAAATTACGTTTTTTGACGAAAATCCCTCAATTTGAATATTTATTTATGGTTTTACAAATTGGTATGGTTCAGATTTTTTTTACATAAATAATTTACTAAGACATTATTGAAACATTAGAATTAATTTATGACCAAAAAATATATTTTTAAAGTGTATAACAGCAATCAATTTCGATTCGCGTTTGTGCATTTTTTTTTTACTTTAAATATATTTATTAAATAATTAATCAATTTACAGAGCATAATCAATAATGTTAACAAAGATAATTCATACAATTAGTTTTCACTGCTCTTCTGTAGAAGCTGTCACTTGTGTCTAGAAGAGTGGTGAGCATCAAGATTAAGAATATTTAGTGTTTGTAATTATGAATACTAAAATTTATAATTAATTAAATAGATAGTTTCATCATTTTGGTATTTTTACATTGAACTTCTCTTTAAGGCGATGCACTACGTCGTGTAATATTTTAAATTGAGCCGCTATCAATAACAACTCTTACGTAGATGGCGATAAGGTTTAAATTCCCGCTTAACACCATCCGCCTGTTTTGATTTATGCAAGAAAAAAACATGGCCAAAAAGTGCCTTTTATTTTATTTTGTGGAAGTTCAGGCATAAACATTTAATTTTTTTTCGATCATTTCATAAATAACTTAATTTGACACATTATACAGTAAAATCATAACCGAAAATGGGTTCGTAAGTAGGAGATTTTGAACTTTAAAGCAGTATTCATAGGCCTATACATTATTTTTTTCTGGGCTTATAAAAAGACTTATTTAAAAAATACTCGATTATTTCAAAGGCCAAGATGTATTCTACTCGCAGTATTTAATTAAAGTACCTGAAACATTTGTAGGCGACCAAATTTTCAAACCAAAAACACATGATTTTGCATTACTACATATGGCATCGCCTATTGTAGATTAAACTTTTAGTAGATGTTTATCGTTTTCTATTGTTCTGATATTTTCAGGTAGGCTGTTGAAGTATTTTTTCCCTAGATATATGTAATGATGTTGAGAAAATGTGGTTACATTTTTGTGTTGGAAATATATATTTTTGACGAGTATGACTTTCAGTTAAAAAGCTGTGATTTTGTTTTACTTTTATTATTTGAGTTATTATGTTTTTAAAGGCTAGTGATATTTAATTAACCGTGTACATTTTACGTACTTATATGCTACAGGGTCGTTCCAAAGAATCAGTCAGAATATGCATATATTTTTTATAACATTTAGCGATAATTTTGTATTGTTTCATTTCCAGGGAAAAGAATCAAGTACCAACGAATGATTGTGATTCTGAAGCAAATATTCTCTCTGAAATTCCGTCGGTGTAATTTACATTAATATTATTATTATTTTATTATGTAAATTGGTAATACCTACGATATATTGTGAATCATGGATATTTTGGTGACCGAAACCGTGAATATCGCAGTATTTATAACAACGAGTTACACGCACAAAACCATACCGTTGTATACATGGTGTCGGGAAACGCGTGGTATATTACGGTGACCAATTCAACTGTACTACCCGTCGTTGCGCGAGTAACACGCATGCAACATTACCTTGTAACCACTGAGCTATGTCGGCTTACTTCCACTCCGCCAAATGATTCAATATGTACTAATACCTCAATCAACAAGTAAACCGGCGGGTTGGAAATAAGCCGACATAGCTCAGTGGTCCAGAGCATCTGACCGGACATCAGAAGGAGCGGGTTCAATTCCCGTCGGCGGCATTTATTTTTACTCGGGAGATATTTTCAATTTGTATTGATATTTCAGGCGACTAATTATTGCTTATAATTATTTGTTATCTCTTATGCTATGTATAAAACCTTGTCTTATAAACATTAGTTTATCGTTAAAAAATAACAATATTTGTTTATTTATTTAATGAATCCAATGTCGTTTTCTCTTCTTAACTTACTTGCTTTTATATTTACTAAAATATAAATTTAGAATCAATAAAATCTGTGTGGGTTGTCATCGAAATGAATTTGATTCTGAACATGTGTTGCGTACAAAACTCGTCGAAACAAATGAATATGCATCTCCTGTATGGTCTCCGATTTATACCTGTAACTTACACCGCTTGGAGAAAGTACAAAGAAAATTTCTTCGATACGTTCAATTCAAATTGAGACAACCTGTAATTGATATCTGCTACAAAACATTAATGTCTGGTCTAAATCTACCACTTCTTTCTACCCGGCGAACTATTAATGATATTCTTATACTTTTTAAATTACTGAACAATCTCATAGACTGCCCTCAAATGTTAAGTCTGATAAATTTTCGTGTCCCTGTTAAATCAACTAGACTCCACCATCTTTTCCACAGTGACAATCATAGCACTAACTATTTGTATCATTCACCGTTGGCGCGTTTTCACCGCACTGCCAACACGTATACAGACCTTTTTGATATTTTCAAAACCTCACCGTCTTGCATCAAGGCAAAAATACTTGGTTGTGAATGTAACTGATATGTTTGTGAAATGTTAAATGTCTGTTTGTACTGCATCATACTGACATGTTCTTCTTTATGTGTAACATATGTATGGTGTTCTTATACATATACATTCCACATATATACATATATGTGAAATGTATATGTATAGCATCAATATAAACTGCTTGAGATTTCTTACAGTGTTGGCTAACGGATGTATTATTATAATAATAAAAAAATATTTTTAATTGTCAAGTCTCTGACAGCCCTGAATTGTTGAAGCTACTTTGCCATACACTCCGGCCATAGTGGCCAAGTTGAGATATAAATTTGATTGTAACAATAAACTCACTACTATTTGCGCTACTATAATACTTTGCTAGATTATATCTGTTGGCAAGTCACCTTTACTGTATATTTTATCCTGTGTAAATGAAGTGTTTTCTATTATTGTAGCATTCTATGCCTTAAGAAAATTTCAGCTGTATCACATTCAATGTCGTTTTATATACATATTGTTGTGTTCTTCAATTTAATACTAATATTCGCCTATGTATCACTGTGAACTTATAATATAATGTATCACATTACTGTAAAAGCCTTTTATGGCGTTTAATAAATAAATAAATAAAAATAAATAAATATCGAATAGGGGATGAAGTTCCTATACGATACAACTCCGGCACGGTACCTTGTTGATATGTATTGCTATGTTGGCAGTTCTGATGCGTCGCTTGGGAGTTAATAACAAATGTGTCAATAAACGTCGCAGGTCTGAGTCTATTGTTCTTTAATAATCCCCGATGTAACACTTGCGACCGAAAGTAAAAATTACGGTCGGAAAATGCAAAGCGCGACCGACGTTAATATCAGTGTTGCCAAGTTAGCATATTATATGCTAAATTTGGCATAATTACTCCATGTTTAGCATAACTATTATGCTTTTAGCATATAGCATATTTATTTGGCTTATTTTTTTTTACAGAATCATGAAAATAATAAAAACCAATTTTTTAACTAACAAAAATGATATCGATAACTTTGTCGGTCTCCCCACCTCACTTGAACTATGGACAACACTTTTTCGGGCGATAAAGATAAAGATACTTTAAAAGTAGTAAAACCATCCATTGTAAAAATAGCCCAAGAGTTCCGTCTAAATGAACCTACGATTGAAAAACTGGTGTCTCAATGGAGAAACATAGTTCACATTAAATGGGAATCCTTGACTTCCACTGTAGAGTTTTGGAATGAAGTCATGCAATATAAAGATGCAGCTAATAATAACCCCTTCGGTGATTTATGTCTATTTTAACATTGCCGCATTTAAATGCGGACATTGAACGTGTATTTAGCCAAATGAGTCTGGTCAAAACAAAACTCCGAAATCGTTTGGCGGTGAGAACCCTGAATGCCATTTTGTACGTGAGATTTGGCCTAAAGAGAGCAGAAAAGTGCTGTTATTCTTACACTGTTCCTGACGAAGTACTACGCTGCATTGGGACCAAAGAAAGTTACGACTCCGTCTCTCAGCCTTCCACATCAGCTGCTGTTAATGAAGAAGAAGAAGATGAAGATGATGATATTGATATTGATATTTTATTTCACTGATTTTATTTCTAAGTTAAATTTATGTTAGCTTTTTTTTGCATTTTTTAAAGTATTTTAGTATTTTTCTGGCATTATTTTAACATCACTCTATTCCTCAATAAATACTAAGTTAAATTTATGTTGGCCTTTTTTTGGAATTTTTTAAAGGAATTTAGCATATTTCTGGCATATTATTCCCATCACTCTAGCATATTTTGAAGTAGTTGAGTTGGCAACACTTTAATCTAGTCTCCTTCAACGGAAGCAATCTTCCGAACAGGCCTTCCATTGATATGCTTGGTGTAACTATAAGTGACCAGCTCAGGTACGGGGGCTCCATCGAAGCCAGAGTAAAGCTGGCCTCTCAGAAGCTGGGCGTACTGTACAGGGCCCGCAGATACTTTAATAGTACACAACTGCTGACCCTGTACAAATCGCAAGTGCGCCCTACTCTCGAATTTGGTAGTCATCTCTGGTCCGGAGCCCCTAAATACCTGAAAAAAACCCTTGACTCTGTGCAAAAACGGGCGGTCCGTTTGATAGATTCCCCAATCTTAACAGGCGGACTGCAATCTTTAGAGCACAGGCGTCAGGTAGGTATGCTGTCCTTGTTCTATCGGTATTACAATGGAAGATGCTCTGAGGAACTAGCGTCATTGATCCCTTCGGCACCGGTGCATAGTCGGGATACACGCTAAACGCGCGCCCAACATTTGTACACGGTTGACATTTGTCACATGAGAACGGGTCGCTTCTACGATTCGTTCTTACGTTCAACAGCTCGGCTATGGAACGAACTGCCGGCCTCTGTGTTTCCTCCCTCCTACAACATGGGACTCTTCAAGACCCATGTTCACTCCTTCCTCTCCACAAAGACCCTCCACACAGCATCCCCAAAGATGACATAGGCCTTGAGGGAAATTATTTTCTTCAGGGCCTCCTGTGTGGAGTTAATATAAAAAAAAAAAAAAAAAAAAAAAAAAAAAAAAAAAAAAAAAAAAAAAAAACACACTGATTAATATATATATATATATTGTGTTTTTCCAGGGAATGAGGGTTGAAGGAGCGGGGATATCAGTGTACCTCGTCAGCGAGCGCTGGCTCCTCAGCAGGGCATCATTCTGGGAATTTCTGCTTGGGTAAGTTCCAGTAGTAATTTGCAGCGTGCTTGTGTTCCCTTGGCTAATACTACTACTAATATTATTTACACTTTAACAGCCTTTGGTACAACCGTTAATCATACGTAAATGGCTGTTTATAGTTGTGAAGACACGACGGATGGAACACATGTAGAAATGAGATCCCTGAGGCATATGTATGGGAAAACCATGTATGACCGTGTGAGAAATGTGGAGATCCGCAAAGGCTGATGTAAGCGTAATGAGTAACATCAAGAAAGGGACAATGAGCGAAGAAAGGAGTATAAGGAGAATATAAGATGCAAATGTGAATGGTAGCAGAAGTCGGGGACGCCCGTGGAAGACATGGCACGACCAAGTGAATCAGACTCGAGTATGGATGAGACGATGTATGAATGTGAATGAGGCAAGGAGTGTGTGACCGAGTTGTTTGGCGGTCCGTCCTCTCCGCCTACCCCTGCGGAGAAACGGCGTTATGGTTAGTAAGTTGGTTACTTAAGAAGACATGTCGGTAATATGTTTTCAAGAAGACATGTCAGAAATATTCATGTTTTTTTTTCCACTATCTCCACACCGGAGACCTTGAAGAAACCATTTTCCTTTAGGGCCTGTGTCATATTTGGACATGTGGAGGGTCTTCTAATGAGATGAAAGAGTGAGAATGGGTCTTGAAGAGACCTATGTTGTACGAGGGAGGAAACACAGGATGTTTCACAGCCGAGCTATTCAACTGAAGAACGAGTCATTTGCTTTATTCTAATGGCTGAAATTAGGTTTTTACAGTTCGTTATTCGGCGTGTTGACTCGGAATGTATATAGAAAAAGAACATAGCAACTCTAAGTGACATTTTGCTCTGTTTGTTGTTACTTGGTTCCTTTCCAATGATTCGGTTTTGCAAGTGTATGCATCGGGAGCCATGCACGGTGTCCGGAAAATCGTAGCATGCAAACTGTCTGTTTAGCTGCACTCTGTACCTGTACCTAGATAGCATGCAAACTGTCTGTTTAGCTGCACCCTGTACCTGTACCTAGATAGCATGCAAACTGTCTGTTTATCTGCACCCTGTACCTGTACCTAGATAACATGCAAACTTTTTGTTTAGCTGCACCCTGTAACTGTGTCATTGACTTTTTTGGTAATAAAAAATTTGGGAATGGCAGACGAAAGATAGTTTTAGATGTGTTTGATAGTTGTTTTTTGTCAAATCACATCATTTTACCTATATATACATTACCGTTAATGAATCTTACAAAATGCTAATTTAATGAGAGTGAAATTGAAAGTTGTTAATATCTATAACTATGTATATAAATCATTCATAGAACAACGAGAAATTAATACAACTTTTTTATTAAACTTTTTACAATTTTTAGGCAGACAAATTTAGTTTGTTTTTGTATAAACCGTTATTAACCGTAAGTTACTAATTCCAATGGAATGTTAATAATATTGTTGATTGAACGTTGATTGGTTGCAGACTGTCTGCTGAGGATATCACTCCCCGTCCAGAGGTGGTGTTCACTGTTACAAGGGTCGTGCTCCATCCCGAGTACCTCGCCGGGAATAGCCCTGGACTTCCAGGAACTAATGACATAGCTCTTCTTGAAATGGACAGACCGTAAGCATCAAACATTAATAATAAATGACTTACCTATTATCAATTTTCAAATTTAATTTCCATATTAATATGAATGACCTCCGTGGTAGAGCTCGCGGGTTCTAATCTCGGTGAGAACATTTTTTTGATAAATATTATGTTAGTCTTTATATAATTTTACAAAACATATATAATTAGCGACACATTCCAGATCAATAGATGCTCTCAGTATCGCCCCGGTGAAAGAGACTTATTTAGATTCGAAACACTATCAGAAATGGCTTTAGCCAGGTAAAACACTTATAAATAAAATTTCGTTCACTTGGGACCACTGCAACCCGTGCCGACTTGCATCGAAACATGTTAGTACTTTTACATTAAGACGCCCGCGAGATAACGTGTTCATGAGCTTGTAGTAACTTGCTTTTTTCTTAGTAAGCGAATACTACTCATTCAGGCAAGATGTCGTTATATTTACGCACTTCTAAAAAGAGTATATTTTTAATAGGAGTCGTAAAACACCAAATATCAAGTTCTAAACTGCCATCTAATGGACAAGTTCTTGAAGTTTTGTTCTACAAAATCAAAGTGCTAATCTCACTATTCGCGATTGTGTTATCTATTGAGAAAAGGCGCGTATACCAACCAAATCTTTACCTAATTGCGTGAATAAACTTATATTAAGTTTGGAGGGACTTGCAAAAAAATGCGAAAAACTTTTGCCTGCTTTAGATTCTCGAAAAATCAAAGTAAAACGTCTTCCAATTGTTATATCATATGGGGATAACAAACAACTTATTGCTGTACCACGATTGGAAAGTTCTTCGGGAAGCGAACAAGCGCAGGCTGTATGGAATGCGGTTGTAGACTGGAATCTGGAAGATAAAGTGCAAATTCTGTGTTGTGATACTACAGCTTCAAATACAGGTCGCTTCAATGGTGCTTGTATGTTTCTTGAACAAAAACTTGATAGAGAAATGTTTATTTTTGCTTGCCGCCGTCATGTGTATGAGTTGGTATTAAAAGCTGTGTTTGAAGTAAAAATCAATTAAGTGACTAAAAGTCCTGACCTGTCAAAAAGTTTTGAGATAACTGGAAAAATGTTGATCCCGATAAAATTCAGTACTACAGAGAAAATCTCACATTGCACCTAACCGCTTCCGAAATCGATGATTTGCTTGACTTTTACCGTACTGCACTGACAACAAAAATACTTGGAGATGACTATCGAGAGTTGTTAGAGCTCTCTGTGATATTTTTTGGCGGAGATACAGCGAGAAAATTAAGGATTCGGCCTCCAGGTGCTATGCACCAAGCTCATGGCAAGGGTTTGCCTGTTCACAGTAACATCCTATGTCAAGCCATGGCTACAATGTATTATAGAAGTTAAAGCACCTTACCAGGACTTGTGCTTTTTGAAATTGATGAAGGCTTACGAAAAAATTGATGAAAACATCTCAATGGCAGCTTTACAGAAGTTCAGTAAGCATTTATGGTATTTGACTGACGAAGTATCTATTTTATCGCTGTTTGACGACGCTGTGGATCAAACAACTAAAATAAAAATGCTTGAAAATATCAAAAAAAAATAATTTATCAACCCATGACAAACGTTACATCCCATCGAAGGAAGATCTTGATGGTAAATTGTATGGTAAGTTTAATAAGTACATAGTTACATTTATGTTTTGTATTGAGGTTTTTGTTCATATCATAAATTAGTGAATTTTTTTTCAGTCAAAAATATTTACAATTTCATTTCAGTCAAAAGCAAGTCTTTGTTTGATTGTCTGAAAATAGATGCCAGTTTTCTTAACTACGATGTGGTCAAATAATGCTTCGTATCAAAAAGGCAGAAAGAAGGTGTCGTCGCTGAGGGTAGTGAATGATACAGCTGAAAGAGCTTAATCACGGTCGAAGAGGAACAAAAACAATTTTTGTTACGATCCGTTCAGGAACACCGGAAAATTTATCCTGACTGTAAAAAACAAACTTTGAAGAGAAAATTTAATCAATAAACCATTTTAAATATAAAATACAACATAATTGAACATTTGTGCATTTTTAAATTTCATTTATCCGACAAAAATGAAAGTTTAAAATCCTTTCATATCAACTCTGTAAAAAATTTTGTACCATATGTTTGGCATCAAGTCGGCACAGGTTGCCGATGTTTAATCGAAATAATATTTATTATATGAGTTATTGGGATCAAATGGAATAAAATAAGAGGGTATGCGTATTTAAATTCGTGAAAAATAATTTCTTCCTTATGTCTTGGGACACCCTAGTATATATATATATATATACATATATGTAGCATCGAGAAGAATCCATTGAATAATTAATAATAAGCAGCTCGACGCTACTTAGGTACGTACTTGCTACTTGCTACTTAGGTACGTACTTGCTACTTGCTACTTAGGTACGTACTTGCAGTCGAAATCAAAACAAAGCAACCTACTTACTACAAGCACCTACTTGTCTATCGGCGACAATACTATTGCAAATCAGTCTGGAATGTTACGAGAACTCGCCAGAAGGTTCGAGTCTACCGCCTAGGCATAATTGCCGCGCCGCCGAAATTTCGCGAAAGGCCCAGACTGAGCGAGTGCCTCGAATTTAGTTGCAATTCACTACCTGCTGTTGCCACCGGCCGAACAGTATAAATAAGCCCGACGCAGCCAGTCAGTCAGTCAGTCATCAATCCGCCGTCATTTAACAAGAATCAACGAGTGATAACCCGCCCTCCTCTTACTAGCGCAAAGGACAATATTCCCGGCTTCGCCCGTACCATCATGGACCCTATCGGGACATCATCTTAGCGCCTTGGCCCAGATCGCCGTCCCTGGCCAGCGCTACACGGATTACAAGTGCCCTGGTTCCAGCGTCTCTGACAAGCGCTTCATCCACGCCACCATGACCACCACGAGGACACGCAACATCCTCACTGGTCTACGCAGCTCCCGCTCAACCGCCTACAAGGTCCGCCGCACCTTCGGCCTTCCCGTCAGCACTGGAGCATTGATTCCCCATATCGCCAGTGCCTGACAGTCATCGAGTCCGGTCTCAACGCGCCGTCGCCAACTACCGCCTAGACCACATCACCGCAGCAACCGGAGTATTCAACATTTGTCCTACGTCATCTCCTCGTCACGGCTCAAACTGACTCACCAATAAACACAGTGACCTTCACGACACGACTTTCATTTTGTGCCACATCACCTGATCCCCAAATATATTTATAATTATTGATAGAGTAACTCTGTGTTGGTGTTTCAGGGTCATCTTCAGCAGGAAGTATAGGCCGGTGTGTCTTCACACGCCGCAGGACTCTGTGGGAGGACTGAACCTCACCGCGCGGGGCTTGCTGGGTGAGGAGGTAAGTTGACCATAATGCCCGGGCAATGAGCTTGCAGAAGTCGCTGATATTTTCGTTTTAAATCTAGACACATTCAAAGTCAAATTAGTTCAGCACTTTTAGTTCATGTAAATAACGAGTAGGTAATCATAATTATTCACAATATCCTTTAAAAAAAAATTTTTTTTATTACACCTATATAAATTTCAAGTGCTTTTTTTAAGTTAGCGAGAAACTTAACAAGTTTTCTGAATTTGGTGTTTTTTCTTCAATCTTGTTTTTTACATTAGCTCAATACAGGAGGCCCTGCTAGTAAATAAATAATAATTAGTTGTTATTGTTTCTGTGTATATTCACAGGAGCCAGCGACCCTTCTGACCCAAGAGGCGTGCAGCAGACGGTTCCCTCGCGGCAGCTTAGGAGCACCTGACGGAGTTACAGACAGAAAGATGTGCACCGACAGCAGCAATACGGGGGAGTGTGTAAGTAGCCACAACTATTCATTAATTCAATGCACTGCTCGATCGGCCTTGCGGGCTATTCTGTGATTTTGTTAAATCATTCATTTATTAAATTTAAATATCCCTTTAGTTCCCATTTCTTATTAAATTAAATGATTAACACACAAAGGGATCTTGTTTTATTGGTTCATTCAATTGCAAATGTTAAAATAATATTACAATAATACTAAATAGAAAACTTGGTTATTTTTGTAAATTCCCGCTTGTACGTGCGTTTTTCCGGACACCGTGCATTTGATTTATCTAGAACACACATTTGAATGTATTTGTGCGCACCGACCGCGACAGTATTTGTTTGAAACACTCTCCCACAGTCCCCTCTTACCCCGAAGTAACCCCACAGTACTGCACAAAAAAATAATTCTTTATTCTGATATTCTTGTACCTTTAAAATAAGTAGTGAAATAATTATATTATTTTTAATTTAAATCTCCATTTTATCAAATTACAGACATACATAAATTAAAGTGATTTAAAAAGTGTAAGGGCCAGTTGTTCAAAGGTAATTTTATAGTTCCGCGAAGGTTCAATCCATGTTCTATTATTTTATCATTATTGACCAGTTGCTTCACAAAACTGAATTAGTAACAGAACTTGGATAGAACCTTCGCAGAACTAGAAAATTAACTTTGAAAAATTTGATGAATCGTTGAAATTCTGTGTAACAACCCGTCTTAAGTGTGTATTTTATAATCATTGCTTCATATTTAAGCCATATTTAGTTTAACCGTCACGTTGTTTGACAATGTCACTAATATTGGCTAAGATTGACTGATTGATTAATCAACTGTGAAGATTACTATTTTTACAAACTGTTTATAACAGATAATACAGATCAAGTTTTTTTACCAAAATCAGTAAATTAGACCAAGTTTAAATATGCTAAAATGTTAAACAAAACTGCAAAACTTTGATTGTTCAGAATGACTACTACTTACTTACCAAGGGCAGAATACCTCCCATTACCTTGCGGGCGGCTGTTATGTCGCGCTGTCCACTCGTGCCACCGAGCTTTTCACTGCACAAAGTCGCATTCCTGCTTATATTCCGCATTTACTTACTCTAACGTGCGCATTGCAGGTCTTCAATGAATACTACCTCACAGCAAGCAACGGCGGAAGGGTGGCCTGCACCCAGCTTCTGGTGGGGATCACCCTGGCTGACGAGAGTAACCCCTGCCAGCGACTGCACCTCCGCGTGGCCCACTACACCCCCTGGGTGGAGAGTGTGGTGTGGCCGTAAGCTGCGTCCGCCCGTCTGACCATCAACTGTTCCTCCGCGTGGCCCACTACACCAAGCTGCGTCTGCCCGTCTGACCATCAACTGTTCCTCCGCGTGGCCCACTACACTCCCTGGGTGGAGAGTGTGGTGTGGCCATAAGCTGCGTCTGCCCATCCGACCATTTTATTTAGTAGTCAGATCTAAATCGGCCAATCCAGTTCTTCCCAACCTTTCGTCCTCCTGACAAATAATCATTTATTTACTATTATATTTTTGTAAATCCTTATATTTATGTAATTATGCTTATTATTAAAGTAAAAACAATCATGATTTTGTCTTTATCAAAAATATGTTGTCTTATTTGAGCGATGTACAATAAAACTAAGGGGGTATTTCACTATGTTGGGCTAAATATCTGACTAGCTAGCCGTTGGCTGGCTTTAAAGATCAGAATAACTTCGTTATTCAACGGCGACCGTTTCACCATTGTTGCCGAGCTTCCGGATAGATAACACTCGAAATAGTCTGGCAACATCGCAAAATGTTTGCAGTTACCCCATCTACTGCCACGCCTGTCATGTTTTGCCGCAATGTCTATGGAATGCTAGCGTCAACGCCAATTGATCTGTGGTCAACGCCGTCATCCAGTTTCCCGCCACAGTCCGCACACCGCAAAGTGTGCATTTTTTTGGTTATGTTTTGTTGATTATCAGGTCATTTTAGATAGATTCGTGTCGAATTAATACATTGTTTCTTATTTTGAACACAATCAAATAATTCAGGATGGATCATACAAGCATTCAAATTCATTCGAGCTCTTAAAACTCGCGGCCTTCGCATCGCCGCCCTTTCACCTGCTTCTGTAAATCAAAAACCTCGGTATCCATAATAATTCGCAACAAAATTCGACTCACTTCTCCGCAGTCAAACTCTGAATGTTTTGATGCCATCTTTGATTCGAGGAATAGCGCCTAACGAGAGGTTCGAGCACTGATTAGTCAAATCGAACTTTAACCCGACCGTTAGCGTTATTCAGATATAGTGAAAACGAAAAAATGACTAATCCGCGGATTAGTGCTTCGTCAGAACATAATCAGAGATAGTGAAATGCCCCCTAAGGTATTTTAAAAATGGTGGACGAAAGAATAATTATTTAATTTTTAAATATGTATTGGCATTCTAGTTTTTTTTTTTGTATTAGGCAATTCACCCTAAAGAGAGTGCTATGTGCCGTTAAAGTTAAGGGAGATGGTTATAATTTTATGGGAGATCTATACGGGAATAGGAAATCTCAAATATTGAAGTCATTCAAGTCTATGAACTTGTATAGAACTGAGAAAATGCGAGAATTGTTGAGAGAAAGTAAATAAGGAATACTAAGGGGAGATTGGTGGGTGATTTTTATAAGTAAACGATAAATGCCTTTGAAGGATGAATGATTTTTACAATTAAAGAAAACATGATCAAGAGTCTCATTTTCCATGCCGCACTGGCAAAGTGGACTATCTAGGACCCGGATTTTAAACAAATGGGATGCAATGGAGCAATGACCAATTCTCGAGATACAGGATATAAATCTTTTTCTTGCCGTGGAACCAAGGTTTACTTGGAATATGATTTTGTATTCCAGCATAAAAAGCACCAGTTCGGGTTTTCGTATCAGTCCAATTTTCTTCCCAGGAGCGAATCATGGTGGATTTAAGAATTGGGATGACGTCAGAGATAGGAATTCTAAAATCTAAAGGATTAGAGCCAGAAATTGTTCCAAGTTTAGCTAGAGAATCGGCTTTCTCGTTACCCTCAATTCCTAAATGGCCAGGGACCCAAACCAATATTGTCTCGAAATTTAATTCTTTTAAAGATTTAAGGGTGTTTCTGATATTATTAAATAATATAGTCTTCTGGTTTATGGATATTTGAGGAAAATTTCAACACTGCGCTTAGTGAGTCAGTGCACAGTAAGGCTCGTCGAATATTGAAAAGCTGGATTTGACTCAAAGCTTATTCAATTGCGAAGCATTCTGCAGTAAATATAGAAATTTCTTTAGGCAATTTATAAGACAAATCTAAATCGAATTCGGGAATGTGTACCGCAGCTCCACAATCTTTGTTATCAGACTTAGAACCATCTGTGTAAATGAGTGAAAATTCTGGAAAATTAGAAGATGTAATGTTTTTAAATTTTTCCTCAACATTTTGATTAGATGAGGTTAAAATATCAGTTCGGAAGTCTGAAGTTATAACGTTGGGGATATAATTGATAGAATCAAATGGGATGGTGAAAATAGGAAGGATAGGATCTTTTTGTAGATTTTGGAGGGAAGAAGACAGAGATTTGAATGAAAGAAAACTTTTTAGAAGGAGAGGAAGTCGATTTTTATCTGTCGATCTTTTTTCGTTGTTTAAGTTATTGAACAAATAATCAAGGCTTTGTTCTAAAGCAGTGATTCCCAAAGTGGTCTATATCTATGGCTTTTTGTTTGACAAGCCCCCAAAGGGCATACAAACTCCAACGGCTCGGAGGGCTTTGAAGCAGAGAATGGACGGTTATCTCGAGAGTATTTCCTCCTGGGGTAAAAATAATCTCATCGAATTTAATGTTTCAAAGCCCCAATCCTGTCTGATTATGTCTAAAAGGGATCTAAATGATAATCTAGTCTCCTTCAACGGAAGCAATCTTCCGAACAGGCCTTCCATTGATATGCTTGGTGTAACTATAAGTGACCAACTCAGGTACGGGGGCTCCATCGAAGCCAGAGTAAAGTTGGCCTCTCAGAAGCTGGGCGTACTGTACAGGGCCCGCAGATACTTTAATAGTACACAACTGCTGACCCTGTACAAATCGAAAGTGCGCCCTACTGTCGAATTTGGCAGCCATCTCTGGTCCGGAGCCCCTAAATACCTGAAAAAAACCCTTGACTCTGGTGCAAAAACGGGCAGTCCGTTTGATAGATTCCCCAATCTTAACAAACGGACTGCAATCTTTAGAGCACAGGCGTCAGGTAGGTATGCTGTCCTTGTTCTATCGGTATTACAATGGAAGATGCTCTGAGGAACTAGCGTCATTGATCCCTTCGGCTCCGGTGCGTAGTCGGGATACACTCCAAACGCGCGCCCAACATTTGTACACGGTTGACATTTGTCACATGAGAACGGGTCGCTTCTACGATTCGTTCTTAAATTCAACAGCTCGGCTGTGGAACGAGCTGCCGGCCTCTGTGTTTCCTCCCTCCTACAACATGGGACTCTTCAAGACCCATGTTCACTCCTTCCTCTCCACAAAAAGACCCTCCACACAGCATCCCCAAAGATGACATAGGCCCTGAGGGAAATTATTTTCTTCAGGGCCTCCTGTGTGGAGTTAATATAAAAAAAAAAAAATATATATATATCGACCCCCAGGGGTCTATGACAACCTGCAAGGGGTCTACGTCAGCGAAAAAAAAAATTGGGGGTCCATGAAATGAAAATGGGGGTCCACGATAGTGGATCTCAACATACACTGATAGTACCTATTTACTTACATTATACTATCTTATAATATTAAGACATATACATTATTTATAAAAGTACCAATGAAGTAAAAAAATTATTATATATGTTTATAAAGTTGTGTAAGTTGTAGGATGTAGGCATTCGCTTTGTGGTTGCAATACATTTTGAACTTGTAAAAACCTGCACATAATGATATACCAGTATCATCTTGTTACAAGCATACGCGCAGTAAAAATTCTTGTCAATTTTTGTCTCAGAGCTTCGCGAACTTGCACTGACTTGTTCAATTCGTCACTCTATAAATACGAATGTGAGACAAATACGTTTATTCGTTTCCTGAATCTTGAAAAGGAAAGTGCTAAGAAAATATATAAACTGGTAGTTTATCACACAAATTGTAGTGAATCAGTGTTATTTTGTTTGAGAGTGCCGGAGAAAAGTAAGTACATTATTTTTTATTAAATTTTAGTTTTGTACTCGTACTTAGCAAAGATAGATAAATTACGCCGATCATGACTTCAGTTATTAGTAGTTTAGTATTCAAATAATGCAAAATTATACGAGTACATACTCCTCAATAGTTTCTTTTTTAAAGTTTTAGCAATCGGTATTATAATTACAGTGCAATCTCCGTAATCCGAACTAATTACCGAAAAGTTCGGATTATGGAATGTTTTCGGAAAAATCTAAAAAAAGACAACTGTACATACATATTACGTATGTATTTTATTATTAAGACACAATATGTTACTACTTTGAAAGATAAATTAAGAAAATAAGAAATCCAAAACTGTACAGCTGCGTGTTTTTTGAAGAATTTCCAATACACACTCTCATTTATTTGTTTTTTTTTCATAGAATTTAAATGTTTACATATAGGAAACATATTAAAAATATATATTTTGGAATTAAACTACATATTTTGGCCGGTCACATAAATAAATTTGTATGTGTGTCAATATTTACTTATTTATGACCTTGCTAGGTATTTATTATTCTTTTATAAATACATATTATATCTTACCAAATAACTTCACAAAAAAGTTAAAAAAATGTACTTTTGTCCATTGGTCGTTACACTGTGGGCCAGTTCGGATTACTGGAATGTTTGGATTACGGAGGTTCGGATTATGGATATTGCACTGTACATACTTCTCTATATTAAAATTTAAATTTTGTATTTTTGCTAAAGTGGAACCAGTGAACTTTTACACATGACAGTCGAATGTACGTAGAGATAAATCGCATAAAAATTTGTTATTATTATTCGTTGTATAATATTTTAGTTTATGTTGTTAATGTGAATTTTGTAAGATGGAGACCAAACTACTGAGTTATATTCAAATAGACTTCTTACTAGAGATACGTATAATAGTTTAATGGCTTGTAAAGAATTAAAGTTTTTAGTTGTTCTTAATACGAAGCCTAGTGTTTTCATACCTTTGTTCACAATTTGATGGATATGATTGGTGAAACTTAGTTTTCGTCCAAAATAATTCCAAGATCTCTCATTTCCGTGACTCTTTCTAAAGCTATGTTATTGATGGAATATTCGAATAAAACAGGATTTTTGTTTCTGAAGAAAGTCAAGGTTTTGCACTTTACTATATTTAAAAATAAATTATTTTGAACGCAGCAATCTCTAAACTTACTAATATTTGACTGTAGTATATGGCAATGATTTATATCAGTTATTTTCTTGTATAGTTTGATGTCATCTGCAAAGAGCAATACCTCGACATCGTTGAAGCAATTGGTTATATCATTGATGAAAATGAGGAACAAAACCGGGCCAAGGTGACTACCTTGCGGTAGGCCACTGATAGCCTGGAAAGCTTTCGACATCCAAGATTTTATTTTAACGAACAGTTTACGATTTGACAAATAGCTACTAAACCATTTTTGCATGTTATCCCTTATTCCTAGAGCAAATAGTTTTTGGATTATGTAGTAGTTTATGGGATACTTTGTCGAATGCCTTCGAGAAGTCTGTATATATACAGTCGACTTGTTTATTTTCTTCAAATGATTGTATAATGAAGTTTTGAAATACCGTTAAGTTAGCTGCGGTGGATCTTCCTTTGATAAAACCGTGCTGTTTTTGATTAATTAATTTTATTAATTTGGGATAGATTTCATCAAGGACCAATGATTCAAAAAGCTTTGGCAGTACTGACTGTATACAAATGGGGCGATAATTAGCTATGTCAGTAGCGTCTCCTTTTTTGTAGATCGATGTAATGAAGCTAGATTTCCAGCGGTCTGGAAAATGTCCAAGGGACAAGAGACGGTTAAATAGTAATGTGAGTGGTTTAGATAATGTATTAGAGCATTTTTTGAGGAATATTGGTGGAATGTTGTCTGGGCCAGCGGATTTGTCAGTGTCTAAGGAAAGTAATTTTTGTTCGCAACACTTTTGTGTGATTTGGCAGTTTGTTAAGTTTGTGGTCATATTAAATTTGTATTCGGGTATTTTATCATCTGGAGTGTCTTCATCATATACATTTTTGAAGAAGTCCGAAAAAAGGTTTACAATATCCTGTGTATTGTTTGCACTGATTCCATTCATTTGCATTATTGGCGGGTAGTCTGTGTTTTCATTGTTAATTTTTTTAAGAAATTTCCAAAGGTTTTTGGATTTAAAGACAGTGTCCTCGACAGAGGTTATGTACATTTTGTAACATTGTTTGGAAAGATCCTTACATTTTTTCCTAGTTTCGCTAAAGATTATACATATAATCATTTATGGATTTACTTTGTTTGAATTTTTTGTGTTGACTCTTTTTTTGCTGAAGAGAGGCTGTAAGCTCTGATGAAAACCAAACCGGGTAGGTATAGCTTCTTGGTGTGTAAAAAGGTACATAGGATTCAATAGTATTAGAAAAATATAAATAAAGTTTATCTAAGGATTCATCAACGCTTTCATCGGATAAAAAAGACCAGTCTGTATTTGAGAGATGGCAGTTAATTAAGTCGAAGTCGGCTCGTTTAAAGTTTAGGACGCTTTGTGAAGGTTTCCTTTCATTATCACATGTCATATTTAATTTAATGTATAGGGGAGGATGATGATTATCTATAGGTAGAAGTGGATCAATACATTGTGTCATCCATCGACAACATTTAGTTGCTAAAAATTTGAGTGTTAGATTACATGAATCTCTTCAATTAGTCATTGATGCCGTAAAACCGAATCCGAAGCCACGCGTTGAATACGCGGTTATTTGCGCAGTTGTGTGAAGAAAATGTCGAACACTTTCAACAATTACTCCTTCACACTGAAGTACGCTGGCTGTCGAAAGGCTTATGTTTGACAAGATTTTTTGCACTTTTTGAGACTATTTTAGAATTTCTGGATACTAAAGATAAAATTTTAAAAGACAATTCAATGAAGTGGAAAACAGACATCGCCTATTTAACAGATTTGTTTACAAAATTTAATATGGTTGATTTGCAGTTACAAGGTGACAGTCTAAATTTGATTAAAACAACATCTTATCAGCGTTTCTTGCCAGAGTTAAACTAATGAAGCAAAATATTGGACGGGGCGAATTTTCCCAGTTCCCCAATTTGTCACAGACAAACTGCCAGAAAGACGACGTTTCAACCTACGTTCAACATTTAAATGCCCTCTATTCAGATTTTGAAACTAGGTTTGAGGATGTTTTGACTTTGGTAATACCACCGTGGATAATTAACCCATATGGTGACATAGAAGAAACGAATGTCATAAAACAAGAGGAACTGACTTAAATAAGTACAAACGAAGAACTTAAGGTTCAGTTTAAGCACGGATATCAGCACTTCTGGCTGCAAAAAAACATACCAGTTACTTATCCCGTATTATGGAATATAGCGAGGAAATTTTTAATTTCCTTTCCATCGTCATACCTAGTGGAAAGGGGATTCAATCTCCTAACGAAAAAAAGAAACAGACTGGACATCATTAGCCGAGGAGACTTAAGATTAAACCTTACAAAATTGACGCCAAATGTTGATAATTTATTATTAAAGCATCAGTTTCATCCTTCCCACTAAAAACATTTACTTATTGCTTAGTTTATTTTATGTTACGTTTATTTTATATAACAGATACAAAATTTTATTTTGAGTAGTTTTAATTTAAATTCAATTAATAAATGTATAAAACTGAACATGTGTTTTTACTTTAAGTTTTTAACACTAAACTTCACTACAGTTAGAAATTTACAAAAAATCAATATCAGGTAAGTAGGGGGTCTACCAAACAGAAAAACATGGCAAGGGGTCTACGACACAAAAAAGTTTAGGAACCTCTGGTTTAAACGATAAAACGGAAGGTGAGCCATTTTTAAAACTTTTTTTATGTTTGATTTCAAAATTTTAATATTTCAAAAATTATGTTTATTTCTTATAAAAAAAATTTGAAAGCATATTTCAACACCTTTCAAAAACAGTTATTAGTTTTCGGATACGTCCAGAAATATTCCATTTATTTGTACTTTATTGAGAAGTGGAAATAAACACAAATTTTCTGACTTTCCGACGGTCATATTTAAGAAATATCACCGTCAATATGCTAGAGGCCTGAAGGCTTAAAGAGGATTGTTTTTAATATTAATTTTTGTGCTATATAAAGCAGTTGTGTGTGTGTTTTTTATAAGTTCCACCCCATCCTACATCGCCATACTGTATTAGTTATTCGCAGAAAGAAAAGTATGTCATTCTGAATAAATCTTTATTTAGGATACGTCTTTGGCACAGACATATGAATATATAGACTAGAAATTAAAGGTGAGGGGTAAAATCAACTGTTGAAGAACGAAGGGGGTAAAGCTGACTGTGATTCGTCAATAAATCAATCTGACAGTATATAGGCATCTCGCATTATAATATCACCATTTAGTTCTTAAAAGTAAAATCTGCTTTTGAATGAATAGACATTTTTACATGGGAGCGCAAATTACTCGCCACGTTATGAACAAATTTGCGAAGTCCAAATTCGGCAAAAAAAATTTCTTCTATTTTCAGAGTCGAATATTTTGTTTACGTATTTAGTTAAGACACTTTTATAAGTGTTCATAATTTAGTTCCCAGTAACCAACGATGCGTACAGATATATCTCGATGTGATAGTATATGTTTCTACAAAGTGATCCATATTATACGATGTAATTACGCTTAAAATAATGCTTACATATGGAATGTAATACGACAATTGGGTTTATTCTCTTTTTCACATCTATTTTTACAAGTTTTCATAGCACAAGCCACCATTTTGCCGTGTTATTTCGTAATATGCCTCGACCATAGCTCGACGCTAGTTCGAACAAGAATGATGACGTCACATTCTCAAGATTCACGGGAAGCCATACGCGAGCCCAGCCGGCTCCAATGGAACCGGTATGGGGAGTGGGGAATAATACGCTTTTAATCACTTAGGGCAGGTCTACTAATATTCGTATGTCTATGGTCTTTGGCATCTAAAGGTGTTTGTTAGTTTTCTCACTCTGTATTTGAGTGTGTTTATGTGTGTGGAACATTTTAGGCATTGGTCTACTGTTATCCCTTAAAAATAAATTAAAAAAATATTAATCAAATCAATAAATTTATTAATTCAATTTTTTTTTTAAATGGTGGTTAATAACCTATTTATATCCTATTGTTGGTTACTGTTTATATTTTTACATTCTAAAGGGTGGACAGTTCTCATATGTCGCCTGACATGCTTGGAACTCCCGTAGGATTTGTTGCAATACGGACAGACGTTCAGACGCAACTTGCGATGAACAAAGTTGATGTGATCAACCAGCAATCGCTTGTCGTTGTATTTATTACCGCATTCCGAACACTGAAAGCGACGCAGTCCCGAATGCGTCATTTGGTGGACGTTTAGGTTACTCATGTTTACGGAACGATGGGGACATAATTCGCAAGCGTACGGTCGCTCTCCGCTGTGACTCCGTAGATGAATCTTCAAGTTGTTCTGCAAGTTCGTTCGGTACGGACATAGCTCGCATCTTATGGTTCTCTCTGCGTGGGTTTTCATATGAGAATTCAAAGAGTTCGGACCGCATCGCTTACCACAAATCGTGCAGAGCGTTCGTACATTCAGATGTATCGACATATGAGCTTTATAGCTAGAAGTCGACGTGAATGTTGACTTGCATTCGTTGCATCCGAACAGGCGTTTGAGTTCTTTCGTTGAATCCGCAGAAACATGTTGCCGATCGATATGTAGTGTGAATTTTTTCAATGTGTTAAAGACTCGTGGGCAATCCTTGCAGGGAAACAACTCAGTAGGCCTGTTCGCACAAGCGAGCTTCATATGTCGGTATTTGGACTTTCTGAACTTGAAGACTTGTTCGCACCAGTAACACGAGAACAGTTTGCCGTGTTCGGAAACCATGTGCTGGTCCAAACCTCCTCTGTATAGAAAACTCCTTTCGCATAAAAGACACTCGTAAAACGTTGTATTTTCTGCGGGTATTTCATCAATTTTTTTTACAACTGGCTTAATCTTAGATGTCCTCGGGCGCTTGGAATGCGTTCTTACGTGCCTCAGTATATATTTTCTATGATATGCATTGCCGCAAAGCTTACACACAGCCTTACCTTGCGTATTAATGATAAACGGTTTAGATTCGTCAATAGTTTGCACTTTAAACGTGTTTTTAGACGTGGGCGCTTCTTTTAAATGTCCGCGTATGTGTCGAAGGATGTTCTTTCTGCCATATTCGTAGCCGCACAGCTTGCACACGACCCTGCCATCTGCATCTGCAACCTCGTTGAACAGAGTCAGAAGTTGCGTAGTTTCGCCAGAAAGTTGCGAATCCTCAGGTGGTTGCACAACCAGACTACAAGTTGGTTGTTCGAATGCTGAATCGTTTTCTAGCAGTTCTGCGTTGGTGTTACCGCTGCAAGGCATCTGATGCAACATCATATGTCCCACGATATGCTTTCTTTCGATAGCTTCACCACAAGTCGGGCAAAGAGCTTTTCCTGACACGTCCACGCTAAACCAAGGATGATACATCGTCGAGTGTTTTAACAAACCTCTTTCGCTTCTAAACACTTTACCGCACTTTTTGCACAAATTGCCAGAAATACACTTTTCAGGATCGCCGTGAGCATTACGATTGCTAGCTTTCACAGAAGGAACACTCAATAACTTGCCATGCTTTGAAATCAAGTGACGCTCTAGCCCAGCTTTATAAGAAAATCTTTCCACGCAACGAATACACTTGAACGAAAAATCTGCAGATATTCTGGGCTTGTTAGTAACTTTGATTCTACGTAAAGTTTCAATGGTATTTTTTTCAGAGCTTCCTTCTTCAACAGTTGCTTCATTTTGAAAATATTCATACGTGATATCATCTTGAACATCGTCGTCAGCGGATAAATCATCAAATTTCCGTAAGTTTAAGTCAGAAATTTCAATTATCGAATCTATATCACTATTTTCTACCTTTGCAGCGGGTTGTAATAATTCTTTTCTTGAGATTTCTAATTCTAAAGCGTGTTTCAGACGCTGTTGCGTGTTTTCACTCAGTTGTTTCACTTGGATTAACATTTTTAAAACATTAACGCATTTCTGACATATTTTGCCTGGTAAGGAATCATTTATGTTTACTTCGACGTCCAGATGGAGCAGTACGGCTGTAGACAAGTCTTGTGGTAATATATTTGAGTTGTCGCAATATCGAAATAGTGAATGTAAATTCGAGCGGGATAAACAAATGCGACAAACTTTGTCGAATTCTGAAACTGGTGGGCATTCCTCTAAGATGTATTCCAGCGAAGAAATTCCATAAAAAGCATCCATTGTGCAATGAAGCATTAATTGATTTCAAATAATATTCAGTCCAAACAATATTATTTTTAGACACAAAACAAAACACTTTTGACATTAATAAACGTCAAAAACGCTAATAGACAATTTAATCAATTGTAGAAAGATAAATATTTTTATGTCTTTAGCTCTGGCAGAATTCTTTTTTTCTCAATGCTGATAAATCGGCGTATATTGAAATACAATTCTTACATTTTCATACAAAAAAATAAATTAACATTTTTAGTAGTTACCATAAGCAATTATGATTATACCTGACTAGGTGTGATCTGTTCTAAAGTAGGTGGCAAGAGAATAATAATATAATAATATTCTCATGGAGAATAATTTATGAATAAAGTTTGTAGTGTGTCCAAAGGAAGATGAAAAACGGTACATTTTTAGACACCTGGTTAAAATTTCAACGATTGGATTATATAAAAATAAATATAAGTAATATTAAATGAAAATGCAAGACATATTAAGCAATGCAAAAAAATAACAAGTTTTAATTTGTTAATTTAATTAACATCTCCCTAAGTGAGAAAAATTCGTGTTTAGGGAGGTAGTATCGTAAGTTTTAAACATTAATTCATTTTAGGGATACTATCATACATTCGTTGGTATATTTATTATAATTATAATATTTTTTATTTTGTGCTGGGCGATGACCTACGTAGTAATGCAAAATCATGTGTTTTTGGTTTGAAAATTTGGTCGCCTATAAATGTTTCAGATGCTTTAATTAAATAATAAAATATTAATGAAATAATCGAGTATTTTTTAAATAAGTCTTTTTATAAGCCCAGAAAAAAATAATGTGGCAAATTAAGTTATTTATAAATTGATCGAAAAAAAATTAAATATTTATGCCTGAACATCCACAAAATAAAATTAAAGGCACTTTTTGGCCATGTTTTTTTCTTGCATAAATCAAAACAGGCGGATGGTGTTGAGCGGGAATTTAAACCTTATCGCCATCTACGTAAGGGGTGTTATTGATAGCAGCTCGATTCAAAATATTACACGACGTAGTGCATCGCCTTAATGATTTTGGTACACTTGTCGAATTCCACTTGATAACAAGGACTCTTTAAAAAAACATCACTTGATTTAAAATAAAATACCAAATGGAGACAACCATTTAAGTCGGAATTTTAAGAAATTTGCTCAAAATAAGTTTTTAGGGTATAATTTAGGTTATTTTAAAAATTTATGCGAATTTCCTAACCTTCAACTTTAACTTTGATTGAGAAAAGTAGAACTTTAATGCATTTTTCACCATCTCCAATAATATAGTTAGTTATTTCTTGTAGAAATTGAGTTAAATCAACGTGTTATTTATATATTTTTGGCGTGAAATATGGTTTTAATTGGAGAGCGATAAGCTCTTCGACTTTTAAGATTACAAAAAAACATTATTTTTTAATGATAAACTAATGTTTATAAGACAAGGTGTTATGCATAGCATAAAGGGTAATAAATAATTATAAGCAATAATTAGTCGCCCAAAATATTATTACAAATTGAAAATATCTCCCGAGTAAAAATAAATGCCGACAACGGGAATCGAACCCGTGCCTTCTGATGTCAGGTCAGGTGCTCTGTATCCACTGAGCTATGTCGGCTTATTTCCAACCCGCCAAATGATTCAATATGTACTAGTACCTCAATCAACAATTACTGCTTATTATATTTTCTCCACCTGTAAGCCTTTCCTACAAAAATAAAGTTGGTTGTTTACAGGTGAAAAAATATAATAAGCATTAATTGTTGATTGATGTACTAGAAAATGTTGAATCATTTGGCGGGTTGGAAATAAGCCGGCATAGCTCAGTGGTTTCAGAACACCTGACTGGACATCAGAAGGCACGGGTTCGATTCCCGTTGGCGGCATTTATTTTTACTCGGGAGATATTTTCAATTTGTAATAATATTTTGGGCGACTAATTATTGCTTATAATTATTATTTGTTATAAAAAATCGTTTTAATAATAGAGCAATAACGATGGTCAGAGCCTAATAAAAGTACATCTGTTCGGCATTACATTTTAAGTTATCTATGGATTCCAAACGTCAAAACAGATGAGAGTGGTTTATTTATGAAACAGATCTTCTGCACATCTGTCAATCTGATCCCAAATGTCGTATTCCTGAAGAATTTTACAACTTAATATGGATGGAGCAGAATTTTCAAATATGAATTTTATTTGCAGTTGTTGTCTTCGAATTGATGGAAATAGTTTGTCATTAACAAGGACTTATGATGATATATTGGAAACTATAACAGGATTAAAGGTACCGAGACCATAATTATTAGATGTATTATTGGTAAAGTTGTCGAATTCCGCTCCATGCAAACGCTCTTCGACTTCAACATCAAAAGGAGACAACTATTTAAGTCGGTGGTTTGAGTTATTTTGCGCAAAATTTGTTTTTAGGTTGTCAGTTTGAGTTATTTTAATAATTTATTCTTATTTCCTATCCTTCAAATTTAACGTCGATTGAGAAAAAATGGAAGTTTAATGTATCTTTTACCATCTCTCACACCAAAAAGAGTTATTTTTCGTAGTAATTAAGTTAAAACCAAGCTCTATTTATAATTGTGTATTCAGCGTGCAGTGGATTAGACAAGTTTGTCGTATTATTGTTGTGTATGGTTGTCAAAATATATCTAGCCCTGTGAATATAGACTGATGCAGTGCGAATATCTAACAAAATATAGCTAGCCCTTTGAATACAGACTGATGCAGTGCGAATTTCCAATAAAATGTAGCTAGCCCTGTGAATACAGACTGATGCAGTGCGAATATCTAACAAAATATAGCTAGCCTTGTGAATACAGACTGATGCAGTGCTGATGGAAAGAATGAAAGTTCTACAGTCTCTCGTGTCTAGTATGAACGAAGTATGTATTAAGAATGAGTTAATGTTGAATGTAAGTAAGTCTAAAGTAATGGTGTTTGAAAGAGAGAGTACGAAAACAGTGTGCAATATAGTTGTTGCTGAGGAATACTTGGAGCAGGTGGATGAGTTTGTGTATTTAGGAAGTATGTTCTAGAGAGATGGGAAGGCTGACAGAGATATTGAAACAAGGGGAAATGCAGGTAACTCCATTCATGGAGGACTGAACACAGTTGGCGCTAGTTCATAAAGAGTTGAACACGGTTGATGCTAGTACTCTGATGTGTGGTATTGAGTTTTCTTTCTTATCTTACTTTTTTTTCATGGTATTGCCGTGCATCAATGTAAGAGACTTAAACCTCTTGTGATTGTTCGGCGGCTTCTGACAGAACTTTAACCACTACCTCAAGAATCGGTCGGCCGCGTGCGTTAAGAATGCCGTTGTATGCAAATTAATTCATGTTATTTTGGAAATCTTGTTAAATATTTAAATCGAGATTTGTTGTTTTCGTACAGACCCGAGTGTGACTGACCTTATTGTTAACCGACAAAACCAATGACGTCACGCGAACCCCATCAGATTTCAAAAGCTTTGGCGCGCTTTGAAATCGAATTCAACATTAACAAATTGACTGGAATTCCTTATTTTGAATTATATATTTTTAATGATTAATACATTTTTATTTTCTTTTTCTAGAAAACAGCCAACGAAGGATGTTTGCTTTGTCTTTGGTGCATTTCTTTACTGAAGAAAATAAATAAGTTTCAGGAAATGTGTTTGCAGTCACATTATATCCTGACGAAGAAAAACATCGCTGAAGCCACGAACAATGGAAAAATAAAGGTTATTAAAATGCTTTAGAAATTAAATCCCTGAGGCGTATGTGTGGTAAAACCATGTATATTGTGGAGATGCGCAAAAAATGCAGGGCTGATGAAAGTGTTATGATTATTAAGAAAGGGACGCTCCGATGGTTTGGGCATGTAGAGAGAATGACCAAAGAAAGGAGTGTAAAGAGAATATATGACGCAAATGTCTATAATTGCACTGAGGTACTTTATTTTAGTTGTTTGGTTTAAAATGGTACACAAAATATTACAGATAGTTTTGTTACATTTGTTATTGTGTATAATTTTTTGTATGTTTGTTTGAGTTTTGAGTTTATTTATTGAGAGAAGAATTGAATGAAACCAGTATTTTAATATTTGCATATCATTATTTGCATTTTCCTTTACAATATTCCAGTCCTGACCCTTTACTATGATGACAGTGTCATCCGAGTAAGAAATAATGCTTCCACTGAGGTTTTGTTTAAGAATATCGTCAACAAAATTTCTCCCTACTGACTAATATCATAATAGTATAAATTAGTTACACAGGTATATATTTCTTTTGAATTATGCATTCTCTTACTGCACATATATTAATAACTGCATCACTTGCAATAGTGTTTATAGGTACACATTAATTGTTCTTTAATTTATTGCTATTATTATCCTGTTTACCACTGTACGCTTGTAATTCGATTACCACTGTATTGTAAAAGTCATTTTATGGCGTTTGAATATATAAATAAACATACATGATGAATAGTAATGGACCCAATACAGTGCCTTGCGGTATTCCAAAATCACGTTGTAAGGGGTGGACTTAAAATATTGTTTATTTTTACAACTTGTGTTCTATCACTTATTTATATTCTTAAATGAGCGTGTTTAGGACAAGGATTTGATTAGAATTTATCTTCCTGAGTGTGATTCATCCCTATATGCATATAGTAGTATCAATTAAAATGATTCCAGATCGAATTCGACACAAGCAGCGAAGATTTACAA
Source organism: Hesperophylax magnus (assembly GCA_026573805.1). Classification (NCBI taxonomy): domain Eukaryota; kingdom Metazoa; phylum Arthropoda; class Insecta; order Trichoptera; family Limnephilidae; genus Hesperophylax; species Hesperophylax magnus. The sequence continues at coordinate 1,187,305 of JAIUSX010000179.1, read as the reverse complement.
ACATTTCAATCAAAGAAAGAACCATCAATTTCAAATATACTTTGCATAGACTTCAAGATATCTAAAGAAAACTATAATGGAGAAATTCAAGTTACTTCTTTTGTGCGCGATGACAAACCTTCCAAAAACTTCACGGATCAAATGACGGTTGTTTCCAAACAAGTTAAAGAAGAAATACTTTGGATCGAAGAAAGAAATGAAGATATTTTTGATGAGAACATCCCAAAAAGTGATTCTATACACATTCAAGATGTACTAAATACAAACAATATATCTGATAAAGAACTTTTTGAATGTGGGGTTGATGCTGGCGTTAAAATTAAAAAGGAGAGAATTGGATGTTTCGACTTGGATTTAAAAAGTGGAGACATTTCTGATGGATTGATTAACGGTAATATTGATATTTTACACTATACTAGCTGACGCATGCCCGGCGTTGGGGACTTTTGAACGGTCTGTAGCTGTGAATTCTAGTGCACCTGTCAACTGAGTAAGTAATTGTTTTCCTCGATCGTCCCATGTCTTCCTCGGGTGTTCTCGACTTCTTTAACCATTCCCTTCCAAGTCGTTCATTGTCCTCACACCTCTTTCTTCGTTTCTAATTTTACCACAAATAATTTATTTATTAATTTTCGGGAAATCGACTGTTTACATTCATTTCAGTTTGTACATAAGTATTATATAGTAAAATAAAGCCAATTATGGATTTCCTCCTTTGACTTTAACTGAGACAGCATAATATGACACTCCATGGAATAAAAATGGAGTATCACGATATTGTTACTGTCAAAGGCTACATCATATCGACTTTAATTTGACTCCGTATCTCATTTCCAGTGCAGAGTAAATGCATTAAGTCTTCCCCGGGCGTCCCCGACTTTTTCTACCATTCAAAGCACTCTCTAAACACTTTTGAGACTAATAAGAACAAACTTCAAAAAGTCCTAAGGGGACAAACAAAGAAACATTAATATAAATATATACTAGTGGATCTTCTCGGGCGCCTCTGAATTCTTCCATCATTCAGTACTGTGTACCACAATGTTACTGTTTAAAAATTTTCACCGATATCTTGACTACTTTTCGCGTTTTGCCAGTACAAACATAAGCAGGTTGAATTTTTATATACTAAGATTAAAAGAATAGTTAGAATTTAACTCAACCATTTGGAATTCATTTTGTAATAATATGACATTGTCCTGCTAAAGACCGCTTTCTATGTAGGGAAGTTAAAATTTGTGGTTTTATGTATTTATGGATAAAATCTGAAAAAAAAAAAAATTTTGGTCCAAAACTATCCTATATTTCACGTTGGAATCAACCATACACATTCACAAAATTTCATTAAAATCGGTTGGGCGGTTTCGGAGATTAGTGTGTATGTACACAGTGACACGTGATTTTTATGTATTATGACATAAGCGCAGACCTGTGAAAAATCACGGGATGTTTTCAACAACGTTATAATACATTTAGATATGTTATTGTCTCACAAAATGTGGCAAGTCTCAAAATACACTGCTTATGTTTCCAGTAAATTCTCAATTCAGACATTGTTTGTGTATGACGCAGATAGACATACAAAGAATGTGTGATGGGACCGGGCGGCGTTTTTGCATTTAAAAGTTGCATATAGTACATCTTACATCACGGGGAGCAAATGAGATGAACCTGCGCTTATTCGCTTATACTAAGACGAATACGGAACGCTATTCTACGAGACGACCTACGCTAGTAGGATATCCTTCTTGTACTAATGTCTTGTTACGTTCTCTGTCTTACTTTTTCTCGCGGCACATTTTTACATTAACTCCAAAAATTAACATCTTTTGGGATGCTGTGTGGAGGGTCTTTTCGAAAAGAGGAAAGAGTGAATATGCTGTAGAGGGAGGAAACAGAGAGGCAGGCAAATCGTTCCACTGCTGTGAAACGATTTGATAAATGACTCGTTCTCATGTGAAAAGTGTCAACCGTGTACAAATGTTTGGCGTGTTTCCTGACTATGCACCGGTGCCAAAAGCATCTTCCATTATAATACCAGTAGAACAAGGACAGCTTTCCCACCTGTGCTCTAAAGATGCAATTTGTTTGTTAAGCTAGGGGAATCTATCAAACTGAGTCGACACAGAGTCGAAATGATGGTAAAGAAGACGGGTGACGTTGTCACCAAACACGACTAAAGTCACTTTAAGCAATACATCTCAATATTTGAATTATGGTCTTTCTTCCTTGGGATTTGTAAACTAAAATTGTATTATGTATCACTTTGAAATGTCCTGCAAATATGCTATCCACTCAAGCGACTTTTGGCATATTATTTATTTATTAATTAACGGACTTCGTCCAATATATAACAAAGCGACACGAGATTTAGGACAATGTACAATGCAAGAGTAAAGGATGGTATATAAAATCAGAGACAAACAGGGAAAACATAAGAAAATAGAAATCAAATAAAAGTGCCAAGTCAAGTCAAAACCTTGCTAAAACTAAAGTGATACAAAATATCCTCAATTGCATAGTGAGCGACAAAAAACATTCTGACTTATACCAAAAAAATCAAGGTCTTGACGTGAGTTGACCATTCTACATATTCTGGACAATGGTGAATTATAAGCATAATTAGTCGAGTGTTGATTGAGGAAGAGCAGTTCTTTATTTCTGAGTCTACGAGAAGGTATATTGAATGTGATGAGTTCTAGTAATGTAGGTGAGTCAATCAACAGATTTTTTCCGACAGTCTTCTAAAGGAGAAAGGTTTAGAATTTGTTCAATTTCATAATACGAGTAATTGCCTCTTTCTAATATTATGGCAAGTTTGTAAAAAAATTTTGAACAATCGCTTGCCATAATGTGCCAAATTTATAGAACCTAAAAATTTGGGATAAATGCTGAAATGTAGGTGGATTCATTGGCTTTAAACCGCAGTAAACAGTTTACATGTTTCCATATCAATATTTAGAACAGTAGTCTTAATGAAATAATTTGGTAAATATATATACATATATGGGTACTTGGTAGTGAGACAATGAAGGATGATGTTGTGCGTTTATCACATTATTCACAGCGTTTATTGCGAGTCAATATAATTGTTGTGCAGTTGGGAGATGGCTTTGGACCGATGATGATGATACCAGGCGTAGACAGCAATGACTGTGGTAGAATGGTCGAGATGCGGGTCAGTGAGTCGACACCGCGTTGAAGAAGACGTGGGGTCTTCCGGGAACTCCAGTGTTGGGTTCAGTAACTACAACTGACCTGGTTGGGAGATGTAGGCCGGCAACGATGCCGCGGGACCAAGGTCAGCGCTGGCCAGGAATGATAGCTGAGGTAAATCCCAAGGAGTCCATAGTAAGTCCGTGCAAAGTTGGGTGTAGGTGTGTAGCGATGAGGTGAAGAAAGATCGAGACCAGTGGCGGCCGGTGGTCAAAATATGTGGGAGTTCACCGGATTACAACATTAAATCATAAAATAAATTAAATAAAGGTACATACATATTTATAAAGAAGTTCTATTCTCTGCTCCTTTTGTTTAGCGAAGACCTCTATCAATGCTTAACACTGATAGTGCGTTCAGTCTGTCCTGGTTCAACGTGGTTAAAAAAGATTTTATTCTATTTAACGTTGAGAAACATCTTTAGCTTTCAACTGAGGTCATTCCAAAGGTCATGAATGGTGCACAAAAGTTTTAGTAATTTCACAGTCTCGGGAAAGTCTTCTAATAAACAAGTACTATAAAAAAGTTGTAAAATTGATAAAGCGCCGTTAGCTTTTGAAAAATCGTCGCAGGCGTAAATTGCAGAGTTCACCTTTTACTGAACTTTATTTAGGAAGTCATACGTTTTAAGCGTCACATTGAAATCATGTTCTAGGAAATTTGACCTGTATCGATTTTTATTAAATAGCTCATTATGGTGTTTAACTTAGGCACGGTAGCCTGAATCCAATTGCATTCTGATGTCAACTTTTCCTAAAACCTTTAAGCTCAAAACTTTTTGTAAATTTAAATGACAAGAATTATGTTTTTTGATTTTTTCAAAAAGGTGAGTTACATCAGTAACACCGCTGATTGTGCAAACTGAATCAACATCGTAAATTAAACACGTAAAACAAAATAAACTATTCAATTGATCACATGCACAGAGCTACGAAGCTTTGTTATACATTTTTTTGTTAAATGATTGAGTAAACTTCTTCGATCCAGATTTGCACTCTTGTTTTATTATCAGTTCAGGTTTTAGGTGGACCGGCATTTTTTATTATCACGTTGTTTTCAAAACTCGACCTATTGTCTTAATGTATTCCACATTCAAACTCATTCTTAATTTATACGTTGAACAAACACAAAAGTAATCATAAATTAATATAACCTGCAATTTTTATTTTATTTTTTATTATTTTTTTTATTTTTATTTATTCTTTAATATATTTGTTATACAATGGTATAGTATATTGTCCTCCACGCTAGGAGTTCACCTGTGTTGTGGAGGACTTTATCAATTTTGAAGTTATATAATTCTAAAACAATACAGTGGAGTTGGTTACACAGAGAAACATTAAAAATTAAAACATAAAATAGATTTTTCCATTGATATGCCTTATTAATAATTGATATACAAGATCGATACAACCTGCAATTAAACTTCAAAACTTTCGCAGAGTAAGAAAAGTTTTAAATTCAACGAAAAAGACAATGCCCGTCAACGGCGAGTACTGACTGAACTGATAATAAGTAATCTGACCATCACTCATCTCTTAATGACAAGTTTTATTCTGTATGCTTGTATCGAAGAAGCTGAACATTCGCTGAAAAATAGCAGATGGTAAATTAAAACCACGATATCGACAATAATATCAAACATACGCGCTTTAGTTTAACTTTCTACTGAATAAACCGTTCCTTCTGATGTGATGGTAAAACCCCGAATGCCGTCCTTGATATGGTATTATTTGCAAAGAATAGTACGTACTGGTATGTACCCACGCTTTCGACTGTTCCACAGAATATGCGACAAAGCAGTTAACTTTTGGATCGCAATCGAAAACGAACTGCTACGAACATAGGCACAAGTCAAAGTCGGTCTGCAAGTTAAGCGCGCTTAATAAGTAGGTACCTTTTGAATGAGATATTATAACCAAACCGAGTTTCGTATTGTGATTAGCCATGTCGGAAATCTTGTTGGTTGTTCGGCGCTCGGGAGCACATATTAGCTGGCCGCCACTGATCGAGACGTGACGCGGGGAGAATCGGCCATAATGGCCGATTCGTCCGTTACGCCTAGTCGGACTTCTCGAGTGGGATGATGTCGGGTCGAACTTGTTGAATGGAATGATGATGTACTTAGGTCCTCCACCGCTTATATAGTTGCTGATTCCTTTGTTCTTGTCTGCCACGGGTTGGATTAGCATCTGGATGTCGAACGATCGCTGACTCGGTTCATTGTATGAACATTTGCTTCACCCTGTATGCAAACATTCTCTTATCAGCAGTTGTATGTATCGCGGTACCGATATTTCAATTGAAGTTTCGTAAGTCTGATTGTTAATTCAGCTTTTTTACTCGTGCGGTCTAGTTATGATATGATGACCCTAGGAGCGGTGACGTAACCGCTACACATATATGACGCCTATCGCTTAAGTGGCTACATTATTTTATTTAAATAACATGTACGAGTATATGTTTTAATAATTGAATGTAACATCTGTTTTTCTTTTAGGTGCTGACATGAAATGCGACTTCTGCAATCTCAACTTCACGAAGCCTAGTCGGTTATTACGGCACCTAAACAAATGCAAAAATAAATTGTCAAAAAAGTCGACAAAGTTAAAATTAAGCCAAAAGTTGAAGTCAAATGGGAATTTAGTTTGTTCTGTAAAAACTAAATGTAAAAGAGACGATAATATATCAAAGAAAGATTTAAAATGTAAAGAATGTGGAAGAGAATTCAAACTACCTTGTATTTTAAAACGCCATGAAGTGATACATTCAAGTAACAAACCATTTTCTTGTTGTGAATGCAGCAAAACTTTCCGCCGCGACGGCGATTTAAAAAGACACATGAGTGTTCATTCCGGTTTAAAACCGTACATATGCGATGTGTGTGGCGAAAAATTTACCGCACTTGGCAATTTAAAGGCCCACACGCTTAGGAAGCATTCCGATGAGCGACATTTCTCGTGTGTCGAGTGCGGTAAAATTTTTAAAACAGACGCAGAATTAAGGCGACACGGACGTGTTCACACAGGCGAACGTCCTTATCGCTGTGATGTATGCGGTCGTTCTTTTGCTCTTTCCGGCAACCTTAAAACACATAGTCGAATACACTCCGGTGAACGTCCGTACCTATGTAATATCTGCGGGAATTCATTCACCGATGCCAGTTATTTTAAAAAACATAAACGAGTCCATTCTGGTGAGAAACCGTATCCGTGCAACCTTTGTACTTTGTCTTTCTCCACTGCGTGCGGTAGAAAAACTCACTCAGTGATTCATTCACAAGTGAAACCCTTTTCGTGTGGTGATTGCAGCTATTCTACAAGCAGATCGCAGCATTTGAAACGGCATCAAAAGACACACAAGGCAAAGCTGCCAATTTAAATCTTTTTGTATTAGTAAGTATAAATGATTTGTGAGAAGGTGTGTGGATCTTTCAACTTATTTTATATCTATGGTTTCAGTGTGTGGCACTAGGAGTATTTACGCAATAAAAAATTATGCATCGGTCAGATTGCCGACCCTGGAATTTTTTGGGTCACATCGGTTGCCAAGCCTGCGATCCATTCACAAGACCTGAGAATTTAAATCGGAGCAGTGAATCATTCCTTGTGTTACATATAAGATGTGTAACAAGGTGTGTGCATCACTTTACTTACATCGCATCTATGGTCTTGGTGTGTGGGACCTTTAAGTACCTACACATTGTCATTTTGCTATTGGTCAAATTGACAGCAATGGAATTTTGACTTGGAGAGTTTCCAAACGTGAGAGAGCTAGAATCTGTGATTTGCATTGGAAGCAGTGGCCATTCTTTGATCACCAGCCCAGAGCAGCGGGCATTCCTCTTGGCTGAGGTTAGACGAACACATTCGCCACTCCTGAGTGAGCATCAGCTTTGCATATGGAGCATCGACCATTGGATTGATGGAATCGGATGACATCTGCCGATCCTCATTGGATAAGAGGGACCCTTTTGGAGACCAGCAGCGTGAGGCCGTTTTGCATTGGACTACAGCATTATTTTTTGGTTAAATTATAAACTGGGAGTTGCTGTGAAGAACCGGAATCTACAACTTCGCATCAAGAACGAACTGGTATCACACATTCATTTTACCTATGCAAGCCCTTTGCCAGACAGATTTAATAGTAGGATGCTAATTAATTTCTTTTTTATTATGTCTTTTTTGTGGTAATACATTTTAATATTCTTAAATATTTTTTTTATTTCTAGATAATAAACCCATCCTTACTTTTTTTTGTTGCCACTTAATCCCACGGTAACACTTGTTCAACCGCAGAGCAGAGCAGTGGGCAACCTTTTGGCATTTTAAAAACTGGAGTCTTCAATATGTACCTACACCCACTAACTGCCTAGCACCTTATTTTTATCGTGGTACGCGGCGGCGTACTGGCACCAAGAGTCGTACGATCGTTCATTTGCTGGTGTGCTGGGAGTCGTATCGGGTTAACCGTATCAGGCAGGTCGTATTGAGCGAGCACAATATTCGCATTGTTCTAATATATTGATCTGGTACCGTGACTTTCGCTCTTAATAAAATGTAATGTTATAGATCATGAGACGATTGATAGATTCCCAAAGACTACGATGGACAATGGACATGCAGAAAAAATACCAGATGACATAACGTGGAAAATGATGAGTTTACTGGTGCTCCAGCGGAAGTGTGTTGGAGTTGTTTCGAGGAAAAAATGGATAGACTGCGTGGAACAGGATTGGAGCAGGACGAGAAGGACAGAGGACTCGAGGCGAATATCGAAGGACTTCAGACAGTGAAGAACATTTGCCGAGGCCAAATCACACTCTATTTAGTCATAATGACTTCTTACTTTTTTTTATATCTCCACCAATTTGATACATCTGTTTCATTTGCTAAGGTTGGTATTAGGATTTGCAAATCCCGCATCTTTTTGAAATCCGCGGGATTGTGAGATTTTTATGGGGGAGATTTTTATTATATATTTTATCATTTTCTACCAGTAATATTATATTTTTAAAACATTCAAAAGGTACACAATAATTCATTTCATAAGACTTTGAAAAAAAATAATGGAATTTATTTAACTTACCGCCGCGATTTTAGACACAGATTATGAAAATTACACTTATTTATGTATTTAAGAAACAACTATTTACATGCACAAAATAGGTTTTTCGATTCTTAGTTTGTGTCAATTTTAAGTAATTTATGCGTGTTTAGGTTGAAACAAAACTTTCACAAATGTCTATCCATACTAAATAAATCGAATTTTAATTAATTTTTTCCCTGCGTAAATAGTTGTTTTTTGTAGTACTTAAGTTGAAATGAAGTGTAATATCCATAATCTGGGTCTAATTAAAAGTTCGGCGGTTAGGTAAATATTTATCAAAAATAAGTTCGTATGACATCTCTATGGAGACACTATGGAGATTCCTGTCACCAATACGTGAACGAACATAAAATTTGTGCACAGTAGCTAACTAACTTACCATCACGCTGTTTCTCCGCAGGGGTAGGCAGAGAGGACGGACCGCCAAACAACTCGGTCAAGAGGGGAAGTACCAAACACAAAGGCTAAAGCCATTTCAAACAAGGTTGCGACCCTGAATTGTGGTCTTTCACAGGGCAATACTGAGAGTATCTACCACTCTGGAACGTGCCACAAATATACTACATATTATTTTTAATATTAATAATAATATTTGGATGAATTGTATAGCGCCGTTTTTGTGCAAAATCACCTCAAAGGCGCTGTACAAATATATAATACATTTCTACAGTGATCTATGTTATTACTAACTATATATGGAGATTATATACAGTACAATACTTACCTGGTAGGTCACTTGAGATTAACACTGTTTATTGACAAAATTGACACAGAGGACATAATTGGACTTTCCGGTATTTATTTTAATAATATACAGGGTGTATCGGCACGTACCTGACAAACTTTAACCAGCTATTCCTTAGCACATTTGGAGTAAAAAATGTTATGGGCACTTTGCTGTCCGGTAACATTTTTTTTAATAAAAAATTTATTATTCTTATTTTCACCACATGTCACCAATGTTTTATCCTTTGTCAAAGTTTGAAAACCCATCTGGCAATATTTTGTTCGAGTTTCGTTGAATAATGCACGTACGTACCTACGTTGGCGCGCTTTTACAATCACAACGAAACGGCACGGCACCATTCGTCTCATTTTTAACTATTTTTAAAATAGTGTGTACGAAAGAGCGAGGACACTTTTTGACACACTTGCCAATAACAGCTGTTGAACACGAGAAACAATGCAAATGACAGTGACGGAGTGTGGATTTTTTATTAATTTTTTGTTTTTAATGGAAAAAAAAATGTTACCGGACAGCAAAGCGCCCATAACATTTTTTACTCCAAATGTGCTGAGGAATAGCTGGTTAAAGTTTGTCGGGTACTTGCCGATACACCCTGTATATTTGTGTTCTTTTATGAGCGTGTTTATTTATTTGTTAATTAATTAACGGACTAATATATTACAAAGCAACACGAGATTTGGGACAATGTACAATGCAAGAGTAAAGGATGGTATATGAAAGCAGAGACAAACAGGGAAAACATAAGAAAATAGAAATGAAATAGAATTGTCAAGTCAAGCCAAGACTTTGCTAAAACTAAAGTGATACAAAATATCCTCAATTGCATAGCGAGCGACAAAAAACATTCAAGGTCTTGACGTGAGTTGACCATTCTACATTTTTTGGACAATTATGAATTATAAGCGTAATTAGTGGAATGTTGATTAAGGAAGAGCAGTTCTTTATTTCTGAGTCTAAGAGAAGGTATATTGAATGAGATGAGTTCTAGTAATGTAGGTGAGTCAATCAAATTGTTGATAATTTTAAAGAAACAATTGAGATCAGATTTTTTCCGACGGCCTTTTAAAGGAAAAAGGTTTAGAATTTGTTCAATTTCATAATACGAGTAATTCTCTTTCTAATCCTAGCCTCCTAGCAATCCCTTTTAGGAACCGATGTTGAATCTAAGTTAATTTAATTAATTTTAATTTAAATCTAAGCATCCCTTTCTTAATCTTACTCATTACGCTTAGATCAAATAAAAAATAGGAAAGGAAAAGCAAAATTTTATGCTGGGGGGTTACTACAGTACAAGGTTTTGATCAGAATTCATCTTCCTAAATGTGATTCGTCTCTCGGTATAAGACAAATTTTGAATAATTTAAATCCAATAAGAATGTATTATAGGCAATACAAGAATGCTACTCTCAGACAGGTACATTTAATTTGAGGGTATGACAACTTAAAAAAGTAAGTTTTTAGTTTCGACCTGAATTCTGTTGAACTTTTTATGCATCTTAGTTCTGGAGGAAGTTTATTCCAAGCCTTCGACCCAGATACTCCAAAAGCGCGATCACCAAACTTAGTATTTGGCTTGCGCTTTGGTTCCATCAGTCTGCCTACAGCTGATGATGTTTCTGATCTAAGAGTTGACTGCCTCAGACCAGTGTTTTCCGGGTCGCATAGTTCATAGTGGGGCCATTTCATTGATGGATTTAAACACCATCCAGCACAATTTGTACTGGATTCTTTCAGGGCACTTGAGCCAGTGAAGGTTACGAAGGTGTTCTGAAATGTGTGAATATTTAGAAACCCCGGTTATGAGACGTGCTGCCGCATTAAACACTGATTGAAGTTTGTCAATTTGATATTTTGGAAGGCTGGCATAAATGCTGTTGCAGTAATCGAGACGTGAGACTACGTAAGAGTTGATAAGTAGTTGTGTTGCTTCTGTAGGAAGATTTCTTCCATGTCTTCCTCGGGCATCCCCGACTACTGCTACCATTCTCATTTGCGTCATTTATTCTCCTTACACTCCTTTCTTCGCTCATTCACACTACATGCCCAAACCATCTAAGCTTCCCTTTCTTTATCATACTTACTACGCTTACATCAGCCTTGCACTCTTTGCGGATTTCCACATTTCTCACACGATTATGCATGGTTTTACCACACATACGCCTCAGGGATCTCATTTCTACAGCATTCAGTCTACGTTCATCCTTTATCTGCCAGTTCCATACATACACTAGTTGGTGAGGCCATCAAGAAGTTATTTAAAGGTACATATCTCACTCTGATACTTCCGTTCTCAAAACGGGTTCTCTTCTTCAAAACAGTTTTGATTTTGAAGTTTAAGCTTGGTGGCTCTATGCTCTCTTCCTAGCTTCAAGATGAGTTCATCTTTTATAGTCAAATAATGACACTACTAATATTGCCAATCGTAAGCGTGTGCAAATCAAAATAGAATGTTTTGGTGAAATTTTAGTAGATCTAACAAATCGATTAAAAATGTTTTTCCCGTACATCGTGGACCATCAAGAGAAAATATTTTAATTTTTTTGGAATAACTTAGTGAGTAAAACCTCAAATTGTAATGTTTAATTATTGAAGACAATATTAGCTATTCTTAAAACAGGAAAATCAGAAAAAGATAGTCACATCTAGGACTTGAACCCCGCAAATCGTGGAATGCGGGATTGAATACCCTAATTTGTGATTTTTGCAGAAACTGTCAATAGTTAACATCAATTCATGTCATTGATGTGATTGACAATAGCTAATTGATCATTTTTTAATGATAAACTAATGTTTATAAGACAAGGTTTTTATGCATAGCACTTCTTCTTCTTTATGTGCCGTATCAGGTCCCCCCGACGTTGGCGATCACTCTAGAAAATGTCTCTTTGTCTTGCGCTGCCCGGAATAGCTCCTCCACACTTCTAATGCCGGTCCACTCTCGTATATTTCGCAGCCAAGACATTTGTCTCCTACCAGGCCCTCTGATAAGGATAACAAATTATTATAAGCAATAATTAATTAATAATAAGAAAAAAAATGACTTGCAATTTTTTATCATGATGTCATTAAGTTCCAACATAATTTGTTATACTTTGTGCTATGCATAAAAAAACCTTGTCTTATAAACATAAGTTTATCATTAAAAAAATAATAATATTTGACACGTCAAAATATTTCACCAACAAATGTAGATATAATATGTCTCGACGCCATCTAGTGGGAAATTTAGCACTAACAAAGCCTTTCCTACAAAAATAACGTTGGTTGTTTACAGATGAAAAAAATATAATAAGCAGTAATTGTTGAATGAGGTACTAGTATATATTGAATTATTTTGCATGTTGGGAATAAGCCGACGTGGCTCGATGGTCCAGAGCACCTGACCGGACATCAGAAGGCGCGGGTTCAATTCCCGTTGGGGCATTTAATTTTACTCGGGAGATATTTTCAATTTGTATTGATATTACAGGCAACTAATGATTGCTTATAATAATTTATTAGCTGATTGATGGTTTACAGAGTTTCTCTGTAAATCTTATCTGTGATTCCACAAAAATTGATAGAGTGGTAACGTTTTACTATCAGCTTGCTTTTTCCAACATTTCAAGCTATGGTGCTTTGAAAGATCTGCTAAACGAGGAACCCATATTGTTTAATTTCATTATTGCATGAATGTTCCAACTGTCCACAGCTGGTGGGAAAGATAATGGTTGGGTAGTAGGTACCTAGCTATTCAGTTCTTGTGACTAAACACGGTGAGCAGCTGCTAACCCTGTACAAATCTCAAGTACATCCAACAATTATTAAATTTGGAGGCCACCTCTGGGCTGGAGCCACAAAATATTTGATAAGCCTACGTGATTCTGAGTAAAGGAGGGCAGATTGTCTGATTGACAGTCTAATCCACAGGTGCAATGTGGGCACGCTGAGTCTGTTCTACAGGTATTTTTAATGGAGGCTGCTCTATGGACGAAACTCAACAGAAACGAGCGGGACACCCGTTGACAGTTAATGTGGGCTTTATGAGAACGGGTCGTTTTTGAAATCCCTTTCTGCAGCCCCTTCCTTAATCCGCCTCACGACGCTGCCCAACCGGATGGCGATATGGTTGCCTATCTTTACACTGTACAGACAGGGGTTCTTGTGAGGTGTCACATAAAAAAGGGCGATACTGAGAGAATATAAAGAGACAGTTGAGTTATGGGCGTTTCCGTGTGCCCGGCGTGATTTATATTATTTTTTAGTTATGTAATTGATCGAATAACCCATCTGGGATCTAGGAGTCGAACATTTTAATGTAAATTGGCGACTTCAGTTTTCTTTGTGGACAGAAAGTTAGTGAGGATGGAAACAAGGAAGAAAAACGTAAAATCGATTTTGACAACTTTTCAATTAAATATTAATTGGTCATAGAAGGTCGCCACATTGCCTTGTGAATGTATCCAGTGGCTTCCCTCTGATTTTCTGCATATTATTTTAATTTTACATTTAAAATGGTTTCCATCAAAATATATTCTGATTTCTGTAAAAACTGGTTTCCATCATAAAATATTCCGATTTCCGTAAAAAAATTTATATTTTTTTTTGTAAAAGCGAGACGTATTTATAATAACCATTTATTGGATAACTAACACCTCTGTTATAGGTTACCCCAAGTGGTTCGCTTCGTTTAGTCACTTAGCAGGGGTGCCCGGGTTCGGTTGGTGAGCCGGAAGTGTGTCCAGGTGTGACAGAAGTATGAATCCATCCCTCCCAATGCAGTGCAAGACGATGGGTTGAGAGAGACCAGCTGGAGTGGTCAAAGGGTCTCCCTGAAGCAGACGCTCTCGATCTGGCCCACCACCTGAAACCTGGACACCCCTGCTAAGTCACAAAACGTAGCGAACTACTTGGGGTGAGCAATGGTAGAGGTGTTGGTTATCCAATAAATGGTTCATACCTGCCTCCCAAATTCAAATTAAATTTGTATTATCAATTGCTTATATGGCACGTAGCGCCGTCTTGTTGAAAGTAAACGTTGTCCAGATCAATACCATCCAATTCCGGCCATAAAAAATCATTAATCATCTCTCGATAGCGCAATCCATTCACCGTAACTGTTGCTCCAGCCTCATTTTCGAAAAATTAAGATCCAATGACACCGCCGGACTACAAACCGCACCAAACAGTCACACGTTGAGGATAGAGAGGCTTTTCAACAATAACTCTTGGGTTTTCCGAGCCCCAGATGCTACAATTTTGCTTGTTGACGAAGCCATCGAGGTGGAAATGGGCCTCATCACTCAAGATGATTTTTCGATGGAATTCTAATAATTAATAATAGTGAATTTTAATAGTTTCATTGCGTTGTTGAATCGTGAATCGTTCCATTTTTATTAATGGCGTAGTTTCTACTTGTCAAATGTCAAAAAATGACACCTTCAAAAGTAACATCTACCGAAATAGCGGGCTATTCAAAATAACACCTCTTATTGGAAAACCCTGTACTACGGAATTGTATATCTTAAAAAGGCCTACGACACTTTCCATCAAAGTGGTAAATATGTACTTGCAGTATTGCCCTGTTTCAGAATCGTAACGTTGTTGCACAAAATAGTTTTAGCCATGTTTGGTGATCAGTTTTGAATAACCAGGTACATCGTCACCTTTCTCTTCCCATCTCCTTTCCTTTCTACCTCTCAATACGAACATACCTCATACGATTGGGAGCAGTAAATACTCAAAAGCGGTATTGGCGTTTTGCAAGGACATCCGTATTCATATGCACTCAAATGTCACGGTTAATTTTCAAGTTCTGTGAATGTTCTACTCAAGTTCTTTTATTATATAACTATCAGCCAGTTGCTTCACGTAACTGAAATGATAACCGAACTCGAATATTAACTTTTAAATTTGATGAATTGTTCAATTTTGTGAAATAACCCGTCCTAAGAAAGGAGTAAGTGAATGGTGGAATTAGTCGTAGACGCCTGAAGAAGACAGCATGGCACGAACAAGCAAATCATGTCAAGAATAACATAAGAACGTGTAAGAGTAGTGGCGCACCCCGGAATTTTTCTTTGAGGGCAAAGTTAAATTTGACAAGTAATTCTATCACCTAAGAAATTCTAAAAAATGTACTATAGGATTCATATATCTTATACTGATTTATAAATGTGGAAATTCTAACTATACAATTGTAAATGTTCTCCAAAATGCCCTGGAAAGAATCTCAGACTTGTGATGTCCCGAAAGAAACCATTCATCTGTTCTGAATGCAATTACTAATGTTATCCAAATTGACCCTGGTATTAAATTACATCTTTCAAGGATAAAGATACCATCCTGTCACTTCGAATGCAATCAACAATGTTCTCAAAATTTGTTTTGACAGCATCGCCATTCCATTGTAAGAATATTATGTACTAAATACACAATTTAGCTGTCCTGAAACGGGAATCCTTCCCAGTTGGACAGACAAAGGTTCATTTTGTTTGTAATTTATATATATATAAAATAAAAATTTATATCTCTAAGTATCTGTTGTAGATACATAAGTTATGTTATTTTTAACATCAATTTGGGAGGCGGGTATGGGTACCGTTTATTGGATAACCAACACCTCTACATAGGTCACCCCAGGTGGTTTGCTCCGTTTGGTTATTTAACAGGGTTCACAGGGTTAGGTTTGTCCGGGTCTTGGCAACAGATCTGCAAACCTTTGCCATAGGTCAAGCTATTTTTGGTTACTTAGCAGGGGTGCCCGGGTGCCGCGATTGCGTCTGCTCACCAGCTGCATAGTGGGCAGGATCGGGAGGTTGAAGTAGACCTCTCCAGCCATCGCAGTTGGAGGGATAGATAGATTCAACGCCCGTCATTCCTGAACACACCTGGATTCCTTTCCACCCCTCATAGTTTTCGGGAGGGATTGGTTAAGAGAGACTATTTGACCATCAAACCAACAAATGATTTCCATTTTTAGTTTTTGGAGAGTCTGTATTCCAACTATATTAAACGGAAATATTTTAGGATTGCGTAAAATGACAACCTTTAAAGCACATCAGATTACCGGTTAGTAGGAGGGTGGATTATTACGTCGGATTTCTAGCTAATTCCTACATCATTGTACAAGCAACATTTTCTGCATAAATGTGTAATTTTTTTTTCAATATCCTGTTTCCTCAATATGTATCATTTTGGCCCCTATCTGAGCCCCTTTCCACGTTGGGGCCCTATGAAAACTTATGTATATTTTTTCTGATCCTTGTGTCTTCAATGTGTACCAATTTCATAGCATTCCCAAAGATGGCATACAGTGCTATAAGAAACTTAATTCCCATCGGGTCCTCCCTTGCAGGTTGCCAGGGAGGACCCGATGGTTGGGGTCCTAGACTGGGGCCTCTGAGACCTATATGGAAGTCTGACCCTAACCGAGACGATGCGTTACATCTATAACTGGCACTAAACTTGTCACATTTATTATCAAAAATAACCCATTAATTTGTAGATTAGGCGCCAGTTACAAACATATTTTTTTCTTTTAATTTTGTTTGCACCAATTTGTCTAAGGGGGAGGGAGACTGCCCCTCGCTGCCGACGCTAATACAAGCTGGCCCTTACCTCAACTCTTTGTGCTCCGTTGTCGCCTCCACGGCGACATATGAAACATTCTTCACCACCTAGGGTTCTTGCTGCAGAGTCTCCATCCTCTATCTTCGTCGAATGTCACAGCGGTGCTGCTAAAGTCTGGTATCTATGTGAGGATATTGTGTCAGCGCTTTATTAGCAGCAGACACATACCTGGACGGATGACGAACCTCGTGCTGGCACTGTTGGTGGACGCGGTGGACTCTCTCGCTGCAGCAGCTGGTCCAGTTTCTTCACCACCTAGGAGTCTTGCTGCAGAGTCTCCATCTTATATCTTCGTGTCACCTGTTCCTGTACTTCATTTCAATTTATTTTTGTAATACCTGCATCAACTGTAAAGCGCCCCTGAGGTGATATCTCACAAAAAATTGTCCAATAAATGAAAATGAAAAATTCTAACAACTCCAATGGCGCCGCAGCGGCGACATAAACAATGGGTATACATTTTATGGTTTAAAATATAAAAGGATTCTTTAACAGATATACACATGGTTTTATTCAGTTGTATACAGTACCAACTTACGATTGGTTGTGCTTTTTCCTCTGTTTTTCATTTTGTTTGAATATTTTTAATTGGGCAATACATTTCACTCCATCAGCGACCAGGCTCCATATTTTAAGAAAAGGTCCCAAGAGGAACTGTGTGGTCTGCTCGAATATTGCAGTAAAAGGTGACAGACGGGAAACCAGTGAGTACCTACTGTGACACGTGTCCTATAATAAGCCACGTGTGCATTTGGGCGACTGTTTTCTAAAATACCATACGTTAAAAAGATTAGAATATGCAAATTTTGTCATATTAACAATCTTATATGATAATAAATATATATTTCTCAACATAACTATATCATTTTATTTTCAACCTTACCAAAAAAAACATTATAGTTCTAATTTTCTATAAATATTGAAATTTGTTCTCATATTTTTACATTACACTAGTAGAGTGGCTGGTTTAGTATATAAAAAATAATTTGGACTACAAAGGGTTAATGTACACGCGTCAAACGCTACACTTTATGGTGACCGGGTATCTTATCAAAATGACAATTCAGCACACCTACAAAAGGTGGTATAAAGTCATGAAAAGTGATGAAACAAAAACTAGGTTAAATAGGTTACACAAGTAATTATTGAGAGGAAGCTACAAGCCAAAAATGTGTATATTCTTGGTATACCGTATATAGTAGGTAATATGCATTATAATCGCTTGACAAACGGAGTCTAGAAACGTTCGATTTCAAGCACAAAACTTGTTTTTATTTATTTTGTAAATAATTTTATAAGAAAGTTAATCAAGTGAAACTGTCACAGAAAATCTTAGCTATAACACTGTATTTTTTAAAGCTGTTTCCTTTACGCGTTCATACATTTCTATTAAAAAAAATTAGTAGTTTACATTTATATTTTTTATTGAGTAATTTATTTTTTATTTGTATTCTACTCAAGCGAAACGATATAAAAACCTTCAATTTATCTAAAGCAATTTTTTTGGTATTCATAATGTACACCAATTCGTTATAAAGATTAATCAAAATAGTGATTTAGCATTAAACCTAGTTTTTGTTTCATAACTTTTAATGACTCTAAATCGCGTTTTAAAGGAGTGTTGAATTTTCATTTGGGTGAAATATCATGGAATTACACTTTATATGCACTTATTGTTCTTGAAAGAGTTATTTTTTGTTTTAATTTGTGCCCTGGGGCCTCTCGAGTACTCCACTGTGTTCGAGATTATGCTTGAATATGAAAGAAAGGAAGAGAGAGTTATCTGACGGTTTATCCTATGACTACTGATCGTGATGGTTACTTATTTAATTAGTAAGTGTATATAAATATAATTAAATATGTGCCGCGCGATATTGGCCATTAGCAATTTAAAATGATTTCAACCGATTGCATGGAATTCATTACCGCACTCATCTATA
This sequence comes from Hesperophylax magnus, assembly GCA_026573805.1. Classification (NCBI taxonomy): domain Eukaryota; kingdom Metazoa; phylum Arthropoda; class Insecta; order Trichoptera; family Limnephilidae; genus Hesperophylax; species Hesperophylax magnus. The sequence continues at coordinate 1,168,681 of JAIUSX010000179.1, read as the reverse complement.
TGTAATGTTCGTTTCTCTCAGTATCAATGTAAACAAAATAAACTGGTATGTGTCCGATTGTCAGTTAACATCTGTATAATAAAAATAACTCACACACACACGCGATAAGGCTATCATAATATTAAAATTACTTCAACTTCCAGTAAAATACCGCTGCCGCGCCGTACGAACGCGTATACCACGTAGTGTCACGTGTTATAGTGAAAATAGTGCTATAAAACTCATTGTCAATTGGATTTTAAATTTTCTACAATTAAACAAAGGTATATATAATGTTTTTCAATTTAAATATATTGATAAAAAGTGTTTTTTATATGTTTAATATTGGTTTTTCTACGACCGTAAGGAGTTGACTTATCTTGTAATCGCTAGCTTCGTATTGCAGCTGACTTCATGTTTATTAATTGATGACGGAAGAAAATTAATGCTTTGAGTGTTGCCAATTTTAAAATATTAATTTCCTTGCATTTTTTATAATTGGTTTTTCTTTCTGATTGACATGGTTATATGTGCAGGTCTCCTAATGAGAAATTACTGTATTTGTTGCATGTTTAAAATACAAACAGTTATTATTAGTAGTTTTAGGATATGTTAGCATTTATTGTATTTAAAAACCTAACTTAATCTCAACTTAACCTAACTTTTTTTAAATGTGAACACCGTAAAAGAGTCCCAACTAACTAAACATAGGCAGTGTGTCTGTGATATACTCGATCGGGGTACGTTTTAAGGTTAAAACGAGTGGGGAGGTACGGAGATCGGGTAGGGGAAGGTTGGGATGTGCCTGGCTGTCCAGATCCGGTGACAAAACACAACTAAAGCCAAAGAGTATCCTAACTCCGTTTTTTTTTTCGAAAATAACCTAACCAAACCTAACCTAACCTCACCTAACCTAACCTAATGGAATGAACACGACTTGGCGATTAAAATAAGTGGATTTACTGACTACAAATGATTTCTCTAACATAACCAAATCTTTTAACATGTATCGACAGATTTGTCTAAACAAATTTTATAATTATTATTGATAAATTCCAACTTGAATTTCACTTCTGTTTTCGCTAATAATTGAATGCAAATCTTGGAAGCGGAAATCAAACCACTTCCCGAAATCCGATCGATTTGAAACTCTACAGCTAGACTCGTTGTCGACGACAAAGCATTCTATCAAATTTTACTGGCAATCACGTAAACACGAGCGGACATATACGCGTTATACTTAAATTGAAAGACATTAAAGAATATACGAAATATATTAAGGCGAAGCTTAATGCCAAATCACTATTTTGATTAATTTTTATAACGAATTGGTGTACATTATGAATACTAAAAAATATGCTTTAGATAAATTGAAGGTTTTCTTATCGTTTCGCTCGAGTAGAATACAAATAAAAAATTAAATTACTCAATAAAAAATATAAATGTAAACTACTAAAAAAAATATTTTTTCAATAGAAATGTATGAATGCGTAAAGGGAACAAGTTTTAAAAAATACATTATTATAGCTAAGATTATCTGTGACAGTTTCACTTGATTAACTTTTTTGCTTTCTTATAAAATTATTTACAAAATAAATAAAAACCAGTTTTGTGCTTGAAATTGAACGTTTCTAGAGTCCGTTTGTCAAGCGATTTTAATGCCTATTACCTACAATATAAGGTATACCAAGATATACACATTTTTAGCTTGTAGCTTCTTCTTAAGGTTCAAACCGATTAGCATTTGGCTAGATTGTTAGCGCGGTTGACTCCGGTCTTTGGGAAGGAAGCATCAATCCTTAGTCAAACCAAAAAATCGATAAATCATTAAATACATCTATTATAGTAAAAAAAAAATTCTTACAGAATAATTTTTTTTTATTTATTTAATTTTTTTTTATATATTGAAACTTCCCGGCGTTGCTACTGCTTCTCAAAGAGTTTTTCATTAGATTAACTTTAGTGCTGTAATGTTTGCACTGCCTGTAACTTTCAAAATTATGCACCTGCATAATAAAGTGTCAATTAATTAAAGTAATTTATTTTTGGGGTATTATGCCGCGTTGCGAATCCCAAATGCTTCCAATCGTTTGGTAACGTGGAACTATAACATCCCCGAAGGTTAGGAAGTATCTGACTACTCAGATTCGGTCACTAAACATGGCTAAAGCCGTTTCGATGTTAACCCAGCGCCATACTGAGAGAATCTGCAACAAATAATATAGAAATGTTGAAATTTCATTACGCTAGAGCTCACCCATCTTAAGCTTTATGCAGAAGAAGAGTGAATGAAGAATGAATCAAATGAAATTTACTTGCGCACTCCGGGGATTGAACCCGCGACATCCAGCTTCCTAATCGACACGCGCGTAAAACTTTTCTATTCGTATATTATTTCTTAGGAGATTTTTAATAATAATATTCCACTGTATTAGAAATTTGACAAAATATTGCGAAATAAAAAAACGACGAGTTTGTTAATGTTTCCCAAAATATGGGTCGCAAAACGCAATCGGAAAATGATAACTTTGGTGTTTCGGGTAAAACTTTATGTTGATTTTTTTTATATCACTGAACAAGATGATAATACTAATAAATCTAACCAAAACATGAAACAGAACAAGACAGATTTTGATTATTAAAAAAAAGTCAATAGTTATCCCATATGAATGAAAATAGCATATGTTTATCCGGGACACCATCTAGGCCACTTCTCTAAATAGTATAAAACATTCCAGAACATCCTGGAACATTCTGAAATGTTGTGGAATGTTTGGGAATAGTCTGGAATGTTCGGGAACATTCCAGAACATCCCAGATCATAATTAACTAAAAACTGGATTATAGGCCGTTTCCTGATAAACATTTAGTAAATTCGTAATCGTGACAATACATTGGAATCTCAAAATACAGGGTTTTCCAATAAGAGGTGTTATTTTGAAAATCCCGCTATTTCGGTAGATGTTATTTTTGAAGCTGTCATTTTTTTACATTTGACAAGTAAAAACTACGCCATTAATAAAAATGGAACGATACACGCTTCAACAACGCATTGAAATTATTAAAATTCACTTGAGTGAATCAAATGCAAATAATCTTGAGTGATGAGGCCCATTTCCACCTCGGTGGCTTCGTCAACAAGCAAAATTGTCGCATCTGGGGGTCGGAAAACCCAAGAGTTATTGTTGAAAAGCATCTTTATCCTCAACGTGTGACTGTTTGGTTCGGTTTATGGTCCGGCGGAGTCATTGGACCTTACTTTTTCGAAAATGAGGCTGGTGCAACAGTTACGGTGAATGGATTGCGCTATCGAGAGATGATTAATGATTTTTTATGGCCGGAATTGGATGGTATTGATCTGGACAACGTTTACTTTCAACAAGACGGTAATACGTGCCACACAAGCAACGAAACCATTGATTTTTTACGATTGAATATCAAAATAACACCTCTTATTGGAAAAACCTCTAGTACAAAACAAAGTCACTATCCGCGTCTGTCTGTTTGTGCGCTTAGTTCTTCTAATTTACGCAACGGAGATTGACAGGGTTTTCACTATCATTTAAAGAATTTCTTCCGGAAGGTTTATATATGTATATAATATTTATTAAAAAATATTGGAAGAAATTAGTTGAAGATAATCGACAATAATGACGTAAAATAATGATGTCCCAACGGACGAGTGGTTAGAGACGTTGTCCCGGTAATCCAGATATCCTGGATTCGTTTCCTAGTTGAGGTTTTATTTTAAATATGTATATTTTTATTAATTAATACACGACTATGGTAAAAGCGGAGAAGAAATGTTCAAGAAACGCTGAATTAGTTAATATTTGGTGTCAAATTCACTATCTTATTAGCGTGTGACCATATTGTTAGCGCTGAAACCGGTTTGTAGCGGAAAGTGGTTTATCATTTGAGTACGTACATAAATTTTAGATAATGCTGATTATATTTTTAGAGTTTTACGATAAAATTTAAGATCAACATTAAGTTCGCCAGTGCGCCCCACTGTTGATTTTGGCAGCCACCTCTGGGCTGGAGCCCTAAAATACTCGACTCGGGCTGTTTGATAGTTTCACTGATTTTAAAAAACGGTTTGCAATCTTTAAAGTACAGGCGTCAGTTGGGAATGATGTCCTTGTTCTACCGGTATTTTAACTGAAGGTGCTTCAAGGAACTAGCGTCGTTGATCGCTTCGGCGCCGATGCGTAGTCCGGAAACACGCACATTCGACACTATTTGTCACATAAGAACGGGTCGTTTTTACGACTCGTTCTTGAGTTCAACAGCTCTGCTATGGAACGATTCGTCGGCTTCTGTGTTTCCTCCCTCCTACATGACCCATGTTCACTCTGTCGTCTGCTAAAAAATATTTTCCGCACAGTATCCTCAAAGACCATAAACCCTTAGCGAAATTATTTTTCTTTCATATTTAAAAAAAAAAAAATTATAATGATTTGTTTTGGGGGTGTTATGCCGTGTTGCGTTACCTTCTTCATTAGCCAACGTTTCAGACAGCATTACAGTGTCGATCATCAGGGCAGATACGTAAACGAAAATTGTGAAGTTGAATCCTCTAAGATCTGGTAGTATAATTTAAAATGGCTTTCTGCCTTTTGTTTTGGTGTAGCCGTAATTTTTGTTGATATTATTTTCTTCAATGGTTAAATCTGTATATATAAAACGTGATTTTTTCTTTGTTTGTGACCGATTAAGGCGATGCACTAGGTCGTTTAATATTTTAAATTGAGCCGCTATCAATAACAACCCTTACGTAGATGGCGATAAGGTATAAATTCCCGCTTAACACCATCCGCCTGTTTTGATTTATGCAAGAAAAAACGTGGCCAAAAAGTGCCTTTTTTATTTTATTTTGTGGATGTTCAGGCATAAATATTTTTTTTTTTCGATCATTTTATAAATAACTTAATTTGCCACATTATACAATAAAATCATAACCGAAAATGGGTTCGTAAGAAGGAGATTTTGAACTTTAAAGCAGTTTTCATAGGCTTTTACACTATTTTTTTCTGGGCTTATAAAAAGACTTATATAAAAAATACTCGATTATTTCAAAGGCCAAGATGTATTCTATTCGCAGTATTTAATTAAAGCATCTGAAACATTTCTAGGCGACCAAATTTTCAAACCAAAAACACATGATTTTGCATTACTACGTATGGCATCGCCTTAAAGTCATTAGGATGTGATTAGATAAAGTCAGAATCCGACGTAACTGAAGTAGCCGTGCATAAAAATATGCGACGCGCAGCCCTTGTGTATTGGACAGCACCAAGGTTGAATTTGCCCTATCAAATCTTTAAAATAAAGTGTAGAAAAATAAAATCCGGGCGTGCGCAAGTAAATTTTATTTGATGAGTGTGTTATTTCACAAATTACTCATTTTAAATAATAAATGGTAAATTTGCAGTATAGCCCATAATGTAAGACCACATTTCAGAATTGAAACCTTTATCTTCCCATCCACTTCCCCTCTCAACTATCTTCAGACTCAAAACATACTCCAATCGGAGTTGCGATAGTCTCACTGGCTCCAAACGGTTTGAAGCAGTTGGTACTCTTGCGCAGTATTCAAATTAAAAAAATTAAAAATACAGTATTTTGATGATTATTTGATTTGCCCGCTGCATTCATTCCCCGGCGGGATTGATGAAATCTAAAGAGCGACGCCTGATGCAATAGACTGGCTCACTGACGAAACCATACGGAAGAAGAATAAGAATACCGCACCTTCCTCTTTCCCATTTCACTTTTGTGCGGTATTTACAATTAAAAATTTTTTTAAAAAAACATACACAATCTCCACACGAGGTGAGGGTAAATTATTAACCTTAGTTCTGGCACAATAACACGCCCATAGTGCATTTCTACCAGTTTTCTCTTCGGTGGAAATGACTAATCGATATTTGAGCAATTTGTTTCCTGACCTTGTATTGTTCCAATCTCACAATATCGATTGTTCAATCGACTTGTAAATAATAAATGACACCTTTACCAAACTAATGGACAGGTATTTTAATCTCCGATTGTTTTAATTTTCTGTGTCTTGTTCTGTTTCATGTTACGTTTAAATTTATTAGCATCATTTTCTTTTTCAATGATATATTTTTTTTAATATTAACTCCACACAGGAGGCCCTGAAGAAAATAATTTCCCTCAGGGCCTATGTCATCTTTGGGGATGCTGTGTGGAGGGTCTTTTTGTGGAGAGGAAGGAGTGAATATGGGTCTTGAAGAGTCCCATGTTGTAGGAGGGAGGAAACACAGAGGCCGGTAGCTCGTTCCACAGCCGAGCTGTTGAACTTAAGAACGAATCGTAGAAGCGACCCGTTCTCATGTGAAAAATGTCAACCGTGTACAAATGTTGGGCGCGCGTTTGGCGTGTATCCCGACTACGCACCGGTGCCGAAGGGATCAATGACGCTAGTTCCTCAGAGCATCTTCCATTGTAATACCGATAGAACAAGGACAGCATACCTACCTGACGCCTGTGCTCTAAAGATTGCAGTCCGTTTGTTAAGATTGGGGAATCTATCAAACGGACCGCCCGTTTTTGCACAGAGTCAAGGGTTTTTTTCAGGTAGATATTTAGGGGCTCCGGACCAGAGATGGCTGCCAAATTCAACAGTAGGGCGCACTTGCGATTTGATGGTTATACTTGATATTATATTGATCGTTATAACACGGTTTCCCGATATGTAGGCATAGAATAGGGTATTATCATATATTTTTTAATGATAAACTTGTGAGACATTTAGCACTAACAAAGCCTTTCTTAAAAACGTAAATTTGGTTGTTAACAGGTGAAAAAATATAATAAGCAGTAATTGTTGATTGAGGTACTAGTACATATTGAATTATTTGGCGGGTTTTTATTTATTTTTTTTTATATATTAATTTTATTTTAGTAATATGTACATTTAAGTTTACAAATGACTAATTAATTTGTAACATATAAATATACTATATTTTTTCTTGCTTGATGTGGCTCCTACACAACATCTTGAACTTTCCAATTGGGGCAGACTTTAGGTTTTCCGGCAGCGCATTATAGTATTTCATTACTTTATAATAGTCTACTATTCTGAGTATTTGCCTTGTCTTTTTGGTAGCCTGATTTCATTGCACGTCCTTGTTTTATGTTTGTAAGTCCTTGTTGTATACAATTTTATTTGAAAAATATTTTGGTAGCAGGTTGTTTACTATTTTATGTACAAATATCATCGTGTTCAAGGTCAACATCTGTTTCACCGTTAGCCAATTTAGTTCGTTTAACATTTTATTTACTTTTGAATATCTATTTCGTCTGAGTATTGTTCTCATTGCCCTATTTTGGAGAATTTGAAATTTATTTTGCTCTCGGTCGTTACACAGGAAAAGGATAGTTGAGCAGTAGTTAAAATGTGGAGCAATAATGGAGTTATAAATGGTGATTGCAGTATTTCCGGACAGTTTTTGGCGAATTCTTCCCAAAAAAGATATCTTTTTTTCAATTTTCTTTTGGGTATATTCAGCATGTTTGTTAAAGTTGAGTTTGGATATATATAATAACTCCTAAATATTTTATATCGGTAACATTTTCAATAATTTCACCATCAATTTTGATTTTGCTTTCACTGGATGTCTTCTCATAACCAATTACCATACATTTTGTTTTTTTTTGTATTTAATTTAAGCTTATTTATTTTTAGCCATCTTGATACATTATCTAGTTCATTATTTAAAATATGTATTAGTTCTTCATAGTTTTCTCCAATTATATATATTAGTGTATCATCGGCAAATAGTCGTACTTTGCATTTTGAAAATATTTTCACTATGTCATTAATATAGAGTATGAACAATAGAGGTCCAAGGACTGATCCCTGTGGTACTCCTAATTTATTTTCCATTGGTTTTGAAAATTGATTGGGAATAGGCCGACGTAGTTCAGTAGTCCATAGCATCTGACCGGATATCAGAAGGTGCGGGTTCAATTCCCGTCGGCGGCATTTATTTTTACTCGGGAGATATTTTCAATTTGAATGGATATTTCAGGCGAGAAATTGATGCTTATAATAATTTGTTTCAGTATTATCAGATAGGGTAGTGAATTGGACGTAAATGCAACATACGCTATTATTCCTCTATCTGCACAGACAGACTGAGCCACAGCAAGACGTGGCGCGGGTTCAGCTAGTCTCAAATAAAAAACCTGGATACAAAACATAGCGAGATCAAAAATAGACAATACATTGACTGACTGATATAGAGTAATATTCCCTTTAGTCAATATCTGTATTTTACATTCCGTTCTCCTATTGACATCCCTCTGTATGACATCGGGCTTAGTGAATACTCTACTGCGCACTATACTAACTATGCGTTGTGTTTCAGAAATGGAGGTTGAAGATCTCCCCAGGATGCTGTGTCTCAGTCCAGAGGAGGACTCTACCGCATTCGGCCACAAGAGGCCATCACAGGTTAGTCATTTATCCTTAGCTTATTCATTCTTATAAAATGATTGCAATAAACCAATCTACACTTTTAGAAATACGCGCGTTTCAAACCGCCCTACTAAAGCGTGTCAAAAGCAGGAACTAAGCATGCAAATTGAGCACATGTCATATTCAAATATGATCTATGCTATACACAAAAATATACGTATGTGTGCAATGCGAATTTAAGGAAAGACTAATCAACCCCACAAATGAAGCCCTGAGGAAAAAAATTACCCTCAGGACCTATGTCATCTTTAGGGATGATGTGTGGAGGGTCTTTTTTAAGGAAAGGAAGGAGAGGAAGTGCTGGGGAGGTAAAAGGTTTGAGAGTCAGTTAGGAATCTAAGGATGTGTGTTCAGGAGTGACAGACATATAGATATATACCTCCCACTGCGGCGCAAGGCAATGGGTCAAGGGACCAGTTAGAGAGGTCTAAAGGTCTCCCAAAACTCCAAAATAAACCACGCGGAAAGATCAATTTTCTAGGCCTGCTGGGGTAAATTCCATCCAATACGCCGGATATTATTTTTACACGACTTATGTCGTTAAGATTCCCACATTATTTTAAAGATTTGATAGGGCAAATTCAACCTTGGTGCTGTCCAATACACAAGGGCTGCGCGTCGCATATTTTTATGCACGGCTACTTCAGTTACGTCGGATTCTGACTTTATCTAATCACATCCTAATGACTTTAAGACGATGCCATACGTAGTAATGCAAAATCATGTGTTTTTGGTTTGAAAATTTGGTCGCCTAGAAATGTTTCAGATGCTTTAATTAAATACTGCGAGTAGAATACATCTTGGCCTTTGAAACCATCGAGTATTTTTTAGATAAGTCTTTTTATAAGCCGAGAAAAAAATAATGTAAAGGCCTATGAAAACTGCTTTAAAGTTCAAAATCTCCTACTTACGAACCCATTTTCGGTCATGATTTTATTTTATAATGTGGCAAATTAAGTTATTTATAAAATTATCAAAAAAAAATTAAATATTTATGCCTGAACATCCACAAAATAAAATAAAAGAGACTTTTTGGCCATGTTTTTTCTTGCATAAATCAAAACAGGTGTTAAGCGGGAATTTAAACCTTATCGCCATCTACGTAAGGGTTTGTTATTGATAGCGGCTCAATTTAAAATACTACACGACGTAGTGCATCGCCTTAATTCACCTTTTGAACTGTCATTGTGTTGAGTTATAACGGAACCCCAAATTATGTAGATTTGCTAGCTTACCGCTAGTTTCGGACATATATATTTTTGTTTACATTTAAGCGGACACTGTTAAATAATGTTTCTAACACGTGTCAGCTTCTTGTCAAAATTTGATGACAGTTTGATTCTTATGATTGACTCATCTTTACGAGTTATTTTTTGTAAAATTGACTTGATAGAAATTTCTTAGAAAAAGTGTATCATATATTTACCAAATTACAAGAAAACAGATTACGTCAATTGCGAGAAAAGCTAAAAAAATACTATCTGTTATCTGTTCAATGAATTATAATATTATATTAAAAAACTGCAAAAATCAGTCATTTTGAATACATGTAGGATAACGAAAGATTTTTTAAATATTTATGTTGAGGGATCAGTAGGATTTATAGGCCCTGTTAGAAGTTCTACCGAGCCGAACCCTCTGATATGAAAATATCTGGAGTCGGTGAATTATTTTCCCATTTGATCTCTGGTGAGTTGACGTGTTGTTCTTGTATTGTTTTGTATTTATTTTGCTTATATAATGCACTTGCATAATGTGGATTTACTAGATGATCAATTGTGGAAAAGTGTGTGGAACGGTTTAGTTTTTCGGAAAATTAATAATAATATCATATATTTCATTAGTCAGAATTCAAGTGGAATGTAATTCACCTATTTGGTCTTCTTTATATAAAGTTTACTCCAATAATATAGAAAGAGTTCAGCCCAAATTTCTTAAGTACGTAAATTTTAAGCTCAGAATTCCTATTGATTACATTAATAATGTCAGTTTGATGAATCAATTGCATCTAATAACACTGTCTGACAGGAGAATTATTTCAGACCTGGTTGTTTTTTTTTTTTTCATTTTATTTAAGTACATAAAACAGGCATGGTGCCCAAGAATTTACATACATGGATGTTTAAATACATAATAACAACAAAAATAGCAACAAAATGAATAAGCTAAATATGCAGAAGTAAATAACAATTAAGAAGGTAAAAGGTAAATACAAATATGTTCATAAACGATTTATTATTGTCACACCTGTACTGGTGAGACACTGATTAGGTAGGTACAATGTTGCTTCTCTTTAAATAAAGGGTTTCATCACAATATCAGCTTAATATGATTAAAGGTAATACATTTTTTTTGAAGTGTTTAAATTGGTCATTAAAAATTTCTATTACATTATTAGAGCCATGTATAATGTTATAATTTCTTAATGTTCGCGGTACTGGGGAAAAATATCCTGTATTTGTGTGGTAGGCTTTAATATAGAAAATGTCTTTCATCCTCCTTGTTGATTTTCTTGATGGAATATTGATGTTAATTTGGGATAAAATGTTTAGTGTATCAACTGATGCATGTATAATTTTGTGTAGGAGCAGTACGTCAGAAAGTTTACGTCTGACCGTCAGTGAGTGTAGTTTATAGTGCAAAATTCGGTCATTATATGTTCCAAATTGACCAGATAAACCTTCACGATAAGCAATTACACGGGTTAGTTTCCTTTGTATGGATTCAATCCTATAATTATGAATCTCATAATTGGGAGACCAAATTGTTGATGCGTATTCGAGAATACTTCGCACAATTGATTTATATAATGTCAATGTGTTACAGAGAGTCATTAACAACTTAATTGATAGTCCTGCCATCGTTGCCACTATTAATTTCCATGTACCGACTAGGAATACAAGACAAAATATAACATTCTTCTGCAATACATACACAGCCAACTATCAGACACACTCACTGACCAATAAGATGCATGATCTGGGCAACAAGTATGGGGGTGCTATTGATTTATTTATTGACTCCATTTATAGAATTAAGCATAATCTATACCAATACTTTGTCGAATCCTACAAATTAGATTAGCGTTGGTAAATTAGTTTTAATGTTTTGTCTTATATTTAATGTTGTTGTAATTTCTTTTTTACTTTACTTACGTTACTCTTAGTTTTTTTATAATATAATATTTTCTCATTATACTTGTAATCACAATTTTACAATTGTGTATTTTGTACCTTCTTTACAATGGATTACATCTATTTACTGTCAGTATCTTCTGTATAATACAGATATTCTCCTATGTACACTGCATCATGTATCACTTTTATGTAAAAGCCTTTTTAGGCGTATATATAAATAAATAAATAAATTAAAGAATATCGATGGTTGAACACGTTTGTAAGGCCCCGTAGTAAGATGGATTGAAAGGGAGATATAAAACCGAAAATAATTAATAAAACACGACTCTTTTGAAATAGAGCAAAAATCTGTCGACAAATGCTTTAGTTGCATTTAAAGATACACTGTGATTTTTTTTTTCACGACTATAACACATTAAATAACAGAACAAAACGTCTTTTTAATAATTTTCGGAGTTTACTTTGCGATTTTTTTTTTCTATCGAGGGAATTTCATATAATTAACGTTTCGGCATAATAAATGTAGTATTATCTTCAAAAATAACTGTTTTTTTGGAAATTAAGAGGAAGCTACAGGCCAAAAATGTGTATATTCTTGGTATACCTTATATTGTAGGTAATAGGCATTAAAATCGCTTGACAAACGGAGTCTAGAAACGTTCGATTTCAAGCACAAAACTGTTTTTTTATTTATTTTCCAAATATTTTTATAAGAAAGCAAAAAAGTTAATCAAGTGAAACTGTCACAGATAATCTTAGCTATAATACTGTATTTTTTTAAAGCTGTTTATTTTACGCGTTCATACATTTCTATTGAAAAAATATTTTTTTTAGTAGTTTACGTTTATATTTTTTATAGAGTAATTTACTTTTTTATTTGTATTCTACTCAAGCGAAACGATAGGAAAACCTTCAATTTATCTAAAGCATATTTTTTGTTATTCATAATGTACACTAATTCGTTATAAAGAATAATCAAAATAGTGATTTAGCATGCTTCGCCTTAAAAACTTACTTATAAATCGGTATAGTGTGACATTTTGAATCGGGTCGCAAACAATAACACTCCTTATGTAGATGGCGATAAGGTTTAAATTCCATACAAGAAAAAAAACCTTTCGAAAAAGTGTATTTTATATTATTTTGCAAACTTCAGCCATAAATATTTAAATGTTTTAACATAATTTTCTATAGAACTTAATTTTCCACATTATACAAAAAAACCATTACCGAAAAAGGATTCGTTAGTAGGAGATTTTAAACTTTAAAACAGTTTTTACAGGTTATGGTATCTAGCTGATAATGGTATCTGTTTTTGTTGCGCATCAATGACCTTTTGACATCATTGTGCACCGATTCATTGTTACGCGGATGACAGTACAGTTCATGATAGCTTTTTGTTTGACAAGCCCCCAAAGGGCACACAAACTCCAACGGCTCGGAGGGCTTTGAAGCAGAGAATGGACGGTTATCTCGAGAGTATTTCCTCCTGGGGTAAAAATAATCTCGTCGAATTTAATGTTCAAAGACCCAATCCTGTCTGATTACGTCTAAAAGGGATCTAAATGATAATCTAGTCTCCTTCAACGGAAGCAATCTTCCGAACAGGCCTTCCATTGATATGCTTTGTATAACTATAAGTGACCAGCTCAGGTACGGGGGCTCCATCGAAGCCAGAGTAAAGTTGGCCTCTCAGAAGCTGGGCGTACTGTACAGGGCCCGCAGATACTTTAATAGTACACAACTGCTCACCCTGTACAAATCGCAAGTGCGCCCTACTGTCGAATTTGGCAGCCATCTCTGGTCCGGAGCCCCTAAATACCTGAAAAAAACCCTAGACTCTGTGCAGAAATGAGCGGTCCGTTTGATAGATTCCCCAATCTTAACAAACGGACTGCAATCTTTAGAGCACAGGCGTCAGGTAGGTATGCTGTCCTTGTTCTATCGGTATTACAATGGAAGATGCTCTGAGGAACTACCGTCATTGATCCCTTCGGCACCGGTGCGTAGTCGGGATACACGCCAAACGCGTGCCCAACATTTGTACACGGTTGACACTTGTCACATGAGAACGGGTCGCTTCTACGATTCGTTCTTAAGTTCAACAGCTCGGCTGTGGAACGAGCTGCCGGCCTCTGTGTTTCCTCCCTCCTACAACATGGGACTCTTCAAGACCCATGTTCACTCCTTCCTCTCCACAAAAAGACCCTCCACACAGCATCCCCAAAGATGACATAGGCCCTGAGGGAAATTATTTTTTCAGGGCCTACTGTGTGGAGTTAATATAAAAATAAAAAAAATAGCACGGTAGATCGATAAACGATTTATCGACAAGGTCGATAAATTGTCATCAACAAAGAACAGTACACGTCGAATGGATTAAGACCACTTAGTCGTTGTGAAGTTTTGTTTGTTCATTAGCGACCTGCAGTCAAGCTCGGGAACGATGACAAGTTACCGATATTATCGATAAAACCTTTATCGATCCACTGTGCTAGCTACCCTGATACTTTAATTTTCTCCGTGCTTATAAAACTGTTCGATTATTTTAAAGTCCAAGATGTGTTCTAGTAGTAGTATTTAATCAAAGAATCTATCATATTTCTAAGCAATCAAATTTTGGAAACCAAAGAAACATGATTTTGCATTTCGTGGACTGCTTCGCCTTAGTGGTGAGTTGTGATCAATGCTAATTGAAAATGTAGATCATTTAATAGTACACAGCTGCTGATTTGAATTTGGCAGCCACCTCTGATCTGAAGCCCTAAAATATGTATAATGCGGAAACACGCGATATGTTTGCTAGATTCCCCTATCTTAACAAACGGAATTATTACACCACACGCGTTAGATGGAAATGTTGTCCCTTTTCTACCGGTATTTCAATTAAAGATGACATTTTCTTGCAGGCCTCTGTGTTTCCTCCCTCCTACAACATGGATATCGTATTAACTCCTTCCTCTCCTCCAAACATCATCCCCAAAGATCACATAGACTCAATATATTTTTTTAAATGTTTTAATTATTTCACAGAAAGTAAGATCAAATTTACCTTAGTTTTGGCAACAGTGTTTACCTATCTTGTTATCGACAGCTTAACTGTTATTTTTATTTAAATGTACGTATATGCCATTCTTATCGTAAGTTTACTTAGATTTTTTTCTCGTTGTTTGATTTTCTTATCGCAATCTTGTGGTCTTGCAATGATAACAAAATCTTCTTTTTCCCATCAAACAAATTGCGCGCGATATAATATAATGCTATTACAGACCGGTGAAAAGTCAGGGATATTATAAACGTTTCAATTATGAATGTTGGTATTACACAAGGACAATGCTGAGAGAATTTTTCAGTATGGAACCTGCCGCAAATATACTGTAAATAAGGTAAATTTGCTGACGTATTCCTGACGTTACTGGGGGTTATTCTTAGGAGATAGACATATACGACTTAAGACTTTTCTGTAGGCCTTTTTATGACCTATAATTACGTAGTACATTATTTTGATTTATCTCATCAGGTTTAGCCAGCGTTAGCAATGTAAGCGCCCGAAAATATTTTATTTACGACTTGATTACAAAACATTGACTTTTCTCTACTATCTATAAGTAAAACATGCTTGTATTGTATATATAAACGTTTCGGAAAAAAAATTCTACATGATGGTGAAGACCCTATCAAAATCCGGGGAGTAGTTTAGAAGAACTAAGCGCATAAACTGACAGACGATGATAACGACTTTGTTTTATTAGAGACTAGCTGACGTATGCCCGGCGTTGCTTCGGAGATAAACATATATCGTTTTGGACTTTTTTGTAGACCTTTTTAAGATATACAAATCCGTAATACATTATTTTTATGCATCTCATTAAGTGTAGACAGCGTTTAAATAACAATTCAAACACTTATAAAAAAGTGTTATAAAGTTATGAAAAGTGATGAAAAAAAAACTAGGTTAAATAGGTTACATATGTAACTTTTAATGACAATTCAACACACCTATAAAAAGTGTTGTGAATCATAAGTTATATAAGTACTTACATTTTAATTTTGCTCGCTGTTCTTATAGAGCTTACAGATCTTAGAGCAAACAGTTTTTTCTTAAGGCGATGCACTACGTCGTGTAATATTTTAAATTGAGCCGCTATCAATAACAACCCTCACGTAGATGGCGATAAGGCTTAAATTCCCGCTTAACACCATCCGCCTGTTTTGATTTATGCAAGAAAAAAACATGGCCAAAAAGTGCCTTTTATTTTATTTTGTGGACGTTCAGGCATAAATATTAAATTTTTTTTCGATAATTTTATAAATAACTTAATTTTCCACATTATACAATAAAATCATAACTGAAAATGGGTTCGTAAGTAGGAGATTTTGAACTTTAAAGCAGTT
Organism: Hesperophylax magnus; assembly: GCA_026573805.1. Lineage (NCBI taxonomy): Eukaryota > Metazoa > Arthropoda > Insecta > Trichoptera > Limnephilidae > Hesperophylax > Hesperophylax magnus. Next base: position 1,152,661 of record JAIUSX010000179.1, on the reverse strand, counting down.
TTCATAGGCCTTATACATTATTTTTTTCTGGGCTTATAAAAAGACTTATCAAAAAAATACTCGATCATTTCAAAGGCCAAGTTGTATTCTACTCGCAGTATTTAATTAAAGCATCTGAAACATTTCTAGGCGACCAAATTTTCAAACCAAAAACACATGATTATGCATTACTACGCAGTGCATCGCCTATACATTCATTCTATTTATTGATGTCAAGCTATTGGGAAGGATATTGTATATGTGTACGCTCTAATGGCCTATGTTTCGTTTACCACTTTCAGTCTTTGCTGAATGTGTGTATAGTTTATTATGTTGTCTTGTGATGTGTTCATGTACTTGTGATGTTTTTATAAATGTTGTTTTCGTGTTTATAAATCCATTTTGGATTTTGTAGATTAATTAGCATATTTTATATTGGTATAGTTTTCTGATTTTCAGTAATTTCATTTCTTGGTATACTTTTTTGGTGTGGGCATTTGAGTTATAATAAAAAAGGTTTTTTAAAACTTTATTCTGTATTATTTTTAGGTCTTTTAAATATGTAATGTATGTGTTTCCTCATATTTAAATTAAATAATTTAGATGGGACTAAATTAAACTAAATTATAATCCCATCTTTACTTGTGTTGGTACACAAATTAATATGTGTTGCTTCTTTAAATAGTATAAAATAAATTCGCTGACTTCGTCTGTCTTTTTTTTTTTTTTTTTTTTTTTTTTTTATAGTGAATACCTCACAAGAGTCCCAACTGCTCCCGTCTGGAGCCAGTGAGACTATGGCATCCCCAATTGGGGGATGTTGTGAGGCTGAAGGTAAGTGGGGAAGGGAAAGAGGAAGGTGGGGAAGTACCTGGCTATTCAGATCTAGTCACTAAACACGGCTAAAGCCATTTGGAGCAACGTTTCAATTCTGAATGGTGGTCTTACACCAGGGCGATACTGGTAGTATCTTCCACTCTGGAACGTGCCGCAAATATACTATATATTATTTTAATTAATTAATTGTGAAATAACACAAATTAATCAAATAAAATTTATTTGCGCACGCCGGGTTCGAACCCGCGACCTTCGGAATGGCAGTCCAATGCGTTACCACTGGACTATGCCGGCCGTCATAGTCCAGTGTGCGCTTAGTTCTTCTAAACTACGCAACTGTTTGTCTGTTTGTGCGCTTAGTTCTTCTAAACTACGCAACGGATTTTGATAAAGTTTTTACCATCATTTAGAAAATTTCTTTCTGAAGGTTTACATATAAAATACATGCATACTGTAATTATAGAAAGTAGAGAAAAGTCGATGTTTTATAATCAAGACATAAAAATATATTTTCGAGCGCTACATTGCTAACGCTGGCTAAAGCTTATGAAAGACATCAAAATAATGTACTACAGAATTGTATATCTTGAACTGGCCTATAGAAAAGTCCGTGGTGGTGTATCCAACTGGGAATGCCAAATAAATCTCGCTATCTCCAGACGTTTAATACAATTGACGTCAAATTGTACCTACATGTTTGAATTGTGTAAACTTACAATGAAGATATTAAAGAATTTAGTTAGGTAACATTGGTGGTCATCTTGGATACGGGAAGGATATGAATACATCATTATTCCGTAAAAGAACGCTTATGTAGCAAAGTACTGATTTTCAGAATTCTGTAAAAAATACCAAATGCTGACGTAATGTTTATTTCAACTAAAGTGGCAAACACTTTTAACCACATAACGTTTAATTCTTGTTTAAATACTAACTTATCGGTATATCTTATGAGGTGACCCTTGCATGCATGAGAATCAGGGTTGTCACATTAAGGCGATGCACTACGTAGTAATTTAAAATCATGTGTTTTTGGTTTGAAAATTTGGTCGCCTAGAAATGTTTCAGATGCTTTAAATAAATACCGCGAGTATAATACATCTTGGCCTTTGAAATAATCTTGTAATTTTTACATAAGTCTTTTTATAAGCCCAGAAAAAATAATTTATAAGTCCTATGAAAACTGCTTTAAAGTTCAAAATTTCCTACTTACGAACCCATTTTCGGTTATGGTTTTATTGTATAATGTGACAAATTAAGTTATTTATAAAATGATCAGAAAACATTTAAATATTTATGCCTGAACATCCACAAAATAAAATAAAAAGCACTTTTTGGCCATGTTTTTTTCTGGCCTAAATCAAAATGGCTGGATGGTGTTAAGCGAGAATTTAAGCCTTATCGCCATCTACGTAAGGAGTGTTATTGATGGCGGCTCGATTCAAAATATTACACGACGTATAAGAATATTAATATTTGTTGATAAGAGCCTGTGAACCAATAAACTTAAAAAGGCCAAGGTATCAAGCACTGTAGATCGATAAAACCCTTATCAGTATGATATTGAAGAAATTCGTCATCTTTGGGCAGTTAGCGATATTTGCGAGCACGGCCAGAAAGTGATTCCGATAGTCAGTGGACAAAAGCCGCTGCTTTTAGCGAGGCCTTCAGGCGAAGCTTAATGCCAAATCACTATTTTGATTAATCTTTATAACGAATTGGTGTACATTATGAATACCAAACAATATGCATTGGATAAATTGGAGGTTTTCTTATCGTTTCGCTTGAGTAGAATACAAATAAAAAAATAAATTACTCAATTAAAAAATATAAATGCAAACTACTAAAAATGTATGAACGCATAAAGGAAACAACTTTAAAAAAATACAGTATTATAGCTAAGTTTATCTGTGACAGTTTCACTTGATTAACTTTTTTTTCTTTCTTACAAAATTATTTACAAAATAAATAAAAACAGTTTTGTTCTTGAAATCGAACGTTTCTAGACTCTGTTTGTCAAGCGATTTTAATGCCTATTACCTACAATATAAGGTATACCAAGAATATACACATTTTTGGCTTGTAGCTTCCTCTTCACGGTGTCGGATAAGCTGTCGATGTACACAACTTTTTTGGATAATGTCGTTCGTTTTGCAAAAAAACTTGATTATTAATGAATGGAGTTGATCTAACGAAGCTCTTACAATTGAGAGAAATCGTATACACGATCCAAAGACTTATTAATTCATCTACGCGATCAATTGATTCCATTGAAGCTTTAAGAAACATGGACTAATTAACTCATTTTTAGTGTCAACAAGTACATTCGGATTTCCAATGTATATTAAAGTTATTATTTCAATTAATTGTCAATTTATTAGTATTTTTAACTTTTACGCAGCCGTCGGATGTTTAGGAATGTCAATTCGTGGACAGATGCGCCAGTGTTGCAAGCGTATGTCCATTTGCATTATCAATATCGGTCTGGTTATCGACAGCGCGACCGTGGTCGGGAAATAGGCATAAAATGGTACATTAGAGATTTATTTATGTTTAAGTTTTCCCTGTTGGCAATCTAATTTGCTTTGCATTTGTCGTCCCGTGTATCTCATGATTGTAATTTTTGTTGCTTTGGAGTTCCTTACATAAACATCCGTTAATTTACAATAAAATACATTAACATACATTCATGTACATTCGTATACATTTGTTTACATTCGTATACATTCGTATACATTCGTATACATTCGTATACATTCGTATACATTCGTACACATTCGTATACATTCGTACACATTCATATACATTCGCATATTCATATACATTCACATGTTTTCATATGAAATCGTTAACATTCATATACAGGGTGTCCGGAAACTCGTAGTACAAGCGGGAAACTGGTGAATCTACATCACATTTGGAGTCGATTTTGTAGTATATTTTTTTTTGATTTGAGCTTTCGTTATCGAGTAAATCGAGTTAGAAGTTCATTTTTTTTTTTTTTTTTTTTAATCAAATTCTTATAAATTATTACTGAAGATCAAAGTACCCAACTAATTAAAACTATTTGAAAGTAAAACAAATGAAGAAACTCGGATTTGAAGCATTATTTTGAAATCACCCTTCATTTAATCCGGTGTAATCATAAAATATTTCTGCTCTGCAGGGTTAAAACATCTGTTGTTCAACCCTAAACACCAGAAAAAACTTTAACCCAAAAATAGCCGAAAAATATTTTTTTTTGTTTTTTTTTTTTTTTTGTGAAAAAGCTGAAATCAAAAAACTTTATGTTTTTTTGGGTTCCCCATGTGGTGTAGATTCTCCAGTTTCCCGCTTGTACTACGAGTTTCCGGACACCGTGTATATATATTCATATACATTCAAAATATTCAAACACATTATACTTCAATACTTTCTAATACATTCGAATACATTTTAAAAATACCAATAAATTGGAACAAAAACAGTAAAACGGCGTGGCCAATAGCAAATACCCGACATCAGAAACAAATATATATATTTTAAAAATCACGGGATAGTTTTAATGTGAAACGAATAATCATTTCCAATTTTCAAAATTATCATTGAATACTAAAAAAAATATCACTTGTCTGAATTCGTCACACAATCAGTTCCAATTTTAAAAAACACACTTAAACTCAAACAAAAACTGAGTTCATTGTACCAGACCTAACCAGGACTAACTCACAGTACAGACAACTTCAGTAAGCGCCCCTGAGGTGATATCTCACAAAAGCGGCGCTATACAAATTGTCCAATAAATAAATAAATACTACATTTGACGGGATTTCGCATTTTTTACGAAATACTGGCAACCCTGTATATAATTTTAATATGACACGGAAACCACCTGTTTATCTGTTTACGGCTATCTCTTTCTTGTTAGAGCGAGAAAGATTCAAACTACGTCATATTGTCGACAAATCGGTTTGATTTGAATTCCTTTTCGGTTTCAACTCGACCATTTGCCATTTCGTCTGTCTATAAATTTGTTTGAAAGAGAGAGTGCGACAACAGTGTGCAATATAGTTGTTGCTGAGGAATACTTGGAGCAGGTGGATGAGTTTGTGTATTTAGGAAGTATGTTCTAGAGAGATGAGAAGGCTGACAGAGATATTGAAACAAGGGGAAATGCAGGTAACTCCATTCATGGAGGACTGAACGCGGTTGATGTCAGCATTATATGCAGCAGTCCGCAATGGTGTGCTGGTACCTACCCTGATGTATGGTAGTGAGGCGTGGAACTGGCAGAGAAAGGATCAAAGTAGACTGAATGCTGTGCAAATGAGATCCCTGAGACGTATGTGGTTAAAATGTGGAGATGAATGAAGTAAAGTGAATCAGATACTAGAGTCTGGCCATGAGGCAAGGAGTGTGTGTCAAGACCGAGTTATTTGGCCGTCCGTCTTCTCTGCCTAACCCTACGGTAACCGTGTGATGTTAGTTGATTAAATTTGTTTGTTACGTTCCGGTTTCAGTTCAGGGTGGTAGCCGTGTTGGATACTTCCTTGTTATTCTTGATTATCTTAATATTCCTTGACTCTTGACATGTATTTGGGTATCCGCCCTGCACGTCCCAACCATCTAAGCGTCCATTTCTTAGTCATATTCAGTTTTATCGCACTTAGAATTCTCATTTCTACAGTATTGCGTATTTAAAATTTGTTACTCAATGCTATCTCTAATCTCTAAGTAGTATAAAATAAAGTCGCTATCCGCGTCTGTCTGTTTGTGCGCTTAGTTCTTCTAAACTACGCAATGGATTTTGATAAGGTTTTCACTATCATTTAGAGAATTTCTACCTTAAGGCTTGTATATATAATACATACATATTATACTTACAGAAAATAGAGAAAAATCGATGTTTTGTAATCAAGACGTAAAAAAATATATTTTCGGGCGCTTACATTGCTAACGCTGGCTATACCTTGTGAGATGCATCAAAATAATGTACTACGGAATTATAGGTCATAAAAAGGCCTACAGAAAAGTCTAAGGTCGTAAATGTCTATCTCTTAAGAATAACCCCCAGCAACGCCGGGTATGTCAGCAAGTTATATAATAACTTTGTTTTGCAGTGCGGACTGTGGATGTCATCTTTTGTCTCTTTCTGCTTCGTGAATTGCTTAGAAGTTTGTTTTGAGGTATTTTATGTCTCGTTCCATCTCAACCTTCAATGTTTACATAGTAAAAAAGATAAAATTACCTACATTTCTGAGAATTCATTTCTCGGTACGATATTATAATTTATTTCTACGCAGTGACCAAAGAGATAAATAATATTACAGAGGACAAGTTACAGCTTGCAATAAGAGCACATAACTATAGACATACAAATTTATAGACTTACCCTCACCTAAAATCTGATTATCATTTCGACAAGCTGAAAGCAAACCACGTGAGTATATTTTTGACACCAGGAGGGTTCAAGAATGCTTTGGATAAACCACGACATCAGTCGTAAGTTGACCGCCGAAGAACGCACATTAAGGCGAAGCTTAATGCTAAATCACTATTTTGATTAATATTTATAACGAATTGGTGTACCTACATTATGAATACCAAAAAATATGCTTTAGATAAATTGAAGGTTTTCCTATCGTTTCGCTTAAATTAAATTAAATTACTCAATAAAGAATATAATTGTAAACTACTAAAAAAATTTTTTTTTCAATAGATATGTTTGAACGCGTAAAGGAAAGAAATTTAAGAAATACAGTATTATAGCTAAGATTATCTGTGACAGTTTCACTTGATTAACTTTTTTGCTTTCTTATAAAATTATTTATAAAATAAATAAAAAAAACAGTTTTGTGCTTGAAATCGAACGTTTCTAGACTCCGTTTGTCAAGCGATTTTAATGCCTATTACCTACGATATAAGGTATACCAAGAATATACACATTTTTGGCTTGTAGCTTCCTCTTAAAATAACTAGACCCTGCGCAAAAAAAAGTAAATTAAGGCAAAGGTTTGCAGCGCAGTCCATTGTGGAACTTTTCTGCGCAGAATCTGAATGTTCGTTTTTAACCGAACCCCCTCGAACGCTGAAAATGAGAGATGTGGATAAATAATAACACATTTGTAAAAGTATCTAACTGATAAGTGTAACAAAATGTTGTGCTTTACAAAAAGGACTAGTAATTTGTAAGCAGATTTTATTTTCCAAGACTAAACAGTGATTATTACAATTTGAGTTGCATGTATATTGTCAGGTTCATTTATTAAAAACACACAGTAAGGAAGACGGTCACGCCGTAAATTAAAATGTTTCAGGTAAGTTTTTAGATTCTCACGGCCAAAAGCATTTTTGTTGTTTGTTTTTGGGGTGTTATGCCGTGTTGCGCTAACTCCTTCTTTAGCCGACGTTTCGGACAGCGTTGCAGTGAATCTGCCCTGATGATGGACACTGCAACGCTGTCCGAAACGTCGGCTAAAGAAGGAGTTAGCGCAACACGGCATAACACCCCAAAAACAAACAACAAAAATAAAATGTTTCAATCTGGATCTTTTTAAAGTTTCTTTCCAATCGGTATAGATTACATTTCAATACTTAAGAGTCACGGAAATGAGAGATCTCGGATTTATTTTGGATGACAAACTAAGTTTCGCCAATCATATCCACCAAATTGTAAACAAAGGCATGAAAACACTAGGCTTCGTATTAAGAACAACTAAAAACTTTGACTCCATACAAGCCATTAAACTGTTGTACATATCTCTAGTTAGAAGCATAATTGAATACAACTCAGTAGTTTGGTCTCCCACTTAAAAAATTCACATTAATAAAATTGAGCGAATACAAAAAAAAATTCTACGTTTTATAAAATCAAAATTAAATATCCCACTAGAAGACTTACAATATCATTTCTTATTAAATACTCTGAAAATACACACTTTGGAAGACAGGCGTAAAATAAACGACTTAACTTTTTTATTCAAAATTCTTAACTCTAAATTCGACTGTTGCGAACTTCTGAAACTCATAAACTTACGAAAACCTACAATAACAACAAGACAAAATACACTATTCCACTGCAACACACATAAGCGCAATTACATTGCGAACTCCCCAATACAACGGTTTCACAGTATGGGAAACCAATACTTAGGTGATGTCGATATATTTAATATTAACTTTGCGAATTTTGTGGATTACGTAAAAGATTTATTTCAACACTATTCCTAAATGGAAGTTATATTTTAGTAAACCAGTCAAATCGCTGTATTTTTTAATTTATGTTCTTGATATTTTTAATTTTGTTTCTTGCATATATTATTTTTTAATGTAATTTTTTTTTTTCTTTCTCATGTTTCAAAACTGACATTAAAATTGTACCACCTACATTTAAAAGCCCTCTGGGCGTTAAATAAATAAATAAAAATAAATGTCTTTACGTAACTCTATCGTGGTTCTGTATCCTTTTCCGTTTTTAATCATACATCGTATACCTACCTATTAGTAGGATTGCTGCAGGCAGGGCTGGATTGCGTCACAGGCGATTATTTTTGTTTATTCAAGGTCAAATATAATTTAATTGAAAGATACAAGTTTGTGTAAATGCAGTATACAATTTACCAAAACCAATAAAAGGAAAATCACAAATGGTGTGTATTACGAACATTTTTTTTTCATTAGCCTTGTAAATTTCGTAAAAATGTTTATTTTAAGATATTTAGCGAACGCGAGTTAGTTTTTTATTTTATTTTTAACTACCTGACGTGTACCCGACATTGCTCGTGGTTTTAAATAGTTTGGAGTAAAGTTTTAAGAGGAAGCTACAAGCCAAAAATGTGTATATTTTTGGTATACCTTATATTGTAGGCAATAGGCATTAAAATCGCTTGACAAACGGAGTTTAGAAACGTTCGATTTCAAGCACAAAACTGTTTTTTATTTATTTTGTGAATAATTTTATAAGAAAGTAAAAAAGTTAATCAAATGAAACTGTCATAGATAATCTTAGCTATAATACTGTATTTTTTTAATTTTGTTTTCTATAAGCGTTCATACATTTTTATTGAAAAAATTATATTTTTAGTAGTTTGCATTTATATTTTTTATTGAGTAATTTATTTTTTATTTGTATTCCACTCAAGCGAAGCGATAGGAAAACCTTCAATTTATCTAAAGCATATTTTGCAGTATTCATAATGAACACCAATTCGTTATAAAGATTAATCAAAATAGTGAAGAAAAATTAAAAATAATAATATACAAAGAAAAAAATAAATTACTCAATAAAAAATAAAAATGTAATCTACTCAAAAAAATATGTTTTTACTAGAAACGTATGAACGCGTAAAGGCAACAACTTTTGAAAAATAAATTATTATAGCTAAGATTATCTGTTACAGTTTCATTTGATTAACTTTTTTGCTTTCTTATAAAATTATTTACAAAATAAATAAAAACCAGTTTTGTGCTTGATATCGAACGTTTCTAGACTCCGTTTGTAAAGCGATTTTAGTGCCTATTACCTACAATATAAAGTACACCAAGAATATTTTCATTTTGGCTTGAAGCTTCCTCTCGTGTTCCACGGCGTCCCCGACTTTTTCTACAGTTCACCTTTGCCTACACCACCACTTAATCAAAACGTATATCGAAAATTGACAAAAATAGACAAAAAATGTTTAACGTAGAGAATTCAAAATCAAGGACGGGTTGTTTCGGAGAATTTGAACAATTCATCAAATTTCAACGTTAATTTCCGGGTTCTGTGAAAGTCCTAATTAAGTTTTGTTACTATATCATTATTGGCTAGGCGCTTGAAAGAACTAAAATAAAAACAGAACTTTAAAAAATCTTTCGCAGAACTTTAAAATGATCGTTGAAATTTGATCAATTGTTTAAATTCTCCGTACTGTGTTGTTCATTTCCCCACCATGGGGGCGGATAGACCCTGTTCCTGCATCCAGTAAGGTGATATTAATCCGGTGCGGCTGTCCCACGAAGCACGGGTGCCTCCCCCGGCATCATGAGCGGGCCTGGGGAATGTTTGCGCGAGCCCGGTCCCCTTCCGTCCTGCCTCCGGTGACCTGAGGCTCACTTTATTCCCTAGGGTCTTTGGGAGTATCTCCCCCCCCTCATTTACATTTCTTCGAGGGTACTCCAATGTTTAAATTCTGCGAAACAACCCGTCCTTAGTGTACATTGTGTCAGTTTTTCCAGAAAGGTTACAAACGAACGGGCCCGTGTTCTATTGCCTACTTTACCTTATGACCAGTCCGCCTCTGGTCACTTAGTGTTTTCATGATCTTTGAACCTGGCTGTTTTTATTGTTTTGCGACGTTCAGAAGTTCAGATTGCTTAGTGAGGAATTCCGGAGACAAGAAAATACAAGTATAGAATATTTTGTTCGATGTGACCGAGCGGTTGAGTGTAAAAAGGCTACCGATATTATACAGATTGGCTAAAATAGTTAATAATGTTGTCGCTTGTGTCGCCCTCGTCGCATTTTGAAGAAAATTCTACCAAAATATTAACTTGAAATGGACTTGATCGGAGTATATCGTTCAATCCGAAGTTACAACGAACCAGGGCCTGGATTTTCGACGAAGTCGTTCCATTCAAACAACGAGTGGTTCAAACCACTCGTGACTGTTGACGTTTGGTGTATGCAATTATGTACCTTCGACTAGCTCAAGAATAAGTATGTCGACCAATCTATGTACTTTGGACAACGATTGCGAGCGGCCTGGATTGGAGAATCGATATTCTATATGTGGATTTATGTTTAAGGCGATGCACTACATCGTGTAATATTTTAAATTGAGCCGCTATCAATAACAACCCTTACGTAGATGGCGATAAGGTTTAAATTCCCGCTTAACACCATCCGCCTGTTTTGATTTATGCAAGAAAAAAACATGGCCAAAAAGTGCCTTTTATTTTATTTTGTGGATGTTCAGGCATAAATATTTAATTTTTGTTCGATCATTTTATAAATAACTTAATTTTCCACATTATACAATAAAATCATAACCGAAAATGGGTTCGTAAGGAGGAGATTTTGAACTTTAAAGCAGTTTTCATAGGCCTTTACATTATTTTTTTCTGGGCTTATAAAAAGACTTATATAAAAAATACTCGATTATTTCAAAGGCCAAGATGTATTCTACTCGCAGTATTTAATTAAAGCATCTCAAACATTTCTAGGCGACCAAATTTTCAAACCAAAAACACATGATTTTGCATTACCACGTATGGCATCGCCTTAACATATTTTATATTAATTATTATTTTTTTGGTAAACTAATGTTTAAGACAAGATTTTTATGCATAGCACAAAGGGTAACAATTATTTTACAAGCAATAATTATTCATCTGAAACACTCATCCACATTGAAAAATCTCCTGATAAAAGATACATGACGCCAACGGGACTCGAACCCGTGTCCCTTCGATTTCCGGTCGACAGCTCTGACCACTGAGCTATGGCGGCTTATCTCTTATCCGCGAAATAATTCAATATATACTAGTGTTTCATTCAACAATTACTGCTTGTCACATTTTTTCACCTGAAAACAACCAACTTTATTTTATATGAGAAAGGCCTTGTAAGTGCTAACTCTCTCACTAGATGGCGTCGAGACAAATTGTCTACATTTTTAGGTGAAATACTTGAACTTGTCAAATATTAATTATTATTTTTTTGGTAAACTAATGTTTAAGACAAGATTTTTATGCATAGCACAAAGGGTAACAATTATTTCTTGTCTTAAACATTAGTTTACCAAAAAAATAATAATTAATATTTGACAAGTTCAAGTATTTCACCTAAAAATGTAGACAATTTGTCTCGACGCCATCTAGTGAGAGAGTTAGCACTTACAAGGCCTTTCTCATATAAAATAAAGTTGGTTGTTTTCAGGTGAAAAAATGTGACAAGCAGTAATTGTTGAATGAAACACTAGTATATATTGAATTATTTCGCGGATAAGAGATAAGCCGCCATAGCTCAGTGGTCAGAGCTGTCGACCGGAAATCGAAGGGACACGGGTTCGAGTCCCGTTGGCGTCATGTATCTTTTATCAGGAGATTTTTCAATGTGGATGAGTGTTTCAGATGAATAATTATTGCTTGTAAAATAAATATTTTATATGATTTTTAGCCTAACTATATTCACATAAGTAAATCTCCTAATGAGAATTGTACTGTCTATATATTGGCATATCTATGCTTTTTTAGGACTAATTTGTTTCATACAAAAAACCCGAAGTTATATATCTAGTGAGTGGTTTATTTATGCAACGAACATTCGCGAAAATAATTTTAAGATTGTAGATTCAATCTTGGCCGTTTTCGTAAAACGCTAGAAGACCTTATAATGAAGTTATTCATATAAAAATAAATAATATTTTTTTATTGAGTATCAACGGTATAAATATACCATACACCATAATTCATGTCACAGAATAGCACACTATTTTGATTAATCTTTATAACGAATTGGTGTACATTATGAATACCAAAAAATATGCTTTAGATAAATTGAAGGTTTTCCTATCGCTTCGCTTTAGTAGAATACAAATAAAATAATAAATTACTCAATAAAAATATAAACTACTAAAAAAAAACATTTTTTCAATAGAAATGTATGAACGCGTGAAGGAAACAATTTAAAAAAAATACAGTATTATAGCTAAGATTATCTGTGACAGTTTCACTTGATTGAATTTTTTGCTTTCTTGTAAAATTATTTAAAAAATAAATAAAAACCAGTTTTGTGCTTGAAATCGAACGTTTCTAGACTCCGTTTGTCAAGCGATTTGAATGCCTTTTGTTGTTGTTTGTTTTTGGGGTGTTATGCCGTGTTGCGCTAACTCCTTTAGTTAGCGCAACACGGCATAACACCCCAAAAACAAACAACAAAAATGCTTTTGGCCGTGAAAATCTAAAAACTTACCTGTTTTGAATGCCTATTACCTACAATATAAGGTATACCAAGAATATACAAATTTTTGGCTTGTAGCTTCCTCTAAACTGTGGCATTTAATCTTAAAATGACGACAGAAAGTATAAAATTAATACTAGGAGATACAAGTAGGTACATACACAATATTATCAACAAGTATGAGTAGACTTACATTGTATTAGTTATGATTGAGAAGATATGATATTATAGCCTTCTTGTCCTTAGCTTCTGTGCAGTTAAACAGATCCGCTACTATATATAGCTATATCCGCTACTATATATCTACACTAGCGAGCTATGGACGACATACACACAAGGCGTCATGAACACACTCCGAGTACAGTACAACCACGCATACAGAGCCCTATTTGGCCTCCCCTGGCGATGCAGCGCCTCACAGATGTTCACCGAAGGAAGGGTGCATGGGTTCGCTGCTTTGATGCGCCACAGAATAGCCGGGACGAGGCAGCGCTACCAGAGATCGGACAACACTCTTGTCCAGGCCGTTGCCCAGTGGCAGGGAGCGCCTCTACACCGGAGATGGAGAATTTCACTGAAGCCACCATAAAGACCTAATGTGCACATCAATGTATTGATTTTTTATTTATTATTTTTATTTTTATTTAAGTCTTTATTCATTTTATTTTTATGTATTAACTTAAATGTAAACTTTTATGGCAGGCAGAGCATTGCACACACCGCTCTGTCCAGCTGAAATAAACATTATTATTATTATTATTATTATTATTATTATATATCCCGTAAGACAGTGTTTTTTTTTACTATAATGCATTTATTTTGTTTGTTTGTTTGACTGTGGATTGATGATTGATTGGCTAATGACCTTCTTCCCCAAGGAATGGAGCAACCGCGCTAACAATTGAGCCAAATCCCAATTGGGTACGACCAACATTTACTTTATACGACCAATTTTCCTATAAATTTTCAGAGCTAAAATTTGTTCATACAAATGGGGAAAAACAGGAAAATTTACGAAGTTTGGCGAAATTTGTCTAAAAGCCGCCTGCAGGGCCTAGCAGCAAAAACCAGGTTTTAAATTGATAGTTATAATTATTGTTATCATGATTCTAAATTGGAGTATGTTGAAATGCTGAAACTAATGGAGAGGAGAAGGAGATGGGCTAGAGCAGGGGTTCCCAACCCCGTTTCCGCGGGCACAATGGCGCCCGCGGATCGATTTGTATGTGCCGGCCACTATTCGACAGTGAAATAATTTTTTCATAAACATTAATTTAAAATGTGAATTATTTTTATTTATTTCTAAGAGTTTTAATTTATTTGAGTGCCTAGGTTTATTAAATACGTTCATATGTTTGCGATATTGTGTATATGAGTGGTTCCTTTGCTGACAGTACTTTTCGCAACTTGTCTAGGGGCGAGCCAGACTACACTCTTCACGCTGGCCTAGAACGGAGAGTTCTATTTGCACATCACTCCTTGTACACGCAGAAAAACGAACGAAGTGAACGAACGCCACGAACTGAGCCGATGAACGCCGAAGGCGCCAAAACACATGGCACATGGCTCTGCCAGCTCTGTCTGTCAGTGAAAGCAATAAGCATGCCCCCGACAGCCAAACTGACAGTAGTCGGCGATCATCGGCTCACTTCGGGTTTTCGGCGTGTACAAGGAGTGATGTGCAAATAGCATTCCCCGCCTGGAACCGCGTTGTTGTCATTTTGATTACGATTGCTGCCCCGAGTTTGTCGATTAAAAATAGGTGGTGCCCGCCACCCTACCGATATTTTAGAATGTGCTCCAGAGTACAAAAAGGTTGGGATCCCCTGGGCTAGAGGATGGTGGAAAAGTACCTGGCTATTCAGATAAGCGGAATATATTGCTTGTGTTGTGATGGAGGAGTTAGCCAGCCGAGGAATTGAACACACTACGCCTGGGTGGGACCCAAACCCAATTTCAACTCATTATTTTATTTTTTGCTATTGGTGTTGCCATGTTTTTTGATAATGTTAATAAAAAAAATGTCGGCACAACGTTACATCAATAACACTGAATAATCATACTGAACATAGATAACGGTTAGATAACATTTAGATAAATAATACCTTGATAAGATTAGGTCACACAGAGCGTTTAATTTGTTATCTATGTTATTATTACATACGACGCGCCATTGACAACAAAATTTTTATTTATTATGACATATTTTAAAGTATTTTTATCTGAAATACAAAAGGATGCCAATAGACAAATAGTTCTGTAAAATATAATTATTGTAGATCTTGCGTCAGGGTAATTTGTTCGTTATTTTAAACAGCTCGTATAGGTCTCATACAAATCGTCGTGTTTCCCTTACTGACAAGGTGAGAAATATGATCTAAGCGGTGTTACAAAGAGAAAACATGACACTTTATATTCAAATACAGAAGTTAACCACAGAATAATCAAAATGTACACTTTTATGAAACCAAAGATTACCAATGAAAATTGAGAAAAAATATAAAACGTATACATTGAGATTTTTTTTGTAAGCAAACGCGTTAATTTTTGTAATTTAAGTGATTAAATTATTTAAATCGTTAAATTATTTAGGTGGTTAAATTATTTAGGTGGTTAAATTAATTACATGGTTAAATTAATTAAGTGGTTAGATTATTTAAATGGTCAAATTAATTAAGTGGTTAAATTATTAAGGTGGTTATTCAAATTCAAATTCAAAAAAATATTTATTGCACAAAAAGAGTACAAAGGGTATAACTTATAGGTTACATCCTATTTCTTCCAGCTAACCCAAGGTTACATTATTTAATTGGTTAAATTATTTAATTATTTAAGTGGTTAAATTATATAAGTGGTTCAGATGTAATAATTCTTGTGAAACAGCGTTAAATGTAATCGTTGAAGAATGGAAAGAAGGAATGAATAGTAATAAATTTATCTTAGCAATATTCTTGGATTTTCAAAGGGCATTCGAAACCATAGATCGAGAAATATTGATAAGAAAGCTTAAAGAAATTGGTTTCTCAACTCTAGCCATTAAATTAATAAAAGAGTATTTGAAAGACCGAATACAGGTAACAAAAATTAATAATCAATTTTCAAAACCAATGGAAAATAAATTAGGAGTACCACAGGGATCAGTCCTTGGACCTCTATTGTTCATACTCTATATTAATGACATGGTGAAAATATTTTCAAAATGCAAAGTACGACTATTTGCCGATGATACACTTATATATATAATTGGAGAAAACTATGAAGAACTAATACATATTTTAAATAATGAACTAGATAATGTATCAAGATGGCTAAAAATAAATAAGCTTAAATTAAATACAAAAAAACAAAATGTATGGTAATTGGTTATAAGAAGACATCCAGTGAAAGCAAAATCAAAATTGATGGTGAAATTATTGAAAATGTTACCAATATAAAATACTTGGGAGTTATAAAAGATTCCAAACTCAACTTTAACAAACATGCGGAATATACCCAAAAGAAAATTGGAAAAAATATATCGTTTTTGGGAAGAATTCGCCAAAATCTGTCCGAAAAAACTGCAATCACCATTTATAACTCCATTATTGCTCCACATTTTAATTACTGCTCAACTATCCTTTTCCTGTGTAACGACCGAGAGCAAAATAAATTTCGAATTCTCCAAAATAGGGCAATGAGAACAATACTCAGACGAAATAGGTATTCAAAAGTAAATAAAATGTTAAACGAACTAAATTGGCTAACGGTGAAACAGATGTTGACCTTGAACACGATGATATTTTTACACAAAATTGTAAACAACCTGCTACCCAAATATTTTTCGAATAAAATTGTGTACAACAAGGACATACACGAACATAAAACTAGGACGTACAATCAAATCAGGCTACCAAAGAAGGACAAAGCGAATATCCAGAATAGTATATTATATAAAGGGATGAAATACTATAACGCGCTGCCGGAAAACCTTAAGTCTGCCCCAATTGAAAAGTTCAAGATGTTGTGTAGGAGCCACATCAAGCAAGAAAAAAAACATAGTATATTTATATGTAAAAATAATTAGTCATTTGTAAACTTAAATGTACAAATTACTAAAATAAAATCAATAAATTATTAAGGTGGTTAATTTATTTGAGTGGTTAAATTATTTAGGCTGGTAAATTATTTGGGTGGTTAAATTACTTAGGTGGTTATGTTATATTCAAACCATATTTAAACAATTCCCAGTGTTGAAGATTCAAAAATTATATTCAAAACAAATACTTACTTTCCTTTACAAGAACCTATACACATTTAAAACTTCACAAACTTCTCGCAATACCAGAACAAGACATGCACACCAACTACTAATACCAAAAACCAACACATCCTTTGGACAAAAACACTACAGATTCCAGGCTATTAAACTATACAATTCACTTCAAACACCAATATAAAACATCTAATCTTACAAAATACAAAAAACACATATGGAACTGGCTACAATCCTTTTAATATTTAATTTTTTATATTTCACTTTTTTTTCTGTTATAACTATGGAAATATCGATTTTATATTTTAATTTTTATTGTTTCTCTGTGTAACCAACTCCACTGTATTGTTTTAGAATTATATAACTTTACAATTGAAGAAGTCCTCCACAACACAGGTGAACTCCTAGCGTGGAGGACAATATACCATACCATTGTAATACAAATATATTTAAGAATAAAAAAATTTAAAAAATTATTTAATTGGTTAAATTATTTAGGTGGTTAAATTATTTAAGTGGTTAATTTATTTAGGCTGTTAATTTATTAAAGTGGTTAAATTATTTAGGTGTTAAATTATTTAGGTGGTTAAATTAATTAAGTGGTTAAATTATTTAAGTGGTTAAATTATTAAAACTAAAAAAGATAAAGATATTCTGTTAAAAAAATTCTCTCCCTCCGTGGTCGAGGGGCAAGGCTCTCGACTAGCAAGTTGGACGTCGCCGGTTCAAATCACGGAATGAGCGAGTAAATTTTATTCACGTTCTAAGTTTTAGGCACGTTCCAGAGTGGGAGATACTCTTCTAAAACGTTGCTTGAAATGGCTTTGGCTGTGGTATTTCTCCACCTTCCTCTTCCCCATCTACTTCCGCTGACCGCTAACTTCAGCCTCGCAGCATACTCCAATTGGGGATGACATAGTCTCTCTGACTCCGGACAGTTAGGTATATTATGCCAAAGTTTTTTTTTTTAATTCTGTCAGGAAAACGATTTAAAAAATTTGATCATAATTTCTCTTAGCCAATTTCAATTTCAACCTTATTGCTACCAACGCAGTTATACCGTGGTCACGTTATAATTTTAATGTAATTTTAGAATAAGCATCTAGATTTATTAAAAAAAATTGGCCGTTTTTAAAACGGAACGTTTTTTATGGACTCGTACCCGGCGTTGCTGGTGGTTTTTCTTCAGAGATAGACAATATAGACATATACCATGGCGGACTTTTCTGTAGACCTTTTTATGAAGTTCAATTCCGTAGTACATTATTTTGATGAATCTCATAAGGTATAGCCAGCGTTAGCAATGTAAGCGTGCGAAAAAAATATTTTTGACGACTTGATTACAAAACATCGACTTTTCTCTACTTTCCATAAATATAATGCGCATGTATCGTATATGTAAACCTTCCGGAAGAAATTTTCTAAATGTTAGTGAAAACCCTTTTAAAATCCGTTGCATAATTTAGAAGAACTAAGCGCACAAACAGACAGACGCGGATAACGACTTTATTGTTTACTATTTAGAGAGATGGCCGCTAGAGGCGCTGGTGTAGTATATTGATACTTATATTTCTTTCAATGGCGGCAAATTGAATTTATTTGGTACTAGGTGACGGTGTTTTTGCGTTTTATAATTTATATTTTTATAAAAATATATTTTAAAATGTCCCAAAAAGAAGTTTATGGTTTGTGCAGTTCACAGATATAATAATTACAAACAACAAAAACACTTCCGTTTCAGGATGACAAAAAACATTGACAGGTTAGTTTTATTGTGGGCATTGAATTGAATTAATAATCAATAATTAATTAATCCCTAATAAAGCGAACAAATAGAATTATTGATAATAATTATAATTATGCTAAGCAAAAGAGTGAAATCTACAAATAAGAAATTTAAGAAAAAATCTCACAACTTGATTAATTTGATAAATGTTTATAACGAATTGGTGTACATTATGAATACCAAAAAATATGCTTTAGATAAATTGAAGGTTTTCCTATCGTTTAGCTTGAGTAGAATACAAATAAAAAAATAAATTACCCAATAAAAAATATAAATGTAAACTACTAAAAAAAATATTATTTCAATAGAAATGTATGAACGCTTAGGGGAAACAATTTTAAAAAAATACTGTATTGTAGCTAAGTTTTTTTGTGACAGTTTCAGTTGATTAACTTTTTGGCTTCCTTATAAAATTATTTACAAAATAAATAAAAACCAGTTTTTGGCTTGAAATCGAACGTTTCTAGATTACGTTTGTCAAGCGATTTTAATGCCTATTACCTACAATATAAGGTATGCCAAGAATATACACATTTTTGTCTTGTAGCTTCCTCTTAAGGCGCACAATTCATGCCGCTAGGCGGCGCTAGTGTAGCATGTTGCCGTCAGAATGTATGGGAAAATAAGAGTTATTATCAATACTTTATTAACGCACTTTTTGGGGGCTTTTTACTTATGACTAATAAAAATGATATATTAATACAGTACATATTTATTATGCATACTAAACTGTCTCAGTAACAATATTTTGTATTTGTTGAGTGATAAATTAATGTCCACTGACTCGGTATAATTATTTCACTTATGGTATGGTAGTTAGTCCCAGAATTTCTGCACTGAAATAAATCCTGACTTCTAGTGTTACGTTCTGGAATCCTAAAGCTTATCACTGCAAGCAATTGTGGTTCATTTAGAATTTTATATAGAAATACCAAGTCAGTGAAAATCCTTCTGTCACACAATTTGAGGCAACATAAGATTCTAATAACGTGGGTTTGCTCGACGCTCTCTCACATTCTAATTATTTATGATGAACGTTTTACTAAAATCATAATTTATATTTAAGAATAAAATAAACAGGACCTTACCATTAATCCTTCAGGCATCGGAAGGACATTACTGGCCACAAACATCATATTCCATTAGAGGCTCTGAAGGACAAATCTGACCGGGGCGTCAATACATTATAAAAGTATTTTTATCTTTTTTTCTATAATGCTTAGAAATTTGATTTGTCCGTCATTAGAAAGATAAATAATTATTCTTCACGGTTTGAATCAAATATTTATACATTATTTCATGGTTGAATTTTTAAAAATTGTCAAAGTTAAGATTACGAATTGGCGGAATTTTTTCACTGACAGTTTAAAGTTAAAAAATTATTTAAATTTTTTTTTTGTATGAACGGCATAAAAAGTGAAAGCACAGTTTTATTACTGATTAACTACTCAAAAGGAATATGTTTTATAAATATCGAATTCTTTCAAAATTATGCACGTTCCGAGTCAAAATGTCCTCGCAAGTTTTTTGTTAACATTTTCACGTTTGATATTAAAAATGTATTGTTTAGAAAGATCAATGTTTTTTTGAAATGCAAATATTTGAAAGATAATTTAATTTAATTTCTAAAATAGTATTTCTTTTAATGACAACTTCAAAAATAAGTAAAATGTAACACATTTTAGATACCTCGGAAGCATTCCGAAATTCTAAGAAAATTTACCAAGTCGTTAGTGTTTGTTTTATTATATTTATAGAAAGTAGAGAATAGTCGATGTTTTGAAATAAAAGTCGTTAAAAATATTTTCGGGCGCTTTACATTGCTAACGCTCGCTAAACCTTATGAGAAACATAAAAATAGTGTACTACGGAATTGTATATCTTAAACACACCTACAGAAAAGTTCACTATGGTATATGTCTATCTCCTAAGGAAAACCCCCAGTAACGCCGGGTACAACTCAGCTAGTCAGAAATAATTAAAATAAATCTCATGAAAAGATCGATTTTATAGGCCTGCTAGGGCAAAGTCGACCGTAGGTCCGTCAATTATGCCGTGTCGTGCGCAAATATTGTTTTTACACAACTTCATCACTTTATTTTAGAGATTTGATAGGGCAAATTCAACCGCAGATCTGTCCAATACACAGGGGCTGCGCGTCGCTTATTTTTGTGCACGGCCACTTCACTTACGTCTTTAAGATTTTGGCTTCATTTTAGGGTATTGTCTCGTCTTGCATAATATTAATTTCATTTAAAAGTGTTGTAGGTTCATAAAAAATGCCCATTTTAAAACTTAGAAAATGTAAACATGTATTTAGAATTCTTTCAATAGCTTGTACATGAATATTTTAATGTGGGTTCCAGACTGAAGATTTGTACTCAAGTTGACTTCGAACAAAGGCAAAATATAACAGTTTTATATAATTATAGGATATTTGATATCATTCCTTAAAATTGAGCGAGTTTGACATACTTATGTATTATGCAGACGATCGCAATTGGAACTAAAACTGCGATCGTCTGCATTTTTTAATTTGCCTAGACTTTTGAAATAAAATCCCCAAAAACATTGAAAATTGGTTTTAAATTTGCCTATTTATATTTTATTATTTTACGTTGGCAATACCGGCCGAATGTTCCGTCTCCCTATCTGGCATAGCTCCGTCTCGCTCTACCTAGTGACGTCTCGATCCGCTGTACGGTGTACACCGCAATGAAGTTAGTCGCGATTCGTCAGTCAAAGTAGAATTTTCATGAATATCGTCGTCCCGCGGATGCGCAATTACGCGTAAATATTGTGAAATAAGTGATCAGTGACGACAGTAATGGCTAGGTAAATGTTCAATCTACGTTTTGTGACAGTTTCACGCCTTGTAATGGCGTAAAATCAGTGAAATTTGTGATTGAATGTTGTGACATTTTTGGGGTTAATGTTAATCTGACATACTCCAAAGGTATGTTGGATCCGCTGTCATGGCCCGCATTTCAAACGATTCAGTAGTTAAATTATGTGAATTTCGTTCTAGAAAATGGATTCAAAGCGTCACGCTCGTGTGGTTAATATAAAAGTGAATTGTCGGCGCTAAAATCGGCGAAAAAAGCTGCTCGAATGAAAATACTATTACGTTTCTGTTTGGATAATTTGCGATACTAATTTTAGAGTTTCTTTGCAAACAAAGAGATCTTTGTTTGCTTCCAGAAGCTATGTTTTGACATTCAAGACAAACTTTAAAATGACCGATAAACGTTTAATCCCTACACAATGATGTCATTTTGTACTGTTTTATCTGCAATTAAATACAGCTGTTATGATGCAGTATTTTTGGTTAGCAAAAAGTTGCAAAAACCGTTGGTATTTACGATCAGTTTCGCCCTGGTTAAAGACCTAATCAGATGCTCAACCTTCATCTACATCATCTCCTTTCTTTCCCTTCAGCATTAAAATATATCATCTCATTTGGCGATGGTTCTATGATATAACTCATAGAACCATCCCCAATATCACTTTTAAAAGTATGTTGAATTGTCATTTTAATAAGTTATCCGGTAACCTTTGGGGATATCGTAGCAATTATCACATTATATGGGTATGTTGTGAGGTTGTAGAGATTGGAAAAGGGAAAGAGGATGGTTAGAAAGTATTCGATGAGGGTTTTGTTGACATTATTAACGTTAATCCACTATTGAAATGTATTTAACAGAATGCGGATTATTATAAATACATGAAACGTTTTGAACGCTATTTCAATACGAATATTGCAAAATATTTTTTTTTTTTTCACGGTCAATGCACCCGGCCAGTTTTTCCTGTTGTAGCAGAATCCAACTTGACTCAAATTTGACTAAATTACAGCTAACCATATCGCCGTTTCCACGCAGGGGTAGGCAGAGAGGAAACATCGCAACTAGCTTCATCATTGACTCATTGTCTCATAAATACTTCCCACCTTCCTCTATCCCATCTCCTCATTCCTAGATGGTTAACTTGATCGTGCCGCGTTTTATCGACTCTTTCCATAGAATGTTGATCGCCACATAGACAAATTTACATTCATGCTTACGTCTATCCTCATTAACATGCGATTCACTTGATCGTGTCATGTTCCCTTTTCTGGATGTCTTCGAATTCTTCTACCATACACTTTCATGTCAGAATACATTATATACCATACATACGTCAGGATAATAATAGAAGAGTGTGTATGAAAGTGAATGAGTCAAGAAGTGTGTGCCAAGACCGAGTTGTTTGCCGGTCAGTCCTCTATGGAGAAATGATGTGATGGTTAGTTAGTCACCCCACATACGCCTCAGAGATCTCATTTCTACAGTATTCAAACTACAAGGGTTGGAATCAGCGCTCCATTATGAACTGCTTATCACAGACTTGTTATTTATTTTCTATTAACACAGATACGTCTCAGAGATGTGATCGTTTTAGAAATAGATTTTTATTAACTTGTTTACGTTTTAAATGTATTTTAAATAACCTATACAATATAATTTATTATTAGCGTCAAATTTATACGTAATTAAATTTAATTCATTCGCAGTTTTGAAGCTATTGTGTATCTTGTTATGAACAAAGAACGTGTTTTGAACACGGTGAAACAATGCCAAATTGATAAATTCATTATTATTTTAATGTGAATACATTACAAGAGTCCCAACAGTCTGGAGCCAGTGAGACTATGGCATCTCCAATAAGGAACTTGAGTGAAAAATATCATGGCTCAAGGGAGAAATGTAAATACGAATGTTAGAGTAATGCGAAAATTGTGAAAATATTTAATAAAACACGACTCGTTTGAATTAGAGCAAAAATCTCTCGACAAATGCTTTAGTTGCATTTAAAGATACGCTGTGAATTTTTTCACGCCTATAACATATCAAATAACATAACAAAACGTGTTTTTAATAATAATTTTCGGAGCTTAATCTGCGATTTTTTTGTATCGAGGGAATTTCATATGATTAACGTTTCGGCATAACAAATGTATAGATATTGACATATATATATTTTTTAGAATTAAAACTTGAAGGTTTAAAGAGGAACTTGTTATAAATCGGTATAAATTGGGAATGCTGGGCTTAATGGGTGGAACACAGTATCTTCTTTGAGTATCTCAAAGACGATGATGTGTTTTTATTTATGACGGCATAATTACACTTTCCTGATGCATGCGAACACAGCACATATTCTGCAAGTGAGGTGTTCACAAAACTTGTGTAAACTATATGTAAAAAAATAATTAAAGGTCAACAAACGCTGATTTTGAATATACAGGGTGTCCGAGAATAAAGTGATTCTACATGATAATCTGGCTAGAATTTCAGAATAATTGAAATTTTGACCCTACGTAGTCCAGTATTTACCCAATTTTTTGTGCCTATTCTCTTAAAAAAAAATTCCTTGAATATCACATCACTGGTTGGGAAGCACCTGGCTATCCATATCTGGTCACCAAACATGCCCAAAGCCATTTCAAGCAATGTTTTGATTCTGAACGATTGTTTTTAGAAAGCAAAATCAGCAGTTCCTAGTGGAATTTTGACCGATTAATGTAATTAGTGACTAGATCTGATTAACCAGGTAATTCCCAACTTTCCGTAGATTGTGGATGTCATATTGTGACACAAACAATTTAAATACTCATTTAGCATACATGCAAAAATCTTTGTCTTTTTTATTTTTTATTATTATCGATATATAATTAAAGCATTCAGAAAGTTATTTCAAATGACTTTAGCCGTGTTTGGTGACCAGATCTAAATAAGTCGGATAATTCTTACCCTCTTCTTCTTTTTCTTCTTCTTTTCGAAGCCATCGTCCATCCAAACAGTTGGGACTCTTGTATTCATATAAAAAAAAAAAGTTTGATTTATTTATTTATCAAACATAACTAAATAAAATTTTATAACTTAATTGCCTCAGTAACAATATTTTGTTACTAAACTGCCTCGGTAACAATCTTTTGTGACCATACTGCCTCGGTAACAATCTCTTGTGACTAAACTGCCTCAGTAACAATATTTTGTATTTTTTAAGTGACAAATTAAAGATCAAATATGATTTAAGATTTTTCACAGCCAAAAGTATTTTTGTTATTTGTTTTTGGGGTGTTATGCTGTGTTGCGCTAACTCCTTCTTTAGCCAACGTTGCTTGCCAACTCGAACTTTAGCTGTCCGAAACATTGGCTAAAGAAGGAGTTAGCGCAACACGGCATAACACCCCAAAAACAAATAACAAAAATAAATTAAAGATGTCCATTAGTATTCCGACCAATGAGGAATATATATTATGGTAGTTAGTCCCATAATTCTGCAGTGGAATAAATCCCAACTTCTAGTATCACGTATTGGAAAGCTTATCGATGCAATGCAAGTATTTCTGGTCTTGTATTTTTAAAACAAACTTCGATTTAAAAACAGGTTTTATAGCGTTAAAAATATGTTTACGTATTAATATTAGTATCTTTCTCTAACTGTTTAATGTTTTTTAAAATGGTTAGTCACCTTTGGACTTTGTTTTGAAGAGTTTTTTTTTACCGTTTGACAAGTGTGTTCAGTGTAGTATCATTTTTAGAATAAATTAAATATTAAATATTATAAATGCCTTGTACGTGCCAGTGCGACTTTTTCAAAATTGTAACTGTTTTCTTTAGGAATATTTTGTTGGTTAGGTTGCGTTATGTTTCTCTAGGTTATGTTTCTGTTGGTTTAGGTAACTTTATAATGGTTAGGTTATTTTTGTATATGTTAATTTATGTTTGTATTGGTTAGGTTATGCTTGTGTAAGGTTAGGATATGTTTAGGTCATGTAATATTTGTGTAAGGTAAGGATATTTTTGTGTAAGGTTAAGATATGTTTGTGTAAGATTGGATATGTATGTGTAATGTTAGGATATGTTAGTGTAGGATTAGTTTACGCTATGTAATGTTTGTGAAAGGTTAGGATATGTTTGTGTAAGGTTAGGATATGTTTACCCTATAATATGTGTGTACGGTTATGATATGTTTGTGTGGTTGGGATATGTTTGTGTAAGGTTAGGATATGTTTAACCTATAATATTTGTGTAAGGTTATGATATGTTTGTATAAGGTTGGATATGTTTGTGTAATTATTGGATATGTTTGTGTAATTATTGGATATGTTTGTGTAAGATTAGGGTATGTTTATGCTATGTAATGTTTAGGAAAGGTAATAATATGTTTGTGTAAAGTTATGATATGTTTACCCTATGTAATGTTTGTGTACGGTTATGATATGTTTGTGTGGTCGGGATATGTTTGTGTAAGGTTTGAGTATGTTTATGTAAGATTAGGATATGTTTGTGTTTTGTAAGGTTTGTGAAAGGTTAGGATATGTTTTTGTAATGTTAATATATGTTAGTGTAAACTTAGGATATGTTTGTGTAAGGTTATGATATGTTTGTGTAAAGTTTTAGTATGTTTGTGTAAGTTTAATACATGCTTAGGTTATACAATATATTTGTGTAAGGTTAGGATATTTTTTGTAAGTGTAGGATATGTTTGGGTTATGTAATGTTTGTGAAAGGTTAGGATATGTTTTTGTAAGGTTAATATATGTTTGTGTAAAGCTATGATATGTTTGTGTGGTTGGGATATGTTTGTGTAAAGTTTGAGTATGTTTGTGTAAGGTTAATATACACTTAGGTTATGTAATAATTGTGTAAGGTGCTATGTTTAGGCTATGTGATATTTGTGTAAGGTTATGATATGTTGGTGTAACGTTAGGATATGTTTGTAGTGAGAATAGACGTTTAGTAAGCTTGTTAAAGGTAGTCTGTCTGTTTGTCAACGGATTTAACTCGTGCAAAGCCGGGTGGTAACTATTTATAAATAGTATATTTTAACATAAATTTAATCGTTAATTATTATATTCAACATATGCGGCCACCTACCCACGTCTTAAGTTTTGGATTATAACCACGGTAATTGAGATCAACGGCCCATAACGGGTTCTAGGTACCAACACTAGCAGAGTCTGATTCAAATTGACTCGTTCATGCCATGTGTGGGTTTCCATCGCTAAATATACGTCAATTCAGACAAGTTTAGTAACATCTATTATACCGATATGAAAGACATCGGACGTCGTCAGTTTTCTTAAAAGGTCGTTTTACTCCTGGGCCCCAGATAGGTCAATGAAATTGTTTATCCATTTAGTAAGGAAAATTGTCTGAATGCTGTGCATTTTTAAAGCCCCGAGAAAAGTAATTTCTCTCACGGTCTGTGTCATTTTTAGGATGCTGTATGAAGGGCTTTTAAAGGAAGGATAGACTTTTTATGTTAGTTTTGTTGTTTGTTAATGTTAGGTTTGTTTAAATTATTTATTTATTGCATCCCACTATACATAAAACACGTTTTTTTCACATAAAAATCAACATCACTAGGACTAAGCCTGTATCGAGGTTAACAATTTACATTTGAGTGAAGCGAACATAAGAGTAATCACAAACATAAAGTAAATCATTATTTACAAGCAATAATTGTTCGCCTGAAACACTCATCCACATTGAAAAATCTCCTGATAAAAGATACATGACGCCAACGGGACTTTTATTTGTATTTTATTTTTATCAGGAGATTTTTCAATGTGGATGAGTGTGTCAGGCTAATAATTATTGCTTATCAATAATTGTTACCCTTTGTGCTATGCATAAAAATCTTGTCTTAAACATTAGTTTACCAAAAAAAATAATAAATAAAGCAAATCAACTTATGTTAGGTTAGGATTCTATTGGTTCGGTTCGGTTAGGTTGCGTTTATTGTTTGTTTTTTGCTTAAACTTCTTTTCAATATTTTATAATAAGGGGGTTTTTCACTATCTCTGATTATGTTCTGACCAAGCACTAATCCGCGGATTAGTCATTTTTTCGTTTTCACTATATCTGAATAACGCTAACGCTCGGGTTAAAGTTAGATTTGACTAATCAATGCTCGAACTTCACGTTAGGCGCTATTCCTCGAATCAAAGATGACGTCAAAACATTCCGAGTTTAACAGCTGAGAAGTGAGTCGAATTTTGTAGAATGAATTTGAATGCTTGTATGATCCATCCTGAATTATTTGATTGTGTTCAAAATAAGAAACAATGTATTAATTCGACACGAATCTATCTAAAATGACCTGATAATCAACATAACATAACCAAAAAAATGCACACTTCGCGGTGTGCGGACTGTGACGCATGACAGCCGTGGCAGTAGATGGACTAACTGCAAACATTTTGCGATGTTGCCAGACTATTTCGAGTGTTATCTATCCGGAAGCTCGAAACAATGGTGAAACGGTCACCGTTGAATAACGAAGTTATTCTGAACTTTAAAGCCAGCCAACGGATAGCTAGTCAGATATTTAGCCCGACATAGTGAAATACCCCCTTAGGGGGTATTCTAAAACTTCCAGTAATTGATTGGTTTCGTTTGCCTCCTTATTGTACCTTTTTAAAATGTTTGCTCAGAAGATTCTCTTTTCTGAGCAAAAATCGTCTCCTGTTTTATATTATGTTCTAGTTTTAATGTTCTTGTTTTGTCCTGTCCTGCTGTTATTGTTGTTCTAAGTTTTGTCATCACTTTGTATAAACAATATATTTAGGAATTAACTGTAGGAATAATTTTAAGAACATGACTATTAATACTAAATTGCCGTTTTTAAATTTGTTATAGTAAAGCGCACTTCAAGTGAAATGACACTAAACGGCGCTATATAAATGCCATGTTATTATTATGCACATTAGCTCCACGCAGGAGTTCCTAAGGAAAATAATTTCCCTTATGATTGTTTCTCTTATGTCATCTTTGGCGTTTATTTGTGTTTGGTTTGTTGTTTGTTTAGGGTAGGTTTGTTTTTATTTGTGTTAGGATTGTATTGGTTAGGTTAGTTGTTTGTTTATGTTAGGTTTGGTTAGGTTTCATTGGCTTATTTAAAAAAAAATAATGTTAATCACATTAAATAATGTTATTATTTAGTTCATTGTTGTGTTTGTAAGTATTTTCGTTTTTTATTTATTTTGATAGCTGTTTCCGCGTTCAAGGCCATTTTCAAACATTAATTCTTTTAAAGATTAAATGTAGTTTTACGAATACAAAAAATAAATAAAAATGAATTCATTAACTTAAGTTTGTTTGGTGTAGGTTAGGTTTTTTTTATTTATTTATGATAGGTTAAGATTGTGTTTGTATTGGTTAGGTTAGTTGTTTGTTTATGTTAGGATAGGTTGTTTTGTGTAGATTAAGTATTTACATGTTATGTGAGATTTGTTGTCTGTTTTTTTCTAATTAATTAATTCAACTAACTAACCACCACGCCGTTTCCCCGCAGGGGTAGGCAGATAGGACCGCCAAACAACTCGGTCTTGGCACACACTCCTTGTCTCATTCACATTCATACATCGTCTCATACATACTCTTCTATTATTCTGACTTTTGACCTGGCCTGACTCAAGTATATGATTCACTTGATTGTGCCATGTCTTCCTCGGGCGTCCCCAACTTCTGCTACCATTCGCATTTAAGTCATATATTCTCCTTACACTCCTTTCTTCACTCACTCTTTCTTCATACATGGTTTTACCACACATACGCCTCAGGGATCACATTTGTACAGCATTCAGTCTACTTTGATCCTTCCTCCACCAGTTTCATGCCTCACTGCCATACATCAGGGTAGGTACCAGCACTCCATCGTGGTCTGCTGCATGCTGACACCAACCGCGTTCAGTCCTCCATGAATGGAGTTACCTGCATTTCCCCTTGTTTCAATATCTCTGTCAGCCTTCCCATCTCTCTAGAACATACTTCCTAAATACACAAACTCATCCACCTGCTCCAAGTATTCCTCAGCAACAACTATATTGCACACTGTTTTCGTACTCTCTCTTTCAAACACCATTACTTTAGACTTATTTACATTCAACATTAACTCATTCTTCATACATACTTCGTTCATCCTAGATACGAGAGACTGTAGAACTTCCATTCTGAAATCAGCACTGCATCAGACTGTATTCACAGGGCTAGCTATATTTTCAACTTATCTTCAATGTCCTCTTTTGTCACTGTTCTCATTCAGGAATGTCAGAAATCTTATTTCTACAGCAATACCATTACCAACTATAACATGTTTTCTACCAGTTTCGCGTTGCTTTGAACCGTTGGCTTCCTTTCAATCATTATCAATCTATGTTCAAAGAGAAGATATTATCTTTTGTTTTCTATCTCACAAGCAGTACTAAAACACCCCAAAATGCAATAATAATTACAGCAAACTTGATCTGTCCCCTAAACAATTCCTTCCCACGCCCGATTTGAGTAGCATTGCCTCACAAGAGACAAAGGAACGAGCAGAAATCCACTAGAAATGAGATATTAAATAACCTTGGAAAATTCCCGGTGACCTACATTCCAATTGTCCAACATTTTGTGTCATTTTGTGTGAAATCCGCGCGAAATTTTGGCGCACTATTTCAGAAGGACCTCTGATGTGTTTGAAAGATTCATCCGGCACGTTTTTCAATGCTAGCTCTTATTTTTGATGCATTCATAATTTACATAAATAAAACTGGATATGTTAGTCCTCTATATGATAATAACTGAAGTTCCTGCATGACAAAGACGGACATTCAAAGAATATATGAGTGCGTACGAAATAGATATAGGATCGGGCAGCATTTACGTATATCACTTTACTGAGATGTCAATATACGCTCACTCGCTTACACCGAAACTAATACGAAACGCTGTAAGAGAGGTATATAGATAGCGCCAGCTTTGGCGTTCGAAGTATGGGCCACGCTTATCGGATCATTGTTCGATGTGATATATCTCGGGCATCGGTCGGTTACAAGCGGTCGCCGGGCACAGGTCTCCGGAGATATTGTACAAGTCGTATTGGAAAGTATAGGGAAAGCAATGGTAAAACATTTCGTCGGTAAGTAGGGTTTTACCATAAGCCGGTCACCTTCGATTCCGTTCGTTCAGTTCGTTCGCAGTGGGAAGGATTCGGGCGACATCGACAGCCGCCACACCACCCTTCCTACTTCCTGCACGGAAAAAATATTTCACACTGATGTTGCAAGGAATTTAAATTACTTATATATAACTCAATGGTAGAGATGACCTACTGCCAGCAGCTTGTTCTTCTTATACTTGTCTGTTGTTGCGTTCGCTATCTCACATTATTTTAATTCGACACTAGCTGACGTGTACCTTTGTTGGGAGTTATCCTTAGGAGATAGACATATACCATCGAGGACTTTTCTGTAGGCCTGTTCAAGATATACAATTCCGTAGCACATTATTTTGATGTATCTCATATGGTTTAGCCAGCGTTAGCAATGTAAGCGCCCGAAAATATTTTTTTACGAAGTGATTTGTGTGTATTTACGAATGGAAAGAAACCCAAATGAGATCTGTTTTTTTGCTAGCAAATGATTTTTCCTTCTCTCAAAATTACAGGAAGGCGTTTTTTTCACAAATTAACTTATGTGCGATACTAAAGGCAGTAAATCTCAAGTATGCCCAATGGACCTAGTTAAATGCGAAAATGTTCACATTAAAAAACAAAAAAGAAAATAAGCTCTTAAATCATATATTTTTAAACACCCACGCTTTAGAAATCAAGTTGACGTCGAAAAACTTGTCCCGTATGAACTTGGACGAGAAAATCGTTTTATTTTGTATTTCTATTTTTGACCGCCTCCTGCATACACAGTTCAATTTGCAGCAAATTCAGACTGAATGTATTCACTAGTTGCATTCTGGAACGTCTCAACGTTCCAAACGTTCGATATTCAAATTCAAATAAATTGTTAGTTTTAATATTGGAACGTTTTTGAAATGTATAGTGTAATTTTGTAGTCAAAAGCCTCGTCAAAGTTTAAAACTATTCTTTTGAAATTAGAAAGTTTTTTCAAATTTATTGTGTTATTTTCGTGAGTCAAAATTGAAAACCTCGTCGTATTAAATATTATTCGTTCGAAATTAGAACGTTTATTTTAAATTTATTGCTTTTATTGTGTTATTTTCGTGAGTCACAGTTGAAAATCTCGTCGAATTCAATTTTAATCATTCGAAATTAGAACGTTTATTTTAAATTATTATTTTTGTTAGTTAAAAACCTCGTCGAATTCAACATTATTCGTTCGAAATTAGAACGTTTATTTTAAATTATTATTTTTGTTAGTTAAAAACCTCGTCGAATTCAACATTATTCGTTCGAAATTAGAACGTTTATATTAAATTATTATTTTTGTTAGTTAAAAACCTCGTCGAATTCAACATTATTCGTTCGAAATTAGAACGTTTATTTTAAATTATTATGTTTGTGAGTTAAAAGTGCTACATTTATCTTTGTGGTCTGAGTTATCGCTTGCGTAGTTTTTTTGTTTACAAAAAATCGATAAATTTAAAAAGTTGATTTCGCTAATTCCTCATTTTTGCCGCGTGCAAAGTTGAGCGTGTCGAACTATATTTTCGTATTAGTCACAGTTGAACGTCTCGTTGTTCCAAATTTACGAATTCAAAATTAAAATTCAAAGTTATTCCTTGCGTACTTAGTTTTTTTTCGTGTTAAGCATTTTTTCAATTATTTTTGATAAGTTGACTTTATTTCTGCCTATGCAGATAGAGAAACAATAGCGGGTTTTGTTTTTACGTCCAACAGATGGCGCTGCTTAAAAAAAAGCTTTTATAAAAAATGTATACAATTGGGTGAAACATTTAGTTATACTTTGACATCATTTAGTAGCCGAGTGGTCCAAAGATATGGTTTCCACTGCAGTATTTTATTTTATGACAGAACGAGGAATTCGAATAATGTCAGGTTATTTGTCTTTATTCAAAACAATATTATATACAAACAAATTGAATGTAGTATGTATTTTCATTAAAGTAACGTTTTATTCATTTTAATTACAGTTAAAAAAATAAAAAGTATATTTTACTGAAATAATAATTATAATTTTATAAAAGTGTAAATTCAACAAGTGTAATCAAAGAAACTGAAGTGAAAAGAATTCATTTTTTATTGAATTTATAATTTTTTTTTTGTAATGTTCTTAAAAAAAGTTAGAATGAAAGTTCTGACCTACTTCAGTGTGGAACTTTTTGAAAATATTTCCAAAATGGAGTCGTCGTGATGACATTTTTTCAAAATGGATCTCGATGTAAATATTGAAAGCTGTATTTGACCGGAGTTGTAAATCAGTTTAAATTGAACAATAGTTTAGTGTTTTTCAACGGTGCTATTTTAAAGTATTTCGTTTCAATCCGTTCCTTCCGAACGTTACCGAAGTGACCCGATTGAACTCTGAAACTGTTTGTGAAGTTTTGAATATTTGAATATATAAATTAGTTTTGCAATTCAAATCGAAAAGCAATACATTTACACCAAAGGATCTCATAAAATAAGTTTAAGCCGTTTTGAACTTATTGTGTAATATAATAGCAATTTTTGCTAATTTGAAGACAAAACAACGAATATTCGTAATACTGCTAAACAAGACTGCAAAAACCAAGAATTGGTTGTGATTTTTAATATAATTTTAAATAGAAAAAGCAAAACTTTAACAAAGATGATTGCTTTGAAAAAACTCTACGGTGAAGAGCTGTTAAGGTTGGCATTGATGCTGTCTCTATTGCGAGCTGGACCAGACCAGTATCTGAGAGATGAAGCAAGAATATTAGCAGAAGGTTTGGTCAATGGTACAGATTGGGCGCCAGAAATGGCAAGCATCCACACAAGAACGAGATTCCTCCATCCAAAATCTCTGGATTCCATCTTATTGGACTATGAAAGAGACGTGTTTGAAGAATTGCATACTCTTGGCAGATGGGGTAACGCAGGAGCTACCAGAGAAGCTGTTCAGGCGTATTTACTTAACGGAGTGGAGAATAACAATGGGCAAGCTGCAGCCAACATAGAACAGAACAACGCAGACGATCAAATGGCACACTACCAACTCTTGGCCAACAACCAATTAGAGAACGAAGATGTCGAAGAGTTTGTAACAATAAAGACAGAGGAACAGAACGAAGAAGAAGACGAAAGCGTCGATTCAAACGTTTCACGAATGCATGCAACACGAAACCCTGATACTACGATAACTCTTTCAGCATCTTTTATAAGAAATCTGACCAGCATCCAAGGACCTTTGTTAGAAGAAGACTCGGCTCAATCAGTTCCTTTCGACGTGTCGCAATTCTTCTCAAACCCGACTGTGATCAAACGCGAAATAAAGTCAGAGGAGAATTCCACCAGTGTAACAGCACCAATCAAAACCGGCACGTTTTTGGACAATCGACCAACAACAAAAGCAGAAGACTTTGCCGACGACAATGCGATTGACGATTATATACCTTTTTACATGCAAGGCGGTGGGGACTCCATCACAGACCAGAATCTTGCTGACTTGGAGGATTTTGCTGAAACTGCCGAAACCTTGGAAGAGTTTAAAAGAAACATCCAGTTTCTGGACGTCAAGCAAAGCCAAGAAAACCTCGACAAATACCTGATTGAAAACACTGATTTGGATCTTGACGAAGTTAATGGGTGCTGTTTCGTAAAGCGTGAAAGAGCAAGCACTAGTTTTACTTCTGTCGGAAGTTCAAGCGGCGTTAGTGATGAAGCTTACGCGTCTTCTTCTTGCTCCAATGAAACACACACACGTGACATCAAGTGCGAAAGAGACGAAGGGCTTTACAGCGGAGACGAACTCACTCAAGAGGTAAGTTTTATTTTCGTTGTGTGGTAGAAATTTTACCATTTTTTGTTGGTTTTCCTCGCGGTTTTGTTGCATGGAAAAAAAAACAAAGTTATTTTGAGACGATAATCTCCTTGCACTTAATACGCTGATAACTTATTTAGATTCTTTCGAAGACACCGTGAAATTTTAATAATAGTTATATTACCGGTTAGTGGCTGAGTTGGCATCGCGTTCGGGTCCCACACAGGCGTTGTGCGGTCAATTACTCTGCTGGCTAAGTACTCCATTACGACACAAGCAATATTTTTCGCTCACTGTTGTTGGCGGATTTTTAAATTTTGTCGGGTTTTTCGTAACCCGGGAATGTTTGTCATTCATTCTTTTGTAAAAAAATTTATATATTTTTTTCAAAACTGTTGCTGTTACTGTCGCTGTTATCCCCCAGATACTGACAGAAAGGGACAACTGCACCATGAGCTGATTATTTCTAAATAGTATAAAATAAAGTCGTTAGCATTATGTTATGTTCATTATGTTATGTTCTATCCAGAACATAACATAACATATACGTTTGTACGCCGCCAGCTTTTCCTGTTAATTTGCATTCTCTATTTTTAAAACATTTCTTATCAGCTTAATTAAACCAAGGAACTACTATATATCAGACTTCGGAAAAGGAAAAAAATAATTTTAATAGCTATTTCTTTAATTTTAACCTGGAGGTTTCAAAGTGGTCTATATAAGAGGAAAATTACTCGAAAAACTTAGCCTTAGATCGATTAAAAAAATCTATTTAATTGTCTATAAAATAAAATAACCTTAGTCTATTTTTTTGCTCCTTTTTAGGGAAATAACGTTCTTTACAGAATATAACATCTGTTTGTCTACAACTCAGGAATATTTTAAATAACCTCTCAAACCAAAAACAACGCTTAAACCAGTGGTTTCCAATAAGTGTGTTTCTCAAAGATCTTCAAATTGTTGTAACCATAGATAAATTAGACAAAAATTCGTACGGCTGGTTGCTTCGGAGAATTTGAACAATTCTTCAAATTTCAAATTTAATTTTCCGAGTTCTGCGAAAGATTTTTTCAAGTTTTGTTATTATTTAAGTTCTGTCAAGCAACTAGCCTATAATGATATAATAACATAACTAGAATAGGACTTTCAGAACCCGAAAATAAACACTGAAATTTGATGAATTGTCCAAATTCTGCGAAACAACCCGTCTTTAATTTTCAAGTTCTGCGAAAGTTATTTTCAAGTTCTGTTATTATTTCAGTTCTGTCAAGTAATTGGCCTATAATGATGAATTTGCAGAACTCTAATACGACTTTCACAGAACCCGTAAATGAAGGTTTAAATTTGATGAATTGTCCATCCTTCGACAAATCGGCCATTTTTTGCCATTTTTGCGGTCCTCTTTAAACGCTGATTCTCGGCCCGTTTCTGCTTTTGTAAAAATTATGATGAGCTGTCAAGCGTATCAGTATTGCTGTTATGCCTGTAAGCTTATAACAATTTGTTCAAAAGCTGTAAAGGGCCTAGAATCGGTGTCTGAAGGGGGCCGTTTAAATATAAAAAATAATTTTTTTTTTTATTTTTTTATTTTTTTATTTATTCAGTGAGTTTTATGAATTACAGTTTTTGTGTACTTAATAACTCCCACACTAGGCTAATGCCCGTGTTGTGGTAGTCATAATGCTATAAATTACAATAAAACCATATGTTGTAGTAAGAAAAAATAAAACATAATATGGAAGGAAAAAAAAAGAAAATAAACATATTTAAGGAAAATATAAAACAAAATATATGTTTTTCATACATGCAAACATACATACATACACATATATATATGCTCAGATATATATACATATACATACATACATAGACATACATAGATGCATACATAAATACATAAATACATTCATACACATCTATATATGAACACACACAAATGTAATGTGTATTCACATATAAACATAAGTACACAGATACATGGTTAATTTTATTATAATGGTTTAAAAGTTAGGAACTCATGTATTCTTTAAAAAAGGCTCGTCCCCTTTCAAATATCCAGTTTTGGACACGTATAATAAAAAGGGATATAGTATTAGTTGATTTTATGTCCCTGTCCAACGCGTTGTATATTTTAGGGGCGATAGACCAGAATTGTCGTTGAGCGAATGTGGTTCTAGTTTTTGGCACCACGCATCCCAGATTTGATGAAAAGCGGGTGTTTACTTGGTGTTGAGGAGCCACTATCAAGTCATTTTTTCGTATGTAGCATAAGCTTGTCTTAATGAATAGCTGGCGAATATCTAAGACCTTAATTTTAGTAAATAGTATTTTGGAGGGATAGGTGTTAGAATGTTACAAATGCATACCATTGTGGAAACATTCTTATACCAAATTAACTTTTTACTGCTTCATAAAAACAGGCAGGATTTTTGCTTTATATTTTGCTGAAATGTTTTATTATAAGATATTTTGTGAAAATATTGTTTTTATTTAAAGTTACGTTTGGTTAATTGATTTTTAGAGCCACCTCTTAGCTGGAACCCCAAAACACCTAATAAACCTAATTGATTATGTGTCAAGGATGGCGTTCCCTAATGCAGAGACGCAATGTAGACACGCCGAGTCCGTTCTACAAGTATTTCAATGTGGCTTGCTCGAAGAAGCTAGCAGCATTGGTCCCTTGCACTGCACGCACACGAAACTCAACGGAAACGAACAGAACACCCGTTCAAAGTTTATGACGGCTTCAATGCATGTTTAAGAGGAAGCTACAAGCCGAAAATGTGTATATTCTTTATATACCTTTGGGGATCAGTGGTGTGGCACGAAATGAAAGAAGGTGTGAAGGTCACATGTGTTTATTGGTGAGTCAGTAGCCGTGACAAGGAGATGAGGTAGGACAGAAGAATACACCGGATGCTGGCTGATGATGTGCTGGTCAAGCGCGGGTCAGTGAGTCGACGCCGGGCGCTGATGACCGGGACTCGATGGAGGTCAGGCACTGGCGAAGAACGTTGGTCTTCAGGCACTCCAGTGCTGAGGAGACGGCCGAAGGTGCGACGGACCTTATAGGCGGTTGAACGGGAACGATGTAGACCAGTGAGGATGCTGCGTGTCCTCGTGGTGGTCATGGTAGCGTGGAAGAAGCGCTGGTCAGAGACGCTGGAACCAGGGCGCTTGTAATCCGAGTAGCGCTGGCCGCGGACGTGGCCGAGGCGCTATGATGATGTCCCGATAGAGTCCATGATGATAGGGGCGAAGCCGGGTACGTGTCCTTTGCGCTAGTAAGATTAGCGCGGGTTAACACTCGTTGATCCTTGCAGGCTGGCGGCAAAATTATGACTGACTGACTGACTCGCTGCGTCGGGCTTATTTATACTAGACGGCCGACGGTAGCAGTGGGTAGTTGGATGGCAACTAAATTCTAGGCACTCGCACAGACTGTACGTTTCAGGAACCTTCGATAGTGCGGCGATTATGCATAGGCCGTAGACTCGAACCTTCCGGCGAGTTCTCGTAATGTGTAAGACGGCCCGTGACGTTTTGTCACCTGGTAGACAGGTAGGTACCGTAGTACGTAAATTACTTTGTTTACGATTTAACGATGCAAGTATCAAGTACGTACCTAAGTAGCAAGTAGCAGTTTATTATTAATTATTTAATCTGGATAATTCGACGCCACAGACACCCCCTTCCCAGCAGCTTTGCTGAGGGCTGCGATAGAAGAAATAGCTCGGAGACGAATGTCTTTTTAACTGTGACACTTCATAAAAAAAAAAAAATTTTGCAAAACACATGTTCACAACACAGGTTGAAGATTCACTCAGATAACCATGGTGGCACTGTTATCCGCGCTTGTGCGGAGATGATCTGGTGCATGCTGCTCCGTGGTGCCTTTACTGATCACCCATTTTGAGACGGGGTTACCGGTGAGTCGGGGTAACACTATCACGTCGGGGTCACCACTTTGGGGATCAATGGTGAGGCACGAAATGAAAGAAGGTTGTGAAGGTCACATGTGTTTATTGGTGAGTCAGTAGCCGTGACAAGGAGATGAGGTAGGACAGAAGAATACACCGGATGCTGGCTGATGATGTGCTGGTCAAGCGCGGGTCAGTGAGTCGACGCCGGGCGCTGATGACCGGGACTCGATGGAGGTCAGGCACTGGCGAAGAACGTTGGTCTTCAGGCACTCCAGTGCTGAGGAGACGGCCGAAGGTGCGACGGACCTTATAGGCGGTTGAACGGGAACGATGTAGACCAGTGAGGATGCTGCGTGTCCTCGTGGTGGTCATGGTAGCGTGGAAGAAGCGCTGGTCAGAGACGCTGGAACCAGGGCGCTTGTAATCCGAGTAGCGCTGGCCGCGGACGTGGCCGAGGCGCTATGATGATGTCCCGATAGAGTCCATGATGATAGGGGCGAAGCCGGGTACGTGTCCTTTGCGCTAGTAAGATTAGCGCGGGTTAACACTCGTTGATCCTTGCAGGCTGGCGGCAAAATTATGACTGACTGACTGACTCGCTGCGTCGGGCTTATTTATACTAGACGGCCGACGGTAGCAGTGGGTAGTTGGATGGCAACTAAATTCTAGGCACTCGCACAGACTGTACGTTTCAGGAACCTTCGATAGCGTGGCAATTATGCATAGGCGGCAGACTCGTTCCTTCTGGCGAGTTCTCGTAATGTGTAAGACGGCCCGTGACGTTTTGTCACCTGGTAGACAGGTAGGTACCGTAGTACGTAAATTACTTTGTTTACGATTTAACGATGCAAGTATCAAGTACGTACCTAAGTAGCAAGTAGCAGTTTATTATTAATTATTTAATCTGGATAATTCGACGCCACATACCTTATATTGTAGGTATAGGCATTAAAATCGTTTGACAGAGTCTAGAAATGTTCGATTTCAAGCACAAAACTGGTTTTTATTTATTTTGTAAATAATTTTATAAGAAAGCAAAAAAGTTAATCAAGTGAAACTGTCACAGATAATCTTAGCTATAATACTGTATTTTTTAAAAGTTGTTTCCTGTACGCGTTCATACATTTCTATTGGAAATTTTTTTTTTTCAGTATGTTACATTTATATTTTTTATTGATTAATTTATAATTTTATTTGTATTCTACTCAAACGAAACGATAAGAAAACCTTCAATTTATCTAAAGCATATTTTTTGGTATTCATAATGTACACCAATTCGTTATAAAGATTAATCAAAATAGTGATTTAGCATTAAGCTTCGCCTTAAGTCGGCTCGTATGTGGAACGAGTTACTTGCATCTGTTTTTCGTCCTTTAAACAATCCGGGCCTCTTCAAGACCTTAACCCGCCTCACAAAGCTGCCCAACCGTGTAGCACTCATGTGATAAATATTTAATGTTTGGTAGGACCCTTAAAGGTATGCGAGTCGTCTTGCTGCGATGTTTGAACACCCCTGTTAAAGACCATTTCGTCTTGGTGGCCCTAAGCGCAAAATGTTGACGAGCTGTTCGCTCCATGTAAGTACAGGTCAAATTGCGCCGCAGGCGTACTGACGCATCTGGTTGGGAAGGCCTTATAAGTATGGGGATTCTATTTATTATTCTCGACAGCCCTTTTAAAGGATGTAGCATTTGGGTCATTGGTTTTAGTTTCTATAATATTTTACTTTCGATTATCCATATATGACAATCTCCGTGGTTGATGATTACGAATCCGAAGATCGCAAGTTCAAATACTGGCGAACGCAAGTTTAGCAAAGCCAACAAATTTTCATCTCTAAATTGTATAAAATATAGTCGCTATCCGCCTCTGTCTGTTTGTGCGCTTAGTTCTTCTAAACTACGCAACGGATTGCGATAGGGTTTTCACTATCATTTAGAAAATTTATTCCGGAAGGGTTATATATATAATACATATATATTATACTTTTAGAAAGTATAGAAAATTCGTTCTTTTGTAATCAAGTCGTAAAAAATATATTTTCGGGCGCTTACATTGCTAACGCTGGCTAAAGCTTGTGAGATACATCAAAATAATGTTCTGCGGAATTGTTTATCTTGAAAAGGACTACAGAAAAGTCCTTAACGGTATATGTCTATCTCTTAAGGTTAACCTCTAGCAACGCCGGGTACACGTCAGCTGGTATAATAAAATTATGTATTTTTTTCGAGAGACGTTTTAAATGAACACCGTTAGTAAACTTGAAAAAACATCGTTCAAAAATTTTAATGAAACATTTTTTCTGATTTTTCCATTTTGAAAATTACCCAAGAATATATCAAACCACAGACAATCGAAGTTGTTAAGTATTGTAATACAGTATATTTGCGCCAAGTTCCAGAGACGTGTAGATGCTTTCAGAATTGCCCTGGTGATAGACAGACCACAATTGAGAATCGAAACGTTGATTTAAATTGCTTTAGCCGTGTTTGTAGACCAGATATGAATAGCCAGGTAGGTACCTACGTACTTCCCCACCTTTCTCTTTTTTACGTTTTCCCCTCCACTAATTCAGCCTCACAATATGCCCTGATATAATTTTCATTTTGGGAGGCGGGTACGGGTACCGCCGCCCGGGAAACCATTTATTACGTCACCCCAAGTGATTAGCTATGTTTGGTGACTTAGCAGGGGTGCCCGGGTTCATGGATCGAGGGGAGACTGGTTAAAAAAGACTTCCAGCAGAACTCTCTCGATGGATTCATACTTCCGTCACTCTTGGGACACATTGACACCAGATTTCTCTCTCAACTTCTGCTCGTTCCTTTCCCTAAAACGACCCTCCAAACAGCATCCCCAAAGATGAAACAGGCTCTGAGCGATTTTTTTCCCTCAGGACCTCCTGTGTACTGTGTGAGCTGTTTTGCTTTAATAAATTAAAATTTCTACGTTTTATCGTCACACCGTGCGCCGGTATTTTTGGCAGGCTCGCTACAGCAATCCGAAATAACGTTAATTATTGTGCACAAACGCGCAAGGTGGGCGAGTTGCGACGCTCGTCCCGGTGCAGGCGTTGAACTCGGGCAGGACGCCCCGACCCCCACGGCGCCGCAGAGTCAAACAGAAGTCGGTGACTCCTCGAGACTGTTGGTGCTGCCAAGGACGCGTGGGATTTAGGACACAGCGATGCATTCACCCAGAAGAGATCAGGGTCATTGCATTCAAGAGTGAAGATCGTCAATCATTCGAGAGCCGCGGCTGGAGAGGTCAAAGGGTCTCCTTCTCCCGATCCGGCCAGCCACGCAGCTGGTGAGCAGACGCATCCGCAGCCAAGATCTAGTCAAACCTCCCCCCATGAACCAGGTCACCACGCTTAGTTTTCCACTTGGGGTGACCTATGGCAGAGATGCTAGGCTTTTTCATAAATGCAATAATACCGACTCTTTACGTGACCTGACTCATGTATTTGTTTCACTTGGTCGTGCCATGTTGTCGTTCTCCGATTTCTTCTACATTCATTGAAAACAAGAAATGATTTTTTTTCTCCGAATTTTTATATGAATCACACCTGCGTTCATCGAAGTATTGTAAACACTGCCAGAAAAATACTGAAAAAATAAGGAAAAATACAAAATAAAACATTTAACTTTACTCGACCTTGCCTCCGCTAGAAATAGCGTTCTTGTACGACGCTCTCCGCTCGTTGCACATAGAGTCGAAACGCTACTAGAGCTGGTCAAAAATATCTGTAAAAAAAAATAGGTAATCTAATGCTGCGAAATTGTGGGAAAGGAACGAAGCAACGGGAAATGGCGCGAAACGCCGCTTTGCGGTTGTTTCGTTCCTTTCCCATAAATCGAGACACGCGAAATGTATTCGCGCCATTACATGACCAACGTAACTAACTCAGCTGAACTTAACCTAACCCAACAAAAACTAAAATGACTGTTTTATTTTATTTTATTTTATTCAAACGCCCAAAGGGGTTTTACTTATGATAATGTGTATCGTTATTTTTTTACTTATACAGATTACATTTAAAAAAATCAGTGTTGACAAAATACAGATTACATAAAATACAAATAGTTACATAGAGTACAAATAAGTGAGACGAAAAATAGAAAAATTGCCAAAATCCTCCAAATCAAGCAAAAT
Source organism: Hesperophylax magnus (assembly GCA_026573805.1). Taxonomy (NCBI): domain Eukaryota; kingdom Metazoa; phylum Arthropoda; class Insecta; order Trichoptera; family Limnephilidae; genus Hesperophylax; species Hesperophylax magnus. The sequence goes on along the minus strand of JAIUSX010000179.1, from coordinate 1,110,058 downwards.
GATAATAAGAAAGTATAACAATAGTTTAGTTAAAAATAGTTCACACATATTCCGTTTAAAGTTTGCCAAGTTTAAATTATTGTCAAATACATTTATATTGTTTAAGTATTTGTTACCAAGACTGTGTAAACGTTGTATTGGAGAGTGAAAACTATAGTTGGAATGAGAAGTATGTATGTAAAATGTTGATTGTTATATTTTACCCAGCCTATCCTGACTTAACCTAAACCTTACACAAACTAACCTAACCTCAACCATCGTTTCATAATTATACTAAACCTAACCCAACCTGACATTACCTTACTCGACGATATTATTGTATTTGTTCCCCGTTAAAAATTGCGGAATGTGCAGTGAGTTGTCAAGATGAAAACAGCCGATTTAAAAAAAAAAACTTTATTTCAAATATAGAATAATATATTATTCTATATGATACTAGCTGTCGTGTGCCCGGCGTTGCTGGGGATTATCTTTAGGAGATAGACATATACCATCCTGGACTTTTCTGTAGAACTTTTTAAGATATTCAATTCCGTAGTACCTACATTATTTTAAGATATGTAAGCGTCCGAAAATATATTTTTTACTATTTCGAGATATCAATTTTATTTTTATGATCATCTTATGTATTTTGCCTGTGTTGGTTAATTTCTCTTATTTATTCTCAATATTTTGACATTCATGCACCTATAAAATATTGAATAATTCCAATACTACGACAAATCATTGCCCGTTTTAATTACTTTTATCAGTTTTGATAAAAAATATGCACGAGAAAAGAAAATGAGATTCATTTATTTATTAGATACTAAAAACTACATTTTATTTATTTGACGCCCAGAGGGCTTTTACATGGTTGGCAGTATAATTTTAATTCGACAGATACTTTGAAACATAAAAAATAAGAATAAAATTACATTTGATAAAAGCTATGCAACAAGTCATACAAACACAAGAAACAAAAACAGAAAATTACAGCTATTTGTAGGTTTACATGATGTGTTTAGGAGTATTGTTGAAATAAATGTTTTAAATGATCCACAAAGTAATAATTGGTGTGAAGTCGTTGTATCGGAGAGTGGGCAATGTAGTAACGCTTATGTGTGCTACTGTAGAATATTGTATTTTGTCGTGTTGTTACTGTGGTGATCTGCCGTGTCGATCACTCAGATAAGATGTAAATAATAGTCGTTTGGATACTCCATACTATTTGGTTTATTTAGTGTTATTACTAATGTACAGTATTCGAGATGTTGTTGTTAAGAGAGGACGAGTTACAACAGACACGCCTTTTTATACGTCTCGGTCATGCTGTCTCACTCAGATATGCCTGTCTCTTTCATACCGACAGACATACGTTCACCACATCCCTCCACACTTAAATCAGCAGACAGTAACACAACATGATTATCATAATAATAATTATAAAACATACATACACATATTTAATTATTATTTTACAACATTTTCTTTTTTATTTATAACCATGTTGATTCGGAGAGTTGACTGCTGCTTATTTTGATTTCTCTGTCCTTGGTCGAAGGCGCTCCTTCCAGTTCCCCGACGTTGACGCCACGGGTTCACTGGAGCTGGAAGGAAAAAGAGGGTCACCCATTAGATTGTCATCCGAAACAAAGTCGGAGACATCGTACTCATCGAACGATAGCCTCCTCGTCTCAGACTCAGGGATTAAAATACTAGGGTTCTTTTCCCATGATACACACAGTTTGGATAATTGATCAAAATGTCTTTTCCAGTACATGATTTTATCATTCAATTTAACCTCAATTAAATATAGTTTATTTCCCAAACGTTTATGTACTTTCCCTGGTACCCACTTATCATTGTTTTGGTCTCTAAAATCCCTAACCATAACTTTCTGATTAATCTTAAAATTCGTAGATACTTTGTTATTCCTTTTATAATAGAATTTCTGATTTTCCTGACATTTTGACATTTTCATTTTGGTATCTTTATCAATCACATTTTCCTTTACCTTCCCCCCTCTAGGTATAAAATTATTCAAATTTGACCTTAACCTTCTACCAAACATTACAACTGCTGGCTCTAACCCTGTTGTACAGTGTGGTGCATTCCTATAATCTATGAGAAAACATTCTAACTTCTCATTATAACCTGACTGAAATTTTTTTTCTAACAATATTTTCTTTAAAAAATTTTTACACGTTTTGACTGCATTCTCTGCCAATCCATTTGATTGAGGATGATTTATAGGTGTTGTTAAATGTTTAATGCCATTTCTCTCGCAAAACTGTTTAAAGTCTGCTGACATGAATGCTGCTCCATTATCAGAAACTAAGGTTTGTACACTACCGAAATAACTGAATAATCTCTTTAAGATTTTAATGGTATTATCTGAGTTAGGTGAATTTACTTCCACGCAATCCAACCATTTTGAGGTTGAATCTATGATTACCAAAAAATATTTATTTCCGATAGGCCCTACGTAATCTATATGAACCCTACTCCAAATTTCTTCCGTTATCGGCCATGGAGTTAACTCACTCTTGGGTTGTGATGGTTGAATTTCCGCACAAATTCCGCACTCTCTAACTAAAAATTCAATTTGACTGTCAATCCCTGGCCACCAAAAATAGCCTCTAGCTAGCCCTTTCATCTTGGCAATCCCTAGATGAGATCTATGCAATAAGCTTAATATCTTATCCCTTAAACTTATTGGAATTACTAACCTATGGTTCCAGAAAATACAATCATCAATTATTGATAAATCGTTCCTTTTTATCCAATAAATCCATTTGCAATCATCCTTATTGACTTTATTTGGCCACCCTGTTCTAAGATAATTTTTTATCTCTAATAATAATTTATCCGTATTAGATTCTGCTTTAACTTCCTCAACATCTATTGGCATCTCGCTATTATTTTTGAATAAACACAAAATTCTTGAATCAAAGTTATTATTTTCCTCAACAGGATCTCCTACAGGTACGCGAGATAAGTAATCCGAACAATTTAATGTTGATTTTACGTATTGAACTTTATAATTGAAAGATGAGAGAATTACACCATAACGTTGTAATCTATTACAAGTTAAAACAGGAATTCCTTTTTTTTCACCAAAAATTCTACATAAAGGTTCATTATCTATTTCTAGAATGAATTCCCTTCCGTAAATGTACTCGAAAAACTTCTTAAAAGCAAACACAATTGCACAAGCCTCGAGGTCTAAAATTGAATATTTCTTTTCCGCTTCTGTCAGTTTACGAGAAACAAAAGAAATAGGTCTTTGTAAATTATTTTCATACACATGTAACAATGTTGCACCCAAACCTTTCGTTGAGGCGTCCGTAACTACCTTCAAAGTAACATTTGGATCGTAATGTGCTAACACTCGATTATCACATAAAATTAATTTTATTTTATTAAAAACTTTTACGCAATCTTGATTAAAATCAAAATTCGTATTTTTTTTCAATAATTTGTGCAAAGGATCTAATAACATAGACATATTTGGCACAAAAGATCGGTAAAAATTTACCATTCCTAAAAAACTGCGTAGCTCTGATAAATCTTTTGGTTGCGCGACTTTACTAATTGCGTTCGTTTTATCTTCCATAGGTTTAATCCCTTCCTTCGAGATTTCAAACCCTAAGAAACATACCGATGAAGCGTTAAAATTGCACTTTTGAATATTTACGCACAAACCGCAATCTTTTAACCTATTAAGAACTGCATTTAAATTAGCATTATGTTCCTCTATCGTTTCTCCTGTAACCATAATATCATCCAGGAAAACCGCTGTTTTCTTCAAACCTTGTAGACATGAAGCTATAGTTCTACAAAATATTGCCGGTGCACTGTTAATCCCAAACACTAGCCTAGTGAATTTAAATAATCCTAAATGTGTAGAAATCGTAGTATATTCCATACTTTCTTCGTCTAGTTCCAACTGTAAATAAGCTTGACGTAAATCAATTTTTGAAAATATTATTCCGCCCGAAATTTGTGATAATAAAACTTCTATCTTCGGCATGGGATATTTGTCAACAATCAATTGTGGGTTCACAGTACATTTATAATCCCCGCAAATTCTAATGCTTCCATCGCTTTTAACTACGGGCACGATAGGAGATGCAAACTTGCTATAACTAATCGGAACTAAAATTCCCTCTTCCTGTAAACGGTTCAATTCCGTTTCAACTTTCGCTTTCAAAGCGAAAGGAATACTTCTCGGATTGCAGAATTTCGGTTCTGCATTTTCTTTCAATTTTAAATGAACTTTAAATTTATTGAATCTACCTAGTTTACTTGAAAATACCTCCGGATATTTACGCACTAACGTATCGACACTATTATTGTTTACGTCGTGAATATTATGCGTGAGTATTTCACTTTTCAACTGTGAAGAAACCGTCTCGAAACCCGTAAAACCAATGTTAAATTCTTTTACGAAGTCTCTACCTAGCACAGTGGTTGAACCATCCTTTACAACACAAAATTCCATTATTTTAGTAATACCATTGAAATTAATTGACAAAATTAAACATCCAAGTAACTGTAACTTACAATTATTGTAACCCTTCAGGGTTAAATTCTTCGGCTTCAATTGTACATCTTTAAAATGTTCCCAATAATCTTTATCCGATAGGATCGATATTCCTGCACCCGTGTCAAATAATCCTTTTATGATGATACCGTTATTAACATTTAACGATAAATAAATGGGATCGGTATTTCTTGTTAACCTTGAATTTATTTCACTTGAATTCACAAACACAGATGAAACTTCCTCCCGTTTTTTTTCGCGACAATTTTTACTAAAATGTCCCTTGTTTTTGCAATTAAAACACGTCACGTTTTTTAATCTACAATTACTGGAATCATGATTATTTAAATTACAATATTTGCACTTCAACTGTTGTATACGTTCTACTGATTTCTTTCTGGGAATTGTAACATTTTTGTCTTTCGCCCGCGCCGGTGAAGTAGAATAATTCCTACCTGCACTACTATTAAAATTTTTCTTACTTCTAGAAATGAGCCCGACACTCTCGGATTTAATACACGTAATATTTTTATGAAATGAATCCATTCCCGATGCGCACTCTAATGTACTTTTTAAAGTCAGCTTCTCTGCATCTAAAAACATTTTTTCTTTAATACGACCTTCTAATAAACCAGTCACAAAAATATCTTTTAAGTTTTCTTCCAGTCTGCTTTCAAATTTGCAGAATCTTGTTAGACAACGTAACCTAGCTATATAATCATTTATAGATTCCCCAACTTTTTGTTTCGCCGCAAAAAAATTTCCACGTTCCTTAAACACATTCTTTGAAACACCAATGTGGTTTCCTAATAACAAAAATATATTTTCAACCGATAATTCTGTTATTTTTTTTGGAAAACATAAATCTATCAGTAGATTAATCGTGTCTGTGTGTAGGTGGGATATTAAAACCGCCCTCTTTTTATCCTCGGATTTAAATTTGTCATCATTGACGAGGATCAACTGCTCAAACTGTAGCACGAACGTCTCCAGCCCGTCCCTAAGGTGACAAAACCTGGGTAAACCCACTCCCTCCATTTCCACACAGATTACCAATAATCAGAAAAAACAACAACAAACAGCACTCAACTCACGAATCTGATGATTGATGCTGCCGCCGATCGCCGCCCTTCCGCGTCCGACCGTCTTCTGGCTCCGTCCGGATTCCTGGTCGTCCTTCTCGTCCGGTCACCACCGCCACGCCTTCCCGTGTCGGGTCCCCGTACAAGCTGCCTGGATCCGTTTTTCATCCGGTTTCTCGGCTGCTGATTCCTTGAGCTCAGCGCCTTGAATCTCCTCACCAGTTCCTTGCCTTGATGCTCCTTCAATGTCCGATACTGTCCGTGAAGCTGCCCCCAAATTATTTTATTTTTTATGCGACAATAATCCCTTCCGCGGTGCTCGGTGGGATTATAACCAAACTATGGTTCTTTCAGCTGCGCCTACTGTGGTTCTTCCTCCAGGAAGAATTTAATGGCTGATCAGCTTCCTTTTTCGGCTGCTCCAACTGTAGTTCTTCCTCCAGGAAGAATTTAATAGCTGTTCAGATTCCTTTTTCGGCTGCTCCAACTGTAGTTCTTTCAGCTGCGGCTACGGTTCTTCCTCCAGGAAGAATTTTGCGGCCGTTCAGCTTCCTTTTTCGGCTGCGCCAACTGTGGTGATCTGCCGTGTCGATCACTCAGATAAGATGTAAATAATAGTCGTTTGGATACTCCATACTATTTGGTTTATTTAGTGTTATTACTAATGTACAGTATTCGAGATGTTGTTGTTAAGAGAGGACGAGTTACAACAGACACGCCTTTTTATACGTCTCGGTCATGCTGTCTCACTCAGATATGCCTGTCTCTTTCATACCGACAGACATACGTTCACCACAGTTACTGTGGGTGTATGTATGTTTATAAGTTGCAGGAGTTCACAACAGTCGAATTTAGAGTAAAGTATTTTGAATAAGAACGTTAAATCGTTTATTTTACGTCTATCTTCTAATGTATCTATTTTTAGAGTATTTAATAAGAAATTGTATTTTAAGTCTTCGACAGTTATTACATTACATAATAATTAATTGCATTCGAATACGTGCGTGTTTTTATATACATATATTATATAGATGTCACCTGCGACATGTAAAAGCACGGTTTTTTTTTAGAATCTATTTGACGTAAAAGAATACACGCTATTGTTTCTCTATCCGCCCAGACAAACTGAGCCACTGCAACGCGTGGCGGGGTACAGCTAGTTGGATAATAAATAGTCTGTAAACAAATGTAATAAATCAATAAAAGAATTGTGTTGGGCCCTTTTATGAGTCCTAATAACCGGAGAATATGTTTGAGACGATGTATGAATGTGAGTGAAACAAGTGTGTGTGCCAAGACAGAGTTACGTTTAGTTAAAATTGTAAAGTAATAAGTTTTTGCCTAAATAAAATTCATATTATTTTTGACCAGCTATTGAAAAATTCCGATCCTCTGTGCGCTTAGCGCGATCTCTCTTCCACTGTGTTCGTATTTAAAAATAAACGTAATTCGGCTCGTGTTGAGTTGTGTGGGGTCAGTTACCCGTAGAACAGACAATGTCAGGGGCACAATTGAGATTTATCGAGCGGCTTGGGTGATTTAGTTGGTGACGTATCATTGTTTTTATGCCGTGTTTTTAATAATGTCGTATGACAGGGATTAAAAAATACGTCACGCGGTTTTAAATGTTGCGTAAATAGATGCGAATTTGTAACTTTTCGCCGTTTCTCCGCTGGGCTGGACAGAAAATATAGAAGCCAAACTACTGGCACACTCTTTGCTTCAATTACATGCATACGTTGTCTCATACATACAAGTCTACAGGTACCTAATATGTCAATCAAGGCAACGGATTATAATACCATCAGATCTTGGTCTTGACATACACTCCTTGCTTGGTTCTTAATAAATTAGCAATACTCATTTTTATCTTTGCGGAGATGATTGCGAGCAGTTGGTAATATCGTACAGCTTATTCTAGCTTCTTAAGAGGAAGCTACAAGTCAAAAATTTGTATATTCTTCGTATACCTTATATTGTAGGTAATAGGCATTAAAATCGCTTGACAAACGGAGTCTAGAAACGTTCGATTTCAAGCACAAAACTGGTTTTTATTTATTTTGTAAATGATTTTATAAGAAAGCAAAAAAGTTAATCAAGTGAAACTGTCACAGATAATCTTAGCTATAATACTGTATTTTTTTTAAATTGTTTCTCTTACGCGTTCATACATTTCTATTGAAAAAGTGTTTTTTTTAGTAGTTTACATTTATATGTTTTATTGAGTAATTTATTTATTTTATTTGTATTCTACTCAAGCGAAACGATAGGAAAACCTTCAATTTATCTAAAGCATATTTTTTGGTATTCATAATGTACACCAATTCGTTATAAAGATTAATCAAATTAGTGATTTAGCATTAAGCTTCGCCTTAACCCTGTCACACCCGAATTATTGTTTCCACATATATAAAATATGATAATACCTCAGAAAATTATTGGTATTTAATTTTTTTTTAAATTATTCTATGTTAATTTGGCTTATTATTGGACGTCAGAGGGTAATTTTTAAATAGTAAGGTAAAATAAACACAGCACAAAAATAATACAAATAACTGTTTCATGTCAAAAATGCACATTTACAATGTAGTGTTAATCTCTAAGGCTTGAAACATGTAACATTTTAATTAAAATTCATTCAGAAATAAAGAAATAATTTAGGATAATAATAAAATTCGCCATACTAGTCGAAAATATGTCCAGTGTTAATTTCAATGAACATTGAAATTTATTTACAATATTCTTGCAAATGACTGTGAACAGTGAATTGAACTGATGTTATTATTATAGAACATATCTTTATGCGTTTAAATGTTTGTAATTCTAGTAGAAAATATTGATATCTCACCTTAAATGAAGTAATCAATGACGGAAGAAATTCGATGAAACTCACAATCAGCAGATGTTAAAATATTTATCGTTTTTGTGGCGGAAATAAGGATTTCAAGTGGGCGAAAAAAATAGACGCCACAGAAAAGATAACAAGCTATAAGAAAACAAAAACATGGATTTTCTAAATCGCTACCGTTACGGTAAAAAAAATCACAAAGTTCGTGTTAATTTGAATTAACACTGGGGATGAAAGGGTTAATTCTTGAAAAGGATTCTTTTGATCTGCCCTAGGCGCATTTTGAGTCAAGCTTGGCTTGTGCTCGATTTGGTATTTGCCCCTGGAGGATTTATAAAACGAAATCATATCATTCCGTTTATCAGCTTAGCCAGTCATTGGGCGAAAGTTCGCCTACCTGTCTAGACTGCAATGTCAAGGAACGTCCTTGCCCAAATGTGGGGTGGGGAGGAGATACAGTAGGAATAACCCACCTTCAATGTATTGGGAGATCTTTGTTGACTGTTTGCTGAAGAAGACAATTGTTTGTAATAGTAGGTACTACTAGGAGATACAATAGGAATAACCCACCTTCAATATATTGGGAGATCTTTGTTGACTGTTTGCTGTAGAAGACAACTGTTTGTGATAGTACTACTAGGAGATACAGTAGGAACACCCACCTTCAATATATTGGGATATCTTTATTGACTGTTTGCTGTAGAAGATAACTGTTTGTGATAGTACTACTAGGAGATACACTAGGAATAACCCACATTCAATATATTGGGATATCTTTATTGACTGTTTGCTGAAGAAGACAATTGTTTGTAATAGTACTACTAGGAGATACAATAGGAATAACCCACCTTCAATATATTGGGAGATCTTTGTAGACTGTTTGCTGTAGAAGACAATTGTTTGTAATAGTACTACTAGGAGATACAGTAGGAACACCCACCTTCAATATATTGGGATATCTTTGTTGACTGTTTGCTGTAGAAGACAGTTGTTTGTACTAGTACTACTAGCTTTTTTTACATTAGCTTCCATACAGCAGGCCCTGTATGGAAGTACTTAAAAACTGATAATTAATTACCATTATTGTATAGACACTTATTACCATTATTGTAATAAGTGTCTTCCTCGGACGCCCTCGACTTTTTCTACCATTCAATTCATGTAGTAGCCACATTGTTGCTGTTGAAACTTTACATTATATCGTTTTTAATTCGATTCCTTACCTCATTATAGTGCAAAGATCATGCGTTAAGTCTACCTCGGTCGTCCCCGACTTTTTCTACCTTCAAACCACTCTCTAAACACTATTGGCACTTATAAGAATAAACTTTGATATTTTTAGCGAAAACAGTCCGGCAGTTTTTGATTCTATAGGGGACAAACGAAGAAACAGTCATTTTTATATATTTGATACAGGAATCATTCCAGGCACGTTCCAGAGTGGAAGATACTCTCAGTATCGCCCTGGTGTAAGACCACCATTCAGAATTGAAACGTTGCTTGAAATGGCTTTAGCCGTGTTTGGTGACCATATCTGAATAGCCAGGTACTTCCCCACCTTCCTCTTCCCCACCTTCCTCTTCCCCATCTCCCTCCCCTCCCCAATACCCTCAGCCTCACAACATACCCCAATTGGGGATGCCATAGTCTCACTGGCTCCAGACGGGAGCAGTTGGGACTCTTGTGCGGTATTACTATAAAAAAAAAAAAAAAAAAAGACTATTCCCGAACATTATACAGCATTCCAGAATGTGCCGGGATGTTCTGGAATGTTCTAGATACTTCCAGCCCTTATATCTTCAAAAGTACACCCTTCTGGTTGAATAGGGAACCTTCTTCGTGGATGGGGGATAGAGGGCTACCACAACCATATAACTCACTTGATCGTACCATATCATTTATCTATTGAACACTTCTTTTATAACATACTAGCTGACATGTACCCGGCGTTGCTGGGGGTTATTCTTAGGAGATAGACATATATCATGAAGGACTTTTCTGTAGGCCTTTTTAAGATATACAATTCCGTAGTACAGTATTTTGATGTATCTCGTAAGGTATAGCCAGCGTTAACGATGTAGTGCGCGAAAAATATTTTTACGACTTGATTATAAAACATCGACTTTTCTCTACTTTCTATAAATACAATATACATGTATTATATATGTAAACCTTCCGGAAGAAATTCTCTAAATGATTGTGAAAACACTATTAATATCCGTTGCGTAGTTTAGAAGAACTAAGCGCACAAGCAGACCTACGCGGATAGCGACTTTATATATTGATTGATTATTAGATGTGGTGTAGGTTATTCATTTTTTGTTCTGCTTCTTAGAAGGGAGGAACGTTTTATTGAAGCCTGAATAATATTAATCTTTTACAAGGGCGTTACTGAGAGTATCTGCCATTCTTATGAATGATGGTCTCTCACAGAGGCGACACCTAGAGTATTATATAAATGCGATGTACATGTAGATAATCGGCAAACTAATCGGAATATTACGTAATTTTCCAACTAGCATTACAAGTTTTTCAATGGCAGCTCAATTGACGGTCATTTGAAAAAACTGGTTTGTCACGGACCTGTCAATGTTTTATTAAATTAAATATAAAAATATTCCATTCGTTTGATTTAATTGCTTGACTGCTACATATTGGACGATGATATACCAGTATATTGTATCATTGTGCCAGAAGTTTCCACGACATGAAAGAAAAGTGAAGGAAAAAAAAACCCATAACGTAAACTCGACCATCTGGACAAATCGGCAATATTATGATTTTGCGTTGTTTCACAGAATTTGAACAATTAATTAAAGTTTATTTTCACGTTCTGTTATTATTTCAGTTACGTGAAGCATCTGGCACATAATGATATAGTGACAGAACTTGAATAGAACTTTAACCGAACATGATATTTGGCGAATTGTTTAAATTCTGCGAACAACCTGTCCTTGATTATTGATGTCGGCCGTTACTTTTCGGATTTGATCCTGACGTCCTGGGAAGACCCGAAACGCATCGAGCATGACAAATTACAGAGATTGAAATCCACAAAACCTCATTTAATATTATTAGAGAAGACGTGGCGAAGCTTTATCGTTCTTGGTATCCGTTACTAGACGGCTACACCAAAACTAAACGCCGAAAACCATATAAAATTTTCTAATTATCATAAAACTCGATATCGCTGCTACATACATAAATACGCTATTGCCCACATCTGTCTTGATGATGGCCAATGTAAAGCTGTCCGAAACGTTGGTTAATGAAGGAGGAAGCGCAACACGGCATGATAACCCAAAAATAAATCTCGTTACTACCATCATGCCGGGGTAGGCAGAGAGTACTTACCGCCAAACAACTCCGTCTTGGCACACACTTCTTGCCTCAATCACATTCATACATCGTCTCATACATACTCTTCATTCTGTCTCTTGGCATGGCTAGACTCAAGTATCTGATTCACTTTATCGTACCATGTCTTCCTCGGGCGTCCCCGACTTCTGCTACCATTCACATTTTTACCACACATACGCCTCAGGAATCTCATTTGTACAGCATTCAGTCTACTTTCATCCTTTCTCTGCCAGTTCCACGCCTCACTGCCATACATCAGGGTAGGTACCAGCACTCCTTTGTGGACTGCTGCATATAATGGTGACACCCACTGTGTCTAGTCCTCCATGAATGGAGTTACCTGCATTTCCCCTTGTTTCAATATCTCTGTCAGCCTTCCCATCTCTCTAGATTCTAGTTATGCCTAGGTACTTAATATCGGTCTTGCTTTCTATGTTTGTACATAACATATTGCATTTGTGGTTTTCTGTATTTTTCACAGAGTGGATAATTATGTTTATTTCTTTAGATGTTTCTTGTTTTTTAATGAAAAATGGTAAATAATAAGTTTTTTTATAATTTAAAGTCAACAGGTTTTCATCAAACCATAATTTTAGTTCATTAATATCTGTATTTGCCATGTTATTTAATTCAGACCAGGTATTTGCTTTTAGTAGTAGGACTGTATCGTCAGCGTAAGAGACAATGTCTCCATATTTGGAAATATTGAATATATCATTGACATATATAATAAATAACAATGGTCCCAAAACCGTGCCTTGGGACCATTTTACTTTAAATCAGTGTGACTTCTGCTGTTGCCTTTCAGAAACCAATTCAGAAATTCGTGGCTTTACCTTGGCAAGTGCCACTCTTATGTCATTTTCACAACAAAGTCTATTCCTCTTCTTCGTTTTTATATACAGCATCTTCGAAAAGGATTGCTCGCAAGATATGTTGTAACAAACGGTATAAAAATCTCCAGAGCTTTCTTAGCAATAACAGGGTATGTTTCCATTTGTTGACACCAAAACGTTGAGAGCGATGTTGTTCTGAAGAGTTGCTGTTGAACCTGGCTCTGCTGAATTTCAATGATTTCATCAAATATGAGTCGGGGGTCTTGACCTCCACCGAACCCTCGAGACTGACTCACCGAACCCCTGGGGTTCGATCGAACCCAGGTTAAGAACCACTGCTCTAGAACATACTTCCTAAATACACAAACTCATCCACCTGCTCCAAGTATTCCTCAGCAACAACTATATTGCACAATGTTTTCGTACTCTCTCTTACAAACACCATGACTTTAGACTTACTTGCATTCAACATTAACTCATTGACATATGCGTCAGAACTATTTCATCCTTTCTTGCCAGTTCCATGCCCTCCCTGCCATAACATAACCTAATATTTTTATCATAATCTCTTTTGTCACTGTTTCTTTTTTTTATCCTGTTACCATGCCAGAAGTAAAATCAATAAAAATTGGCTGTGAAATTTAATAGAATTTTTTCCAACTAGGAAAAATACAGGTTAATTGATTACAACGGCATTTCTGGGGCCTAGGAGCCCAAAGGTATTATAATGCGAATTTGCGACGTCCGATTTCTTTCAATGTTTAAAAGATTTGGGCGATTCTTTTCTCTGTACAGAAGTGACATCAATTTTCTCTATTTTTTTGAAATTTGATTTGAACACTTATCGAAATTATTAAAAGGAAATTTTACCTAATGATTTATGTACGTAGTATTTAACACATTTAGTAAGAAAATCTCCTCTTTATAGTCGTATAAAACACATTAGATAATACTTATTGCAAGCAAAATCGTTCGTTTACAGGGATTTTTTTGTAATTTTATTAATATAGCAAAGACGCTATTTTTGTGCGTCTCTGCTATCGTAAAGCTTTCAGCCGCCTTCAACAGATGGCACTGGTGTTATTAAACTAGATTAGTCTTCAATGAAAGGTTCGCGTCCTGGGTGTATTGCTTATTTATTCTGTCAATAGATGTCGGTAGTGATATTTGGTGCAACATTATAAATTTTATTTTGTATAGAGAAAATCAATGATATTATAATCCTTTTTTAATATTGTAAGTACTGTACAATAGTCCCAACCGTCGGAAATGTGATATTTCGCCAGGGTGTTGATGGGAATGTGGGGATATCTAGCATTTGTTATCAATTTTATTGATTTATCGATGGAGATATAAAAATTAAAAAATTGTAAAAATAATGTACTTGTTACATGAAATAGATAACATATTTCTGACTGATTAGAGAAGTCTTAGAAATTTTCTTGGAAATGTTTTTTGTTTCTTTGCAAATGTACAAAAAATGTATTCGTTGAAGACAATTTTCAGAAACGAATTTATGTAATATTTTTACTGACTAAAACTAATTCCGTTTCTCGCAGGAGTAGAGAAGGTGGGCCGCCAAACAACTAAGTCTCGGCACATATTCCTTGCGTCATTCACATTCATACATTGTATCAAACATAACCTTATGTTATTCTGACTCTTGGCGTGGTCCGACTCTAGTTTTTGATTCACTTGGTCGTGTCGTGTTGTTTTCCCCAGAAATAAGATCTAAGCGAATTCTTAATCTTACTCATTAAGAATATCAATATTTCTCTAACGGTTTAACCACGCATACGCCTCGGGGATCTAATTTTTACAGCATTCAGTACATGTGGAACTAGCATCATTGTGTTGAGATATTTGTCACACGAGAACAGTGTCTGCTGTTTGTTTTTCGTCCATCCTACAAAATGACACTCTTCAAGACCCACGTCCAATCCTTTATCTTTAAAAAATACCCCACATACAGCATACCCAAAGATGACATAGACCCTGAGAGAAATTATTCTCCCGAGAATCTCATTAAGGCGATGCTTAGTGATAAATCACTATTTTGATTAATCTTTATAACGAATTGATGTACATTATGAATACCAAAAAATATACTTTAGATAAATTGAAGGTTTTCCTATCGTTTCGCTTGAATAGAATACAAATAAAATAATAAATTACTCAATAAAAAATATAAATGTAAACCACTAAAAATAATATTTTTTCAATAGAAATGTATGAACGCGTAAAGAAAACAACTTTTAAAAAATACAGTATTATAGCTAAAATTATCTGTGACAGTTTCACTTGATTAACTTTTTTGCTTTCTTATAAAATTATTTACAAAATAAATAAAAACAAGTTTTGTGCTTGAAATCGAACGCTTCTAGACTCCGTTTGTCAAGCGATTTTAATGCCTATTACCTACAGTATAAGGTATACCAAGAATATACACATTTTTGGCTTGTAGCTTCCTGTTAATGAAAAAAAAAACTCTCGCGGGTAACTTGGCTTGTTTAAAATGTTGAGAACCAGTGAATAGAATAGCCCCTATCATCACAATATCAGTAGAAGGTATATCCCGTCACGAGGGGAGATATACCCATTATAACTTTGAACATAGAAGCTCAATGATTGGCTGGATACATTGATGGTATATATTATTAATTTTTTTATATTGCTAGGGGAAAAACCACCACAATGTATTTTTATATTTGAGGGTGTATTTTGTATTGGAAGCGGGTAACTAACTCTAACCATTTCTCCGCAGGGGTAGGCAGAGGATAGACTGCCACACCCTTATTGCTTCATCCACATTCATATTTTAATGAAAATATATACTGTAACTGCCTAATGAAAATTGCGCTATATAATCTTATTTTTTAATTTTCCGTATAAACAAATACTGTTTTAGAAACTACATAAAATTATCTTTCCAGTATATTCTTTTAAAATAAACATTACTATTTCTAAATAATAAAATTTTAATATGAAACGTTGAAAATGTTGTCAAAAACGCATACCGCATTTTTACATTATTTTTTTTATTCCAATCATAGAAAAATGGAAAAAACCTCGATATTTAGAAATCAAATTCGTTTTGTTTGAGGAATTTGTAAGAAAATTGTAACTTGACTATTATTATCTCATTCATATAACAAAAAAATAAGCAATATTTTTTAATGTTAACTTGATTGTTACGATAGCGGCGCCAAATATGAATAATTCATTTTGACTATTAATGGATTCCAGTATTTTGAGGCAAACTGGAAAGAATTGTTATTTATTTTTCTAACGTAAAATTATGTATTTTTTTCATTATGAGGAAGCTACAAGCCAAAAATGTGTATATTCTTGGTATACATTATATAGTCGGTAATAGGCATTAAAATCGCTTGACAAACAGAGTCTAGAAACGTTTGATTTCAAGCACAAAGCTGGTTTTTATTTATTTTGTTAATAATTTTATAAGAAAGCAAAAAAGTTAATCAAGTGGAATTGTCACAGATAATCTTAGCTATAATACTGTATTTTTTTAAGTTGTTTCCTTTACGCGTTCATACATTTATATTGAAAAACAATATTTTTTAGTAGTTTACATTAATTATTTTTTATTGAGTAATTTATTATTTTATTTGTATTCTACTCAAGCGAAACGATAGGAAAACCTTCAATTTATCTAAAGCATATTTTTTGGTATTCATAATGTACACCAATTCGTTATAAAGATTAATCAAAATAGTGATTTAGCATTAAGCTTCGCCTTAAGGTAGATAAATTTTGGAAAATTATATCAAGCGCTCGCATAATACGTTTTGAAAACTTGCCATAATTTGCCAAAAATCGTTCCAGTGGATAGTATGATTAAATTTTTGATGGAGAGAGAGATAGCGAAACGCCGTCTATAATAGTAGGTACCGAACTGTTTTCAGTATCCCCGTGGCAACATTAATAACGTTTTTAACGTGAGTCCCAACTGCTTCCAATTATCTGGGGCCAGTGAGACTATGGCATCCTCAATTGGGGTTTGTTGTGAGGCTGAATGTAGTGGGGAGAGAAAGGAGATGAGAAGGATGAAGGTGTGAAAGTATCTGGCTATTAAGATCTGGTCACCAAACGCGGCTAAAGCCATTTAAAGCAAAGTTTCAATTCTGAATGGTCTTATACCACGTATACTATATTTATTTATTTGTAAGAAACAAACAGCTTTTATATAATATACAATGATAGATATAAATATACAAGTTAACTGAAGTCAAGCCACAGAAGTTTCTTATGTTAAAGTTCATTGGAAATGAAGTTTTAATATCATAAATTAATTTGGTTGAAAAAAAATGTAACAAGCAGTAATTGTTGAATGAAACACTAGTATACATTGAATTATTTCGCGGATAAGAGATAAGCCGCCATAGTTCAGTGGTCAGAGCTGTCGACCGGAAATCGAAAGGACACGGGTTCAAGTCCCGTTGGCGTCATGTATATTTTATCAGGAGATTTTTCAATGTGGATGAGTGTTTCAGGCTAATAATTATTGCTTATAAAAATAATTATTAAATTTACTTGCGCACGCCGGTATTCGACCCGCTTTCTGGTCGAGAGCTTTACCCGTCGACCACAGAGTCTCTCAGAATATTACTGATCTTTTTCGATTCAACTGATTTCTTGTGTGTCCAATTTTCGGTGTTTTTTTCTTTCAGTCACAAAATTGATAAAGTTATTTATAATTATAATAGATAGGTACCTGTATATATATATTATTTATACGAGTCACAACTATTCCCAAACTTCTGGAGCCAGTGAGACTATGATATCCCCTATTAGAGTAGGTTGGTTATGGGGCTGAAGTTAGAGGGATTCGCCATGTTGTATCTTTGTGCAAACACATTTATTACTGTGATATTTAATATATTTTGTATCCTTTGTTGCAGGACATGGACCTTATCGAGGTTCTCTGGAAGCAGGATGTGGACATGGGATTCTGTCTGGACAAACCAGTGGCTCCGGTAAGATATAATAGATAACCCTTTACTATAAAGTAACCCCTAAAGCCTCTGATATTTTGCAATGTGGAGGGTAATTTTTGAGGAGAGAAAGAAGTGAGCATGAAGAGATCTAACTTCACCGGTCGGTGGCTGAGTTGACATCGCGTTTGGGTCCCACCCATTCGTAGTGTGTTCAATTCCTCGGCTGGCTAAGTCATCCATCACAACACAAGCAACGTTTTCTGCTTACTGTGGTGGTAGTAGGAGATAGATTAAATTAGTTTTTAGTTCATAAAAATTTTGGTATTTTCGCATTTCTCCCTTGTATTTATAAGGATAAGCGCAGCTGCATGAACGCGTGTTCAGATATATTCTGAATGTGCTAATAGTTTGTTATGAAATGGCCTGCCATCACGTTTTTTACCCGATTTTAATAAATCATCCGTACGCATTTTTCTCCGTGCAGAGGCTGGCAAATCGATCCACAGCCGCGCTGATGAACTCAAGAACGAGTCGTAGAAGCGACCCGTTCTCTGTGACAAATGTCAACCGTGTACATATGTACCGATATGCATTGTAATACCGGTAAAACAAAGACAGCTTACCCACCTGACGCCTGTGCTCCAAAGATTGCATTCCGTTTGTTAAGCAGGAATCTATCTAATCAAGTATTTTTGCCCCAAGAAGTCACTTACATGTGTGGAAGCACCTGCAACCCAACACGAGAACAGTTCATTTTTCAGTTGGATTGATTTGCCGACCTCTGTGTTTCCTCCCTCCTACAATATGGATGTTCACTCCTTACCTCCTTCAAAAGACCCTTCAGACAGCGTTCCCAAAGATGAAATAGGCCTTGATAAGATTAAATTAGGCTGTGAGAGCTACTTATCCTATGGGTGAAGGACCATATTTTACGAGACGCGAGAATCCAGGCTTATCTCTGGAAGATAATAATGATTTGTACTTATTACTCTGATGTTTTGTTGTTTAGGTCGATCCCACCAAGTGCGTTCTGCCTTCCACGCAGTCCTTTGGTTCCTCCGTGTCGCCCCTGCAGACCCCGTGCACCCTGACCACCCTGGGCAAGGCTGATCTGGACGAGATAGACCGTCTCAAGGATGAGCTGAAGCTGGAGTGCGAGGCCAAGGCCGGCAAGGTAAGGCACATTACACCACTACTTCATTGTTTCAATTCATCAGGTCGACCCATATATCCCATTACATTACTTCGTCATTGTTTTAATTCATCAGGCCGGTCATATATCCCATTACATCACTCATCCATTGTTTCAATTCATCAGGTCGACCCATATATCCCATTACATCATTGATTCTTTGTTTCACCCCATCAGGTTGATCCACAGATCCCATTTTATCACTACTTCATTATTTCAATTCATTAGGTCGACCCTTATAGATTACATTACATAACCACTTCATTGTTTCACTTCATCAAGTCGACCCATATACGAGTAGATCACATTTTATCACTACTTCATTGTTTCAATTCATTAGGTCGACCCTTATAGATTACATTACATAACCACTTCATTGTTTCACTTCATCAAGTCGACCCATATACGAGTAGATCCCATTTTATCACTACTTCATTGTTTCAATTCATTAGGTTGACCCATATACATTACATTACATAACCACTTCATAGTTTCACTTCATCAGGTCGAACCATATACATCCCATTTTATCACTACTTCATTGTTACAATTGATCAGGTGGACCCGTACATCCCATTACATCACTGCTTCATTGTTTTAATTCATCAGGTCGACCCATATATCCCATTTCATCATTGCTTCTTTGTTTCACCCCATCAGGTTGATCCCCAGATCTCATTTTATATCTACTTCATTGTTTCAATTCATTAGGTCGACCCATATAGATTACATTACGTAATCACTTCATTGTTTCACTTCATCAGGTCGACCCATATAGATTACATTACATAACCACTTCATTGTTTCACTTCATCAGGTCGACCCATATAGATCGCATTTTATCACTGCTTGTTTAAGCTCATCAGGTTGATAAATAGATCCGATCGTACTAGTCCCAGGTACTAGGTCGTTCATAACTTCTAGTATCTTCTGTTTCTCTCGCTTAGATATGAGACGCGTGAGAAAGAAGAGGATGATCAGACTAGTATAAACCACTATTTTAATTGTTTCACTTCATCAGGTTGATCCCATGACAATCAATTGAGCTGATTTATAAAAAGTACCCGTTTTCTTATGATTCTGTTTTTCGCATGTGCTACGCCGGGCAGCCCACGTCGTCAGATGACGTCACAGAAGACCCCTGGGCTGGGCTGGACTACACCGTAGACACCGAAACCGGTGAGTAATTCCTCTATAAAAACTGTGATTTGCTGTGTGAAACGTGTACCTTTTTTAGATCACCAACGACAAGTCTCTAAACCTGTTTGGGTCTTTTAGCACTTCTAAGGTTTTACCTGTTTATTTTTCATATTTTTAAATCATCTATTTTAATTTCGACTTTGTTTTCGTGAATGCATTAATGAAAATCTTGCAAGTGGAAATTAACCATTTCCCGACATCCTATCCAGCTGAAACTCGTCAGATTGACTCGCTGTCGACTACAATGCATTATATCAACTTTTGGTGGCAATCACGACTACATTTACGCATTTATCTGAAATAGGATGACAATAAAGCAGTCAATATATGAAATAAATGTCGGTCCTATCCACTTGGGATTTTGCTCCCGGGGATGAATGTTCAATCCTCAAACAAAACTAAAAAATATATATTAATACAACTATTCATAAAAATAGATTTATTATAGTCAAAACGGGTTGATTTTTTTATAACTAGGACAATCAATATACAGTCCACATCACTGATTTCTCGACGAGCAGTGAAAACCAGACGCATTTGTCTATTCGGCTACGATTTACTACGCATAAGATGTTTTACAAGAGTGGGTTTCTTGTCCCATGTTAACTGTCAAAGCAATTTTTGATTTTGAAAAGAGAACAATTGCAATTTACATCTTTTGACAGCTGCATGACATGCTCAAACTCATAATTCATAATATTTGCATTCTGCGAAGATGTATTTTTGTGCAGTTTTCGAAACGTTGCAACTCCGAATGATATTTCAGTCGAAACTGCATAGGTAATGCAACCAATGACAGGCGGAATTAACCGTTAAGGCGATGCACTACTTAGTAATTTAAAATCATGTGTTTTTGGTTTGAAAATTTGGTCGCCTAGAAATGTTTCAGATGCTTTAATTAAATACTGCGAGTAGAATACATCTTGGCCTTTGAAACAATCGAGTATTTTTTTAGATAAGTCTTTTTATAAGACCAGAAAAAAATAATGTATAAGGCCTATGAAAACTGCTTTAAAGTTCAAAATCTCCTACTTACGAACCCATTTTCGGTTATGGTTTTATTGTATAATGTGGAAAATTAAGTTATTTATAAAATGATCAAAAAAAAAGTTAATATTTATGCCTGAACATCCACAAAATAAAATAAAAGGCACTTTTTGGCCATGTTTTTTTCTTGCATAAATCAACACAGGTGGATGGTGTTAAGCGGGAATTTAAACCTTATCGCCATCTACGTAAGGTGTGTTATTGATAGCGACTCGATTCAAAATATTACACGACGTAGTGCATCGCCTTAAACTATTCATATATCTACTGACAGCCCCCGTGGTTGAGTGGTTACAAATTGACTACGAATCCGAGGTAGCATTATTATATTTGCGGCTCGATCCGGAGTGGCAGATACTTGAAACGGCTTTAGCCATAGTATTTGGCGACCAGATCCTGAATAGCTAAATATTTTCCCATCTGCTTCCCTCCCAACTACCTTCAACCCAGGGGCGCATATAAGGGGAGGATTATGAGAGGCTTAGGGGGTTCAAACCCTCCCCCAACGGCCTCAGGAAACGGCGTTAGGAAAAAAAGAGATTAGTACTCTTTCTTTACATTTTGAGGTATTGCTCTTTGTAGATGACATCAAACTTAATGAAATCATTGCCATATACTACAGTTAAATATTAGTAAGCTTAGAGATTGGTGCGTTCAAAATAATTTATTTTTAAATGTAGTAAAGTGCAAAACCTTGACTTTCTTCAGAAACAAAAATCCTGTTTTATTCGAATATTCCATCAATAACATAGCTTTAGAAAGAGTCACGGAAATGAGAGATCTTGGAATTATTTTGGACGAAAAACTATGTTTCACCAATCATATCCATCAAATTGTGAACAAAGGTATGAAAACACTAGGCTTCGTATTAAGAACAACCAAAAACTTTAATTCTTTACAAGCCATTAAACTATTATACGTATCTCTAGTAAGAAGTCTAATTGAATATAACTCAGTAGTTTGGTCTCCATCTTACAAAATTCACATTAACAACATTGAGCGAATACAAAAAAAAATTCTACGCTTTATAAATTTTAAATTAAATATCCCTGTCGAAGACTTAAAACACAATTTCTTATTAAATACTCTAAAAATACATACATTAGAAGATAGACGTAAAATAAACGATTTAACGTTCTAATTCAAAAACTTAACTCTAAATTCGATTGTTGTGAACTCCTGCAACTTATAAACATACAAACACCCACAGTAACAACACGACAAAATACAATATTCTACAGCAGCACACATAAGCGTAACTACATTGCCCACTCTCCGATACAACGACTTCACACCATGGGAAATCATTACTTGGGTGATGTTGACATATTCAATACCAACTTGGCAAGTTTTGTGGATCATTTAAAACATTTATTTCAACAATACTCCTAAACACATCATGTAAACCTACAAATAGCTGTAATTTTCTGTTTTTGTTTCTTGTGTTTGTATGACTTGTTGCATAGCTTTTATCAAATGTAATTTTATTCTTATTTTTTATGTTTCAAAGTATCTGTCAAATTAAAATTATACTACCAACCATGTAAAAGCCCTCTGGGCGTTAAATAAATAAATTTCTGGAAAATACAAGTATATTATTTGTAATACCGATTAAAAACGGGATGGCATAGGTCTGATTGAGACCGTGTACGAATGATGGGCGCGCGTTTAGCGTGTTTTCTGATTATGCGTCGATGCAGAAGGAATCAATGACGCTAGTTCCTCGGAACATCTTCTATTCAAATACAGGTAGAACATGGACAGCTTTCCCACCAGCCTGTGCTCTAAACATTGTATTCCGTTTAGGGCAATCTATAAAACTGTTCATTTGGTTGCGTGATTATCTCACGAGTCCCAAATGTTCGAAGTCAATGGGATTACGGATTTTCCCATTATTAGGGTAATTAGATATACTGTGAGGTTCGATGTAAGTAAGGTTGGTAATTACCTATCCAGTATCTATCTCCCTACCCTGATGTATTGCAGTGAGGCATGGAGAGTACACTTCATGCTGTTCAAATGAGATCCCTTAGGCGTACGTGTGCTGCAACCGCGTATGATCTTGTGAGAAATGTGGAGATTCTTAAATAATGCAAGTGTAATGAGTAAAATCAGATAGTTTGGACATGTAGAGCGAATTAACGAAGAAAGAAATGCGACGAGAATAGTTATATGACACGAATCGAATGGCAGAAATAATCAATAAACGATCAAGGCACGATCAAGACACGATCAAGGCACGATCAAGGTACGATCAAGGAACGATCAAGGTACGATCAAGACACGATCGAGACACGATCAAAACAAGATCAAGTGAACTAAATACTTGAGTCGGATTATATCAAATAAGAGAAGAGTATGTTTGAGACGACGTATAAATGAAATGCGACTGACGCAACGTGTGTGGCTGTTCATCCTATCTGCCTATCCCTGCAGATAAACGGCGTGATGGTTAGGACGGATTGTCTCAAAGAATTTTACTAAATCGTCAAATTTTCAAGGTTAAAATAAAAGTTCTATTCCAGTTCTGTTATTATTATTACATCATGGGCCGGTGGTTTCACAGAACACGGTGAGAAATGAGCATTGCCAATTTATTAAGAATCTCTTCAAATTATTGGAAATCCGGATAAAAACGGGATTGCAGGCCCTTAATAATAATAATAATAACATAGTATTTATATAGCGCAGTTTTGTGTTGTTTCACTTCAAGTGCGCTTAACTATGATAAACTTAAAAATAAAATTGAATAAATGATTGAATTTACAGGTTTCCTCATAAAAATTTTAGTAAATTACGATTATATTATCATGATGTCGGAACAAGTGTTCATGAAAATCCGAATAGTTTTGCATTTTAACCAACTAAATTCTTTCTATTGTCATAGCAAATCGATGAGACATTTTAAATTTATTAATAAGGCCTGTTAATTATTAATAATATGGCCTGTTAAATATTAATAAATTCTGTTAATATATTGATTACTCTCCGTGCATCTATTATATAAATCACATTTTACAGGAAATAGGAAATAACTGTCGGTCCTACCCAATCGGGATTTGGCGCAATTTTTAGCGCGGTTGACTCCAGTCTCTTTAAGGATTAAGGCACAAACAAAAAGAAAACATTTTTATTTTTAAGTTTTAAAAGTTCATAGTAGTTTAAGAACAAGTCACTGGGAAGAGGAAGATTACATCCTCAGTCAACTCAACAAAAATAATCTTAGAAATTGATTTTTTTGAAAATATTTGATTCAGATGAAACCCGTCCTCTGACGGGCGAGGAAACCTACCTATCACAACCCAGTCGCCACTCCATGTACCTTCCATCTTCCGACAACCCGTACCTACATTGGATGGCCACCTACTTATGTTAGGTTGGGTTCGTATCGACGATTCCACTAAAGTAGATGGGGTAATATTTTCGGCCAGTCATTGCGCGGCGGCCCTCCTTTGTTTCCCGTGCTTTGTTCTCCCCTGGCGGCTGCTTCTCAAACTAAACAGTCCCCAGAGAGGCAGGCAGAGAAAAAGGAACTCAAGTGAAAAATTAAAAATTATTATGGCTGTAAAAAATAGTATAAAATAAAGTTGCTATCGGCGTCTGTCTGTTTGTGCGCTTAGTTCTTCTAAATTACGCATCGGATTTTGATAGGTTTTTCACTATCATTTAAAGAATTTCTTTTTGGATGTCTATATATATAATACATGGATATTATACTTTTAGAAAGTAGAGAAAATTCGATGTTTTATAATCAAGTCGTAAAAAAAATCGTTCGCTTACATTGCTAACGCTGGCTTAATCTTGTGAGTTACATCAAAATTATGTACTACGGAATTGTATATGTTGAAAAGGCCTACAGAAAAGTCTGCGATGGTATATGTCTATCTCCTAAGAATAATCTCTGGCAACGCCGGGTACACATCAGTGCGTATATAGATCGATAAATTCCGATTCTGAATATGTATGTCAAATTTAAAATCCAATAAAACACGGAGAAAAGTGAGTATTTCTGATTTATTGAAGTCCGGTTGAAAACGAGACTGAATTGATAGGTTTCCTAATAAACTTACATTATGTTATCGCGAACGCGTGTTCATAAAAATTAAAATATTTTCGCATTTCTTCGTAGTATAATAATCAGGAAAAACGCATGTGCATGAACACGTGTTCCGATATATTTGGAATGTACTACAGATTTAACAGGAAACGGCCGGCAATCCCGTTTTAATCGGATTTTAATGAATAAACAACTTGCCAATACTAATTTAAGAGGAAGCTACAAGCCAAAAATGTGTATATTATTGGTATACCTTATATTGTAGGTAATAGGCATTAAAATCGTTTGACAAACGGAGTCTAGAAACGTTCGATTGTAAATAATTTTATAAGAATGCAAAAAACTTGATCAAGTGAAACTGTCACAGATAATCTTAGCTAACGGGTTTTCCAATAATAGGTGTTATTTTGATATTCAATCGTAAAAGATCAATGGTTTCGTTGCTTGTGTGGCACGTAGCGCCGTCTTGTTGAAAGTAAACGTTGTCCAGATCAATACCATCCAATTCCGGCCATAAAAAATCATTAATCATCTCTCGATAGCGCAATCCATTCACCGTAACTGTTGCTCCAGCCTCATTTTCGAAAAAGTAAGGTCCAATGACTCCGCCGGACCATAAACCGCACCATACAGTCACACATTGAGGATAGAGAGGCTTTTCAACAATAACTCTTTGGTTTACTGAACCCCAGATGCGACAATTTTGCTTATTGACGAAGCCACCGAGGTGGAAATGGACTCAAGATGATTTGCATTTGATTCACTCAAGTGAATTTTAATAATTTCAATGCGTTGTTGAAGCGTGTATCGTTCCATTTTTATTAATGGCGTAGTTTCTACTTGTCAAATGTCAAAAAATGACAGCTTCAAAAGTAACATCTACCGAAATAGCGGGCTATTCAAAAGAACACCTCTTATTGGAAAACTCTGTATAATAGTGTATTTTTTTTAAAGTTGTTTCCTTAATGCGTTCATACATTTCTATTGAAAAAAAATATTTCTTAGTAGTTTACATTTGTATTTTTATTGAGTAAGTTTATTTTTTTATTAGTATTCTACTAAAGCGAAACGATGGGAAAACCTTCAATTTATCTAAAGCATATTTTTTGGTTTTAATAATGTACACCAATTCGTTATAAAGATTAATAAAAATAGTGATTTGGCATTAAGCTTAATTAATTCTATGAAACTTGCCTCTTAGCTACAACAGTGACTTTTGTAATTTGGCGTTTGCGCGCCCAGGTCTGAACTGTAATCGAATTTATCTTAATACTAAGTACTTGCATTTCGGACAAACGTAGCTGTAACCAAAAAAAAAACGTTATTCGAATTGTAGGATTTATAATTTCCGCCCCACGTTTGCAGGATCGCTGTAATCCCCCTCCCAGAGAGGCATTATTAACTTGCCCCGCCCTTGCCCGGGAAATCGACGCGGTACCCTCGCCGCTATCACGATTCGCTGTAATGTTGCCGGTTATAGTACCTACCAACTTAGCCATTTACCGAAGGGTTCCAAAGTGGCATTTATCTCGACATACGGGTACTTTAGGTATCGTCCTGTTGAAAAACCTGCTTTAAATTACCATCAGTGAAATAGCGTCACTTTTATATCAATAATAGCTTACACTATTTATATATAGGTGAAAATCTGCTATAAATTTTGCAAAATTACATAAATTATGTCATATATTTTCCAGGATGCGTCGTATTCTCTTCTTTTTTTGATGGTAAGTTTCGGATTTTCAAGCCAAAAATGTATATATTCTTGGGATACCTTATATTGTAAGTAATAGGCATTAAAATCGCTTGACAAACGGAGTCTAGAAACGTTCGATTTCAAGCACAAAACTGGTTTTTATTTATTTTGTAAATAATTTTGTAAGAAAGTAAAAAAGTTAATCAAGTGAAACTGTCACAGATAATCTTAGCTATAATAATGTATTTTTTTTAAGTTGTTTCCTTTACGCGTTCATACATTTCTATATTGAAAATATATTTTTTTTAGTAGATTTCATTTATATTTTTTATTGAGTAATTTCTTATTTTATTTGTATTCTACTCAAGCGAAGCGATAGGAAAACCTTCAATTTATTTGAAGCATATTTTTTGGTATTCATAATGTACACCAACCAATTCGTTGTAAAGATAAATTAAAATAGTGATTTAGCATTAAGCTTCGCCTTAACCCATATTATCGATAATTTGAAGAGATTCTTAATAAATTAGCTACAGTCTGTTTTCTCCGTGTATTTCAACTCCCACTTCACCACAATCTGCCCTGATGATGGACACTGCAATGCTGTCCGAAACGTTGGCTAAATAAGGAGGAAGCGCAACACGGCACAATAACCCAAAATTTAATCAACTGAAATAATAACAGAACTTGAAAATGAACTTTGAAATGTAATGAATTGTTCAAATGCTTATTTACTAAAATCCGGTTAAAAACGGGACTGCAATATATCGGAACAAATGTTCATGCACCTGCGTTTGTTCTGATAATATACAGTGAAGAAATGCGAAAATATTAGATTTTTTATGAACACGTGTTCCGAAATTGCGATAACACAATCGTGTTTTACTGAAAGTTTATTAGGAAACCTGTCAATTCATTCGTTAAGGTCCTGCAATCCCGTTTTTAACCGGTATTATCAGTAATTTAAAGATATTCTTAATAAATTAACTAGTATTTTGTCTTCGTGTACTTCAAAACCCACTTCACCACAATCTGCTCTGCAGACGGACGCTGTGATGCTGTCCGAAACGTTGGGTCAAGAAGTAGGAAGCGCAACACGGCACAATAACCCAAAATTTAATCACGATAATAATACATTTGTCTCCATCATCGTGATAAGTCTTTTACTCCAGAATTTTGCTTCGTATTCATAATATTGTTATTATTATTTACGTTGCGTTTCCATAGAGAAGTATTTGAGGTATTGATTTTGTCTATGGCATGACATGGTTAAATTATATTAAGCATCATCGTGATTGGATGTTTTCAATTCACATCTAGCCGCATACTCCGTTGTCATCGTGACATTTTTTTCGGCCAATCTCGTCCGTCTAGTTGCAAAAGATTTGATTGAAGTTTTAGAATCTGTTGACTAAACTGTCTGGCATTTGATGGGATAGTTATTTCGAGTTGAATAGTGGTAGATTTTACTCTACTTTCAACAAATATAATATACATGCATTATGTATATAAACCTTCCGAAAGAAATTCACTAAATAATAGTTAAAACCATATGAAATTCCGTTGCGTAGTTTAGAAGATCTAAGCGCACAGACACGCGCGTATAGCGACTTCGTTTTATACTATTAATAGTTTAAAGATAAGGCCGGATTGTTCCACAGAATTTGAACAATCCATCATGTGTTACTGTTATATTCGAGTTCTGTGAAACATATTTTCCAAGTAGATAAACGGAGAAAATGAATATTGCTATTATTTTTTAAATCGCTTCAAATTATTGGTACGTTCATACAAGTGTTCCGACATCGTGATACTAAAAGTTTTGTCAGGAAACTTGTTAATTTATTCATTGATTAGGGGTTCTGCAATCCAGTTTTTATCCGGATTTCGAATAATTTAAAGAGATACATCGTGTTCTATAAAACAACGGGTCCATGATGAAATAATAACAGAACTTGTATTTTAACCTTGAAAATTTGACGATTTATTCAAATTCTGTGAGACAACACGTCCTAACCATCACGCCGTTTATCTGCAGGGGTAGGCAGATAAGATGAACAGCCACACACATTGCGTCAGTCGCATTTCATTTATACGTCGTCTCAAACATACTCTTCTCTTATTTGATATAATCCGACTCAAGTATTTAGTTCACATGATCGTGTCTTGATCGTGTCTTGATCGTGCCTTGATCGTGTCTTGATAGTGCCTTAATCGTGTCTTGATCGTAACTTGATCGTGCCTTGATCGTGTCTTGATCGTGCCTTGATCGTGTCTTGATCGTACCTTGATCGTCCCTTGATCGTGTCTTTATCGATCGTCCCCTATTATTTCTGCCAATCACATTCGCGTCATATATCTATTCTCGTCACACTCCTTTCTTCGTTAATTCGCTCTACATGTCCAAACTATCTGATGTTTTACCCATTACGCTTGCATTCTTTAAGAATCTTCATATTTCTCACAAGATCATACGTGGTTTTAGCACACGTACGCCTAAGGGATCTCATTTGAACAGCAGGGTAGGTAGGTAGACAGTGGATAGGTAATTCCCAACCTTACTTACATTAAACCTCATACCGGCACCGAAGCATAAAACACGCCAAACGCGTGCCCGACATTTGTAGACATTCTCTTATATTTATCATATGAGTTTCAAAGACTCGTTGTTGAGTTCAATAAATGTTCACACCTTCCTCTCCTCAAAAATACCCTCCACACAGCATCCCCGATGAGGTAAATTATTATCCTCACGACCTCCTGATATATCTTAAAAAGGCCTACATAAAAGTCTAGGATGGTATATGTCTATATCTTAAGGATGTCCCCCAGCAACGCCGGTTACACTACAGCTAGTATGAAAACAAATAATTCAACTAGGCACTTTTAAGTACATAAGCGTTAAAATTTAATCATTTCGTCTTCGTCTTTATAAATATCAAATTGTATTATTCACGTTCATTATTCATTTTTCACCCAGCATGCCTTTCCAAGAATACAATAACATTTTGAAAATAAATCTAGAACAAAAATGAAATATGGTTTAATATCGAAAAATGCCTACATCATGAAAACGTCTGGGATTTTATTAATGGCTCTGCTGGGGTATTTCGTTATTTTCCAAATTGTTACAAGTCACGCAAGGGTGTTCTTAGTTTTAACGACTTGGTTTTTGTGTAACATTTTTTTTTTTTAATTTTATTAAATTCCCAAGGCCTCTGGCATATTCTGTCAGAATTTCAGAACATTTCCGCTTTGTAAGAACAAAATCCAAAATAAATATTTCTGAACGTATCAGAAAATTAAAAAAATTGTTTTGAAGGTTTATTAAGGCGAAGCTTAATGCTAAATCACTATTTTAATAAATCTTTATAACGAATTGGTGTACATTATGAATACAAATAAAAAAAATATATAAATGTACACTACTAAAAAATTTTTTTTTCAATAGAAATGTATGAACGCGTAAAGGAAACAACTTTAAAAAAAATACAGTATTATAGCTAAGATTATCTGTGACAGTTTCACTTGATTAACTTTTGTGCTTGAAATCGTACGTTTCTAGACTCCGTTTGTCAAGTGATTTTAATGCCTATTACCTACAATATAAGGTATATTAAGAATATACATATTGCTAATGTCTTTCTCGGATGTCTCTGATTTCTTTTATCATTAACTATTGTATACCTCAAGGTTTCATTGAGGTGTACATTTTAATTTTTCTATTATCAACTTCTTGATTTGAATATAAAGCGTGGTGTTTTGTTTTTCTTACCATGCCAGTGAGGGAGACGCAATGATTTCTACGAGATCATATGAGCTGTTCACAAAAGTGAAAAAAATAGCCTGAGATGTCAAGGTTTTAAGGACGTCTAAATAGTATAAAATAAAGTCGCTTTCTGCGTCTATCTGTTTGTGCGCTTAGTTCTTCTAAACTACGCGCCAGATCTTGATAAGGTTTTCACAATCATTTAGAGAATTTGTTCTGGAAGGTTTACATATTTTTTTATTTTATTTTATTTATTTATTTAACGCCCAGAGGGCTTTTGCATGGTTGGTAGTATAATTTTAATTTGACAGATACTTTGAAACATAAAAAATAAGAATAAAATTACATTTGATAAAAGCTATGCAACAAGTCATACAAACACAAGAAACAAAAACAGAAAATTACAGCTATTTGTAGGTTTACATGATGTGTTTAGGAGTATTGTTGAAATAAATGTTTTAAATGATCCACAAAACTTGCCAAGTTGGCATTGAATATGTCAACATCACCCAAGTAATGATTTCCCATGGTGTGAAGTATATAAATATATAATTATACATATATAATTCATGTATATTATTTTATATAAAGTAGAGAAAAGCCGATGTTTTGTAATAAAGTCTTAAAAAATATTTTTATGGCGCTTACATTGCTAACGCTGGCCAAACCTTTTAAGATATATCAAAACAATGTACTACGGAATTGTTTATCTTACAAAGGCCTACAGAAAAGTCCAATATGGTATTTGTCTATCTCCTAAGAATAACTCCCAGCAACGCCTGGTACACGACAGCAAGTTATTTTATATATTTTGCTAGCCGTTTGACCTTTGTGACCAGGTCTGAATAGCCAGGCACCGATACCTGGAGCCTCACAGCGTCGTACCACACATTCCCAGTAGATCCACATCGTTGAAAGCAGTTGGGACTCTTGTGCGATAATCACATAAAAAAGGCGCAACATTCAAAGTTTCAAAAGAATTATAATGAAAGATATTTTTTTGAAAAATGATCTTATTTGTCGCGCATGCGTACAGCTTGCAACTGTGACGTCTCAATCCCCAGGGGAATAGAGGCATATCTCCGCACAATCGTCACGGAATCGAACCCTTGCCTTTGTGGACATAAGTCCGCACAATAAAAGTATGACGAGGTAAAAATATATCATTCACATTCTATACTGTAGAATTGCTTTTATTATTGAAGACTTTGAATTGGAGTTTTATTATATGGGATTTAATTTATGATGTTTAAATTTCGTTTGGAAATTTTGAAAAATTAATTAATCATATTTATCAGGGACGTGCGTGTGTTTTTAATTAAGCTGTTATTTTTTTTAACCCCTCCAGATTTATGGGTCGTATATGACCGGACGTCCATATTTAAAAAAAAAATTCTATCATTTTAAATACTTAATTTTTTTGACGTTAGAAAGAAAAATAATAATTCTTTCCAGTTTGCTTCAAGTATTTTTACACTGGAATCAAAATGAATAATTCATTTTTAAATCGTACCAATCGGTTTAAGGCGATGTCATACGTAGTAATGCAAAATCATGTGTTTTTGGTTTGAAAATCTGGTCGCCTAGAAATGTTTCAGATGCTTTAATTAAATACTGCGAATATAAAACATCTTGGCCTTTGAAATAATCGAGTATTTTTTAAGTCTATTTATAAGCCTAGAAAAAAATAATGTAAAGGCCTATGAAAACGGCTTTAAAGTTCGAAATCTCCTACTTACGAACCCATTTTCGGTTATGATTTTATTGTATAATGTGGCAAATTAAGTTATTTATACATACTCGATTATTTCAAAGGCCAAGATGTATTCTACTTGCAGTATTTAATTAAAGCATCTGAAACATTTCTAGGCGACCAAATTTTCAAACCAAAACACATGATTTTGCATATTACTACGTATGGCATCGCCTTAAAAATAAAACCACGCCACTCGTCTGCTATAGATACTCTTGCTTATATAAATAGATGGGTTTAGATAGACTAAAAGTAAAGGTTTGAGTCTTCCTCCGACGTTTCCGACTTTTTCTACCATTCAAATTACTTTTAATTCACTATCTTAAGACTCCTGGCACTAATAAGAACAAAAATTGAAATTTTCAGTGAAATCGGCCCGGTAGTTTTGAGTGCATAAGGCAAATTGACATAATTAACAAAGCCAATAAAATGCTGGGATTTATAATTCGCATAGCAAAACCCTTCCACAACATAAACACTATATTCCCTTTAAACCTCATATATTCGCCAGCACCTGGAACACTGTACACCGATCTGGACTCCTTTATACCAAGCCCATATCGAAAGAATTGAAAGAATTCAAAAATATTTTAAACACATAAATTATAAACTAAACTTACACTTCTCAAATTATACCGAATCAAAATTTTACAGCATTGACATTTTTGGTAATAACCTAAAGAAATATCGATATGAAGTAATGCGTACAATCGATTATTAATATGAGAGTATGGAATGTATCGGCAGCATCTCCTATCCTCTTCCTATTTTCCTCTTCCTATCCTCTTCCTTTAACACCAAATTAATTTAAAGATATTAAAACTTCATTTCCAATGAACTTTAACATAAGAAACTTCTGTGGCTTGACTTCAGTTAACTTGTATATTTATATCTATCATTGTATATTATGTAAAAGCTGTTTGTTTCTTACAAATAAATAAATAATATAGGAAATATATTACTGTAGACTTGTTATCTTAATAACTGTATGAAGTAATTGTTTGTATAGTACGCCACTGCGTTCCAGGATCAAATATTTATCAGTTTTCCAGAAATGTTAGACAGATATTGGTAGAATTTTAAACGGATATGTAGTAACAAAAACACGTACCGACAGATGTATCTGCAACAATTTTGGCCTTACAGAATTTTGACTTGTAGAAGTTAATGACTTATTACCGCCATACAGGATGGCTTATTTCATCTTTGGGGATGCTGTGCGGAGATGAGAGGACGTGGTTAAAAAGAGTCTTGAAGATACCAATATCCTAGGAGGAAGGAAATGCATGACTAGTATCATAAATGAAATGTTTTCGTGCTGGAAAAAAATGAGTAATGTAAATATCTCTTCATTATTGGTAATCCTGTTAAAAACTCGACTGCAAGCCGCTTCCTGATAAAGTGTTGGTAAATTCGTAATAATATCGAAACACGTGTTTGAACATCGTGACAAAACATTGGTAGGTATTTTACTTAAAGTTTCTCACGATATAAATCAATTCATTCGTTAATTGCGTGCAGTCCCGTTTTTAACAGGAATACAATTTTTTTTAATAAATTAGCAATGCTTTATATCGGCAAGTTTTCGTCCTGTGGTACAGCGAAGCGCTGGCAAGGCAGAGGTCCTGCGTTCAATTCCTATATGTGACTGTATCTTGTTTAAAATTTTCCTTTCAGAATTGCTAAAATATTACTATTAGAGGTTTTACTCATTCTGTTACACTAAAAAATATTAATAATCTCTTGGAAATAATATTAATTCGCAGGTAGAAAAGCAAAAGACACGTGTTTTTCAATCGAAAACCTTCATTTCTGCAAATTACACATTTTAAATACATCCCGATGTTTTTTGTCTATCATTATTTACCTCTTGTTCAATCTCGCTTTCGCACTACTCAAAAGAACCGGCAAAAGGGCCACGAAAAAGACACAAGTCATGTTAGCCGAAACGCAGTGGAAACAGCGGTGGATATTATAGGTAGATACTATATATTCACGTTTCTGACTTGGTCTCGAACCCACAGACAGTGACTTGTAAATATTTTTTACCCATCGGCCATGACTAGCTAATAGTATTTATCTATCGAAACAGAAACCCCTGGAAAATATTGTAGAATCGATACATTTTTATTGATTACTGGCTGTGCTTCGTCACGCGTTGCTGAGGCTCGGTATGTCTGTGAAGATATAGAAACAATAGCACGTGTTGATTTTTAAGTCTAACAGAGCGCACTGTTTTTTAAAAAAGCATCACCTGTCACAGGTGACATAATAACAATAATATTTGGATGATTTGTATAGCGCCGTTTTTGTGCAAAATCACCTCAATCTATGTTATTACTAACTATTTATGGTGATAATGTACAGTACAATACTTACCTGGTAGGTCACTTGAGATTAACACTTAATTAACATTTTATTTATTAGAGAAATTTAGATACAGGATTTAGGACATAATTGGATATAACTGGACTTTCTCTCAGGAATGGTATATTTAATTTAAGGGTGTGACAGCTTAACAAGGTAAGTTTTTAGTTTAGACCTGAATTCTGTTGGACTTGTTATGGATCTTAGTTCTGTAGGGAGTTTATTCCAAGACTTTGGCCCAGATGCTCCTAAAGCGCGATCACCAAACTTAGTATTTGTCTTGCGCTTAGGTTCTATCAGTCTGCCTACAGCTGATGATGTTGCT
This sequence comes from Hesperophylax magnus, assembly GCA_026573805.1. Taxonomy (NCBI): domain Eukaryota; kingdom Metazoa; phylum Arthropoda; class Insecta; order Trichoptera; family Limnephilidae; genus Hesperophylax; species Hesperophylax magnus. The sequence continues at coordinate 1,075,040 of JAIUSX010000179.1, read as the reverse complement.
GATCTAAGAGTTGACTGCCTCAGACCAGTGTTTTCCGGGACGCATAGTTCAGAGATATAGGGTGGGGCCATTTCATTGATGGATTTAAACACCATCCAGCACAATTTGTACTGGATTCTTTCAGGGCACTTGAGCCAGTGAAGGTTACGAAGGTGTTCTGAAATGTGCGAATATTTTGAAACCCCGGTTATAAAACACACGCGTATTCTAATGCAACGTTGTATCAAATTTTCAAAGCAATCGGTGAAGAACTTTCGAAGATTTAAGATTTTGAACAAACGAACAATTTAATTTTTATTTATATATAGGTAGATTTTATTAATTACTATATAAATATTGAACTATAATTCTTTTACCAAATACAAGAACATTATAATACTGCGTGACACGTAAACATTGTATATTTATTGTAAAAAATACAAATTTTAAATTAAAAAAAAAAAAACTGGAATCGAACACAGGATCTCTTGTATTACCGAGATTGGCGTCTTAAGAGAAAGCTACAAGCCAATAATGTGTGTATTCTTGGTATACCTTATATTGTAGGTAATAGGCATTAAAATCGCATGACAAACGGAGTCTAGAAACGTTCGATTTCAAGCACAAACTGGTTTTTATTTATTTTGTAAATAATTTTATAATAAAGCAAAAAAGTTAATCAAGTGAAACTGTCACAGATAATCTTAGCTATAATACTGTATTTTTAAAAAGTTGTTTCCTTTACGCGTTCATACATTTCTATTGAAAAATGTTTTTTTTAGTAGTTTACAATTATATTTTTTATTGAGTAATTTATTATTTTATTTGTATTCTACTCAAGCGAAACGATAGGAAAATCTTCAATTTATCTAAAGCGTATTTTTTGGTATTCATAACGTACACCAATTCGTTATAAAGATTAATCAAAAAAGTCATTTATCATTAAGCTTCTCCTTAACTAGATAAATTAGCAATAGTTAATACAGCCGAATGCACACTTAAAATTCTTTGACATACTTAAATATCACTGTCTCAATCTTTCAAATGGCAGCGTCTCTTTCTACGCAACGAACGTGAGCTATTTCGCATGGATTATTCACCACAATGACGGGGTCTCGCTCTCTCCGTATGGAGGCGTCCCTCTCGCACACCCCCCCTTTAAGAAAAACGCTCCCCCTTTAACGTATTGGGCGTATAACGACGTTTTCAAGGGGTGTTTGGTTTTCAGCCATTTTGGTGAAATACACACCACGAATTATTTGTACTTGTGTTCTTATGAGGTAATAACGACTCTCCACAATGATGGCAGGGCACCAAGTTAAAAAGGTTCACTTGATCGTGCCATGTCTTTTACTCGGGCGTTCCCGTCACATTCTACCATTTACACGGAGAAAACTAACTGATATATTAAAATTTTGGTCAAATTCTTCGTATTCCTGTTAAAAACGGGACTGACGGCAAAACGCGAATGTTATTTTATTAGGATGTCGGAATTTTAATATTGTGGCATTTCGTTATTATATTTATATTATCTCACTTCAAGAGAAACCTGCGAATCTAAAATCCAAATGATAATCTAGTCTCCTTCAACGGAAGCAATCTTCCGAACAGGCCTTCCATTGATATGCTTTGTATAACTATAAGTGACCAGCTCAGGTACGGGGGCTCCATCGAAGCCAGAGTAAAGCTGGCCTCTCAGAAGCTGGGCGTACTGTACAGGGCCCGCAGATACTTTAATAGTACACAACTGCTGACCCTGTACAAATCGCAAGTGCGCCCTACTGTCGAATTTGGCAGCCATCTCTGGTCCGGAGCCCCTAAATACCTGAAAAAAACCCTTGACTCTGTGCAGAAACTGGCGGTCCGTTTGATAGATTCCCCAATCTTAACAAACGGACTGCAATCTTTAGAGCACAGGCGTCAGGTAGGTATGCTGTCCTTGTTCTATCGGTATTACAATGGAAGATGCTCTGAGGAACTAGCGTCATTGATCCCTTCGGCACCGGTGCGTAGTCGGGATACACGCCAAACGCGCGCCCAACATTTGTACACGGTTGACATTTGTCACATGAGAACGGGTCGCTTCTACGATTCGTTCTTAAGTTCAACAGCTCGGCTGTGGAACGAACTGCCGGCCTTTGTGTTTCCTCCCTCCTACAACATGGGACTCTTCAAGACCCATGTTCACTCCTTCCTCTTCACAAAAAGACCCTCCACGCAGCATCCCCAAAGATGACATAGGCCCTGAGGGAAATTAATTTCTTCAGGGCCTTCTGTGTGGAGTTAATATAAAAAAAATAAAAAATAAATGTTTAATGAGGACGGCGGAACACGTGTTCGTACAAATTTTAATATTGTTGCCTTTCGTCGTTATATTTTTCAGGAAAATAACACCTGCATGAAAACGTGTTCCTTCTTTATAATTAATATTTTATTTTAGTTTGTGATTATGGCGGTCATTGTTAAATCTGAAGTTAATTAATGGTGTTTGGTACGCACTTGGTACTGCCAGGTACATATATCGTATATAGTCGACATGTGCTCATTCTGGGCCACTCTACTTTGAAGTTAATTGTCTTCTTGTAAAAGTCTACATGGCAAACTTTGCCCGGTGGCTAAAAGGTTATACACTTGACTCCGGATTGTAAGTGCTCTCACCCAAAACAAACATTTCGTATTACTCATCATTAATTATTTGCTAGATGTACACCGTCTGTCTGTCTGTGCTGATGCTGTACGTCCAACACATAACGGCGTTTTAAAAAAAGCATGTTTTTACCTGTTACAGGTGACATCTATATAATATAGGTATATAAAAACATACGCGTATTCGAATGCAACGTTGTGTCAAAATTTGGAAGTTATTATTATTTTTTGATTAGTAAGGAAAAATAAACATAACACAAAAGTATTTCAAATAACTGTTTCATGTCGAAATTGCACATTTACAATGTAGTAATAATCTGAGGTTACAAATAACATTTTAACTAAAATTCATTCAGAAATAAATAAATAATCTAGGATAATAATCTTTAAAAATTCGCCACACTAGTCGAAAATATGTCCGTCACTACCAGTGTTAATTTCAATGAACATTGAAATTTATTTACGATATTCTGGGAAATGACTGTGAATAGTACTGATGTTATTATTGTAGAACACATCTTTATGCGTTAAAATATTTGTAATTCCAGTAGAAAATATTGATATCTCACCTCAAATGAAATAATCAATAACGGAAGAAATTCGATGAAACTCACAATCAGCAGATGTCAAAATATAACTATCGGTTTTGTGGCGGGAATAAGGATTTTAAGTGAGCGAAAAAAATAGACGCCACAGAAAAGATAACAAGCTATAAGAAAACAAAAACATGGCTTTTCTAAATCGCTACCGTTACGGTAAAAAAAATCACAAAGTTCGTGTTAATTTGAATTAACACTGGGGATGAAAAGGTTAAACCAGGATGTTATAATCATTTCAAGCAACGTTTCGGTTGCCAAAATATCAAAATTCGGAATCAACTAAACTTGTTTAGTGACCTTCCTCTTATCCATCTCCCTTAGTCTCACTGACTCTGAAAATTGAGACTCTAAGTTAGAAATTGACATGAAAAATAAACTGTTTTTTTTTTTTTTTTTTTTGAAGGGTCAGATGTATTGTACACGTGCAACGCCGGGTATAGATAAAAATTAATAATTAATCATTTGACTCCCTGGAGAGTTTTCCCAACCATTGCCACATAGGACATCTCTTTCTAACACAATTCAGCCACCATCTCTCCTGTCTCTATCGCACGCTTTTCTACGTTAAATGTTTCGCCTCTCTCTCTCACGCACACGAAATAATACAACAACATACCGTCTCTTTCTAACTCACATCGCTAGCATCACAATGAAAAGAGAAATAGACGTACGTTACAATTATTATTCGTTTCTTTCTTGCGCATAACTTCGTCTCACTCTCTCCGTTAAAACGTATGTCTATTTTTTAGCAAGTAAGCATTATAGCAACCCCTCGTAGACTAGTATTTCTGCCTCGTTCTAACGCTTAAGTTTGTCTCTTTCTAGCGTAGTTTAATTCGATATCTACCTAGGTGGGTACTTGCTCCGACTATTTCCGCAGTATTTATTTCAAAACTGATTACTATCAGTATCGCCCTAGCAAACATACACCCTACATAATGATTGAAAACCGATTATAGATATTATTAGGTAGGTATTTACTTGCGCAGACAAGCAGTCCCAATCTCGAAAAATGACAAAAAAAAACGTTTCTGTTAAAATATTATATTGCAGGTAGGTACTTTATCGCATGATGTCTGAATTATTCGCACCATCAGTTCCAATTTTTAAAATAACACTTAAATTCAAAGCGAATCTTATTTAAAGAGTTCATTGATCCAGCGTTTCGCACACGGATAAAACTCACTTCCATAAAATATTGCTAATTTATCAAAAATCTGGTCAAATTCTTCGTACACGAATTTGCTGTGACGATGTCGGTACACGTGTTCATAAAAAAATAAAATATTTTCGAATTGTGTATTATCAGGAATAACGCAGGTGCATGATCACATGTTCCGATATATTTTCAATGTATTAAAAATTTATTAAGAAACGGCATGCTATCCCGTTTTTTACAGGATTTTAAACAAATCAGCAATAATCACTTTTCTCCGTTTAGTATTTTTTTTAATCTTTGTTATTAAACGTGGTTGGTAGGTACTGCAAAAGGATGACATATTTAACTTTGCAGTCGTCGGGCGAGGATTCCAACAAAGATATTTCTCCCAGCTGGACAGGAACTCGTAAATTTTATTCTGTCTCATTTTGTATTATGGTGAGTTATATATGATTTAAACAGTTTTAAAAAGAGAACATACTACGCTTTGTATTTGCATTTAAAAGTTTGCAATAAACGCTATCGAAAAAAAATGAACAATCTTTCGGCAATTGAAAAATGTAAATACTGATATATTTTTTAATAAATATTTGTGACAGTAACTTTTATATAACCTTTGTTTAATTAAGTATGTTTTTTTTTAAATTTAACAGTTTAAACGATAAAAACCATCGCTAAAAGTGACTTTAAAAACTTTATCGATGTTTGCGTTTAAAATTTTAATATTTTTAATTGCATTTGTCTATTTGTAGCAATAAAATCTTGAAGAGTTTTAAATCTGCTTTCAAACACAGTATTTAATTTTGGTATACATTAAAAAACAGCGAATCTATTTCGAAATTAACGTCTTCGGAAATATGACTAAATAATTTTCAAATCTCATGACTTTTAAATGGAAATTGAAGATAATTTCACTGTAGTTACAAGTATAGTTAATCTACATCTGTCTTTCGGCTCCTAGGCCCCAGACTGTTTGACTGATATGGCTTTAGTTCACAGTTATCTCATTTATACTCCATTGTGGACTGCTGGCTTCGCTTCTTTTGACAATCAGATACTAAACAATCGCAAAACGGCGCTATATAAATTTAACCAGTGTTTTTAAACCATCTCTTTGCTGTAAATCTTCCACTATACCAGTGTTTCTCAATGTGTGGGACGCACGCCTCACTGCTGGCAATTTGAAACCCTTGATAAGGCAACACACAAATTAATCAAGTATTTATTATAAATTAGGAATTCCAATCGAAGATCTTAAATGGACTCAATAAACTTAAGGCAAAGCTTAATGATAAATCACTATTTTGATTAATCTTTATAACGAATTGGTGTACATTATGAAAACCAAAAAAATATGCTTTAGTTAAATTGAAGGTTTTCCTATCGTTTCGCTTTAGTAGAACACAAATAAAATTATAAATTACTCAATAAAAAATATAAACGCAAACTACTACAAAAAATAATTTTTCAATAGAAATGTATGAACGCCTAAAGGAAACAACTTTTTAAAAATACAGTACTATAGCTAAGATTATCTGTGACAGTTTCACTTGAATAATTTTTTTGCTTTCTTATAAAATTATTTACAAAATAAATAATAACCAGTTTTGTGCTTGAAGTCGAACGTTTCTAGACTCCGTTTGTCAAGCGATTTTAATGCCTATTACCCACGATATAAGGTTTACCAAGAATATACATATTTTTGGCTTGTAGCTTCCTCTTAACCGGCGGATTTCTCAGAGAAAATCTGGTCAAAATATTCGTTTTGCTGCTAAAAATGGGAGTGCATTAACGAATGATTTGATATATTTCATAATAAACTATCAGTAAAGCGTAAATACGTTATGGGGAAGTCGGAACACGTGTTCAAATTAATAATAGTTTCGTATCTCGTCTATTACACAGAGTGGGGCAAAAGTAATCACCCTATTGGAAAACGCTATAACTTTTGCAAATGGCGCCAAATGTCAATTCGGTTTTGACATTTATGAAATAAACACACGCAGAATACAAACCGACAAGACATGAATCTGTTTACTACGCAAGAAAGCGGAATAACAAGCAGTTCATAAGTTTATCAAAAAAAAATTACAGCAAAAAAACCATCGGGTGATACTTGATACTTTTGCCACACCCTGTATTTATTCGGACACCTGCATGAACACGTTTTCAGATACCGTAAAAGCCGTACTCATTTTTTCACGTGTGAATTTGACGAGCAGTATCGCCTTGCGCGATCAAGTGAATCAGGTAATCGAGTCGGGCCATGTCAAGAGTCAGAATAATAGAAGAGTATGTATGAGACGATGTATGAATGTGAATGAGGCAAGGATTGTGTGGTGTGACCGAGTTGTTTGGCGGTCCGTCCTCTCTGCCTACCCCTGCGGGGAAACGGCGTGATGGTTAGTTAGTTAGTGTACCTACGCGTGAGACACGACTGACTGTCGTTTGGTTTCACGCCATGGTCTCACGCCATGAACCTGGGCACCCCTGCTTAGTTACCAAACGTAGAGAACCACTCGGGATGACCTATGACAGAGGTGTTGGTCATCAAATTAATGGTGACCGAGGAGGCGGCACCCATACCCGCCCTCCAAAATGATTGTTTGCATTGTGATTTTTGAAGTGGAGCTATTGAAATGGGTACATCGAAAATAAGTTTGAGAACCTCTGCTCTATATTGTCTATGCTTACATACTTTAATATTGTCTACTATAGCTTTAGCTATGTACGTCTAGTGGCATATCTACACGGTACACACTCACGCGTCGTATGAACTGACATTGACTAATGACTCGCTCTCTGATTGGCTCTCCCACTGCGTAGCCGTTCCTAATTCAAATTATTCCACATACAGGATGCTCTTAAAAAATTCCTGACTTTTATTATGACGATTTATAATAATTTTTAGCCATATATAGTTTTAAAATGTGGATTTCGCCTTCAATTCACATTCTGTTTAAAAAAAATCGGTACATTGAAAATGTTTGATCAATTTCGTCAGAAGTAGTCGGGTATACCCAGAGTGGTAGATAATTTTAGTATTGCTTTAAATGCCTTCAATCGTGTTTGGTAACCAGATCTGAATAGTCAGGTAGGTACTTCTCTACCCCCCTCTTCCCCAGTTTCACTGGCCCCTGACCTGTCTTGGAATTTTGAATTTCAAAGGGAAAAAGGTATTTTTTTTTTTTACAAAATTTGTGGGAATTCGTACATTTTGGTCAGCGGCGAACTGATGTATCTATCTGGCTATAGCACTGTATATCAGTATTCTTTAGTAATTGCATCACTAGGCTTGTCTTGCCAGGTCTCCTACCAGAGAGAGCAACGTGACAGACGTAAATCTCTCTCATAGCAAACGCCTGTACGCTTCGCTTGAGAGATATTTACGTCAAGCTGTTATCTGGTAGGAGCTATGGCAAGATAGATAAGTATTGGGAAGTGAGTTAGCTAAGAGTTTTACAGATGCAATCATAGAGGGCAGTGCAAAGAGCTTGCTTGGAAGTCCGCAAGATGGCAGCTAGTAGTCAGTAGTCGCCAGGGCCAGACAAACATGATGTTTGCAGATCTCATTTAGCCAGCTCCTAGTTAGGTCGACCATCGAAGTCACTCTTGTAATACGCGATGTATTGAATAAATCCCTGATTTTATATAAATAACACAACAATTAGCCTAGTATAATCAATACTAAAAAAATACTGACATACCGGCTTTATATTTAATGACTGTCGCTATTTTTTTTTTGCTCATTTTAAATTAAGGTTTTGTGGGAATTATTTTTGTACGAACTATCTTTATACAGGGTGTATCGGCACGTACCCGACAAACTTTAACCAGCTATTCCTTAGCTGTCCGGTAACATTTGTTTTAAATAAAAAATGTATCATTCATATTTTCACCACATGTCACCACTGTTTTATCCTTTGTCACAGTTTGAAAACCCATCTGGCAATATTTTATTCTAGTTTCGTTGAATAATATACGTACGTACCTACATTGGCGCGCTTTTACAATCACAACGAAATGGCATGGCACCATTCGTCTCATTTTTAACTATTATTATTTAGTGTGTATGAAGGAGCGAAGACGCTTTTTGACACACTTGCTAATAACAGCTGTTGAACACGAGAAACAATGCCAATGACAGTGACGGAGTGTGGATTTTTTTATAATTTTTTGTTTTTAATTGAAAAAAATGTTACCGGACAGCAAAGTGCCCATAACATTTTTTACTCCAAATGTGCTAAGGAAAAGCTGGTTAAAGTTTGTCGGGTACGTGCCGATACACCTTGTATAGTATAGTTTAGGCAAAAAGGTTAGAAAATAAAACATTACTTATAACAAGAAAATTTCCTCCTCCGCACGATGAATAGCGGTTGCGCCTGTTTTAACCTCAATTAATTTTTCTAATTTGGGGAGTTTTTATGCAATTTGGGGAGTTTTTGTGAAATTTTGTTGAGATTTTATGCAATTTGGGGAGTTTTTATGAAATTTGTGGAGTTTTGGCGACGAAGCTTGGGAGATGTATTTTTTCGGCATATCATCGTACTCGTCGTATTGAAACTCCCGTAAAGTTGAAGGTATCTTTGCCGATATTGTTTATATTTGACTGTAACCCCTCGAAATAAAATAGGACATGCTGTATGTATGTTAAAATACATAAGTATACAGTATGTACCTAACTGGTCCCCTCACCATCACCCGGTACCCACATCCCCAGTCCCCCTAGGGGCGTGCAGAGAGGGGGGTCCTCATTATTATTCCGAGGGGGCCCGCCGTTGGATTAATGATAATTAATCATTTTTTTTATATATTGTTAATCCATTTTGGTATTTTTCTTTCTTTAGACTTTTTATAGGGGCAAGCCAAGCCACTCCCATATTTTACTGAATTCTTTTATATCTTTAGATATATAATAATTATATATCTTTTATTTATTTATTTTTCTTAATATATAATAATAACGTATCACTGTGTTCATACACGCTAATCTCCGAGATCGCCTAACCGATTTCAAAGAAATTTTTTGAATATTGATTCCAGCTTTAAGAGGAAGCTACAAGCCAAATGTGTGTATATTCTTGGTATAGATACCTTATATTGCAGGTTATATTCATTAAAATCGCTTGACAAACGCAGTCTAGAAACGTTCAATTTCAATCAAAAAAACGGGTTTATATTTATAATTTTATAAGAAATAATTAATATATCGGAACACGTGTTCATGCACATGCATTTGTCTTGACAATATATAAACATGAAATGCGAATGATACATATTCGTATTTTACTAAAAGTTTATAAGGAGAACTGTTTCGTTCGTTCCTGCAATTCCGTTTTCTTATTAAATTAGCAATTCTCATTTAACTTCGTGTTTAGGTATTGTTAGGCAGAAAGTAGAGGTGGGGAAGTACCCACCTGGCTGTTTAGATGTGGTCACCAAACACGGCTAAAGCCATTTGAAGCGACGTTTCGATCATGGATGGAAGTCTTTCACAAGGGAGACGATGGAAGTATCTACAACTCTGCAAAGTGGAGTGTGTCATGCTGTAGATGTATAATGCGATGGAGAACCAAGCCAACGGAAGAATGGAACTATTAATTATTATTTTAATTTGATTTTGGAATCCCTGCCGTTCCGCGTTCTTAATTCGAATTCTTAATTATTTGAATAGGTCGGATTTTACAGCTCTTTTTCTTTTTCAATTAGTTTGTTAGTTAGGTTACTTCTGTGTGCGTTTACAAAGCAACTTGACACGCTTAAATTTGCAGTCCGATGGTAATAATTTCACTCAGAACCTCTGCCATCTTCGGGAATGCTGTTAGGAGAGTCTCTTCGAGAGAAGGAAGGAGTAAACATGGGTCTTGAAGGAGGGAGGCCTGAAAATCATTTCAAAATAGTGTAGGGGACCTACAAAGACCCTATTGAAATGTATGTAGGTTACTTTATTTCGTGAATCCAAAGGATTGGCATATTACAGACAGAAGCTACAAGCCAAAAAATGTGCATATTCTTGGTATACCTTATATTGTAGGTAATAGGCATTAAAATCGCTTGACAAACTGAGTCTAGAAACGTTCGATTTCAAGCACAAAACTGGTTTTTATTTATTTTGTTAATAATTTTATAAGAAAGCAAAAAAGTTAATCAAGTGAAAATGTCACAGATAATCTTAGCTATAATACTGTATTTTTTTTAAGTTGTTTCCTTTTCGCGTTCATACATTTCTATTGAAAAAATATTTTTTTTAGTAGTTTACATTTATATTTTTTACTGAGTAATTTATTATTTTATTTGTATTCTACTCAAGCTAAACGATAGGAAAACCTTCAATGTATCTAAAGCATATTTTTTTGTATTCATAATGTACACCAATTCGTTATAAAGATTAATCAAAATATGATTTAGCATTAAGCTTCGCCTTAAGATGCTGAATCCTAATAAATGGGATATTTCTGAACGTAGTCGAAAACTAAAAATTATCTTGTAAGGTGATAAACATATAAGTTTTTAAGTATTAAAATTTTGGTATCAATCTTAAAAAAGTTTTAAACGTACCTCACCTTACGTTTTTTCGTCTAAACACTCAGCTAAAATTACTGGCAATGAAAAAAATATACATATTTTATTAGTCAAATTTATTACCGATATACTTTACTGTCACCTCACTTTTTTGTTGTTTCATATAAAAAAATAAAAAATCGCAAAATTTCACGAATTTTTCTTAAATTGCGAAAATCGGAATCTTTAGTTTCATTTGTGTAGGTATATTTTAATTATTCTATGGTTAACTTCTGTATTTGAAACTTCAAATAAGATATGTTTTTAAACAAGATTCCATTCAATGTACCTGCTCGTTCAACACGCTCTTGTGTCCTGTTCAAGGTTGATCAAAGCAAAACGAACTCTAAGCAGAATTCTTGCCTGAACAGACTATGCAATAATTACAATAGCGTATTATCCAAGGTTGATATTTTCAGTTGCCAACTTACCAAATACAAGAGGTTCATAAAATAATATTTCTCTGATGGTTTGTGAATAATGTTTATATCTCTATTATGATTTGATTTATATCTACAACCTCTCTCCCCATGGCTATAAATGTATTGTTTTGTAAATTTTTCGTTTTATATAATCTTTGTTTTGTATAATTTATTTAAATAACTTATTCCATATTATGCTGTCTTAGTTAAAGTCACAAGGAGGAAATCCATAATTGGTTTTATTTTACTATTTAATATCTACTTATGTTCAAACTGATTAAATGTAAGCTGTCGATTTCCCGAAAATGAATAAATAAATAAATAAATAAATAAACACGCTGTCTAGATTGCATTTAGTTCGGATTGAATCTTGCGATCATACATAAAGATAGTTGCTAATAAAAATGTGCGGTGAGAAAAATGAAGACTGGTAGTTCTTATTCGAAGTATGATACAGTTAAAAGTGACCGAGGGGGATAGGGTCCCATTAGCTCAGTTGGTAGGGCGGTGCCCCGGCAAGGCAAGGGTCCTGGGTTCGAGCCCTAGATGGAACCGTTTCGTTTTTATGAGTTTTCTGTTTCATATTTTCGTTTATGAATCGCTAATATTGTCTTCAATAATTAAATATTCTATGTTTGAATATAAAGCATGGTGTTTTCTCTTTCTAACACCGTTTCGTTTATATTTCTAACTGTGACGGTAAGGGAGACAAAACGATTTCTGTGAGACCAAATGAGTTTTTCCGAAAAACGAAAAAAATATTTGAATTATGATCTGTAATAGTTGTAGGCAATCAAATCGTCAATTATGGTCGTGGAACGATAAAGCAAACCAAATGTTTCACACCTACCTACCACCCCATTTTCTCTGTCTTAAAATATATCTCCAAATAGTATAAAACAAAGTCGCTATCCGCGTCTCTCTGTGCGCTTAGTTCTTCTAAACTACGCAAGGAATTTGGATAGGGTCTTCACTATCATTTAGAGAATTTCTTCAGGAAGGTTTGCATATATAGGTAATACATGCATATAATATTTGTAGAAAGTAGAGAAAAGTCGATGTTTTGTAATCGAGTCGTAAAAAATATATTTTCGGGCACTACATTGCTAACGCTGGCTAAACATCAATCATCATCAAAATAATGTAGGTACAGGTCAGTGAGTGCTCATATAAAAGAATCACATCGCAGCTAATAATAAACAACAACCAAAAGTTTCATCAATTCTGGGTAATTTATGAAATGATGTCTGCGATCTCCCATCTCTCTCATTCTCACACTAGTGGTATTGAAAGCGTGCGAAAGAGTCTACATTGCAATTACTCGCTTGGTATCCACATATATTCGTATCGGTGCGTCGTGGCGGCGACCTTGGCGATGTTTTATACTGTCAAATACTTACAGGATGATTTCTTTCAGAAAGATTTCAATGGTGGTGCTATTTTAAATTAGGTATAGGTATAATTTTTCTTCCTAAATAGTTTCCCTCGTAAAGGTTGATGATTATTGCCTCCAGAGAGACTAGGCTCTTATTTATATAAAGTATCTACATTTGTTACACGTTGTTTACCCTAGATTGTGACAGCATTTAGCGTTGTTTTTCCTAGGTTTTGCCAGCATTTAGCGTTGTTTTTCCTAGAGAGTTGTTTTCCCTAGATTGTGCCAGCATTTAGCTTTGTTTTGCCTAGGTTTTCCCAGTATTTAGCGTTGTTTTCCCTAGATTGTGCCAGTATTTAACGTTGTTTTTCCTAGAGAGTTGTTTTCCCTAGATTGTGCCAACATTTAGCTTTGTTTTGCCTAGGTTTTCCCAGTATTTAGCGTTGTTTTCCCTAGATTGTGCCAGTATTTAGCGTTGTTTTCCCTAGATATTGCCAGTATTTAGCGTTAATTTCTCTAGATTTTGCCAGTATTTAATTTTTTTCCCCCTAAATATTACCAATAACTATTAGTCCTCAATTATTTTGCAAGTATTAAGAGTTTTTCCCCTAAATATTGCCAATAGCTATTTAGCCTTGTGTTCCATGGATATAGCCAATACTTTGATATCCCTAGATTTGGCCACTATTTAGCGTCTTTTTCCTAGATATTGCAAATATCTTTTTATCATCGTGTTCCCTATATATTTAGCGTTGTATTTCTTTGATATGGCCAGTGGCTACTTGTTTACGTTGTGTTCCCTAGATTTGGCCAGTATTTAGTGTTCTTTCCTTCGATATCGCCTGTGTAACGCGCTGTTTTCGCTAGATGTAGCCATTTTTTAGATACATGATTTAGGCCATGATTTCCCTAGATGTTACCAATATCTATTAAGCCTTGTGTTCCCTAGACTTGGCTAGTATTTAATGTTTTTTTTTTCTCTAGATGCCAACGTCTACTTAGAGTTGCGTTCCCTAGATAATATGACCAGTAGGTAGGTACTTATCGTTGTTGTCCCTAGATATGGCCAGTATTCAATGTTTTTTCTTCAGAATTATATTGCCGGCATTTTCATTTCTTCCAGATAATGTAGCCAGTATTTTTTGTAGTTTTCCCCAGATTGGTTAAACTTTAATTTTTCGTTGTTTTTCCTATATGTCATTGTTTTTAGTGGTTTTGCCAAAATTTCTTTGTTTTCTTTAGATATACAGGGTAACGCCGTACGTATTACGGGTTTTTCTACAGATGTCGCCAATATTTTACTATGTTTTCCACCACATTTGACTATTATTTTCTTAATTTCCCAACACGAAGAAAAATGAGTTAATAAAAAAATCTCTTCAAATTTACTGATAAGCTATTAGTAAATCCCTAGCATATCAAAACACGTGTTCATGCACCTACCTGCATTTGCCTTATTAATATGCAATGGCGAAATGCTATAATATTAGGATTTTTATGAACACGTGTTCCGACATCGTGATAATAAATTGGTATTTTACTAAAAGTTTATCTGAAAACCTATCGATTCATTCGTTAAGGGACTGCAATCCCGTTTTTAACCGGATTACGAATAATTTGAAGAGATTTTTAATCAATTACACATTTTTCTCTATGCAACACTAATCATGAAGTATCAAAATTCTGCTTTTAGGGGTGGGATGGGATGGGATGAAGTTCCTCTTGTTTTTTGTTGGTCAAGTGTGCAAAATTTCATCAATGACATGCCAATTTCATGATAAAATATTAGGAACTCTGTCAATTCAATCGTAAAAGGTCTGCAGTCCCGTTTTTAACAACGAATAATTTTACCAAATTTTTAATAAATTTAAGTTTTGTTCTTGTACCTCCCTACATTCTGTTATGAAGTCTTAACACCCTGTTCAATTATGAACGCAAAGCCTACCAACCTAGAAACTCTATATATATAGTTATATATATATAATACCGCAGCACGATGGTATGCTAGTATTAGTACCTTATTACCTTAGTGTAATACCGCCACCGCGGGGTGCCAGCACAATGGCGTCCCGCACAGCCTTTGCCTTCTGCTCGTCTTTTTATGCCTCCATTCTTTCTTTTTTTCGGTTTTTTTTTATTATTTATTATTCCGTAGTGTAAAAAATACAAACTTCATCGATCGGGCCGGGGAGGTTGTCAGTACCTAAGTAGCTACTCTGTTGTCTAGTGATGTCGCGACTACGCGAATCGACATTAAAATCGATTTCTTTATTTACAGTAATTTAATTTTTATTTAAATAAGTAGATCAAATATGGATGATGCACAAAACTTGTCTAGTGGGTAGGTATCAAATTATTGTTTGTTGAAAAGAATTGGTGATTTAGTAGGTATTGATAGAAATGGGAGCTGCATTCCGCCACGCGTTGCTGTGGTTCTGTCTGTCTGTACTGATAGAGAAACTATAGCGCATATTGCTCTACGTCCAACATATATGGCACTGATTAAAATAAATTTTTTACCTCTCACAGATCAATAATATATAATATAGGTATATAAAAACAAACGCGTATTCGAATGCAACGTTGTGTCAAAATTTCAAAGAACTTTCGTAGATTTAAGATTTAGAACAAACTAGCATTAATATTTTTATTTATGTAGATCGTTCAAACCTGCTAAACTACTTATGTAGTTGTTCAGCAGGTTGATAACATTTTATGGAAAAACATGGTACATTTTCAAACGGTATATATGTCTCAAATAGCAATGTAAGCATTGTATAACAAACAAGTGCAAATGAACACTCACATCAATAGGTGTATAATTTTTTTTTTTATTTATTGCATCTCACTATACATAAAACACTTTTTTTTTCACATAAAAATCAACCTCACTAGGACTAAGCCTGTATCGAGGTTAACAATTTACATCTTAGTGAAGCAAACATAAGAGTATCACAAACGTGAAGTAATTTTACATAAATACACAAAATATTTCAAAATTAAAGAAAAAATGAGTATTAGATGTGTTACCAGATGGGTAATTTGACAGTATATTGTAACAATATTTGAACCATAACTAATCATTATTCAAAATAAGAAGCAAAGTAGATAATAAAGACAGATAGGGTGACATTCAGTTTATAGCAAATGGGACTTATATAAAATCTTATTTTTTAAGATAGGACAAGGATGAAAAAATATTAAGACAATTGTCTGTCAATACATAAACCTTAAGTAACTTTTTAAATTTAACTAAGGAATTGGTAGACTTAATATGATTTGGAAGAATATTAAACATAAGTGGTGCCTGATATAAATAATTTCTTTGACCAAAAGAAGTTTTAGTATGTACCGCCACAAAGTTCAATGTAGAGCTAATTCTAGTTGTACGCATTTGTTGTGTTCTTTCAGCAAATTTAATATTGATAAAAAATCGACAAAGTATTTGAGTGATATACAGCTGTTTTATTCACATAACATTACATTCCTTATAAAGTAGGTTGGATGGATAACAGAATTTTTTTTTTGTACATCACTTTAAGGATCAATTTTTGAGTAATATTTAGTGGTTCAACATTTGACTTTAGACATGATCCCCAGCATACTATGTTATAAGAAAGTCGAGATTGGACTAAGGCAAAATAGACAGTTCTTAATTTCTCTTTGTCCAATATGTGTCGAAGTTCTTTAAAAATAAATGTAAGTCTCCTGATATTCTTTGTTAACATATCGATATGATCATTCCATCTTAAAAATCTATCAATCTTTACACCTAGATACATGATACGATCTACACTTTCCAAGGGGTGGCAAAAATCTATGCCATAGATAAAGGTAGGTAGGATATGAGGTATCACTATATTGTTAGTCTTAATGTCATTTCCAATAAGCAATACATGTGGTCCAGTATGGCATCAATATAAATCATATCAATTGCAATTTTCTTAAATTACGAGTATATTTGACTTTAGCAGAATAGAATATAAATGATCAAACATAAATATATATTTTCGGTGGAGAATCTGTTTGTAAGTGATTGTAGCTCGGATTGGTTTTGAATTTAAGTGTTATTTACAAAATTGCAACTGATGTGTCAAGAATTCGGACATAATTATTTTTCTCGATCATTCTGCAGCAATTGTCCTTGTTCTGTTCTTGATGCATAAACGATCGACTTCACAAAATCTACGATTGTAATATTCGACGATTTTCACGGGTCTTTTGGTCTATCTACGACCGATTGATTTGTGTCATTTATTTAAATACATTTTTACCATATTATTTGATTAATACCATTCCTCAAATTATAAACATAACTAACTAACTAACCATCCCCGCAGGGGTGGGCAGAGAGGACGGACCGCAAAACAACTCGGTCACACCACACACTCCTTGCCTCATTCACATTCATACATACTCTTCTATTATTCTGACTCTCGACATGGCCCGACTAAAGTATCTGATTCACTTGATAGTGCCATGTCTTCCTCGGGCGTCCCGAATTCTGCTACCATTCACATTTGCATCATAGGTATATCCTGCTTTCTTCGCTCATTCGCTCTACATGCCCAAACCATCGAAGCGTCCCTTTCTTGATCTTACTCATTAAACTTACATCAACCTTGCACTCTTTGCGCATCCCCACATTTCTAACACGATCATACATGGTTTTACCATACCTACATACGCCTCGGAAAATTTAGGAAATATATATTTTAGTAGTTTAATTGAAAGAAAAACTGTATAATCCAATACAATCCAAGTTTCCTGTTTAATGCAAATAACTTTTTATTTATTAATTAATTAAGTATTAGGTACCCAACATTGGGCTTAGAGTACCTTCTCGATGTCGATTCAAAACATTAAAAAATATTAAAACGTCGATTATGTAACGACCCCATCTCTATTTCTCCAATCCAATTCCGTCCCAGACATAATAAATGATTATATATTTTTTCATTAAATCCCGCCACGCCGATGTGGCCCTTACTGTACGGAAATTAGTATGGGAGAAGGTCTGTTTTCCCTTGCCGCGTGCGTAGAACAAAGGTCGCCCTTTAGACACGCCCTCGCCTCTCTGAACAAAGAAAATGTTCCCTTGAAGTTTAAGATTAAAGAATTTTTTAGAGGTTGTGTTATTTATTTAAAAAAAAAATTAAAATATTTTATTGACTCAGCGTATCGAAGTCCTGTTTGAATCTCGATTTGCATTGCGGCTGTAAGTACATTTGTTTGTACGTTCCGTTTCATTTTAAAGATGGTGGCCTTTTTAATGTTTCAGTAAAGATTTTTGTGTGGTTAAACCATTTATGATCGTGTGAGAAATGTGGAGATGCGCAAAGAGCCCAAGGCTGATGTAAGTTTTATGAGTAAGATCAAGAAAGGGAGGCTTAGATGGTTTGGGAATGTAGAGCGAATGAGCGAAGAAAGGAGTTTAAGGAGAATATACGATGCAAATGCGAATGGTATCAGAAGTCGGGGACGCATGACCAAGTAAATCAGATACTTGAGTCGGGCCATGTCAAGAGTCAGAATAATAGAAGAGGATGTATGCGACCTTATAGATATATTCGTAAACAGTCTCGCATATTTTAAAAAACAAATCAACCATCTTCTACCATGATATGTTATGGAGAACAGTTAAGAGATATAATTGCTTTATTATTTTATTTACTTTTCTTCCTTATCCTTTCTCTGTACATTTACTATATTTTATATTTCATACTTAATATTTATGTTTTATATTTATTTTTAATTATTATTATATTTGTATTTGTTTTCTTTCACTACTAGCATCTCCGCTTAATATCGACTAAACCTTGTTTACGCATGCTGTGAACATTTTTAATTGGGGTGTTAATATCTGTGCACATTACCACCGAAATAATATAAATGTAATAATTGTTAACACTCTGTAAATGTTTCAAACAATAAATAATAAAAATAATGTATGAGACGAAGTATGAATGTGAATGCGGCAAAGAGTATGTGCCAAGACCGAGTTGTTAGGCGGTCCGTCCCCTCTGCTTACCCCTGCGAGGAAACGGCGTGACGGTTCGTTAGTGTTGTGTGTTTTTATATTCTTGTTTTGTCCTGTCCTGCTGTTATTGTTATTCTACGTTTTGTCATCACTTTGTATAAACAGTGTATTTAGTGTTATAATATTAGATCTATATTGGGTAAGACACACTGTAGGAATAATTTTAAGAACCACTTATACTGAATTACCATTTTTAAGTTTGTTATTCGAGTAGTTAAGCGCACTTGAAGTGAAATGACACTAAACTGCGCTATATAAATGCCATGTTATTATTATTATTGGTGTGTTCCCACAAACAGTTCTCTAACACGTCGTGGAAGGAGATTATAAATAAATGGTTCTTTGTGATAAATCGGGGATTTATTAATACCTACTTCGTGTATTACAATGGTGACTCGATAGTCGACCTAACTAGGAGCTGGCTAAATGAGATCTGAGAACAGTAAGTTTGTCTGGAAGCATTCTAACTGGCCCTGGCGACTACTAGCTACTAGCTGCCATCTTGCGGACTTCCACGCAAGCTCTATGCACTGCCCTCTATGAGTGCATCTGTGAAGCTCTTACTTCTCAACAGTTAGTTAGTCAGTAAAGATTTTTTTCTAAATGTAAAATCTTCGTGATTATTTGAACGTTTTTAACTGGATTACGAATAATTTTAAAAGATTCTTAATAAGTTACCAACACTCATTTTTCTCCATACGTATTGTGGAGGAGAAATGTTTTTGAGTTTATGGATATGACTGTTAAAAAAATGTATGTTTTAAGTGTAGCTCTGAATTCTGTCGAGTTTTAATTTAAAATATCTCATAATTCTCATGTTTGTTTTACATTTATATGATCCTTTTCTGAAAATCAGCACCTGAAATGTGATATGTCTCGCTGCTCGAACAGGCGATTTACGTCCTTATTGTTGCATGATTAAACGTCAGATTTGCCTGGCAAGATTGATGACAGTGTCGAGAATATAGGGTGAACCTTATTTTTTATTATTAATTATTTTTTTAATTTAAATTAATGATTTTTTTTTATAAAGATGATAAATTTTTAATGCAACTATTTTGATACAAACCACTGAGATAAACTAGAAGAATTATACGTATTATGGGCGTGTCAGCGTGTCCGAAGTAAGATCAATTGTATCATAGTTACTTGCACAGAGAGAAATCGCTTTTTGTCCTCGCGAAAAAAGCCGTATTAAAAAAACACCATTTTAAAAATATTTTATCAATTTGCCCAATACAAAAATATTCGGATTTTAATGAACACGTGTTCATGAGGAAGTTAATTAATTGTCACAAAACATGGTTAAAGCCATCTCAAGCAAAGTTTCAATTCTAAATGTTGGTATTTCAGCGTATTTTCAATTCGTGACACCAATTTAATAAACGTATATTATTTTCAATTAATAAATTGTAAAAAATTATCTAAAATTAATCAAATAAAATTTACTCGCGCACGCCAATATATGTATAATTCTTAATTTTTGAATTTCGGTTTTGTTCACGAGAATGTATGATTGTAAATCTTGGAAGTTTAATTTAACCCACTTCCCGACTTCAGATCGTGCTGAAACTCGGCAGGTACGCTCGTTGTCTATGGCAATGCTTTCTATCAACTTTTGGTGGCAATCACGCTTACACATTTCTCAGAAATTGGATGACATTACAGCTGTTAATATGCGAAATAAATGTCGGTTCTAACCGATCGGCATTTGGCGAGATACGTAGATTTGTCGACTCCATTCCTCTGGGTAGGTTCGATTATCAGTCAAACCATTAGACTCGTTGTAGACAACAATTCCATCTTTTTTTTTGATTTCATTTACACAGGGAGGAAGTTTCAATCCTCAGTCAAATAATATATACACCAGTTGATTTTTTCGCTGTTCTCTTATTTCATAGAATCGAAAAAATAAAATAATTACTAATAATTGAACAACATAAAAATTACTCTCTTACTATTTGAATATATTATTATTTGTCCTGTCCATCCTGTGGTGCTCCGTTCACCACTCTGCCCCTTCCCTCTCCCGCTCCACGCTCCTCCCCCACCCAACATGGCCGCGGCACGCCCCGCCCCGGGTCCAAGATGGCGGCCGGCCGCCCGTCACCAAGATTCGAACGCGTTCCGAATTCAAATAATCGTTTTGAAACCCGCTCCCAGACGCACCGCGCACGATGAGTCGGTAAAATTAAAAAAAAAAAAAAACTGCTAAATTCGCGAAATTTGAAAAAAGAACATCGTCGCGTTCCATTCTGCTATTTGAAAATTGAATATACAACCTTACCTTAGTGATTTTTTTTAAATAAAGTGTTCGAACGTTCGAATTTTAAATAAATATTCGACAATTTGACAGTTTTAATGTGCGTTTAATCAAAAATTCGTATTGTTTTTGCTCAGTTTGCATAGATATTAATTACATTTACGTGTGCATCGTTTTGAAGTGTTATTTTTTATTGATTTAAAACAGTGTTTTAAGCGTATTTTAATTTAAAAATCGTGTTTTTAAATTTGTTAAAGCTTTTAAAGCTGAAATTATTGATTTTGGAAGCATTTAGGCGCGTTTTATAAATGATTTTACGTAGAAAACGTGTTTTTTAGTGAGTTTTGAGTTATGATCGTGAAGTTTTATGTAAAGATGAAAATTTACCCAGCGAAATCTTGCTTAAAACACTACAAGAATAGCTAAGTTGCGTTCTATCCACTGATGAGACGTTGAAAACGATCAGAAAATACGTGTTAATTATATTAAAACAGATTATCAGTGATTAAAGTTATAAAATATTGGTTTTTGTGAGTTTTCTTTGTGCAAATGAAAATATTGATATCAAGTTAACAAAGGAATTCTTGATATTAATTTAAACACAAAGGTAAGGCATACATTTTTTTGCTCTCTCTGTTTTATAAGAACTACGCAATAGATTATCGTGATTCATTTTAGTGTTATTTTGCCGTGTTGCGTTTCCTCCCTATGTAGAAAACGTTTCGGATACGTTACAGTCAGCAGTGTTCATTATCAGAGCACACGGAGAAAACATACTGAAAATTGCTAATTTATTAAGAATCTCTTCAAATTATTCGTAATCCAGTTAAAAACGGGATAACATGCTATTTATTAACGATGACATTGTCAAAATATCTTTTCGCATTTCTTCATTAGGATAGGTACCTATATTATTTAGACAAACGTAAATGCATGAACACGTGTTCCGATATTATGTTTATGTATGTTGAAGTTAAATATGCTTATACCTACTTACCGTTAATCCTCTTAATGTGGTTTTCTGTGTTTAGTTTTGGTGTAGCATTTTGATAATTGCCTCCGAAATTAGGCGCGTTAGATGCGTTTTTTTATGGAGTGGGGTAAGAGATGGGAAAGTGCAAGGTGGGCAAGTACCTGGCTATTCAGATCTGGCCGCAAAACACGTCTAAAGCCATTTCAAGCGCAACTTTTCGATTCTAAATGGCGATTGTCTTCTAACCAGGGCGATACTAAAAGCATATCCACAAATAAATTGTGGAATATCGCCAATAAATTTTTACTGCCCACGTCGGCATTTGAACCTCGATTTCTACCTCGTAAACTGCAAGAAAACAGTAAATTTATGTTAGGTGCTACTCGTCGGCTTTTGTGTTTTCTCCCTCATTTAAAAAAGTCTTAAGTTCACTCCTTTCTGTCCTTAAACAGACTCTCTGCAAAGCATCCCAAAAATCCTTCCCTTCTGTCCGAAGGTAGGTATTTAATATTGTAAATAAATATATATCTACGTATATTTAACAAGTTTTTAATCAACCAAATATTTATTATTCTTTGTTGATTGAAAATTATTTTGAGTTGCATTTTTAACTTGAAAATAATATTATTGTAATAAATTGATAAAGATTGCTTTTATAATGATCAAGATTAATTTTGCATAGATTTTAAGAACAGAATATACCTGTGAGCTATCGAAATTATGCAATTTTTTTAAAGCATGAAATAACGTTAAACTGATAAACTGAATTTGAAACAATAGGTATTAGTAAAACATGTAACAGTAACATAAGATAATATAGAAACTAGAACAATACTACATATAAGACAAATCACTAAAACTAGTACATTACCAACGCTAATATAATTTGTAGGATTCAACAAAGTGCTGGTATAGATAAATATATCAATAGCACCCCCATACTTGTTGCCCAGATCATGCATCCTATTGGTTAGTGAGTGTGTCTGATAGTTGTTTGTGTATGCATTGCAGAAGAATCTTACACTTTGTCTTGTGTTCCTAGTCATTTAATATTAGTGGCAACGATGGCAGGACTGTCAATTAAGTTGTTAACGACTCTTTGTAACACAACTAGGTCTGACATCTAATTCTCCTGTCATACAGTGTTATTAGATGTAATTGATTCATCGAATCGACATAATTAATATATTTAATTTTAAAATTTACGTACTTAAGGCGATGCCATACGTGATAATGCAAAATCATGTGTTTTTGGTTTGAAAATTTGGTCGCCTAGAAATGTTTCAGATGCTTTAATTAAATACTGCGAGTAGAATACACCTTGGCCTTTGAAATAATCTAGTATTTTTTAGATAAGTCTTTTTATAAGCCCAGAAAAAAATAAAGTAAAAGCCTAAGAAAATTGCTTTAAAGTTCAAAATCTCTTACTTACGAACCCATTTTCGGTTATGATTTTATTGTATAATGTGGCAAATTAAGTTATTTATAAAATGATCGAAAAAAAATTAAATATTTATGCCTGAACATCCACAAAATAAAATAAAAGGCACTTTTTGGCCATGTTTTTTTCTTGCCTAAATCAAAACAGGCGGATGGTGTTAAGCGGGAATTTAAACCTTATCGCCATCTACGTAAGGGAACTCTCTCTCTCTCTATATTGTTGGTGTGAACTTTATACAAAGGGGACCAAATAGGTGAATTATATTCCACTTGAATTCTCACTAATGAAATATAGAGGATTCTCATACAATCTATGGACTTAAAATTAGTTAAAGTTCTGCAAAGGAAGCCAAGCTTCTTTAAAGCCTTATTAGTTATATAATGAGGCTTTAAAATTATATATTTGTATTGGTATATGCCATGTCTTCCTCGGGTGTATCCGATTTATTCTACCATTTACTGCCTGTAGTATAATGAAACCCTCATTCTTACCGTTAAAAACCACGTTAAATTGACTCCATATTTCATTCCAGTGTAGAGATTGATGCGTAAAATCTTCCTCGGACGTTCCCGACTTCTTATTTCATTCACTACTCTATACCACATTCTTACTGTTAAAAAAAACTACACCATATCGACTTTAATTCGACTACGCATCTCATTCCAGTGCAGAGAACTCCTGAACCCATCTAAACACCCCTTGACACTAATAACAACAAACTTTGAAATTTTCAGTGACATCGGTCCTGTAGTTTTTGAGTCTATAGAGAATTAGCAAAGAATCATTCATTTTTATGTAAATAGATTAGTGCAGCGCCATTGGGGCGATGTTCACAAAACGGCGCTACACAAATCATTTAAATATTATTATTATTTTTTATAAAATTAAATTAAGGCGGAGCTTAATGCCAAATCACTATTTTGATTAATCTTTATAACGAATTGGTGTACATTATGATTACCAAAAAATATGCTTTAGATAAATTGAAGGTTTTCCTATCGTTTCGCTTGAGTAGAATACAAATAAAAAAATAAATTACTCAATAAAAAATATAAATGTAAACTACTAAAAAAAATATTTTTTCAATAGAAATCTATGCATGCGTAATGGAAACAACTTAAAAAAAAACAGTAATATAGCTAAGATTATCTGTGACAGTTTCACTTGATTAACTTTTTTGCTTTCTTATAAAATTATTTAGAAAATAAATAAAAACCAGTTTTGTGCTTGAAATCGAACGTTTGTCAAGCGATTTTAATGCCTATTACCTACAATATAAGGTATACCAAGAATAAACACATTTTTAGCTTGTAGCTTCCTCTTAACGATACCTATACATATTTTAAATCACTGTTTATTACATTTAATAGAAAATTATTCAATTTAATATATATTTTTTTATTATTCTATAGGTATGTAATTTATCTCTGTATGGATTGTGAATATGTTTGTCAATATTTTGAAATGCGTTTGATCGATCGTTTTTTTTAAATTTTATTTATTTAACAACGAAATTAGCCAAGGTCGATCTGTCTTTCAAAAATGTCAAAACATATACCTAATGAATTTCTATTTTTTTTCTCGTGCGTTGTAAAGATAGGTAGGTATGTATTATCCCAAGGGAATAGAAACATCTAACTAACCATCACGCCGTTCCTCGGCAGGTGTAAATGGAGATAAATTAATACTTATTGCAAATTTTTTAAGAATCTTATGATTGTACCTATAGGAAGATAATGCTGACAAATCTAAACAGAACATGAAACAGAACAAGTCACAGAAAATAAAAAAATAACAGTCTTAACTGGGAATCGCACCCAGTATCTCTGTATTACCGGGACAACGTCTTTATCCACTCGACCATTAGGAACTACGTCATATTTGTCGATCTCATATTAAGAATCTCTAAAAATAATTCGTAATGCGGTTAAAAACACGGGTTTGCAGGCCTTAGGTACTAATGATTTAAAAGGTTTAGCAAATTACGGATATATTATCATGATTATTATATTCAAGTATTTGGTTCGCTTGATCGTGCCTCATCTTCCTCAGGTGTCCTAGACTTCTCATACAATTAAAATTCGCCTAAATAATTCTCCTTGCACTCCAATGTTCGTTCCTTTCTCAATTTAATTCATTACGTTTTTCACACGATCGTACATAGTTTTACACACATACGCCTCAGAAATCTCATTTGAACAGCATCCAGTCTATTTTTATCCTTCCTCTGCCAGTTCCATGCCTCACTGCCACACATCAAGGTAGGTACCAGCACTCTATTGTGGATGGCTAACTTCGCCTCTGAACCATTTTTCGCTAGCGCCAACCGCGTACAATCCTCCACCAATTTGAAGTTTTAGGTACCTTATAATGAGAAAATATAGTGCCCAAAGTAAGGTCAACTATCCCCTGCTTAACTCTTTCAAATACCTACCTGCACGATGCAATTCTTTCTTAAACATTTTTTTTGGCTAGGTTATTTAAAAAAAATTAGTCCTTCGAGCCGGATATGAACCATCAGACTGTGGATTTACAGTCCACGTAACCGAATTCTCATTCTGGTAACTTCGTGTTATTTGGCGACATCAGTTTTCTTTTGAATTGGTATAGCTAAGTGGGTAGTTAGGTACCTAGATTATATATATAATTGATTTTCATTTGATCTAATTGTTTTGCATTTCGTCTGTAGATAATTTATTTTGTAGGAAACCTATCTATGTTTCGTTTACGTTTCAAGATGGTGGCGGTTTTTTAATGGTGCAGTATAGATTATTTTTTGAAAATTCAAGAAAGTATCAATTTTCTATTTTTGTTTTTTTTTTAACGTTCTTATTAGCATTTTTTTTCAATATTATGGTACTTACCTACCTACCTACCTGACTGAAGAATTGCGAAACAAATAATTTTCATTCAGATGGAGACGTTTCATGTGACAAATTTTATAATACCTTATTTGAAATTTAAAAAAATGTTGCAATAAATATATCTATGGTTTAAAATACCTAATTTAGTTAGTAGGTATTTATTATCTATTTAAAAATTTGATGATTTCAAAGAAAATTTGAAACAAAAAAATTAGACACATCAAAACATGAAAATGAGAAACAAGCGTTTTTAGAAGCGAGGTCCTGAGGAAAATGATTTCCCTCGGTGCCTATGTCATCTTTGGGAATGCTGTGTGGAGTTTTTTTTAAGGAAATGGAAACTTAAGAAGATCTGGCAAGGACAAGTGTATGAAGCGTGGGTAGGATTCTGGACGTCAGTTTGTCCAGGAGTGACGGACGTTTGAATTCATCCCTCCCACTGCGGTGCAAGGCGATAGGTCGAGAGAGTCCTGCTGAAGAGGTGAAAAGGTCTCCCTCAACCATTCTCTTCAAGACCTGGATAATCCTAATCCCATGAATCCTACGTTTGGTGACTTACTGAAGCGAAGGTATGGTGTTGTGACCTATGTCTGAGTTGTTGGTTATCCAATGATTGGTTCCCGGGGCGGCGGTACCCATACCCGCCTCCCAAATTGATTATCTCAAGGAAGACACTGTGTTTTTTGCTTACCGCGGCAGTAACTGTTCACATAACTACGAGTTATTTTCCTGTAAATATAGGTACCTAGACCTAGTCAGTAGGTATGCACCTGACGGCACATTTCCTAACCTCCAATTTGAAAAAGGAATTTAAAAAATAAATATATATAAATAAAAAGCTACGATTTTATTCAATCAAGGATGTGGGATCCAATCTAATGTTTCTTTGGAATGGGTCGTCGAATTTTTACAACTTTTTCTAGACCTTCTCAAACTTTCGTAAGAAGTAGTTTTCTAAACCTAAATAATAATAATATTTGGATGATTTGTATGGCGCCGTTTTTGTGCAAAATCACCTCAAGGGCGCTGTTCAAATATATAATACATTTCTACAATGATCTATGTTATTACTAAGTATACATGGAGATAATATACAGTACCATACTTACCTGGTAGGTCACTTGAGATTAACACTTAATTAACATTAACTAATTGTTTACCGAAATTTAGATACAGGATTTAGGACATAATTAGAAAATTGGATATAACTGGACTTTCTCTCAGGAATGGTATTTTTAATTAAAGGGTATGACAGCTTAAAAAGGAGGTTTTTAGTTTAGACCTGAATTCTGTTGGACTTGTTATGGATCTTAGTTCCGGAGGGAGTTTATTCCAAGCCTTCGGCCCAGATACTCCAAATGCGCGATCACTAAACTTAGTATTTGGCTTGCGCTTAGGTTCCATCAGTCTGCCTACAGCTGATGATGTTGCTGATCTAAGAGTTGACTGCCTCAGACCAGTGTTTTCCGGGACGATAGTTCAGAGATGTAGGATGGGGTCATTTCATTGATGGATTTAAACACCATCCAGCACAGTTTGTACTGGATTATTTCAGGGCACTTGAGCCAGTGAAGGTTACGAAGGTGTTCTGAAATGTGCGAATATTTTGAAACCCCGGTTATGTCAACGTCCGACGTCAACATTTTTTAAAGTTCTGTTCTTATTTCAGTTCTGTCAAGCAACTAGCCTATAATGATATAATAACAGAACTGGAATGGGACTTTCACAGAACCCGAAAATAAACGTTGTAATTTGATAAATTGTTCAAAGTCTCCGAAACAACCCGTTCTTGCAAATGAGTTTTCTCGGGTCTGCGCTATGATTGTCGGTATACATATTAACTAAATTAAATAAACATTCAAAAGCGCACAGATTGAGAATCAGTGACTATCCGCATTTAAAAAAGGAACAGGCCTTGGTGCCGGCCGCTGATTGGCCGTCGCGTTCAGCGCCCGGCCGGCCCAGCCAATGGGAGAGAGCCACAAAGGGTCGGCAGTGGAACAAACGCAACGCCATTTCAAATTACAGCCATTATTTCATTTTCACCTACTCGTTGACGGGACAGGATTCAAATACGCCATGTTCCATTTTATCTTATTTTTTTAATTAATGATTTCTATAATGTTATTTTTTTATTGTAAAAAGCTGTTAGGTGGGTATTTTGTGGCTGGCAAGACTACAAGAGTTCCAACTGCTTCAAACTGTCATAAAATTGAAGAGTGTACCAATATCGAGTTGTTTGGCGTGCGCAAGTAAATTTTATTAGATGAATTTGTGTTATTTCATAATTAGTACATTAAAAATAATTTGCGGCACTTAGAGTGGAAGATTCTATCAGTATCTTCCTGGTGAAAGACCACCATTCAGAATTGAAACGTTTCTTGAAATGGCTTTAGCCGTGTTTGGTGGCCAGATCTGAATTGGCAAACATCCGCAATAATAGGGGTGTGTTGTGAGGATGAAGATAGTGGGGAGGGGGTGGGGGTGGGGAGAGTACCTGGCTATTCAAATCTGGCCACAAAACACGGCTAAAGCCACTTCAAGCAACGTTTCAATTTCAAATGGTGGTCTTACACCAGGGCGATACTGATATAAATTATGAAATAACACAAATTCATCCAATAAAATTTACTTGCGCACGCCAAAAAACTCGGTAGGTATTGATATACATTGTCCCATCCCGCGCATTTCTACTCGCGTGATAATAATGGAACACGTTTTGACGACATATAAGTACTTACGCAATGGCGCCTCTATGAATATCCCGTGATTTTACGCGGGTCTGCACTTGTACTTGAATATAAATTACTAATATTGAATTATACTGATATAAAATATTGCTAATTTATTAAGAATCTCTTCAAATTATTCGTAATCCGGTTAAAAACGGGATTGTAGGCTCTTAATGAATGAATTGATAGGTTTCCTAATTAAATTTTAGTAAAATACGAAGGTTTTATCACGATGCAGCAACACGTGTTCATAATAAACCTAATATTTCCCCATTTCATTGTATATTATCAAGGAAAAACGCAGGTGCATGTATGCGTTTTCCGATATGTTATGATTTTACTAAAAATATATACGTAAACGGCCTGCAATCCTGTTTTTAACCGCATTGCCTACAAAAAACTTGAAAAATCTCCTAATAGTATAAAATCAAGTAACTATCCGCGTATGTTTCTTTGTGCTCTCAGTTCTTATAATCTACACAACAGATTTTGACAAGGTTTTTAGAAAACTGGATGTTTATCCGCCAGTTAGCAATACCTATTTTCCTCCATGTATATCTTAACTAGTTGACGTGTACCCGGCGTTGCTGGGGGTTAACCTTAGGAGATAGACATATATCATCACAGACTTTTCTGTAGGCCTTTTTAAGATATACAATTCCTTAGTACATTATTTTGATGTATCTCAAAAGATTTAGACAGCGTTAGCAATGTAAGCGCCCGAAAATATATTTTTTATCACTTGATTACAAAATATCGAATTTTCTCTATGTTTTATAAGTATAATATGCATGTATTATATATATAAACCTTCCGAAAGAAATTCTCTAAATGATAGTGAAAACCCTATCAAAATCCGTTGCATAGTTTAGAAGAACTAAGCGCACAAACGGACAGACACTTAATGTTATGTTATTTCGAGATATCGTCATAGAACATTAAGATTCTCACCCGTCAAAAATTGAATTTAAAATAAAACCTTTAAAAGCCTCAATGGGTCAGTGATTTCATTGGAAGACGTTAATGAGGATTTTTTCTAACACTTTGAGACCTTTCCGTGCGACTCAACACCCGCACACTTAGCTGTGGCGGCATTGTGAGTACCTAAGTGGACAGAGGGACTTTAGATGTTATCTCAAATTTATTTCACATTCGTTTTAAAGATCTGGTGACTAAGGGTGTTTTGTAGAATGGCCAACAGACTCCGTGGTCCAGGGGTAAGGATCTCGCCTAGCAATCTGGAGGTGTTTGGTTCAAATCCCGAAGTTTTATTTCATCATTGAAGGATATATTAGTGACTCTCCAACGAAAATTTGAAACAGAAAATTCGGAAAAATATACATTTGCATCTAGGAAATGAACCCAGGACTCAGGACCTC
Organism: Hesperophylax magnus; assembly: GCA_026573805.1. Classification (NCBI taxonomy): domain Eukaryota; kingdom Metazoa; phylum Arthropoda; class Insecta; order Trichoptera; family Limnephilidae; genus Hesperophylax; species Hesperophylax magnus. The sequence goes on along the minus strand of JAIUSX010000179.1, from coordinate 1,044,607 downwards.
AGCAGAAGTCCGAGAAGGCTGTTCCGAAATTATCTTCAATGATTAAATATTACATTGCACGTTCCAGAGTGGCAGATACCCCAATTATCGCCTTGGTGTAAGACCACCATTCAGAATTGAAACGTTGCTTTAATTGGCTTTACCCGTGTTTGGTGACCAAATCTGAATATCCAGGTACTTTATTAATAATAATAATAATAATTGGATGACTTGTACAGCGCCGTTTTTGTGCAAAATCACCTCAAGGGCGCTGTACAAATTTATAATACATTTCTACAGAGATCTATGTTATTATTAACTATTTATGGAGATAATATACAGTACAATACTTACCTGGTAGGTCACTTGAGATTTACACTTAATTAAAATTAACTAATTGTTTATTAGCGAAATTTAGATACAGGATTTAAGTCATAATTGGATATAACTCACAGACATAGGAATTAATAGACGAGAAGATAATGGCGAGGGGTAAAATCAACTGTTGAAGAACGAAGGGAGTAAGGCTGACTGTGATTCGTCAATAAATCAATCTGACAGTAAATAGGCATCTCGCATTATAATATCACCATTTACTTCTTAAAAGTAAAACCTGCTTTTGAATGAAAAGCCATTTTTACATGGGAGCGCAAATTACTCGCCACGATATGAACAAATTTGCGAGGTCCAAATTCGGCAAAAAAATTCGGTTGTATTTTCAGAGTCGAATATTTCGTTTAAGTATTTAGTTAAGACACTTTTATAAATGTTCATAATTTACTTCCCAGCAACCAACCAGCTTTGTGTTTCGCGTCCAGACGTTTCTCGATGTGAGAATGTGCTGTTTCTAAAACTGATCTATATTATACGATGTGAATATGCTTAAAATAAAGTAAAATAATGCTTATATATGGAATGTAATACGACAATTGGGTTTATTCTCTTTTTCACATCTATTTTTACAAGTTTTCATAGTACAAGTCAACATTTTGCCGTGTTATTTCGTAAAATGAACCGATGATGCCTCGACCATAGTTCGCACAAGAATGATGACGTCACGTTTTCAAATTTCACTTGAGGCCATACGCGAGCACAGCCGGCTCCAATGGAACCGGTATGGGGAGTGGGGATAATACGCTTTTAATCACTTAGGGCAGGTCTACTAATATTCATATGTCTATGATATAACTGGACTTTCTCTCAGGAATGGTATATATAATTTAAGGGTATGACAGTTTAAAAAGGTAAGTTTTTAGTTTAGACCTGAATTCTGTTGGACTTGTTATGGATCTTAGTTCCGGAGGGAGTTTATTCCAAGCCTTCACCAAACTTAGTATTTGGCTTGCGCTTAGGTTCCATCAGTCTGCCTACAGCTGATGATGTAGCTGATCTAAGCGTTGACTGCCTCAGACCAGTGTTTTCCGGGACGCATAGTTCAGAGATGTAGGGTGGGGCCATTTCATTGATGGATTTAAACACCATCCAGCACAGTTTGTACTGGATTCTTTCAGGGCACTTGAGCCAGTGACCTTTCCCACCATCTTCTTCCCATCTCCTTCCCTTCCTTATTACCTTCAGTCTCACAAGATACCCCAATTGTGGATGCAACAGTCTCACTGGCTCCAGACGGCTAGGAGTAGGTATTAGTTACATAAAGAAATGTCATTATTACCATATATGTCCTCTAACAACAATTTACAAAATAGTCAAATAAAATTTGCTTACGCACGCTGGGAGTTGAATAACTACCGCCAGGGTCAACATCGCGACTTGCTCAATATTCCACAATGCAGAACGGACGTCTCCATTAATGGAGGACTGAACGCAGTTGGCGCTAACAAAAAATTGTCTGAAGAAGCCAAGTTAGCAGTCCACAATGGAGTGCTGGTACCTACCTTGATTTATGCAAGTGAGACATTGAACTGGCAAAGAAAGGATGAAAGTAAATTGAATGCTGTTGAAATGAGATCCCTGAGGCGTATGTGCGTTAAAACCATGTATGTACATGTGAGAAATGAGGAGATCCGCAAAAATGCAAGGTTGATGTAAGATGGTTTAGGAATGAAGAGAAGAATATATGACGCAAATGCGAATGGTAGCAAAAGTCGTGGACGCCCGAGGAAGACATGGCACGATCAAGTGAATCACATACTTGAGTCGGGCCATGTCAAGAGTCAGAATAATAGAAGAGTATGTATGAGACGATGTGTGAATGTGAATGAGCCTCTCTCTGCCTACCCCTGCGGGGAAACGGCGTGATGGTTTGTTAGTTAGTTAGGTGCTGCTAAATAGATGACATCTCTACGTATCTGGACATTTTCAGCATTGGCCTTTAAGGTTGCAAGAGAGGTTAGAAAATAGAAGATGAAAATTAAAAATACATAATACTTAATATGTAACAATAAATAGTAATTTTTATACAGCGTCGTTAAGAGATTCAATCTCTTCGGAGTTATTTAGTAATAATTGAATAAGTTTGTTCTCTATGAGGAATAACTACCTTCGTAATCTCTTCATCGCATTAACCCATTAAGGGATTACCAACCTTAACTGTCTACAACCCTTAACTTCCAATGGAAGCCTAATACTTGTGACAATAATGTCTCTAATCTGCCCTTTGTTAAATGGACCAACGCTGTACCTACCACTAGCTGTATCTACCACTGCAGCATCCATAGTAATAAAAATTAAATTAAGGCGAAGCTTAATGCTAAATCAATATTTCGATTAATCTTTATAACGAATTGGTGTACATTATGAATACCGAAAAATATGCTTTAGATAAATTGAAGGTTTTCCTATCGTTTCGCTTTAGTAGAATACAAATAAAATAATAAATTACTCAATAAAAAATATAAATGTAAACTACTAAAATTTCAATAGAAATGTATGAACGCGTAAAGGAAACAATTTAAAAAAATACAGTATTATAGCTAAGATTATTTGTGATAGTTTCACTTGATTAACTTTTTTTGCTTTCTTATAAAATTATTTACAAAATAAATAAATAACAGTTTTGTGCTTGAAATCGAACGTTTCTAGACTACGTTTGTCAAGCGATTTTAATGTCTATTACCTACCTACAATATAAGGTATACCAAGCATATATATTTTTGACTTATCATTTAAATTACTCTCTAAACGCTACTGGCAGTAATAAGAACAAACTTTAAAATTATCAGCGATATCGGTCGACTATTTTTCGAGTTTCGCGAACGTGAACTGTAAAATATTTTACTAGCTGATGTGTACCCGGCGTTCCTCGGAGACTTTTCTCTACTTTCTATAAATATAATATGCATGTACAGGGTTTTCCAATAAGAGGTGTTATTTTGATATTCAATCGTAAAAGATCAATGGTTTCGTTGCTTGTGTGGCACGTAGCGCCGTCTTGTTGAAAGTAAACATTGTCCAGATCAATACCATCCAATTCCGGCCATAACAAATCATTAATCATCTCTCGATAGCGCAATCCATTCACCGTAACTGTTGATCCAGCCTCATTTTCTAAAAAGTAAGGTCCAATGACTCCGCCGGACCATAAACCGCACCAAACAGCCACACGTTGAGGATAGAGAGGCTTTTCAACAATAACTCTTGGGTTTTCCGAGCCCCAGATGCGACAATTTTGCTTGTTGACGAAGCCACCGAGGTGAAAATGGGCCTCATCACTCAAGATGATTTGCATTTGATTCACTCAAGTGAATTTTTATAATTTCAATGCTTTGTTGAAGCGTGTATCGTTCCATTTTTATCAATGGCGTAGTTTCTACTTGTCAAATGTCAAAAAATGACAGCTTCAAAAGTAACATCTACCGAAATAGCGGGCTATTCAAAATAACACCTCTTATTGGAAAACCCTGTATTATATATATAAAGCTTCCGGAAGAAATTCTATAAATGCTAGTGAAAATCCTATTAAAATCCGTTGCATAGTTTAGAAGAACTAAACGCACAGACAGACGCGTATAATGACTTTGTTTTATACTATTTAACTCTACATTCTACAATCGAATGTTGTATTTGTATGCCTTTCTTGAAAGAATTGATGTAACAGACGATTATGTCCAGTACAATTGGGTTATTATGTGCACAAAACTGTTTATTCATATTCTTAATATTGTAAAGCATAACTTGCAAAAGGCGTATTTTAATAAAAAAATATTTATTTAACGCCATCTACGAACGTGTAGATTATAACGAACATTACGTTTACCCTTAACAAAAATAATTTTACAACACATTTTAAACTTCTGTCAAAAGTCTTGATTTGATCATTTGTCAAATTGACCATTAGCGAATGGACCGAGGTGCACCGACAAAGGTACAAAAAGTCGGTGGCAACCACAAGCGGGAGGTACCTACCTGTTCAAATTGTTACCTGTCTCTTGTCAAAGGGTTTTTTGAAAAAAAAAATACAAGTGTTTTCCCTGGGGGACTGTTTTGATTTGTGCTATTGTGTTGCGGTAGATTTTCGGGGATTTTTTTGAATAGTTTGCTAATGGTGTTGTTTTAAAAGACAATCTTTACGCTTTTGTAATGTTAAATTTTGAAACTGGTAGCCGATTTTTTTCTCTTGGGAATTTAATAATTTTTGACGTAAAGCTCAGTTTTTGAAGGATTTACTATCAAGCAGATATTCTCTGGTTTTAATATAATTTGAATTTGAACTCAGCAAAACATTACAGTTATGTTTTTTTTTAATTTTTATGGTTTTCACTCTTCAAGGGTGTTTGTACTTCAGGTCAAAATTTCAAATTATGGAGAGAGGGAAGTTGAATTTGGCAAATATCAATTTTATATGGAAGATTGTAGTCGAGTTTAGACTTAGAAAAGATGAGATGTTGAATGGAGGGGAGGCAGTTTTAGATAAGGCTTGATAGAAGAGAGGATATTTGTTCAGAGAGGGACAACCAAAAAAATTGTGATCTAAAGTTCCCACTTCTAGACCACAGAATGTACAATCTGGGGAGTCAACGACGTGAATTTTATAAATATGCGAAGGAATTGTTGAAAACACGATCAATTTATTTAAAATCTGATCAAATTATTCGTTTTCCTGTCAAAAATGGTACTGCAGGCCTATAACGAATGAATTAAAAGCGTTTCTAACAAAGTATCAGTTAAAAGTGAATTTTTTATGAGGACGGCGGAACACGTGTTCGTACTGATATTGATATTGCCATGCTGCATTGTCACATTCCGTCATGATATGTTTGAGGAAAAGAACACGTGTTATCGATATATTCTGAATGACTGATATTTTATCAGAAAGTTGGCATGCTGTCACTTTTAGAAACTCTGTCAATACATTCGTCAATGGCCTGCAGTCCCGTTTTTAACAGGAAAACGTATAAAATTACCAGATTTTTAATAAATTAACATTATTTCACGTCGCTAAGTTTTTCTCAGTGGAGATACTGCGTCATGTTTAAATTGAATAATTCATTTTTATCGATGTTATTTTTATCGATATTCTTTTTATCGATATTATTTTTGATATGGCCATAGTCCAAACTACCCTTTGCCAGTTACCTACGTATTTTTATATCTCGCCAATCTACTACCTATAGACAAGAAGTTTCGACCTTTCTGCGTTTCCATTTAGGTTTGCAGTACCTATTAGAATAGTGACAAATGGTCTATTGACAGGCTGTCATGTCTCGTACCATTGTTTCTCTGCATAACCCGGCAGTCCCACGCACAGGAGGTCCTGTAATAGTACCTTTATTAACTCTTGCAAAGATACCTGAGATAAGAACGAAAAAAAAATTAAGGTATTTTCGAATAATACTTTGACAAAAGTTCACTCGTTCGTTCCATGTCTTAGTCGGACGTTATTATTATCTTCACACTGCTTTCTTTGCTCATTCGCTCTACATGCCCAAGCGTCTAAGCGTCCCTTTCTCAATCAATACACTTCGAATCTCCACGTTCCCTACATGGTTTTACCAGACATAGGCCTCAGACATCTCATTTATACAGCATTCACTAATCATTTGATTCTTCCTCTGCCGGTTCCACGCCTCGCTGCCATATATCAGGGAAGGTACCAGCGCTCCATTGTGGACTGCTGTCTTCGTTTCTTTGGATAAGTTTTAGCTAGCGCTAACCTCCATTTTTTTTATTTTTCTTTTATTTGGTACAATATTATTTTTTACATTTCAAAGTTTTCCAGTAATGTTGGCCTCACTGGGTGGCTTGCCCGTGCTGAGGCCTTCATTTTATAATATGAAAATATAATCTACATAATACATTTAAAGAGAAAATAATACATTTAAAAATATAATCTTGTGTGTTACGTGTAGGTTTTATTTATTATTTTATGCTATGACATTTTTGTAATATTATCTTTTTTGTTCTTTAAATTTTGTAGTTTTGTGTGTGAATTTATTTTTATTTTCCTCAATTTTAATTTCAAGTTTTACACTGTTGAAAGCTTTTATAGCATGGTATTGGTAGTGTCTTTGTCCAAAGCTTGAATTTACTGTCGGAGTTTTTATGTTTTCTTTGTACGCTTGTCTAACTGGTCTGTTAGTGTTATTTTGTGTATGTTTAAATTTTTGTTTTTTTGTCAAAAATGTAGTTTAGTAGGTAGTGTTTTAACGTATAATTGGCGTATATCTAGTACCTACGTCACAGCTGTTGAATATTTGGTCTGTATCAGTCAGTCTATGTTTTTTTAGTATTACATTTAAGATCGTTTTCTGTGCGGTTTCTATGTAATTGATAACCAATTTCTATTAATTATTAGGTAATGAAAGTTTCCTGAATTTACCATTTTTTCTATATCCCCACCAGTCTTAAATACAGAAGGATTTGTATGAGACGATGTATGATATTACATGAAGCAAGGAGTGTGTGCAAGACTTCGTTGTTTGGTGGTCCATCATCTGCCGTCTGTTTGTCTATTTGGTGTCACGAATTAACAACGTTTTTCATTGCCTGTACATAGGTAAATTCTTGGTGGCTATTATATCTAGGTTTTGTGAGCGTTCAGTCGACCGAAACAGCAGAGTCAATGGCGCGTTAACGGACTCCAATGTCGTACCGCGTAGCCGTGAAAATTATTTATAAACAATGTCAAAAGTTTATGAACAATCTGTTTATTGTTCATTTTAAACAGGTTAGGTTAGATAAATAAAATATTATTTAATTTGTCTTATTGTGTTCCTCTCCGATTAATAATTACAGAAGAAATTGTAGCGAAATACGCCGCAATTCATGACTTGAAGCGTGAACATTTCGCGTTATTTTACTGCAAAATACGCGTACTTTTTACTAAATTCGTAATATTTTTTGCCCTAAATTGGGTAAATGCGCAAGGAGAATAATGAGTATTTCTAATATATTAAGAATCTCTTCAAATTATTGGCAAGCCGGTTAACAACGGGATTGCAGGCCTTACGAATGAATTAACAGGTTTCGTAAAAACTTTAAATAAATATATTATCACGTTTAAGAACACGGTTTCATAAAAAATTTAATATTTTTGCATTTCGTCATGAGATATTGAAAGAAGGGTAAATGCAGGTAATTCTGTTAATGGAGGACTGAACGCAGTTGGGGCTAACAAAAAATTGTCCAAAGAAGCGAAGTTAGCAGTCCACAACGTAGTGCTGGTACCTACCCTGATGTATGGAAGTGAGGCATGGAACTGGCAAAGAAAGGATGAAAGTAGATTGAATGCTGTTGAAATGAGATCCCTGAGGCGTATGTGTAGTAAAACCATGTTTGATCGTGTGGGGAATGTGGAGATCCGCAAAGAGTGCAAGGCTGATGTAAGCGTAATGAGTAAGATTAAGAAAGGGACGCTTAGATGGTTTGGGCATGTAGAGCGAATGAGCGAAGAAAGGAGTGTAAGGAGAATATATGATGCAAATGCGAATGGTAGCAGAAGTCGGGGACGCCCGAGGAAGACATGGCACTATCAAGTGAATCAGATACTCGAGTCGGGCCATGTCAAGAGTCAGAATAACAGAAGAGTTTTGCAGCAATTTTTATATTTAATATCGAAAAATTTATGATAGTAGGTAGGTATGTGACGTTTTCGACGTTAAGTTTTGCTTTTTTTATTTTTGGATTAGTTAATGAGTAAAAACTAAATTTGTCATATTTAACAATTGAAGACAATGTAGCGACTGTCAACCTAGGTTTTCGCTGCGTCAAGAAAATGAAGATATTGTTGGTAGTTCTTAGTCGAAGTATGATACAGTCAATTATGACCAACGGGGATATAGTCGAATCAGAACAAACGTCCAAATCTTTTTTATAATTTTTCTGATTCAAATTTTCGTTTGAAAGTCTTCAATTATAAACTGTTACAATTTGTTTTTCGGAATAACTTTATTGAGTAAAACCTCAAATTGTAATATTTAAATATTGAACACAATATTAGTGATTTCTAAACGAAAATCTGAAACAGAAAAATCAGAAAAGGAAACGGTCACATCTGGGACATACATAAAGATAGTTGCCAATAAAAATGTGCGGTGAAAAAATGAAGACAATGTTGGTAGTTCTTATTCGAAGTATGATACAGTTAAAAGTGACCGAGGGGGATAGGGTCCCATTAGCGCAGTTGGTAGAGCACTGTCCCGGAAAGACAAGGGTCCTGGGTTCGAGTCCTAGATGTGACCGTTTCCTTTTCTGATTTTTCTGTTTCAGATTTTCGTTTAGAAATCACTAATATTGTCTTCAATATTTAAATGTTACAATTTGTATTAAAAAGGTAACTGAAATATTAGTCATTCAGAATATATGGAGAACACGTGTTATTTTCCTAATATATATAATGACGGATTGCGACATATCAGTATTATTTGTATGAACACGTGTTTCGCTGTCCTCATAAAACATTTTCTTTTGACTGATACATTGTTAGTAACTCTTTCAAATATAGTTATAGGCCTGCAGTACCATTTTTAACAAGAAAACAAATTTCATATCAGTAAGTTTTCTATATACAAATTAACTACATAACATTTACTTGCGCACGCCGGGATTTTAACACGCTTTTTTTTAAACTTTACTCTTTTTTTGCATAGATACTTATCGTCCCAAATGTTAAGAATGTTAAAATGAATTTCAATATTAGCTTTATTCTGTAAATGGGTGATTAATCCGTCGTATAATATATAGTTAGTTTTTTTCTCACAGTCTTACAAGTAAGACAAGATGGCCGCCTCTGTGGGCGCGGCCTAAAAATAATTAAATATCTGATATATCTACCACACATACCTGTATAGATTATATTATTCTCGTTTCGCTTCTAACACGTTCATACGTAGTCTATATAATATAATGATGTGGGTAGGTTGATATTGTTATAAAGCAGTGGCGTTCCGTGATATTGCAATTAACACTATATAACTAAACTGTTTTCATTGTTTCATTGTAACTACACTTTCGTCGAGTGGACTACGCAATAAAACACTAGAAATAAATCATAATATTTAATTTATTTATTTATTTATTTGTAAGAAACAAACAGCTTTTACATAATATACAATGATAAATATACAAGTTAACTGAAGTCAAGCCACAAAAGTTTCTTATACTTAAGTTCATTGGAAATGAAGTTTTAATATCTTAAAATTAATTTGGTGTTAAAGGAAGGGGAGAGGAAGAGGAAAATAGGAAGAGGATAGGAGATGCTACCGATACATTCCATACTCTCATATTAATAATCGATCGTACGCATTACTTCATATCGATATTTCTTTAGGTTATTACCAAAAATGTCAATGCTGTACAATTTTATATTATATTGTGGACATATTGGAATTGGGGATTTTTTTCGAATGTTTGTTCTACACGAGGATAAATAAAATAAATCAGATTGTCGGGTTGATCTAGACGAAATATGAAGATTTATTAAATTGGTAAGTTCTGGTGAGTCCAGACCATTATTTAGGATTTTAAACAATAAGGTTTGATCAAAAATTACACGTCGCGTTTGGAGGGAGTAAAAATTATGAAATTTAATGGATTCGGTATAATTTAAGAAGTGTAAGTTTAGTTTATAATTTATGTGTTTAAAATATTTTTTTTGAATTCTTTCTATTCTTTCGATATGGGCTTGGTATAAAGTCTAGAGTCCAGACTTTAGAGTATAGAGTCCAGATCCGTGTACAGTGTTCCAGGTGCGGGCGAATGTATGAGGTGTAAAAGGAATATAGAGTGTTTATGTCGTGGAAGGGTTTTGCTAAGCGAATTATAAATCCCAGCATTTTATTGACTTTGTTAATGATGTCATCAGTGTGTTGGATAAAGTTTAATTTAACATCCAGTGTTACCCCAAGGTCCCTGATATATTTTACTTCATTGATGTGTGTGCAGAGAGAAGATAGGAACTTGTTACATGGCACAAAAGTAAGGTTTATAATGACCAAATTAATATCAAAATATCAGTCTACACAGTGACCACACATGTCAACATTATGTGGACCACAAATTGCCTTTCTACATCTGGTGCAACGGTGTTTGGTCATCCTCCGGGGATTGGATGGACACAAGTAGCTAATTTTAGGCACGTTTGACGTAGATGGAACCGGAGCTTCTATTGTAGAAGATTCGCCAACATCAACAATAAATATAAGAATATATGAATGTACGTACCTTAAAAATAAAAATTGTTGCTATAACTAAAGTTTCGTCCAGCGGACGACGAGACATAGCAGTCCTTGTATGCACTGTTTACTAAAATTAGGAAGGTAATGAAAGAGTCAAAGTCGGTTAGCGGGGGGAAGTAGTTGATTTTAAATTTCGCCGAGTGGCGCGTCGTCGCCTCGACGAGCGATTAGTTATCTAAGGTTAAAACTTACTTAAAAGTGTCACTTTTGTGACGGCTAGCTTTGTCGTTAACCCTTCAAGCTAACTTGTTCGGTTTTGCGAACAAACAGCTATTACCGTAGAGTCTATTTGTTCGCTTTTCGGAACAGCTCATACTGGCTCATTTTTTTATTTTTTTTATTTCACTGCTTTTGATGTTTGAATGTTCCTCTTCTGTAGAAGCTTTCTTCTATAGAAGCTTCTATAGAACATTTAAGTTTTTATTTATGTAGAGAAGATAAAAGAGAAAAGATATACAAAAATTGAAATGAAATGTTACTTCTATGAATTTTAAATAATAATGTATAATATAAGTATGGGGGTGCTATTGATTTATTTATTGACTCCATTTATAGAATTAAGCATAATCTATAACAACACTTTGTCGAATTCTACAAATTAGAGTAGCGTTGGTAAATTAGTTTTGATGTTTTGTCTTATATGTAGTGTTGTTGTAATTTATTTTTTACTTTATGTTACTCTTACGTTTTACTAATATTGCTTCATATTTTCTCATTATACTTGTAATCACAATTTTACAATGATGTATTTTGTACCTACTTTATAATGGATTGCAACTATTTACAGTGTCTCCTTCATATTCCGTCTAGATCAACTCGACAATCTGATTTATTTTATCTACCCTCGTGTAGAACAAATATTCGAAAAAAATCCCCAATTCCTCGTATATGTGCACAATATAATACAAAACTTTACAGCTTTGACATTTTTGGTAATAACCTAAAGAAATATCGATATGAAGTAATGCGTACGATCGATTATTAATATGAGAGTATGGAATGTATCGGGAGCATCTCCTATCCTCTTCCTATTTTCCTCTTCCTCTCCCTTTCCTTTAACACCAAATTAATTTTAAGTTATTAAAACTTCATTTCTAATGAACTTAATAATAAACTTCTGTGGCTTGACTTCAGTTAACTTGTATATTATAATAAATAAATAATACAGATATTCTCCTATGTACACTGCATCATGTATCACTTTTATTTAAAATCCTTTTTAGGCGTATATATAAATAAATAAAAAAATATATTGTTTTAAATCGCTCGTCCCTGTTTTTCGGTCCAGATCTTAAACATCTGCGGGCGGTCCCATTAGGTAGTTACATAGACTTTTAATGAGATTTCTATTCTAAGGGTCAAACCTTTAAACATACATAGATAACAAATTTTGATCTCGTATATTGAAGAGGAGTTTTTTTTTTTAATTTCTAGGGTAGAGTGCTGGGTTATATAGTCTACATGTGAGTCTGTAATGCCTAAAGCAATGGAGTCGGAAAACAATTTACAACTACCTAACCAACTCTGGTTTGAAGCTAAAACTTGAAAAATACACTTTGATAGATTTTCCCATATAAAAACAAATTGCAATCTTTAAAACACGACCTTGAGTTAGAAATCCTTGTTCTACCGGTATTTTTATGAAAAATTATACTAGGAATGTAGGAACTAGCATCGTTGATCCCTACAGCCCGTGCACAAATACAGGGTTTTCCAATAAGAGGTGTTATTTTGAATAGCCCGCTATTTCGGTAGATGTTACTTTTGAAGCTGTCATTTTTTGACATTTGACAAGTAGAAACTAATAAAATGGAACGCCATTAATAAAAATGGTATGATACACGCTTCAAAAACGCGTTGAAATTATTAAAATTCACTTGAGTGAATCAAATGCAAATCATCTTGAGTAATGAGGCCCATTTCCACCTCGGTGGCTTCGTCAACAAGCAAAATTGTCACATATGGGGCTCGGAAAACCCAAGAGTTATTGTTGAAAAGCCTCTCTATCATCAACGTGTGACTGATGCGGTTTATGGTCCGGCGGAGTCATTGGACCTTACTTTTTAGAAAATGAGGCTGGAGCAACAGTTACGATGAATGGATTGCGCTATAGAGAGATAATTAATGATTTTTTACTGTCGGAATTGGATGGTATTGATCTGGACAACGTTCACTTTCAACAAGACGGCGCTACGTGCCACACAAGCAACGAAACCATTGATCTTTTACGATTGAATATCAAAATAACACCTCTTATTGGAAAACCCTGTAGTATACACAATATATACACGGAGAACATTAAAAATAAAACTTATTTCTTTAAATAGTATAAAATCTGTCTGTCTGTTTGTGCGCTTAGTACTTCTAAACTACGCAACGTATTTTGACAGGATTTTCATTATCATTTAGTGAATTTCTTCTGGAAGGTTTACATATATAATTCATGCATATTATATTTATAGAAAGTAGAAAAAAGTCGATGTTTTGTATTCAAGTCGTAAAAAAAAATATGTTCGGACGCTTACATTGCTAACGCTGGCTATACCTTAAGAGATACATCAAAATAATGTACTACGGAATTGTATATCTTAAAATTTTCTACAGAAAAGTCCAGGGTGGTATATGTCTATTTCCTAAGGATAACCTCTAGCAACGCCGGGTACACGTCAGCTAGTACTAAAATCTTGTAATAAAATCTTGTAATCTTCTAAAGTCCCGTTGGCGTCATGTATCTTTTATCAGGAGATTTTTCAATGTGGATGAGTGTTTCAGGCTAATAATTATTGCTTATAAAATAATTGTTACCCTTTGTGCTATGCATAAAAAATCTTGTCTTAAACATTAGTTAACCAAAAAAAATAATAATTAATATTTGACAAGTTCTAGTATCTTCACCAAAAAATGTAGACAATTTGTCTCGACGCCATCTAGTGAGAGAGTTAGCACTTGCAATGCCTTTCTCATATAAAATAAAGTTGGTTGTTTTCAGGTGAAAAAATGTAATATGCAGTAATTGTTGAATGAAACACTAGTATATATTGAATTATTTCGCGGATAAGAGATAAGCCGCCATAGCTCAGTGGTCAGAGCTGTCGACCGGAAATCGAAGGGACACGGGTTCATGTCCCGTTGGCGTCATGTATCTTTTATCAGGAGATTTTTCAATGTGGATGAGTGTTTCAGGCTAATAATTATTGCTTGTAAAATAATTGTTACTAAAATCTGTTTGTGCGCCGGATTTTGATAGGATCATTTATAGAATTTTTTCCGAAATTTTTAAATTAGAAATACCTAATCAATTTTGTCTGTGTACGATATGCATGAAATATCTCTAGCTGCCAATATTCTCATTTTCTAGTCACTTCCCTTTCTCTGCGATTGTGGGACTAAAAGCCATCGTCACGATCGCGGCGACCTTCGATAAAAACTCTAGATATATTTCTTTATGTCTGTCGGACCTTATGTCTATGTCAGCATGACGCTTTGAATTCCGCCGGTCTTTGCTTGTTCAATTTCTTCAAATCACTCCCTGCGCCAGACTGGATTGTAATGCTTTCCGTCAAAACTTGATTAATAAATGTCATCGGTTTATTATTGTTGTAATTTGTGTCCTATCGGGTGTTGCATAGCAGGTCCAGCTTCTTCACCACCTACGATTCTTGCTGTAGAGTCTCCATCTTCTTTCGTCGAACGTCACAGCGGTGCTGCCGAGGTCTGTTATCTATGTGAGGATATGGTGTCAGCGCTTTATTAGCAGCAGACACATACCTGAACGGATGACGAACCTCGTGCTGGCACTGTTGGTGGACTCTCTCGTTGCAGCAGCTGGTCCAGTTTCTTCACCACCTAGGATTCTTGCTGCAGAGTCTCCATCTTCTATCTTCGTCGAACGTCATAGCGGTGCTGCCAAGGTCTGGTATCTATGTGAGGATATTGTGTCAGCGCTTTATTAGCAGCAGACACATACCTGAACGGATGACGAACCTCGTGCTGGCACTGTTGGTGGACTCTCTCGCTGCAGCAGCTGGTCCAGTTTCTTCACCACCTAGGATTCTTGCTGCAGAGTCTCCATCTTCTATCTTCGTCGAACGTCATAGCGGTGCTGCCAAGGTCTGGTATCTATGTGAGGATATTGTGTCAGCGCTTTACTAGCACCAAACACATACCTGGATGGATGACGAATTTCGTGTTGGCACTGTTGGTGGGCACAGTAGTCTCTCTTCTCTGCAGCAGCTGGTCCAGTTTCTTCACCACCTAGGATTCTTGCTGCAGAGTCTTCATCTTCTATCTTCATGTTACCTGTTCCTGTTCTTCATTTTACTTTACTTTATTTTGGTAATATTTATAATTTTTGTAATACCTGCATCAACTGTAAAGCGCCCCTGAGGTGATAACTCACAAAAGCGGCGCTATAAAACTTGTCCAATATTATATTATTATCTTGCGTCCCTGCAGAAAAATGTGTAGATGTGATGTCTGTATGAATGTGTGTATGAGATAGAGTAGCAATATAAGGCGATGCATACAAGGATTGTCCTCTTTTGTTACAAGCAGCTCCCTAATAAATACCAGTACATAGATCAAGTATCATTATAGTGTACGACCTTCACATACATCACAGTAGATAATGCTTAATTCTTAATAATATCGGAACACGTGTTCATTCACCTGCGTTGTTCTTAATAATGTATCAGGACGAGATAAAACATTGGTATTTTACTTTATTTTTTTAGGATACCTATCGATTCATTTGTTGATGGTCTACAATCCTGTTTTTTTTTTAACAGGAATACGAATAATTTGAAGTGATTTTCAATAAATTAGAATTTTTTTATCAGTTAGTGTGTTTGTACAGTGTAAAGTCAGGGAAGCTAGTCGCCACATGGTTGGGCAGCGATGCTGGGCGTGTTAAGGTAGGGGCTGTAGGAATTGATGTTTTAATGCGGGTTTCGAAGAGACCCCGATTATATGAAGAAGGAAAACGACTAAGTTTCACGTGATCAAGTCAGTGCCATCGAGCAAACGAAAGTTTGCAATGTCCGTGATTGCTGTTGATGCTTTGTGTGTTTTTTTTCCGCAAGCTCCAAATTTTCTAATTTCGGTTTGCTGTGATTATGTGATATTATGTGATGATACTAATCATTCAAATATTAATATTATTATTATATACTTATCTGAACTTCGATACATTGTGTTGCATACAAAAGACATCAACGCGTGGAGATGCTTTGACCAAGAAAGAAACCTGGTTTATTCTATCAAAAGTCATTCATTCAAAGTTGACAAGAAATTAAAACACTGGGTATTGGGTAGAAATTTGTTTTAAATTAAGATTCCCACTTTACTTTAGAGATATAGAGCGGTCGCTTCATAGCCGAGTGATCCAAAGCTAAGCGTAAATTAATTATAAAAGCTAGCAGATGAAAACTTTAACGGTTCTTTTTTTAAATAACAGAGGGCGCCACTCCCGTTAACAACAATCCGGAACTGTACAGTCATTAAGTTAATAATACAATTAGATTATTTTAATTATAACGCGATATCAAAACTGCGTTTACGAATTACAATAGAAAGTTTCACGCAAGTGAGATATTTTAATACGAATATTAGAGGGAGCGCGCAAATAAACGATAATAATTAAGAGAAATTTTTGAAAATATTTAATAAAACATGACTCATTTGAAATAAAGCAAAAATCTCTCGACGCATTTAAAGATACACTGTGAATTTTTTCATACCTATATCATATTAAGGGCCCGCTTTCCGCGTAAAGAATTTAGATTTGGGCAACACCCTCAAAATAAACAATATTTAGTGTTAAAAGAATCCGACAGAGGTGTCTGAATTCGTATTAGGAATAATTTTGGGGATTATACTTTAAATAACGAAATTAAATTACCGACATCTATTGCAATTTTAGAAAAACAGAACCATTTTTAGTTAGCACCGAGCAAATTATAACGATGTCGAAATGAAGATGGTTCTCAAAATATGGGTTTTATTACGGATTTAATTAATTATTATTTTTTTTAATTTTACAAAAAACATTTACGAAAGTTATTTGAATAGGTATAAAAATTACTTTACTTTACTAAAATACTATTATCACTTTTATAAAAGTAATTTATAACTTTTATAAAATCAATAAATATATTTTTACATCAATAAGGTTTTTCTTATATGGTTATCTTTATAGGGTGTCCGGGGGTAAAGTGCTCAAACTTCAGGAGGTTATTCTAAATGCTAGAAGAAGTAAAAATGAAATGGAAATTATTCGAATTTCCAAATTTTTTCCACAAAAATTTATTTTCCGTAGAAGAAATTGTTTTTTTTTCTATACAAAAAATTAAACTTTTTTACTCGAAAGCTATCTTAAAACGTTGGAATTCCAAAAAAAGTTTTTTTTCTTTTTTACTTGTACTATCAATTAGAATCACCTCCCGAAGTTTGTGCACTTTACCCCCGACATCTTGTATAATATGCGCAATATAATATTTATACACGTGTAATATCTACTTTTGTACATTTATATCAATTATATACACGTTTACATTTTTATGCTCATCAAATTTATTATATTATAAAGATAGATAGAAAGATCCTTAGTGCTTCCCGAGGACTTACAAATCAGAAGACTTTTTTGTAATTATTTATTTATTCATTTAAACAATTCAATAATTATAAAGAGTAATAAAACATGTAAGCAACATAAAATTACATTCTAAAATGTGAAAGGGGCTCTATTTATTTACATTTTTATGAAATTACTACTTTTAATAGTTTAAGCTTTCAGTGAACTTTCAATTTTATTTTTAACTTCTCTAAATATTATTTGTTTAAATTGTCAAATATAATTTAATCACAAACACAAGATTCACTCAAAATGAAAGATTGGTGGTTCTGAAATGTTCCCATAAATACGGTGAAAGAACCCTAAACTATAAACTTATTACCCTAAACATGCTTCGAGCGAAATGCGGATCTGGAAAGTCTGGATAGTGTGGAAGGAGATGAAGAGTATTTAGTGACTGACAATGGCGGGGCTGGTGTGCTAGATTCTCCATTAGTTCTGTACGGAAAAGGTCATAATAATCGACATAAGTGGACTAGTGTTAAGCCTTTTCACTCAAGAATGCCTCGCCGTAA
This sequence comes from Hesperophylax magnus, assembly GCA_026573805.1. Taxonomy (NCBI): domain Eukaryota; kingdom Metazoa; phylum Arthropoda; class Insecta; order Trichoptera; family Limnephilidae; genus Hesperophylax; species Hesperophylax magnus. The sequence continues at coordinate 1,026,848 of JAIUSX010000179.1, read as the reverse complement.
TATTTTGTTGCACCCACCTGGTAACGTCTTAACAGAAACCTGACATGTGACAATTGGTTCACGTCTATACCCACAGCCAAGAAGTTACTGGAAAAAGGTATAATATTAGTTGGAACTGAAAAGAAGAATAAACGAGAAATTCCTCCTATTTTCTTAGACCCTAAAAATCGAGAAAGATGCACATCAATGTTTGGCTACGACGGATCTCTCACACTTTTGTCGTATTGTCCTCTGAAGTCAGCTAAGAAGAAAGTTGTAATCATGCTGTCCACCATGCATGACAGCCCTGACAAGGATAATGAAGTGTACCTTCCAGAAATAATACATTTCCATAATAAAACCAAATGCGGGGAGGATGTGTTCGACCAACTTTGTAAGAAGTACTCGACGTCCAGGAAGATCAAAAGGTGGCCCATGTGTCTCTTCTACGGGTTGCTTAATACCGTTGGTGTCAACTTTTGGGTCTTATTCTAGCTGTCAACTAACATTGATGAATAGAAAATAACCAAGCGGCGTAAATTTCTTAAGAGTTTGTCAATGGCACTCATAAAGCCTCATATGAGAGCAAAATTCAATAGCCAAGTTTACCCCGGGATATCAGAGAAACTATACGTGCAGTCTTGAATATTCATAGTGAAGATCATAGGCCGGTCCCTGATAATCCCAAACCTGGTCGCTGCTGCTTTTGTCCGCGCACAAAGGACAAAAAATCTCGATCTGTCTGTAACACTTGACGCCGCTATATTTGTGTTGACCATCAATACAAAAGCTGTCCTTCATGTAACGACAAAAATGTCTATTAGTTTTGTATTAATAAATTTTATTGTCTTTTCTTATTACTTTGCCATTATAAAAATAATTTTGAAAAAAATATCTAAGACTTTTATTTTATTCATTTTTTTTGCGCGGGGTACTTCAGTACCCCGTGGTAGGAATAATTACATTCCCAGAGTGGTAGGGTTTAAGAGTTAATAATCAATTAGACATATCAAGTAGTCCAATATTAAGTCTGTTTCCAATAAACCCATAAAAAATTCCCAGTTCTCCTTACCTCCTTACCACCTTGCCAGTTGATGTTTTGTTTCTCCCGATTTATTCGTATAACCCATTAGTCTACATAATTATCTAGCGGTTTTTCCATTACTTGTGCACTTATGTTAATGTATTTTATGACCGTCTTTGTGTTGCTTATGTTTGTATCATGTTGTCTCCCTCTATATTTTGTTATATATATGCACACATTATGTACTTCTTGTTTAGTATTAATTTGTACCCTGATGATGCTTAAGTAAAGCGAAACCGGTCGGTTCTTAAATTAATAAATATCGTGGTTTTAAAACAAAAAAGTATTTTATTTTATTAAATTATATTCCCCACAGTTTCAGAACTTTCAATAGCTTTTTTCGCTGGCCCGTTCATTATTTTTCTGGATTCCACGTTCGAGTATTGTTATTTGAAACAGGTGGCCCATATATTATTATTACATATTATATTATATTTCGGACATCGTTGCATTGTGAATCATTAGAGCAGATCTTAGAGTAATATTACTCTAAGGAGCAGATGTAAAGTGACGTGTGTATTTGTGTACGTAGAAAGTTAATTCGCAAATAAATCACGATCGTATAGGAACAAGAAAAGAGACAAGACAACAAGAAAACTAAATTAATAAAAATTTACCCCGTAATTTCTAATGCATTGGAATTAGTTTTATTTCCCAAAGTACCTATTCTGAAAAAAAAATAATAACTTTTTACTACACAATACATAAATAAAAATATGAATTATTAATTTTTATAGTAAATTATCGTTTATAATAAATATAAGCTTATAAATCAAAAATTGTATTTTTTTCTTCTCACCTATTAGATAGGATATAATTTTATGAGATAACATTTTTTCTTTGAAATACGGGATATCTTTCGTGTATTTCCCATCTTTGAAAAAACAATATTTATTAACTCATAAACTTTACACGCGTAAAAATTATCTTTATAAATTCAAATATTTGCACGTAATCGCACGTCTGTAGATCATAGAACGATGAACGACACGTCTGCCCCCAAAGCCCTCGAGTTGGCGAATGAACTTTTCAAAGAAAGATAGTTTAATCTTCAAGTCGGAGCGAGCGCGCTATAATAAATATGATTTAAAAGCAATAGGCGTAAGCGACAGTTGTGAAAATGTTTAATAAATCACGGCGTATTTCAAAAATAGCAAAAATCACTTTTGGGGTCTATTGAGTAGCATTAAAAGAAGCATTGTGATTTTTTTCATACACATAACTTGTAAAATAACAGAAATAAACGTGTTAATAATATTTTTCGGAGCATACTTTGCGATTTATTTCTATCGAGGGAATTTCAAATAATTACCGTTTCGGCTTTTGGAACAAATAGATACTATCTTAAAGAATAACATATATTTTTTTAAGAGCTTAAAAACTTCAAACTTTTAAGGAAAATATGTCGGAAATTGGATGAAATTCGAATAGTGGGCCCTTAAGACAATACCCTAAAATAACGCCAGAATCTTAACGGCGTAAGTGAAGCAGCCGTGCACAAAAATATGCGACGCGCAGCTCTAGTGTATTGGACAGCACCAAGGTTAAATTTGCCCTATCAAATCTCTAAAATAAAGTGGGAATCTTAACGGCTTAAGTGAGGAAGTCGCGTAAAAACAATTTTCGGAGCGCGGCTATGTGTAATGGACGGACCTACGGTCGACTTTGCCCTAGCAGTCGTGGACAATCCATCTTTACGTGGGATTTATTATGAACGTATTACTAAAACCACAAATGTTTCTAGAGGGATACCTCGGGAAGTTACTAATTCATCGTATAGAAAAATTAAATCTGGTGCTTACCGCTAATTTTATAGCTGAAAAACGTTTTATAATATTTTCAAAACGTTTTACATAAAATATTTTGATGGATGGTCCTGTTTTTATTAATATTAAATATAAATAACTTACATCCTCGGGGATTCCTCTAGAAACATTTGAAATTTTAGTAACACGTTCGTCAAAAATAATTAAACTGAAATTTCCTGAAAATCTTCATACAAAAAAATCGAATTTTTGACAAAATAAAAATTGTTTTGACCTGAACATCATCAATAGTGTCGAATTTTTCAAATTTGACACTATCAGGCTCAAATTTCACGAGCCGCTACTGCTTTTTTTACATCCATTGGTATCTTGTATCTTCTTTTATATATATAAATAAAAATTGAAATGTTCGTTTGTTCAAAATCTTAAATCTCAGAAAGTTCTTCACCGATTGCTTTGAAATTTTAGACACAAAGTTGCATTCGAATACGCGTCTGTTTTTATATACCATTATTATATAGATGTCATATATGACTGCGCCATCTGTTGGAGGTAAAAGCAACACGCAATATTGTTTTTCTTTCTGCGTGAATGTTCGTTGACATACCTTCATTTTGACTGTATCGTGTGTCTTGTGTGTGATGTATTTGTTATTTATATATATGGAATCCTACAGTAGTTTTTGGCATACAATTTTAAAGCACAATATCCCTCCGAACAGGTAATATATCAACTAGCACATATAACTTGAGTTCGTAAACACGCATACGCCTACGATGCACTTCTAGCGATACAATCTTCAGTGGTAATTAAACTTAACTCTCTCCGGTTAGGTTTGAATCTGTAATTACTATTTTTAGATTAATTGAAATTATTTACCTATGCCGGGAGGTATATATAGCATAGTGTTAGATCTATCTCTCTCTCTGCTTTGTATACATACCCCACTATTTAATCAAAGTAATGGACATATTTGAATTATTATCGGCATCTGTTTATCCTTCTTCATATAAGCCTCATAAATAAATACCTTCTTGCATCCTCTGTATTAATTATATTGAAAAAACTGTAAACAAATTGAGATACCTAAAATATATATTTAAAAGAATGAGTAATGTAGTAAATATAAAAACCATGAAACTAGTTTATGACTCACTAGTTCATTCATCTCTTTCCTATGGAATAATTGGCTGGGGCGGAACTTTCAACAATCATGTAAAACCACTAGAAATTGCACAAAAATCAATTATTAAGATAATGTACCAAAAAACTAAATCCTATCCCTCTAAACAATTGTTCCAAGAAACTGAAATTTTGGACCTTAAGTAGACCTATAGTGCTCAATGTCTTAAATTTATTTACACGCGACCAAACAACTTTATTAAAAATTCAAATCGTGCCAGCCAACGACATGGCGTTTGTGAATATGCTGTGCCTCACTGCAAAACCAGGTTGGCCCAAAGGCATATTAGTTTTATTGCTCCAATAATGTATAATTCTTTATGTACAACCTTTAAAAGGGACACGTGTGTAAACCTTCAATCTTTTAAAAACTACATCAAATCTTGGCTAAAAAACACTGAACTAGATATTTTTTAGCAAAGTTATCTGTAACATTTATATCCATGTATATATTATTTTTTATTATTTCACATACATACAAAAAAGCGGATATATTTTATTGTTTGTAATGTCTGCTAATTCACTTTTTAAGATGTCTTCTTTAAAAACTAGTATTTACCTTATTTTTTGTGTTATTTTAAAAGTTTTACATATTTCATGATTTAGTTTCTTGTATTGCATCTCTACAGTAACTCTTTTAAAATAACTTTAATTTATATTTGATATTGTATCTCCACTTAAACCATGGAAATAAGATAAAAATACTTATAATCCCCAAAATAAATAAATAAAAAACCCTCCTCACAACGCTGGTTAATAAAAGTTAATCTCTGTAACTATACTCAATCCACCTATATTGATAAGAGGTTAACTTATATGTGCCTAACAAGTTTACTCGTGAGAGATCCTATGCATTTTTTTATGCTCCGTAAACGAGGACTTCTATCTTGGTAGACCGATGTTGATAACGCAATAAATCAGAAACGATGTAAACTGGCAACAATTATTTTATAAGCAATAATTATTAGCCTGAAACACTCATCCACATTGAAAAATCTCCTTATAAAAGATACATGACGCCATCGGGACTTGAACCCGTGTCCTTTCGATTTCCGGTCGACAGCTCTGACCACTGAGCTATGGCGGCTTATCTTTTATCCGCGAAATAATTCAATATATACTAGTGTTTCATTCAATAATTACTGCTTGTTACATTTTTTCACCTGAAACAACCAACTTTATTATAGCAGTAATTATTGAATGAAAAACTAGTACCTATATATTGGGCTAATAATTATTGCTTGTAAAATAATTGTTACCCTTTGTGCTATGCATAAAAATCTTGTCTTAAACATTAGTTTACCAAAAAAAATGAATAAGTAAACTCGCAACACTGGCGCATCTCACTATAAAGTGACAATTACTAAAATTACTCATAAATTGACAATGTCCAATTAAAACATTAACTTTAATATAAGTTGGTAGTCCACACGCATGTTTTTGACACTAAAAACGGAGTTAATAAGTTCATAAGGTCATTAGCCATGATTAAGAACTTTTGTTTCTCGAAACTGATGAATGAAATTAAGATGAATTAATCAAGTCTATGGATCGTGTTTACGATTTATCTCAATTCTAAGAGCTTCGTTAGTTCACCTACATTAATTAAAAAGCCAGTTATTTTGCATATTGACAGATTATCCGACACGTTGGAGGCCGCGCTAAAAGTAGCGACTGTCGGAATCAGACCGTGTTCGCAAATATCGCTAACAGACATTATATTGACCATCTATATTGTCAACGTAACTAGCAGACAGTTCATCAACTGTCTTTTGACGTAAAAATATTTAAACTGCCCCTATAACCTTTTTATACAGGGTTTTCCAATAAGAGGTGTTATTTTGATATTCAATCGTAAAAGATCAATGGTTTCGTTGCTTGTGTGGCACGTAGCGCCGTCTTGTTGAAAGTAAACGTTGTCCAGATCAATACCATCCAATTCCGACAGTAAAAAATCATTAATCATCTCTCGATAGGGCAATCCATTCACCGTAACTGTTGCTCCAGCCTCATTTTCGAAAAAGTAAGGTCCAATGACTCCGCCGGACCATAAACTGCACCAAACAGTCACGCGTTGAGGATAGAGAGGCTTTTCAACAATAACTCTTGGGTTTTCCGAGCCCCAGATGCGACAATGTTGCTTGTCGACGAAGCCACCGAGGTGGAAATGGGCCTAATCACTCAAGATGATTTGCATTTGATTCACTCAAGTAAATTTTAATAATTTCAATGCGTTGTTGAAGCGTGTATCGTTCCATTTTTATTAATGGCGTAGTTTCTACTTGCCAAATGTCAAATAATGACAGCTTCAAAAGTAACATCTACCGAAATAGCGTGCTATTCAAAATAACACCTCTTATTGGAAAGCCCTATACTTATCTAATTTGTAATCTTCTCTGTAATATTATACCAGCTGACGTGTACCCGACGTTGCTCGACTTTTCTCTACTTTCTATAAATATAATATGCATGTTTTATATGTATAAACCTTCCGGAAGAAATTCTCTACATGATAGTGAACACTTTATCAAAATCCGTTGCGTAATTTAGAAGAACTAAGCGCACAAACAGACAGAGACGTATACTATTTAAAGATTGGTAGATAACCGTTTCATGAAAGGAAAGAAATACTCAAATTTACCTTGTTGTTGTTGATAATGCCTGTTTTTCTTCTATCTCATCCATGTTTCTTTTCTCTTTCGCAGGGGAGTATGTTCTATCAGCTGAGCATCCCGGCTCCGAGAGGCTCAATAACTTGTTAGAGGAAGCTCTTCAACTAGTTGGCATCGAAGATACTCAACAACTTGAGGTTTGTTCATTGTTTATTGACCGTTTTTAAACATTAACTCCACTAAGACGAAAATAACATTAAACCGGGCATGTTTAACCTTTGGGGAAGCTGTGTGGAGGACCTGATAAACAATAATGTAAATATATAACACAACATTTACACATGAATAGCCAACAAAGGTATTATACACTACGGACCGCTAAACAACTCGGTCTTGGCATACACTCCTTGCCTCATACATGCTCTTTTATTGTTCTGACTCTTGACATGGCCCGACTCGTGAATCTGATTCACTTGATCGTGCCATGTCTTCCTCAAGCGTCGCCGAATTCTGATACCATTCACATTTGCGTCATGTATTCTTCTAATCCTCCTCTCTTCGCTCACTCTCTCTTCATGCCCAAACTTACAGCTTCTCTATATTTCTCACACGATCATCCTTGGTTTTACCACGCATACGCCTCTGGGATCATCCAGTTCCACGCCTCACTGCCATACATCAGGGTAGGTACCAGCACTCCATCGTGGTCTGCTGCATGCTGACGCCAACCGCGTTCAGTCCTCCATGAATGGAGTTACCTGCATTTCCCCTTGTTTCAATATCTCTGTCAGCCTTCCCATCTCTCTAGAACATACTTCCTAAATACACAAACTCATCCACCTGCTCCAAGTATTCCTCATTCACAGCTATATTGCACACTATTAATTGTCGTACTCTCTCTCTTTCAAACACCATGACCTTAGACTTTATGAATATTTGGTTTATAAATACTTAATATCCTTTCAGGACGTGAAACCAGGCGAGCAGCAGCCAGAAGGGGAGACTTCGGTAGAAGACGACGAAGCAGGAGCCATGTTAGCCGGAAGGTACGCGCCCTCGGGTGCGGCGCACGCGCACCACCACCACCTGGCGCAGCACCACCACAGCCAGCATCACCACCACCAGCAACTGGCCGCAGCCTACCATCACCAAGTAAGAAACATTTTTTTTAGTTTATACAATTTTTGTAATTTTTTCAAGACCGTTTTGAAGTGAATATTTGTATTTTTGATCCTAACAATTCGTGGTATAATTCCATCATAATAATATAATAAAAAATGTTTTTAACTTTTTTCCCACTATATTTTATTTTTCGCCTATATTTTATTTTTCCACTATATTTTATTTTTCCACTATATCGGATTTTTACACTATATTTTATTTTTCCACTATATTTTATTTTTCGACTATATTTTATTTTTCCACTATATCGGATTTTTCCACTATATTTTATTTTTCCACTATATTTTTTTCCCACTATATTTTATTTTTCCACTATATTTTATTTTTCCACTTTATTTTATTTTTGACCGTAACCGGTTTCCTCCTGTTATGGCCATCTCCAGAGTGGTACAATCATTTCGTAACCTTTGTCTTATATAATACTTAAAATATTTTAATATAATACTTAAGGCGATGCACTAAGTAATGCAAAATCATGTGTCTTTGGTTTGAAAATTTGGTCGCCTAGAAATGTTTCAGATGCTTTAAATAAATACCGCGAGTATAATACATCTTGGCTTTTGAAATAATCGAGTATTTTTTACATAAGTCTTTTTATAAGCCCAGAAAAAAATAATTTATAACGCCTATGAAAACTGCTTTAAAGTTCAAAATTTCCTACTTACGAACCCATTTTCGGTTATGTTTTTATTGTATAATGTGGCAAATTAAGTTATTTATAAAATGATCGGAAAACATTTAAATATTGATGCCTGAACATCCACAAAATAAAATAAAAGGCACTTTTTGGCAATGTTTTTTTCTTGCCTAAATCAAAACAGATGGATTGTGTTAAGCGGGAATTTAAGCCTTATCGCCATCTACGTAAGGAGTGTTATTGATGGCGGCTCAATTCAAAATATTAAACGACGTATGGCATCGCCTTAAAATATTTTCGTATAATATTTGAAATTTGTGCTAATTTTTGAATTAAAAAAAAAATTTAACTTTTAAAATTGTGTATTTTTTTCAAGAATTGTTGAAGAAATTCCTATGCCATCACGCGTTGTTTATTCTGTGATATTTATTTAGGAAAAAGTTGACATAACTACTTACGCGTATTTGCTACTGTTTGGGAAAAAACCTTAGATTTTTTGCGACTTATCCAGAATCATTGTCCAAAACAAGGGGTCCATTTTTCAACCTTATATGTCCTTGTCATTTTTTTTCAAATCTCTTATTTAATAATTATTATAATTGTGTTCAATATATCATAGTTTGGGTCGTTCGTGCGTAAGGGTTGGTATCAAAACACCTTCGTGGACTGCTTCCCTCGCCTTTTTAAATACATCTACTTGAATTTAGATTTTTTTTTCGTGAATGAAAGCATTCAAATCTTGGAAGAGGAAATTAACCCACTTGCCGACATTTGTTCGAGCTGAAACTCGGCAGATGGACTCGTTGTCGATGGTGGCAACCACGCACGGGGACTTAAATGCATTCTTCTGAAATTGGATGACATTACAGCAGTCAATATGTGAAATAAATATTCCAATGTACTTGAAATTTCTTTGTTCAAATGTTGGATTTGTTTTTCGTTTGTTGTGCAAGTGCAGTTCGTTGTTTTTAAACCAATATTGTTAATGTCTTTCTCAGGCGTCTCCGACTACCTTGACCATTCACAAGGTAGTGTATACCATAATGTTACTGTTAAAAAACTACATTACATCCACTCCGTAACTTATTCCTGTGCAGTGATATTGCGTTCATTATTAAGGCGATGCCATACGTAGTAATGCAAAATCATGTGTTTTTGGTTTGAAAATTTGGTCGCCTAGAAATGTTTCAGATGCTTTAATTAAATACTGCGAGTAGAATACATCTTGGCCTTTGAAATAATCGAGTATTTTTTAGATAAGTCTTTTTATAAGCCCAGAAAAAAATAATGCAAAAGCCTATGAAAACTGCTTTAAAGTTCAAAATCTCCTACTTACGAACCCATTTTCGGTTATGATTTTATTGTAAAATGTGGCAAATTAAGTTATTTATAAAATGATCGAAAAAAAATTAAATATTTATGCCTGAACATCCACAAAATAAAATAAAAGGCACTTTTTGGCCATGCTTTTTTCTTGCATAAATCAAAACAGGCGGGTGGTGTTAAGCGGGAATTTAAACCTTATCGCCATCTACGCAAGGGTTGTTATTGATAGCGGTTCAATTTAAAATATTACACGACGTAGTGCATCGCCTTAATACTTCTTCTGCCATTCAAACCACCTTCTAAACACTTCTAAGGCACTAATACGAACAAACTTTGAAATTTTCTACAATATCTGTCGACTACTTTTCCAGTTACAAGAATCAGTTTTAAACTAAGCGGATCTATTTTAAATTTAATAAATAATGGAAGAATTAAGGAACACTTGGTTTACTTTGGGCAGATTATGTAGACACGCCCTCGGTACAGTCCTACCGTTGTACCTCTTCTTTGCTCTTGAGTTTAGGGTTCTCGGTTCGAGTGTTGGTTTAGGTGAGTTTCAAAGGAAACGAACCCTGGCCTCTATAGATGACAGGTGAGTCCTCGTGATGTGCGGAATGTTTTCAAAATTCAAAATCAATATTATCTAAAAAGTGGATTCTTCACAAATTCCCTGGAACTCGACAACAAGTTGATTCGAGATTTTTACAGCCGAAAAATTATTAAGGCGAAGCTTAATGCTAAATCATTATTTTGATTAATCTTTGTAACGAATTAGTGTAAATTATAAATTTAAGGTTTTCCTATGAGTAGAATACAAGAAAAAAATACTAAATAATGTAAACTACTAAAAAAATATATTTTTCAATAGAAATGTATGAACGCGTGAAAGAAACAATTTAATAAAATACAGTATTATAGCTAAGATTATCTGTGATAGTTTCACTTGATTAACTTTTTTACTTTATTATAAAATTATTTACAAAATAAATAAAAACCAGTTTTGTGCTAGAAATCGAACGTTTCTAGACACCGTTTGTGAAGCGATTTTAATGCCTATTACCTACAATATAAGGTATACCAAGAATATAGGTACACATTTTTACACAGCTTCCTCTTAATATCGTGATTGATGTTTGAGTCGTTATGCCGCGTCGTGTTGCGCTTTCTTCGTCTTACAACAATTATATTACAGTATCCTGATATAAAATATTGCCAGATGGGTTTTCAAACTTTGACAAATGATAAAACATTGGTGACATGTGGTAATAATATTATAATACATTTTTTATTGAAAAAAAATGTTACCGGGCAGCAAAGTGCCCATAACATTTTTTGCTCCAAATGTGCTAAGGAATACACCCTGTATGTTTTTCCACTATACATTTTTTTGTATAATGTTATGTTTTTCTTCAATTATTTCGCTTTATAATTTACCTCTTGTATATTTTGAACGTTTACAAAAAATATCGTACCAAAAAAACTTTGCCAAATTTACAATTTATAAAGCACACAAACAACCATGTACAATGTGACCTTAGAACGGGGTACACCATAGAAAGTTCACATTATTTTCTACAAATTTAAAAAAAATATTAAAATAAAAACTTGGCAATGTCTTTGAAGATACCGGTCAAAGATACCCATCGATAAAATGTTGTATAAATAAATACCTCGATTGCTTTTATCTGTATCGACAAACCGACATCGGGGAACAGACAATCAATCTTATGGTTCGACCACCTTGCACGTGTTGGTGGTAGAATCGATTGATTTCACGATTAATTTAATTGTGGCGCTCTAGGGTTGACTTGATCGTGCCAGGTCTTTTTAATTAATTAATTAATTAATATTTGGATGATTTTTATAGCTCAGTTTTTGTGCAAAATCACCTCAAGGGCGCTGTACAAATATATGATACATTTCTACAGTGATCTATGTTATTACTAACTATTTATGGAGATAATATACAGTACCATACTTACCTGGTAGGTCACTTTAGATTAACACTTAATTAACATTTTATTTATTAGAGAAATTTAGATACAGGATTTAGGACATAATTGGATATAATTGGACTTTCTTTCAGGAATGGTATATTTAATTTAAGGGTACGACAGTTTAAAAAGGTAAGTTTTTAGTTTAGACCTGAATTCTGTTGGACTTGTTATGGATCTTAGTTCCGGAGGGAGTTTATTCCAAGCCGAGTTTTTTAAATTTTATATCGATTCCACACAGGAGACTCCGGGCCCATGTCATCTTCGGAGGTGCTGTGTGGAGTGTCTTTTTAGGAAAAGGAGAAGTTCTGAGAAGTAAAAAAGGGTATGAGGGGTGGGTAAGAATCTCCAGGAGTGACGTACGTATGGATCAATGTTCCGAGAGAGTTCTGCTGGAGAGGTCAAAAGGTCTCCCTTAACCAGTGTCTGCAGATCCAGCCTACCGCGCAGTTTTTGTGAAAACCTCACCCCATCGAATCAAGCATCCCTGCTAAGTCACAAAACGTGGCAAACATGTTATCTAATAAATGGTTCCCGGGGCGGCTGTACCCATACGCGCCTCCCAAATTGATTTGAGTAACTTTGAATTCTTTATAATCCTGTTAAAAACGGGACTGCGAGCCGCTTCCTGATAAATTGAGGTCAATTCGTAATAATGTGTTCATACACCTGCGTTTGTCTTACTTAAAGTTTATCAGGATACCTATCAAATCATTCGTTAATGGCCTGCAATCCCATTTTTAACTGCAATACGAATAATTTGAAGAGATTCTTAATAAATTATAACTTTTTGTCTGTGCTTTTGTGTTTCTCTCAACGGTAAAAAGACTTGATTAAGTTCCTTCAACGTATTGGTTCAAAGGTTTTTCCGTACCCACTTTAGGACGAATTAAAATTCATGCTGGATTATAATTTTTTTAATGTAAATATACGAGATTACAAACTGCTCCCTTCTGGCCCCACCATCCGGGGTATGCTGTCTGGCTAAAGGTGGTGGGGAGGTCAAGGTACCTGCCTATTCAGATCTGGTCACCAAACGCTGCTAAAGCCATTTCAATCAATAATTCAATTCAGAATGGCGTTCTTTAACTTGGGCGATAATGAGAATATCTTACATGTGGCAAATTTACTATATTATTTGAGTTATTTAAATGTGAAATAACACATGTTAATTATTTCTTAATTGACTTGCACACGCCGGGATTCGAACCCGATATCTCCTTATTCGTAGCCAAGGAAGTTGAGCATCCACCCAAAATAATGTCTACCCCTAACCTAACCTAATCTAACATAACCTAACCTAACCACGTATTGAGCCTGATATTTTTCACTGCTGAAAAAACATGTCGTAATGTCCAATAATTGATTTAAGAGCTATTGTTATTGATAACCCCATTTGGCTAATTTATATAGCGCCGTTTTCGCTAAAAATCATCTCAAGGGCGCTGTACAAATATAATAATCAAATAACTAGCTGTTCCCCGCCACGCGTTTCTGTGGCTCAGTCTGTCTGTACAGATCAAATTGACAAGCTTCAATCAGTGTTTAATGCAGCAGCACGGCTCATAACCGGGGTTTCTAAATATTCGCACATTTCAGAACACCTTCGTAACCTTCACTGGCTCAAGTGCCCTGAAAGAATCCAGTACAAACTGTGCTGGATGGTGTTTAAATCCATCAATGAAATGGCCCCACCCTACATCTCTGAACTATGCGTCCCGGAAAACACTGGTCTGAGGCAGTCTACTCTTAGATCAGCAACAACATCAGCTGTAGGCAGACTGATGGAACCTAAGCGCAAGCCAAATACTAAGTTTTGTGATCACGCTTCCGGAGTATCTGGGCCGAAGGCTTGGAATAAACTCCCTCCGGAACTAAGATCCATAACAAGTCCAACAGAATTCAGGTCTAAACTAAAAACTTACCTTTTTAAGCTGTCATACCGTTAAATTAAATATACCATTCCTTAGTGAAAGTCCAGTTATATTCAATTTTCCAATTATGTCGTAAATCCTGTATCTAAATTTCGCTAATAAACAATTAGATAATGTTAATTAAGTGTTAATCTCAAGTGACCTACCAGGTAAGTATTGTATTGTATATTGTCTCCATAAATAGTTAAGTAATAACATAGATCACTGTAGAAATGTATTATAAGTTTGTACAGCGCCATTGAGGTGATTTTGCACAAAAACGGCGCTATACAAGTCATCCAATTATTATTTATTATTATTACCGTCCTAATGACATATATATTTATAGATATAGAGCCTTGCAACTAAACATACTTACATTTTCGATTACAAAGCTTCGATTCTTATTTCTATGCTGTTCCTTTGGCGATACTGAGAGTATCTCAAATTAGGATCATCATATTTCAAACGCACCAAACAACAAACTCTGACAAATGACACACAAATAATAAATGAAACGTCGATACTCTGTGAGAATTGTTAAATGTTTTTACCGCCTCAGTCGTCACATCATTAATAACCGTATATCTGATAATACAACAATACTAATCATATGTCGAGATCATTAGTCGCCGACTAGCCCCTGCTAGACGGGTCCTCCCGCCGCGCAGCGCTCTGGCGGTAGAAACAAGAAACGGAGCAACGAAAATAAGTTGAAAAAAAAACACTTGTCAAAAATTGTGGGGACAATTAGCGGTGGTCTTGTCGCTATTGGAGAAATACAGCGTGGTTAGGAAAAAAATGTCATTTTTCAATTATAAATCACAATAAATAAAATCAATTACTCTGCACACTTTGAGGATGCTGGATGGATGTTGTTTTAACTTCCGATTTTATGTCCGGGTTAAATCTTCCCCATAGGAAAAACTAAACCCTTCCACACACTTTTCCACAAATGATCATCTAGTCAATCAACATTGTGCAAGTGCATTATATAAGCAAAATAAATACAAAACAATACAAGAACAACACGTCAAATCACCAGAGATCAAATGGGAAATTAATTCACCGACTCCAGATATTTTCATATCAGAGGGTTCGGCTCGGTAGAACTTCTAACAGGGCCTATAAATCCTACTGATCCCTCAATATAAATATTTAAAAAATCTTTCGTGATCCTACATGTATTCAAAATGACCGACTTTTGCATCTTTATATATAAATTTTTTGATAGATCTAATACGCCTAAATTTTGAATGAGAGAGCTAGGTATAATGCCAGTAGCCGAAATAACGAATGGTAATATTTTTTATAGTCTGAGAATGCCAAATTCTTTTTATTTCATTTCCTAAATCTGTGTATTTTCTTATTTTTTCATTAACAGATTTTTGAATGTTACAGGAATTTGGAATAGCGACATCAATTATAAAAGTTAATTTTTTTCATTTCACACTATATCGGGTCTATTATGACTAATCGTTCGGTCTGTTAGTATAGTTTTATCATAATATATTAAAAAAAATAAGTTTTCTAATAATGAATTTGGTTCGTATTCATAATATGGTATTATATAACGGCAGTCAATCAATTATTAATATTATTGAATGAGCAGGCTGCATTCAGCGCCCGAAAATATATTTTTTACGACTTGATTACAAAACATCGACTTTTCTCTACTTTCTATAAATATAATATGCATGTATTAATTATATATGTAAACCTTCCGGAAGAAATTATCTAAATGATATTGAAAACCCTATCAAAATCCGTTCCGTAGTTTAGAAGAACTAAGCGCACAAACAGATAAACGCGAATATTGAATTTATTTTTTACTATTTATAGATTACTAAGAATAAAATTAAATGGCGTATTTTATCACCTTTTAAAATTTGTTTTTAGTTTTCGGATACGTTCAGAAATATTACCTTCTGTCAAAATATAACAGTTTTCGGTCACCCTGTGATAATAATCTTTCTGTTCAATATTATTATTATTGAACTGCTGTCGAGAATAACAAAAACTCTGAGGGGGCTGTCAACTTGTTCGGACATATCTTTTTTTCACATTTTTTTTTTAGTTCTCCTCACTTCAAAAATGGGCCCAAATAATTTAAATAAAAAAATTCCTACCTACGAGCTGTAGATATATTTTCTTAGGTCGGATTGTTTTGCAGATTTTGAACAATTCATCAAATTTCATGGTTGATTTTTAAGTTCTGTTATTATATCATTATTGGCCAGTTATTTCACAAAAACGAAATAATTACAGTACTTGAATAGAACTTTCACAGAACTTGAACATTAGAGAAATAACGGCAATCAGAATCTAAAATTTGTTTAAAATACCTTGCCAGCAGCTGTAGATACTTTCCATAATAGAAACATTGCTTCAATTGGCTATTTACTGCTGTGATCTTTTAAAATGAAAAATAAAATAAAATTGGTTTAACTGAGGATTGTACCTTCCTCCCCAGGGACTAGAGTCAACCGGGTTATAAGCTGAGCCTAATCCCAATTGGGTAGGACAGACATTTATTTCGTATATTAACTGAATAGTTTTAGCTCGATGACAAAAGTATTAAAAACAATGCTTAATTTTTGTTTGCATATTGATTCACTGAGTGTACGGAGGCATCATAAGGATGCACTATTCCTGTATAAAGTAGTTAACAATAATATTCAATGCCCAGAGTTGCTAAACAAGATCCCATTCAATGTACCTGCGCGTTCAACACGCTCTTGTGTCCTGTTCAGGGTGGATCAAAGCAAAACGAACTCTAAGCAGAATTCTTGCCTGAACAGACTATGCAATAATTACAATAGCGTATTATCTAAGGTTGATATTTTCAGTTGCGAACTTACCAAATACAAGAGGTCCATAAAAGAATATTTCTCTGATGGTTTGTGAATAATGTTTATGTCTCTATTGTTTATATCTCTATTATGATTTGATTTATATCTCCATGGCTATAAATATATTGTTTTGCATAATTTTTTTAATTCACATTCCTTTCTCACAAATTTAAATAACTTATTCCATATTATGCTGTCTCAGTGGAGGTAAAGTCACAAGAAGGAAATCCATAATTGGTTTTATTTTGGCTATGTAATACTTATGTACAAACTGATTAAATGTTAACTGTCGATTTCCCAAAAAAATAATAAATATTGGCAGAGAGTAGTTGCGGGTAGTGTTTGTCAGTTAGGGGTGCTATAATCCACCGGCCTTGACAGCTCGTGCGGTGTAACACACCGGTAGTAGTTGACGCAGGTAGATAAGTGTTTGTCCTCAGGTGATTCATTGTGTAAACCTTCGAGGGGCGCGAGAATATTCCATTTTAAACGATTTTTAAATAGTTTGGGAAACTGTGAAGTATTCGATAAAGCAATAAATCAAAAAAAAATAAAGATTTATTGAAACATTTTGACTAATGCGGGTTATAGTCGCAATATTATTGTACGCGAATTATTTGCAGTTTTTTGTGGACTGTAATCAATATTTGACACAACTATTGAAGTAGCCGTGGTTAACAGTTAGAATTGGAAAGGAATTGAATTTTTCCCATTTGGGGCATGTTGTTATGCAGGGGAAGGGGTAGGTGGGGAAGCACCTGGCCATTCAGAACTGATCACCAAACACGCTGGTTAAAGCCATTTCAATCAAAATTTCAATTCTGAATGGTGGTCTTACACCAGGGAGATACTGAGAGTATATTCCACTCTGAAACTTGCCACAAGTATACTATGTATTATTTTAAAAGAGTAAATTGTGAAGTGACAAATTCATCAAATGAAATTTACTTGCGCACGCCGGAATTGAACTCGCGACCTCCGGATTGCTAAGCGAGATTCTTATCTTATTCATACTTAATAACGTTCCTGAGCGGAAGGAACTCTCAGTATTGCC
Source organism: Hesperophylax magnus (assembly GCA_026573805.1). Lineage (NCBI taxonomy): Eukaryota > Metazoa > Arthropoda > Insecta > Trichoptera > Limnephilidae > Hesperophylax > Hesperophylax magnus. The sequence goes on along the minus strand of JAIUSX010000179.1, from coordinate 1,009,267 downwards.
ATTATCATTCACAATCGAATCTTTAGCTTGAAATGTCTTTAGCCGTCGTGTTTGGTGACCAAATTTGAATTGTCAGATTCTTACCCACCTTGCTCTTCCCATCTCCTTCCCATCACCACTACCCTCAGCCTTACAACATACCCCAATTGGGGATTCCATAGTCTCACTGGCTCCAGATGGTTAGGAACAGCAATCAAATAAAAAATCAATCCATTTTGAAATGTCTTAAATCTATAATGAATGACTCCTGATCTAAGTTTGTGCCATGTCTTCCTCGGGCGTCACCGATTTCTACCATTTACTTCAAAGTCAGGCAAGCTGATACCCACATGACTAATTACTTTTTTATTATACCTCAACACCTCATCAGATCGTTTTAATTTGCTTCAGTTGTGTTTTTCTGTCTAATTTCTCCAACACATATTTTTTTTACCAACGGCATTAATACCCAATAATATGTATAGTTACACGAATACAAATAATATTATATTACAATAAATAATTACTGTACACGGCGTCCGGTAACAAGTGGTACAACCGGGAAACTTGCGAATCTACGTCACATTTTGAGTAGAGTTAGTGATATAACTTTTTTTGATTTGAGTCTTAAGTTTTTTTACTATAATTTGTAGGATTCAACAAAGTGTTGGTGTAGATTACGCTTAAGAGAAAGCTACAAGCCAAAATGTGTAATTCTTGGTATACCTTATATTGTACGTAACAGGCATTAAAATCGCTTGACAAGCGGAGTCTAGAAACGTTCGATTTCAAGCACAAAACTGGTTTTTATTTATTTTGGAAATTATTTTATAAGAAAGCAAAAAAGTTAACCAAGTGAAACTGTCACAGATAATCTTAGCTATAATACAGTATTTTTTTAAGTTCTTTCCTTTACGCGTTCATACATTTCTATTGAAAAAAAATTTTTTAGTAGTTTACATTTATATTTTTTATTGAGTAATTTATTTTTTTATTTGTAGAGAAACGTTAGGAAATTTTTTGGTATTTAAAATGTACACCAATTCGTTATAAAGATTAATCAAAACAGTGATTTAGCATTAAGCTTCGCCTTAATAATATAAATGGATTCGGTAAATATATCAACAGTACCTCCAAACTTGTTGCTCAGATCATACACCCTATTGGTTAGTGAGTGTGTCTAGTAGTTTGTTGTGTATGTATTATAGAAGAATGTTACATTTCGTCTTGTGTTCCTAGTCGGTAGATGGAATTTGATAGTGGCCACGATGGCAGGGCTGTCAATTAAGCTGTTAATATTTTATGAAAAAGTTTTTTTAACCTTTTAGTTTGCGAAAAAAAGTATTTTTTTCTTTGTGTTTTTTGTTATTAGATTTAGCAGTTTATCGCTTGTAGCACTAGTTTCCGAACACCGTGTATATAGTATAATAGTAATTAGTGCAAATTTCTCCATAACGATCAGCTTTCTACCGGCGCAAGCCAACTGTCGTCTAAATATAATTTTGTACGGAAATAGAACCACTTTTTTCTGTTGTAGTTTTGTTATACATTTACTTTTATTATTGGTTAGGAGATTAGTTAGAAAATAATTTCCCCCGGGACCTTAGTCATCTCCGGGAACGTTGGGTGGAGTTTTTTTTTAAAGGAAATGACTGAGACGATGAGAAGTAAAATCACCAAACACTTCTAAATCCATTCTTTCACAAGCACAATACTGAGAATATTTTTTTCTCCGAAGCTTCCCGCAAAAATATATTATTTATAAATTGAAGGCACAGAAATCTATTTTACGTGTTATTATGAAGAAACCTTTCAGACATTTGAGCGACGCTCTCTTCGAGGAATTTAATGTGCTAGATGTCCGGCAGTGCTATATAAAAAAAAATTGTAATCCATGTTCATAAAAATAAAAACAAAATGAAAACAGCCGAACACAAACATCAAACCAGAAGTAAGGGAAGGAATGACCTTTCCGTTCCAACAAGCAACAGAGCGGCTTATCAAAAAATATTCTCATATCTCGGTCCTAAAAGTTGAAACTGTGTAAATTGTCATCCTTCGGTCCAAGAGTGACAAAATGGTTGTTGGATCTAGGCAGGACTGATTCCGAAATGATACTAAAAAATGTAATTTAAAATCACGGACGCCTCTATGTATCTTTTTTATGTATCTTCGTTTTAACATACTTATTTTAGCTAGTCTTAAATCCTGTATTCGTCTAGGATAACTCGAAACCTGTAAATTTGACTGTCCTGAAACGGGAATCCTTCCTAGTTGGACAGTCAAAATCATAAAATATAATCAATATTATAAATAATAAATAAATAAATCGTGACTTAGAACAAATTTATTTGCGCAAGCCGGGATTTGGACCATGGAGGACATCAAAACGTCAAAGCCTGGATGTCCTGCGATTCCTTGCGCAACGAGGCCCTAAAACAAATATTAAAGCGCTGACTAAAACTACGATTAATAAACCAGTCTCCCATCTTTTATCGTTTCGCCATTCATTAATCATCTTAATCCATTCGTATGAAAGATGTACAGATCTTGCACTTACTTATAGTATAGCCGTTATAAATCACATGGAAAGTGCTTCGGTCCAGATCTCTAAGGCCCGGTATATCAGTCAGTCTGTATCCTCGATATTTACGACGTTCCTCGCTCAAATTTAAGCGGGCTAAATATGCGGTGGTAAGCCACAGAATAGTTAATTTTTTAGACGCCGAGGTGCTAGCAATAACACATGTCAAATCTGACATTAACTGGAGGACGGGCTGCCTAACAACTCGGTCTTGGCCCATTCCTTGGCTTATTCACATTCATACATCGTCTCATAGATACTCTTCTATCATTCTGACTCTTGACCAGGCCCGACTCGAGTGTCTGATTCACTTGATCGTGCCATGTCTTCCTCTCAAACCATCTTACATCAGCTTTGCATTCTTTGCGGATCTCCACATTTCTCACACGATCATGCATGGTTTTACCACACACACCCCTCAGGGATCTCATTTATAAGGCATTCAGTCTACTTTCATCCTTCCTTTGCCAGTTCCATACCTCACTGCCATACATCATGGTAGGTACCATCACTCCATTGTGGACTGCTAGCTTCACCAGCCTTGCAGCATTTGCGGATCTCCACATTTCTCACACTATTATTGCGTGGTTTTATCACACATATCCCTCAGGGATCTCATTCAGGGAAGTGGGGGAACTTTACATTACACCCACCAAAAAAATATCGCGATGGCATCATAGAGAATAGATATACCACTCACGTAGACCGAATTTTGGTTTTAGATTGAAAAAAGAAAGCACATCATTGTGTTATGTAGCATTGCTGATATCTAGCCTTACGACCTATATACGGATTATGTTCTAAGCCGCGCATATCTCGACATTTCAACCAAGCCAAGCTTAAAATCAACTGATATACCGGGCTTAAGACAACATTTTATTCTATGCTAAGGAACTTTCCTACAATCTGTTAAATAATTAAAAATATTTATTAATTTCGGTTTAATGAATTCTAAAACTTTTTCTTTGAATTTAAGTGTCATTGTTTTTAAATTTGAGCGTTTTTTTGAAGATTTTATTTGAATTCAGAGTAGAAGATACAGTCAGTATCGCCTTGGTGTCGCCCCACCATTCATACTTGAAACTTCGCTTGAAATGGCTTTAGCCATGTCTGGTGACCTCCTCTCTACCTGCAGCCCTACGATTTTACATTTAAACAAATAATCTTTACTGAACCATTACAACATCCACCATCTTGAACCGGAACCGGAACATAACACACAGAATTACAGACAGATGAAATGCCAAATGGTCGAATTAAAACAAGACTTCGCTAAGCTAAGTCAATTTATTTTAAATCAACAAACTGTGAATTACCATGAATTAGTCAAATAAAATGAACTTGCCCACGGCCGGTATTTGAAACCGCGACTTCCGGATTCGTAACCAAGTACTTGAGTCGGTGATGTCAATAGTCGGAATAAAGCACGGAGAAAACTTACTGATATAAAATATATTGCTAATATATTAATTCTTATTCCGGTTAAAGTCAGGACTGCAGGCCTTTAACGAATGAATTGACAGATTTTCTAATAAACTATCGGTAAAACACGAAATGACAATGTTGGAACACGTGTTTCTAACAATTTTCCATTTCGACATTGTGGATTATCAGGACAAACGCCGGTGTATGAACACGTGTTCCGATGTATTATGATTTTTTTTACATTAGAAAAAAAATCCCTCAGTGCCTATGTGATCTTTAGGGACGCTGTGTGGAGGGTATTTTTGTAGAGAGGAAGGGGAGGAAGATCTGGCAAGGAAAAAAATGTATGACGTGTTATGGGTGGGAAGGTATCTGGGAGTGACGGACGTACGATGACGGCGATGGGTCGAGAGAGTCCGTCTGGAGAGGTCAAAGGGTCTCCCTCAACCAGTCTCTCCCGTTTCGGCCCAAACGCGTCCCAGAAAAAAACAACACCTCATGAACCCGGGCACCACTGCTAAGTCACCAAACGTAGCGAACCACTTGTAGTGCCCATGGCAGGGGTGTGTTGGCTATCCAATAAACGGTACCCATATCCCAAAAGTGAAATCCAAATGGGCATGCTATCTAGTTTTTAACAGAATTTTATCAAATCGGCAATACACTCATGTTTGTCCGTGCGTAAGAGTATGTATGGAAGTGATCCTCCACATCCGTAGTCGACGATCTTGACCACTCCTCAGTGGAGACTTTGCGCCAGCCAGGCCTGTTGTAATAATAATCAATACTCCCTGGGTATACTGACAGTACCGTAGTGCTGTAGTACTGTTCGTTCAGAGTAATGGAACTGTACAAACGGTATAATTATATATTATAAGTAGTAATGATTGTAGGTAATTGGCCATATGTCAATGTGGGGGCCGCGTTTGTCAAATTCAGTTTAAATTTTGTAATAATAGTTTATTTTTTTTAAATATTTATATAAATATATTTTTATTGTTTTTCAATTTATTAAAATCAAAAATTATTTTTATAAGCAAGTTCTTCTAATTATTGTAATTATTATTACGCCTGACAGCTGTTTCGCATTATGAAAGCATTATTAAACTGACGGTTTGATAATGCAAGCGAAGTTAGCAGTCCACAATGGAGTGCTGGTACCTACCCTGATGTATGGAAGTGAGGCATGGAACTGGCAAAGAAAGGATGAAAGTAGATTGAATGCTGTTGAAATGAGATCCCTGAGGCGTATGTGTGGTAAAACCATGTATGATCGTGTGAGGAATGTGGAGATCCGCAAAGAGTGCAAGGCTGATGTAAGCGTAATGAGTAAGATCAAGAAAGGGACGCTTATATGGTTTGGGCATGTAGAGCGAAGAAAGGAGTGTAAGGAGAATATACGATGCAAATGTGAATGGTAGCAGAAGTCGGGGACGCCCGAGGGAGACATGGCACGACCAAGTGAATCAGATACTCGAGTCGGGACATGTCAAGAGTCAGAACAATAGAAGAGTATGTACGAGTCGATGTATGACTGTGAATGAGGCAAAGAGTGTGTGTCAAGACAGAGTTGTTTGGCGGTCCGTCCTCTCTGCCTATCCCTGCGGGGAAACGGCGTGATGGTTAGTTAGTTAGTTAGTTAGTTAGTTAGTTTCAGTTTGATAATGCGTTTGTCACATTTTTTTATTTAATATTTGTATGTTTTTTACCATAAATATACAATTTATACTAATAATAGCTTTTCCTCACCATAAAGAGACGAGGCTCCTGTGTTTGGTGAGTGAATCCTAGCTCAATTATATGGAATCATGTAAGTAAGTAAATAATATATTTGCAAAACCAAAGGGATAAGTAAGAAATAGGCAAGATTTATCAATAATATAGTTTCAAGATTTGAAGGAAATAATAATAAGAGTAAGATATGGACTTTTATAGTAGTTGTAGGTAATTTTTTAATTTTATTTTAAATTCCTGAATATCTTCAATATTTTTTAGATATAATGGAAGGATGTTAAAATACGTTATACCTAGATAGAGATAGGTATTTTGTGTGTGCTTTGTATTAAGTTTTGGGATTTTGATAGTTTTTTGATATCTTGCTGATGAATTGAATTGTAAGTTATTTAACTGTATTTCTTAATAAATTTGTAGAATTGAATATTTTTTATATATATTGTCTATTGTGGGTACATTGAATATTGAAAAGAGAATCTAACATAATGATAATGACTTCAGAAGGCGAAACATCTGTCACGCGTGATAGAATTACACAGCAAAACTTGTTTTTATAAATTGAATAATAATTATTATTGATATAATAGAATTTTAATTTTATTTTTATGTGGATAAATAAATTTTCTAAAACGATTAAAAATGTGTCGTTTTTAGTTGCAGCCAAAACGGCATGTAAGTTACAGAGGCGTTGGTTATTCAATGAATTATTGATGAACCTCACGAGAAACTCTTGCAATTTGTTAGAAAGTTATTTTTTTAATTTAAATTTTAAAATAATTCACTCGTCAAACCGCGATGGTAAAACTGGCCTCATAGAAAACCATCTTAAAAGATTTTTCCTATTAGAAATATTAAACAGTGACGAAAGAAACGTTAAACCAATCGGTCTTGTTTAAATAAATTATTCTATAATAGTAAAAAAAAAACAATATAAAATTAATAATCAATATTTAAAAAAACGTTAGTAAATAATATGAAACGAAAATTTGATTAATTTATCTGTGCGTGCGTGCGTGTGTTACATTTTCCAAATTGAAACTACTGATTTTGTATGTGTTGTGAAAATTCTGTAATATATTTTGCAAGATGATATATTTTTTTCTATTTTTTAAATAATGTGTTATTTGTGTAGAAACAAAATTCGTCAATTTTGTTAATGCGAGTTAAAATAGTGATTTTTCAAGAAAATTAGTTCGTGAAAAGTTTTAAAATTTGTATTTAAATATTTCGGTTTTATGTATTGTGTCAATGATTTTTTTCTCATATTGTGATGAAACATTGTAAATTACATCCCTATGAATGAGTGTATATGATTCTAATTTCTAATAAAGTGCAAACCGGTTTCGTTACAACCGTTTTTATATATGAATCCAGCAAGATGTTCGTGTTAGTACAACTTTTAAGCCTTTCGCGATGAGATTTGTTTTTCTTCAATTCGGCGATGTTTGACAATGTGTGTTAATTTGGTGACTAGATCTGAACAGTCAAGTACTTCTCCACCTTCATCTTTCTCATCTCCTTCCCCTCTCCACTACCTTTAATCTCACAACATACCCCAATTGGGGATGGGAATTGGAAGTAGTTGGGACTCTTGTTCGATGCTCGCATAAAATTTGCGGATTCAATTCCACTGCTAAGTCGCCCATCACTGCACAAGCAACATTCACAACAATACTGATGTATTACGGTGAATTAAAATATTGTCAGGGTATTTTTGTAACCAGAAAATGTTCGTATATCTTTTTAAATGCAATTAGTTAGCGTTGAGGCCATACTTACAGCAGATACTTTAATAGTACACAACAACTCAAACTAATGCGTCCTACGGTTGAGTTTGGCAGCCACCTCTGGTCTGGAGCCCCAAAATACCTGAAAAAAAAACCCTTTTGCAGAACCGGGGCGGTCTGTTTGATATATTCCCCTACCTTAAGAGGAAGCTACAAGCTAAAAATGTGTATATTCTTGGTATACCTTATATTGTAGGTAATAGGCATTAAAATCGCTTGAAAAACGGAGTCTAGAAACGTTCGATTTCAAGCACAAAACTTGTTTTTATTTATTTTGTAAATAAGTTTATAAGAAAGCAAAAAAGTTAATCAAGTGAAACTGTCACAGATAATCTTAGCTATAATACTGTATTTTTTAAACGTTGTTTCCTTTACGCGTTCATACATTTCTATTGCAAATATATATTTTTATAGTAGTTTACATTTATATTTTTTATTGAGTAATTTATTTTTTTATTTGTTTTCTACTCAAGCGAAACGATAGGAAAACCTTAAATTTATGTAAAGCATGTTTTTTGGTATTCATAATGTACACCAATTCGTTATAAAGATTAATCAAAATAGTGATTTAGAGCACTGGCGTCAAGTAGATATGCTATCCCTGTTCTACCGATATTTCAATCTAAGATTCGTTGTACACTGTTGACATTTAGATCGTTTTTACGACTCGATCTTGAGTTCAACTGCTCGGCTGTGGACCGATTGGCAGACCCCTGTGTTTCCTCCCTCCTACAACATGGCATACATACTCAATAAAGCATCTCCAAATAAGTCTTTATCACATAAGAACGGATCGTTTCTACGACCCGTTCTTGAGTTTATAACACGGCTGTAGAATTCTTTTCTCCCTCCTACAATATGGTATACCTACATAGTACACACAGCATCCCCAAAAATGAAATATGCTCTGAGTAAAATATTTATTTTCCTCATGTGAAGTTAATGTAATAAAATAAATATAAAAAATTGATTTTTTTTCTTTTGAAATACGATTAATTAGCACCAGGGCGATACTGACAGCAGTGGCCCACTGTCGTTGCTCAGGTAGGCCAGGCAACAGTGAGAGTATAGTGGCTAGGCTCCATTAGCAACGGTGAAAACCGTAAGTTTAGCAACAACATGTGGCATATGGTTGCACGAAATTGCCAAGTTTTTCAAAGCTAGTCGTCAATTATAATTTAAAAAAATAATAATTTTTGAAGCTTTTATAATAATTCACCCATGAATTTGATCAATGTTGTATTTTGTTAGATAAAAAAAACAACAAACAACTTCTTGTGTTATAGAAGTTTTAAGGCGATGCACTGCGTCGTGTAATATTTTAAATTGAGCCGCAATCAATAACAACCTTTACGTAGATGGCGATAAGGTTTATATTCCCGCTTAACACCATCCGCCCGTTTTGATTTATGCAAGAAAAAAACATGGCCAAAAAGTGCCTTTTATTTTATTTTGTGGATGTTCAGGCAAAAATATTTAATTTTTTTTCTGATCGTTTTATAAATAACTTAATTTGCCACATTATACAATAAAATCATAACCGAAAGTATGGGTAAGTAGGAGATTTTGAACTTTAAAGCAGTTTTCATACGCCTATACATTATTTTTTTCTGGGCTTATAAAAAGACTTATATATGAAAAATACTCGATTATTTCAAAGCCCAAGATGTATTTTACTCGCAGTATTTAATTAAAGCATCTGCAACATTTCTAAGCGATCAAATTTTCAAATCATAAACACATGATTTTGCATTACTACCTATGGCATCGCCTTAAACGATGTTTTTTTTTCATACCGAAATTATGTAAGGTCTTACATGAAAAATCTTTGCTTAACACTATGATTATTTTCATGCATTTCATACGGATAGTTGCCATTAGAGAAGAAATCATATTTTGGGACAGTTATAAATCATCAAAAGTAGTATTTACTTTCAAATGACTTTTTAACACTTTGGTTTTTTAAAAAAACATTTGGTTTCTGCCAACCGAGTCAAATGGATATTTATTGAGTATATTAAGTGCTGTAATGTCACCGGATTTCAGAGAAATTCGTATATGTTCGCGTGTGTGTACGTGATTGCCACCAAAATTTGACAGTATGCATTGTCAGCGACGACGAGTCTATCTGCCGAGTTTATGTTCGATCGTGTGTAGGGAAGTGGGTTAATTTCCGCTTTAAAGATTTGCAGTAATTGCCGAAAACAAAAGTGTAATTCAAAAATGTATTTTAAATTGGCAATATATTGAACTCAACTATAGATCACATGAAAGCATCTGTAATTTGTTTAACAGTAATACAAATTGACAACTAACAAAAATAATGAGCGATTATATACCAACTGATTTAGATTTTCTTAGCGAAATTCACCCTGAATTCATGAGCTATGGTACCTCAGCGGTAGACGTCTCTAATGGCCCACTACGAGGACGACCATATGGCGGACTAGCTATACTATGGAGGAAATCATTCAAGGCAGTGACAATCGACTGTGAAACTCCCAGGATAATAGCGATTGATATCACACTCAACACTGGAACATTACTTGTCATGAGTGTATACATGCCAGTGGACAACACTGATAATTTACCGGAATATTTATCCTGTCTATCAAAAATGCACACGATAATTGAGGAAAGAGACAACCCTAATTGTATTATTCTGGGAGACTTTAATGCCGACATGAATTCGCCATTTGGACGTGAGCTTAAATCATTCTGCTCCGAATATAACCTACAAATTGCGGATGTTGACATACTCCCGCTCGACTCCTACACATACGTAAGCGATGCACATAATACCACGAAGTGGCTCGACCACTGTCTAGTGACTCAGGCAGTACTCAGGCAGTAGTACAATACAATAGAAAATATGTATATTGACTACAAGTCCGACTGGTCTGATCATAGACCAATGCACACCACTCTAAGAACTAATGGGTTACCCACATATACCGCAAGTCACACAAAAGTAGAGGATCCGTGTCGATGGCGGCCCAAAAGTCATGTAGAAGTGCAGTCCTACTCCAGGTATGCCCAATTTGCAATAGGTCAACTTCAGATAATTTATGGAACCAACACAGAAACTTATGACAGCACCACGATGAATGTAGCCCAAATCGACGACCTATACAAAAACATTGTACAAGCATTGAGTAACTCAGCTATATCTGCGTTTAACATAGGGAGAAGGCCAAAAAATGGGAGAAAATGGAAGGCTACAGCGGGTTGGAATGAGCAGGTTGCCTTATATTATGAAGCGTCTAGAAATGCACATATAAATTGGCTGCAGAATGGACGACCTACTGAAGGTCCCATCATGGAAGCTAGAAAAGAAACCAGATTGATTTTTAAGAAAAAATATAAGAATTGTCAAAGAAGCTTTGAGCAGAACAAAATGGACAAAATAGCGAACAGCTTTGAATGCAAGAATTTTTCATCTTTCTGGAATAAAACCAATGCCGTATTGAAAGCAAAATACACCGCACCGAGCCAGATTGATGGAAAATCTGTAAATAAAGATATTGCTGAAGTTTTCAGAAATACATTCTGCTCCGCACCAGATCAACCGCAAATAATGGTTAAAGAGATTGAGACAACAATGCATCAACCAGAACAACAGCCGTCCATCGTCATATTACCTGAGATGATCCAGCGAGCAATAAGCAACATGGCAGGAGGTAAATCTGCAGGTCACGATGGACTAGTGATAGAACATGTAAAGCATGCGGGGGAGTATTTAACAATACTGCTTGCCTCTCTCTTCACTGCCATGATCGGCCTCGGACACATTCCGAAAGAGCTGTCCAAAACAATAATAATACCGATCCCAAAAAGCCGCCAGTTGAACTTGACATCATCTGTTAATTACAGACCCATATCTCTTGCCACAATAATTGCAAGAATCTTCGAAAAGGTCATCTTAAATTTAACGGAAGACAAGCTCAATACAGAGGACTCTCAAATGGGCTTCAAAGCTGGATGCTCTACTGATACGGCCATATATAGCATGAAACAAACAATCGAATACTATAAAGCCAGAAAAACAACGGTATACGCATGCTTCCTAGACTTAAGCAAAGCCTTTGACAGGGTTTGTCATAATGCGTTGTGGAAAAAACTGACCGAACGACAAGTTCCACCACAAATAGTCAATATATTGAGAACATGGTACAACCAACAGGAAAACTTTGTCAGATGGAATGAAAGCCTATCAGAAGCAGCCAAATTAAAGTGCGGCGTTAGACAAGGAGGCTCAATGTCCCCAGTGCTTTTCAACGTATATATGGATGAACTTAGTAAAACACTGAATACAACAAGAATCGGATGTCATATTGCCGGGGTATGTATGAACAATATTAGCTATGCAGACGACATGGTCATACTAGCTCCATCGATAAGAGCGATGAGAAAACTTCTGGCAATTTGCGAAGCTTACGTTGATAGTCACGGGCTGATGTACAATGCTAAAAAGTCATCCCTGCTGATATTTAAAGCAAATACTGGTCCCACTGTCATTCCACCCATACGTCTCGACGGGGCCAACCTGACAATTTGCAGCGAAATCAAATATTTGGGGCATGTCATCACCGATGACCTAAATGATAAAAAAGACATAGAACGTCAAAGAAGAGTACTGAGTGTGCGAGCTAACATGCTTGCCAGGAGATTCAACAAATGCAGTCCTCCGGTGAAGAAGCAACTTTTCCAAACATATTGTATGAGCTTCTACACTAGCGAGCTATGGACGACATACACACAAGGCGTCATGAACACACTCCGAGTACAGTACAACCACGCATACAGAGCCCTATTTGGCCTCCCCTGGCGATGCAGCGCCTCACAGATGTTCACCGAAGGAAGGGTGCATGGGTTCGCTGCTTTGATGCGCCACAGAATAGCCGGGACGCGTCAGCGCTACCAGAGATCGGACAACACTCTTGTCCAGGCCGTTGCCCAGTGGCAGGGAGCGCCTCTACACCGGAGATGGAGAATTTCACTGAAGCCACCATAAAGACCTAATGTGCACATCAATGTATTGATTTTTTATTTATTATTTTTATTTTTATTTTCATTTATTTCTTTATTCATTTTATTTTTATGTATTAACTTAAATGTAAACTTTTATGGCAGGCAGAGCATTGCACACACCGCTCTGTCCAGCTGAAATAAACATTATTATTATTATTATTATTATTATATTATAATATAAATGTAGGTACATTTATATGTATTTAAATTAAATTTTAAAATGAATATCTCAACACAGACTAGCCGGTAGTCTAGTGAGGCAGATTATGAGAAACCACAACTTTATCCATTTGTTAACATCTATTCTTAGTAATATAGGGTTATCCAATAAGAGGTGTTATTTTGATATTCAAAGAAAAATGCCATTTTTTAATATAAATGATCGAATGTTTATTTCATTATAAAGAGGAAGGTATGCCGTTAATAGTGATAAATAACATCAGTTAAATGACCACCACGACAACGCCTACAGGACCATACCCTTTTAATGAAATTTTCCTAGACCAAATCGCTGCGTGGCTGCCTTATGTCCTCGATAGCCTCACGAATTCCATCTTTGAGGTCTTGAATCGACGCTGGGCTGTTGGCGTAGACCTTCTCTTTCACGTGGCCCCAAAGGAAGAAGTCGCAAGGTGTTAAATCACAAGAACTCGTTGGCCAATTGTGATCACCTCTTCGAGAGATAACACGGTCCGGAAACTTTTCCCGTAAAAGATCAATGGTTTCGTTGCTTGTGTGGTACGTAGCGACGTCTTGTTGAAAGTAAACGTTGTCCAGATCAATACCAATGATTTTTTATGGCCGGAATTAAATACATATAACACCTCTTATTGGAAAATCCTACATTGTTGTCGGCCATCTCAAACTGTACGAAAATTGGTACCAAAATTAAACACGTCCATTTCCATATGAAATCATCCAGAATCCATATGAAAAAACGACCCATGTTGACGAAAGAAAGCATCGTGCTAACACCCATAACTTTTTAGGTACTTGTCTTGACTATGTCATCTTTGAGGATGCTGTGTGTAGGGTATTTTTAACGAAAGGAGGGATAGAAAGTTAAATGTATGAGGGGTGGGTAGGAATGTCTAAGTCTGTGTGTCCAGGGGTGATAGACGTATGAATCCATCTCTCCTACGACAAACCTCACCTCATGAGCCCGGACGTAACTGCTAAGTCACCAAACGTAGCGGAGCACTTGGGGTGACATAAAGTAGAGTGTGACGATGAATGGTTGCCGGGCGGCGGTACCCATGCCTCCTAAATTTACGTCGTTTGCTGCGACTATGGCTTTACAACGATATTTCAAAGCTTCGTAACTCATGTGTCGCGTTGCTCTATGGGAACAGGCAACAGTGTACAAGATTCATAACGCCAAAGCTCACAGTTGGAGAGTTAGAACACGGCTCCAATAACCCTAAAAAAATCTGTTAATTATTCTTATGAATTATGGCAGTTTATAATAATTTTAAAAAGTATGTTTTTAAAACCAACCCGTCGAAATGTACAATTTCCCGATAGAAAATCAACAGATGTCAGGCGAACGAACACTCTCTTTGGTAGATATCGGGTCAGCCAAGTCACCTTATACATTTTATAAGAACAATTCAATAATGTACGCTTCAGCAATACAGTTATTTGTGATTATTTATATTCGTACGATCTAGAATAGAAATTGTCAAACTTTCACTATTTTATCATTCAGTGTCAGGTGGCAATGCTGTCCCTGCTCTACCGGTATTTCTATTGAAGATGCTCCAAGGATCTAGCTTCATTGATCACTTCACATGGTCGGGAAAAAATTTAGCCGAAAGCGGTTGAAATTTTTCACGTTAGAATGAGTCGTGTCTATGACTCGCTGTGAAACGTTTTGCCGGCCTCTGTGTTTCCTCCCTCCTACAACATGGGTCTCTTCAAGACTTCTCATCGAAAAAACCCTCCTTACGACATCTTCAAAGGTGACATATTATACTCTGAGGGATTTTTTTGTCTCTTTTTAATGTGCAAATATCGCACAAGAATCCGGACTGTCCGGAGCCTGTGTGACTGTAGCATTCCTCAATTGGGTTATGTTTGTGAGGCTCAAGATAACGGAGAAGGGAAGAAGAAGGTTGGCAATTACCTTGGCCATTCAGATCTAGTCACCCAACATTAAAAAAATGATTCCAAACATCACTTTGTAATCTGCTTTCTGAAGCAAAACTTATTTTGGACAGATAGTTACACAGCAAAACTCACAAGCTAAGTGACTGCCATCGTTTGAAAGCAAAGACAAACTTTTGCTAGACATTGTTGTGTAAGTTAAATATTTGTGCTATCGTGTGTAAAGTTAGCAAAACTTTTGCTATACATTGTTGTGTCAGCTCATGATGGTGTAGAATGGATAATGGAGCATTTCTACTTCCCTACGACTTCGATGAATACCAGGTAATTATAATTATTATCTTATACTCTTGACATGGCCGGACTCAACTATCTGATTCACTTGATCATGCCATGTCTTCCTCGGGGGTCCCCGACTTCTGCTACCATACTCATTCGCTCTACATGCCCAAACCATCTAAGCGTTCCTTTCTTAATCTTACCCACTACGCTTACATCAGCCGTGCATTCTTTGCGGATCTACACATTTCTCACACGATCATGCGTTGTTTTACCACACATACCCCTCAGGGATCTCATTTCTACAGCATTTAGTCTCCTTTCATCCCTCCTCTGCCAGTTCCATGCCTCACTGCCATACATCAGGGTAGGTACCAGCACTCCATTGTGTACTGCTAGCTTCACCAGCCTTGCAGCATTTGCGGATCTCCACATTTCTTAAACGATCATGCATTTTACCACGCATACACCTCAGGGATCTCATTTCTACAGCATTCAGTCTACTTTCATCTTTTCTCTGCTAGTTCCATGCCTCACTTCCATACATCAGGGTAGGTACCAGCACTCCATTGTGGACTGCTAGCTTCGCTTCTTTTCGCAACGATAATATCAAATGTATGTAATATATATTTTAGATCGATAGTTTTTTGTAAAACGGTTTGAAAATTTTATAAAACGTTTTTCATGTATAAAATTAGCGGTAATCACCAGATTTAATTTTTCTAGACGATGAATTAGTATCTTCCCGAGGGATTCTTCTAGAAACATCCGAGATTTTAGTAACGCGTTCATCAGAAATAATTAAAATAAACCCTACGGTAAAATCAATTTGCTGGGGCAAATACGATCTTAGGTC
This sequence comes from Hesperophylax magnus, assembly GCA_026573805.1. NCBI lineage: Eukaryota > Metazoa > Arthropoda > Insecta > Trichoptera > Limnephilidae > Hesperophylax > Hesperophylax magnus. Next base: position 993,486 of record JAIUSX010000179.1, on the reverse strand, counting down.
CGTCCATTACGCCTTGTCGCGCGCTGAATATATTTTGACACAACTTCTTCACTTATGTTGTTTTTTAAATTTTTGCGCCAAAATTAAACTTTCTGCAAAATATTCATATCTTATGATCTATTTGATACTTTTCGATGAAACTTTCAGTGTTTTACTTTAAAAAGATGTCTCTATTTATTTACTTAGCAATGTATGTGTAATACCTTTTTTTATGGAACAAAAACTTTCTAGTTTCTTGGGAATCATAGAAAAAACAGTATTTCACAATCGAAATAACATATCGAAATTTATAAGATTATTTAGAAATTTTCAATACATATAAAAAAAAACTATAACCTAATAGTGCTTCAATGTGTGATAGCGTTCGAAACACTTTCCTTTATGCAGGGGCACATTGCAAAACTTGCACATGTACCGCGTTTCACTGCGTAGTTTGTGAGCGGAACATACGCGAGAGCGATTTTATTATTTTTATTTTTTTGTTGTGTTTCAAACTCATTGTATTGACAGGTAGATAGATCGGGTACCGCCGACAATAGAAAACACATGACCCCGCACCCATTTAGAATCCCTTGTTTACAAGTTTCCCGCTCCTTACCGCTTTGCGCAGCAAAACGAGTAAACTCGTCTCCCGCGTCTTACTGTAAAAAGGCGTATGACGAGTTTTCTCGTTTCCCGCAAAGAATGTGTTAATATTATTCTAGCTCCGTTACGTCACTTGCAAACATTGTTTTTTTATTTGTGAAAAGATGCGTCGCAAATTCCGTGTCAAATGACAAAATTTTAATTTTCAAAAATGTTTACTGTGTTATTTATTTACAAGGAAACCTCACGTGACTTATTTTTAAATACTTCTATTTGAATATAGATTTTGTTTTCGCGAAATAATGAATGCAAATCTTTGAAGTGAAAATTTTTGGTGGCCGTCACGCATACACACGCGGGGATATATGCATTTTTCTGAAATTGGATTAAATAATGGTCCTATCCAATCGGGATTTGGATCAGTTTTTAGCGTGGTTGACTCCAGTCCCTGGGGAGGAAGTTTCAATCGTCAGTCAAACAAAAAAATATATATAAATACGTATATTAAAAAAAATTATAAGTAATATATAGAATATTTTCATGTCTTCGTAAAATTATATTTTTTATAACGTTAGTCGGAAAAAAAAGACATTTCTCTGATTATAAGTAGCTATCCTAGGTAAACTACGAAGGATAAATATATACAATTTTTATAAATATATAAACACATCTGCTAAGTCGGTACAATATAGAAAAACATCATTTTGCAAAAAACAATTAAGGCGAAGCTTAATGTCAAATCACTATTTTGATTAATCTTTATAACGAATTGGTGTACATTATGAATACCAAAAAATATGCTTTAGATAAATTGAAGGTTTTCCTATCGTTTCGCTTAATTAGAATACAAATAAATATATAAATTACTCAATAAAAAATATAAATGCAAACTACTAAAAAAACTATTTTTTTAATAGAAATGTATGAACGCGTAAAGGAAACAACTTTTAAAAAATACAGTTCTATAGCTAAGATTATCTGTGACAGTTTCACTTGATTAACTTTTTGCTTTCTTATAAAATTATTTAGAAAATTAAAAAACAGTTTTTTGCTTGAAATCGAACGTTTCTAGACTCCGTTTGTCAAGCGATTTTAATGCCTATTACCTACGATATTATTTTTGGCTTGTAGCTTCCTCTTAAGTTATTACTAAAATAGTATCTAATAAGACAATTGTTTTTTTTTTTTATCGTACACGGAGAAAAATGAGTATGACTGATTTATTAAAATCCTGTTAAAAACATGATGGCAAACGAAAATAAACATATTAGTACATTCAGAACATGTAGGAACGCGTGTTCATGCAGCTGCGCTTATCCGAATACATATAATGACGAAATGCGACAATTTTAGATTTTATATATGAGAACACTTGTTCCGACATTATGATAACACATTCGTGTTTTACTGATAGTTTGTTAGGAAAGCTGTATTTCATTGCAGTCCCGTTTTTAATAGGAATACGAATAATTTAACCAAATCTATCTATGTAAATAAAAATGTAAATGTTCGTTTGTTCAAAATCTTAAATCTCCGAAAGTTCTTCACTGATTGCTTTGAAATTTTGACACAACGTTGCATTCGAATACGCGTATGTTTTTATATACCTATATTGTATAGATCTCACCTGTGACAGATAAAAACATACTTTAAAGAAAAAATAGCGCCATCTCTTGGACGTAAACACAGATAGACTATATAAATAAAAATGTTCGTTTGTTCAAAATCATAAATCTCCGAAAGTTCTTAACCGATATCGCTGAAAATTTCATAGTTTGTTCTTATTAGTGCCAAGAATGTTTAGAGAGTGGTTTGAATGGTAAAAGAAGTCGCGGACGCCCGAGAATGACATTAGCAATGGCGAAGCATTGCAGGTTCCACTTGTAATATATACAAATTCAGCTTGCACATTGTTTTGTTTATTTATTGCATCTCACTATACATAAATCATGTTTTTTACTCATAAAATCAACCTCACTAGGACTGTATCGAGGTTAACAATTTATATTTGAGTGAAGCAAACATAAGAGTAATCACAAACATAAAGTAATACTACATACAAACACACAAAATATTACAAAAAGAAAGAAATAATATATATTCGATGAGTTACCTGATGGGTAATTAATTTGACAGGATATTGTAACAATATTTGAACCATAACTTTCAAAACATAAAAACTCCGACAGTAAATTCAAGCTTTGGACAAAGACACTACCAATACCATGCTTTAAAAGCTTTCAACAGTGTAAAACTTGAAATTAAAATTGAGGAAAATAAAAATAAATTCACACACAAAATTACAAAATGGATTTAAGAACAAAAAAGACAATATTACAAAAATGTCATAGCATAAAATAAAAATAAAACCTACACGTAACACACAAAACCAATATAAACACACATCACTCACAAACACACAAGATTATATTTAAAATGTTTTATTTTCTCTTTAAATGTATTATGTAGATTATATTTTCATATTATAAAATGAAGGCCTCAGCATGGGCAAGCCACCCCGTGAGGCCAACATTACTGGATAACTTTGAAATGTAAATAATATTGTACCAAATAAAATAAAATTAGTCATTATTTCCAAGAAGAAACAAGTACATAATAAAGACAACTAGGGTGACATTCAGTTTTTTGCAAATGGGACTTATATAAAATTTTATTATTTAAGAAAGGACAAGGATGAAAAAATATTAAGAAAATCGTCTGTCAATACAAACTCTTAACTATTTTTTTATTGTTATTGTGTATGGTTAAACTTCTGTAGTGTACAATGTACAGTCCTTCTAATAGCACGCGGCATCTGTGCGTACATGGCATGTTATTAATCGAAGCTATTACCTGCTAATAACATGTTATTTCTTGGCTCTGGTCTGTGATCAACTCCGGCCTTGAAGACGGGGTGTGCGGCAGGCGAAACTCTCGTTTTGTTAGGTCAACGGTGTGTGACATTTACATTCCCAATATTGTACTACTTGTTATTATCTTCATTTTTTTTGTTTTTTTTTCTGAAGCTCTCAGCATAGCCAGGGTCGTTACACGGAGAAAAATGAGTATTGCTGATTTATAAAAATCCGATTAAAATCGGGATTGAAAATAAGAAAAAATTAACTATTGTTGATATTTTATATGTCTGAGTTTTATATCAAAAGATTGAAGTATAAAAGAATTTAAAAACAATAAGAAAGTGTATAATATAAGACATAGTTAAGAAATAAAGAATTAAAAAAAATAAATATATAAATATATATATATATATATACTCGTACATCAGAAGTTATTAAAGTTATAAACTATATATATATAAGTATGTGCGAGTTACAGTGACATCTGTGGATAATATTGCTAATTTATTAAGAATCTCTTCAAATTATTCGTAATCCGGTTAAAAACGGGACTGAAGGCCTAATGAATTGATAGGTTTCGTGTCACTTTTAGTAAAAAACACAAATGTGTTATCACATGTTCATAAAAATTATAATATTTTCGCATTTCGTCATTATATAATAACAGGAAAAACGCAGCTGCATGAACACGTGTTCCGACATATTATGAAAGTACTAATAGTCTATTAGGAAATGGCATGCCATCACGTTTTTAACAGTGTATGAGCAACTCCCTGAATCCCCGAGACTCACAACTACACCAAAATAGCAAACATTAGACTATATGAGCAACTGTTTGTATTTTTACAGAACCTCGTGCGCAGCATGTCCATGGAACAGCGGTGGCAGGATCTGGCCACACTGCTGGCCCTGCCCGCCCAGCACCATCACCACCAGCAGCATCAACAGCACCAGCACCATCTTCAGCAGCAACAGCAACACATGCAGCACGAACAGCACGACCTCTACCAGAGCCTGGGGTGAGTGAACTGCTTGATTTTACTTGTGTGGCGGAGAGACGGATGACAGACCTGGCCACACTGATGGCAGGATACATACTTACCGAGAGAGACGGTGACTATTGTGACAGTGTGTGGAAGAGAGACGGGTGACAGATCTGGCTTCACTGATGGCAGGATACATACTTAATGAGAGAGACGGGTGACTATCCTGGCCACACTGATGGCAGGATACATACTTTCTGAGAGAGACGGGTGACAGACTTATTGAATTTGAACTGATTGTGACAGTGTGTGGAAGAGAGACGGGTGACAGATCTGGCTTCACTGATGGCAGGATACAAAGTTAATGAGAGAGACGGGTGACGGACCTGGCCACACTGATGATAGGATACATACTTACTGAGAGAGACGGGTGACAGACCTATTGAATAACCTATTGTGACAGTGTGTGGAAGAGAGACGGGTGACAGATCTGGCCACACTGATGGCAGGATTCAAGCTTACCGAGAGAGACGAGTGCCAGACCTGGCCACACTGATGGCAGGATACATACTTACTGAGAGAGACGAGTGACAGAACTATTGAATAACCGATTGTGACAGTGTGTGGAAGAGAGACGGGTTACAGATCTGGCTTCACTGATAGCAGGATACATACTTAATGAGAGAGACGGGTGACGGACCTGGCCACACTGATGGCAAAATACATACTTACTGTGAGAGACGGGTGACAGACCTAATGAATAACTGATTGTGACAGTGTGTGGAAGAGGGACGAGTGACAGACCTGGCTACAGTGATAGCAGAACATGGATACTTACTGAGAGTGATGGGTGACAGACCGATTACGACAGTATGATGATCTGTGAAAGAAAGATGGGTGACCTTGCTGGCAGGACATCACCACAACCACAATCAGAGCCTGGGTCGAGTGGGGATGAAAAATAAAACGAGTATAAAGAGAATAATAAATGACGCGAATGTGAACGGTGAAAGAAATCGGGACGCCCGAGGAATACACGACACGATCAATTGAATCAAATACTTGAGTCAAGTCATGTGTCCTACCCCCGCGGGGAAACGGCTTGATGTTCAGCTAGTTATTTAGTGATAACCATGATGTAATTTATCATTGCTTGCAGACACGGATCAGAGATGTCACCGGGCTACGCAGTTCCTCCGTACGCACCTCTGACAGCTGAAAAACCAGTCATTCCTTCTACAGCCGATTTATACGGTAAGTTAACACTTTTTTTTGTTTGTTAATACTGCACAACAAAACAAATCCCCAATTGGTATATAATATGAGGCTGAAGGTAGCTGAATAAGATGAGAAACCTGGCTATTCTGATCTGGTCAATTGACACGGTTATAGCAATTTCAACATCGCTTTGATTCTGAATTATGGTCTCTCACCGGGGGGATACTGAGAGTATCTCCAACTCTGGAATGTGCTGCAAATATATTATTTTTGATAAATAAATTTGAATATCGTAAATTACTCAAAATAAATATACTTACGCACGCCGGGATTTGTATACATGCGTATGTGTACATGACCTACGGATTCGTAGCCGAGAATCGTAACCACTCTACCACGAAAGCAGCGAGGAGTGTGTGCCAAAACAGAACCGTGCGATGGTTTACCATCTCTGCCTACCCCTGCTGGGGAAATGGCCTGATAGTTAGTTAATTTGTATAATATTATATTGAAGAAATAAAAAATTGTGTTTTTACTGACCAGGTCTGAATAGCCAGATATTATCAAACTTAGTGTTTAGAGAGATAAATAATGTTTGTTTGTATGTTAATGTCAGGTGCCGGCGCTAATCTGGGCTCGGCAGTGGCGGCGTCCATGAACATCCCGCACGGGCCGTCCGCCGGGGGACCCGGGGCCCCGCCGCCCTCGCCGCCCTTCTACAAGGCCGAGCACGGGCCACAGCACGACCAGGACCACATGTACTACCAGGTAGACAGAGACAGCGCTTTACCCTTCACTGTTTACTCTTCGTTCTACACTCTTCAATCCTTTGCTCTTCACCTTTCTATATTCACTTTTCAATATCATCTCTCCACTCTTCTCTATTCACTTTTCATTATTCTATCTTCTCTCTTGGCTATTGACTCCATTCTTTTCTCCGTTCTCCAGTCATTCTTCTCTATTCAATCTTCTATCCCTTCATTATTCCCTCTTCACTATTGATTCCACTCAATTCTCTTATACGAAGTGTATACTGAATTCTCTTCTCTATCGACTCCACTATTTTCTCTATTCCCTTCTGTGTTCACTGTTCTCTTTTCAATCTTCTCTCTTAATTCCTCCATCTTCACTATTGACTGCACACTATTATCTCTCTTCATTCCTCCCTATTTAATATTTACTCCACTCGGTTATCATTTCTATTCTCTCTCGTCATTCCTCCTTCTCTTAGTTTTATTCACTATTTACTCTTCTCCTTTGTCTTAATTCATGCCCCCCTCTTCACTATTGACTCCACTCTGTTCTTTTATCTTATCACTCTTCTATTTTGTCTCTCTTCATCCCTCCCCCTTCACTATTGACTACACTTAACCTAACAACTCTTCTATACTTACAACAACAACAACTCTTCAACTCTTATATTGACTCCACCCGATTATCTCTCTTCATTCCTCCCTCTTAACTATTGACTCCAATCTATTATATTCACTATTGTCTCTCTTCATTCCCCTATTCAATATTGACTCCACTCTGTTCTCTTCTATATTCAGTATTTACCCTGTAATGCTCGATCTTCATCATCCTAGTACTAACAAATGTACATAAGTATACAATTATACATTTGAAAGACTATCTCCAGAGCATACAAGCTAGAATAAACGTAAAACAAAATAATGCACCACCTCTTTGCATTTACAGACATAATATTTCGTCCGATACGACATGATACACACATCTGTGCCTATACTTCATTGTATTGTGCAATCTTGCGCATTTTTGTATTTCTTATCTAAAACAATAATTGATTGTAACTTTCCCAGCAGAATACAACTACAGAGCTAAATGGAACACAGGATGGCTTTCTCTCCTCTATTCTGAATGACGAAGACCTACAACTTATGGACATGGCTATGAACGAAGGTAGGATAATCAAAAACAAATACATATTTGCTAACTGTACCGTGTTCCGCGTTCTGGCCGTTTGAGAGATTCCAAACAGATTGCAATCAGAGCACAGGCGTCAGGTGGGAATACTGTCATTGTTCTACCGGTATTTCGACAAAAACAAAATATATATAGAGTGTCCGGAAACTTGTAAATCTACAACATCACACTTGGAGTCGATTTTGTGGTAGGTATAACTGTATTCGATTTGAGCTTTAGTTTTCGAGTGAGTCGAAAGTTGGAAAAAAAAATCGGACGCTTGTGGGTTAATATCCGCTTTTTGTATTGTCTTTTAAAAGCGTAGAATCGGTTACAAAAGTTTTATATTGTCTTTTAGAAGCATAGACCCGGTTACAAAAGTTTTATATTGTCTTTTAAAAGCGTAGAACCAGTTATAAAAGTTTTATATTGTCTTTTAAAAGCGTAGAACCAGTTATAAAAGTTTTATATTGTCTTTTAAAAGCGTAGACCCGGTTATAAAAGTTTTATATTGTCTTTTAAAAGAGTAGACCCGGCTATAAAAGTTTTATATTGTCTTTTAAAAGCGTAGAACCGGTTATAAAAGTTTTATATTGTCTTTTAAAGGCGTAGACTCGAATACAAAAGTTTTATATTGTCTTATAAAAGCGTAGACCTGGCTATAAAAGTTTTATATTGTCTTTTAAAGGCGTAGACTCGGATACAAAAGTTTTATATTGTCTTATAAAAGCGTAGACCTGGCTATAAAAGTTTTATATTGTCTTTTAAAAGCGTAGAACCGGTTATAAAAGTTTTATATTGTCTTTTAAAAGCGTAGACCCGGTTATAAAAGTTTTATATTGTCTTTTAAAAGAGTAGACCCGGCTATAAAAGTTTTATATTGTCTTTTAAAAGCGTAGAACCGGTTATAAAAGTTTTATATTTTCTTTTAAAAGCGTAGAATCGGTTATAAAAGTTTTATATTGTCTTTTAAAGGCGTAGACTCGGATACAAAAGTTTTATATTGTCTTATAAAAGTGTAGACCTGGCTATAAAAGTTTTATATTGTCTTTTAAAGGTGTAGACTCGGATACAAAAGTTTTATATTGTCTTATAAAAGCGTAGACCTGGCTATAAAAGTTTTATATTGTCTTTTAAAAGCGTAGACCCGGCTATAAAAGTTTTATATTGTCTTTTAAAAGCATAGAACCGGTTATAAAAATGTTATATTGTCTTTTAATAAAGTTTTCTAGCCTTCTTAAAAATTATACAAGTAACAGATTGAATCAGAAACTGGTTGAGGGAGGTCTTTTTACCTCTTCAGCAGGACTCTCTCGACCCACCCCTTTGCACCGCAGTGGGAGGGATGGATTCAAAAGTCCTGACTGACCTCCAGATACCTTTTCCTTCCTACATCTTCCTCTCTAGCATCTCGAAGACGATATAGGCCCTGATGTAATTTTTCAAATATCTTACTGGCTTCCAAGAAATTGGGCAAACAGATTCTTCAATAGTGACCAACTGCTAACCCTGTATAAATCTCAAGTTTGCCCATCAATTGAATTTGGGAGCCACCTCTGGGCTGGAATTCCACGACACTTGATAAACTTATTTGATTCTGTTCAAAGGAGGGAAGTCCGTCTGATTGACAATCCATTGTTGAGAGACCGATTGCCATCATGCACAGACGCAATGCGGGCATGCTGAGTCTGTTCCACAAGTATTTTAATAGAGCTTGCTCTAAGGAGCTAGCAGCATTGATCCCCTTTGCACCGGTTCACTTGCGTTAAACTCGACGGACACTTCATGAGAACTTGTTGTTTCTTCGACTCGTTTTTTGTGTAAGTCGCCTCGTATGTGGAATCTGTTTTTCATCTTTATATAATCATACTAATATATTTGAACTAGCTGACGTGTATCCGGGGATTCTGGGGACTATCTTTAGGAGATAGACATATACCATCCTGGACTTTTCTGTAGGTTATTTTAAGATAAACAATTCCGTAGTACATTATTTTGATGTATCTCATATGGTTTAGCCAGCGTTAGCAATGTAAGCGCCCGAATTATATATATTTTTTTACGACTTGATTTTAAAACATCGACTTTTCTCTGCTTTATATAAATATAATATGCATGTATTATATATGTAAACCTTCCGGAAGAAATTATCTAAATGATATTGAAAACCCTAACAAAATCCGTTGCGTAGTTTAGAAGAACTAAGCGCACAAACAGACAGACGCGGAAAGCAACTTTATTTTACACTTTTACACTACACTTTTACACACAAGAAATTATTTCAAATAGTACGAATTTCGTTTGCTTTTTATCTCTCTTAATCCTTAGTAAAGATAGGACTATGAATATATATGTAAAATTTGTCATATTCCTACATTTTTTCTAATCTTAACCAGCGACTGTCAAACTTTTTTTTTTTTTTTTTTTTTTTTTTTTTTTTTTTTTTTTTTTTTTTTTTTTTTTTTTTTTTTTTTTTTTTTTTTTTGTCATTACGTTTTTTTTTTTTTTTTTTGTCATTACGTTTTTTTTTTTTTTTGGTTTAATAGTTTTGCTACCCGGTTTCGTATAGATATGCATACATACAATGGTACAAATTAGGAGATTTCAGGTTCAACTCCTGACGCAGTCGAGTAAAGTTAAATATGTGCAAGATTATAAAAAAAACTTTGAGATGTAATCTCTCCTACTTATGAACCACTTTTCGTACACGTTTTTATTTTATAACTAGCTGTACCCCGCTACGGGTTTGGTGTGGCTCAGTCTGTCTGTGCAGTTAAAGAAATAATAGCGCGTGTTGCTTTTACATCCAACAGATGGCGCTGTTTTTTTTTTAAATAAGCATATTTTTACCTGTCACGGGTGACATCTAAAGAATATAGGTAAATAAAAATACACGCGTATTCGAATGCAACGTTTTGTCAAAATTCCAAAGCAATCGGTGAAGAATGAGAGATGATTTAAGATTTTGAACAAATGTTACATTTACATTTTGAAAATGTTTTAATATTTTGTAACTCAACTTCAAAAAATTAAATAAAATGAGTATTGCTAATATATTAAAAATCTCTAAAAATTATTCGTAATCCGGTTAAAAACGGGATTGCAGGCCGTTTCCTCACAATTTTTTATCAAATACCTAAAATACTGGAACACGTGTTCATGCATCTTCATTTGTTTTGATAAAATACAATGCCGAAATGCGAAAATATGAGAATTTTTATCAACACGCGTTCCGACATCGTGATAGTGCGTTCGTATTTTGCTAAAAGTTTATTACGAAATCTATCAATTCATGCGTTAAGGGCCTGCAATCCCGTTTTTAACTGGATTACGATTACTCTGAAGAGATTTGTAATTAAATAGCAATATACAATATGGGTCATTATTCTCCGTGCAATATCAAAAACCTTATCTCCATCTGGGTAAGGAGTGCATGATTTCGCTTGCTCCGAAAGACAGAGGTCGAAGTGCATCGCATTAAAATAAATATTTTACTATGAAAAAAATGTCATTTAAATTGGACAGAGAAAATTGTAAATAAATCTGGATATTACGATTTTAAAACAATTCTCTTATTGCTAAAAAAAACTTCATACATTTAATATAATATTACATCTTATAACGATTGAGAACCGCTTTTCCACAGCGAAAATCCTTATCAGTTTACTTTTCCTGCACAATACGGCGAATCGCCAGTACACGACGAGCCATAACGACGCCTTAACGTTCTCGCGAGCCACCAATACCCCCTTACAACCATACAACGTGGGGCAGATTGACCTGTGACGTCATTTAACCCTCGCTTATCAGCACGCCATATTTGTTGATCGCGTCATCAAAAAACCAACAGACAGTCGATTACAAATACAACATATATAAATACAAAAAGTTGATTGTTTACTGTTTTTCGACACGTGAAAACCAATTGTTGCTAATAATAATTGTTATTGTGGCAAGGACTTATCGGATTTAGTAGATGGTGCAACTGTGGAAAGTGGTTAAGCAATACATTAGTAGTTGAATTCCGGTGCTTTTGTCAGTTTTGACAAATGAAAACAAATTGTTATTGTGGAAAAGGATTTTATCACCATTTAGTGGATGGTTGCAACAGTGGAAATTTGTGGAATTCCATCGTTTCAGTGTGTTAACACGTGCAAACACATTGTTGTATATAAAAAGACAGTACAGAAGTGAAAATTGGTGTAATTCCAGTGTTTTTGTCAGATTACACGTGAAAACAAATGATTGCAACTTCGGAAAGTTGCTAGAGACATTTTTGTTTCGATTTTTGAAGACGTCCAGTTATTTTCTGTGAAACTTGAACAATTGTCCAGTTCTGATGTTTATTAAAGAATTCAGTGACATGTTATTCGAAATCACAGTTGACCTTTCCACAATGTCAAGGCGTGTTGATTTCAGAGACTGTTGTAAAAGTGGGCTAATAATTTGTTGAGGTTAAACGAAAAAGAGTAAATTTATGATTGGACAAACAGTATATTTGAAAAAGTATTATCTATGCGACTGCTAGAATATATCAAGTGAATCATATTTAAATAACAGTGGACTAGAGAAGCGACCTTGTGGACACCCTGCCAAATTCCCAAAATGACCCATTGTAGATATTTAGCTGTTGCAAGGCCCTTTGAACTACAACACTATTCGGCTTTCGGAAGTTTCAAGTACCGGCTGTAATAAGGGACATATGTACATTGAGGTGTATAATCTCTTACCTTATGATCTGTTAGTACTTATTTCCTAGTCATTTTTGGTATTAAAAAATAAAATACTGATTTTTAATGATTTGTTGACTTTATAAACTTTTTAAAAGTGCGTCGCCTCCAGTAAGTCTGTGATAATCTTACTATAATCGAAGTAAGCTAGTGTACGTTATTATTATTTATTGACAATAAAACTGCATCCAAATTCTAAAACGGCATTTTTCAGTTGTAATATAATAATTTTAATAAAACTGTGATATTTCGTACCACGCAAAGTGACAATTTTGCGAAAAAATGTGGACTATTCACGAATTAAATGACTAATAAAACATAAAACATTTGCCGCGGCACAAACCTGTGAAAAATACTGTATCAAATTCCACACAAAAAGACTTATTTAGTTGCTTTTTAGAAGAGAACTTTTTAAAAAGCGTAATTCGGTTGATATCGTTGTTATTGCTTGAATAATTCTTGCAAATCACCGTGACTGTGTGCTTTGAGTTTATTTACAGACACCTTTTTCATGCTATTATAATTTGTTGGGTTAAGATAGCTATCAGGGAAAACACGTTGTCATTGTATGGGTGGCTAATAACAATTGTCACGCGTCTGAAATGTAGCGATAAGATAAGGAATTGCTGAGAATATTGGGGACTGGAAGAATCGAAACAAGTTTCGAGGTATCTCAAAACCAAATAGAAAAGATCTCTCCCAAATAAATAGAACAGACATCATCCAGTTTGACGGATCTCCCCAGGTTTACGGCCTGCCTCATCGGTGGATAACTTCGAAGAAAGAATCTGCTTTTGTATTTGGAGAAAGATTGAAAAAAGTTCAATCCAAATTAGGAAAGAATTGCAGAATTGCTTGAAGATTTCATAATGAACGCTATAACGAATTACACATTTAGTTGAGTGTTTTTTTAAGAGGTCAAAGTACAACATTTATTGGTGCAATTGAAGGAACGTCAAATGATAAGTTATTTGTTTTAATCAATATCTCTTCATACCCAAAAGACTACTATTTTATTCGTAACAAAATTCTGATAATCAGGGTAACAAAATTGTGATTATTATAAGTCTTCATTGATAAGTGACGCATTCTTATTCGACATGTGAAACTAAATATGTATTAACTTTTGGACTGTTTGGGAAAACAATCAATAATTACGTGCACATTTTCACATAACTGCCGAATAATGATTTTGGCTTATTGTGGACTGATTAAAATTGGTTTATCTTCGATTTGGTGATACACAAAAATTTTCCATGACGTTGCCGTTATTTTAGACTGCAATCTTATCACCGTTATATGGCATGAATAGCGCGTGTTTTTAATAGTTTTGTGACAGCATCTGATTGTTTTAATGTCTAATAATCAACTAGATTAGATAACAGAAAAAAAGTTGTGACTGCGCCAAAAATTACGGAGATATTTCGTCGTCTGTGAATTTTTGGTTGAATTAATCTGAAAAAACTATAATAATGATGCGTAAACACGGTGAAAAGAAAACATTTTTGACCAATATAATGTAATTTGTTTTATATACAACAAACTTTTATGTGTATTTTGATCTGGTCCACGATAAAAAACATTCTCAATTTGTTATCAGTCGACAAATTATCGATTCATTAATACTAATTGGTATTTTTATGATAAAATTATCTCACTGATAGTGGAAGGAGTGCTCCTTGCTCATAACGACCGATCTAAATATAAAGCAATTATTTTTAAAAAGATCGCGCGATGTTTTTATATAACTTTATTATCTGAACGATTTAAGATAAATTAATAAAATAATTGAGTACTGTGTGAAAATATAAATATGAAAATATTTATAAACATCTTCAAAGTTTCATAAAATAATTTCTAAACACATTTTTGGTGAGTAATCGATTTTAAACAAAATATTAATTTTAAGTCGTCTTCGTCATTTTGTAAATCTTCGTCTATCTTCGTCAAATCTTCTCCGATTTTGGTGTTGTTTTCTTCAATCTGTTCGTCTGGACCCATGCAATCGTTTGCGTCTGCAAAGGTTGCTCCAACGTCCTCGCTTCTCCCTACCAGCTCAACGATGCGCTTCGTCCAGGGGATGGACATCGGCCTCTTGCTGCCGGCGCCCATGATGCACCCGATGCAGTTCTACCCGCCTCCGATTTACTTCATTCCTCAGGAATATATCAAAAGTACGGACACTAACTAAAATTTGTAATGTTTCCTTGACAAAACAGAGCAGTGACAAAAGAAAACCTTGAAGAAACCTTTGCCTAACCTAACCTGTTGTTATGGTGTACTGTTTTGTGACTGTTCTGTTCTATCCAATTTTCATCTACAGTATAATTGTTATGTATGTATGATATTAAGGCAAATCTCTGATGGCTCATTTTTAACCTCTCTTTCTTTTTCATATAATACACTTAACAGAAAAATAGGTTAAAATTGAGATCTTGGCGTCAGGACAGTAACGTAGTTATTATTGTAGAAAGATGAAGCCTGGCAAGACCAAGTAAATCAAATACAGTGTCGGAAACTAGTTGTACAAGCGGAAAACTGGCGAATCTACTTCAGATAACTCAAAAAAAACTTTTTTTTTTCGATCTGTTGATTTTTTTTACAACATTTATCGGCAACTAATGCGTTATAAAAAAACTTTTGGAACTGGGTCTTATACTATCTGAGGATATAACCTTCTAAAGACCGATTTTTTTCAAATTATACCTGTCTAAAAAATTATACCTACCTAAAAAATTATACCTTCCTAAAAATTATACCCACCTAAAAAAATATACCTACCTAAAAAATTATACCTACCTAAAATTATACCTACCTAAAAAATAATACCTACCTAAAAATTATGCCTACCTAAAAAATTATACCTACCTAAAAAATTATACATACCTAAAAAACTATACCTACCTAAAAAATTATACCTATCTAAAAATTATACCTACCTAAAAATTATACCTACCTAAAAAATAATACCTACCTAAAAATTATACCTACCTAATAAATTATACCTACCTAAAAAATTATACATACCTAAAAAATTATACCTACCTAAAAATTATACATACCTAAAAAAATATACCTACCTAAAAAATTACACCTACCTAAAGAATTATACCTACCTAAAAAATTCTAACATCGGACTCGATTTATTCATAAACGAAAGCTCATATAAAAAAAATTATACCACAAGATCGACTCCAAGTGTGAAGTAGATTAACTATTTCAGCTTGTACTACGAGTTTTCTAGAAGATACCCTCAGTATCGCCCTGGTTAAAGAACACCATTCATTATCATAACTTTGTTTGGTGACCAGATCTGAACAGGTAGGTATTACCCCATCTTCAATTCCCCCAACTTCTCTCCCTCCCTGCTACCTTCAGCCTCACACCATACCCCAATAATTGGGGATGCAATAGTCCAACTGACTCCAGAATAGTTGAACGGTTTTATTTATTGAGTCGGTTTAACAAATGTGTATGACTTTGAATGAAACAAGGTGTTGCCATAACAGAGTTGAATGTCTGCATACTTCGGCAGAGAAATGTGGTAATAAATTAGTCAATTGTATTGTGCTGGGATTTATAACTAAGTTAACTAGGAATTTCAACAATATTAAAGTTTGTTAAACTGTTATTGAGTCAACTTGATTACAATTCTCCCGTCTGGAACCCACATTACAATATTCATGTACAAGTTATTGAAATAATACTATCTAAATTCTAACGGTTTTCAAGCTTTAAAATGGGTATTCCAGCAATTTTATTTAACTACGACACTAAGCTGAATATACGCTTAAATTGTCAGACAGAAGGATTTTCAATATTATTTTTACTAGCTGACTTGTACCCGGCGTTGCTCGACTTTTCTCTACTTTCTATAAATATAATATGCATGTATTATATGTATAAACCTTCCGGAAGAAATTCTCTAATTGATAGTGAAAACCCTATCAAACTCCGTTGCGTAGTTTAGAAGAACTCAGCGTACAAACAGACAGATGCGGATAGTGATTTTGTTTTATACTATTTAGAGAAACCAATGTATTACGAAGTGATTACGAAGTATAGCTAATTTACTAGGGTATAGCCAGCGTTAACAATGTAGTGTCCGAAAAAATATTTTTTCGACTTGATTATAAAACATCGACTTTTCTCTGCTTTATATAATTAAAATAGGCATGTTTTACATATGTAAACCTTCCGGAAGAAATTCTCTAAATGATAGTTAAAACCCAATCAAAATCCGTTACGTAGTTTAGAAGAACTAAGCGCATAAACAGAGAGAAGCGGATAGCGATTTTCGTAACTATTTACAGATATAAAATTCTAAATGACACATTTGGTAGTCCTGGGACCCAATTTTCATTTCAGTAGACAACTGCTCGCATGCGATAATTATCTACGTTGTCTATGGTTTTTCTATCATCGAGTAATTATCTACTAATTTTCGATAGAAAGCGTATTTTGGAATTTCTAATAGATAATTATCTATTACAAAGCAGTAGATAATTGGACTATTGGTTTTAGTAGTAGTTCAACTGTCAAAAAGTGTTACTTGTACGGTTTGCGTGTGTCGTATTTTTGTTAATTATTATAAAAATGGTGAGTTTTGATGATTTGACGCACATACAAGCGATCGAAGACATGGAACAGGCCGAATATTTAACTGAAAGGCCACCAAGAAATTTTTTTTCAAGAAATGATGCATTTAGTCTGAGTAATGAACTGTTCATAAAAAATTTTCGACTATCTAAACAATTGGTGCTCAAATTAATTGATCTACTGTCGCCTACTTCTTCAACGAACAACAAAGTGAATTGAAAATTGACAGTCAACACATGTATATAGAAAAATGTATCAAATCTATGGAGTTAAATACACAGGTTACTATATAAAAAAATAAAATTGGTACATTTTTATGTTGGTATTAATATCGGTTGTTTTACATTATCTACGACGGTCGAAAATACGCATTTATCGAAACAGTAGATAATTTATCGTGCGCGATCCTCGCATGCGAGCAATTGTCTACTGAAATGAAAATTGGGTCCCAGAATTGCTTGCATTAGAATTTCACTCCGAACGTAGAAACATCAATAATCAGAATCGGAATGCTGTTTGTTACGGCTTTAGCCATATTTAGTTATCAGATTCGAATAGCTTGTAATTTTTTTTCAAGTTTTGTGGTGTTATTGCAAGAGATCGTGTTTTGAATACATCTGTTTTAATTTCACGTTTGTTTTCGGCAATGAATGAATGCAAATCTTGGAAGCTGAAATTAACCCACTTCCTGACATCCGATCAAGATGAAACTCGGCAGATATACTCGTTGTCGATGACTATGCATTCTATCAAATTTTGGTGGCAATCACGTACAGACACGCGGAAATATACGTATTTATCTGAAATCGGACGGCATTACAACAGTATCTGTTCATATAAAATTCAAATTTAAATGTTCGTTTGTTCAAAATCTTAAATCTCCGAAAGTTCTTCACCGATTGCTTTGAAATTTAGACACAACGTTGCATTCGAATACGCGTTTATTTGTATATAACTGTAATATGTACATGCCAAAGACATTTAAAAATAGATATGTATTATATTTAAAAAAACATTTTTTTTACGTGATGATTTTTATTGATTGTGTTCGTCTTATATATTGCGTAAATTTTGACAAGACAATATATAGTTCGCCAATAGGCAATACACGGAGAAAACTTACTGATTAAAGTATTGCTAATTTATTAAGAATCTCTTAAAATTATTCGTAATCTGGTTAAAAACGGGATTGCAGGCCATCACCGAATAAATTTGATTTCCTGATAAACTATTAGTAAAATACCAATGAATTGTCACGTTGTAAGAATACGTGTTCATGTACATTTTCGCATTTCGCCATTATATATTATTAAGACAAACGCAGGTGCATGAACACGTGTTCCGATATTATTACGAATTTTCTAACATTCTATTAAGATTGTATTACGATTGTATTATGATTGTATTAGGACATAGGTAACTATGTGTCTTTAGATTATATTGTGATTGTATTAAGATTGTATTACGTTTCTAGCAAGATTGTATTATGATTGTATTACGATTGTATTATGATTGTATTAGGACATAGGTAACTATGTGTCTTTAGATTGTATTGTGATTGTATTACGATTGTATTACGATTGTATTACGTTTGTATTACGTTTGTATTATGATTGTATTAGGACATAGTTAACTATGTGTCTTTTGATCGTATTGTGATTGTATTATGATTGTATTAGAACAAATGTAACTATCTGTCTTTAGATTGTAATGCGATTGTATTGTGATTGTATTACGATGGTATTACGATTGTATAATGATTGTAAAGCTATTGTATTACGATTGTATTAGGACATGGGTTACTATGTGTCTTTAGATTGTATTATGATTGTATTACGATTTTATTATGATTGTATTACAATTGTAATATGATTGTATTAGGACATAGGTAACTATGTGTCTTTAGATTGTATTATGATTATTTTACAATTGTAATATGGTTTTATTAGGAAATAAGTAACAAAACCAAAACCACTGTGGATTCGGTCACACCTAATTCTCCGATTGAATCATAGAATTTGGCCGCTAATATTGATTAAATATAATTTGTTCCAAGGAAATTTTTTGACCGTATTAGGAAAACCACAATTAAATTTATTTCTCTTTATCGTGAAAACGAAACACGTTAATTTTATTGGTTTTCCTTATAACCTGAATAACACATACGTAACTATTCAATAATATGTTTTCCTTCTAAACATTACGATAAACTTCCCGCGTTTCCTGCAGGGGTAGGCAGAGAGGATCGAACTTTTGTGTGTCTTGTCTACTTCGGGAGATACCATCAGTATCGCCCTAGTGAATCGAAACTTTGATTTTAAAATACATTAGCATCCCCTCCCCTCCCTACCCCAAATTGGCGATACCACTGGCTCATTGACATTTAAAAATAGCTTTATCGTCAAGTCTTCCTATATTCGTGTCATATATTCTCCTGACAGTCCTCTCTCCGTCTATCCGCTCTCTTGCACCATCCTAATAAATCTATTTTCTTTTCTAGGCATGTATACTATGCGCATGTTGGACCAGCCCCATCAGCAGGCCCCGCAGCAGCAGGCCGCTCCTCTGCACCCTCCGGTGCACCCTCACCATCAGTCCCACCTGCTTCACCACCAGCTGGCTTCCATGAACAACAACACAGGATCAGGTCCATATTTTCTTCTTTCATTTTAGATTATTGCTTGGCAAATGTTCTCCAATTTAAATAGGGACTTCTGCAAAATGTTCCCAATTAGCTTAGATAGCAGTTTTGCTAAAAATAATCTCAGTTGCATCTATGCTTAAATACTTGTTAATTTTGACTTCTCAAATATGGTTTTAAAAATGTTCTTCAATTTGTGAAGTGATCTCTGCAAAAGTTCAAATTGACGTTTTATATCAGTTTGCGCTGAAAATAATCTCGGTAGCATCTATACTTCAGAAGTTAGTGTTAATGTTGTCTTAAGAATATCATACACAATCAAATGCATTGATTTCTTCTGTTCAACCATTTGGCTTCCATGAACAATAAATAACACTGGATCAGATCCATATTTTCTTCTTTCATATTATCATGTTGCTTGACAAATGTTCTCCGATTTCAATGGTGATGTCTTCAAAATGTTCGCAATTGGTTTAGCTATCAGTGGCATTAAAATTTGTCTTTTAAGCATCTGTATTTATGAAGTTGCTCTTTTTTATTTTGTAAAAAATATTTTAAAAATAGGCAAATGACAGCACTAAAATTATTTGCATTTGCATTAAAAAATTAGAGCATTATTTATCACCCAGATTAACAAAGTTACCTTTTTCGTGTGAAATATTTATACCATTTAATTGTTGATTTTGTCCATTTCAGAGCGCATTGATGCTTCTTCAGACAGTGCGGTGTCTTCGATGGGATCGGAACGCGTACCGTCTATCTCTGATAGCGAGTGGTGCGATGGAGGTAGTGACAGTGCCCAGGATTATCACACGTAAGTACAACCAAATCGTTTTAATAGAGGTCACCAGGGTCCTCAATATATCACAGAGCAATCGTGTCTCTTAATATTCCTTTTGCCCTTTCCAGTAATTAGTCTCAAATATTAGTTTACCATCTTCGTCCAGTAGTCAATCATTAAATTATGATTGTCTGAGTACCTATTGATTAATAATTTGTACCCATGTTGCCTATTTTATGTCTTTGTATTATATTAATGTCTTTGTAATGTTATACTAACTACTATCTCAATTTTCTATATTGTGGTTTCTCATTATATTTGTGCTTTAGTGTTATTATTATTATTGCGAAATTGACCTGCTGAAATATTATTTTGGCAGTTTAGCTGGTGTTAACAACTCTAGTTCATATTGGTATTTTGACCCTTTCCAGTGATAAATGCACTTTTTACGTCCGCACTTGTGGCGAGGAATTTAAAAAGAAGTAATGGTAATTCGAGGGGATGGAAGAGGAGAGTAATTTTATCAGAATATCTTCAAAAATAGAAACAATGAATATATTTTCTAAGAATACTCAAAATTATGCAGCGTGTGATGTAAAAAACAACTTAGATATTGCACAAAACTCTCGTTTGGGGTAAGTTTAATACCATCCTCTGGTGCATTGTTGAATATATTTGTGAACACCATTGTGGTTCGAAATAGCTTGAAGGACATCTGTTTTTATAACAAAAATTATTTAGTTTAAAAATAGAAAATTGATCAAAGTCAACCCATTTAATGATATTTGATATTTGTAACGCGTATTCTGATATCGTCCACTTTGAGAACCACTATCTAATGGAGTGTTGTATGTATTTCAGGAAGATGAGACCGTGCGAGGACTCTCGTCAGCAGCCGCTGGTGGCTCAGAAGAAACACCACATGTTTGGAAAGCGCTGCTTCCAGGTACGGAAAATCAAAATACATTGACACAGAATCCACTCTCAGTCAGGACATCGCCGTTCAGGTTTAAATGTCATAAGCAGTAGTGCAATAATTCTCATGTGGCCACGATTCTCCAAAGATGATGTGATTTATTTTACCACAAACTTGTCTTCATACTAATTATCCGTGTTAAGGTATGTTTTGAGATTTTCAAGGCCAAAATTATTATCGTGATTAATCTTTAGCCATTGTTTCGGATGATGATGAACCCTGTAACTGTAACACTGTCCATCTCTTGAGTATTTAGACCTCTGCTGGGGAGAACCTTTTTTTCCCTTAGATACGATGATAGTGTGAACCATGTCAAACAACAACAAAAAACTAACATCTGTGAGGGATCTTTGGGGAGTGGAGAGAAAACTGAGGCCACCTTTGCGGACTCTTTCCTTATGGGACCTTCAGAGAATTCAAAATTCCAATGGAAAAACCCATACTGCTATAGGATCCTCCAGGGGAAACAGGGACCGTCACTGGATCGGCAAACAAATTCAAAGGAATGAAGTGAAACGGAAGATAGCACAGAGGGCCAATGGCCTGAGCAATCACAGGAACAATACGTAAACCGTCTCCGCTGTAATAAAAATAAATCATTTTTACCTACTGGTCTTAATCAATATATATTATAAGTAAATGTACAACGAGTCTCGGTACGCTCAAGGGAGTTATATGGTGTGGTTGCCCTCGCTCGATTTTACCTGAAGAGCATGCTTTTCAAGTTTCGTCCTCCATTCGAGAGTATTTGAGAGCATTCCACAATGTTCCAGAACATCTTTGTGTTCGGGAACATTCCAGATCATAATAAACTGAAAACGGTATTACAGGCCGTTTCTTGATAAACTTTTTGTAAATTGGTAATCGTGACAATAATAAAATAAAACTCTAAATAGTATAAAACAAAGTCACTATCCGCGTCTGTCTGTTTGTGCGCTTAGTTCTTCTAAACTATGCAACTGAGTTTGGCAGGGTTTTCACTATCACTTAGAGAATTTCTTCCGGAAGGTTTATATATACAATACATGGATGTTATATCTATTTAGAGTAGAGAAAAGTCGAGCAACGCCGGGTACACGTCGGCTAGTATCAAATAACTTAATGGTCTAATAGTTGAATGTGTTGTTTTTTTAATATAAGGAGCAGCCCCCGAGTGTAATACGTCCCAGACCGTCTGAGCCGGAGGTTCTGCCTCCCCCGCTGAAGTTTGAGTACGGACATGCTCCCCCCTTGCAGCAGGCTGGATATGCACCGGACGTGGGACACCTAACACCAGGTATGTTACCATGTTTATCACACTAAATTCCTTCATAATAGTTTTTCATCATTGACGCATATAATATCACTCATTTTATTCACAAGCAACATTTTCCCATTATAATGACGGCAGTAGGAGAAATTCACAGATTGTCAGGTTATTCGTAACCCGGGAAAATTTGTCTTTCGTTAAAAAATAAATAATATATTTCTAACGTCAATACAATAACTTATTAACCTTTCCTCATCTGTGGTGTGTATTTACTACACATTGCTTCTAATAACTTTAATAACTCTATAAATATAATAAATTCTCGCTTCAGATTTTAGGTATTCCTCCGTTATACATTTATGCACTGAATTAAAAAATTATATTTTACATAGTTTTCAAATTCAATTAAAATTCTGAGATTTTTGTTAAAAATCGGGAACAAATACACCAATACAATCAACAGTGTGACACTGTTACGCGAGAGTGTGCCAGGAAATGACACGCTATTGATGTCCCGCTTTAGTTCACTATGCGGGAACATGAGAAATCCACACGTCCGCAGTTGTATTTTTATTTAGACCATCGATACCTACGACCGCATAGAGTATGTACGCTAGCACTGCTAGCCGCCGGCCAGTTAGTCGCGGACCGTCGTTAGACGTGGACCCCTCGCAGGTTTTTTTTGCATCTGCCGATGGTTTTTTCATGTTTTCAGCAATTATTATCACTTTTAACATAAGCGATTAGCCATGAATATTCATATTTTTCTGATATTAAATTGCTTATTTTGAGATGTGTATTGACTACACAGCACCGGAACGCGTGGATTTTTTTAGCACAGTAAGGGAAAGGTTAATAATGATCGTTCTGTTCCTACAGATGAAATAAACAAAACAATAACACAATAACAGAACACGATAAATATAATATAGGTTAGGTTAGGTGTATTTTTTTTCTCTTTAGTTTAGAAACAAACAGTATATAATTAAACCCTCAGGCCTCTGTCATATTGACCATTATATTTCTTAAAGACACGTCAGAAGGTCAGAGAATTTGTACGTATTTCCGCTTCCCAATAAAATTAAAATACATGGAATATTTCTGAACGTAACCAAAATCCAAAAACTCTCTTTGAAAAGTGATGAATTACGCTTTCAAATTTTATTATTATAAAAAAACATACAATTTTTTAAATCAAACATAAAAAGTTTAAAAAATAGCTCACCCACATTTTATCGTCTAAATACTGAACTAAAATTACTGATAACGAAAAAAAAAACACATATTTTCCTAGACAAATGTATTATAAACATTACTGTCACCTGACTTTTTGTCATTCAATATAAAAATAACTGAAAAAAAAAATCACAAAATTTCATAGATTTTTCTCAAATTGCGGTTGGAACATTTTGTGTGAACATCAGGTGTACATTTTAATTCTTCCGTGGTAAACTTGTAGATTTGAATATAAAGCTTGGTGTTTTCTCTTTCTTACGCCATTTAGATCATATTTCTAACCATATGAGCTGTTCTCCAAAGTGAACATATTGATTCGACGGGCAATAGCTGTTGGTTGAAAAATCAAACAAATTTGTTTAATGGGTTATAATTAAGAGTAACTTCACAGTTTACGAGGTTTTGAAAATTATTATTACAAGGATCTGTACCAATGACAATCTGTTGAGTGATTCTAATAAGCATTTTACCGGAAAAGGCTAGTACAAGCTAGGGAATGATTTGATGTAGAGATAAAGTTAAATGCGTACGTACTTATAAGTATGAATTGTGTTGTGTGTTTTTCTTAAAAGACGATATGTTAATTATGAACTTTTTGTCTGTCCCCAGAGATGAAATACTCGTGCACGATGGAGTTCAACAGTGGGCTGGGTCCCCCGGGCGGCGCGGCTAGACACAACCACACGTACAGCCTGCCGCCTGCGCCTCCACTGGCCCCGCACCGCCCTCTGGTCAGGGACAAGAGAGGTCAGTACTGCCAGAGACTAGACTCGACAGATATACCGATTTCAAATAAAGCATATTTACGGAGGCGAGTTTGGGTATTGCCGCCCCGGGAACCATTTATCGGCCGGCGATCTAGCAGGGGTGCCCGGGTTTATCGGGTGAGGTGTGTTTAGGCTGCGCCTGCCCGCCAGCTGCGTTGTGGGCCAAATCGGAAGAAGCTGGTTGAGGGAGAACCTTTGGTCTCTCCAACTGGTCTCTCTCGGCCTATCGCCCTGTACCACAGTGGCAGGGGAAGATTCACACATGCGCCTTATTGACAGCCTCCGTGGTTACAATCCTTGACTACGAATCTGAAGGCTTCAGGAGGGCGATTCTCGTTCTTTTAGCCTTAAGCTAAACGATAGCATTCGTCAACGACTGCTATCGTTTGCGAAAGATAGCTGTCCGTCGCTTGTAACATCTTTTCTTAACTATTAAGCGATTCTCGTTCTTCTGATAGCCTTACAAGATCGATTTTTGAGAGACCTAGTAAAAAATCCTAAAGAAGCGTGGTTAAGAGCATCTACGATATTGTTAAGAGATTATTGAAAACACAAATTGGTGAAATATAATTAAGTGACGCAAGGTTTCTAACTAAAACTTAAAAAAACAAATACTTTGTATTATAATGCATTTTAATAACTGCTTATTTTATTTATGAATGACATAAATAAGCCATTTATCGAAGATTTACGTTTTGTGAAAAGGTACTTACCTCGCTGGATAGTAATGACTTTGTTACAGATTCACCACTTCTAAAGTGACGTTTGCTGTCAAACTAACGCTGCCGAATGGCGCTAACTGTCACCCAAGTTGATTTAAGAATGAAAGGGATTCTTATTTCGTTGTGATTAACTTCAAAACCCACAATTTCGAGCGCCAGCTATTCTGCAGCCATTTTATCTGAAACTTATTATTATTTATGTAGAAATCCTCAATGGTATGTGTAGTTTATTGTAAATTAAATCACTTATCTGGCTTTCGACATGTTACGTACTTTACAAACATCGCAATTACCTGATTCAATTCATTTAATAGCATTATTGTGCCACAAACAAGTCACTAATCATGTTTACAGTCAATACTTACGATAATATTAAGTTTTCTCTTGTTAAAACTACGCAAATAATGCTAATTGTCAAAACGTCACAATTAAATGAAGCAAATTCTCCGCGAACGCTAGCGTTCGGCCGCCGAAAGACAGGTCTAGGGGTACCCTTCGCGTAAGGCTAAAAATTTTGGCGCGCAATCGAAAATCTAAGGATTCCATCTGTCAACGAGAGAACCGGAATCGCTTCATACGAATAAACCAAGAAAAATCGTTAATTTGAATGTAAGGACGATTTTAGTGTCGTTAAGTAGAACGAGAATCGCCCTCCAGGTTCAAAACCCAGCGTGTGCAAATTAATTTGTGTTATTTCAAAATTAATATAAGTTATATCTAAGTAATAATCTCTGTATTGCCCTGCTGAAAGACCACCATTCAGATTAATTGAAACGTTGCTTGAAATAGTTTTGGTGAACAACCTCACAACATACCCCAATTGCGGATGCCGTAGCCTCACTGGTTCCAGACAGTTGGGAGTGATTGGGTTCTGTTGCGTTTTATCATTTGGGAAACGCTGTACTACCCTTCTGACCAATCGATTGTTTTCAATGTTTCACAGTTTTATAAGTGAATTTTATTGTTTGTTTTTAGGTCGCCGAGGTTTGGACGGACAGGGTTCCTGCAGCGGCAGTGGTCCCATGTCGCGTGACGAGAAGCGCGCCAGGCAATTAGGTAAATTTCACATCTATACATGGTGTCCAGAAACTAATGGTACGAGCGGGTAAATCACATTTGAGTTTGATTTTGCCGTATATCATTTTTATGATTTAAACTTTTGTTTATGAGTAAATCGAGGCCGAAGCCAAATTTGAAAAAAACATTGATCGCAAGCAAGGTTAAATTCAGCTGTTTAACCCCTCAGGCCTCTGGCATATTGACCATTATATTTCGTAAAGATGCTGTCAAAAGGTCGGAGAATTCCTGAGTATTTCCGCTGTGCGATAAAACGCATCCGAAAACTAAAAACCTGTTTTAAAAACAAATTATAATTTTTTAAATATTCCAATTTTTAACGCAAATATTAATCGTTTTTTCTTCTAAACACTGAAAAAAATTACGCATTTTATTAGACTAATATATTTCATATAAAAATAATTTATTTATAAATTATCAGAAGAAAAAAAAAAAAAATTTTCAAATTAAAATTTTTCTTTTTTGGTTCTCTGCGTGTAAACTTACCAGATTTTAGTTTGCACCACTAGTTTCTGGACACTGTGTATACTGCGCTTGTCTTTCCTTGTGAACTATTAGTCTGCTCTCATTTTGAATACAGTAACCAACCATTTATTATATTCAAAATGATATTAATTTACATAAAACTTCATCCTGCCCTTTTTTATGTGAATCCTACCTATCTCTAATAAATTTTAAATCAGTATATATAATAATAATATATGCTTCCTATACTATGCTACTAAACTCAAATAAAAAGTTGTATAGGTACACAATATAGGGAGATCAGAAATAGAAAATATACTGACACCAAATACAGACTGAAACCAAAACCACTCAACTGAACAAAAAACACCTTGTAATTATTTCAGAAAAAACAATAAGATATACTTCATATTATCCATACTACTAAATTTTGATAATATGTGAATGAAATCCTCAGCACGGGAGATCCCAGAGAAGATATTGATACGTTTGCTTGAAATGGCTTTGACCGGGTTTGGTAACCGCATCTGAATAGCCAGATACTTCCCCACCGTCCTTCTCCCCATCTCCTTCTCCTTCCCACTTCCTTCAGCCTCGCAACGTGCCCCAATCGAGGATGCCGTAGTCTCAATGGCTCTAGACGATTGGATGCGGTTGTGCGGCTTCACATAAAACAAACAAAACAATATAACTAAAATTTATAGATGGCAGCACTTCCGTTTGTAGCTAGCACATGAAAAATCAACATTCCCTTTTCTCGCTGTGAAAGTGTTTATGACCGTAATTTAACTCAATGTTTATTGTTTTGGGATGCGTTGGCGTGGCAGGCATACCGATGAGCGTGCACGACATCATCAACCTGCCGATGGACGAGTTCAACGAGCGCCTCAGCAAGCACGACCTGAGCGAGACGCAGCTCTCTCTCATTAGGGACATACGCCGCAGGGGAAAGAACAAGGTAAGACCATTGTTGAAAGGTACGTAAATATAGTATTAAATTGCGAAAAAGTCGGGGATGCCTGAGGAAGACTTAACTCTTATTTCTGCACTGGAATGACAAGTCGAGGACGCCCGATAAAGACATGGAACTTATTATAATAATTGTATTTCGACTTTGAAAATAAACCAAGTACACCAGATTTCACAACCTCAAACTTTACCCCAAAGCATTCATAAGTCCCCGAGCAACGTCGGATACACGTCAGATAGTTTAGTATATAAACACATTATCTGGTAATAATAATATTTGGATGATTTGTATTGTGCCGTTTTTGTGCGAAATCACCTCAAGGGCGCTGTACAAATTTATGATACATTTCTACAGTGATCTATGTTATTACTAACTATTTATTTATTTATTTATTTATTTATTTAGACGCCGTAAAAGGCTTTTACAATATACATGATTTATGTTTACAGTGGTTCACAGGAGCGAAACAGTATTTTGTTGAACAGAATAATTACTGAGAAATTATGTTGAAAATTAAACAAGAATAACATCTGGTATACATAGGTACAATAGCATTTTTATTTTCAATCCGTACAGTAATTTAGTATTGAGGTTATTGTTACCTTCAATATTGAATTTGGTTGAATTTGCTGAGAACTAAGAGTTAGCTCTATTGAATCAGGGCTGTCAGTAAGACATCTCATAACAATTTTGGGAAAAATTATAGTTTTGATTAAGTATATAACACTCTTCTGTCTGATATCTGATGTAAGTGCATAGTTTAGGTTCTGTGATAACTTATGAATAGAATGGTATTATGCCTAATAACATTGATAATTACGACAGAGGTATGTTATTATAGCCTTCTTATAACTATATTCCGTGCAGTTGAACACATCTACTACTTCTGAGAAAGCATTGCCAACTGCATGCAATCTAGGTATAAGCGAGTTTCTAAATGACTCAGTCCTGATATTGTTATTGAAATTAAAAAGAATTTTGGATCGAGTGGTTCTAGTGGGTATATGGAAGGTAATTAGGCTTAATATATCAGGGCTGTCTATAATACCATTGACAATTTTAAAAATAAAAGTCAAATCGGAAATAAGTCTTCTATCTGAGAGTTTAAGTAAGTTTAATTCTTTCATCAAGTGATAGTAATTTATTGATTCTATAGGTAGACCGAGTTTATAGTTAATGTATCTTAGGAATTTATGCTGAATTTTTTCAATAGAGTCGGAGTGGATTTTAAAGTAAGGACACCAAATAGGAGAATTATATTCGATTTGACTTCGAACAAGTGAGGAATATAAGATTTTTAGTGTTGAAATATTTTTAAAGTCTCTGCCATTTCGGAGAATGAAGCCGAGCATTTTTAATCCTTTGTTGGTGACTGTTTCTACATGTGAAAGAAAGTTAAATTTTGAATCGAAAATAATGCCGAGATCGTTAATTTCACTTACAGAGGCGAGAGAAACATTATTAATTTTCTATTGATAGTTAAGGGGTTGTGTTGTTCTGAAAAATCTTATAATGTGGCATTTACTAATATTGAGATAAAGTTTGTTAGTTTTGCACCAATCTTGAAGTTTATTTAAATTTAATTGAATTTGAATACAGTCATTTATTGTTTTTATAATTTTAAATAGTTTAAGGTCATCGGCAAAAAGTAGCACTTCAACATTTTTATCAAATACAGTAACAATATCGTTTATGAAAAGGAGAAACAGTATTGGGCCTAAATGTGACCCTTGGGGTACACCGCTAGTAGCTATGAATTTGTGTGAAAGGTTAGAATTATTTTTTACTTGTAGATTTCTATTTGTTAAATAGCTTTTTATCCATTCCAATAGTTTACCCTCAATTCCGATTTGACTAAGTTTATTGAGAAGAATTTTATGGTTAACTTTGTCAAACGCTTTTACAAAGTCTGTATATATTGAGTCGACTTGGGTTTTGTTTTCGAGTGAACATGCTATAAAATTTTCATATAAGGAGAGATTTGTTAGTGTGGATCTGCCTGGCATAAATCCATGTTGATTAGTTACAATGATGTTGTTAATATGTATGGAGATTTTATCGAGGATAAGTTTTTCAAACAGTTTGGGGATAGTTGAGAGCATGCAGATGGGTCGGTAATTAGTGACATCATGAATATCGCCTTTTTTAAATACAGGTGTTAGATAGCAATTTTTCCATAGGTCGGGGAAGCAGCCAGAATTTAATGATTGGTTAAATATATGACATAGTGGATTGGCTATTATTGATGCACAGTTAATTAGAAAGGCAGGACTAATTTTGTCAGGACCCGCTTTTTTCTTTAAGTCGAGTGTTTTTATTTTGCGTATAACATCAGGAACATTTATATGTAAAGCGGGAATGTGGACCGATTCCTTTGGATGAAAGGGTGGAAGTTGAACATTTGGGATATCATTATCGTAAACATTTTTGAAGAAGTCGGCAAACAAATTAACGATGTCATTAGTATCACTACTACTTTTCCCTTCGAAATACATGTAGGTTGGTAGGCTAGGTTTGTTTTTTCTTAGTGAGTTTACATGTGTAAAAAAGTTTTTGGTATTTGAAGGAATAGACTTTTCTGTGTTGAGTATGTATGTTTGATATAATTTTTTGGAGAGCTTTTTACAGTCAGTTCTATATTTATGAAATATTTTGTAGTCTGAGATAGAGTTGCTCTCTTTGAAATTTTTGTGCCAGATTTTTTTGTTAATTATTAAGTGTTTTAAGTCATTATTAAACCATTTGGGGAACTTTGATGGTTTGAATTGAATTAAGGGAACATATTTTTCAATAGTCGTGTTGATGATGGAGTAAAAATATTCAAGATTTTGGTTAACATTTGTGTTTTTGTCTAAAAAGGACCAGTCTGTACTTTCTAAGTATTTTGTTATCAGTGGATAATCTGCCCTTGCAAAATTGTATGAATATTTAGGAACACTATTAGAGTAAATGTTTAGGAAGTTGTTAGTAATGGTGATGTTTAAGGGAGGATGGTGGGAATCTTCGGGAAGAAGGGGGTCTATGGATTTACATAATTTTACTGAAGGATCGCTACTAAATGCAAGATCTAGTAAGTGGTGATTAGAGTTGTATACGTTATTAATTTGTTTAAGACCTAGGAAATTTGACATATTTATAATTTCACGAGCATTAGCAGATGTATTAAAATGAGTTGTTGAGTTATCGCTATGGGTAATCCAGTCTATATTGGGAGTATTGTAGTCGCCGATTAGCAGCATTCTAGCTTCCGGATATTTGAGCTTGAGGGCCTCTACATCTTCAATGTGGTTTACGTAAATTTGTGTAATTGATCCGGGAGGAATATAAACACATCCAAGAATGATTTTTCCTAGGTTCGTCTTGAGTAGTAGGAAAATTTGTTCTATATTTTTGTGTTTGCATTTTAGCCTGGATGAAGTTATAGATTTGGTGACTGATATTAATACACCTCCTCCTCTTGATTTGGTGCTGGTGGCGGTACTTCTATCTAAGCGGTAGGTGTTGTGTGAAGTGAAGCCTAGTTCTTCTGTGTTAAAGGACGGATCCAACCAAGTTTCAGTCAGGAAATATATATGAAAGGGATGGATTGGAATCGATGATCTTAGCTCATTAAGTTTTGTGCGGCAGCCTCTGATATTCTGATAGTAAGCCATGATTGGTTTTAGTTTTTTGGGTTACTATTTACAATAACAGGTTTATTATTTTTGTATTTTATTGTGAGTCCAATCTCACCATCTTTGGTTCTTTGTTCTAGTGTTAAACGTAGCTTGGTGAGATAGTTTCTTTGAGCTGGGGTTTGGTCTGAATAAATTTTAATACCGGGGTATTCGGTTATGTTGTTCTTTTTCTTCAGAATGTCTATGGCTTGGATGGAACTGTCAAGGATGACTTTAAGAGGTCGAGGTTTGTCAGGTTTTGTGATTCCCAGACGAAAAGTTGTTATGTTGGCTCGGGTGATGGATGAGTTAAGAGTTGTTAGTGTGGTTAAGATTCTCGTTGTATCATCAGTATTTTTTTCTATATGGGAACTGGCTGAGCTTTCAGGGAAGTTAAAAATTTATGGAGATAATATACAGTACAATACTTACCTGGTAGGTCACTTGAGATTAACACTTAATTAACATTAACTAATTGTTTATTAGTGAAATTTAGATACAGGATTTAGGACATAATTGTATGTAACTGGACTTTCTCTCAGGAATGGTACATATATTTAATTTAAGGGTATGACAGCTTAAAAAAGCAAGTTTTTAGTTTAGTCCTGAATTCTGTTGGACTTGTTATGGATCTTAGTTCCGGAGGGAGTTTATTTCGAGCCTTCGGCCCAGATACTTCGAACGCACAATCAGAAAAATTTGTATTTGGCTTGCGCTTTAGGTTCCATCAGTCTGCCTATAGCTGATGATGTTGCTGATCTAAGAGTTGACTGCCTCAGACCAGTGTTTTCCGGGACGCATAGTTCAGAGATGTAGGGTGGGGCCATTTCATTGATGGATTTAAACACCATCCAGCACAGTTTGTACTGGATTCTTTCAGGGCACTTGAGCCAGTGAAGGCTACGAAGGTGTTCTGAAATGTGCGAATATTTAGAGACCCCGGTTATGAGCCGTGCTGCTGCATTAAACACTGATTGAAGTTTGTCAATTTGATATTTTGGAAGGCTGGCATAAATGCCGTTGCAGTAATCGAGATGTGAGACTACAAAAGAGATGATAAGTTGTTTTGATGCTTCTGTAGGAAGGTGTGGTCTCAAGACAGTATATTTGCCAAAAACATAATTTTGCAATAAACAAAGTAAGTTCTTCTGAAAACTTTGCTTTTGCATTTGGGCAAGAGACACTCAATATCAGTGTCGCTGATGTATAGTTCTAACATACCCACAATAGATGTTCAAATTCTCCACAAAATCCGCATAAGTTTCTGAACCTCCACAATAAAACAAACTTCTATTGAAATTAACATTCATTTTTTATTATATAGTCATTTTAGAATTTTCTCTTTCGTTCAGGTTTTTAAAAAAAGACATTATTTTAAAAAATTGTTGCAAAAGAAAACGAAATATGGTAGGTTCTAGCAATTATTGTGTGTAAATATTATTTTTCGAAACGGTTGGATAATCAAGAAATGCCTAGAATCTCCACATTTTCCCCCCAAAATACCCAATTCTTGAAAAATTTTTGAAATTCACCGCAATTTGGAGAATTCCCAACGAATCGGCAACCCTACTCAAGATGCATTCCTAATCCTTCAGAGCATTTGTACTTGTTACTGTTAAGCCTGGTTGCTCTGGTTTAGCTTGACCTAACGATGTGACCTAGCTTACTTTAACAATATGTTTGTTTGCTAAGTTAGTTTGTGTGTTGTGTCGCCAGGTGGCAGCGCAGAACTGCCGCAAGCGCAAGCTGGACCAGATCACCAGTCTGGCGGACGAGGTGAGGGACGTACGCAGCCGCAAGCAGCGCCTGCACCGCGACCACCAGATGCTCACCTCTGAGCGCCAGCGCACCAAGGAACACTTCGCAGCGCTCTACCGTCACGTCTTCCAGGTTACTTGAATTATTATTATTATTTAATGAGCGGGCAGCATTTTGCTGATGTGCTCAAGTTTATATTAGTAGAATGGATGAAGTGTTGTGGAAGTTAGTTCCATGCTTCCACTACTCTACTTGCAAGGAAGTGTTTCCTAGGATTGGATGCAAAACCTGTCCATGGAGATTTACATTTGTGTTGGTGGTGAAGGTTTCTTGAATACCAGGCCAGCTATAGTCTCAATCAAGTCGCCCCTTTCTCTTCTTTCTTTTAACGTTGGTAATCTTAGTTCCTTGAGTCTACCTCCATATTGCCGGTCTTTCAAAGCTCTTGGTCTCTGTACTCTCTCTATTAGAACTATATCCTTGGCATAAAACGAAGTCCATATTTGTAATGCTTATTCCGGTAGAGGTTGCACATACTTTTTGTATATTTTAGTTAGTTAAAGTAAGGCTTTCCTGATTTACTCTTTGGGCAATTTTGAAAGATATAACAATGTGTTTCTAATGTCTGCTTTCTCTGATTCCAGCATCTGCGGGACTCTGACGGTAACCCGCTGTCTTCGCAGCAGTTCTCTCTGCAGCAGGCGGCCGACGGGGCCGTGGTGCTGGTGCCAAGGGCGCCTGCCTCCAGGAATTCCGGTAAGTCGAAGATACTATCAGTAACACCCCGGTAAGAGATCATCACCATTCAAAATCGTGACTAGATTTGAATGAATACCTCCTACGTTCCTCTGTCACATTTTCTTCAGCCTTACAACAATACCATAATTCCACAGGCTCCGGTCCGGTCTCAGGTACGTTTGATGGATTACCCTATCTTAACAAATGGACTGCAATCTTTTGAGCACAGGTGTCTGGTGGGAATGCTGTCCTCGTTCTGTCAGTATTTCAATGGAAGATTTATCTTTATTCAAAATGTCAAATGTATATACGACATATTCTTTGTTTTTTTGATTCTTGTTTCTCAATTCCTTGGATAACTATTCCACGATTCCTTAAATTTTCAATTCTTTGGTTTCTTTATTCTTGATTCATTAATTTGTCAATTAATTGATTCATTGATCTGTTGATTCTTTTTTTCATTTGCTTCAGGGGTCTCATTTCTAAAGCATTCAATCTGCTAAATGATATTTAAATAAATGAATAATTTTGAATGTTGTTTTATGTTCCAGACCGCCATATGAGCAGTTCGAACGGAACTTCCGAAGACGAACTGGAGCGAATCAAAATCAAGCAACGCAAGAGCTTCGACCAATGAGAGGCCTCACTCGGGCCAAGATGGCGGACCAAGATCAACAAGATGGCCGGCACCCCACGTATATGTGAAAAATATACGTACAGTGATTGACGCGTGTACTGAATGAGTGAACGCCGGACATTTGAGAAGTAGGAATAATATTGTCGTATCGGATATTAGTACTTTATTTTTTTTCATGCAAAGTGGAACGTTGATTGAACGAAATTGATTCTTTTTTTAAAAGCAAACCAGGATTTTGGGCATTTTTATAATTGTACTTTTACGAAATGATGTTTCTATTTGCACTTTTGATTTATTCATTGATTCCGTGATTCATTAGTTGATTCTTTGATTCCTTCATTCATTGATTCCTTGATTCAATTACTGATTCATTGATAATTTGGTCAGTAGATTCATCCATTTATTGATTCATTGTTTCTATGATTGTTGCTTCTCTTGACAATGGTTGCTCAATTTCAAGTAATCATCAAAGTAGGATAAACTTTAACTTATTCTGTTAAAACAAACACGCCCATGACACGATTCTACCGATTTTAATCTTCAGTGTCTATAGCATCAAAACATTGTATCACTAATTTTATTTATCAACCAATTTTGGGCTCAAGTATTTTTTTTAAAGTACGGTCTGTTCAAAACTAAATAATTACGGTATTTTCAATTTAAATTGACCTCGTTGACCGCCGACTCTCAGCCCGTCAGCGTTGATTAAATTTTGATGACCTCTAGCTTGACAGCTTAACAATGGCTGATAAAACCACCCGGCTTAAATTTGATCACGCACCGACGGGCCGAGAATCACGCATCAAATGTCAAAAAATTGAAAATAGAACTGCTTGTGACGAGACAACTCAATTTAGTCTGTGAATTTTTTGAGGTGACAGCTTTTTTTTTCTTGCCATTTTTATTTTTTTGTACTAAAAACCGTCGTTTGATTGTAGTCCTTATTGCAGCGATGTTTAAGAATCAAAATCGCTTAAAAATATATAAATTACACTTATGTCATTCTTAAGTTCTGGATGTTAAGTTAACCATTTAAAATATTGTAAATACATAGTTATATGTTATTATTATATTGTACATTTAAAAAAATATATATATAATTTAAAACAGAGTTTAAAAAATAGCATTTATAGAACAGTCATGTATATTTTGTAAGCGTTAACTCAAAATAAAGGAAATTTGAACACCATAGAAATTAATGTGTAATATTCAAGGATTTTAAAATCAGGGAATTAATTTGGTATTGATAAAAATATTCCCTAAAAACACTAAATATATTTACTGTCAATCTACGTCATTGATGATTGACATTTGCGACTTGTCGTTGACGGCAGAATGACGGGTATTTTGATTGAGCCCATAGACAAGTTCAATTGACGCGGCGCACTCTTCGTTTCGCCATGCTCATTCAATTGCTCTATCCATCGAGCCATTTGGAATTCATTTTCATCACGGAACTAGATTTGTTTTTACTTATAATTATCGCATTACATCGCGACTGTCCAGAGTTGTGGAAAGTAAAATAAAAAAATATCCCGACTTACATTTTACTTACTTATTTACAGTATCGTTACAGCAATGTCAACACCTGAAATTTCACAGTATGATCGTAAAACAATATGTATATTTCTACAAAAAATTATGACTGTTCTATGAAAATTTAACATTTGTGTTCTGCCATGTTAAGTAAAAACACAGGATCTTTTTTGAGAAAATCAAGATAAGTAAAAACACAGTATCTTCGTTGAGAATCTCAAGATTATGTAAAAACACAGTATCTTCCTTGAGAATCTTAAGATAAGTAAAAACACAGTATGTTCCTTGAGATTCTCAAGGTAAGTCAAAATACAGTATTTTCCTTGAGAATATCAATGTAAGTTTAAAAAAAAACAGTACATATTTCTGAAGATATTGTGTTTTTACTTACCAAGGCAGTATTAATGTATAAAATTTATTTACTTACAAAAAAAAGTTGAATTTTTTTCTCCTATTCTAGAGAAAAACCACGTCAATATTATCTAACATATTGTTTTTTTTTTTTCATTTTATTTTTTTGCGTTGCGAAAAATGCCCTGTGCATATTGCGTACTTTTTTTTTTGATTATCTTTATTTTATTTATCTCTAGATTGTAACATACGAGTATATATTTAATATTATATATACATAACATTAATACTTAAAACGCTCACATTAGTTTTAAATGTACCATCTTTGGTATGTTATATTTTGAATATTGTCATTTATGCTTTTCTTATATTAACAAAAATGTTAAATGGAATGAATCGATTCATTTTCCCTGGAAGGTGACACTTTGAGGTCACCCTGTTACATGTGAAAAAATAGTAATGAATCGATTCATTTGCCCTGGAAGGTGACAATTTCAGGTCACCCAGTTACATGTGAAACAAAAGAAATGAATCGATTCACTTGCCTGGAAGGTGACCCTTTGAGGTCACCCATTTACTTGTGAAATAAATGTTAAAAGTAATGAATCGATTCACTTGCCCTGGAAGGTGACACTTTGAAGTCACCCAGTTACATATGAAATAAATGCTAAAAGGAATGAATCGATTCACTTGTCCTGGAAGGTGACACTTTGAGGTCATCCAGTTACATTTGAAATAAAAAGAATTAATTGATTTACTTACTCTGGAAGTTGACACTTTGAGGTCACCCATTTACATGTGAAATAAACGCTAAAAGGAATGAATCGATTCACTTGCCCTGGAAGGTGATACTTTGAGGTCACTCAGTTACATGTGAAATAAAAGGAATGAATCGATTCATTTGCCGTGGAAGGTGACACTTTGAGATCACCCAGTTACATGTGAAATAAACGCTAAAAGGAATGAATCGATTCACTTGCCGTGGAAGGTGACACTTTGAGGTCACCCAGTTACATGTGAAATGAATGCGTTTGGTCCAAAATTTGATGTAAAAACCCAGTTATTAATGATTTACTTTAATTTTCCATACTTAGTTACATAAGTCTACCTGATTTTGTTAAATAATCTTTTCTAATGGTGGCAATTTAGTGTTTAGTTAAAGTAATTTAATGTTAACCCCTCCGACTTTTCGCGAACTTGAAGCTAAAATGTCTTTACCGAAATGTCAATTTCACGAAAACGTTGTGTTATTACCGCCTCACAATCAAAGCTCTATAAATGAAACATTACTGAACGGAGCCGAATAGTAAAAACTGTTTTAGAAAGGTTACAAAATAGGCTTTCAAATTGTTGTATCATAAATAAATATTAACATTTGTAAATATTTAAATTTAGAATGGAAACATGAAAAAATTGTAAAAATGACTCACCTGTAATGTTTTATGTAAAAACGATACTAAAATCACGGATAATGTAAAAAAAAACACTTATTTCATCGTACAAATGTACAATAAACAATTCTGTCACTTCACTTTTTGACCATTTCATACAAAATATATTTTTAAAAAAATAATTAAAACTGGGATATGTGGGAGGCGGGTTTTACGATTTGGCGGGTAAAATTTGCTTCCACTGAGTAGGTCTTTTTACGGGTTTCTATGGATAACTTTGAATAGAGATGTGAAGCTTCATTCAATACGAATATTCTACTTTTTGTTTTAGGGATGTCACTAGAAGAATAACGGAGTTATGACGATTTTTGTGGAAACACACGCGTTGACGTGTAAACACGCTTATTGTACTTGACTGCTATCGTTATTTTATCGTGTATATCTGCTTACGTTGCTGAAGGGTTAAATATATTATTGTACTGTAGTTATTATATATATTATATTCCTATTATTATATTGTAAATTTTAGAGTTTTCTAAGAGTGGCCGCTGTTGATCGCTTCGCTCTGTTTTCGAAATTAAATTATTAATTTTTTCTTAATTCATCTTAACACGTCAGAATAATTTGTCCGGTTTTGCGAACAAACGGCAATTATTATCCGTATAGTTAATTAGTTCGCTTTACGGAACAGCTCATATGGTGTCATAGAAATCATTGTATCTCACATACGGTCACGGTTATAAATATGAATTTAACGGTGTTAGATCGAAAAACATCATGCTTTATATTCAAATCCAAAAGCCATTTTTATAACTTTTTATGTTTGATTTCAAAATTTTTGTATTTAAAAAATTATATGTTTATATCTAATAATAAAATTTTAAAGCGTATTTTATCACCTTTCAAAAACAGTTTTTAGTTTTCAGATACATTCAGAAATATTACATGTATTTGGATTTCATTGCTGGTCGGAAGTACATACAAATTTTCCGGCTTTCTGACAGCATCTTTAAGAAATATAACGTTCAATATGCCAGTGGCCTGAGGGGTTGAAATTGAAACCATTTTATTTTTATGTTATTCATAAATAAATTATGGTCTTTATTATTTCAAACTTAATTTGTAGTTCTTTTTATTTCAAAATTAAGCGGATGTTCTTTGTTTCAAACTTAACCGGAATTTTCTTATTTCAAACATAATTTGATGTTCTTTTATTTTCAAAATTAAGCTGATGTTCTTTGTTTCAAACTTAACCGGAATGTTCTTATTTCAAACATAATTTGATTTTCTTTTTATTTCAAATTTAAGCGGATGTTCTTTGTTTCAAACTTAACCGGAATGTTCTTATTTCAAACACAATTTGATGTTCTTTTTATTTCAAAATTAAGCTGATGTTCTTTGTTTCTAACTTAACCGGAATGTTCTTATTTCAAACACAATTTGATGTTCTTTTTATTTCAAAATTAAGCTGATGTTCTTTGTTTCAAACTTATCCGGAATGTTCTTATTTCAAACACAATTTGATGTTCTTTTTATTTCAAAATTAAGCTGATGTTCTTTGTTTCAAACTTATCCGGAATGTTCTTATTTCAAACACAATTTGATGTTCTTTTTATTTCAAAATTAAGCTGATGTTCTTTGTTTCTAACTTAACCGGAATTTTCTTATTTCAAACATAATTTGATGTTCTTTTTATTTCAAAATTAAGCTGATGTTCTTTGTTTCTAACTTAACCAGAATTTTCTTATTTCAAACATAATTTGATGTTCTTTTTATTTCAAAATTAAGCTGATGTTCTTTGTTTCTAACTTAACCGGAATTTTCTTATTTCAAACATAATTTGATGTTCTTTTTATTTCAAAATTAAGCTGATGTTCTTTGTTTCTAACTTAACCGGAATTTTCTTATTTCAAACATAATTTGATGTTCTTTTTATTTCAAAATTAAGCTGATGTTCTTTGATTCAAACTTAACAGGAATTTTCTTATTTCAAACTTAATTTGATGTTCTTTTTCTTTCAAAATTGATGTTTTTTTTTTTACTTTTCAGGCTTATTTTTATCTTTTCTAATCAAAATAGATTTTTTAAAATCAAATTTCAAATATTATCAATTAAAATCTAAGAAATACAAGAAAAAAATTGTACACTTGTATAAATTTACGGAATTACTTGATAATAATGATGTACTTAGGAATAAATGTTTTTTTTTAATTGGAAAAATAAATTATTTACATTAAGGCGATGCGTCGCGGCGTGGAACATTTGGAATCGGGCCGCTAACAATAACACTCCTTATGTAGATAGCGATAAGGTCTAAATTCCCACTTAACACCAGCCGCCTGCAAAAAAAAACATTATCCAAAAAGTATGTTTTATTTGGTGACTGGATAACTCATCAAGATGACAATTCACTACACCTATAAAAAGTGTTATAAAGTTATGAAAAGTGATAAAAAACTAGGTTAAATATGTAACTGTTTAACCTAGTTTTAGTTTCATCACTTTTAATGACTTTATATAACCTTTTAAAGTTGTGTTGAATTGTCTTTTTGAGGATGTTATCATGTAACCGTTTTATTTTATTCTGCGAAGCAAAAACACAAAAAAATTTCCGATCATTTTCTAAAGGACTATATTTTCCACATTATACAATAAAACTATACCTGAAAAGTGGTTCTTAAGTAGGAGATTTTGCACTTTAAAGCAATTTCTTATAGGCCTGATTAAAATTTAAACAAGAAATTGTTTGATTATTTCAAAGAAACACAACTAAGTCTAAATGAAAGCATCTAAACTCAAATATGATTTAAGATTTTCACGGCCAAAAGTATTTTTGTTATTTTGGACATGGACACTGTAACGTTGGCCTAAAGAAGGAGTTAGCGCAACACTGCATAACACCCCAAAAATAAATAACGATAAAAAAGCACCTTTCAAATATTGTATGCTTTAATAGTAGAACACTAATTTTAATGAGTTAATTTTAAATAGTTTTGTTACAAAATTATTCAAAAACACAGCTGACCTCAAAAAAAAAATTAGAATAAGGACATATTAATTTTTTTTTTTAATATAAAATTAACTGAGCACCA
This sequence comes from Hesperophylax magnus, assembly GCA_026573805.1. Taxonomy (NCBI): domain Eukaryota; kingdom Metazoa; phylum Arthropoda; class Insecta; order Trichoptera; family Limnephilidae; genus Hesperophylax; species Hesperophylax magnus. The sequence continues at coordinate 952,547 of JAIUSX010000179.1, read as the reverse complement.
AATTAAAAATGATTTCACATTTTCCACCAAAAACCTTATTGATGCACGAAAATAATATATGCACCGGTTTATGATATTTCTTTATTATTTATTATACTTCAAAAGTTTTAGGTTTTTTTTTCTTCTCTTTATTAGATTTAATTGTTAACAAGAAATAACAAAAAACGAACCTAACCTATAAATTATGATGTCAAGTATTAAATCATATATTTTGGTGATCATTTAATAAATAAATTTGCGCTCAGAAATGATTTACAACGATGGTGTCAAAATGTCATTTATTTATCCGTATGCTTAAACTATCGTAAGCAAGCGATACTTTCAGGCCCATTTAGTTTAAATTTGAACAGAAGTAAATTTAAATGTTATTATTTCTTGTACAATTTTTTAATTTTTTTTATTTATCGCATTGTTAATTAAAATAACGATTCAACTAAATAAAAATTATAAAAAGATTTTTTTAACTTTTACGGACATGCAAATAGATTGAAATCATTAAAAGATTACAACATCTCTGCGATATATAAAGGCGCTTTTTTTAATAGTTCCCAACCTTCATCTTTTCCATCTCTTTGCCTTATAAAAGTGCCCACTTCAACCTTACAAAATACTCTAAATTCTTATACATACGAAATACCCCCATTCATATTTAAAACGTTGTGATAAGTAACTATATCTGAATAGCCAGGACTTATGAACCTTCTCATTTAACATCTTCTAAATTCCCGTGGATGCTTAAAATCAAATATGAGACGTCATTAAATGGTTGTTGTAAAGATATAACTTTTATTGGAGCTGTGCAGGAGGCCCTGAGGAAAATGATTTATGTTGACTATAATATTTGGAGGGTCGCAGCTGGTGGACTGACCGCCGCCAAAACCTGTAAAATCCTCATTCCATGAATCCGGGCGTCTTTACTAAGTCACCGAACGTTGCGCTGGTGACCTATGGCAGAGCTGTTGCTTATCCACCATGCTCCCGGGGCGGCGGTACCCGTGCCATACCTCCGCACCATCTAACTATAGGGTTTTCCAATAAGAGGTGTTATTTTGAATAGCCGGCTATTTCGGTAGTTGTTACTTTTGAAGCTGTCATTTTTAGACATTTGACAAGTAGAAACTACGCCATTAATAAAAATGGAACGATTCACGCTGCAACAACGCATTGAAATTATTAAAATTCACTTGAGTGAATCAAATGCAAATCATCTTGAGTGATGAGGCCCTTTTCCACCTCGGTGGCTTCGTCAACAAGCAAAATTGTCGCATCAGGGGCTCGGAAAACCCAAGAGTTATTGTTGAAAAGCCTCTCTTTCCTCAACGTGTGACTGTTTGGTGCGGTTTATGGTCCGGCGGAGTCATTGGATCTTAATTTTTCGAAAATGAGGCTGGAGCAACAGTTACGGTGAATGGATTGCGCTATCGAGAGATGATTAATGATTTTTTATGGCCGGAATTGGATGGTATTGATCTGGACAACATTTACTTTCAACAAGATGGCGCTACGTGCCACACAAGCAACGAAACCATTGATCTTTTACGATTGAATATCAAAATAACACCTCTTATTGGAAAACCCTGTATTAGTTTTACCAATGCTCCTTTATTTGCATTATGTTGTCTTTCTTACAACATGTCCAAAGTTAAAAAAAAACATTAACATTGCTACAAGTTAATGATTATTATTTAAGGTTCTATTCATAGATAATAAAAACAGAGAGATATGACATGCTCGTACCGATTGTCGCCGAGCTACTACCAAACTGCACCACGAACTATCAAAGCGTTTGGTTGGCATGTAAAAACAAACGACTACTAATAGTTCATCGCTTTGTTTCTATTATCTGTAATTCTAGTTAAGATTTTATTTTTATTTACTGATAAAGATGTTAGAATTAAAAAGATGGATAAGTGCCCTTGTGGCATTGTTTGTAAGAAGAATTGTACATTTGTAATAAAAGGAAGTAGATTTATTTAGTATTAATTTATGGTTCTAATTACATATAATATTGTATTTCACGCTAAGTTAATTTAATTAGGTGAGGAGAACATGCATATATATATTTTTCAAAAATCAAAAACAGTGTATTGTCATTCACTATTGTAATTTAGTTGAAGAACAAAATATATTATAATTTGAAAACACACGTTTTTTAAACAGCCAATAAAATAAAAATATTTAAAAAATGTTGTTTTTTTATTTGATGTTGGTTTTAAAGCTTATGTCATCAAAATGACAATTCAACACACCTTTAAAAAGTGATATTGTATCAGGCGAAAGTCCTTGGTCTTCTAGTCGGTGAGCTGCTTTATGTTCATGGCCTGTTCCGGTTGCTGTGATGTCGTGTATCCAAGGAGAGAGCAGTCGGTAGTCTGAAGAAGCGCAAGGTCAGAAGTCAAAGGCGGTTGTAGTGGTTCCAGCGGGAGAAGCAGTCCAGAGTGAAGCTGTCAGAGTAGATGTCGGAAGAGAGAGACTTGAGATCGCTTTACGCGCGGTATATAAAGGAATAGCGGGGGCATGCACACATCGGTGTGCGCGCGTCAGAACCGCCCCACGTAAACGAGGTGCATTTTTGTGCAGCTTTGTGTGCTTTCACATGACTTCAATAGTCAATATTAAAATTATTTATTCAATAGTTCTCTTTACGCCACTTCATCTCATGAAAACTGTTTTTCCCCTAGCATTTTTAATGTTTTTATAATAAATTGTACAATATCTTCTCAAGTGTTAAAGATTTCATTAAAATACTAGTGTAGCTTGGCTTGGGATCATTTTCTGGACAAGGTTGAATATCACGCTGAAAATATATTTATGTAAAATAATATTTTATTTTAAGGTTTTAGTTTAAACTTTTATGCATTTGGCAAAATGTACATAAGTATTATATAGCTAAAATAAAACCAATTATGGATTTCCTCCTTGTGACTTTACCTCTACTGAGACAGCATAATATGGAATAAGCAAATTAAATTTGTGAGAAAGGAATATGAATTAAAAATTTTATACAAAACAAAAGATTATATAAAACGAAAAATTTACAAAACAATACATTTATAGCCATGGAGAGAGGTTGTAGATATAAATCAAATCATAATAGAGATATAAACATTATTCACAAACCATCAGAGAAATATTCTTTTATGGACCTCTTGTATTTGGTAAGTTCGCAACTGAAAATATCAACCTTGGATAATACGCTATTGTAATTATTGCATAGTCTGTTCAGGCAAGAACTCTGCTTAGAGTTCGTTTTGCTTTGATCAACCTTGAACAGGACACAAGAGCGTGTTGAACGCGCATTATATACTTATAATGTTTTTTTATAACGTACTATGTAATGTTTAGTTTATTATCAACCACGAAGCTATTTATTTTTTTATTAGCTCCACACCGGAGGAGACCCTGAGGAAAATAATTTCTCTAGGGACCTATGTCATCTTTGGGGATGCTGTGTGGATAAATTAGAAATATTATATAGGACGTTTGCGGCACGCTTCAGACTGGAAGATACTCTTAGTATCTCCCTGGTGTAATACCACCATAATTTTTGCTTCACATTTTGAGATTTCTACAGCGCTTTTGTTTATTATAACGTCATTGACTAGAATGCATTATAAGCATTGACTAGAATGCATTATATGCATTTTAAGTCAAGCTAGCAAAGATAGCAGCTAAAAAATATGCGGCGAGAAAATGAAGATAATGTCGGTAGTTCTTATTCGAAGTATGATACAGTTAAATATGACTGAAAGAGATAGGGTCCCATTAGCTCAGTGGTAGAGGGGTGCCCCAGCAAGGCAAGGGTCCTGGGTTCGAGTCCTAGATTTGACTATATCTTTTTCTGATTTTTCTGTTACTAACTTTCGTTTAGGAATCGCTAATATTGTCTTCAATAATTAAGGCGATGCACTACGTCGTGTACTATTTTAAATTGAGCCGCTATCGATAACAACCCTTACGTAGATGGCGATAAGGTTTAAATTCCCGCTTAACATCATCCGCCTGTTTTGATTTATGCAAGAAAAAAACATGACCAAAAAGAGCCTTTTATTTTATTTTGTGGATGTTCAGGCATAAATATTTAATTTTTTTCCGATCATTTTATAAATAACTTAATTTGCCACATTATACAATAAAATCATAATCGAAAATGGGTTCGTAAGTAGGAGATTTTGAACTTTAAAGCAGTTTTCATAGGCCAATACATTATTTTTTTCTGGGCTTTTAAAAAGACTTATACAGGGTGTCCGGTGGTAAAGTGCAGTAACTTCGGGAGGTGATTCTACGTGATCGTAGGAGTAAAAAAGATAAATAACTTTTTCTGAAATTCCAACTTTTAGATGTACTTTTAAGCTAATAACGAAAAATTTCTCCGACGTGCCTGGACGGCATTATTTTTTTCGTCGTTGCCAAATCTACATCCCGCGCCCCCCCGGTAACTAATCCCCGCTACCCCCGGCACCTGAATTCAGTCGGTCAGCTGGTAAACTGTCCCCCGCACCCCCTCCTGCACCCCCCGCTATTAGTAAATCGTGCTTTGAATGTAATGTGTCACAAAATTTGACGGGCGGAGTAAACAACTTTGAAAATTTAATTTATCTAAGAATTTTTGAATTCGTTCACTAGATTTATTGTTTGTTCTCTGCGAACTTTTCATTTGGTTTGAATTTTTGACAGATGTGAAGAGAACCCCGTACAATTTAGATGTCGGTACGTGTTTTAGAGGTATAATGGTTATGGTGCTGATTTTATCAAAATCAAATTTTATAATATTCTTATTATTATTATAATTTACAAGTACAAGTATATTACATTGGATTTATTAATATAGACGTTGTACATTATAATGATTTATGATCAATAAGATGGATCAAGGAAAAAAATATTGATGAGATGTAATATTTTTGGTATGCCTCGTTATTCTGCTGTGTCATTCGTGTGGAAAACGTTCTTTTTTTTTAAATGATTTTCGGCTATGTAATCATTGTTTTTTCTCACCTATAAAATTATGTCCCGTCTTTCCGGTTTATAAAAAAAGGTCTGATTTTTCGGATTGAAATTTTCAAAAAATCCCCAGGGTTTCAAAAATACGATTAAAAAAATAATAATAATACAGAATGTCTTAGAATATTTTCCTTAACCGGAAAAAAAATTTAAAAAATATGATGCAAGTGGCCTATTAGTAAAAAGCGATGAAATTAGTTAAGTGTTCAATGAGTTATTAATATTTTTTATAATAAAAAGTGTAACGTGATTTTAGTGCAGTTCTCTTTTTGAATTTGGTAAAATATCAAAACATACGGCAAACTCTGTGTTGTTATTGTTTACAATTCACATGCGGTTTCCATGGATACGCGCCCCTCACAAATATGCAACGTTGCCACGTTCACACTTGCGAATTTATCGGGTAAGTTTGCACCTACACTATGGCTTTTTAGCAGGTATGTCTTTTTGTATGAAAAATAAAAAATTGGAATTTCGGAAAAAGTTATTTATCTTTTTTACTCCTACGATCATGTAGAATCCCCCCACGAAGTTACTGCACTTTACCCCCGGACACCCTGTATAAAAAAAATACTCGATTATTTCAAATGTCAAGATGTATTCTACTCGCAGTATTTAATTAAAGCATCTGAAACATTTCTAGGTAACAAAATTTTCAAACCAAAAACACATGATTTTGCATTACTACGTATGGCATCGCCTTAAAAAATATATTTTATTACGCAAAAAGTAATAAAAATCGCCAATAGAAGTACCTACGTAAAAACAAATTACAAATATTTAATTTTTTAAGCTGGCAACACTGATCGCAAAGTGACAGCGTCTTGAGTTGACATTTAGTGTATTTATATCGCGTCTCAAACAAAACATCTTTTAACATATTATTACACAAAAAAACGTAATTATTTAAGTACGAAACATTATTTGCACTATTACCATTACTTACTTAACTTTATTTAACCTTAAAACATCAGTTTTATGTGATAATTGTTGTTTTTTGGATACTGCTTTTCGCCCCCAAAGTGACAATATACACGCTACATCGAATTTGTCAACATAATTTGATGTTTACTTATTATTGTGATTGATTTTTGGGGTATTATGCCGTTTATTGAGCTTTCTCCTCCTTTAGCCAGCCTTTCAGGTATCCTTGTAGCGCCCATCATCAGGGCAGACGTACGATTACACTGAAACGTTGGCTAAAGAAGTAAGAAACGCTACAGAAATATAATGCTGCATAAATCATTCACAATAATAGATTTGGCCGTTAAAATTTTGGGTAAATATTAACCTAACCTAGCCGCACTTCTAATAGACACGGAATGAGGAAATTACTCTTTGTTTCAACTTAATTTCTACAAGAAACAACTATTAAATCGAGAGAGATTGTAAAAGATCTATTTGAATTTAATTTTTTTTTGGTATTGAATTAATTCAAATCTTGTAATCGGAAATTAACCCACTTCCAGACATTTTCAGATAGAGCTGAAACTCTGCAGACAGACTCGTTGTCGACGAAAATGCATACCATTAAATCACACTCACTCACGTACACACACGCGGATATATTTGCATTTAATTGAAATCGTATGTTATTACAGTAGTTAATATAGGTAATAAACGTTTGTCCTACCCGATCGGCATTTGGCGAAGTTGGTAGACTTGTCAACTTCAGTTCCTGGGGAGAAAGTTTCAATCTTCAGTCAAACCAATTTTTTTTAATGTTGTCTTTTTAGAAATGATTTTTTTTAAATCTGGGAATAATAAAATAAAATAAAAATAAATAGGGAAAACGAGTTGATTTTTTTATACAGGGAAATTTTTATTTTTATTTTTTGAGTCACATTTGCAAATGTTTCCTTTCAATCTAAATTATTTAAATCCAAACCAAACTAGATCCAGCGAGAGCTTGTACAAACGTTATCAACTTCATCCTTTTCCCTTGCGACGTGTTTGAAAACGCAAAAGACAGAAGATACTAGAACGATTACATCACGTACAATCTCTCGCTGGGACTGACGCTGGGTTTAGGAACCTATTTTGTACGTGTGTGCAATGTGTAATTTCCACGATCTGTGCTTAACGTGCGACCGTTAGGGAAATATTTCTGCAATATTAACCATATTAAACTATTAGTTCTGTAAAGGTTCTATTGAACTTTTGTTATTATATAAAGTGGTAAATTAAAAGGACATGATAAAAATCTATTACGCTTTATGTCATTCTCGTATTGAATATGGAAATATAGGATGGGGATCTGCTGTATCTAAGTATATACATAACCTGAACACAATTCAAAAAGGAATCATAAATACCATACTAATGAAGTACCCGATTGAAATTTTCAATAGTTTTGATGCACCAAATGTACAACAAATATATACTAAAAATATATTATTGAAACTATTCAAAAATACTGAATCCTCTACAATAACGCGTATTCATCAAACAAGGTCAAATCACAATGACATAAAAAATATTACAGGTCATAAAACCACATTCGGACAAAGAAATTATATTTATTTTGCGAAAAAATTCTATAACATCCTTCCCCCTGATATAAAGCGAATAGAAAATTTGAATGATTACAAATCAAGAATAAAAATCTGGCTGAAAGAGATTAATGAAAAAAACTCTGCAAGAACATTAGAAGCGACATAAAAAACTAATAAAACAGAAATGAATACCTTTAGTCCGCCTCAGCACAGGTCACCCTAGTGAGGAGGACTAAGAAATACAACTTACTATACATATATTTTGAATGTACATTGTTTAAATAGTCGCTATAATAAAAAATATATATATATATTACAGGCCAGCTGTATCACCTATCTGATATAATAACAAAACTTGAATTATATTCAGAGAACATGAAAATTACCTTTAATAATAATAATAATAAAAATCTGTTAATGAAAAAATAAGAAACATGAAACACAGATTTAGGAAATAAGATAAAAAGAATTTGGCATTCTCAGACTATAAAAATATTACCATTTATTATTTCGGCTACTGGCATTATACCTAGCTCTCTCATTCAAAATTTAGGCGTATTAGATCTATCAAAAAATTTATATATGAAAATGCAAAAATCAGTCATTTTAAGGCGATGCCATACGTAGTAATGCAAAATCATGTGTTTTTGGTTTGAAAATTTGGTCGCCTAGAAATGTTTCAGATGCTTTAATTAAATACTGCGAGTAGAATACATCTTGGCCTTTGAAATAATCGAGTATTTTTTAGATAAGTCTTTTTATAAGCCCAGAAAAAAATCATGTAAAAGCCTATGATAACTACTTTAAAGTTCAAAATCTCCTACTTACGAATCCATTTTCGCTTATGATTTTATTGTATAATGTGGCAAATTAAGTTATTTATAAAATGATCGAAAAAAAATAAATATTTATGCCTGAACATCCACAAAATAAAATAAAAGGCACTTTTTGGCCATGTTTTTTTCTTGCATAAATCAAAACAGGCGGATGGTGTTAAGCGGGAATTTAAACCTTATCGCCATCTACTTAAGGGTTGTTATTGATAGCGGCGCAATTTAAAATATTACACGACGTAGTGCATCGCCTTAAATACATGTCATTTTAAATTATGTTGAGGGATCAGTAGGATTTATAGGCTCTGTTAGGAGTTCTACCGAGCCGAACCCTCTGATATGAAAATATCTGGAGTCGGTGAATTATTTTCCCATTTGATCTCTGGTGAGTTGATGTGTTGTTCTTGTATTGTTTTGTATTTATTTTGCTTATATAATGCACTTGCATAATGTTGATTGACTAGATGATCATTTGTGGAAAAGTGTGTGGAAGGGTTTAGTTTTTCCTATGGGGAAGATTTAATCCCGACATAAAGTCGGAAGTATAAAAATAATTTTTATTCCAGGATGTGGGGAGGTTAGCGCAATCCCACACGTCCCATATAAATATACATATTTTTTGTACAATAGTTATGTGAAAAATGAAAAAATATATGAAGAAGAATAAATTAACAACAGAGTAATTAACAACTATGCAGGGCGTGGTCTTGAGTGAGCTTGGGCCCAGCGCTCACTCAGTAGTGGCGCTTGGTGCTGGTAGGCTGCAGTCACCAACGTGTTGGCGGAGGCCATTAGCCGCATCCTGGCTCCAGTGACCCGGTGTCTCATCAGGCCGACAAATCCATTTAGGCCTGATTCCGTGAACATTGTCGATGCGCTGCTGTATCTTCGGTATCCAAATATGATTCTACAGGCGTCATTATATTGAATTCGGAGTCGTTCCATCGAGCAAGTTCGGTAGTGACACCATGTCTCACACGTATACAGGCCAGTACAGAATGCGTTGAACAGTATTTTTTTAACGGTATTGCTGCATTTGCAAAATCTGCCGTCAATCATATTAGACACTATGCTTAGGCTTCTCCTTTGTCGTTCGATATCGCCATCGTCCAATAGGTCTTGATTAATAATTTGCCCCAAGTATTTTACGTTCGATCATGTATTTATTCTTGCCTCGTTAAGGTATACGGGGAGCATCTTACTTGCAACTTGCTTCATCTTGCATCGTTGATAAATTGTTCAAATTCTGTTCTTAGTTCGAAGTGAACTTGAGTCACCTTGTTCTGTTTCATGTTTCATCTAGATTTATTATATGTATCTTCGTCTTCAATTATATGTATATTACATTGATGGATATAACCTTCAAAAAATTTGTTTATACTAATTTACGTGTTTTTGTTTTAGGTCTCTCATTGTGAGTTGATTTCAACTTGTATTATAGTACTTATTTGACTCTAATACACTTACTATGGAAGTTCCTGAGACGGACATAAGTGATATAGTTAAAACTGACCTAGTTACGATAGAAGGAGAAAAAATACCGCTTAAAAATTTAAGTGAAGACCAAACGAATATTAAAAAGGATTTTTGCGGACACGTCGAATGGATGGCAGGTAAAAATAGTTAGTTGAAAATTTACTAAGAAACGTTTTTAGTGAAAAAAAATAGTATCCCTTTGCATAAAAATACAACTAGCACACGCACGTGTTAATTGCAATTTGAAAATTCAATTTATAAAAATACTCCAGCTTGATTATAAGATGGAAAGCAACGAATTTAATGTCTGAAATTCTAACAAAATTCTGGATGAAATAAGTCATGTAAATTTGTCACAAAACGTTTATTACATAGTCGGTATTCTTGATAAATGCTTTTCAAAACACTTAATTGTTTTTACTTCACATAATACATGTGTGCGCTAGGCCATAGATAATATTCACTCGATTTTTGGCATATTATAATAAGTTTGCAAAAACGTTTCGATCGATCGCTTGTTATAATCTGAAAAAATTATTGAACCTAAAAATATGAAATAAGCGGCGAAATCTAGGCGGATTTATTGGATTTAAACTACAGTAGGTAGTTCATATGTTTCCATGTTAATATTTCGCGGAATGATAATATGGTAAATGATATATGTACAACCAATCGCTGTTCTACCGGTATTTTAATGGAAGATGGTCCAAAGAACTAGCGTCATTGATCATTAGTCGAGAAACACATAAAAAGCATGCCCAACATTTGTACACGGTTGACAATTGACACATGAGAACTGGTCGTTTCTACGACCTAGATAATTTGCCGGCTTAAGCGTTTCCTCCCTCCTACAACATGGGACTCTTCAAGGCTCATTTTCACTCCTTCCTCTCCACACAGCAGGCCCAGGGATATTATTCACTAATAAATATTGTAAAAATTGTAGAACAGCAACTTCAGCACTCAGTATGGGTATTGAAGCCCACATTGTCAATGTATGAAAATAAATTAATTCTGAAAATATTTTTTTTTAATGTTTGCACAAACGTAAATCTGTACTTATTTTTATTAGTTTATTTTAAAACTAGTTGTTAATTTTTTAATTAGAAAGAAAAAAATTAAAGAATAAAATTTTATTTAATTTAATTTAATAATTTAATTTTAAGTTCATTTTGAATACATGTAGGATAACAAAAGATTTTTTAAATATTTATGTTGAGGGATCAGTAGGATTTATAGGCCCTGTTAGAAGTTCTACCGAGCCGAACCCTCTGATATGAAAATATCTGGAGTCGGTGAATTATTTTCCCGTTTGATCTCTGGTGAGTTGACGTGTTGTTCTTGTATTGTTTTGTATTTATTTTGCTTATATAATGCACTTGAATGATGATCATTTGTGGAAAAGTGTGTGGAACGGTTTAGTTTTTCCTGTGGGGAAGATTTAAGCCGGACAAAAAATCGGGAGTTAGGAATATAAAAAAAAAATATTTGCGGACACCGGGATTAAAAATGTGAAATTTTCCGACATAAGTAAACGAAAAAGAATATTAACATAAAGTAGGTACCGAGAAAAGCACATTATTGAAATCGAAAATTCCAAAAATCTGAGAACGATACAATAGTGACATCTATAGATATTTTAGTAATGTAGGGCTCAAAGTACGCCTTCTGCATAATTTTAAAATTGTCTTCATTCCATGCGTTGCATATACAGGGATTTCCAATAAGAGGTGTTATTTTGAATAGCCCGCTATTTCAGTAGATGTTACTTTTGAAGCTGTCATTTTTTGACATTTGACAAGTAGAAACTACGCCATTAATAAAAATGGAACGATACACGCTTCAACAACGCATTGAAATTATTAAAATTCACTTGAGTGAATCAAATGCAAATCAACTTGAGTGATGAGGTCCATTTCCACCTTGGTGGCTTCGTCAACAAGCAACATTGTCGCATCTGGGGCTCGGAAAACCCAAGAGTTATGGTTGAAAAGCCTCTCTATCCTCAACGTGTGACTGTTTGGTTCGGTTTATGGTCCGGCGGAGTCATTAGACCTTACTTTTTCGAAAATGAGGCTTGAGCAACAGTTACGGTGAATTGATTGCGCTATCGAGAGATGATTAATGATTTTTTATGGCCGGAATTGGATGGTATTGATCTGGACAACGTTTACTTTCAACAAGACGGCGCTACGTGCCACACAAGCAACGAAACCATTGATCTTTTACGATTGAATATCAAAATAACACCTCTCATTGCAAAACCCTGTATTATGGAAAATGTTAATTTGGGGACAGATACTTTAAGCCTGTCCCCAAACTCTCCAAATTTCCTCGAAGTATAGGCGCGCTCGAAAAACTCCTCATTCCAAGCTTCCCACATATATATATCATTTTTTAAACTTGTCTCATTGTAATGTAATGTGTTTTTCACAGGTAAACGGAGCGTATTGAAAAATAAATCATTGAAAAGTCAGACGCAACTAGTTGTAATGAACGTTTTAAAGTATTTCCAACAAGAATGCGAAAATGGAGGACCATTTCTACCACTCACAGCACTTAATGAGGTAAATAAATATATTAAATTAATCTATCAATTTGGGAGGCGGGTACGGGTACCGCCGTCTCGGTAACCATTACCTCTGCCATAGGTCACCCCAAGTGCATGGCGGGCTGGATGCAGATACATACGTCAGTCACTCCAGGACACACAGACCCCAGACTCCTACATTCCCAAAGATGACACAGGCCCTGGTGGAAATTAGTTTTCCTTGGGTCCTCCTCTGTCGATTTTCAAACTTTACTACATTCTACAGATCTGCCCTGACGATGTCCGAAACGTTGGCTAAATTAGGAGCAACAAATAACCCAAAAATTAATAACGATAATACTTTGACTGTGAAAATCTCACGGCCAAATCATATCTATTTCTTTAAATTATCTGTATAAATAAAAATGTAAATGTTCGTTTGTTCTCAATCTTAAATCTTCGAAAGTTCTACAACGATTGCTTTGAAATTTTGACAAAACGTTGCATTCAAATACGCTTGTGTTTTTATTTACCTATATTATGTAGATATCACCTGTGAGAGGTACATGTTTTTTTTTTAAACAGCACCTTTTAACATAGCGTCTTTTTTGAAGATATATCTCCCAGCCTGACACGGTCTCATAAAAGTTATGCTATCTCATTTTGTATTATGGTGAGAAATACGATTTAAACAATGTTAGAAAGAGAGAACATCGCTCTTTCATTTTGCATTAAAAAAATTTACCGTAAACGCTCTAATTCTATGTAACAGCATTTTGCATTTGAAGAATATATTTATCAAGGTTTGCAAAGTCTTTTAAGGTTTTTTATATTTTTCTCTCTCTGTTATTCATTGTTTTAATTTCACGTTGTTTTATATTTATTTCAGAGGACTGCAGCGGCCTGTGGGTTAACCCTTCACAGCGTGTCCATGACGAAAAAAAGGATGAAAAATGGCGGTGATAAAAACACATTAATAAACGTCCCACAGAAAAAAAAACAACGCTCTAAGAAGAAAGCGGCCGATTTAGAGTGGGACTGAAATGTGATTAGTTTATTTATGTCTTATTTATTAATTTTATTAGGGAGATAAAGTGTTGAGAAAGAGAGAAAGATGACATCGCCAATTTATACATTAAGACCTTTCGACTCATAGGCCTCAAACAGGCCAATGAAATTGAATTTAAGTAGGGGCGTTTCGTAGAAAATCCATTTCTAGCCAAAAAAATACCCTTGAAAATTCAAGTCTCTATGTCTATGAAAGGCGATTTTCAGCCCACTGTGTGTCGGTGCAATCGATGTGATTGATATTTGCGACATCTCAGCGATGTGAGAATGATAGGTAGTTAACGCATAACGCATTCTATCAACTTTTGGTGGCACTCGTTCAAACACACGCGCACACTTTTTCTGAAATTGGATGACATTATATTTACAGCAGTTAATATACAAAATAAACGTCGATCCTACTCGATTGGCATTTGGCGAGGTTAGTAGAATTGTCGACTCCAGTTCTTGGGTAGGAAAGTTGAATCCTCAATTAAACCGTAATTTTTTTTTTGTTTTTTGCATGAATAATCACCCCCTTTAGTTTCACGGTACGAGTGTGAAAGAAAAAAAAACACTTCTTTTTTTATTTTAAGCGTCTCAACTGCTCCCAATCGTTTGGAGCCAGTGAGACTACGGCATCCTCAATTCGGGTATGTTGTGAAGCTAAAGATAGTTGGGGGGGGGATGAGATAGAGAAAGTGGAACCTGGCTATTCAGATCTGGTCACCAAACATGCCAAAAGCCATTTTAAGCAACGCTTCAATTCTGAATGGTGGTCTTACAACAGGGCGATACTGAGAGTATTTTCCTCTCTGAAACGTGCCACAAATATACTACAGGATTTTCCAATAAGAGGTGTTATTTTGATATTCAATCGTAAAAGATCAATGGTTTCGTTGCTTGTGTGGCACGTAGCGCCGTCTTGTTGAAAGTAAACGTTGTCCAGATCAATACCATCCAATTCCGGCCATAAAAAATCATTAATCATCTCTCGATAGCGATCCATTCACCGTAACTGTTACGGTGAACTGTTGCTCCAGCCTCATTTTCGAAAAAGTAAGGTCCAATGACTCCGCCGGACCATAAACCGCACCAAACAGTCACACGTTGAGGATAGAGAGGCTTTTCAACAATAACTCTTGGGTTTTCCGAACCCCAGATGCGACAATTTCGCTTGTTGACGAAGCCACCGAGGTGGAAATGGGCCTCATCACTCAAGTTGATTTGCATTTGATTCACTCAAGTGAATTTTAATAATTTCAATGCGTTGTTGAAGCGTGTATCGTTCCATTTTTATTAATGGCGTAGTTTCTTCTTGTCAAATGTCAAAAAATGACAGCTTCAAAAGTAACATCTACCGAAATAGCGGGCTATTCAAAATAACACCTCTTATTGGAAAACCCTGTATATATTATTTTAAATTAATAAATCGTGAAATAACACAAATTCATCAAATAAATTTTTCTTGCCCACGCCGGTATTTGAACTTGCGACATTTGGATTGCTAGTCAAGAGCCTTACCCCTCGACTGCGGAGGACGTCAACCGACCGAGGATGTATTTAATTACATTTGGCTGTAACTCGTTTATGTCAATATCCGAGACACTATCTAGGTTACAAACCAATTCTTTAGAACTTTGTAATCATTCAAAAAGATTTTAAAAACTTTTGATGGTTAATTCTGAATTTGGCATACGAGATCGCCAAAACGACATAATAATTAGGTCCCAATGGTCGAGTGGTCAAAGACATTGTCCCGGTAAGACAGAGATCTTGAGTTTGATTCCCAATTGAGACCGTTATTTTTTTCTGTTTCATGTTTCGTTTATATTTATTAGCATTATCTTTTATTCAACAAATATTTTTGTTTCCTAAATGTTTTTATTTTGTAAAAAAATTACAATTTATTTACAAAGTTTACCGTATCATTTTTTTTTCGTAAGTTTGTAAATAAAAAGTTTTTGAAAAAACTGTATAAATGTCAAAAACAAGTATAAATATATTATATTATGGATAAAAATTGTGAAATTTATCCTCTGTAGCAGTTTTAAAATAATTTAAAAAAATGTCGTTTTCTTAGCTTTAAAAATGTTTTTAAATAAATTATTTTTTGTTTCATAAACTTTATGTCTCTTATTAAATATAGATTAATTTTTTTAAACTATTATGACTGAGTTAGTAAATATGTATTGATAAATAAATTTATAAAACTTTAATATCATGTTTTTATTTTTAGATCTACCCACATTAGTGCATTGATTTAACAAATTAAAAAATAAATTATTTAATTTCAAAATGAGCTCTCATCAATACCTACGAGAACTATTTCCACAGTAAGAGCGTTTTCACGAAGATAAATTTCTACCTCAAGCGGTATTTTTAATTTATTCTCTGCGCATCCGTGTTTCCTCCCTCCTACAACATAAAATAGCATCGGTGTCAGCACAGATCCTTGTGGCACCCCCGCGTCGATTTTGTGCTGATAGGAACAAGAGCTGTCAACTACAGTTTGAATTGTTCTTCCTTTGAGAAAGCCCGCAATCCAACTACGCAGGGTTGGATGGATACCATATGATGGTAAATTCCGTTTCAGACCCTATCCAACCCGATGTATCCAAGTACCGCCCCCTAAATTTATTTATAGAGCGGATACGGTTTACATATAGTTCCCAAGAGCACTTAGGCCATAGAATCATGGTGCTATCTCCCATTTTACCTCATTCCTTTAACAGTCACCTGGTCCCTTTTATAAAGTTCACCAGGGTTTTCATTTGATATGTGGCTATGTCTTCTGGTTCCACAATGTTTCTTTCCAGGTCTCATCTCTCCTCTCCACTCCATTTTGGTTCCCTGAATGCCACATAAGGGAAGTGTTCATGGAGGTAACTTCAGCTCTCCTCTCCACTTTTATTTGGTTCCCTGAAGGCCCCACAAGGAAGAGAACCTCATTTCTCCACTCCCCTTTGGTTCTCTGAAGGCCCCACGAGGGAAGAGGGAGTTTTCGAATGGTCGTCCCACGAGTATCTAAGGAAATAGAAGGTCTACTCCAGCAAAACCCCGAGTGCTGGGGTAAGGTCTAAATACTCCGAGATGCGACCCTGTTTCTCGGAGGCACCGTTCGTGACACTGTTCCCCAGGTCATTCAGCCTGAGCACAATAGCTCACACCTTAGCATGGGATTGCTATTGCAGGTAGTGTTTCCACTCCCTGAGCGATGGGTTCGCCACACTCCTTACGCTATACCCCAAATATGGGTTACACACCCGAGCAGATCGCCACATGATCGGTTATGACGAAATCCGTATTGCTGATCGCTTGGAATTTTTTATTAAATATATAAACATATTACCAATAGATTTAGAAATACAGATAGTTCGAATGGTTTTTTTAACGAAACTGAGAATGTGGTTGAATTGGGGAGTGGCGCCATTATAGTTTATGAGGTATTGTTTTTCTCGAGGTACGTGAGCAACCTGTTATTAACCGCCCTATCCAATACCTTTGAGAGTATGAAAGTGATGGCTGTGGGGCGGTATTTGGAAGGATCGGAACGGGCCCCCTTAGGGATTGAGTGGACGATCGCCTTATTCAAAAGTTCTGACACTTTTCCACTTTTGAGTGAGAGTTTAAATAATTCTGCAGAACACCTTCACCCTTCAACATTTAAAATATTTTTACCTTCAAGTCCCAACGACACGGTGAAATTTCATGAAATTTCAAAATGCTCCTGAGTTATCTAAAATCGTAGTTGTCGTAAAAAGAAATACTATTTTAGAAACTGGATACAACTATCATTGAAATGTTTCTCTATTGCTAAATCTAGCCTCTAATGAATATGATGTTTGTGGCTAGTCATGTATGGACGCCTCCGACAGATCTGTCCTTCAGAGCCTCTATCTCTAACAGAGAGAAACCTTTTTCATGTTCCGAATGCGAATATTCCTGTGCTCAAAAACAGAACTTAAAAAGGCATATGTTGAAGCACTCAGGAGAGAAACCTTTCACATGTTCTGAATGCAATGGTTTAATCTCTCAGAAACGTAATTTAAAGATGCATAATGCTTACTCACTCTGGAGGGAAACCATTCTCATGTTCCAAACGTGGTTATTTATTTACACAAAAAACACATTCTTACGCATGCCGACTCTGTGGAGAAACAATTTTTTTTGTTTATTTATTTTTTTTTAAAGAAAGACAAACATTCCCGGGTTACGAATAACCTGACAATATTTGAAAACCTCCTACTACCACCACAGTAAGCTGAAAATGTTGCTTGTGTTATGATGGAGGACTTAGCCAGCTCAGGAATTGAGCACACTACGCCTGGGTGGGACCCAAACGCGATGTCAACTCGGCCACCGACCGGTCATTTTTTAACCATTTTGTTGTTGTCGTTGTGTGCAACGTCTCGTTCTCTCAAAAATCTAACTTAAAAAATCACATGCTTACGAACTCCGGAGAGAAATCATTCTCGTGTTCTGAATGCAATTATATGTGCTCTCGTAAAGTGGATTTAACGAGCCATAGTTTTACGAAATCTGAAGAGAAACCATTTTCGTGTTATAAATGCACTTATTCATGTTCTCGTGTTCATCATTTAAAGACGCATATTATTTTAAGATACTCAAGCGGATTTGTGCTCGTAAATAGGATTAAAAGACGCAATGTTAACTGTTGTTTTGGGTATTTCCTTTATTCCCTTTCGATCAGCTTCTGTAGTATGACGACCTCATGGTTTGTATTAATATATACCTACTAGAAAAAATCCCATCAACACCAATCATATTTAACAAATATGCATACTAACCATTATTCAATTTGGTATCGACCCTCACAAAGTGCATTTTTTGGTATTCGAGGTTTCAAACGTGTGAGTTATTTTATGAAACAACTACATAGGTATTTGTATTTGACCTACAGCAGAGGTATTCGCGTTTCCCAAATTGAAAGGTATATTCAAGTCAAATTACTTATGATGTTCGCAGAGGGAACGGTACAGGGTTAGATGCGCCCCAGAGTGGTCGGATTGCTTCCGGAAAGCCGACAATACTCTCGTCCAGATTGTCGCCATAGATGGAGATTTCCCCCCAAGACATGGTGATACAAGGTACAATTAATGCTAAATATGCATTGGTTATCATGTATTTGAAAGAATATACAAGTATGATATATATTTCTTTATTTATTATCTGTATATTGCAGACAGAATATTGCACCCTCTTTTCTGAAATAAACAATATTATTATAATTTTAGAAAAGATCAACGTCCTTCATTTGCTTGGGGAGAACTACTTTTTGCTTTTTAAATGGATTATTCGCCTGTGTTTGTTCAATACTCCAACCTGAGTGAATTTCTTACCACACTCCTCGCAGGTGTATGGCCTCTCACCGCTGTGCGCGCGTTCATGTCTCTTTAACGTCGCAGAATGCTTGCACTTGAAGCTACACTGAACACATTGAAACGGTTTCGAGTCAGAGTGTGATATATCATGAGATTTTAAATTCCAACTACTGTTGGTAGTAAAACCGCACTTCAAACAAGAGAACACTTTACTAGGCACAAAGTTATTCTCGGCGTGCGTACGACTATGCACATTTAAATGCTGTTTTCGTTGAAATTTTTTATCGCAAATATCGCATTTGTGTGGTCGCTCGCCTGTGTGTACCCTTTTATGAAGTTTTAATGAACCAGATTGCGTTGTGGAATAATCACAAACATCGCAGGAGTATGGTTTTTCACCGCTATGGATCAGTTTGTGTCTTTTGAGATTGCCGGCGCCAGAGCACACGAAGTTGCATTCATTACACGCATATGGTTTTTGACCAGAGTGGACACGCTTGTGTTGATAGAGAGCGCCGGAAACGTGCGAAGCGAAGTCACATTCAGAACATTGAAATGGTTTTTCTCCAGAGTGTGTGCGTTTGTGAGACATTAGCGCCCAGGCTTTAGGAAACACTCTTTGACACTCGTCACATGTAAATGTAATCTTCATAGGTACGCTTTCCTCTTGCGTCAATAGGTCATTAGTTTCAGTTATTTCATCAGATTCATTCGTTATCTCTTCAATACCTGTGTTTTTTTCTACGTCATTTGGTCCATCGGGTTCAGTTATAACTTCTTCCTTGATGATTGGTATTACCTTAATTATTTCGTCCATCATGTCAGGTTTGTAATTGATGATGCTACCATCCGAGGCATCTGAAAGGAAATTGAATCATTAACATAATTAATTGTTATAATTTAATTTTTTGGAATAACTTATTGAGTAAAACCTCAAACTGGAATATTTAATTATTGAATACAATATTAGCGATTCCTAAATGAAAATTTGAAATAGAAAAATCAGTAAAAGATACAGTCACATCCAGGACTCAAACCCAGAACCTTTGCCTTGCCGGGGCACAATTTTTGTGTTTTAAATTTTTGTTTAGTAATCTCTAGTATTGTCTTCAATAATTAATTGTTATAATACTACTCCTATACACATTTTTTCCGATATCGACATAATTTTACGTCAGAGAGGATATAAAAATTAACATGATCTTCAGAAGAACTTGATTTTTGTTGTTCTTAAAATCTGAAACATTAGTAAGTTTACCTGTTAATTTGCATAACCTTTGTAACACGAAGCTCACACAACCAAATACTTTGTAATGTTGCTGCATTGTCTGGGTGCATCGGTAGAGTAGGTATATTTTCGTAATAAATTACCTGTTTTTTAAAAAAAAAATGTTTTTGCAAAATGTATCTTCTTACAAGATAATGTGTTCAAATATTTATGAACGTTGTATACATCTATTATAAGTATTTCCCCAGAATAGTTATTTATATTCAGTTGAAGGATTTTTTTCTCCCTCATTTTATAAACAAAAGTTAAATAAAGAAAACTTAAGATATTTTAAGCTATTACTAGATGACGTGTAACCGGCGCTGCTGGGAGTTATCCTTAGGAGATGGACAAATAAACCATTTTGTGGATGTTTTTCCATCCCCCTAGACTTAAATAGTTGCGTATTGAGTGCATCGAAATTCGGTAACTTTACATTTTTTTTCGTATTAATAATGCAAGGATTTAATTAACTCCAAATCTATGCCTATGTCATCTGTAGCGATGCAGCATGGAATTATTTTAAGGAGAGGAAGGAGTTGACATTGTTTATGAAGAGACTTGTTGTAGGAGGGAAGAAACATCGTTCCACAGCCGAGCTGTTACAATAGAAACGACTCAATCTCATTTGACTGATTTCAACCGTGTACGTAGGTTGGGCGCGCGTTTGGCATGTTTCCTGACTATGCAACGGTACCCAAGGGATCGAGGACGCTGGTTCCCCGAAGCACCTTACGTTGTCATACCGGTAGAACAAGGTCAGTATTCCTACCTGACGCTTGTGCTCTAAAGGCAGCAATCCGTTTGTTAAGAAAGAGGAATCTATCAAACAGACCGCCCGTTTCCACACAGTCAAGGATGATTGATGTAAGCGCAAAAGACAAAATAAGACCATTCCGAAAAGTGAGCGGGTGAATTAAAAAAGAAGTGACAGAAGAATATTTTACGAGGAATTGAATGTTAGAATAAGTCTGGGACGCTCGAGGAGACATGGCAATTCAAATATTTACTTAAGTGAGAATGTATCAAACAGCGTTTACCAAGATGTGGCGGTACATTATCTGTGCATTCCCGGGCGGGGAGATGGTTAGTTTTTAGTTTTATCGTATTAACGAAATACATTATTATTTTCCCGTGTCAACTTCTTTTAGAATTGTACTGTTTCTAAATAATTTTAGTTTAACTACTTCAGGTTAAATATATAAGTCTAATAGCATGAGAGTATCTATTCTACTTACATAATATATTGTTTTCAAACCGCTTGCAAAGGATCGTTGTATAATATTATTATAAAATTAGTGTCAACGTCAGCCACTGTGAAAGCATCAAAAGATAACGAGAAATTATTTGCCACAGACAAAATTATTTTGTAGTAGCACCTCCACGATTATCTATACATTATACATTTATCTGTGGAAATTTGCTGTCAATCGATTCATTGGAATATGTTACTTTGATATAATTATGTCCCTAGGTATCTACGTGACTTGAATTCACAGAAAGACCAATTTAAACACGTGCGCCAGCATTTGTCTCTGTAGTTTCACACGCAGATGGAGGCGGCAGTTCAGATATTATTAGACCTTAAATATTTACTGAATAGTTTCGCCGGTCCCGCAATAAAAAAATTAGAATGCCAACTTAGAAATACACATTAAGCTAGCGACCCGGCAATAAAAACCTTCGCCCAAGGCTAGACTATATTGTAATTGGTTGAAGGTCTTTTGTACAAATGTCATTTTAACATATTTCAAAATAATAATAACTCTAGCGGTGAGGATGGCGATGCCAGCGCCACGGACTCAAACAACGCACCAAAGTGGTGTAAAGCGGAACCACTTTAGTTCCAGCACCCCACGACAGGCGCGCTACGGTCGCCGGATTGCGCAGCTGAAGACAGATTCCGCAACCAACAGTCCCCAATAAAACAGTTGATTTTTTGGCACTGGAGAGTGATCATCTCGCCCCCCCCCTGGGGCGGTCGCCGAGGAAGCTGCCCTCTCGGCAGTTCTCATCTCGCCTCAACAGTTAACAGTTCCCAGTCAGCACTCGACAGTTCCCATTCCGCACTCGACAGTCATCATCTTGGGAGTCATCATCCTGCTCTCCCCCTTGGAGCGGCGCCGAGGCTCTGCCGACCAGGAAACTGCCCTAGCAGAAGTTACCGTCTCGCCTCCGCCGAGAAACTTCCTGCTCTCCCCCTTGGAGCGGCGCTGAGGCGCTTCCGACCAGGGAGCTGCCCTAGCAGGAGTTACCGTCTCGCATCCGCCGAGAAACTTCCTGCTCTCCCCCTTGGAGCGGCGCCGAGGATCTTCCTACCAGGACGCTCTCGCCTCTCAGGAGTCGCTGCCTGCCGACTCCGCCCTTCGGAGCCTTGGCCCAGGCTGAACTAATTCCGCCCTTCGGATCCAACCCAAGTTACCGCTTGTGTTGTCGGTGATAAGTGCGAACGTGGAGATCCGCGGTTCCAGATAGGAATTATAATTTAAGACTATTAGCCTAGATTAAGACTAACCCTTCTCTATACATTTTTTTAAAATAAATTTCAATAGTGTTCGAACTAAGTAACTTCTTTTTTTTTACTCGTTCCTCCTTTTCTTTAACTTGAATAGTAATAATTATTAACTCCCCTTAAGTAGAGTTATAACAACTTGTTTGTCTTAAGGCGGTTCAGACGGTGCGATTTTAGTTGAACGAATTTTATTGAACGACAAAAATTGAACAAGATATTGATAATCAAGATGGCGTCAACTGAAATTCTTCGTGCGTGCATCTTTATAATTTCTGACATTTTGCGTAACGAACTTGAGAACATGTCATTGAAAAAGCACTAAACGTAATATTTGGGTTAGAGAATAGAAAATTCCGCTGCACGCATAATTCGCATTTATATATAAATAACATTTTTTGATTCGAACTCGAATACTACTGGAAACAACAATTTAAGTCGGGGGAGATGGAAATACATTAAAAAATTGGTTATTCAAAGAATAAGAGGAAGCTACAAGCCAAAAATGTGTATATTCTTGGAATATACCTTATATTGTAGGTGAGTCTAGAAACGTTCGATTTCAAGCAAAAAACTGGTTTTTATTTATTTTGTAAATAATTTTAAAAGAAAGCAAAAAATTTAATCAAGTCAAACTGTCACAGATAACCTTAGCCATAAAACTGTATTTTTTTAAAAGTTGTTTCCTTTACGCGTTCATACATTTCTATTAACAACATGTAACAGTAACATCAAATAATGAAGAAACTAGAACAATACTACACATAAGACAAATCATTAAAACTACATTACCAACGCCACTATAATTTGTACGATTCAACAAAGTTCTGGTATAGATTACGCTGAGGAAGCTACAAGCCTAAATGTGTACATTCTAGGTATACCTTATATTGTATGTAATAGGCATTCAAATCGCTTGACAAACGGAGTCTAATACGTTCGATTTCAAGCACAAAACTGGTTTTTATTTATTTTCTAAACAATTTTATAAGAAAGCAATAAAGTTAATCAAATGAATTTGTCACAGATCATCTTAGCTATAATACTGTATTTTTTTAAAGTTGTTTCTTTTACGCGTTCATACATTTCTATTGAAAATGTGTTTTTTTTAGTAGTTTACATTTATATGTTTCTTTGAGTAATTTATTTATTTTATTTGTATTCTACTCAAGCGAAATGATAGGAAAACCTTCAATTTATCTAAATCATATTTTTTGGTATTCATAATGTACACTAATTCGTTATAAAGATTAATCAAAATAGTGATTTAGCACTAAGCTTCGCCTTAAACATGTTTCCAAACCTTCAAAATTAACTCAGAACTCAATTGAGAAAAATGTAACTTTAATGTATCTTTACTATCTCCCCCGAAATAAATAGTTGTTTCTTGCAGTAATAATTAAACAAAAAATTGTATCGTACACGACTTTAAATTTTTTTAATAGTTAAATAAAAAATTATACTAAATAAAAACAAATAAATGCCAATATCAAAAGAATTTCGTTTCATTCTGGGGATAAAAGAATTTTTGGGGAATTTGAACATCTGTTGTGGGTATTTTAAAATATATGCATTGGTAACCCTGAATTCAACACCGATTGGTCAATTCATAAAGTTTGTCTATGGAATTAGTTGAAAGTGACAGCGACATTTAGATAGATTACGTCATCTCTACGTGTAAACACTAAATAAGTTTTCTTGTTTTATAATGTATTCATTAACAACAAAAAAATTATCGGTGTGAGCGAGGTAATTTTTTAAAACATTAGAATCGTTTTTTGCTCTATAACCTATAATGCTTTGAGAATTCTTCGGCAGCTTTTAAAAATCCCCATTCGCTTCTGTCAGTCTGCTTCTTAGGCCTTTCGTACACGGAGATACTACGTGACTGTGATGCAACCACAAGTAGACTACCGATTTCTTAGTCTTTGTTGGTTTCTGTACACGGCGCTACCCGATATATACTGATATTGATCATTTTTTCACGTGCAGCCGTCTAGCTAATATGATGTTAAGTTACTCTAACAACAATAGTCAATAATATTGTTCTTCTATATATTTACAAGAAAAAAATACCAAAAAAAGAGATGGAAACGAGCAGCAGATACGAATGCAACTCACGTAGCGCGCTACCAGCACTCTCAATAGCGTGCAATTGACGTCAAACCCGTATTCGAAGCGTGGCGTCGTGTACGAATACCAGCAAAATAGTATGGCAAGTACTCAAGAGCGATGCTTATGCTACACGCACGAAACTCGAGTTGCTTCTAAGTATCTCCATATACGAATGGCCTCGTAGTTATGGTTCTGTTCCTGGTATAACAACGAATCCAGTGAACTTATTTCATGATTATCTTTTGATCATATTATACTATTATTATTGAATATTGAATTAACATCAGACGTACCTAGCCCATCTGGCATCATTTTTTTTTGAAACGTCATTATTTGTATGTTTTCTTACATGGCTTTTTGCGGACAAGAATAAGATCTTAATAATAATAATAAAAAAAAACTACGATGATCCTTTCTTTTCAATCGGACAATGACTCATTCAAAGATTTGTAAAATTATTGCTTAATATGCTCATTCTGTTTTATAAACACTAATATCAGTTGGATAGCGTGGTTAGCTTAGGATCATGGCTTAAAATTTTGGGTTAAATAAGAAAATAATAAAAACTAACCTTAAAACTTTGACGTCAATTCCAATGGCCGCCAAATGAACAATCGATTTTAAGTAACTATTAAAATGCATTATTTTCCATTTTCGGAAATGAAATAATTACTTCTTTAATTTACTTTAATGATCTTACTACCTACTAAAAAAAGTATTAAAAATAAAATATGTTTTGACGAGATGTATAAAAGTCATTCCATTGATTTGACAATGTCATCATTGGCCTCCTTCAAATTATCTGCTAACAAGACTTGCTTCCTATCGTGTTGTTCTAAAAACTTATTACTGTTATATAATGTATACTTAAGTGTATGTATGAATGTAATGCATAGGTGAGTGTGAGTATGTATGTGTGTATGCATGTATATGTATGTAGGTGCATACATGTACATTATTCTATACTTATGGTGTTCTTGTTGGGTGAACACGCGTGTTATACTGTGAAGCATATTATCCATTATGTTATCATTATATCATCCATTATGTCATCAATGTTGTGTTTGTCTGTAATTAGTGATAGTATCAACCATGTTAAATGTAATTGTATTTGCGAGAGTTTGGTATGAATCACTGTTGACAAACCACCTGTTAAGACACCTTTGTCAAAATTTAGCCACCTCACACAGTTATGTTTTGGTGGGATTGTCTTCTGGGATGCTGTGTAAAGGGTCTATTTCAAGGAAAGGAAAGAGAGAAAGTTCTAGAAAGGTAAAAGGTATGAGGGTTGGGTAGAAATCTAGAGACCAGTGTGTCCAGATGTGACGGACATATGAATATAACCCTCCCACCGCGGCGCAAGGCGATAGGTCGAGAGACAAGTTGTAGAGGTCGAAGGGTCTCCCCAAACCAGCCTCTCCCGATCTGGCACGCCATGCAGCTGGTGGGCAGGCATACCCTTAACACACCTCACCCGATGAATCCGGGCACCCCTGTTAAATCATCAAACGTAGAGAACCACTTGGGGTGACTTATGGCAGAGGAGCTGGTTATCCAATAAATTGTTCCTGGGGCGGCGGACCCAAACCCACCTCTTAAATAAATATTTTTCCTTAATCCATATATCATCTTTTCTTATAACTTACGTTCTTCTTCTATTTTTTGTGACTTGTTTCGTAAATTGGAAGCAAGCCTGAAAAATAATTATTGTTTTTTTTTTCCTTTCAGACTTACTACTACCACCACCACCGCCGGTGGTACTACCACCTTCAATTCGTTACACTCTACAAACCGCCGCGATGAATGAAGTTATGGAGGTTCCATCGATCATTAAAGAAGAAGCCATTATTAAAACTGAAATTATTGAATCTGATGAAGTTGACGCTAACGATCTACCGGTAAAGGTTCAAAGTGTATCGGTAAAAGATGTTTTTAAATGTGATGAGTGCGAAAAAACATTTCGAAAAACCTTGGCGCTAATGTCTCATAAGCGCACGCACTCCCAACAGAAACCATTCAAACCTACATCAACCGTTAAAGAAGACATTATCAAATCTGAAATTATTGAATCTGGTGAAATTAAAACTAACAATCTCCCGGTAAAGCTTGAAAGTGTATCGATGAAGAATATGTTAAAATGTGATGAGTGCGAAATGAAATTTCTTAAAACCTGTGCGCTGATGTCTCACAAGCGCACGCACTCCATACAAAGTCTATCCAAACCTACACCGATAGATAAAGGAGTCATTATTAAAACAGAAATGATTGAATCTGACGAAATTGAAGCTAACCATCTATCGGTAACGGTTGAAAGTGTATCGATGAATAATATGCACTCCCGACAGAAGCCATTCAAACCTACATCAATCATTAAAGAAGTCATTATCAAATCTGAAATGATTGAATCTGATGAAATTGAAGCTGACGATCTACCGGTAACGATTGAAAGTGTATCGATGAAGAATATGCACTCCCGACAGAAACCATTCAAACCTACATCAGTTATCAAAGAAGAAGTAGTAATCGAAGGCCATGGGTTAACTGAAGTTGAAGAAAATGCCAAAATTATAAGTGAAACGTTTGCATCTGATGCAATTGAAGCGGTTGACAACCTGACAGTAAATGATAAAAGTGTGTCGTTGAAGCATAGATTCAAATGCGATGAGTGTGACAAGGCGTTTGCCGTACCCTCGTTGCTTGTTTATCACCAGCGCATGCATACCGGAGAGAGGCCATATAAATGTTCTGAGTGTGACTTTGCTTGTAGTAGGTCCAGCGGCTTCCTTGAGCACAAGCGAGTACACTCTGGTGAGAAACCTCACGCGTGTGACGAATGTAACTACGTCTGTTCAAGGTCCGCTAATCTCAAAACACATAAAATGATCCACAGTGGGGTAAAACCGTACTCCTGCGATGTTTGCGATTATTCCACAACGCATTCTGGAGCACTCAAACTTCATAAAAGGGTTCATACAGGCGAGCGGCCTCATCAATGCGATCTTTGCCAAAAGAAATTTCAAAGCAAACAGCATTTAAACGTGCATAGACGCACGCATACCGGAGAGAAGCCATTTAAATGTTCTGAGTGTGACTTTGCTTCTGGTTGGTCCACCGGCTTACAACAGCACATGCTTGTCCACTCTGGTGAAAAACCTCATGCGTGTGACGAATGCGACTTTGTCTGTTCCAGGTCCACTCATCTCAAAACGCATAAACTGGTCCACAGCGGTAAAAAGCCGCACTCCTGCGATGTTTGTGATTTTTCCACAAATTATCCTCAAGTGCTAAAACTTCATAAAGGGGTTCACACAGGCGAGCGGCCGTACAAATGCGACTGTTGCGATAAAAAATTCAAAAGAAAACAACATTTAAATGTCCATAAACGTACGCACACCGGTGAGAAAATTGTGCCCAGTTGTGTGTTCTCTTGTTTGAAGTGCGATTTTACTACTAACATCAAGGGAAACTTGAATGCTCATCAAGCGAGGCACTCTGAGGCTAGGCCGTTCGTATGTAACCAATGCGACTTCAAGTGCAAAGAAAGGGGGACTTTGAGGTCACACGAGCGCACGCACAGCGGCGAGAGGCCATATACCTGTGGGGAGTGTGGCAAAAAATTCACGCAGGCTGGGACTTTGGCAGGACATTTGAAAAAAATTCATTTAAAAGGCAAAAAGTAATCCCTGTTCGTGCTGCCTGTGCTGCGATCTCATACGAGGCTAGGGACAAAATGTAAAAAAAAATACGACGCAACCGAAACTACTGTGCCAACCAACGTGCCGTTGGACGGGCGCAAGCGGCCGGTGGGTGGCAGGTTGGGGAGAGAGAGAGACGAGAGCGCCGCTTCGCCGCTAGTTAGTCGCTCTTTGAATGCCAGCCGTATAGAACGATTGTTTTGATTTTGAACCGCGCAGTGTGTGAGTTTATTCATTTATTTACGAGAATGTCTGCAGTAAGAAAGAGGAAGTGCCATTTTTCGGACGACTATACGAAAGAGTGGAGTTTTATAAAGAAAGGACGTACGAATGAAGAAACGTTCTGTGTTACGTGTAATAGTTTTATATCAATTACTCATGGAGGTAAGGCTGACGTAAGGCACCACATTTCTACGACCAATCACAAAAAAGGTTCACTGTTGCATCTACATCAAGGCCTACATCCGGATTTATGATTAAAGAAGATACTCAAGAAGAATTGCTTATTTCCGCCGCGGCGGAACTAACGACAGCTTATAAAGTTGTCAAACATCATCAATCTTTCAGTTCACTTGACTGTAACGTAAAACTGAATGCTACAATGTATCCCGACTCTAAAATCGCAGCAAAACAGTCCACAGCAAGAAGAACCAAGGCTACAGCAATTGTTAAAAATATTCTCGCTCCACATTCTGTGTCGCAAATAAAATAAAAATTGCAAGAAGTTTCGTATTATGGAATAGGCACCGACGCGTCCAATCACAAAGCTGAAAAGATGTTTCCTTTACTTGTTCAATATTTCACTGAAAACGATGGTATCCAACAGAAGCTATTGAAGTTTGATTCTTTAAAAGATGAAACATCGGACACTATTTCCAAATATTGTCTCGACACTTTAAGACAATTGACAGACTGAGCCACAGCAACGCGTGGCGGGGTATACTTAGTTTATTTATAAAATAAATGTTTTTTTAAGACATTTACAGGGCATTGATTTATTGTATCACCACACTAGGCAACTGCCTGTTTCATGGTGACCAATACATTATAGTTATTTTGAATAAAAGGTAACCAATATATAGTAAGATTACGGGCCTTACTAATAAACGTGTTTCAAACCCTACACAACTGATAACGAAGCATTAATGTAGAGTAAATGGTTGTTTCTCTGCTGCACAAAATCTAAAACATGCCCATTAGTAGGGGATAAAAATATATACATAAGGATTAGATGTAGTTTTAGATCTTGTTAAAATTAATAGTTGATTAATGTACTGTAATTTGTTAAAGCTGTGAAATGTTATTGGAACTTACAAATAAACAATGCTCGCTACTGATGCTCACACTTTGTATCTCAAATCCCGGCGTGCTTTGTAGTTCAAATCCCGGCGTTCGCAAGTAAATTTTATTTGATGAATTTGTGTTATTTCACAATTTATTCATTTGAAATAATATATAGTATGCTCGCGGTACGTTCCAGAGTGGAAGATACTCTCAGTATCGCTCTGGTGAAAGACCACCATTCAGTATTGGAACTTTGCTTGAAATGGCTTTAGCCGTATTTGGTGACCAGATCGAAATAGCCAGGTACTCCCCTACTTTCCTCTTCTCTATCTCTCTCCCCTACCTACAACCGCCAGCTTCACAATTTACCAGAATTGGGATTGCCATAGTCTCACTGGATCCAGATGGTTGGGAGCAGTTGTAATTTTTTTCAGAATATATATATAAATTCAAAATTCAAAAAAAAATATATATTTATTGCAAAAAAGAGTACAAAGGGTATAACTTATAGGTTACATCCTATTTCTTCCAGCTAACCCAACGAATACACATTATATCACATAACCCAACAATTACATGTTAACAAATAAATAACAGTAAATAAAAAATAAAATAAAAACAGAGGTATTTAATTCATGTAAGGTATTCATTCAATGTGTAGTGACATTTGTTTAAAAGGAATGTTTTTAGTGTTGATTTAAATTTAAGTGTGTCGGTTATTTGTTTGACGCTACGTGGAAGGTTGTTATATATTTTAATGGCCATGTAGTGTGGTCCTTTTTGAAAAATAGTTTTGTTTACTTTTGGGATTAATAGGTTTTCGGTGAACCTTGTAGCGTGTTGAGTTTTTTTGTGGGAACTTTTCTGGAGATGATCGTACTAACTAATATTAACGGTGTACCCCATAATAAGGAATTTGAGTAAATTCCAAAAAAATAAATTATAACAACATTAGCCGGCCAAAACGATCCCAATCCGAACGATAAACCGTCTTGTGGTTAGTTCCTTTTTTATGGAGATTTTTAAAATTCTTTAGTTAGGAATTCCAGATTTTTTTCCAGATCTATGTTTATTGTCTAACTAAATTATAGGGTTTTTTTAATATCAAACGTTCATACAGAAATTAATTTTCAACATTAAAATTTGTGATTCTCGTCAAAACATCACCAGGTAAAGCCCGTTCACTGAAGTCTACACGGTATCATCGATGTCCGTAGTCAACGCGCGTCAGTATGGCGGGCTCTCGCCTGCGGGGTTATTGTCATTGCTTTTACGTAAATTTGAAATGAGTTCCTACTTACACATTTTTACAAAAACCTTAAATTGGCAATATGTTGATGATTCTATTCGCGATCGCGCTAGTATTTTTAAGTTACATTATACAGGGTTTTCCAATAAGAGGTGTTATTTTGAATAGCCCGCTATTTCGGTAGATGTTACTTTTGAAACTGTCATTTGACATTTGACAAGATAAATATGGAACAATACACGCTTCAACAACGCATTGAAATTATTAAAATTCACTATTATTAATTATTAGAATTCCATCGAAAAATCTCAAGTGATGAGGCCCATTTCCACCTCGGTGGCTTCGTCAACAAGCAAAATTGTCGCATCTGGGGCTCGGAAAACCCAAGAGTTATTGTTGAAAAGCCTCTCTATCCTCAATGTGTGAGTGTTTGGTGCGGTTTATGGTCCGGCGGAGTCATTGGATCTTACTTTTTCGAAAATGAGGCTGGAGCAACAGTTACGGTGAATGGATTGCGCTATCGAGAGATGATTAATGATTTTTTATGGCCGGAATTGGATGGTATTGATCTGGACAACGTTTACTTTCAACAAGACGATGCTACGTGCCACACAAGCAACGAAACCATTGATCTTTTACGGGAAAAGTTTCTTTTAATATAAAAATAACACCTCTTATTGGAAAACCCTGTATTATGGAATAGCTTCAATTTTATAGCTTTGAATTTAACAAAATCTTCTCAAATGTCAGGAGATGTAAGATAAAATAATCAATAATATTAAAAAGACAATCACAAATCATTTCAAAACATAGATCAGCAAACCTAACTGAACAATATAAAACTGTAAAGCCACCTCTCCATCTTACTATCAAAGTACACATCCAACAGAAAGAGATGTTTAACCATTACGTTGTAATAACTTAACACAGAGTACATTTGACATTAGATTTTGTTCGACCAATCATGGAGCTTATACACAGTGAAGATTTATTAAATATTAAATGATTTATTAATTCTTTGAGTAAAAATTTATTCAGAATCAGTGTTTTTTGATATACATGGATATATTTATAAAAAGTCAAAATATTTTTTTACTCAAATTCCTTATTGTGCCGAGCTTGCGTGTTATATGTATTATTCATTTATTTTTATATTTTCGTAGAAAGCAATCACTTTGTGGTTTAACATTTTAATGAAATAAAAACTATATTTTTTGTTTAAAACCACGAATTTTTATTAATTTTAAGACCGAACAGTTTAATTTTGTACCCTGACGATGCTCGAGTGTAGCGAAACCGGTCGGTCTTAAAATTAATAAAAAATCGTGGTTTTAAACAAAAAATATTGTTTTTATTTCATTTATTTTTAATTTCACGCCCAGCAAGGCTTTTACATGTTTATCATCTGCAAAAGAATAACGCCACACAAGCAAAATACTCCACCAGACAATGCAAGATGAAAAAATTAGGAATACATGGTGCAATAAATAAATTAAACAATAGCTAGACGGTTTGTTGATCTGATTTCTGATACAAATTCCATTAAGACTTGTTTTTATTTAGTGATTAATACGTTAAATATATCAACAACATCCTTATAATCACCACCCATATAGGATAACTGGAGTATACAATTGTGATCCCTTGTTGAAGTTCCTACAAATTCTGGTGTGCCGCAGGGATCCAATTTAGGACCCCTATTGTTTTTAATTTTTATAAACAATATTCGGGGAAAGATTAAATTCGTCCGTTTTCTACTTGCCGATGACATCAAACTCTTTCTGAAAATAATATCGATAGAAGACTGTAGAAAGCTCCAGGAAGATATCGATGCAATATTGACTGGAGTATTGATAACAAACTTGGGTTCAACTTCCAAAAATGTTCAGTGATGTGCTTTACAAGGGCACACAAGACCATATATTTTAATTACAAAATGAAAGATACGTCACTGAAGCACATGGTGACTTGTAAGGACTTAGGAATTGTGTACGACATTCGCTTAACATTTCACGCTCATATTGAAAAGATCTGTAAATCAGCCACTAAGATGTTGGGTTTTGTCATACACAATTCGAAAGACTTGACCAACCTTGCAGTAATAAGGCTGCTTTACTTTAGCTTAGTGCGTAGCATTCTCGAGAATGGATCTCAGGTATGGGGGCCAGAGGACACTGTCTATGTACTAATGGTCGAGAAGATACAAAAAAGTTTTTACGATACCTCTACATGAGAGAGTTTGGTTATTACCCATGGCTGTTTCCAACAGCATTTATCTTGGGAATGCTGGGTGTATGCAGCCTTAGTTCCAGAAGGGATGTTGCATTACTCCTGATGGCGTATAAGCTTCTAAACGGTTTAGTATCAATACCAGACATTCTGGCTAAAATAGGATTCTATGTCCCGGATAATTTTGCGCGAGGCCGCCAACACAGGCTTTTGATTCTTCCTAGGTTCAGAACTAACTTACCAATGGTGATGCCCTTGGGAAGAATTACTAGGTTAATTAACTGCCTCGCAGGAAATGTAGATATTTTCCACATGTCCTACAACGTATTTAAACGTGAAATATTATTATTCAAGACTTAACATTGTAAACCTAAATTTGAAACTTTTTTCTTTGTCCCACTTGTAAATGTATTTGTTATTCACTTTTTTGTAAATTTTAATTATCGATATTGCAATGTTCTGGTTTATACTGTTTTTGCAAATAAAAAAATAAATAAAAAAATAAATAAAAAAATAAGTTGTCACAATAATACGGTAGATATTTCCTCAGTGTTGGTTTGCGAGGTATGTGGAAAGAAATCAAGTTCAATAAATAGTTCAGGGTTGCAATTTTGAATTTATGACTTTGTATAAACAAGTTAACCCTTCAGGTCTCTGGCATATTGACAGTTATATTTCTTAAAAATGCTGTCAGAAAGAAGGAGAATTTGTGTTTTTCTGCTTCTCAATAAAATCGAAGTAAATGGTATATTTCTGAACGTATCCGAAAACTAAAAACCGATTTTGAAAGGTGATGAAGTACGCTTTCAATTTTTTTATGTTAGAAATAAATATGTATTTTTTAAATATAAAATTTTTGCAATCAAACATGAAAACTCATCTAACATTTTTTCGTCTAAACACTGAATAAAAATTACTGATGAAAAGAAATATATATGTTATTAGAAAAATATATCGTAAACATTGCTGTCACCTCAATTTTTGTCATTCAATATAAAAATATATTTTTTAAATATTCTCAAAATCAATTTTTCTCATATTGCGGTGGGAACCTTTGAATTCATAAGGGTGTACATTTAAATTATTCTGTGGTTAACCTTTATCGTACCGTGCTAAAAACACCTTCCTAGTGTTGTCCTGTAACACAGCGTTACACTTTGAGTTTTGGAAATTATTATGCATTTTTTTTGAGTAATTTTTAGTATGCTTGCATTCATTTATCCAAAAAAAATATTTTCTGCATGAAATCTGAAATATTAAAAAACAATCATTTACTGGAAAATAAAATATAATTCGCAATTTGACGATCGTGGCGCTGGTTCCGCTGTCATACACCCAGCAAGCCACGTGTGTTTGTGTAATGCCGAATCGGGAAGATGACGGAGTCGGAGGGTGGATCCAAGCTTCACACCATATAAGAAGTTACAGAAGGTCAAAAGTACATTCTTCTTTGAAACACAAATAAAACAAAACTTTTTATGTACAACGTTTTTATAATTATCGCTGCATATAAATTCATTTCGTAATAACAGTTATAAAAAGTTATAAGATATACATAATATTTCAACAAAATAATAATAGGATAATTTTTATATCGCCGTTTATGTGCAAAATCAACTCAAAGGTAAGCTGTACAATTTATTACGAATTCTAAGTCTCTATCTAATTGTATTATTTACAAACAGATTCAGAAAAACATACTAACCTGTCTTGTCACTTCAGATAAACACACTTTTGTTAATTTTTTTACGGCTTTGCACGCAGAGGACACTACAGTAAAAACATTGGACAGTGATTGATATTTTACCCTCCTTTACTATTGCTATTAAAAATATTAAACAATCTTACATTAAAGCAGCACTCAAACCACAAACTTGACAACGACTGCCACACTAGGAACGCGAAAGTGGTTTTACGCCAAAGTGCGTCATTATATATTGTTTCTTTAAATCCAATTTAAATTAACATTAAACATTGCGAGCACTAGAATTGTTCTATGCTAAAGTGCGTAATCATATATTGCTTTGAACTCGACTTTTGAGAACATGAATTACAACATTTAGATCACGAAAATAGTTTCACGTGAGAGTGCGTCATTATATGTTTCTTTAAATTTGACTAAAAAAAACATGAAAAACTACGTTTTACGGTTTACGCCAGTCTGTGTCATCTTATGTCACTCTAAACGTGACTAAGTGGAACATGAATAACTACATTCAGAACACGAAAACTATTTAAAGGCACATTGCCTTAAAAAATGTTTCTTCAGATCATACATATTTGAACAAGAATAACTACATTTCGGACACGAAAATGGTTTCACGCCAGAGTGCGTCTTCATATGTTGCCATAATCCGGACTTCTTAGAACTTGAAAAATTACACTCGGAACACGAGAATTTTACGCAGTTGTGTATAATCACATGTTGCTTTATACGCGATTCAGTGTAACATGAATAACTACATTCAAAACACGAAAATGATTTCTCGCCAGAGTGCGTCGTAATATATTGCTTTAAATTCGACTTACGTGCACTCGCATAACCACATTCGGTACACAAAAATGGTTTAACGCCGGAGTGCGTCATCGTATGTTGTTCAAAATGCGAGTTATTTGAAAAAGCATACCTACATTTTAAACACGAGAATGGTGTTTCTCCGTGTTTCATTACACTGCTCACGAGTTCAGAACAGGGAGAGTAAGCCTCAATCTTCGACTCATGAATTTCTTCTTCGCGGCTGGTTGGATGAGATGTATTCAGACTTACTTCAGCACCTTTACCAAGAACTGGAAAAATAAACATTTAACAGTCTAAGTAAAATAAAACAGTTTTGCGATTGTTAAGTAATCGATGGTAACAATTCAAGATAATATTCGTCTTTGTCTAATTATTTCACAAGTTTGGTTAGTTTTGGGTCTGCACACTTTGTACTATCGTTTGAAAATATTTTACATAACCACGTGGCCGAAGAGACAACAAACACAAAAGAACGCAAAACAACGTTCTGACACAGATCTCAAACCATGTATCACTGCTGGAATTTTCAACATTATCAGAAAGCGCTATAAGCTTCATAACTTAAAAAGGAAAAACCCTAGTAGATGAAAGCGATCTCACAGATCGCTTTCATCTACAAATTTATTCCTTGATCCATTCCTTGGATCACTAGACTCCGTACTACTTCAAGAACGAAACATCAGGAACCTGTTCATCATTGGGGATATCAACATCATTACATCATTACACTTTAATCCTTAAAATTCATTCAAATAAAAACCGTACATCGACTCAAAATCAATTCAGGAATAAACATATTATGGACTATGAAAAACTAAAAAAATCAATACTCCACGGGAGACTCCAAAGGAAATCACACAGCGCCCTGGCCCCAGCATTCCTGGCCAGCGCTACATCGGATCATCACAGCGCCCTGGTTCCAGCACATCTGACCAGCGCTACACCACGCACCTAGACCACGCGGCATCCTCACTGGTCTATGCATCTCCCGCACAACCACCGATCAGGTCCACCGCACCTTCGGCTTCCCTGTTCAGCACTGGA
Organism: Hesperophylax magnus; assembly: GCA_026573805.1. Classification (NCBI taxonomy): domain Eukaryota; kingdom Metazoa; phylum Arthropoda; class Insecta; order Trichoptera; family Limnephilidae; genus Hesperophylax; species Hesperophylax magnus. The sequence continues at coordinate 915,907 of JAIUSX010000179.1, read as the reverse complement.
GCACCCGGAAGACCCATGGTCATCATCAGTACCTGATACGTCAGCGAGTTTGGTCACCAGCAGCGGCGTCAACTTAAAGGCCCGCACATTGACCAGCACCTCACCGCCTGCATCATGAATTGAATCATCGGTCCTGAAGTCAACTGATATACGGCATCCTGACTCAATAAAACACTGTGAACTCCACAACCTCTTTCATTTCGTGTCTCCTCACCAGATCCCCAAACAATCATTGTACAAAACTGAAGGCCTAGATGTTGCTTGGAACATATTTATTGAACATCTACAACTAAAAGTAAAAAAACCACACATCAATAAAAACCTACATGGATTACACTTGGCCTACTTCTGTGTATACGAAAAAGGATCAAACTCCATCAACAAGTAAAAAACAGTCCTTACGACCTTTCCCTGAAACTATTCTACAATCACTCATATCATTTGAAAAAACTAGACTATATAGGAAATACTGATAATGAATTGACATTTTTAAAAAGTTATATGGAAAATAGAAAGCAAACGGTAAAACTTAACAACATAAGCATCGAGTTTGTTGATCTCAAATTAGGGGTGCTTCAAGGAAGTATTTTGGGTCCAATCCTCTTTTTAATTTTACATTAATAACCTTTGCCACATGGAATGTGAAGGCGAAATATTAGTTTTGCAGATGATACACTTCTTATAATAAATGGGAATAATTGGGCAGAAACACTTAAGAAATCAGAAGACGCACTAAACAGAATCAAAACATGGTTAGACTACCATTCACTTACACTAAATGATAATATAACTAAATTCATCACTTTCAAAAGAAAAAAATACAAAAAAATCGGAAGGAAACCTGAACTTAAACACAAATTACTCCCATCACTTGGCATTGCAATAATTGTCCCTCATTGGAAAACGTTGATTTTGTAACTTATCTAGGTGTAAAAATTAATCAAAATTTTGTATGGACCAAGTATATTAACTATTTAAATAATAAAATTAAAAAAAAACATATTTGTTCAAAACCATCAGAAATGTCGTTAGTAAAAAATACTTAACAAAAAGATCTAGATGACAATCGCTTTTAGAATACGGCAAAGCGCCCTTGAGGTGTCTTTTCACGAAAACGGCGCTATATAAATTATCCAAATATTACTGTCGAACAGGGAAGTGCAAATGACAGTAACCTAAAATCACTAATTAAAACCCAAAAATCCACAGTGAAAATTATTCTTAAAGTCCCCGTAAGAACTAGCACTGGCAAAATTTTCAACAAACTTAACATCATGTCACTTAAACAACTCTTTTCTAAAACAATACTCCTTTACATTCATAAATTCAAAACACAATAAATAACAACTAACATATATATTAGAAACACTAAATCTCAAAGTCAAAAACATATCCAACTAGCAACTACAACATACCACATTTGGGCAAAAAGGCTTCCTATACTATGGTACTAAACTCAACAATGGTACAACGAAATCCCGCTCTATATTTTTACATTTAAATCTCAAATAAAAAGCTGGATACAAAAGATAGGAAGATAAGAAATAGATAATAAACTTACATGTAATACATATTGACACCGACACCACTCAACTGAAGAAAAAAAACACCTTGTAATGTGTCTAGTTTTTGTACTGTTAATTCGTGGTGGAATTCCATTGTAATAGAATTAAAATTAAAAAACTTTTTCACTTTGTTCCACTTATTTATTATTACCAGGACCGGTTTCATCCTACTACGGACATTTTCAGACTGGTAGTTGAAACTCTTATGCTACTGATTTTATACAAACTTAGGCAGGGGTACACAACATTGTTTATATATAATGAATGATTCTATTTTGTTAATTTGAGGTAGGTATTATGAGTTATTTTGTTAATTTAGGGTACATTAGGTAATTATAAAGTTTATTTTTACAAATTATGAATGATGTTACAAAGCAAGTACATATTTATAGATCATATGAATATAAAAGAATTTATATAATTAAAAAGGTTTGTGATTTCTGATATTTTATTTTTGTAATGTTGGGATATTCCCTCCTTGTTGCTTAGGGCTTATTGTCAAATATTGATAGCAATTAAGTCATTGTTATTATTAGGGTTCCCCACATATTTGGGTTATTACATCTTTAAATTACATACTTAAATTATACCACTGCTCTCTGAAGTAAAATTATTCTAAGTGAATTATAATGGGTAAATTAATGGTGATTGAGCATTATGTTCTAACTGTTTATTCATAACATATTTACGATCTATTTTCTTCGTTAAGCGATTGATTTCTAGTGACTCTAATCTGTCTAATTTTTGTCCTTTGTTGCAAACGTGAAGGATTTTTACATCTCTATCTTTGTCAAAAGTATGTTGGTTTTCTAGTAGATGCAAGGCAACGTTCGATAAATCTCCTTTTTGATTAACCCAACTAGCGAAATGTTCTTTTATACGGGTTGATACTGCTCTTCCTGTTTGTCCTACGTAATACGCGGGGCAATTCGAGCAGTTCACCTGGTAGACTCCAGAGTTTTCCAGATTACCTCTTTTATCTTTATTGTTTATAAATATTTTACCTAAAGAATTTACATTATAAAAGGCTGTCTTACATTTTTTATCACTGTCTATTAATTTTGATATTTTATTTGATATTTTGCCAAGGTACGGTATTTTAGTCCATTGTTTTGTTTCTATTTCCTTGTCCGGCGTAAGGCCATATGTAATTGAAGCTACGGTGAGTTTTTTATTCTTCTTCTTTATAAGATTATCAATCATTATGCTATCGTAACCATTATTTCCTGCAATAGTTTTGATAACTTTTAATTCATTATTGTAATTTATGTCGTTTAGTGGTACATGTAATAGTCTATGGATTAAAGAATGGAATACCGACAATTTATGTGAAATGTGGTGTCTTGAGGAGCTGTGAATAATATTATCGCTATATGTCGGTTTCCTGTATATCGAAAATTCTAATTTGTTATTAACTATATTCATTCCTATATCTAAAAAGTTGATTTTATCTCCTCCTATCTCCATCGTGAATTGAATTGACTTATTGATTTGATTTATTTCTTTGATGAAGATATCTAGTTGTCTCTGCGTACCGGTCCATATGATCAAAATGTCGTCTACATATCTCCGATAGAAAATAACATTTTTAAATGATTTTAACTTTTCGATGGTTTCTTCCAAGTGGTCCATCATGAACTCTGCTAATATTGGTGAGATAGGACTGCCCATGGCCAACCCTTTTGATTGTAAATAGAATTTATTATCGAATCTAAAATAGTTTTGTTCAATGCACGTATTTATTACTTGATTAATTTCTCTCTTTTTTATTATATTTAAATTGATTTTCTCCATGTAATTATTGATTATTATTTTTAATTCATCTGTGGGTACGCTTGTAAATAGACTAACAACATCAAATGACACCAGAGAGGCGTTGTTTGGTATATGTATATCCTTGATGAGGTCTATTAATTGCAAAGAATTTTTTATTCCATATTTTGGTTTGAAATTTAAAGTGTTTTTAATGATTCTATTTGCGTATTTTGCTAACTTATAGGCTGGTGCTGAGTTATATCCTACGACTGGTCTCACTGGTATATCTAATTTGTGAACTTTAGGTTGTCCATATAGCCGCGGACATTGGGGGTTCATGACAGTGAGGTTGGATTTTTGGAATTTATCTTTAATGAGTGTTTGGCATGTACTAAGAATTGAATTTATTTCTGCGGTAAATTTTGGGGTGGGATCCTTTTTTAATAAAATTACATCACTAGAGTCCAGCACATTTAGGACTTTTTCAATATAAATATTTTTTGGTAGAATTACAGTGCTATTCCCCTTATCAGCTTTTGAAATAATTAAGTTATTTTCTTTAATTTTATTTTTAATTGATTTTATTGTACGAGCTTCGCTTGAAAACTTACTATTAGTTATAGCGTTTTTTATTATTTTTGAACATAAATATTTTTTACCGTAATCTGATGGAATTGCAATGTCTACGTCTAATGCAAAATTCTCGTAATCTTTTATGTGAATTGGTAAGTCAGGGCAATGTTTTAATCCTTTATCTAGCATTTTTATTTCATCTACATTAAACTGTACCTTGGACGTGTTTACTACTTTTTCGTAAAAAGTTGTTTGAGGTAATTCTATATTAACATTTGTCGGTGATTTTAATTGTTTTTGTGTCCAATACTTTAATTTTTCGATTTGTTTCTGATATGTTGCATGTATTTTATTATTTACCATAAGGGTAGTTTCGTTAAAAAGGCAATCAAATTCTATTGGATGTAATTTTGATGTGAGAGCAGTGTGTATGTAAAATAAGTACGTACTGACATTATCCCGGATGCTGTACCACTTCTTCATCTCCTGTGTGGTCCAAGTCCTCTGGGCTGCTGCAACTGCAAGTGTGGCTGCTCTGCTATTCGTGTTCGTTTTGATGTTGATGTATTTTGGTAAAAGTCCTCGTTTTTTACACTCACGATTGAACCAAAGGTGTTGTGTCGCCATCCGTCGCTTCAGATTGAGTTTCTTGTATAGTCTCTTCAGTGTTGCTGTGTTTGCTGCTTTTAATGAGTCTAGTTTTTGTACTGTTAATTCGTGGTGGAATTCCATTGTAATAGAATTAAAATTAAAAAACTTTTTCACTTTGTTCCACTTATTTATTATTACCAGGACCGGTTTCATCCTACTACGGACATTTTCAGACTGGTAGTTGAAACTCTTATGCTACTGATTTTATACAAACTTAGGCAGGGGTACACAACATTGTTTATATATAATGAATGATTCTATTTTGTTAATTTGAGGTAGGTATTATGAGTTATTTTGTTAATTTAGGGTACATTAGGTAATTATAAAGTTTATTTTTACAAATTATGAATGATGTTACAAAGCAAGTACATATTTATAGATCATATGAATATAAAAGAATTTATATAATTAAAAAGGTTTGTGATTTCTGATATTTTATTTTTGTAATGTTGGGATATTCCCTCCTTGTTGCTTAGGGCTTATTGTCAAATATTGATAGCAATTAAGTCAATTTAAATTAAGAAAATCAATTTAAATATAATAAAAAAGAGAGAAATTAATCAAGTAATAAATACGTGCATTGAACAAAACTATTTTAGATTCGATAATAAATTCTATTTACAATCAAAAGGGTTGGCCATGGGCAGTCCTATCTCACCAATATTAGCAGAGTTCATGATGGACCACTTGGAAGAAACCATCGAAAAGTTAAAATCATTTAAAAATGTTATTTTCTATCGGAGATATGTAGACGACATTTTGATCATATGGACCGGTACGCAGAGACAACTAGATATCTTCATCAAAGAAATAAATCAAATCAATAAGTCAATTCAATTCACGATGGAGATAGGAGGAGATAAAATCAACTTTTTAGATATAGGAATGAATATAGTTAATAACAAATTAGAATTTTCGATATACAGGAAACCGACATATAGCGATAATATTATTCACAGCTCCTCAAGACACCACATTTCACATAAATTGTCGGTATTCCATTCTTTAATCCATAGACTATTACATGTACCACTAAACGACATAAATTACAATAATGAATTAAAAGTTATCAAAACTATTGCAGGAAATAATGGTTACGATAGCATAATGATTGATAATCTTATAAAGAAGAAGAATAAAAAACTCACCGTAGCTTCAATTACATATGGCCTTACGCCGGACAAGGAAATAGAAACAAAACAATGGACTAAAATACCGTACCTTGGCAAAATATCAAATAAAATATCAAAATTAATAGACAGTGATAAAAAATGTAAGACAGCCTTTTATAATGTAAATTCTTTAGGTAAAATATTTATAAACAATAAAGATAAAAGAGGTAATCTGGAAAACTCTGGAGTCTACCAGGTGAACTGCTCGAATTGCCCCGCGTATTACGTAGGACAAACAGGAAGAGCAGTATCAACCCGTATAAAAGAACATTTCGCTAGTTGGGTTAATCAAAAAGGAGATTTATCGAACGTTGCCTTGCATCTACTAGAAAACCAACATACTTTTGACAAAGATAGAGATGTAAAAATCCTTCACGTTTGCAACAAAGGACAAAAATTAGACAGATTAGAGTCACTAGAAATCAATCGCTTAACGAAGAAAATAGATCGTAAATATGTTATGAATAAACAGTTAGAACATAATGCTCAATCACCATTAATTTACCCATTATAATTCACTTAGAATAATTTTACTTCAGAGAGCAGTGGTATAATTTAAGTATGTAATTTAAAGATGTAATAACCCAAATATGTGGGGAACCCTAATAATAACAATGACTTAATTGCTATCAATATTTGACAATAAGCCCTAAGCAACAAGGAGGGAATATCCCAACATTACAAAAATAAAATATCAGAAATCACAAACCTTTTTAATTATATAAATTCTTTTATATTCATATGATCTATAAATATGTACTTGCTTTGTAACATCATTCATAATTTGTAAAAATAAACTTTATAATTACCTAATGTACCCTAAATTAACAAAATAACTCATAATACCTACCTCAAATTAACAAAATAGAATCATTCATTATATATAAACAATGTTGTGTACCCCTGCCTAAGTTTGTATAAAATCAGTAGCATAAGAGTTTCAACTACCAGTCTGAAAATGTCCGTAGTAGGATGAAACCGGTCCTGGTAATAATAAATAAGTGGAACAAAGTGAAAAAGTTTTTTAATTTTAATTCTATTACCTTGTAATGTATTAATACTTAACAAATTATAATAAGCAATAATTATTAGCCTGAAATACAAATATGAATTGAAAACATCTTTAGAGAATTTGCTATCCTTTGTACTTTGCATAAAATCTTGGTCTTGCAAACATATGTTTAACTATAATAAAAAATATATTTATAATTACTTTTTATTATAATAAATTTTAATCATTTGTAAAATGAAATCCTCAGCACCGGAGATCCCAGTGAGGATATCATTATATCTATTTGTCACAAAAAGACAATACAACACTTATTTTTATAAAACTGAATCATGGTGTTTCACCATACTCTGGATGCATATTTTTTTATTTAAAGAAAGACAAACATTCCCAGGTTACGAATAACCTGACAATATTTGAAAATCTCCTACTACCACCACAGTAAACTGAAAATGTTGCTTGTGTTGTGATGGAGGACTTAGACAGGAGAGGAATTGAACACACTACGCCTGGGTGGGACCCAAACGCGATGTCAACTCGGCCACCGACCGGTCAAGTCGGTGATATCTTTATTTATTAAAACATTAATATTATGGAATTTACCTGGCGTTTGCTCAACGCTTTGGGAATATTCGTTGCACTCCTTCTTTATATCCTGTAGGTCTATATCCATTTCCGTGTACGACATTTCCCCTCCATCTGGTCCTCGAGTCCCTGGTTCCGTCTTGATGGTCACACTGTCTGTGTCAGAGAGATCCATGGCACGACTTGCAGGGCAAGCAAGTCAGGTAGATGGGTATCAGGTCTTTGGAGTCAGCTCACAATTTGATGCCTGAAACAAGTCCAAGTAGATTATTTAATTACTATCTGACGTGTACCCGGCGTTGCTGAGAGTTATTCTCAGGAGATAGACTTATACCGTGAAGAACTTTTCTGTGGGCCTTTTTATGATATAAAATTCCGTAGTACATTATTTTGATTTATCTCATAAGGTTTAGCCAGGGTTAGCAATGTAAGCGCCCGAAAGTTTTTTTTACGACTTGATTACAAAACATCGACTTTTCTCTACTTTCTATAAATGTAATATGCATGTATTATATATATAAACCTTCCGGAAGAAATTTTCTTAATGATAATAAAAACTCAATCTAAATCCGTTACGTAGTTTAGAAGAACTAATTGCACAAAAAGACAGACGCGGAAAGCGACTTTATTTTATACTATTTAGAGATTTATTTACAAACCAACGCTACAATGCGCTTTTCAATATATTATGAAAACAATTATTATATCTAGTGAAACAGTAGAACATACTAAACTCATACACGCAGTAAGAATGGGAGACAAAATAGTATATTATTACGCTAAAATCATAATAACATTCATACATACTCATATTATTCTGACATGACCCGTCTCAAGTATTTGAATCATTTGATCTAGCTGTGACATCGTCGTGCGTCCCTGACTTCTACCGTTAATAATAGCCTTGTATACTCTCTTGGCGCTTATTTCTCCTTACATCTGTTCCACATGTTGAAAATACAGCATATTTCGTTAACCTTGTTCATTACGTACTCTTACACCAAGTCAGGTAATATCAAGAGTCAGAATAACAGAAGAGTTATGAGACGATGCATGAATGTAAATAAAAGAATGAGTGTGTGCCAAAACAGAATTCTGTGGTAGTCCATACTCTCTGCCTACCCGTGGAAACGGAGCGTGATAGTTACTTAGTCAGCCGTATCGAAATGTTGACATTTAAACGGTACCGTAAACATAAATTCTCAGCTCGATTCAGCTTTTGATCGAGTTGTTATCAGTAATCAACCATCGAGCATAACAGGCATGCTTCCATGCTTGACGCGTGAAAACAATTTAATGAAACGCCGTATGGGAAAAAAATCTGCGTTTAACAGAGAACAGTCGAATTTTAAAACATTAAAATGGCGCCGTATGCCGATTTCACAGGATATCGAAAGTCACGCGAGTGAAAACACTTGTATAAGCTACGCGATCACACATTAAATTGTTTTGACTTAATGTAACAAGCTAAATGAGAAAACTTTTTTATTAATTTCCTACCTGGAATGATAAAGATTCCTCTTAAAATAAAATATTTTCACAAGTCACTGGTAACAGCAAACAAAAGGAAATGTCATTAAATAAGTCATAGATAAAAGCACCTTTTTAAAGATCGACGATACGTCTTGGAATAGATTCGCGTAGGTACTGTTTTTCAATAAACCGTCCCTGGGCCGGAAAGATAAGAAAACATGATGTGCTTATTTAAAAAAGTGATGTTACATCATTTACAATAAAAATTTTATAACATATAAAAAACAAAATGTACCCCAAATGAAGTTGAGCTTATGTATTGGGGGGCGTTATTAAAAAATTATTACAATTAGTTTGTTTATATGTCATGGTATTCAGTGTGTTATAAATCGAAAATTTACAATCTTTTAAATTGTTGGTTATATTGATAAATCTTTCTGTCAATGAATTAAAAAATAAATACCAACATATTATATACTACTAAATCGTCTTTATTTATTATTTCATGTATGTATTGTTTGTTTTCATAAAAGTCTGCGTTTTTTTATTCATTCTGTGCATTGACAAAATGCCAATTTTGTTTTTAAATAAATTTACTTTTTTTTTTTTTTTTTTTTTTTTTATTTCTATATAATATTTACAGTGTTCACATAATTATTTATATTTTTACATGATATATTTCAAACTTATAACTATAATATGTTGTGTGTAAGGTAGGTTTGAGAAGGTGAAACTGTATGTGAGTAAATTTTTTTTTTTTTTTTTGCTGGTTGTGAGGTAGGTTTGAGTAGGTGACACTGTGGTGGGTAATGTTATATGTTTCGTGAACACCTCACTAGGAGAACCTGTGCTGAGGTGTTTACGTGGTTATGTTTAAATGGTACATGTATTTATGTGTATTTGTTAAATTTTCTTATATAAATTGTAAATTGTGATTTTAAAATTTTTTTTTTTTTTTAATGGTTATTGTACATTGTTATTTAAAGAAAAAGGAAAAATATTTATTTATGTGCACATATATACATACACCCATGTATATACATACATACATAAATAAACATATATGCATGCATACACACATATAAGTAAACACATGTATACATACATACATACACATTCATCCATGATTATGTTTGGTTTGGTGTTATAATGTTTTGTATAAAATGGATATCTTGTTTTTTGATCCAGGCTGTGATCAGTTTTTTGTGAATGTTTGTGTATGTATTTCCCATTAGTAGTAGTTTCAGAGTGGTGGGCATACAATTAAAAAGTTTTGTAGCGTAATACTGGAAGTGTCTTTGTCCGTGTGTGGTGTATGTTATCGGTATGTTCAGGGTATTGTTTGTTGTCGACCTTGTTTTTATTGTTGTTTGAGGTGGTATTAGAGTGTGCAGTTTCTGTTGGAGGAAATTAAGTAGTGCAGATTTGGCATAGAGTTGTCTTATTGACATGACGTCTAATGTTTTGAAAATTTCGCTTGAATTTGTGTGGAATGGTACTTGCAAGATGATTTTAATTATTGCCTTTTGAATTTTTTGTATTGGGTCGATTACAGTGTTTGTAGCGCTTCCCCAAGCCAGTATGCCATATGTAACAATCGATTGACAGAGTGCGAAATATATAGATCTAAGTATTGAATGTGGGAAAATATTTTTGATTGACTTTATTAGATGCATGACTCTTTTTAGTTTATTAGTAATGAAAGTTATGTGGTCAGTCCAGCGTAAGTGTGAATCAATAATGACCCCTAGGTATTTTGTCTGGTTTACCCTTTCTATACGCTCGCATTGGCAATTGGGTGAAGTTTGTTCACAGTCATGTAGAAACAGGTCTATGTTAGGTGGAGGTTGACCTCTTTGTGTAATACTATGTGTGATGTATTTTGTTTTTATTGTATTAACGGTAAGAGTATTCCAGTTTAGCCATTTTTTGACAACTGATAGACTTTTTTCGGCAATTATAAATACATCTTTCCATGTGGCTGCTTGACAGAGAAGTACTGTGTCGTCAGCGAAGGTTACGATTTTACCTTCAATTTCAATGTCACATAGTTCGTTTATGTAGATGAGGAACAATAGAGGGCCGAGTACACTCCCTTGTGGGACTCCGTACGTGATCAAAAGTGGATGACTTGTCTTGCTGTCAATTTTTACTTGTTGCGTTCTGTCAGACATGAAGCTTTTAATTAGATCGAATTCTATTCCATTAATGCCCATGTTTTTTAGCTTTATGAATAGTTTTTCGTGTGAAATTGTGTCGAAGGCTTTACATAGATCTAAGTAAATAGATACAACTTTTTTCTTAGCGTCAAGATTTTTTGTAATGAAGTCGGTTACAGTGGCTATTGCATGTTCTGTGCTCATGTTTTTCCTGAAGCCATGTTGGTTGATCGAGAGTATGTGATTTGATTCTAGATAGTGTTGTAGCTGTATTTTAATAGTTTTTTCAAGAATTTTCGAAATGGTATTTAGTAGCGTTATGGGTCTGTAGTTGTTTACATTATTTTTTGGTCCTGATTTGTAAATTGGAATAATAAGACCTTTTTTTAGTAAGCTAGGGAAGATTCCTTCTTTTAGACTAAGATTAATTAGGTATGTGAGTGGTTTTAGTAGTTGTTGACTTAGTGTTAAGATAGTTTTAGAGTCTACACCATCCGGTCCTGTAGTTGTGTTATTCTTTAATGATTGAATTATTTTATTAGTATCTTCTAGCGTAACATTATGTAATTTGAAATGTCTGTTGTAATTATCATTACTGATGTTTGTTGTATTGTTTTGAGGTTCCTGGATATCTCTGAGAGGCAACGTAGTTTTTATATTTTCAGCTAGGCTAACACCAATATTAGTGTAGTGTTTGTTTATAAAATTGAGGATACGTGTAGAATTCTCGTGGAAGTGGAGTTCTTCATCATCAATTAGTAATTTTTTTATGGTATCATCTTTGTTCTTCTGTGAATGCGTACTTTCCCTCAAAATTGACCATACGGTTTTAGGATCATAATTTGCTGTTATCAGTTTGTTTCGGTAGTATAATTCTTTGGCTTTACGTATTATAAGGGAACAAATATTTCTGTACCTTTTATAGAAGAAATAAAGTGAGGTATCATAAGGGTTCAGTTTAACTTGTTTGTGTAGTTTGTCCCTTTTTTTAATGCTATTTATGATGCTATGAGTAATCCATTTTTTAAGTCTAACTTTGCGGTGTGGAATAGATGTGGATGTTTTTATGGTATTTTGTATAATGAGAGTTTGTAGATATGTTAAAAAATAATTCCAGGCTTCTTCTGTTGAGTTAATTTTTGTAAGATGTTCCCATGTCTGTTTTTCTAAACATTGTTTTAGGTTTACGTAATTAATTATTTTTTTTGCGGTGTTATTTTGGAAAGTTGAGTTCATAGTTGGGGAAGTCAGGCCTATCATTGTTGTGTAGTGATCTGTGATTGTAGATTCGTATACTGCACTACTTATTGGTCTTTTTGATTTAACCATAATGTGGTCTATACATGATTCTGAGTCTTTGGTTACCCTGGTAGGAGTATTAATGGTGCTTATAATGCCATGTTCCAGAAGCATCAGTTGGTATTCAATGTTTTGAGGGTGACCATTAGGAAGTATGTTTATGTTTAGATCACCAGCTATGATGATGTTTTTGAATGAAGTTAATTTTTTTAGGTGAGAATCCAGAGCCATTATAAATGGTGTAATATTAGGTATGGATGGTGATCTGTATAGGGCGAGAATACACGTATTACAGTCGGTGATTATTTGTAGACAGTTTGAATTTACTAATTCAATTTCTGAAACAGAAGCGTTAATACTATCATTTATGTATACAACAATGCCATCATTTTGATTTTTATTATTTAATGTGTGAAATGAAGTATAATTATCTTTGTATTTTTTTGTAAAAGTTGTTGAAATCCAACATTCTGTTAGGATTATAATTTTGAAATCTGTTTTAAAGTTGCTTAAGAGTATGTCAAGTTCATCATAGTTTTTGTTCAGGGATCTTATATTTTGGTTAAATATTGTAAGAGAACCTGGGGTGTTAATAATAGAATCACATAGTTTTGTATCATCGGTTGTGTGATGTTGGTGTGTGCTATTTAAGTTCATTGTGAGTAGATCAGCCATGGTGGTATGTTAAATAAGAATAATGTTATTATGAGGTCTGAGTGACCTAAATTAGTTACACCATTTTTTTTAAATCATTTTCATTTTTAATTTGTATAATTTTTTCTCCCGGACCTTTCCGGATTAGCAGTTTGCCTGTTTTAAACCACACGAATTGGAAATTTTTTTCTTTGGCCGATTGTTTGGTTTTCCATAATAATTCTTTGTAGTACGGTGAAAGCACTTCACTAATGTAAATGGGAGAGTTGGTATTTAAAATCTTAGCCTTGTTTTTGAGTGATAAAATAGAATCCCTGGTTTTTAGGCTGAGGAAAGTAGCATGGAGTTTGTCCGGGGCATTCTGTCGCCGATCCTGTGTCCTAGTCACCAGTCGTATGTCCTGCTGTAGCAGGGGCAATCCCAGGGAACTGGCTACCCGAAGTACCGTTTCCACAGGTGGTTCACCCGGCTGCAACTGTACGCCCGCCATCTCTAAGCTATCAGAGAGTTTTTCTTGCTCTAATTCTGCGACACGACATTCCAGAGAAGAGATTCTAATTCTTTTGTTTTCATTTTCTTCTCGCAAGAATTTAGATTCCTTTTGTAGATCTTCCATTATTTTAAACTTCGACAGCAGATCTTCGTACTGATTGCAAATGAAATCACTGCTTCTCTTTAGATCATTAATTTCATTTGTAAACATTTTTTTAATTTCTGTGATTTTACTATCGAAGTGTTTTGTAAGTCGCTCATAAAGGGTTATATTGTCTTCACTAGATTTGTTTATGTCACTTGAACTTGCACTCTGATGGGTGTCTTTGACCTTCTGTTTAGAGTTATTTTGGGTCTTATTTGTAGGTGCGTCAAGTTCCTCTGCGTCGCTAGATGTCACTGGCTTTCTTTGTCTACTCATTGTGTATTTTTTTAATTTAGAGACGTGATTTGTAATATGTAATTTTAAAATTTAAAAATAAAAAAGATTTTGCCGGTCTGAGGATCGAACCGAGGTGGCCTAATTAAAAGAGAGCGGACGGCGCGTTAGACCACAGAACCACGGCCCCGATGTGCAGTTTGGCGAATTATAACTGTATGGATTATTATTAATGTTAGCTTTGAGTTTGTGTCAATAGATGTCACTGCAGTTCTTTTGTTTTTTTTTTTTTAGAGTAGTAATATTTCAAAATTAAGCTTTATAATTGGTAATTATTTATGTTTTAGCAAGTTATTATACTTTTATTTAACTTTGGTTTAAGTTTAGTTGTTTTTATCACAGTAATCTTTCGTTTCCGATGGTGTTGTTGATGTCAATGATTTGACAACTTAACCTCGCTAAATGTCTCTATTACTTTATACTCCTTTATATTCCTAGTTTGAGGTATTCTATAGAAAATTACAAAATGATCAAATAATGGCCCGTCAACGTCATTTTTTTAGAATTGATGGATGGGTATGTAGCAATGGGCACAATCGATGAATCATCGATTATTTACTCGATCTTTTTGAACATCGAAATATTTCGATTAATTATTCGATTAGTTTTACCGACAACCTTATATGATTTGATATCCTCTGGGAACTAGGATTATGCAATTATTCTCTGCTAATTGTCAAATGTTTAATTATGATATTATCTACCAACCAAAGAAGCTACGATTTTGTGAACACATATAAGATTGGGATTTACGACGCCCGTACATTTACTGTGTTTAATAAATGGCACACTGACCTATAATAAGTTGGCAAGGTTATTAATAAACAAGAGTTGATCATTTTTATAGCGCGTTTTTTAAATGAAAAATCACCTCGGGGCTCTCCATAGATAATCTTAAGGTTTTTTTTATTTTTTATTTTTTTTTATTTAATTTAATGTAATTACATTTAATACAATATAAGATATGGGTAGTCCCACAAAGCTGTGACAATCAGCTTGTCTGTAGGTTCTACCATTTAATGTTATAACATAACACACATTAGCTTGTTTAAATATTAATACCAAATATAATGTTTAGGATAGATAAACGTTTTGTTAATTTATTAACCACTTTTTTGTCAGTTTAGGGCAGGGTTCCTCATTATTTTTCAAGTTAAAGTTTTCGTTAAATTTGTTATAAATCACAGGTATCAAATAGTCAAGTGTTCTGCTACCATACTTATTTGATATTAGTGGAATTTTTAGGCCTTTTTTCAGTAAATCTTGTTTTGTGACTATGCACCAATGGCTTTTTGTACGCATTTTCTCCCGCATTATCCATAATTATAATAAACCAGAGAAGCCCTTTAATTGGGAGTAGGCCCTCAGAGCCATACAGTAATTTTAAGTTGTTTCTTTGTTTGTAAATGCTAGGTTTAACAATTTTTTTAATTATAGCAGTTTGTAGATTTTGAATGAATTTAATATTAATATTATATGTATTTTTTGGGAAAGATGCAATAGGCTCGATCTTTATAAATATTATATTCGGTATTGTTTTAGTGTCCTGGTTTTTATATCCGCGGGAATGAATTATTTTAATTATTTCTTCTATTAAACAATTATTTCACGTAATAATGAGAAATGTGACGAGATTTGAAACCTTCAGTAGGAATATATTTAAATATATCGTATTTCCTTTTAATTATAAGTAGGTATGAAACTCATTTACATTGTTTATTCAGTTTAAACGTAAATATTAGCAATTTAACGTCATATGTAACGCATTAAAATCGTAGTCATTCACATCACAATAATAATATTACGATCATTACCTTGCTTTCTGCAATTAAACAATAAAATGTAGTACTAACCTACCAAAATGTTGCTATACCAATATAATTAACATACTTTGCAAATGTGCCCCCCCCCCTTCCTACAAAGACAAAATCGATCACGCCCATCACTATGAGCCTGATCGATTGATTTATTCAGAAAGTTTGTCTATGGATATCAATTAGACAATGACGTTTAGGTGAGTTACGTGATATCCACGTGTTAAAATTATTGTAAGTAAGTTTTCGTGCTTTATAATCATTTAATTTTCAACAAAAACATCATCGGTGTTAAGGAGGTTATCTTCACAAACATTATACACTTTTACTGCTTTATAACCTAAAACGCTTGTAGAGTTTTTAAGCAACTTCTAGTGATACGCTAAACTTCTGCCTGTAGTTTAACACCGAGTCAGATGAACTAATTTCATTATTTATTTCCTTTCAGCATTGGATACTACCTCCTTAAATTCGTAACATTTGACAAATTTCCGAGATGGACGAAGATATGGTGGCTCCATCGATGATTAAAGAAGAAGTCATTATCAAATCTGAAATTATTGAATCTGATGAAATTGAAGCTAACGATCAACCGGTTAAGATTGAGAGTGTATCGATGAAGAATATGTTAAAATGTGATGAGTGCGAA
Source organism: Hesperophylax magnus (assembly GCA_026573805.1). Taxonomy (NCBI): domain Eukaryota; kingdom Metazoa; phylum Arthropoda; class Insecta; order Trichoptera; family Limnephilidae; genus Hesperophylax; species Hesperophylax magnus. The sequence goes on along the minus strand of JAIUSX010000179.1, from coordinate 899,618 downwards.
TGTACTTTTATTAAAACCTGGGCGCTTATGTCTCACAAGCGCACGCACTCCCGACAAAAACCATTAACATCTAAATCAGTCGTCAAAGAAGAAGTAGTTATCGATGGCTATGAAGTTAAAGAAAATGCAGAAATTAAAAGCGAAACGGTTTCATCTGATGCAATTGAAGCTGTTAACAATCTGGTGAAAGATGATGAAAGTTTATCGTTGAAGTATAGATTCAAATGCGATGTGTGTGATAAGATGTTCTCCGAAGCTTCGATGCTTACTAAACACAAGCGTGTGCATACCGGAGAGAAGCCATTTAAATGTTCTGAGTGTGACTTTGCTTCTAGTTGGCACTCCAGCTTACGTCAGCACAAGCTAGTCCATTCTGATCAGAAACCTTTTGCGTGTAACGAATGTAGCTTCGTCTGTTCCAGGTCCGCCAATCTCAAAATACATAAAATGATCCATAGTGGGGTAAAACCATACTCCTGCGATATTTGTGATTATTCCACGTCACATTCTGGATCGCTAAGACTTCACAAAAGGGTACACACAGGCGAGCGGCCTTTCAGTTGCGAACTTTGCGATAAAAAATTTCAACGAAAACAGCATTTAAATGTGCATAGTCGTACGCACGCCGAGAATAACTTTGTGCCTAGTAAAGTGTTCTCTTGTTTGAAGTGCGGTTTTACTACCAACAGTAGTTGGAATTTAAAATCTCATGATATATCACACTCTGACTCGAAACCGTTTCAATGTGTTCAGTGTAGCTTCAAGTGCAAGCATTCTGCGACGTTAAAGAGACATGAGCGCGGGCACAGTGGTGAGAGGCCATACACCTGCGAGGAGTGTGGGAAGAAATTCACTCAGGTTGGAGTATTGAACAAGCACAGGCGAATAATCCATTTAAAAAGCAAAAAGTAGTTTCTCTCCAAACAGATGGACGAAGTTGATCTTTAATAATAATAATAATATTAAATGAAAACTAATTTGCTAGAGTTTTTATAATAAATATTATTTAATCAAATTAACATAGTTAAAAACCAAATAAATTTAACCTATATCTTACATTTAATTTTTTCCTGTAACCCCGTGTAAACAATCAGAAAAAAACTCAATTTTTGATAAAGGTTTCCATATCACTGTTTTTATAACTGAAAAAGATATTGAAAATAACGTAAAAAGTCTAAGAGGATCAGCAAGCCCAGGATATAACACTATGACAATGTTGAAAGCCGTACACAAGAACATCAGCAAACCAATAAGGAAGTTGAGTAAAAAATATTTTGACTTATAAAAAATATGTTCATGTAGATCAAAAAATATCGATTCTAAATATATAAATATATTTCTATATTATTATTCTTAGAATTAGTTAAACGTTCTTGAAAAAGCATTGAATAGCAATTGACTATATACGCTCCACGATTGGTCGAAAGAATTCTGACGTCACATGTGTCGTGATTGTACGTACAACAGATCACCTATGGTGCATCTCTTTCTATTACATGAGAGATGGGCGGTTTAGATGAGAGAGGTGTATAGGCCAAAGATTTATTTGGGTTTGTCAAATATATGTACGTATTTGTTGTTATTATTATATGAAATGGATTTCTAAAGATACATATTCGTAGAGTGCTTTATAATAATATGTTGTTTATTGCATAACTTAGAAGTTTTTATTATTATTCATGTCACATAGCATGTGATACACTTCAGGCCGCCGGCCGCCCAGAAAAGTCAAACAGTGAACTGGGCTGTAAACCGTTATTTTACTATTGGTCTTTACTTTTCTGCGCGGTGGTCCTGAATTCGCGCGGGGAACGTCAACAAGTAGCGACGGCAATACCGTACAAGTACCGTACTGGGCGAGAAAAGCAAATATTCTAACTTAAAATATTAATTTAACTATGAAATCTTAATCAATTTTCTTTTTTTTTTAATAACATCAATTCTAATAGACGGTTAACATTGGTAAAAAAATTACTGGAATTCCTTGTTGAAGAATTACAAATTCTTCGATACAAAATGCTTATGCGACGTGGTTTTCACAGTTCTAATGACGTCACACCACACCCGCCTCTTACCGCTCGGATTCCGCTCGTTTTGGCGGGCTTAATAAAATTTAAACTTTGAGAATTAATTTAATTATGAAAACAAACTTTAAAAAAAAAAAAAAAAATACCAGTATTTAAGTTTGAATGCGAACATTGATAAAAAAAAATAAAAAAAATGGACTCAACTTCCTTATTGCCAGACCCATTTGCTAAAAATAGAATGTCACCTAAGTTGTCTTTATCATTTATTTTGTTTCTAGTTATGATTCAAATGTTTTTACAATATTCTGTCAAATTAGCCATCTGGTAACACATATAATATATATTTCTTCTCTCTTTTTGAAATATTTTGTGATTGTATTGTAGTATTACTTTATATTTGTGATTACTCTATGTTTTCTTCCCTCAAATGTAAATTGTTAACCTCGATAAAGGCTTAGTACTTGTGAGGTTGATTTTTATGAGAAAAAACATGATTTATGTAAAGTGAGATGCAATAAATAAATGAACATCAGCTAAAAAAAGTCATATTTCTGAATAACCACAAGAAAACTATTGTCAATCCAGTTTTATAATCTGGTGATGAAGAAAATATTTCTATCTTCACTCTCATAATGACTCCGCACCAATATGGCTTTAGGAACAATGTCAGCACCAAGGATGCAATGCCTAAACCAACGTCAACAGAAATGGAAAACACTATGTATATAAAGTGTTTTGTGATCTTCATTGACCTCCGCAAGGAATTCCATAACGTATTTCATTCCTAAGTCATCAAAAAACGAGAGCAAATTCAAATAAATAGAAAAGCGCCATCATTGTTCAAAAATTATCTGAAATTACGTGTTATTAATAAATATTAAGTGAACCCAAAAACAAATGACTATTTATTTATTCAACATAAAGGATAGTTATTGACAGTCAAAGAGATTCTCCTCAGAAATACACACTGAAAGAGAAACGTCTTAACTGCACAAAAAAAAAAAACAAAATAATAATAACATTTACAATACTTTTGGCAACTTTATAATACATATAATTACATTGTAAAATTTAAAAGAAAACCTAAGCATTGGAGATTGCAGTGAGGAAATCATTATCTCTACTTATAACAAAACATTTATTTTTACAATATAACTGACGTGTAGCACGCATTGCTCAGGGTTGTGAATATTTTTTAGTAAAGTTTTGAGATTGTGAATTTTAAGATAAACAACGACTTTTGTCTACTTTCTACAAATATATATAAATATATATTTTTATTGTAATATAAGGAATATAGATACATAAATATTTAACAATATAACATTTTTTTATCATCATTGGATATGTACACCTTATCAGAAAAGAGGAGTTCTTGTGTCTGATAAGGGAGCCACGATTGTTACATAGGTTTTATGTTGTAATAATATTTTTGCATTGAATAAAGATTTTTCAATGTTATATTAATGTTCAATTTAAGTTTTTTTTTTAATTCCATTTATTTGTTGTGATTGGTTGAACAATACGGCGCAGTTCAGAATGGAGATTATTTTAGTTTTTTATGGCTTGGTAAATATAATGGTTATGCATTTGTGTTGTTTTAAAATTTGGTGTAATAAATTGTTTTCTATTTCTCATTAGTTTGTAAAATTCTTGGTATTCTTTGTTATTTTTTTCTTAGCACATTTTTACAATGGAAGCTTGCTTAAATATGTCATTGCAAATTGGTATTGGAAATAATTTAAATAGTGAGTGGTGGGTGATGGGTATGTAGCAATGGGCATAATCGATGAATCATCGATTATTTACTCGATCTTTTCGATCATCGTTATATTTCGATTCATTATCATGGCAAATCGATTTTGTCAAAAATCATCATACTTACAGTCCGAAACAGTCGTTTTGAAACGTCATCGAATAAAGAATTAATTCTGTCAAAAATAATTACACAGTCCTAGACAATCGTTTTGAAACGTCATCGAACAAGGAATTGATTTTGTCAAAAATCATCACACAGTTCGAGACAATCGTTTTGCAAATCATTCAAAACCACAGCCCAGTCATTACAGAATTCACTCAATAATCGATTTCCAACTACGATAAACGTAGAAAGTATCTCGGATTGCTTGACAAACGAGACACTATTCCCGTAGTACATCGTTTTACCCACAACCTTATATGATTTGATATCCTTTGGGAACTAGGATTACGCAATTATTCTCTGCTAATTGTCAAATGTTTAATTATGATATTATCTATCAACCAAAGAAGCTACGATTTTGTGAACACATATAAGATTGGGATTTACGACGCACGTGCATTTACTGTGTTTAATAAATTGGCGAGTTAGCGAGTTGGCGAGGTTATTAATACACATGAGTTGATCATTTTTATAGCGCGTTTTTTAAATGAAAAATCACCTCGAGGGCGCTTCATAGAGAATCTTAAGGTTGAATGTATTTTTTGGGAAAGATGCAATTTATAATAAATATTATTTATTTATTTATTTATTACACGCCCTAGTAGGTTTTTCTTTTAAAAAAATACAAGCATTTTGTATTAGAGTAAACACTTAAAAATTAATACAATAAAGAAGAATGTAAACATAATGGCAAAAATGAATCCTCACCCATATAATTGAATTTAAAAGATTCAACAAAACAAAATAGTAGAAGCGGAGAAGTTATATGGGTACATAGGTCTATTTGTGTCTAAAGGAATAAAAGTGATATAATATACAACATTTATACTGATTGGCTTTAAGAAGAAATATATCACCCAGATCAGAATATTTGTTTCAGAGATTGTGAAGTCTCGGAATCGGAGAATTTTGGTAAGCTAGTGTCCTGGTGTTATTGAAGTAAAAAGGTAAGAAATGTCGGCAAGATTTTATGGGAACATGGATACTAATAGATTGCAGTAATTCGGAAGAGTCAATTATAAAATGTAGTATTATTTGTAACAGTATTATATTCGGTATTGTTTTAGTGTCAAAGTTTTTATATCCGCGGGGGTGAAATATTTTCATTATTTCATCCATTAAAGAATTATTTCACGTAATAATGAGAAATGTGAGGAGATTAGAAACCTTCGGTAGGAATATATTCAAATGTATCATATTTCCTTAAAATTATAAGTAGGTACGAAACTCATTTACATTGTTTATTCAGTTTAAACGTAGATATTAGCAATTTAACGTCATATGTAACGCATTAAAATCGTAGCCATTCACACCACAATAATAATATTACGATCATTGGTTTGCTTTCTGCAAGAAAACAATAAACATCATTGCCACATATGCCTATGGACATGAGTCGAGCTGATATCATACCAATCTTGAAATCCAACCAACTGGATGCATCGATACTAGGAAACTACCGTCCTATTTCCCTAGCGACAATGATCTCAAGAATATTTGAAAAAATTCTATTCACGCTAGTAAAAGACAAGCTATTTACCCTAGATAACCAATTCGGCTTCGAAGGCGCCTCATCAACCGATGTGGCCATCTATGGAGTTAAACAAACAATAGAATACTACAAAAAAAGAAAAACCACCGTTTATGGGTACTTTTTCGACCTAAGCAAGGCCTTTGAGCGTGTTTCTCATAAATTATTATGGGAAAAAACTCATAAAACGAGATGTCCCAGCAGCAGTGGTTAATATGTTGGCTATTTGGTACGGACAGCAGAAAAATTACGTTCAATGGGCAGGAGCTTCTTCAAGACCCTTATTCCTAAAAAAGCGGAGTCAGGCAAGGGGGTAATATGTCTCCTATTCTATTTAATGTGTACATTAATGACCTCTTACAAGAACTGAATGATACACGAATTGGTTGTCATATCTGCGGTCAAAGCAGTAAAGCGATGAGACGATTTGTGCAAATATGCGAAGGGTATACAATCTCACATAACCTGCTGTACAATGCAAAAAAGTCAGTAATCGTGGTTTTTAAATACAACAAGGAGCCAATAAATATTCCTCCAATCTGTTTAGACGGAAAAGAACTACTTGTAGCCTCGCAGGTTAAATATCTGGGACATATCCTAATCGAAGATATGAAGGATATAGAAGACATGGAACGACAAAGAAGAGCAATCAATATTCGGGACGGAATGCTCTCAAGGCGGTTCTATCACTGTAGCGATGATGTCGGAAAATTACTTTTCAAGGCATTCTGCACTGCACTGTGGTGACACATCTGAGCTGTGGACACAATACCCAGCAGCGCAATGGGACAAGCTGAGGGTGTAATGCATACAGGCAGCTCATGGAACTACCGAGGTTCTGCATTGCCTCCACAATGTTTACTGAAGGGAGGGTGCACTCATTACCCGCCTTACTTCGCCACCGACTAGCCAGCTTCTGGGGCAGGACTCGGAAGTCAACCAACATCATCATTGTGGCTGCATCCTAGTGGCTCAGTTCCCCACTCAATGAGCGATGGATGCAGATGATGCGGCGACCTCCCTGATGGACGGTTTAATTTAATTTTATCTATTTATTTTATTTTATTTATTTATTTATTTATCTAAAGAAAGTAAATATTACATATTGGATGCTTTGCCTGTCCAACTAGGAAAGTTTCCCGTTCTAGGACAGACAAATTGACATGTTTAGTTCATATTATTACTGAAATGTACATAATTACATAACAAAAACCAAAAAAAAAAAAAAAAGTTTCATTTTTCTCTGAAACTAAGTTGTGTAATAAAGAAAATGTATATAATAAATATAAGTACACATACATTGTTTTGTGAGAAGTAGAAAAAATTAATCTGGTAGCATATATTATAATCGCATTTACCGAATTAACCTGGTAACATAAAATATTAAAATTTACAGAGTATGAGGTAAGCGTTGTAACTAGAATGTGTAATAAATTATGTGTATGATTGTTTTCACTGAATTAAAACATGAATTCAGAACAAATTATATTATACGACAATACGAATATACACCGCGCTCATTTCTTGAACTACTGCTAAAATGTAAAAACAATAACTATATATATATAGATAGAAATATAAACTATGAAACATAAACTATGAATATAAATACATAGTACCTGATTTAGTGCTACTTTGGTGAAATTGGTGCATTACTTCGTGCGCCATATTGTGTTATGTATTTATTATAAATCATTACCGTAGTAGGTACCAAGTTTCACACAGAGTTTGTGTGCGACGTACAAATGTGATACGCTTTACAGTAGTGATGTACCTTATGAGCAGACAGGCTTCAGGGGCGCATAACCATAAATCTTAGGTTGAAAAACATCAGAAGGTATAAAAACATCAGAATGGATGTCAAAACATTGCGGAGCAATATCAGAACTCAATGAAGTGTGGTAGGAATTTTGTTCTAGTGATCAGGAAAGTTTGGTGATTTTGTTTAACAGTTATACAGCATACGTTCACTTTCGACTCTCCCTAAGTTTAGAATCCAATCATTGACTAATTTACGCAGGACGCTTCCACTTTTCAATTTCCAAGAACCGGGTATAAGGTTGAACATTTTTGGACCTAGGTAAGAATATTGTCTTTGAGCAAGGGATGTCATGGTAGCAAGTGGAACTATTGGATTCCTCCCTGCATGTCGGGTGTTGTGATAATGTTCTACGGAGGGGAAGAGGTGACGATATTTTTGTGTGTATAATATAACTTTTCTTATAAATAGTTGCCTCACATCCAGAACTCCTATCTCTTTGAATAAATCATTACTGGGGTATCTAAATGGTTTTTTAAGTATGACCCTTAGTAGTGATTTCTGTGCTTTGGCTAAGGGGTCCAGAATTGATTTGGTACATCCTCCCCATCCTAAAGATGCATATTCAAGTAAAGAGTTGCACATGGCATAGTACATTAGTTTTAGATCTTTTGCGCATAGTATATTTCTAATCGCCATGAAAAGATGCGTGAGTTTTCTGACCTTTGTGGAGATTGAATAGATATGTTCATTCCATCTCAGATTCTTGTTGTTAATTTTAATTTTGTTATTCTTTTCTCACCTCTAATTGTTTTTATTGTATTACCTATTTATATGACTATTTTATTTTTGATTTATATTTTAATTTTATGGTTAGGTACCAGCCTAATATTTTTTTTTCTCTTTGTTTTATATTATTTCCATTTTTATAATTTTTTACTTTATTTTATTGTTTTCCTGTTTTACTACATTTCATGTAATATGGCTGACTGGGATTGCACTGTCCTCCCAGTCCTGCTGGATTAAAACTAAAATAAAAATAATAAATAAAAAATTGCCAGTATGAAAACACTAGTTTAGCCCATTTTTTGCAAATGCAGTACTAACCTACCAAAATGTTGCCATACCAATACACAATACTTTGCCTAGGTTCCCCCCCCCCTTCCCATTACGAGAAAAATCTCTCTCTATCCTCAGCTTCTACTCCCGCTGAACTCCGAGCAATTAAATCTATTAATCATTCGATTCTGTTTATACTTCGATTAAAATATTTCGATCAATATTAATGTTTCGAGTCCGCCCATCACTATGAGTCCTATCGATTTATTTATTCAGATTTGTCTATGGATATCAATTGGGCAATGACGTTTAGGTGGGTTACGTGATATCCACGTGTTAATATTATTGTAAGTAAGTTTTCGTGCTTTATAATGACTTAATTTTCAACAAAAACATCATCGGTATTAAGGAGGTTATCTTCACAAACATTATACACATTTCCTGCTTTTTGACTTAAAACGCTTGGAGAGTTTTTAAGCAACTTCTAGTGATCCGCTAAACTTCTGCCAGTAGTTTAACACCGAGTCAGATGAACTAATTTCATTATTTATTTCCTTTCAGCATTGGATACTACCTCCTTAAATTCGTAACATTTGACAAATTTCCGAGATGGACGAAGATATGGTGGCTCCATCGATGATTAAAGAAGAAGTCATTATCAAATCTGAAATTATTGAATCTGATGAAATTGAAGCTAACTATCTACCGGTAAAGGTTGAAAGTGGATCAATGACAAATATGTTAAAATGTGATGAGTGCGAGAAGACATTTCTTAAAACCTGGGCGCTAATGTCTCACAAGCGCACGCACTCTCAACAGAAACCATTCAAACCTACATCAATCATCAAAGAAGAAGTAGTTATCGAGGACTATGGGCTAACTGAAGTAGATGAAAATTCTGAAATTAAAAGTGAAACGGTTTCATTTGATGCAATTGAAGCTGTTAACAATCTGGTGGAAGATGATGAAAGTGTATCGTTGAATTATAGATTCAAATGCGATGTGTGTGATAAGATGTTCTCCAAACTTTCGGTGCTTACTAAACACAAGCGTGTGCATACCGGAGAGAAGCCATTTAAATGTTCTGAGTGTGACTTTGCTTCTAGTTGGTTCACCAGCTTACGTCAGCACAAGCTAGTCCATTCTGATGAGAAACCTTTTGCGTGTAACGAATGTAGCTTCGTCTGTTCCAGGTCCACCAATCTCAAAATACATAAAATGATCCATAGTGGGGTAAAACCGTACTCCTGCGATATTTGTGATTATTCCACGTCGCAATCTGGATCCCTAAGACTTCACAAAAGGGTACACACAGGCGAGCGGCCTTTCAGTTGCGAACTTTGCGATAAAAAATTTCCACGAAAACATCATTTAAATGTGCATAGTCGTACGCACGCCGAGAATAACTCTGTGCCTAGTAAAGTGTTCTCTTGTTTGAAGTGCGGTTTTACTACCAACAGTAGTTGGAATTTAAAATCTCATGATATATCACACTCTGACTCGAAACCGTTTCAATGTGTTCAGTGTAGCTTCAAGTGCAAGCATTCTGCGACGTTAAAGAGACATGAGCGCGCGCACAGTGGTGAGAGGCCATACACCTGCGAGGAGTGTGGTAAGAAATTCACTCAGGTTGGAGTATTGAACAAACACAAGCGAATAATCCATTCAAAAAGCAAAAAGTAGTTTCTCTCCAAACAGATGGACGAAGTTGATCTTTAATAATAATTATAATATGAAATGAAAACTAATTTGCTAGAGTTTTTATAAAAAACCTTATGTAATCAAATTAACATAATTAAAAACCAAATAAATTTAACCGATAGTCTTACATTTAATTTGTTCCTGTAACCCCGTTTAAATAATCGGAAAAAAGTCAATTTTTGATAAAAGTTTCCATATCACTGCTTTTATAACTGAAAAAGATATTGAAAATAACCTTAAAAGTCTAAGAGGATCAGCAAGCCCAGGATATAATACTATGACAATGTTGAAAGCCGTACTCAAGAAAATCAGCAAACCAATTGCCAACAATAAAAGACCAATTTGCTAAAAACTGAATGTCACCTAAGTTGTCTTTATCATTTACTTTGTTTCTACTTGGGAATAATGATTAATAAGTAGTTATGATTCAAATGTTTTTACAATATTCTGTCAAATTAGCCATCTGGTAACACATATAATATATATTTCTTTTCTCTTTTTGAAATATTTTATGATTGTATTGTAGTATTACTTTATATTTGTGATTACTCTATGTTTGCTTCCCTCAAATGTAAATTTTTTACCTCGATAAAGGCTTAGTACTTGTAAGGTTGATTTTTATGAGAAAAAACATGATTTATGTATAGTGAGATGCAATAAATAAATGAACATCAGCTAAAAAAAGTCATATTTCTGAATAACCACAAGAAAAGTATTGTCAATCCAGTTTTATAATCTGGTGATGAAGAAAATATTTCTATCTACAGTCTCATAATGACTCCGCACCAATTTGGCTTTAGGAACAATGTCAGCACCGAGGATGCAATTGCTAAACCAACGTCAAAAGAACTGGAAAACACTATGTATATATATACACTACCGTCAACTATGGCATCTTTACCTACTTCGGTTAACTTTACCTACGTCTACCTAGTGCTTGAAAAACTTAAATTCCGTGAAAGCAGAAAACGGTAGGTACTTTAATGACTGGTAGATAGTTGGTAGGATAAAATTGATTACACAACATAACATAACGTAACATAAATAAACCAAACATAACATAACATAACATAAACATAACATAACATAACATGTCATGACATGACATGACATGACATGACATAACATAACATAACATGACTTAACATTACATAACATTACATAACATAACATAACATAAAATAAAATAACAACATAACATAACATAACATAAACATAACATACTTAACATAAACGGTACAGAGCTGGTAACAGTAGATTATCACAAAATTATAAAAATAGGAACCTGTGTACAATATAAGTGGACGCTTTTCGTTATTTAACCAAAGATTTTTCTAAAATTAGTAGCGTTTTTTTTTAAACAGAATTATGAAATTGGCAATCTTATAAACAAACACAGCATATGGGAGTAAACAAATGTGATTATAAAACATAAGATAAACATAACACAAACATACCATGAACATAACATAAACATATCATAACATAATATGAACATAACATAATATGAACATAACATATAAAAAACATAACATGGGTGTAACATAAACATAACTTAACAAAAACAATATAGAGCTGGTAATAATAGGTAATTTATAAAAATAGGAACCTGTGCACAATAGTAGTGGGCATTTTTTGTTATTTAAGAGAACAGATATTTCCAAAATTAGAAGCATAATTTATTTTTAAACAGTACTATGAAATGAATATAAACAAATACAATAGAAGAATCAAGAAAAATATACAAATGCATAAAGAATAGTGTTTTAACTCAGTCAAAATATGCAGAGTTGGGATTAGTAAAAATAGATGAAAATAGGAACCTGAACAAATGAATACAAATGAAAGTGAAATAAATTTGGTTTATATTTATTATTATGGTCAGATATTAAGGCCATTTTTATAAATAAATTTTGCCAACAAATAGTAAATTTCAGTAGTGTTTAGACTAAGAAGGCAGGGTATACTGGTAGGCAATTTAATATCAAGTTTTACCAATTCATGCATGAAGTTTGGAAATTGGTCATTGATAGGACACTCAAAAAAATTATGGTCCAGAGTATCCTCTGACCCACAATCACAGTACGGCGAACTGACTCCGATACTTTTTTTGGTTTTTGATGACGTCGCTACAGCCCGACCAATGAAAAGCCGTCGTGGTTTGATCTCTCACTCTCTCTAGCATAAGACCCGTGTAACAGAAAGAGAGGCTACGTTCCACCTCCCCGGAAATGCCTGAAACCATGTGACGGATGTGAATGTGACGCCATCTTGACAGTTCATATTGTTGTTTTGAGTTGTTGTTTGCTATGTGAAAATGTCTGAAGGTAAAGTTATCAAGCCGTGTTGTGTGAAGGGCTGTACTGACAGACAATCGACTCGACATAAATATCCAAAACACGGAAGCTTTGAGGAGCGCAGGTTCGGCGAATGGGCCTGTAGAATCGACAGAATCGAATTCGTATCAAAATTCAAAATTCAAAAAAATATTTATTGCACAAAATAGTACAAAGGGTATAACTTATAGGTTACATCCTATTTCTTCCAGCTAACCCAACAAATACACATTATATCACATAACCCAACAATTACATGTTAACAAATATAAATAAAAATAAATAACAGTAAATAAAAAAAAATTAAAAAAGACAGAGGTATTTATTCATGTAAGGTATTCATTCAAGGTGTAGTGACATTTGTTTAAAAGAAATGTTTTTAGTGTTGACTTAAATTTAAGTGTGTCGGTTATTTGTTTGATGCTACGTGGAAGGTTGTTATATATTTTAATGGCCATGTAGTGTGGTCCTTTTTGAAAAATAGTTTTGGTTGCTTTTGGGATTAATAGGTTTTCTGTGAACCTTGTAGCGTGTTTATGTGTTGAGTTTTTTTGTGGGAATTTTTCTGGAGATGATCGTACTAACAGGCATAATTCCATTATATATATGTCCGTCACTGTCAGAAGTTTAAGATTTTTAAAAATTGGTCTACATGAATCCCGGTGATTAGAGTTTGAAATTTTTCGTAGGCACCTTTTTTGGATGATAAAAACATCTTTGGCGTTTATCGAGTTTCCCCAAAAAACTATTCCGTATTTTATCATTGAGTATACGTATCCATAGTATGCGGTGATTACTGACTCGATGTTTAAGATATTTTTAAGGGTGCATAGAACAAAAGAAAAGCTACTAATTTTTGCAACAACTTTAGATACATGTTCTTTCCAGTTTATATTTGCATCTAGTTGTATTCCCAGCAGTGAACAAGTTTGGGAAGGTTCGATATGATTGTTATTAAAGTTAACATTTATGTTTATAGGTGTAGCTTGTACTGGAAAAAATTTTAGAAGTTCAGTTTTGTTTGTGTTAAGTGACAGATTTTGTGTTAACAGCCAGTTTGCTATTGATTGACAAGTCTCGTTAACATGTTTATTAAACTCGTCAACATCTCCAGTACATTCAAATAACAGAGCAGTGTCATCAGCAAACATTGAACATTCTGTGCCAGCAATTATTGGAAGTTCGTTTATGTACACAAGGAAGAGGAGAGGCCCAAGAATGCTTCCTTGTGGCACGCCCTTGTTTATGGTTCTCCATTGTGATTCTACCATGTGTTGCATCATTTTTTCGTCAATATTTGAAATTTGAACTTTCTGTTTACGATTGTTGAGGTACGATTCAAACTATTTTAAGGGTAAGCCCCTTATACCAATGTGTTCGAGTTTAATTAGAAGAAGCTTATGGTCAACATTATCAAATGCTTTTGACAGGTCGAGAAAAATGCCTTTTTTTGCTAACATTTATACTATCCAGAACTTTGTTTATGAAGTTTAAGACTGCCTGTGTTGTTGAACGACCTTTACGAAATCCAAATCGTTGTGGACAAATTATCTCGAATTTTTCGAGGAAGTTATAAATGCGATTGTACATGGCTCTTTCAAATATTTTAGAAAAATTTTGTAATAAGAATATTGGCCTATAGTTTGAAATTTCTTGTTTAGGGCCCTTTTTATACAGCGGCACAATAACGGATTGTTTTAAGTGTTCTGGGAAAGTTCCAGATTCAAATGATTTATTTATTAGTATTTCTAATGGGTAACTTAAAGCTTCTGCGCATGTTTTTACAATTTTTATAGGGATTTTGTCAGTGCCGACACTGCTTTTATTTTTCAATTTTTCAATAATTCTGACGATTTCCTCTTTGCTTATAGGTGTTATAAAAAATGATCTTGAATGTCTATTTGAGACTGTTTTAGCAGATTTTGGACGTTGTGGTGTATTTTGTGGTGGTGGCGGTGGTGCAAAGAAAGTGTTAAATTCATTTGCAATGTTTTCTGGTTCTGATACCATGTTATCATTTATTTTAAGACAGATTTTCGGTTTAATTTTAGATTTTGAATTGCTTAAGTTTTCTTTTATTATGTTCCATGATACTTTGGTTTTATTCTGCGCATTCTGAATACGTTGACTATTGTAATTTCGTTTAGCTATATGTTTTACTTTACTAAGAATTCTTTTGTATTGTTTGTAGTGGTTTATGATTGACATGTCATTTGTTTGTTTTTGTTTTATGTACAGTTGCCTTTTTTGTTTAATAGATATTTTAATACCCGGTGTTATCCAATTTATTTGGCGTTTTTTCGGATGTTTAAATTGTTTAAAGGGGAAACAAAGTTTCATCCCATTATTTATTTCATTAATGAAGTATTCGTAACTGTCATCAATGGATTCAAATGATTTCAGTGATTCCCAACATACACATGATAAGTAATTGTTAAACATTTTAGTATTTTCTTTGTTAAATAATTGTTTTTTTGAATACCATGTTTGTTTTATATTATGATCTGTTTTTATGTGCATTAACTGTGCCATGTGATCTGATACAGCTAATTCTGTGACTTCCCATGTGTAAGAGCTTTTTGATATATTTGTACCTATATGATCAATTATACTTTGTCTTTTTCCTTGTATACGAGTAGGTTTGTCAATAATCAAACGTATATTGTGAGATTTTAATGTGTTTTTGAGTGAATCAGCATTTTTGTTTTTGTAGCTTGTGTCAATATTAAAGTCTCCGCACAGTATTATTTGTTTTTTGTTATTTTTGCAAATTTTGTTTAGTAAAAGTTGAAGTTGTTCAAAAAAAATATTAATATCAGAGTCATTGTAGTAAACTGTACAATTTATCATTTTAAGCTTTGGGATTTCAATACCAACACATTCAAATACAAATTCTTTCGTTATTTGTTTAACACTTTCTAGTTCTGTAAAAGCAATGTTTTCGTTAAGGTAAATACAGACACCTCCATGAATATGGCTCTCTCGACAAAAAATTGAACCTAATTTATAACCCTTAAAATTGATAGATGTCGCTTCACCTTTTTGTAACCAGTGTTAGCTAGCACAAAAAACGTCGATATTTTTTTCACACAAAATATTTTCTAATTCTAAGATTTTATTTCGAATGCATTGTACATTTTGATGCATTATATTGATGGTTTTTCCGGCTCTAGCTCTGGCTCTATCTTAACCTATATTCGTTTGTGGCTGCCATTTCTCCATCAGAAACAAGAAGCCGAATGGATCACTTCGAAGTTCCGCACTGCCGACTTTAAATCTTCCCGGCATTGGTAGTTATCCGGATTTACGACAATATCGGACCCGTTGTGACGAAAATACAGGTGCAAAACATGTTCCGCCAGGACCCTACATTACAGGACCGTGTGATGTCACCAAAGACCATATTACGTCTTGCGAGATATGAATCCTTCTTCCAAAAGGATTAAGGAAGATTATGAAGGTAAACATCTGTTCTATGTTACTTGAAAATATTCGAAAATGTCTTCATCCATTATGCAGATCTTTTAATTCCTTTCCTCGATCTAAAAGATAATTTTTTTTCAGATTCAAGTGTTCCTGTAGGACCCAGCGGTAGTAATTCAGTCGCCACACGAAAAAACGATGCTCCCTTGTGTAAGAATATTTATAGTTTCTTGTTTGATAATCATTATTTTTTCATTTGTTTTGAATAATGTAATCATTGGCTTGAAATATTTAGTGAAATATTGTAAATCATCTTGCATTGGTGATCCATATGATCCCATGAATTCTTAAATTTTATCGCTTGAATACAGTGTTACATTACAGAGAGACTACCTTAAGTACCTGAATAAAAAAATTTCTATCAATGCTTTGGAAATTCATTATGTTGTTGAGTATAATTGTGAAAAATTAAATCTTGTCCGTTATTAAATTCACTGTGCCCGTCATCAGTAATTCTTGGTGTGTAGATATCAATAAAAAAAATGTGGCAAAAACACAAGACCGTATAGGATAATGGCCATTCTACGTCATTTAAAATACTCTAAATATAGAATGAAATGGCTGTCTTAATTATTTTGTTTGTCATAATTATAATAGTCTGCAAGTGTCTATGTGTCTGCTGAGAAAATTCTCATTTCTGAGCATAAACTGCCTCCTGTTTTATATTATGTTTTAGTTTTAATATTCGTGTTTTGTCCTGTCCTGCTGTTATTGTTATTCTAAGTTTTGTCATCACTTTGTATAAACAGTGTATTTAATGTTATAATATTAGATCTGTATTTGGGTAAGGCACACTGTAGGAATAATTTGAACCACTAATACTGAATTACCATTTTTTTAAAGTTTATTATACGAGTACTTAAGCGCACTTGAAGTGAAATGACACTAAACTGCGCTATATAAATGCCATGTTATTATTATTATTATATTGTTTTTTTTTGTATTAATTACTCAACGTCCTAATGAATGTCTTTCAACGCCTTTAAAATGTATTTTGTTCTTCAATATTATTGTATTTCTTGTTCTGTGTTCTATATTGTCTTGGCACACATTTGAAATGTGTTTTGTGCTTATATATCCCAGCATTTCCTGTTTCTGTGATATCCACATTATTTTTGGATTAAATTATTGACTAAAACCTCAAATTGAAATATTTAATCATTTAAAACAATATTAGCGACTCGAATGAATATTTAAACCAGAAATAGATTCGGTCGTAGACTTGGTACACACTTAAAATATGTTTTGTGCTCATGAATGCTGTATTCATATTATTTTTTGAATAACTTTATGACTAAAACCTCAAATTGAAATATTTTATCATTTAGAACAATATTAGCGACTCAAATAAATATTTAAAACAACAAAAAGATTCAGTCGCAGACTTGGTTTACATTTAAAATGTGTTTTGTGCTTATAAATTTATTTGTGTTTCTTGTTTCTGTCATATTAGTGAAATAAAATAAAAATACTTCACATGTAACAAAGTTTTTCATTTTTCTGATAAACAGAAAAATGTTAACATTCAACACTGTCGTAGAAAAGCACAATAATTGTTTGAAAATGTTTTTCCTTTTAAAGTAAAGGAATTCAAATTTCAAGTAATGTGAAGCTATTTTTACGACGGCCTCGGGACGACAGATTTTCAACTTACAAAGCGCCGTCCTGAGAAAATGTGCCGTAAGGAAAGATACCTTATAGCTCATTTTTGCAGGACCGCTCTTTGTGAGTTGGAACCTTGTCGTCCTGAGAAAATTTGTTAACATTTCTAACATTTATTTTAAAAATAATATTTTAGGCTGGTGAGTGGCAATATGATCTTTCCTAGGTAGGCACCCAGGAAAGATCATATTGTCTATGGCCGCGCCTTTTTTTTATTGTTTCGGCTACCTTGTCTATGAAATCAAAGGCTGTAATGACGTCATCGGTTAAAAAATAGTGGACTAAATTTCCCCCTACAAAAGCTCGGAGTTATCAATCTAGTGATTGGCACTGACTGGTGATTGGTTTATTTATGCATTGAAGATTCGAAGTGCGTGGCGTTATTGCTGCTGGAGGTTCCTGTGCAAAATTTCATCATTTTTGTCGTAACTGCTGAGCAGAGGTGAGTAGAATTGATATATTTTAAGTAACATCCTCTTTTGAAGACGTAAAAGTGATTTTCAAGCGTTTCTTTTAAATGGTTATGAAGAAATTCGTCTGGGTAATGTTAGTTGACGATAGGTAAAGTTACCATTTTATGTTGAGTGGCAACTTGACCTATAAATAGGGTTGTCCAAATCATGAGAAATATTTATAATAATTTTTTGCACTTTTTTTAACAATCTAATTTTATTTTCAGTGCTTAAATACTTGGGTATCAATTATATAAAGCCGTTATTAGGAATAATTCAAAAAAAAAATTATTTATGTAGTTTTAAAAAAAAAAATCCCATTGACAGATTTACTGTATTTTTAGGGCCATTAACTTTGTAGCACTTTTGTTATATACATTTATTTTTATTGTTTTAGGTTAATTCGGGATGCCACCTATACGGAGTAGAAGGCAACTAGGGGCTAGACCTTATAAAAATTACTCCGAAGAGATGATGTCTATTGCCATTAATTTGGTTAAAAAAAAAACAATTAATTCTTATGACGCAGAGAGGCAATTTGGTATCCCCCGTAGGACAATTGAAAAAAGGATAAATAATTTACACACCGATAAACCTGGACCTAGGTTCAGATTCAAGGAGGAAGAAGAATCTAAATTTGTTAAATTGTTAATAACCGCGTCAGAATTCGGTATACCTTTGGCGCATTTGGAATTTCGTATGGTTGTTTATGAATACCTAACAAAAAATAACAGAGAGTGTATATTTGATAATAAGCCTCCAGGCAACTGGTGGGTAAAAAGTTTTATAAAAAGACACGACAATGAATTTAACTGTGAGGTCTACACAAAATATAAAAAAGCGCGAACGGAAAAAACAATCGAAGAGTTTAAAATTTACTGTGAAAATTTAAAAGAATCCGTTGAAGGGTTGGCAACAAGTCATGTATTAAATTATGACGAAACAAATGTCAGTGATGACCCAGGCGCTGCCAAATGTATATTTCGCCGTGGGGTGAAGTATCCAGAGAGAATGAAGAAAATGAATGTTTTACCTGGAAAATCAGTTACGGGCTATTAATTGATAATCTAAATAAAAACGCAACTAGAAAGAGAAATATTCAAAATATTGATGAAGAGGAAGTGACACAAAGAATCCCTAAAAAAAGCAATGATCGAGCAGGATCTACTTTTATTATTAGTCGGTTAGTTTCACAGTTTTAAAGTCCAATGAGTAGATAAAATTAAAGTCATATCTTACTCTAACCTATCTAAAGCCATAGCATATCCAAAAGATGATTTTTTTTTATTATTAGTCGGTTAGTTTCACAGTTTTAAAGTCCAATGAGTAGATAAAATTAAAGTCATATCTTACTCTAACCTATCTAAAGCCATAGCATATCCAAAAGATGATTTTTTTTATTATTAGTCGGTTAGTTTCACAGTTTTAAAGTCCAATGAGTAGATAAAATTAAAGTCATATCTTACTCTAACCTATCTAAAGCCATAGCATATCCAAAAGATGATTTTTTTTATTATTAGTCGGTTAGTTTCACAGTTTTAAAGTCCAATGAGTAGATAAAATTAAAGTCATATCTTACTCTAACCTATCTAAAGCCATAGCATATCCAAAAGATGATTTTTTTTATTATTAGTCGGTTAGTTTCACAGTTTTAAAGTCCAATGAGTAGATAAAATTAAAGTCATATCTTACTCTAACCTATCTAAAGCCATAGCATATCCAAAAGATGATTTTTTTTCGATTTATTAACTTTTTTATTGAAAAATTAGGTAAAGATGCCATAGTTGACGGTATATGAAAACACTATATGTATATATAGTGTTTTGGGATCTTCATTGACCTCCGCAAGGAATTCCATAACGTATTTCATTCCAAAGTCATCAAAAAAACGAGAGCAAATTCAAATAGATGGAAGAGCGCCATCATTGTTCAAAAATTATCTGAAAGAGAGATTATGATACGTCAAAATAAATATTACGTGTTATTAATAAATATTAAGTGAACCCAAAAACGAATTACTATTTATTTATTTAACATACAGGATAGTTATTGACAGTCGTAGTACACATAATATAACACATGTTTTAAGAAGGAAACCTTATAAGATTGATACATATAAGTAAACAAAAAAATAACATACATTGGTACCAAGTAAAATCAATAAAAAAGAAAAAAAACTTATTATGCAGTGGCTTCGTCAAAATATACACTGCTACAATGTTTAATAAGTACAGCTTTAAACATCGATTGTTGATTAGTATTAAAACAGTTTTGGATAATATCTACCATTTTTCCTACCTACTGTCATACCTACTATCCATTTCCTTTCTTAAAAACAGCCTTACCCACATTTGAAAAGAAAAAATACAGTGTGTGGCACGCCTACGCACGACGGAAGTGAAACTTTTAGTATTCTTCTCTCTCTCTTTTCATTTCACATTATTATTATTCAGAACGCTGTACATTATAGTTTTGAAAAGCATAAATTTATTTATAGGCGTGTTGTTAACAAATGAACGTTTAACTAGATTCATAATATTGACATATTTATAAGTAGCATGTGATAAAAAAAATTAAAAGTTATAAAAATATGGGATTCGAACCCGGGTCCTGCATAACGAGTGTCGAACGCTCTGCCTCTAGACCGCGAGGAGAGGTATCTCGCGCGACGAGAACTGCGTATACAACGTGTACTCCTCAATTGACTTGTCCCGCGCAAATTTTCGTTTTCAAACACGGCAAATGAATAATATCACATAACGTCTCGTTAACGCTTTATTTAGGGTCGAATCGAAGATATATCTGCAGTGTGAAGTCATATCTGTCGTTTTTCAAAATATTTCCGTATGTTTGTCCGTTTTGGAAAAGATCTATCGTGTTTTAACAGTCTCATTTTTAAAAACATTTCTAAATTTTGAAAAACTCACTTACGGCTGTGTTTTTTACTTAAAAAACTTGTCACGCACGTCTGCCAGGGTAATTAGTCGCGTTATCGGCCTTGATTAGTAATTTTAATGATTCAAAATAAAAATAATTAATCAAAATACCGAGCGACTCTACCGGCTCGATTTGTAAGCTATATTTCGACCAAAATATCATATAGGTACCGTCCGTTACTTCTAGCCAATTACTCGAGTGAACACCTGCCGGTCTAGAGTCTCACTAAATTGATTTTGACATTTCGGGAGACTCTCGGTTAAAATTAACAAATTTATGTAATTTTTTACTACATTATTACAAATCATGTAGATATCTTCTTATATGTATGCCTGACAAAGTCGCAGCACGAGAACATTTTATCACATTTCCTCGTATTAAAAAAATCACAAAAAGAAAAAAAAAATTAGTTAAAGCGGGGATCGAACCTCGGTTCTTCACGACGACATTCGGGCGCTCTGCCTCTAGACCGCGAAGCTGAGTTTAGAGAGTGACCTAAACTAGGTATATAATATTAGCTAGGCTCCTATAGCGAAATGATCACGGTTTTTCGTGACGGTCATGAGTCGGTTTTACTCCGGTCCTCGAAAATGCATAACGCGCGTAAAGAAGTTTCACTTCAAAAAGATTTTTTGTTGCATTGTAAATTGTCGCAAGTACAACATTCAAATTTGTGTCGTGTAGCAAGAAGGTGCAATCGTCGTGTTCTCGTCGTATTATTCACATGCTTTGTGCTCTGTTTGCAAATATCAAAATCACATTAAAGATTATCTCGTTTGGGAGGAAATTTCACCCCGTGGACAGTGCAAGTTCGTTGAGAGCCCTATTGCCAGGATTCTTGGGAGTTCAAGGTAGGTTGTTCCTTCATTCCATTTTTTTCCCGTGATTTTTCCAAATAAAGAACATAGATAAATAGAAGAAGCGGAGAAGTTATATGGGTACATAGGTCTATTTGTGTATAGAGGAATAAAAGTGAAATATACATTTAGGTATACTGATTAGTTTTAAGATGAAATATATCACCCCCATAGACTAAATTAGACTAGACACGGCATATCCATTGAAAAATGACCCCAACACAATTTTGGTTTGGTTCACGTGCACATTTATGAAAAGGCCCACGCATTGTGTCCCAATGCGAAATGGGCACTGTGCATTGCGTTTTGCCTTTTGTTGGTCTAGAGTTTACTTATTTTGCTTCTCAGCTATGGCTGGGCAAGTTCATTTTTTCAATCACAAAAATAACCCAGTTCCAAATATTTTAGATTGTACCTATCGCGGACTTTATTTTTGAAAATGTAATCAGCTATCTGAATACATAAAAATATAAGTACCTTACAGATAGCTTGAAGGCAGCGCATTAACAAATATAAGAAATTAATAGAATTTCACTATCGACAAGTAAATTTTCTGACGTCATCTTTCAAACTAGTCACAATAATGACGTCATGCAGTGTGTGATATACTTTTAACAAATACATATAAACAATACGACATGGCACGAGCCTGGCACATAATAATTATTGATGTGTTGGTTAAAATCACGCGTTTTTACTTTATACGCGCAAAAAACTTTAGAAGTGTGGGTTATTTTTTTGGGATTGTTTCTAATTCAGGGTTGTATTAAGTCCACAATTATTTGCGTGTTAAATTATTTGAAAAAATTGCGTCGTTGAGTAATTTATTTTGTGTGTACTATGTTAATTACATTTTTATTTTCGTTGAAAAAATATATATTACAAAGTATTTATATTTATATATATATTTAAATATATATTACACTTACCTCTTTTATTACATATTGAGCAATTTTTATAATGTTACCTTAATCAGCGCAACAGCTATTAGCGACAAGCGATTTTGTATTATAACAAAAATGTGTTGTTTTTTGTCATATTTATTTATATAATTATAAATATTGCTGTAGAGGTAATGAAGGTGGTAGAAGATATGTTACAAGAAAAGGAACGTTCATGTAGGCTTAAAATGTTAGGTATAGGAATAAATAGTTTCTATATACATTCCGATAATTATTCTTAAAATGTCTTATTTTCGCTTAGGTTTCCCCACAAACCGAGAAAAAATTGAGAAATGGATATAAGCAATCCGAATTCAATTGTGCGAAAATAACTGGGTAATATTTATTATATATTGTAAATTGTATGGGTCCTACCCGATCGGCATGCATTTGGCAAGGTTGTTGGCGCGGTTCACTCCAATCCTTGGGAAGGAAGGTACAGTCATAATTTTTTCCGTAGATATGTAAAGTTATGCCTATATTCGAAATAAGGAGACAAAAACAATGTAAAAATGTGAAAGCTTATTTAATTGGCATAAATAAATTGATATTATTACCATGTAACCCCCACCCTCCCTTGTCTTACCCCACCACACCCTCTCCGAAGCTCTGCCTCGTCGAATATGATTTCTCTTGCTTTATTTTAATATTATATTTTATACCCTATTAATGTTTGTACCTAGACTAGTTTTTTATAATGCTGTCTTATAAACCTAACAAAGCGGTTAAAAATAAAATAACTTTTCATTTGATTAAAGTGTCACGCCACAAAGTAAACGCTTTCTTTGATAATAATATACTATTGTATATAAATAATTTTGTAAATTCATAAAACTTCTACTCGATAGTAAATATATGTACGTTTCCCGTTTTGGTTCAATATGTAGTGTACAGAATCCAACTTAAAATGTGAAAATAAAAATCATTTTGTGTGTTATTTATTAGTCTTTTACCTGATTCAGACCTGGTTTAACAATAAAATGTTGGTTTGGTGACGGCTTTGTATTCAAATTACAACAACACCTCGGTAACAAAATGAACGCTGTTCCTTGGTTTCGCTTACGAGTTCGAACGCTTGTACAGAGAGCTTAAACAGAGTTGGGTTGATAAATTTATCTCCATATTTGTGACGTACGCTATGTGGTGTCATTTTTTAAATGAATTTAACTAGGCAGGGCTAATCTAGTATAATATATCAATGATCACCCCAGGGGGCTGACTCTGTATCTCTCACAAGCGTCCGTACCGCGGGTTTACGACTGACAAACCCGTTTTCACTGATTTTGGTACTCTTTAGCAAGTCGTAAACCCGAATTTAATCGAAAACTCAAACTGACAGCTCAACGTTTCGCTTTAGATCGACGTCTGCCGACGTTCCCTGTATTTTGACAGTTCTTGTTAACTTTGGTACTCTCTACCTCCGAAAGCTAGAAACATTATAGTTCCAAAGGCTTGAATGTCGGGTTTATCAAACTAGGTCGAACTACCTCTGGTTTGGGACCGTTTAGAGCTTTATATCGCCGAACGACATATTTTTCGAAGTTAATAAAATCGAATTTACTAGTTTGAAAAGGTAAGTAATTTGATTTATTTCGAATTAAACAATACCTCAACCGAATTGATAAATATATACCTAACCGATGCACTTTTAGGCACAGATTATGGAAATTACACTTCGTTTCAACAATTACTACAAGAAAAAACTATTCACGTAAACAAAATTGATTATTAGGTTCTTAATTTGGGTTATTTAAGTAATTTGTGCGTAATTTAGATTGGAAGGAAACTTTCGCAAACGTCAAACGCTGCAAAGGGATAGTTTTATAAGGAAAATTTTGATTTTGAATAAAATAGAATTTTAATGCATCTTTTACCATATATACCGATGTAAATAGTTGTTTCTTGTAGTTAGCTGAATATTTTATCTTTACTAATATTATATGCCCAATAGGTACATGGCTGTTTCAATCTTATTAATAATTTATGTTTTTTGTGTACCTACATTAGCCACAATGGGAGGTTATCTCCGCCTGCTATTTATAAATAGAGCTTTGCTCGCGGAAGACCTCCGGGAAGAGAGAGTCCGAAGACGTGAGTTGAGGGATCTCTCGAATCCGTTGAATATACCTGCAACATTATTCATTTCCAATTATCGGCTGTAACTTGTGAGGAACTGAGGCCCATACTCCCTGTACGTAGGCGAACAACCGGAGTGCCCTTGGAACTTAAGGTGAATACAACATTATTTAATCAATCATTTTTTTCTTACAATATCTGCAAATCCCCAACAGCACTTTCCGGTGGAAATTACAATTAGAAATAATTCTCTTTATTCCATTACCTGTACCTAGGTACTCTTTCATTTATACAGTTTGTATTGTTTCTTTCTGCCTATCTTATCTTCTATTGCAGTGTATTTGCCGTACTCATAATACATTATTTATTTTTAAGGTTCTAACGACACTCTCATTTCTTGCGACAGGGTCATACCAAAAAATTGTAGGGAACGATTTTCACTCAAGCCTTTCGCAACAAACAGTGAGCCGACACTTGAACGAGATTTTGTCGGCATTAAACAGAATAATGCACCGGCACATCAAATTCCCAGGAACACAACAAGAAAGGAATTCCGTCAAACAAGGGTTTGTTTTGATCTATTGTGTTTTATTGTTACTTATCTTGTTTACCCGAGGATTGTGGCATATTCAGATGACAGACTATAACGTCTCCACTAACGAGGAATGAATGCATCAACATGAATATTATATTGGCATACAAGCGTAGTCTAAGGCCAATTTAAATAAATAATATTTCATTATCGTCATAGAATAGAAGAACTGTAAAAATGCCATCCATGTAGATTTGAATGGAAACCAATATCGCCACTGACTTGGTACCTTTTGGTTCTAACCCATTTAGCACATGCTCTATCTTTCTTTCACTTGAATTTCATGATGAAACAGTTTGTTTTTAAAATTTAAGCAAAGAACGGTCCGTCTTAACGATTAAAGTAATATTAATTTTATAACATGTTGTCTGTATCGAGGTTGAAGGAAGGAACAATAAGAAATACAAAAAAACAACTAAATTACGTATGTGGTGTAATATTTTATATTTGTAGATTTATAAGAAAACAACAGATATTCATCTTTTTACAGCCTCCATACAGTTACCAATGTATTACAGAAAAGATTATGCATTTAGAACACGTACAGTAAATGAGAAATGGTAAAAACATATTTAGATAAACAAGTTAGTAGCAATAAAAAATGCATGATACAGTAAGTACATGTGTATATTATTACATACTAATCCAACTAAACGAATCATTATATTGATACTAATCCAACTAAAATGTTGCACCGCTTACGAAAAGTAAAGCCATTCAAAGAATGTGTGTACAAATGAAATAGTTATGTGAACGGCCCGCTAAAGTATTGTCACTTAGTCAAAGCACGTTTGTCTCAGTAACGTATCTACACTCTATTCATATCATCTACGGTATATTGAACATTTAATATAACTCAATATGAATAGTGACGTTACTTTGGAGAAATTGTGTAATTTGTCATTTGAAATAAAACAAAATGTTACACTAAATTTATGGTTTACAATGAAGTAGGGAAGTATTTTAGTACAAATCTTATGACTTCAGAAAAAAATTTGGTTTTGATTTATTAAATACATAAAACAAAATCAGAAACATACTTTTTCAGATGCGAGATCAAAAAAGTAGATCATAAAACTTATAGCGATAAGTTGGTACAACTAGAAATGGTTGATAGGAAATAAGTAAGAGTTATAAAAGTACCTTAGCTACAATGGGTACTAAATGGTAAAAAGTGATGGTACATGTGCCAGAATCGGCTGTTAATTAGTCATATTTCAATAAGGCGTCGCATTGTCGCGTCTCCAATACATAGTAGTGCTGCAAGCACAGCTCTCAGCTTGTTGTCCTGAAACCATAAAAACAACTAAATTATAAAAACTGTATTGATAGTTCAGTATCTATATCGATTTTAATCATAAAACTCTATATTTGTTTCAGATTTTATGAGAAATATCAATTTCCGGGTATAATTGGATGCATAGACGGAACCCATATGGCAATAATAAAACCCAAAGTCCACGAAGAGGCATATTTCAACCGAAAAGGTTTCCATTCGATGAATGCTCTCATGGTAAATAAATATATATATTTTTTAAATATGGACAAACTAGCTGATACACCTATCATATTGTAGTGGTACGCCACTACTTCATTTGAACGGGATTCTAGAAGCGTCGATTTTTCCAAACAAGCTTCTTGGATGTTCTTTTATTTATTTGTTTGGAAAATTCTACATAGCAACCAAATTGTTCCAGAAGTTTCTTCACCTTTTTTAAAAACGACAGCATGAATAATCTAGTCAGTCATCATTCCGCCGTCAGTCTACAAGGATCAACGAGTGTTAACCCGCGCTAATCTTACTAGCGCAAAGGACAATATTCCCGGCTTCGCCCGTACCATCATGGACTCTATCGGGACATCATCTTAGCGCCTTGTCCAGATCGCCGTTCCTGGCAAGCGCTGCTCGGATTACAAGCGCCCTGGTTCCAGTGTCTCTGACCAGCGCTTCTTCCACGCAACCATGACCACCACGAGGACACGCAGCATCCTCACTGGTCACGCCGTTCCCGCTCAACCGCCTACAAGGTCCGCCGCACCTTCGGCCGTCTCGTCAGCACTGGAGTGCCTGAAGACCTACGTTCTTCGCCAGTGCCTGACCTTCATCGAGTCCCGGTCACCAGCGCCCGGCGTCGACTCACTGACCCGCGCTTGACCAGCACATCACCGCAGCGTCCGGAGTATTCTACATCTGTCCTTCATCATCTCATCACGGCTACCCGACTCATCAAATAAACACTCTGACCTTCACGACAACGTCTTTCATTCCGTGCCTCCTCAATAGATCCCCAAAATATAAAATATATCATGCTATTTTTCACCTGTAGATATGCGACTCAAACCTAAAAATAATAGCTATATGTGCGAGGTATGGGGGTGCATCACATGATGCACATGTATGGGAAATGATGGCAATAAAACCACATTTGGAAGAAGCAAATAATCGAGAAGCTTTCTGGCTTTTAGGTAAATTTCATTCATGTTTTTAATAAAGTGGGCAATTTTTAATGTATTTGTTTAAATGTGTATATCAAATATTATAATATTTCAGGAGATTCAGCATTTCCGCTTAGGCCATACATGATGACCCCAATCTTAAGTGCGGTACCGGCATCACCAGAAGAGCATTACACGAAATTGCAATGCAGGGTTAGAAATTGTATAGAACGCTGTTTTGGGATTTTAAAAGCAAGATGGCGCTGTCTTCTAAAACATCGTGTGCTTCATTATACCCCAGTAATGGCAGTGAAGATAACGAATGCATGCGCTGTTCTTCACAATATTGCCATTGAAGCTCAAATGCCAGAACCAGAGGATGTTATTATTGAAAATGATTGTAGAGAAGTGTTTGATATTAACGATCGACACGACAATAACCTCAGGCAAGGTCGGCTAACTCAATGTGAGCTTGTTGAGACTCTCAATCGCCACAATTCAATATCTCTGACCAGCTCTCTAAAATCATCTTCAATAATAACATCCTCTGGTTCTGGCATTTGAGTTTTAATGGCAATATTGTGAAAAACAGCGCATGCATTCACTATCTTCACTGCCATTACTGGGGTATAATGAAGCACAAGACGTTATAGAAGATGGCGCTATCTTGCTTTAAAAATGCCGTACCTGCTTTTGCTACTATGTTTAATTACTGCTACAATAGATTATAAGGTGTATTATTGAGAAATCTGACTCAGAATGTTGTAATTTTTGTCTCATCTGTTTTTAAATGACAATATTAATATATGTACGAGTATATTGCCATTATAATGTCTAATATACAATAAATCATATCTTACACTTCCGTTTGATCACCTCTGAGAGTATAAGAGCCATCATCTCTTTCATTTCTTTGAGAAGTTCAATCTTCTCCCGCTTGATCTGTACCTTCTCCCGCTCGATCTGAAGGAATTCATCCATTCTATTTTTGACTGAAAGTGAAAATATTTATGTTATTTTTTTATAAATATATTTGTTACATACGATTCTTACTCTTTTTCATTGCATAATTCCTATACACCCCAAGATATTTCAGTGTAAGTACTTACATAGTCGTTTTGAAACGTTGTGCAAGGCCTTTCTTCTGATGACAGATGGCCCAGGCTCCGGCTCAGGCTCCGGCACAGGCTCCGGCTCAGGCGTCGCGGGGAGTATCATTTCCACACTGGGAATAATTTCTATCTGTAAAAAGTAATAAACTACCTATTTAGTTTTCCCATCCATATTAAAATTTAACTGTGCATGAATATGATCTGAAACATACAAACTGGAAAGGAGTCTCCTCTCCAGGTACTCCATCAATGAGTTCTGGCCCAATAA
Organism: Hesperophylax magnus; assembly: GCA_026573805.1. Classification (NCBI taxonomy): domain Eukaryota; kingdom Metazoa; phylum Arthropoda; class Insecta; order Trichoptera; family Limnephilidae; genus Hesperophylax; species Hesperophylax magnus. The sequence goes on along the minus strand of JAIUSX010000179.1, from coordinate 870,468 downwards.
TGGCCAGAATTTTCTCCTCGAGTGGGGTGAGAGGTGGAACCCTGCTCACTCCTCCCCCAGTTTGGCACAGCTCCACTCGAAGCCGCGACGCCTTCTTCTTCGCGTTGCTCCTCAGGTCCCTCCAGGTCTGAAACAATGAAATAATTAGTCAAACAACTATTCTGGTGAAATAGATTATTTGGAATTATTATAATATGCACATACTTGCTGCCACTTTTCTCCGGTTTTGCAGGTTCCAAAGCCGAGAGCGTTAAGGTCCTCTGCTAAACTCTGCCATTCTCGTAGGTTTTGCAGGCGTCCCTCCAAGCCCTGGAGCCTACCGGAAGCCATGGCAGGCCTCTCTGTGAGCCACGCCACCAAAAACTCCAGCTGCACACTCGTTGCAATAGTCTGTAGGAGAATTATCATGTATTACAAAACTAACAATGTAAAATAAGTAAATGAACATCACGCAAATGAGGTGACTAATAAAAAACTGACAAAGGCAAAAATACACACTACCTAGTGAATATAATATAATAACATAATGAGTAGCGTCATTGGGTGAAAAGAAATCTACAAATAAATGTCATTTGTACGTATAAAACACTATTCATTCAAAGCGAATTTGAGGTTATAAAGTCCTTTACTTCTTGGAAAGGTTACGATACCTTACGAAATACATTTACCAACGTAAAAAAATACAGAATAAACATGAAAATTATAAATAATTGAACAACTTACGGTCATTTTTCCTTATTGAGTGATAAATGAATCAATAAATTGTTCAAAATGCGTCAATGGGTGATATAAATTCAGCGGAAACGTCAAAATTCAGCGCGCTAATAAATATGCCAATAGACAATTTTGGCATTTCTGTATAGAGTTATGTGAGATGCAAACGTATCCGACGCCGACGACGCTAAAATAAACCAAACTTAATCCATGTCGTTACAGAGTACTGTTTTAAGTCCGATGTGATAAATTTGGCCAAACAGAAACGTTTTCTATTTTTATTTATTTTATTTTTTATATATTTTTTTTATTCGTAGAAAGCAATCACTTTGTGGTTTAACATTTTAATGAAATAAAAACAATATTTTTTTTTGTTTAAAACCACGAATTTTTATTAATTTTAAGACCGACCGGTTTCGCTAAACTCGAGCATCGTCAGGGTACAAAATTAAACTGAAACTGAAAACAGTTTAATTTTGTACCCTGACGATGCTCGAGTGTAGCGAAACCGGTCGGTCTTAAAATTAATAAAAATTCGTGGTTTTAAACAAAAAAAAATATTGTTTTTGTTTCAAGAAACGTTTTCGTTTGTGAAATCGAAATTTACCGAGTAAGCCCCCAGATCAGAATATTTGCTTCCGAGATTGTGAAGTCTCGGAAACGGAGAATTTCGGTAAGCTAGTGTCCCTGGTGTGATTGAAGTAAAAAGGTAAGAAATGTCGGCATGATTTTTTGGGAACATGGATATTAATAAATTGAAGTAATTCGGAAGAGTTAATTTTAAAATGTAGTATTATTTGTAACAGTATTATATTCGGTATTGTTTTAGTGTACAGGTTTTTATATCCGCGGGGATGAAATATTTTCATCATTTCTTCTACCTATTAAAGAATTATTTCACTTAAGAATTAGAAAAGTGAGGAGATTTGAAATCTTCAGTAGGAATATATTCAAATATATCGTATTTCCTTATAATTATAAGTAGGTACGAAACTCATCTACATTGTTTATTCAGTTTAAACGTAGATATTAGCAATTTAACGTCATATGTAACGCATTAAAATCGTAGTCATTCACATCACAATAATAATATTACGATCATTACTTTGCTTTCTGCAAGAAAACAATAAACATCATTGCCACATATGCCTATGGAAATGAGTCGAGCTGATATCATACCAATCTAGAAATCCAACCAACTGGATGCATCGATACTAGGAAACTACCGACCTATTTCCCTAGCGAGAATGATCTCAAGACTATTAGAAAAAATTCTATTCACACTAGCAAAAGACAATCCATTTACCCTAGATCAGCGTTTCCCAATTTTTTTTTCACCCCGGAACCCTTATCGATCATACTTTTCTAGGCGGAACCCAATTTTTATAAGAAAAAGATAAACTTGTAGTTTTAATACTTTCATGTTAACCATGAAAAGAAAGATCAAAAGTTTTGTGTAAAACTTAATTTAATGTGAAGAGTGATATCTTTTTACATTTTTTGTTAAAATAGCATTGAAATCAGGCTTTATGTCAGACAGCTGAATACGAAGATCTGGAGCTGCATCCAGTCTGTTTCTGTATTTGTTTTTTGTGTAAGCGTAAGCCGAAAAACCAGTTTCACATCGGTAAGTGGTCACAAACGGTAACAAAACTGTGATAGCCTTCTCGACGACTTTTGGATATTCGTTTTTAAGTCCAATCCAAAACTCATCCAGATTAGTTTTTTCTGAATTAAACTTTTGTTGTAAGGAAGAAGAACAGATGATATCAATCAAAGCCTTGTTCTCTGTTGCTGTAAGAGTCGACGGTGTCCTGTGAACTAGGAATGGATTCTGTACCCAGTCAATGTCCTGCAGGTTTTTTTCAGGAAAATACCATTCCAGAGATTTGTTGAGGGCCATCAAATGTTCGTCAATGCATTTTTCAACATCTGAGGTTACTTGCAACTAATTTTTTTCCAGAAACTCGTTTAAAAGAGTAAAACATTGGTACTGTTTCTGTTCAACACATTCTATCCAGAAGACAAGTTTCTTTCTAAGAGAAGAGATTTTGCCGTTTACTGTAAAAATATTTGTGTTTCTTCCTTGCAATGACTTGCAAATTACATTAAGTTTATCAAATATGTCTGCCAAATACGCCAGTTTCATTAGCCATTGCTCGTCGTGCAATAGTTGAACAAGACCACTCAAAGATGAAGAAAGCGATTCTTTGGAAAAAAATACCACTAGTTCGTTGCGCAATTCAAACAATCTTGATAATACTTTTCCTTTGGAAAGCCATCTTACTTCCGTGTGAAGAAGAAGTGATTGATGCTGACTTCCTATATCTTCACACACTTTTTTAAAAAGTCTCAATTGGAGCGGACGTGATTTAACGTAATTCACAATATGTACGGCTTGATCGAGAACTTTCTTTACCTCGTGTGGTATTTTTTTTACGACAAGGGCATGTCGATGTAAAACGCAGTGACTGCTGCTGCATTTAGGTGCAACATTCTTAATTCTTGTTACAGTACCTTTTATTTTGCCAGTCAATACATCGACACATTTTTTCCAATGAATGTTATGTACATTCATGTAATTATCAATGACTTTGAAAATTTCTTCTCCAGTGGTGTTGGTCTCCAAAGGAGCACAAATTAACAAATCCTCTTCAATAGATCCCCCGAAGGGGTATCTTACGAAAATAGTATTGATAGTTCAGCGACATCTGTACTTTCGTCGAGTTGCATTGCAAACATTTCACTACTTTTCAATCTACAAATCAATTCATCTTCAATGTGGTCAGATATTTTATGGATTCGATCAGATATGACATTAATGGAACTCTGAACTGCTGCAACTTTCTTCGCTGCGTCTTCGCCAAGTACACACTTGACAATTTCTGTCATACAGGGTTTTATTAAAGTCTCTGCAATCGTGTGTGGTTTGCCAGCACGAGCAATCCTGTAACTCAACAGGAATGATGCTTCGGTGGCATTCTCGTTATCAGTTTTAACATATTTATGTAAAGCAGCTGCACTGGTTTTATGTGCATCTTTGTATCTTTTAAAAAAGTCTAAGCTTTTGTCTTTTAATTGCGGGTGGTTGGTATTAAGATGTCGTTTTAGCTTTACAGGTGCCAGAGAGCTATTACATATGATTTTGTTGCAGATAAAACATTGACCATCCGTATTCTCAAGCATTCCTACAGAAATAAATCCAAAGGACAAGTTAGATTCGTCATATTTTCTCTTTTTTGAAGTAGTGTTGTCCTGAGATTGTCCAGCCCTTTTAGTCGTTGGTGTATTTTGTCTTTCCTGCTCAGGACAATATCCTTCAGTATTTACGATATCCTGGAATGAAATAAAAAAACATTAGTAATGTTTTTTATTTCATTCCAGTTTGGTGTTGGCTAAAAAGAACAGTCCCACCCCAAATCTTCCTTTGGCACAGTCTGGAATTTGACCCCTTTTTCGGGCGTGATTCATTTATATCAAAATTAGATGGCATTTGCTGTTTAAAAGGCTAGAGTCGAACATCCATGCGTCAGTTATACTACATTAAAGTAATTTGTCAGGGTTGTCACGGTTGTCACCAATCAAAATATGTTCATGAACTGGGCCTAAATGATTACTATTGCTAGGTAAGTATAATATACTTACGGATAAATAAACAGCTTCTTCTGAAATACTTTCATTATTTGCTGACGATGAACTTGATGAAGCACTTATGCCACTTTGTAAGCGCCCTGTTTTGAGCCAGTTATTCATTTTTAAAAAAAGGCTGAAATAAAAAATAACATGAATATGAATAAATCGTTTTTATTTGTTTTGGCACTATCTGCAATTGGTAACAAATAAAAAAAATACTTACCTAAAACGGATATCGTAAGTACAAGATTATAAGAACAGGAATAACAATATCACTGGAATGTCACCTTTGTAAGTTCACACGAATTAAAAAAGAACGAGAACACACACGTTCTCTCATGTCACAGTCATAGACTCGACTGGCGGGCGATACTGGTCGCGGGTGGCGGGAGGAGGCGACGGCGGTCAAGCGCGCTGGATCTAGCTCCCGTGCGCATTATTTTTTTTGTTAAATACATATGTTAAATCCGGACGGAACGCGGAACCCTTGTGATGCTTCTACGGAACCCCAGGGTTCCGCGGAACACCTTTTGGGAAACGCTGCCCTAGATAACCAATGGGCCGTTTTCGCAAGATTTTGGTCGCTAGAGGCGCTATTGTTCTACCGGTCCAACTTTTTGTGTTTAACTGTCAGATCCCATACATTTTTTAGGCCGTTTGACGCAATTTAGTGTTTTTAAATATTACTATAATGCCGTCAACCTGTTGTAGTGTTCCTATGTGTAGACATAGGGGTGGGCACGAGTTTCCCAAAGATGGAGACTTAAAAGCCAAATGGATTCATTCCATCAGACGTCTAAAATGGGCACCGACTCCTACATCTGTAGTCTGAAAAGCTCATTTCAGATTATGTAGTCAATGATATTAACCATAACAGTAAGTACATGACTCATTTAATTAATATCTTACTATAATTGAATACCCAATATAATATAAAGAGTACTTGTATAGTATAATGAACAAGTAAAGAAACATTTGACATAGAATGCACAAAATTTTATACACAATATTTTGCCTTCTTTCGCAGTTGACATTATTTAACAAACGTACCCAATAACCGTAAATATAAGTGTATTCAATCACAACTAACATTAATAATTATGGTAGACATAATATCTTATTTCCTTTTTTTAAATCAACCATATTTTTAATTATTGCAATAATTTTATTGCACGGTTATCAAACTGTCTGGCACGAGATTTCTGAGCGGCTGTTTCTTCATTGTTGGCAATCTAATTTACTTTGCATTTCTCGTCCAATGTCTGTGTATCTCGTAATTGTAATTTAATTTTCAGTAGGAGTGTTTTAGGAAAAAAAATCAAATTGTTATTATTTCTTAACGTATACCGTTTTGTATTTTATAGCATGCAAGTATGGATGTTTGAGCCTAATTTTATTTTCAGATGTACTGTACAGGCAAAAGCTACTGAAAGGTGTAGTTCCTTCAATATTTCCCTGGATAAAAGTAGAAGGAAGTAATTTAGAACTAAGAAACAGACTGGAAAGGCATCTGAAACGTGAAAAAACATATATAAATTCTACAAAACCAAAACCACAAGATGAAGCGGCGTTGCCTGTGAATCTACAAGACGCGGCGTTGCCTGTGAATATAGAAGACGTGGCAGTGGAAGTCAAATTGCCTTTTGATACTCCGTGTGATAGACCGACTCTAGATAAAGACACTCAGACAGATAATAAAAAGGAAAGGTTAACAAGAGAATTTTCAAGTCAAACCATAAAACACTGTTCAGTATAATGACATACAAGAAAGACCCTGCCTCAATTCATTTTTATACCAGTTTAGAGTCACACGAGAAAGTGCTGTTTGTTTTTCAATCCTTAGGACAAGCCTCACACTGTTTAAAATACTTTTATGGTAATCCTCCCAATAATATAAATGCATTTGAACAATTTTTTTTTAACATTAATGATATTGAGAACACACAAAACATTTTTGAATTTGCAAGAATGTATCTTATATATATTAAAGACGTTTCTAATATTTTTATTACATAGGTGAAATTCATATCACTGCAGTGGAAAGAGCTCAACCTTTGGACATCAAAATCAAACGTAAATTTTTTTTCTCCAACTGATTTTAGAGACAAATACCCTAACACGAAGTTAATGATTGACGCCACGGAATGTCCAATTAAACGTCCTACACTACCGACTGCCCAGCAAGCAACCTTTTCTACCTATAAAAACAGAAATACTCTTAAAGTACTTATCGGTGCTACTCCTAGTGGCCTCATAAATTATGTGTCTCCAAGCTATGCAGGCTCTGCCAGTGATCGCCAGATCATTGAAAAAAGCAACCTTTTATCCCTGTGTGATGTTGGTGATTCTATTGTGGCTGACAAAGGTTTTAATGTCCAGGACATCTTCGCACCATATGGTGGCACAGAATCACTAGGAGTGTTTTAGAAAATGACAGAAAAGTTGTTAGCAAAAGGGTGCACATAGAAAGAGTAAGAGGACTTTTAAAAACATATAAAATTTTGAAATCCCCTATGAACTTTACCGAGACAATACTTTCATCGGATATAATATTTATATGTTGCATGTTGTGTAATTTTAGATCAAGTATAATAGATAAAGATGCTTCACTAACTTATGCCGGGTACACGCTGTATATAATGCTAAAATACGGTAGTACTAGTTAGCTAGCTCTAGCTCCTTCTCCCGCCTCCGATCACTGTTTGCATCGATTAAGACCCTCCTCCGATCACCGTTTCATCGATTAGCGTTGGCATGTGATTTTTCGTAACGCTTATCGTAAGGCACCAGTTTACCCCCCAAGTGTCGAGCGTGCGTAAAGAAGTTTTACTTCAAAAACTGTTAATGTAAATATTGTTCAAATTTTAGATTATATATTTTAGATAACTTCCCGAAGAGCTCGGGAACATTACATTTACAAACATTATATCAGCATGCACGATTTAACCCTTCTTTGAAGTTACTTTTGTTATATGTATTAAACAAATGTGTTAAGGGACGTACTTGACTTACTTTAACCAGTAATTCCTGACATTATTTGGAATAAAAACCGTTTCTTTTAATTTAAAAAATTCTTTTATTTCTCGAGGTCAATATGAAAAGAACAAGATTACAGACATAATATAAATGTGTCGTAAAACATTTACAAACATTATACACATAGAAGAACATATCAGTACAACAAATAATTAACATTATACATAAATTATTTATTGTTTTGGCATTTATTTTATTATTTTTACATCCTAATATTATATAGTTGTAGCATTGGTCAACGCGTGAGCAACTTTGTGAACCGTCAACCTGTTAAAATAAAGAAAATAAGATTAGCAACTTAAATATGCAACTAGTGCAGAATAAAAACATAAATATTTTCAAGTAAGTTTGTCAAATCAATGCCTTCAGAAGGCGAAACAGCTGCCATGCATAGTAATAGATACACTTAGTAAAACATTTTAAATCCTATTTTATTTAAAATAATTATATTAAAAATATACAAGATATTATTTTTCCAATAATAATTTTGGATGACATGTATTTATATTACTACTTATTTACATTCTGTACAGTCATTGGAGGTTGTCCACCACTTACCCGCCCTGGTATAAGTAACATAAGGTAGAACTACAAATACGTGCTTGCAATGTGCATTAGGCCCCACACCGGCTGCACATTCACATTGGCATTCCAATATAGTGTATATAGACAGCATAAGAAAGATGTTTCCTGTACTCCGAAGCACACTTTCCTAAAATATAGATTGTGCCATTTTCATGTGCACTTCGAACACTCAGCAAATATTGTTCAGAATACATACTTAACGCTTTGTCGGTGTTCTTCAAACTGAAACACTGAATTTATGTAGTTCTTCCCGCGTCAGTGCTGGAATAGGTATTGGAGACCATGTTGATGTCTTGAAAATCTTCCGGCTTCGGCGTAACCATTTCCAAGACATCTTCGTCTGCAACGCCAGCAGGATTGAAATTATGAAGTTTATCATAGTCTTCGAGTCTTAAATAAAACGCATTATGATAATAACTATTGATAAATTAGAAAATAAATTATCGTAGGCAATATAAATAAGCAATAGTGGTTTATTTACTAACCTTTCTACGAGAATTGCTTTTTTACCAACAGTTTTGGCATTACGTCCTTTCAATTCTTCCTTCAATTGGAAAATAGTCCACTGACCGTAATTTCTGTGCATTTTACTTACAAATCGAGCAAACTAGGTTTGTTGTCGGAAAACAAATTGCAAATAGCTATCGAAATGACAGATCATTGGAAGACCTCAGTCCATAGATTTGGTCGACAAAATAGGTGACAGGAGGACCGGTAAACACCGTGCTGCCATCTCTTGGATATTTTGAAATCACTCAGAAAACGGCCCATTCGGCTTCAAAAGCTCTTCATCAACCGATATGGCCATCTATGGAGTTAAACAAATAATAAAATACTACCAAAAAAGAAAAACCACCGTTTATGGGTGCTTTCTCGACCTAAACAAGGCCTTTAAGCGTGTTTCTCATAAATTATTATGGGAAAAACTCATAAAACGAGATGTCCCAGCAGCAGTGGTTAATATGTTGGCTATTTGGTACGGACAGCAGAAAAATTACGTTCAATGGGCAGGAGCTTCTTCAAGACCCTTATTCCTAAAAAGCGGAGTCAGGCAAGGGGGTAATATGTCTCCTATTCTATTTGATGTGTACATTAATGACCTCTTACAAGAACTGAATGATACACGAATTGGTTGTCATATCTGCGGTCAAGGCAGTAACAACATTAATTACGCGGATGACATGGTGCTGATGGCGCCTTCGATTAAAGCGATGAGACGACTTGTGCAAATATGCGAAGAGTATGCAATCTCACATAACCTGCTGTACAATGCAAAAAAGTCAGTAATCGTGGTTTTTAAATACAACAAGGAGCCAATAAATATTCCTCCAATCTGTTTAGACGGAAAAGAACTACTTGTAGCCTCGCAGGTTAAATATTTGGGACATATCGTAACCGAAGATATGAAGGATATAGAAGACATGGAACGACAAAGAAGAGCAATCAATATACGGGCCGGAATGCTCTCAAGGCGGTTCTATCACTGTAGCGATGATGTCAGAAAATTACTTTTCAAGGCATTCTGCACTGCACTGTACACATCTGAGCTGTGGACACAATACCCAGCAGCGCAATGGGACAAGCTGAGGGTGTAATGCATACAGGCAGCTCATGCAACTACCGAGGTTCTGCAGTGCCTCCACAATGTTTACTGAAGGGAGGGTGCACTCATTCCCCGCCTTACTTCGCCACCGACTAGCCAGCTTCTGGGGTAGGACTCGGAAGTCAACCAACATCATCGTTGTGGCTGCATCCGAGTGGCTCAGTTCCCCACTCAATGAGCGATGGATGCAGATGATGCGGCGACCTCCCTGATGGACGGTTTCATTTAATTTAATCTAATTGTTTTTATTGTATTACCTATTTATATGACTATTTTATTTTTGATTTATATTTTAATTTTATGTTTAGGTACCTGCCTAGTATTTTTTTTCTCTTTGTTTTATCTTATTTCCATTTTTATAATTTTTTACTTTATTTTATTGTTTTCCTGTTTTACTACATTTCATGTAATATGGCAGACTGGGATTGCATTATCCTCCCAGTCCTGCTGGATTAAAAGTAAAATAATAATAATAAAAAAAAATTGCCAGTATGAAAATACGAGTTTAGCCCATTTTTTTGCAAATGCAGTACTAACCTACCAAAATGTTGCCATGCAAATACACCATAGTTTGCCTAGGTTTCCCCCCCCCTTCCCAATACGAGAAAAATCTGTCTCTATCCTCAGCTTGTAACATTTATGCCAATGGATGGGTGATGAAAAGATTATTATAATTAATTAATGATGGGTCCAAGGATTGTGACATTAATTGGTAATACCAATTATAATAATCTTGTCATCTCAACCACGCGCACTGACAACAATGTATGTAGGTAGCGATGAGATCTGAGAAGGAAGTTAAATAATAGAAGGTTTTAATTATCAACAGAAGCTAATTTATTAAAATGACAATTATTAAATATTTTGATCAATAAAAATGAACATGAGACTCTAATAACATCTTATTACCGGGCGTGTCAAGAATGCAACGTTTCATAAACGCCATCTTGATAAAATATGAATAATGAGCAGGTAACATTATTAATTAAAAAACTCTAAGTATCTTGTAAAGAAAAGTCTGAGTGGGCGCCAGCATAGTATATATTAACTATGCAAGAAGTTAAAAACAGTAATCAATATTAGAATGTTAAGTTAAATATTTAAAATAAAAGTTAAAAGAGAAAAGACCTTTCGTGAATTGCAATATAGTCCCTCATGTCCAGTGTTGAACGAAACACACCGCAGTCTCCCGAGTCCAGCCAGCAACTGCTCCAGTCGAAGTTCGCTCCGCACCGTGAACTCGAAAACAGTAGTGCCAACCGGAGAAAATTAACCAAATGATTATTCTAATCGGGTAGGAACTCGCCGCCCAGAAATAAGCACTGCTACAAGCTTCTACTCCCGCTGAACTCCGAGCAATTAAATCTATTAATCATTCGATTCTGTTTATACTTCGATTAAAATATTTCGATCAATATTAATTTTTCGAGTCCGCCCATCACTATGAGTCCTATCGATTGATTTATTCAGATTTGTCTATGGATATCAATTGGGCAATGACGTTTAGGTGGGTTACGTGATGTCCACGTGTTAATATTATTGTAAGTAAGTTTTCGTGCTTTATAATGACTTAATTTTCAACAAAAACATCATCGGTGTTAAGGAGGTTATCTTCACAAACATTATACACATTTCCTGCTTTTTGACCTAAAACGCTTGGAGAGTTTTTAAGCAACTTCTAGTGATCCGCTAAATTTCTGCCAGTAGTTTAACACCGAGTCAGATGAACTAATTTCATTATTTATTTCCTTTCAGCATTGGATACTACCTCCTTAAATTCGTAACATTTGACAAATTTCCGAGATGGACGAAGATATGGTGGCTCCATCGATGATTAAAGAAGAAGTCATTATCAAATCTGAAATTATTGAATCTGATGAAATTGAAGCTAACTATCTACCGGTAAAGGTTGAAAGTGGATCAATGACAAATATGTTAAAATGTGATGAGTGCGAGAAGACATTTCTTAAAACCTGGGCGCTAATGTCACACAAGCGCACGCACTCCCAACAGAAACCATTCAAACCTACATCAATCATCAAAGAAGAAGTAGTTATCGAAGACTATGGGCTAACTGAAGTAGATGAAAATGCTGAAATTAAAAATGAAACGGTTTCATCTGATGCAATTAAAGCTTTTAACAATCTGGTGGAAGATGATGAAAGTGTATCGCTGAAGTATAGATTCAAATGCGATGTGTGTGATAAGATGTTCTCCAAAGCTTCGTTGCTTACTAAACACAAGCGTGTGCATACCGGAGAGAAGCCATTTAAATGTTCTGAGTGTGACTTTGCTTCTAGTTGGTTCTCCAGCTTACGTCAGCACAAGCTAGTCCATTCTAATGAGAAACCTTTTGCGTGTAACGAATGTAGCTTCGTCTGTTCCAGGTCCACCAATCTCAAAATACATAAAATGATCCATAGTGGGGTAAAACCGTACTCCTGCGATATTTGTGATTATTCCACGTCGCAATCTGGATCGCTAAGACTTCACAAAAGGGTGCACACAGGCGAGCGGCCTTTCAATTGCGAACTTTGCGATAAAAAATTTCAACGAAAACATCATTTAAATTTGCATAGTCGTACGCACGTCGAGAATAACTTTGTGCCTAGTAAAGTGTTCTCTTGTTTGAAGTGCGGTTTTACTACCAACAGTAGTTGGAATTTAAAATCTCATGATATATCACACTCTGACTCGAAACCGTTTCAATGTGTTCAGTGTAGCTTCAAGTGCAAGCATTCTGCGACGTTAAAGAGACATGAGCGCGCGCATAGCGGTGAGAGGCCATACACCTGCGAGGAGTGTGGTAAGAAATTCACTCAGGTTGGAGTATTGAACAAACACAGGCGAATAACCCATTCAAAAAGCAAAAATTAGTTTCTCTCCAAACAGATGGACGAAGTTGATCTTTAATAATAATTATAATATGAAATGAAAACTTATTTTCTAGAGTTTTTATAATAAATATCATGAAATCAAATTAACATAATTAAAAACCAAATAAATTTAACCGATAGTCTTACATTTAATTTTTTCCTGTAACCCCGTGTAAACAATCAGAAAAAAACTCAATTTTTGATAAAGGTTTCCATATCACTGCTTTCATAACTGAAAAAGATGTTGAAAATAACGTAAAAAGTCTAAGAGGATCAGCAAGCCCAGGATATAATACTATGAAAATGTTGAAAGCCGTACACAAAAAAATCAGCAAACCAATTGCCAACAATATAAGACCCATTTACTAAAAACTGAATGTCACCCAAGTTGTCTTTATCATTTACTTTGTTTCTACTTGGGAATAATGATAAATAAGTAGTTATGATTCAAATGTTTTTGCAATATTCTGTCAAATTAGCCATCTTGTAACACACATAATATATATTTCTTCTCTCTTTTTGAAATATTTTGTGATTGTATTGTAGTATTACTTTTTATTTGTGATTATTCTATGTTTGCTTTCCTCAAATGTAAATTGTTAACCTCGATAAAGGCTTAGTACTTGTGAGGTTGATTTTTATGAGAAAAAACATGATTTATGTAAAGTGAGATGCAATAAATAAATGAACATCAGCTAAAAAAGTCATATTTCTGAATAACCACAAGAAAAATATTGTCAATCTAGTTTTATAATCTGGTGATGAAGAAAATATTTCTATCTACAGTCTCATAATGACTCCGCACCAATTTGGCTTTAGGAACAATGTCAGCACCGAGGATGCAATTGCTAAACCAACGTTAACAGAAATGGAAAACACTATATATATGTAAATATAGTGTTTTGGGATCTTCATTGACCTCCGCAAGGAATTCCATAACGTATTTCATTCCAAATTCATCAAAAAACGAGAGCAAATTCAAATAGATGGAAAAGCGCTATCATTGTTCAAAAATTATCTGAAAGAGACATTTTGATACGTTAAAATAAATATTACGTGTTACTAATAAATATTAAGTGAACCCTAAAACAAATTACTATTTATTTATTTAACATACAAGATAGTTATTGACAGTCGTAGTACACATAATATAACATAGTTTTAAGAAGGAAACCTTATAAGATTGATACATATAAGTAAACAAAAAAATAATATAAATTGGTTCCAAGTAAAATCAATAAAAAAGAAAAAAAACTTATTATGCAGTGGCTTCGTCAAAATATACACTGCTATAGTATTTAATAAGTACAGCTTTAAACATCAATAGGTGTTTAGTATTGAAACAGTTTTGGATAATATCTACCATTTTTCCCTTCATATATCTAGGTACCTACTGTCATACCTACTATCCATTTCCTTCCTTAAAAACAGCCTTACCCACACTTGAAAAGTAAAATATTTTTGTTACATTGTAAATTGTCGAAAGTACAACATACAAATTTGTGTCGTGTAGCAAGAAGGTGCAATCGTCGTGTTCTCGTCGTATTATTCACATGCTTTGTGCTCTGTTTGCAAATATTAAAATCGCATTAAAGATTATCTCGTTTTGGAGGAAATTTCACCCCGTGAACAGTGCAAGTTCGTTGAGAGCCCTATTGCCAGGATTCTTGGGAGTTCAAGGTAGTTTGTTCGTTCATTCCATTTTTTTCCCGTGATTTTTCAAAATCAATTGAATGAGTTTCACATTTTCGTTTTATTGTGGATTTGATTTACAGTTCATTAACGTGTAATAGAACACGTTACAATAGGCATATTAAAAACATCAGCTAATATAGAGTTAACAAAGGTAAGCAATCTATTCGTAAGAGAATTGTAGCTTGAAACCGTAGAATATCTGTGACAATAATACATACAATGGAACCTTGGTCTATTGATAGGAAATGAGATTGAATCAACATTAATATATCAGGTCTATCCAATTGACAATTTTATATAAGATCAAAAAAATTTCTGTTGTGACGGGACTTGGTAAAAAATCATAATCTATCGATTCTAAAGGAATTTCAAGTAAAATTATAAATAACAATTATTATGAAATCAACTGTCATATAAAGGGTTTAAAGAGATTCTCTCCAGAAATACACACTGAAACAGAAACGTCTCAACTGCACAAAAAAAACTAAATAATAATAACATTTACAATACTTTTGGCAACTTTATAATACATATAAATACATTGTTATATTTAAACGAAAACCTAAGCACGGGATTTTGATCAATCATTATATCTACTTACAACAAAACATTTATTTTTATAATACAGGGTTTTCCAATAAGAGGTGTTATTTTGAATAGCCCGCTATTTCGGTAGATGTTACTTTTGAAGCTGTCGTTTTTTGACATTTAACAAGTAGAAACTACACCATTAATAAAAATGGAACGACACACGCTTCAACAACGCATTGAAATTATTAAAATTCACTTGAGTGAATCAAATGCAAATCATCTTGAGTGATGAGGCCCATTTCCACCTCGATGGCTTCGTCAACAAGCAAAATTGTCGCATCTGGGGCTCGGAAAACCCAAGAGTTATTGTTGAAAAGCCTCTTCATCTTCAACGTGTGACTGTTTGGTGCGGTTTATGGTCTGGCGGAGTCATTGGACCTTACTTTTTCGTAAATGAGGCTGGAGCAACAGTTACGGTGAATGGATTGCGCTATCGAGAGATGATTAATAATTTTTTATGGCCGGAATTAGATGGTATTGATCTGGACAACGTTTACTTTCAACAAGACGGCGCTACGTGCCACACAAGCAACGAAACCATTGATCTTTTACGGGAAAAGTTTCTTTGAATATCAAAATAACACCTCTTATTGGAAAACCCTGTATAACTCGCTGACATGTAGCACGTATTGTTCAGGGTTGTGAATAATTTTTAGTAAAGTTTTGATATTGTGACTTCTAAGATAAACATCTAATTTTGTCTACTTTCTACAAATATATATATTTTTTTATTGTAATATAAGGAATATAGATACATAAATATTTAACAATATTACATTTTTCATCATCATTGGATATGTATACCTTATCAGAAAAGAGGAGTTCTTGTGTCTGATAAGGGAGCCACGATTCTTACATAGGTTTTATGTTGTAATAATATTTTTGCATAGAATAAAGATTTTTCAATGTAATTTTTAATTAATTTTTTTAAATTTAATTTATTTGTTCTGATTGGTTGAAAATACAGCGCAGTTCAGAAGGGAGATTTTTGTAGTTTTTATGACTTATATAATGGGTTTTAAAATTTGGTGTAGTAAATTGATTTCTATTTCTCATAATTTTGTAAAATTCTTGGTATTCTTTATTATTTTTTTTCTTTGCACATTTTTACAATGGAAGCTTGCTTAAATATATCATTGACATTTGGTACTGGAAACAATTTAAATAGTGACTCGGTTAAATAGTAGTTGAGAAGGTAGAATTTTTTTAAGTATTACTTTTATGATGATTCTTTGTGAAACTTTTACAGATTTTAGATTGTTTTTATAGGATCCTCCCAGCCTATGATTTCGTAGAAAAGCAAAGAGTGGACAGGGGCATAGTACACATTTTTGATTGTTTTCACATTTAAAATATTTCTTAACCTAACAAATATATATGTTTCCTGATTCTCTTTACAAGCAGTGTAATGTAGCTGTTCCACTTCAGGTTTTGATCAATGATCACACCGAGATATTTAACTTCTGAAGAGGAGTTGATTACAGTACAAATAGGATCGTGTTGTTTACAGTTTTCATTATCACATTTTATGTCGTGGATTATAATACTTACTTTCTGATTAAGTATTTTCTTTAAGGAGAATAAGACATATGTTGTTTTTTTGCATTAAGTGTGAGCAGGTCATTATCAACCCATGATTTTAAAGCATATACATAATCTTTCCGGAGAAAATTCTCTAAATGATGGTGAAAACCCTATAAAAATCCGTTGCGTAGTTTAGCATAAAGCGCACAAACAGACAGACGCAGATAGCGACTATATTTTATAATATTTAGAAGATGTGAGCTTACTTAAGATTAATAAATAAATAAATAAAAATAATAAATAAATAATTGTAAAACTTGCTCTTAAGCGATTTTTCGATTTCTTGCAAATTTAAGAAAAAAATTACCTATTAGGAAGTAAAAATTTGAATGACGCCGGACTGTGCATTATCTACCACGCACTGTTATGTTTAATTCGCAATTTTTTAGCTAAAAAATTAGTGAAGTACATTTGTATTTCGCACAATGGGAATCACCATTTCTTCAAATAATGTTAATTGTTTTTATGTATATTGATAGAAAAATACAAAGCTTATCCTGTTTTGTTTCCTTTCGTGGATTCAAGGAATATCTGGTGGGGTTTCACCCACCCAAGCCAATCGACTGACCGTCACTGGTTAGTAACAAATTACAACTTAATAATTATTAGATTAAATTTTCATTAATATAGTAAGATACTTGTTGACTTATTTAAAAAATTCTTATGTTCAGGTAAAACTACATAAAGCACATCGATCTAACATTATTTCATTTCCGAGGAGCTAAGGTTTAGATTTAAAACATATTTTAAACATCTTTACTTGAACTTTTCAGAGTGCCTCAGCATGTGTTTCCTTAGATGTGATTTAGTTATACATGAGTAATTACATTCAATACATGAAAATGGTTTTTGTTCAGAGTGGATAAACATATGCCTCTTTAAATGCTCTCTACGAGTTGTAGAAAAATCACATTCGGAACATGTGAATGGTTTTAATCCAGAATGCGTGTACATGTGGGCAATTAAATGTTCTTTACGAACACACGAGTAATTACATTCTAAACATGATATGGGTTTCACACCAGAGTGCTTAAACATGTGTTCCTTAAGAACAGATTTGTGAGAAAATGATTGTTTACATTCAGAACATGAGAACGGCTTCTTGCCTGAGTGTGTGATCATGTGATTATTAAGAGACGATTTATAAGAGCATGAATATTTACATTCGGAACATGTGAAAGGTTTCTCTCCAGAGTGCGTTAACATATGATTCTTTACACCCTGTTTACGATAACATGAAAAATTGCAGTCAGGACATGAGAACAATTTCTCTCCAGAGTGTGTTAACAAGTGACTCTTTAAACCATCTTTACGAGCACAAGAAAAAGAGCATTTCGAACATGCGAATGGTTTCTGTGCAGAGTGTGTTAACAAGTGACTCTTTAAACCTTCTTTACGAGCACAAGAAAAAGAGCATTCTGAACATGCGAATGGTTTCTGTGCAGAGTGCTTTAGGATGTGTAGTTTTAAATTACGTGGTGTGGAACAAGAAATGTTACACACCGAACATTTAAATAATTTCTCTCCAGAGTGCGTAAACATATGAATTCTTAAACTTCCTTTATAAGTACTTGAAAAACTGCAGTCTGGACATGAGAATAGTTTTTCTGCAGAGTGCATTAACAAGTGACTCTTAAGACTAGATTTGAAAGGAAATGAGAGTGGGCATATTGAACATGAGAATGGTTTCTCTCCAGAGTGCTTCAAACTGTGTAATTTTAGACGACGTCTTGTGTAATACGAACAGTTACATACCAAACACGAGAATGATTTATTTCCAGAATGTGTTAACATATGTTCCTTTAAACTCTGTTTATGAGCACTTGAAAAACTGCAGTCAGGACATGAGAAAGGTTTTACTCCAGAGTGTCTTAACAAGTGTTTCTTTATGCGCTGTTTACGCCCACACGAATATTTGCAGTGGGCACATGAGAATGTTTTCAAAAACTTTTCCTTCACCGCAAACTTGATCTTCTTTTTGCGAGAAGAGGGACAGGATTTTCTATGAGTAGTTTTCTTTTCTTGAATGAGTTCTGCTGGAAAACAAATAGAGATAAGAAATACTGAGGCGCTGTCGGTTGGTTTAATCGTAATCTGTAACAAATAATTGAGAAATAAAGATTAACTGAATCCACACAATAATAGAAACAATTTGATTCTCACCTAGCATCTGATTAACACTTTCACTGTACTCCAAACATTCTTTCTTAACATCCTGTAGGTCTATATCCAAGAATTCACTTCGATCCTTTTCTTGAGTACCTGGTTCCGTCTTTATGAAAACGCTTACTGCGTTGGGAAGGTCCATGGTACAGATATAGCCGAAGGTTGTAATGAGATGCTTTATAAATGATCACAGCTTACAGTAACTATTACCTACAATATATTAAGATATTTAACTGTCGCGGGTAGCAATCACTTTGTGGTTATACATAATTATATTTTAAATAAAATAACTTTGGACAATTCTTTAAAATAACTTTGGAGTACATAAATAAATGTCACTGGGGGTTATTGCTAGAAGTGCATATGTCGGTTTTTGACAATTGATTTAGGCACCAGAAAGAACTTTAAAACATTTCTTTTTTTAATGCTATGAATGCCTGTGCATGGTGCCCTAGACTCGTGAAATTGATGCCTATCTAACGTTGAAGTGAACATAATAAATTTATTTATTTAAAAAAATTACAAAATTGTTAATTTGATAAGAAAAATTCCTTAATATATATAAACAGTGGGTATTGATACCATATTTGTACAAACAGAGCTTGCCTTTTAATGGCAGCATAATTTATTGTACGATAAATTTGCAGAACGTCATATCGATGGCAGAAAGCAAGGCAAGTCAAAATAGAACGTGATAACCTCAAAAGGGCTCCAACTTCCCGGAACTAGCGTGACTACGCTGGTCTACACTACGTAAAAAATATTTATAAAAAAACTTCGTAAAAATCACTTATTAAAGGTATGAATTTGATGAAGTTGAATTGTCATTGTTGGGTTATTCGGTCACGGTATTAAGCGTGTCACTATTTTTTGTTTTGGTAAATATTTTTTTACGTTTCATTACTATCCAGTAATGTTGGCCTGGCTTACCCGTGCTGAGGCCTTAATCACAGTTGGTTCTGCAAAGTTATATTATATTGATACAATCTCCATTGTTTCGCAAATGATAGTGCAATTGCGTCTATTCGCACATTAATATATTTTATTTTGGATTTTTTTGTATGTACCCATAATTTTTTTCAATAAATACAATCAACAAATACAAAAAAATTACTCGATTTTTTGTTACATGCTCCCCGGACGGTGGGTGGCCGCATACAAACACGACTAGCGTTCATAATAATATAGCTGGTTCACCCATATTCTTTCAAATGCGTTCCGTTGCATGCAAGGCAGGCTTTTATATGTAGAATTGATCAATACAGAATAGCCAATAAAGCTATTGGTTATATTTTTTGTCATGCGTTTCGTTATTTCGCTTTGCCTCTAGAAACAGTGTGATATATACAGGGTTTTCCAATAAGAGGTGTTATTTTGAATAGCCCGCTATTTCGGTAGATGTTACTTTTGAAGCTGTCATTTTGTGACATTTGACAAGTAGAAACTACGCAATTAATAAAAATGGAACGATACACGCTTCAACAACGCATCGAAATTATTAAAATTCACTAATATTAATTAATAGAATTCCATCGAAAAATCATCTTGAGTTATGAGGCCCATTTCCACCTCAGTGGCTTCGTCAACAAGCAAAATTGTCGCATCTGGGGCTCGGAAAACCCAAGAGTTATTGTTGAAAAGCCTCTCTATCCTCAACGTGTGACTGTTTGGTGCGGTTTATGGTCTGGCGGAGTTATTGGACCTTACTTTTTCGAAAATAAGGCTGGAGCAACAGTTAAGGTGAATGGATTGCGCTATCGAGAGATGATTAATGATTTTTTAAAGCCGGAATTGGATGGTATTGATCTGGACAACGTTTACTTTCAACAAGACGGCGCTACGTGACACACAAGAAACGAAACCATTGATCTTTTACGATTGAATATCAAAATAACACCTCTTATTGGAAAATCCTGTATGTTGTTCGATTATTAGAAACATAAAGCGTCTCGTCTATTTGCGTCAATGTTCGTTACTAAAATGTAATAATGCTAAAATATGCATGTTTGTTTTCGAATAACATTTGAGGGGTATATTTTTACATGTAACCTTTGTACAGTACCTAAAATGTCATTTTTACTTTTGCAAATTATACCCCATTATTAGATTCCTTTCATAATCATATGACAACAATTTGACATGTAGCAATAGTTGAAAAGATTACCAAAAAATCAGAGTGACATCAAATTCATAGATATAAAATTGAAGAATTGAAGTTTACCATTCACCAATAAAGGTGAATAATTATACCCGTTTATAGAAGGAAGGATAATATTTGAAGTTAGATTTTAGAAACACGATACGTAGCAGAATGAACCTGTGAAGGTCAAGACACGTAATTCCATAGATATATCATTCACTGTCACACATGTCAGATTGTTTAACCATAGAAATAGAATTTTCTACTTTTTTTATGGCTATTCATCAGAAGAGTTCCAATTGCTCCCACCCGTTTGTTGTGATGCTTAAGGTTGTGGGCTGGGGATGGGAGAGAAAAGTCAGGAGTACTTAGCTATTCAGAAAATGGCAACCAAACAAGGCCAAAGCCATTTCAAGGAACGTTTCATTTCAGAATGGTGCTCTTACACCAGGATGATATTGAAAGTATCTTCCACTTTAGAACGTGACGCAAATGTTCTGCATATTATTTTAAATAAGTCAATTGTGAAATAACACAAATTATTAGAGTAAAATTTACTTGCGTACGCCGTGATTTGAACCTGCGCCCTTTGGCTTGCTAATCGATAGCCTTACCACTCGACAACAGAGTGTATTCGTACAACTTCTTGTAAACGACAACATTTCAAAATTTGATAAACACAATAGTTTAGTGCAACAGTAATTAAGAAATAAAAGTTAGGTATTAGTTATATAGAAATTCAATGCAGAAGAATAATATTAGGTTTAGCTTAGTTATTAAAATTATTGAGGTATGTTACTATATCCTTCTTGTAACTATATTTCATGCAGTTTATGAATTATGTAATCTAGGTGCACGTGAGTATCTAAATGTCTCATTCCTGATATTGTTCTTGTAATTAAAAATAATTTTCGATCGACCAGTTCTAGTTGATATGTTAAATGTGATTAATAAATAAATTAAATCAGGACTGTCGATAATTTCATTTATAATTTAAAAAATAAGTCATGTGGGAACGAGTCTTCTCTCTGAGAGTTTTATTAATTTTAATTCTCTTTCATCAAGTGGTTATAATTTAGTGTTTCTATTGGTAGACAGAATTTAAAATTAGTATGTGTAGAAATTTAAGATGAATTTTTTCAACGGAAAGTTAGGGGATATTGGGGAAGAATTATATT
The DNA here is from genome assembly GCA_026573805.1 of Hesperophylax magnus. Classification (NCBI taxonomy): domain Eukaryota; kingdom Metazoa; phylum Arthropoda; class Insecta; order Trichoptera; family Limnephilidae; genus Hesperophylax; species Hesperophylax magnus. Next base: position 848,667 of record JAIUSX010000179.1, on the reverse strand, counting down.
CGACTTGACTTCGCACCAAAGAAGAATATAAGTTTTTTTAACGTTTACAAGTGTCTGCCATTACAGAGAATGAAGTCAAGAATTTCTAAACCTTTATTTGTGATAAATTATGTGAGAAAGACAATTAAATTTGTATTAAAAAATTATGCCAAGATCAATAATTTCGTTTAAAGAGATAAGAGTAACATTGTTAATTTTATATTAAAAGTTTGATTTATTCTAAAAATGTTTAAATACAGTTTTTTAAGTTCGCATCAATCTTGTAATTTATTTAAAATTATTCAATAGTGAATAGGATAATATTTAGTTTTTTTTATTTGTTTAAGAAACTCAAGATCATCGGCGAAAAGCAACATATCAACATTATTATCAAATAAACTAACGATATCATTAATAAACCGTAAAAAAGTATTAGACCTTCCACTTGTGGCCATGAATTAGTATGACAGGTTGGAATTATTTCTTACTTGTAGAATTTTATTAGGTTTCCATTTCAATAATTCACCATCTATTCCTATTTAGCTAAGTTTATTGAGAAGAATTATATGGTTTACTTTGTCAAATCCTTTTACAAAGTCGGTATAAATTGAGTTGACTTGTAATTTTTATTTATATAATATTTTAAGACGCGGATGAGAACATTCAGAACAATTTAATCGAGTACGGAAATAATTGTTTTTCTAACAAAATTCACTATTAATGACATCTCACCCGACTCGCCATAAATATAATGCGTTTTGGCGTGCCTTAAAATTTGAAACATTTAAAACTAACTTTAAAAAAATACATATTTTTAATAAATTTATTTATTTATTTACGGACAAATAGTCTATCAACAACATAATATTTTTTACACGAATAAGAAACACGGATTGCAATGTAAGAAGAGCATGTATAAATGATGAACAATGACAATATACATAGGTATAATATAAAAAGTACAGATTGAAGACAATTACAAGTGTTACAAGTCAATTACATTTACAATGAATGAAAAAGGTTTAAAGGCCTTTAAAATTACACATTTATTTATCAACGGACATCGTCCAAATTACAAAATAATAACACGAATACAGTAAAATTAAAAATACAGGAGTAGACAAAAATACATGAAAGCAAAGACACAGGGCAGATATAATGTAAGAAAATAAAGTGACAAGTCGAATCAAGTCAAGACTACGCCGTGGGTCAGGACCTCGGGACACTTATAATATTCCGTCACTTGTTTAGCGACCGGCAAAAATCATTCAGACTTATCCCAAAAAAATTAAGGTTTTGACTTGAGTTGAACAAACTACACATTCTGGACAATGATGAATTGTCCAGAATGTGTAGACTCTGTAGTATCTGGACAATATCCATAATTTGTCGAATGATGGTTGAGGAAGAGCAGTTCATTATTTCTGAGTCTGTGCGAGGGGATATTGAAGGGAATAAGTTGCAGTAGAGTAGGTGAATCAATAATACCATTTATAATTTTGAAGAAGCAAATGAGGTCATTTCTTTCCCGACGGACTTCCAAAAGAGAGAGGTTTAGAGTTAGTTCAATTTCATCATATGAGTATTTGCCTTTTTCTAATGCTAGCCTCCTAGCAATCCCTCTTAAGAACCGATGTTGAACAGATTCAATGCGTCGAATGTGGACAGCATAAAAAGGAGACCAGATAACACAAGCATATTCAAGATGGGTATTTAAGTATCGACATCAATATTCATTTAGGCTTACACCAAATAATTCAATGCTTTGACTTGACGGTGAGTTGACAAGTCTCGACATACTGGACAAAGGAGAATGGTAACCATAATTAGTGGAATGTTGATTGAGGAACAGCAATAATTCATCATTTCGGAGTCTACGGGGAGGGATGTTTAACTGGATCAGTTGCAACAAAGCAGCGGGTATTTGAACATTTATTGGCTAAAACATAGAAAATTGGACTGCAGTTCTTTATTCACAATTTTACAGATTACAGCAATATAATAAAATACAATGATGCAACACAGATCTATTGGTCTATTCAGTTTGTCTATGGACAAAAGTTGACAGGAGTGGTATATCTGTGGTTGATAGTGACGTTTAGGTGCCTTGCGTCATCTCGGCGTGCTAATATTATTATGTAAGTTTTCGTGCTTTATAATAATTTGATATCTAACAAAAACATCCTTGGTCTGAGGGAGGTGATTTCCAAGAATACAATAATTATAAGTGTTTTAATCATACTCATTTTATTGCAACATATAGATGTAATGTTATCATCATTGGGATCTCCCGTGTTGAGGAATTCATTTACCTATTTTTAAAATTAAGCACTATTGATGATATAAAATGATAATGGTTAAAATTTGGAATTGCTGGCTATGCCGAATATGTTTTTTTTTTAAATAAAACCTTCCTTAATTAATGAATAAAATTGTATTGGACGACAACCATTTCCATTAATTTTTGTCAATGATATCTTCATATATATTATGTTGGTATTCCCGATGCTACACGCGGGGCTAGTAGAAACTTTAGAACCATTTAATTCATACACTATTAGGTCGGCACTATTTTAAATTAAATTAGACTATTAATGCAAGTTTTTTGTAACAATTTTCAAAATATTTTTGTATGTAAAAAAAACCTTACCTACCTTAACCCAATTTAACCTCTCTTTACCTGATCTAACCTAACCAAACCTATACTAACCTAACCCAACCTAACTTAACTTAACCTATTTATTTATTTATCGGACAATTTGTATAGCGCCGCTTTTGTGAGATATCACCTATGGGACGCTTTACAGTTGCTGCAGGTATTACAAACAATATAAATATTACAAAAATAAAGTGAAGTTAAGTTAATTAAAATGAAGTACAGGAACAGGCCCAACATTTGTACACGGTTGACATTTGTCACATGAGAACGGGTCGCTTCTACGATTCGTTCTTAAGTTCAACAGCTCGGCTGTGGAACGAACTGCCGGCTTCTGTGTTTCCTCCCTCCTACAACATGGGACTCTTCAAGACCCATGTTCACTCCTTCCTCTCCACAAAAAGACCCTCCACACAGCATCCCCAAAGATGACATAGGCCCTGAGGGAAATTATTTTCTTCAGGGCCTCCTGTGTGGAGTTAATATAAAAAAAAGATGACACGAAGATAGAAGATTATCTTTACTAATCTAACCTAACCTAACCTAACCCCTCCTAACCTGATCCAACCGAACGTTACATTTACTAAGTTAGCTCTATGATACATAAATGTGATTATTTAGCATCGACCGTCAGGCCGAATGAAGTGCATCATAGTATGTACCTACCCAGAGCTACCTGCCAAGAAATCAATATTATTGTTAGCAAATTAAACAATTCAAAGTCACCAGGGATTGACAACATTCGAATGTTTGACATTAAGACACATATTAATATTTTAGGGCCTGTTATAATGTACACACTTTATCAATTTAATTTTATCGCAAGCAGTAATACCAGATGAATTAAAAAGTAGCATCATTAGGCCAATTTACAAAGGGGGCAAACATACAGATATTCAAAATTATAGGCCAATAAGCATATTGCCAGCCCTAGAAAAAATACTTGAAAAATACATTTCCATAAAACTTAATAAATATTTAGAATATTTCTCTTTGTTGGATCCCAACCAATATGGATTTCAAAAGAAATTTCAAAAGAGATTTCAAATAAACTATTGGAAACACTGGAGGCAATAGGAATTAGAGGAAAGCTGCTAGTTTTATTAAAAAATTTACTAACTGTTCGACAAATAAGAGTAAAAATTCTTAAAAAATTTAGCAAAAGAAAATATATCTCAACAGGTGTTGCACAGGGGTCAATTCTAGGGCCAACCCTTTATATTATTTATGTCTCAATTATGAGAAAATTGTTTTCATTCGTTAAACATTTTGTATATGCAGACGATACGGCGCTCGTAATATCGCACGAAGATCTGGTTACCGCAATGAACCTTATGCAACATGATTTTATTGCCCTACTGAAATGGTCGCATGATGCAGGCCTCTTTATAAACGCCAAAAAAACTAAAATTATGCACATCAGATCTCCACACGCCAGATGTAATGTAATTCCTTCATTGTATACACACACATTTGACTGCATACATAAAAATGTTGCACAGCCCTGTTCATGTGAAACCATTGATTTTGTCAAAAGTTATGTATATTTGGGTGTTCCTATTGACTGCTACATGAAATGGGATGTACACATTGCTAATGTTTGTAAACGTCTACGAGCTATTGTGGGTAGGATTTATAAAATAAAATATTTCGTGCCAATAAGTACTTTAAAGTTAATCTACTTATCTCTGGCTGAATCCACTATACGTTATGGAATTACTTCTTGGGGACATTCTTGTAAAACTAATATAAGCTATATACAAACATTACAAAACTCCATTATAAAATTGTTAATCCATAAATATGCCAATCAACACAGAAGTAACATTAAATTAATATACACGTCTCTGAATATTTTACCTGTCAGAGGATTATTGTTTTATAATATTGTAAGTCAACATGTTATATTGTCTGATTCATTGTATAGGGAAAGTGTTTGCCATAAACATAACACAAGATTCACTCAAAATGAAGGACTGGTAGTTCCGAAATGTACTAATAAATATGGTGAAAGAACTTTAAACTATATAGTACCCAAAATTTTTAACCTATTACCAATGACAATTAAAAATAATAACATGTATACTGCTAATGTTAGATATAATCTAAGGAAATGGTTATTGGATAATAATGATCTATACTGATGCCCCTGAAATGGAATTCATATTCTTAGAAAATGGAAAAACAATTATTTTGTAATACCTGACTACCTACCTCTATTTATGAAACTATCGATGTACTTGTTGATAATACTAATTTGTTCATACATTTATTTTTACTTGCTTATTATATAAGGCTTTTATGCTGCTATTTAAACTTTTCTGCAATGTAACCAATTTATGTAATTATGTACCGTTCAAATTGTATCTTATGAGTGTATAAATGTTGTCTCTATGTCCCTGCTGACAAACTACATAAGTAGTTTAGCGGGTTTAAATGTGAATAAATAAAAAAAATAAATAAAAAAACCTATCCCAACCTTTTTTTTATTTTTATGTGACACCTCACAAGAGTGTCCCTGCCTGTGCAGTGTACAGACAGGGGAACTATGTCACCACCCGGTTTGGCGGCGTTGTGAGGCGGAATAAGGTAGGGGCTGTAGGAAGGGATTTGTTAATGCGGGCCTTGAAGAGGCTCGGATTATAGGAGGGAGGAAAAAACAGATGCCGGTAGCTCGTTCCACATACGAGTCGACTTACACAAAAACGAGTCGTAAAAACGGCCCGTTCTCATGAAGCCAACGTCAACCGTGAACGGGTGTTCAGTTCGTGTCCGTCGAGTTTCGCGCACGTGCACCAGTGCATCAGGAATCAATGCTGCTAGCTCCTTGGAGCAGGCTCCATTGAAATAACTGTAGAACAGACACAGCATGCCTACATTGCGTCTATGCATTAGAGAAGGCAATCGGTCTGTTAACAACGGGTTGTCAATCGGACGGATCGCTCTCCTTTGCACAGATTCAAGCAGATTTATCAAGTATTTTGGGGCACCAGCCCAAAGGTGGCTCCCAAATTCAATAGTTGGGCGGACTTGAGACTTGTACAGGGTCAGCAGCTGGTCACTGTTGAAGAATCTCCTAGCCCTGTACAAGACGCCCAACTTTTTGGAGGCCTGATTTACTCGGGCTTCTATGGATCCCCGATACTTGAGCTGGTCTGATATAGTAACTCCAAGCATTTCAATGGAGTCTTTATTGGGGAGAGTGCTCCCATCAAATAACATAACCTAACCTAAACTAAACTAACGTTTACTAACCTAACCTATACTAACCTAACCTGTAATAACCTAACCATTAAAAAATTGTATTTAAAAAAACATCCCTAAATACCTTAATTTAATTTAATTTTTTTATTTCCAAGTTCCGCCAAAATAGTACATACCTAATTTGCATAGAGCAAATGGTAAAAACATTTCTTCTAGCCACTCGTATAATATCAGGAATACCAACATAAGAAAATGTCATAAACATAAATTATTTTGGCTGTCATCCCATACAATCTCATAGAACGAAAGTGAATGTTCATTTTACTTAATTAATAATAAGAATACTTTTACAATATACAATAGACATTTAAAATATCCCAATGCAGTTTCCTTTTATGCTAATTAAGGTTAATAAAAAGATTTTATTTAAAACAATTCGTAGTAAGCGTGGCCAGCGATCCCGAATAATTACCGTTCACGATTCAGTTGAGAGGTTTTAGTTTCAGTTTTCCTTTTGAATGCAGCTTTTTATTTGAGATTTAATTATTAAAATATTGTTGTCAGTTTTGAATGAGAGTGGAATTTTGCTGTAGAGTTTGGTGGCATGGTATAGGAAGATTTTTATGGTATTGTGTTAAATCCGCATTTAAGTAAACGTATTGGTCTCCTTCTCGGTTGAGTTTTTTTTATTGGATACTGTCGTGATCTAAGAAAGCACCCCAATATTTTGATTATTATTTAGTAGATAGTCACCCTTTATTAAATAGCAACACCGGCCGCTCGAGTCACAACGGTCCGACCGGACACACTAGCGACTCAAGCGGTACTCTGGGTACTCTGTTTTTGGGCGTCTTTAAGCCAACACGTCGTTACCTTTGTAAAATCACTTTCGCTAAATGTTAAACATAACCTTCCGTTGAGTAAATAATTAAACGTGGAAATTTATTTTACTACTCCGAGTCAACGGCCCTGCTACCACGAGTAAGTATTCATGACGAACTACAATCCACATCCTGAAACTTCCACTTATGTTTAGCAGTCACATGTTGTGTACTTTTTTGATGTCTACGAAATTAATAGTGATTTTTATTATCATTAGGTTTGGAAATTGTGACTTTGTATGTATCCTCTGATGAAACGGTAACGCCTGCAAGCTCGGTGATCCGAGTTACAGTATGGATAGGAGGTACGTTGTCCTGTAATTTTTGACCGCTAATTTCAATACTATTTAAAAGGGCTGATTGTTCAATATCTGCCAGGTGAACTTCTACCGTAGCCAGTCTTTTTCTGAAAGTTCCTCCTTGAGTTCATTTACTTATTTTGGGTTAACTTCGGTTTATGGGCGAAATTCCAAAAAAATAAAACTAGTTATTTTTATACTAACTTTGGGCCGGGGAATCCGAATCTGGAAGAATTAGGTTGCGGCAAGCAATATTAACTGAATTACACGACTTTAAAATTTCGACGCACAAACAATTTAACTGGCCATTTTGAACGCTTTCTGACAATAAAACTAGTTATCTTTATACATCTTTATACTAACTTTGGGCCGGGGAATCCGAATCCAAAAGAATTAGGTTGGGGCAAGCAATATAAACTGAAATACACGACTTAAAAATTTTCGATGCAGAACAAAATACAATACCCCATTTTCGACATGTTGTTGACAATAAAATCCATAGAAAAATAACCAAAGTTATATCACCATATAAAATTAAGTGTTGCTAGTAAGCAATAATATCAATAACGTAAAATAACATGTTTATAATTTAGTAATATTTCTTATTCAAACAGTTAGATTTAGGTTTATTATCACGAAAGGTAAGTTTTTATGTCGGGGGAGACGAAAAAATATGCATTTTATATTTTAATTTTGCTAACATTAATTCATTTACGTAAAGTATTCAGATACATTTTATTCACTTTTGTATCACAAACCATGTTACACAAACCTAGCGTAGCCGCTAAACTACTCGAAAACTGGGATGTTTTCTTGCCTTGACGCGAGTAGGCGCTACGAAGGGGGCACTTTCTTTTCTATCACAAACCATGTTACACAAACCTAGCGTAGCCGCTAAACTAATTGAAAACTGGGATGTTTTCTTGCCTTGACGCGAGTAGGCGCTACGAAGGGGGCACTTTCTTTTCTATCACAAACCATGTTACACAAACCTAGCGTAGCCGCTAAACTACTTGAAAACTGGGATGTTTTCTTGCCTTGACGCGAGTAGGCGCTACGAAGGGGGCACTTTCTTTTCTATCACAAACCATGTTACACAAACCTAGCGTAGCCGCTAAACTACTTGAAAACTGGGATGTTTTCTTGCCTTGACGCGAGTAGGCGCTACGAAGGGGGCATTTTCTTTTCTATCACAAACCAAAATAATTAAATATTTTTGAGAGTTGGTAACACTGTATGTAATATCTTTGGGTATTTTTCTATGGATTTTATTGTCAACGTGTCGAAAATGGGGTATTGTATTTTGTTCTGCATCGAAAATTTTTAAGTCGTGTATTTCAGTTTATATTGCTTGCCCCAACCTAATTCTTTCGGATTCGGATTCCCCGGCCCAAAGTTAGTATAAAGATGTATAAAGATAACTAGTTTTACTGTCAGAAAGCGTTCAAAATGGCCAGTTAAATTGTTTGTGCGTCGAAATTTTAAAGTAGTGTAATTCAGTTAATATTGCTTGCCGCAACCTAATTCTTCCAGATTCGGATTCCCCGGCCCAAAGTTAGTATAAAAATAACTAGTTTTATTTTTTAGGAATTTCGCCCGTAAACCGAATTTTTTCCCTTATTTTATTTACATTTATGTGTATCCATGATTTGTGACAGTTTATGAATGGTGTCGTCGTATTTATCGTTTACGAAGTTATTGAAGGTTTTTAATTCTTTAAGCTCAGACTCAATTTTGCTAAACATAACTGTTTTTAGTTCCTCGAATTTGGAATTAATAAATTTGAAGGTCATCTTTGGGATATTTCTTGGACCTTTTTTCCATTATCTTATTTTCCATGGACATTGGATTTGTTATTTTTAAATTTAAATAGATTTTAAGTTGGCACTCATATATTGCCGATTCACTGTATCGTAAAATGAATCAAATGGTTACGTATTTATTAATTTCACTGAGACACTAGACTGATTTAACGCACTAGACACGCCACATATTTGCTGGGTTACACCTTTAAAGGTAGTGACAGATACCACGCTATAATCTTTCTCAGGAAAAGGGGTCAGATTAACTGAGTAAATGCCGCGGAATATCATTTCTTTTTATGGGATCTGTCACCTAGATAGATATAGCCGCTTGATCACGGCGCTCCCTAAAATTGATCTTCTCCCTGATTTATTACATTCCCTTCATGTTAGCATGTAAAATAACGACTCTGGTGAACTTATTTCATGATTTATTTCCTTTCAGTTTTGGATACTACCTTCAATTAGTTACACTTTACAAACCTTCATGGTGGAAAAAGTTATGGAGAGATCATCGATCGTTAAAGAAGAAGTCATTATCAAATCTGAAATGATTGAATCTGATGAAATTGAATCTAACAATCTACCGGTAAAGGTTGAAAGTGGATCCATGAAGAATATGTTAAAATGTGATGAGTGCGAGAAGATATTTCTTAAAACCTGGGCGCCAATGTCTCGCAAGTGCACGCACTCCCAACAGAAACCATTCAAACCTACATCAATCATCAAAGAAGAAGAAGTAGTTATCGAAGGCTATGGGCTAACTGAAGTAGAAGAAAATGCTGAAATTAAAAGTGAAACGGTTTCATCTGACGCAATTAAAGCTGTTTACCATCTGGCGGAAGATGATGAAAGTGTATCGTTGAAGTTTAGTATCAAATGCGATGTGTGTGAAAAGATTTTTCCCAAAGCCTCGGCGCTTATTAAACACAAGCTTGTGCATACCGGAGAAAAGCCATTTAAATGTTCTGAGTGTGACTTTGCTTCTAGTTGGTTATCTAGCTTACGTAAGCACAAACTAGTCCACTCTGGTGAGAAACCTTACACGTGTGATGAATGTAGCTTCATCTGTTCCAGGTTCGGCAATCTCAAAATGCATAAAATGATCCATAGTGGGGAAAAACCGTACTCCTGCGATGTTTGTGATTATTCCTCATCTCAATCTGGAGCGCTAAGAGTTCATAAAAGGGTTCACTCAGACGAGCGGCCTTACAAATGCGATTTTTGTGATAAAACATTTAAAGTAAAAAATCATCTAGATGTGCATAGACGCACGCATACCGGTGAGAAAATTGTGCCCAGTTGTGTGTTCTCCTGTTTGACGTGCGAGTTTACTACTAACAGCAAGTGGAACTTGAAGGCTCATCAAGTGACGCACTCTGAGTCTAGGCCTTTCGTGTGTAACCAATGCGACCGCGCATTTAAATATAAGGAGTCTTTGACGAAACACGAGCGCACGCACAGCGGTGAAAGGCCATACACTTGCGAGGTGTGCGGCAAGAAATTCACGCAGTCTGGGAGCTTGAAAGAACATATGAAACGAATCCATTTAAAAGGCAATATATAAATCCAGTACATCCACAGTGCTGCGGTCCCATGCGAGACTAGGGCCAAAATTTAAAACAAATACATCGCAAACGAAACTACAGCCATAGAATAGAATTAAAAAAATTATCGTGTCAAGTAAAGTAAAAATAATCGTCCAGCGTAACATTGCCCACTCTCCGATACAACGACTTCACACCATGGGAAATCATTACTTGGGTGATGTTGACATATTCAATACCAACTTGGCAAGTTTTGTGGATCATTTAAAACATTTATTTCAACAATACTCCTAAACACATCATGTAAACCTACAAATAGCTGTAATTTTCTGTTTTTGTTTCTTGTGTTTGTATGACTTGTTGCATAGCTTTTATCAAATGTAATTTTATTCTTATTTTTTATGTTTCAAAGTATCTGTCAAATTAAAATTATACTACCAACCATGTAAAAGCCCTCTGGGCGTTAAATAAATAAAAATAAAAAATAAATAATAATTTCCCTTGCGTCAGGGGCGGATCTAATACTCAAAAGGCAGTCAGCAAACATAACCAAGGGGGGGGGGACCGGTATATTTTGAATGTGATTTTATGCAATTATGAATACTGAGGTTGAAGAAAACAATAAACCTCATAAAGAAGAGAATTAAGTAAATACAAATTTTGTTCTCGTGAAGTTAATTAGATTAAAATAAATTTGTTTTTAATACCACTTTATTGTATATATATTCAACCGGTTTCGGTTCGCCCTGTAGCCTTATCAGGGCTGTATAAAACATATTATAATAATAATAAATAATATTAAATCAACAACAGAGTTGCAGTGTATTTATAGGTAAGGTAGAAGAGAGAGAGAAAACAACAACTTTGGCTTGAAGGGGGGGGGGGGAGAAGTGGGAGGTAGTGGTGGTAGAAGGTGGAGGGGAGGGGAATATCTTTAAAATGGGGCTATTTGACAAGTCTTATTGATTATTTAGTAAATTGCTTTAATTTATTTTTAGGGATTTTTCATTTCCAAAGATTGTTCATACGTAAACCTATCCCATTTCTATTGAGCACATCTATCCGAGAATTTATTAAAAGTTAAGTTACCTAGCATAGGTATAAACTATGATTTATTTTTTTATTATAAAAATTTAAACTAAATAAAATTGATAAAATTTCAATAATAACAGAAGAGTTGTCACGCTGTGCTTCCACAAGGCGGGTTGTCTACAGGTTCTACAATTAAAAAATAATCATATTAAACATAACACGTTGGGAAATATAGTTAAATTTAATTTAACGCTAATGTCAATCTGTAATTTACTGTTCTCGACTTCTGGTTGCAACTACTTTTAAAAAAAAAATTATTTCTATATATAATTTACAGTTTCACATAATTATTTGTATTTGTATATGATACATTTCAAACTTATAACTATAATATGTTGTGTGTAAGGTAGGTTTGAGAAGGTGATACTGTATGTGAGTAATATTGTATGTTTCGTGAACACCTCACTAGGAGAACCTGTGCTGAGGTGTTTACGTGGTTATGTATAGGTGTGACAAGTATTTATGTGTTGTAGAAGTTTTTATTTTTTATAAGTTTTAATTTTGTTATTTTTTGGTTTTTTGTAAATTGAATATTCATAAAATTTTAATGGTTTTTGTAAATTGAATATTCATTATAAATATGTAAAAAAATATATATTAATATATATTAACATATATGTAAGTGCATATATTTGTATTGTACGTGTGAGTATAGTTGGTAAAATCTCGAAAAACGTGTTTATTTATTATACACTTTTTATGGTTTAGTTATGTTTGGTTTGGAGTTATTATGTTTTGAAAAAATAAAATATCTTGGTTTTTGATCCATTTTATTTATAATGTTTCCTCTATTCTTCCCCTGGATTATCATTTGGTATATAGTTGTGAATGAGGAATACTTGGAGCAGGTGGATGAGTTTGTGTATTTAGGAAGTATGTTCTAGAGAGATGGGAAGGCTGACAGAGATATTGAAAGAAGGGTAAATGCAGGTAACTCCATTCATGGAGGACTGAACGCAGTTGGCGCTAACAAAAAAATGTCAAAACAAAAAAATGTTAGCAAAAAATGCAGCCCCTGTCAGCAGCTACTGCTCCCGCTAAACTCCAAGCTATTAAATCAATAAATCATTAGTTTATTTTGATATTTCGATCATGTAAATGTTTCGATCCTGCCCATCACTAGTGCTGACTGATTGGGACATCTATGGTTGTTTGAAATCTTTTGTTTTTATGTCTTGTTCAGGGGGTATAACGCCGATCAAAAATTGGAGCTGTAATATTGCTTACCTATATCCACCAATGAAGCAATTTTCTTAGGATTTTAAAGTAACATATTTTTCCCTACCGAGAAAACAAAAGGCCTCTTAGTCTTAGCCAGGTAACATTTTAAACACCCATATGAGGTAAAAATTGAGAGGCGCATATGACGCCGTTCTATTTGCATAAAGAACATGTTGAATGATGGGTTTCCACGGAATTGAACCGCTTAGGGAAATCAGATATAGAATATTCATGATTACCGGGCTAGCTCAAGCAGGTATCGTGTCTTCAGTTCGTTTGTATGGAGAAAGAACAGCCGCCTCCTATAGGTTGATAGAACAAAGGGGTTTCTTGGAATAAAACAATCTTAATGGTGCTACAAAAAGCCTTCAAGAAGACCTATATTACAGCACTTTAATCTACGCGTAGGAAAAGCTAAAATCTCTTTGTGGACTGTTAAATTTATGGGAAGAGAGCAGAGACATAAATAAATAGAATAAAACTGGAACGATACCGCAGGGAGAGGATTTTGTAGACGTCCAGGGTGGCAGCAGCCGCAAATACTGATTCGATATATACTAGTACTTAATTTTTGGTGTCAAACACTTTCAAAATACTGTTTTGCAAAGCAAATCTCGAATTCCAAGCGGAGAAGCGAAAAAACCTGTCTTCACGAAAGCTAGAAATCAAGAGAAGTCTGTCTCCCCGCCTGCACCTCTGGGGATCCGGCGGCTTAGCCCCGCCTTCCCGGTAATGGTCACACCCACTTTAAACGCAGCCACGGGATTAACATATGAAAGAATTTAAATACACAAAGTACAACTTGATTTTAAGAAAATATTGCGGGTTGAATGTTTTAATTATAAGAAAGTTCATTTCATAACACTCATTAACTTTAAATTCAGTAAATTTAAATGATTCACCACTTCTTGGATAGTAAAAATAAGTAAATCATAAATGGAATAAACTCTCAGAGATTTCCATTGGTATATAGTATAATAAGTAGGCTATGAATCAGAATTTTACTGTCTATATATTGACATATCTTTTGTTTTTTAGGACCAATTTGTCTCAAGCAAAAAGCCCGAAGATATCGATCTAAAGAGTGATTTATTTATTGGATTTTAATTCAATTCGGCAAAATCTTCCAACCCGTTTAAGTTGCAAGGAGAGTCTGTTTCGGAAATAGTCGCCGAGCAGATTGAAATTTATTGAATACCCCGAAAGTAGCGAGACGTCTGTCAGTTTGTTGTTCTTATTTCTCGATCGGAAGCAAAAGTCAGAGTAGTTCATTGAAGAAAATGCGGGTTGCAAACAAACACTTAGGACGGGTTGTTTCGGAGAATTTGAACAATTCATCAAATTTCAACGTTCATTTTCAAGTTCTGTGAAAGATTTTTTCAAGTTCTGTTTTTATTTCAGTTGTGTCAACCAACTAGCCTACAATGATATAATAACAGAACTTGTATAGGACTTTAACAGAACCCGAAAATGAACGTTGAAATTTGATGAATTGTTCAAATTCTCCGAAACAACCCGTCCTTAATTTTTATGACATCTCGAACACTAAATAGGACTCTTAATTTTTACCAATAAAACTAGGTAAAAATCTCTGTTCGTTTCTAATTTGTAACTAAATTTTCATTTTCAGACAGTATTCGTGTTCTTTTCAGGATTGTATGCATATTGTGCAAAGTTTAATTTTATCGTTCTACCTTATTCATGAATGATTTTACCTCATATCTATTTATAGTCGTGCTGAAATAAAAGAAAATACTTAACTTGTTACTGAATTTTGATTTGTCTGTAACCAATTAATAATTTAAAATATTTTAGTCTAGAATAGGGTAGGCTCCGAATGAGAACTATATTGTCTATGGTCCCGTCTTTTTTTGAGTTACCTCTATCCTCGTCGATGGTGTGTGACGTAGACGAATCACTTTTACAAAAATGTGTCAAAAGATTGGCATATCTATAGGGAACCAATTTGTTTCATACAAAAAGTACGGAGTTATCAATCTAGTGAGTGGTTTATTTATTATGGTGACGTTTACGCAGGTGACGTGATTCCGGTGGTTAATATTATTGTGAGTATGTTTTCTTAGTTTAAAATGATTTAATTTTTAAGAACATCATCCGTGTGCTGGAGGTAATTTCCAAATCCACTTCACACGTTTTCTGCGCGATAGTCTATGTCGCTTGGAGGGTTTTAGGGCGGCTTCTAGAAACCTATACACTTCTGTCAGTCTACTGCTGTTCCCCTCCTATTACTTATAATAACGAGTTAGATTAACTTATTTTATTCCTTTCAGTCCTGGATACTACCACCTTCAATTAAATACACTCCGTGATGGACGATGTGCTGGAAGCTCCAACGATGATTAAAGAAGAAGTCATCATCAAATCTGAAATGATTGAATCTGATGAAATTGAAGCAAACAATCTACCGGTAAAGGTTGAAAATGTATCCATGAAGAATATGTTAAAATGTGATGAGTGCGAGAAGACATTTCTTAAAACCTGGGCGCTAATGTCTCACAAGCGCACGCACTCCCAACAGAAACCATTCAAACCTAAATCAGTTATCAAAGAAGATGTAGTTATCGAAGGCGATGGGCTAACTGAAGTTGAAGAAAAAGCAGAAATTAAAGATGAAACGGTTTCAAGTGATGCAATTGAATCTGTTGACAACACAGCGGAAGATGAAAGTTTATCGTGGAGGTATAGATTCAAATGCGATGTGTGTGCAAAGAGGTTTCTCAAAGCCTGGGTGCTTATTAATCACAAACGCGTGCATACCGGAGAGAAGCCATTTAAATGTTCTGAATGTGACTTTTCTTCTAGTTGGTCCACCGCCTTACGTCAGCATAAGCGAGTCCACTCTGGTGAGAAACCCCATGCGTGTGATGAATGTAGTTTCGCGTTTTCTACGTCCGCCCATCTCAGAGCACATAAAATGATCCACAGCGGGGAAAAACCATACTCCTGTGATGTTTGTGATTATGCCACATCGCAACCTGGAGCGCTAAGAGTTCATAAAAGGGTTCACACAGGTGAGCGGCCTTACAAATGCGATATTTGTGATAAAAAGTTTAAAGAGAAACAGACCTTAAATGTGCATCGACGCACGCACACCGGTATAAAGAGAATTGTTCCCAATGGTGTGTTCTCTTGTTTGAAGTGCGAATTTATTACAAACAGCAATTGGAATTTGAATGCTCATCAAGCGACGCACTCCGAGGCAAGGCCGTTCGTGTGTAACCAATGCGACTTCAAGTGCAAACGTAAGATGACTTTGACGAGACACGAGCGTACGCACAGCGGTGAGAGACCATATCCCTGTGGGGAGTGTGGAAAGAAATTTACACAGTCTGGGGCCTTGATGCGACATAAGAAACAAATACATTTAAAGCAGAAGTAGTACCTAACTGTACGCCCCACCGTACTGTGATCCCATGCTAGGCTAGTGTCTTAATCAAAAATCGCAGAAAATAAATATGCTCATGTTGTACTATTGTATACAAACCCAAACGGAGTCCACAGATTCGGCCTCGTCGTTCAAGAAACCGTATGAATTTGAAATAACTATTACCATACTACTCTCCCTTAAAACAAATAAGATTTTGATTGGATTACATATGCTTAATGTCTTTAAAATACTTAATTTATGTAGATATAAATATATATATAGCAGTACTTTCAACAAACTTGAGATGGAGCCTAGCTTACTATGTAGTTATAATAGTTAAATTATGAGGTTCATTGAGATGCGATTGAAAGAATCCAAAATAAATTTTTAAGATATGTAAATTTTAAAATGGGCATTCCTAGAGAAAACCTCAATTACGATAACGTACTTTGTTCATTAAATTAAATAAAATTATCTGATCGCAGAATTATTTTCGATTTAACCTGTTTGTATAAAATCATTAATTTAATGTTTGATACCCCTGATTTATTATATGTAATCTCTTTTCATACTCCAAGCAGGTCGGTTACAAGACAGTACCTACCATATTATTGTAGCAATTCTATATCAACGTCCCAATATCACACTCCTATGCGACGGATTCAACAGCTAGGAAACAAATACTACCATGTTGTTGATATATTTAGTACATCAATTTCAATATATAAGCATACCCTATTGAAGTTTTTTTCATCAAGTAGTGGAATATTTTAATAAAGGTATTTAATTTGATTTGACTAACACATAATAATTTTGTCAACTGAAACAGTAAAAAATATTTGGGATTTTTTATGTTTTGTGCCTGCATGCTGTGTAGATCAAGTTCAGTGATATTTTGACTTTATATTTATTTTTCTGCAATTTTTTTAAATTGTCGTTTCCTGCACTATTTTCGTGTATAATTTCGTAAATATTTTTTTATATATATGTATGTAAAAGCCTTAATAGGCGTGAAATAAATAAATAAATAATAGTAACTCAATATTACGCTTTTAAAAAGTATAACTAAACTAACTGGTACATTGCAAAAGGTTTGACTCCACTGTGAGTCAGCGTGTACCTCCGTAAATGTGTTTTAATTGAACATAATGAACAAAAGTTGGAAAATGAGAATGGCTTTTCTTTTTATGTGGATCGGAAGGTGGCTTTTCTGATGCGACTTTTGTGATTTTTTTATATTGTCGGTTGTTTATTAACATCAATAGGTTATTTACAATCATTTGCGCTACTCGACTCACTAGACAATTTCTGTTCTGAGCCGGATAGCAGTATGATTACATAGCAAAAGAATACATAAAATAATTTAGATATAAAGTATTACATACATATATAAAAATAATTGAACAATCTTAATCTATTTTTGTTGTTTGTTTTTGGGGTGTTATGCCGTGTTGCGCTAACTCCTTCTTTAGCCGACGTTTCGGACAGCGTTGCAGTGTCCATCAACATCGGATCTGCCCTGATGATGGACACTGCAACGCTGTCCGAAACGTCGGCTAAAGAAGGAGTTAGCGCAACACGGCATAACACCCCAAAAACAAACAACAAAAATGCTTTTGGCCGTGAGAATCTAAAAACTTACCCAATCTTAATCTAAACTAAGTGCTTTGAAATCTATGATATGCAGTGACGTATTTGAATATATTTTTGATTTTTTTCAGTTTTAAATTGATGCCAAGTGTGGTGGTGAAATGTTCGGTAACCGTGGAATGAGTAGTGGATGAAATGGTATGATTTTTAGTTTTAAAAAAAATATTATCAATACAGGATTTTTACTCTAAAGAGATTCTTGTCGATGAATTCGATCAATCTATGGTTAACTATAGTACTATCATAAATTTCCGCGTCCCTTATAAATAGGAGTTGTTTGAAGGTACAATAAATCGATTAAATTAATGTTTAAATGTTCTACGATTGTGGAATCAAAAACTTTTTATTAAAGATATCAAAGTGTGACTGATTTTTGCGCAAAAACCAATTAAAGTCATCAAAACATTAAATGTCATATTTAGTGGTTTTGTCTATGCAATAAATATTAAATAGTGATTGCCATCATTAATTTTCCATCAAGCATACTTTGAGAGGGGCATTTTTGAACTATCTAAAATAGTGATGTCTAGCACACGGAGCAAAACCCCAATAATTTCCAAAGATAAAATAAACATGGATAAATTTATGGAATACATTGATTAAAAATTTGAAACCCTAAAAAAAGATATATTTAGATAAATTGATTTACAAACTTCAGAAACTACTAAAAGCATTGATTTTATCAGTGCTCAATACGATGACATATTATATATATTTTTTACATATATATTTAATTTACAAAAAAAATAGTTAAAAATTACTAGTACTATATTAACGTTTAATTTATAATAAATTATTTATATGTGGATTAAATGAATTGAAACCACTATATTACATACACTGCATGTACCCTATTGCACACAATAATCTTTAAAAGTTCCATAAAAATCAATTGTTTTCATAAAACTCCACTTTCTTGCTAATGTTTAAATTTTTTAATGCTTTTACAGAGTATTATTTAATTGTTGTACTGTTTTCTGATGGCTTACAATAGGAAAACAAGTTATTTCACTCCCTCAAAATATCAGGCTTTTTGTTAGGCTAAATATAGATATAGCACTATGTTTAACTGTAATACAATTTATCTATTTATCTTATACAAACACTAAACTATACAAAGGCTTAAACCAAAAATGTGAACACTTCTCTTTTACATCTCGTTCCCTTCCCCACGGCTATAGACGTTTGGGAGTAGTCGGAACTTATCTGAGGTACCTAATCACATTAGAAAAGAAATTAAATTGATAACGTGAAAATGAATTCAACATTTCAGATAGCATAAGCATTCAATTTTAACCTGTACTTTAATGTAACGGGCCAGCGTTATCATTAAATGTATTTATTTATTAAGATGTGGGAAACATTAGCAAGTTGGTTTCTGAAGTTAAAATGTTATCATTTCCTGCACAAACATTAATAGCAAATAATGTACAGGGAATCATAATTTATTTACAACTAGCTAAAGTCCCCGGCGTTGCCCACGTGGCCTCAGCCAGTCTTCTTCTAATAGAACGGCTAGGTAGTTCACGTAAACTCAGCCAGTCTTCTTCTAATAGAACGACTAGGTAGTTCTCGTAAACTCAGCCAGTCTTCTTCTAATAGAACGACTAGGTAGTTCACGTGGCCTTAGCCAGTCTTCTTCTAATAGAACGACTAGGTAGTTCACGTGAACTCAGCCAGTCTTCTTCCAATAGAACGACTAGGTAGTTCACGTGGCCTTAGCCAGTCTTCTTCTAATAGAACGACTAGGTAGTTCACGTGGCCTCAGTCAATCTTCTTCCAATAGAACGACTAGGTAGTTCACGTGGCCTCAGCCAGTCTTCTTCTAATAGAACGTATAGGTAGCTCACGTGTCCTCAGCCAGTCTTCTTCCAATAGAACGACTAGGTAGTTCACGTGGCCTCAGCCAGTCTTTTTCCAATAGAACGACTAGGTAGTTCACGTTGCCTCAGCCAGTCTTCTTCCAATAGAACGACTAGGTAGTTCACGTGGTATCAGCCAGTCTTCTTCTAATAGAACGACTAGGTAGTTTACGTGGCCTCAGCCAGTCTTCTTCTAATAGAACGACTAGCTAGTTCACGTGTCCTCAGCCAGTCTTCGTCTAATAGAACGACTAGGTAGTTCACTTGGCCTCAGCCAGTCTTCTTCTAATAGAATGACTAACTAGTTCACGTGGCCTCAGCCAGTCTTCTTCCAATAGAACGACTAGATAGTTAACATTGCTTCAAAAAAATACATCAATTATAAAAATTATTAAAATAAATTACAAAACGTTCAGTGATAAATAAAAAATCATCACGCTGGTTTGCTCCCCTGTGCTAAGAGCGATGTTAGCCGGATTGCCTCCCCGGTGCTAAGAACGATGTTAGCCGGTTTGCTTCCCCTGTGCTAGGATCGATGTTAGCCGGTTTGCCTCCCCGGTGGTAAGAACGATGTTAGCCGGTTTACCTTCCCTGTGCTAAGAACGATGTTAGCCGGATTGCCTCCCCTGTACTAAGAACGATGTTAGCCGGTTTGCCTCCCCTGTGCTAAGAACGATGTTAGCCGGTTTGCCTTCCCTGTGCTAAGAACGATGTTAGCCGCTTTGCTTCCCCTGTGCTAAGAACGATGTTAGCCGGATTGCCTCCCCTGTACTAAGAACGATGTTAGCCGGTTTGCCTCCCCTGTGCTAAGAACGATGTTAGCCGGTTTGCCTCCCCTGTACTAAGAACGATGTTGGCCGGTTTCCCTCCCCTGTGCTAAGAACGATGTTAGCCGGTTTGCCTCCCCTGTACTAAGAAATTCTAGTTTAATCCATTATTTTCACAAAAATCTTAAAAAGATTTTCCTAAAACGTACAAATGTTCAATCAAGATACTGAAATTTGAAGAACATTTTATTTTTGACAGATTTCGCAAAAAAAAGCGAATTTTATGATATGCATTCACACATCTACAATTTTCCGTAAAAAAAAATAAAGATTCAATTTTAAAGTATTTTTACGATAACATGAATGATATGAGACTATTCACAAATCTAAAAAAAAGTTCACTGCAATGTCGCTCCGGCCTAATGATTACTTACTGTTAATGCATAGTTCCCTGCAATGTCGCTCCGGCCTAATGATTACTTACTGTTGATGCATAGTTCCCTGCAATGTCGCTCCGGCCTAATGATTACTTACTGTTAATGCATAGTTCCCTGCAATGTCGCTCCGGCCTAATGATTACTTACTGTTAATGCATAGTTCCCTGCAATGTCGCTCCGGCCTGATGATTACTTACTGTTAATGCATAGTTTCCTGCAATGTCGCTCCGGCCTAATGATTACTTACTGTTAATGCATAGTTCAATGCAATGTCGCTCTGGCCTAATGATTACTTACTGTTAATGCATAGTTTCCTGCAATGTCGCTCCGGCCTAATGATTACTTACTGTTAATGCATAGTTCAATGCAATGTCGCTCTGGTCTAATGATTACTTACTGTTAATGCATAGTTCAATGCAATGTCGCTCCGGCCTGATGATTACTTACTGTCAATGCATAGTTCCCTGCAATGTCGCTCCGGCCTAATGATTACTTACTGTTGATGCATAGTTCCCTGCAATGTCGCTCCGGCCTAATGATTACTTACTGTTAATGCATAGTTCAATGCAATGTCGCTCCGGCCTAATGATTACTTACTGTTAATGCATAGTTTCCTGCAATGTCGCTCCGGCCTAATGATTACTTACTGTTAATGCATAGTTCAATGCAATGTCGCTCTGGCCTAATGATTACTTACTGTTAATGCATAGTTCAATGCAATGTCGCTCCGGCCTGATGATTACTTACTGTTAATGCATAGTTCCCTGCAATGTCGCTCCGGCCTGATGATTACTTACTGTTAATGCATAGTTCCCTGCAATGTCGCTCCGGCCTAATGATTACTTACTGTTGATGCATAGTTCCCTGCAATGTCGCTCCGGCCTAATGATTACTTACTGTTAATGCATAGTTCAATGCAATGTCGCTCCGGCCTAATGATTACTTACTGTTAATGCATAGTTCAATGCAATGTCGCTCCGGCCTAATGATTACTTACTGTTAATGCATAGTTCCCTGCAATGTCGCTCCGGCCTAATGATAACTTACAGTTAATGCATTATAATTATTGTTCCACATCGTTTTTTTAAAATACTTGTATTCATAAAAAACAAAACATGCTCTGTGGTTTTTACAGAAATTCACAACAATTTGTCTCATTATTATAAAATATCCTTTTTTTCATTTTGAGAAATGATTATAATGTATATTATAGATAAGTTAAAAGATGACATGATTTTAAAATGCGTTTGCTTTTGTAGTCACGTATTCGTACCTTATTAATAGCCTAAATGATAAGATAAGTCATTTCTATCGACTTATTTAAGAAATGCCGCGCGCGTGCAAAATGATATCGTTATCAAGATGTACTTTATAACGATGTTCCTTTCCTTCATTATTTGTAATATTATTTGCATAGTTTTATTTCTGACGCAATATTGTAAAATAAATTAATAAAGTCCATAAGCCATATGTTAACATAACTATTAAATGTTTGTTAAGAGGAAGCTACAAGCCAAAAATATGTAAATTCTTGATATACCTTATATTGTAGGTAATGGGCATTAAAATCGCTTGACAGACGAAGTCTAGAAACGTTCGATTTCAAGCACAAAACTGGGTTTGAGAAAGCAAAAAAGTTAATCAAGTGAAACTGTCACAGATAATCTTAGCTATTATACTTTTTTTTAAGTTGTTTCCTTTGTGCGATCATATATTTCTATTGAAATTTTTTTTTTTAGTTATTTATATTTTTATTTGTATTCTACTCAAGCGAGAAGATTGAAAAACCTTCAATTTATCTAATGCATATTGTTTGGTATTCATAATGTACACCAATTCGTTATAAAGATTAATCAAAATAGTGATTTAGCATAAAGCCTCTCATTTGATTACCAAACCAATTACTTCGTGAACCGCTGCGATTTCACTAGTGCATTAAAATAACATAGAAAAGTAAATTAACTATTTACTTAGGAAATCAAATCTCAAATGGGTCCACAAATGTAATCTTTAATCGGCTCTACTGTAAAGTTGACAGAGACCACTGAAGAGATAACCGCTACAAGTGTGTCAGTGTGCCGGGAGTAAGGTCGATTTGCCCTTACTTTGTGTAATCTTTAATCGGCTCTACTGTAAAGTTGACAGAGACCACTGAAGAGATAACCGCTACAAGTGTGTCAGTGTGCCGGGAGTAAGGTCGATTTGCCCTTACTTTGTGTAATCTTTAATCGGCTCTACTGTAAAGTTGACAGAGACCACTGAGGAGATAACCGCTACAAGTGTGTCTGTGTGCCGGGAGTAAGGTCGATTTGCCCTTACTTTGTGTAATCTTTAATCGGCTCTACTGTAAAGTTGACAGAGACCACTGAAGAGATAACCGCTACAAGTGTGTCTGTGTGCCGGGAGTAAGGTCGATTTGCCCTTACTTTGTGTAATCTTTAATCGGCTCTACTGTAAAGTTGACAGAGACCACTGAGGAGATAACCGCTACAAGTGTGTCTGTGTGCCGGGAGTAAGGTCGATTTGCCCTTACTTTGTGTAATCTTTAATCGGCTCTACTGTAAAGTTGACAGAGACCACTGAAGAGATAACCGCTACAAGTGTGTCTGTGTGCCGGGAGTAAGGTCGATTTGCCCTTACTTTGTGTAATCTTTAATCGGCTCTACTGTAAAGTTGACAGAGACCACTGAGGAGATAACCGCTACCAGTGTGTCTGTGTGCCGGGAGTAAGGTCGATTTGCCCTTACTTTGTGTAATCTTTAATCGGCTCTACTGTAAAGTTGACAGAGACCACTGACGAGATAACCGCTACAAGTGTGTCAGTGTGCCGGGAGTAAGGTCGATTTGCCCTTACTTTGTGTAATCTTTAATCGGCTCTACTGTAAAGTTGACAGAGACCACTGAAGAGATAACCGCTACAAGTGTGTCAGTGTGCCGGGAGTAAGGTCGATTTGCCCTTACTTTGTGTAATCTTTAATTGGCTCTACTGTAAAGTTGACAGAGACCACTGAGGAGATAACCGCTACAAGTGTGTCTGTGTGCCGGGAGTAAGGTCGATTTGCCCTTACTTTGTGTAATCTTTAATCGGCTCTACTGTAAAGTTGACAGAGACCACTGAAGAGATAACCGCTACAAGTGTGTCTGTGTGCCGGGAGTAAGGTCGATTTGCCCTTACTTTGTGTAATCTTTAATCGGCTCTACTGTAAAGTTGACAGAGACCACTGAGGAGATAACCGCTACAAGTGTGTCTGTGTGCCGGGAGTAAGGTCGATTTGCCCTTACTTTGTGTAATCTTTAATCGGCTCTACTGTAAAGTTGACAGAGACCACTGAGGAGATAACCGCTACAAGTGTGTCTGTGTGCCGGGAGTAAGGTCGATTTGCCCTTACTTTGTGTAATCTTTAATCGGCTCTACTGTAAAGTTGACAGAGACCACTGAGGAGATAACCGCTACCAGTGTGTCTGTGTGCCGGGAGTAAGGTCGATTTGCCCTTACTTTGTGTAATCTTTAATCGGCTCTACTGTAAAGTTGACAGAGACCACTGACGAGATAACCGCTACAAGTGTGTCAGTGTGCCGGGAGTAAGGTCGATTTGCCCTTACTTTGTGTAATCTTTAATCGGCTCTACTGTAAAGTTGACAGAGACCACTGAAGAGATAACCGCTACAAGTGTGTCAGTGTGCCGGGAGTAAGGTCGATTTGCCCTTACTTTGTGTAATCTTTAATCGGCTCTACTGTAAAGTTGACAGAGACCACTGAGGAGATAACCGCTACAAGTGTGTCTGTGTGCCGGGAGTAAGGTCGATTTGCCCTTACTTTGTGTAATCTTTAATCGGCTCTACTGTAAAGTTGACAGAGACCACTGAGGAGATAACCGCTACAAGTGTGTCTGTGTGCCGGGAGTAAGGTCGATTTGCCCTCACTTTGTGTAATCTTTAATTTTGAATACAATTCCGTAGTAAATGGTTGCTACACCTTTTCATTAAAAATAATAATTATTCAGTTTGGTTAAGTTTTTAATATAACATGATTTTGTAATTATGTAAGATGGAAAATTTTATTGAAAATAGACGATGAGTAAAATTATTTCATATCATTTATTTATTTTTCATAATGGAAACATATAAAAACAATTGGTTTAAGGAAAAAGTTATTTAATATTTTTACTTCTACCATCACCTGTCGATGTTAGTGCACTTTCCCCCGCATTGGTTTTATACACGGTGTCCGGAAACTCGTACAACAAGCTGAAAAGGCGTGAATCTACATCCCATTTTTTTATGTATGATTTGAACCCGCGAACTCCGGATTTGTACCCGAGGATCGTGATAAGCAACTCCGCTTGATAGCTGTAGAAAATATTCACCTGAACTAAAGTTCAACTTTCAACCATCTTGGTATGGCAGTATTTTAGCGATCGCAGCGCCGCGCCGTCCTTTATCTTTTATTTGTAGACAGACTGTATCTATCCAGAAAAAAAAAAGTTTTATTTATTTTAAGCCGTGAGATATTTAGCTTTTTGTCACTGTGTCAGATCAACGTGAGGCTCAAGTCAGTGGGAATGGGACGGAGATGGAGCAGAGGAAGGTTGGAAAGTTTCATAAGGCTTTTCAGATCTGGTCACTAAACACGCCTTAATCCACTTCAGGCATCGTTTCTATTCTTAGTGGTAGTCATTCACCGGGGAGATACTTAGAGTGTAAAACTACTTTGCAACGTGCAGCAAATATTTAATCCTTGTAAATATCGAGCGAGAGGAAATTTTATACTATAATAATATATTGGACAATTTTTACAGCGCCGCTTTTGTGAGTTATCACCTCAGGAACTGATGATATCACCTCTTATCACAAGGAACAGGTGACATAAAGATAGAAGATGGAGACTCTGGAGGAAGAATCCCAGGTGGGAAAGAAACTGGACCAGCTGTTGCAGGGAGAGAGTCCACCGCGTCCACCAACAGTGCCAGCACGAGGTTCGTCATCCGTCCATATATGTGTCTGCTGCTAATAAAGCGCTGACACAATATCCTCACATAGATAACAGACCTTGGCAGCACCGCTGTGACGTTCGACGAAGATAGAAAACCGAGACTCTGCAGCAAGAATCCTAGGTGGTGAAGAAACTGGACCAGCTGCTGCAGCGAGAGAGTCCACCGCGTCCACCAACAGTGCCAGCGCGAGGTTCGTCATCCGTCCAGGTATGTGTCTGCTGCTAATAAAGCGCTGACACAATATCCTCACATAGATAACAGACCTTGGCAGCACCGCTGTGACGTTCGACGAAGATAGAAAACGGAGACTCTGCATCAAGAATCCTAGGTGGTGAAGAAACTGGACCAGCTGCTGCAGCGAGAGAGTCCACCGCGTCCACCAACAGTGCCAGCGCGAGGTTCGTCATCCGTCCAGGTATGTGTCTGCTGCTAATAAAGCGCTGACACAATATCCTCACATAGATAACAGACCTTGGCAGCACCGCTGTGACGTTCGACGAAGATAGAAAACGGAGACTCTGCATCAAGAATCCTAGGTGGTGAAGAAACTGGACCAGCTGCTGCAGCGAGAGAGTCCACCACGTCCACCAACAGTGCCAGCACGAGGTTCGTCATACGTCCAGGTATCTGAATATTAACGGCTATCACATAATGTTGGAAAATACATAATCATTTATTATTGTTTCAATCAAATATAAATATAAATGTAAAAAATCTGCAGAACATTGTGGATTATATCACATTAATATTTGGTGATTAGTTTTTATCTTGGCCATTTTTTCGAGCAACGTGTTACATAATAATAATTTTTTATCTTTATTTCTTATAATCTAATCGTCCACACAGTCCATATCAGTAATAGTTACAGTAAACAACATCCTCTAGACGCATGTTATTCAATATGGAACTCGGATTTAATTCTGAACAAGAATATATGCAAAACATGATAAGAATAATATAAAAAAACTAAACACGATGTGAACAAGCTATGAAAATTAATCTATTTTATTTATTTATATTTTTTAAGACTGGTTATTTTGTCGTTACTGTTATGTAAGACTTTACCTGAAGAGTTTACAGTATAGAATGCTACTCCACATTATTGGTCTAGATATTTATAAGACAAGGGTCGCCGAGATTGAGAGGAGTAACTTTAATAACTTAACGTAACCAGACCTATAGTAACCCAACCTAACCTCACCTATAATAACCTAACATAACCCAACCAATAATAAACCTGGCCAAACCTTAAAAACGTAACCTAACCTTTAATAACCTAACCTTACCGATAATAACCTAACCTAACCTTACCGATAACAACCTAACCTAACCTAACCTAACTTAACCTTTAGTAACCTAACCTAACCTAACCAGACCTATAGTAACCTAACCTAACCTCACCTATAATAACCGAACCTAACTCAACCTTTAGTAACCTAACTTAACCTAACCAGACCTATAGTAACCTAACCTAACCTAACCAGACCAGCCAGCCAACCAGGTTTCACATGGTTCCCTCATGCTGTCAAACAAATGTTGGAGTAATGGATAGCCCATGTCAGACAGTCCCACTAACCCACTAACCTCTCTAAAAATAACATGAACCCTTACCTATCCCAACATACATGAAAAAATTAAACTCAATAGCTCATTAAAAAATCAAACAGTTTAAAGAAACCTTGATAAATAATAGACAAGGTAAAAAACAGAGAACACCGAAAAGGAAAAAAAAAAAAAAAAAAAAAAAACCTAACCAGACCTATAGTAACCCAACCTTACCTCACCTATAATAACCTAACATAACCCAACCAATAATAAACCTGACCAAACCTTAAAAACGTAACCTAACCTTTAATAACCTAACTTACTTAACCTTTAGTAACCTAACCTAACCTAACCTATAAAAATCTAACCTAACTTAACCGCTTAATACTTTTGAACAAGTCACTCTCGGGCGTTAAATGCGTTCAAATTTCTGCAAGCCCGAGTGACGCTCGCCGGGTTCGACTTGTAGCTTTCTATTTTTAGTCAACACGAGTAACGCTCGTGAAAGTTAGACATGTATTTTACTCAGTTTGAATTTTGCCTGCCGTTGAGGTCGGTCGTGTTTTTGAGCACCTCATTTCGTTTTTACTATATTGTTTTCACAATTGAAAAATGTATAATCTTTGATAAAACATTTAAAAAAACCACATTTTTTAAAAATACTTCTTATTAAAAAACCCTAGCATTAAGTGGTTAACCTATAATAACCTAACCTAACCTAACCTTACTTAACCTACAATAACCTTACCTAACCCATCATAACGTAACCTATAATTACCTCACCTAACCTAACCTTGCCTATAATAACCTAACCTATATTAACATAACCTATAATAATTTAACCCAACCTGACCTATAGTAACGTAACCTAACCTATAATAGCCTAACCTAACCTAACCTAAACTTACCTATAATTATCTAGCCTAACCTGACCTATAATTACCTATTCTTACCTCACCTATGTTAACCTATAATAACCTAACCTATAACAACCTAACCTTACACTTTTAAAATCGGAGCTGATCTCAGCAAAAAAAAAACTTCAGAATTCATGCGGACAAAGAAGATCTGAGGTGACGTTACCCAAATACCTGGAAGCCAAAGAAAAATTTAAAAATGAGTTAAGAGAGTCAAAAACCAGTAGCTGGAAAGACTTCTGCCAAAAGCAAACGAAGGAAACAACCTGGTCTAACATCTATAGAGTCCTCACGAACCCACCAAACAGAGCGCCAACATCAACTTTTAAAAACAATAACCCTGAAGATACTGCCAAGGAAATTCTTTAACACTTCTTTCCAGATGACAATGTGACAAATGAAACACCGGAACAAATAGAAATAAGAATAAAAACAACGCAAGAGACAACAGTCGACCAAGAACCACAAATCTCAAAAGAAGAGGTAAAAAACGCCCTCAGATCGATGGACCCGAAGAAGTGCCCGGAGGCAGATGGGATCACTTCTGATATTCTAACCCGCTTCAATGATAGCTTCCCAGAAATAATGACAAAAATGTTCCAGAAATGTTTTGACACAGGATATTTCCCAAAAATATGGAAGGAAGCAAACATAATCATCATACCCAAGCCAGGAAAGAACAACTACAGCACACTTGAAAACTACAGGCCTATTGGACTTCTCCCGGTTCTAGGGAAATTATTTGAAAAAATCCTGGTTGACAGAATAAAATGGAACCTTGGCAAAGGGAAGAAACTAAGCCCAAAACAATACGGTTTCACCTCGCAAAAGTCAGCGAAAGACGCAATGTACGATGCAGTGGAAGTCATTCAAAGTAAAATGGAAAGAAAGACTGATGAAGTAATCGTCATATCGCTCGATATTAAAGGAGCTTTCGATAATGCATGGTGGCCACAATTGTTAAAACAACTCATAGAAAAAAAATGTCCTTCCAGCCTGGTTGCGTTAATAAAAAGCTATACAGAAGACAGGAAAGTAAGAATGAAGCACGGTAACCACTCAAGTGAGAAATGTGTTTCCAAAGGTTGTATTCAAGGATCGATTGGCGGGCCAATCTTCTGGAATGTTTCGCTGGACGAACTCCTACAAATGGACCTCGGTCCAGATGTCTACATCCAAACCTACGCTGATGATGTACTTTTAATTGTGAACGGGAAAAATCTACAAACCGCAAAAGAAACGGCGGAAAAGGCTTTAGAAAAAGTAAGCAATTGGGGGAAAAAAGTAAAATTAGAATTCTCGGAAAAAAAACACAAATCATGGTAATGAGCAAGTCTCAGGAAAAAAGCATTAACGTTAACATGAACGGAAAGGAGATAAATCCAGTAAAGGAAATAAAAATTTTGGGTATGGTAATCGATAACAAGCTTAGATGGGACAAACACATAGACTATATTTGCGGTAAAACCTCGACCATCTTTAAAGCCTTATGCAGAGCGGCAAAACCGACGTGGGGATTATCACCCGGCGTGCGCAAATAAATTTTATTTGATTAATTTGTGTTATTTCACAATTAATTAATTAAAATAATATATAGTATATTTGCGGCACGTTCCAGAGTGGAAGATACTACCAGTATCGCCCTGGTGTAAGACCACCATTCAGAATTGAAATGTTGCTCCAAATGGCTTTAGCCGTGTTTAGTGACTAGATCTGAATAGCCAGGTACTTCCCCACCTTCCTCTTTCCCTTCCCCACTTACCTTCAGCCTCACAACATCCCCCAATTGGGGATGCCATAGTCTCACTGGCTCTAGACGGGAGCAGTTGGGACTCTTGTGAGGTATTCACTATAAAAAAAAAAAAAAAAAAAAAAAAAAATCACCAGAAATTGTAAAGACAATATACGACGGGGCAATCGTGCCGATATTTACGTACGGATCAGGGGTCTGGGGAGATACGTGTAAAAGAGCAAAAAATAGGAAAAAACTAGCAAGTATTCAACGTCAATACGCAATAAGAATTTGTAAGGGGTATAGAACAATCTCCACCACCCCAGCTTTAGCCTTAGCAGGAACACCACCAATAGATCTAAAAATAGCCGAAATGAAAAATATCTACAGAATAAACAGAAGAGGAATACCCGCTCACTTTTTACCAGCTGACAGGGAAATAATGACCACATGCTGTATAAATGAACTACCACATCCAGGGAAAATAGTGAAAGAAAATATAAAAATCGAGTTAGAAAATGGAAATAAAACTAACGAGGATCCCATACAAATTTATACAGACGGAAGCAAACAGGACGGTAAAGTGGGCGCAGGAGTAGTAATAAAAGTAACTGGGAAAGATTGGGTGTCAAAATCATTTAAATTAGAAGACTATTGCACTGTTTACCAAGAAGAAATGTTAGCAATTCAAAAAGCCATAGAATGGGTTCAAATGAAGGGAATAATAAATAAAGATATAACTATAAACTCAGACAGCAAATCATCACTAGAAACATTAAGGGACGAGAGAACTACGAACGATATAGCAAGAGAGTGCTTGGGAATATTAGAAACATGCCGTGAAAACAACAACCGGGTAAAATTTCAATGGGTTAGAGCAAGGCTGCCCAACCCCAGGCCCGCGGGCCACAATGTGGCCCGCGAACGAATTATAAGTGGCCCGCGTGAAACATTTTCAAAAAACCCGCCAATCTCCGCCAATTTGAAAAAGTGTCGCGGGCCCGCGGTAAAACAAACAATGCAGCTTGCGCGCGGTCACCAGTGTTGCCAACGACGGCGATTTATCGCTATTTAGGCTACTCAGAACGAGAATCAGCGACGAAAAAATCTAACCTGTTGAACTTACTTTTGAAACAAAAATACACCGGTTTTCGACATAATATTCTTTGCGTCGAAATGGAATTCTGTAGCCACCCCCCCCCCATGGAATTTGAAAAATTGCTGTGGGGTATCACATATGATGTTCGGGTGTGCGGAATTTTTTCTCAGCGAAGTTCCGTAACAACCCCCCTCCCCCATGGATTTCAAATATTTTGTGGGGAGCACTTATTTAGATTTTTTTTGTGGGGAATTATGTTTTATAGAAATTCTCTAACAACCCCCCCCCCATGGAAATAGGAACCGTCAGGTATTCAGTGGCCCGCCAGTGATTCAAAATCGTCAATTTGGCCCAACTGCTAAAAAGGTTGGGCAGCCTTGGGTTAGAGCCCACAAAGGCTTAGAGGGAAATGAAAAAGTAGATGCGGCAGCGAAGAAGGGAAGATTATTGAAAAAGTGTCCAGACTACAGTAAGGTACCTCCAAGCTTCATTAAAATAATATTAAAGAAAGAGACGGAAGAAAAATGGAATATCAGATATATGGAAGAAAGCACGGGCAGAATAACTAAGAAATACTTCCCAGATATTTACGCAGCAATTCAAAAGAGAAAACACGCTGAAAATAGCTTCCATGCAACACAGATGCTGACAGGACATGGTTGCTTCAAAGAGTACCTGAAACGCTTCAAAATAATAGACAATGACAAATGCCCGTGTGACAAAACTTTAATTCAGGACAGCACCCATATTTTAGAAAAATGCTCAATTTCGATGTAGACAGATTTAAATTAAATTACAAATTAGAAAACCTTGGAATCAATGAAGAGAATAGAACTGACATATGGAAACGGAAAAAAAACAAGCGAAATATATATCTCGTACTTAGAAAAAATCAACAAAAGAATTAAAGAAATTAATGAAATAGATGAAAATTAAGGAAAATCTTTGTGAAGGATAAGGAATATTTATAAAAAGAATTAGGAGAAACCTTGTGTGTAACAAGCAAGGTACCCACGGCAGATACTACAAATCCATACAACCTATAATAACCTAACCCAAACTCACCTATAATAACCTAACCTAACCTTACTTAGCCAATAATAACCCAACCTAACCTTACCTATAATTACCTAGCCTAACCTGACCTATAATTACCTAACCTAACCTAACCTATAATAACCTAACCTAACCCAACCTAACCTAACATATAATAACCTAACCTGACCTTACCTTAAAAACGTAACCTAACCTAACCTATAGTAACCTAACCCAACCTCACCTATAATTGAGATACCTTACATGAGAACGGGTAGCTTCTACGACTCGTTCTTGAGTTCAAATGCTCGGCTGTGGAACGATTTGTCGGCCTCTCTGTTTCTTCATATTTACTGCTTTATTTCCTCTAAAAGAGTCAAATCTGTTGGTGGTCTTACTCCAGGGTGATACTGAAAGTATCTTCCAGTCTTCAAATATGTAGATATCTTCAACTGTAACGACAATAGATGTAAAATCTCTGTTCAAAATGCATTAAAAACATATTCATATCTCAAATAAACCTAAGTACAAAATATATTATGGTGTAACTCTTGTTGTAATTATAGATATATAATATTATGTAAAATTTACGCCGTTAAATTGTTAAATATATACATAAGAAATCTATAATTGGTTTCTTAGTTAAGTCAATTGAAAATGCATAAACCAATATTATATTTGTTATCCCTAAATTAAAATAAATCGACTAGACTTTCGTAAAAACACAGTGCTTGAACGTAGTATGCTTATTGCTTATCTATTGATACTAGGGGACTTAATCTGTAATATGATAACAGACTTGACATTGCCTAATATTTGCACGTGATATACCTACTGTTGAACTTTGTTCTGCGTTTGTTGCGATAACACGATACGAGTCGACTGGGTACAAGAACATTTATCAACTCAACTAATTCAGGAGAGGCAAACCAGTTACTGTTTATTTTTAGGGTAATGCTCTCGACTAGCCAGCTACCTCTCAGGTATAAGACCACCATTCAAAATTGAAACGGCTTTAGCCACGTTTGGTGACTAGCCAGGTACTCTTCCCCATCTCCTTCCCCGCTTTATTACCTACATCGTCGCTGGAATGACGTCGTTCATACCTGGTCCGTCGCTGAAATGATGTCGTTCATACCTGGTCCGTCGCTGAAATGATGTCGTTCATACCTGGTTCGTCGCTGGAATGACGTCGTTCACACCTAGTTCATCGCTGGAGTGACTTCCTAAAAAAATGTACCCATCTCTCTTTAATTTCTTACTCATTCGTCGACATTTTTCCGACTTTCAATTTTATCACTTTCTTGCTTCCGATTTCTGGACCACTTCGAGACCTTTTGACCTCCTTCTACAACAGTTTTAATAAATTATAACAACAAATATCTAATTTGCTTGGCGTTATTCTTTTTCTGTTTCGCGGCATCTGACAAAATAAAAATACAATAGCTTTATTAAAATCTCGATAAGACTTTAAAAACTTAATATTTGTTTTTGAACGAGCATACATAAAGCGAGAAGGGTTTGGATAAAATGTTACGGACGGACACGCACTTGATATCATAAGACTTGGAAGCAGAAGCTCATAGAGCACGGGGTCAATTGTACCGGTACAATCATCACCCGATAAAACGGTACAACTATCCCCCAACAGTCATTTCAAATAAATACTTTAAAACCGGACCTGAAGTAACATCTTTTTACGTTTGGGTCACTCTGTCCCGCGGGCTATTGGTGCAATGTCCGCACCCGCACGTGTCGGGGCCAACGCCTGACGACGAATCATAAACGTACCTATTATAGTTATTCGCCTCGGCACTACTGACCCATGGTACATGGTACAATCCCCAGTCTCCCCTACCTAATTAACATGGTTTATATGTCAAATACGAAATAATACAATTTGCCCACAGTAACGTCACAAAGTAGGTACTATGATATTGATTATGTGAATCCAACACGGCCACCATGTTGAACCGGAAACAGAACACACAAACATATTTACAGACAGTACGTCATGTCAGGTTAATGAGAAGTTGATTAAAATTAGGCCAGTTGGTCGGAGTCTCTCTTTTTGTGTAGTGTTATAAAAAAACACTTCTCTGTTTTATTAATAACAATCTCAGGGATTTCTAGTTCAGGTTAGTTACTAAATTATCGTAAACTATTGCATGGAACAAGTGTGCGCTGGAAATTACTGGCTCTGTTTACTCTATCTCCGGCATTACGTTTGTTAGAGGTACCATATATTTAAAAGCGCTTAAAAGTGAACCGATGTAGGACGTTCGGGTTTCTTCTCTCGTGTCCATCGCGTGGTTCAATATCCAGAGTAAGTATGCATTCAGCCTCACAGCTATGTGTGGGTAATAACCCACACAGCTGACGGCGGCTCGTCTCCTGACTCCCACCTGAAGTCCACGGCTCTCTGCCCTGAAGTGCCGAGTTCTCCCAACTCAAGTGCAGTCCCGCTGTGTGTGCGCTTCTCCTCCAGTTTCGTCTCTTATTTCCCCCTCGTCCGTAGTTAGTCATTCGTTTTAGGGGCATGATTTTTTTCATTAGCGCTTATTGCTGTTTATCGTCGATTACCATATTAGGTGATCCTTTTGATTGCACGTGACCAAGGCATTTTTTACACTATATTGCTATGTGATCGATGTTGTGGTGTATCCTCTATGATTTGTAGTCGTAAGGATGCTTGTTTTACGCAGGATATGGGCAACTCATAACACTAGGGTTTGAACAAAATTATTCAAAAGGTGTATCGGTAATTAATTTATCAACTATTTTAAGTACCTACCGGTGTTATGGAGATTTTCTGATAGCTTTCTTGAATACATCTAATTGAATTTCGATTTTGTTGTCTGTGAATGAATGACTGCAAATCTTGGAAGTGTAAATTAACCCACTTCCCGACATATGATCGAACTGAAACTCGGCAGATAAACTTGTTGTCGATGACAATGCATTCTTTTATCATTTGGTGACACACATACACGCTCACACGCGCACACATTTCTCTGAATTGGCTACTAGCCGGCCTAAGAGATGGCGCGACTAGGTCGTGGCGTTCGATGCGGCCGTGGAGGACCGTAGCGGAAAGTCGAAACTGTTTAACTATATAATAAAAAAATAGATGCTTTTTAGTAAAAAAAAACCTTTTCTGATATTAATGGTTAATATTTGAAATTTTTGCTCAAAAACCAATGTTTGCTGATCACTCGAGTTTTATCAGTTGATAAATTCTTTATTTTGTGCCGTGAAAAAACGGTCATTCTATTTATAAGAGTTAGTATCTCTTGTGTAATTAATGCGGATTCAGTGATATTTAGTTGCTGGCGACGCGTCGTTTTAATTCTTGCTAAAATGATTTTATTGAAATTTTTATTATTTTTGTGTTTTTGTGGAATCAGTGAAAGTGATAAATTTGAACATGGTATGTATATTACAAAATGTATTTGTTCTTATTTTTTAATGATAAACTAATGTTTATAAGTCAAGGGTTTTACAATAAATTATTATAAGCAATGATTAGTCGCCTGTAATATCAATACAAATTGAGTTCAGAGCGTCTGACCGGAAATCAGAAGGCGCGGGTTCAATTCCCGTCGGCGGCATTTATTTTTACGGCGACTAATTATAGCTTATAATAATTTATTGCATTTATCCTGTTCAACATGCTTAGTATATTATATATATAATGCATTGAGTACCGACATAAAGTCGTATAATTCTAACTCCCTTTTTACTGCCAGAATAAAACATTGGTTATTTGAAAGGGGACAAGCTTTCTACGAAGACTTCTTACACTCATGAAACTATTAAAAAAATAAATAAATATATAAAAAATAAAACAAATTACTTACTCTATCAAACCTTCTTTCCAATTTCTTACATGGCACGAATTTTAAACATGTACTCTTGTAGTAGAATACCTACAATTTTAGAATAACTTCAACTTTCAGTTCTATTTCAATCAAAATATTATTTTTCTTTATTTCTCACCTTTCTTTTAATTTCTATATTTGCATTTAGTTTTATTTATTCTTGTATGTTTTTATCTTAGATTTTCTTATTTTCATATTATTACTTTTTATCTGTTTATTTTTATATTTTATTAATGAAGTATTTTATGTATGACTACCACAACACGGGCATTAATTAGCCTATGCACTGCATCATCGTGTAAATATTATACATGAATTGTACAAATTCTTTTGAAAGCTACAGGATTTCTGCGTACTAAACGAGTAATTTTAATATTTGCAAGGCCAACACGCACCCACATTATAACAACAACTTTATACATTTTATAGCGCGCTTTTTTGTGAAAAATCACCTCAAGGGCATTTTACAAATTTTACTTACCACCTTATTATAATTTCTGACATTATGTCCGGGTTAAATCTTACCCATAGGAAAAACTAAACCCTTCCACACACTTTTCCACAAATGATAATCTAGTCAATCCACATTATGCAAGTGCATTATAAAAGCAAAATAAATACAAAACAATACAAGAACAACACGTCAACTCACCAGAGATCAAATGGGAATATAATTCACCGACTCCAGATATTTTTATATAAGAGAGTTCGGCTCGGTAGAACTCCTAACAGGGCCTATAAATCCTACTGATCCCTCAACATAAATATTTAAAAAATCTTTTGTAATCCTACATGTATTTAAAATGACTGATTTTTGCATTTTTATATAATTTTTTTTTGATAGATCTAATACGCCTAAATTTTTAATGAGAGAGCTAGGTATAATGCCAGTAGCCGAAATAAAAAATGGTAATATTTTTATAGTCTGAGAATGCCAAATTCTTTTTATCTCATTTCCTAAATCTGTGTATTTTCTTATTTTTTCATTAACAGATTTTTGAATATTACAGGAATTTGGAATAGCGACATCAATGATAAAAGATATTTTTTTAATTTTGTCATTTCAAACTATATCGGGTCTATTATGACTAATCGTTCGGTCTGTTAGTATAGTTTTATCATAATATATTTTATAAAATTCTTTTTATAAAAATGAATTTGATTCGTATTCATAATATGGTATTATATTACGGCAGTCAATCAAGTTATGTTTAATTACCAAACTTTGGTGAATTATTTTTAAAACTTGATTGTGCCTAAATGTATACTCGGACGGTGCTAATACAGAACATCCCGATATAATATGTTCTATAGTTTCCGGGAAAGCCAAACATTTGATTTTTATCTTTGATTATTTGCTTCCTATATTTTTTTATTATTAATGACTCTCTATCCTGAATGGCAAGCATAAATCCCTTTATTTATGCGCTCAACTATCCAATACTCAACGATTTGTTTGACGAAAATTTGTGAGATAATTGAAGTGTTTTGCGTGTAAAATTTTATTTGACCAGGCATCTAATAATTTCTGGTTGGGATTTATAAAAATGATGGCATTCTCGTCGTATAAATTTAAAGGTGTAATGTTTCTATCTGCCTTGCAAATTATTTTGTGCATTTCTGAGCTATGAGCTTTCCTATGGAAAAAAATTCTCTGCATTTCTACCTGATTATGTTTCAAAGAAGTTATTTTGACTATACCTCTTCCTCCTAAATTTCCAAGTAAATTAATTCGTTCTGTTGCTGAATTTGGATGATGGCAATTAAACTTTGTTAGCGTAGTTCTAATTAATCGTTCTAAGTTATCTAAATCTGTATTGGACCATTTAAATATGCCAAATGAGTACGTTAATAGAGGTATTGCCCAAGTATTTATTGCTTTCACTAAATTTTTAGCAGATTCCATTTTAGAATTTTCCTGATCCTAGTTTGAAATTTAATCCTAATATCATTTTTAATACTAGTATGGTCTAATCTATTTGATTGTGGGTATCCTAAATACTTATAAACCTCATCCCTTTTCATACTAGTAATTTGGAAAATTCTAAATATACTCTCATCCCCATCTACAATTTCGCCTTTCTCTATATGGATAGTTCTACATTTATCTAAATCAAAAGTCATTTTGATATCTGAAAAGTTTTTAACTAACTCGATCATTTTCTCTAAATTTTGTTCAGAATTCGAAAATAATTTTGTATCATCAAAAAATAATAAATACGAAATTGTACTACTCTCTCTTGTATTACCCTTAATTTTTATTCCAAACTTGCTTTTAATTAACATTTTAGAAAGAGGATTCAATGCTAAGCAAAACCAAAGAGGACTCAATGAGTCTCCTTGAAAAATTCCTCTTTTAATTGAAATGCCCGGTATTACTATTTTCTTACCTTTTAAATTGATAAGTAAATTGGTATTCTAAAATGACATAATATTTTCCAAAAAGCTAATAATAATGGGGTTATTTTATATATATTTAATATTTTGATCAGCCACGAGTGCGGGACACCATCGAAAGCGCTTTGGTAGTCTATATAGCAAGTATGTAAATTACGTTTTCGAGTTTGAATCTGTTTTAGAATTACAGAACCAATAACTAATTGTTTTTTACATACGATATGTTTTCTGCGACAACCTTTTTGTTGTTCAGATAAAATATTTTTTTCATCTAAATGAATATATATTAAATCTGTTAAACAAGAGGTTAAAATTTTGTATATTGTCGGTAAACATGTAATGGGTCTGTACTGAGAGGGATTATTAATATTTTCGCTTTTGGGCAACATATAAGTAATGCCCTTGGTTAGAAAATTTGGAAAATTTTGAAAGATTTTTTGCCAAAAGAGGATGTATACTGTATAGTAGTCAGACGTTTGTACCAAAAATTATGTATCCAATCGCAACACGTGGCTTTCCAATTATGAGTATTTTCAATAATTTTGGTTAACAATTCAACCGATATATTAGAAAAACTCATTTGTTCAATGTCTGAAAAATTGAGTTCTTCATTTTCTATCCAGGGACTTTTAATCCAAAAATCGCGCATATCTGATTCAGATGGCAACGGAATATTATTATTCGAAATAATATATTTTTTATCGCCAAGTTTGGAATAAAATATTTTTTAATTTTTCTGGAATAATCTATTATTATACGTATAATTATACCTTTTTAATCTACTAACTTTTACACTAATTTTTCGTTTTAATAAATCCAATAAATCATTGATTATATTTTCATTATTATGATTATCAATGCTACAACCAAATTTTCTCCCAATTTCGTCTACATGTCTCATATATATTATTATTATATACCCACTTATTTTAACATATGCAGACATTTGTTTTTTTTTATATTTAATCACAAAAAAATAATGTTACGAATTTATAGAAAATATAGTAAATATTTCATATAATTTTAAACATTCGATATTCCACCATAATAAAGTAGGCTTGTGTGTATGGGGGGATATGTCATTTTGTTCATTATTTTTTAAGTAATATGCAAAAGTATTTAGTTTATGTTTTCAATGTGTTTTGAAATTTAAAATCTTTGTTGTTATTTGTATTTTGGATACTTTCGGGTAGTGAATTAAAATATTTATAGTTGAATATCGCTATTGTTTTTTTAGGTTAGTTTGAGTTATCTATTATTTTTAAAAGGTGCATTTTTATTAAGAATATTATCTTTGTAAATCTGTAATGTTACATGATAGAAGAATAATGTGTTTAGTTTTAGACTTTAAATTTCTCAGAAGTTCTGATGGATATGGTTCAAATAAAATTGTTTTTAATATTAATTTGTGTTCTATTTAAAGCTGTTTTATAAGTTCCACCCCATCCTTTAATGCCATATTGTATTGATGTGATTGGCAGAAAGCAAAGTATGTCATTCTGAGTAAATCTGTATTTAGTATAAATATGTCTTAGACATCTAAAGATGTCTTTGAGTATGTATGTTTGTGTGTGTGGACCACTTTAGGCATTGGTCTACTGTAATGCCTAGGTATTTTATTTCGGTTTTGCTTTCTATTACTAAACACAAGTTATTGCAGTTATGTTGTTGTGTATTTTTCCAGAGTGTATTATATTTTGTATTTACTTAGGTATTTCTTGTTTTTTTATGCTAAATGGTATATAATAAGTTTTATTCGAATTTAGTGTCAATAAATTTATATCAAACCATTTTATTTTAATTTGTTTAAATCTGAAATAGCCATGTTGTTGACTTCCTGAGGTGATATCTCTCAAAAGCGGCGCTATACAAATTGTTCAATAAATTAATTCCGTTCAAGTATTAGCTTTTAAGAAATAATTTTGCCATATTTAGAGACATTAAATAGCCATAGTAAGCATGTCATTTGGATAATGACCCCCAAAAATATGCTGCAATAATTTGAACTTGGATTTAACAAACTGGCCAATTATTAAAGAAGTTTAAATATTCGCGGCGATTGGTAATCCGTAATCGTAGCGGGTCCAGTGACATCTAGCGCACAAATGAATGGCTCCTGTTTGTACCTAGCATGGGTTACTTTAAACTTCGACCGAAAAAGATATTCTTTCTTTCTTTGCCTTAAAGACAAAGGAGGTAAACACTACCGTGTCTGACGCGCGCTTAGTATCATACTAAATATATTTTTAAGGACTTTGTGAGATAGAGCACTTCTACGTACTAAGATTTTCAGGTATTAGAGGGAGATGTCAGAAAAAGGTGAAACGAAAGTTTTTTGTGTTGCAAACTATGGCCATTTTCAATTAGTGGTGGGCGTTATTGTTCTTTTTAAAAAACGAAAACGAACTGTTGTTTGTAAAACGTCAACTGTTTGCCCAAACTGTTGAAAAAAAACGAGCTGTTTTTGAGGTAATTTGTGTGAATTAGTAATGGGTTAGTAGCGTTACTGACTAAGTTACCGTCCATAACAATAAAAGTAATAAAACCCTGCTATCTATAGGGGCGAGATAGCTAGGTATCATTAAAATTAAGTTATATTCACAAAACCAAGAATTCGTCGTTCAGAAAATAAACAACTTTACACTATCAACACTCAGTATACGAGCCGTTTGGTGAGGTCTGTTCGTTTTTCTCGTTACTCTCGTTCTCGTTTTGTAATAATAAACAAACGAATGGAAAACGGAAAACAGCCCCTTATTTATGTGATTTCAATTACAACCCGTTTTAAAAATAACAGGATTGCCTTCTCACTCTTTTCCCGTAATGGGTGTTAAGTGTGAAACGTTAAGATAGTGTTTTTTCCCGGAAAAAACAGCTAAACAGGGTGTCTTACAGAAAACAGCCCTTACCTGTGATGGATTGCCTTCTCGCTCTTTACCCGTAATGGGCCTTAAGTGTGAAACGTTAAGATAGTGTTTTTTCCCGGAATAACAGGTACTGTTTTTCGCCTGCAACAGACCTATCTCACTCTTACATATTATTACGACGTTAGTGCGAGAGAGTGAGATAATGTTATTCGTTTGGAATAGTTCTTTTTCAATCATACTCGTGCTTTCTTGATATAAGTTAGAAGAGTCGACAAAACGGACAAACTGTTTGGGCATTTTTTAACTCCAAACATGTTGTGCAAACGTGTTTGTCGTTTTTGGACTCACCAGTCTCACCACTATTTTCAATTAGTTAGCGAATTATGTGTATCATTGTTGACGTGATTTGCATGGAATAATTAAAAATCGTGAATTCTGTTGATATCATATTGAAAGAAATTCCGAACAATTAGAAACGTATTCAAATAAAGTGTCTTGGGCGGCTCTAACCGCATATGCAATTAGTTTCTGTTACAAAACATAATAATAAAGAGATTAAACGATATGTTAATACGAAAAGTTACAGTTTTTGTGGATGGATCAGTGGTGCGACAAAAGTAATGTATTTTTATGTTTTCATTGCTAACTTTTTAACTCAATCAATAAACAGTGGACTGAGATAGGAGTCAGTTATTTAAAACATTTAAAAGAAAAGATTAAAAAGCATTCTAACTCTACACTGCATACTAATAATTCAATGAGCTTTGACTTGTTAGGAACCATTGATAATCCGTATTTAATTAGATAGTGGCTATCGTAAAGTACTCGTGGACCATAACGTCAAAGTGTATAATAATAGATACATTTTAACATAAATTTGCATACAGTTTTGTGGATCTTTTGAACTGGCATTAAAAGAGTCCGATAATCCAGGTATATTTCTTGGTT
Organism: Hesperophylax magnus; assembly: GCA_026573805.1. Classification (NCBI taxonomy): domain Eukaryota; kingdom Metazoa; phylum Arthropoda; class Insecta; order Trichoptera; family Limnephilidae; genus Hesperophylax; species Hesperophylax magnus. The sequence continues at coordinate 806,467 of JAIUSX010000179.1, read as the reverse complement.
TGATTAACTTTATTCAGGAAATAGATATTGTATTGAAAGAACATTTAGAAAGGTCTTCGAGTTTTAAAAGGTTTATGTAAGGCAATTCAAAATGATTTGTTAGACCAATCATTTCCAGGAAATATTTTTTAGAAATAATAAAAGTACTACAATTTATTTACGTGATACCAATGACTACATAAAGATGTTTTCAACTCTTAAACGTATTAAAACATTTTTGAGAAATACAATGAGTCAAGATAGACTATGATCACTTGCAATGCTTAGCATCGAGAATATTTATATTTCGAAAATAGATCATTTCCACAGCCGTGTCATTCTACATTTCGAAGAAGCCAAACAAAGAAGGGTCGGTTTGTCAAGAAATGTTAAGAGTGCTTTTTATTATTTTTGAGTGTTAGAATCAACAAGACCAGTCACATCACTCCTATACCTACCTATCCAACGCAACTATCTCGGTACATAGATTTTTATAGATATTTTTTAATTATAGAGGAACTCCCCAATCGGTGTTAAAACATTTATTAAAAATGTACATTAACATTATAATTAGTGATAACACAAATAAAGTTAAATAAAACAATATTGTCTTACCGGCTTCAGAATAGGTACCGTAGGAGTATCGGCAAATTAATTACAAATATTGTTCTACCGGCTTCAGAATAGGTACCGTAGGAGTATCGGCAAATTAATTACAAATATTGTTCTACCAGCTTCAGAATAGGTACCGTAGGAGTATCGGCAAATTAATTACAAATATTGGCGTTTTTATAATATTCCCCTCGGATTACGAATATTACCTCTTACCTCCCACTTCCGGAACCCCAGAGCCGCCTCTGGTTTACGTATATGATAAATAGCAAATGGCCTAAAACTGTACCTTGAGGCACCTTGAGGTATTGAGTCACTAACTTATCAATTAATTTAACTTCTTGGGGTCTTTTATTAAGGTAACTAACTATCATCCATCCCAAGAAATTTCTATTTATTCCAATGGATTTTAATTTATTTATTAGTGTTTTATGTGATTTACTGTCGAACGCCTTTTGTAGTATATATTCCTACACATTTTTCGTTAGAATCTAGTGCGGTATATACGTGATTCGTTGATTTAGCAATAGCGTCTCGAGTGCTTGTATTTTTTTTTAATTTTCTTACAATTGTTCATTTATCTTTGCAATATTTGATAATAGTGATATCGGGCGATAATTTTGTGGGTCTTTACGGCATTCCGTTTTATGAATTGGGGTGATGATTGTTTTTTTATAATTTTTTGGGAATAAACCACTTTCTAGACTTAGATTAATTATGTGTTACGGGACCCACTAGGCGTTGTTTCATTATGTGTAATGTCTTAAACTCTATATTGTCAATACCGGGGGCATAGCTTCCTTTCAGTTCAGTTATAGTTTTTTCAATGTCAAATTCTGTTACCGGGTAGAAGTTATTGTATTGATGTTGTGTTATTTGTTGAGTGTTTGTATCATTAGAGTTAGACGTGTTGATGAAGTTTTCCAGATTTTTGCCGACATTAACACAACAGTAATTTAAGATATTACCGCATTTTTGTGTCTTTTTGTACATTACGTTTTTACTACCTGTGATTTACAGTTTTCCACTTTAATTTGATAGAAACCGAGGTTTACGCGTTTTTTGCTAATAGTAGATTTTGTATTTCTCCTGTTGTTTCGATGATAATTTTTTTATATTTTTAACAGGAATCGTTCCTTTGAGTTTTAGTACATTTGCGTCCTTTTCATTTAATATTTTTGAATCTTCATTTTGTAGAATTAGGTCTGATATAAATTCATATTGTTTATAATTTTCTTCAATTCTTTTAACCTTTCCCTCACTGTGCTAAAAAAATCCACACGTTCCGGTGCTGTGTAGTCAATACACATCTCAAAATGAGCGATTTAATATCGGAAAAATATAAATATTCATAGCTAATCGCTTATGTTTTTAATTATTTTACAAGCAATAATTATTCGCCTGAAACACTCATCCACATTGAAAAATCTCCTGATAAAAGATACATGACGCCAACGGGACTCGAACCCGTGTCCCTTCGATTTCCGGTCGACAGCTCTGACCACTGAGCTATGGCGGCTTATCTCTTATCCGCGAAATAATTCAATATATACTAGTGTTTCATTCAACAATTACTGCTTGTTACATTTTTTCACCTGAAAACAACCAACTTTATTTTATATGAGAAAGGCATTGTAAGTGCTAACTCTCTTACTAGATGGCGTCGAGACAAATTGTCTACATTTTTAGGTGAAATACTTGAAGTTGTCAAATATTAATTTTTATTTTTTTTTTGTTATAATTGTTACCCTTTGTGCTATGCATAAAAAATCTTGTCTTAAACATTAGTTTACCAAAAAAAATAATAAGCTTTTGTTTTTAATATTTTGTATCAAAAGTGATAATAATTGTAATTTAATTGCTTAAAACATGAAAAACCATCGGCAGATGCTAAAAAAACGTGCGAGGGGTCAACATCTGACGACAGTCCACATCTAATGCGGTCGTAGGTATCGATGGTCTAAATCAAAATACAACTGCGGATGTGTGAATTTCTCATGTTCCCGCATAGCGAACTAAAGCGGGACATCAATAGCGTGTCATTTCCTCGCACACTCTTCGCGTAGCAGTGTCACACGGTTGATTGATTGTATTGGTGTTATTGTTCCCTATTTTTTATAAAAATCTCTAATTTTTAATTGAATTTGAAAACTATGTAAAATATTATTTTTTAATTTAGTGCATAAATGTATAACGGAGGAATACCTAAAATCTGAACCCAGAGTTAATTATATTTATAGAGTTATTAAAGTTATTGGTAGCAATGTGTAGTAAATACACACATTAAAAATTACACATGGTAGTTTTTATAATAAACGGGTATGATGCCGATGGAGACGGTTTAAACTGTCCGTACGTTTTGTCATTATGATTATTACTTATTATATTATCCAATTTTTGAAAATAAATTATCTTTATGTTAGGAGTTGATCTTGTAGTTTTATTATTTTATTTTAGAGTTTGAAACGTTCATTCTTTATTAGCTCTTCAAGTTTTAATAAGTTACATTCTTAATATTGTTTTATTTTCGAATATTTTACCGAAGTAATAATGTTTATATCATTGGTAATAATATCAATGAATTCTTCCATGTTTATTGTTCGCCCACCCAAGGTATGTGTTTATGTGAATTTGGGTTTACGTGCAAAACAAAAGTGTATATCGACTGCCCCGAACAGTGCGGGAAGGAGACGTACTGTTATTTATTGTAGTCATGTTATATTGTTTCATTTGCAATTTAATTTATTTTATTTTTGTCACACTATAATGGTACGATATCTACCTCATTCAGACTATTACATACTTTTAATTTTTATTTAATATATTTATGATTACGTACTAAATATTTTTCTAATTTTAACTAATTTATTACTGTAATACATTTACGGATCCAATACAATGAGGATTGTCAACTTCAAAAAGTGAAATAAATCATCAAAAATTATGAAACAAAAACTGTGTTAAATAATTTGCATGCGTCATATATTTAACGTAGTTTTAATTTCATTACTTTTCATGACTTTATATCACATTTTCAAGGTGTGTTGAATTGTCATTTTGATGATTTATCCGGTCACCTACATTTACATATATATATATATTATCTTCACATATATATACAGGTTGTTAAGGGACGTACTGAACTAACTTTAACAGGTGATTCCTGACATTATTTTGAGTTCAAAATGTCAATGAAACTTTGGACTATCATTCAATTCAAAATTCAATTAGATTTAAGAATTTGCCAAAAAATCTAAAATGGCTGCTTTTTATATTTTTCTTCCCCCGTAACGCAATAATTTAATATGTAATCCAACTTCGAAGCCAGATATGTATTCTAAACAGTGAAGTTATGGGATTTGCTTCTAATACAAATGTGCAGTTTTATTTCGTTGTTGACAATGTTTTGCATAATTGGCCTTAAAAAGAAGGGGAGAAGGTCACCGTCTACATAAATTAAAGAAAAACGCCGCGCAGAACCCGGGCGACGCCGGAAACTAAACAATTTTTTAATAAAATAATATACTCACAAAAGTGACTTAAACTGAAAGTTATATAAATGAGAAAGATATACAATAAACGAGATAATAAATTTCGAAAAAACTCTGCGTAAATCCCGGACAACGCCGGGTACTATAAAATATAGATTATAATAAAACAATATAGTCACAAAAGATATGTAAACAGAAAGTAATAAGAACGAGATAGATATACGTATACAAATATACGTCACTGTTGACATTTTTTTTGGTAATCAAAGTAGGCGAGTTAGATTAAAGTCTCTGTATGGTGTTATTATATAATATTTAATTAACATGTCAAATGACCTTTGAATTTTTATTCAACACATATTTTACTACTGCTGGCTCCCAATGGCTATCTGGTTTTCTTTTAAAAACTACTTTTACTTCTGCTGTCTCCCAATGGCTATCTGGTTTTCTTTTAAAAACTACTTTTACTTCTGCTGTCTCCCAATGGCTATCTGGTTTTCTTTTAAAAACTACTTTTACTTCTGCTGTCTCCCAATGGCTATCTGGTTTTCTTTTAAAAACTACTTTTACTTCTGCTGTCTCCCGATGGCTATCTGGTTTTCTTTTAAAAACTACTTTTACTTCTGCTGTCTCCCAATGGCTATCTGGTTTTCTTTTAAAAACTACTTTTACTTCTGCTGTCTCCCGATGGCTATCTGGTTTTCTTTTAAAAACTACTTTTACTTCTGCTGTCTCCCAATGGCTATCTGGTTTTCTTTTAAAAACTACTTTTACTTCTGCTGTCTCCCGATGGCTATCTGGTTTTCTTTTAAAAACTACTTTTACTTCTGCTGTCTCCCAATGGCTATCTGGTTTTCTTTTAAAAACTACTTTATCTCCAATATGTACAGGTTTTAAATCCGGACTAACTAAAATTCTGTCAGCATATTTTATGGTTTTGTTTTGCCGATTTTAAATTTCTTTTTTTATTCTCTAATTTTGACTACGTTTGGTCTTAACTGACTTTTAGTCGACGGTAAGTTATAACGATGTTGTCTTGACATTAATAATTGTGACGGAGAAAGTAATTTGTCTTTCGGTATTGTACGATAATGTAATGATGACAAATATGGATATGTCTTACCTTCCTGGCATGTCATTAGAATATTTGGTTTGATCTACTACTACTAAATAATATGTATAATTACACCTTAAAATATCTACACCAATACGTCCCCAAGGGTAATTTGATATTGGGTATAATGTATAAGTGACTAGGGTTGATTAGCTGGTATTCATTTTAGATATGTTTGACATTGATCATATTTTTAATATCTGAATTCATATTTGGCCAATATAAAACATCGCTAACTAATATGTTTGTTTTTATAATCCCATTTCTGGTATCATTCTAACAACTGTCAGAATTATTAAAGTACGTTCGTTATAAATTGAATCTTTCCACACATTTATTTCTGATTCCATATTCCAGTACTGTTCATCTAAAAAAAATAATTATTTTTAGATATAAATTATTTTTAGATATAGACCAACCTGTAATACAGTAATTTTTAAATTTAGCTGAGTCGTCCATAGTTACTTTTTAATTTCTTCTAGTTACATGTAAATTAATATCGTTTTCAAAAGTTATCGTTGACAGTGCTGACCTTTACAGTGTGTCTGCATTCTGCGATCTGTAGATTTTTGCCTGGAATGTATTTTACAAAAAGATCATATTTTAAGATCATGTAATCTGGCTGATATGTCATATAACGAATTTTTAAATAATATAAATGGTTTATATTATTTAAACATATAAATATTAATGAAATTTATCACATCCACATACTATTGCATATAATACTTTTTTGATTCGAGCATATCTAATCTGTGCTGATATGAGTGTTTTCGAAGTATATGCTATTGGTATTTTGTCTTGCATAATGACCATGCCTACTGCTGATTTTGTCGAGTCAACAGATAATGGTTTGTTTTTATCGCAATGTGCATTGGATTGTGATACTGTTGTGAAGATGTCAATGGACTAGTATCGGTGAGCGCGTCCTATGTGAAAGGCAATGGTTGATGATGACGACTTTATGTTTCCAGATTGCGGGCTGGAGGATACACCACCCACAAGCGCATTGGTAAGTGGGGGACAGAAGGTGAAAGCAAAGGAGTTTCCTTGGCAGGTGGCCATATTCCGCAAGGAAGGAGAAAAGTTCAAGCAGATATGTGGTGGCAGTCTAGTGCGGAGCATGCTAGTGATCAGCGGTGAGTTTTGAGACAATCTATTTTATTTTAAAATATATATGTACATGATGCCCAGTTTATGAAATTTTTTTCTTTTTTTTTTTATAATAATAAGCTGATCTTTATTGAATGAAATTTTTTACATTTTTTTTTTTTTTAGACAATGTATAGATAGTCCCACGAAGCTGCCACATGGCTGCTTGTCTGCAGGTTCTATCTCAGTATACAGTTTAATACAATAAATAAAATAAATAACAGACTCTTACATACAATCGTCCCAAGTACACTAACACTTTGAATGACAATACGATAACATACATTCAAAAATACAAGACAATATAGCACATAGATAACACACATTCAAAGTAAGACATATACGATAACACAATGTAATAGAATTAACATAACACAAATAAAAAGCTTGCTAGTGAACAAAAAAAAAAAAAAAAACTACATTCATTTATATTAGAATTTAAACTTTCAATTAATGTCTTTCCTTTTCTTATTTGTTTGCTCTATTTTTTATAGATATACAGATTTTTCATTTATAAGCCACATCTTTACAGTTTTCATGCTTAAACTCTTATTTTCTGAAAAAACAAATTTATTTTTGAGCTTATTAAAAATCACTGGTACACAGTACTCCAGCGTTCGGCTTCCATACTTATTTGTTATTTTAGGTATTTTCAGCCCTTTGTTTTCTGTAAGACGTGTGCTGTGACTATGTACCAGTGGTTTTTTATAAGTACTATCGCCCCAGTTATCTTTTATGGTAAGGAACCAAAATAAACCTTTTATTGGGAGCAGGCCCTCAGCACAATATAAGAGTTGCACATTGTGTCTTTGTCTATACATATTAGGTGATACAATTTTTTTAATGATAGAGGTTTGCAAATTTTGTACATACTTAATATATGTCATGCTTGTATTTCCCCAGCTTCTAATTCCATATCTAAGAATAGATTCTACTAATGAGAAATATACTAGTTTGAGTGTGCTATGAGGCAAGACAAATTTTAATTTATAGAAACTGTTTGCTAGAGCTCTTAGCTGGTTACATATTTTAGTAACTTGCTTATCCCATTTAAATGTGTTATCTACTTTTAATCCCAGATAAGTATACTCGTTGACAAAATCAATTTTCTCACATTGGCAGTTGGATATTATTTTTCTATGGATGCATTCAAAGTTATGTGCGGTTAGTTTGGGGATATTCCACATTTTCAAACTTGGTGATCTGATATACATGCATTTTGTTTTCTTTACATTTATAACCAATCCTACATCGTGTGCCCATTTTAGCAGTTCATCAAAGTCGGTTTGCAATTCTTGAATCGCTATTTGAGGATTTTCATGAGATACTACAAGTGCGGTATCATCTGCGAAAATGAATCTGCGCGCCTTTCTAAATAGTTTCGACATAGCTATAACATATATAATATATAATTTTGGGCCCAAAATTGACCCCTGTGGGACACCAGACCTTACAAATTTAGATTTACTCATCTCATTTAATATTTTTACCCTCATTTTTCTATTTGATAAGTAGTTATTAAAAAAAGTTAGCAGTTTACCACGGATTCCAATAATTTGTAGAAATTTTATTATTTGTTTATGGCATAGTGTATCAAAGGCTTTAGAGAAATCAATAAAGAGTACAAGTACATGTTTTTGAGAGTTGAGCTGGGTGTTTATGAAATTAGAAAAATTATTAAGTAGTGCGTCACAGCTTTTTTTTTTCTGGAACCCGTACTGACATTTGTCAATGATACCAAATTTATTTAAATATCCATCTAGGTATATTGCTATATATTTTTCGAGAATTTTTTCCAAGGCAGGTAATAGGGAAATAGGTCTGTAATTATTTATAATTGAATGATCACCGCCTTTAAAAATAGGTCTAACAATACTAGTTTTTAATTCTTCAGGTATTTGGCAAGTATCAATTATTGTGTTTATAAAATGAGTAATTACTGGGCTCAGTATTTTTACATGTTTTTTTATATCATACATACGTATTTGGTCCAATCCATGATTGTACAAGTTACAAATCATTGCAAGCAGCTGTAAAGATCACCTATGGATGGTAGAGATTATAAAGGTACATGATGCCTAGTTTAGCAAATGATTGTACAAGTTACAAATCATTGCAAACAGCTGTAAAGATCACCTATGGGTGGTAGAGATTATAAAGGGGATTGAATCTCTTTTCGAAGAGGTTAACTAACTATAGATATGAGTAGAAATTTCAATATAGAAACTATAGTTACTGACAGTAGCGTTGGTAGTCAGTCTTGGATACTCATCAGGAACAGATTAGCGAATGGTCTTCAAAAAGCCAGAGCTCTCTGAATTATCCCATAAACTGTTCCAATATTGGCAGGCGGAACAAGTGCGTAGTTCTTCCTTCTGAGCTGTTGATACATAATATACTGCATAGAACATATGTATTAACAATTCAATATACAAGTAGTTGTCTTGACAGGTTAAACAAGTGTGTAGTTTTACCTTCTGAGCTGTTAATATATGCATATGTTCTACACAGTATAGACATTTTTTTTAGTTTTTTATTGTATGTTTTTATTTAGTTATAAAAAATTACATTTTTATATCTAGTTTAAACCTTTTAACAAATTATTTCAATGACATTAAGGACACTTTACAATACATATACTTTATTTATAGTATTTAGGCATAACCCACGAAAAGCAGCAAGGCTTTTAGCTTCTTTAACATCAGTCGGTAGTTCATTCTAAATCTTAAATCCTTTAAAACAGAGATTATTTTGGGTTCCCGACAAATTTGTGTCACATAAATAAATGAAAATGTAGTAACCTTAAAAGCTTGTTTATTCTTTTTGGTTTTCAGCTGCTCACTGCTTCTCTGTAGAAACTTATGACCATCAGGTTAATGTGAGTAATTATCAAGTGGTTGCAGGGAGTCGCTTTTCTTCATGGACTGTACGAAAGTTAGGCAGACAGCAAAGTAAGGTTGGTTACAAAAAACACACTTTCGTAAATAAAAAAATGTTTCTTTTCCGTATTTATTGAGAATCGGTTTAACGCTGCAATCCTCGGAAGAACATTACTAGCCACAAGTACCATATTCCATAGACCCTCTAAAGGTCAGATCTGAACAGGTGTCTATGCATTATAAAAGTACATATTTGTTATCTTTTGTTCGTCGTCCTAAAGAGAAATTATTATTCTTCTTAGTTATAGTAAAAACAAATCTGTTTGTTTTTATCAACATTTTAATGTTATTATTAAGAAAGATCAATTTTTTTTTCAAATGCAAATATCTGAAAGATAATATTGTCCGGTTTCTAAACAAGTATTTATTTTTATGACAACTTTAAAAGTTAGAAATATATCTACTGAAGCAATTTTTGGCATATTATGCAAAAATGTTTTGAGCGATCACTTGTCATAATGTGCCCTTAAAATATAACCTTAAAATATGGGATAAGCGACGAAATCTAGGTGGATTCATTGGCTTTAAATCGCAGTAAACCGAAATCTAGGTGGATTCATTGACTTTAAACCGCAGTAAACCGAAATCTAGGTCGATTCATTGGCTTTAAACCGCAGTAAACCGAAATCTAGGTGGATTGATTGGCTTTAAACCGCAGTAAACTAAAATGTAAGTCGATTCATTGGCTTTAAACTGCAGTAAACTGAAATGTAAGTGGATTCATTGGCTTTAAACCGCAGTAAACTGAAATGTAGGTGGATTCATTGGCTTTAAACCGCAGTAAACTGAAATTTAGGTGGATTGATTGGCTTTAAACCGCAGTAAACTGAAATGTAAGTGGATTCATTGGCTTTAAACCGCAGTAAACCGAAATCTTAGTGGATTTATTGACTTTAAACCGTTTCATATTTTTAGGAATGATATTAATTAAATAATATGGTCAATGTATATATGACATACATATATATATATATATGACATACAGTATTCATACATATATTGAAAAGTATGAATACTGTTCACACGGTGTCTTTATCCCATAGAACCGATGGGATATCGTGAATTTTGATGATCTAACGAAATTAACACGTTTTACGATTGAAAAACTTTTTGAGGATTATCTTGATGTGATTTGAACGTTATTTTTTTATGCAACCAGCGTGAACATAGTCGTGGTTTTAGTTGAAGCAACTAATTTTGGTTTCGATGTTAAAGTGATGAAAAAAGATACGTGAATCTACTTACAAATTGTAAATGCTGTTAAATATTCTGCAATCAGCCAGTCAGTCAGTTTGTGTTTCGTGATGATTTTGTTTTGTCCATTATCAAGAAAAAACATCAATTTTTCTAGGTAATTGGAGTTCGTTTAGGGAAGCGGTACGGAGGATTTGACCGAAACCTTCAAGATGACATCGCCCTTGTGCATCTCCAGAAGGGTTTCACCTTCTCCAACGTAGTGCGTGCAGTCTGCCTGAATCTGGTAGACATAGAGCTGCACCACAAGCAGACCAGTCCAGGGAGTGTGGGGAAGGTAATAAATCTTCAACTGAAATTTTGGCATAACTAGAACTATGCATTCTAAAGAGAGGACTGTTTTTAATTTAAGTACGAGTCCACCAGCTTTAATTACTATCGCATTCAGAACACGTGAATGGTTTTCAGCATTTTACTGAAAATACGTTTTACGTCTGCTACCAGATTTTTATAATTACTCTTTTAAAACGGAGATAATTTATTTAACTTTTAAACTACCATAAAAATGTATCTGACACACTGTGAAAGTAAGCCGTTAAAGGTGGTTAGGTTAGGTTAGGTTAGGTTAGGTTAGGTTAGGTTAGGTTAGGTTAGGTTAGGTTAGGTTAGGTTAGGTTAGGTTAGGTTAGGTTAGGTTAGGTTAGGTTAGGTTAGGTTAGGTTAGGTTAGGTTAGGTTAGGTTAGGTTAGGTTAGGTTAGGTTAAGTTAGGTTAGGTTAGGTTAGGTTGGGTTAGGTTAGGTTAGGTTAGGTTAATAAATGGGTAGGTAGGTAAATTAGTAGGTACTCATTTTAAAGGGAACTGATTTTAAGATACTTTTTTTTATTTTTTTTTTAACTCCACACAGGAGGCCCTGAAGAAAATAATTTCCCTCAGGGCCTATGTCATCTTTGGGGATGCTGTGTGGAGGGTCTTTTTGTGGAGAGGAAGGAGTGAACATGGGTCTTGAAGAGTCCCATGTTGTAGGAGGGAGGAAACACAGAGGCCGGCAGTTCGTTCCACAGCCGAGCTGTTGAACTTAAGAACGAATCGTAGAAGCGACCCGTTCTCATGTGACAAGTGTCAACTGTGTACAAATGTTGGGCACGCTTTTGGCGTGTATCCCGACTACGCACCGGTGCCGAAGGGATCAATGACGTTAGTTCCTCAGAGCATATTCCATTGTAATGTATATAAATGAACGTTTTGTATTTTAAGATAATCTATATAAATGAACATTATACACGGTGTCCGGAAACTCAAAAAAAATTTTAACCCTGAAATAGCCGAAAATATTTTTTTTGGTTTTTTTTTTTTTTTTGTGAAAATGCTCAAATCAAAAAACTTTATGTTTATTTGGGTTCCCCATGTGGTGTAGATTCACCAGTTTCCCGCTTGTACTGCGAGTTTCCGGACACCGTGTATATTTAAAGTAAATCTAAAAAAAATTGGATGTCAAAGGACTAGAAGTGCAAAACTATTGTACATAATAGGTTGAAAGGGAAAAATAGCCCATAATCCCTTACGTCCCGAGCCATACAACCCTACAATCATATTCTTAAACATAATCTCTTATGTCCCGAGCCATACAACACTACAATCATATTCTTAAACATAATCTCTTATGTCCCGAGCCATACAACACTACAATCATATTATTATACATAATCCCTAACGTCCTGAGCCATGCAGATAACATTCGTTAATATAACTAAGTTTTTTAAGAAAGTATATAAACAATGAATAGCGATTTAGGCAGGTAAATATATATATCAATTAAATTTATATATTAGTAAGTGAATATAATAAGTTTTTCTGTGTTGAGTGATAACAGATTGCCATCGAACCATTTTTCAATAACCTTCATGTCTTGATTGGCCGCATTAATAATCTCGTTCCGTGTCTTTTTCTCACCTTCATGTCTTGATTGGCCGCATTAATAATTTCGTTCCGTGTCTTTTTCTAACCTTCATGTCTTGATTGGCCGCATTAATAATCTCGTTCCGTGTCTTTTTCTAACCTTCATGTCTTGATTGGCTGCATTAATAATCTCGTTCCGTGTCTTTTTCTAACCTTCATGTCTTGATTGGCTGCATTAATAATCTCGTTCCGTGTCTTTTTCTAACCTTCATGTCTTGATTGGCTTCATTAATAATCTCATTCCGTGTCTTTTTCAATAGTTATTGCAGTGTCTTTAACAATGGATATGAGTTTACCATGAAGTGAAACATATGATTATCGTATATTACCAATAAAATTGGTCCATTGCGGAATTCCTTAGTATTATATATTTTTAAATTGTATGTAATTAGTTAACCTGTTTACCCATTATTTAAGAACAAAAGTGAATGATAATAATTGTCCCTGCAGGTGACGGGCTGGGGGCTGACGGAAACGGGTCAGGCGTCCAATAGCCTCAACTTCCTGAGGGTCCCTGTGGTGGGGGACCTAGAGTGCACAAAGCAGTTTATCAAAACACCCGACTCATTTACTAGATACATCACGGCAGACAAGATATGCGCGGGACACACTAACGGTAAGTAACGCACATCAGTAACATCTATAATCCCTGTCTAACAGACACTTTATTCACCTTGCATTCAATTCCAGGATCAGCCGGCCCGAGCTGGTGTTCTACTGCAGATCCCCCGCGCTGATACCTGGGTACAGTTCTGAGACGACTTCTTACGATCTCAAGAATCCCTGTCTAACCGAAACTTTGTTCACCTCGTAATTCCGTTCCAGGATCAGCCATGTGCCCGGGAGATAGCGGGGGCGGACTGGTGTTCCCGTTGCAGAACGCACATCCCCCGCGCTGGTACCTGGGTGCAGTTCTGAGCAACGCGCAGACTTCTAAAGATACGAATAATCCCTGCCGGGTTAACCCGCTCGCCCTCTATACCAGTGTATTTAAGCACCGTTTATGGCTGTCCAGTAATATGGAGGACCTTCAACCGCAAGGTAAATCTAACTTCACACAACTAACCAACAATTAGTTCGCGATCTTTTTATTATAACATTTAACAAGTTACAGTGTTGGAACACTTTGGGAGGCGGGGCTGAATAGAAAGTCTCATTACATTGTTGATTTGGAATTAACATAGAATCCACACTGCAAGTTTAGATAAGACTTGGTAGAAAAGATAATATTTATTTAGAGAGAGACAACCAAAATACATGAGATCTAAAGTTCCCACTTCTGTGGCCTCGGAAAGTACAATCTGGGTAGTCAAGTACGTGAATTTTATAAATATCTAAAGAAACGGAATAATTTACAATTGTCATTGAAAACAGATAAAAATAAATATATAATTTTTTTTTCGGTTTGTTTCCTTTCAATTCCTTTATACATTTATTTATGTATATCATTCTAACTGTTTAAAGTTTTATTTTATTGTTAACATCTAAAACCATTTTGTAATATAAAATTGCACACTATACATATGTATCACAAATTAAGTTGGTTTAATTAATATTATCTAATGTAAAAAAGTGAATAGTTGCCACAACACGGCTCAAGCTAGCGTAGCAATTTGGAAACATCTGTACCTACCTATAATATTATCTTATAAAGTAATGTGACTAGTTGCCACAACACGGCTCAAGCTAGCGTAGCAACTTGGAAACATCTGTACCTACCTATAATATTATATCTTATAAAGTAATGTGACTAGTTGCTACAACACGGCTCAAGCTAGCGTAGCAACTTGGAAACATCTGTACCTACCTATAATATTATATCTTATAAAGTAATGTGACTAGTTGCTACAACACGGCTCAAGCTAGCGTAGCAACTTGGAAACATCTGTACCTACCTATAATATTATATCTTATAAAGTAATGTGACTAGTTGCTACAACACGGCTCAAGCTAGCGTAGCAACTTGGAAACATCTGTACCTACCTATAATATTATATCTTATAAAGTAATGTGACTAGTTGCTACAACACGGCTCAAGCTAGCGTAGCAACTTGGAAACATCTGTACCTACCTATAATATTATATCTTATAAAGTAATGTGACTAGTTGCTACAACACGGCTCAAGCTAGCGTAGCAACTTGGAAACATCTGTACCTACCTATAATATTATATCTTATAAAGTAATGTGACTAGTTGCTACAACACGGCTCAAGCTAGCGTAGCAACTTGGAAACATCTGTACCTACCTATAATATTATATCTTATAAAGTAATGTGACTAGTTGCCACAACACGGCTCAAGCTAGCGTAGCAACTTGGAAACATCTGTACCTACCTATAATATTATATCTTATAAAGTAATGTGACTAGTTGCTACAACACGGCTCAAGCTAGCGTAGCAACTTGGAAACATCTGTACCTACCTATAATATTATATCTTATAAAGTAATGTGACTAGTTGCCACAACACGGCTCAAGCTAGCGTAGCAACATGGAAACATCTGTACCTAACTATAATATTATATCTTATAAAGTAATGTAACTAGTTGCTACAACACGGCTCAAGCTAGCGTAGCAACTTGGAAACATCTGTACCTACCTATAATATTATATCTTATAAAGTAATGTGACTAGTTGCCACAACACGGCTCAAGCTAGCGTAGCAACTTGGAAACATCTGTACCTACCTATAATATTATATCATATAAAGTAATGTGACTTGTTGCCACAACACGGCTCAAGCTAGCGTAGCAACTTGGAAACATCTGTACCTACCTTTAATAGTATCTCATATAAAGTAATGTGACTTGTTGCCACAACATGGCTTGAGTTGTTCTGTTTGAAGTGACAATTCCATTATTTCCCTATACCTGAATGACAGTTGTATGTTTTGGTTTTTGCAGAAGGTTGCAGACTAAATGACTCCGTCGGTGTTTGCAAGAATATCTCTGACTGTCCGAGAGCCATAGAACAGGAATTACATGGAATTCCACTGCAGGTATATTAATATGTATTACCCGGGAATATAACACGAGGACGGCTGTTAAGACCGTATATCAATACTATATTGATGAAATCCGTCGTCTGTGGTCAGTTAGCGATATTTGCATTAGCACTGATTCCGACAGTGTCAGATAACCTGTTATTATACAAAACTTGTTGTATAATTTCGTTCGTTATGCAAAATAACTAACTTATAATCAATTATCAATGGAGGTGAACTGCAAAAGCTCTCAGGGTGCGTATAAACAGCTAGCCAAACCACACACTACGGGAAATAAACAAAGCAACCGCAAACAGCGCGAAAATGCGGCCTAATTCGTGGTTCGGCTTGCGCAAACTTTTCCTGTTTATACGCACCCTTAGAATGGAAAGAAATCGTATGTACAATCCTTAATTGATTCATCTAAGACGCGATCAATTGATTCCGTTCCTGCTTGGAGAGATGAAAGTTGTCAGTTGTGACTAAAGACCTCAATAATTAATTCTCAGCTTAGTAATGTCAATTCATAAGAAGATTGCTATTTCTTATTTGTTTCGTGTCAATATCGGTTAGGCTATCGACAGCGCAACCGTGTTAGGAATGTCGGTATTCAATTGTAGGAAGTTGAACCAATAGATATTGTCAAGTTATCAATTTGATTAAGATAAGTTAGAACTTCAGCTTTGTGTGAGTGACCGCTAGTTGCCTCGCAGTAGAATACGTCAGGCGATGGATCTCTCACCAGCACCATCAGCTCATTGATTCACAGGTGCTATAATGTTTGTACTATAAGCAACTTTGCTAAACTTCGCTTTTTGATTAATCCATTTCTTTCATTAAAAGGAAAGAATCCCACCCATCAAAGCTGATTCAAAGTAATGTCGTCAAAGCAAAATCTTTTGAGATTTTTTGACTTCTGTACAGGAAAATGAATATCTATTATATGTAGTATTATTTTTTGACTGACTACAGTTTTGATTAAAGAGGCGCTCTCTGTTCAAGATGAATGTTTTCAAACCGCATCCCGATGAAAAAACGTCAAAAAGTCAATTTACAAAACATGGAAATTCTCATTTTAAAAATTTCCCTACCCATTTTCCAAACAAAAATTTTCTGGAAAAACTTTTTTTTTTAAAATAATCTGTTCCCAACTTGGAAAATTACCAAACATCATTTTCATCAAAAATTACCGATCCATTTTCAAAACCAATTTTCGTAGAAGATATTTGTCAACATGAAAATTTCCAAACTTCGAATAACAAAATCAAAGAAATAAAAATTGAAAAGAAAAAAAATGTAACTTATGAACCCAACTTCATGTACGCTGATATTCCTGTTACGGTGTTTTTTCCCGGTGACTGCTGCCACTGGATCACCCAATACATATTATTCTTCCCAAGAAACCGGCTATTTTTGGAATCGGTTCCGTTTGGCTTACATAAAAGTCCAAATTTTAAGCTGTACTTGTGAACAATAAATTTATCTATAAAATTTTTTTATATTATAAATGCTAATCTTAAAATTTTAAAGCTTTCAAACCGATTTAGATAAAAAAAATATAGTGGAGCTATCGGTATAGGGGAGGTATTGTTATAGGGAAACATTGACATGAGGGAGGTATTGTTATAGGGAAACATTGACATGTTAAGGGAGGTATTGTTATAGGGAATCCTTGACATGTTAGAGGAGGTTTTGCTTTAGGGAATCATTGACATGTTAAGGGAGGTATTGCTATAGGGAATCTTTGACATGTTAGAGGAGGTATTGCTTTAGGGAATCATTGACATGTTAAGGGTGGTATTGCCATAAGGAAACATTGACATGTTAGGGGAGTTATTGTTATATGAATGCGTCCATTTAAAGACATATTTAATGCATCAATAACTGGTAAAACCGATTAAGTTCGTTTTGTATTGGCCATTAAATAATGATGATGTTTTTGTTTCGTAACTCGACACAGGATGCAGATGATTCTGCGTGATTATACAAGTAAAAAAGAAAATGTAACTTTTTCGAAATTCAAAGGCTATAAGTTGTAAAATTTCTTTAATTGTTGTAGCTAAAAATTAACAAATATTTATAAAACTAGATGATAAATTTGATACAAAACACAATATAATTTAGAAAATAAGAAATTTAATTACAAACTTAAAAAATATAACTTAATATAATAGTTATTAAACTTAGAAAATATAAGATATAAAAATAAAAATGTACTTATTAGGTAAGAAATAATTGAAGGTAGATACACAATTGGTTGTAAACCGAGCTGGCAATATTGTATGAAATTGGTATTTAATAAAATGCAACAACAATAAACGCATATTTGGAAGCTCATAAAATAACTTTAAAAATAAATAGCGTTTTTTTTTTAAATATTACATTTTTTAAAATTAATTATTAATCAATTATCCTTACATTCATAACACGATTCAATCAATAAAAAATAAAAATAGGTTCACATAATAAATTATGTGAAAAATGTATCCAATTAAATTAAAACTATTTGGTTTGCCAAAAAGTTGTTTGATTTGAAAGTCTTATAATTTTTTTCAGTTTTAATTTTTTCCGGAAGGGCATAAAACAATTTAATACCTTCTTTTTCGGTAAAGACATTTATCGCTATTTTTACTATGTTCATTATTATTTTTTGTCCCAAACGATTCATTGTTTTCTTTCGCAGTTATAGCATTTTACGATATCTTTGGTTTTTTCGCATTCGCTAAAATAATGATCTTTTGCACAGTGTATGCATCTGGGTTTGTTCATTTTGTTCAGACATTTTAGTGATGTATGTCCGAAACTAAGGCAGTGGTAACATTGCATTAAGGGATTGCAATCTTCTATGTGCGCTCGGACAAAACCTATATTGACCCTTTGTTTATCAAGTAATGTCTTATATAATATCAAGCTTGTTGAATCTATTATTGGTCACTTTTCTTGTTTTTTTAATATTTTAGTTATTTATGTAATTGAATCATTTGGGGCATCATTTAGTTCATTGTTTTACAGAAAAACGTCGTTTAGAAAATTACTAATAATGATCACGCACGGTCTCAGATATTCCGGTTTTATTTTTATTTATTTCCGTTTTTAATTTTTCTGCATCTTATTTTTTCGAGCAAGTCATAATTATTTTATTGTTTGATGCTTTTTTATCCCAATTATAACGGCATATTAGGGTTCTTATATTTGTACCGCTCGTTCTTTTAGTACCATTGCGTACGATTTTGGTTCAATATTTTGTTCGATTTTGGTGATAACTTTTTTTTGAAGATCAATAATTTGTTCCTGGAAATTGTTTCTCTCCTGTTTCCAGGTTTCTTCTAACAGGTTTATGGTTAATTTGAGTTTATTTTGCACCTATGAATCCTTCACGGTAGTTATATTTTTTAGGTCATTTTTTATGTTTTTAATTAATTATAGCACGTCCATAATATGTTAAACTTGAGCAGCCGTGCACAAAATGTTCGTCACTCCGGTTCAAACTATGTGACATTATAATATAATATTTTAAAAAAAACTAAAATAATTACCACAGTTTGAAAATTTTTGGCATTTTAAATAATGGAGACTTATTGGTTGTTGACTTGTATAAATTTTTCAATGTTTTCTATTATCTTCAACAGATGTAGCAAACGTAAGATCTTAATTTAAATTCTCTTAACTAAAAGTGGTGGGCGTTGCCCATTTACAATTCGAAATACAGAATGCCGCGTCTTAAGTCGTGAAGAGGCGAGTTGGGCTACTTACAGGGTAAACAACAAACTATTTCTTTCTACTATTTTATTGAAGAGGTTAGTATTATTAGTTTCTTTATTTGGTTTCTGTTCTTCTGTTGAGTTTTGGTGCAAATAACCGGCTGTCCCGATAAACCGACTGTGTACATTATAATACAAGAGTGTCCCTTTTCCCAGCCCTGCTCGCCCTCCAGTCTAAAGGTCTGCTGTGTGGAGTCTGTGAAGTCTGGGAAGACCTGCCCTCCACTACCGCGTTCGACTGTCAGCCAACGGAAGACTGGTTCAAAGGCCAACGACTGTAAGTTGCATTGCTCTGCATTCATTCTGGCTCTAATAATAATGCACACACTTGAGATGACTTATTGCCTCCATCATATTATTATGTATCGTGTCGCAAACGCAAGTCCAAGCTGGCCAACATTATCATCACCGTCTCCCTCTACTAGTGGAGCTATGCTGGGCATGTGACCTGGAATTCACCCTGGAAGACTCACACACAGATAGGTATGTACTCCATTCGCCCATCCCGAGTGCATTATAAATAAATAAATAAATTACCTAAGTCTAGTTCCAGGAATTCGCCCAGGAAGACTCACACACAGATAAATATGTACTCACTCTAAACAATAATTGAATTATTTTTTTTCATGTATATTTTATTTAGTTACAAAATTTTAAATCTTATACCTAATATATTATTTTCTAGGACTACTATAATATTATTTACTACTTACATACTAAAATTTGGACTTCACAACATTGAGACATAATCCACGAAAAACTGCAAGACTTTTACTTCCTTAACAATTACCGGGAGTTTATTGAACATTTTAAAACCTTTATAATAAATATTGTTTTGTGATTAATTTGTTTTAGGAAGCCTAAAATCGTTACAGTTTCACGTAGGATATAAATGAACTGTACTATTAATTCTAACATTCTTTGACATATAGTCAGGTAACATTTTATTTTTTAACTTATAAATAAACACTAAGGTATTATAAACTAATCGTTGCCACACACTTAAAAGATTGAGTTGACGTTGCATGGTTTTATACTGGTGTACCTGCTACAACACAGTATTGACCTCCTGCCTCTGTTCTGGATTATTTCCACTCTCTTAATTTGGGTTTTGTTACTCAGAAAGATTACACTTGTGCAGTAATTCAGATGGGATGCTACATTGGTATTGTAGACCAATATCCTTGTTTTAGTGTCCAATTTTCCCTTTATCCTACTTAAGAAATTAACCTTTTTCGAAATTTTTTATTTAAAAGTTAGTGTTAAATTTTAACTAGTTATCGTTTATGATTCCCAAGTATTTAATTTTTTTTTTTTTTTTTTTATAAGCAATAATTATTAGCCTGAAACACTCGCCCACATTGAAAAATCTCCTGATAAAAGATACATGACGCCAACGGGACTTGAACCCGGCATGGCGGCTATGGCGGCAATTACTGCTTGTTACATTACCGCTTGTTTTCAGGTGAAAAAATGTAACAAGCAGTAATTGTTGAATGAAACACTAGTATGTATTGAATTATTTCGCGGATAAGAGATAAGCCGCCATAGCTCAGTGGTCAGAGCTGTCGACCGGAAATCGAAAGGACACGGGTTCAAGTCCCGTTGGTGTCATGTATCTTTTATCAGGAGATTTTTCAATGTGGGCGAGTGTTTCAGGCTAATAATTATTGCTTATAAAAATAATTGTTACCCTTTGTGCTATGCATAAAAAATCTTGTCTTAAACATTAGTTTACCAAAAAAAATAATAATTTAATTTCTTTTACTTCTTCAATATTTTGATTGTCTATAGACAATATATAAATATATTTAGGACAGTATGTACGTTTAGTTTTTTCCTTAATACCATGAATTTACTTTTAGTTACATTTAATTTCAATTTATTTATGTTTAACCACTAAGATAATTAAGTAAGTTCATTTTGTATTTTTGACAATGCATCTTTAATATTATTTGCTATAATATATAAAAGTGTGTCATCTGCAAAAAGTTTGATGGAACAGTACTTTAAGCACTTCACTATATAATTAATATATAAAATAAATAGGAGCGGTCCCAAAACAGATCCTCGAGGAACTCCAAGGTTGATTTCTTGTTCTTCAGAGACAGCATCTCCAATTTTCGTTCTTTGTTTTCTATTTTTTAAGTAATCAATAAACCACTGCAATTCATTAGCACGAATTCCTATGTCCTTCAATTTCATTATTAGTCTTTCTCTGTCTATCGTTTTGAAAGCACGTCTAAAATCCAAGAACACTGCTATTATGATTTTCTTCTGATCCATAGCTGTTTTCCATTCATTTATCACATAATTTATTGCTGTTTCACTGTTTCTTTATTTCCAAACCCAGATTGTTCTTTTACTAGAATGTTATTTTTTTCTATAAATTTACTCATCTGTTCTTTCACAATGCATTCTAGTAATTGTTCATATTTAGGTAATCCATTTATTGGTCTGAAGTCGAAATTTTTTGCATTTATTATTTTGGGCACTGGTGTTATTATGGAGGTGACTGCGGAAAAATTCCCTTAGTCAGAGATTCATTTATTAGTGCAACTAATCTGTCTCCTATAGCTGGCAGTGCATCTTTGATTATGCCTATAGTAATTCCATAAGGCGATGATTTTGGTTTCATTGTTTTAAGGATTTTCAATAAATACTCACTGTCAATTTTACTCACTGTCAAACCTGAAAATATTATTATTCTCTCTTCTTTCCGATGATTGAGAAGAGGTATCTGTGACTAATGGAATACTCTTATTTATGTTTTCGACACTAAGTACAAAATTTGTGTTAAATTTTTAGGCTATTTTAGGTGTATCCTCTTCAACTCCATCCGGAAACCGAACTTCTTTAATGTTTTCCCACTATTTGCCGCTTATAATTTCTTTAAGTGTAGTCCACATTTTTCTTGAATCACTTTGAGAGGTAATTATTTTTTGCCTGATATACGATTTTTTGGCTTGTTTTATTTCTGTATTATACATATTTCTAAGTTTCTCGTAGGTTTCCCACCTTTCTTCAGTGAATTGTATTTTACAGGCTTTATAGGCCATATTCCTTTGTTTTTGTAGAAGATGTAGGGATTTTGTATACCATTTATTTGTATCTTTTAATATAATATTAGTTATAGGCATTAGCTCATTTACTACTGTTTTCAGATATCCTACAAGTTCATCGGCTTTTCCGTCTAAATTTCCTTGGTTATCGCAGATCCATTTATTGTTTTGTAATGCTGTACACAATGTATCCTTATCATAATTATTTTTGTTCCTATACGTTATATTTCGTATTCCCCGTGGCTTTGGACTTTTATATCTAATTTTAGTAGCAATAGTTTCGTGATCAGATATGTTGAGTTCTTCTACAGCATTACAGAAATTACTAAATCATTCATTGTTTTAGAGTTTACTCCCATTCTTGTATAAGTGTTGACCAGTTGCTTCCAACGTAGGCAATTTATGATGCTCTGTAATCTCGTGCTTTTTGTATTGGGTTTCATCATATCAATATTAAAATCTCCACAGATGATTCTTGTCTAGTCTCTTGTATTTATTTGCTTGCGACACCATTCTTCAAAAAAATCTAAAAAAAATTTTAACATTTTGATTTGGGGAATGATAAATAGCTGCATAGGTTCCCCGCTTAAAATCCTTTTGAATTTCAATAGCCAGTATCCAGGTATGTATTATTATTATCTAGGTCCGCATTTGTTATGACTTTGTAAGAGATATTGTTTCCACCTGTATGCCTGCTAAATGAGTCGCATCTAATTGTCGATTAGCCCTGAAATGTTATTTCATTTTGGTTAATGTCTTCTGTAATACAGGTTTGGCTCATCATCACCATGTGTGCTTTGTATTCTTTTAGCATGTCTTCGACTTCTTCGATATGTGCTAATAAACTAGCGATGTTTAAAGAATATATTGTTATGAAGTTTGAATTTAATCTAAAAAATTTACCATTCTGTTCTCTTGTTCAAGTTTACGACAATATACTGGACAGTCTTTGCTCCGTACAGGGTGATTACTTTTTAAGTTTAATTTCAATCTTTCGTTTGCCTTTTTACAATGAATGCAAGCATCTTATCCTTCGTCACAGTCTTTGATGTCATGGGATTTTGCACATTTCGGGCATGACATCTCATTTTTACAATTTAGCGCTTTATGGTTAGACCCGTTACAATTCATTATATTTATATTATTGTACACCCGGCATCTGTCCCACCATATATATATATCCTTTATTATTCTCATGTAAGTGTTTCCGTTGACTTCCGCATATACTGTATAATTTATTTGGTCTCTTTTAATTTTAAACTCTTTTATGTAAGTTACTTCAATATTTAAACTTTTTTCGAATATGTCTTCATTTTGTGATTTTATTTTTGTTTCGATTTCCTCTCTGTCTTGCTTCTGTGTTATTCCAACAATTTTGATACTTGGTTTCTTCGCTGTAATTTTTTTAATATCGTATTTGTCTCCTTATTTTCCCTTTACCTCTTCACACATCTTGTCTATATTCTACGCATTTTTACATTCAACTTTTATTCCACCATCTTTTGCGTTTCTTACACCCGTCACACCGCAGTTTATGGGAAAAATATTTTTTTTAATTTCAATTGTAGTTTTGACATTTTCTTGTTTATTTTTCGGTTTAATCATTACCATAGGCTCATGTTTTTTTTTTACTTTTTCAGAACAAGATTCATTTAAAGTTATTTTTTTGATGTCATTTTTCAGGTCGTCGTTTTATTTTTTATGTTTTCGGAGAGACATTTATTCTCTTTTATAATTTTCTCACATTTTGTATTTAGTTCATCATATTTTTCAGAAAATTTTTTCATCTGTTTCAGAATAATCAAGTTCTTTTCTAATAACTCATCCATTTTGTTCTTATAGATTTTGGATTGCTCTTCTAATTTATTTTCAAAACAGGTTTTCTTTAAATCAAACTCATTTCTGAACATTTTTTTGAATATTGTCAGATAGATTTTTTTCATTTGCATCTTGCGTTACATTTGCCCTGGTAGTGCGCGTAGTGGCGGTACTCTGTTTGTTTGTCATGGGAGCAATAGCTGTAATTATAGCAGCACTTTTAATTCCCGACTGCACCTCGCATAGAAATACGTTTCTCACTGAACTAGAGGTGAGTCGTACTAGCTCTTCTTGGTACTCGGAACAATTGGTACAAGTATGAATAAATACCTAGTCCAAATACCTAGTCCAAATACCTATTCCTTAGTATTTCACTTGCTCATTACATGGGGGGGGGGGGATTGTTAGAGAATTTCTAAAAAAGTAATTCCCACAAAAAAATGTGATTCACACAACGACTTTTCAAATCCATTATGGGGGGGGGGGGGTTTCTAGAGGTTTTCAATTTCAATGAACTCTCCGAACGAACCGGTTTCGGAGGTTCTCATCTTACCTAACCTAATTAATTTGATAAATGAGTCTTAGCACGGAAAACTTGCTACCTAAATAAGAGGCCCCAAGAAGTTAAATTATTAAATGACTGTCAACCCATACAACGAAAGCGAATTTTCATTTTATAATGAAAATTAGAATGTTAAAATTTAAAATTTCCCAGATGCAGATTGCCTTTTATAGTAATTAAGGTGAAACAAAAGGACGACACAGTGCTACTAATAAACATGGACGGAAATAAACAACATGGCCAACACAGATACATCAATGAACTAAAAGAAGTGGTTTGACATAAATTTACTACCACTATGTTTAAAAAAAAAATTATTATATACAATTCTGCATAAAAAACAAGGAACACTAAAGAAAAATAAATTATAATCTACTCTAAGCAAATACACAACAACATATCTGCAATATCTTATGTTTAGTGATAGAAAGCCAAACAGAAATAAAATACCTATACATTACAGTAGACAAATTAATGGATAAAATCGTCCACACACATTAACGTACTCAAAGACAGAGTGAGGAAACTAAGATACATCATAAATTCAAAAAAATAATAATTAAAAAATAATTCCACTTAAATCATATAGGTACATATTCATCAGAACTTCTGTTTAAAGAATTTAAAGTCAGAAAACTAAATGCATTATTTTTATATCACGTAATTTTACAAATTTACAAAGAAAATAGTCTAAACAAAACTGCACCTTTTAAAATAATAGAAAACCCAGATAAACATCAACTCTCACAACTCGAAAAAGTAATTAAAAAAACAGTGCAATTCAACTATAAATATCTTGGAGTGAATTTTTTTTAATACATCATCAGAAAGTATTAGAAATAACAATAAACATTTTAAATACCACCTTAAAAATACACTGAAAATATAAACAAAATACTCATAGTAAAAATAACGAACATAATATCACACCCCCACATACACAAGCCAAGCTTTATTATGGTGGTGCATCTCAACAACAAAGATTTTAAATGCCAACAAAGAACACAGTGAAAATATTTTTTTATAAAGCCCTAATATTTTATTTCTAGATGGCGCCACTTTCGTTCACAGTTCGCACAAGATAGCTTCCAATTTTCGAAAGCGAGAAATAATACATTAGCCGTGCACTAATTATGTGCACTAGGTAGGAAGCGCCCGGCCGGACCTCGTCTCCGGCGATGCTTTTGTACTTTGCTAAAACCTTTTTTAACTGGTGGACGCATACTGTCGGAATTTATTGACAATACCAGTCGAGATCGCGCTGATCGCGATCTACTAAATTCAGTATCATATCCTTTCTCGCTTACTCACCTACATAAGAAGAGTGTTTCCCTAATATTCAAAGATTAGGGAAACACTCTTCTTATGTAAGCGAGTAACGAGATACCTATACATATGCCCCGCCCTCGGTATGAATACGCGAGACGCGAGACGCGCAAGACTAGCAAGACGCGTAAGACGTCCAATACTCGCAAGACGTGCAATACTCGCAAGACTCGCAAGACGTCCAATACTCGCAAGACGTGCAATACTCGCAAGACGTACAATACTCGCAAGACTCGCAAGACGTGCAATACTCGCAAGACGCGCAAGACTCACAAGACGCGTAATACTTAAGAACAAATACTAAGTACGAAAGTCTCTTTGAAATATCTGTTCCAAACATCTGTTCTAGTAAATACGCTTCACCTCTACACTGAACCTTGTCGAGAGAGTGGTTTATTTATGCACTTGTCACACACACTACCATACACTAATGTCAATGTTTTGAAAATTATTAAAACAAAATTACGCATGTGTTTACAACAGCATTCATTTCTAACGCTCTCACGGGTAACTTGGCACTTTTATTTTATTTTAACAGCGCAGTAATTACTGTATTATACCGCAATAAACAGGTTACAGTTTATATTCCAAGAGAGCTACAATGACAGTTGTTGTGTATGTATTGAATTGTTATTGATTGTTCAATTGTGAGCAAGTTGTGTCATGTTAAGCTAGTTGTGCCATGGTAGGCAAGTTAACTCCTTTCTCGTTCTTAGTTTTGTTTCATTTTATATACAATCAAATAATGCTAAGTTTTCATAATCAGCAGTTAGAGAGATTAATAGAATGGTACGTGTGTAGATATGGAGGCATGATGCGTATCTTCGGCAATTAGCTAATCATCACCGCATCAACTTAACACTATTCTTACAATTACTATTTTAATAATAAAAAAATAATTAATCGAACAAAGAAAATTGCCATTGGATTAAGTAAGTCATTTAAAATATTATTAAATAAACACAAATAATGTTTTCTCGTTTCTGGTAGACTGCGTAGACCTGGCCCAAAAACTACACCCGTGCCAGTGGAGCGGGTCGAGCTGGAGCAGAGGGGATCTGTGCGGGGATGAACCAGACAAACACATTTCACAATACTACATGGTACCCCTTACTAAAGCCAGCCCCTCGGAGGTCCAGAAATATGTGAGTAATATACTTGTACAAATAATAATATAATATTAGAAGATTATATTGAGCACCAGACCAAGTCAATACAACAATGGCACAACACCATTACACATTCTCAGTCATTAAATAATCCATAAAGTCAATACAACAACGGCACAACACCATTACACATTCTCAGACATTAAATAATCCCTAAAGTCAATACAACAACGGCACAACACCATTACACATTCTCAGACATTAAATAATCCCTAAAGTCAATACAACAACGGCACAACACCATTACACATTCTCAGACATTAAATAATCCCTAAAGTCAATACAACAACGGCACAACACCATTACACATACTCAGCCATTAAATAATCCCTAAAGTCAATACAACAACGGCACAACACCATTACACATACTCAGCCATTAAATAATCCCTAAAGTCAATACAACAACGGCACAACACCATTACACATACTCAGCCATTAAATAATCCCTAAAGTCAATACAACAACGGCACAACACCATTACACATACTCATCCATTAAATAATCCCAAAAGTCAATACAACAACGGCACAACACCATTACACATACTCAGCCATTAAATAATCCCTAAAGTCAATACAACAACGGCACAACACCATTACACATACTCAGCCATTAAATAATCCCTAAAGTCAATACAACAACGGCACAACACCATTACACATACTCAGCCATTAAATAATCCCTAAAGTCAATACAACAACGGCACAACACCATTACACATACTCATCCATTAAATAATCCCAAAAGTCAATACAACAACGGCACAACACCATTACACATACTCATCCATTAAATAATCCCTAAAGTCAATACAACAACGGTACAATACTATTACACATTCTCAGACATTAAATGTTTTTACCAACTCCTCGAAGAAAACAATCTGAAAAGATTTATAATTTTTTTTCAAATAAACATAAAATATACTTTACCTCAAACTATTTGGTTGTGTGGTGTAATATACCCTATCTGTCTTTATTATCTACTTTGTTTCTTCTTTTGAATAATGATTAGTTATGGTTCAAATATTGTTACAATATACTGTCAAATTACCCATCTGGTAATACATCTAATACATATTTTTTCTTTAATTTTGAAATATTTTATGTTTTTAATTGTTAACCTCAATACAGACTTAGGACGGGTTGTTTCGGAGAATTTGAACAATTCATCAAATTTCACCGTTCATTTACGGGTTCTGTGAAAGTCCTATTCAAATTCTGTTATTATAGCATTATAGGCTAGTTGCTTGACAGAACTGAAATAAAAACAGAACTAAAAAATATCTTTCACAGGACTTGAAAATTAACTTTGAAATTTGAAGAATTGTTCAAGTTCTCCGAAACAACCCGTCCTTAGTCCTAGTGAGGTTGATTTTTATGTGAAAAAAAACGTGTTTTATGTATAGTGAGATGCAATAAATAAATAAGTAAATATCTATTGTAAACATTTGGTTGTGTGGTATAATACGAGTATCTATTGTAAACATTTGAAAAAATATCTGTTTACAAAATATATAAATACTATGGGACCCCCCGCAGTGCTTCGCTATTGTAAATGTCTTTCTCGGGCGTCTCCGACTTCTTCCACCATTCACTACCGTATACCACAATGTTACTGTTAAAATATATAAATACTATGGGATCCCCCGCAGTGCTTAGCTATTGTAAATGTCTTTCTCGGGCGTCTCCGACTTCTTCCACCATTCACTACCGTATACCAACCACAATGTTACTGTTAAAATATATAAATACTATGGGATCCCCCGCAGTGCTTCGCTATTGTAAATGTCTTTCTCGGGCGTCTCCGACTTCTTCCACCATTCACTACCGTATACCACAATGTTACTGTTAAAATATATAAATACTATGGGATCCCCCGCAGTGCTTCGCTATTGTAAATGTCTTTCTCGGGCGTCTCCGACTTCTTCCACCATTCACTACCGTATACCAACCACAATGTTACTGTTAAAATATATAAATACTATGGGATCCCCCGCAGTGCTTCGCTATTGTAAATGTCTTTCTCGGGCGTCTCCGACTTCTTCCACCATTCACTACCGTATACCACAATGTTACTGTTAAAATATATAAATACTATGGGATCCCCCGCAGTGCTTCGCTATTGTAAATGTCTTTCTCGGGCGTCTCCGACTTCTTCCACCATTCACTACCGTATACCAACCACAATGTTACTGTTAAAATATATAAATACTATGGGATCCCCCGCAGTGCTTCGCTATTGTAAATGTCTTTCTCGGGCGTCTCCGACTTCTTCCACCATTCACTACCGTATACCACAATGTTACTGTTAAAATATATAAATACTATGGGATCCCCCGCAGTGCTTCGCTATTGTAAATGTCTTTCTCGGGCGTCTCCGACTTCTTCCACCATTCACTACCGTATACCACAATGTTACTGTTAAAATATATAAATACTATGGGATCCCCCGCAGTGCTTCGCTATTGTAAATGTCTTTCTCGGGCGTCTCCGACTTCTTCCACCATTCACTACCGTATACCAACCACAATGTTACTGTTAAAATATATAAATACTATGGGATCCCCCGCAGTGCTTCGCTATTGTAAATGTCTTTCTCGGGCGTCTCCGACTTCTTCCACCATTCACTACCGTATACCACAATGTTACTGTTAAAATATATAAATACTATGGGATCCCCCGCAGTGCTTAGCTATTGTAAATGTCTTTCTCGGGCGTCTCCGACTTCTTCCACCATTCACTACCGTATACCAACCACAATGTTACTGTTAAAATATATAAATACTATGGGATCCCCCGCAGTGCTTCGCTATTGTAAATGTCTTTCTCGGGCGTCTCCGACTTCTTCCACCATTCACTACCGTATACCAACCACAATGTTACTGTTAAAATATATAAATACTATGGGATCCCCCGCAGTGCTTCGCTATTGTAAATGTCTTTCTCGGGCGTCTCCGACTTCTTCCACCATTCACTACCGTATACCACAATGTTACTGTTAAAATATATAAATACTATGGGATCCCCCGCAGTGCTTCGCTATTGTAAATGTCTTTCTCGGGCGTCTCCGACTTCTTCCACCATTCACTACCGTATACCACAATGTTACTGTTAAAATATATAAATACTATGGGATCCCCCGCAGTGCTTCGCTATTGTAAATGTCTTTCTCGGGCGTCTCCGACTTCTTCCACCATTCACTACCGTATACCAACCACAATGTTACTGTTAAAATATATAAATACTATGGGATCCCCCGCAGTGCTTCGCTATTGTAAATGTCTTTCTCGGGCGTCTCCGACTTCTTCCACCATTCACTACCGTATACCACAATGTTACTGTTAAAATATATAAATACTATGGGATCCCCCGCAGTGCTTCGCTATTGTAAATGTCTTTCTCGGGCGTCTCCGACTTCTTCCACCATTCACTACCGTATACCAACCACAATGTTACTGTTAAAATATATAAATACTATGGGATCCCCCGCAGTGCTTCGCTATTGTAAATGTCTTTCTCGGGCGTCTCCGACTTCTTCCACCATTCACTACCGTATACCAACCACAATGTTACTGTTAAAATATATAAATACTATGGGATCCCCCGCAGTGCTTCGCTATTGTAAATGTCTTTCTCGGGCGTCTCCGACTTCTTCCACCATTCACTACCGTATACCACAATGTTACTGTTAAAATATATAAATACTATGGGATCCCCCGCAGTGCTTCGCTATTGTAAATGTCTTTCTCGGGCGTCTCCGACTTCTTCCACCATTCACTACCGTATACCACAATGTTACTGTTAAAATATATAAATACTATGGGATCCCCCGCAGTGCTTCGCTATTGTAAATGTCTTTCTCGGGCGTCTCCGACTTCTTCCACCATTCACTACCGTATACCAACCACAATGTTACTGTTAAAATATATAAATACTATGGGATCCCCCGCAGTGCTTCGCTATTGTAAATGTCTTTCTCGGGCGTCTCCGACTTCTTCCACCATTCACTACCGTATACCACAATGTTACTGTTAAAATATATAAATACTATGGGATCCCCCGCAGTGCTTCGCTATTGTAAATGTCTTTCTCGGGCGTCTCCGACTTCTTCCACCATTCACTACCGTATACCAACCACAATGTTACTGTTAAAATATATAAATACTATGGGATCCCCCGCAGTGCTTCGCTATTGTAAATGTCTTTCTCGGGCGTCTCCGACTTCTTCCACCATTCACTACCGTATACCAACCACAATGTTACTGTTAAAATATATAAATACTATGGGATCCCCCGCAGTGCTTCGCTATTGTAAATGTCTTTCTCGGGCGTCTCCGACTTCTTCCACCATTCACTACCGTATACCACAATGTTACTGTTAAAATATATAAATACTATGGGATCCCCCGCAGTGCTTCGCTATTGTAAATGTCTTTCTCGGGCGTCTCCGACTTCTTCCACCATTCACTACCGTATACCAACCACAATGTTACTGTTAAAATATATAAATACTATGGGATCCCCCGCAGTGCTTCGCTATTGTAAATGTCTTTCTCGGGCGTCTCCGACTTCTTCCACCATTCACTACCGTATACCACAATGTTACTGTTAAAATATATAAATACTATGGGATCCCCCGCAGTGCTTCGCTATTGTAAATGTCTTTCTCGGGCGTCTCCGACTTCTTCCACCATTCACTACCGTATACCAACCACAATGTTACTGTTAAAATATATAAATACTATGGGATCCCCCGCAGTGCTTCGCTATTGTAAATGTCTTTCTCGGGCGTCTCCGACTTCTTCCACCATTCACTACCGTATACCACAATGTTACTGTTAAAATATATAAATACTATGGGATCCCCCGCAGTGCTTCGCTATTGTAAATGTCTTTCTCGGGCGTCTCCGACTTCTTCCACCATTCACTACCGTATACCAACCACAATGTTACTGTTAAAATATATAAATACTATGGGATCCCCCGCAGTGCTTCGCTATTGTAAATGTCTTTCTCGGGCGTCTCCGACTTCTTCCACCATTCACTACCGTATACCACAATGTTACTGTTAAAATATATAAATACTATGGGATCCCCCGCAGTGCTTCGCTATTGTAAATGTCTTTCTCGGGCGTCTCCGACTTCTTCCACCATTCACTACCGTATACCAACCACAATGTTACTGTTAAAATATATAAATACTATGGGATCCCCCGCAGTGCTTCGCTATTGTAAATGTCTTTCTCGGGCGTCTCCGACTTCTTCCACCATTCACTACCGTATACCAACCACAATGTTACTGTTAAAATATATAAATACTATGGGATCCCCCGCAGTGCTTCGCTATTGTAAATGTCTTTCTCGGGCGTCTCCGACTTCTTCCACCATTCACTACCGTATACCACAATGTTACTGTTAAAATATATAAATACTATGGGATCCCCCGCAGTGCTTCGCTATTGTAAATGTCTTTCTCGGGCGTCTCCGACTTCTTCCACCATTCACTACCGTATACCAACCACAATGTTACTGTTAAAATATATAAATACTATGGGATCCCCCGCAGTGCTTCGCTATTGTAAATGTCTTTCTCGGGCGTCTCCGACTTCTTCCACCATTCACTACCGTATACCAACCACAATGTTACTGTTAAAATATATAAATACTATGGGATCCCCCGCAGTGCTTCGCTATTGTAAATGTCTTTCTCGGGCGTCTCCGACTTCTTCCACCATTCACTACCGTATACCACAATGTTACTGTTAAAATATATAAATACTATGGGATCCCCCGCAGTGCTTCGCTATTGTAAATGTCTTTCTCGGGCGTCTCCGACTTCTTCCACCATTCACTACCGTATACCACAATGTTACTTTTAAAATACTACATTACATTGACTTTAATTCAAGTCTGTATGTCATATGGTGCAGAGATATTGCGTTCAGTATTATTTTAATTTCCAGCGATATCGGTAGACTACTCGGTAGAGCACAAACACAAGCAATCTGAATGTTTAAATACTAAGATAATTATAAACCAGTTAGAATTTAACTCAACCATTTGGAATGTATTTTATAATATAAGAAGTTGTCCTGCCACAGACCACCTTCAGGGAAGTTAACATTTGTTGTTGTATGTATTTTTGGATGAGATCTCAAATATATATTTTTTCCATTTTGACAATGCACCACTTCAAATCTAATCTATAAAATCTATCCTTTATTTCAAGCTGGAACCTACCATACATATTCATTGAAATCGGTTACGCGGTTTCGGATATTAGCGTGTACGAACATAGTGACACATTATTTTTTTTATAAATTAAATCATTATTTAGCCCAAAAAACGATTAAAAAAATAAAAACGTCCTTGAAGCAGAAAATATCTAAATGTTTCCTGAGACAAGGTTCAACTGACAAAGCATTGTCCTAAGAAATGTTTCCTGAGACAAGGTTCAACTGACAAAGCTTTGTCTTAAGAAATGTTTCCTGAGACAAGGTTCAACTGACAAAGCATTGTCTTAAGAAATGTTTCCTGAGACAAGGTTCAACTGACAAAGCATTGTCTTAAGAAATGTTTCCTGAGACAAGGTTCAACTGACAAAGCATTGTCCTAAGAAAATGAACTTTTATAGCTCACTTTCTCAAGAGGAAACTTGTTAATCTGAGACGAAAAAGCTGACTTGAAATTTGAATTTCTTTTTAAGGCGATGCCATACGTAGTAATGCAAAATTATGTGTTTTTGGTTTGAAAATTTGGTCGCCTAGAAATGTTTCAAATGCTTTAATTAAATACTGCGAGTAGAATACATCTTGGCCTTTGAAATAATCGAGTATTTTTTAGATAAGTCTTTTTATAAGCCCAGAAAAAAATAATGTATAAGTCCTATGAAAACTGCTTTAAAGTTCAAAATCTCCTACTTACGAACCCATTTTCGGTTGTGATTTTAATGTATAATGTGGAAAATTATGTTATTTATAAAATGATCGAAAAAAATTTAAATATTTATGCCTGAACATCCACCAAATAAAATAAAAGGCACTTTTTGGCCATGAATTTTCCTGGAATAAATCCAAACAGGCGGATGGTGTTAATCGGGAATTTAAACCTTATCGCCATCTATGTAAGGGTTGTTATTGATAGCAGCTCAATTTAAAATATTACACGACGTAGTGCGTCGCCTTAAGAGGAAGAAAAATTTAAATAAATTAATGAAACAAAAAACAATGAAGAAAATTTTCTAATATGATTGTACTTTTCTACCACAGTCGAATTCTGAAATTTTTTGCTTATCTTATAGAAAAATGGAAAAACTGATTAAATACATGTTTAAATACTTTTAATTCCACCAAAATAATAAGATAAAACAGGATAACCATTAATCAATAACATGAATAAGGTAAATATATAATGTAATGGATTACATTTAAACATTGTGGAGGTCATTGAATAAAGAAAGGAGTATTTTCTTTAGTCATTGGTAGAAGTAGTATGCTAAGAAAGCGTTCATAAGGAGTACTTTTTAACGTCTTTTGCTTGATTGCAAAATGAGTCACAAACTAATTAACGTCGAAATAAACAATATTATTGGAAAAAGTTCACTTCAAACATGAACTTACGTAGGAAGTACACTTTGGTCGAGTTGAATATATAGTAGTATAGCCGCTACATTACATGGTATTATGTTTACGAGATGATATTACATTACGTATTAGTTTACAATCATATTTCCGATGTTTGATAACTGTCATGAGTTGTCAAACTCTAAGGACGGGTTGTTTCGGAGAATTTGAACAATTCATCAAATTTCAACATTCATTTTCAGGTTCTTTCAAGTTGAAAATTATTTCAATTGTCATTTTAAAACTTGGAACTGATTTGTGGAGATTTCAAACCATTCCCATTGCTATATTCTGTTTGTGGAGATTTCATACCGTTCCCATTGCTTTATTCTGTTTGTGGAGATTTCATACCATTCCCATTGCTATATTCTGTTTGTGGAGATTTCATACAGTTCCCATTGATATATTCTGTTTAGAGGAGATACATAGTGATAAATTGGTCCACATTTTAACAAACCAATAAGTCGAATTTAACCTTCAACCATCCAACGCTACCGTCGCTCTACCACCGAACGACCGGAAATTATTTAATTCATTCCCCCGCACTGCTACTTAGTGACTATGACTCTACGACTATTCCGTGATTTTTCATTATAAACTTTGCGCTAATTATAATCCAAAATGTTTTGAATTTGTATTAATAATAATATTAATTAAATTTTTTTTAATATAATATTATATGTATTATTATAACACAGATATTATATAAGATTCTGTTTTTCCAGGGATTGAAGCCTAGTGGATGGGCGTTACCAGTCTACATGGTAAGCGAGCGCTGGCTCCTTATCAGGGCAACAGACTGGAACCGTCGGCTTGGGTAAGTTCTAGTAGTAAGTTGCAGTGTCCTTGTGCTTGTAGGGCGGACTGATTATTCTCAGTAACGGAACTTATATTCCTCTGGCTAATACTACTAGTACTGCGCAGATAATATTATTTACACTTTAACAGCCTTTGGTATGTAATCATTTTTTTCTGTAAATTTACACAACTGATATACAACCGTCATAAGAAAATGGTTGTTTATAATTGGGTAAATTAAAAAAAAAAGTTTATCCAGTTGTTTCACAAAGACATGTTGATAATATTTATGTTTTTTTTACATTAACTCCACACCGGAGACCTTGAAGAAATTTTTTTCCGTCAGAGCCTGCGTCATCTTTAGAGATGCTGGGTGGAGGGTCTTTCGATGAGAGGAAAGAGTGAGCATAAGCTCAGTAATATCGATGATTAATCTATTGTCAATAACCAGTAGCCCAGTGGGCTGGCATTGACAAGCCTGACGTTCTTCCTAGTCCAGTAGCACAGTAGCCCAGTACGCTGGCGTTAACAAGCATTACGTTCGTCCTAGCCCAGTAGCCCAGTACGCTATATTATCTACATATTTTACATCAATAAAATATTGTCTAAAATCATTATTTAATGCTTTAAACTATAGATTTATGTTGTAAATGTGGGTTTTATTGCGTTTCACTGTTTTATTTATTATGGTTGTATGTCTACATTAATTACGAAAAAAACTCTGCCATTACCAAGCCTGGGAATGGCACACGAAGGGTAGTTTTGGATGTATTTGATAGTTTCTTTCTGTTAAATTACATCATTTTGCCTATCATATACCTTTAATGAATCTTACAAAATATGGTCTCATATTTTTCAACAGCTAATTTAATCAGAGTGAAATTGAAAGTTGTTAATATCGATGACTGCACAAATCATTCATTTATTTATTTATTACACGCCCTAATGGGCTTTTACATACTACAAAGTTTAATAGTTGAGTATCACAGTTATTATAAATTCTACAAAATTAAAACAATAAAGGAAACATAATACAAAGAAAAAATATTAAATGTTACAACAAAAGCATATAATAAAATAAGATACATTAGTAAAAATGATAAGAAGTCTCACATAAATAGATATTCAAAATAAAAAATAAAAAAATATATATTGCGGAAATTATTTTTGTCTATTTGTGTCTCGAAATATAAAAGAATTGAAATAAACAATATTTATATTGATTATTTTTAAGATGAAATATATCTCTCCCAGATCAGAATATTTATTTCCGCGACTGTGAAGTCTTGGAATCGGGGAATTTTAATAAGACAGTGTCCTGGTGTTGTAAAAATAAAAGGGTGGTAAATTTCGACAAGATCTTTTGGGTATGTGGATGCTGATTAATTGGAGTAACTCAGGACAGTCAATTTTGTAATGAAGTATTTTATGTAATACTATTAAATCTGTATTTATTCTTCTTTCAGAAAGTTTTAATAGAGACAATTTATCTAGTAAGTAGTTATAATCAATGTTTTCTACAGGAATATGCAATTTATAGTTTATATACTTCAGGAACTTATGTTGAATCTTTTCAATGTCATCATAGAACAACGACAAATTAATGCCACATTTTTATTAAACCTTTTACAATTTTTAGGCAGAAAAGGGTAGTTTATTTTTGTATAAACCAATGTAAGTTACTAATGCCAATGGAATGTTAATAATACTGTTGATTGACGTTGATTGGTTGCAGGTGGCCTGCTGTGAATATCACCTCCCCTTTAGAGGTGGTGTTCACAGTGTCCAGGAGTGTGCTCCATCCCCAGTACCTCCCCGGGAACCACGCTGAACATTTAGGAACTAATGATATAGCTCTTCTTGAAATGGACAGACCGTAAGCATCAAACATTAACAATAAATGACTTATTATCAATTTTCGAATTTAATTTCCTTATTGATATTATTGACCTCCGTGGTAGAGCTCGCGGGTTCTAATCTTCGCGTGAGTATTTTTTGGTTGATAAATATTATGTTAGTCAGTATCGCCCTGGTAGCCGTGGTTGATGATCAAATCTGAATAGCCAGGTGCTACCCCACCGCCGTCCTCTCCCTTAATCCCTTTGGCATTATGTGGATGCCATAGTCCCACTGGCTCCGGGCAGTTGTGACCCTCGTGAGGTAATCCGATAAAACTAAAAAAATAATTGTTTGCGGCAAGACCAATTACAAATTTCCTAGTATCAATACATTTTCATTAAATTTGTCGTATCTAAAATAATATTTCAATGGTAGTAAAGGTACAAGTAAGGTGTAGTAAGGAAATATAATTATTGATAGAGTAACTCTGTGTTGGTGTTTCAGGGTCCTCTTCAGCAGGAACTATCGGCCGGTGTGTCTTCACACGCGGCAGGACTCTGTGGGAGGACTGAACCTCACCGCGCGGGGCTTGCTGGGTGAGGAGGTAAGTTAACCATAATGCCCGGGCAATGAGCTTGCAGAGGTCGCTGATATTTTCGTTTTAAATCTAGACACATTCAAAGTCAAATTAGTTCAGCACTTTTAGTTCATGTAAATAACGAGTAGGTAATCATTATTATTCACAATATCCTTTTCAATTAATTTTTTTTTATTACACCTATATAAATTTCAAATGCTTTTTTCAAGTTAGCGAGAAACTTAAGAAGTTTTTTTTTTTTTTTTTTTTTTTTCAACCATTTTTTTAGATTAGCAGGAGAACCTAAAAAAAATATTTGGGGATGCTGTGGAGGGGGGCTTTTTAAGGAAAGGAATCATAGAAAGTTCTGGGAACGAAAAAAGGTATGAGGGGAGGGTATCTGGGGGTCAATATG
Organism: Hesperophylax magnus; assembly: GCA_026573805.1. Taxonomy (NCBI): domain Eukaryota; kingdom Metazoa; phylum Arthropoda; class Insecta; order Trichoptera; family Limnephilidae; genus Hesperophylax; species Hesperophylax magnus. The sequence continues at coordinate 768,092 of JAIUSX010000179.1, read as the reverse complement.
TCCAGGAGGAAGGGGTGTTTGAATCCATCCCTCCCACTGCGGTACAATGCGATGGGTCGACAGAGTCCGGCTGGAGAGGTCAAAAGGTCTCCCTCAACCTGAACTAGATATTTTTTTCTTATAAGTTTTAGCAAAGCTATCTGTAACATTTATATCCATGTATATATTATTTTTTATTATTTCACATACATACAAAACAGCGGATATATTTTATTGTTTGTAATGCTTTGTCTGCTAATTCACTTTTTAAGATGTCTAAAAAAAGTAGTATTTACCTTATTTTTTGTGTTATTTTAAAACTTTTACATATTTCATAATTTAGTTTCTTGTATTGCATCTCTACAGTAACTCTTTTAAAATAACTTTAATTTATATTTGATATTGTATCTCCACTTAAACCATAGAAATAAGATAAAAATACTTATAATACCCACACTCAGGCTTCGCCTTCGTGGGATTTTTTTTCAATTATGTACATTTATTTCAATATTTTTTATACATTTTTAATATTTTATGTATAAAAAAAAAAATTAATAATAAATAAAAAAAAATAAAAAAAATAAAAATAAAAACAGTCTCTCTCAATCCGACCCGCCGAAGACCTAGACTAATCTCACCCCATGAACCCAGACACCCCTGCTAAGTCACGAAACGTAGCGAACCACTGGCATTGGTTATCCAATAAATGGTTCCCGGTAAATAATATTAATATTACATACACTCTCCTGATAAAGCAGACGCTTGTGCTTAGGACAGGAGAACTAATATATTATTATTGTGTAAAGTTACAAAACGAAATTTAAAGTGAAAGGTAGATAGTTAAGTTAAGTGATGTTTTAAACTTTATGTGTCAACACAACTGTTATACAACCATTCATATATGGCAATCTGTTAAAATTTAAAATACGTTTATTAGTAAGGCGATAAGTATGTAAATTAGTGTCCTCCAGCATCTCTTCAGTACGAAAGTAAATACATAATAATTAGTTGTTATTGTTTCTGTGTATATTCACAGAAGCCAGCGACCCTTCTGCCCCAAGAGGAGTGCCGCATACTGTTCCCTCGCGGCAGTTATGGAGCTCCCGGCGGAGTTACAAACGGACATATATGCACCAACAGCAGCAGCAGTATGATGTGTGGTGTAAGTAGCGATGAAGCAACTATTCATTAATTCAATGCACTACTCGATGGGCCTTGCGGGCTATTCTGTGATTTTGTTAAAAAAAATTTTTATTTTTTTTTATTTATTTATTTCAATACGTACATTACAGTGTCTACCAAATATTTACATTTGTATATAATACATAAATTTAGAACTGTTGTTAATATGGTGTTTTTTTTATATTTTTTTTTTATGCTGGGTGGGAGGTAGGTTTGAGTAGGTGACACTGTGGTGGGTCGTGTTATATGTTTCGTGAACACCTCACTGGGAGAACCTGTGCTGAGGTGTTTACGTGGTTATGATTAAATGGTACATGTATTTATGTGTATTGGTTAAATTTTCTTATGTAAAAGTGTAAGTTGGGATTTTAAATTTTTTTTTTTTTTTTAATTGTTATTGTACATTGTTATTTAAAGAAAAAGGAAAAAAATATTTATTTATGTGCACATATATACATACATCCATGTATACACATACATACATAAATACACATATATGCATGCATTTACCCGGCTCAGAACAGATATTGTCTAGTGAGTCGGGTAGCGCACATAATATGTAAACAAATATTGATGTCAATAAACGCCCGGGTTACCGGCAATAATAAATTAATTATACATACACATTCATCCATGATTATGTTTGGTTTGGTGTTATAATGTTTTGTATAAAATGGATATCTTGTTTTTTGATCCAGGCTGTGATCAGTTTTTTGTGAATGTTTGTGTATGTATTTCCCATTAGTAGTAGTTTCAGAGTGGAGGGCATACAATTAAAAAGTTTTGTAGCGTAATACTGGAAGTGTCTTTGTCCGTGTGTGGTGTATGTTATCGGTATGTTCAGGGTATTGTTTGTTGTCGACCTTGTTTTTATTGTTGTTTGAGGTGGTATTGGAATGTGTAGTTTCTGTTGGAGGAAATTTAGTAGTGCAGATTTGGCATAAAGTTGTCTTATTGACGTGACGTCTAATGTTTTGAAAATTTCGCTTGAATTTGTGTGGAATGGTACTTGCAAGATGATTTTAATTATTGCCTTTTGAATTTTTTGTATTGGGTCTATTGCAGTGTTTGTAGCGCTTCCCCAAGCCAGTATGCCATATGTAACAATCGATTGACAGAGTGCGAAATATATATCATTCATTTATTAAATTTAAATATCCCTTTAGTTCCCATTTCTTATTAAATTAAATGATTAACACACAAAGGGATCTTGTTGTATTGGTTCATTCAATTGCAAATGTTAAAATGATTTTTCACGCAATTTCAATAATAGAAAATTTGGTTATTTTTGTAAATGAAATGTTTTCTGTTGGTAGGTACCTACTCTTTTTATACACGGTGTCCGGAAAATCGTAGCACAAGCGGAAAATTAGTGAATCTAAATCATATTTCGTTTTAATTTTGTGGTATAACATTTTTTGATTTGACATTTCGTTTAAGTAAATAATATTTTTTTAAAAGTCCCCAGGGGGTTAATAACAGCTGTTTTAAAATGCACTGAAGCGTACAGCCTGCTCTAAAAGTTTTATAACCCTTTAGTAGCCGAAAATAAAACATGATGATATTTGGTGTAGATTTACAGTTTCCCGCTTATACCACGAGTTTCCGGGCACCGTGCATTACGAATATTTTTGTTGTTGGAATCTAATTTATCTAGAGCTCACGTTTGAATGTATTTGTGCAGACCGACCGCGACAGTATTAGTTTGGACCCACAGTCCCCTCTTACCCCGAAGTAGCCCCACAATAATACAGAAGCAAGGAGCTCATTATTCTGATTAAAAAGGTTTATTTAGTTTAACCGTCCCGTTGTTTGACAATGTCACAAATATTGGCTAAGATTGACTGATTGATTAATCAACTCATTCAGAATTGAAGCATTGCTTGAAATGGTTTTAGCTGTGTTTAGTGGCCAGATCTGAATACTCAAGTACTCCCCCATCTTTCTCTTTCCTATCTCCTTCCCCTCCCCTATACCTTCAGCCTCACAACATTCCCTAATTTGGGATGCTTTTGGTGACTTAGTAGGGGTGCCCGGGTTCATGGGGTGAGTCTGTTTACCATCCACCTACCTACTGCGTGGCGGGTCTGATCGAGAGAGACTGGTTGAGGGAAACCTTTGGACCTCTCCAGCCGCACTCTCTCTCGACCCATCGTCTCGCCCCGCAGTGGGAGGGATGAATGCAACGTCCATCACTCCTGGACACACTGACCCCCGGATGTATCCTATTCCTATCCACCCCTCATACCATTTCCCGCTCGTGCCACCGAGCTTTTCACTGCACAAAGGCATTGCTTATATTCTGCATTGACTGACTCTAATGTGTGCATTGCAGAACTACTATGGAGCCTTTCTCACAGCCAGCAACGGTGGCAGAGTGGCCTGCACCCGGCTGCTGGTGGGTTTCTCCTTGGATTACAATATAGAGGGTGACACCTGCCAGCAACTGTTCCTCCGCGTGGCCTACTACACCCCCTGGGTGGAGAGTGTGGTGTGGCCATAAGCTGCGTCTGCCCATCTGACCAGCAACTGTTCCTCCGCGTGACCCACTACACGCCCTGGGTGGAGAGTCTTTTCCTTTATTATTAGTACTGTATCGTCGGCATATGAAGTTATTTGTCCATGTAATGGTTGAAAGAAAATATGGTAAAAAGAATTGGTCCAAGCACCGTACCTTGCGGGATTCCAAAGTCTGATATTTCTTTATCACTATTAATCTGATTAATTTTTACGACTTGTGGGCGATTTTTTAAATAGTTACCTATATTTTCCAAGTTTCTCAGTAGAATTTCATGGGATATGCTATCAAAAGCTTTTTTTATCTAATGATTCGTAAATGTGTGAAGTTACATTAGCAATAGCATCCTGTGTGCTGAGTGATTTTATAAAACCAAATTGGTTTTTGTGTAGGATTTTATTGTTTTCAAGGAAATTGACCAACTTTTTTATCACGGTTTTTTCAAAAATCTTTCCTTTGTTTAAGATTAGACAGATAGGGCGATAATTAATTATTTGCTGTGGATCTCCAGCTTTATAAATAGGTGAAATTATAGTGTTCTTTCAGTCTGTTGGAAAAATTCCTTTTATTAAACTTAAGTTTATCAAATGAGTACATAATGGGTTTTATCAAATGAGTTTTCATGGATTTTAGAAAATGAACCGTAATATTATCAAATCGGGGCACGAACCTCCTTTCATGCCTTCTATAATTTTTAAGATTTCACACTCAGACTTTGTTTTAAATTTTGACATTTTTTTTGATTCTGTAAATTTACAATTACTTGTTTTTTTTTGGTTAATAAACATTGGCAAAAAAAATAAAATATTTTTACACATTGTTTAGGATGAATCTATGATTTTGTTTTCATGTTCAATGTACTTTATGTTTTGGTTTTTTTAGTATTTTCCATAGCTAAATTAACTGTTTTCCATATTTGTTTATTGTCTGCACATAGTATTTTCTTTTTGAAATAGTCCTCTTTATATTTTTTAATACAGGTTGATAATTTATTTAAAAAAAATTTTGTTAAAAATGTTTGCTTTTTCATCTAGGGGATTTTAAAATTTAGCTTTATAAAGTTTTTCTTTGTTTCTGATTGATATTATAAATCCTTTAGTAATTGTAAGTTATTCAAGGTTTTAAACATCTAAGTTATTTCCGGGGCATCTTATCTTAGAGCTTCATTATAAATAAGAAGGTATTGTAAATTATTACGCTGTCTCACACTTAACATACCAAGTTGTTTCTGCATATTCATTATCTTAGAATACCTGATATTTATTTTCTTGTGCAAACAAGCAAAGATAAAAAATGTTTGTTTTTTAGGAAATAATACACGAGAACTTAACATACATACTGTTAACTAATAAAGAATATATATGTCTGTTAACTTCATATTGTAAATACTTTTATTAATGAATGAATCGAGACAGGGGTGTGACAGCTATTGCTTTGGCATCTGCGCTGCTGTGTTTTGGTGCTTTCACCTCATACATAATACTAATATCATATATCGATCAAGATACGGTGATCAGGCAGGCTATTTCACCAAGGCATAGGTACCTATTCAAATCAATATGATAAAGGTTCAAACGATGAACGGGTAAACAAAAACACTGATTAGATAACGACCAAACACAAACCAAGACCAAGAAATATTTTATTTCTTCTCCAATTGCAACTATCTGTATGAAATAGTAGGTATGAAAATAATGGTTGAGTAGAGCGAAGTTTTTCATTTGCGTCCCGATATGGAGATCAGGATGAAAATGAGGATGGTGTAATGCTAGCCATAGATTATTTGTTTAAATAATGTAAAACTCGACCATTTCATGTCATCCAGGGTGGTAGATACTCTCAGTATCGCCATGGTAAAGATCATTTTGCCACCGTTTAGAATACAAACATTTAAGCTGTATGTTATTTAGTGGTTAGATCTAAATTGGTCAATCCAGTTCTTCCTAATCTTGTGGCCTCCTGACAAATAATCTCTTTTTCTTTTTTTTTTGTTAATCCTTATATTTATGTATGTAATTATGCTTTTCTTTGTGTCTTTATCAAAAAAATGTTGTGTTATTTGAGCGATTTACAATAAAACTAAGATATTTTAAAAATTGAGGATGAATGTTGTTTACAACTAAAATGCAAATACATTTGTATTTGCATTTTAGTTGTAACACTGTCACTGTACTGAATTAGTTGTAACACTGTCACAGTACTGAACTAGATTGCTTTAAGGTGAAATAAAGTGACAAATTTTAAATATCCAGACTTTAGTTATTTGTAGTTATTTTGTCCTAATTCAACCCCTTCCTTCATTTTTTGTTGTTTTTATTGGAGTTTACAAATCGGAATCCCGCGGGATTTCAACTAATGGCTATTACATACAAATTGACTTTATCATTTCTTCATTACTACTTAGTATTTTATAAAAAAAAATATTGAAAAGGTAACAAAGTAAGTATTTTAAGAAGACTTTGAGTAAAATAAATGGTCAAAAACGAGTATGGAGAGTCCTGCCTGCTTACACACTAGTTGCAGTTGGTGAGACTGTCATCAAGAAGGTGTGTGCTAACTGAAGGTATCTCCCTCTGATCCAGGTCTTGAATTTCCAGAGCTTGAGTTGCGTCGCCAACGTCTTCCCACTCCTCCAATACACCCCACTATAACTCCAGTTACCAAAAACTACTCTAATTGCACAGAGCCGGACCTGCCTACGTCTTCCTACTTCTACAACATACCCCGCTCTGGCTCTAGTTACCCGAGACTACTCCAATTGCACCTGCACACGCACAGGGCCGGCCCTGCCTACGTCTTCCTACTCCTACAGCATACCCCGCTCTGGCTCTAGTTACCCGAGACTACTCCAATTGCACCTGCACACGCACAGGGCCGGCCCTGCCTACGTCTTCCTACTCCTACAGCATACCCCGCTCTGGCTCTAGTTACCCGAGACTACTCCAATTGCACCTGCACACGCACAGGGCCGGCCCTGCCTACGTCTTCCTACTCCTACAGCATACACCGCTCTGGCTGTAGTTTCCCGAGACTACTCCAATTGCACCTACACACGCACAGGGCCGGCCCTGCCTACGTCTTCCTACTCCTACAACATACCCCGCTCTGGCTCTAGTTACCCGAGACTACTCCAATTACACCTGCACACGCACAAGGCCGGTCCTGCCTACGTCTTCCTACTCCTACAACATACCCCGCTCTGGCTCTAGCTACCCGAGACTACTCCAATTACACCTGCACACGCACAAGGCCGGTCCTGCCTACGTCTTCCTACTCCTACAACATACCCCGCTCTGGCTCTAGTTACCCGAGACTACTCCAATTACACCTGCACACGCACAAGGCCGGTCCTGCCTACGTCTTCCTACTCCTACAACATACCCCGCTCTGGCTCTAGTTACCCGAGACTACTCCAATTTCACCTACACACGCACAGGGCCGGCCCTGCCTACGTCTTCCTACTCCTACAACATACCCCGCTCTGGCTCTAGTTACCCGAGACTACTCCAATTACACCTGCACACGCACAAGGCCGGTCCTGCCTACGTCTTCCTACTCCTACAACATACCCCGCTCTGGCTCTAGTTACCCGAGACTACTCCAATTACACCTGCACACGCACAAGGCCGGTCCTGCCTACGTCTTCCTACTCCTACAACATACCCCGCTCTGGCTCTAGTTACCCGAGACTACTCCAATTACACCTGCACACGCACAAGGCCGGTCCTGCCTACGTCTTCCTACTCCTACAACATACCCCGCTCTGGCTCTAGTTACCCGAGACTACTCCAATTACACCTGCACACGCACAAGGCCGGTCCTGCCTACATCTTCCTACTCCTACAACATACCCCGTTCTGGCTGTAGTTACCCGAGACTACTCCAATTACACCTGCACACGCACAAGGCCGGCCCTGCCTACGTCTTCCTACTTCCACAACATACCCCACTCTTGCTCTAGTTACCCGAGACTACTCCAATTACACCTGCACACGCACAAGGCCGGCCCTGTAAAATTTGATGCTGTATTAGCAGAAACTGGTGTCTCACATTCATAACCGCTTTTAAAAAAATCAGCAAAAAGGTCAGCGATACTTTGAGTGTCTTTGGCCTTTTTATCTGCATATTCCAAGTTGGCGGGTATACCAAAGTTGTTATTTTTCATTGATTTTGCATAGTTCCAAAAATACTTCACATTATGATTTATTGAAGTTTCAACATTATTTATAAAAGAATTTTAGCACATTTTTGATAAGATTTCACAATCTTTTCAAACGTTTTTAAATTCAACATAATTTGATAAAGATCTGTCTTCTTTGTATTTCTTATGTAAAACTTTTTTAAGGACAGTTAATTGAACAAGTTCTTTATTGACTCGGATATTTCGATTCTTTAAAATGAATGAGTTGGATGAGATCTGAAATAATTTTATCCAGCAAATAATAAAATGATTCACTATTTTGATTAATATCGCCTTCTTTAAGAAATGACCAATCTTCCTTGTGGAGACGATTATTTATGTCCCGATAGTTCGCACTTTTAAAGTTATAAGTAGGAGTTGCATTTTTTAGATTACCTTCTTTAGTACAAGGGATAAGTATTGCTAGTGGAGGATGGTGCTTGTCCATCGGAAGAACAGACTTTAATGATTCATTAATAATTACGTTGCTCTCATTTGACAAAACTCGATCAAAAACACGATTATTAATATTACTTACATGGTTATATTGGGTTAAATTAAAAAGTAAAGACATATCTAGAATTACTCGTTCGCAGGCGGTTGCTGGTATTGAATTAAAATTACTGTCTAAAACGTTGAAATTGCAATTAGGTAGGTTATAAATAATTATTTGATGATTTGGATATTTTGTTTTTACTAACTCAACATCTTCACAGTGTTTTTTATAGATTGATATGTTGGCATTGGGAGGAATATAAACAGTTCCAATAATAGTTTTCTTGAAATCACCACTTAACAATACGAAAATTTGTTCCACATCAGTATTTTTGATTTTAAGTACTTTCGAAGTAATATTTTTGCGGACCGCTATCAAGACACCACCTCCTCTTGTATTGGAGCTGGTATTCTGACTCCGGTCTGCTCGGTGGACATGGTGACTATGTAGTCCTAGCTCCGCTGAGAAGATCGATGATGTTAGCCATGTTTCAGTGAGTATGATGACATCGTTTGAGAAAGATGGAGCATTTACTCTGAACTCCTTTAGTTTTGTTCTGATGCCCCTGACGTTCTGGTAGTAGATGAGGCGTTTATATGGCTGGAGTTTTTTGGTTGAACATTGACAATTTTAGGTGAATTGTTAATATATTTTATGGTTAGATTATTTTCTCCCTTTTTTCCGGTTTTCTAACTACTTCCATACATTTTGAATTTCTCTTCTTGAATTTGCGCTGAACCCATGTTAAGTCTTTTTTGGTTTTAATACTGACTATTTTCAACTTTGCTTAGAATACTCAAAACATTGTTCTTATCATCCCTCATGCAGTCAGTTTGAAAACCAGTTGAGCACTCGGGTACATTAAACATTATAATATTCTAAGAACGTAATTTTCTCTCCTCCATTTCCGCTAGTGTTTCGCAAATTCCAGGTAGGTATTGGATGATGTTAGGTAGAGGTTGGACCTGGGGCGGCTTCTGGTGTGAGAAGTTTGTATAGGCCTTCAGCTCTCCTTCCAGGAAGCCCACTTTCGCACCAACTACACTAATATTCCCCAAAAGTTCCGAAAGTTTAGGAATTTAATAGTTAATTTAGCCATTTGTTCTTTGGTAAATTTATTAGATGGATGCATAATGGTACTTTTCATAAAGTTTATTATATTACCTGCCATCGTAATAAAGTGGTAGGGATCACACGAATCCATAATTAGTAGATCGAAGTAGAAATATAATATAAGAAAAAGTTTAGCTGCCCCGATCACGTACTCGGGGTAGTATGCGTAAATGTGAAGGTCACTTTACGTACTGGAATGTGGGGAGCCTCCATTATATTTCAGAAGGCAGTTCCTTGCCAATAAATATATTTTCAAGGCTTTATCGTTATCACATCATCCTATTAAACAAAGTCTTAATCGGTTAAGTGTTAATTTGAATTCTAACAAAAGATTGAGAGAAAAAAAATGTTTTCCTCTCCTAATTAAAAGTTTTCATCTCTATAATTCTCTGTCATCTTCCCTCCAATATCTTCAAGAAGTTCCCAATCTCCCTATATACAATATTCCATTTAAGGCAATCACTTTTATGCCGAACACAATAACATCAGACTTTCGGAAGAATATTTATCTTCCCCAAATAAATTTCAAAATGACTGTTTTAAAAGCATTGTGGCTTCAAAATTCCCTGGATTTTCCATCCTTTACACAGATGGTTCTAAATTTGAAAATAAAAATTGTGGAGCATCGATATATAGTCCAAAATTCAACATCAATCTCACTTATAAATTACCGAAAGAAGTTTCCATATTTACAGCTGAATGCTTTGCAATTGAACAAGCGCTAAATCAAATCCAGGTTCTCAACATTCATCGAGCCTTACTATGTACTGATTCACTAAGTGCTCTAACTAAAATTATGTCAAATATTCTATGTTATCCGGAAGACAATACTGTATGTAAAATAAAAAAAATCTTCTCAATTCTCTAAGTGAATCTGGGTTTGAGACGATATTGGCCTGGGTCCCTGCCCATTTGGGTATCGAGGGTAATGAGATGGCCGATTCTCCCGCCAAATCTGGTTCAGATTCCGGAACTATCCCACTAAATTTTAGAATTCCTATCTCCGATGTCTTCCCGATTCTTAAATCCAACATGACTCGTGCCTGAGAAGAAAATTGGGCAGTCTCCAAAATAAGAACTGGATCTTTCTATGCTGGAATTCAAAACCATATCCCTGCTAAGCCATGGTTTCACGGTAAAAAACTTTCAAAACGATTCATTTCATGTATTTCGAGAATGAGAATTGGTCACTGTTCAATTGCATCTCACTTGGCTAGAATTAGAGTTTTGGATGATCCGGTCTGCCAGTGCGGTGTGGAAGAAGAAACCCTCGACCACGTTTTCTTTAACTATAAAAACCATTCATCTTTCAAGAACATATGCCGCCGGCTTATTAAAATCACACACCAGTCCCCCCTTAACATTTCATACCTTTTATCTCTTAACAATTCTCGTGTTCATACAGCTTTATGTAAGTTTATTAACCTGAATGAATTCAACATTTAATTTGTTTTAGTGATCTAAATGAGTCCAATATATAATTTTTTTTATTATTTTCCCAATAGATTAACCGAATTTTTTTATCCACTTTAACTGTTACCGGCACAAAGCACTCTTTTCAGGGTGAAATGCCTAAAACCAAAAAAAAAAAAAAAACTTTACGTACACACACACTTGAATCAAGGTCGAACAACTGACGAATTGACAGTTCTGATGACAAATTTATAATTATTTTGATATATCTTTTAACTGCCAGATTGGAATTACTTAGAATTCTATCACTACACTAAAACTCGATTTACACTTGTAATTTAGTACTTCCTATGCGAAGGTATAAAATTAAGTATTATTATTGATGTTTTAAACTGGAGCACCGTGCACTGATTATATGCAGTATTGTTGTATCCCAAAAGGCCTAGTTAAAGGCCTGCAGCCCAGTTTTTACCAGGTTTACGAGTAATTTGAAGAGATTCTTAATAAATTAGCAATATTTAAAGTTTTCTCCGTGTAACTAACCAACCATCACGCTGTTTCCCTGCAGGGGTATGCAGATAGGATGGACCGCCAAACTACTCGGTCTTGGTACATACTCCTTGCTTCATTCACATTCACACATCGTCTCATAAATACTCTTCTGTTGTTCTGACACTTGTCATGGCCCGATCAAGTATTAGGTTCACTTCTTCCCACATGTCTTCCTCGGGCGTACCCGACTTCTTCTACCATTCACATACGTGTCAAATATTCTCCCTACACTCCTTCCTTCCTTTCATTTTTTAATATTACTCATTTCGCTTACATTAAAAAATAATTCTTTGCGAATCTTCACATAACTTGCACGATCATACACGTTACATGGTTTGACCCTTTCTCTGGTAGTTTCATGCCTCACTGTCATACATCAGGGTAGGTACCAGCGCTTCATTGTGGACCGCTAGCTTCGCTTCTTTTCAGACTAAAAAGGATAATACAAATAAATCTAAACGAAACATATTCCGTTAGAAGCTTTGAAGGACAGATCTGGCCACAAAAATCATATTCCATTAGATGATCTGAAAGACCGATCTAGCCACAAACATCATATTCCATAAGAAGATCTGAAGGACAGATCTGGCCACAAAAATCATATTCCATTAGATGATCCGAAAGGCCGATCTAGCCACAAACATCATATTCCATAAGAAGATCTGAAGGACAGATCTGGCCACAAAAATCATATTCCATTAGATGATCTGAAAGGCCGATCTAGCCACAAACATCATATTCCATAAGAAGATCTGAAGGACAGATCTGGCCACAAAAATCATATTCCATTAGATGATCTGAAAGACCGATCTTGCCACAAACATCATTTTCCATTAGATGATCTGAAGGACCGATCTAGCCACAAACATCATATTCCATAAGATGATCTGAAAGACAGATCTGGCCACAAAAATCATATTCCATTAGATGATCTGAAAGACCGATCTATCCACAAACATCATATTCCATTAGATGATCTGAAGGACAGATCTAGCCACAAACATCATATTCCATTACAGGCTTTGGTGGATAGACAGGCCACAAACATCATATTCCATTAGAGGCTCTGAAGTGCAGATCTGGCCACAAATATCATATTCCATTAGATGATCTGAAGGACAGATCTAGCCACAAACATCATATTCCATTACAGGCTTTGGTGGACAGACAGGCCACAAACATCATATTCCATTAGAGGCTCCGAAGTGCAGATCTGGCCACAAATATCATATTCCATTAGATGATCTGAAGGACAGATCTGGCCATAAACATCATATTCCATTAGAAGCTCTGAAGGACATATCTGGCCACAAACATCAAATTCCATTACAGGCTCTTCTTATGTAAATAACATAAGATTATTTTTCTTACTTGACAATAAGTAAGAAACTGTCAAATTTGTGATTTGTCTTGTCTATTGTTTATGCTCTGGCAATAACAAGAAGTGACTAAAATTGAAGATGGCGTCACTTCCCGGCCGGACAGAGAAAGAAGAGTGAGCGCGTCCGGTCGGGGTTCAATTATTATTTCTGGAGGTCTGAGGATCTGATCGAAAGATATTTCATGGATTTGTGATTAATATCGAAATTTTCGGTTTGTGCTTCAAGTTTAGAAGTTTAATAATATTTCCCGCGAGTGGAATTCGCCACGGGTGGCGTGGATAATGAAAACGTATTTTGCCATGTGCGGCCGTGGAGGTAATCAGAGTTTATCCAAGTGATCGGTGGTTATTTCTGCCGATAGACTGTTTTTGCCGTGAGCATTTTGATTCGGAGCATTTTTAAGTCCCACCTTGCCTCATGGAAGGGCAAATTACGGGTTATCCGTGGAACCGGCACATGGCTGGTACTCACTGGGCTGATGCCAGTCACATCCTGATGTGGTCCTCTACTTCCACCTCACTGGGCTGATGCCAAACACATCCGATGCCGACGTCTACTCCTCATCTTGGCTGGACCTCACTGGGCCGATGCCAGTCACATCTGAAGCCGTCGTCCTCTAGCTACTTGGCTGATTCAACTAGTCGGCCATTCGCGGCACTCAGCGTTCGTTCCTCATAACTATATACGTTCATATTATTTTAGACAGGGTAGATAGATTCTACGTTCTGGTCGATGGGGGTAAGTTTTCACCTTTTTGTATATCTCTTTGAAATTTATCAAAATATACCTTGTTACGGTAAGTCCAAAGTTTAACCAGAATACTTTCATTTTATAACCTTGCATCTTCCTTTCAAACATCATGTAGATGGGATATATTTACCCCGCCCTGAATGGAGAATTATACTCTACCGTCGGTTGGTCGGTTTGGCGAGTTCTTTTCCAGTTCAACCACTAGAAGGGACTCTGGCGCGTTTGGTCTTTTTAAAAGCCAACAAAGTCAAACTCGGCCAAACTCTTTTCATTCAACATAATAGTCAATAATGTACTTAACCTAACACATAAACCAGCCTATTAACACAACATTGGGCTATGTAAGTATCATAACATTGTGGTAAATAACCTAACATAACACTCTGATGGACAGAGTGGCACAAACATCATATTCCATTAGATGATCTGAAAGACCGATCTTGCCACAAACATCATTTTCCATTAGATTATCTGAAGGACAGATCTGGCCACAAACATAATATTCCATTAGAGTCTCTGAAGGACAAACTGGCCACAAACATCATATTCCATTAGGGGCTCTGAAGGACGGATCAGGACAAAAACATAATATTCCAATACACGCTCTGAAGTGCAGATCTGGCCACAAACATCATATTCCATTGGAGGCTCTGATGGACAAACTGGCCACAAACATCATATTCCATAAGGAGCTCTGAAGGACAGATCTGGCCACAAACATCATATTCCATTTGAGGCTCTGATGGATAGACTGACCACAAAAATTAAATTCTATTAGAGGTTCTGATGGACAAATCTGGCCACAAACACCATATTCCATTAGGGGCTCTGATGGAAAAATCTGGCCACAAAGATCATATTCCATTAGAGGCTCTGAAGGACTGATCTGGCCACAAACATCATATTCTATTGGGGGCTCTGAAAGACAAATCTGACCACAAACATCATATTCCATTAGAGCTTCAGATGGACTGACTGGCCACAAACATAAAATTCCATTAGAGGCTCTGATGGACAGATCTGGCCGGAGTGTCAATATATTACTGGCCATAAACATCAAATTCCATCAGAAGCTTTGATGGACAAACTGGCCACAAACATCATATTCCATAAGGGGCTCTGAAGGACAGATCTGGCCACATACATCATATTCCATTTGAGGCTCTGATGGACAGACTGACCACAAACATCAAATTCCATTAGAGGCTCTGATGGACAAATCGGGCTACAAACACCATATTCCATTAGAATCTCTGAAGGACTGATCTGGCCACAAACATCATATTCCATTAGGGGCTCTGATGGACAAATCTGGCCACAAAAATCATATTCCATTAGAGGCTCTGAAGGACTGATCTAGCCACAAACATCATATTCTATTGGGGGCTCTGAAGTGCAGATCTGGCCACAAATATCATATTCCATTAGATGATCTGAAGGACCGATCTAGCCACAAACATCATATTCCATAAGATGATCTGAAAGACAGATCTGGCCACAAACATCAAATTCCAATAGAGGCTCTGAAGGACAAATCTGGCCACAAACATCATATTCCTTTAAGGGCTCTGATAGACAAATCTGGCCACAAACATCATATTCCATTAGAGGCTCTGAAGGAAAAACTAGCCACAAAGATCATTTTCTATTGGGGGCTCTGAAGGACAGATCTGGTCAAAAACATCATATTTCATTAGAGGCACTGATGGACAAACTGGCCACAAATATCATATTCCGTTAGAGGCTCTGAAGGACAGATCTTGCCAAAAACATCCTATTCCATTACACGCTTTGAAGTGCAGATCTGGCCACAAACATCATATTCCATTAGGGGCTCTGAAGGACAAACTGGACATACCACATATTTCATTGGGGGCTCTGAAAGACTGATCTAGCCACAAATATCATATTCCAATACAGGCTCTGAAGTGCAGATCTGGCCACAACCTTCATATTCCTTTTGAGGCTCTGATGGACAGACTGGCCACAAACATCATATTCCATTAGGAGCTCTGAAGGACAGATCTTGCCAGAAACATCAAATTCCAATAGAGGCTCTGAAGGACAGATCTGGCCACAAACATCTTATTCCATTAGGGGCTCTGATGGACAGATCTGGCCACAAATATCATATTCCATTAGAGGCTCTGATGGACAAACTGGCAACAAACATCATATTCCATTAGGGCTCTGAAGGACAGATCTGGCCACTATCATCATATTCCATTAAAAGCTCTGCTTGAAAAATTAAACCTTTAAAATTTAAAATAATTCAAAATACTGATAATAATTTGAATACTCCTGACTTTTAATAATGTATTTGAGTTCCTTTTCATGTCATAAAGTCATTTTTATCTGTTTTCATTGACATTAACAGTGACCCCATTATCATCTGTTCATGAACTTCTCTCCCGACTGTAATCTTGAATATACGAGTACTTAAGAAATACAATCCGCCGTCGTAAAAATAGTTTATTTATTTATTTATTAAACGCCATAAAAGGCTTTTACAGTAATGTGAAACATTAGATTATAAGTACACAGTTCAGGGCTGTCAGAGACTTGACAATTAAAAATAACATTTTTCATTAAAATAATACATCCGTTAGCCAACACTATAAGACATCTGAAGCAAGCAGTTTATATTGATGCTATACATATACATTTCACATATATGTATATATGTGGAATGTATATGTATAGAACACCATACATATGTTACACATAAAGAAGAACATGTCAGTATGATGCAGTACAAACAGACATTTAACAATTCACAAACATATCAGTTACATTCACAACCAAATATTTTTGCCTTGATGCAAGACGGTGAGGTTTTGAAAATATCAAAAAGGTCTGTATACGTGTTGGCAGTGCGGTGAAAACGCGCCAACGGTGAATGATACAAATAGTTAGTGCTATGATTGTCACTGTGGAAAAGATGGTGAAGTCGAGTTGATTTAACAAGGACACGAAAATTTATAACACTTAACATTTGAGGGCAGTCTATGAGATTGTTCAGTAATTTAAAAAGTATAAGAATGTCATTAATAGTTCGCCGGGTAGAAAGAAGTGGTAGATTTAGACCAGACATTAATGTATTATAGCAGATACCAATTACAGGCTGTCTCAATTTGAATTGAACGTATCGAAGAAATTTTCTTTGTACTTTCTCCAAGCGGTGTAAGTTACAGGTATAAATCGGAGACCTTACAGGAGATGCATATTCTTGGTGCGATCTCACAAGAGAGCAGTAGAGTAATTTAATTGACTCAATGTTTTGAAAAGTCCTTGTGTTACGCATTACAAAACCTAGAATTTGCATGGCCTTATTGGAAATTGTTTCACAGTGACGATCAAAGGTAAGTTTTCTGTCAAAAATAACACCAAGGTCTTTGATAAATGGTACTAATGCAATTTCATTATTGTTAGTTGAATACGATATGGTTATTGGAGTCCGTGAATGGTAAAAACACATGTGGAAACACTTTTTTACGTTTAGGAATAATTTGTTTATTTCACAACAGCTAGCAAGTCTATCTATATTATGCTGAAGGATAAGTGCATCATTTAAACATTTTATAATCTTAAAAAGCTTTAGGTCATCTGCAAATAGAATGAATTTGACATTTTCGAAACATAAAGATAAATCATTTATAAACAATACGAAGAGAAGTGGGCCCAGATGAGAGCCTTGAGGAACTCCCGATGTTACTTTAAATTTATATGAGACTTTATTATTTAATTTTACCATCAGTTCGCGGTTACAGAGGTAACTATTCAACCACTTTAGGAATGATCCATGTATAACAAGGGCTTGCAGTTTCGCGAGAAGGATATTAATATTTACTTTATCGAAGGCTTTTGAAAAGTCAGTATATATTGAATCTACTTGTGCACGAGACGTGAAAGCTTCACAGATATAGTGTTCATACGATAGAAGATTGGTTAATATATAAGATTGTTAATAACGACTTCAAGTTTTATTTTAAAAGATTTTCTTTCTAAATATTGGATTAAACAAGAATTTGTGAGCACGGTGTGTGATTATTTATGAACGTTTAATAATTTATTGAACGGATTTTTATAATCGATAAAACTAGTAATAGTAACAATTACACCTAATTACTCCTAGTGAAATAATCTTTAAAGTGTTGCCGAATATCAGACTGGTGGACAAACGTTATCTATTTTTAAATTTAATATATAAAATCCACCTGTTTGTTACTCACGAATTTTAATATGTATCCTGTGGATTTGGGAATGGTTTTGAAAAACTCCAAGAAAATGGAAAATTTAATGTCAAGTTCAATTCTTTTGGAATGAAATCAACGACAAATTATCCAACATTACAAATAAAGTAGTAAAATTTTCACACGTGTGCCTGTGAAAAAAATGAGCGCGTGCTGCAACCTCCAAAGTACAACTTTTCCTTCGAGTCCAAAGAACTTCAAAAAAGTAGTGGTGGGAGTAAGGTATATCGTTTCACCTGAAAGTAGTGGTAGGAGTAAGGTATATCGTTTCACCTGAAAGTAGTGGTGGGAGTAAGGTAAATCGTTTTACCTGAAAGTAGTGGTGGGAGTAAGGTATATCGTTTCACCTGAAAGTAGTGGTGGGAGTAAGGTAAATCGTTTTACCTGAAAGTAGTGGTGGGAGTAAGGTATATCGTTTCACCTAAAAATAACAACAAAGAAAAGCTCATCGACAAATTAATGATAATGCAATCTCTAATGTCTCTTGTAACTGCAAAGGTTAGTTCTATAAAATCTTCAAAAAATAACGAGAACTGGCCGTTATTCTTTATAATAGAACGCTTCGGTAGTTCACGTGTCCTCAGCCAGCCTTCTTCTAATAGAACGACTAGGTAGTTCACGTGACCTCAGCCAGCCTTCTTCTAATAGAACGACTAGGTAGTTCACGTGACCTCAGCCAGTCTTCTTCTAATAGAACGACTAGGTAGTTCACGTGTCCTTAGCCAGTCTTCTTCTAATAGAACGCCTCGGTAGTTCACGTGTCCTCAGCCAGCCTTCTTCTAATAGAACGACTAGGTAGTTCACGTGTCCTCAGCCAGTCTTCTTCTAATAGAACGCTTCGGTAGTTCACGTGTCCTCAGCCAGCCTTCTTCTAATAGAACGACTAGGTAGTTCACGTGACCTCAGCCAGCCTTCTTCTAATAGAACGACTAGGTAGTTCACGTGACCTCAGCCAGTCTTCTTCTAATAGAACGACTAGGTAGTTCACGTGTCCTCAGCCAGCCTTCTTCTAATAGAACGCTTGGGTAGTTCACGTGTCCTCAGCCAGCCTTCTTCTAATAGAACGACTAGGTAGTTCACGTGACCTCAGCCAGTCTTCTTCTAATAGAACGACTAGGTAGTTCACGTGGCCTCAGCCAGTCTTCTTCTTATTTCAAAGTAATGTGGTCCTTATTTATATAAACATTTTGTGTTATAAATGTAAATGCAAATCAATCAGTTTTATTAAAGTTCCTTCTAATCATTAAATTTAAATTAAATACAGAACCGACAAACGAAATAAATGCCTGGGTCGGCAAACAACAATCAACGCCATCCCAATATGAGATGCAAACTACTTTGTGTTTGTCGAAAGACCGACAGGAAAGCTATTCGCCGAAACCGGGATTCAGTTCGTCAGCGCTAAAAAAGACGTCCCAATGTTGTATGTGAAACAGCAGCTCGCAGGCAGTTCGGCTCGACTATATACGTAGCATTATGCGTACATAGTCCAGTATAGTCGACGGCCGGCATAGTCCAGTGGTAACGCATTGGACTGCCATTCCGAAGGTCGCGGGTTCGAACCCGGCGTGCGCAAATAAATTTTATTTGATTAATTTGTGTTATTTCACAATTAATTAATTAAAATAATATATAGTATATTTGCGGCACGTTCCAGAGTGGAAGATACTACCAGTATCGCCCTGGTGTAAGACCACCATTAATGAATTGAAACGTTGCTCCAAATGGCTTTAGCCGTGTTTAGTGACTAGATCTGAATAGCCAGGTACTTCCCCACCTTCCTCTTTCCCTTCCCCACTTACCTTCAGCCTCACAACATCCCCCAATTGGGGATGCCATAGTCTCACTGGCTCCAGACGGGAGCAGTTGGGACTCTTGTGAGGTATTCACTATAAAAAAAAAAAAAAAAAAAAAAATATGCCTCGCCCAATTTATGCGCGCACAATGTAGCGTAATGTGTCTAAGGCTAAAGGTGTGTGGATTTAAAACCCAATTATCTAATAGAAATATGGCAAACACACGCATTATCTACTTAAACGATTTACAAATAATACAAAATAATGTTTAAAAAAACTTTTCAATTGTATACACGATCTCTGCCAATCCCCACTAGCTTACGGCATTATAATCTGGGGTGGCTGTGCACAATCTACCATCGAACCTCTTCTAAAAGCCCAAAAATTAGTAATACGTGTCATTAACAAGCGACCGACAAGATACCCCTCCACTCGACTCCTCATAGAGTATAAGGTCTTAAACATACGACAACTCCACCTAAAATTTTCATCATACATTTCCTGTTCAAATATACAAATAAAACTCTCTTACAACACAACTACAGCACCAGAACAATAACCAACGGTCACTACAAAGTACCTTCACTACATACCACGTCAGCTCAAAGACAAGCTTTTCTTCCTAAAATCTTTAACCTTATCCCTGAAAACCTAAAAACTGTGAGTCAACCCCATTCTTTTAAAAAACAAATTACGAAATGGATCCTTACACACGGAATACATTACAACTACAATACCCATTCATTCTACACTCTATCAATTTAATTACCTTTCAGACAAAACATAATATATCCTTATTTCCTAACTTAGCGGTATAGTATGTACATAATCAATTAATGTGAACTATTTACTAATAATTTCTCAAATTTTTCATCTTCTTATAATTCTCTTACTTCTCTATTCTCTTCTTGCAACCCAAACTAGCTATACATCATTTTTCTTTTTCATATTATAGTAATGTATAGATTCTGTACAAACTGTAAAATTCACCCGCCATAACACAGGGTCATCCCTAACATGGAGGGTGAAATATCACAAAAACAATATATGTACCCTCTAAGTCTTGTATTAATAAAATAAAATAAATATAATCTAGATACAAAAAAAATATACCAAGAGTTGAACTTACTGAATATTGTACGAATATAACCAGTGGCGTAGCTAGGTAACCAAGGGCCCTGGGGCAAATTAAAAAATGCTGTCCCACTGCTATGTAAACTGATTAGGTTTTATCAAATAAAAATATGAAATATACAAACATTTAAAAAATGCTAAGCTACTTAAGCTCTTTTCAGTGCACTGCAGACTGCAGGACAGGTAATAAAAATATTAAACAGTAACAACATAAATTACAATTAATACTTGGTGTAGGTTTGGCTAATAAAACGAAATAGAGAAAATTCAAGGGTATATTATATAAAGGTCGGGCCTACCAACTGACTAAATAACAATTATATTTACTAGCTTTAGTTTTCGCAAAAGTATCAATGACTTCGTTTAAATCCAGGCTTGATGCGGTTTTGTTTTCAATTGCTATTAGCGATAAATGTCCAGTCGAGTTTGGCCCTTCTTAAATATTTTTTTATTATTTTTTATTTGCTAAATGACCTTTCAGCAGCTGCAGAAGTGACAGGAATTGTAAAGAATAATAACATAAATACTTCCGTTAGGTCGCATTCTAGCACTCCATATTTGCTCATTATTTCCTTACATAATTGGTGAACAGTCCATGCTTGAGTTAGTTGAGGTAAAACTAGATGGTGAATATTAATAAATTGAAGTGAAAAACTAGGGCCTATTATGGCTGCACTCATACCAATGTATCTAATTGTGTAGAAAATCTCAATTTTAATTTTTTTTCACGGTTTGGAAATCGGTGATCAGCAGCTAATTCATCAAAATGTTTTTTAACTTTTCTTTGCCTTTTTTCTTGAAAATGGGTATCAATACCATATTTTCTTGCAGTTTCACTGGCTTTGCACTTGAATAATTCGAAATCATTTCTATAAATTTGCAATTTTGCTTTGGTCTCTGCTAAAACTTTACTCGCCTCGCCCAAATTGATGTCGCACTTTTGTAAAGTTTTGGATGCATAATTGATGTTGTTCAATACACTGTGCATGAATTCGCAGAGCAACACGAACTCGAAATTTAGCATTTTTGTTTTAATACTCTCTGCTTCACTACGCTCATCTTTATTAGGACTCTTTAGAACTATTTCTAATAATGCTTTAAAATAACGAAGTTTTATTGCAGATATCGTATTGACCCTACTGGACCATCTAGTCGGATTTAGTTTTTTTAGAGTGGTATCCGATTCGCCAGTGAATTTTGACAGTAGATCCCAACGTTTGATGCTGTTTCCGAAAAAGTTATACAAATCTTGCAACGTTGCGAAAAAAATCTGTATTTCCACACAACTGCTAACGGCATCATTTATCACCAAATTTAAATAATGAGTGGCACAATGTACGTACTCTGCGTTAGGCTGGATATCCTTAAAATGTTTACATTATACACACCACTCATCACACTGGCTCCATCATAGCCTTGCCCCACACATTTTTTTAAATCAGTATTTTTGTCGATAAATAATGTTGTCACTTGATTGACTAAATCTACTGCGCCATGTTTGATGGCTGCATAAAAGCCTACACTTCTTTTACTTCTATATCAATTGGCTGTCCATTTTCCGATCTGGTTATTACTGCATACCTCACAGCAATGGTGAGGCTCTAATTTGTTCTAGTAGATGGATTTCGAGTTTGGTCCCCAAGCTCTCAATCATTTCATTTTGAATTGTTGCACTCAGATATCTTGTAGATCCTAAAAACATAAAAAAACACAATTTCAAAAAAGTCAAGTCAAGTTAATAATTATAAACAAAATAAAACGATAAAAAAACTTAGAAATAATTATTATTACCTTTGGGCATATCCAAAACTTGCCGCAAAATGTGATCATATCGAGCGACAAGCTCTACAAAGGACAGAAAATTTCCGTGGTATCCTTCCTGACTTAAGTCTTCTTGATGTCCTCTCAAAGCCAAAGAACTCTTTGCTAGGGTACCTATGTATGATATCGCATAACCTTTGAAGAACCATTTTCCAAAATGATGCTTCTTTGCGAATTTCATTTTTAAGTTCCTTGTCGATAGTATTAGTATAGTTTTTTTTTCCAAAATTCATTCATTCTTCAACCGTTCTCTTCCACATCTCCTTCCATTCCCTACAGCTGTAGGCGTTTGGTGCTCCATCCTCTGTGCCTACCCCTGCGGAGAAACTGTCTGATGGTATTATAGTCCGTTGCCACGACTGACATAGTAGGTAGAATACGGCTAACAAGTACGAGCAAGTAAGCGATCATTGAATATGTAATGAAATATTACAAATGTGGACATCTTTAGCATCCAATCCTAGGAAACACTTCCTGGCAAATAGAGTAATGGAAGGACGGAACTAACGAATCCATTTCATTCTTCAACCGTTCTCTTCCACATCTCCTTCCCTTCCCCATGGCTGTGGACACGTTTGGGAGCAGTTGGGACTCTCAGTGTCACCATTTATGTTTGTAAAATTGCTT
Source organism: Hesperophylax magnus (assembly GCA_026573805.1). Lineage (NCBI taxonomy): Eukaryota > Metazoa > Arthropoda > Insecta > Trichoptera > Limnephilidae > Hesperophylax > Hesperophylax magnus. The sequence continues at coordinate 744,896 of JAIUSX010000179.1, read as the reverse complement.
GAAATGGCTTTATTCGCGTTTGGTGACCAGATATAAATAACCAGGTAATTCACAAATCTTTCTCTTCCACATCTCCTTCCCTTCCCCGTGGCTGTGGGCACGTTTGGGACTAGTTGGAACTTTTCTGAGGTACCTAATTCCAAGATACGAGCGCTTGATGTTTTTATAATAGCCCAGGAGGGCGATTCTCGTTCTTTTAGCCTTAAGCTAAATGATAGCATTCGTCAACGACTGCTATCGTTTGCGAAAGATAGCTGTCCGTCGCTTGCAACATCTTTTCTTAACTATTAAGCGATTCTCGTTCTTTTGATATCCTTACAAGTTCGATTTTGGAGAGACCTAGTAAAAAATCCTAAAGAAGCGTGGTTAAGAGCATCTACAAAATTGTTAACAGATTTTTGAAAACACAAATTGGTGAAATATAATTAAGTGACGCAAGGTTTCTAACTAAAACTTAAAAAAACAAATACTTTGTATTATAATGCATTTTAATAACTGCTTATTTTATTTATGAATGACATAAATAAGCCATTTATCGAAGATTTACGTTTTGTAAAAAGGTACCTACCTCGCTGGATAGTAATGACTTTTTTACAGATTCACCACTTCTAAAGTGACGTTTGGTGTCGAACTAACGTCGCTAACTGTCACCCAAGTTGATTTATGTTGTCAACGTTTTCGTGTTCGTTTGCTAATTAACTTGACAAAATTGTTTAAAATGAGGTAAGCAAAAGCTATATGTTGTAAGTAAAAGCATGATATCATTTAGATGCTTTTCACCCCAGACTGAAACGGAATTAACAACGTATTATGTCTGTGTACAATTGCATTTTTAGGTCAAAAAGTGAGACAGCTATTTTATTATTATCTTTCGTGTACATCATTGTGTTTGAAACCTAAGAATAGTGTGTAATAGTTACATGTCATCAATTGTCGTAAAATTCAATTTCAGTGTGCAGCAACAGAGTGGCACGGTCAAGACAATTCGATAAATGCTGCTGGCGGATCCATGACAGCCGAGCCAATCTTTTAAAATGGAGACGACATTTAAAACCTAGGAGATTAATTAAATAATGCTGCTCCACACAAGACTATAATCCAATGGCAAAAAGTAAGTTTATTTATCCACTTTGAATAGTGCCTGTTCGACAATGTGAAGTCAATTGAAGGACTAGATGTGCCCAAAGTCCTTCCCAATGACGATGTACGTAGTTTATTTATGTTTTATGGTGCTATATCATGTTTAACAAGTACACAACTGATATTGTGTGTCGAAATGCATAGCGGTTAAACACAAGATACCTTTGGCAGAGAGGATATGCCGAGTCAAAATACCTGATATGTGTATACACAAATTTATTTGTTAGTTTATATAATATGTTTTACTAAATAATCAAATTTCATAAGATACAATTTGATACGTTTATTTATTTCATAGAGATCTCTTCTTGCACGTGGATGTCGCTGATGAGAGTGATGAGCCTCCTGTACTTGTAGAGATGCTAGCGGTAGAGATGCAGTGGAGTGTTGGGTGAATACCCCGTGACAAGCCCACAGTAGACAGACCTCCCCTTCCCCAAGCCAGCCAAGGAGAAGACCTCGATTCGTAGCAGGTAATTCTTTATACAAATAAAGTAGCTTCACGTCCATTTAATCTACGTTCGCAGGAAAACCACAGGTTAGTTTTACCCTACTGATGACCGATCATTGCGATAGTAATACTGCTCAGTACGAGAGGAACGGCAGTTTTGGACATTTGGTTCACGCACTCGGTCGACCGGCCGGTGGTGCGATGCTACCATCCACAGGATTAGGCCTGAACGCCTCTAAGGCCGTATCCCGCCTAGGCAAATCGGGCGGTGATACGTGATGTGAGTTCCGCGAGTCGAAAGGCTCTCTAAACAATGTGACATCTATCAGACGGAGGCCCCCGTCCGCGGGGGCCTCCGTCGAAGCCCGACGAGGCGAGGCGAGCACTCCGCAACGTGGTTAAATGTCCCGGCGCGATGGCGCCCCGCCTCTGACCAAGCTTAAGTTCGACGTCGGAACTCGGAATCGTCCGCAGACGACCTTCGTACCTGGCAGGGTGTTGTGCCCAGTAGAGCAGCGTCATGCTGCGATCCGTTGAGACTCAGCCCTACGCCAAGAGATTCGTCCGATCGTCTCCACGGAGCGTCGGCCCCCCCATACTGCTGCTGTTTGCGGCCTAGCGCGAGCGAGCGTGTTATTTAAATTATATTTTATAATGTTCGTAAGATCAATTAAAAATTATTAGAGATATCAATTTAATAGTTATTAAATTTTTCAGACCGAAACGAGAGCAGAGCTGATGAGAAGCTGATGGATTAGCAGAACGGCGCTATGTTGGTGAAGAAAACTGGTTCATCGATTCTGCTTATCCTGCGTGGATTGTGCTACACGACGTATGAATTTATAATTCGGGTCGCTCATGCAGACTCATACACATATTCTTTTTGTTTTTAAATCGAATATTATATATCAATATCTTTGAACTAAATATAATGTTTCCCGTTCTATGATTAAATTTATACGATGAGAATGCCAACATTTTTATAAATCCCAACCAGGAATTATTAGATTCCTGGTCAAATAAAATTTTACACGCAAAAAACTTCAATTATCTCAACCAAACGTATGTTGACAAATTTTCGTCAAACAAATGGTTGAGTATTGGAGAGTTGAGCGCAGAAATAGAAGGATTTATGCTTGCCATTCAGGATAGAGTCATTAATACTAAAAATTATAGAAAGCATATAATCAAAGATACAAATCAAATTGATGATTTGTGTAGAAAATGTTTGGCTTTTCCGGAAACTATAGAACATATTATATCGGGATGTTCTATATTAGCATCGTCCGAGTATACATTTAGGCACAATCAAGTTTTAAAAATAATTCACCAAAATTTGGTAATTAAACATAACTTGATTGACTGCCGTAATATAGTACCATATTATGAATACGAACCAAATTCATTTTTAGAAAACGAATTTTATAAAATATATTATGATAAAACTATACTAACAGACCGAGCGATTAGTCATAATAGACCCGATATAGTTTTACATGACAAAATTTAAAAAATAACTTATATCATTGATGTCGCTATACCAAATTCCTGTAATATTCAAAAATCTGTTAGCGAAAAAATAAGAAAATACACAGATTTAGGAAATTAAATAAAAAGAATTTGGCATTCTCAAACTATAAAAATATTACCATTCGTTATTTCGGCTACTGGCATTATACCTAGCTCTCTAATTAAAAATTTAGGCGTATTAGATCTTTCAAAAAAATTATATATAAAGATGCAAAAGTCTGTCATTTTGAATACATGTAGGATAACAAAAGATTTTTTTAATATTTATGTTGAGGGATCAGTAGGATTTATAGGCCCTGTTAGAAGTTATACCGAGCCGAACCCTCTGATATGAAAATATCTGGAGACGGTGAATTATTTTCCCATTTGATCTCTTGTGAGTTGACGTGTTGTTCTTGTATTGTTTTGTATTTATTTTGCTTATATAATGCACTTACATAATGTTGATTGACTAGATGATCATTTGTGGAAAAGTGAGTGGAAGGGTTTAGTTTTTCCTATGGGGAAGATTTAACCCGGACAACAAAATCGGAAGCATATATAATTTGTTGTGTACTTGTTTTTGTTGAAAAATTATTTATAATTATGTGTTGTCAATAAAACGTTTATTATGTACTACATGTCATGAATTATTTTTCCCTATGAGCTATGAGTTTTCCTATTTCATGCCGGAGTTCCATAACACAAGGAACGCAGCTTCACCACTTTGCATTTACATCCAAGGTAACCAAGTTCGGATCACAAATCTGAAATGTTCATTTTTTATTATAATATGACTTTCTTGTGCATATGAAGATCTCACCATTTGCACGTTTAAGGAGCGATTCCCGTGATGATTGCAGTACATATATTCCTGTACTGCAGTACCAACGATAGCTATACGAGTGCAGTCAATTGCTACTATAGTACCAGGGAAAGGATCACCGGACTGCTCAAATATTTGTTTGGCTTTTTGCCTATCTGCAGCAGTCAAAGGAAATTTAACCCACGTCTGGAGTAGTGTGTCGTTGATAGCCGATGAAACATTTAATATGCATCGGCTAACCGACGACCGACAGACAGCCAAGCCCCACTCAGACAGTCCATGCTTTCTTCTCGGTTGTAAGATAGGGGATAACGAGTTCATTAGATATTCTGAATAAATTCAGGAACTCTGTTTGCCCCATTTCCATGGGATTTTGGGCGTCTCTTAAGATACGGAAAGGGATTCTTATTTCGTTGTGGTAAACTTCAAAACCTACAATTTCCAGCACCAGCCATCCTGCAGCCATTTTATCTGAAACTTATTATTATTTATGTAGAAATCCTCAATGGTAGGTGTAGTTTATTGTAAATTAAATCACTTATCTGGCTTTCGACATGTTACGTACTTTACAAACATCGCAATTACCTTATTCAATTCATTTAATAGCATTATTGTGCCACAAACAAGTCACTAATCATGTTTACAGTCAATACTTACGATAATATTAAGTTTTCTCTTGTTAAAACTACGCAAATATTGCTAATTGTCAAAACGTCACAATTAAATGAAGCAAATTCTCCGCGAACGCTAGCGTTCGGCCGCCGAAAGACAGGTCTAGGGGTCCCCTTCGCGTAAGGCTAAAAGTTTTTCGCGCGCAATCGAAAATCTAAGGATTCCATCTGTCATCGAGAGAACCGGAATCGCTTCATAAGAATAAACCGAGAAAAATCGTTAATTTGAATGTAAGGACGATTTTAGTGTCGTTAAGTAGAACGAGAATCGCCCTCCAGCTACACTACTCGCGAAGTTGATCGAAGTTGACCGAATACGATAGTGTGGGCACGAACTTCGCTTCGCTTCGGGCAACTTCGCTTCGCTTCGCCCGACTTCCGATTGTTGTCGGTAAATGCGCCCGAGTCAAAGGACTCGAAGCGTCACGGCATAAATAAACCAATCACTGACTGAGTTGGACTGAGTTACTCGCGAAGTTGCACGAGTGTGTGGGCACGCACTTCGAACTTCGGCTAACTTCGTCGAAGCGTCGCAGCGAGTAGTGTAGCGGCCGCTTTAGTGTTGAATTTTAACTGAGGTTCAATTTCTTTTACTTATAATGATGTCGTTCCTTTACTGAGGCGAAATCTTCTTTGAAACTTCTTTGCACTGAGTGTTTCATATAAATTTGTTCTTGTGTTTACTTCTCTGACTATAAACGGTCTACTTATATATAAGTAGGTATAATTGATTTATAATTTCCATAATTTTAAAATTTCTATAATATAATTTCTTCATCATCGTGAGAAAAAAAATCCCAAATGTTCATTGTGAATACAAATTAAAAGGAGATAGATTTTAACCACAATCAGAAATCGAAGAGATAAACTGAAAAAAATTGACATTACTGCTTTATGAGTAGGGCTAAACACGTTTAACTCGGTTAAACAGCCCCTTTTGGGTATTTAGCTTTGACAGTTCTTTAAACGCATTTAACGAATTAAACTTTGTAGTGCAAGACGCCAAGTCGACGTAAATCAAATAATGTGTTTAAAATGAAATTTAAAACAAATTTAACTTATGGTGCAAGCCGCCCTAAGTGTAATATTATCTGCAAGGCTTTGTTTCTGACGCAATATTGTAAAATAAATGGTCGTAAGTCCATAAGCCATACATATTCCATCGTCAATGGCCTAGAAGATAACTCACAAATAGATGTTCTATATACCGACTTCTCTAAAGCTTTCGACAAAGTAAACCACTCAATCCTTATGGCCAAACTATATGCTATCGGTACTAGAAACCCCTTGCTATCATTCTTTAATTCTTATTTAAGCAATAGAAAACAAAGAGTTAAATTAAACAACTTTGTGTCTACTATTATTGAAGTAACGTCCGGCGTACCTCAAGGAGCACATCTAGCACCGCTTCTTTTTAACATGTTTATAAACGACAACATCAGTAATTTTTCTCATACACGCTTTTGGCTTTTTGCGGACGACAATAAGATTCTAAAGATAATAAAAAATCACGATGACTGCCTTCTTTTCCAATCGAATATCGACTCTTTCAATGATTGGTGTAAAATTAATTGTTTGAAACTAAATGTCGATAAATGCGAAATTATGTCCTTCTATAGGTCAAAAAACCGATTGTCTTCGAAAACAAACTTAATAATATTTGCTTAACAACTGTTACATCTATTAAAGACCTTGGTGTCTCTCTTGATAGCAAGCTTTCTTTTCGGGATCACATAACTGCAATCGTTAATAAATCCCTCAAACTACTTGGTTTCGTCACTAGAATCACTTGGGACTTCAAAAACGTAAATACCCTTAGAACTCTTTACTGCTCCTTGGTTCGCCCCCATCTTTAATATGCTTGTGTTATTTGGTCTCCTTTTTATGCTGTCCACATTCGACGCATTGAATCTGTTCAACATCGGTTCTTAAGGGCCCGCTTTCCGCGTAAAGAATTTAGATTTGGGCAACACTCAATATTTAGTGTTAAAATAATCCGACAGAGGTGTCTGAATTCGTATTAGGAATAATTTTGGGGGTTATTTAATATTTTAAATAACGAAATTAAATTACCGACATCTATTGCAATTTTAGAAAAACAGACCCATTTTTAGTTAGCACCGAGCAAATCACACTGGCGTGAACTTCGCCCGCTCCAAAAAGTCGCTTCCCGTTTACACAGTATGTTTTTAACAGAAATTGTTTGTCTCTGTTTTTTGTACGTTAATGGAACCGAGCTGAAAGGGAGAGCTTTATTTTGCGAGTATGTCAACGATTTGTACAAATATTAGTGCGGTCTCTAGTTATTATTACTCTACGAACGAAGTCGAAATGAAGATGGTTCTCAAAATATGGGTTTTATTACGGATTTAATTAATTAATTTTTTTTTTAAATTTTACAAAAAACATTTACGAAAGTTATTTGAATAGGTATACAAATTACTTTACTTTACTAAAATACTATTATCACTTTTATAAAAGTAATTTATAACTTTTATAAAATCAATAAATATATTTTTACATCAATAAGGTTTTTCTTATATGGTTATCTTTATAGGGTGTCCGGGGGTAAAGTGCTCAAACTTCAGGAGGTTATTCTAAATGCTAGAAGAAGTAAAAATGAAATGGAAATTATTCGAATTTCCAAATTTTTTCCACAAAAATTTATTTTCCGTAGAAGAAATTGTTTTTTTTTCTATACAAAAAATTAAACTTTTTTACTCGAAAACTATCTTAAAACGTTGGAATTCCAAAAAAAGTTTTTTTTCTTTTTTACTTGTACTATCAATTAGAATCACCTCCCGAAGTTTGTGCACTTTACCCCCGACATCTTGTATAATATGCGCAATATAATATTTATACACGTGTAATATCTACTTTTGTACATTTATATAAATTATATACACGTTTACATTTTTATGCTCATCAAATTTATTATATTATAAAGATAGATAGAAAGATCCTTAGTGCTTCCTGAGGACTTACAAATCAGAAGACTTTTTTGTAATTATTTATTTATTCATTTAAACAATTCAATAATTATAAAGAGTAATAAAACATGTAAGCAACATAAAATTACATTCTAAAATGTGAAAGGGGCTCTATTTATTTACATTTTTATGAAATTACTACTTTTAATAGTTTAAGCTTTCAGTGAACTTTCAATTTTATTTTTAACTTCTCTAAATATTATTTGTTTAAATTGTCAAATATAATTTAATCACAAGCACAAGATTCACTCAAAATGAAAGATTGGTGGTTCTGAAATGTTCCCATAAATACGGTGAAAGAACCCTAAACTATGAACTTATTGCCCTAAACATGCTTCGAGCGAAATGCGGATCTGGAAACCTTATCGTCAATCTGAGCAAAACATACCATGAACGTCAATATAGCAACAGCCTTTGTTCTGCTGCAGTTTCATTAAATGCCGAGAGATCCGTTTACAGTCTCCAAAAAGCAATACTGGGGCACAACCCTAGAAGCCAAGCTAAATGATTGGAATACAGAAAGATAAAAACACACCATTGTCAAAAACATCTTGGCCGTAAATGATTAAATAAAATTAGATTTATTCAGGAAGGCAAGCATTACGGTGATCGATGTTAAAAATCTAACATAGCCCTAGAATAACTCCAGTATCTTTAAGAAACCTTTCTCTTAAAGCTCAGAAAAAAACTTTCCATGACAGTTAGATATACCACTCTACAACAAGGCCGCGTACGGTAAAACTGTAAAAAAAATAAAGTAATAAATAACAAAATAAATATTTCACAACACAATAATTTCATCGAAAATCTTAAATCCGTTTCACCTTTCTACATTTTCTATATTCTCCTTAAGAGTATAATCCTTAGATAATGCCTTTTCAAATTATTCGTGGAAGCTAGAAAAAAAATAAAATCATTGATTATAACTGCACTTCAAGTGACCTTTTAAATAACAGTAAAGGGCTCAAATGATTTTATTGTTACGTCCGTGCCTTTGCATCTTTACAAGACTTGGGCAAAACATTCTGTAGCAGAGTATAGATTTCACATCTGAAACATAATTAAAGAGTTTATTGAAAATAGAACACCAAGGTACGGTTAGTCAAAAAACGTACAATAAAGTTAATTCTGGGAAGAAATTGTACAGTTGACATTCAGGACAGGTTCACTCCCTCCTCCTCAAAAAAGACCCTCTATACAGCATTCTCAAAGATGACACAGGCTCTGAGAGAAATTATTTTCTTCAGGGCCTCCTTCCGACATAAAAAATAACATCACTGAACTAAATTATATTATTGTAGAAAGCAATCACTTTGTGGTTTGACATATTTAATAAAATAAAATACTTTTTTGTTTTAAAACCACGATATTTATTAATTTAAGAACCGACCGGTTTCGCTTTACTTAAGCATCATCAGGGTACAAATTAATACTAAACAAGAAGTACATAATGTGTGCATATATATAACAAAATATAGAGGGAGACAACATGATACAAATATATTATAGAGGGAGACAACATGATACAAATATAAGCAACACAAAGACGGTCATAAAATACATTAACATAAGTGTACAAGTAATGGAAAACCGCTAGATAATTATGTAGACTAATGGGTTATACGAATAAATCGGGAAAAACAAAACATCAATAAAACCTCAATAATAACGGTTTTTCCGAATTTGCAAATCATTTGATCGATAAAGATCATACATTCTGTCATAGCACCGGTGCTAACATCTTACATAAAAACGGGCATGGTAACAGACTAAACAATTTAGAGGCACTAGAAATTAAAAAAGCTGTAAAAACCAAAAGTCAGATACTTAATAATCAATTAGACATATCAAGTAGTCCAATATTAAGTCTGTTTCCAATAAACCCATAAAAAATTCCCAGTTCTCCTTACCTCCTTACCACCTTGCCAGTTGATGTTTTGTTTCTCCCGATTTATTCGTATAACCCATTAGTCTACATAATTATCTAGCGGTTTTTCCATTACTTGTGCACTTATGTTAATGTATTTTATGACCGTCTTTGTGTTGCTTATATTTGTATCATGTTGTCTCCCTCTATATTTTGTTATATATATGCACACATTATGTACTTTTTGTTTAGTATTAATTTGTACCCTGATGATGCTTAAGTAAAGCGAAACCGGTCGGTTCTTAAATTAATAAATATCGTGGTTTTAAAACAAAAAAGTATTTTATTTTATTTAATTATATTCCCCACAGTTTCAGAACTTTCGATAGCTTTTTTCGCTGGCCCGTTCATTATTTTTCTGGATTCCACGTTCGAGTATTGTTATTTGAAACAGGTGGCCCATATTATTATTACATATTATATTATATTTCGGACATCGTTGCATTGTGAATCATTAGAGCAGATCTTAGAGTAATATTACTCTAAGGAGCAGATGTAAAGTGACGTGTGTATTTGTGTAAGTAGAAAGTTAATTCGCAAATAAATCACGATCGTATAGGAACAAGAAAAGAGACAAGACAACAAGAAAATTAAATTAATAAAAATTTACCCCGTAATTTCTAATGCATTGGAATTAGTTTTATTTCCCAAAGTACCTATTCTGAAAAAAAAAATAATAACTTTTTACTACACAATACATAAATAAAAATATGAATTATTAATTTTTATAGTAAATTATCGTTTATAATAAATATAAGCTTATAAATCAAAAATTGTATTTTTTTCTTCTCACCTATTAGATAGGATATAATTTTATGAGATAACATTTTTTCTTTGAAATACGGGATATCTTTCGTGTATTTCCCATCTTTGAAAAAACAATATTTATTAACTCATAAACTTTACACGCGTAAAAATTATCTTTATAAATTCAAATATTTGCACGTAATCGCACGTCTGTAGATCATAGAACGATGAACGACACGTCTGCCCCCAAAGCCCTCGAGTTGGCGAATGAACTTCTCAAAGAAAGATAGTTTAATCTGCAAGTCGGAGCGAGCGCGCTATAATAAATATGATTTAAAAGCAATAGGCGTAAGCGACAGTTGTGAAAATGTTTAATAAATCACGGCGTATTTCAAAAATAGCAAAAATTACTTATGGGGTCTATTGAGTAGCATTAAAAGAAGCATTGTGATTTTTTTCATACATATAACTTGTAAAATAACAGAAATAAAAGTGTTAATAATATTTTTCGGAGCATACTTTGCGATTTATTTCTATCGAGGGAATTTCAAATAATTACCGTTTCGGCTTTTGGAACAAATAGATACTATCTTAAAGAATAACATATATTTTTTTAAGAGCTTAAAAACTTAAAACTTTTAAGGAAAATATCTCGGAAATTGGATGAAATTCGAATAGTGGGCCCTTAAGAGGGATTGCTAGGAGGCTAGGTTGAGAAAAAGGCTAATACTCATATGATGAAATTGAACTAACTCTAAACCTTTCTCCTTTGGAAGTCCGTCGGGAAAGAAATGACCTAATTTGCTTCTTCAAAATTATAAATGGTATTATTGATTCACCTACTCTACTGCAACACATTCCCTTCAATATCCCCTCGCAAAGACTCAGAAATAATAAACTGCTCTTCCTCAACCATCATTCGACAAATTATGGATATTATTCAGCATTTTCCAGAATGTGTAGACTGGTCAACTCAAGTCAAAACCTTAACTTTTTGGGATAAGTCTGAATGATTATTGCCAGTCGCTAAACAAGTGACGGAATATTATAAGTGTCCTGTGGTCCTGACCCACGGCGTATTCTTGACTTGATTCGACTTGTCACTTTATTTTCTTATAATATATCTACCATATGTCTTTGCTTTCATGTTCCTTTGTCTACTCCTGTATTTTTCATTTTACTTTATTCGTGTTATTATTTTGTAATTTGGACGATGTCCGATGTCATGTCATGACGATATCATGTCATGACGATGTCATAAAATACCTACCCATTCATCCAGTGTGACGTATTTTTATGTATACATAATTTTATTAATAATCACCAAACAAACCATTAGTGAACTGAGTTTAAAGTGCCCAATTCTTCTAAATTGCAGACCGCGCGTCAAACCAGTGAATTTTTATCGCGTGAAGTGGCTTGTTTTAGTGCTTTTTTACCTACATTTCTAAACTACCTCGAAGTGTCAAACTGCCCTGAAGTGTTATCTCTACCTATTGGAAAAAATCATCGGTTGTGACGCTATAGTGATTAACGAGTACTATCTTATAATATTATTAGCCATTAAAAATCACTTTTTACGTAAAGACTGTGTCAAACAATATTACCATGAATACAAAGTGCATTATTTACGACATTGACACTCCATCGGACTTCATAAGCTGTAGTGTCTGTGAAAAAAGCTTCCATCTTGGCTGTGCTGACATTACTGAAACGACACGCCGCAGTGCAAGGAGTTTGCAGTGGAAATGCAAAAAATGTATTAAAAATAATAAAAATATCAAATCAAAGCAGGCGAATAATGAAATAATATTGAACAACGAAAAAGAACCGCCATCTATCGCAAAACAGTTTTCTCAAGCGCCAAAACCTAAACTCGCAATTCAAACAAACACAGAAAGCTTACCAACCTCAAATATAGATGGAGCTAATGGTCCATTAACCTCGCAACTATTTTCAAATGAGCTCACTGAATTCAAATCAACCATAATGAAATTCGTGGAAGACAAATTTGATTCATATGTAAATAAATATGAAGCTCTAATGTCACAAAATATCGAATTAATAAAAACTATCCATTTTATGGCAGATCAACAAGAAGACTTAAAAAAACGGATAAATGTTATCGAAAAAGCACAAGAAATAGTCAATGATGAATTAATTGCACAAAAAAATCATAATAATATACTACTCAATACTATTTCTAAACAAGAGGAAAAAATTGATAAATTGGAGTATTTAAGCCAAATCTGTAACATCGAGATAAGAGGTGTCCCGGAGTCTGACATTGAAAATAATGCAGAAGTTCTCAAAAAAATCTGTAATATCATCAACTACGAAAATACCGACGTGCATTCTGTAATAACAAAAATTAACAGGATGGGACCGAAGTTCTCCGACAAAAATCCATGATCTATCGTGGCTACTTTCAATACCATAACATCGCGGGACGAGTTCTTATCCAAATTCAAATCTTACAGGAAATCCACTACCAATGTGACAAACAAAATAAATACAAGGGACCTAGGATTATCGCAAACCGCCAATCACATTTATATATCCGACCAATTAACTCACAAAGGAAAATTTTTGCTATCACAAACAAAAAAATTTGCTAGAGACCATAATTATAAACATGCTTGGTCCAGAGGAGGGCGCATTCTTTTGAGGAAATCTGATACATCCAAGACAATTCCAATAAATAATATTGCTGATTTGGACCGTGAAAAACGTCAATTACTATGACTAATGATACAAATTACTGTGCTGCACCACTCCACTATATTAGACATTAATGTTTGTTTTAAATATGTAAATATGTATTCTCACTTTCCCAATTGGCTACTTTCGACAAGAAAACACATACTCAATATAATGTACTCGCTCTCTACCTAATATTATTATTATCTAGATCGAAAGTTTTTTTTATTTTCGTTTTATGAGTCATAACACCACCATGATACTGTACACGAGATTTAAATTATTCTTCTATAATCTATCAAGTATATAATTAATGTTTGCTTTTATCAAATATTTTATAACACTACATATGTTTTCTTACTTTCCCTATTAGCTACTTTCAAAAAGAAAACACATATTCAATATAATGTACTCGCTCTCTACCTTATATTATTAATAACTAGATCGACTGTTTTTTTTATTTTTGTTTTATGAGTCATAACACCACCATGATATTGTACACGAGATTTAAATTAATTTATTCACTATTTTATAACACTATATATGTATTCTTACTTTCCCTATTGGCTGCATTCGACAAGAAAACACATACTCAAAATAATGTACTCTCTCTCTACTTATCATTATTATTATTATCTAGATCGACTGTTTTTTACTTTTGTTTTATGATTCATAACACCACCATGATATTGTACACGAGATATAGATTATTCTCCTCTCATCTATCAACTATTTACAGTAATGTTTGCTTTATAATATGCTTTTATCCGTTATTTTATAACACTCAATATGTATTCTTACTTTTCCTATTGGCTAATTTCGACAAGATAACACAAACTCAAAATAATGTACTCTCTCTCTACTTATCATTATTATTATTATCTAGATCGACTATTTCTTGTTTTTGTTCTATGAGTCTTACCACCACCATGTTATTGTACACTAGATATAATTTATTCTTCTCTCATCTCTCAAGTATTTACACCAATGTTTGTTTTATAATATGCTCAAACTCCCGCCATGCAAGTATAAATACAGGCCTAATACTCAGTGATCTTATGACAACACCTCCTAATAAATCTAAATTAAAATGATCTTAAACGCTTACTCGGAGTTAGATAATATTTGGGACCCAAATACTGAAACTATCCTAGAAGATACTGATAAACTCAAAGAATTTAACTGGAGAAATAATTAATTTAATATTGTACATCAGAATATCCGCACAATGGAAAATCTTGACGATTTTCTTCTATTCATAGATAGTACTAAGATGACTGTGAGATTTCATATAATAATACTGTCGGAATGCAGACTGAATGATTCATATCTCGCAAAACAAATTACAGGTTATCATAAATACCACACAACATAACATTTGAATCAAAACAGTGGAGTGGTAGCCTACATTAGCGATGATATTCACTCTCAAGTTCAAGAAATTCAAATCATCAGTGAATCAAACTGTCAAAAAATAGTAATCAATGGACATCTATGTATTTTAGCCATTAACAGATCACCATCATTCACTGACATTCAGGAATTTCTGGATAATCTCGTATCTGAACTTAAAAAATGTAATGAATTCAAACAACAAATAGTAATGGGGGATATAAACATCAACACCTACGGAAATATACACAAACAATGCCACGATTACCTATGCGCCATGGCAGAAAACAACTTCGCATTAAATATTAAAGCTCCTACCAGGATTCAAGGTAATAGCAGGTCATGTTTAGACCACATAAATACCAGAAATATTACGGACTCCACCGCATTTATTATCCACAATACAATAACCGATCACTACACAACCGCAATAAGCATTCCAGACACATCCCATAAAAACCAAGTAAAAACTAACCACTGTATATCAACTATCTGTTATGAGGGACTAATTAAAGATCTGAATGGTGAAACATGGCAAGATTAGTGTGAAGTGACTGAAGTTAACAGTGCACTCAATTTATTTATTAACAAAATCGACAAGTACATAACTAACAATTCAACAGATAATCTCACTGCACATAAAAAAAACAACTTACTCCTTGGATCAGCAGGGATATTGTAAAAGCCATACACAAAAGAAACCACTTACACAGACTGGCGACAAAAGACCGACAGGATACTCTCAAACAACAGATTTACCGTAGGTACCGTAACATTTGTAAAAATGTTATGCGTAACGCTAAAGAACGGTACTACAAGCAACAACTCGACCGAGATACATCTAGCAAAAATATGTGGAAAATCGTTAAACAAATTACATACACTAAACATAAAACTGAACTCAATATTAAAGAATTACAAATTGGGAATACATCCATCATTGATTCGGACATAATTGCGTACCACACAAATTAATACTTTACGATGGTTGGGTCTAAGCTTGCAGAAAACATCTTAAGTGTCACCAAGGAAACTGAAGACTCGCTGGCATTGTCAATAGAATCAAAATAAAATTCTTTTTCATTTAAACTTACACCTACGACAAACGAAGAGGTTTTAAAAATCATTGACAGTCTTAACACAACACACTCTAAAGGTCCTGAAAATCTAAACAGATTTATACTTAAAATCATTAAACACAATGTAGCAACGCCTCTATCAAACATTATCAATAAAAGCTTTTCCTCGAGGATTTTCCCCGATCATCTTACAAAATCTATAGCAGTACCAATCCACAAAAGTGGACCCAAAAACCAAGTTAACAATTATAGACCAATATCCCTGTTGAGCGCTATCTCAAAAATTATTGAAAAAATCTTTAAAAATAAATTAAGTAATTACATAGAGAACAGAAAACTTTTAAGCAAAAATCATTTCAGCTTTCCATCTGGGAGAAGTACGGACGACGCCATAGCACAACTCACAGAACATATTTCTAATAATATAGATCGTGGAAAGAAAAAAATCGCAATATTCTTAGACCTAGCCAAGGCTTTTGATACAATTTCTCACAAAACACTCCTCAAAAGACTACAAAATATTGGAATTGTAGGTATGCCATACGAATGGCTAAAAAGTTACCTAGCAGGTAGAAGCCAGCAACTCAAAACTGGTAAAACTCTGAGTAACTCACTAGGCACTAACTTTGGTGTACCACAAGGAAGCACATTGGGACCCCTTTTATTTATAATCTATGTCAATGAGTTGTGCGAGCTACCAATCGGTGGTAAATTTAATACATTCGCAGACGATACGGTAGCTATCTTTGAAGGAGATGACTGGACTGACACACACAAACTTGCTGAAAGTGGTATTAATGTGATAAAACAATGGCTCAACAAAAATCTACTAACACTGAACACTTCTAAAACCAAATACATGAGATTCAGCTCAACCATAAAGAGACAACCTAGTACAACACACACAATAAAAACACATAATCATGACTGTAACTCCTATAATACTGAGCCTAACTGCAATTGTGAAGATCTTGAATGTGTGAAAAACATCAAGTACCTAGGTGTTATAAGAGACAATCATCTTAAGAGAAATTATCACATTGACAAACTTAAAACTAGGGTAAGAAAACTTACTCATATTTTCTTTGCAGTGCGAAACATAATTAGACAAGTAGATCTAAGAAAAATATATTTCGGACTGTGCAACCCCCTCTTAATGTATGGTTGCATTGGCTGGGGAGCATCAGGAAGATAAATTCTAGATCCGCTTATAAAGGCCCAGAAATCAATAATTAAAGTCATAATGCGCAAACCATATAGGTTCTCTAGCGATGAGCTCTTTAAACAATTAATGGACTTGATGTTCGTCAAAACTATATAAAAAAAGGTTATTGTCCATGTACATAAAAATGTAGACAATATTAATAAAATTGACCATAAACACATCACAAGAAGCCACACCACAAATGACCTTATGATCCCAACGAGCAATACGGCAAAGTATCAAAAGACACACACATACTTGGGACCTAAATTGTACAATAAAATCCCCCTGAATTAAACATAAAAACTTGTAATATTTCAAACATAGGCCCAATAATAAATTAAAACATAAATGAGATATATTATAGACAAATCACACACTTACTTTCACATATTTTTTGGTTTCTTGGAACGGGCAATTTGCCTAATTAGGAACCAATAATTTCGACCTGATAAGGTATAATAATCAAAAATCACAAAATATTTTAATCATATCTTGTATCATATTGTACTGTGTGTAAATCTAAATGAATAAATGAATAAATAAATAATAAAAAAAATCAAAATAAAATAACTAAAATAAATAACTATTAGATGTTTGTTAACCTTTTTCCATGAAGGCTCATTTGATTAACAAACCAATTATTTGGTGAACCGTTGCGATTTCATTGGGCATTAAAATAACATAGAAAGGTAAAATAACTATTTACTTAGGAATCAAATCTCAAATGGGTCCACAAATAAAATCTTTAATCGGCTCTACTGTAAAGTTGACAGAGACCACTGAGGAGATAACCGCTACAGTTGTGTCTGTGTGCCGGGAGTAAGGTCGATTTGCGCTTACTTTGTGTAATCTTTAATCGGCTCTACTGTAAAGTTGACAGAGACCACTGAGGAGATAACCGCTACAAGTGCGTCTGTGTGCCGGGAGTAAGGTCGATTTGCCCTTACTTTGTGTAATCTATAATCGGCTCTACTGTAAAGTTGACAGAGACCACTGAGGAGATAACCGCTACAAGTGTGTCTGTGTGCCGGGAGTAAGGTCGATTTGCCCTTACTTTGTGTAATCTTTAATCGGCTCTACTGTAAAGTTGACACAGACCACTGAGGAGATAACCGCTACAAGTGTGTCTGTGTGCCGGGAGTAAGGTCGATTTGCCCTTACTTTGTGTAATCTTTAATCGGCTCTACTGTCAAGTTGACAGAGACCACTGAGGAGATAACCGCTACAAGTGTGTCTGTGTGCCGGGAGTAAGGTCGATTTGCCCTTACTTTGTGTAATCTTTAATCGGCTCTACTGTAAAGTTGACAGAGACCACTGAGGAGATAACCGCTACAAGTGTGTCTGTGTGCCGGGAGTAAGGTCGATTTGCGCTTACTTTGTGTAATCTTTAATCGGCTCTACTGTCAAGTTGACAGAGACCACTGAGGAGATAACCGCTACAAGTGTGTCTGTGTGCCGGGAGTAAGGTCGATTTGCCCTTACTTTGTGTAATCTTTAATCGGCTCTACTGTAAAGTTGACAGAGACCACTGAGGAGATAACCGCTAAAAGTGTGTCTGTGTGCCGGGAGTAAGGTCGATTTGCCCTTACTTTGTGTAATCTTTAATCGGCTCTACTGTAAAGTTGACAGAGACCACTGAGGAGATAACCGCTACAAGTGTGTCTGTGTGCCGGGAGTAAGGTCGATTTGCCCTTACTTTGTGTAATCTTTAATCGGCTCTACTGTAAAGTTGACAAAGACCACTGAGGAGATAACCGCTACAATTGTGTCTGTGTGTCGAAGGAAGGTCGATTTGCCCTTACTTTGTGTAATCTTTAATCGGCTCTACTGTAAAGTTGACAGAGACCACTGAGGAGATAACCGCTACAAGTGTGTCTGTGTGCCGGGAGTTAGGTCGATTTGCGCTTACTTTGTGTAATCTTTAATCGGCTCTACTGTCAAGTTGACAGAGACCACTGAGGAGATAACCGCTACAAGTGTGTCTGTGTGCCGGGAGTAAGGTCGATTTGCCCTTACTTTGTGTAATCTTTAATCGGCTCTACTGTAAAGTTGACAGAGACCACTGAGGAGATAACCGCTACAAGTGTGTCTGTGTGCCGGGAGTAAGGTCGATTTGCCCTTACTTTGTGTAATCTTTAATCGGCTCTACTGTAAAGTTGACAGAGACCACTGAGGAGATAACCGCTACAAGTGTGTCTGTGTGCCGGGAGTAAGGTCGATTTGCCCTTACTTTGTGTAATCTATAATCGGCTCTACTGTAAAGTTGACAGAGACCACTGAGGAGATAACCGCTACAAGTGTGTCTGTGTGCCGGGAGTAAGGTCGATTTTCCCTTACTTTGTGTAATCTTTAATCGGCTCTACTGTAAAGTTGACAGAGACCACTGAGGAGATAACCGCTACAATTGTGTCTGTGTGCCGGGAGTAAGGTCGATTTGCCCTTACTTTGTGTAATCTTTAATCGGCTCTACTGTAAAGTTGACAGAGACCACTGAGGAGATAACCGCTACAAGTGTGTCTGTGTGCCGGGAGTAAGGTCGATTTGCGCTTACTTTGTGTAATCTTTAATCGGCTCTACTGTAAAGTTGACAGAGAACACTGAGGAGATAACCGCTACAATTGTGTCTGTGCGCCGGGAGTAAGGTCGATTTGCCCTTACTTTGTGTAATCTATAATCGGCTCTACTGTAAAGTTGACAGAGACCACTGAGGAGATAACCGCTACAAGTGTGTCTGTGTGCCGGGAGTAAGGTCGATTTGCCCTTACTTTGTGTAATCTTCAATCGGCTCTACTGTAAAGTTGACAGAGACCACTGAGGACATAACCGCTACAAGTGTGTCTGTGTGCCGGGAGTAAGGTCGATTTGCCCTTACTTTGTGTAATCTTTAATCGGCTCTACTGTAAAGTTGACAGAGACCACTGAGGAGATAACCGCTACAAGTGTGTCTGTGTGCCGGGAGTAAGGTCGATTTGCCCTTACTTTGTGTAATCTTTAATCGGCTCTACTGTAAAGTTGACAGAGACCACTGAGGAGATAACCGCTACAAGTGTGTCTGTGTGCCGGGAGTAAGGTCGATTTGCCCTTACTTTGTGTAATCTTTAATCGGCTCTACTGTAAAGTTGACAGAGACCACTGAGGAGATAACCGCTACAAGTGTGTCTGTGTGCCGGGAGTAAGGTCGATTTGCCCATACTTTGTGTAATCTTTAATCGGCTCTACTGTAAAGTTGACAGAGACCACTGAGGAGATAACCGCTACAAGTGTGTCTGTGTGCCGGGAGTAAGGTCGATTTGCGCTTACTTTGTGTAATCTTTAATCGGCTCTACTGTAAAGTTGACAGAGGCCACTGAGGAGATAACCGCTACAAGTGTGTCTGTGTGCCGGGAGTAAAGTCGATTTGCCCTTACTTTGTGTAATCTTTAATTTGGAATACAATTTCTTACTAAATGGTTGCTACACCTTTTCATTAAAAATAATAGTTATTCAGTTTGGTTAAGTTTTTAATCTTAATATTTCTTTAGATGGAATATTTTATTGAATATAGACAATGAGTTAAATTATTTCATATCATTTATTTATTTTTCATAATGGAAACATATAAAAACAATTGGTTTACGGAAAAAGTTATTTAATATTTTTACTTCTACCATCACCTGCCGATGTTAGTGCACTTTCCCCCGGATACCCTGCGTTGGTTTTATACACGGTGTCCGGAAACTCGTAGAACAAGCTGAAAGAGCGTAATAACGTTACCTAACCCATCATAACGTTACCTATTGTATCAGACGTAATCGTGATACATAAGACTGTAAATGGGGCCGGTGATTCCAATCTGTGGAGGCGGGAGATGTCGTCCTGCAGTGGCGTGGAGGGGTAGAACGGGGCCGTCTCCGAAGCCGCTGTAGAGCTGGTCCAATAGCTTGTCGCTTGTTCTTGAGCTGATTCCGAGTCTGGTCCGAAGGGGTAGGCAGTCCGTGGTCCAGGGTGAGGCGGGGGTCAGAGTGAAAGAAGGTGAGTAGAAGCAGAAGTCGGAGCGAGGTAGAGGGCAGAGCAGAGAGAGAGTTGTAGAGCTGGTGGTGGTTTCTGGAGATCTCACGTTTTGATTTTGATTTTGATATTATTTATGTTCAGAGTTCCTAAACCTGAGTTTACTGACTCTAACGTTATAATTAAAAAGGATTATCTAAAGATACTTTGCATGGAATTTTTTTATTTTTTAATTGTGCGAAATGAAACTTAATAAACTACACTGCAACTTGAGGCAGGATTTCACTCCTTGCAGAGAATTATTTTAGGTTTTTTGTATTTAAAGTTTTCATTCTCGCTATATGTAGCGAGAGAGTTAATAGTGGGATTTTCATGTCGGGCTAATCCGGCATAAAAATTTTCAGATTGAGCACACGGGCCCACTTTCTCTTTGATTCCTGGAATCCGTGAGCCGTGTTTGCGACGCTATCGCGGCGCCCCGCCGAGCCATCTACCGCCGCTCGGCCGGTAGTTTCGGGCCGTGGTCGAACGTGACCACGGCCTTCCTTTGTTTGGGCACGATCCTCAGAACCGTGCCCGTGGGACGTAATGACGGCTTACCACCGGTCATTTGTGACGCTATGACGGCGCATGGCGCACGGCACGGCTTCCCACTACGTTTTGGCACGGTTCTAACAATCGTGCCCGAATTAAAATATGATTATGATTTTACCAGCTCTCACAATACTTCTCTGCCCGTATACCTCTAGCCAAGCTCCGACGTTCATTTATCATAAGATCACAAAAACATTTTACATCATTTTACAAACAGAGGGTTATAACAATTTATCTTTTCACACATCAGCATTTTACATTTAACAACAGGGCAAATATCAAATTTTAATATGGGGCGACCGCGGCCGAGCCCGGAGCAGTACGTCCGTTACACCTATAATTACCTCACCTAACCTAACCTTGCCTAAAATAACCTAACCTATATAAACCTAACCTATATTAACTTAACCCAACCTGACCTATAGTAACGTAACCTAACCTAACCTATAATAACCTAACCTAACCTAACCTAACCTAAACCTACCTATAATTATCTAGCCTAACCTGACCTAAAATTACCTTTTCTTACCTCACCTATGTTAACCTATAATTACCTAACCTAACCTATAACAACCTAACCTATAATAACCTCACCCAAACTCACTTACAATAACCTAACCTTACCTTACTTAGCCAATAATAACCCAACCTAACCTTACCTATAATTACCTAGCCTAACCTGATCTATAATTACCTATCCTTACCTCACCTATGTTAACCTATAATAACCTAACCTAACCTAACATATAATAACCTAACCTGACCTTACCTTAAAAACTTAACCTATAGTAACCTAACCCAACCTCACCTATAATTGAGATACATTACATGAGAACGGGTCGCTTCTACGACTCGTTCTTGAGTTAAAATGCTCGGCTGTGGAACGATTTGTCGGCCTCTCTGTTTCTTCATGCTCACTGCTTCATTTCCTCTAAAAGAGTCAATTCTGTTGGTGGTCTTACTCCAGGGTGATACTGAGAGTATCTTCCACTCTTCAAATATGTAGATATCTTCAACTGTAACGACAATAAATGTAAAATCTCTGTTCAAAATGCATTAAAAACATATTCATATCTCAAATAAACCTAAGTACAAAATATATTATGGTGTAACTCTTGTTGTAATAATAGATATATAATAATCCCTCTCAGTACAGACCCATTACATGTTTACCGACAATATACAAAATATTAACCTCTTGCTTGACAGATTTAATATATACTCATTTAGATGAAAAAAATATTTTATCTGAACAACAAAAAGGTTGTCGCAGAAAAAATATGGGATGTAAAGAACAATTAGTTATTGATTCTGTAATTCTAAAACAGATTCAAACTCGAAAACGTAATTTACATACTTGCTATATAGACTACCAAAAGGCTTTCGATAGTGTCCCGCACTCGTGGCTGATCAAAGTATTAAATATATATAAAATTAACCCCATTATTATTAGCTTTTTGGAAAATATTATGTCCTTTTGGAATACCAATTTACTTATCAATTTAAAAGGTAAGAAAATAGTAATACCGGGCATTTCAATTAAAAGAGGAATTTTTCAAGGAGACTCATTGAGTCATCTTTGGTTTTGTTTGGCATTGAATCCTCTATCTAAAATGTTAATTAAAAGCAAGTTTGGAATAAAAGTTAAGGGTAATACAAAGGAGAGTAGTACAATTTCGCATTTATTATATATGGATGACATAAAATTATTTTCGAATTCTGAACAAAATTTAGAGAAAATGATCGAGGTAGTTAAAAACTTTTCAGATGATATCAATATGACTTTTGGTTTAGATAAATGTAGAACTATCCATATAGAGAAAGGCAAAATTGTAGATGGGGACGAGAGTATATTTAGAAATTTCCAAATTACTAGTATGAAAAGGGATGAGGTTTATAAGTATTTAGGATACCCACAATCAAATAGATTAGACCATACTAGTATTAAAAATGATATAAGGATTAAATTTCAAACTAGGATCAGGAAAATTCTAAAATGCAATCTGCTAAAAATTTAGTGAAAGCAATAAAAACTTGGGCAATACCTCTATTAACGTACTCATTGAGAATAATTAAATGGTCCAATACAGATTTAGATAACTTAGAAAGATTAATTAGAACTACGTTAGCAAAGTTTAATTGCCATCATCCAAATTCAGCTATAGAACGAGTTAATTTACCTAGAAATTTAGGAGGTAGAGGTATAGTCAAAATAACTTGTTTGAAACATAATCAGGTAGAAATGTTAAGAACTTTTTTTCCATAGGAAAGCTCATAGCTCAGAAATGCACAATATAATTTGCAAGGCAGATAGAAATATTACACCTTTAAATTTATACGATGAGAATGCCAACATTTTTATAAATCCCAACCAGGAATTATTAGATTCCTGGTCAAATGAAATTTTACACGCAAAACACTTCAATTATCTCAACCAAACGTATGTTGACAAAATTTCGTCAAACAAATGGTTGAGTATTGGAGAGTTGAGCGCAGAAATAGAAGGATTTATGCTTGCCATTCAGGATAGAGTCATTAATACTAAAAATTATAGAAAGCATATAATCAAAGATACAAATCAAATTGATGATTTGTGTAGAAAATGTTTGGCTTTTCCGGAAACTATAGAACATATTATATCGGGATGTTCTATATTAGCACCGTCCGAGTATACATTTAGGCACAATCAAGTTTTAAAAATAATTCACCAAAATTTGTTAATTAAACATAACTTGATTGAATGCCGTAATGTTGTACCATATTATGAATACGAACCAAATTCATTTTTAGAAAACGAATTTTATAAAATATATTATGATAAAACTATACTAACAGACCGAGCGATTAGTCATAATAGACCCGATATAGTTTTACATAACAAAATTAAAAAAATAACTTATATCATTGATGTCGCTATTCCAAATTCCTGTAATATTCAAAAATCTGTTAGTGAAAAAATAAGAAAATACACAGATTTAGGAAATGAAATAAAAATAATTTGGCATTCTCAGACTATAGAAATATTACCATTCGTTATTTCGGCTACTGGCATTATACCTAGCTCTCTAATTAAAAATTTAGGCGTATTAGATCTATCAAAAAAATTATATATAAAGATGCAAAAGTCGGTCATTTTGAATACATGTAGGATAACAAAAGATTTTTTAAATATTTATGTTGAGGGATCAGTAGGATTTATAGGCCCTGTTAGAAGTTCTACCGAGCCGAACCCTCTGATATGAAAATATCTGGAGTCGGTGAATTATTTTCCCATTTGATCTCTGGTGAGTTGACGTGGTGTTCTTGTATTGTTTTGTATTTATTTTGCTTATATAATGCACTTACATAATGTTGATTGACTAGATGATCATTTGTGGAAAAGTGAGTGGAAGGGTTAAGTTTTTCCTATGGGGAAGATTTAACCCGGACAACTAAATCGGAAGTTAAAAAAAAAAAAAAAGTAAAATACATAGGTACATAAGAAATCTATAATTGGTTTTTCAATTAAGTCAATTGAAAATGCATAAACCAACATTATTGTTATCCCTAAATTAAAATAAATCGACTAGACTTTCGTAAAAACACAGTTCTTGAACGTAGTATGCTTATTGCTTATCTATTGATGCTAGCGGACTTAATCTGTAATATGATAACAGACTTGACATTGCCTAATATGTGATATACCTACTGTTGAACTTTGTTCTGCGTTTGTTGCGATAACCGAGTCGACTGGGTACAAGAACATTTGTCAACTCAACTAATTCAGGAGAGGCAAACCAGTTACTATTTATTTTTAGGGTAATGCTCTCGACTACCGAGCTACCTCTCAGGTATAAGACCACCATTCAAAATTGAAACGGCTTTGGCCACGTTTGGTTACTAGCCAGGTACTCTTCCCATCTCCTTCCCCGCTTTATTACCTACATCGTCGCTGAAATGACGTCGCTCATACCTGGTCAGTCGCTGAAATGATGTCGTTCATACGTTCGTCGATGGAATGACGTCGTTCATACCTGGTTCGTCGCTGGAATGACGTCGTTCACACCTAGTTCATCGCTGGAGTGACTTCCTAAAAAAATTTACCATCTCTCTTTAATTTCTTCCTCATTTGTCGACTTTCAATTTTATCACTTTCTTGCTTCCGATTTCTGGACCACTTCGGGACCTTTTGACCTCCTTCCACAACAGTTTTAATAAACTATAACAAAAAAATAGCTAATTTGCTTGGCGTTATTCTTTTACTGTTTCGCGGCATCTGACAAAATAAAAATACAATAGCTTTATTAAAATCGCGACAGGACTTCAAAAACTTAATATTTGTTTTTGAACGAGCATACATAAAGCGAGAAGGGTTTGGATAAAATGTTACGGACGGACACGCACTTGAGATCATAAGACTTGGGAGCTGTATCTCACAGAGCACGGGGTCAATTGTACCGGTACAATCATCACCCGATAAATCGGTACAACTATCCCCCAACAGTCATTTCAAATAAATACTTTAAAACCGGACCTGAAGTAACATCGTTTTACGTTTGGGTCACTCTGTCCCGCGGGCTATTGGTGCAATGTCTGCACCCGCAAGTGTCAGGGCCAACGCCTGACGACGAATCATAAACGTACCTATTATAGTTATTCGCCTCGGCACTACTGACACATGGTACATGGTACAATCCCCGGTCTCCCCTACCTAATTAACATGGTTTATATGTCAAATACGGAATAATACAATTTGCCCACAGTAACGTCACAAAGTAGGTACTATGATATTTATTATGTGAATCCAACACGGCCACCATGTTGAGCCGGAAACAGAACACACAAACAAATTTACAGACAGTACGTCTTACGTGTGCTGGAAATTACTGGCTCTGTTTACTCTATCTCCGGCATTACGTTTGTTAGAGGTACCATATATTTAAAAGCGCTTAAGACTGAAAAGATGTGGGACGTTCGCGATTCTTCTCTCGTGTCCATCGCGTGGTTCAATCTCCAGAGTAAGTATGCATTCAGCCTCACAGCTATGTGTGGGTAATAACCCACACAGCTGACGGCGGCTTGTCTCCTGACTCCCACCTGAAGTCCACGGTTCTCTGCCCTAAAGTGCCGAGTTCTCCCAACTCAAGTGCAGTCCCGCTGTGTGTTCCCGCTTCCCCTCCAGTTTCGTCTCTCCGTCTCTTATTTCCCCCTCGTCCGTAGTTAATCATTCGTTTTAGGGGCATGTTTTTTTTCATTGGCGCTTATTGCTGTTTATCGTCGATTACCATATAAGGTGATCCTTTTGATTGCACGTGACCAAGGCATGTTTTACACTATATTGCTATGTGATCGATGTTGTTGTGTATCCTCTATGATTTGTAGTCGTAAGGATGCTTGTTTTACGAAGGATATGGGCAACTCATAACACTAGGGTTTGAAAAAAATTATTCAAAAGGTGTATATTTTAAGTACCTACCGGTGTTATGGAGATTTTCTGATAGCTTTCTTGAATACATGTAATTGAATATCGATTTTGTAATCGTAGTGTAGAATGAATGACTGCAAATCTTGGAAGTGTAAATAAACCCACTTCCCGACATCTGATCGAACTGAAACTCGGCAGATAAACTTGTTGTCGATGACAATGCATTATTTTAACATTTGGTGACACACATACACGCACACACGCGCACAAATTTCTCTGAATTGGCTACTAGCCGGCCTAAGAGATGACGCGACTAGGTCGTGGCGTTCGATGTGACCGTGGAGGACCGTAGCGGAAAGTCGAAACTGTTTAACTATATAATAAAAGATAGATGCTTTTTAGTAAAAAAAAACCTTTGCTGATATTACTGGTTAATATTTTAAATTTTAGCTCAAAAACCAATGTTTGCTGATCATTAGAGTTTTATCAGTAGATAAATTCTTTATTTTGTGCCGTGAAAAAACGGTCATTCTATTTATAAGAGTTAGTATCTCTTGTGTAATTAATGCGGATTCAGTGATATTTAGTTGCTGGCGACGCGTCGTTTAATTCTTGCTAAAATGATTTTATTGAAATTTTTATTATTTTTGTGTTTTTGTGGAATCAGTGAAAGTGATAAATTTGAACATGGTATGTATATTACAAAATGTATTTGTTCTTATTTTTTAATGATAAACTAATGTTTATAAGTCAAGGGTTTTACAATAAATTATTATAAGCAATGATTAGTCGCCTGTAATATCAATACAAATTGAGTTCAGAGCGTCTGACCGGAAATCAGAAGGCGCGGGTTCAATTCCCGTCGGCGGCATTTATTTTTACGGCGACTAATTATAGCTTATAATAATTTATTGCATTTATCCTGTTCAACATGCTTAGTATATTATATATATAATGCATTGAGTACCGACATAAAGTCGTATAATTCTAACTCCCTTTTTACTGCCAGAGTAAAACATTGGTTATTTGAAAGGGGACAAGCTTTCTACGAAGACTCCTTACACTCATGAAACTAATAAAAAAAATAATAAATATATAAAAAATAAAACAAATTACTTACTCTATCAAACCTTCTTTCCAATTTCTTACATGGCACGAATTTTAAACATGTAGGTACTCTTGTAGTAGAATACCTACAATTTTAGAATAACTTCAACTTTCAGTTCTATTTCAATCAAAATATTATTTTTCTTTATTTCTCACCTTACTTTTAATTTCTATATTTGCATTTAGTTTTATTTATTCTTGTATGTTTTTTTTTAGATTTTCTTATTTTCATACTATTACTTTTTACCTGTTTATTTTTATATTTTATTAATGAAGTATTTTATGTATGACTACCACAACACGGGCATTAGACTAGTGTGATAGTCAAAAGAAAATGTACTGCATCATCGTGTAAATATTATACATGAATTGTACAAATTCTTTTGAAAGCTACAGGATTTCTGCGTACTAAACGAGTAATTTGAATATTTGCAAGGCCAACACGCACCCACATTATAACGACAACTTTATACATTTTATAGCGCGCTTTTTTGTGAAAAATCACCTCAAGGGCGTTTTACAATTTTACTTACCACCTTATTATAATTTCTGACATTATGTCCGGGTTAAATCTTACCCATAGGAAAAACTAAACCCTTCCACACACTTTTCCACAAATGATAATCTAGTCAATCCACATTATGCAAGTGCATTATATAAGCAAAATAAATACAAAACAATACAAGAACAACACGTCAACTCACCAGAGATCAAATGGGAATATAATTCACCGACTCCAGATATTTTTATATAAGAGAGTTCGGCTCGGTAGAACTCCTAACAGGGCCTATAAATCCTACTGATCCCTCAACATAAATATTTAAAAAATCTTTTGTAATCCTACATGTATTTAAAATGACTGATTTTTGCATTTTTATATAATTTTTTTTTGATAGATCTAATACGCCTAAATTTTTAATGAGAGAGCTAGGTATAATGCCAGTAGCCGAAATAAAAAATGGTAATATTTTTATAGTCTGAGAATGCCAAATTCTTTTTATCTCATTTCCTAAATCTGTGTATTTTCTTATTTTTTCATTAACAGATTTTTGAATATTACAGGAATTTGGAATAGCGACATCAATGATAAAAGATATTTTTTTAATTTTGTCATTTCAAACTATATCGGGTCTATTATGACTAATCGTTCGGTCTGTTAGTATAGTTTTATCATAATATATTTTATAAAATTCTTTTTATAAAAATGAATTTGATTCGTATTCATAATATGGTATTATATTACGGCAGTCAATCAAGTTATGTTTAATTACCAAACTTTGGTGAATTATTTTTAAAACTTGATTGTGCCTAAATGTATACTCGGACGGTGCTAATACAGAACATCCCGATATAATATATTCTATAGTTTCCGGGAAAGCCAAACATTTGATTTGTATCTTTGATTATGTGCTTCCTATATTGTTTTATTATTAATGACTCTATCCTGAATGGCAAGCATAAATCTTTTTATTTATGCGCTCAACTATCCAATACTCTACGATTTGTTTGACGAAAATTTGTGAGATAATTGAAGTGTTTTGCGTGTAAAATTTTATTTGACCAGGCATCTAATAATTTCTGGTTGGGATTTATAAAAATGATGGCATTCTCGTCGTATAAATTTAAAGGTGTAATGTTTCTATCTGCCTTGCAAATTATTTTGTGCATTTCTGAGCTATGAGCTTTCCTATGGAAAAAAATTCTCTGCATTTCTACCTGATTATGTTTCAAAGAAGCTACTTTGACTATACCTCTCCCTCCTAAATTTCCAAGTAAATTAATTCGTTCTGTTGCTGAATTTGGATGATGGCAATTAAACTTTGTTAGCGTAGTTCTAATTAATCGTTCTAAGTTATCTAAATCTGTATTGGACCATTTAATTATTCTAAATGAGTACGTTAATAGAGGTATTGCCCAAGTTTTTATTGCTTTCACTAAATTTTTAGCAGATTGCATTTTAGAATTTTCCTGATCCTAGTTTGAAATTTAATCCTAATATCATTTTTAATACTAGTATGGTCTAATCTATTTGATTGTGGGTATCCTAAATACTTATAAACCTCATCCCTTTTCATACTAGTAATTTGGAAATTTCTAAATATACTCTCGTCCCCATCTACAATTTTGCCTTTCTCTATATGGATCGTTCTACATTTATCTAAACCAAAAGTCATTTTGATATCTGAAAAGTTTTTAACTACCTCGATCATTTTCTCTAAATTTTGTTCAGAATTCAAAAATAATTTAATATCATCAAAAAATAATAAATACGAAATTGTACTACTCTCTCTTGTATTACCCTTAATTTTTATTCCAAACTTGCTTTTAATTAACATTTTAGATAGAGGATTCAATGCTAAGCAAAACCAAAGAGGACTCAATGAGTCTCCTTGAAAAATTCCTCTTTTAATTGAAATGCCCGGTATTACTATTTTCTTACCTTTTAAATTGATAAGTAAATTGGTATTCCAAAATGACATAATATTTTCCAAAAAGCTAATAATAATGGGGTTATTTTATATATATTTAATATTTTGATCAGCCACGAGTGCGGGACACTATCAAAAGCGCTTTGGTAGTCTATATAGCAAGTATGTAAATTACGTTTTCGAGTTTGAATCTGTTTTAGAATTACAGAATCAATAACTAATTGTTTTTTACATACGATATGTTTTCTGCGACAACCTTTTTGTTGTTCAGATAAAATATTTTTTTCATCTAAATGAATATATATTAAATCTGTCAAGCAAGAGGTTAAAATTTTGTATATTGTCGGTAAACATGTAATGGGTCTGTACTGAGAGGGATTATTAATATTTTCGCTTTTGGGCAACATATAAGTAATGCCCTTGGTTAGAAAATTTGGAAAATTTTGAAAGATTTTTTGCCAAAAGAGGATGTATACTGTATAGTAGTCAGACGTTTGTACCAAAAATTATGTATCCAATCCAATATCCAATATTCCAATTATGAGTATTTTCAATAATTTTGGTTAACAATTCAACCGATTTATTAGAAAAACTCATTTGTTCAATGTCTGAAAAATTGAGTTCTTCATTTTCTATCCAGGGACTTTTAATCCAAAAATCGCGCATATCTGATTCAGATGGCAACGGAATATTATTATTCGAAATAATATATTTTTTATCGCCAAGTTTGGAATAAAATATTTTTTAATTTTTCTGGAATAATCTATTATTATACCTTTTTAATCTACTAGCTTTTACACTAATTTTTTGTTTTAATAAATCCAATAAATCATTGATTATATTTTCATTATTATGATTATCAATGCTACAACCAAATTTTCTCCCAATTTCGTCTACATGTCTCATATATATTATTATTATATACCCACTTATTTTAATATATGCAGACATTTGTTTTTTTTTATATTTAATCACAAAAAAATAATGTTACGAATTTATAGAAAATATTTCATATAATTTTAAACATTAGATATTCCACCATAATAAAGTAGGCTTGTGTGTATGGGGGGATATGTCATTTTGTTCGTTATTTTTTAAGTAATATGCAAAAGTATTTAGTTTATGTTTTCAATGTGTTTTGAAATTTAAAATCATTGTTGTTATTTGTATTTTGGATACTTTCGGGTAGTGAATTAAAATATTTATAGTTGAATATCGCTATTGTTTTTTTAGGTTAGTTTGAGTTATCTATTATTTTTAAAAGGTGCATTTTTATTAAGAATGTTATCTTTGTAAATCTGTAATGTTACATGATAGAAGAATAATGTGTTTAGTTTTAGACTTTAAATTTCTCAGAAGTTCTGATGGATCATTCTGATGGATATGGTTCAAATAAAATTGTTTTTAATATTAATTTGTGTTCTATTTAAAGCTGTTTTATAAGTTCCACCCCATCCTTTAATGCCATATTGTATTGATGTGATTGGCAGAAAGCAAAGTATATCATTCTGAGTAAATCTGTATTTAGTATAAATATGTCTTAGACATCTAAAGATGTCTTTGAGTATGTATGTTTGTGTGTGTGGACCACTTTAGGCATTGGTCTACTATAATGCCTAGGTATTTTATTTCGGTTTTGCTTTCTATTACTAAACACAAGTTATTGCAGTTATGTTGTTGTGTATTTTTCCAGAGTGTATTATATTTTGTATTTACTTAGGTATTTCTTGTTTTTTTATGCTAAATGGTATATAATAAGTTTTATTCGAATTTAGTGTCAATAAATTTATATCCAACCATTTTATTTTAATTTGTTTAAATCTGCAATAGCCATGTTGTTGACTTCCTGAGGTGATATCTCTCAAAAGCGGCGCTATACAAATTGTTCAATAAATTAATTCCGTTCAAGTATTAGCTTTTAAGAAATAATTTTGCCATATTTAGAGACATTAAATAGCCATAGTAAGCAGGTCATTTGGACAATGACCCCCAAAAATATGCTGCAATAATTTGAACTTGGATTTAACAAACTGGCCAATTATTAAAGAAGTTTAAATATTCGCGGCGATTGATAATCCGTAATCGTAGCGGGTCCAGTGACATCTAGCGCACAAATGAATGGCTCCTGTTTGTACCTAGCATGGGTTACTTTAAACTTCGACCGAAAAAGATATTCTTTCTTTCTTTGCCTTAAAGACAAAGGAGGTAAACACTACCGTGTCTGACGCGCGCTTAGTATCATACTAAATATATTTTTAAGGACTTTGTGAGATAGAGCACTTCTACGTACTAAGATTTTCAGGTATTAGAGGGAGATGTCAGAAAAAGGTGAAACGAAAGTTTTTTGTGTTGCAAACTATGGCCATTTTCAATTAGTGGTGGGCGTTATTGTTCTTTTTAAAAAACGAAAACGAACTGTTGTTTGTAAAACGTCAACTGTTTGCCCAAACTGTTGAAAAAAAACGAGCTGTTTTTGAGGTAATTTGTGTGAATTAGTAATGGGTTAGTAGCGTTACTGACTAAGTTACCGTCCATAACAATAAAAGTAATAAAACCCTGCTATCTATAGGGGCGAGATAGCTAGGTATCATTAAAATTAAGTTATATTCACAAAACCAAGAATTCGTCGTTCAGAAAATAAACAACTTTACACTATCAACACTCAGTATACGAGCCGTTTGGTGAGGTCTGTTCGTTTTTCTCGTTACTCTCGTTCTCGTTTTGTAATAATAAACAAACGAATGGAAAACGGAAAACAGCCCCTTATTTATGTGATTTCAATTACAACCCGTTTTAAAAATAACAGGATTGCCTTCTCACTCTTTTCCCGTAATGGGTGTTAAGTGTGAAACGTTAAGATAGTGTTTTTTCCCGGAAAAAACAGCTAAACAGGGTGCCTTACAGAAAACAGCCCTTACCTGTGATGGATTGCCTTCTCGCTCTTTACCCGTAATGGGCCTTAAGTGTGAAACGTTAAGATAGTGTTTTTTCCCGGAATAACAGGTACTGTTTTTCGCCTGCAACAGACCTATCTCACTCTTACATATTATTACGACGTTAGTGCGAGAGAGTGAGATAATGTTATTCGTTTGGAATAGTTCTTTTTCAATCATACTCGTGCTTTCTTGATATAAGTTAGAAGAGTCGACAAAACGGACAAACTGTTTGGGCATTTTTTAACTCCAAACATGTTGTGCAAACGTGTTTGTCGTTTTTGGACTCACCAGTCTCACCACTATTTTCAATTAGTTAGCGAATTATGTGTATCATTGTTGACGTGATTTGCATGGAATAATTAAAAATCGTGAATTCTGTTGATATCATATTGAAAGAAATTCCGAACAATTAGAAACGTATTCAAATAAAGTGTCTTGGGCGGCTCTAACCGCATATGCAATTAGTTTCTGTTACAAAACATAATAATAAAGAGATTAAACGATATGTTAATACGAAAAGTTACAGTTTTTGTGGATGGATCAGTGATGCGACAAAAGTAATGTATTTTTATGTTTTCATTGCTAACTTTTTAACTCAATCAATAAACAGTGGACTGAGATAGGAGTCAGTTATTTAAAACATTTAAAAGAAAAGATTAAAAAGCATTCTAACTCTACACTGCATACTAATAATTCAATGAGCTTTGTCTTGTTAGGAACCATTGATAATCCGTATTTAATTAGATAGTGGCTATCGTAAAGTACTCGTGGACCATAACGTCAAAGTGTATAATAATAGATACATTTTAACATAAATTTGTATACAGTTTTGTGGATCTTTTGAACTGGCATTAAAAGAGTCCGATAATCCAGGTATATTTCTTGGTTTGATTAACTTTATTCAGGAAATAGATATTGTATTGAAAGAACATTTAGAAAGGTCTTCGAGTTTTAAAAGGTTTATGTAAGGCAATTCAAAATGATTTGTTAGACCAATCATTTCCAGGAAATATTTTTTAGAAATAATAAAAGTACTACAATTTATTTACGTGATACCAATGACTACATAAAGATGTTTTCAACTCTTAAACGTATTAAAACATTTTTGAGAAATACAATGAGTCAAGATAGACTATGATCACTTGCAATGCTTAGCATCGAGAATATTTATATTTCGAAAATAGATCATTTCCACAGCCGTGTCATTCTACATTTCGAAGAAGCCAAACAAAGAAGGGTCGATTTGTCAAGAAATGTTAGAGTGCTTTTTATTATTTTTGAGTGTTAGAATCAACAAGACCAGTCACATCACTCCTATACCCACCTATCCAACGCAACTATCTCGGTACATAGATTTTTATAGATATTTTTTAATTATAGAGGAACTCCCCAATCGGTGTTAAAACATTCATTAAAAATGTACATTAACATTATAATTAGTGATAACACAAATAAAGTTAAATAAAACAATATTGTCTTACCGGCTTCAGAATAGGTACCGTAGGAGTATCGGCAAATTAATTATAAATATTGTTCTACCGGCTTCAGAATAGGTACCGTAGGAGTATCGGCAAATTAATTACAAATATTGTTCTACCAGCTTCAGAATAGGTACCGTAGGAGTATCGGCAAATTAATTACAAATATTGGCGTTTTTATAATATTCCCCTCGGATTACGAATATTACCTCTTACCTCCCACTTCCGGAACCCCAGAGCCGCCTCTGGTTTACGTATATGATAAATAGCAAATGGCCTAAAACTGTACCTTGAGGCACCTTGAGGTATTGAGTCACTAACTTATCAATTAATTTAACTTCTTGGGGTCTTTTATTAAGGTAACTAACTATCCATCCCAAGAAATTTCTATTTATTCCAATGGATTTTAATTTATTTATTAGTGTTTTATGTGATTTACTGTCGAACGCCTTTTGTAGTCTATATTCCTACACATTTTTCGTTAGAATCTAGTGCGGTATATACGTAATTCGTTAATTTAGCAATAGCGTCTTGAGTGCTTGTATTTTTTTTTAAATTTTCTTACAATTGTTCATTTATCTTTGCAATATTTGATAATAGTGATATCGGGCGATAATTTTGTGGGTCTTTACGGCATTCCGTTTTATGAATTGGGGTGATGATTGTTTTTTTATAATTTTTTGGGAATAAACCACTTTCTAGACTTAGATTAATTATGTGTTACGGGACGCACTATGCGTTGTTTCATTATGTGTAATGTCTTAAACTCTTTATTGTCAATACCGGGGGCAGAGCCTCCTTTCAGTTCAGTTATAGTTTTTTCAATGTCAAATTCTGTTACCGGGTAGAAGTTATTGTATTGATGTTGTGTTATTTGTTGAGTGTTTGTATCATTAGAGTTAGACGTGTTGATGAAGTTTTCCAGATTTTTGCCGACATTAACACAACAGTAATTTAAGATATTACCGCATTTTTGTGTCTTTTTGTACATTACGTTTTTACTACCTGTGATTTACAGTTTTCCACTTTAATTTGATAGAAACCGAGGTTTACGCGTTTTTTGCTAATAGTAGATTTTGTATTTCTCCTGTTGTTTCGATGATAATTTTTTTTTTTTTAATATTTTTAACAGGAATCGTTCCTTTGAGTTTTAGTACATTTGCGTCCTTTTCATTTAATATTTTTGAATCTTCATTTTGTAGAATTAGGTCTGATATAAATTCATATTGTTTATAATTTTCTTCAATTCTTTTAACCTTTCCCTCACTGTGCTAAAAAAATCCACACGTTCCGGTGCTGTGTAGTCAATACACATCTCAAAATGAGCGATTTAATATCGGAAAAATATAAATATTCATAGCTAATCGCTTATGTTTTTAATATTTTGTATCAAAAGTGATAATAATTGTAATTTAATTGCTTAAAACATGATAAACCGTCGGCAGATGCTAAAAAAACGTGCGAGGGGTCAACATCTGACGACGGTCAACATCTAATGCGGTCGTAGGTATTGATGGTCTAAATCAAAATACAACTGCGGATGTGTGAATTTCTCATGTTCCCGCATAGCGAACTAAAGCGGGACATCAATAGCGTGTCATTTCCTCGCACACTCTTCGCGTAGCAGTGTCACACGGTTGATTGTATTGGTGTTATTGTTCCCTATTTTTAATAAAAATCTCTAATTTTTAATTGAATTTGAAAACTATGTAAAATATTATTTTTTAATTTAGTGCATAAATGTATAACGGAGGAATACCTAAAATCTGAACCCAGAGTTAATTATATTTATAGAGTTATTAAAGTTATTGGAAGCAATGTGTAGTAAATACACACATTAAAAAATACACATGGTAGTTTTTAAATAACAGGGTATGATGCCGATGGAGACGGTTTAAACTGTCCGTACGTTTTGTCATTATTATTATTACTTATTATTTTATCCAATTTTTGAAAATAAATTATCTTTATGTTAGGAGTTGATCTTGTAGTTTTATTATTTTATTTTAGAGTTTGAAATGTTCACTCTTTATTAGCTCTTCAAGTTTTAATAAGTTACATTCTTAACATTGTTTTATTTTCGAATATTTTACCGAAGTAATAATGTTTATATCATTGGTAATAATATCAATGAATTCTTCCATGTTTATTGTTCGCCCACCCAAGGTATGTGTTTATGTGAATTTGGGTTTACGTGCAAAACAAAAGTGTATATCGACTGCCCCGAACAGTGCGGGAAGGAGACATACTGTTATTTATTGTAGTCATGTTATATTGTTTCATTTGCAATTTAATTTATTTTATTTTTGTCACACTATAATGGTACGATATCTACCTCATTCAGACTATTACATACTTTTAATTTTTATTTAATATATTTATGATTACGTACTAAATATTTTTCTAATTTTAACTAATTTATTACTGTAATACATTTTCGGTTCCAATACAATGAGGATTGTCAACTTCAAAAAGTGAAATAAATCATCAAAAATTATGAAACAAAAACTGTGTTAAATAATTTGCATGCGTCATATATTTAACGTAGTTTTAATTTCATTACTTTTCATGACTTTATATCACATTTTCAAGGTGTGTTGAATTGTCATTTTGATGATTTATCCGGTCACCTACATTTACATATATATATATATTATCTTCACATATATATACAGGTTGTTAAGGGACGTACTGAACTAACTTTAACAGGTGATTCCTGACATTATTTTGAGTTCAAAATGTCAATGAAACTTTGTACTATCATTCAATTCAAAATTCAATTAGATTTAAGAATTTGCCAAAAAATCTAAAATGGCTGCTTTTTATATTTTTCTTCCCCCGTAACGCAATAATTTAATATGTAATCCAACTTCGAAGCCAGATATGTATTCTAAACAGTGAAGTTATGGGATTTGCTTCTAATACAAATGTGCAGTTTTATTTCGTTGTTGACAATGTTTTGCATAATTGGCCTTAAAAAGAAGGGGAGAAGGTCACCGTCTACATAAATTAAAGAAAAACGCCGCGCAGAACCCGGGCGACGCCGGAAACTAAACTATTTTTTAATAAAATAATATACTCACAAAAGTGACTAGTTATATAAATGAGAAAGATATACAATAAACGAGATAATAAATTTCGAAAAAACTCTGCGTAAATCCCGGACAACGCCGGGTACTATAAAATATAGATTATAATAAAACAATATAGTCACAAAAGATATGTAAACAGAAAGTAATAAGAACGAGATAGATATACGTATACAAATATACGTCACTGTTGACATTTTTTTTGGTAATCAAAGTAGGCGAGTTAGATTAAAGTCTCTGTATGGTGTTATTATATAATATTTAATTAACATGTCAAATGACCTTTGAATTTTTATTCAACACATATTTTACTACTGCTGGCTCCCAATGGCTATCTGGTTTTCTTTTAAAAACTACTTTTACTTCTGCTGTCTCCCGATGGCTATCTGGTTTTCTTTTAAAAACTACTTTTACTTCTGCTGTCTCCCAATGGCTATCTGGTTTTCTTTTAAAAACTACTTTTACTTCTGCTGTCTCCCAATAGCTATCTGGTTTTCTTTTAAAAACTACTTTATCTCCAATATTTACAGGTTTTAAATCCGGACTAACTACTATTCTGTCGGCATATTTTATGGTTTTGTTTTGCCGATTTTAAAATTCTTTTTTTATTCTCTAATTTTAATCTTAACTGACTTTTAGTCGACGGTAAGTTACAACGATGTTGTCTTGACATTAATAATTGTAACGGAGAAAGTAATTTGTCTTTCGGTATTGTACGATAATGTAATGATGACAAATATGGATATGTCTTACCTTCCTGGCATGTCATTAGAATATTTGGTTTGATCTACTACTACTAAATAATATGTATAATTACACCTTAAAATATCTACACCAATACGTCCCCAAGGGTAATTTGATATTGGGTATAATGTATAAGTGACTAGGGTTGATTAGCTGGTATTCATTTTAGATATGTTTGACATTGATCATATTTTTAATATCTGAATTCATATTTGGCCAATATAAAACATTGCTAACTAATATGTTTGTTTTTATAATCCCATTT
The DNA here is from genome assembly GCA_026573805.1 of Hesperophylax magnus. Lineage (NCBI taxonomy): Eukaryota > Metazoa > Arthropoda > Insecta > Trichoptera > Limnephilidae > Hesperophylax > Hesperophylax magnus. Next base: position 706,224 of record JAIUSX010000179.1, on the reverse strand, counting down.
CTGGTATCATTCTAACAACTGTCAGAATTATTAAAGTACGTTCGTTATAAATTGAATCTTTCCACACATTTATTTCTGATTCCATATTCCAGTACTGTTCATCTAAAAAAAAAAAAAATATTTTTAGATATAGACCAACCTGTAATACAGTAATTTTTAAATTTAGCTGAGTCGTCCATAGTTACTTTTTAATTTCTTCTAGTTACATGTAAATTAATATCGTTTTCAAAAGTTATCGTTGACAGTGCTGACCTTTACAGTGTGTCTGCATTCTGCGATCTGTAGATTTTTGCCTGGAATGTATTTTACAAAAAGATCATATTTTAAGATCATGTAATCTGGCTGATATGTCATATAACGAATTTTTAAATAATATAAATGGTTTATATTATTTAAACATATAAATATTAATGAAATTTATCACATCCACATACTATTGCATATAATACTTTTTTGATTCGAGCATATCTAATCTGTGCTGATATGAGTGTTTTCGAAGTATATGCTATTGGTATTTTGTCTTGCATAATGACCATGCCTACTGCTGATTTTGTTGAGTCAACAGATAATGGTTTGTTTTTATCGCAATGTGCATTGGATTGTGATACTGTTGTGAAGATGTCAATGGACTAGTATCGGTGAGCGCGTCCTACGTGAAAGGCTATGGTTGATGATGACGACTTTATGTTTCCAGATTGCGGGCTGGAGGATACACCACCCACAACCGCATTGGTAAGTGGGGGACAGAAGGTGAAAGCAAAGGAGTTTCCTTGGCAGGTGGCCATATTCCGCAAGGAAGGAGAAAAGTTCAAGCAGATATGTGGTGGCAGTCTAGTGCGGAGCATGCTAGTGATCAGCGGTGAGTTTTGAGACAATCTATTTTATTTTAAAATATATATGTACATGATGCCCAGTTTATGAAATGATTGTACAAGTTACAAATCATTGCAAGCAGCTGTAAAGATCACCTATGGGTGGTAGAGATTATAAAGGTACATGATGCCTAGTTTAGCAAATGATTGTACAAGTTACAAATCATTGCAAACAGCTGTAAAGATCACCTATGGGTGGTAGAGATTATAAAGGGGATTGAATCTCTTTTCGAAGAGGTTAACTAACTATAGATATGAGTAGAAATTTCAATATAGAAACTATAGTTACTGACAGTAGCGTTGGTAGTCAGTCTTGGATACTCATCAGGAACAGATTAGCGAATGGTCTTCAAAAAGCCAGAGCTCTCTGAATTATCCCATAAACTGTTCCAATATTGGCAGGCGGAACAAGTGCGTAGTTCTTCCTTCTGAGCTGTTGATACATAATATACTGCATAGAACATATGTATTATCAATTCAATATACGAGTAGTTGTCTTGACAGGTTAAACAAGTGTGTAGTTTTACCTTCTGAGCTGTTAATATATGCATATGTTCTACACAGTATAGACATTTTTTTTAGTTTTTTATTGTATGTTTTTATTTAGTTATAAAAAATTACATTTTTATATCTAGTTTAAACCTTTTAACAAATTATTTCAATGACATTAAGGACACTTTACAATACATATACTTTATTTATAGTATTTAGGCATAACCCACGAAAAGCAGCAAGGCTTTTAGCTTCTTTAACATCAGTCGGTAGTTCATTCTAAATCTTAAATCCTTTCAAACAGAGATTATTTTGGGTTCCCGACAAATTTGTGTCACATAAATAAATGAAAATGTAGTAACCTTAAAAGCTTGTTTATTCTTTTTGGTTTTCAGCTGCTCACTGCTTCTCTGTAGAAACTTATGACCATCAGGTTAATGTGAGTAATTATCAAGTGGTTGCAGGGAGTCTCTTTTCTTCATGGACTGTACGAAAGTCAGGCAGACAGCAAAGTAAGGTTGGTTACAAAAAACACACTTTCGTAAATAAAAAAATGTTTCTTTTCCGTATTTATTGAGAATCGGTTTAACGCTGCAATCCTCGGAAGAACATTACTAGCCACAAGTACCATATTCCATAGACCCTCTAAAGGTCAGATCTGAACAGGTGTCTATGCATTATAAAAGTACATATTTGTTATCTTTTGTTCGTCGTCCTAAAGAGAAATTATTATTCTTCTTAGTTATAGTAAAAACAAATCTGTTTGTTTTTATCAACATTTTAATGTTATTATTAAGAAAGATCAATTTTTTTTTCAAATGCAAATATCTGAAAGATAATATTGTCCGGTTTCTAAACAAGTATTTATTTTTATGACAACTTTAAAAGTTAGAAATATATCTACTGAAGCAATTTTTGGCATATTATGCAAAAATGTTTTGAGCGATCACTTGTCATAATGTGCCCTTAAAATATAACCTTAAAATATGGGATAAGCGACGAAATCTAGGTGGATTCATTGGCTTTAAATCGCAGTAAACCGAAATCTAGGTCGATTCATTGGCTTTAAACCGCAGTAAACCGAAATCTAGGTGGATTGATTGGCTTTAAACCGCAGTAAACTAAAATGTAAGTCGATTCATTGGCTTTAAACTGCAGTAAACTGAAATGTAAGTGGATTCATTGGCTTTAAACCGCAGTAAACTGAAATGTAGGTGGATTCATTGGCTTTAAACCGCAGTAAACTGAAATTTAGGTGGATTGATTGGCTTTAAACCGCAGTAAACTGAAATGTAAGTGGATTCATTGGCTTTAAACCGCAGTAAACCGAAATCTTAGTGGATTTATTGACTTTAAACCGTTCCATATTTTTAGGAATGATATTAATTAAATAATATGGTCAATGTATATATGACATACATATATATATATATATATATATATGACATACAGTATTCATACATATATTGAAAAGTATGAATACTGTTCGCACGGTGTCTTTATCCCATAGAACCGATGGGATATCGTGAATTTTGATGATCTAACGAAATTAACACGTTTTACGATTGAAAAACTTTTTGAGGATTATCTTGATGTGATTTGAACGTTATTTTTTTATGCAACCAGCGTGAACATAGTCGTGGTTTTAGTTGAAGCAACTAATTTTGGTTTCGATGTTAAAGTGATGAAAAAAGATACGTGAATCTACTTACAAATTGTAGATGCTATTAAATATTCTGCAATCAGCCAGTCAGTCAGTTTGTGTTTCGTGATGATTTTGTTTTGTCCATTATCAAGAAAAAACATCAATTTTTCTAGGTAATTGGAGTTCGTTTAGGAAAGCGGTACGGAGGATTTGACCGAAACCTTCAAGATGACATCGCCCTTGTGCATCTCCAGAAGGGTTTCACCTTCTCCAATGTAGTGCGTGCAGTCTGCCTGAATCTGGTAGACATAGAGCTGCACCACAAGCAGACCAGTCCAGGGAGTCTGGGGAAGGTAATAAATCTTCAACTGAAATTTTGGCATAACTAGAACTATGCATTCTAAAGAGAGGACTGTTTTTTTTTTTTTTTTTTTTTTTTATTTGGTACATTATTTTGTTACAATTTATGTTTTCCAGTAATGTAGGCCTCACTGGGTGGCTTGCCCGTGCTGAGGCCTTCATTTTATAATATGAAAATCTAGTCTACATATTACATTTAAAGAGAAGATAGTAAATTTGAAAAGAAAATAATAAATTTAAAATTAAAAATAAAAATACATAATAATACATTTAAAATTAAAAAATAATACAATGAAAATAATCTTGTGTGTTTGTGAGTGATGTGTGTTTATGTTGGTTTTGTGTGTTACGTGTAGGTTTTATTTTTATTTTATGCTATGACATTTTGGTAATATTGTCTTTTTTGTTGTTTAATCCATTTTGTAATTTTGTTTGTGAATTTATTTTTATTTTCCTCAATTTTAATTTCAATTTTTAGACTGTTGAAAGCTTTTATAGCATGGTATTGGTAGTGTCTTTGTCCAAAGGTTGAATTTACTGTTGGAGTTTTGATGTTTTCTTTGTACGCCTGTCTAACTGGTCTGTTAGTGTTATTTTGTGTATGTTGAAATTTATTTTTTTTGTTAAAAATGTAGTTTAGTAGTGTTTTAACGTATATTTGGCGTATATCTAGTACGTCACAGCTGTTGAATATTTGGTCTGTATCGGTCAGTCTATGTTTTTTTAGTATTACCTTTAAGATCGTTTTCTGTGCGGTTTCTATGTAATTGATAGCCGAGTTTGTTGCTCCTCCCCAAGCAATAATTCCATATTCTATTATTGATTGGCAGAGTGCAAAATATATTGTTTTCAATTGTTTTATTTTATATATGTTTCTTATGTTAAGGAAAATGTGTATTGTTTTGAGAAGTTTATTTGTGATTTGTTTGATGTGAGGTATCCATCTAAGGTTATGGTCAATTACGATTCCTAGATACTTTATTTGATCTGTTTTTTCTAGAGGAGGGCAATCGCAGATGTTGGTGTTTAAACATTCGTGTATTTTTATGGTGTTTGTATTGTTTTTTGGCTGTCCCGTGCTATTTATACTGTATGTTGTGAATTTTGTCTTTGATATGTTAAGTGTAAGTATGTTTGAGTCTAGCCATGTTTTCACTTGCGAGATTCCCAAATTCGCTATGTTATATACATTATTCCAATCCTTAGATTTGAAAAGTAAAACTGTGTCATCAGCATAGCTAACTATTTCACCGTCTATTTTCATGCTGCAAAGTTCATTTATGTAAATAGTAAAAAGAACGGGCCCTAGTATGCTTCCTTGTGGAACTCCATATGTAATCGGCAGTGGTTTACTAGTATGGTTGTTAATTTTGACTTGTTGAGTTCTGTTACTCATATAACTTTTAAATAGTTGAAGTTCCTTGCCTTTGATACCCATGTTTTCTAATTTTTTTAAAAGTGAATTGTGGCAGATTGAGTCAAAGGCTTTAGCTAAATCTAGATATATCGCTATGCATTTGTACCCTTGATCTAAGTTGCTATGTATATAATCTACTGTACATGCCAAAGCTTCTTTTGTGCCTATTTTGTCTCTAAATCCATATTGGTTATCCGAGATTAATTTGTTTTCTTCAAGGTATTTTATAATTTGGTTTTTTAATACTCTTTCGAAAATCTTTGATAGCGAGTTTAACGTTTAGCGTTTTTTTTAATTTAAGTACGAGTCCACCAGCTTTAATTACTATCGCATTCAGAACACGTGAATGGTTTTCAGCATTTTACTGAAAATACGTTTTACGTCTGCAACCAGATTTTTATAATTACTCTTTTAAAACGGAGATAATTTATTTAACTTTTAAACTACCATAAAAATGTATCTGACACACTGTGAAAGTAAGCCGTTAAAGGTGGTTAGGTTAGGTTAGGTTAGGTTAGGTTAGGTTAGGTTAGGTTAGGTTAGGTTAGGTTAGGTTAGGTTAGGTTAGGTTAGGTTAGGTTAGGTTAGGTTAGGTTAGGTTAGGTTAGGTTAGGTTAGGTTAGGTTAGGTTAGGTTAGGTTAGGTTAGGTTAGGTTAGGTTAGGTGAGGTTAGATTAGGTTAGGTTAGGTTAGGTTAGGTTAGGTTGGGTTAGGTTAGGTTAGGTTAGGTTAGGTTAATAAATGGGTAGGTAGGTAAATTAGTAGGTACTCATTTTAAAGGGAACTGATTTTAAGATACTTTTTTTTATTTTTTTTTTAACTCCACACAGGAGGCCCTGAAGAAAATAATTTCCCTCAGGGCCTATGTCATCTTTGGGGATGCTGTGTGGAGGGTCTTTTTGTGGAGAGGAAGGAGTGAACATGGGTCTTGAAGAGTCCCATGTTGTAGGAGGGAGGAAACACAGAGGCCGTCAGTTCGTTCCACAGCCGAGCTGTTGAACTTAAGAACGAATCGTAGAAGCGACCCGTTCTCATGTGACAAGTGTCAACTGTGTACAAATGTTGGGCACGCTTTTGGCGTGTATCCCGACTACGCACCGGTGCCGAAGGGATCAATGACGTTAGTTCCTCAGAGCATATTCCATTGTAATGTATATAAATGAACGTTTTGTATTTTAAGATAATCTATATAAATGAACATTATACACGGTGTCCGGAAACTCAAAAAAAATTTTAACCCTGAAATAGCCGAAAATATTTTTTTTGGTTTTTTTTTTTTTTTGTGAAAATGCTCAAATCAAAAAACTTTATGTTTATTTGGGTTCCCCATGTGGTGTAGATTCACCAGTTTCCCGCTTGTACTGCGAGTTTCCGGACACCGTGTATATTTAAAGTAAATCTAAAAAAAATTGGATGTCAAAGGACTAGAAGTGCAAAACTATTGTACATAATAGGTTGAAAGGGAAAAATAGCCCATAATCCCTTACGTCCCGAGCCATACAACCCTACAATCATATTCTTAAACATAATCTCTTATGTCCCGAGCCATACAACACTACAATCATATTCTTAAACATAATCTCTTATGTCCCGAGCCATACAACACTACAATCATATTCTTATACATAATCCCTAACGTCCTGAGCCATGCAGATAACATTCGTTAATATAACTAAGTTTTTTAAGAAAGTATATAAACAATGAATAGCGATTTAGGCAGGTAAATATATATATATCAATTAAATTTATATATTAGTAAGTGAATATAATAAGTTTTTCTGTGTTGAGTGATAACAGATTGCCATCGAACCATTTTTCAATAACCTTCATGTCTTGATTGGCCGCATTAATAATCTCGTTCCGTGTCTTTTTCTCACCTTCATGTCTTGATTGGCCGCATTAATAATTTCGTTCCGTGTCTTTTTCTAACCTTCATGTCTTGATTGGCCGCATTAATAATTTCGTTCCGTGTCTTTTTCTAACCTTCATGTCTTGATTGGCCGCATTAATAATCTCATTCCGTGTCTTTTTCAATAGTTATTGCAGTGTCTTTAACAATGGATATGAGTTTACCATGAAGTGAAACATATGATTATCGTATATTACCAATAAAATTGGTCCATTGCGGAATTCCTTAGTATTATATATTTTTAAATTGTATGTAATTAGTTAACCTGTTTACCCATTATTTAAGAACAAAAGTGAATGATAATAATTGTCCCTGCAGGTGACGGGCTGGGGGCTGACGGAAACGGGTCAGGCGTCCAATAGCCTCAACTTCCTGAGGGTCCCTGTGGTGGGGGACCTAGAGTGCACAAAGCAGTTTATCAAAACACCCGACTCATTTACTAGATACATCACGGCAGACAAGATATGCGCGGGACACACTAACGGTAAGTAACGCACATCAGTAACATCTATAATCCCTGTCTAACAGACACTTTATTCACCTTGCATTCAATTCCAGGATCAGCCGGCCCGAGCTGGTGTTCTACTGCAGAATACACGTGCAGATCCCCCGCGCTGATACCTGGGTACAGTTCTGAGACGACTTCTTACGATCTCAAGAATCCCTGTCTAACCGAAACTTTGTTCACCTCGTAATTCCGTTCCAGGATCAGCCATGTGCCCGGGAGACAGCGGGGGCGGACTGGTGTTCCCGTTGCAGAACGCACATCCCCCGCGCTGGTACCTGGGTGCAGTTCTGAGCAACGCGCAGACTTCTAAAGATACGAATAATCCCTGCCGGGTTAACCCGCTCGCCCTCTATACCAGTGTATTTAAGCACCGTTTATGGCTGTCCAGTAATATGGAGGACCTTCAACCGCAAGGTAAATCTAACTTCACACAACTAACCCACAATTAGTTCGCGATCTTTTTATTATAACATTTAACAAGTTACAGTGCTGGAACACTTTGGGAGGCGGGGCTGAATAGAAAGTCTCATTACATTGTTGATTTGGAATTAACATAGAATCCACACTGCAAGTTTAGATAAGACTTGGTAGAAAAGATAATATTTATTTAGAGAGAGACAACCAAAATACATGAGATCTAAAGTTCCCACTTCTGTGGCCTCGGAAAGTACAATCTGGGTAGTCAAGTACGTGAATTTTATAAATATCTAAAGAAACGGAATAATTTACAATTGTCATTGAAAACAGATAAAAATAAATATATAATTTTTTTTTCGGTTTGTTTCCTTTCAATTCCTTTATACATTTATTTATGTATATCATTCTAACTGTTTAAAGTTTTATTTTATTGTTAACATCTAAAATCATTTTGTAATATAAAATTGCACACTATACATATGTATCACAAATTAAGTTGGTTTAATTAATATTATCTAATGTAAAAAAGTGAAACATCTGTACCTACCTATAATATTATATCATATAAAGTAATGTGACTAGTCGCCACAACATGGCTCAAGCTAGCGTAGCAACTTGGAAACATCTGTACCTACCTATAATATTATATCATATAAAGTAATGTGACTAGTCGCCACAACACGGCTCAAGCTAGCGTAGCAACTTGGAAACATCTGTACCTACCTATAATATTATATCTTATAAAGTAATGTGACTAGTTGCCACAACACGGCTCAAGCTAGCGTAGCAACTTGGAAACATCTGTACCTACCTATAATATTATATCTTATAAAGTAATGTGACTAGTTGCCACAACACGGCTCAAGCTAGCGTAGCAACTTGGAAACATCTGTACCTACCTATAATATTATATCTTATAAAGTAATGTGACTAGTTGCTACAACACGGCTCAAGCTAGCGTAGCAACTTGGAAACATCTGTACCTAACTATAATATTATATCTTATAAAGTAATGTGACTAGTTGCTACAACACGGCTCAAGCTAGCGTAGCAACTTGGAAACATCTGTACCTACCTATAATATTATATCATATAAAGTAATGTGACTTGTTGCCACAACACGGCTCAAGCTAGCGTAGCAACTTGGAAACATCTGTACCTACCTTTAATAGTATCTCATATAAAGTAATGTGACTTGTTGCCACAACATGGCTTGAGTTGTTCTGTTTGAAGTGACAATTCCATTATTTCCCTATACCTGAATGACAGTTGTATGTTTTGGTTTTTGCAGAAGGTTGCAGACTAAATGACTCCGTCGGTGTTTGCAAGAATATCTCTGACTGTCCGAGAGCCATAGAACAGGAATTACATGGAATTCCACTGCAGGTATATTAATATGTATTACCCGGGAATATAACACGAGGACGGCTGTTAAGACCGTATATCAATACTATATTGATGAAATCCGTCGTCTGTGGTCAGTTAGCGATATTTGCATTAGCACTGATTCCGACAGTGTCAGATAACCTGTTATTATACAAAACTTGTTGTATAATTTCGTTCGTTATGCAAAATAACTAACTTATAATCAATTATCAATGGAGGTGAACTTCCAAAGCTCTCAGGGTGCGTATAAACAGCTAGCCAAACCACACACTACGGGAAATAAACAAAGCAACCGCAAACAGCGCGAAAATGCGGCCTAATTCGTGGTTCGGCTTGCGCAAACTTTTCCTGTTTATACGCACCCTTAGAATGGAAAGAAATCGTATGTACAATCCTTAATTGATTCATCTAAGACGCGATCAATTGATTCCGTTCCTGCTTGGAGAGATGAAAGTTGTCAGTTGTGACTAAAGACCTCAATAATTAATTCTCAGCTTAGTAATGTCAATTCATAAGAAGATTGCTATTTCTTATTTGTTTCGTGTCAATATCGGTTAGGCTATCGACAGCGCAACCGTGTTAGGAATGTCGGTATTCAATTGTAGGAAGTTGAACCAATAGATATTGTCAAGTTATCAATTTGATTAAGATAAGTTAGAACTTCAGCTTTGTGTGAGTGACCGCTAGTTGCCTCGCAGTAGAATACGTCAGGCGATGAATCTCTCACCAGCACCATCAGCTCATTGATTCACAGGTGCTATAATGTTTGTACTATAAGCAACTTTGCTAAACTTCGCTTTTTGATTAATCCATTTCTTTCATTAAAAGGAAAGAATCCCACCCATCAAAGCTGATTCAAAGTAATGTCGTCAAAGCAAAATCTTTTGAGATTTTTTGACTTCTGTACAGGAAAATGAATATCTATTATAGTATTATTTTTTGACTGACTACAGTTTTGATTAAAGAGGCGCTCTCTGTTCAAGATGAATGTTTTCAAACCGCATCCCGATGAAAAAACGTCAAAAAGTCAATTTACAAAACATGGAAATTCTCATTTTAAAAATTTCCCTACCCATTTTCCAAACAAAAATTTTCTGGAAAAACTTTTTTTTTAAAAATAATCTGTTCCCAACTTGGAAAATTACCAAACATCATTTTCATCAAAAATTACCGATCCATTTTCAAAACCAATTTTCGTAGAAGATATTTGTCAACATGAAAATTTCCAAACTTCGAATAACAAAATCAAAGAAATAAAAATTGAAAAGAAAAAAAATGTAACTTATGAACCCAACTTCATGTACGCTGATATTCCTGTTACGGTGTTTTTTCCCGGTGACTGCTGCCACTGGATCACCCAATACATATTATTCTTCCCAAGAAACCGGCTATTTTTGGAATCGGTTCCGTTTGGCTTACATAAAAGTCCAAATTTTAAGCTGTACTTGTGAACAATAAATTTATCTATAAAATTTTTTTATATTATAAATGCTAATCTTAAAATTTTAAAGCTTTCAAACCGATTTAGATAAAAAAAAAATATAGTGGAGCTATCGGTATAGGGGAGGTATTGTTATAGGGAAACATTGACATGAGGGAGGTATTGTTATAGGGAAACATTGACATGTTAAGGGAGGTATTGTTATAGGGAATCCTTGACATGTTAGAGGAGGTTTTGCTTTAGGGAATCATTGACATGTTAAGGGAGGTATTTCTATAGGGAATCTTTGACATGTTAGAGGAGGTATTGCTTTAGGGAATCATTGACATGTTAAGGGAGGTATTGCTATAGGGAATCTTTGACATGTTAGAGGAGGTATTGCTTTAGGGAATCATTGACATGTTAAGGGTGGTATTGCCATAAGGAAACATTGACATGTTAGGGGAGTTATTGTTATATGAATGCGTCCATTTAAAGACATATTTAATGCATCAATAACTGGAAAAACCGATTAAGTTCGTTTTGTATTGGCCATTAAATAATGATGATGTTTTTGTTTCGTAACTCCATACAGGATGCAGATGATTCTGCGTGATTATACAAGTAAAAAAGAAAATGTAACTTTTTCGAAATTCAAAGGCTATAAGTTGTAAAATTTCTTTAATTGTTGTAGCTAAAAATTAACAAATATTTATAAAACTAAATGATAAATTTGATACAAAACACAATATAATTTAGAAAATAAGAAATTTAATTACAAACTTAAAAAATATAACTTAATATAATAGTTATTAAACTTAGAAAATATAAGATATAAAAATAAAAATGTACTTATTAGGTAAGAAATAATTGAAGGTAGATACTCAATTGGTTGTAAACCGAGCTGGCAATATTGTATGAAATTGGTATTTAATAAAATGCAACAACAATAAACGCATATTTGGAAGCTCATAAAATAACTTTAAAAATAAATAGCGTTTTTTTTTTAAATATTACATTTTTTTAAATTAATTATTAATCAATTATCCTTACATTCATAACACGATTCAATCAATAAAAAATACAAATAGGTTCACATAATAAATTATGTGAAAAATGTATCCAATTAAATTAAAACTATTTGGTTTGCCAAAAAGTTGTTTGATTTGAAAGTCTTATAATTTTTTTCAATTTTAATTTTTTCCGGAAGGGCATAAAACAATTTAATACCTTCTTTTTCGGTAAAGACATTTATCGCTATTTCTACTATGTTCATTATTATTTTTTGTCCCAAACGATTCATTGTTTTCTTTCGCAGTTATAGCATTTTACGATATCTTTGGTTTTTTCGCATTCGCTAAAATAATGATCTTTTGCACAGTGTATGCATCTGGGTTTGTTCATTTTGTTCAGACATTTTAGTGATGTATGTCCGAAACTAAGGCAGTGGTAACATTGCATTAAGGCAAGGCTGCCCAACCCCAGGCCCGCGGGCCACATTGTGGCCCGCGAACGAATTATAAGTGGCCCGCGTGAAACATTTTCAAAAAACCCGCCAATCCGCCAATTTGAAAAAGTGTCGCGGGCCCGCGGTAAAACAAACAATGCAGCTTGCGCGCGGTCACCAGTGTTGCCAACGACGGCGATTTATCGCTATTTAGGCTACTCAGAACGAGAATCAGCGACGAAAAAATCTAATTCGACATAATATTCTTTGCGTCGAAATGGAATCCTGTAGCCACCACCCCCCCCCCATGGAATTCGAAAAATTGCTGTTGGGTATCACATATGATGTTCGGGTGTGCGGAATTTTTTCTCAGCGATTTTTTTTGTGGGGAATTATGTTTTATAGAAATTCCCCCCCTCCATGGAAATAGGAACCGTCAGGTATTCAATGGCCCGCCAGTGATTCAAAATCGTCAATTTCGCCCAACTGCTAAAAAGGTTGGGCAGCCTTGCATTAAGGGATTGCAATCTTCTATGTGCGCTCGGACAAAACCTATATTGACCCTTTGTTTATCAAGTAATGTCTTATATAATATCAAGCTTGTTGAATCTATTATTGGTCACTTTTCTTGTTTTTTTAATATTTTAGTTATTTATGTAATTGAATCATTTGGGGCATCATTTAGTTCATTGTTTTACAGAAAAACGTCGTTTAGAAAATTACTAATAATGATCACGCACGGTCTCAGATATTCCGGTTTTATTTTTATTTATTTCCGTTTTTAATTTTTCTGCATCTTATTTTTTCGAGCAAGTCATAATTATTTTATTGTTTGATGCTTTTTTATCCCAATTATAACGGCATATTAGGGTTCTTAGATTTGTACGTCTCGTTCTTTTAGTACCATTGCGTACGATTTTGGTTCATTATTTTGTTCGATTTTGGTGATAACTTTTTTTTGAAGATCAATAATTTGTTCCTGGAAATTGTTTCTCTCCTGTTTCCAGGTTTCTTCTAACAGGTTTATGGTTAATTCGAGTTTATTTTGCACCTATGAATCCTTCACGGTAGTTATATTTTTTAGGTCATTTTTTATGTTTTTAATTAATTATAGCACGTCCATAATATGTTAAACTTGAGCAGCCGTGCACAAAATGTTCGTCACTCCGGTTCAAACTATGTGACATTATAATATAATATTTAAAAAAAAACTAAAATAATTACCACAGTTTGAAAATTTTTGGCATTTTAAATAATGGAGACTTATTGGACTTGTATAAATTTTTCAATGTTTTCTATTATCTTCAACAGATGTAGCAAACGTAAGATCTTAATTTAAATTCTCTTAACTAAAAGTGGTGGGCGTTGCCCATTTACAATTCGAAATACAGAATGCCGCGTCTTAAGTCGTGAAGAGGCGAGTTGGGGTACTTACAGGGTAAACAACAAACTATTTCTTTCTACTATTTTATTGAAGAGGTTAGTATTATTAGTTTCTTTATTTGGTTTCTGTTCCTCTGTTGAGTTTTGGTGCAAATAACCGGCTGTCCCGATAAACCGACTGTGTACATTATAATACAAGAGTGTCCCTTTTCCCAGCCCTGCTCGCCCTCCAGTCTAAAGGTCTGCTGTGTGGAGTCTGTGAAGTCTGGGAAGACCTGCCCTCCACTACCGCGTTCGACTGTCAGCCAGCGGAAGACTGGTTCAAAGGCCAAAGACTGTAAGTTGCATTGCTCTGCATTCATTCTGGCTCTAATAATAATGCACACACTTGAGATGACTTATTGCCTCCATCATATTATTATGTATCGTGTCGCAAACGCAAGTCCAAGCTGGCCAACATTATCATCACCGTCTCCTTCTACTAGTGGAGCTATGCTGGGCATGTGACCTGGAATTCACCCTGGAAGACTCACACACAGATAGGTATGTACTCCATTCGCCCATCCCGAGTGCATTATAAATAAATAAATAAATTACCTAAGTCTAGTTCCAGGAATTCGCCCAGGAAGACTCACACACAGATAAATATGTACTCACTCTAAACAATAATTGAATTATTTTTTTTCATGTATATTTTATTTAGTTACAAAATTTTAAATCTTATACCTAATATATTATTTTCTAGGACTACTATAATATTATTTACTACTTACATACTAAAATTTGGACTTCACAACATTGAGACATAATCCACGAAAAACTGCAAGACTTTTACTTCCTTAATGATAGAACGTCCAAACCCTTGTCCTGCCGGAAGGAGCTTCCGGAAGGACAATTCGACGAGTGTGCGTCCTGCCAGCAGTACGCAATTTTTTGCGGTTTTTGTATGAATATAAGAGGCTGTCCTTCTAGCAGTACTCGACTTTTATGCATGTTAAAAATAGGCAGAGGTGACAAACTTTCTGTATTTTATTTAATAAAATTAGATATGGGCGCTTATTAACATAACAGGGTAGAAAATAAACAAGAAAATGAAAAAAAAAACGAAAGTGAAAATTGTATTTATTTTGAGAAAATTAAAAAAAGGTATAATAAAATAAGACATGGGCGCTTATTAATATAACAGGGTAGAAAATAAACAAGAAAATGAAGAAAAAAAAACGTAAGTGAAAATTGTATTTACTTTGAGAAAATTAAAAAAAGGATTATGCTGGAATTCCATTCGCGATATGGTAGGTGAAGCAGTTTCTTCCTGTCTGTGGAGAGCATAAAACACATCGCGGACCACATGTCTTGCAAAAAAAGCTCGCCTTCTGCTGTTTTTTGTTGACTCTGGAGCAAACTATACATTTGCGTTGAACTCTCTTTCTGTCATCTGATTTTGACAGGGCCTCAAGAATGTGTTCTCCGCTGTGAGCGATGTTCTCGTGTGGTGGCGGCTCATTCTCTTGTAGGTTATCATCGTCATTAATAGTTAGAGCTAATACCAGGTTGGTAGTAAACCACCTGTGAGACACCTGATCATGTTCGGAGCGAAAGAAATTATTAAAAACCAAATACGCATTCGTTTCTATAATGCCCAGAACTGAGGCATATATTCTATGTTCCCATTTTTGTGTGCCCCAAGCTTTCTCCAATGCCAATCCATCCTGCCTAATGTGATTGTGAATATCGATAGCCGCAGCCCCGTCAAAATATTGCTGGACTAATTTAGGCCGATCGACTTCTCGGTAAAATAAATTTCCTTCATCGTCCCACCTTCTTTTGCGTGATGGCAGGCCAGGCAGTGTCGTTTCGCAAGTGGCTACAAATGTATGAATCTTTTTGTCTCTCCAGGCACAGGCAGTGAGCTGCACAGAGTCTTTTTCTGCTGTACTCACAACAGATGCCCCCTTATGCGTAGGACACTGAGCTGCCATCTCAGACACAGGATAGAAACTATGTGCTGTCTTTACCAGTCCAATAAAATACAATCCAACTTTGAATAACTCCACAGCTGTTTTGACTGAAGCAAACCAAGAGTCACCAACTATAACTCTGCCAGAACCATACCATGGCTCTGTCAATCTCAAAGTAGTTGCAGTTCCTGCGCCAAATTCTCTTTGCCATTTCTTCGTACTCATTGCTTCTTTGCCCTCATTAATTTCCATTCTGATCATAATGTTTGTGTCACTATCACACGCTGTTTTTACTTCACAACCGACTCCTTTTGGTTTTCTTTTAATCTTCATAACTGCTGGCATTCCGTTTTTGAAGTACGCACCCCTTCCATACCAGGCGAACATGGATTCATCTACAGTTATTTTTGACCCAGGATGGATGGTATCTTTTAGTTTATCATTCACCATCGTTACTAATGTTCTAGTGTTACGCCATTTATCAGAAAAATCAAGGTCTGAGGATTGTGTGAAGCGCAATGCCATGAGAATGATCTCAAATCTTTGGCGGCTCATACCAAATCTTTGTCCAAAATTTGCAGGGGGATATATTCCATCAGAGGTGGTATTCCAATAGGATCGTCGATCTGGAAGTTCTTGAAGAGTCATAGCATATAATATGCCAAAAACAGTTAATAATTCCTTCTCGTTCAACAGTTTTTGTCTTGCTGAAAACGAATAGTTGGTGCAATGGACTATGTAACTAAGCTTCTCTCTCGGAAATATCATGAAAAATGCATCCTTGATACTTCGTGCGGGCCCCAATGGTACTAGCAAGGTAGCTTTGAAATAGCCTTGTTGTCGTTGATCGACACGTATTGCTTCATGAAAAGTCCAGGTAACACCCTTTGCAACTGTTGTATTTCGAGCAGAATTTACGTTGCTTGTACTTGAATTCGGATGTACTGAAATACTTGTCTCGTCATCTTCGCTCGAAGAAGAAGAACCCGATTCAGACGATGCTGAAAAAAAATCCATTATTAGTGATCAACAGACGCAAAGGGGTGTAGGTACTCAATATATTTAAACTTAAAATTATTTTCCAAATAAATATAAGCAATAATTATTAGCCAGAAACACCCATACAAATTGAAAAAATCTTCCGAGAAGAAATAATAACCGCCGACGCGTCGCGACGGTACTCACACCCTCCTGATTTCCGGTCAGGTGATCGATCCATTGAGCTACGCCGGCCTATCTCCTGTCCCGTCAAATTATTCAATATGTATTAGAAATATTTCGTTCAACAACTATTGCTTATTTTATTATTTCACCTAAGAACAACATACTTTATTATAGTAGGGAAGGCAATTTTACTTGCTAAATTCCCCACTAGATAGCGTCGCGACAAATTATGTCTACATTTTATTGGTGAATACTTAGAATTGTCAAATATTATTATTTTTCGTCGTCGGCAGTTATTATATCTTCTCGGAAGATTTTTTCAATTTGTATGGGTGTTTCTGGCTAATAATTATTGCTTATAATAATTTGTAATCCTTTGTGATATGCATAAAAACCTTGTCTTATAAACATTAATAAAGTTTATCAGTTAAAAAATAATAAAAATATTTTTAATACACACACACCCAGGCACAGACACACAGGCAAGCACGCGCCCACACACACAGACACGCAAATACATACGCATACATACCCATACAAGTCAAACTTAGCAAAGTTAATTTATGTTGTGCCTGTCAAAAAAAAATTGTCAATCACGTAAATAATGGAAACGAACAAGCAACCTCCAAGTACTATTTTTTCTATGGGAATATACTAGGCTTACTATAAACGTAAGCCTATGAATAAAATAAGAAAGTTTGTACTTACAATGTTCTTCATTTGTATTTGCTTCCACTAAATTGTCATTTTCGGTTTCAGCAATTAGAACTCCAACGGGCACGGTTGATATTTTTTTGTCAATTTCCCAATATACCCTTGCATAATTGTTTTCTAACTTTTTTACAGTGCCCCAACAATAACTAATGTCGTAATTATCACCAAAATGTTTGCGACTCCATGTGTTTAGGCCATCATTTTCGTCGAAATACGTGGCTTTGACGCGAACGCGGACCCCACGTCTTATACTCGCCGCCATTTTGGCCAGACTGATCGCAGAAATACGATTCAAAAACTCGCTGAATCAGAAAGAGACGCACTATGCAATGCAGTTAACGGCATCCTGCTAGCAGGCCTACAAAGCCGCATATAAACAAAAAACTTACGTCCTACCGGTAGTACGTAAAGTCCTGCTGGCAGGACGCTGGACGTTCTATCATTAACAATTACCGGGAGTTTATTGAACATTTTAAAACCTTTATAATAAATATTGTTTTGTGATTAATTTGTTTTAGGAAGCCTAAAATCGTTACAGTTTCACGTAGGATATAAATGAACTGTACTATTAATTCTAACATTCTTTGACATATAGTCAGGTAACATTTTATTTTTTAACTTATAAATAAACACTAAGGTATTATAAACTAATCGTTGCCACACACTTATAAGATTGAGTTGACGTTGCATGGTTTTATACTGGTGTACCTGCTACAACACAGTATTGACCTCCTGCCTCTGTTCTGGATTATTTCCACTCTCTTAATTTGGGTTTTGTTACTCAGAAAGATTACACTTGTGCAGTAATTCAGATGGGATGCTACATTGGTATTGTAGACCAATATCCTTGTTTTAGTGTCCAATTTTCCCTTTATCCTACTTAAGAAATTAACCTTTTTCGAAATTTTTTATTTAAAAGTTAGTGTTAAATTTTAACTTGTTATCGTTTATGATTCCCAAGTATTTAATTTTTTTTTTTTTTATAAGCAATAATTATTAGCCTGAAACACTCGCCCACATTGAAAAATCTCCTGATAAAAGATACATGACGCCAACGGGACTTGAACCCGGCATGGCGGCTATGGCGGCAATTACTGCTTGTTACATTACCGCTTGTTTTCAGGTGAAAAAATGTAACAAGCAGTAATTGTTGAATGAAACACTAGTATGTATTGAATTATTTCGCGGATAAGAGATAAGCCGCCATAGCTCAGTGGTCAGAGCTGTCGACCGGAAATCGAAAGGACACGGGTTCAAGTCCCGTTGGCGTCATGTATCTTTTATCAGGAGATTTTTCAATGTGGGCGAGTGTTTCAGGCTAATAATTATTGCTTATAAAAATAATTGTTACCCTTTGTGCTATGCATAAAAAATCTTGTCTTAAACATTAGTTTACCAAAAAAAATAATAATTTAATTTCTTTTACTTCTTCAATATTTTGATTGTCTATAGACAATATATAAATATATTTAGGACAGTATGTACGTTTAGTTTTTTCCTTAATACCATGAATTTACTTTTAGTTACATTTAATTTCAATTTATTTATGTTTAACCACTAAGATAATTAAGTAAGTTCATTTTGTATTTTTGACAATGCATCTTTAATATTATTTGCTATAATATATAAAAGTGTGTCATCTGCAAAAAGTTTGATGGAACAGTACTTTAAGCACTTCACTATATAATTAATATATAAAATAAATAGGAGCGGTCCCAAAACAGATCCTCGAGGAACTCCAAGGTTGATTTCTTGTTCTTCAGAGACAGCATCTCCAATTTTCGTTCTTTGTTTTCTATTTTTTAAGTAATCAATAAACCACTGCAATTCATTAGCACGAATTCCTATGTCCTTCAATTTCATTATTAGTCTTTCTCTGTCTATCGTTTTGAAAGCACGTCTAAAATCCAAGAACACTGCTATTATGATTTTCTTCTGATCCATAGCTGTTTTCCATTCATTTATCACATAATTTATTGCTGTTTCACTGTTTCTTTATTTCCAAACCCAGATTGTTCTTTTACTAGAATGTTATTTTTTTCTATAAATTTACTCATCTGTTCTTTCACAATGCATTCTAGTAATTGTTCATATTTAGGTAATCCATTTATTGGTCTGAAGTCGAAATTTTTTGCATTTATTATTTTGGGCACTGGTGTTATTATGGAGGTGACTGCGGAAAAATTCCCTTAGTCAGAGATTCATTTATTAGTGCAACTAATCTGTCTCCTATAGCTGGCAGTGCATCTTTGATTATGCCTATAGTAATTCCATAAGGCGATGATTTTGGTTTCATTGTTTTAAGGATTTTCAATAAATACTCACTGTCAATTTTACTCACTGTCAAACCTGAAAATATTATTATTCTCTCTTCTTTCCGATGATTGAGAAGAGGTATCTGTGACTAATGGAATACTCTTATTTATGTTTTCGACACTAAGTACAAAATTTGTGTTAAATTTTTAGGCTATTTTAGGTGTATCCTCTTCAACTCCATCCGGAAACCGAACTTCCTTAATGTTTTCCCACTATTTGCCGCTTATAATTTCTTTAAGTGTAGTCCACATTTTTCTTGAATCACTTTGAGAGGTAATTATTTTTTGCCTGATATACGATTTTTTGGCTTGTTTTATTTCTGTATTATACATATTTCTAAGTTTCTCGTAGGTTTCCCACCTTTCTTCAGTGAATTGTATTTTACAGGCTTTATAGGCCATATTCCTTTGTTTTTGTAGAAGATGTAGGGATTTTGTATACCATTTATTTGTATCTTTTAATATAATATTAGTTATAGGCATTAGCTCATTTACTACTGTTTTCAGATATCCTACAAGTTCATCGGCTTTTCCGTCTAAATTTCCTTGGTTATCGCAGATCCATTTATTGTTTTGTAATGCTGTACACAATGTATCCTTATCATAATTATTTTTGTTCCTATACGTTATATTTCGTATTCCCCGTGGCTTTGGACTTTTATATCTAATTTTAGTAGCAATAGTTTCGTGATCAGATATGTTGAGTTCTTCTACAGCATTACAGAAATTACTAAATCATTCATTGTTTTAGAGTTTACTCCCATTCTTGTATAAGTGTTGACCAGTTGCTTCCAACGTAGGCAATTTATGATGCTCTGTAATCTCGTGCTTTTTGTATTGGGTTTCATCATATCAATATTAAAATCTCCACAGATGATTCTTGTCTAGTCTCTTGTATTTATTTGCTTGCGACACCATTCTTCAAAAAAATCTAAAAAAAATTTTAACATTTTGATTTGGGGAATGATAAATAGCTGCATAGGTTCCCCGCTTAAAATCCTTTTGAATTTCAATAGCCAGTATCCAGGTATGTATTATTATTATCTAGGTCCGCATTTGTTATGACTTTGTAAGAGATATTGTTTCCACCTGTATGCCTGCTAAATGAGTCGCATCTAATTGTCGATTAGCCCTGAAATGTTATTTCATTTTGGTTAATGTCTTCTGTAATACAGGTTTGGCTCATCATCACCATGTGTGCTTTGTATTCTTTTAGCATGTCTTCGACTTCTTCGATATGTGCTAATAAACTAGCGATGTTTAAAGAATATATTGTTATGAAGTTTGAATTTAATCTAAAAAATTTACCATTCTGTTCTCTTGTTCAAGTTTACGACAATATACTGGACAGTCTTTGCTCCGTACAGGGTGATTACTTTTTAAGTTTAATTTCAATCTTTCGTTTGCCTTTTTACAATGAATGCAAGCATCTTATCCTTCGTCACAGTCTTTGATGTCATGGGATTTTGCACATTTCGGGCATGACATCTCATTTTTACAATTTAGCGCTTTATGGTTAGACCCGTTACAATTCATTATATTTATATTATTGTACACCCGGCATCTGTCCCACCATATATATATATCCTTTATTATTCTCATGTAAGTGTTTCCGTTGACTTCCGCATATACTGTATAATTTATTTGGTCTCTTTTAATTTTAAACTCTTTTATGTAAGTTACTTCAATATTTAAACTTTTTTCGAATATGTCTTCATTTTGTGATTTTATTTTTGTTTCGATTTCCTCTCTGTCTTGCTTCTGTGTTATTCCAACAATTTTGATACTTGGTTTCTTCGCTGTAATTTTTTTAATATCGTATTTGTCTCCTTATTTTCCCTTTACCTCTTCACACATCTTGTCTATATTCTACGCATTTTTACATTCAACTTTTATTCCACCATCTTTTGCGTTTCTTACACCCGTCACACCGCAGTTTATGGGAAAAATATTTTTTTTAATTTCAATTGTAGTTTTGACATTTTCTTGTTTATTTTTCGGTTTAATCATTACCATAGGCTCATGTTTTTTTTTTACTTTTTCAGAACAAGATTCATTTAAAGTTATTTTTTTGATGTCATTTTTCAGGTCGTCGTTTTATTGTTTTCGGAGAGACATTTATTCTCTTTTATAATTTTCTCACATTTTGTATTTAGTTCATCATATTTTTCAGAAAATTTTTTCATCTGTTTCAGAATAATCAAGTTCTTTTCTAATAACTCATCCATTTTGTTCTTATAGATTTTGGATTGCTCTTCTAATTTATTTTCAAAACAGGTTTTCTTTAAATCAAACTCATTTCTGAACATTTTTTTGAATATTGTCAGATAGATTTTTTTCATTTGCATCTTGCGTTACATTTGCCCTGGTAGTGCGCGTAGTGGCGGTACTCTGTTTGTTTGTCATGGGAGCAATAGCTGTAATTATAGCAGCACTTTTAATTCCCGACTGCACCTCGCATAGAAATACGTTTCTCACTGAACTAGAGGTGAGTCGTACTAGCTCTTCTTGGTACTCGGAACAATTGGTACAAGTATGAATAAATACCTAGTCCAAATACCTGTTCCTTAGTATTTCACTTGCTCATTACATGGGGGGGGGGGGATTGTTAGAGAATTTCTAAAAATGTAATTCCCACAAAAAAATGTGATTCACACAACGACTTTTCAAATCCATTATGGGGGGGTGGGGTTGCTAGAGGTTTTCAATTTCAATGAACTCTCCGAACGAACCGGTTTCGGAGGTTCTCATCTTACCTAACCTAATTAATTTGATAAATGAGTCTTAGCACGGAAAACTTGCTACCTAAATAAGAGGCCCCAAGAAGTTAAATTATTAAATGACTGTCAACCCATACAACGAAAGCGAATTTTCATTTTATAATGAAAATTAGAATGTTAAAATTTAAAATTTCCCAGATGCAGATTGCCTTTTATAGTAATTAAGGTGAAACAAAAGGACGACACAGTGCTACTAATAAACATGGACGGAAATAAACAACATGGCCAACACAGATACATCAATGAACTAAAAGAAGTGGTTTGACATAAATTTACTACCACTATGTTTAAAAAAAAAATTATTATATACAATTCTGCATAAAAAACAAGGAACACTAAAGAAAAATAAATTATAATCTACTCTAAGCAAATACACAACAACATATCTGCAATATCTTATGTTTAGTGATAGAAAGCCAAACAGAAATAAAATACCTATACATTACAGTAGACAAATTAATGGATAAAATCGTCCACACACATTAACGTACTCAAAGACAGAGTGAGGAAACTAAGATACATCATAAATTCAAAAAAATAATAATTAAAAAATAATTCCACTTAAATCATATAGGTACATATTCATCAGAACTTCTGTTTAAAGAATTTAAAGTCAGAAAACTAAATGCATTATTTTTATATCACGTAATTTTACAAATTTACAAAGAAAATAGTCTAAACAAAACTGCACCTTTTAAAATAATAGAAAACCCAGATAAACATCAACTCTCACAACTCGAAAAAGTAATTAAAAAAACAGTGCAATTCAACTATAAATATCTTGGAGTGAATTTTTTTTAATACATCATCAGAAAGTATTAGAAATAACAATAAACATTTTAAATACCACCTTAAAAATACACTGAAAATATAAACAAAATACTCATAGTAAAAATAACGAACATAATATCACACCCCCACATACACAAGCCAAGCTTTATTATGGTGGTGCATCTCAACAACAAAGATTTTAAATGCCAACAAAGAACACAGTGAAAATATTTTTTTATAAAGCCCTAATATTTTATTTCTAGATGGCGCCACTTTCGTTCACAGTTCGCACAAGATAGCTTCCAATTTTCGAAAGCGAGAAATAATACATTAGCCGTGCACTAATTATGTGCACTAGGTAGGAAGCGCCCGGCCGGACCTCGTCTCCGGCGATGCTTTTGTACTTTGCTAAAACCTTTTTTAACTGGTGGACGCATACTGTCGGAATTTATTGACAATACCAGTCGAGATCGCGCTGATCGCGATCTACTAAATTCAGTATCATATCCTTTCTCGCTTACTCACCTACATAAGAAGAGTGTTTCCCTAATATTCAAAGATTAGGGAAACACTCTTCTTATGTAAGCGAGTAACGAGATACCTATACATATGCCCCGCCCTCGGTATGAATACGCGAGACGCGAGACGCGCAAGACTAGCAAGACGCGTAAGACGTCCAATACTCGCAAGACGTGCAATACTCGCAAGACTCGCAAGACGTCCAATACTCGCAAGACGTGCAATACTCGCAAGACGTACAATACTCGCAAGACTCGCAAGACGTGCAATACTCGCAAGACGCGCAAGACTCACAAGACGCGTAATACTTAAGAACAAATACTAAGTACGAAAGTCTCTTTGAAATATCTGTTCCAAACATCTGTTCTAGTAAATACGCTTCACCTCTACACTGAACCTTGTCGAGAGAGTGGTTTATTTATGCACTTGTCACACACACTACCATACACTAATGTCAATGTTTTGAAAATTATTAAAACAAAATTACGCATGTGTTTACAACAGCATTCATTTCTAACGCTCTCACGGGTAACTTGGCACTTTTATTTTATTTTAACAGCGCAGTAATTACTGTATTATACCGCAATAAACAGGTTACAGTTTATATTCCAAGAGAGCTACAATGACAGTTGTTGTGTATGTATTGAATTGTTATTGATTGTTCAATTGTGAGCAAGTTGTGTCATGTTAAGCTAGTTGTGCCATGGTAGGCAAGTTAACTCCTTTCTCGTTCTTAGTTTTGTTTCATTTTATATAAAATCAAATAATGCTAAGTTTTCATAATCAGCAGTTAGAGAGATTAATAGAATGGTACGTGTGTAGATATGGAGGCATGATGCGTATCTTCGGCAATTAGCTAATCATCACCGCATCAACTTAACACTATTCTTACAATTACTATTTTAATAATAAAAAAATAATTAATCGAACAAAGAAAATTGCCATTGGATTAAGTAAGTCATTTAAAATATTATTAAATAAACACAAATAATGTTTTCTCGTTTCTGGTAGACTGCGTAGACCTGGCCCAAAAACTACACCCGTGCCAGTGGAGCGGGTCGAGCTGGAGCAGAGGGGATCTGTGCGGGGATGAACCAGACAAACACATTTCACAATACTACATGGTACCCCTTACTAAAGCCAGCCCCTCGGAGGTCCAGAAATATGTGAGTAATATACTTGTACAAATAATAATATAATATTAGAAGATTATATTGAGCACCAGACCAAGTCAATACAACAATGGCACAACACCATTACACATTCTCAGTCATTAAATAATCCATAAAGTCAATACAACAACGGCACAACACCATTACACATTCTCAGACATTAAATAATCCCTAAAGTCAATACAACAACGGCACAACACCATTACACATTCTCAGACATTAAATAATCCCTAAAGTCAATACAACAACGGCACAACACCATTACACATACTCATCCATTAAATAATCCCTAAAGTCAATACAACAACGGCACAACACCATTACACATACTCAGCCATTAAATAATCCCTAAAGTCAATACAACAACGGCACAACACCATTACACATTCTCAGACATTAAATAATCCCTAAAGTCAATACAACAACGGCACAACACCATTACACATACTCATTAGGGTGTCCCAGGACATAAGGAAGAATTTTTTTTTCATGAATTTAAATATGCATACCCTCTTATTTTATTTCATTTGATCCCAATAACTCATATAATAAATATTATTTTGATTAAACACCGGCAACCCGTGCCGACTTGATGCCAAACATTATGGTACAGAGTTAATATGGAAGGATTTTCAACTTTCATTTTTGTCGGATAAATAAAATTTAAAAATGCACAAATGTTCAATTATGTAGTATTTTATATTTAAAAATGGTTTATTGATTAAATTTTATCTTCATAGTTTGTTTTTTAAGGTCAGGATAAATCTTCCGGTGTTCCTGAACGCATCGTAACAAAAAATATGTTTGTTCCTCTTCGACCGTGAGATTAAGCCATGAAAATCTTGCATTAACTTAACAATTCTTTCAGCTGTATCATTCAATACCCTCAGCGGCAACACCTTCTTTCTTACTTCTTGATACGAAGCATTATTTGACCACATCGTAGGGAATTCGTTAAGAAAACTGGCATCTGTTTTCAGACGATCAAACAAATACTTGCTATTGA
This sequence comes from Hesperophylax magnus, assembly GCA_026573805.1. NCBI lineage: Eukaryota > Metazoa > Arthropoda > Insecta > Trichoptera > Limnephilidae > Hesperophylax > Hesperophylax magnus. The sequence continues at coordinate 680,569 of JAIUSX010000179.1, read as the reverse complement.
CTGAAATGAAGTCGTAAATATTTTTCTCTGAAAAAAAAAGTCACTAAATTATGATATGAACAAACACCTCATTACAAAACACAATTTAAACTACTTAATAAACTTACCATACAATTTACCATCAAGATCTTCCTTCGATGGGATGTAACGTTTGTCATGGGTTGATAAATTATTTTTTTAATATTTCGAGCTTTTTTATTTTAGTTGTTTGATCCACAGCGTCATCAAACAGCGATAAAATAGATCCTTCATCGGTCAAATACCATAACTGCTTACTGAACAGGAATAAAGCTGCCATTGAGATGTTTTCATCAATTTTTTCGTAAGCCTTCATCGATTTCAAAAAGCACAAGTACCGGTAAGGTGGTTTAACTGCTATAATACATTGTAACCATGGCTTGACATAGGATGTTACTATGAACAGGCAAACGTCTAAAAGTGCCGCCTTATCCTTACCGGTAATTTTAAATTGCGCACAAATTAATGATATTTTCAAGGAATAAAGCGCCTTTGCCATCCATCGAGCACCTGGAAGCCGAATCTTAAAATTTCTCGCTGTATCTCCTCCTAAAACTATCACACAGAGCTCTAAAAACTCTCAATGGACATTTCCAAGTATTTTTGTTGTCAGTGCAGTACGGCAAAAGTCAAGCAAATCATCGATTTCGGAAGCGGTTAGGTGCAATGTGAGATTTTCTATGTAGCACTGAATTTTATCGGGATCAACAGTTATCTCGAAACTTTTTGAAGAGTGGTATGTCAGGGCTTATAGTCACTTGACTGATTTTTACTTCAAACACAGCTTTTAATACCAACTATGGCTATATTTGGTATATATTGACAGTTAAATTGACTTTCCGGATATTGTAGAACAAAACTTCAAGAACTTGTCCATTAGATGGCAGTTTAGAACCCGATATTTGGTGTTTTACGACTCCTATAAAAAATATACTTTTTTTAGAAGTGCGTAAATCTAACCACATCTTGCCTAAACCAGTGATTTTCGTTTACTAACGAAATAGCAAGTTACTACAAGCTCATCGTCCTAATGTACAAGTACTAACATCTTTTGATGCAAGTCGGCACGGGTTGCAGTTGTCCAAAGTAAACGAAATTTTTTTTATAAGTGTTTTTTCATTATTAAAACAAAATTAGAGGGTATGCGTTCAAAAATAACAACTTTAATTTTTTTGGGACACCCTAATACTCATCCATTAAATAATCCCAAAAGTCAATACAACAACGGCACAACACCATTACACATACTCATCCATTAAATAATCCCTAAAGTCAATACAACAACGGCACAACACCATTACACATACTCATCCATTAAATAATCCCAAAAGTCAATACAACAACGGCACAACACCATTACACATACTCATCCATTAAATAATCCCTAAAGTCAATACAACAACGGTACAATACTATTACACATTCTCAGACATTAAATGTTTTTACCAACTCCTCGAAGAAAACAATCTGAAAAGATTTATAATTTTTTTTCAAATAAACATAAAATATACTTTACCTCAAACTATTTGGTTGTGTGGTGTAATATACCCTATCTGTCTTTATTATCTACTTTGTTTCTTCTTTTGAATAATGATTAGTTATGGTTCAAATATTGTTACAATATACTGTCAAATTACCCATCTGGTAATACATCTAATACATATTTTTTCTTTAATTTTGAAATATTTTATGTTTTTAATTGTTAACCTCAATACAGACGTAGGACGGGTTGTTTCGGAGAATTTGAACAATTCATCAAATTTCACCGTTCATTTACGGGTTCTGTGAAAGTCCTATTCAAATTCTGTTATTATAGCATTATAGGCTAGTTGCTTGACAGAACTGAAATAAAAACAGAACTAAAAAATATCTTTCACAGGACTTGAAAATTAACTTTGAAATTTGAAGAATTGTTCAAGTTCTCCGAAACAACCCGTCCTTAGTCCTAGTGAGGTTGATTTTTATGTGAAAAAAAACGTGTTTTATGTATAGTGAGATGCAATAAATAAATAAGTAAATATCTATTGTAAACATTTGGTTGTGTGGTATAATACGAGTATCTATTGTAAACATTTGAAAAAATATCTGTTTACAAAATATATAAATACTATGGGACCCCCCGCAGTGCTTCGCTATTGTAAATGTCTTTCTCGGGCGTCTCCGACTTCTTCCACCATTCACTACCGTATACCAACCACAATGTTACTGTTAAAATATATAAATACTATGGGATCCCCCGCAGTGCTTCGCTATTGTAAATGTCTTTCTCGGGCGTCTCCGACTTCTTCCACCATTCACTACCGTATACCCCAATGTTACTGTTAAAATACTACATTACATTGACTTTAATTCAAGTCTGTATGTCATATGGTGCAGAGATATTGCGTTCAGTATTATTTTAATTTCCAGCGATATCGGTAGACTACTCGGTAGAGCACAAACACAAGCAATCTGAATGTTTAAATACTAAGATAATTATAAACCAGTTAGAATTTAACTCAACCATTTGGAATGTATTTTATAATATAAGAAGTTGTCCTGCCACAGACCACCTTCAGGGAAGTTAACATTTGTTGTTGTATGTATTTTTGGATGAGATCTCAAATATATATTTTTTCCATTTTGACAATGCACCACTTCAAATCTAATCTATAAAATCTATCCTTTATTTCAAGCTGGAACCTACCATACATATTCATTGAAATCGGTTACGCGGTTTCGGATATTAGCGTGTACGAACATAGTGACACATTATTTTTTTTATAAATTAAATCATTATTTAGCCCAAAAAACGATTAAAAAAATAAAAACGTCCTTGAAGCAGAAAATATCTAAATGTTTCCTGAGACAAGGTTCAACTGACAAAGCATTGTCCTAAGAAATGTTTCCTGAGACAAGGTTCAACTGACAAAGCATTGTCTTAAGAAATGTTTCCTGAGACAAGGTTCAACTGACAAAGCATTGTCCTAAGAAAATGAACTTTTATAGCTCACTTTCTCAAGAGGAAACTTGTTAATCTGAGACGAAAAAGCTGACTTGAAATTTGAATTTCTTTTTAAGGCGATGCCATACGTAGTAATGCAAAATTATGTGTTTTTGGTTTGAAAATTTGGTCGCCTAGAAATGTTTCAAATGCTTTAATTAAATACTGCGAGTAGAATACATCTTGGCCTTTGAAATAATCGAGTATTTTTTAGATAAGTCTTTTTATAAGCCCAGAAAAAAATAATGTATAAGTCCTATGAAAACTGCTTTAAAGTTCAAAATCTCCTACTTACGAACCCATTTTCGGTTGTGATTTTAATGTATAATGTGGAAAATTATGTTATTTATAAAATGATCGAAAAAAATTTAAATATTTATGCCTGAACATCCACCAAATAAAATAAAAGGCACTTTTTGGCCATGAATTTTCCTGGAATAAATCCAAACAGGCGGATGGTGTTAATCGGGAATTTAAACCTTATCGCCATCTATGTAAGGGTTGTTATTGATAGCAGCTCAATTTAAAATATTACACGACGTAGTGCGTCGCCTTAAGAGGAAGAAAAATTTAAATAAATTAATGAAACAAAAAACAATGAAGAAAATTTTCTAATATGATTGTACTTTTCTACCACAGTCGAATTCTGAAATTTTTTGCTTATCTTATAGAAAAATGGAAAAACTGATTAAATACATGTTTAAATACTTTTAATTCCACCAAAATAATAAGATAAAACAGGATAACCATTAATCAATAACATGAATAAGGTAAATATATAATGTAATGGATTACATTTAAACATTGTGGAGGTCATTGAATAAAGAAAGGAGTATTTTCTTTAGTCATTGGTAGAAGTAGTATGCTAAGAAAGCGTTCATAAGGAGTACTTTTTAACGTCTTTTGCTTGATTGCAAAATGAGTCACAAACTAATTAACGTCGAAATAAACAATATTATTGGAAAAAGTTCACTTCAAACATGAACTTACGTAGGAAGTACACTTTGGTCGAGTTGAATATATAGTAGTATAGCCGCTACATTACATGGTATTATGTTTACGAGATGATATTACATTACGTATTAGTTTACAATCATATTTCCGATGTTTGATAACTGTCATGAGTTGTCAAACTCTAAGGACGGGTTGTTTCGGAGAATTTGAACAATTCATCAAATTTCAACATTCATTTTCAGGTTCTTTCAAGTTGAAAATTATTTCAATTGTCATTTTAAAACTTGGAACTGATTTGTGGAGATTTCAAACCATTCCCATTGCTATATTCTGTTTGTGGAGATTTCATACCGTTCCCATTGCTTTATTCTGTTTGTGGAGATTTCATACCATTCCCATTGCTATATTCTGTTTGTGGAGATTTCATACAGTTCCCATTGATATATTCTGTTTAGAGGAGATACATAGTGATAAATTGGTCCACATTTTAACAAACCAATAAGTCGAATTTAACCTTCAACCATCCAACGCTACCGTCGCTCTACCACCGAACGACCGGAAATTATTTAATTCATTCCCCCGCACTGCTACTTAGTGACTATGACTCTACGACTATTCCGTGATTTTTCATTATAAACTTTGCGCTAATTATAATCCAAAATGTTTTGAATTTGTATTAATAATAATATTAATTAAATTTTTTTTAATATAATATTATATGTATTATTATAACACAGATATTATATAAGATTCTGTTTTTCCAGGGATTGAAGCCTAGTGGATGGGCGTTACCAGTCTACATGGTAAGCGAGCGCTGGCTCCTTATCAGGGCAACAGACTGGAACCGTCGGCTTGGGTAAGTTCTAGTAGTAAGTTGCAGTGTCCTTGTGCTTGTAGGGCGGACTGATTATTCTCAGTAACGGAACTTATATTCCTCTGGCTAATACTACTAGTACTGCGCAGATAATATTATTTACACTTTAACAGCCTTTGGTATGTAATCATTTTTTTCTGTAAATTTACACAACTGATATACAACCGTCATAAGAAAATGGTTGTTTATAATTGGGTAAATTAAAAAAAAAAGTTTATCCAGTTGTTTCACAAAGACATGTTGATAATATTTATGTTTTTTTTACATTAACTCCACACCGGAGACCTTGAAGAAATTTTTTTCCGTCAGAGCCTGCGTCATCTTTAGAGATGCTGGGTGGAGGGTCTTTCGATGAGAGGAAAGAGTGAGCATAAGCTCAGTAATATCGATGATTAATCTATTGTCAATAACCAGTAGCCCAGTGGGCTGGCATTGACAAGCCTGACGTTCTTCCTAGTCCAGTAGCACAGTAGCCCAGTACGCTGGCGTTAACAAGCATTACGTTCGTCCTAGCCCAGTAGCCCAGTACGCTATATTATCTACATATTTTACATCAATAAAATATTGTCTAAAATCATTATTTAATGCTTTAAACTATAGATTTATGTTGTAAATGTGGGTTTTATTGCGTTTCACTGTTTTATTTATTATGGTTGTATGTCTACATTAATTACGAAAAAAACTCTGCCATTACCAAGCCTGGGAATGGCACACGAAGGGTAGTTTTGGATGTATTTGATAGTTTCTTTCTGTTAAATTACATCATTTTGCCTATCATATACCTTTAATGAATCTTACAAAATATGGTCTCATATTTTTCAACAGCTAATTTAATCAGAGTGAAATTGAAAGTTGTTAATATCGATGACTGCACAAATCATTCATTTATTTATTTATTACACGCCCTAATGGGCTTTTACATACTACAAAGTTTAATAGTTGAGTATCACAGTTATTATAAATTCTACAAAATTAAAACAATAAAGGAAACATAATACAAAGAAAAAATATTAAATGTTACAACAAAAGCATATAATAAAATAAGATACATTAGTAAAAATGATAAGAAGTCTCACATAAATAGATATTCAAAATAAAAAATAAAAAAATATATATTGCGGAAATTATTTTTGTCTATTTGTGTCTCGAAATATAAAAGAATTGAAATAAACAATATTTATATTGATTATTTTTAAGATGAAATATATCTCTCCCAGATCAGAATATTTATTTCCGCGACTGTGAAGTCTTGGAATCGGGGAATTTTAATAAGACAGTGTCCTGGTGTTGTAAAAATAAAAGGGTGGTAAATTTCGACAAGATCTTTTGGGTATGTGGATGCTGATTAATTGGAGTAACTCAGGACAGTCAATTTTGTAATGAAGTATTTTATGTAATACTATTAAATCTGTATTTATTCTTCTTTCAGAAAGTTTTAATAGAGACAATTTATCTAGTAAGTAGTTATAATCAATGTTTTCTACAGGAATATGCAATTTATAGTTTATATACTTCAGGAACTTATGTTGAATCTTTTCAATGTCATCATAGAACAACGACAAATTAATGCCACATTTTTATTAAACCTTTTACAATTTTTAGGCAGAAAAGGGTAGTTTATTTTTGTATAAACCAATGTAAGTTACTAATGCCAATGGAATGTTAATAATACTGTTGATTGACGTTGATTGGTTGCAGGTGGCCTGCTGTGAATATCACCTCCCCTTTAGAGGTGGTGTTCACAGTGTCCAGGAGTGTGCTCCATCCCCAGTACCTCCCCGGGAACCACGCTGAACATTTAGGAACTAATGATATAGCTCTTCTTGAAATGGACAGACCGTAAGCATCAAACATTAACAATAAATGACTTATTATCAATTTTCGAATTTAATTTCCTTATTGATATTATTGACCTCCGTGGTAGAGCTCGCGGGTTCTAATCTTCGCGTGAGTATTTTTTGGTTGATAAATATTATGTTAGTCAGTATCGCCCTGGTAGCCGTGGTTGATGATCAAATCTGAATAGCCAGGTGCTACCCCACCGCCGTCCTCTCCCTTAATCCCTTTGGCATTATGTGGATGCCATAGTCCCACTGGCTCCGGGCAGTTGTGACCCTCGTGAGGTAATCCGATAAAACTAAAAAAATAATTGTTTGCGGCAAGACCAATTACAAATTTCCTAGTATCAATACATTTTCATTAAATTTGTCGTATCTAAAATAATATTTCAATGGTAGTAAAGGTACAAGTAAGGTGTAGTAAGGAAATATAATTATTGATAGAGTAACTCTGTGTTGGTGTTTCAGGGTCCTCTTCAGCAGGAACTATCGGCCGGTGTGTCTTCACACGCGGCAGGACTCTGTGGGAGGACTGAACCTCACCGCGCGGGGCTTGCTGGGTGAGGAGGTAAGTTAACCATAATGCCCGGGCAATGAGCTTGCAGAGGTCGCTGATATTTTCGTTTTAAATCTAGACACATTCAAAGTCAAATTAGTTCAGCACTTTTAGTTCATGTAAATAACGAGTAGGTAATCATTATTATTCACAATATCCTTTTCAATTAATTTTTTTTTATTACACCTATATAAATTTCAAATGCTTTTTTCAAGTTAGCGAGAAACTTAAGAAGTTTTTTTTTTTTTTTTTTTTTTTTCAACCATTTTTTTAGATTAGCAGGAGAACCTAAAAAAAATATTTGGGGATGCTGTGGAGGGGGGCTTTTTAAGGAAAGGAATCATAGAAAGTTCTGGGAACGAAAAAAGGTATGAGGGGAGGGTATCTGGGGGTCAATATGTCCAGGAGGAAGGGGTGTTTGAATCCATCCCTCCCACTGCGGTACAATGCGATGGGTCGACAGAGTCCGGCTGGAGAGGTCAAAAGGTCTCCCTCAACCTGAACTAGATATTTTTTTCTTATAAGTTTTAGCAAAGCTATCTGTAACATTTATATCCATGTATATATTATTTTTTATTATTTCACATACATACAAAACAGCGGATATATTTTATTGTTTGTAATGCTTTGTCTGCTAATTCACTTTTTAAGATGTCTAAAAAAAGTAGTATTTACCTTATTTTTTGTGTTATTTTAAAACTTTTACATATTTCATAATTTAGTTTCTTGTATTGCATCTCTACAGTAACTCTTTTAAAATAACTTTAATTTATATTTGATATTGTATCTCCACTTAAACCATAGAAATAAGATAAAAATACTTATAATACCCACACTCAGGCTTCGCCTTCGTGGGATTTTTTTTCAATTATGTACATTTATTTCAATATTTTTTATACATTTTTAATATTTTATGTATAAAAAAAAAAATTAATAATAAATAAAAAAAAATAAAAAAAATAAAAATAAAAACAGTCTCTCTCAATCCGACCCGCCGAAGACCTAGACTAATCTCACCCCATGAACCCAGACACCCCTGCTAAGTCACGAAACGTAGCGAACCACTGGCATTGGTTATCCAATAAATGGTTCCCGGTAAATAATATTAATATTACATACACTCTCCTGATAAAGCAGACGCTTGTGCTTAGGACAGGAGAACTAATATATTATTATTGTGTAAAGTTACAAAACGAAATTTAAAGTGAAAGGTAGATAGTTAAGTTAAGTGATGTTTTAAACTTTATGTGTCAACACAACTGTTATACAACCATTCATATATGGCAATCTGTTAAAATTTAAAATACGTTTATTAGTAAGGCGATAAGTATGTAAATTAGTGTCCTCCAGCATCTCTTCAGTACGAAAGTAAATACATAATAATTAGTTGTTATTGTTTCTGTGTATATTCACAGAAGCCAGCGACCCTTCTGCCCCAAGAGGAGTGCCGCATACTGTTCCCTCGCGGCAGTTATGGAGCTCCCGGCGGAGTTACAAACGGACATATATGCACCAACAGCAGCAGCAGTATGATGTGTGGTGTAAGTAGCGATGAAGCAACTATTCATTAATTCAATGCACTACTCGATGGGCCTTGCGGGCTATTCTGTGATTTTGTTAAAAAAAATTTTTATTTTTTTTTATTTATTTATTTCAATACGTACATTACAGTGTCTACCAAATATTTACATTTGTATATAATACATAAATTTAGAACTGTTGTTAATATGGTGTTTTTTTTATATTTTTTTTTTATGCTGGGTGGGAGGTAGGTTTGAGTAGGTGACACTGTGGTGGGTCGTGTTATATGTTTCGTGAACACCTCACTGGGAGAACCTGTGCTGAGGTGTTTACGTGGTTATGATTAAATGGTACATGTATTTATGTGTATTGGTTAAATTTTCTTATGTAAAAGTGTAAGTTGGGATTTTAAATTTTTTTTTTTTTTTTAATTGTTATTGTACATTGTTATTTAAAGAAAAAGGAAAAAAATATTTATTTATGTGCACATATATACATACATCCATGTATACACATACATACATAAATACACATATATGCATGCATTTACCCGGCTCAGAACAGATATTGTCTAGTGAGTCGGGTAGCGCACATAATATGTAAACAAATATTGATGTCAATAAACGCCCGGGTTACCGGCAATAATAAATTAATTATACATACACATTCATCCATGATTATGTTTGGTTTGGTGTTATAATGTTTTGTATAAAATGGATATCTTGTTTTTTGATCCAGGCTGTGATCAGTTTTTTGTGAATGTTTGTGTATGTATTTCCCATTAGTAGTAGTTTCAGAGTGGAGGGCATACAATTAAAAAGTTTTGTAGCGTAATACTGGAAGTGTCTTTGTCCGTGTGTGGTGTATGTTATCGGTATGTTCAGGGTATTGTTTGTTGTCGACCTTGTTTTTATTGTTGTTTGAGGTGGTATTGGAATGTGTAGTTTCTGTTGGAGGAAATTTAGTAGTGCAGATTTGGCATAAAGTTGTCTTATTGACGTGACGTCTAATGTTTTGAAAATTTCGCTTGAATTTGTGTGGAATGGTACTTGCAAGATGATTTTAATTATTGCCTTTTGAATTTTTTGTATTGGGTCTATTGCAGTGTTTGTAGCGCTTCCCCAAGCCAGTATGCCATATGTAACAATCGATTGACAGAGTGCGAAATATATATCATTCATTTATTAAATTTAAATATCCCTTTAGTTCCCATTTCTTATTAAATTAAATGATTAACACACAAAGGGATCTTGTTGTATTGGTTCATTCAATTGCAAATGTTAAAATGATTTTTCACGCAATTTCAATAATAGAAAATTTGGTTATTTTTGTAAATGAAATGTTTTCTGTTGGTAGGTACCTACTCTTTTTATACACGGTGTCCGGAAAATCGTAGCACAAGCGGAAAATTAGTGAATCTAAATCATATTTCGTTTTAATTTTGTGGTATAACATTTTTTGATTTGACATTTCGTTTAAGTAAATAATATTTTTTTAAAAGTCCCCAGGGGGTTAATAACAGCTGTTTTAAAATGCACTGAAGCGTACAGCCTGCTCTAAAAGTTTTATAACCCTTTAGTAGCCGAAAATAAAACATGATGATATTTGGTGTAGATTTACAGTTTCCCGCTTATACCACGAGTTTCCGGGCACCGTGCATTACGAATATTTTTGTTGTTGGAATCTAATTTATCTAGAGCTCACGTTTGAATGTATTTGTGCAGACCGACCGCGACAGTATTAGTTTGGACCCACAGTCCCCTCTTACCCCGAAGTAGCCCCACAATAATACAGAAGCAAGGAGCTCATTATTCTGATTAAAAAGGTTTATTTAGTTTAACCGTCCCGTTGTTTGACAATGTCACAAATATTGGCTAAGATTGACTGATTGATTAATCAACTCATTCAGAATTGAAGCATTGCTTGAAATGGTTTTAGCTGTGTTTAGTGGCCAGATCTGAATACTCAAGTACTCCCCCATCTTTCTCTTTCCTATCTCCTTCCCCTCCCCTATACCTTCAGCCTCACAACATTCCCTAATTTGGGATGCTTTTGGTGACTTAGTAGGGGTGCCCGGGTTCATGGGGTGAGTCTGTTTACCATCCACCTACCTACTGCGTGGCGGGTCTGATCGAGAGAGACTGGTTGAGGGAAACCTTTGGACCTCTCCAGCCGCACTCTCTCTCGACCCATCGTCTCGCCCCGCAGTGGGAGGGATGAATGCAACGTCCATCACTCCTGGACACACTGACCCCCGGATGTATCCTATTCCTATCCACCCCTCATACCATTTCCCGCTCGTGCCACCGAGCTTTTCACTGCACAAAGGCATTGCTTATATTCTGCATTGACTGACTCTAATGTGTGCATTGCAGAACTACTATGGAGCCTTTCTCACAGCCAGCAACGGTGGCAGAGTGGCCTGCACCCGGCTGCTGGTGGGTTTCTCCTTGGATTACAATATAGAGGGTGACACCTGCCAGCAACTGTTCCTCCGCGTGGCCTACTACACCCCCTGGGTGGAGAGTGTGGTGTGGCCATAAGCTGCGTCTGCCCATCTGACCAGCAACTGTTCCTCCGCGTGACCCACTACACGCCCTGGGTGGAGAGTCTTTTCCTTTATTATTAGTACTGTATCGTCGGCATATGAAGTTATTTGTCCATGTAATGGTTGAAAGAAAATATGGTAAAAAGAATTGGTCCAAGCACCGTACCTTGCGGGATTCCAAAGTCTGATATTTCTTTATCACTATTAATCTGATTAATTTTTACGACTTGTGGGCGATTTTTTAAATAGTTACCTATATTTTCCAAGTTTCTCAGTAGAATTTCATGGGATATGCTATCAAAAGCTTTTTTTATCTAATGATTCGTAAATGTGTGAAGTTACATTAGCAATAGCATCCTGTGTGCTGAGTGATTTTATAAAACCAAATTGGTTTTTGTGTAGGATTTTATTGTTTTCAAGGAAATTGACCAACTTTTTTATCACGGTTTTTTCAAAAATCTTTCCTTTGTTTAAGATTAGACAGATAGGGCGATAATTAATTATTTGCTGTGGATCTCCAGCTTTATAAATAGGTGAAATTATAGTGTTCTTTCAGTCTGTTGGAAAAATTCCTTTTATTAAACTTAAGTTTATCAAATGAGTACATAATGGGTTTTATCAAATGAGTTTTCATGGATTTTAGAAAATGAACCGTAATATTATCAAATCGGGGCACGAACCTCCTTTCATGCCTTCTATAATTTTTAAGATTTCACACTCAGACTTTGTTTTAAATTTTGACATTTTTTTTGATTCTGTAAATTTACAATTACTTGTTTTTTTTTGGTTAATAAACATTGGCAAAAAAAATAAAATATTTTTACACATTGTTTAGGATGAATCTATGATTTTGTTTTCATGTTCAATGTACTTTATGTTTTGGTTTTTTTAGTATTTTCCATAGCTAAATTAACTGTTTTCCATATTTGTTTATTGTCTGCACATAGTATTTTCTTTTTGAAATAGTCCTCTTTATATTTTTTAATACAGGTTGATAATTTATTTAAAAAAAATTTTGTTAAAAATGTTTGCTTTTTCATCTAGGGGATTTTAAAATTTAGCTTTATAAAGTTTTTCTTTGTTTCTGATTGATATTATAAATCCTTTAGTAATTGTAAGTTATTCAAGGTTTTAAACATCTAAGTTATTTCCGGGGCATCTTATCTTAGAGCTTCATTATAAATAAGAAGGTATTGTAAATTATTACGCTGTCTCACACTTAACATACCAAGTTGTTTCTGCATATTCATTATCTTAGAATACCTGATATTTATTTTCTTGTGCAAACAAGCAAAGATAAAAAATGTTTGTTTTTTAGGAAATAATACACGAGAACTTAACATACATACTGTTAACTAATAAAGAATATATATGTCTGTTAACTTCATATTGTAAATACTTTTATTAATGAATGAATCGAGACAGGGGTGTGACAGCTATTGCTTTGGCATCTGCGCTGCTGTGTTTTGGTGCTTTCACCTCATACATAATACTAATATCATATATCGATCAAGATACGGTGATCAGGCAGGCTATTTCACCAAGGCATAGGTACCTATTCAAATCAATATGATAAAGGTTCAAACGATGAACGGGTAAACAAAAACACTGATTAGATAACGACCAAACACAAACCAAGACCAAGAAATATTTTATTTCTTCTCCAATTGCAACTATCTGTATGAAATAGTAGGTATGAAAATAATGGTTGAGTAGAGCGAAGTTTTTCATTTGCGTCCCGATATGGAGATCAGGATGAAAATGAGGATGGTGTAATGCTAGCCATAGATTATTTGTTTAAATAATGTAAAACTCGACCATTTCATGTCATCCAGGGTGGTAGATACTCTCAGTATCGCCATGGTAAAGATCATTTTGCCACCGTTTAGAATACAAACATTTAAGCTGTATGTTATTTAGTGGTTAGATCTAAATTGGTCAATCCAGTTCTTCCTAATCTTGTGGCCTCCTGACAAATAATCTCTTTTTCTTTTTTTTTTGTTAATCCTTATATTTATGTATGTAATTATGCTTTTCTTTGTGTCTTTATCAAAAAAATGTTGTGTTATTTGAGCGATTTACAATAAAACTAAGATATTTTAAAAATTGAGGATGAATGTTGTTTACAACTAAAATGCAAATACATTTGTATTTGCATTTTAGTTGTAACACTGTCACTGTACTGAATTAGTTGTAACACTGTCACAGTACTGAACTAGATTGCTTTAAGGTGAAATAAAGTGACAAATTTTAAATATCCAGACTTTAGTTATTTGTAGTTATTTTGTCCTAATTCAACCCCTTCCTTCATTTTTTGTTGTTTTTATTGGAGTTTACAAATCGGAATCCCGCGGGATTTCAACTAATGGCTATTACATACAAATTGACTTTATCATTTCTTCATTACTACTTAGTATTTTATAAAAAAAAATATTGAAAAGGTAACAAAGTAAGTATTTTAAGAAGACTTTGAGTAAAATAAATGGTCAAAAACGAGTATGGAGAGTCCTGCCTGCTTACACACTAGTTGCAGTTGGTGAGACTGTCATCAAGAAGGTGTGTGCTAACTGAAGGTATCTCCCTCTGATCCAGGTCTTGAATTTCCAGAGCTTGAGTTGCGTCGCCAACGTCTTCCCACTCCTCCAATACACCCCACTATAACTCCAGTTACCAAAAACTACTCTAATTGCACAGAGCCGGACCTGCCTACGTCTTCCTACTTCTACAACATACCCCGCTCTGGCTCTAGTTACCCGAGACTACTCCAATTGCACCTGCACACGCACAGGGCCGGCCCTGCCTACGTCTTCCTACTCCTACAGCATACCCCGCTCTGGCTCTAGTTACCCGAGACTACTCCAATTGCACCTGCACACGCACAGGGCCGGCCCTGCCTACGTCTTCCTACTCCTACAGCATACCCCGCTCTGGCTCTAGTTACCCGAGACTACTCCAATTGCACCTGCACACGCACAGGGCCGGCCCTGCCTACGTCTTCCTACTCCTACAGCATACACCGCTCTGGCTGTAGTTTCCCGAGACTACTCCAATTGCACCTACACACGCACAGGGCCGGCCCTGCCTACGTCTTCCTACTCCTACAACATACCCCGCTCTGGCTCTAGTTACCCGAGACTACTCCAATTACACCTGCACACGCACAAGGCCGGTCCTGCCTACGTCTTCCTACTCCTACAACATACCCCGCTCTGGCTCTAGCTACCCGAGACTACTCCAATTACACCTGCACACGCACAAGGCCGGTCCTGCCTACGTCTTCCTACTCCTACAACATACCCCGCTCTGGCTCTAGTTACCCGAGACTACTCCAATTACACCTGCACACGCACAAGGCCGGTCCTGCCTACGTCTTCCTACTCCTACAACATACCCCGCTCTGGCTCTAGTTACCCGAGACTACTCCAATTTCACCTACACACGCACAGGGCCGGCCCTGCCTACGTCTTCCTACTCCTACAACATACCCCGCTCTGGCTCTAGTTACCCGAGACTACTCCAATTACACCTGCACACGCACAAGGCCGGTCCTGCCTACGTCTTCCTACTCCTACAACATACCCCGCTCTGGCTCTAGTTACCCGAGACTACTCCAATTACACCTGCACACGCACAAGGCCGGTCCTGCCTACGTCTTCCTACTCCTACAACATACCCCGCTCTGGCTCTAGTTACCCGAGACTACTCCAATTACACCTGCACACGCACAAGGCCGGTCCTGCCTACGTCTTCCTACTCCTACAACATACCCCGCTCTGGCTCTAGTTACCCGAGACTACTCCAATTACACCTGCACACGCACAAGGCCGGTCCTGCCTACATCTTCCTACTCCTACAACATACCCCGTTCTGGCTGTAGTTACCCGAGACTACTCCAATTACACCTGCACACGCACAAGGCCGGCCCTGCCTACGTCTTCCTACTTCCACAACATACCCCACTCTTGCTCTAGTTACCCGAGACTACTCCAATTACACCTGCACACGCACAAGGCCGGCCCTGTAAAATTTGATGCTGTATTAGCAGAAACTGGTGTCTCACATTCATAACCGCTTTTAAAAAAATCAGCAAAAAGGTCAGCGATACTTTGAGTGTCTTTGGCCTTTTTATCTGCATATTCCAAGTTGGCGGGTATACCAAAGTTGTTATTTTTCATTGATTTTGCATAGTTCCAAAAATACTTCACATTATGATTTATTGAAGTTTCAACATTATTTATAAAAGAATTTTAGCACATTTTTGATAAGATTTCACAATCTTTTCAAACGTTTTTAAATTCAACATAATTTGATAAAGATCTGTCTTCTTTGTATTTCTTATGTAAAACTTTTTTAAGGACAGTTAATTGAACAAGTTCTTTATTGACTCGGATATTTCGATTCTTTAAAATGAATGAGTTGGATGAGATCTGAAATAATTTTATCCAGCAAATAATAAAATGATTCACTATTTTGATTAATATCGCCTTCTTTAAGAAATGACCAATCTTCCTTGTGGAGACGATTATTTATGTCCCGATAGTTCGCACTTTTAAAGTTATAAGTAGGAGTTGCATTTTTTAGATTACCTTCTTTAGTACAAGGGATAAGTATTGCTAGTGGAGGATGGTGCTTGTCCATCGGAAGAACAGACTTTAATGATTCATTAATAATTACGTTGCTCTCATTTGACAAAACTCGATCAAAAACACGATTATTAATATTACTTACATGGTTATATTGGGTTAAATTAAAAAGTAAAGACATATCTAGAATTACTCGTTCGCAGGCGGTTGCTGGTATTGAATTAAAATTACTGTCTAAAACGTTGAAATTGCAATTAGGTAGGTTATAAATAATTATTTGATGATTTGGATATTTTGTTTTTACTAACTCAACATCTTCACAGTGTTTTTTATAGATTGATATGTTGGCATTGGGAGGAATATAAACAGTTCCAATAATAGTTTTCTTGAAATCACCACTTAACAATACGAAAATTTGTTCCACATCAGTATTTTTGATTTTAAGTACTTTCGAAGTAATATTTTTGCGGACCGCTATCAAGACACCACCTCCTCTTGTATTGGAGCTGGTATTCTGACTCCGGTCTGCTCGGTGGACATGGTGACTATGTAGTCCTAGCTCCGCTGAGAAGATCGATGATGTTAGCCATGTTTCAGTGAGTATGATGACATCGTTTGAGAAAGATGGAGCATTTACTCTGAACTCCTTTAGTTTTGTTCTGATGCCCCTGACGTTCTGGTAGTAGATGAGGCGTTTATATGGCTGGAGTTTTTTGGTTGAACATTGACAATTTTAGGTGAATTGTTAATATATTTTATGGTTAGATTATTTTCTCCCTTTTTTCCGGTTTTCTAACTACTTCCATACATTTTGAATTTCTCTTCTTGAATTTGCGCTGAACCCATGTTAAGTCTTTTTTGGTTTTAATACTGACTATTTTCAACTTTGCTTAGAATACTCAAAACATTGTTCTTATCATCCCTCATGCAGTCAGTTTGAAAACCAGTTGAGCACTCGGGTACATTAAACATTATAATATTCTAAGAACGTAATTTTCTCTCCTCCATTTCCGCTAGTGTTTCGCAAATTCCAGGTAGGTATTGGATGATGTTAGGTAGAGGTTGGACCTGGGGCGGCTTCTGGTGTGAGAAGTTTGTATAGGCCTTCAGCTCTCCTTCCAGGAAGCCCACTTTCGCACCAACTACACTAATATTCCCCAAAAGTTCCGAAAGTTTAGGAATTTAATAGTTAATTTAGCCATTTGTTCTTTGGTAAATTTATTAGATGGATGCATAATGGTACTTTTCATAAAGTTTATTATATTACCTGCCATCGTAATAAAGTGGTAGGGATCACACGAATCCATAATTAGTAGATCGAAGTAGAAATATAATATAAGAAAAAGTTTAGCTGCCCCGATCACGTACTCGGGGTAGTATGCGTAAATGTGAAGGTCACTTTACGTACTGGAATGTGGGGAGCCTCCATTATATTTCAGAAGGCAGTTCCTTGCCAATAAATATATTTTCAAGGCTTTATCGTTATCACATCATCCTATTAAACAAAGTCTTAATCGGTTAAGTGTTAATTTGAATTCTAACAAAAGATTGAGAGAAAAAAAATGTTTTCCTCTCCTAATTAAAAGTTTTCATCTCTATAATTCTCTGTCATCTTCCCTCCAATATCTTCAAGAAGTTCCCAATCTCCCTATATACAATATTCCATTTAAGGCAATCACTTTTATGCCGAACACAATAACATCAGACTTTCGGAAGAATATTTATCTTCCCCAAATAAATTTCAAAATGACTGTTTTAAAAGCATTGTGGCTTCAAAATTCCCTGGATTTTCCATCCTTTACACAGATGGTTCTAAATTTGAAAATAAAAATTGTGGAGCATCGATATATAGTCCAAAATTCAACATCAATCTCACTTATAAATTACCGAAAGAAGTTTCCATATTTACAGCTGAATGCTTTGCAATTGAACAAGCGCTAAATCAAATCCAGGTTCTCAACATTCATCGAGCCTTACTATGTACTGATTCACTAAGTGCTCTAACTAAAATTATGTCAAATATTCTATGTTATCCGGAAGACAATACTGTATGTAAAATAAAAAAAATCTTCTCAATTCTCTAAGTGAATCTGGGTTTGAGACGATATTGGCCTGGGTCCCTGCCCATTTGGGTATCGAGGGTAATGAGATGGCCGATTCTCCCGCCAAATCTGGTTCAGATTCCGGAACTATCCCACTAAATTTTAGAATTCCTATCTCCGATGTCTTCCCGATTCTTAAATCCAACATGACTCGTGCCTGAGAAGAAAATTGGGCAGTCTCCAAAATAAGAACTGGATCTTTCTATGCTGGAATTCAAAACCATATCCCTGCTAAGCCATGGTTTCACGGTAAAAAACTTTCAAAACGATTCATTTCATGTATTTCGAGAATGAGAATTGGTCACTGTTCAATTGCATCTCACTTGGCTAGAATTAGAGTTTTGGATGATCCGGTCTGCCAGTGCGGTGTGGAAGAAGAAACCCTCGACCACGTTTTCTTTAACTATAAAAACCATTCATCTTTCAAGAACATATGCCGCCGGCTTATTAAAATCACACACCAGTCCCCCCTTAACATTTCATACCTTTTATCTCTTAACAATTCTCGTGTTCATACAGCTTTATGTAAGTTTATTAACCTGAATGAATTCAACATTTAATTTGTTTTAGTGATCTAAATGAGTCCAATATATAATTTTTTTTATTATTTTCCCAATAGATTAACCGAATTTTTTTATCCACTTTAACTGTTACCGGCACAAAGCACTCTTTTCAGGGTGAAATGCCTAAAACCAAAAAAAAAAAAAAAACTTTACGTACACACACACTTGAATCAAGGTCGAACAACTGACGAATTGACAGTTCTGATGACAAATTTATAATTATTTTGATATATCTTTTAACTGCCAGATTGGAATTACTTAGAATTCTATCACTACACTAAAACTCGATTTACACTTGTAATTTAGTACTTCCTATGCGAAGGTATAAAATTAAGTATTATTATTGATGTTTTAAACTGGAGCACCGTGCACTGATTATATGCAGTATTGTTGTATCCCAAAAGGCCTAGTTAAAGGCCTGCAGCCCAGTTTTTACCAGGTTTACGAGTAATTTGAAGAGATTCTTAATAAATTAGCAATATTTAAAGTTTTCTCCGTGTAACTAACCAACCATCACGCTGTTTCCCTGCAGGGGTATGCAGATAGGATGGACCGCCAAACTACTCGGTCTTGGTACATACTCCTTGCTTCATTCACATTCACACATCGTCTCATAAATACTCTTCTGTTGTTCTGACACTTGTCATGGCCCGATCAAGTATTAGGTTCACTTCTTCCCACATGTCTTCCTCGGGCGTACCCGACTTCTTCTACCATTCACATACGTGTCAAATATTCTCCCTACACTCCTTCCTTCCTTTCATTTTTTAATATTACTCATTTCGCTTACATTAAAAAATAATTCTTTGCGAATCTTCACATAACTTGCACGATCATACACGTTACATGGTTTGACCCTTTCTCTGGTAGTTTCATGCCTCACTGTCATACATCAGGGTAGGTACCAGCGCTTCATTGTGGACCGCTAGCTTCGCTTCTTTTCAGACTAAAAAGGATAATACAAATAAATCTAAACGAAACATATTCCGTTAGAAGCTTTGAAGGACAGATCTGGCCACAAAAATCATATTCCATTAGATGATCTGAAAGACCGATCTAGCCACAAACATCATATTCCATAAGAAGATCTGAAGGACAGATCTGGCCACAAAAATCATATTCCATTAGATGATCCGAAAGGCCGATCTAGCCACAAACATCATATTCCATAAGAAGATCTGAAGGACAGATCTGGCCACAAAAATCATATTCCATTAGATGATCTGAAAGGCCGATCTAGCCACAAACATCATATTCCATAAGAAGATCTGAAGGACAGATCTGGCCACAAAAATCATATTCCATTAGATGATCTGAAAGACCGATCTTGCCACAAACATCATTTTCCATTAGATGATCTGAAGGACCGATCTAGCCACAAACATCATATTCCATAAGATGATCTGAAAGACAGATCTGGCCACAAAAATCATATTCCATTAGATGATCTGAAAGACCGATCTATCCACAAACATCATATTCCATTAGATGATCTGAAGGACAGATCTAGCCACAAACATCATATTCCATTACAGGCTTTGGTGGATAGACAGGCCACAAACATCATATTCCATTAGAGGCTCTGAAGTGCAGATCTGGCCACAAATATCATATTCCATTAGATGATCTGAAGGACAGATCTAGCCACAAACATCATATTCCATTACAGGCTTTGGTGGACAGACAGGCCACAAACATCATATTCCATTAGAGGCTCCGAAGTGCAGATCTGGCCACAAATATCATATTCCATTAGATGATCTGAAGGACAGATCTGGCCATAAACATCATATTCCATTAGAAGCTCTGAAGGACATATCTGGCCACAAACATCAAATTCCATTACAGGCTCTTCTTATGTAAATAACATAAGATTATTTTTCTTACTTGACAATAAGTAAGAAACTGTCAAATTTGTGATTTGTCTTGTCTATTGTTTATGCTCTGGCAATAACAAGAAGTGACTAAAATTGAAGATGGCGTCACTTCCCGGCCGGACAGAGAAAGAAGAGTGAGCGCGTCCGGTCGGGGTTCAATTATTATTTCTGGAGGTCTGAGGATCTGATCGAAAGATATTTCATGGATTTGTGATTAATATCGAAATTTTCGGTTTGTGCTTCAAGTTTAGAAGTTTAATAATATTTCCCGCGAGTGGAATTCGCCACGGGTGGCGTGGATAATGAAAACGTAT
The DNA here is from genome assembly GCA_026573805.1 of Hesperophylax magnus. NCBI lineage: Eukaryota > Metazoa > Arthropoda > Insecta > Trichoptera > Limnephilidae > Hesperophylax > Hesperophylax magnus. The sequence continues at coordinate 659,838 of JAIUSX010000179.1, read as the reverse complement.
TTTGCCATGTGCGGCCGTGGAGGTAATCAGAGTTTATCCAAGTGATCGGTGGTTATTTCTGCCGATAGACTGTTTTTGCCGTGAGCATTTTGATTCGGAGCATTTTTAAGTCCCACCTTGCCTCATGGAAGGGCAAATTACGGGTTATCCGTGGAACCGGCACATGGCTGGTACTCACTGGGCTGATGCCAGTCACATCCTGATGTGGTCCTCTACTTCCACCTCACTGGGCTGATGCCAAACACATCCGATGCCGACGTCTACTCCTCATCTTGGCTGGACCTCACTGGGCCGATGCCAGTCACATCTGAAGCCGTCGTCCTCTAGCTACTTGGCTGATTCAACTAGTCGGCCATTCGCGGCACTCAGCGTTCGTTCCTCATAACTATATACGTTCATATTATTTTAGACAGGGTAGATAGATTCTACGTTCTGGTCGATGGGGGTAAGTTTTCACCTTTTTGTATATCTCTTTGAAATTTATCAAAATATACCTTGTTACGGTAAGTCCAAAGTTTAACCAGAATACTTTCATTTTATAACCTTGCATCTTCCTTTCAAACATCATGTAGATGGGATATATTTACCCCGCCCTGAATGGAGAATTATACTCTACCGTCGGTTGGTCGGTTTGGCGAGTTCTTTTCCAGTTCAACCACTAGAAGGGACTCTGGCGCGTTTGGTCTTTTTAAAAGCCAACAAAGTCAAACTCGGCCAAACTCTTTTCATTCAACATAATAGTCAATAATGTACTTAACCTAACACATAAACCAGCCTATTAACACAACATTGGGCTATGTAAGTATCATAACATTGTGGTAAATAACCTAACATAACACTCTGATGGACAGAGTGGCACAAACATCATATTCCATTAGATGATCTGAAAGACCGATCTTGCCACAAACATCATTTTCCATTAGATTATCTGAAGGACAGATCTGGCCACAAACATAATATTCCATTAGAGTCTCTGAAGGACAAACTGGCCACAAACATCATATTCCATTAGGGGCTCTGAAGGACGGATCAGGACAAAAACATAATATTCCAATACACGCTCTGAAGTGCAGATCTGGCCACAAACATCATATTCCATTGGAGGCTCTGATGGACAAACTGGCCACAAACATCATATTCCATAAGGAGCTCTGAAGGACAGATCTGGCCACAAACATCATATTCCATTTGAGGCTCTGATGGATAGACTGACCACAAAAATTAAATTCTATTAGAGGTTCTGATGGACAAATCTGGCCACAAACACCATATTCCATTAGGGGCTCTGATGGAAAAATCTGGCCACAAAGATCATATTCCATTAGAGGCTCTGAAGGACTGATCTGGCCACAAACATCATATTCTATTGGGGGCTCTGAAAGACAAATCTGACCACAAACATCATATTCCATTAGAGCTTCAGATGGACTGACTGGCCACAAACATAAAATTCCATTAGAGGCTCTGATGGACAGATCTGGCCGGAGTGTCAATATATTACTGGCCATAAACATCAAATTCCATCAGAAGCTTTGATGGACAAACTGGCCACAAACATCATATTCCATAAGGGGCTCTGAAGGACAGATCTGGCCACATACATCATATTCCATTTGAGGCTCTGATGGACAGACTGACCACAAACATCAAATTCCATTAGAGGCTCTGATGGACAAATCGGGCTACAAACACCATATTCCATTAGAATCTCTGAAGGACTGATCTGGCCACAAACATCATATTCCATTAGGGGCTCTGATGGACAAATCTGGCCACAAAAATCATATTCCATTAGAGGCTCTGAAGGACTGATCTAGCCACAAACATCATATTCTATTGGGGGCTCTGAAGTGCAGATCTGGCCACAAATATCATATTCCATTAGATGATCTGAAGGACCGATCTAGCCACAAACATCATATTCCATAAGATGATCTGAAAGACAGATCTGGCCACAAACATCAAATTCCAATAGAGGCTCTGAAGGACAAATCTGGCCACAAACATCATATTCCTTTAAGGGCTCTGATAGACAAATCTGGCCACAAACATCATATTCCATTAGAGGCTCTGAAGGAAAAACTAGCCACAAAGATCATTTTCTATTGGGGGCTCTGAAGGACAGATCTGGTCAAAAACATCATATTTCATTAGAGGCACTGATGGACAAACTGGCCACAAATATCATATTCCGTTAGAGGCTCTGAAGGACAGATCTTGCCAAAAACATCCTATTCCATTACACGCTTTGAAGTGCAGATCTGGCCACAAACATCATATTCCATTAGGGGCTCTGAAGGACAAACTGGACATACCACATATTTCATTGGGGGCTCTGAAAGACTGATCTAGCCACAAATATCATATTCCAATACAGGCTCTGAAGTGCAGATCTGGCCACAACCTTCATATTCCTTTTGAGGCTCTGATGGACAGACTGGCCACAAACATCATATTCCATTAGGAGCTCTGAAGGACAGATCTTGCCAGAAACATCAAATTCCAATAGAGGCTCTGAAGGACAGATCTGGCCACAAACATCTTATTCCATTAGGGGCTCTGATGGACAGATCTGGCCACAAATATCATATTCCATTAGAGGCTCTGATGGACAAACTGGCAACAAACATCATATTCCATTAGGGCTCTGAAGGACAGATCTGGCCACTATCATCATATTCCATTAAAAGCTCTGCTTGAAAAATTAAACCTTTAAAATTTAAAATAATTCAAAATACTGATAATAATTTGAATACTCCTGACTTTTAATAATGTATTTGAGTTCCTTTTCATGTCATAAAGTCATTTTTATCTGTTTTCATTGACATTAACAGTGACCCCATTATCATCTGTTCATGAACTTCTCTCCCGACTGTAATCTTGAATATACGAGTACTTAAGAAATACAATCCGCCGTCGTAAAAATAGTTTATTTATTTATTTATTAAACGCCATAAAAGGCTTTTACAGTAATGTGAAACATTAGATTATAAGTACACAGTTCAGGGCTGTCAGAGACTTGACAATTAAAAATAACATTTTTCATTAAAATAATACATCCGTTAGCCAACACTATAAGACATCTGAAGCAAGCAGTTTATATTGATGCTATACATATACATTTCACATATATGTATATATGTGGAATGTATATGTATAGAACACCATACATATGTTACACATAAAGAAGAACATGTCAGTATGATGCAGTACAAACAGACATTTAACAATTCACAAACATATCAGTTACATTCACAACCAAATATTTTTGCCTTGATGCAAGACGGTGAGGTTTTGAAAATATCAAAAAGGTCTGTATACGTGTTGGCAGTGCGGTGAAAACGCGCCAACGGTGAATGATACAAATAGTTAGTGCTATGATTGTCACTGTGGAAAAGATGGTGAAGTCGAGTTGATTTAACAAGGACACGAAAATTTATAACACTTAACATTTGAGGGCAGTCTATGAGATTGTTCAGTAATTTAAAAAGTATAAGAATGTCATTAATAGTTCGCCGGGTAGAAAGAAGTGGTAGATTTAGACCAGACATTAATGTATTATAGCAGATACCAATTACAGGCTGTCTCAATTTGAATTGAACGTATCGAAGAAATTTTCTTTGTACTTTCTCCAAGCGGTGTAAGTTACAGGTATAAATCGGAGACCTTACAGGAGATGCATATTCTTGGTGCGATCTCACAAGAGAGCAGTAGAGTAATTTAATTGACTCAATGTTTTGAAAAGTCCTTGTGTTACGCATTACAAAACCTAGAATTTGCATGGCCTTATTGGAAATTGTTTCACAGTGACGATCAAAGGTAAGTTTTCTGTCAAAAATAACACCAAGGTCTTTGATAAATGGTACTAATGCAATTTCATTATTGTTAGTTGAATACGATATGGTTATTGGAGTCCGTGAATGGTAAAAACACATGTGGAAACACTTTTTTACGTTTAGGAATAATTTGTTTATTTCACAACAGCTAGCAAGTCTATCTATATTATGCTGAAGGATAAGTGCATCATTTAAACATTTTATAATCTTAAAAAGCTTTAGGTCATCTGCAAATAGAATGAATTTGACATTTTCGAAACATAAAGATAAATCATTTATAAACAATACGAAGAGAAGTGGGCCCAGATGAGAGCCTTGAGGAACTCCCGATGTTACTTTAAATTTATATGAGACTTTATTATTTAATTTTACCATCAGTTCGCGGTTACAGAGGTAACTATTCAACCACTTTAGGAATGATCCATGTATAACAAGGGCTTGCAGTTTCGCGAGAAGGATATTAATATTTACTTTATCGAAGGCTTTTGAAAAGTCAGTATATATTGAATCTACTTGTGCACGAGACGTGAAAGCTTCACAGATATAGTGTTCATACGATAGAAGATTGGTTAATATATAAGATTGTTAATAACGACTTCAAGTTTTATTTTAAAAGATTTTCTTTCTAAATATTGGATTAAACAAGAATTTGTGAGCACGGTGTGTGATTATTTATGAACGTTTAATAATTTATTGAACGGATTTTTATAATCGATAAAACTAGTAATAGTAACAATTACACCTAATTACTCCTAGTGAAATAATCTTTAAAGTGTTGCCGAATATCAGACTGGTGGACAAACGTTATCTATTTTTAAATTTAATATATAAAATCCACCTGTTTGTTACTCACGAATTTTAATATGTATCCTGTGGATTTGGGAATGGTTTTGAAAAACTCCAAGAAAATGGAAAATTTAATGTCAAGTTCAATTCTTTTGGAATGAAATCAACGACAAATTATCCAACATTACAAATAAAGTAGTAAAATTTTCACACGTGTGCCTGTGAAAAAAATGAGCGCGTGCTGCAACCTCCAAAGTACAACTTTTCCTTCGAGTCCAAAGAACTTCAAAAAAGTAGTGGTGGGAGTAAGGTATATCGTTTCACCTGAAAGTAGTGGTAGGAGTAAGGTATATCGTTTCACCTGAAAGTAGTGGTGGGAGTAAGGTAAATCGTTTTACCTGAAAGTAGTGGTGGGAGTAAGGTATATCGTTTCACCTGAAAGTAGTGGTGGGAGTAAGGTAAATCGTTTTACCTGAAAGTAGTGGTGGGAGTAAGGTATATCGTTTCACCTAAAAATAACAACAAAGAAAAGCTCATCGACAAATTAATGATAATGCAATCTCTAATGTCTCTTGTAACTGCAAAGGTTAGTTCTATAAAATCTTCAAAAAATAACGAGAACTGGCCGTTATTCTTTATAATAGAACGCTTCGGTAGTTCACGTGTCCTCAGCCAGCCTTCTTCTAATAGAACGACTAGGTAGTTCACGTGACCTCAGCCAGCCTTCTTCTAATAGAACGACTAGGTAGTTCACGTGACCTCAGCCAGTCTTCTTCTAATAGAACGACTAGGTAGTTCACGTGTCCTTAGCCAGTCTTCTTCTAATAGAACGCCTCGGTAGTTCACGTGTCCTCAGCCAGCCTTCTTCTAATAGAACGACTAGGTAGTTCACGTGTCCTCAGCCAGTCTTCTTCTAATAGAACGCTTCGGTAGTTCACGTGTCCTCAGCCAGCCTTCTTCTAATAGAACGACTAGGTAGTTCACGTGACCTCAGCCAGCCTTCTTCTAATAGAACGACTAGGTAGTTCACGTGACCTCAGCCAGTCTTCTTCTAATAGAACGACTAGGTAGTTCACGTGTCCTCAGCCAGCCTTCTTCTAATAGAACGCTTGGGTAGTTCACGTGTCCTCAGCCAGCCTTCTTCTAATAGAACGACTAGGTAGTTCACGTGACCTCAGCCAGTCTTCTTCTAATAGAACGACTAGGTAGTTCACGTGGCCTCAGCCAGTCTTCTTCTTATTTCAAAGTAATGTGGTCCTTATTTATATAAACATTTTGTGTTATAAATGTAAATGCAAATCAATCAGTTTTATTAAAGTTCCTTCTAATCATTAAATTTAAATTAAATACAGAACCGACAAACGAAATAAATGCCTGGGTCGGCAAACAACAATCAACGCCATCCCAATATGAGATGCAAACTACTTTGTGTTTGTCGAAAGACCGACAGGAAAGCTATTCGCCGAAACCGGGATTCAGTTCGTCAGCGCTAAAAAAGACGTCCCAATGTTGTATGTGAAACAGCAGCTCGCAGGCAGTTCGGCTCGACTATATACGTAGCATTATGCGTACATAGTCCAGTATAGTCGACGGCCGGCATAGTCCAGTGGTAACGCATTGGACTGCCATTCCGAAGGTCGCGGGTTCGAACCCGGCGTGCGCAAATAAATTTTATTTGATTAATTTGTGTTATTTCACAATTAATTAATTAAAATAATATATAGTATATTTGCGGCACGTTCCAGAGTGGAAGATACTACCAGTATCGCCCTGGTGTAAGACCACCATTAATGAATTGAAACGTTGCTCCAAATGGCTTTAGCCGTGTTTAGTGACTAGATCTGAATAGCCAGGTACTTCCCCACCTTCCTCTTTCCCTTCCCCACTTACCTTCAGCCTCACAACATCCCCCAATTGGGGATGCCATAGTCTCACTGGCTCCAGACGGGAGCAGTTGGGACTCTTGTGAGGTATTCACTATAAAAAAAAAAAAAAAAAAAAAAATATGCCTCGCCCAATTTATGCGCGCACAATGTAGCGTAATGTGTCTAAGGCTAAAGGTGTGTGGATTTAAAACCCAATTATCTAATAGAAATATGGCAAACACACGCATTATCTACTTAAACGATTTACAAATAATACAAAATAATGTTTAAAAAAACTTTTCAATTGTATACACGATCTCTGCCAATCCCCACTAGCTTACGGCATTATAATCTGGGGTGGCTGTGCACAATCTACCATCGAACCTCTTCTAAAAGCCCAAAAATTAGTAATACGTGTCATTAACAAGCGACCGACAAGATACCCCTCCACTCGACTCCTCATAGAGTATAAGGTCTTAAACATACGACAACTCCACCTAAAATTTTCATCATACATTTCCTGTTCAAATATACAAATAAAACTCTCTTACAACACAACTACAGCACCAGAACAATAACCAACGGTCACTACAAAGTACCTTCACTACATACCACGTCAGCTCAAAGACAAGCTTTTCTTCCTAAAATCTTTAACCTTATCCCTGAAAACCTAAAAACTGTGAGTCAACCCCATTCTTTTAAAAAACAAATTACGAAATGGATCCTTACACACGGAATACATTACAACTACAATACCCATTCATTCTACACTCTATCAATTTAATTACCTTTCAGACAAAACATAATATATCCTTATTTCCTAACTTAGCGGTATAGTATGTACATAATCAATTAATGTGAACTATTTACTAATAATTTCTCAAATTTTTCATCTTCTTATAATTCTCTTACTTCTCTATTCTCTTCTTGCAACCCAAACTAGCTATACATCATTTTTCTTTTTCATATTATAGTAATGTATAGATTCTGTACAAACTGTAAAATTCACCCGCCATAACACAGGGTCATCCCTAACATGGAGGGTGAAATATCACAAAAACAATATATGTACCCTCTAAGTCTTGTATTAATAAAATAAAATAAATATAATCTAGATACAAAAAAAATATACCAAGAGTTGAACTTACTGAATATTGTACGAATATAACCAGTGGCGTAGCTAGGTAACCAAGGGCCCTGGGGCAAATTAAAAAATGCTGTCCCACTGCTATGTAAACTGATTAGGTTTTATCAAATAAAAATATGAAATATACAAACATTTAAAAAATGCTAAGCTACTTAAGCTCTTTTCAGTGCACTGCAGACTGCAGGACAGGTAATAAAAATATTAAACAGTAACAACATAAATTACAATTAATACTTGGTGTAGGTTTGGCTAATAAAACGAAATAGAGAAAATTCAAGGGTATATTATATAAAGGTCGGGCCTACCAACTGACTAAATAACAATTATATTTACTAGCTTTAGTTTTCGCAAAAGTATCAATGACTTCGTTTAAATCCAGGCTTGATGCGGTTTTGTTTTCAATTGCTATTAGCGATAAATGTCCAGTCGAGTTTGGCCCTTCTTAAATATTTTTTTATTATTTTTTATTTGCTAAATGACCTTTCAGCAGCTGCAGAAGTGACAGGAATTGTAAAGAATAATAACATAAATACTTCCGTTAGGTCGCATTCTAGCACTCCATATTTGCTCATTATTTCCTTACATAATTGGTGAACAGTCCATGCTTGAGTTAGTTGAGGTAAAACTAGATGGTGAATATTAATAAATTGAAGTGAAAAACTAGGGCCTATTATGGCTGCACTCATACCAATGTATCTAATTGTGTAGAAAATCTCAATTTTAATTTTTTTTCACGGTTTGGAAATCGGTGATCAGCAGCTAATTCATCAAAATGTTTTTTAACTTTTCTTTGCCTTTTTTCTTGAAAATGGGTATCAATACCATATTTTCTTGCAGTTTCACTGGCTTTGCACTTGAATAATTCGAAATCATTTCTATAAATTTGCAATTTTGCTTTGGTCTCTGCTAAAACTTTACTCGCCTCGCCCAAATTGATGTCGCACTTTTGTAAAGTTTTGGATGCATAATTGATGTTGTTCAATACACTGTGCATGAATTCGCAGAGCAACACGAACTCGAAATTTAGCATTTTTGTTTTAATACTCTCTGCTTCACTACGCTCATCTTTATTAGGACTCTTTAGAACTATTTCTAATAATGCTTTAAAATAACGAAGTTTTATTGCAGATATCGTATTGACCCTACTGGACCATCTAGTCGGATTTAGTTTTTTTAGAGTGGTATCCGATTCGCCAGTGAATTTTGACAGTAGATCCCAACGTTTGATGCTGTTTCCGAAAAAGTTATACAAATCTTGCAACGTTGCGAAAAAAATCTGTATTTCCACACAACTGCTAACGGCATCATTTATCACCAAATTTAAATAATGAGTGGCACAATGTACGTACTCTGCGTTAGGCTGGATATCCTTAAAATGTTTACATTATACACACCACTCATCACACTGGCTCCATCATAGCCTTGCCCCACACATTTTTTTAAATCAGTATTTTTGTCGATAAATAATGTTGTCACTTGATTGACTAAATCTACTGCGCCATGTTTGATGGCTGCATAAAAGCCTACACTTCTTTTACTTCTATATCAATTGGCTGTCCATTTTCCGATCTGGTTATTACTGCATACCTCACAGCAATGGTGAGGCTCTAATTTGTTCTAGTAGATGGATTTCGAGTTTGGTCCCCAAGCTCTCAATCATTTCATTTTGAATTGTTGCACTCAGATATCTTGTAGATCCTAAAAACATAAAAAAACACAATTTCAAAAAAGTCAAGTCAAGTTAATAATTATAAACAAAATAAAACGATAAAAAAACTTAGAAATAATTATTATTACCTTTGGGCATATCCAAAACTTGCCGCAAAATGTGATCATATCGAGCGACAAGCTCTACAAAGGACAGAAAATTTCCGTGGTATCCTTCCTGACTTAAGTCTTCTTGATGTCCTCTCAAAGCCAAAGAACTCTTTGCTAGGGTACCTATGTATGATATCGCATAACCTTTGAAGAACCATTTTCCAAAATGATGCTTCTTTGCGAATTTCATTTTTAAGTTCCTTGTCGATAGTATTAGTATAGTTTTTTTTTCCAAAATTCATTCATTCTTCAACCGTTCTCTTCCACATCTCCTTCCATTCCCTACAGCTGTAGGCGTTTGGTGCTCCATCCTCTGTGCCTACCCCTGCGGAGAAACTGTCTGATGGTATTATAGTCCGTTGCCACGACTGACATAGTAGGTAGAATACGGCTAACAAGTACGAGCAAGTAAGCGATCATTGAATATGTAATGAAATATTACAAATGTGGACATCTTTAGCATCCAATCCTAGGAAACACTTCCTGGCAAATAGAGTAATGGAAGGACGGAACTAACGAATCCATTTCATTCTTCAACCGTTCTCTTCCACATCTCCTTCCCTTCCCCATGGCTGTGGACACGTTTGGGAGCAGTTGGGACTCTCAGTGTCACCATTTATGTTTGTAAAATTGCTTGAAATGGCTTTATTCGCGTTTGGTGACCAGATATAAATAACCAGGTAATTCACAAATCTTTCTCTTCCACATCTCCTTCCCTTCCCCGTGGCTGTGGGCACGTTTGGGACTAGTTGGAACTTTTCTGAGGTACCTAATTCCAAGATACGAGCGCTTGATGTTTTTATAATAGCCCAGGAGGGCGATTCTCGTTCTTTTAGCCTTAAGCTAAATGATAGCATTCGTCAACGACTGCTATCGTTTGCGAAAGATAGCTGTCCGTCGCTTGCAACATCTTTTCTTAACTATTAAGCGATTCTCGTTCTTTTGATATCCTTACAAGTTCGATTTTGGAGAGACCTAGTAAAAAATCCTAAAGAAGCGTGGTTAAGAGCATCTACAAAATTGTTAACAGATTTTTGAAAACACAAATTGGTGAAATATAATTAAGTGACGCAAGGTTTCTAACTAAAACTTAAAAAAACAAATACTTTGTATTATAATGCATTTTAATAACTGCTTATTTTATTTATGAATGACATAAATAAGCCATTTATCGAAGATTTACGTTTTGTAAAAAGGTACCTACCTCGCTGGATAGTAATGACTTTTTTACAGATTCACCACTTCTAAAGTGACGTTTGGTGTCGAACTAACGTCGCTAACTGTCACCCAAGTTGATTTATGTTGTCAACGTTTTCGTGTTCGTTTGCTAATTAACTTGACAAAATTGTTTAAAATGAGGTAAGCAAAAGCTATATGTTGTAAGTAAAAGCATGATATCATTTAGATGCTTTTCACCCCAGACTGAAACGGAATTAACAACGTATTATGTCTGTGTACAATTGCATTTTTAGGTCAAAAAGTGAGACAGCTATTTTATTATTATCTTTCGTGTACATCATTGTGTTTGAAACCTAAGAATAGTGTGTAATAGTTACATGTCATCAATTGTCGTAAAATTCAATTTCAGTGTGCAGCAACAGAGTGGCACGGTCAAGACAATTCGATAAATGCTGCTGGCGGATCCATGACAGCCGAGCCAATCTTTTAAAATGGAGACGACATTTAAAACCTAGGAGATTAATTAAATAATGCTGCTCCACACAAGACTATAATCCAATGGCAAAAAGTAAGTTTATTTATCCACTTTGAATAGTGCCTGTTCGACAATGTGAAGTCAATTGAAGGACTAGATGTGCCCAAAGTCCTTCCCAATGACGATGTACGTAGTTTATTTATGTTTTATGGTGCTATATCATGTTTAACAAGTACACAACTGATATTGTGTGTCGAAATGCATAGCGGTTAAACACAAGATACCTTTGGCAGAGAGGATATGCCGAGTCAAAATACCTGATATGTGTATACACAAATTTATTTGTTAGTTTATATAATATGTTTTACTAAATAATCAAATTTCATAAGATACAATTTGATACGTTTATTTATTTCATAGAGATCTCTTCTTGCACGTGGATGTCGCTGATGAGAGTGATGAGCCTCCTGTACTTGTAGAGATGCTAGCGGTAGAGATGCAGTGGAGTGTTGGGTGAATACCCCGTGACAAGCCCACAGTAGACAGACCTCCCCTTCCCCAAGCCAGCCAAGGAGAAGACCTCGATTCGTAGCAGGTAATTCTTTATACAAATAAAGTAGCTTCACGTCCATTTAATCTACGTTCGCAGGAAAACCACAGGTTAGTTTTACCCTACTGATGACCGATCATTGCGATAGTAATACTGCTCAGTACGAGAGGAACGGCAGTTTTGGACATTTGGTTCACGCACTCGGTCGACCGGCCGGTGGTGCGATGCTACCATCCACAGGATTAGGCCTGAACGCCTCTAAGGCCGTATCCCGCCTAGGCAAATCGGGCGGTGATACGTGATGTGAGTTCCGCGAGTCGAAAGGCTCTCTAAACAATGTGACATCTATCAGACGGAGGCCCCCGTCCGCGGGGGCCTCCGTCGAAGCCCGACGAGGCGAGGCGAGCACTCCGCAACGTGGTTAAATGTCCCGGCGCGATGGCGCCCCGCCTCTGACCAAGCTTAAGTTCGACGTCGGAACTCGGAATCGTCCGCAGACGACCTTCGTACCTGGCAGGGTGTTGTGCCCAGTAGAGCAGCGTCATGCTGCGATCCGTTGAGACTCAGCCCTACGCCAAGAGATTCGTCCGATCGTCTCCACGGAGCGTCGGCCCCCCCATACTGCTGCTGTTTGCGGCCTAGCGCGAGCGAGCGTGTTATTTAAATTATATTTTATAATGTTCGTAAGATCAATTAAAAATTATTAGAGATATCAATTTAATAGTTATTAAATTTTTCAGACCGAAACGAGAGCAGAGCTGATGAGAAGCTGATGGATTAGCAGAACGGCGCTATGTTGGTGAAGAAAACTGGTTCATCGATTCTGCTTATCCTGCGTGGATTGTGCTACACGACGTATGAATTTATAATTCGGGTCGCTCATGCAGACTCATACACATATTCTTTTTGTTTTTAAATCGAATATTATATATCAATATCTTTGAACTAAATATAATGTTTCCCGTTCTATGATTAAATTTATACGATGAGAATGCCAACATTTTTATAAATCCCAACCAGGAATTATTAGATTCCTGGTCAAATAAAATTTTACACGCAAAAAACTTCAATTATCTCAACCAAACGTATGTTGACAAATTTTCGTCAAACAAATGGTTGAGTATTGGAGAGTTGAGCGCAGAAATAGAAGGATTTATGCTTGCCATTCAGGATAGAGTCATTAATACTAAAAATTATAGAAAGCATATAATCAAAGATACAAATCAAATTGATGATTTGTGTAGAAAATGTTTGGCTTTTCCGGAAACTATAGAACATATTATATCGGGATGTTCTATATTAGCATCGTCCGAGTATACATTTAGGCACAATCAAGTTTTAAAAATAATTCACCAAAATTTGGTAATTAAACATAACTTGATTGACTGCCGTAATATAGTACCATATTATGAATACGAACCAAATTCATTTTTAGAAAACGAATTTTATAAAATATATTATGATAAAACTATACTAACAGACCGAGCGATTAGTCATAATAGACCCGATATAGTTTTACATGACAAAATTTAAAAAATAACTTATATCATTGATGTCGCTATACCAAATTCCTGTAATATTCAAAAATCTGTTAGCGAAAAAATAAGAAAATACACAGATTTAGGAAATTAAATAAAAAGAATTTGGCATTCTCAAACTATAAAAATATTACCATTCGTTATTTCGGCTACTGGCATTATACCTAGCTCTCTAATTAAAAATTTAGGCGTATTAGATCTTTCAAAAAAATTATATATAAAGATGCAAAAGTCTGTCATTTTGAATACATGTAGGATAACAAAAGATTTTTTTAATATTTATGTTGAGGGATCAGTAGGATTTATAGGCCCTGTTAGAAGTTATACCGAGCCGAACCCTCTGATATGAAAATATCTGGAGACGGTGAATTATTTTCCCATTTGATCTCTTGTGAGTTGACGTGTTGTTCTTGTATTGTTTTGTATTTATTTTGCTTATATAATGCACTTACATAATGTTGATTGACTAGATGATCATTTGTGGAAAAGTGAGTGGAAGGGTTTAGTTTTTCCTATGGGGAAGATTTAACCCGGACAACAAAATCGGAAGCATATATAATTTGTTGTGTACTTGTTTTTGTTGAAAAATTATTTATAATTATGTGTTGTCAATAAAACGTTTATTATGTACTACATGTCATGAATTATTTTTCCCTATGAGCTATGAGTTTTCCTATTTCATGCCGGAGTTCCATAACACAAGGAACGCAGCTTCACCACTTTGCATTTACATCCAAGGTAACCAAGTTCGGATCACAAATCTGAAATGTTCATTTTTTATTATAATATGACTTTCTTGTGCATATGAAGATCTCACCATTTGCACGTTTAAGGAGCGATTCCCGTGATGATTGCAGTACATATATTCCTGTACTGCAGTACCAACGATAGCTATACGAGTGCAGTCAATTGCTACTATAGTACCAGGGAAAGGATCACCGGACTGCTCAAATATTTGTTTGGCTTTTTGCCTATCTGCAGCAGTCAAAGGAAATTTAACCCACGTCTGGAGTAGTGTGTCGTTGATAGCCGATGAAACATTTAATATGCATCGGCTAACCGACGACCGACAGACAGCCAAGCCCCACTCAGACAGTCCATGCTTTCTTCTCGGTTGTAAGATAGGGGATAACGAGTTCATTAGATATTCTGAATAAATTCAGGAACTCTGTTTGCCCCATTTCCATGGGATTTTGGGCGTCTCTTAAGATACGGAAAGGGATTCTTATTTCGTTGTGGTAAACTTCAAAACCTACAATTTCCAGCACCAGCCATCCTGCAGCCATTTTATCTGAAACTTATTATTATTTATGTAGAAATCCTCAATGGTAGGTGTAGTTTATTGTAAATTAAATCACTTATCTGGCTTTCGACATGTTACGTACTTTACAAACATCGCAATTACCTTATTCAATTCATTTAATAGCATTATTGTGCCACAAACAAGTCACTAATCATGTTTACAGTCAATACTTACGATAATATTAAGTTTTCTCTTGTTAAAACTACGCAAATATTGCTAATTGTCAAAACGTCACAATTAAATGAAGCAAATTCTCCGCGAACGCTAGCGTTCGGCCGCCGAAAGACAGGTCTAGGGGTCCCCTTCGCGTAAGGCTAAAAGTTTTTCGCGCGCAATCGAAAATCTAAGGATTCCATCTGTCATCGAGAGAACCGGAATCGCTTCATAAGAATAAACCGAGAAAAATCGTTAATTTGAATGTAAGGACGATTTTAGTGTCGTTAAGTAGAACGAGAATCGCCCTCCAGCTACACTACTCGCGAAGTTGATCGAAGTTGACCGAATACGATAGTGTGGGCACGAACTTCGCTTCGCTTCGGGCAACTTCGCTTCGCTTCGCCCGACTTCCGATTGTTGTCGGTAAATGCGCCCGAGTCAAAGGACTCGAAGCGTCACGGCATAAATAAACCAATCACTGACTGAGTTGGACTGAGTTACTCGCGAAGTTGCACGAGTGTGTGGGCACGCACTTCGAACTTCGGCTAACTTCGTCGAAGCGTCGCAGCGAGTAGTGTAGCGGCCGCTTTAGTGTTGAATTTTAACTGAGGTTCAATTTCTTTTACTTATAATGATGTCGTTCCTTTACTGAGGCGAAATCTTCTTTGAAACTTCTTTGCACTGAGTGTTTCATATAAATTTGTTCTTGTGTTTACTTCTCTGACTATAAACGGTCTACTTATATATAAGTAGGTATAATTGATTTATAATTTCCATAATTTTAAAATTTCTATAATATAATTTCTTCATCATCGTGAGAAAAAAAATCCCAAATGTTCATTGTGAATACAAATTAAAAGGAGATAGATTTTAACCACAATCAGAAATCGAAGAGATAAACTGAAAAAAATTGACATTACTGCTTTATGAGTAGGGCTAAACACGTTTAACTCGGTTAAACAGCCCCTTTTGGGTATTTAGCTTTGACAGTTCTTTAAACGCATTTAACGAATTAAACTTTGTAGTGCAAGACGCCAAGTCGACGTAAATCAAATAATGTGTTTAAAATGAAATTTAAAACAAATTTAACTTATGGTGCAAGCCGCCCTAAGTGTAATATTATCTGCAAGGCTTTGTTTCTGACGCAATATTGTAAAATAAATGGTCGTAAGTCCATAAGCCATACATATTCCATCGTCAATGGCCTAGAAGATAACTCACAAATAGATGTTCTATATACCGACTTCTCTAAAGCTTTCGACAAAGTAAACCACTCAATCCTTATGGCCAAACTATATGCTATCGGTACTAGAAACCCCTTGCTATCATTCTTTAATTCTTATTTAAGCAATAGAAAACAAAGAGTTAAATTAAACAACTTTGTGTCTACTATTATTGAAGTAACGTCCGGCGTACCTCAAGGAGCACATCTAGCACCGCTTCTTTTTAACATGTTTATAAACGACAACATCAGTAATTTTTCTCATACACGCTTTTGGCTTTTTGCGGACGACAATAAGATTCTAAAGATAATAAAAAATCACGATGACTGCCTTCTTTTCCAATCGAATATCGACTCTTTCAATGATTGGTGTAAAATTAATTGTTTGAAACTAAATGTCGATAAATGCGAAATTATGTCCTTCTATAGGTCAAAAAACCGATTGTCTTCGAAAACAAACTTAATAATATTTGCTTAACAACTGTTACATCTATTAAAGACCTTGGTGTCTCTCTTGATAGCAAGCTTTCTTTTCGGGATCACATAACTGCAATCGTTAATAAATCCCTCAAACTACTTGGTTTCGTCACTAGAATCACTTGGGACTTCAAAAACGTAAATACCCTTAGAACTCTTTACTGCTCCTTGGTTCGCCCCCATCTTTAATATGCTTGTGTTATTTGGTCTCCTTTTTATGCTGTCCACATTCGACGCATTGAATCTGTTCAACATCGGTTCTTAAGGGCCCGCTTTCCGCGTAAAGAATTTAGATTTGGGCAACACTCAATATTTAGTGTTAAAATAATCCGACAGAGGTGTCTGAATTCGTATTAGGAATAATTTTGGGGGTTATTTAATATTTTAAATAACGAAATTAAATTACCGACATCTATTGCAATTTTAGAAAAACAGACCCATTTTTAGTTAGCACCGAGCAAATCACACTGGCGTGAACTTCGCCCGCTCCAAAAAGTCGCTTCCCGTTTACACAGTATGTTTTTAACAGAAATTGTTTGTCTCTGTTTTTTGTACGTTAATGGAACCGAGCTGAAAGGGAGAGCTTTATTTTGCGAGTATGTCAACGATTTGTACAAATATTAGTGCGGTCTCTAGTTATTATTACTCTACGAACGAAGTCGAAATGAAGATGGTTCTCAAAATATGGGTTTTATTACGGATTTAATTAATTAATTTTTTTTTTAAATTTTACAAAAAACATTTACGAAAGTTATTTGAATAGGTATACAAATTACTTTACTTTACTAAAATACTATTATCACTTTTATAAAAGTAATTTATAACTTTTATAAAATCAATAAATATATTTTTACATCAATAAGGTTTTTCTTATATGGTTATCTTTATAGGGTGTCCGGGGGTAAAGTGCTCAAACTTCAGGAGGTTATTCTAAATGCTAGAAGAAGTAAAAATGAAATGGAAATTATTCGAATTTCCAAATTTTTTCCACAAAAATTTATTTTCCGTAGAAGAAATTGTTTTTTTTTCTATACAAAAAATTAAACTTTTTTACTCGAAAACTATCTTAAAACGTTGGAATTCCAAAAAAAGTTTTTTTTCTTTTTTACTTGTACTATCAATTAGAATCACCTCCCGAAGTTTGTGCACTTTACCCCCGACATCTTGTATAATATGCGCAATATAATATTTATACACGTGTAATATCTACTTTTGTACATTTATATAAATTATATACACGTTTACATTTTTATGCTCATCAAATTTATTATATTATAAAGATAGATAGAAAGATCCTTAGTGCTTCCTGAGGACTTACAAATCAGAAGACTTTTTTGTAATTATTTATTTATTCATTTAAACAATTCAATAATTATAAAGAGTAATAAAACATGTAAGCAACATAAAATTACATTCTAAAATGTGAAAGGGGCTCTATTTATTTACATTTTTATGAAATTACTACTTTTAATAGTTTAAGCTTTCAGTGAACTTTCAATTTTATTTTTAACTTCTCTAAATATTATTTGTTTAAATTGTCAAATATAATTTAATCACAAGCACAAGATTCACTCAAAATGAAAGATTGGTGGTTCTGAAATGTTCCCATAAATACGGTGAAAGAACCCTAAACTATGAACTTATTGCCCTAAACATGCTTCGAGCGAAATGCGGATCTGGAAACCTTATCGTCAATCTGAGCAAAACATACCATGAACGTCAATATAGCAACAGCCTTTGTTCTGCTGCAGTTTCATTAAATGCCGAGAGATCCGTTTACAGTCTCCAAAAAGCAATACTGGGGCACAACCCTAGAAGCCAAGCTAAATGATTGGAATACAGAAAGATAAAAACACACCATTGTCAAAAACATCTTGGCCGTAAATGATTAAATAAAATTAGATTTATTCAGGAAGGCAAGCATTACGGTGATCGATGTTAAAAATCTAACATAGCCCTAGAATAACTCCAGTATCTTTAAGAAACCTTTCTCTTAAAGCTCAGAAAAAAACTTTCCATGACAGTTAGATATACCACTCTACAACAAGGCCGCGTACGGTAAAACTGTAAAAAAAATAAAGTAATAAATAACAAAATAAATATTTCACAACACAATAATTTCATCGAAAATCTTAAATCCGTTTCACCTTTCTACATTTTCTATATTCTCCTTAAGAGTATAATCCTTAGATAATGCCTTTTCAAATTATTCGTGGAAGCTAGAAAAAAAATAAAATCATTGATTATAACTGCACTTCAAGTGACCTTTTAAATAACAGTAAAGGGCTCAAATGATTTTATTGTTACGTCCGTGCCTTTGCATCTTTACAAGACTTGGGCAAAACATTCTGTAGCAGAGTATAGATTTCACATCTGAAACATAATTAAAGAGTTTATTGAAAATAGAACACCAAGGTACGGTTAGTCAAAAAACGTACAATAAAGTTAATTCTGGGAAGAAATTGTACAGTTGACATTCAGGACAGGTTCACTCCCTCCTCCTCAAAAAAGACCCTCTATACAGCATTCTCAAAGATGACACAGGCTCTGAGAGAAATTATTTTCTTCAGGGCCTCCTTCCGACATAAAAAATAACATCACTGAACTAAATTATATTATTGTAGAAAGCAATCACTTTGTGGTTTGACATATTTAATAAAATAAAATACTTTTTTGTTTTAAAACCACGATATTTATTAATTTAAGAACCGACCGGTTTCGCTTTACTTAAGCATCATCAGGGTACAAATTAATACTAAACAAGAAGTACATAATGTGTGCATATATATAACAAAATATAGAGGGAGACAACATGATACAAATATATTATAGAGGGAGACAACATGATACAAATATAAGCAACACAAAGACGGTCATAAAATACATTAACATAAGTGTACAAGTAATGGAAAACCGCTAGATAATTATGTAGACTAATGGGTTATACGAATAAATCGGGAAAAACAAAACATCAATAAAACCTCAATAATAACGGTTTTTCCGAATTTGCAAATCATTTGATCGATAAAGATCATACATTCTGTCATAGCACCGGTGCTAACATCTTACATAAAAACGGGCATGGTAACAGACTAAACAATTTAGAGGCACTAGAAATTAAAAAAGCTGTAAAAACCAAAAGTCAGATACTTAATAATCAATTAGACATATCAAGTAGTCCAATATTAAGTCTGTTTCCAATAAACCCATAAAAAATTCCCAGTTCTCCTTACCTCCTTACCACCTTGCCAGTTGATGTTTTGTTTCTCCCGATTTATTCGTATAACCCATTAGTCTACATAATTATCTAGCGGTTTTTCCATTACTTGTGCACTTATGTTAATGTATTTTATGACCGTCTTTGTGTTGCTTATATTTGTATCATGTTGTCTCCCTCTATATTTTGTTATATATATGCACACATTATGTACTTTTTGTTTAGTATTAATTTGTACCCTGATGATGCTTAAGTAAAGCGAAACCGGTCGGTTCTTAAATTAATAAATATCGTGGTTTTAAAACAAAAAAGTATTTTATTTTATTTAATTATATTCCCCACAGTTTCAGAACTTTCGATAGCTTTTTTCGCTGGCCCGTTCATTATTTTTCTGGATTCCACGTTCGAGTATTGTTATTTGAAACAGGTGGCCCATATTATTATTACATATTATATTATATTTCGGACATCGTTGCATTGTGAATCATTAGAGCAGATCTTAGAGTAATATTACTCTAAGGAGCAGATGTAAAGTGACGTGTGTATTTGTGTAAGTAGAAAGTTAATTCGCAAATAAATCACGATCGTATAGGAACAAGAAAAGAGACAAGACAACAAGAAAATTAAATTAATAAAAATTTACCCCGTAATTTCTAATGCATTGGAATTAGTTTTATTTCCCAAAGTACCTATTCTGAAAAAAAAAATAATAACTTTTTACTACACAATACATAAATAAAAATATGAATTATTAATTTTTATAGTAAATTATCGTTTATAATAAATATAAGCTTATAAATCAAAAATTGTATTTTTTTCTTCTCACCTATTAGATAGGATATAATTTTATGAGATAACATTTTTTCTTTGAAATACGGGATATCTTTCGTGTATTTCCCATCTTTGAAAAAACAATATTTATTAACTCATAAACTTTACACGCGTAAAAATTATCTTTATAAATTCAAATATTTGCACGTAATCGCACGTCTGTAGATCATAGAACGATGAACGACACGTCTGCCCCCAAAGCCCTCGAGTTGGCGAATGAACTTCTCAAAGAAAGATAGTTTAATCTGCAAGTCGGAGCGAGCGCGCTATAATAAATATGATTTAAAAGCAATAGGCGTAAGCGACAGTTGTGAAAATGTTTAATAAATCACGGCGTATTTCAAAAATAGCAAAAATTACTTATGGGGTCTATTGAGTAGCATTAAAAGAAGCATTGTGATTTTTTTCATACATATAACTTGTAAAATAACAGAAATAAAAGTGTTAATAATATTTTTCGGAGCATACTTTGCGATTTATTTCTATCGAGGGAATTTCAAATAATTACCGTTTCGGCTTTTGGAACAAATAGATACTATCTTAAAGAATAACATATATTTTTTTAAGAGCTTAAAAACTTAAAACTTTTAAGGAAAATATCTCGGAAATTGGATGAAATTCGAATAGTGGGCCCTTAAGAGGGATTGCTAGGAGGCTAGGTTGAGAAAAAGGCTAATACTCATATGATGAAATTGAACTAACTCTAAACCTTTCTCCTTTGGAAGTCCGTCGGGAAAGAAATGACCTAATTTGCTTCTTCAAAATTATAAATGGTATTATTGATTCACCTACTCTACTGCAACACATTCCCTTCAATATCCCCTCGCAAAGACTCAGAAATAATAAACTGCTCTTCCTCAACCATCATTCGACAAATTATGGATATTATTCAGCATTTTCCAGAATGTGTAGACTGGTCAACTCAAGTCAAAACCTTAACTTTTTGGGATAAGTCTGAATGATTATTGCCAGTCGCTAAACAAGTGACGGAATATTATAAGTGTCCTGTGGTCCTGACCCACGGCGTATTCTTGACTTGATTCGACTTGTCACTTTATTTTCTTATAATATATCTACCATATGTCTTTGCTTTCATGTTCCTTTGTCTACTCCTGTATTTTTCATTTTACTTTATTCGTGTTATTATTTTGTAATTTGGACGATGTCCGATGTCATGTCATGACGATATCATGTCATGACGATGTCATAAAATACCTACCCATTCATCCAGTGTGACGTATTTTTATGTATACATAATTTTATTAATAATCACCAAACAAACCATTAGTGAACTGAGTTTAAAGTGCCCAATTCTTCTAAATTGCAGACCGCGCGTCAAACCAGTGAATTTTTATCGCGTGAAGTGGCTTGTTTTAGTGCTTTTTTACCTACATTTCTAAACTACCTCGAAGTGTCAAACTGCCCTGAAGTGTTATCTCTACCTATTGGAAAAAATCATCGGTTGTGACGCTATAGTGATTAACGAGTACTATCTTATAATATTATTAGCCATTAAAAATCACTTTTTACGTAAAGACTGTGTCAAACAATATTACCATGAATACAAAGTGCATTATTTACGACATTGACACTCCATCGGACTTCATAAGCTGTAGTGTCTGTGAAAAAAGCTTCCATCTTGGCTGTGCTGACATTACTGAAACGACACGCCGCAGTGCAAGGAGTTTGCAGTGGAAATGCAAAAAATGTATTAAAAATAATAAAAATATCAAATCAAAGCAGGCGAATAATGAAATAATATTGAACAACGAAAAAGAACCGCCATCTATCGCAAAACAGTTTTCTCAAGCGCCAAAACCTAAACTCGCAATTCAAACAAACACAGAAAGCTTACCAACCTCAAATATAGATGGAGCTAATGGTCCATTAACCTCGCAACTATTTTCAAATGAGCTCACTGAATTCAAATCAACCATAATGAAATTCGTGGAAGACAAATTTGATTCATATGTAAATAAATATGAAGCTCTAATGTCACAAAATATCGAATTAATAAAAACTATCCATTTTATGGCAGATCAACAAGAAGACTTAAAAAAACGGATAAATGTTATCGAAAAAGCACAAGAAATAGTCAATGATGAATTAATTGCACAAAAAAATCATAATAATATACTACTCAATACTATTTCTAAACAAGAGGAAAAAATTGATAAATTGGAGTATTTAAGCCAAATCTGTAACATCGAGATAAGAGGTGTCCCGGAGTCTGACATTGAAAATAATGCAGAAGTTCTCAAAAAAATCTGTAATATCATCAACTACGAAAATACCGACGTGCATTCTGTAATAACAAAAATTAACAGGATGGGACCGAAGTTCTCCGACAAAAATCCATGATCTATCGTGGCTACTTTCAATACCATAACATCGCGGGACGAGTTCTTATCCAAATTCAAATCTTACAGGAAATCCACTACCAATGTGACAAACAAAATAAATACAAGGGACCTAGGATTATCGCAAACCGCCAATCACATTTATATATCCGACCAATTAACTCACAAAGGAAAATTTTTGCTATCACAAACAAAAAAATTTGCTAGAGACCATAATTATAAACATGCTTGGTCCAGAGGAGGGCGCATTCTTTTGAGGAAATCTGATACATCCAAGACAATTCCAATAAATAATATTGCTGATTTGGACCGTGAAAAACGTCAATTACTATGACTAATGATACAAATTACTGTGCTGCACCACTCCACTATATTAGACATTAATGTTTGTTTTAAATATGTAAATATGTATTCTCACTTTCCCAATTGGCTACTTTCGACAAGAAAACACATACTCAATATAATGTACTCGCTCTCTACCTAATATTATTATTATCTAGATCGAAAGTTTTTTTTATTTTCGTTTTATGAGTCATAACACCACCATGATACTGTACACGAGATTTAAATTATTCTTCTATAATCTATCAAGTATATAATTAATGTTTGCTTTTATCAAATATTTTATAACACTACATATGTTTTCTTACTTTCCCTATTAGCTACTTTCAAAAAGAAAACACATATTCAATATAATGTACTCGCTCTCTACCTTATATTATTAATAACTAGATCGACTGTTTTTTTTATTTTTGTTTTATGAGTCATAACACCACCATGATATTGTACACGAGATTTAAATTAATTTATTCACTATTTTATAACACTATATATGTATTCTTACTTTCCCTATTGGCTGCATTCGACAAGAAAACACATACTCAAAATAATGTACTCTCTCTCTACTTATCATTATTATTATTATCTAGATCGACTGTTTTTTACTTTTGTTTTATGATTCATAACACCACCATGATATTGTACACGAGATATAGATTATTCTCCTCTCATCTATCAACTATTTACAGTAATGTTTGCTTTATAATATGCTTTTATCCGTTATTTTATAACACTCAATATGTATTCTTACTTTTCCTATTGGCTAATTTCGACAAGATAACACAAACTCAAAATAATGTACTCTCTCTCTACTTATCATTATTATTATTATCTAGATCGACTATTTCTTGTTTTTGTTCTATGAGTCTTACCACCACCATGTTATTGTACACTAGATATAATTTATTCTTCTCTCATCTCTCAAGTATTTACACCAATGTTTGTTTTATAATATGCTCAAACTCCCGCCATGCAAGTATAAATACAGGCCTAATACTCAGTGATCTTATGACAACACCTCCTAATAAATCTAAATTAAAATGATCTTAAACGCTTACTCGGAGTTAGATAATATTTGGGACCCAAATACTGAAACTATCCTAGAAGATACTGATAAACTCAAAGAATTTAACTGGAGAAATAATTAATTTAATATTGTACATCAGAATATCCGCACAATGGAAAATCTTGACGATTTTCTTCTATTCATAGATAGTACTAAGATGACTGTGAGATTTCATATAATAATACTGTCGGAATGCAGACTGAATGATTCATATCTCGCAAAACAAATTACAGGTTATCATAAATACCACACAACATAACATTTGAATCAAAACAGTGGAGTGGTAGCCTACATTAGCGATGATATTCACTCTCAAGTTCAAGAAATTCAAATCATCAGTGAATCAAACTGTCAAAAAATAGTAATCAATGGACATCTATGTATTTTAGCCATTAACAGATCACCATCATTCACTGACATTCAGGAATTTCTGGATAATCTCGTATCTGAACTTAAAAAATGTAATGAATTCAAACAACAAATAGTAATGGGGGATATAAACATCAACACCTACGGAAATATACACAAACAATGCCACGATTACCTATGCGCCATGGCAGAAAACAACTTCGCATTAAATATTAAAGCTCCTACCAGGATTCAAGGTAATAGCAGGTCATGTTTAGACCACATAAATACCAGAAATATTACGGACTCCACCGCATTTATTATCCACAATACAATAACCGATCACTACACAACCGCAATAAGCATTCCAGACACATCCCATAAAAACCAAGTAAAAACTAACCACTGTATATCAACTATCTGTTATGAGGGACTAATTAAAGATCTGAATGGTGAAACATGGCAAGATTAGTGTGAAGTGACTGAAGTTAACAGTGCACTCAATTTATTTATTAACAAAATCGACAAGTACATAACTAACAATTCAACAGATAATCTCACTGCACATAAAAAAAACAACTTACTCCTTGGATCAGCAGGGATATTGTAAAAGCCATACACAAAAGAAACCACTTACACAGACTGGCGACAAAAGACCGACAGGATACTCTCAAACAACAGATTTACCGTAGGTACCGTAACATTTGTAAAAATGTTATGCGTAACGCTAAAGAACGGTACTACAAGCAACAACTCGACCGAGATACATCTAGCAAAAATATGTGGAAAATCGTTAAACAAATTACATACACTAAACATAAAACTGAACTCAATATTAAAGAATTACAAATTGGGAATACATCCATCATTGATTCGGACATAATTGCGTACCACACAAATTAATACTTTACGATGGTTGGGTCTAAGCTTGCAGAAAACATCTTAAGTGTCACCAAGGAAACTGAAGACTCGCTGGCATTGTCAATAGAATCAAAATAAAATTCTTTTTCATTTAAACTTACACCTACGACAAACGAAGAGGTTTTAAAAATCATTGACAGTCTTAACACAACACACTCTAAAGGTCCTGAAAATCTAAACAGATTTATACTTAAAATCATTAAACACAATGTAGCAACGCCTCTATCAAACATTATCAATAAAAGCTTTTCCTCGAGGATTTTCCCCGATCATCTTACAAAATCTATAGCAGTACCAATCCACAAAAGTGGACCCAAAAACCAAGTTAACAATTATAGACCAATATCCCTGTTGAGCGCTATCTCAAAAATTATTGAAAAAATCTTTAAAAATAAATTAAGTAATTACATAGAGAACAGAAAACTTTTAAGCAAAAATCATTTCAGCTTTCCATCTGGGAGAAGTACGGACGACGCCATAGCACAACTCACAGAACATATTTCTAATAATATAGATCGTGGAAAGAAAAAAATCGCAATATTCTTAGACCTAGCCAAGGCTTTTGATACAATTTCTCACAAAACACTCCTCAAAAGACTACAAAATATTGGAATTGTAGGTATGCCATACGAATGGCTAAAAAGTTACCTAGCAGGTAGAAGCCAGCAACTCAAAACTGGTAAAACTCTGAGTAACTCACTAGGCACTAACTTTGGTGTACCACAAGGAAGCACATTGGGACCCCTTTTATTTATAATCTATGTCAATGAGTTGTGCGAGCTACCAATCGGTGGTAAATTTAATACATTCGCAGACGATACGGTAGCTATCTTTGAAGGAGATGACTGGACTGACACACACAAACTTGCTGAAAGTGGTATTAATGTGATAAAACAATGGCTCAACAAAAATCTACTAACACTGAACACTTCTAAAACCAAATACATGAGATTCAGCTCAACCATAAAGAGACAACCTAGTACAACACACACAATAAAAACACATAATCATGACTGTAACTCCTATAATACTGAGCCTAACTGCAATTGTGAAGATCTTGAATGTGTGAAAAACATCAAGTACCTAGGTGTTATAAGAGACAATCATCTTAAGAGAAATTATCACATTGACAAACTTAAAACTAGGGTAAGAAAACTTACTCATATTTTCTTTGCAGTGCGAAACATAATTAGACAAGTAGATCTAAGAAAAATATATTTCGGACTGTGCAACCCCCTCTTAATGTATGGTTGCATTGGCTGGGGAGCATCAGGAAGATAAATTCTAGATCCGCTTATAAAGGCCCAGAAATCAATAATTAAAGTCATAATGCGCAAACCATATAGGTTCTCTAGCGATGAGCTCTTTAAACAATTAATGGACTTGATGTTCGTCAAAACTATATAAAAAAAGGTTATTGTCCATGTACATAAAAATGTAGACAATATTAATAAA
The DNA here is from genome assembly GCA_026573805.1 of Hesperophylax magnus. NCBI lineage: Eukaryota > Metazoa > Arthropoda > Insecta > Trichoptera > Limnephilidae > Hesperophylax > Hesperophylax magnus. The sequence continues at coordinate 632,949 of JAIUSX010000179.1, read as the reverse complement.
ATTGACCATAAACACATCACAAGAAGCCACACCACAAATGACCTTATGATCCCAACGAGCAATACGGCAAAGTATCAAAAGACACACACATACTTGGGACCTAAATTGTACAATAAAATCCCCCTGAATTAAACATAAAAACTTGTAATATTTCAAACATAGGCCCAATAATAAATTAAAACATAAATGAGATATATTATAGACAAATCACACACTTACTTTCACATATTTTTTGGTTTCTTGGAACGGGCAATTTGCCTAATTAGGAACCAATAATTTCGACCTGATAAGGTATAATAATCAAAAATCACAAAATATTTTAATCATATCTTGTATCATATTGTACTGTGTGTAAATCTAAATGAATAAATGAATAAATAAATAATAAAAAAAATCAAAATAAAATAACTAAAATAAATAACTATTAGATGTTTGTTAACCTTTTTCCATGAAGGCTCATTTGATTAACAAACCAATTATTTGGTGAACCGTTGCGATTTCATTGGGCATTAAAATAACATAGAAAGGTAAAATAACTATTTACTTAGGAATCAAATCTCAAATGGGTCCACAAATAAAATCTTTAATCGGCTCTACTGTAAAGTTGACAGAGACCACTGAGGAGATAACCGCTACAGTTGTGTCTGTGTGCCGGGAGTAAGGTCGATTTGCGCTTACTTTGTGTAATCTTTAATCGGCTCTACTGTAAAGTTGACAGAGACCACTGAGGAGATAACCGCTACAAGTGCGTCTGTGTGCCGGGAGTAAGGTCGATTTGCCCTTACTTTGTGTAATCTATAATCGGCTCTACTGTAAAGTTGACAGAGACCACTGAGGAGATAACCGCTACAAGTGTGTCTGTGTGCCGGGAGTAAGGTCGATTTGCCCTTACTTTGTGTAATCTTTAATCGGCTCTACTGTAAAGTTGACACAGACCACTGAGGAGATAACCGCTACAAGTGTGTCTGTGTGCCGGGAGTAAGGTCGATTTGCCCTTACTTTGTGTAATCTTTAATCGGCTCTACTGTCAAGTTGACAGAGACCACTGAGGAGATAACCGCTACAAGTGTGTCTGTGTGCCGGGAGTAAGGTCGATTTGCCCTTACTTTGTGTAATCTTTAATCGGCTCTACTGTAAAGTTGACAGAGACCACTGAGGAGATAACCGCTACAAGTGTGTCTGTGTGCCGGGAGTAAGGTCGATTTGCGCTTACTTTGTGTAATCTTTAATCGGCTCTACTGTCAAGTTGACAGAGACCACTGAGGAGATAACCGCTACAAGTGTGTCTGTGTGCCGGGAGTAAGGTCGATTTGCCCTTACTTTGTGTAATCTTTAATCGGCTCTACTGTAAAGTTGACAGAGACCACTGAGGAGATAACCGCTAAAAGTGTGTCTGTGTGCCGGGAGTAAGGTCGATTTGCCCTTACTTTGTGTAATCTTTAATCGGCTCTACTGTAAAGTTGACAGAGACCACTGAGGAGATAACCGCTACAAGTGTGTCTGTGTGCCGGGAGTAAGGTCGATTTGCCCTTACTTTGTGTAATCTTTAATCGGCTCTACTGTAAAGTTGACAAAGACCACTGAGGAGATAACCGCTACAATTGTGTCTGTGTGTCGAAGGAAGGTCGATTTGCCCTTACTTTGTGTAATCTTTAATCGGCTCTACTGTAAAGTTGACAGAGACCACTGAGGAGATAACCGCTACAAGTGTGTCTGTGTGCCGGGAGTTAGGTCGATTTGCGCTTACTTTGTGTAATCTTTAATCGGCTCTACTGTCAAGTTGACAGAGACCACTGAGGAGATAACCGCTACAAGTGTGTCTGTGTGCCGGGAGTAAGGTCGATTTGCCCTTACTTTGTGTAATCTTTAATCGGCTCTACTGTAAAGTTGACAGAGACCACTGAGGAGATAACCGCTACAAGTGTGTCTGTGTGCCGGGAGTAAGGTCGATTTGCCCTTACTTTGTGTAATCTTTAATCGGCTCTACTGTAAAGTTGACAGAGACCACTGAGGAGATAACCGCTACAAGTGTGTCTGTGTGCCGGGAGTAAGGTCGATTTGCCCTTACTTTGTGTAATCTATAATCGGCTCTACTGTAAAGTTGACAGAGACCACTGAGGAGATAACCGCTACAAGTGTGTCTGTGTGCCGGGAGTAAGGTCGATTTTCCCTTACTTTGTGTAATCTTTAATCGGCTCTACTGTAAAGTTGACAGAGACCACTGAGGAGATAACCGCTACAATTGTGTCTGTGTGCCGGGAGTAAGGTCGATTTGCCCTTACTTTGTGTAATCTTTAATCGGCTCTACTGTAAAGTTGACAGAGACCACTGAGGAGATAACCGCTACAAGTGTGTCTGTGTGCCGGGAGTAAGGTCGATTTGCGCTTACTTTGTGTAATCTTTAATCGGCTCTACTGTAAAGTTGACAGAGAACACTGAGGAGATAACCGCTACAATTGTGTCTGTGCGCCGGGAGTAAGGTCGATTTGCCCTTACTTTGTGTAATCTATAATCGGCTCTACTGTAAAGTTGACAGAGACCACTGAGGAGATAACCGCTACAAGTGTGTCTGTGTGCCGGGAGTAAGGTCGATTTGCCCTTACTTTGTGTAATCTTCAATCGGCTCTACTGTAAAGTTGACAGAGACCACTGAGGACATAACCGCTACAAGTGTGTCTGTGTGCCGGGAGTAAGGTCGATTTGCCCTTACTTTGTGTAATCTTTAATCGGCTCTACTGTAAAGTTGACAGAGACCACTGAGGAGATAACCGCTACAAGTGTGTCTGTGTGCCGGGAGTAAGGTCGATTTGCCCTTACTTTGTGTAATCTTTAATCGGCTCTACTGTAAAGTTGACAGAGACCACTGAGGAGATAACCGCTACAAGTGTGTCTGTGTGCCGGGAGTAAGGTCGATTTGCCCTTACTTTGTGTAATCTTTAATCGGCTCTACTGTAAAGTTGACAGAGACCACTGAGGAGATAACCGCTACAAGTGTGTCTGTGTGCCGGGAGTAAGGTCGATTTGCCCATACTTTGTGTAATCTTTAATCGGCTCTACTGTAAAGTTGACAGAGACCACTGAGGAGATAACCGCTACAAGTGTGTCTGTGTGCCGGGAGTAAGGTCGATTTGCGCTTACTTTGTGTAATCTTTAATCGGCTCTACTGTAAAGTTGACAGAGGCCACTGAGGAGATAACCGCTACAAGTGTGTCTGTGTGCCGGGAGTAAAGTCGATTTGCCCTTACTTTGTGTAATCTTTAATTTGGAATACAATTTCTTACTAAATGGTTGCTACACCTTTTCATTAAAAATAATAGTTATTCAGTTTGGTTAAGTTTTTAATCTTAATATTTCTTTAGATGGAATATTTTATTGAATATAGACAATGAGTTAAATTATTTCATATCATTTATTTATTTTTCATAATGGAAACATATAAAAACAATTGGTTTACGGAAAAAGTTATTTAATATTTTTACTTCTACCATCACCTGCCGATGTTAGTGCACTTTCCCCCGGATACCCTGCGTTGGTTTTATACACGGTGTCCGGAAACTCGTAGAACAAGCTGAAAGAGCGTAATAACGTTACCTAACCCATCATAACGTTACCTATTGTATCAGACGTAATCGTGATACATAAGACTGTAAATGGGGCCGGTGATTCCAATCTGTGGAGGCGGGAGATGTCGTCCTGCAGTGGCGTGGAGGGGTAGAACGGGGCCGTCTCCGAAGCCGCTGTAGAGCTGGTCCAATAGCTTGTCGCTTGTTCTTGAGCTGATTCCGAGTCTGGTCCGAAGGGGTAGGCAGTCCGTGGTCCAGGGTGAGGCGGGGGTCAGAGTGAAAGAAGGTGAGTAGAAGCAGAAGTCGGAGCGAGGTAGAGGGCAGAGCAGAGAGAGAGTTGTAGAGCTGGTGGTGGTTTCTGGAGATCTCACGTTTTGATTTTGATTTTGATATTATTTATGTTCAGAGTTCCTAAACCTGAGTTTACTGACTCTAACGTTATAATTAAAAAGGATTATCTAAAGATACTTTGCATGGAATTTTTTTATTTTTTAATTGTGCGAAATGAAACTTAATAAACTACACTGCAACTTGAGGCAGGATTTCACTCCTTGCAGAGAATTATTTTAGGTTTTTTGTATTTAAAGTTTTCATTCTCGCTATATGTAGCGAGAGAGTTAATAGTGGGATTTTCATGTCGGGCTAATCCGGCATAAAAATTTTCAGATTGAGCACACGGGCCCACTTTCTCTTTGATTCCTGGAATCCGTGAGCCGTGTTTGCGACGCTATCGCGGCGCCCCGCCGAGCCATCTACCGCCGCTCGGCCGGTAGTTTCGGGCCGTGGTCGAACGTGACCACGGCCTTCCTTTGTTTGGGCACGATCCTCAGAACCGTGCCCGTGGGACGTAATGACGGCTTACCACCGGTCATTTGTGACGCTATGACGGCGCATGGCGCACGGCACGGCTTCCCACTACGTTTTGGCACGGTTCTAACAATCGTGCCCGAATTAAAATATGATTATGATTTTACCAGCTCTCACAATACTTCTCTGCCCGTATACCTCTAGCCAAGCTCCGACGTTCATTTATCATAAGATCACAAAAACATTTTACATCATTTTACAAACAGAGGGTTATAACAATTTATCTTTTCACACATCAGCATTTTACATTTAACAACAGGGCAAATATCAAATTTTAATATGGGGCGACCGCGGCCGAGCCCGGAGCAGTACGTCCGTTACACCTATAATTACCTCACCTAACCTAACCTTGCCTAAAATAACCTAACCTATATAAACCTAACCTATATTAACTTAACCCAACCTGACCTATAGTAACGTAACCTAACCTAACCTATAATAACCTAACCTAACCTAACCTAACCTAAACCTACCTATAATTATCTAGCCTAACCTGACCTAAAATTACCTTTTCTTACCTCACCTATGTTAACCTATAATTACCTAACCTAACCTATAACAACCTAACCTATAATAACCTCACCCAAACTCACTTACAATAACCTAACCTTACCTTACTTAGCCAATAATAACCCAACCTAACCTTACCTATAATTACCTAGCCTAACCTGATCTATAATTACCTATCCTTACCTCACCTATGTTAACCTATAATAACCTAACCTAACCTAACATATAATAACCTAACCTGACCTTACCTTAAAAACTTAACCTATAGTAACCTAACCCAACCTCACCTATAATTGAGATACATTACATGAGAACGGGTCGCTTCTACGACTCGTTCTTGAGTTAAAATGCTCGGCTGTGGAACGATTTGTCGGCCTCTCTGTTTCTTCATGCTCACTGCTTCATTTCCTCTAAAAGAGTCAATTCTGTTGGTGGTCTTACTCCAGGGTGATACTGAGAGTATCTTCCACTCTTCAAATATGTAGATATCTTCAACTGTAACGACAATAAATGTAAAATCTCTGTTCAAAATGCATTAAAAACATATTCATATCTCAAATAAACCTAAGTACAAAATATATTATGGTGTAACTCTTGTTGTAATAATAGATATATAATAATCCCTCTCAGTACAGACCCATTACATGTTTACCGACAATATACAAAATATTAACCTCTTGCTTGACAGATTTAATATATACTCATTTAGATGAAAAAAATATTTTATCTGAACAACAAAAAGGTTGTCGCAGAAAAAATATGGGATGTAAAGAACAATTAGTTATTGATTCTGTAATTCTAAAACAGATTCAAACTCGAAAACGTAATTTACATACTTGCTATATAGACTACCAAAAGGCTTTCGATAGTGTCCCGCACTCGTGGCTGATCAAAGTATTAAATATATATAAAATTAACCCCATTATTATTAGCTTTTTGGAAAATATTATGTCCTTTTGGAATACCAATTTACTTATCAATTTAAAAGGTAAGAAAATAGTAATACCGGGCATTTCAATTAAAAGAGGAATTTTTCAAGGAGACTCATTGAGTCATCTTTGGTTTTGTTTGGCATTGAATCCTCTATCTAAAATGTTAATTAAAAGCAAGTTTGGAATAAAAGTTAAGGGTAATACAAAGGAGAGTAGTACAATTTCGCATTTATTATATATGGATGACATAAAATTATTTTCGAATTCTGAACAAAATTTAGAGAAAATGATCGAGGTAGTTAAAAACTTTTCAGATGATATCAATATGACTTTTGGTTTAGATAAATGTAGAACTATCCATATAGAGAAAGGCAAAATTGTAGATGGGGACGAGAGTATATTTAGAAATTTCCAAATTACTAGTATGAAAAGGGATGAGGTTTATAAGTATTTAGGATACCCACAATCAAATAGATTAGACCATACTAGTATTAAAAATGATATAAGGATTAAATTTCAAACTAGGATCAGGAAAATTCTAAAATGCAATCTGCTAAAAATTTAGTGAAAGCAATAAAAACTTGGGCAATACCTCTATTAACGTACTCATTGAGAATAATTAAATGGTCCAATACAGATTTAGATAACTTAGAAAGATTAATTAGAACTACGTTAGCAAAGTTTAATTGCCATCATCCAAATTCAGCTATAGAACGAGTTAATTTACCTAGAAATTTAGGAGGTAGAGGTATAGTCAAAATAACTTGTTTGAAACATAATCAGGTAGAAATGTTAAGAACTTTTTTTCCATAGGAAAGCTCATAGCTCAGAAATGCACAATATAATTTGCAAGGCAGATAGAAATATTACACCTTTAAATTTATACGATGAGAATGCCAACATTTTTATAAATCCCAACCAGGAATTATTAGATTCCTGGTCAAATGAAATTTTACACGCAAAACACTTCAATTATCTCAACCAAACGTATGTTGACAAAATTTCGTCAAACAAATGGTTGAGTATTGGAGAGTTGAGCGCAGAAATAGAAGGATTTATGCTTGCCATTCAGGATAGAGTCATTAATACTAAAAATTATAGAAAGCATATAATCAAAGATACAAATCAAATTGATGATTTGTGTAGAAAATGTTTGGCTTTTCCGGAAACTATAGAACATATTATATCGGGATGTTCTATATTAGCACCGTCCGAGTATACATTTAGGCACAATCAAGTTTTAAAAATAATTCACCAAAATTTGTTAATTAAACATAACTTGATTGAATGCCGTAATGTTGTACCATATTATGAATACGAACCAAATTCATTTTTAGAAAACGAATTTTATAAAATATATTATGATAAAACTATACTAACAGACCGAGCGATTAGTCATAATAGACCCGATATAGTTTTACATAACAAAATTAAAAAAATAACTTATATCATTGATGTCGCTATTCCAAATTCCTGTAATATTCAAAAATCTGTTAGTGAAAAAATAAGAAAATACACAGATTTAGGAAATGAAATAAAAATAATTTGGCATTCTCAGACTATAGAAATATTACCATTCGTTATTTCGGCTACTGGCATTATACCTAGCTCTCTAATTAAAAATTTAGGCGTATTAGATCTATCAAAAAAATTATATATAAAGATGCAAAAGTCGGTCATTTTGAATACATGTAGGATAACAAAAGATTTTTTAAATATTTATGTTGAGGGATCAGTAGGATTTATAGGCCCTGTTAGAAGTTCTACCGAGCCGAACCCTCTGATATGAAAATATCTGGAGTCGGTGAATTATTTTCCCATTTGATCTCTGGTGAGTTGACGTGGTGTTCTTGTATTGTTTTGTATTTATTTTGCTTATATAATGCACTTACATAATGTTGATTGACTAGATGATCATTTGTGGAAAAGTGAGTGGAAGGGTTAAGTTTTTCCTATGGGGAAGATTTAACCCGGACAACTAAATCGGAAGTTAAAAAAAAAAAAAAAGTAAAATACATAGGTACATAAGAAATCTATAATTGGTTTTTCAATTAAGTCAATTGAAAATGCATAAACCAACATTATTGTTATCCCTAAATTAAAATAAATCGACTAGACTTTCGTAAAAACACAGTTCTTGAACGTAGTATGCTTATTGCTTATCTATTGATGCTAGCGGACTTAATCTGTAATATGATAACAGACTTGACATTGCCTAATATGTGATATACCTACTGTTGAACTTTGTTCTGCGTTTGTTGCGATAACCGAGTCGACTGGGTACAAGAACATTTGTCAACTCAACTAATTCAGGAGAGGCAAACCAGTTACTATTTATTTTTAGGGTAATGCTCTCGACTACCGAGCTACCTCTCAGGTATAAGACCACCATTCAAAATTGAAACGGCTTTGGCCACGTTTGGTTACTAGCCAGGTACTCTTCCCATCTCCTTCCCCGCTTTATTACCTACATCGTCGCTGAAATGACGTCGCTCATACCTGGTCAGTCGCTGAAATGATGTCGTTCATACGTTCGTCGATGGAATGACGTCGTTCATACCTGGTTCGTCGCTGGAATGACGTCGTTCACACCTAGTTCATCGCTGGAGTGACTTCCTAAAAAAATTTACCATCTCTCTTTAATTTCTTCCTCATTTGTCGACTTTCAATTTTATCACTTTCTTGCTTCCGATTTCTGGACCACTTCGGGACCTTTTGACCTCCTTCCACAACAGTTTTAATAAACTATAACAAAAAAATAGCTAATTTGCTTGGCGTTATTCTTTTACTGTTTCGCGGCATCTGACAAAATAAAAATACAATAGCTTTATTAAAATCGCGACAGGACTTCAAAAACTTAATATTTGTTTTTGAACGAGCATACATAAAGCGAGAAGGGTTTGGATAAAATGTTACGGACGGACACGCACTTGAGATCATAAGACTTGGGAGCTGTATCTCACAGAGCACGGGGTCAATTGTACCGGTACAATCATCACCCGATAAATCGGTACAACTATCCCCCAACAGTCATTTCAAATAAATACTTTAAAACCGGACCTGAAGTAACATCGTTTTACGTTTGGGTCACTCTGTCCCGCGGGCTATTGGTGCAATGTCTGCACCCGCAAGTGTCAGGGCCAACGCCTGACGACGAATCATAAACGTACCTATTATAGTTATTCGCCTCGGCACTACTGACACATGGTACATGGTACAATCCCCGGTCTCCCCTACCTAATTAACATGGTTTATATGTCAAATACGGAATAATACAATTTGCCCACAGTAACGTCACAAAGTAGGTACTATGATATTTATTATGTGAATCCAACACGGCCACCATGTTGAGCCGGAAACAGAACACACAAACAAATTTACAGACAGTACGTCTTACGTGTGCTGGAAATTACTGGCTCTGTTTACTCTATCTCCGGCATTACGTTTGTTAGAGGTACCATATATTTAAAAGCGCTTAAGACTGAAAAGATGTGGGACGTTCGCGATTCTTCTCTCGTGTCCATCGCGTGGTTCAATCTCCAGAGTAAGTATGCATTCAGCCTCACAGCTATGTGTGGGTAATAACCCACACAGCTGACGGCGGCTTGTCTCCTGACTCCCACCTGAAGTCCACGGTTCTCTGCCCTAAAGTGCCGAGTTCTCCCAACTCAAGTGCAGTCCCGCTGTGTGTTCCCGCTTCCCCTCCAGTTTCGTCTCTCCGTCTCTTATTTCCCCCTCGTCCGTAGTTAATCATTCGTTTTAGGGGCATGTTTTTTTTCATTGGCGCTTATTGCTGTTTATCGTCGATTACCATATAAGGTGATCCTTTTGATTGCACGTGACCAAGGCATGTTTTACACTATATTGCTATGTGATCGATGTTGTTGTGTATCCTCTATGATTTGTAGTCGTAAGGATGCTTGTTTTACGAAGGATATGGGCAACTCATAACACTAGGGTTTGAAAAAAATTATTCAAAAGGTGTATATTTTAAGTACCTACCGGTGTTATGGAGATTTTCTGATAGCTTTCTTGAATACATGTAATTGAATATCGATTTTGTAATCGTAGTGTAGAATGAATGACTGCAAATCTTGGAAGTGTAAATAAACCCACTTCCCGACATCTGATCGAACTGAAACTCGGCAGATAAACTTGTTGTCGATGACAATGCATTATTTTAACATTTGGTGACACACATACACGCACACACGCGCACAAATTTCTCTGAATTGGCTACTAGCCGGCCTAAGAGATGACGCGACTAGGTCGTGGCGTTCGATGTGACCGTGGAGGACCGTAGCGGAAAGTCGAAACTGTTTAACTATATAATAAAAGATAGATGCTTTTTAGTAAAAAAAAACCTTTGCTGATATTACTGGTTAATATTTTAAATTTTAGCTCAAAAACCAATGTTTGCTGATCATTAGAGTTTTATCAGTAGATAAATTCTTTATTTTGTGCCGTGAAAAAACGGTCATTCTATTTATAAGAGTTAGTATCTCTTGTGTAATTAATGCGGATTCAGTGATATTTAGTTGCTGGCGACGCGTCGTTTAATTCTTGCTAAAATGATTTTATTGAAATTTTTATTATTTTTGTGTTTTTGTGGAATCAGTGAAAGTGATAAATTTGAACATGGTATGTATATTACAAAATGTATTTGTTCTTATTTTTTAATGATAAACTAATGTTTATAAGTCAAGGGTTTTACAATAAATTATTATAAGCAATGATTAGTCGCCTGTAATATCAATACAAATTGAGTTCAGAGCGTCTGACCGGAAATCAGAAGGCGCGGGTTCAATTCCCGTCGGCGGCATTTATTTTTACGGCGACTAATTATAGCTTATAATAATTTATTGCATTTATCCTGTTCAACATGCTTAGTATATTATATATATAATGCATTGAGTACCGACATAAAGTCGTATAATTCTAACTCCCTTTTTACTGCCAGAGTAAAACATTGGTTATTTGAAAGGGGACAAGCTTTCTACGAAGACTCCTTACACTCATGAAACTAATAAAAAAAATAATAAATATATAAAAAATAAAACAAATTACTTACTCTATCAAACCTTCTTTCCAATTTCTTACATGGCACGAATTTTAAACATGTAGGTACTCTTGTAGTAGAATACCTACAATTTTAGAATAACTTCAACTTTCAGTTCTATTTCAATCAAAATATTATTTTTCTTTATTTCTCACCTTACTTTTAATTTCTATATTTGCATTTAGTTTTATTTATTCTTGTATGTTTTTTTTTAGATTTTCTTATTTTCATACTATTACTTTTTACCTGTTTATTTTTATATTTTATTAATGAAGTATTTTATGTATGACTACCACAACACGGGCATTAGACTAGTGTGATAGTCAAAAGAAAATGTACTGCATCATCGTGTAAATATTATACATGAATTGTACAAATTCTTTTGAAAGCTACAGGATTTCTGCGTACTAAACGAGTAATTTGAATATTTGCAAGGCCAACACGCACCCACATTATAACGACAACTTTATACATTTTATAGCGCGCTTTTTTGTGAAAAATCACCTCAAGGGCGTTTTACAATTTTACTTACCACCTTATTATAATTTCTGACATTATGTCCGGGTTAAATCTTACCCATAGGAAAAACTAAACCCTTCCACACACTTTTCCACAAATGATAATCTAGTCAATCCACATTATGCAAGTGCATTATATAAGCAAAATAAATACAAAACAATACAAGAACAACACGTCAACTCACCAGAGATCAAATGGGAATATAATTCACCGACTCCAGATATTTTTATATAAGAGAGTTCGGCTCGGTAGAACTCCTAACAGGGCCTATAAATCCTACTGATCCCTCAACATAAATATTTAAAAAATCTTTTGTAATCCTACATGTATTTAAAATGACTGATTTTTGCATTTTTATATAATTTTTTTTTGATAGATCTAATACGCCTAAATTTTTAATGAGAGAGCTAGGTATAATGCCAGTAGCCGAAATAAAAAATGGTAATATTTTTATAGTCTGAGAATGCCAAATTCTTTTTATCTCATTTCCTAAATCTGTGTATTTTCTTATTTTTTCATTAACAGATTTTTGAATATTACAGGAATTTGGAATAGCGACATCAATGATAAAAGATATTTTTTTAATTTTGTCATTTCAAACTATATCGGGTCTATTATGACTAATCGTTCGGTCTGTTAGTATAGTTTTATCATAATATATTTTATAAAATTCTTTTTATAAAAATGAATTTGATTCGTATTCATAATATGGTATTATATTACGGCAGTCAATCAAGTTATGTTTAATTACCAAACTTTGGTGAATTATTTTTAAAACTTGATTGTGCCTAAATGTATACTCGGACGGTGCTAATACAGAACATCCCGATATAATATATTCTATAGTTTCCGGGAAAGCCAAACATTTGATTTGTATCTTTGATTATGTGCTTCCTATATTGTTTTATTATTAATGACTCTATCCTGAATGGCAAGCATAAATCTTTTTATTTATGCGCTCAACTATCCAATACTCTACGATTTGTTTGACGAAAATTTGTGAGATAATTGAAGTGTTTTGCGTGTAAAATTTTATTTGACCAGGCATCTAATAATTTCTGGTTGGGATTTATAAAAATGATGGCATTCTCGTCGTATAAATTTAAAGGTGTAATGTTTCTATCTGCCTTGCAAATTATTTTGTGCATTTCTGAGCTATGAGCTTTCCTATGGAAAAAAATTCTCTGCATTTCTACCTGATTATGTTTCAAAGAAGCTACTTTGACTATACCTCTCCCTCCTAAATTTCCAAGTAAATTAATTCGTTCTGTTGCTGAATTTGGATGATGGCAATTAAACTTTGTTAGCGTAGTTCTAATTAATCGTTCTAAGTTATCTAAATCTGTATTGGACCATTTAATTATTCTAAATGAGTACGTTAATAGAGGTATTGCCCAAGTTTTTATTGCTTTCACTAAATTTTTAGCAGATTGCATTTTAGAATTTTCCTGATCCTAGTTTGAAATTTAATCCTAATATCATTTTTAATACTAGTATGGTCTAATCTATTTGATTGTGGGTATCCTAAATACTTATAAACCTCATCCCTTTTCATACTAGTAATTTGGAAATTTCTAAATATACTCTCGTCCCCATCTACAATTTTGCCTTTCTCTATATGGATCGTTCTACATTTATCTAAACCAAAAGTCATTTTGATATCTGAAAAGTTTTTAACTACCTCGATCATTTTCTCTAAATTTTGTTCAGAATTCAAAAATAATTTAATATCATCAAAAAATAATAAATACGAAATTGTACTACTCTCTCTTGTATTACCCTTAATTTTTATTCCAAACTTGCTTTTAATTAACATTTTAGATAGAGGATTCAATGCTAAGCAAAACCAAAGAGGACTCAATGAGTCTCCTTGAAAAATTCCTCTTTTAATTGAAATGCCCGGTATTACTATTTTCTTACCTTTTAAATTGATAAGTAAATTGGTATTCCAAAATGACATAATATTTTCCAAAAAGCTAATAATAATGGGGTTATTTTATATATATTTAATATTTTGATCAGCCACGAGTGCGGGACACTATCAAAAGCGCTTTGGTAGTCTATATAGCAAGTATGTAAATTACGTTTTCGAGTTTGAATCTGTTTTAGAATTACAGAATCAATAACTAATTGTTTTTTACATACGATATGTTTTCTGCGACAACCTTTTTGTTGTTCAGATAAAATATTTTTTTCATCTAAATGAATATATATTAAATCTGTCAAGCAAGAGGTTAAAATTTTGTATATTGTCGGTAAACATGTAATGGGTCTGTACTGAGAGGGATTATTAATATTTTCGCTTTTGGGCAACATATAAGTAATGCCCTTGGTTAGAAAATTTGGAAAATTTTGAAAGATTTTTTGCCAAAAGAGGATGTATACTGTATAGTAGTCAGACGTTTGTACCAAAAATTATGTATCCAATCCAATATCCAATATTCCAATTATGAGTATTTTCAATAATTTTGGTTAACAATTCAACCGATTTATTAGAAAAACTCATTTGTTCAATGTCTGAAAAATTGAGTTCTTCATTTTCTATCCAGGGACTTTTAATCCAAAAATCGCGCATATCTGATTCAGATGGCAACGGAATATTATTATTCGAAATAATATATTTTTTATCGCCAAGTTTGGAATAAAATATTTTTTAATTTTTCTGGAATAATCTATTATTATACCTTTTTAATCTACTAGCTTTTACACTAATTTTTTGTTTTAATAAATCCAATAAATCATTGATTATATTTTCATTATTATGATTATCAATGCTACAACCAAATTTTCTCCCAATTTCGTCTACATGTCTCATATATATTATTATTATATACCCACTTATTTTAATATATGCAGACATTTGTTTTTTTTTATATTTAATCACAAAAAAATAATGTTACGAATTTATAGAAAATATTTCATATAATTTTAAACATTAGATATTCCACCATAATAAAGTAGGCTTGTGTGTATGGGGGGATATGTCATTTTGTTCGTTATTTTTTAAGTAATATGCAAAAGTATTTAGTTTATGTTTTCAATGTGTTTTGAAATTTAAAATCATTGTTGTTATTTGTATTTTGGATACTTTCGGGTAGTGAATTAAAATATTTATAGTTGAATATCGCTATTGTTTTTTTAGGTTAGTTTGAGTTATCTATTATTTTTAAAAGGTGCATTTTTATTAAGAATGTTATCTTTGTAAATCTGTAATGTTACATGATAGAAGAATAATGTGTTTAGTTTTAGACTTTAAATTTCTCAGAAGTTCTGATGGATCATTCTGATGGATATGGTTCAAATAAAATTGTTTTTAATATTAATTTGTGTTCTATTTAAAGCTGTTTTATAAGTTCCACCCCATCCTTTAATGCCATATTGTATTGATGTGATTGGCAGAAAGCAAAGTATATCATTCTGAGTAAATCTGTATTTAGTATAAATATGTCTTAGACATCTAAAGATGTCTTTGAGTATGTATGTTTGTGTGTGTGGACCACTTTAGGCATTGGTCTACTATAATGCCTAGGTATTTTATTTCGGTTTTGCTTTCTATTACTAAACACAAGTTATTGCAGTTATGTTGTTGTGTATTTTTCCAGAGTGTATTATATTTTGTATTTACTTAGGTATTTCTTGTTTTTTTATGCTAAATGGTATATAATAAGTTTTATTCGAATTTAGTGTCAATAAATTTATATCCAACCATTTTATTTTAATTTGTTTAAATCTGCAATAGCCATGTTGTTGACTTCCTGAGGTGATATCTCTCAAAAGCGGCGCTATACAAATTGTTCAATAAATTAATTCCGTTCAAGTATTAGCTTTTAAGAAATAATTTTGCCATATTTAGAGACATTAAATAGCCATAGTAAGCAGGTCATTTGGACAATGACCCCCAAAAATATGCTGCAATAATTTGAACTTGGATTTAACAAACTGGCCAATTATTAAAGAAGTTTAAATATTCGCGGCGATTGATAATCCGTAATCGTAGCGGGTCCAGTGACATCTAGCGCACAAATGAATGGCTCCTGTTTGTACCTAGCATGGGTTACTTTAAACTTCGACCGAAAAAGATATTCTTTCTTTCTTTGCCTTAAAGACAAAGGAGGTAAACACTACCGTGTCTGACGCGCGCTTAGTATCATACTAAATATATTTTTAAGGACTTTGTGAGATAGAGCACTTCTACGTACTAAGATTTTCAGGTATTAGAGGGAGATGTCAGAAAAAGGTGAAACGAAAGTTTTTTGTGTTGCAAACTATGGCCATTTTCAATTAGTGGTGGGCGTTATTGTTCTTTTTAAAAAACGAAAACGAACTGTTGTTTGTAAAACGTCAACTGTTTGCCCAAACTGTTGAAAAAAAACGAGCTGTTTTTGAGGTAATTTGTGTGAATTAGTAATGGGTTAGTAGCGTTACTGACTAAGTTACCGTCCATAACAATAAAAGTAATAAAACCCTGCTATCTATAGGGGCGAGATAGCTAGGTATCATTAAAATTAAGTTATATTCACAAAACCAAGAATTCGTCGTTCAGAAAATAAACAACTTTACACTATCAACACTCAGTATACGAGCCGTTTGGTGAGGTCTGTTCGTTTTTCTCGTTACTCTCGTTCTCGTTTTGTAATAATAAACAAACGAATGGAAAACGGAAAACAGCCCCTTATTTATGTGATTTCAATTACAACCCGTTTTAAAAATAACAGGATTGCCTTCTCACTCTTTTCCCGTAATGGGTGTTAAGTGTGAAACGTTAAGATAGTGTTTTTTCCCGGAAAAAACAGCTAAACAGGGTGCCTTACAGAAAACAGCCCTTACCTGTGATGGATTGCCTTCTCGCTCTTTACCCGTAATGGGCCTTAAGTGTGAAACGTTAAGATAGTGTTTTTTCCCGGAATAACAGGTACTGTTTTTCGCCTGCAACAGACCTATCTCACTCTTACATATTATTACGACGTTAGTGCGAGAGAGTGAGATAATGTTATTCGTTTGGAATAGTTCTTTTTCAATCATACTCGTGCTTTCTTGATATAAGTTAGAAGAGTCGACAAAACGGACAAACTGTTTGGGCATTTTTTAACTCCAAACATGTTGTGCAAACGTGTTTGTCGTTTTTGGACTCACCAGTCTCACCACTATTTTCAATTAGTTAGCGAATTATGTGTATCATTGTTGACGTGATTTGCATGGAATAATTAAAAATCGTGAATTCTGTTGATATCATATTGAAAGAAATTCCGAACAATTAGAAACGTATTCAAATAAAGTGTCTTGGGCGGCTCTAACCGCATATGCAATTAGTTTCTGTTACAAAACATAATAATAAAGAGATTAAACGATATGTTAATACGAAAAGTTACAGTTTTTGTGGATGGATCAGTGATGCGACAAAAGTAATGTATTTTTATGTTTTCATTGCTAACTTTTTAACTCAATCAATAAACAGTGGACTGAGATAGGAGTCAGTTATTTAAAACATTTAAAAGAAAAGATTAAAAAGCATTCTAACTCTACACTGCATACTAATAATTCAATGAGCTTTGTCTTGTTAGGAACCATTGATAATCCGTATTTAATTAGATAGTGGCTATCGTAAAGTACTCGTGGACCATAACGTCAAAGTGTATAATAATAGATACATTTTAACATAAATTTGTATACAGTTTTGTGGATCTTTTGAACTGGCATTAAAAGAGTCCGATAATCCAGGTATATTTCTTGGTTTGATTAACTTTATTCAGGAAATAGATATTGTATTGAAAGAACATTTAGAAAGGTCTTCGAGTTTTAAAAGGTTTATGTAAGGCAATTCAAAATGATTTGTTAGACCAATCATTTCCAGGAAATATTTTTTAGAAATAATAAAAGTACTACAATTTATTTACGTGATACCAATGACTACATAAAGATGTTTTCAACTCTTAAACGTATTAAAACATTTTTGAGAAATACAATGAGTCAAGATAGACTATGATCACTTGCAATGCTTAGCATCGAGAATATTTATATTTCGAAAATAGATCATTTCCACAGCCGTGTCATTCTACATTTCGAAGAAGCCAAACAAAGAAGGGTCGATTTGTCAAGAAATGTTAGAGTGCTTTTTATTATTTTTGAGTGTTAGAATCAACAAGACCAGTCACATCACTCCTATACCCACCTATCCAACGCAACTATCTCGGTACATAGATTTTTATAGATATTTTTTAATTATAGAGGAACTCCCCAATCGGTGTTAAAACATTCATTAAAAATGTACATTAACATTATAATTAGTGATAACACAAATAAAGTTAAATAAAACAATATTGTCTTACCGGCTTCAGAATAGGTACCGTAGGAGTATCGGCAAATTAATTATAAATATTGTTCTACCGGCTTCAGAATAGGTACCGTAGGAGTATCGGCAAATTAATTACAAATATTGTTCTACCAGCTTCAGAATAGGTACCGTAGGAGTATCGGCAAATTAATTACAAATATTGGCGTTTTTATAATATTCCCCTCGGATTACGAATATTACCTCTTACCTCCCACTTCCGGAACCCCAGAGCCGCCTCTGGTTTACGTATATGATAAATAGCAAATGGCCTAAAACTGTACCTTGAGGCACCTTGAGGTATTGAGTCACTAACTTATCAATTAATTTAACTTCTTGGGGTCTTTTATTAAGGTAACTAACTATCCATCCCAAGAAATTTCTATTTATTCCAATGGATTTTAATTTATTTATTAGTGTTTTATGTGATTTACTGTCGAACGCCTTTTGTAGTCTATATTCCTACACATTTTTCGTTAGAATCTAGTGCGGTATATACGTAATTCGTTAATTTAGCAATAGCGTCTTGAGTGCTTGTATTTTTTTTTAAATTTTCTTACAATTGTTCATTTATCTTTGCAATATTTGATAATAGTGATATCGGGCGATAATTTTGTGGGTCTTTACGGCATTCCGTTTTATGAATTGGGGTGATGATTGTTTTTTTATAATTTTTTGGGAATAAACCACTTTCTAGACTTAGATTAATTATGTGTTACGGGACGCACTATGCGTTGTTTCATTATGTGTAATGTCTTAAACTCTTTATTGTCAATACCGGGGGCAGAGCCTCCTTTCAGTTCAGTTATAGTTTTTTCAATGTCAAATTCTGTTACCGGGTAGAAGTTATTGTATTGATGTTGTGTTATTTGTTGAGTGTTTGTATCATTAGAGTTAGACGTGTTGATGAAGTTTTCCAGATTTTTGCCGACATTAACACAACAGTAATTTAAGATATTACCGCATTTTTGTGTCTTTTTGTACATTACGTTTTTACTACCTGTGATTTACAGTTTTCCACTTTAATTTGATAGAAACCGAGGTTTACGCGTTTTTTGCTAATAGTAGATTTTGTATTTCTCCTGTTGTTTCGATGATAATTTTTTTTTTTTTAATATTTTTAACAGGAATCGTTCCTTTGAGTTTTAGTACATTTGCGTCCTTTTCATTTAATATTTTTGAATCTTCATTTTGTAGAATTAGGTCTGATATAAATTCATATTGTTTATAATTTTCTTCAATTCTTTTAACCTTTCCCTCACTGTGCTAAAAAAATCCACACGTTCCGGTGCTGTGTAGTCAATACACATCTCAAAATGAGCGATTTAATATCGGAAAAATATAAATATTCATAGCTAATCGCTTATGTTTTTAATATTTTGTATCAAAAGTGATAATAATTGTAATTTAATTGCTTAAAACATGATAAACCGTCGGCAGATGCTAAAAAAACGTGCGAGGGGTCAACATCTGACGACGGTCAACATCTAATGCGGTCGTAGGTATTGATGGTCTAAATCAAAATACAACTGCGGATGTGTGAATTTCTCATGTTCCCGCATAGCGAACTAAAGCGGGACATCAATAGCGTGTCATTTCCTCGCACACTCTTCGCGTAGCAGTGTCACACGGTTGATTGTATTGGTGTTATTGTTCCCTATTTTTAATAAAAATCTCTAATTTTTAATTGAATTTGAAAACTATGTAAAATATTATTTTTTAATTTAGTGCATAAATGTATAACGGAGGAATACCTAAAATCTGAACCCAGAGTTAATTATATTTATAGAGTTATTAAAGTTATTGGAAGCAATGTGTAGTAAATACACACATTAAAAATTACACATGGTAGTTTTTAAATAACAGGGTATGATGCCGATGGAGACGGTTTAAACTGTCCGTACGTTTTGTCATTATTATTATTACTTATTATTTTATCCAATTTTTGAAAATAAATTATCTTTATGTTAGGAGTTGATCTTGTAGTTTTATTATTTTATTTTAGAGTTTGAAATGTTCACTCTTTATTAGCTCTTCAAGTTTTAATAAGTTACATTCTTAACATTGTTTTATTTTCGAATATTTTACCGAAGTAATAATGTTTATATCATTGGTAATAATATCAATGAATTCTTCCATGTTTATTGTTCGCCCACCCAAGGTATGTGTTTATGTGAATTTGGGTTTACGTGCAAAACAAAAGTGTATATCGACTGCCCCGAACAGTGCGGGAAGGAGACATACTGTTATTTATTGTAGTCATGTTATATTGTTTCATTTGCAATTTAATTTATTTTATTTTTGTCACACTATAATGGTACGATATCTACCTCATTCAGACTATTACATACTTTTAATTTTTATTTAATATATTTATGATTACGTACTAAATATTTTTCTAATTTTAACTAATTTATTACTGTAATACATTTTCGGTTCCAATACAATGAGGATTGTCAACTTCAAAAAGTGAAATAAATCATCAAAAATTATGAAACAAAAACTGTGTTAAATAATTTGCATGCGTCATATATTTAACGTAGTTTTAATTTCATTACTTTTCATGACTTTATATCACATTTTCAAGGTGTGTTGAATTGTCATTTTGATGATTTATCCGGTCACCTACATTTACATATATATATATATTATCTTCACATATATATACAGGTTGTTAAGGGACGTACTGAACTAACTTTAACAGGTGATTCCTGACATTATTTTGAGTTCAAAATGTCAATGAAACTTTGTACTATCATTCAATTCAAAATTCAATTAGATTTAAGAATTTGCCAAAAAATCTAAAATGGCTGCTTTTTATATTTTTCTTCCCCCGTAACGCAATAATTTAATATGTAATCCAACTTCGAAGCCAGATATGTATTCTAAACAGTGAAGTTATGGGATTTGCTTCTAATACAAATGTGCAGTTTTATTTCGTTGTTGACAATGTTTTGCATAATTGGCCTTAAAAAGAAGGGGAGAAGGTCACCGTCTACATAAATTAAAGAAAAACGCCGCGCAGAACCCGGGCGACGCCGGAAACTAAACTATTTTTTAATAAAATAATATACTCACAAAAGTGACTAGTTATATAAATGAGAAAGATATACAATAAACGAGATAATAAATTTCGAAAAAACTCTGCGTAAATCCCGGACAACGCCGGGTACTATAAAATATAGATTATAATAAAACAATATAGTCACAAAAGATATGTAAACAGAAAGTAATAAGAACGAGATAGATATACGTATACAAATATACGTCACTGTTGACATTTTTTTTGGTAATCAAAGTAGGCGAGTTAGATTAAAGTCTCTGTATGGTGTTATTATATAATATTTAATTAACATGTCAAATGACCTTTGAATTTTTATTCAACACATATTTTACTACTGCTGGCTCCCAATGGCTATCTGGTTTTCTTTTAAAAACTACTTTTACTTCTGCTGTCTCCCGATGGCTATCTGGTTTTCTTTTAAAAACTACTTTTACTTCTGCTGTCTCCCAATGGCTATCTGGTTTTCTTTTAAAAACTACTTTTACTTCTGCTGTCTCCCAATAGCTATCTGGTTTTCTTTTAAAAACTACTTTATCTCCAATATTTACAGGTTTTAAATCCGGACTAACTACTATTCTGTCGGCATATTTTATGGTTTTGTTTTGCCGATTTTAAAATTCTTTTTTTATTCTCTAATTTTAATCTTAACTGACTTTTAGTCGACGGTAAGTTACAACGATGTTGTCTTGACATTAATAATTGTAACGGAGAAAGTAATTTGTCTTTCGGTATTGTACGATAATGTAATGATGACAAATATGGATATGTCTTACCTTCCTGGCATGTCATTAGAATATTTGGTTTGATCTACTACTACTAAATAATATGTATAATTACACCTTAAAATATCTACACCAATACGTCCCCAAGGGTAATTTGATATTGGGTATAATGTATAAGTGACTAGGGTTGATTAGCTGGTATTCATTTTAGATATGTTTGACATTGATCATATTTTTAATATCTGAATTCATATTTGGCCAATATAAAACATTGCTAACTAATATGTTTGTTTTTATAATCCCATTTCTGGTATCATTCTAACAACTGTCAGAATTATTAAAGTACGTTCGTTATAAATTGAATCTTTCCACACATTTATTTCTGATTCCATATTCCAGTACTGTTCATCTAAAAAAAAAAAAAATATTTTTAGATATAGACCAACCTGTAATACAGTAATTTTTAAATTTAGCTGAGTCGTCCATAGTTACTTTTTAATTTCTTCTAGTTACATGTAAATTAATATCGTTTTCAAAAGTTATCGTTGACAGTGCTGACCTTTACAGTGTGTCTGCATTCTGCGATCTGTAGATTTTTGCCTGGAATGTATTTTACAAAAAGATCATATTTTAAGATCATGTAATCTGGCTGATATGTCATATAACGAATTTTTAAATAATATAAATGGTTTATATTATTTAAACATATAAATATTAATGAAATTTATCACATCCACATACTATTGCATATAATACTTTTTTGATTCGAGCATATCTAATCTGTGCTGATATGAGTGTTTTCGAAGTATATGCTATTGGTATTTTGTCTTGCATAATGACCATGCCTACTGCTGATTTTGTTGAGTCAACAGATAATGGTTTGTTTTTATCGCAATGTGCATTGGATTGTGATACTGTTGTGAAGATGTCAATGGACTAGTATCGGTGAGCGCGTCCTACGTGAAAGGCTATGGTTGATGATGACGACTTTATGTTTCCAGATTGCGGGCTGGAGGATACACCACCCACAACCGCATTGGTAAGTGGGGGACAGAAGGTGAAAGCAAAGGAGTTTCCTTGGCAGGTGGCCATATTCCGCAAGGAAGGAGAAAAGTTCAAGCAGATATGTGGTGGCAGTCTAGTGCGGAGCATGCTAGTGATCAGCGGTGAGTTTTGAGACAATCTATTTTATTTTAAAATATATATGTACATGATGCCCAGTTTATGAAATGATTGTACAAGTTACAAATCATTGCAAGCAGCTGTAAAGATCACCTATGGGTGGTAGAGATTATAAAGGTACATGATGCCTAGTTTAGCAAATGATTGTACAAGTTACAAATCATTGCAAACAGCTGTAAAGATCACCTATGGGTGGTAGAGATTATAAAGGGGATTGAATCTCTTTTCGAAGAGGTTAACTAACTATAGATATGAGTAGAAATTTCAATATAGAAACTATAGTTACTGACAGTAGCGTTGGTAGTCAGTCTTGGATACTCATCAGGAACAGATTAGCGAATGGTCTTCAAAAAGCCAGAGCTCTCTGAATTATCCCATAAACTGTTCCAATATTGGCAGGCGGAACAAGTGCGTAGTTCTTCCTTCTGAGCTGTTGATACATAATATACTGCATAGAACATATGTATTATCAATTCAATATACGAGTAGTTGTCTTGACAGGTTAAACAAGTGTGTAGTTTTACCTTCTGAGCTGTTAATATATGCATATGTTCTACACAGTATAGACATTTTTTTTAGTTTTTTATTGTATGTTTTTATTTAGTTATAAAAAATTACATTTTTATATCTAGTTTAAACCTTTTAACAAATTATTTCAATGACATTAAGGACACTTTACAATACATATACTTTATTTATAGTATTTAGGCATAACCCACGAAAAGCAGCAAGGCTTTTAGCTTCTTTAACATCAGTCGGTAGTTCATTCTAAATCTTAAATCCTTTCAAACAGAGATTATTTTGGGTTCCCGACAAATTTGTGTCACATAAATAAATGAAAATGTAGTAACCTTAAAAGCTTGTTTATTCTTTTTGGTTTTCAGCTGCTCACTGCTTCTCTGTAGAAACTTATGACCATCAGGTTAATGTGAGTAATTATCAAGTGGTTGCAGGGAGTCTCTTTTCTTCATGGACTGTACGAAAGTCAGGCAGACAGCAAAGTAAGGTTGGTTACAAAAAACACACTTTCGTAAATAAAAAAATGTTTCTTTTCCGTATTTATTGAGAATCGGTTTAACGCTGCAATCCTCGGAAGAACATTACTAGCCACAAGTACCATATTCCATAGACCCTCTAAAGGTCAGATCTGAACAGGTGTCTATGCATTATAAAAGTACATATTTGTTATCTTTTGTTCGTCGTCCTAAAGAGAAATTATTATTCTTCTTAGTTATAGTAAAAACAAATCTGTTTGTTTTTATCAACATTTTAATGTTATTATTAAGAAAGATCAATTTTTTTTTCAAATGCAAATATCTGAAAGATAATATTGTCCGGTTTCTAAACAAGTATTTATTTTTATGACAACTTTAAAAGTTAGAAATATATCTACTGAAGCAATTTTTGGCATATTATGCAAAAATGTTTTGAGCGATCACTTGTCATAATGTGCCCTTAAAATATAACCTTAAAATATGGGATAAGCGACGAAATCTAGGTGGATTCATTGGCTTTAAATCGCAGTAAACCGAAATCTAGGTCGATTCATTGGCTTTAAACCGCAGTAAACCGAAATCTAGGTGGATTGATTGGCTTTAAACCGCAGTAAACTAAAATGTAAGTCGATTCATTGGCTTTAAACTGCAGTAAACTGAAATGTAAGTGGATTCATTGGCTTTAAACCGCAGTAAACTGAAATGTAGGTGGATTCATTGGCTTTAAACCGCAGTAAACTGAAATTTAGGTGGATTGATTGGCTTTAAACCGCAGTAAACTGAAATGTAAGTGGATTCATTGGCTTTAAACCGCAGTAAACCGAAATCTTAGTGGATTTATTGACTTTAAACCGTTCCATATTTTTAGGAATGATATTAATTAAATAATATGGTCAATGTATATATGACATACATATATATATATATATATATATATGACATACAGTATTCATACATATATTGAAAAGTATGAATACTGTTCGCACGGTGTCTTTATCCCATAGAACCGATGGGATATCGTGAATTTTGATGATCTAACGAAATTAACACGTTTTACGATTGAAAAACTTTTTGAGGATTATCTTGATGTGATTTGAACGTTATTTTTTTATGCAACCAGCGTGAACATAGTCGTGGTTTTAGTTGAAGCAACTAATTTTGGTTTCGATGTTAAAGTGATGAAAAAAGATACGTGAATCTACTTACAAATTGTAGATGCTATTAAATATTCTGCAATCAGCCAGTCAGTCAGTTTGTGTTTCGTGATGATTTTGTTTTGTCCATTATCAAGAAAAAACATCAATTTTTCTAGGTAATTGGAGTTCGTTTAGGAAAGCGGTACGGAGGATTTGACCGAAACCTTCAAGATGACATCGCCCTTGTGCATCTCCAGAAGGGTTTCACCTTCTCCAATGTAGTGCGTGCAGTCTGCCTGAATCTGGTAGACATAGAGCTGCACCACAAGCAGACCAGTCCAGGGAGTCTGGGGAAGGTAATAAATCTTCAACTGAAATTTTGGCATAACTAGAACTATGCATTCTAAAGAGAGGACTGTTTTTTTTTTTTTTTTTTTTTTTTATTTGGTACATTATTTTGTTACAATTTATGTTTTCCAGTAATGTAGGCCTCACTGGGTGGCTTGCCCGTGCTGAGGCCTTCATTTTATAATATGAAAATCTAGTCTACATATTACATTTAAAGAGAAGATAGTAAATTTGAAAAGAAAATAATAAATTTAAAATTAAAAATAAAAATACATAATAATACATTTAAAATTAAAAAATAATACAATGAAAATAATCTTGTGTGTTTGTGAGTGATGTGTGTTTATGTTGGTTTTGTGTGTTACGTGTAGGTTTTATTTTTATTTTATGCTATGACATTTTGGTAATATTGTCTTTTTTGTTGTTTAATCCATTTTGTAATTTTGTTTGTGAATTTATTTTTATTTTCCTCAATTTTAATTTCAATTTTTAGACTGTTGAAAGCTTTTATAGCATGGTATTGGTAGTGTCTTTGTCCAAAGGTTGAATTTACTGTTGGAGTTTTGATGTTTTCTTTGTACGCCTGTCTAACTGGTCTGTTAGTGTTATTTTGTGTATGTTGAAATTTATTTTTTTTGTTAAAAATGTAGTTTAGTAGTGTTTTAACGTATATTTGGCGTATATCTAGTACGTCACAGCTGTTGAATATTTGGTCTGTATCGGTCAGTCTATGTTTTTTTAGTATTACCTTTAAGATCGTTTTCTGTGCGGTTTCTATGTAATTGATAGCCGAGTTTGTTGCTCCTCCCCAAGCAATAATTCCATATTCTATTATTGATTGGCAGAGTGCAAAATATATTGTTTTCAATTGTTTTATTTTATATATGTTTCTTATGTTAAGGAAAATGTGTATTGTTTTGAGAAGTTTATTTGTGATTTGTTTGATGTGAGGTATCCATCTAAGGTTATGGTCAATTACGATTCCTAGATACTTTATTTGATCTGTTTTTTCTAGAGGAGGGCAATCGCAGATGTTGGTGTTTAAACATTCGTGTATTTTTATGGTGTTTGTATTGTTTTTTGGCTGTCCCGTGCTATTTATACTGTATGTTGTGAATTTTGTCTTTGATATGTTAAGTGTAAGTATGTTTGAGTCTAGCCATGTTTTCACTTGCGAGATTCCCAAATTCGCTATGTTATATACATTATTCCAATCCTTAGATTTGAAAAGTAAAACTGTGTCATCAGCATAGCTAACTATTTCACCGTCTATTTTCATGCTGCAAAGTTCATTTATGTAAATAGTAAAAAGAACGGGCCCTAGTATGCTTCCTTGTGGAACTCCATATGTAATCGGCAGTGGTTTACTAGTATGGTTGTTAATTTTGACTTGTTGAGTTCTGTTACTCATATAACTTTTAAATAGTTGAAGTTCCTTGCCTTTGATACCCATGTTTTCTAATTTTTTTAAAAGTGAATTGTGGCAGATTGAGTCAAAGGCTTTAGCTAAATCTAGATATATCGCTATGCATTTGTACCCTTGATCTAAGTTGCTATGTATATAATCTACTGTACATGCCAAAGCTTCTTTTGTGCCTATTTTGTCTCTAAATCCATATTGGTTATCCGAGATTAATTTGTTTTCTTCAAGGTATTTTATAATTTGGTTTTTTAATACTCTTTCGAAAATCTTTGATAGCGAGTTTAACGTTTAGCGTTTTTTTTAATTTAAGTACGAGTCCACCAGCTTTAATTACTATCGCATTCAGAACACGTGAATGGTTTTCAGCATTTTACTGAAAATACGTTTTACGTCTGCAACCAGATTTTTATAATTACTCTTTTAAAACGGAGATAATTTATTTAACTTTTAAACTACCATAAAAATGTATCTGACACACTGTGAAAGTAAGCCGTTAAAGGTGGTTAGGTTAGGTTAGGTTAGGTTAGGTTAGGTTAGGTTAGGTTAGGTTAGGTTAGGTTAGGTTAGGTTAGGTTAGGTTAGGTTAGGTTAGGTTAGGTTAGGTTAGGTTAGGTTAGGTTAGGTTAGGTTAGGTTAGGTTAGGTTAGGTTAGGTTAGGTTAGGTTAGGTTAGGTTAGGTGAGGTTAGATTAGGTTAGGTTAGGTTAGGTTAGGTTAGGTTGGGTTAGGTTAGGTTAGGTTAGGTTAGGTTAATAAATGGGTAGGTAGGTAAATTAGTAGGTACTCATTTTAAAGGGAACTGATTTTAAGATACTTTTTTTTATTTTTTTTTTAACTCCACACAGGAGGCCCTGAAGAAAATAATTTCCCTCAGGGCCTATGTCATCTTTGGGGATGCTGTGTGGAGGGTCTTTTTGTGGAGAGGAAGGAGTGAACATGGGTCTTGAAGAGTCCCATGTTGTAGGAGGGAGGAAACACAGAGGCCGTCAGTTCGTTCCACAGCCGAGCTGTTGAACTTAAGAACGAATCGTAGAAGCGACCCGTTCTCATGTGACAAGTGTCAACTGTGTACAAATGTTGGGCACGCTTTTGGCGTGTATCCCGACTACGCACCGGTGCCGAAGGGATCAATGACGTTAGTTCCTCAGAGCATATTCCATTGTAATGTATATAAATGAACGTTTTGTATTTTAAGATAATCTATATAAATGAACATTATACACGGTGTCCGGAAACTCAAAAAAAATTTTAACCCTGAAATAGCCGAAAATATTTTTTTTGGTTTTTTTTTTTTTTTGTGAAAATGCTCAAATCAAAAAACTTTATGTTTATTTGGGTTCCCCATGTGGTGTAGATTCACCAGTTTCCCGCTTGTACTGCGAGTTTCCGGACACCGTGTATATTTAAAGTAAATCTAAAAAAAATTGGATGTCAAAGGACTAGAAGTGCAAAACTATTGTACATAATAGGTTGAAAGGGAAAAATAGCCCATAATCCCTTACGTCCCGAGCCATACAACCCTACAATCATATTCTTAAACATAATCTCTTATGTCCCGAGCCATACAACACTACAATCATATTCTTAAACATAATCTCTTATGTCCCGAGCCATACAACACTACAATCATATTCTTATACATAATCCCTAACGTCCTGAGCCATGCAGATAACATTCGTTAATATAACTAAGTTTTTTAAGAAAGTATATAAACAATGAATAGCGATTTAGGCAGGTAAATATATATATATCAATTAAATTTATATATTAGTAAGTGAATATAATAAGTTTTTCTGTGTTGAGTGATAACAGATTGCCATCGAACCATTTTTCAATAACCTTCATGTCTTGATTGGCCGCATTAATAATCTCGTTCCGTGTCTTTTTCTCACCTTCATGTCTTGATTGGCCGCATTAATAATTTCGTTCCGTGTCTTTTTCTAACCTTCATGTCTTGATTGGCCGCATTAATAATCTCGTTCCGTGTCTTTTTCTAACCTTCATGTCTTGATTGGCTGCATTAATAATCTCGTTCCGTGTCTTTTTCTAACCTTCATGTCTTGATTGGCTGCATTAATAATCTCGTTCCGTGTCTTTTTCTAACCTTCATGTCTTGATTGGCTGCATTAATAATCTCATTCCGTGTCTTTTTCAATAGTTATTGCAGTGTCTTTAACAATGGATATGAGTTTACCATGAAGTGAAACATATGATTATCGTATATTACCAATAAAATTGGTCCATTGCGGAATTCCTTAGTATTATATATTTTTAAATTGTATGTAATTAGTTAACCTGTTTACCCATTATTTAAGAACAAAAGTGAATGATAATAATTGTCCCTGCAGGTGACGGGCTGGGGGCTGACGGAAACGGGTCAGGCGTCCAATAGCCTCAACTTCCTGAGGGTCCCTGTGGTGGGGGACCTAGAGTGCACAAAGCAGTTTATCAAAACACCCGACTCATTTACTAGATACATCACGGCAGACAAGATATGCGCGGGACACAGTAACGGTAAGTAACGCACATCAGTAACATCTATAATCCCTGTCTAACAGACACTTTATTCACCTTGCATTCAATTCCAGGATCAGCCGGCCCGAGCTGGTGTTCTACTGCAGAATACACGTGCAGATCCCCCGCGCTGATACCTGGGTACAGTTCTGAGACGACTTCTTACGATCTCAAGAATCCCTGTCTAACCGAAACTTTGTTCACCTCGTAATTCCGTTCCAGGATCAGCCATGTGCCCGGGAGATAGCGGGGGCGGACTGGTGTTCCCGTTGCAGAACGCACATCCCCCGCGCTGGTACCTGGGTGCAGTTCTGAGCAACGCGCAGACTTCTAAAGATACGAATAATCCCTGCCGGGTTAACCCGCTCGCCCTCTATACCAGTGTATTTAAGCACCGTTTATGGCTGTCCAGTAATATGGAGGACCTTCAACCGCAAGGTAAATCTAACTTCACACAACTAACCCACAATTAGTTCGCGATCTTTTTATTATAACATTTAACAAGTTACAGTGTTGGAACACTTTGGGAGGCGGGGCTGAATAGAAAGTCTCATTACATTGTTGATTTGGAATTAACATAGAATCCACACTGCAAGTTTAGATAAGACTTGGTAGAAAAGATAATATTTATTTAGAGAGAGACAACCAAAATACATGAGATCTAAAGTTCCCACTTCTGTGGCCTCGGAAAGTACAATCTGGGTAGTCAAGTACGTGAATTTTATAAATATCTAAAGAAACGGAATAATTTACAATTGTCATTGAAAACAGATAAAAATAAATATATAATTTTTTTTTCGGTTTGTTTCCTTTCAATTCCTTTATACATTTATTTATGTATATCATTCTAACTGTTTAAAGTTTTATTTTATTGTTAACATCTAAAATCATTTTGTAATATAAAATTGCACACTAAACATATGTATCACAAATTAAGTTGGTTTAATTAATATTATCTAATGTAAAAAAGTGAATAGTTGCCACAACACGGCTCAAGCTAGCGTAGCAACTTGAAAACATCTGTACCTGCCTATAATATTATCTCTTATAAAGTAAAGTGAATAGTTGCCACAACACGGCTGCTAGCGTAGCAACTTGTAAACATCTGTACCTACCTATAATATTATATCTTATAAAGTAATGTGACTAGTTGCCACAACACGGCTCAAGCTAGCGTAGCAACTTGGAAACATCTGTACCTACCTATAATATTATATCTTATAAAGTAATGTGACTAGTTGCTACAACACGGCTCAAGCTAGCGTAGCAACTTGGAAACATCTGTACCTAACTATAATATTATATCTTATAAAGTAATGTGACTAGTTGCTACAACACGGCTCAAGCTAGCGTAGCAACTTGGAAACATCTGTACCTACCTATAATATTATATCATATAAAGTAATGTGACTTGTTGCCACAACACGGCTCAAGCTAGCATAGCAACTTGGAAACATCTGTACCTAACTATAATATTATATCTTATAAAGTAATGTGACTAGTTGCTACAACACGGCTCAAGCTAGCGTAGCAACTTGGAAACACCTGTACCTACCTTTAATAGTATCTCATATAAAGTAATGTGACTTGTTGCCACAACATGGCTTGAGTTGTTCTGTTTGAAGTGACAATTCCATTATTTCCCTATACCTGAATGACAGTTGTATGTTTTGGTTTTTGCAGAAGGTTGCAGACTAAATGACTCCGTCGGTGTTTGCAAGAATATCTCTGACTGTCCGAGAGCCATAGAACAGGAATTACATGGAATTCCACTGCAGGTATATTAATATGTATTACCCGGGAATATAACACGAGGACGGCTGTTAAGACCGTATATCAATACTATATTGATGAAATCCGTCGTCTGTGGTCAGTTAGCGATATTTGCATTAGCACTGATTCCGACAGTGTCAGATAACCTGTTATTATACAAAACTTGTTGTATAATTTCGTTCGTTATGCAAAATAACTAACTTATAATCAATTATCAATGGAGGTGAACTTCCAAAGCTCTCAGGGTGCGTATAAACAGCTAGCCAAACCACACACTACGGGAAATAAACAAAGCAACCGCAAACAGCGCGAAAATGCGGCCTAATTCGTGGTTCGGCTTGCGCAAACTTTTCCTGTTTATACGCACCCTTAGAATGGAAAGAAATCGTATGTACAATCAATACCGTCTTCACCATAAGGGCACACGGGGCCCGTGCCCAGGGCCCCCATTCTCAGGGGGCCCCGAAGGACTGACAATTTCTCTCGCGAAACGCGATAATGCGGGCGGTGTTTGCGCATGTGCGCGGAAAAAAATTTGAATGCGATTTTGACCCTTCTGTGTACAGAATTTGTATAAAGAACAAGGTCAGAATCGCTTGCGCCAACATCATTGATGATATAGCCACTAGTTTCTTTCACCTGGCAACACCAGAATACTTTTAAATAATTTTTCTTTGGAATCGAAATGTCAAATTTGCTGCGATGCAAATCTGATGCGTGATACTTGACGAAAACATCGTAAAACGCAAATTAATGTTGTTTTGGTACATATTTTATTGTTATAGGAATGTGTTTCTATCAATAAAATATATGATAGCTCAAAATTAATCCACAAAACATTCAATTTAAAATTCAAAGTGGTGCTTTGTTAGGGAAAGGGAGGGAAGGGGGCCCCATCAGGCCCGACCCATGACAGGTTAAACTTTCAGTCTGATAGGAGTGAGTGACGTTACATTGTTAGGGAAAGGGAAGGGAAGGGGGCCCCATCAGGCCCGACCCATGACAGGTTAAACTTTCAGTCTGATAGGAGTGAGTGGCGTTATTTTGTTTCGTTTGTTATTTAAAATTGAGTAAGATAAACAGAAGTTTTGATTTGTTCGTACATTATTTCATTATTTATTTTTTTTGTTTTAGGGAAATCAACAGTTTATAATTATGTCGAAAAGAACATATTTAAGTGGTTCACAAAAAAGAAAAAAAGTTATAGGTCAAAAAGAAATAACGGAAAAACTTCCAAAGCTCACTTCGTTTTTTACGGTTGAAGAAACAAATAAGCAGAGGGATTATTCATTCTCATCACCGCAAGACAAAATTACCTCTGAATGTCACCAGGAAAAAGAGGTTACGTGTGACAAAAATGACAAACACACATTAGATGCTGAACCATCGACTTCAAGCTACTGTGAATTAATAACTGCAAGCTTAGAGAATGTATCTGTGTCTCCTGACCCTGGTACTTACTGTGACGACATCTTACCGGAAGAAGTCCGTGATATTTGGATTCGAAAAGGGCCAGAGTTTTTCCAAAATAAAAATAGTGACTTCTCCGAAACTTCTACAAGTTTTTCAGATTCAAATGGTAAAACGAAAACTAGATACTTGACTAAAAATATTTTTATTCGTAAATTGACGAATGGTGAGTCTTTAGAAAGAAAATGGCTCCTTTATTCACCAGCAAAGAAATCTGTATACTGTTATTGCTGCCGTCTATTTAATACCACTACTGGTACTGGACATAATTTAAGTTCTCCCAATGGATATAAAGATAGGAAGCATATAAGTAACTTATTGATAGAGCATGAGAACAGTTTACAGCACAGGGAATTTATGATGAATTATTGTGCAAGAATGAAAACTACTGGACGAATTGATACTGAGTTGCTGTCCCAATATAATACAGAAATTAACTATTGGAAGAATGTGCTTAGGAGGATTGTTGCAGTAGTGAAATTTTTGGCTTCAAGAGGTCTTGCTTTTCGTGGTGATAATGAGACATTAGGATCGCAAAATAATGGGAATTATTTGGGATGCTTAGAACTGATTAGTGAATTTGATCCTTTTCTTGCTAACCACATACAAATCTTCGGAAATCGTGGAAAAGGAAGTACATCATATTTGTCGGCAAATATTTGTAATGAATTTATTAATTTAATGGGACAGCAAGTTTTGAAAACCATTGTCAAAGAACTTAAATCAGCAAAGTACTACTCTATTAGCGTAGATTCTACGCCAGATCTGTCCCATGTTGACCAACTGACTTTCATAGTTAGATACGTAAAAGACGGACAGCCTATTGAGAGATTTTTGCAATTTTTGCCTATGGATGAACATAATGCGCAATATATAGCAGATACCATTTTAAACTTTTTTGAAAGCCTTGATATTCCTATAAAAGATTGTCGCGGGCAGAGCTACGACAATGCATCAAATATGTCTGGAAAATACTCTGGTGTTCAGTCAAGAATAAAAGAAGTTTGCGAATTTGCGATTTACGTTCCATGTGCGGCACATTCGCTAAATTTAGTGGGTGTTCAGGCTGTTGAGTGTGTTACTGAAGCAGTAACATTCTTTCAATTTGTACAAAAATTGTTCAATTTTTTCTCGGCTTCGACAAAACGATGGAAAATTTTGACAGAGCATTTAGGTGCAAATAGAGTTTTGAAGTCTCTTTCGGAAACTAGATGGTCTGCACGCGCCAACGCTATTAATGCTTTGCAAAATGGTCATTTAAATATTTCTGAAGCATTGTTTTCAATCGCAAGTGACATCAATCAACCAGGAGATACTAGAAAGGAAGCCCAAAGCCTAGCAAAAAAAATGGGAAAATTTGAGACTGCTCTTCTTACGGAAATATGGAATGATCTTTTGGGAGTTATGAATAAAACAAGTCTAAGTTTACAGAATAGCACTATGACCATGGACGTTGTAACGAAACTTTACGAATCTCTGATCAGTTATGTCAATACCGCACGCAATAATTTTGATCGGTACGAAACGGCTGCTAAAGAAAAAAATCCATATGCTGACTACAAAGATAAATTTGAAAGAACAAGATTTCGCAGCACACGCATCACTTTTTTTGAAGGATCATCAGAGACTGCACATTTGAGAGGCAAGGAAAAGTTTCGTGTAGATACTTTCATTCCCATAATTGACACATTAAATATACATTTAAAAAAACGTTCAGCAGCATACCAAGAAATTGATAGTCGATTTAGTTTTCTTTGTCAGTTAACAACAATCGAATTTGGTGAATTGACCAAAAAGTGCAAAGAATTTGCAGAATTTTATCATGAAGACATTAATGGAGATGAGCTCAAAACAGAATGTTTTCATTTAAGCCAATATTTAAAAAACATAGCAAAGCAATCAGCGGATTTAAATATCTCAACCTTACATAACCTAATAAAATCAGATAAATTGGAAGAAACTTTTCCAAACGTAGAAATTGCTACAAGAATA
This sequence comes from Hesperophylax magnus, assembly GCA_026573805.1. NCBI lineage: Eukaryota > Metazoa > Arthropoda > Insecta > Trichoptera > Limnephilidae > Hesperophylax > Hesperophylax magnus. The sequence goes on along the minus strand of JAIUSX010000179.1, from coordinate 598,553 downwards.
TTCCTTTGCCTAATGGTTTCCAATTGTAGTGGAGAGCGGTCATTTTCGCAGCTTAAGAGAATAAAAAATGAATTGCGAACAACAATGTTACAAGAACGTCTGAGTAATTTGTCAATTATGTGCATAGAAAGTGATATCCTTCAAAAAATTGACTTTGAGGATATAATAGAAGATTTTGCTCAACAGAAATCCCGAAAGAAACCGTTATCGTAATCGTAACCAAAAAACCAGCAGCATTCTAATTTCATTAATGACATATATCATACTGTATTTGATTACCTATAATAAATGGTCATACTTAGTAAAAAAAATGGTATTATAATTTGCTTTTTTACTTTCCAAAAGGGCCCCAAATTCTTGTGTGCCCAAGGGCCCCAGCCTAGTTTAAGACGGCACTGTGTACAATCCTTAATTGATTCATCTAAGACGCGATCAATTGATTCCGTTCCTGCTTGGAGAGATGAAAGTTGTCAGTTGTGACTAAAGACCTCAATAATTAATTCTCAGCTTAGTTAGCTCAATTCATAAGAAGATTGCTATTTCTTATTTGTTTCGTGTCAATATCGGTTAGGCTATCGACAGCGCAACCGTGTTAGGAATGTCGGTATTCAATTGTAGGAAGTTGAACCAATAGATATTGTCAAGTTATCAATTTGATTAAGATAAGTTAGAACTTCAGCTTTGTGTGAGTGACCGCTAGTTGCCTCGCAGTAGAATACGTCAGGCGATGGATCTCTCACCAGCACCATCAGCTCATTGATTCACAGGTGCTATAATGTTTGTACTATAAGCAACTTTGCTAAACTTCGCTTTTTGATTAATCCATTTCTTTCATTAAAAGGAAAGAATCCCACCCATCAAAGCTGATTCAAAGTAATGTCGTCAAAGCAAAATCTTTTGAGATTTTTTGACTTCTGTACAGGAAAATGAATATCTATTATAGTATTATTTTTTGACTGACTACAGTTTTGATTAAAGAGGCGCTCTCTGTTCAAGATGAATGTTTTCAAACCGCATCCCGATGAAAAAACGTCAAAAAGTCAATTTACAAAACATGGAAATTCTCATTTTAAAAATTTCCCTACCCATTTTCCAAACAAAAATTTTCTGGAAAAACTTTTTTTTTAAAAATAATCTGTTCCCAACTTGGAAAATTACCAAACATCATTTTCATCAAAAATTACCGATCCATTTTCAAAACCAATTTTCGTAGAAGATATTTGTCAACATGAAAATTTCCAAACTTCGAATAACAAAATCAAAGAAATAAAAATTGAAAAGAAAAAAAATGTAACTTATGAACCCAACTTCATGTACGCTGATATTCCTGTTACGGTGTTTTTTCCCGGTGACTGCTGCCACTGGATCACCCAATACATATTATTCTTCCCAAGAAACCGGCTATTTTTGGAATCGGTTCCGTTTGGCTTACATAAAAGTCCAAATTTTAAGCTGTACTTGTGAACAATAAATTTATCTATAAAATTTTTTTATATTATAAATGCTAATCTTAAAATTTTAAAGCTTTCAAACCGATTTAGATAAAAAAAATATAGTGGAGCTATCGGTATAGGGGAGGTATTGTTATAGGGAAACATTGACATGAGGGAGGTATTGTTATAGGGAAACATTGACATGTTAAGGGAGGTATTGTTATAGGGAATCCTTGACATGTTAGAGGAGGTTTTGCTTTAGGGAATCATTGACATGTTAAGGGAGGTATTTCTATAGGGAATCTTTGACATGTTAGAGGAGGTATTGCTTTAGGGAATCATTGACATGTTAAGGGAGGTATTGCTATAGGGAATCTTTGACATGTTAGAGGAGGTATTGCTTTAGGGAATCATTGACATGTTAAGGGTGGTATTGCCATAAGGAAACATTGACATGTTAGGGGAGTTATTGTTATATGAATGCGTCCATTTAAAGACATATTTAATGCATCAATAACTGGAAAAACCGATTAAGTTCGTTTTGTATTGGCCATTAAATAATGATGATGTTTTTGTTTCGTAACTCCATACAGGATGCAGATGATTCTGCGTGATTATACAAGTAAAAAAGAAAATGTAACTTTTTCGAAATTCAAAGGCTATAAGTTGTAAAATTTCTTTAATTGTTGTAGCTAAAAATTAACAAATATTTATAAAACTAGATGATAAATTTGATACAAAACACAATATAATTTAGAAAATAAGAAATTTAATTACAAACTTAAAAAATATAACTTAATATAATAGTTATTAAACTTAGAAAATATAAGATATAAAAATAAAAATGTACTTATTAGGTAAGAAATAATTGAAGGTAGATACTCAATTGGTTGTAAACCGAGCTGGCAATATTGTATGAAATTGGTATTTAATAAAATGCAACAACAATAAACGCATATTTGGAAGCTCATAAAATAACTTTAAAAATAAATAGCGTTTTTTTTTTAAATATTACATTTTTTTAAATTAATTATTAATCAATTATCCTTACATTCATAACACGATTCAATCAATAAAAAATACAAATAGGTTCACATAATAAATTATGTGAAAAATGTATCCAATTAAATTAAAACTATTTGGTTTGCCAAAAAGTTGTTTGATTTGAAAGTCTTATAATTTTTTTCAATTTTAATTTTTTCCGGAAGGGCATAAAACAATTTAATACCTTCTTTTTCGGTAAAGACATTTATCGCTATTTCTACTATGTTCATTATTATTTTTTGTCCCAAACGATTCATTGTTTTCTTTCGCAGTTATAGCATTTTACGATATCTTTGGTTTTTTCGCATTCGCTAAAATAATGATCTTTTGCACAGTGTATGCATCTGGGTTTGTTCATTTTGTTCAGACATTTTAGTGATGTATGTCCGAAACTAAGGCAGTGGTAACATTGCATTAAGGCAAGGCTGCCCAACCCCAGGCCCGCGGGCCACATTGTGGCCCGCGAACGAATTATAAGTGGCCCGCGTGAAACATTTTCAAAAAACCCGCCAATCCGCCAATTTGAAAAAGTGTCGCGGGCCCGCGGTAAAACAAACAATGCAGCTTGCGCGCGGTCACCAGTGTTGCCAACGACGGCGATTTATCGCTATTTAGGCTACTCAGAACGAGAATCAGCGACGAAAAAATCTAATTCGACATAATATTCTTTGCGTCGAAATGGAATCCTGTAGCCACCACCCCCCCCCCATGGAATTCGAAAAATTGCTGTTGGGTATCACATATGATGTTCGGGTGTGCGGAATTTTTTCTCAGCGATTTTTTTTGTGGGGAATTATGTTTTATAGAAATTCCCCCCCTCCATGGAAATAGGAACCGTCAGGTATTCAATGGCCCGCCAGTGATTCAAAATCGTCAATTTCGCCCAACTGCTAAAAAGGTTGGGCAGCCTTGCATTAAGGGATTGCAATCTTCTATGTGCGCTCGGACAAAACCTATATTGACCCTTTGTTTATCAAGTAATGTCTTATATAATATCAAGCTTGTTGAATCTATTATTGGTCACTTTTCTTGTTTTTTTAATATTTTAGTTATTTATGTAATTGAATCATTTGGGGCATCATTTAGTTCATTGTTTTACAGAAAAACGTCGTTTAGAAAATTACTAATAATGATCACGCACGGTCTCAGATATTCCGGTTTTATTTTTATTTATTTCCGTTTTTAATTTTTCTGCATCTTATTTTTTCGAGCAAGTCATAATTATTTTATTGTTTGATGCTTTTTTATCCCAATTATAACGGCATATTAGGGTTCTTAGATTTGTACCGCTCGTTCTTTTAGTACCATTGCGTACGATTTTGGTTCATTATTTTGTTCGATTTTGGTGATAACTTTTTTTTGAAGATCAATAATTTGTTCCTGGAAATTGTTTCTCTCCTGTTTCCAGGTTTCTTCTAACAGGTTTATGGTTAATTCGAGTTTATTTTGCACCTATGAATCCTTCACGGTAGTTATATTTTTTAGGTCATTTTTTATGTTTTTAATTAATTATAGCACGTCCATAATATGTTAAACTTGAGCAGCCGTGCACAAAATGTTCGTCACTCCGGTTCAAACTATGTGACATTATAATATAATATTTAAAAAAAAACTAAAATAATTACCACAGTTTGAAAATTTTTGGCATTTTAAATAATGGAGACTTATTGGTTGTTGACTTGTATAAATTTTTCAATGTTTTCTATTATCTTCAACAGATGTAGCAAACGTAAGATCTTAATTTAAATTCTCTTAACTAAAAGTGGTGGGCGTTGCCCATTTACAATTCGAAATACAGAATGCCGCGTCTTAAGTCGTGAAGAGGCGAGTTGGGGTACTTACAGGGTAAACAACAAACTATTTCTTTCTACTATTTTATTGAAGAGGTTAGTATTATTAGTTTCTTTATTTGGTTTCTGTTCCTCTGTTGAGTTTTGGTGCAAATAACCGGCTGTCCCGATAAACCGACTGTGTACATTATAATACAAGAGTGTCCCTTTTCCCAGCCCTGCTCGCCCTCCAGTCTAAAGGTCTGCTGTGTGGAGTCTGTGAAGTCTGGGAAGACCTGCCCTCCACTACCGCGTTCGACTGTCAGCCAGCGGAAGACTGGTTCAAAGGCCAAAGACTGTAAGTTGCATTGCTCTGCATTCATTCTGGCTCTAATAATAATGCACACACTTGAGATGACTTATTGCCTCCATCATATTATTATGTATCGTGTCGCAAACGCAAGTCCAAGCTGGCCAACATTATCATCACCGTCTCCTTCTACTAGTGGAGCTATGCTGGGCATGTGACCTGGAATTCACCCTGGAAGACTCACACACAGATAGGTATGTACTCCATTCGCCCATCCCGAGTGCATTATAAATAAATAAATAAATTACCTAAGTCTAGTTCCAGGAATTCGCCCAGGAAGACTCACACACAGATAAATATGTACTCACTCTAAACAATAATTGAATTATTTTTTTTCATGTATATTTTATTTAGTTACAAAATTTTAAATCTTATACCTAATATATTATTTTCTAGGACTACTATAATATTATTTACTACTTACATACTAAAATTTGGACTTCACAACATTGAGACATAATCCACGAAAAACTGCAAGACTTTTACTTCCTTAACAATTACCGGGAGTTTATTGAACATTTTAAAACCTTTATAATAAATATTGTTTTGTGATTAATTTGTTTTAGGAAGCCTAAAATCGTTACAGTTTCACGTAGGATATAAATGAACTGTACTATTAATTCTAACATTCTTTGACATATAGTCAGGTAACATTTTATTTTTTAACTTATAAATAAACACTAAGGTATTATAAACTAATCGTTGCCACACACTTATAAGATTGAGTTGACGTTGCATGGTTTTATACTGGTGTACCTGCTACAACACAGTATTGACCTCCTGCCTCTGTTCTGGATTATTTCCACTCTCTTAATTTGGGTTTTGTTACTCAGAAAGATTACACTTGTGCAGTAATTCAGATGGGATGCTACATTGGTATTGTAGACCAATATCCTTGTTTTAGTGTCCAATTTTCCCTTTATCCTACTTAAGAAATTAACCTTTTTCGAAATTTTTTATTTAAAAGTTAGTGTTAAATTTTAACTTGTTATCGTTTATGATTCCCAAGTATTTAATTTTTTTTTTTTTTATAAGCAATAATTATTAGCCTGAAACACTCGCCCACATTGAAAAATCTCCTGATAAAAGATACATGACGCCAACGGGACTTGAACCCGGCATGGCGGCTATGGCGGCAATTACTGCTTGTTACATTACCGCTTGTTTTCAGGTGAAAAAATGTAACAAGCAGTAATTGTTGAATGAAACACTAGTATGTATTGAATTATTTCGCGGATAAGAGATAAGCCGCCATAGCTCAGTGGTCAGAGCTGTCGACCGGAAATCGAAAGGACACGGGTTCAAGTCCCGTTGGCGTCATGTATCTTTTATCAGGAGATTTTTCAATGTGGGCGAGTGTTTCAGGCTAATAATTATTGCTTATAAAAATAATTGTTACCCTTTGTGCTATGCATAAAAAATCTTGTCTTAAACATTAGTTTACCAAAAAAAATAATAATTTAATTTCTTTTACTTCTTCAATATTTTGATTGTCTATAGACAATATATAAATATATTTAGGACAGTATGTACGTTTAGTTTTTTCCTTAATACCATGAATTTACTTTTAGTTACATTTAATTTCAATTTATTTATGTTTAACCACTAAGATAATTAAGTAAGTTCATTTTGTATTTTTGACAATGCATCTTTAATATTATTTGCTATAATATATAAAAGTGTGTCATCTGCAAAAAGTTTGATGGAACAGTACTTTAAGCACTTCACTATATAATTAATATATAAAATAAATAGGAGCGGTCCCAAAACAGATCCTCGAGGAACTCCAAGGTTGATTTCTTGTTCTTCAGAGACAGCATCTCCAATTTTCGTTCTTTGTTTTCTATTTTTTAAGTAATCAATAAACCACTGCAATTCATTAGCACGAATTCCTATGTCCTTCAATTTCATTATTAGTCTTTCTCTGTCTATCGTTTTGAAAGCACGTCTAAAATCCAAGAACACTGCTATTATGATTTTCTTCTGATCCATAGCTGTTTTCCATTCATTTATCACATAATTTATTGCTGTTTCACTGTTTCTTTATTTCCAAACCCAGATTGTTCTTTTACTAGAATGTTATTTTTTTCTATAAATTTACTCATCTGTTCTTTCACAATGCATTCTAGTAATTGTTCATATTTAGGTAATCCATTTATTGGTCTGAAGTCGAAATTTTTTGCATTTATTATTTTGGGCACTGGTGTTATTATGGAGGTGACTGCGGAAAAATTCCCTTAGTCAGAGATTCATTTATTAGTGCAACTAATCTGTCTCCTATAGCTGGCAGTGCATCTTTGATTATGCCTATAGTAATTCCATAAGGCGATGATTTTGGTTTCATTGTTTTAAGGATTTTCAATAAATACTCACTGTCAATTTTACTCACTGTCAAACCTGAAAATATTATTATTCTCTCTTCTTTCCGATGATTGAGAAGAGGTATCTGTGACTAATGGAATACTCTTATTTATGTTTTCGACACTAAGTACAAAATTTGTGTTAAATTTTTAGGCTATTTTAGGTGTATCCTCTTCAACTCCATCCGGAAACCGAACTTCCTTAATGTTTTCCCACTATTTGCCGCTTATAATTTCTTTAACCACTGGAACGATTTCGGTCGAAAAATCGACCACTTTTATTTTTCTGCGATTGATATCGGTCCAAAAATAGACCGATTTTTCTACAATTCGTAAAATATTTATTGTAATTATTTAAAACGTTTCCATGGCCAGCTACTTGTTTTATCGAATAGCTGATAATATATTCTCTATGTTTATGAACTTATTCGTTGTCTTTGAAGTGTTATTTAACGAGTTTTTGCGGTTTTTATGGCGTCCTGTCAGAAAACAAAATAATAACTTCTAACTTTTGAAGAGATCTTATCATGCAAAAAATTATTTTTCTATTATATTCTTGCATCTGTGGTTATCAAACAGGCCATAGAGAACATAAAAACGTAGAAAATATTCTATAAAGATTTTTAAAACTGCCACTGGCGGCAATTTCAAATCACAAAAACGCAAATTTCGCGCATTTATAAAGTTTAAGGTTTTTTAATAATTTATCTATAAATTCTAAAAATATAGAATAATTATTAAAATATAAGTAAATTTATTGGCTGTATAGCCCTACAATCAGTTTTATGTTTCCGTATTAAAATTCGGAGGTTTGATTTTTTTAATGTTGGCGGAAAATATTCAAAATCGTCGCCAAAAAACCGCGAGCAATCGGAGAAAAAAGTTTTTTGACGCGCGATCGTTCGAGTGGTTAAGTGTAGTCCACATTTTTCTTGAATCACTTTGAGAGGTAATTATTTTTTGCCTGATATACGATTTTTTGGCTTGTTTTATTTCTGTATTATACATATTTCTAAGTTTCTCGTAGGTTTCCCACCTTTCTTCAGTGAATTGTATTTTACAGGCTTTATAGGCCATATTCCTTTGTTTTTGTAGAAGATGTAGGGATTTTGTATACCATTTATTTGTATCTTTTAATATAATATTAGTTATAGGCATTAGCTCATTTACTACTGTTTTCAGATATCCTACAAGTTCATCGGCTTTTCCGTCTAAATTTCCTTGGTTATCGCAGATCCATTTATTGTTTTGTAATGCTGTACACAATGTATCCTTATCATAATTATTTTTGTTCCTATACGTTATATTTCGTATTCCCCGTGGCTTTGGACTTTTATATCTAATTTTAGTAGCAATAGTTTCGTGATCAGATATGTTGAGTTCTTCTACAGCATTACAGAAATTACTAAATCATTCATTGTTTTAGAGTTTACTCCCATTCTTGTATAAGTGTTGACCAGTTGCTTCCAACGTAGGCAATTTATGATGCTCTGTAATCTCGTGCTTTTTGTATTGGGTTTCATCATATCAATATTAAAATCTCCACAGATGATTCTTGTCTAGTCTCTTGTATTTATTTGCTTGCGACACCATTCTTCAAAAAAATCTAAAAAAAATTTTAACATTTTGATTTGGGGAATGATAAATAGCTGCATAGGTTCCCCGCTTAAAATCCTTTTGAATTTCAATAGCCAGTATCCAGGTATGTATTATTATTATCTAGGTCCGCATTTGTTATGACTTTGTAAGAGATATTGTTTCCACCTGTATGCCTGCTAAATGAGTCGCATCTAATTGTCGATTAGCCCTGAAATGTTATTTCATTTTGGTTAATGTCTTCTGTAATACAGGTTTGGCTCATCATCACCATGTGTGCTTTGTATTCTTTTAGCATGTCTTCGACTTCTTCGATATGTGCTAATAAACTAGCGATGTTTAAAGAATATATTGTTATGAAGTTTGAATTTAATCTAAAAAATTTACCATTCTGTTCTCTTGTTCAAGTTTACGACAATATACTGGACAGTCTTTGCTCCGTACAGGGTGATTACTTTTTAAGTTTAATTTCAATCTTTCGTTTGCCTTTTTACAATGAATGCAAGCATCTTATCCTTCGTCACAGTCTTTGATGTCATGGGATTTTGCACATTTCGGGCATGACATCTCATTTTTACAATTTAGCGCTTTATGGTTAGACCCGTTACAATTCATTATATTTATATTATTGTACACCCGGCATCTGTCCCACCATATATATATATCCTTTATTATTCTCATGTAAGTGTTTCCGTTGACTTCCGCATATACTGTATAATTTATTTGGTCTCTTTTAATTTTAAACTCTTTTATGTAAGTTACTTCAATATTTAAACTTTTTTCGAATATGTCTTCATTTTGTGATTTTATTTTTGTTTCGATTTCCTCTCTGTCTTGCTTCTGTGTTATTCCAACAATTTTGATACTTGGTTTCTTCGCTGTAATTTTTTTAATATCGTATTTGTCTCCTTATTTTCCCTTTACCTCTTCACACATCTTGTCTATATTCTACGCATTTTTACATTCAACTTTTATTCCACCATCTTTTGCGTTTCTTACACCCGTCACACCGCAGTTTATGGGAAAAATATTTTTTTTAATTTCAATTGTAGTTTTGACATTTTCTTGTTTATTTTTCGGTTTAATCATTACCATAGGCTCATGTTTTTTTTTTACTTTTTCAGAACAAGATTCATTTAAAGTTATTTTTTTGATGTCATTTTTCAGGTCGTCGTTTTATTGTTTTCGGAGAGACATTTATTCTCTTTTATAATTTTCTCACATTTTGTATTTAGTTCATCATATTTTTCAGAAAATTTTTTCATCTGTTTCAGAATAATCAAGTTCTTTTCTAATAACTCATCCATTTTGTTCTTATAGATTTTGGATTGCTCTTCTAATTTATTTTCAAAACAGGTTTTCTTTAAATCAAACTCATTTCTGAACATTTTTTTGAATATTGTCAGATAGATTTTTTTCATTTGCATCTTGCGTTACATTTGCCCTGGTAGTGCGCGTAGTGGCGGTACTCTGTTTGTTTGTCATGGGAGCAATAGCTGTAATTATAGCAGCACTTTTAATTCCCGACTGCACCTCGCATAGAAATACGTTTCTCACTGAACTAGAGGTGAGTCGTACTAGCTCTTCTTGGTACTCGGAACAATTGGTACAAGTATGAATAAATACCTAGTCCAAATACCTGTTCCTTAGTATTTCACTTGCTCATTACATGGGGGGGGGGGGATTGTTAGAGAATTTCTAAAAATGTAATTCCCACAAAAAAATGTGATTCACACAACGACTTTTCAAATCCATTATGGGGGGGTGGGGTTGCTAGAGGTTTTCAATTTCAATGAACTCTCCGAACGAACCGGTTTCGGAGGTTCTCATCTTACCTAACCTAATTAATTTGATAAATGAGTCTTAGCACGGAAAACTTGCTACCTAAATAAGAGGCCCCAAGAAGTTAAATTATTAAATGACTGTCAACCCATACAACGAAAGCGAATTTTCATTTTATAATGAAAATTAGAATGTTAAAATTTAAAATTTCCCAGATGCAGATTGCCTTTTATAGTAATTAAGGTGAAACAAAAGGACGACACAGTGCTACTAATAAACATGGACGGAAATAAACAACATGGCCAACACAGATACATCAATGAACTAAAAGAAGTGGTTTGACATAAATTTACTACCACTATGTTTAAAAAAAAAATTATTATATACAATTCTGCATAAAAAACAAGGAACACTAAAGAAAAATAAATTATAATCTACTCTAAGCAAATACACAACAACATATCTGCAATATCTTATGTTTAGTGATAGAAAGCCAAACAGAAATAAAATACCTATACATTACAGTAGACAAATTAATGGATAAAATCGTCCACACACATTAACGTACTCAAAGACAGAGTGAGGAAACTAAGATACATCATAAATTCAAAAAAATAATAATTAAAAAATAATTCCACTTAAATCATATAGGTACATATTCATCAGAACTTCTGTTTAAAGAATTTAAAGTCAGAAAACTAAATGCATTATTTTTATATCACGTAATTTTACAAATTTACAAAGAAAATAGTCTAAACAAAACTGCACCTTTTAAAATAATAGAAAACCCAGATAAACATCAACTCTCACAACTCGAAAAAGTAATTAAAAAAACAGTGCAATTCAACTATAAATATCTTGGAGTGAATTTTTTTTAATACATCATCAGAAAGTATTAGAAATAACAATAAACATTTTAAATACCACCTTAAAAATACACTGAAAATATAAACAAAATACTCATAGTAAAAATAACGAACATAATATCACACCCCCACATACACAAGCCAAGCTTTATTATGGTGGTGCATCTCAACAACAAAGATTTTAAATGCCAACAAAGAACACAGTGAAAATATTTTTTTATAAAGCCCTAATATTTTATTTCTAGATGGCGCCACTTTCGTTCACAGTTCGCACAAGATAGCTTCCAATTTTCGAAAGCGAGAAATAATACATTAGCCGTGCACTAATTATGTGCACTAGGTAGGAAGCGCCCGGCCGGACCTCGTCTCCGGCGATGCTTTTGTACTTTGCTAAAACCTTTTTTAACTGGTGGACGCATACTGTCGGAATTTATTGACAATACCAGTCGAGATCGCGCTGATCGCGATCTACTAAATTCAGTATCATATCCTTTCTCGCTTACTCACCTACATAAGAAGAGTGTTTCCCTAATATTCAAAGATTAGGGAAACACTCTTCTTATGTAAGCGAGTAACGAGATACCTATACATATGCCCCGCCCTCGGTATGAATACGCGAGACGCGAGACGCGCAAGACTAGCAAGACGCGTAAGACGTCCAATACTCGCAAGACGTGCAATACTCGCAAGACTCGCAAGACGTCCAATACTCGCAAGACGTGCAATACTCGCAAGACGTACAATACTCGCAAGACTCGCAAGACGTGCAATACTCGCAAGACGCGCAAGACTCACAAGACGCGTAATACTTAAGAACAAATACTAAGTACGAAAGTCTCTTTGAAATATCTGTTCCAAACATCTGTTCTAGTAAATACGCTTCACCTCTACACTGAACCTTGTCGAGAGAGTGGTTTATTTATGCACTTGTCACACACACTACCATACACTAATGTCAATGTTTTGAAAATTATTAAAACAAAATTACGCATGTGTTTACAACAGCATTCATTTCTAACGCTCTCACGGGTAACTTGGCACTTTTATTTTATTTTAACAGCGCAGTAATTACTGTATTATACCGCAATAAACAGGTTACAGTTTATATTCCAAGAGAGCTACAATGACAGTTGTTGTGTATGTATTGAATTGTTATTGATTGTTCAATTGTGAGCAAGTTGTGTCATGTTAAGCTAGTTGTGCCATGGTAGGCAAGTTAACTCCTTTCTCGTTCTTAGTTTTGTTTCATTTTATATACAATCAAATAATGCTAAGTTTTCATAATCAGCAGTTAGAGAGATTAATAGAATGGTACGTGTGTAGATATGGAGGCATGATGCGTATCTTCGGCAATTAGCTAATCATCACCGCATCAACTTAACACTATTCTTACAATTACTATTTTAATAATAAAAAAATAATTAATCGAACAAAGAAAATTGCCATTGGATTAAGTAAGTCATTTAAAATATTATTAAATAAACACAAATAATGTTTTCTCGTTTCTGGTAGACTGCGTAGACCTGGCCCAAAAACTACACCCGTGCCAGTGGAGCGGGTCGAGCTGGAGCAGAGGGGATCTGTGCGGGGATGAACCAGACAAACACATTTCACAATACTACATGGTACCCCTTACTAAAGCCAGCCCCTCGGAGGTCCAGAAATATGTGAGTAATATACTTGTACAAATAATAATATAATATTAGAAGATTATATTGAGCACCAGACCAAGTCAATACAACAATGGCACAACACCATTACACATTCTCAGTCATTAAATAATCCATAAAGTCAATACAACAACGGCACAACACCATTACACATTCTCAGACATTAAATAATCCCTAAAGTCAATACAACAACGGCACAACACCATTACACATTCTCAGACATTAAATAATCCCTAAAGTCAATACAACAACGGCACAACACCATTACACATTCTCAGACATTAAATAATCCCTAAAGTCAATACAACAACGGCACAACACCATTACACATACTCAGCCATTAAATAATCCCTAAAGTCAATACAACAACGGCACAACACCATTACACATACTCAGCCATTAAATAATCCCTAAAGTCAATACAACAACGGCACAACACCATTACACATACTCAGCCATTAAATAATCCCTAAAGTCAATACAACAACGGCACAACACCATTACACATACTCATCCATTAAATAATCCCAAAAGTCAATACAACAACGGCACAACACCATTACACATACTCAGCCATTAAATAATCCCTAAAGTCAATACAACAACGGCACAACACCATTACACATACTCAGCCATTAAATAATCCCTAAAGTCAATACAACAACGGCACAACACCATTACACATACTCAGCCATTAAATAATCCCTAAAGTCAATACAACAACGGCACAACACCATTACACATACTCATCCATTAAATAATCCCAAAAGTCAATACAACAACGGCACAACACCATTACACATACTCATCCATTAAATAATCCCTAAAGTCAATACAACAACGGTACAATACTATTACACATTCTCAGACATTAAATGTTTTTACCAACTCCTCGAAGAAAACAATCTGAAAAGATTTATAATTTTTTTTCAAATAAACATAAAATATACTTTACCTCAAACTATTTGGTTGTGTGGTGTAATATACCCTATCTGTCTTTATTATCTACTTTGTTTCTTCTTTTGAATAATGATTAGTTATGGTTCAAATATTGTTACAATATACTGTCAAATTACCCATCTGGTAATACATCTAATACATATTTTTTCTTTAATTTTGAAATATTTTATGTTTTTAATTGTTAACCTCAATACAGACTTAGGACGGGTTGTTTCGGAGAATTTGAACAATTCATCAAATTTCACCGTTCATTTACGGGTTCTGTGAAAGTCCTATTCAAATTCTGTTATTATAGCATTATAGGCTAGTTGCTTGACAGAACTGAAATAAAAACAGAACTAAAAAATATCTTTCACAGGACTTGAAAATTAACTTTGAAATTTGAAGAATTGTTCAAGTTCTCCGAAACAACCCGTCCTTAGTCCTAGTGAGGTTGATTTTTATGTGAAAAAAAACGTGTTTTATGTATAGTGAGATGCAATAAATAAATAAGTAAATATCTATTGTAAACATTTGGTTGTGTGGTATAATACGAGTATCTATTGTAAACATTTGAAAAAATATCTGTTTACAAAATATATAAATACTATGGGACCCCCCGCAGTGCTTCGCTATTGTAAATGTCTTTCTCGGGCGTCTCCGACTTCTTCCACCATTCACTACCGTATACCACAATGTTACTGTTAAAATATATAAATACTATGGGATCCCCCGCAGTGCTTAGCTATTGTAAATGTCTTTCTCGGGCGTCTCCGACTTCTTCCACCATTCACTACCGTATACCAACCACAATGTTACTGTTAAAATATATAAATACTATGGGATCCCCCGCAGTGCTTCGCTATTGTAAATGTCTTTCTCGGGCGTCTCCGACTTCTTCCACCATTCACTACCGTATACCACAATGTTACTGTTAAAATATATAAATACTATGGGATCCCCCGCAGTGCTTCGCTATTGTAAATGTCTTTCTCGGGCGTCTCCGACTTCTTCCACCATTCACTACCGTATACCAACCACAATGTTACTGTTAAAATATATAAATACTATGGGATCCCCCGCAGTGCTTCGCTATTGTAAATGTCTTTCTCGGGCGTCTCCGACTTCTTCCACCATTCACTACCGTATACCACAATGTTACTGTTAAAATATATAAATACTATGGGATCCCCCGCAGTGCTTCGCTATTGTAAATGTCTTTCTCGGGCGTCTCCGACTTCTTCCACCATTCACTACCGTATACCACAATGTTACTGTTAAAATATATAAATACTATGGGATCCCCCGCAGTGCTTCGCTATTGTAAATGTCTTTCTCGGGCGTCTCCGACTTCTTCCACCATTCACTACCGTATACCACAATGTTACTGTTAAAATATATAAATACTATGGGATCCCCCGCAGTGCTTCGCTATTGTAAATGTCTTTCTCGGGCGTCTCCGACTTCTTCCACCATTCACTACCGTATACCAACCACAATGTTACTGTTAAAATATATAAATACTATGGGATCCCCCGCAGTGCTTCGCTATTGTAAATGTCTTTCTCGGGCGTCTCCGACTTCTTCCACCATTCACTACCGTATACCACAATGTTACTGTTAAAATATATAAATACTATGGGATCCCCCGCAGTGCTTCGCTATTGTAAATGTCTTTCTCGGGCGTCTCCGACTTCTTCCACCATTCACTACCGTATACCAACCACAATGTTACTGTTAAAATATATAAATACTATGGGATCCCCCGCAGTGCTTCGCTATTGTAAATGTCTTTCTCGGGCGTCTCCGACTTCTTCCACCATTCACTACCGTATACCACAATGTTACTGTTAAAATATATAAATACTATGGGATCCCCCGCAGTGCTTAGCTATTGTAAATGTCTTTCTCGGGCGTCTCCGACTTCTTCCACCATTCACTACCGTATACCAACCACAATGTTACTGTTAAAATATATAAATACTATGGGATCCCCCGCAGTGCTTCGCTATTGTAAATGTCTTTCTCGGGCGTCTCCGACTTCTTCCACCATTCACTACCGTATACCAACCACAATGTTACTGTTAAAATATATAAATACTATGGGATCCCCCGCAGTGCTTCGCTATTGTAAATGTCTTTCTCGGGCGTCTCCGACTTCTTCCACCATTCACTACCGTATACCACAATGTTACTGTTAAAATATATAAATACTATGGGATCCCCCGCAGTGCTTCGCTATTGTAAATGTCTTTCTCGGGCGTCTCCGACTTCTTCCACCATTCACTACCGTATACCACAATGTTACTGTTAAAATATATAAATACTATGGGATCCCCCGCAGTGCTTCGCTATTGTAAATGTCTTTCTCGGGCGTCTCCGACTTCTTCCACCATTCACTACCGTATACCAACCACAATGTTACTGTTAAAATATATAAATACTATGGGATCCCCCGCAGTGCTTCGCTATTGTAAATGTCTTTCTCGGGCGTCTCCGACTTCTTCCACCATTCACTACCGTATACCACAATGTTACTGTTAAAATATATAAATACTATGGGATCCCCCGCAGTGCTTCGCTATTGTAAATGTCTTTCTCGGGCGTCTCCGACTTCTTCCACCATTCACTACCGTATACCACAATGTTACTGTTAAAATATATAAATACTATGGGATCCCCCGCAGTGCTTCGCTATTGTAAATGTCTTTCTCGGGCGTCTCCGACTTCTTCCACCATTCACTACCGTATACCACAATGTTACTGTTAAAATATATAAATACTATGGGATCCCCCGCAGTGCTTCGCTATTGTAAATGTCTTTCTCGGGCGTCTCCGACTTCTTCCACCATTCACTACCGTATACCACAATGTTACTGTTAAAATATATAAATACTATGGGATCCCCCGCAGTGCTTCGCTATTGTAAATGTCTTTCTCGGGCGTCTCCGACTTCTTCCACCATTCACTACCGTATACCACAATGTTACTGTTAAAATATATAAATACTATGGGATCCCCCGCAGTGCTTCGCTATTGTAAATGTCTTTCTCGGGCGTCTCCGACTTCTTCCACCATTCACTACCGTATACCAACCACAATGTTACTGTTAAAATATATAAATACTATGGGATCCCCCGCAGTGCTTCGCTATTGTAAATGTCTTTCTCGGGCGTCTCCGACTTCTTCCACCATTCACTACCGTATACCACAATGTTACTGTTAAAATATATAAATACTATGGGATCCCCCGCAGTGCTTAGCTATTGTAAATGTCTTTCTCGGGCGTCTCCGACTTCTTCCACCATTCACTACCGTATACCAACCACAATGTTACTGTTAAAATATATAAATACTATGGGATCCCCCGCAGTGCTTCGCTATTGTAAATGTCTTTCTCGGGCGTCTCCGACTTCTTCCACCATTCACTACCGTATACCAACCACAATGTTACTGTTAAAATATATAAATACTATGGGATCCCCCGCAGTGCTTCGCTATTGTAAATGTCTTTCTCGGGCGTCTCCGACTTCTTCCACCATTCACTACCGTATACCACAATGTTACTGTTAAAATATATAAATACTATGGGATCCCCCGCAGTGCTTCGCTATTGTAAATGTCTTTCTCGGGCGTCTCCGACTTCTTCCACCATTCACTACCGTATACCACAATGTTACTGTTAAAATATATAAATACTATGGGATCCCCCGCAGTGCTTCGCTATTGTAAATGTCTTTCTCGGGCGTCTCCGACTTCTTCCACCATTCACTACCGTATACCAACCACAATGTTACTGTTAAAATATATAAATACTATGGGATCCCCCGCAGTGCTTCGCTATTGTAAATGTCTTTCTCGGGCGTCTCCGACTTCTTCCACCATTCACTACCGTATACCACAATGTTACTGTTAAAATATATAAATACTATGGGATCCCCCGCAGTGCTTCGCTATTGTAAATGTCTTTCTCGGGCGTCTCCGACTTCTTCCACCATTCACTACCGTATACCAACCACAATGTTACTGTTAAAATATATAAATACTATGGGATCCCCCGCAGTGCTTCGCTATTGTAAATGTCTTTCTCGGGCGTCTCCGACTTCTTCCACCATTCACTACCGTATACCACAATGTTACTGTTAAAATATATAAATACTATGGGATCCCCCGCAGTGCTTCGCTATTGTAAATGTCTTTCTCGGGCGTCTCCGACTTCTTCCACCATTCACTACCGTATACCAACCACAATGTTACTGTTAAAATATATAAATACTATGGGATCCCCCGCAGTGCTTCGCTATTGTAAATGTCTTTCTCGGGCGTCTCCGACTTCTTCCACCATTCACTACCGTATACCACAATGTTACTGTTAAAATATATAAATACTATGGGATCCCCCGCAGTGCTTCGCTATTGTAAATGTCTTTCTCGGGCGTCTCCGACTTCTTCCACCATTCACTACCGTATACCAACCACAATGTTACTGTTAAAATATATAAATACTATGGGATCCCCCGCAGTGCTTCG
Source organism: Hesperophylax magnus (assembly GCA_026573805.1). Taxonomy (NCBI): domain Eukaryota; kingdom Metazoa; phylum Arthropoda; class Insecta; order Trichoptera; family Limnephilidae; genus Hesperophylax; species Hesperophylax magnus. The sequence continues at coordinate 580,194 of JAIUSX010000179.1, read as the reverse complement.
CTATTGTAAATGTCTTTCTCGGGCGTCTCCGACTTCTTCCACCATTCACTACCGTATACCACAATGTTACTGTTAAAATATATAAATACTATGGGATCCCCCGCAGTGCTTCGCTATTGTAAATGTCTTTCTCGGGCGTCTCCGACTTCTTCCACCATTCACTACCGTATACCACAATGTTACTGTTAAAATATATAAATACTATGGGATCCCCCGCAGTGCTTCGCTATTGTAAATGTCTTTCTCGGGCGTCTCCGACTTCTTCCACCATTCACTACCGTATACCAACCACAATGTTACTGTTAAAATATATAAATACTATGGGATCCCCCGCAGTGCTTCGCTATTGTAAATGTCTTTCTCGGGCGTCTCCGACTTCTTCCACCATTCACTACCGTATACCACAATGTTACTGTTAAAATATATAAATACTATGGGATCCCCCGCAGTGCTTCGCTATTGTAAATGTCTTTCTCGGGCGTCTCCGACTTCTTCCACCATTCACTACCGTATACCAACCACAATGTTACTGTTAAAATATATAAATACTATGGGATCCCCCGCAGTGCTTCGCTATTGTAAATGTCTTTCTCGGGCGTCTCCGACTTCTTCCACCATTCACTACCGTATACCAACCACAATGTTACTGTTAAAATATATAAATACTATGGGATCCCCCGCAGTGCTTCGCTATTGTAAATGTCTTTCTCGGGCGTCTCCGACTTCTTCCACCATTCACTACCGTATACCACAATGTTACTGTTAAAATATATAAATACTATGGGATCCCCCGCAGTGCTTCGCTATTGTAAATGTCTTTCTCGGGCGTCTCCGACTTCTTCCACCATTCACTACCGTATACCACAATGTTACTGTTAAAATATATAAATACTATGGGATCCCCCGCAGTGCTTCGCTATTGTAAATGTCTTTCTCGGGCGTCTCCGACTTCTTCCACCATTCACTACCGTATACCAACCACAATGTTACTGTTAAAATATATAAATACTATGGGATCCCCCGCAGTGCTTCGCTATTGTAAATGTCTTTCTCGGGCGTCTCCGACTTCTTCCACCATTCACTACCGTATACCACAATGTTACTGTTAAAATATATAAATACTATGGGATCCCCCGCAGTGCTTCGCTATTGTAAATGTCTTTCTCGGGCGTCTCCGACTTCTTCCACCATTCACTACCGTATACCAACCACAATGTTACTGTTAAAATATATAAATACTATGGGATCCCCCGCAGTGCTTCGCTATTGTAAATGTCTTTCTCGGGCGTCTCCGACTTCTTCCACCATTCACTACCGTATACCACAATGTTACTGTTAAAATATATAAATACTATGGGATCCCCCGCAGTGCTTCGCTATTGTAAATGTCTTTCTCGGGCGTCTCCGACTTCTTCCACCATTCACTACCGTATACCAACCACAATGTTACTGTTAAAATATATAAATACTATGGGATCCCCCGCAGTGCTTCGCTATTGTAAATGTCTTTCTCGGGCGTCTCCGACTTCTTCCACCATTCACTACCGTATACCACAATGTTACTGTTAAAATATATAAATACTATGGGATCCCCCGCAGTGCTTCGCTATTGTAAATGTCTTTCTCGGGCGTCTCCGACTTCTTCCACCATTCACTACCGTATACCAACCACAATGTTACTGTTAAAATATATAAATACTATGGGATCCCCCGCAGTGCTTCGCTATTGTAAATGTCTTTCTCGGGCGTCTCCGACTTCTTCCACCATTCACTACCGTATACCAACCACAATGTTACTGTTAAAATATATAAATACTATGGGATCCCCCGCAGTGCTTCGCTATTGTAAATGTCTTTCTCGGGCGTCTCCGACTTCTTCCACCATTCACTACCGTATACCACAATGTTACTGTTAAAATATATAAATACTATGGGATCCCCCGCAGTGCTTCGCTATTGTAAATGTCTTTCTCGGGCGTCTCCGACTTCTTCCACCATTCACTACCGTATACCAACCACAATGTTACTGTTAAAATATATAAATACTATGGGATCCCCCGCAGTGCTTCGCTATTGTAAATGTCTTTCTCGGGCGTCTCCGACTTCTTCCACCATTCACTACCGTATACCACAATGTTACTGTTAAAATATATAAATACTATGGGATCCCCCGCAGTGCTTCGCTATTGTAAATGTCTTTCTCGGGCGTCTCCGACTTCTTCCACCATTCACTACCGTATACCAACCACAATGTTACTGTTAAAATATATAAATACTATGGGATCCCCCGCAGTGCTTCGCTATTGTAAATGTCTTTCTCGGGCGTCTCCGACTTCTTCCACCATTCACTACCGTATACCAACCACAATGTTACTGTTAAAATATATAAATACTATGGGATCCCCCGCAGTGCTTCGCTATTGTAAATGTCTTTCTCGGGCGTCTCCGACTTCTTCCACCATTCACTACCGTATACCACAATGTTACTGTTAAAATATATAAATACTATGGGATCCCCCGCAGTGCTTCGCTATTGTAAATGTCTTTCTCGGGCGTCTCCGACTTCTTCCACCATTCACTACCGTATACCACAATGTTACTTTTAAAATACTACATTACATTGACTTTAATTCAAGTCTGTATGTCATATGGTGCAGAGATATTGCGTTCAGTATTATTTTAATTTCCAGCGATATCGGTAGACTACTCGGTAGAGCACAAACACAAGCAATCTGAATGTTTAAATACTAAGATAATTATAAACCAGTTAGAATTTAACTCAACCATTTGGAATGTATTTTATAATATAAGAAGTTGTCCTGCCACAGACCACCTTCAGGGAAGTTAACATTTGTTGTTGTATGTATTTTTGGATGAGATCTCAAATATATATTTTTTCCATTTTGACAATGCACCACTTCAAATCTAATCTATAAAATCTATCCTTTATTTCAAGCTGGAACCTACCATACATATTCATTGAAATCGGTTACGCGGTTTCGGATATTAGCGTGTACGAACATAGTGACACATTATTTTTTTTATAAATTAAATCATTATTTAGCCCAAAAAACGATTAAAAAAATAAAAACGTCCTTGAAGCAGAAAATATCTAAATGTTTCCTGAGACAAGGTTCAACTGACAAAGCATTGTCCTAAGAAATGTTTCCTGAGACAAGGTTCAACTGACAAAGCATTGTCTTAAGAAATGTTTCCTGAGACAAGGTTCAACTGACAAAGCATTGTCTTAAGAAATGTTTCCTGAGACAAGGTTCAACTGACAAAGCATTGTCTTAAGAAATGTTTCCTGAGACAAGGTTCAACTGACAAAGCATTGTCCTAAGAAAATGAACTTTTATAGCTCACTTTCTCAAGAGGAAACTTGTTAATCTGAGACGAAAAAGCTGACTTGAAATTTGAATTTCTTTTTAAGGCGATGCCATACGTAGTAATGCAAAATTATGTGTTTTTGGTTTGAAAATTTGGTCGCCTAGAAATGTTTCAAATGCTTTAATTAAATACTGCGAGTAGAATACATCTTGGCCTTTGAAATAATCGAGTATTTTTTAGATAAGTCTTTTTATAAGCCCAGAAAAAAATAATGTATAAGTCCTATGAAAACTGCTTTAAAGTTCAAAATCTCCTACTTACGAACCCATTTTCGGTTGTGATTTTAATGTATAATGTGGAAAATTATGTTATTTATAAAATGATCGAAAAAAATTTAAATATTTATGCCTGAACATCCACCAAATAAAATAAAAGGCACTTTTTGGCCATGAATTTTCCTGGAATAAATCCAAACAGGCGGATGGTGTTAATCGGGAATTTAAACCTTATCGCCATCTATGTAAGGGTTGTTATTGATAGCAGCTCAATTTAAAATATTACACGACGTAGTGCGTCGCCTTAAGAGGAAGAAAAATTTAAATAAATTAATGAAACAAAAAACAATGAAGAAAATTTTCTAATATGATTGTACTTTTCTACCACAGTCGAATTCTGAAATTTTTTGCTTATCTTATAGAAAAATGGAAAAACTGATTAAATACATGTTTAAATACTTTTAATTCCACCAAAATAATAAGATAAAACAGGATAACCATTAATCAATAACATGAATAAGGTAAATATATAATGTAATGGATTACATTTAAACATTGTGGAGGTCATTGAATAAAGAAAGGAGTATTTTCTTTAGTCATTGGTAGAAGTTGACATATATGCTAAGAAAGCGTTCATAAGGAGTACTTTTTAACGTCTTTTGCTTGATTGCAAAATGAGTCACAAACTAATTAACGTCGAAATAAACAATATTATTGGAAAAAGTTCACTTCAAACATGAACTTACGTAGGAAGTACACTTTGGTCGAGTTGAATATATAGTAGTATAGCCGCTACATTACATGGTATTATGTTTACGAGATGATATTACATTACGTATTAGTTTACAATCATATTTCCGATGTTTGATAACTGTCATGAGTTGTCAAACTCTAAGGACGGGTTGTTTCGGAGAATTTGAACAATTCATCAAATTTCAACATTCATTTTCAGGTTCTTTCAAGTTGAAAATTATTTCAATTGTCATTTTAAAACTTGGAACTGATTTGTGGAGATTTCAAACCATTCCCATTGCTATATTCTGTTTGTGGAGATTTCATACCGTTCCCATTGCTTTATTCTGTTTGTGGAGATTTCATACCATTCCCATTGCTATATTCTGTTTGTGGAGATTTCATACAGTTCCCATTGCTATATTCTGTTTAGAGGAGATACATAGTGATAAATTGGTCCACATTTTAACAAACCAATAAGTCGAATTTAACCTTCAACCATCCAACGCTACCGTCGCTCTACCACCGAACGACCGGAAATTATTTAATTCATTCCCCCGCACTGCTACTTAGTGACTATGACTCTACGACTATTCCGTGATTTTTCATTATAAACTTTGCGCTAATTATAATCCAAAATGTTTTGAATTTGTATTAATAATAATATTAATTAATTTTTTTTTAATATAATATGATATGTATTATTATAACACAGATATTATATAAGATTCTGTTTTTCCAGGGATTGAAGCCTAGTGGATGGGCGTTACCAGTCTACATGGTAAGCGAGCGCTGGCTCCTTATCAGGGCAACAGACTGGAACCGTCGGCTTGGGTAAGTTCTAGTAGTAAGTTGCAGTGTCCTTGTGCTTGTAGGGCGGACTGATTATTCTCAGTAACGGAACTTATATTCCTCTGGCTAATACTACTAGTACTGCGCAGATAATATTATTTACACTTTAACAGCCTTTGGTATGTAATCATTTTTTTCTGTAAATTTACACAACTGATATACAACCGTCATAAGAAAATGGTTGTTTATAATTGGGTAAATTAAAAAAAAAAGTTTATCCAGTTGTTTCACAAAGACATGTTGATAATATTTATGTTTTTTTTACATTAACTCCACACCGGAGACCTTGAAGAAATTTTTTTCCGTCAGAGCCTGCGTCATCTTTAGAGATGCTGGGTGGAGGGTCTTTCGATGAGAGGAAAGAGTGAGCATAAGCTCAGTAATATCGATGATTAATCTATTGTCAATAACCAGTAGCCCAGTGGGCTGGCATTGACAAGCCTGACGTTCTTCCTAGTCCAGTAGCACAGTAGCCCAGTACGCTGGCGTTAACAAGCATTACGTTCGTCCTAGCCCAGTAGCCCAGTACGCTATATTATCTACATATTTTACATCAATAAAATATTGTCTAAAATCATTATTTAATGCTTTAAACTATAGATTTATGTTGTAAATGTGGGTTTTATTGCGTTTCACTGTTTTATTTATTATGGTTGTATGTCTACATTAATTACGAAAAAAACTCTGCCATTACCAAGCCTGGGAATGGCACACGAAGGGTAGTTTTGGATGTATTTGATAGTTTCTTTCTGTTAAATTACATCATTTTGCCTATCATATACCTTTAATGAATCTTACAAAATATGGTCTCATATTTTTCAACAGCTAATTTAATCAGAGTGAAATTGAAAGTTGTTAATATCGATGACTGTACAAATCATTCATTTATTTATTTATTATACGCCCTAATGGGCTTTTACATACTACAAAGTTTAATAGTTGAGTATCACAGTTATTATAAATTCTACAAAATTAAAACAATAAAGGAAACATAATACAATGAAAAAATATTAAATGTTACAACAAAAGCATATAATAAAATAAGATACATTAGTAAAAATGATAAGAAGTCTCACATAAATAGATATTCAAAATAAAAAATAAAAAAATATATATTGCGGAAATTATTTTTGTCTATTTGTGTCTCGAAATATAAAAGAATTGAAATAAACAATATTTATATATATATAAAAGTTTTCAACTAGCAATAATCGCACCTCGGATAAACCTCATTGGTTACGATATCGCCACTGCGCATTGAAAAAATAAACAGCGTTGCATTCGTCACACTGGAGTTTATAAATGCCACTATTTTGTAATTTGAGTATTTTACTTTTTGAGTTTTTAAGAGATGATCCTAAGTTGTTATTTGTGCGGAATGCAATATCTTAGCCACACTTTTTGAGGACTTTGGCAATTTTATTAGATGTCTGTCCGATGAATTCTAAACACCCGAATTTATTATTCGTCTTATTATTAGTCGCTGGGTAAATTAATTTAAGGTTATTTTTGTGTTTGTTATTATTAATTATTTTTTCAATGTCTCTATCCTTGAAGCCATTATTTTTAGCAATAGTTAGGATTGTATTTTTTTCCTTCTCGTATGCTTTCTTGTCGAGTAGGATGTTATTAAGCCTATGTACCATTGAGTGGTAGGCAGATAATTTATGTGACCATGGGTGTAAAGATTTATAATTAATGGTCGTATCTGTAAACGTAGGCTTACGGAAAATTTCAAACGTATGTTTATTATTCTCTCTACCGATTGTTAGGTCTAAAAAATTAATTTTATTATTACACTCTCTTTCAACCGTAAAGCAGATTTTACGGTTGATGGAGTTAGCAAATGTGACAAAAAGATCTAATTGTCTGTTGGTACCTTTCCAACAGACTAAAATATCGTCAACATAACGAACATAGTAAATGATGTGTTTGCTAAAGATTGAATTTAAAATTTGTAGGTTGTAAGTGGGCTACCCACAGTTTGATAATGCCTTTAGAGGGCGAAACAGCTGTCACGCGTAATAATAATTACACAGCAGAACTTGTTTAAAAATAAACTGTTTTTATAAACCCAATAACAATATTATTGAATATATAAAAAATAAAAAAATAAAATGGAGTTCTACAAATTAAACTTAATAACAATAAATATGAAGATGACACATCTTCGGATCTACCGGATCTGCCCTGATGATGGACACTGCAACGCTGTCCGAAACGTCGGCTAAAGAAGGAGTTAGCGCAACACGGCATAACACCCCAAAAACAAACAACAAAAATGCTTTTGGCCGTGAGAATCTAAAAAAATATTTATATTGATTATTTTTAAGATGAAATATAGAATATTTATTTCTGCGACTATGAAGTCTTGGAATCGGGGAATTTTGATAAGACAGTGTCCTGGTGTTGTAAAAATAAAAGGGTGGTAAATTTCGGCAAGATCTTTTGGGTATGTGGATGCTGATTAATTGGAGTAACTCAGGACAGTCAATTTTGTAATGAAGTATTTTATGTAATACTATTAAATCTGTGTTTATTCTTCTTTCAGAAAGTTTTAATAGGGACAATTTATCTAGTAAGTAGTTATAATCAATGTTTTCTACAGGAATATGCAATTTATAGTTTATATACTTCAGGAACTTATGTTGAATCTTTTCAATGTCATCATAGAACAACGACAAATTAATGCCACATTTTTATTAAACCTTTTACAATTTTTAGGCAGAAAAGGGTAGTTTATTTTTGTATAAACCAATGTAAGTTACTAATGCCAATGGAATGTTAATAATACTGTTGATTGACGTTGATTGGTTGCAGGTGGCCTGCTGTGAATATCACCTCCCCTCTAGAGGTGGTGTTCACAGTGTCCAGGAGTGTGCTCCATCCCCAGTACCTCCCCGGGAACCACGCTGAACATTTAGGAACTAATGATATAGCTCTTCTTGAAATGGACAGACCGTAAGCATCAAACATTAACAATAAATGACTTATTATCAATTTTCGAATTTAATTTCCTTATTGATATTATTGACCTCCGTGGTAGAGCTCGCGGGTTCTAATCTTCGCGTGAGTATTTTTTGGTTGATAAATATTATGTTAGTCAGTATCGCCCTGGTAGCCGTGGTTGATGATCAAATCTGAATAGCCAGGTGCTACCCCACCGCCGTCCTCTCCCTTAATCCCTTTGGCATTATGTGGATGCCATAGTCCCACTGGCTCCGGGCAGTTGTGACCCTCGTGAGGTAATCCGATAAAACTAAAAAAATAATTGTTTGCGGCAAGACCAATTACAAATTTCCTAGTATCAATACATTTTCATTAAATTTGTCGTATCTAAAATAATATTTCAATGGTAGTAAAGGTACAAGTAAGGTGTAGTAAGGAAATATAATTATTGATAGAGTAACTCTGTGTTGGTGTTTCAGGGTCCTCTTCAGCAGGAACTATCGGCCGGTATGTCTTCACACGCGGCAGGACTCTGTGGTAGGACTGAACCTCACCGCGCGGGGCTTGCTGGGTGAGGAGGTAAGTTAACCATAATGCCCGGGCAATGAGCTTGCAGAGGTCGCTGATATTTTCGTTTTAAATCTAGACACATTCAAAGTCAAATTAGTTCAGCACTTTTAGTTCATGTAAATAACGAGTAGGTAATCATTATTATTCACAATATCCTTTTCAATTAATTTTTTTTTATTACACCTATATAAATTTCAAATGCTTTTTTCAAGTTAGCGAGAAACTTAAGAAGTTTTTTTTTTTTTTTTTTTTTCAACCATTTTTTTAGATTAGCAGGAGAACCTAAAAAAAATATTTGGGGATGCTGTGGAGGGGGGCTTTTTAAGGAAAGGAATCATAGAAAGTTCTGGGAACGAAAAAAGGTATGAGGGGAGGGTATCTGGGGGTCAATATGTCCAGGAGGAAGGGGTGTTTGAATCCATCCCTCCCACTGCGGTACAATGCGATGGGTCGACAGAGTCCGGCTGGAGAGGTCAAAAGGTCTCCCTCAACCTGAACTAGATATTTTTTTCTTATATGTTTTAGCAAAGCTATCTGTAACATTTATATCCATGTATATATTATTTTTTATTATTTCACATACATACAAAACAGCGGATATATTTTATTGTTTGTAATGCTTTGTCTGCTAATTCACTTTTTAAGATGTCTTCAAAAAGTAGTATTTACCTTATTTTTTGTGTTATTTTAAAACTTTTACATATTTCATAATTTAGTTTCTTGTATTGCATCTCTACAGTAACTCTTTTAAAATAACTTTAATTTATATTTGATATTGTATCTCCACTTAAACCATAGAAATAAGATAAAAATACTTATAATACCCACACTCAGGCTTCGCCTTCGTGGGATTTTTTTTCAATTATGTACATTTATTTCAATATTTTTTATACATTTTTAATATTTTATGTATAAAAAAAAAAATTAATAATAAATAAAAAAAAATAAAAAAAATAAAAATAAAAACAGTCTCTCTCAATCCGACCCGCCGAAGACCTAGACTAATCTCACCCCATGAACCCAGACACCCCTGCTAAGTCACGAAACGTAGCGAACCACTGGCATTGGTTATCCAATAAATGGTTCCCGGTAAATAATATTAATATTACATACACTCTCCTGATAAAGCAGACGCTTGTGCTTAGGACAGGAGAACTAATATATTATTATTGTGTAAAGTTACAAAACGAAATTTAAAGTGAAAGGTAGATAGTTAAGTTAAGTGATGTTTTAAACTTTATGTGTCAACACAACTGTTATACAACCATTCATATATGGCAATCTGTTAAAATTTAAAATACGTTTATTAGTAAGGCGATAAGTATGTAAATTAGTGTCCTCCAGCATCTCTTCAGTACGAAAGTAAATACATAATAATTAGTTGTTATTGTTTCTGTGTATATTCACAGAAGCCAGCGACCCTTCTGCCCCAAGAGGAGTGCCGCAGACTGTTCCCTCGCGGCAGTTATGGAGCTCCCGGCGGAGTTACAAACGGACATATATGCACCAACAGCAGCAGCAGTATGATGTGTGGTGTAAGTAGCGATGAAGCAACTATTCATTAATTCAATGCACTACTCGATGGGCCTTGCGGGCTATTCTGTGATTTTGTTAAAAAAATTTTTTTTTTTTTTTTATTTATTTATTTCAATACGTACATTACAGTGTCTACCAAATATTTACATTTGTATATAATACATAAATTTAGAACTGTTGTTAATATGGTGTTTTTTTTATTTTTTTTTTTTATGCTGGGTGGGAGGTAGGTTTGAGTAGGTGACACTGTGGTGGGTCGTGTTATATGTTTCGTGAACACCTCACTGGGAGAACCTGTGCTGAGGTGTTTACGTGGTTATGATTAAATGGTACATGTATTTATGTGTATTGGTTAAATTTTCTTATATAAAAGTGTAAGTTGGGATTTTAATTTTTTTTTTTTTTTTTTAATGGTTATTGTACATTGTTATTTAAAGAAAAAGGAAAAAAATATTTATTTATGTGCACATATATACATACATCCATGTATACACATACATACATAAATACACATATATGCATGCATTTACCCGGCTCAGAACAGATATTGTCTAGTGAGTCGGGTAGCGCACATAATATGTAAACAAATATTGATGTCAATAAACGCCCGGGTTACCGGCAATAATAAATTAATTATACATACACATTCATCCATGATTATGTTTGGTTCGGTGTTATAATGTTTTGTATAAAATGGATATCTTGTTTTTTGATCCAGGCTGTGATCAATTTTTTGTGAATGTTTGTGTATGTATTTCCCATTAGTAGTAGTTTCAGAGTGGAGGGCATACAATTAAAAAGTTTTGTAGCGTAATACTGGAAGTGTCTTTGTCCGTGTGTGGTGTATGTTATCGGTATGTTCAGGGTATTGTTTGTTGTCGACCTTGTTTTTATTGTTGTTTGAGGTGGTATTGGAATGTGTAGTTTCTGTTGGAGGAAATTTAGTAGTGCAGATTTGGCATAAAGTTGTCTTATTGACGTGACGTCTAATGTTTTGAAAATTTCACTTGAATTTGTGTGGAATGGTACTTGCAAGATGATTTTAATTATTGCCTTTTGAATTTTTTGTATTGGGTCTATTGCAGTGTTTGTAGCGCTTCCCCAAGCCAGTATGCCATATGTAACAATCGATTGACAGAGTGCGAAATATATATCATTCATTTATTAAATTTAAATATCCCTTTAGTTCCCATTTCTTATTAAATTAAATGATTAACACACAAAGGGATCTTGTTGTATTGGTTCATTCAATTGCAAATGTTAAAATGATTTTTCACGCAATTTCAATAATAGAAAATTTGGTTATTTTTGTAAATGAAATGTTTTCTGTTGGTAGGTACCTACTCTTTTTATACACGGTGTCCGGAAAATCGTAGCACAAGCGGAAAATTAGTGAATCTAAATCATATTTCGTTTTAATTGTGTGGTATAACATTTTTTGATTTGACATTTCGTTTAAGTAAATAATATTTTTTTAAAAGTCCCCAGGGGGTTAATAACAGCTGTTTTAAAATGTACTGAAGCGTACAGCCTGCTCTAAAAGTTTTATAACCCTTTAGTAGCCGAAAATAAAACATGATGATATTTGATGTAGATTTACAGTTTCCCACTTATACCATGAGTTTCCGGGCACCGTGCATTACGAATATTTTTGTTGTTGGAATCTAATTTATCTAGAGCTCACGTTTGAATGTATTTGTGCAGACCGACCGCGACAGTATTAGTTTGGACCCACAGTCCCCTCTTACCCCGAAGTAGCCCCACAATAATACAGAAGCAAGGAGCTCATTATTCTGATTAAAAAGGTTTATTTAGTTTAACCGTCCCGTTGTTTGACAATGTCACAAATATTGGCTAAGATTGACTGATTGATTAATCAACTCATTCAGAATTGAAGCATTGCTTGAAATGGTTTTAGCTGTGTTTAGTGGCCAGATCTGAATACTCAAGTACTCCCCCATCTTTCTCTTTCCTATCTCCTTCCCCTCCCCTATACCTTCAGCCTCACAACATTCCCTAATTTGGGATGCTTTTGGTGACTTAGTAGGGGTGCCCGGGTTCATGGGGTGAGTCTGTTTACCATCCACCTACCTACTGCGTGGCGGGTCTGATCGAGAGAGACTGGTTGAGGGAAACCTTTGGACCTCTCCAGCCGCACTCTCTCTCGACCCATCGTCTCGCCCCGCAGTGGGAGGGATGAATGCAACGTCCGTCACTCCTGGACACACTGACCCCCAGATGTATCCTATTCCTATCCACCCCTCATACCATTTCCCGCTCGTGCCACCGAGCTTTTCACTGCACAAAGGTATTGCTTATATTCTGCATTGACTGACTCTAATGTGTGCATTGCAGAACTACTATGGAGCCTTTCTCACAGCCAGCAACGGTGGCAGAGTGGCCTGCACCCGGCTGCTGGTGGGGTTCTCCTTGGATTACAATATAGAGGGTGACACCTGCCAGCAACTGTTCCTCCGCGTGGCCTACTACACCCCCTGGGTGGAGAGTGTGGTGTGGCCATAAGCTGCGTCTGCCCATCTGACCAGCAACTGTTCCTCCGTGTGGCCCACTACACGCCCTGGGTGGAGAGTCTTTTCCTTTATTATTAGTACTGTATCGTCGGCATATGAAGTTATTTGTCCATGTAATGGTTGAAAGAAAATATGGTAAAAAGAATTGGTCCAAGCACCGTACCTTGCGGGATTCCAAAGTCTGATATTTCTATATCAATATTAATCTGATTAATTTTTACGACTTGTGGGCGATTTTTTAAATAGTTACCTATATTTTCCAAGTTTCTCGGTAGAATTTCATGGGATATGCTATCAAAAGCTTTTTTTATCTAATGATTCGTAAATGTGTGAAGTTACATGAGTGATTTTATAAAACCAAATTGGTTTTTGTGTAGGATTTTATTGTTTTCAAGGAAATTGATCGACTGTTTTATCATGGTTTTTTCAAAAATCTTTCCTATGTTTAAGATTAGACAGATAGGGCGATAATTAATTATTTGCCGTGGATCTCCAGCTTTATAAATAGGTGAAATTATAGTGTTCTTGCAGTTTGCTGGAAAAATTCCTTTTATTAAACTTAAGTTTATCAAATGAGTAATGAGTTTTATCAAATGAGTTTTCATGGATTTTAGAAAATGTACCGTAATATTATCGAATCGAGGCACGAACCTCCTTTCATGCCTTCTATAATTTTTAAGATTTCACACTCAGACATTGTTTTAAATTTTGACATTTTTTTTGATTCTGTAAATTTACAATTACTTGTTTTTTTTTGGTTAATAGGTTTATTAATATTTTTCGCTAGATTTTTTCCAACATTGGCAAAAAAAAATAAATATTTTTACACATTGTTTAGGATGAATCTATGATTTTGTTTTCATGTTCAATGTACTTTATGTTTTGGTTTTTTTAGTATTTTCCATAGCTAAATTAACTGTTTTCCATATTTGTTTATTGTCTGCACATAGTATTTTCTTTTTGAAATAGTCCTCTTTATATTTTTTAATACAGGTTGATAATTTATTTTAAAAAAATTTTGTTAAAAATGTTTGCTTTTTCATCTAGGGGATTTTTAAATTTAGCTTTATAAAGTTTTTCTTTGTTTCTGATTGATATTATAAATCCTTTAGTAATTGTAAGTTATCCAAGGTTTTAAACATCTAAGTTATTTCCGGGGCATCTTATTTTAGAGCTTCATTATAAATAAGAAGGTATTGTAAATTATTACGCTGTCTCACACTTAACATACCAAGTTGTTTCTGCATATTCATTATCTTAGAATACCTGATATTTATTTTCTTGTGCAAACAAGCAAAGATAAAAAATGTTTGTTTTTTAGGAAATAATACACGAGAACTTAACATACATACTGTTAACTAATAAAGAATATATATGTGTGTTAACTTCATATTGTAAATACTTTTATTAATGAATGAATCGAGACAGGGGTGTGACAGCTATTGCTTTGGCATCTGCGCTGCTGTGTTTTGGTGCTTTCACCTCATACATAATACTAATATCATATCGATCAAGATACGGTGATCAGGCAGGCTATTTCACCAAGGCATAGGTACCTATTCAAATCATTATGATAAAGGTTCAAACGATGAACGGGTAAACAAAAACACTGATTAGATAAAGACCAAACACAAACCAAGACCAAGAAATAATTTATTTCTTCTCCAATTGCAACTATCTGTGTGAAATAGTAGGTATGAAAATAATGGTTAAGTAGAGCGAAGTTTTCATTTGCGTCCCGATATGGAGATCAGGATGAAAATGAGGATGGTGTAATGCTAGCCATAGATTATTTGTTTAAATAATGTAAAACTCGACCATTTCATGTCATCCAGGGTGGTAGATACTCTCAGTATCGCCATGGTAAAGATCATTTTGCCACCGTTTAGAATACAAACATTTAAGCTGTATGTTATTTAGTGGTTAGATCTAAATTGGCCAATCCAGTTCTTCCTAATCTTTTGGCCTCCTGACAAATAATCTTCGGCCTCATACATTTGTATTTGCATTTTAGTTGTAACACTGTCACAGTACTGAACTAGATTGCTTTAAGGTGAAATAAAGTGACAAATTTTAAATATCCAGACTTTAGTTATTTGTAGTTATTTTGTCCTAATTCAACCCCTTCCTTCATTTTTTGTTATTTTTATTGGAGTTTACCAATCGGAATCCCGCGGGATTTCAACTAATGGCTATTACATACAAATTGACTTTATCATTTCTTCATTACTACTTAGTATTTTATAAAAAAATATTGAAAAGGTAACAAAGTAAGTATTTTAAGAAGACTTTGAGTAAAATAAATGGTAAAAAACGAGAATGGAGAGTCCTGCCTGCTTACACACTAGTTGCAGTTGGTGAGACTGTCATCAAGAAGGTGTGTGCTAACTGAAGGTATCTCCCTCTGATCCAGGTCTTGAATTTCCAGAGCTTGAGTTGCGTCGCCTACGTCTTCCCACTCTTCCAATACACCCCACTATAACTCCAGTTACCAAAAACTACTCTAATTGCACAGAGCCGGACCTGCCTACGTCTTCCTACTTCTACAACATACCCCGCTCTGGCTCTAGTTACCCGAGACTACTCCAATTGCACCTGCACACGCACAGGGCCGGCCCTGCCTACGTCTTCTTACTCCTACAGCATACCCCGCTCTGGCTCTAGTTACCCGAGACTACTCCAATTGCACCTGCACACGCACAGGGCCGGCCCTGCCTACGTCTTCCTACTCCTACAGCATACCCCGCTCTGGCTCTAGTTACCCGAGACTACTCCAATTGCACCTACACACGCACAGGGCCGGCCCTGCCTACGTCTTCCTACTCCTACAACATACCCCGCTCTGGCTCTAGTTACCCGAGACTACTCCAATTACACCTGCACACGCACAAGGCCGGTCCTGCCTACGTCTTCCTACTCCTACAACATACTACCCCGCTCTGGCTCTAGTTACCCGAGACTACTCCAATTACACCTGCACACGCACAAGGCCGGTCCTGCCTACGTCTTCCTACTCCTACAACATACCCCGCTCTGGCTCTAGTTACCCGAGACTACTCCAATTGCACCTGCACACGCACAGGGCCGGCCCTGCCTACGTCTTCTTACTCCTACAGCATACCCCGCTCTGGCTCTAGTTACCCGAGACTGCTCCAATTGCACCTACACACGCACAGGGTCGGCCCTGCCTACGTCTTCCTACTCCTACAACATACCCCGCTCTGGCTCTAGTTACCCGAGACTACTCCAATTACACCTGCACACGCACAAGACCGGTCCTGCCTACGTCTTCCTACTCCTACAACATACCCCGCTCTGGCTGTAGTTACCCGAGACTAGGTACTGCAATTACACCTGCACATGCACAAGGCCGGCCCTGCCTACGTCTTCCTACTTTTACAACATACCCCACTCTGGCTATAGTTACCCGATACTACTCCAATTACACCTGCACACGCACAAGGCCGGCCCTGCCTACGTCTTCCTACTCCTACAACATACCCCGCTCTGGCTCTAGTTACCCGAGACTACTCCAATTACACACGCACAAGACCGGTCCTGCCTACGTCTTCCTACTCCTACAACATACCCCACTCTGGCTCTAGTTACCCGAGACTACTCCAATTACACCTGCACACGCACAAGGCCGGCCCTGCCTACGTCTTCCTACTTCCACAACATACCCCGCTCTGGCTATAGTTACCCGAGACTACTCCAATTACACCTGCACACGCACAAGGCCGGCCCTGTAAAATTTGATGCTGTATTAGCAGAAACTGATGTCTCACATTCATAACCGCTTTTAAAAAAATCAGCAAAAAGGTCAGCGATACTTTGAGTGTCTTTGGCCTTTTTACCTGCATATTCCAAGTTGGCGGGTATACCAAAGTTGTTATTTTTCATTGATTTTGCATAGTTCCAAAAATACTTAACATTATGATTTATTGAAGTTTCAACATTATATATAAAAGAATTGTAGCACATTTTTGATAAGATTTCACAATCTTTTCTAACGTTTTTAAATTCAACATAATTTGATAAAGATCTGTCTTCTTTGTATTTCTTATGTAAAACTTTTTTAAGGGCAGTTAATTGAACAAGTTCTTTATTGAAAGATCTCGGATATTTCGATTCTTTAAAATGAATGAGTTGGATGAGATCTGAAATAATTTTATCCAGCAAATAATAAAATGATTCAATATTTTGATTAATATCGCCTTCTTTAAGAAATGACCAATCTTCCTTGTGGAGACGATCATTTATGTCCCGATAGTTCGCACTTTTAAAGTTATAAGTAGGAGTTGCATTTTTTAGATTGCCTTCTTTAGTACAAGGGATAAGTATTGCTAGTGGAGGATGGTGCTTGTCCATCGGAAGAACAGACTTTAATGATTCATTAATAATTACGTTGCTCTCATTTGACAAAACTCGATCAACAACACGATTATTAATATTACTTACATGGTTATATTGGTGTATCATACGTATCCAGACCTCCAGAATCTTTCAGAGGAATTCATATTTACGTAAAAATTACAAAAACACTCAAACCCCGTAACCGCTCGATACCGTGTCGCCGACACAATTGGAAATCTTCAAATCATAATTACTTAATCAAATTATGTGCTGTATGTGATTAATCAAGACAATTACATAGAAATATAACAGCAGAATCTGAAATACATCTGAAAATAACCATCCAGCACCTCACTCGGAGCCTCCAACCCACGGAATGAACCACTCTAAGAAAGCGACCCAGTATTTACGTGACCCCCCCTCCATACTACCCGGAAGGAATTCCATGATGGCCGCCGAGTTTTCAACCAATCACAGCTCAACATACTCCATTGACGAGCCACCAATCCACGGAATGAACCTCTCTAAGGGGGCGACCCAGTATTTACGTGAACCCCCCTCCATACTACCCGGAAGGAATTCCATGATGGCCGCCGAGTTTTCAACCAATCACAGCTCCGCATACTCCATTGAAGCTCTTATCAAAAACTGATAACGAAAATTGATGCAACCACCTATGATGACATCAGACCCAATTTACAGGAAAATATCAGAAGATATGACCACAGAATAAATATCAACATCATGAAATGATTATATACTAACATAATAACTTAAAGAATTGTACCTAAATATGTTTTTTACTCTTTGGGAAATGTTCAAACCAAGGATATTTTGCTTCAACCCCAATATGAAACTTTGTATAATTTATTATAAAATAAATAAACGGGACTGAAGGAGGTGGTTTGGGTAAATTGAACTGACCTGGTAAAAGGTATAATATTAAAATATAACTTTCCTCTAAACAAATTAATTGTAAAGAGGAAAAATACCTAACCAACTCACCCTTCACGAAAGGGGTGAAAACTCCCCCGATAGGGTTCGATTTGAAAACGTTCTATAAATAGAGAACCGAATTCCATACAAAGTCAGTTCAAAAACTACCCCTGAAGAGAAACTTCTCTCCTGAAGAAACCATCTCCAAAGTCTACAAATCTCAAGAAAATATTTTCAAGTGTTTTTAATTCAGTATTAAATTCAGTTTTTTCCAGTCTTAAATTCCTTTCGTCGACTCAGACTTGGGAATCAATCCCTCTCTGATCTTGACATTAAATTCTATCCACCAAGACTGAAACACTAATAAAGGTATACCCAGCTACCTACGCATTTACAGTATTGTACGGACGGAATATTGTTTCGTACATTTGGTCCTTCGAGCCGGATCTACACACACGTCTTCAGTCTCAATTAAAGGTGGTGATGCCGTCACTTCGCAGCGGCCGCAAGGCCTCAACATCATCTGAAACCAGCCGAAACCGAACCCAACCTGTTACTGAGAACCCCAAGAGCCCGATGCACCTTCTGAATCAACTGAAGTCTCTCTCCAAATGCTACGCCGAGAAATGCGCATTCGGGAGGAGCAACTAAATAAACAAATCACTGAACTACAATCAGCCCTGAATGAAGCAACACGCCAAACTGCTACCCAACCCATGCTCAACTTAACCGCACCTGAAGCAACTCCAAATGTACCTCCGAGCCCAGCAGCTAACATCACCATATCAGGACAAGAATGCCCAACTCATAACACAATGGAGTACCAACCACAGCCGTTCCTGAAAACCGATGGCTACCTCACCAACCCTACATTGCTGAGCGACATTACCGACAAGCTACCAAACACTCTACGACTAGCCTGGCTGATGGAAGTCCGTGGACAGCGCCCCCCCTGCCAACATCACCCAACTCGCTGCCTTTATGAAGGAGATAACTAACGCAATACCAAACAGCGGGATGGTAGACCGCCAGCAACCTCAACCTTCCTCAACAACAAATCCACGGAAAACCCGTCATCCCGAAGATACTAATTGGACAAGATAACGCCTACCTAATTGTGTCAAGAGAAGTGCAAGAAAATAATGATACAACACGAATAATTTCACGCACCGCACTAGGATGGATCGCCCATGGCGGATCAAACCCAGGATACGACCACCCTGCCACCACATTGGCACTTCAACGTGAAACTGCCTCAGACATACGATTGGAAGAACTTCTGAAAACAAATTTTACCATCGACTCACTTGGCGTGACCGCAGCAACCCGAGTCAACACAAACATACAACGAGCAATTGCGCTGATGACTGCAACAACCCGCCCCCTCCCTACTGGAAGATGGGAGACTGGCTTGATATGGCGCAACCCAGAAACCACCTTACCTGACAACCGACAGTGCGCACTGAGACGGCTCATTTCCCTAGAGAAGAAATTAACAAGAGATAAGGACCTGAAAACAGCTTACACTGACAAGATTGATCAGCTGATATCCAAAGGCTATGCGAAAAAGCTGTCAAACAACGAAGCATCCACACGTACACCCCGACGATGGTACCTGCCATATTTTGCAGTAACCAACCCCAATAAACCAGGGAAAATCAGAGTGGTGTTCGACGCAGCCAGCCGATGCCGAGGAACCTCACTCAATGACCAGCTGCTCACAGGGCCCGACCTGCTGTCATCACTCCTGGGAAACATCATGCGCTTCCGGGAAGGAAACGTTGCCATTGCTGCTGACATCAGAGAGATGTTTTTACAAATAAAAATAAAACCGGAAGACCAACAATCACAGCGATTCCTGTGGCGAACATCAACCAAGGACGAACCCGAAACATACCAAATAACTTCGATGATGTTTGGCGCCACCTGTTCACCAAGCAGCGCCCAGTTTGTTTTGGGCAAGGTCGCTGAGAGGTACCAACACGAATACCCATCCGCCGCAGCAGCTATTCGCGCTAAATTCTACATGGACGACTACTTGGATGCGGTAGACACTCACCAGGAAGCTGCCAAACTCACCCAAAATGTGAGTGCCCTCCTCGTGAAAGGAGGGTTCCATTTGACCAACTGGGCATCCAACAATCCAGCAGCTATTGCCAACTTTCCTGCCGAAGATCGCACCAACACCACAATAGCCATCAGCAACGGGAGCCCAGAAACAGAACGAGTGCTCGGACTCATCTGGGACCCTTCCACAGACCACTTCCTATACTAGTTAACGAGATGACTCCGTCTGAAGCTATCACATTACCCACGAAGCGACAATTACTATCAACAGTTATGAAAATTTTCGACCCCGTGGGCTTCATCGGCTGCCTGACGATCAGAACAAAAATGCTTCTACAAGAAGTATGGCGATCAAACATCGGCTGGGACGAATCCATCAAACCCGAACACGCCCAGAAATGGACAAACTGGCTGAACCTACTACACACAAACAACATCTCAATCTCGAGACGTTGCCTCTACAACAAACAGAGCAACGTAACCCTGCATCTCTTCTGTGACGCATCAGAACAAGCCTGCTGCTCCGTAGCCTACTTCACCGAAGAAATGGAGGGAAAGACGCAGACGACATTCATTGCAAGTAAATGCAAAGTCGCACCACTGAAACCTCTCTCCATTCCTCGCCTCGAATTGCAAGCCGCCCTCATGGCAGCCAGACTCGCCCAAAAAATCCAGAAGGAGAGCACAGCCCACATACGCCGCACATGTTTTTGGACAGACTCCACAACGGTACTATGCTGGCTACGCACCGACCCACGATCCTACTCAACATTTGTGGCCAACCGGCTAGGAGAGATAGACGAGCTGACCAGAATACCCGACTGGAAATGGGTACCTACGAAACTCAATCCTGCTGACATCGGCACACGGGACCTCGAAATACCCGACCTGACACCAGAAGGAAGATGGTTCTCCGGCCCGGCCTTCCTTACCCACTCGGAAAACAAATGGCCCAAAGAACGCGCACCCGCCCATAAACCCGATGACCTAACTCTGGAAGTCAAACCTTTCTACGTCGGACTCATCATCAAAAGAGGCGAAGCTCTACCAGCAATTGAACGATTCTCATCATGGCACCGACTGATCCGCTCGACTGCTTGGATTCTCCGCTTTACCAGACGATGCCGGATGGGCCCCAACAGAACCCCAGAGGGACCACTAATAGCGGAGGAAATAAAAACAGCTGAACACAAATGGATCAGAAGATCACAAGAAGACGCTTTCGGTTCAGCCCTAAATACCCTACGAGAAAAGAAAAAATTACCCGCCAGCAGCCGCCTCAAGCCTCTGAACCCATTCTTCGGCCCGGACGGTATCCTCCGAATGGGAACACGCCTGCAAACATTAGAAAAGGCTAAAGAAGTAGCCCGGACTCCCATCATCCTGGATGGCAACAACGCTTACACCCGTCTCCTGATTAATCACTACCACAAGAAATCAGATCACCCCAGTACGGAAAAAACAGTAGCAGAATTACGCAGCCATTTTTTCATACTCAGACTACGTACAATAAGCCGAAAGATTGCACACACCTGCCCAATGTGCTGCATACGACGCAGCAAACCCAATCCGCCCCAGATGGGCGTACTACCACCACCACGACTGATGCATCACGTCCGCCCATTCACACATTGCGGGCTGGATTATTTCGGTCCTATGACCATAACAGTCGGCAGACACAGAGAAAAACGTTACGGAGCTATCTTCACCTGCCTCTCAACACGCGCCATCCACCTGGAATTAACTACTTCACTATCAGCTGACTCCGCAATCATGGCCCTACAAAGGATGACCGCACGAAGAGGACAACCAACTGCCATATACTCTGACAACGGCACGAACTTTCATGGAACCGACGCTGAGATGAGAGACGCCTTGATGTCACTAAGCCAGGATACCAAGATGATCGACGCAATAGCCACTCAGGGCATAGAATGGCACTTTATACCGCCAATTAGTCCCCACATGGGGGGAGCCTGGGAGAGATTAGTGAGATCGGTTAAAAAGGCCTTAAACGCCACGCTTAAGGAAAGGACGCCTAAAGAAGAAACTCTACGCACAGCTCTAGCGGAAGCCGAATTCATTGTGAACAACCGCCCACTCACCCACATTTCGGTCGATCCACGAGACGAAGAGCCCCTGACCCCCAACCACTTCTTACTGGGATCAGCCGGGAAACGACCTCAATTATCGTTCTACAATAAAACAAAAGAAGAAGTGTGCTTCCGCCGTCAGTGGCGCATTGGACAACAACTCGCGGACGCCCTTTGGAGAAGATGGTTGCACGAGTACCTACCCACTATGGCCGCCCGACAAAATGGCACCATCCAACTACACCAATTAAAAAGGGCGACCTAGTAATCATCATGGATCCAGCACTGCCCCGGAACAACTGGCCACGTGGCCGTGTCATCGAAGCAGTACCTGCAGCCGATGGTCAAGTCCGAACTGTTCGGATCCAAACAAGCACTGGAGTCTACATAAGACCGGCAGTAAAAGTTGCCGTCATCCTCCCGGCCGCACTGGACGTCTCCTGCAACCCCAACAAATAAAAATCGACACAAGTGACAGAACTTGTCTATATTGGCATCTCCGGACAACTACCCCCTACTTCCTACTCCTGCAGGGGGCGCCAGACAACGCTGGCACTGAGCGGCTATCCCTCACTGACACGGCGGAGTTTGGCCTGCACCCCCTCGATGGCGCTGGCAATGAGCGGCTATCCCTCACTGACATGGCAAAATCGACTCCCACTTCCTACTCCCGCAGGGGGCGCCCGACAACGCTGGCACTGAGCGGCTATCCCTCACTGACACGGCGGAGTTTGGCCTGCACCCCCTCGATGGCGCTGGCACTGAGCGGCTATCCCTCACTGACATGGCAAAATCGACTCCCACTTCCTACTCCCGCAGGGGGCGCCCGACAACGCTGGCACTGAGCGGCTATCCCTCACTGACACGGCGGAGTTTGGCCTGCACCCCCTCGATGGCGCTGGCACTGAGCGGCTATCCCTCACTGACATGGCAAAATCGACTCCCACTTCCTACTCCCGCAGGGGGCGCCAGACAACGCTGGCACTGAGCGGCTATCCCTCACTGACACGGCGGAGTTTGGCCTGCACCTCCTCGATGGCGCTGGCACTGAGCGGCTATCCCTCACTGACATGGCAAAATCGACTCCCACTTCCTACTCCCGCAGGGGGCGCCCGACAACGCTGGCACTGAGCGGCTATCCCTCACTGACACGGCGGAGTTTGGACCGCACCCCCTCGATGGCGCTGGCACTGAGCGGCTATCCCTCACTGACATGGCAAAATCGACTCCCACCTCCTACCCCGCTGGGGGCCCCCCCCCCGACTGAGCTGGCACTGAGCGGCTATCCCTCACTGACAAGGCGAAGTCTAAACAGCATCCCCTCGATGGCGCTGGCACTGAGCGGCTATCCCTCACTGACATCGCAAAGCTTGGACAACACTCCATCGATGGGCTAGCATTGAGCGGCTATCCCTCATTACCAGGACATAACAACCTGCGGAAACATCAAAAGAAGATACGTCTGAAGAACTAGCTGAGTACAGGCAAGACTGTACGGGGGGAGTGTATCATACGTATCCAGACCTCCAGAATCTTTCAGAGGAATTCATATTTACGTAAAAATTACAAAAACACTCAAACCCCGAAACCGCTCGATACCGTGTCGCCGACACAATTGGAAATCTTCAAATCATAATTACTTAATCAAATTATGTGCTGTATGTGATTAATCAAGACAATTACATAGAAATATAACAGCAGAATCTGAAATACATCTGAAAATAACCATCCAGCACCTCACTCGGAGCCTCCAACCCACGGAATGAACCACTCTAAGAAAGCGACCCAGTATTTACGTGACCCCCCCTCCATACTACCCGGAAGGAATTCCATGATGGCCGCCGAGTTTTCAACCAATCACAGCTCAACATACTCCATTGACGAGCCACCAATCCACGGAATGAACCTCTCTAAGGGGGCGACCCAGTATTTACGTGAACCCCCCTCCATACTACCCGGAAGGAATTCCATGATGGCCGCCGAGTTTTCAACCAATCACAGCTCCGCATACTCCATTGAAGCTCTTATCAAAAACTGATAACGAAAATTGATGCAACCACCTATGATGACATCAGACCCAATTTACAGGAAAATATCAGAAGATATGACCACAGAATAAATATCAACATCAAGAAATGATTATATACTAACATAATAACTTAAAGAATTGTACCTAAATATGTTTTTTACTCTTTGGGAAATGTTCAAACCAAGGATATTTTGCTTCAACCCCAATATGAAACTTTGTATAATTTATTATAAAATAAATAAACGGGACTGAAGGAGGTGGTTTGGGTAAATTGAACTGACCTGGTAAAAGGTATAATATTAAAATATAACTTTCCTCTAAACAAATTAATTGTAAAGAGGAAAAATACCTAACCAACTCACCCTTCACGAAAGGGGTGAAAACTCCCCCGATAGGGTTCGATTTGAAAACGTTCTATAAATAGAGAACCGAATTCCATACAAAGTCAGTTCAAAAACTACCCCTGAAGAGAAACTTCTCTCCTGAAGAAACCATCTCCAAAGTCTACAAATCTCAAGAAAATATTTTCAAGTGTTTTTAATTCAGTATTAAATTCAGTTTTTTCCAGTCTTAAATTCCTTTCGTCGACTCAGACTTGGGAATCAATCCCTCTCTGATCTTGACATTAAATTCTATCCACCAAGACTGAAACACTAATAAAGGTGTACCCAGCTACCTACGCATTTACAGTATTGTACGGAAGGAATATTGTTTCGTACAATTGGGTTAAATTAAAAAGTAAAGACATATCTAGAATTACTCGTTCGCAGGCGGTTGCTGATATTGAATTAAAATTACTGTCTAAAACGTTGAAATTGCAATTAGGTAGGTTATAAATAATTATTTGATGATTTGGATATTTTGTTTTTACTAACTCAACATCTTCACAGTGTTTTTTATAGATTGATATGTTGGCATTGGGAGGAATATAAACAGTTCCAATAATAGTTTTCTTGAAATCACCACTTAACAATGCGAAAATTTGTTCCACATCAGTATTTTTGATTTTAAGTACTTTCGAAGTAATATTTTTGCGGACCGCTATCAAGACACCACCTCCTCTTGTATTGGAGCTGGTATTCTGACTCTGGTCTGCTCGGTGGACATGGTGACTATGTAGTCCAAGCTCCGCTGAGAAGATCGATGATGTTAGCCATGTTTCAGTGAGTATGATGACATCGTTTGAGAAAGATGGAGCATTTACACTGAACTCCTTTAGTTTTGTTCTGATGCCCCTGACGTTCTGGTAGTAGATGAGGCGTTTATATGGCTGGAGTTTTTTGGTTGAACATTGACAATTTTAGGTGAGTTGTTAATATATTTTATGGTTAGATTATTTTCTCCCTTTTTTCCGGTTTTCTAACTCCTTCCATACATTTTGAATTTTTCTTCTTGAATTTGCGCTGAACCCATGTTAAGTCTTTTTGGTTTTAATACTGACTATTTTCAACTTTGCTTAGAATACTCAAAACTTTGTTCTTATCCTCCCTCATGCAGTCAGTTTGAAAACCAGTTGAGCACTCGGGTACATTAAACATGATAATATTCTAAGAACGTAATTTTTTCTCCTCCATTTCCGCTAGTGTTTCGCAAATTCCAGGTAGGTATTGGATTATGTTAGGTAGAGGTTGGACCTGGGGCGGCTTCTGGTGTGAGAAGTTTGTATAGGCCTTCAGCTCTCCTTCCAGGAAGCCCAAATTCGCACCAACTACACTAATATTCCCCAAAAGTTCCGAAAGCTTAGGAATTTAATAGTTAATTTAGCCATTTGGTCTTTGGTAAATTTATTAGATGGATGCATAATGGTACTCTTCATAAAGTTTATTATATTACTTGCCATCGTAATAAAATGGTAGGGATCACACAAATCCATAATTAGTAGATCGAAGTAGAAATATAATATAAGAAAAAGTTTAGCTGCCCTGATCACGTACTCGGGGTAATATGCGTAAATGTGAAGGTAACTTTACGTACTGGAATGTGGGGAGCCTCCATTATATTTCAGAAGGCAGTTCCTTGCCAATAAATATATTTTCAAGGCTTTATCGTTATCAAATCATCCTATTAAACAAAGTCTTAATCGGTTAAGTGTTAATTTGAATTCTAACAAAAGATTGAGAGAAAAAAAATGTTTTCCTCTCCTAATTAAAAGTTTTCATCTCTATAATTCTCTGTCATCTTCCCTCCAATATCTTCAAGAAGTTCCCAATCTCCCTATATACAATATTCCATTTAAGGCAATCACTTTTATGCCGAACACAATAACATCAGACTTTCGGAAGAATATTTTATCTTCCCCAAATAAATTTCAAAATGTGGATGACTGTCTTAAAAGCATTGTGGCTTCAAAATTCCCTGGATTTTCCATCCTTTACACAGATGGTGGCAAATTTGAAAATAAAAATTGTCGAGCATCGATATATAGTCCAGAGTTCAACATCAATCTCACTTATAAATTACCGAAAGAAGTTTCCATATTTACAGCTGAATGCTTTGCAATTGAACAAGCGCTAAATCAAATCCAGGTTCTCAACATTCATCAAGCCTTACTATGTACTGATTCGCTAAGTGCTCTAACTAAAATTATGTCAAATATTCTATGTTATCCGGAAGACAATACTGTATGTAAAATAAAAAATCTTCTCAATTCTCTAAGTGAATCTGGGTTTGAGACGATATTGGCCTGGGTCCCTGCCCATTTGGGTATCGAGGGTAATGAGATGGCCGATTCTCTCGCCAAATCTGGTTCAGATTCCGGAACTATCCCACTAAATTTTAGAATTCCTATCTCCGATGTCTTCCCGATTCTTAAATCCAACATGACTCGTGCCTGAGAAGAAAATTGGGCAGTCTCCAAAATAAGAACTGGATCTTTCTATGCTGGAATTCAAAACCATATCCCTGCTAAGCCATGGTTTCACGGTAAAAAACTTTCAAAACGATTCATTTCATGTATTTCGAGAATGAGAATTGGTCTCTGTTCAATTGCATCTCACTTGGCTAGAATTAGAGTTTTGGATGATCCGGTCTGCCAGTGCGGTGTGGAAGAGGAAACCCTCGACCACGTTTTCTTTAACTGTAAAAACCATTCATCTTTCAAGAACATACATCATAATACAACAATAAATATCACTGACAGCTGTCGAGTTTTTTCTGTGTCTTACTAGAAACTTATAAATAGAACAAAAAAAAACAGTGTTTTTAAACAAGTTTCAGTATACTGCAACATAATTTAGTGCACTACGTTATTTATTAATAATCATTTCGAAATCATCGTAAATATTCACCATTATTATAAAATTTATAAATCAATTTGTTTAATAATCAATTGTGCACAGTGTTCCCTACGTCTCGCTCTAACAAGTAACAGGATAAGGTATTCTCTCCCTCGCACTTACTGGATAACACTTGTGGACGCTCCCGCTACCTACTTGAGTTAATTACCTGTACATTGCGAGCAGGGTTGTCACTCATATTATTTTCTTATAAAAAAAAAAATTTAAATTTAACTTTCGAAATGAATAATAATGAAGCAATTGCTTTCCTAAACAAAGCTAAGGAGGAGATTAATAGCATCCACAATGCCATTACCGATCCTGTCTTAAAAATAACAAAAGACCAAATGGCAAAAATACTCAGTAAACTTTCTAATCTATCTGGAACTATGCAAGACCTAGGAGTAACTGTTGGAGTTCTTGAAGGAAAAGTTATGACATTCGAAAAAATCATTGAAAAGAAAGTATTACCACAGGAAACAACGCCAATTTGTGAGGTGCTCGCTGAGATAGAGGAACGCAAGACCCGCTCGAAGAACATAATTTTACTCAACGTCCCCGAGTGTAATTCGAACTCAACTACAGTGAGCGTCTTGGAGGATGGAAAAAAGGTATTAGCAGCTATTAGTGAAATTAATAGCGAGTTCAATCTAGAAGATGTGAAAATTTACAGGCTCGGAAGTAAAATTCCAAACAAAACCAGGCCAATTAAATTAGAATTTGATGAAGTCAAACAGGCGAAACTAATACTCTTTAACAAAACTACTCTGTCCAATGGAATTATAATCAAACCTGACAGGACACTACAACAAAGAAATCACTTAACTGACCTCTGGAAGGAATTAGAAGAGAGGAAAGAAAAGGGCGAAGTCGATTTACGAATCAAACATTTCAACGGAATTCCCAAAATCATCAAAACCCAAGCAAAAAACTAAAAAACAAACAGAACAGATTTTCTAGACTTACAGGATATTATCAAAATGTACGGGGAATGCGTACAAAATTGCACCAACTTAAAATTAACTCCCCAATCTTCTCACACGATATTCTGTTTTTAACTGAAACATGGTTAAATGCTGATATCAGCTCGTCAGAATTAGGCCTACATCAATATACCACATATCGTTCTGATCGAAATTCTATTACGAGCAAAAAGTCTAACGGAGGAGGTGTGATGCTGTGCGTATCCAAGAATATATCATCTACTAAATTACCGGTAAAACACAAAAGTGTTGAACAAATTTTTGTATTGCTCAATATACCTAATGGAAAAATTATTATTGGCTGTGTCTATATCCCACCTGCATCGGATTTGCAAACGTATAAAAATCACAATGAGGACATAGAAGTACTCAAATTCAAATATCCTAAAGCAAAATTCATTATTGCTGGTGATTATAACCTTCCTAACTGGACCAGCCAAGATGACAACGGACCTGCTACAAACCAAGCCGATTTACAGTGTGCTAAATGTAGTGAAATTCGTGATATGTCTTTATTTTTGGGACTAACTCAATCAAACAAGATTTTCAACTTTAACAATCGAATGTTGGATTTAGTGTTTTCAAGTGATTCGAAAATAGTGGTTGAGCTATCCGACGAATTATTATTACCATTAGATCAACACCACCCACCGTTGGACATTATCATAACAAATAGGCCTTTAACATCTTCAAAAAAAACAAGTGTCCCATCGTATAACTTTTCCAAAGCTGAATACCATCATATTACGGAGTACCTTGCCCAAACAGATTGGTCCTTTTTAGATGAGGAAAATAATATAAATGATCAATTAGAATACTTTTACTCGATTTTAAATACCTCTATAGAACAATTTGTTCCCAAGGTTAGCTTTACATCATCTAATTATCCGAAATGGTTTACAAGGGAACTAACTAATTTAATTAATAAAAAAAAATGTATCCACAGAAAATATAAACATACCAGAAATTCTAACGATTATATAGCATTTACTAAACTACGAAAACAATGTAAAGAATTATCAATAAAGTGCTATAGTGACTATGTTAACGTAATTGAAAATGAGGTACATCATCACAATGTGAAAAAATTCTGGAATTTTACTAAATCTCAACGAAAAGACAACTGTGGATATCCTAATAGCATGTTCTTTAAAGAAAAATGTGCCGACAGTATTGAGGGTATAGTTAATCTTTTTGCTGACTCATTTAAAAGTGTCTACGACAAAGATATTCCCATCAAAGCAGTCTCCAGTACGTCAGTGGAAGAGTCATTAAACCTAAGTCAATGTTTCATAAAATTAGATTCCATAGAAAGAAGCATAAAAGCACTAGATAGTAATAAATCTGCTGGACCGGATGGTATTCCTCCCATATTTTTAATAACTTGCATTGATAGTTTGATATATCCCTTACATAAACTTTTTAACAAATCCTTAGCGTCTGGCTGTTTTCCGGCTCTGTGGAAAAAGAGTTATTTAACGCCCATTCATAAAAAAGGCGACAAAAGCGATATATCTAACTACAGACCTATTTGTATTATGTCTGCTTTACCCAAACTTTTCGAGTCATTAGTATTAGATACCATTGTAAAACCTATCAACAATATTATTGTTCCTAACCAACATGGCTTTATCAGAGGTCGATCTACCTTAAGTAATTTAACTATCTACAATAATTACATATCTGAATCGCTCAGTCTGAAACAACAAGTGGATTCTATATACACCGATTTCAGTAAAGCATTTGATAAGGTTCGACATCATATTCTTATATCCAAACTCCGACTGTTAGGCATCAAAGGTAGTTTATTGACATGGATTATTAGTTACCTCAGTAATAGAGTTCTTTGTGTCAGGATTAATTTTATAGAATCCTATGTATTCGAGGCCACAAGTGGTGTCCCGCAAGGGTCCCACCTTGGCCCAATATTATTCTTAATATTCATTAATGACATTGTAAACATATTTAAAGATGTACAAGTCCTACTTTTTGCAGATGATCTAAAATTGTTTAAAAGAATACGAAATATATATGATTGCCTAATTTTACAAGCTAATTTAGATAAATTTTTTAAATGGTGCGAACAAAATATGTTATTTTTGAACATTGAGAAATGTCAAGTAATACGATTTTCCAGAACTCATTCTCATATCTTACATGAATATAATTTAAATAATGTTAAATTAACACCAGTATCACAAATTCGTGACTTGGGAGTTATATTCGAATCAAACTTAACATTCACAGCGCATATAGATGATATAACTAATAAGGCTTTAAAGATTCTTGGCTTCCTTTGTAGAACCCTAACTGATTTTAAGTCCTTGGATTGCATGAAAACACTC
Organism: Hesperophylax magnus; assembly: GCA_026573805.1. Classification (NCBI taxonomy): domain Eukaryota; kingdom Metazoa; phylum Arthropoda; class Insecta; order Trichoptera; family Limnephilidae; genus Hesperophylax; species Hesperophylax magnus. Next base: position 549,335 of record JAIUSX010000179.1, on the reverse strand, counting down.
TACATTTCACTAGTTAGAAGCCAAGTGGAATATAATTCACCTATTTGGTCTCCTTTCTATAAAGTACACTCTAACAAATTAGAACGGGTTCAACACAAATTTCTTAGGTACTTAAATTTCAAGCTTAAAATTCCAATAGAAAACATTAATTATGTAAATTTGATGAATGAACTTAATTTAATTACGCTGTCTGACAGAAGAACCATTTCAGACCTAATTTTATTATACAGAGTCATGAACAACCTTATTGACAGCCCTGCCATCGTTGCTGCTATTAAACTCTATGTACCGACAAGAAATACTAGACAAAATACAACATTCTTTTGCGACACATATAAAACCAACTATCAGTCAAACTCACTTACCAATAGGATGCATGATTTGGGCAACAAGTTTGGTGGTATTATAGATATATTCCATGATTCCCTTTATAATCTTAAATTCAAATTAAACCAACACTTTGTGGAATCATACAAATTATTGTAATAGATTTAACGATTAGATATGTTATTGTAATGTTTTATATTATATTTTGTTCTTTGTTATTGTTAAATATTATGTTGTTTAAAATGTTTCTTTACGCCATATTCTTCAAAAACTACTTGTATATTTTTTTAAAAATTCTTCACTTTTATAACTCTTAGTATAAATTCAAACTCGATAACTTATGTAAAACTTATTTATAATCTATGTAAAAGCCCCTATGGGCGTATAACAACAATAAATAAATAAATAAATAAACATATACCGCCGGCTTATTAAAATCACACACCAGTCCCCCCTTAACATTTCATACCTTTTATCTCTTAACAATTCTCGTGTTCATACAGCTTTATGTAAGTTTATTAACCTGAATGAATTCAACATTTAATTTGTTTTAGTGATCTAAATAAGTCCAATATTTAATTTTTTTTTATTATTTTCCCAATAGATTAACCGAATTTTTTTATCCACTTTAACTGTTACCGGCACAAAGCACTCTTTTCAGGGTGAAATGCCTAAAACCAAAAAAAAAAAAAAAACTTTACGTACACACACACTTGAATCAAGGTCGAACAACTGACGAATTGACAGTTCTGATGACAAATTTATATTAATTATTATTTTTTTGGTAAATTAATGTTTTATTTTAATTACTGCTTGTTACATTTTTTCACCTGAAAACAACCAACTTTATTTTATATGAGAAAGGCATTGTAAGTGCTAACTCTCTCACTAGATGGCGTTGAGACAAATTGACTACATTTTTTTAGGTGAAATACTTGAACTTGTCAAATATAAATTATTATTTTTTTGGTAAATTAATGTTTTTAAGACAATTTTTTTTATGCATAGCACAAAGGATAACAATTATTTTTATAAGCAATAATTGTTCGCCTGAAACACTCATCCACATTGAAAAATCTCCTGATAAAAGATACATGACGCCAACGGGACTCGGACCTAAGGAAAAAAAAAAAAAAAAAATCTAACCTAGCCAAGGGACACGGGTTTGAGTCCCGTTGGCGTCATGTATCTTTTATCAGGAGATTTTTCAATGTGGATGAGTGTTTCAGGCGAACAATTATTGCTTATAAGAACAAATTTATAATTATTTTGTTTTTGATATATCTTTTAACTGCCAGATTGGAATTACTTAGAATTCTATCACTAAACTAAAACTCGATTTACACTTGTAATTTAGTACTTCCTATGCGAAGGTATAAAATTAAGTATTATTATTGATGTTTTAAACTGGAGCACCGTGCACTGTTTATATGCAGTATTGTTGTATCCCAAAAGGCCTAGTTAAAGGCCTGCAGCCCAGTTTTTACCAGGTTTACGAGTAATTTGAAGAGATTCTTAATAAATTAGCAATATTTAAAGTTTTCTCCGTGTAACTAACCAACCATCACGCTGTTTCCCTGCAGGGGTATGCAGATAGGATGGACCGCCAAACTACTCGGTCTTGGTACATACTCCTTGCTTCATTCACATTCACACATCGTCTCATAAATACTCTTCTGTTGTTCTGACACTTGTCATGGCCCGATCAAGTATTAGGTTCACTTCTTCCCACATGTCTTCCTCGGGCGTACCCGACTTCTTCTACCATTCACATAAGTGTCAAATATTCTCCCTACACTCCTTCCTTCTCCTACAATATTACTCATTACGCTTACATTAAAAAATAATTCTTTGCGAATCTTCACATAACTTGCACGATCATACACGAAACAAGGTTTGACCCGAAATATATAAATTAGAGATCTTACTACAGTGTTATTTGACCCTTTCTCTGCTAGTTTTATGCCTCACTGTCATACATCAGGAGAGGTACCAGCGCTTCATTGTGGACCGCTAGCTTCGCTTCTTTTCAGACTGAAAGAGGGTAACACAAATAAATCTAAACGAAACATATTCCGTTAGAAGCTTTGAAGGACAGATCTGGCCACAAAAATCATATTCAATTAGATGATATGAAAGACCGATCTAGCCACAAACATCATATTCCATAAGATGATCTGAAGGACAGATCTGGCCACAAAAAATCATATTCCATTAGATGATCTGAAAGACCGATCTAGCCACAAACATCATATTCCATAAGATGATCTGAAGGACAGATCTGGCCACAAAAATCATATTCCATTAGATGATCTGAAAGACCGATCTAGCCACAAACATCATATTCCATAAGATGATCTGAAGGACAGATCTGGCCACAAAAATCATATTCCATTAGATGATCTGAAAGACCGATCTAGCCACAAACATCATATTCCATAAGATGATCTGAAGGACAGATCTGGCCACAAAAATCATATTCCATTAGATGATCTGAAAGACCGATCTAGCCACAAACATCATATTCCATAAGATGATCTGAAGGCCAGATCTGGCCACAAAAATCATATTCCATTAGATGATCTGAAAGACCGATATAGCCACAAACATCACATTCCATAAGATGATCTGAAGGACAGATCTGGCCACAAAAATCATATTCCCTTAGATGATCTGAAAGACCGATCTAGCCACAAACATCAAATTCCATAAGACGATCTGAAGGAGAGATCTGGCCACAAAAATCATATTCCATTAGATGATCTGAAAGACCGATCTAGCCACAAACATCATATTCCATAAGATGATCTGAAGGACAGATCTGGCCACAAAAATCATATTCCATTAGATGATCTGAAAGACCGATCTAGCCACAAACATCATATTCCATTAGATGATCTGAAAGACCGATCTAGCCACAAACATCATATTCTTTAAGATGATCTGAAGGACAGATCTGGCCACAAAAATCATATTCCATGAGGAGCTCTGAAGGACAGATCTTGCCAGAAACATCATATTCCTTTAAGGGCTCTGATAGACAAATCTGGCCACAAACATCATATTCCATTAGAGGCTCTGATGGACAAACTAGCCACAAACATCATTTTCTATTGGGGGCTCTGAAGGACAGATCCTGTCAAAAAAAAAAAATTCCATTACTGGCTTTGGTGGACAGACTGGCCACAAACATCATATTCCATTAGAGGCTCTGAAGTGCAGATCTGGTCACAAATATCATATTCCATTAGATGATCTGAAGGACAGATCTGGCCACAAACATAAAATTCCAATAGAGGCTCTGAAGGACAAATCTGGCCACAAACATCATATTCCTTTAAGGGCTCTGATAGACAAATCTGGCCACAAACATCATATTCCATTAGAGGCTCTGAAGGAAAAACTAGCCACAAACATCATTTTCTATTGGGGGCTCTGAAGGACAGATCCTGTCAAAAAAAAATTATTCCATTAAAGGCACTGATGGACAAATCTGGCCACAAACATCATATTCCATTAGAGGCTCTGAAGGACTGATCTGGCCACAAACCTCATATTCTATTGGGGGCTCTGAAGGACAAATCTGGCCACAAACATCATATTCCTTTAAGGGCTCTGATAGAAAAATCTGGCCACAAACATCATATTCCATTAGAGGCTCTGATGGACAAACTAGCCACAAACATCATTTTCTATTGGGGGCTCTGAAGGACAGATCTGGTCAAAAACATCATATTCCATTAGAGGCACTGATGGAAAAACTGGCCACAAATATCATATTCCGTTAGGGGCTCTGAAGGACAGATCTTGCCAAAAACATCCTATTCCATTACACGCTCTGAAGTGCAGATCTGGCCACAAACATCATATTCCATTAGGGGCTCTGAAGGACAAACTGGACATACCACATATTTCATTGGGGGCTCTGAAAGACAGATCTAGCCACAAATATCATATTCCAATACAGGCTCTGAAGTGCAGATCTGGCCACAAACTTCATATTCCATTTGAGGCTCTGATGGACAGACTGGCCACAAACATCATATTCCATTAGGAGCTCTGAAGGACAGATCTTGCCAGAAACATCAAATTCCAATAGAGGCTCTGAAGGACAGATCTGGCCACAAACATCTTATTCCATTAGGGGCTCTGATGGACAGATCTGGCCAAAAATATCATATTCCATTAGAGGCTCTGATGGACAAACTGACAACAAACATCATATTCCATTAGGGCTCTGAAGGACAGATCTGGCCACTAACATCATATTCCATTAAAAGCTCTGATTGAAAAATTAAACCTTTGAAATTTAAAATAATTCAAAATACTGATAATAATGTGAATACTCCTGAATTTTAATAATGTATTTGAGTTCCTTATCATGTCATAAAGTCATTTTTATCTGTTTTCATTGACATTAACAGTGACCCCATTATCATATGTTCATGAACTTCTCTCCCGACTGTAATCTTGAATATACGAGTACTTAAGAAATACAATCCGCCGTCGTAAAAATAGTTTATTTATTTATTTATTAAACGCCATAAAAGGCTTTTACAGTAATGTGAAACATTAGATTATAAGTACACAGTTCAGGGCTGTCAGAGACTTGACAATTAAAAATAACATTTTTCATTAAAATAATACATTCGTTAGCCAACACTATAAGACATCTGAAGCAAGCAGTTTATATTGATGCTATACATATACATTTCACATATATGTATATATGTGGAATGTATATGTATAGAACACCATACATATGTTACACATAAAGAAGAACATGTCAGTATGATGCAGTACAAACAGACATTTAACATTTCACAAACATATCAGTTACATTCACAACCAAGTATTTTTGCCTTGATGCAAGACGGTGAGGTTTTGAAAATATCAAAAAGGTCTGTATACGTGTTGGCAGTGCGGTGAAAACGCGCTAGCTGTGAATGATACAAATAGTTAGTGCTATGATTGTCACTGTGGAAAAGATGGTGGAGTCGAGTTGATTTAAAAAGGACACGAAAATTTATAACACTTAACATTTGAGGGCAGTCTATGAGATTGTTCAGTAATTTAAAAAGTATAAGAATGTCATTAATAGTTCGCCGGGTAGAAAGAAGTGGTAGATTTAGACCAGACATTAATGTATTATAGCAGATATCAATTACAGGCTGTCTCAATTTGAATTGAACGTATCGACGAAATTTTCTTTGTACTTTCTCCAAGCGGTGTAAGTTACAGGTATAAAACAAGAAACAGACATCTGCACATGACCCCGAAGATAAATACCACCTATGGACAAAGACATTTTCATAATCTGGCCCCAAAAATTTTCAATTTAATGGAAAAAGATATTAAAGACCTGGCAACAAGTGTAAATATAAGACACAAAATCCACACATGGATAGTCAACAAAGGCATTGTATACTGCGGACAGATAACATCTACAATACACATAAATTATAGCACACTCCACGCCTGAATTTTTCTCTTCTGTTCTCACTCATTTATATGTATTTTCATTATTTTTTTATGTTTTTCTTTTTCTTTTTAAAATTCTTATCTTTCTAATTATTATATATCTTTTTTTATTTATATTTTATGTATATCTTTTTATTTTTATTTTTATTTTTTTTATTTAATATTTGAAAAAGTATATATTTTTACATAGATAAGTATACAGGATATAAACAAGATATAAAACAATAGAAATTAAAGTAGCCTTTCCTCACCATAAAGAGACAATGCTCTTGTGTTTGGTGAGGGAATTCTACTTCAATTATGTACATGTTAGTATTAAGGTAAATAAATTATTAAGAAACAACACAAGATTTAAACAATATTACTTCTAGATGTAAGTAGTGAAAGTATTTTGGACTTATAATAGTTTAAGGTAATTTTTTAATTTAAGGTGAAATTCCTGAATATTTTCGATATTTTTTAAATTTAATGGAAGGTTATTAAAATAAATTATGCCTAGATATATATAGGTATTTTGAATGAGCTTAGTGTTAAATTTTGGGATTTTAATAGTTTTCTGGTATCTTGCTGATGTATTGAATTGCAAGTTATGAGTATTTGACTGTATTTCTTTGTAAATTTGAAGTATTGAATATTTTTGATACATTTTGTCTACTGTAGGTACTTTAAAAATTGTAAAAAGAATTTCGGTAGAAAATTTTGACGGTTTTTTCAAAATTACTTTGATTACCAATCTTTGAACTACTTTAAGTGGGTTCAAAATTTTATTATATGTTCCTCCCCAACCAATAATACCATATTGTAATATAGATTGAACAATCGCATAGTACACTCTTTTTAGGTTTTCTAGTCTAAGAATATTTCTAAGTCTTATAAATATATAAATACATTTCCTAATCCTTTTGACGAGTTCACAAATGTGTGTTTTCCATTTAAAATATTGATCTATATATACACCAAGATATTTGATTTTGGATGTTGGACTAAGGATAGGACAAGTTTGATTGCAGTTAGTTCTGCCACATTTGTGTTGGTGTATTATAATGTTTAATTCTGGTTCTGATTTAAATTTATTGATTGAAAATGGGATAAATTTTGTTTTTTCTGTGTTTAAGGAGAGAAGATTTTTATCGAACCAAATTTTCAGTATATTAATATCAGCATTTGCCAAGTTATTAACAGTATTCCAATCCGTACCTTCGATTATTATGACAGTGTCATCAGCATACGATATTATTTTCCCGTTTAGTTTTTGTATGAATATGTCATTAACATAGATGATAAACACTAACGGACCCAGAACTGTACCTTGCGGTATGCCGAATTGACTCGTTTTTGGCAAGCTAAACACATTGTTAATTTTTACGACTTGAGGTCGTTTGGAAAGGTAATTTTTTACCCATTCTAGAGCTGTACCATTTAATCCAATGTTTCTTAATTTATTTATAAGTTTTTACATCTTTGATTCTATGTAAATTCGCATTATCTAAAATTAAATCAAACTCCCGCCACCTCAGAACAGGCTCAGCCTAGTAAGGTGGATTATACCAAAAAAAATGTATGTTAATTTATTGGTTAATAAATAATAAAAAAAAAAATAAAAAAAAAATCGGAGACCATACAGGAGATGCATATTCTAGGTGCGATCTCACAAGAGAGCAGTAGAGTAATTTAATTGACTCAATGTTTTGAAAAGTCCTTGTGTTACGCATTACAGAACCTAGAATTTGGATGGCCTTATTGGAAATTGTTTCACAGTGACGATCAAAGGTAAGTTTTCTGTCAAAAATAACACCAAGGTTGTAACGGTGTAAATGTAAAGTAGGAACATTCCAATGTTTACATGTAATATTGAGATCTACAGGATCAATTATAGGGTACAAATACGGTAGAGCAAAGATCTCAATCTCATGATTGTGGGGTTAATTCTCTGTCAAGTAAGGAGGAAAATCAGAAATAATAAGAGTAATTACTTAATAGAAATTATATTGAAACCATCAAAAGTTACAACAAAGGAGTACAAATAATAACCATGTAACAATAGGAATAAAATTAGGCACATACCAGATGGACTCCTGAACCAAACTAAACTAACTTTACGTGGTCGAGAAACGAAGGAATAACAACGGGTGGCGAACGAAAACTTGACTCCAGTAGAGGGGAACGGACCCGTGACGGAAGCCAGGACATCCTTCTCTTAATGGAGACGGGAAGGCGCAAGTCCTCCAACGCGCGCCTGTAGGAGCATCAAGTCCGCAGCACGTGGCAAGCAACCAGACTCGTCTTAAGGAGCCAGGACATCCTTCTCTTAGTGGAAACAGGAGGACGCAACTCCTTCAACATGCGCCTGCAGGATTATCAAGTCTGCAGCACGTGGCAACCAACCAGACTCGTCTTACAGACTTCGGGAACAGCAATCCGTTCCTTCGCGACGCGGGGACACTCAGCCATCAACTTCTAGCCACAGCTAGGACCAAACTATTTGCGGTTTCAAATCCGAAACACGAGTACTACAAATATGACCACCGGCCAACACTGGATAAAAAGCGGGATTCCATTATCACCACTAATATAATAATCAACACGAACTATTCGTGAAAGGTAAAACATCCCGAGCCCTTTTTAAAAGAAAAGCATGACTTCTATTCACATGATTAACTCAGATTCAAAACACCTTAAATGGCGAGTGACAAGATCCGCGAGCAGCTGGCCAAACAGATCTGGGGAGGAAGTGCTCAAAAAAAAAATACAGTGCTTCCTTCCTTAAAAATATTGCCAAAGCTAAAAAAAAACACCATAGACAAAATAAACCCAATTAAGCAAGAACTACAGTTGTCACAAAATATTTATGTGACAAGGTCTTTGATAAATGGTACTAATGCAATTTCATTATTGTAATTGAATACGATATGGTTATTGGAGTCCGTGAACGGTAAAAACACATGTGGAAACACTTTTTTACGTTTAGGAATAATTTGTTTATTTCACACCAGCTAGCAAGTCTATCTATATTATGCTGAAGGATAAGTCCATCATTTAAACATTTTATAATCTTAAAAAGCTTTAGGTCATCTGCAAATAGAATGAATTTGACATTTACGATACATAAAGATAAATCATTTATAAACAATACGAAGAGAAGTGGGCCCAGATGAGAGCCTTGAGGAACTCCCGATGTTACTTTAAATTTATATGAGACTTTATTATTTAATTTTACCATCAGTTCGCGGTTACAGAGGTAACTATTCAACCATTTTAGGAATGATCCATGTATACCAAGGGCTTGCAGTTTCGCGAGAAGGATATTAATATTTACTTTATCAAAGGCTTTTGAAAAGTCAGTATATATTGAATCTACTTGTGCACGAGACGTGAAAGCTTCACAGATATAGTGTTCATACAATGAAAGATTGGTTGTGGTAGACCGACCGGTCACAAAACCATGCTGTTCTGGAGTAATAATATGCCTAAACTTAACAGCAATTTTATCTAAGACAATACTTTCAAACATTTTCGGGGTGGTAGACAGTATGCAAATTGGTATATATAGTTGTCATAACTAATAACAGACAGAGAAGCAATTAACAAGTGCTATTGTTTTTTTAGAAGGATATACTTACAATTAAAGCACTTCTCTGGTTCCTTACCACTATGAACAACTGGGGAGAAAGTAAGTATTATTTTAGCAATAAAGACGCCTTATATCATCAATATTGTCGTAAAAATACGTAAATTATATTAATATATATATACGAGTTCAAGTCTTATTTTAAAAGATTTTCTTTCTAAATATTGGATTAAACAAGAATTTGTGAGCACGGTGTGTGATTATTTATGAACGTTTAATAATTTATTGAACGGATTTTTATAATCGATAAAACTAGTAATAGTAACAATTACACCTAATTACTCCTAGTGAAATAATCTTTAAAGTGTTGCCGATAATCAGACTGGTGGACAAACGTTATCTATTTTTAAATTTAATATATAAAATCCAAAAGATTTCCACCTGTTTGTAACTCACGAATTTTAATATGTATCCTATGGATTTGGGAATGGTTTTGAAAAACTCCAAGAAAAAGGAAAATTTAATGTCAAGTTCAATTCTTTTGGAATGAAATCAACGACAAATTATCCAACATTACAAATAAAGTAGTAAAATTTTCACACGTGTGCCTGTGAAAAAAATGAGCGCGTGCTGCAACCTCCAAAGTACAACTTTTCCTTCGAGTCCAAAGAACTTCAAAAAAGTAGTGGTGGGAGTAAGGTATATCGTTTCACCTGAAAGTAGTGGTAGGAGTAAGGTATATCGTTTCGCCTGAAAGTAGTGGTGGGAAAAAGGTAAATCGTTTTACCTGAAAGTAGTGGTGGGAGTAAGGTATATCGTTTCACCTGAAAGTAGTGGTAGGAGTAAGGTATATCGTTTCACCTGAAAATAGTGGTGGGAAAAAGGTAAATCGTTTTACCTGAAAGTAGTGGTGGGAGTAAGGTATATCGTTTCACCTGAAAGTAGTGGTGGGAGTAAGGTAAATCGTTTTACCTGAAAGTAGTGGTGGGAGTAAGGTATATCGTTTCACCTAAAAATAACAACAAAGAAAAGCTCATCGACAAATTAATGATAATGCAATCTCTAATGTCTCTTGTAACTTCAAAGGTTAGTTCTATAAAATCTTCAAAAAATAACGAGAACTGGCCGTTATTCTTTATAATAGAACGACTAGGTAGTTCACGTGGCCTCAGCCAGTCTTCTTCTAATAGAACGCCTCGGTAGTTCACGTGTCCTCAGCCTGCCTTCTTTTAATAGAACGACTAGGTAGTTCACGTGGCCTCAGTCAGTCTTCTTCTAATAGAACGACTAGGTAGTTCACGTTTCCTCAGCCAGTCTTCTTTTAATAGAACGACTAGGTAGTTCACGTGGCCTCAGTCAGTCTTCTTCTAATAGAACGACTAGGTAGTTCACGTGGCTTCAGCCAGTCTTCTTTTAATAGAACGACTAGATAGTTCACGTGTCCTCAGCCAGTCTTCTTCTAATAGAACGCCTCGGTAGTTCACGTGTCCTCAGCCAGCCTTCTTTTAATAGAACGACTAGGTAGTTCACGTGGCCTCAGCCAGCCTTCTTCTAATAGAACGACTAGGTAGTTCACGTGTCCTCAGCCAGTCTTCTTCTAATAGAACGCCTCGGTAGTTCAAGTGTCCTCAGCCAGCCTTCTTCTAATAGAACGACTAGTTAGTTCACGTGTCCTCAGCCAGTCTTCTTCTAATAGAACGCCTCGGTAGTTCACGTGTCCTCAGCCAGCCTTCTTTTAATAGAACGACTAGGTAGTTCACGTGGCCTCAGCCAGCCTTCTTCTAATAGAACGACTAGGTAGTTCACGTGCCCTTAGCCAGTCTTCTTCTAATAGAACGCCTCGGTAGTTCACGTGTCCTCAGCCAGCCTTCTTCTAATAGAACGACTAGGTAGTTCACGTGTCCTCAGCCAGTCTTCTTCTAATAGAACGACTAGGTAGTTCACGTGGCCTCAGCCAGTCTTCTTCTAATAGAACGACTAGGTAGTTCACGTGACCTCAGCCAGTCTTCTTTTAATAGAACGCCTCGGTAGTTCACGTGTCCTCAGCCAGCCTTCTTCTAATAGAACGACTAGGTAGTTCACGTGGCCTCAGCCAGTCTTCTTCTAATAGAACGACTAGGTAGTTCACGTGGCCTCAGCCAGTCTTCTTCTTATTTCAAAGTAATGTGGTCCTTATTTATATAAACATTTTGTGTTATAAATGTAAATGCAAATCAATCAGTTTTATTAAAGTTCCTTCTAATCATTAAATTTAAATTAAATACAGAACCGACAAACGAAATAAATGCCTGGGTCGGCAAACAACAATCAACGCCATCCCAATATGAGAACTACTTTGTGTTTGTCGAAAGACCGACAGGAAAGCTATTCGCCGAAACCGGTTAAGATTCAGTTCGTCAGCGCTAAAAAAGACGTCCCAATGTTGTATGTGAAACAGCAGCTCGCAGGCAGTTCGGCTCGACTATATACGTAGCATTATGCGTACATGCTTCGCCCAATTTATGCGCGCACAATGTAGCGTAATGTGTCTAAGGCTTAAGGTATGTGGATTTAAAACCCAATTATCTAATAGAAATATGGCAAACACGCGCATTACCTACTTAAACGATTTACAAATAATACAAAATAATGTTTAAAAAAACTTTTCAATTGTATACACGATCTCTGCCAATCCCTACTAGCTTACGGCATTATAATCTGGGGTGGCTGTGCACAATCTACCATCGAACCTCTTCTAAAAGCCCAAAAATTAGTAATACGTGTCATTAACAAGCGACCGACAAGATACCCCTCCACTCGACTCCTCATAGAGTATATGGTCTTAAACATACGACAACTCCACCTAAAATTTTCATCATACATTTCCTGTTCAAATATACAAATAAAACTCTCTTACAACACAACTACAGCACCAGAACAATAACCAACGGTCACTACAAAGTACCTTCACTACATACCACGTCAGCTCAAAGACAAGCTTTTCTTCCTAGCTCCTAAAATCTTTAACCTTATCCCTGATAACCTAAAAACCGTGAGTCAACCCCATTCTTTTAAAAAACAAATTACGAAATGGATCCTTACACACGGAATACATTACAACTACAATACCCATTCATTCTACACTCTATCAATTTAATTACCTTTCAGACAAAACATAATATATCCTTATTTCCTAACTTAGCGGTATAGTAGGTACATAATTAATTAATGTGATCTATTTACTAATAATTTCTCAAATTTTTCATCTTCTTATAATTCTCTTACTTCTCTATTCTCTTCTTGCAACCCAAACTAGCTTTACATCATTTTTCTTTTTCATATTATAGTAATGTATAGATTCTGTACAAACTGTAAAATTCACCCGCCATAACACAGGGTCATCCCTAACATGGAGGGTGAAATATCACAAAAACAATATATGTAACCTCTAAGTCTTGTATTAATAAAATAAAATAAATATAATCTAGATACGAAAAAAATATACCATGAGTTGAACTTACTGAATATTGTACGAATATAACCAGTGGCGTAGCTAGGTAACCAAGGGCCCTGGGGCAAATTAAAAAATGGGGCCCCACTGCTATGTAAACTGATTAGGTTTTATCAAATAAAAATATGAAATATACAAACATTTTAAAAATGCTAAGCTACTTAAGCTCTTTTCAGTGCACTGCAGACTGCAGGACAGGTAATAAAAATATTAAACAGTAACAACATAAATTACAATTAATACTTGGTGTAGGTTTGGCTAATAAAACGAAATAGAGAAAATTCAAGGGTTTATTATATAAAGGTCGGGCCTACCAACTGACTAAATAACAATTATATTTACTAGCTTTAGTTTTCGCAAAAGTATCAATGACTTCGTTTAAATCCAGGCTTGATGCGGTTTTGTTTTCAATTGCTATTAGCGATAAATGTCCAGTCGAGTTTGGCCCTTCTTAAATATTTTTTTATTATTTTTTATTTGCTAAATGAGCTTTAAGCAGCTGCAGAAGTGACAGGAATTGTAAAGAATAATAACATAAATACTTCCGTTAGGTCACATTCTAGCACTCCATATTTGCTCATTATTTCCTTACATAATTGGTGAACAGTCCATGCTTGAGTTAGTTGAGGTAAAACTAGATGGTAAATATTAATAAATTGAAGTGAAAAACTAGGGCCTATTATGGCTGCACTCATACCAATAAAACGTGTATCTAATTGTGTAGAAAATCTCAATTTTAAATTTTTTTTCACGGTTTGGAAATCGGTGATCAGCAGCTAATTCATCAAAATGTTTTTTAACTTTTCTTTGCCTTTTTTCTTGAAAATGGGTATCAATACCATATTTTCTTGCAGTTTCACTGGCTTTGCACTTGAATAATTCGAAATCATTTCTATAAATTTGCAACTTTGCTTTGGTCTCTGCTAAAACTTTACTCGCCTCGCCCAAATTGATGTCGCATTTTTGTAAAGTTTTAGATACATAATTGATGTCGTTCAATACACTGTGCATGAATTCGCAAAGCAACACGAACTCGAACTCGAAATTTAGCATTTTTGTTTTAATACTCTCTGCTTCACTACGCTCATCTTTATTACGACTCCTTAGAACAATTTCTGATAATGCTTTAAAATAACGAAGTTTTATTGCAGATATCGTATTGACCCTACTGGACCATCTATTCGGACTTAGTTTTTTTAGAGTGGTATCCGATTCGCCAGTGAATTTTGACAGTAGATCCCAACGTTTGATGCTGTTTCCGAAAAAGTTATACAAATCTTGCAACGTTGCGAAAAAAATCTGTCTTTCCACACAACTGCTAACGGCATCATTTATCACCAAATTTAAATAATGAGTGGCACAATGTACGTACTCTGCGTTAGGCTGGATATCCTTAAAATGTTTACATTATACACACCACTCATCACACTGGCTCCATCATAGCCTTGCCCCACACATTTTTTTAAATCAGTATTTTTGTCGATAAATAATGTTATCACTTGATTGACTAAATCTACTACGCCATGTTTGATGGCTGCATAAAAGCCTACACTTCTTTTACTTCTATATCAATTGGCTGTCCATTTTCCGATCTGGTTATTACTGCATACCTCACAGCAATGGTGAGGCTCTAATTTGTTCTAGTAGATGGATTTCGAGTTTGGTCCCCAAGCTCTCAATCATTTCATTTCGAATTGTTGCACTCAGATATCTTGTAGATCCTAAAAACATAAAAAAAAACACAATTTAAAAAAAGTCTAGTCAAGTTAATAATTATAAACAAAATAAAACGATAAAAAAACTTAGAAATAATTATTATTACCTTTGGGCATATCCAAAACTTGCCGCAAAATGTGATCATATCGGGCGACAAGCTCTACAAAGGACAGAAAATTTCCGTAGTATCCTTCTTGACTTAAGTCTTCTTGATGTCCTCTCAAAGCCAAAGAACTCTTTGCTAGGGTACCTATGTATGATATCGCATAACCTTTGAAGAACCATTTTCCAAAATGATGCTTCTTTGCGAATTTCATTTTTAAGTTCCTTGTCGATAGTATTAGTATAGTTTTTTTTTCCAAAATTCATTCATTCTTCAACCGTTCTCTTCCACATCTCCTTCCCTTCCCCACAGCTGTAGGCATTTGGTGCTCCATCCTCTGTGCCTACCCCTGCGGAGAAACTGTGTGATGGTATTATAGTCCGTTGCCACGACTGACATAGTAGGACTTGTATGTATGATGGTATTATAGTCCGTTGCCACGACTGACATAGTAGGCAGAATAAGGCTAACAAGTACGAGCAAGTAAGCGATCATTGAATATGTAATGAAATATTACAAATGTGGACATCTTTAGCATCCAATCCTAGGAAACACTTCCTGGCAAATAGAGTAGTGGAAGCACGGAACTAACTAATCCATTTCATTCTTCAACCGTTCTCTTCCACATCTCCTTCCCTTCCCCATGGCTGTGGACACGTTTGGGAGCAGTTGGGACTCTCAGTGTCACCATTTATGTTTGTAAAATTGATTGAAATGGCTTTATTCGCGTTTGGTGACCAGATATAAATAACCAGGTAATTCACAAATCTTTCTCTTTCACATCTCCTTCCCTTCCCCGTGGCTGTGGGCACGTTTGGGAGTAGTTGGAACTTTTCTGAGGTACCTAATTCCAAGATACGAGCGCTTGATGTTTTTATTAGTGTTGAATTTTAACTGAGGTTCAATTTCTTTTACTAATAATGATGTCGTTCCTTTACTGAGACGAAATCTTCTTTGAAACTTCTTTGCACTGAGTGTTTCATATAAATTTGTTCTTGTGTTTACTTCTCTGACTATAAACGGTCTACTTATATATAAGTATAATTGATTTATAATTTCCGTAATTTTATAATTTCTATAATATAATTTCTTCATCATCGTGAGAAAACAAATCCCAAATGTTCATTGTGAATACAAATTAAAAGGAGATAGATTTTAACCACAATCAGAAATCGAAGAGATAAACTAAAAAAAAATTGACATTACTGCTTTATGAGTAGGGCTAAACACGTTTAACTCGGTTAAACAGCCCCTTTTGGGTATTTAGCTTTGACAGTTCTTTAAACGCATTTAACGAATTAAACTTTGTAGTGCAAGACGCCAAGTCGACGTAAATCAAATAATGTGTTTAAAATGAAATTTAAACCAAATTTAACTTATGGTGCAAGCCGCCCTAAGTGTAATATTATCTGCAAGGCTTTGTTTCTGACGCAATATTGTAAAATAAATGGTCGTAAGTCCATAAGCCATACATATTCCATCGTCAATGGCCTAGAAGATAACTCACAAATAGATGTTCTATATACAGACTTCTCTAAAGCTTTCGACAAAGTAAACCACTCAATCCTTATGGCCAAACTATATGCTATCGGTACTAGAAACCCCTTGCTATCATTCTTTAATTCTTATTTAAGCAATAGAAAACAAAGAGTTAAATTAAACAACTTTGTGTCTACTATTATTGAAGTAACGTCCGGCGTACCTCAAGGAGCACATCTAGCACCGCTTCTTTTTAACATGTTTATAAACGACAACATCAGTAATTTTTCTCATACACGCTTTTGGCTTTTTGCGGACGACAATAAGATTCTAAAGATAATAAAAAATCACGATGATTGCCTTCTTTTCCAATCGGATATCGACTCTTTCTATGATTGGTGTAAAATTAATTGTTTAAAACTAAATGTTGATAAATGCAAAATTATGTCCTTCTATAGATCAAAAAAACCGATTGTCTTCGAATACAAACTTAATAATATTTCCTTAGCAACTGTTACATCTATTAAAGACCTCGGTGTCTCTCTTGATAGCAAGCTTTCTTTTCGGGATCACATAACTGCAATCGTTAATAAATCCCTCAAACTACTTGGTTTCATCACTAGAATCACTTCGGACTTCAAAAACGTAAATACCCTTAGAACTCTTTACTGCTCTTTGGTTCGCCCCCATCTTGAATATGCTTGTGTAATCTGGTCTCCTTTTTATGCTGTCCACATTCGACGCATTGAATCTGTTCAACATCGGTTCTTAAGAGGGATTGCTAGGAGGCTAGGATTAGAAAAAGGCAAATACACATATGATGAAATTGAACTAACTCTAAACCTCTCTCCTTTGGAAGTCCGTCGGGAAAGAAATGACCTCATTTGCTTCTTCAAAATTATAAATGGTATTATTGATTCACCTACTCTACTGCAACTCATTCCCTTCAATATCCCCTCGCACAGACTCAGAAATAATGAACTGCTCTTCCTCAACCATCATTCGACAAATTTTGGATATTTTTCACCATTGTCCAGAATGTGTAGACTGGTCAACTCAAGTCAAAACCTTAACTTCTTTGGAATAAGTCTGAATGATTTTTGCCGGTCGCTAAACAAGTGACGGAATATTATAAGTGTCCCGTGGTCCTGACCCACGGCGTAGTCTTGACTTGATTCGACTTGTCACTTTATTTTCTTATATTATATCTGCCTTATGTCTTTGCTTTCATGTACCTTTGTCTAATCCTGTATTTTTCATTTTATTGTTTTCGTGTTATTATTTTGTAATTTGGACGATGTCCGTTAATAAATAAATAAATAAATAAATAAATAAATAAATAAATAAATTATTTGGCCTGGTATTTTTATAAAGATATTGTCTTGTTTGTGTATCATTTATGATTTAAGAATTAGTGACATTTTACTCCAAGCGGCGGCAGCTTTCAAATAGAGCTGTTCGCTTTCTATTTTATGATGACCCTAGTTAAACCATTATGCCTTAAAATATTTTCCAATACCTTTCCCACCCCTGTGCCATAGTAATAAAAGCCCCAAATAAAGTTTCATCTCCCTTAAAATAATTCCTTTAAAATATTTGTATTGTTTAAGTCACGTCTGTACCATTAAGAATAGTTAAGTGCATTTTATTTTATGTTAAGAATGTTGTTTGCCAACGAGCGGGTGGAACATCTTTATTTTGGTAAAATGTCCTTCAGAATTTAGTTTAAATACAGATACCTCCCAGAAAAAGCACAGTTTTATAGTGTTGCTAGAACGGGTAGGAGACGTACCTACGCAGGGGCGAGTGTTGAAATAACTGGTAGGTACATGCGTACCTAGGCAGTCAGTCGTGAGATAATTACTAGGTTTATGTAAACCTAGGGAAAACTGAAGAATAAAGGAAACTAGACTTTTATTTCTTTCAGTTTAAGTTTTAGCAGAGGAAAATAAGATCCTCTGCAATTATATTGTGAATTAATAAATTTATATGTCAAGAAGAAAAAGTGTTTTCCTGCATTCCATCTGACGGCGTGTTCTCGTACCACGATAGCAGAAACAAGGCCCTTTTTTATTTCGAGGTTTAAAAAACATTTTGTTGTGACAAGAATTTATACTAGAATTGCCTAAGCCATCTGAATGGCGATGATATACAGTGTGCCTTAATTGACAAACCCAAGAGCTTAGCACATCTTTCCGTAATCAGAGAGACTTGACTCCCACAATCCACGACTGCGCGGATAGGTATATAATCATTATATTGATTTCGGACCTCAAGTTGTACAGTTCCTAACAGAACGGTAGAAATGCTGGGAATCGTTGCTGCGGGCAGGGATGGTTGCACTTGAATTACTAAGTTCATTTTCGCCCGATGGTTTGCTGCAATGTGCAACATTGAATGGTGTTTTTTATTACAAACCTGGCATGTGAATTTTGATACACAATCTTTTACATGGTGATGTTTCAAACAATTGAAACAACGGTTTAAAATTTTAATTTTGTCCCTCCTCTGATGGGGACTTAAAGATGTAAAAGATGCACATTTGTAAAGAAAATGTGCACCTATACTTAATGGACAATGATGAACGTTATTGTCCTTATTGGCAGATAACAACGTTTTAAACAAACCTTTTTTCTCTTTTGTAGTAGGTATGTGGAGATAACATTTCTAAAATACGCGTTTGATTTCTCAGAAACTCGAAAATTGAATCCAACCCTGGAATCTGTTCACCGGGCAATTTGGATTCAAATTGACGTTTAGCTGTCAGATCCATCGATCGTGGAATTAAACAAAGTCCGACTTCGTAATTCATTTTAGGTATGGAAGATAACTCCTTAAATTGGTTACAAAATATATTTGTTGAAAATATAGGTACAGTATTTTTACCTAAGTCTGGACCAATATTAAAAAAAAATCACGTTTAACATCCTACCCTAAAATCCTTAAAGGGTCTTTTACAAAGCAATAAATTATAAAACCATTACGTTACTACTTTTAATTTACTTTTTATACATAACTAAAGTCTTTTGTGATAAATTGAAGACGTCGCCTAAAGAATCCACATTACCCTCCATTATAAATTTAGGCAACGAGGTGTACATAGCATATTATGCTAGTTAGTGCAATTGGAGTAGTCTCGGGCAACTAGAGCCAGAGCGGGGTATGTTGTAGAGGTAGGAAGACGTAGGCAAGGCCGGCCCTGTGCGTGTGCAGGTGCAATTGGAGTAGTCTCGGGAAACTAGAGCCAGAGTGGGGTATGTTGTAGAGGTAGGAAGACGTAGGCAGGACCGGCTCTGTGCGTGTGCAGGTGCAATTGGAGTAGTCTCGGGTAATTAGAGCCAGAGCGGGGTATGTTGAAGGAATAGGAAGGCGTAGGCAGGACCGGCTCTGTGCGTGTGCAGGTGCAATTGAAGGAGTTTCGGGTAACTAGAGCCAGAGCGGGGTATGTTGAAGGAATAGGAAGGCGTAGGCAGGACCGGCTCTGTGCGTGTGCAGGTGCAATTGGAGGAGTTTCGGGTAACTAGAGCCAGAGCGGGGTATGTTGAAGGAATAGGAAGGCGTAGGCAGGACCGGCTCTGTGCGTGTGTAGGTGCAATTGGAGTAGTTTTGGGTAACTAGAGCCAGAGCGGGGTATGTTGAAGGAATAGGAAGGCGTAGGCAGGACCGGCTCTGTGCGTGTGCAGGTGCAATTGGAGTAGTTTTGGGTAACTAGAGCCAGAGCGGGGTATGTTGAAGGAATAGGAAGGCGTAGGCAGGACCGGCTCTGTGCGTGTGCAGGTGCAATTGGAGTAGTTTCGGGTAACTAGAGCCAGAGCGGGGAATGTTGTAGAGGTAGGAAGACGTAGGCAAGGCCGGCCCTGTGCGTGTGCAGGTGCAATTGGAGTAGTCTCTGGTAACAAGAGTTATAGTGGGGTGTATTGAAGGAGTGGGAAGACGTAGGCGACGCAACTCAAGCTCTGGAAATTCAAGACCTGGGTCAGAGGGAGATACCTTCAGTTAGCACACACCTTCTTGATGACAGTCTCACCAACTGCAACTAGTGCGGAAGCAGAGAGGACTCTCCACACTCGTTTTTTTACCATTTTATTCTCAAAGTCTTCTTAAAATACTTACTTTGTTACCTTTTCAATATTTTTTTATAAAGTACTTAGTAGTAATGAAGAAATGATTAATTCAATGTGTATGTAATGGCCCTTAGTTGAAATCCCGCAGGATCCCGATTTGTAAACTCTAATAAAAACAACAAAAACTGAAGGAACGGGTTGGATTTGGACAAAATAACTTAAGTCTGGAGATTTAAAATTTGTCACTTTATTTCACCTTAAAGAAGTTTAGTTCAGTACTGTGACAGTGTTACAACTACTTCAGTACAGTGACAGAGTAACAACTAGTTCAGTACAGTGACAGTGTTACAACTAGTTCAGTACAGTGACAGTGTTACAACTAGTGCAGTACTGTGACAGAGTTACAACTACTTCAGTACTGTGACAGTATTACAACTACTTCAGTACAGTAACAGTGTTAATAATTTTTCAGTACATTGATAGTTATATAGCCAGAATGCAAATACATTTGTAAAAAAATTATTATGTTCATCCATAATTTTTTATTATATCTTAGTTTTATTGTACATTGCTACAACAAATACAACATATTTTTGATAAAGACACAAAGTAAAGCACAATTACAGAAATATAAGGATTTACAAAAAAACAATAAAAAATAAATGATTATTTGTCAGGAGGACAAAAGGTTGGGAAGAACTGGATTGTCTGATATAGATCTGACCACTAAATAAAATACAGCTTTTATGTTTGTATTCTAAACGGTGGCAAAATGATCTTTACCATGGCGATACTGAGAGTATCTACCACCCTGGATGACATGAAATGGTCGAGTTTTACATTCTTTAAACAAATAATCTATGGCTAGCTTTACACCATTCTCCTATTCATCTCCATCTCCATATCGGGACGCAAATGAAAAACTTCTCACTACTCAACCATTATTTTCATACCTACTATTTCTTACAGATAGTTGCAGTTAAAGAAGAAATAAATTTTTTCTCGGTCTTGGTTTGTGCTTGGTCATTATCTAATCAATGTTTTTGTTTACCCGTTCATCGTTTGAACCTTTATCATGATGATTTGAATAGGTACCTATGCCTTGGTGAAATAGCCTGCCTGATCACCGTATCTTGATCGATATGATATTCGTATTATGTATGAGGTGAAAGCACCAAAACACAGCAGCGCAGATGCCAAAGCAAAAGCTGTCACACCCCTGTCTCGATTCATTCAATAATAAAAGTATTAACAATATGAAGATAACACACATAGATATTCTTTATTAGTTAACAGTAAGTATGTGAAGTTCTCATGTATTAATTCCTAAAAACTTTTTTATCTTTGTTTGTTTGCACAAGAAAATAAATAACACAGATAAAAAAAAGCAAAAATTTGAAAAACAGTGAAAAAAATTTGGACGTAAAAGCAACAGGTGCTATTGTTTCTCTATCTCCACAGACAGATTGAGCCACAGCAACACAAAAACAAAAATACCAAAACACATTGATGAAAGGGTACATAATCAAACACTTATTACAGTTGTCTGTGCTGTGCTTTATCTTGTTAAACTGCAATTAAGAAGTTTTTCAACAGGATTTATAAATTGGAACTGATTGTGTGAATTCAGACAAGCGATTAAAGTTGTATAATATTCTTCTAATATAATATTTTAACAGAAAATGATTATAATTGATATTTAAAAAAAATAGATCTTATTAGTCAAGAATTCAGAGCATCTCGTGATTTTTAACAGGTGTGCGCTATTACATAACTAAATATGAAGTATTTAGTACTATTACATAACGCTATAAACATTCATAAAAAATAAATAAAAATAAATTGCAACATTTGAAATCACCACAGAGAACGAAATAGTTTCTATTACAACTGGTATGAAAGGAGGTTCTGCTCCGGGCTTTGATGCAATTACAGTTGATATTTTAAAAAAACATTAAAAAACTAATTTCCAAAACATTAATGCATATAATAAATACAAGTTTTCAAAGCGGAGTATTCCCATCAGTTTACAAACAAACTACCATTACTCCAATATTTAAATCAGGTAATCCAGAAGAAGTAAACAATTACCGACCCATATCAGTCATCTCAAATATAGCAAAAAATTTTGAAAAAATAGTTAAAAAAAGAATGAGCCAATTTATAAAATGCAATGGTATAATTAATGAAAACCAGTTCGGTTTTATGGAAGGGAGAAGCACACAGGAAACAATTGCAAAATTGAGTAGCCTAGTGTATAATTCTTTAGATAAATCATTAAAATGCCTTGGAATTTTCATAGATCTCAAAAAAGCGTTTGATAGCATATCACATGACAAACTTATAAGAAACATTGGATTAAATGGTACAGCTGGTAAAAAGTTACCTTTCCAAACGACCTCAAGTCGTAAAAATTAACAATGTGTTTAGTTTGCCAAAAACGAGTCAATTCGGCATACCGCAAGGTACAGTCCTGGGTCCGTTACTGTTTATCATCTATGTTAATGACATATTCATACAAAAACTAAACGGGAAAATAATATCGTATGCTGATGACACTGTCATAATAATCGAAGGTACGGATTGGAATACTGTTAATAACTTGGCAAATGCTGATATTAAAATACTGAAAAATTGGTTCGATAAAAATCTTCTCTCCTTAAACACAGAAAAAACAAAATTTTTCCCATTTTCAATCAATAAATTAAAATCAGAACCAGAGTTAAACATTATAATACACCAACGCAAATGTGGCAGAACTAACTGCAATCAAACTTGTCCTATCCTTAGTCCAACATCCAAAATCAAATATCTTGGTGTATATATAGATCAACATTTTAAATGGAAAACACATATTTGTGAACTCGTCAAAAGGATTAGGAAATGTATTTATATATTTATAAGACTTAGAAATATCCGCTATATCCGATTTTTTGACAAAATGATCTGAGTATGACGTCTTGTTCACATTTTTGCGAGCAACAAGAGGAGCCAAAAATTGAGTTATAAAACCTTCCTTATCATGACCAAAAACCATGTTAAAACTGCGAGTGAGAAACCAAATCCGCTATATCATACAGAAAGTTACTATCAAAACACGCTATATCGGATTCAACCAATCACAAGCAGTTATTTTGCCAAAATACAATATGGCCGCCGCTCTGACGCTATGCTCGTGTGTCAAAATGATCTACGCGTGTGTTTCTAAACCCGCCATGTCGGCTCAGTTGACTTTCAAAAGCCTGTATATCACGAAGTGAGTATCAAAATCCGCTTTATCCATTTTATTCATTGAAATTACTTAATTATTGCTTGACATATTATTAAAAGTAAATGCTATTCAAAATTTTATTACTCCAATTCATTATATAAAAAATTGTAATGCAATTACTTATGTACCCTAGAGATGTGACAGTTTTTTGCGGTTTTCTCCAAATCAATGAAAGTTGATATAGCGGGTATAGAAATTACACGACTCAAATATTGTTTAAGTCTTGTGTTGTTTCTTAATAATTTATTTACCTTAATACTGACATATATATAATTGAACTAGAATTCCCTCACCAAACACAAGAGCATTGTCTCTTTATGGTGAGGTAAGGCTACTTTAATTTCTATTGTTTTATATCTTGTTTATATCATGTATATGTATATCTTGTTTATATCTATGTAAAAAAAAAATTTTTCAAGTATTAAATAAAAAAAAATAAAATAAAAATTCCAAATATATATTCTTATTCAAAAAAATATTAATATATTGAAAAAAGATGAATATACAAAAAATTACTCTATGATGTATTACTTGAAAGAAAATAAAGAAAAGGAACATCTGTTTTTTTGAGCTGATGGTCAGACGGGCAGACGCAGCTTATGGCCATACCACACTCTCCACCCAGGGGGTGTAGTGGGACACGCGGAGGAACAGTTGATGGTCAGACGCGCAGACGCAGCTTATGGCCACACCACACTCTCCACCCAGGGGGTGTAGTGGGACACGCGGAGGAACAGTTGCTGGTCAGACGGGCAGACGCAGCTTATGGCCACACCACACTCTCCACCCAGGGGGTGTAGTGGGACACGCGGAGGAACAGTTGCTGGTCAGACGGGCAGACGCAGCTTATGGCCACACCACACTCTCAACCCAGGGGATGTAGTGGGACATGCGGAGGTACAGTTGCTGGCAGATGTCACCCTCCGTCTGGTATTCCAAGAAAAGCCCCACCAGCAGCCGGGTGCAGGCCACTCTGCCACCGTTGCTGGCTGTGATGTAGGCTCCACTATAGAACTGCAATGCACACATTAGAGTCAGTCAATGCGAAATATAAGCAATACCTTTGTGAAAAGCTCGGTGGCACGAGCGGGAAATGGTATGAGGGGTGGATAGGAATAGGATACATCTGGGAGTCAGTGTGTCCAGGAGTGACGGACGTTGCATTCATCCCTCCCACTGCGGGGCGAGACGATGGGTCGAGAGAGAGTGCGGCTGGAGAGGTCCAAAGGTTTCAATCAACTAGTCTCTCTCGATCCGACCAGCCACGCAGTAGGTGGACAAACAGACCTAGACACACTTCACCCCATGAACCCGGGCACCCCTACTAAATCACCAAAAGCAAAGCATCCCAAAATTTGGAAATGTTGTGATGCTGAAGGTAGTGGGGAGGGGAAGGAGATGGGAAAGAGAAAGATGGGGGAGTACTTGAGTATTCAGATCTGGCCACTAAACACGGCTAAAACCATTTCAAGCAATGCTTCAATTCTGAATGAGTTGATTAATCAATCAGTCAATCTTAGCCAATATCTGTGACATTGTCAAACAACGGGACGGTTAAAGTAAATAAGCCTTTAAAATCAGAATAATAAGCTCCTTGCTTGTGTATTATTGTGGGGCTACTTCGGGGTAAGAGGGCACTGTGTGTAGAAACTAATACTGTAGCGGTCGGTCTGCACAAATACATTCAAACGTGAACTCTACATAAATTAGATTCCAACAACAAAATATTCTTATGCACGGTGCCCGGAAACTTGTGGTATAAGCGGGAAACTTGTAAATCTACATCAAATACCATCATTTTTTGTTTTCGGCTACTAAAGGGTTATAAATTAATTATAAAGAATATAAAGAAAAAATACAAAGAAATTAAAAAAAAACATTTCCCCGACACAATATGGATTTCGGGAAAGTTTGAGTACCGTGAACGCCATTGAACATTTTACAAGAATAGCCATAAAAAATTTAGACAGTGGAAAAAAATGTCTGGTTGTTTTTATAGACCTAAAAAAAGCCTTTGACACAATAGATCATAAAATTCTTCTCACAAAAATTAAAATATCTGGCACTCCACTAAATTTACTGATGACGTACTTGACAGGACGAACACAACAAGTACAAATATGCCAACAAAAAAGCAATCCTCTTCCAATAAACTACGGCGTCCCTCAAGGAAGTGTCTTGGGACCAATCTTATTTCTCATCTACATAAATGAAATTACCAAACTTCCCATCAATGGAAACATAATTAGTTTTGCCGATGATACTGTTATGTTATTCCACGAAAAGGACTGGATGGACACTTATAAAGAGGCTGAACATGGACTAACTGCACTTCAAAATTGGCTTCGGATGAACTCTTTTACGCTCAATATAATTAAAACTAATTATCTAGCCTTTTCAATAAACTCAAGAGGTCAACCGGGTAAAGAATACACTCTAAAATTGCACGAGTGTCAAAACAATAAGTCACATTGCTCTTGCCCTATTATAACAAAGGCAAAAAGTATTAAGTATCTAGGAGTGGAAATAGACGAAAACCTTAGATGGGACATACACATAAATGGAATCACTAAAAAGCTTACGAGACTTGTATATTTCTTCAAAAACCTAAGTGTTTTGACAATCTAAATTCAAGACAAGTTTTGGGCAAAGAAACCACATATATCTGGCAACCAAACTTTCCAACATCCTTCCTCCAAGTTTGAAAAAGATAGAAAAGATAAATAAGCTTAAGGAAAAAATCAAAACATGGGTGAAAGAAATTAATGCAGACATACTAGAAAATGTATTAAAAACATCATAGAAACTAAATAACAGAAAATCAAAGAAATCTACCAGTCCGCCTCAGCACAGGACTACCTAGTGAGGAGGACTAAGAACAAACAGATGAAATATTATAGATTATCATATATTGTAACTCTCATCAAACCTGTAATTAAATAGACTATATAAAAAAAAAAAATTAAAAAAAAACATTTATGGCAGGCTGTGCGCTTCAGTGCATTTTATAACAGCTGTTATTAATTATGGGAATTTAAAAAAAAAAATTATTTACTCAAAAATGAAATGTCAAATAAAAAAATGTTAAACAACAAAATTAATACACAATATGATATAGATTCACTAACATTCCAGTTGTTCTACATTTTTTCGGACACCGTGTATAAAAAGATTAGGTACCTACCTACAGAACACATTTAATTTAAAAAAATAACCAAGTTTTCTATTATTGAAATTGCATCATAAAAAGTCGTTTTAACATTTGCGATTGAATGAACCAATACAACAAGATCCCTTTGTGTGTTAATCATTTAATTTAATAAGAAATGGGAACTAAAGGGATATTTAAATTTAATAAATGAATGATTTAACAAAATCACAGAATAGCCCGCAAGGCTCATCGAGCAGTGCATTGAATTAATGAATATTTGCGTCATCGCTACTTACATAACACTGTTTCTCGATTCTGGTGGTGCACATGTGTCCGTCTGAAACTCCGCCAGGTGTTCCTCTACTGCCGCGAGCGAACAGTCTGCTGCACTTCTCTTGGGGCAGAAGAACCGCTGGGATCTGTAAATATACACAGAAACAATAACAACTAATTATTACGTACTAGCGGGGCTGGTTTTTAACTACTAGGCCCTGCGGGCGGCACTTCGTTGGGCTTCGCCCAGCTTAAGTGATACTGGCAACAGTTAACCTATAATAATCGAATGTACGAAATTATTATTTACGTAAATAATATTATGTGTTAAAAAACCCATTATTTATTAAAATGAGTGTATAAAGGCAAGTTATTAAAAATATATTTGTATGTAAAAAAAACCAACTTTTATCCTAACATAACCCAACCACACATATCCTAACCTAACATTACCTAACCTATAATAACCCAACCCAACATATAATAACCTAAAACCTAACCCAACCTAACCAAACCTATCCTAACCTAACCTATACTAATCTAACCTATCCTAATCTAACCTATCCTAACCTAACCTATAATAACCCAACCTAATCTAACCTAAAATCAAAACACTTTATTTTTTGAAAAAATCGTATTAAGCGTGGCCAGATCCCGAATAATTTTCTAAATGGGTAAAGGTAAATTAATATATACTTTACAAATATATATACCTGGCAAAATGATTGTTTAATTATACATTTAAGTATATATCAGATTGGAGATTTGTTGGCTAATTTTATAATCAACGAAGCGTTTCTATCTTCCGATTGCGTTACATGTTTTTTTTATTGGGTTGGCAGTGCCTATACTTCCTACAAACAAACGCGTATTATGCGCAAACTTCACATCGGTGTTCTGTTAAAATGACGCTAAATTATTATTTACGTAAATAATAATAAATATCGAAATTATATGAGTAGAAACGATGCTTTTGAAGAAATCTCGTATTACATGAGGCGATCCTATTAGTCTAAGATCCCTTAAAGAACGACCGTCACCGAGATGTTTATTTGATGAAACGTATTTTATATTTAATTTAATATGTCCGCCCATTAAAACAAAGAGAGTGCGCATGCTATTTGTTCTTGAAAATGAAAAGGATAGCGATAGACTCGTGCAAATACCATCTAGACTGGAACCATCCAGAATTCGACAACCGGAATTCGGGACTGATTTTTAGCAGGCAACCTTTTACCATCGTGTTCATAATGAAATAATCTTTAATTTCATATTATTTTTATTCAATAATCAGACCGGTGCAAAATGCTTTTTCGATTTACCTGTTTATACATGGCAACCTGAGAGTTGTGACCGGAAAAGAGTAGGCAACCTAACGTTTGCATATTCTATGGGTTTCATACTTTCGATTGGTATAGAATTTTTATAATAATCAAACCGGTGCAATGTTTAAATTATTTTTTTTTTAATTATTAATTAATCATACCCTGGACTAAAATTTGCTAGGCAACCGATATGCAATATATTTATTGACATATTAAATTAAATATAAAATACGTTTCATCAAATAAACATCTCGGTGACGGTCGTTCTTTAAGGGATCCTATACTATATTTCAGTATGATATCGGGTCTTAATTTTCAAATTAGCGGAATTTACCCGAAACATACAATTTGAATTCGACCAATCAGAGGGCCGAAACCGTCCAGATGCTGGCGTAATAATACTATACGGTTTACTTTAGTATTGAAGAGATGCTGGAGGCCACTAATTTACATACTTATCCCATACATATCCTTACTCATAAACGTATTTTAAATTTTAACAGATTGCCACATATGAATGGTTGTATAACAGTTGTGTTAATTTTAAAACACGTTTATTAGTCAGAAACATAAAGTTTAAAAACATGCATATCACTTAACTTAACCTTTTCGTCCCGGAAAGAAAAAAATCACGTTAGATCCAAAGGGGGGTCACTAGGGTCCCCCAATTTGTTTTGCTTATTAAAGGGTGTGTGACATAATCTTATGCAATTTGTTTTAGTGATAATTAGGGGGGAGTATATTCATCATGTTTCAGCAGTCATTATCTAAATAAAATCCAAGTTAATATTCTAATGAATTTAGACAAGATCGCGCATTTTTTCCATAGAAAACAGGGAAGGCGATGGCTGATAACGGGCACAACTCCTTGATTCTGAATCTCGACTGGCGATTGGCGATTACAGCGTAGCTACTTTGCTAGTTAGTTGCAAAGGGTGGTCTTTAAATGATGAATATATTTTTTTAAATAAATTTTTTAACATTTAAAAATCTACCACCACTAAACTAGTTACGGATGTTATTGCGAATATTATGGCATATTTAGATATTAATGAAGGTATTAAATTCTTAAATCTCCTAATTTATAATTTGATATATTATATTTAAATTTAGGATCAAATCGTGGTGTTTGCCTTAAATATATGTTTATATATATTTACATATATTATTTTACATATTTATATATTCAGTTCAAAGTTTTTCATTTCAGGACACTTATATTTGCTAACTTATATTTTTAACAGTGAATGGTTTTGAACTGCAGATGACATCAAATCAACGCGACTAATCTTCTTGACTTTTGTGATTACGTTTGCAATGCTTTTAACGAAAGAACTGAAGTAGATACCATTTACACAGATTTTAAAAAGGCATTTGATAAAGTAAACCATTCTATTCTACTACAGAAGCTTGATCGTATAGGTATCCACGGTGATCTATTAAGATGGCTTAAATCTTACTTGGAAAACAGAACACAGTTAGTACTTATAAATGGGTATGAGTCACCTCCCATAATTGTAACCTCAGGTGTACCTCAGGGGTCCAATCTAGGCCCTCTGCTTTTTTTAATCTTTATTAATGACCTTGGCCCCATGTTACGCTGCCGTTTTGTTATATTTGCTGATGACCTCAAGATTTACCGTAAAATTTCCACTGATTCTGATCAAGTTATGCTTCAAGATGATCTTTACACACTACATAGCTGGTGTACTCAAAATGATATGTTTCTAAATATTGATAAATGTTACATTATAACCTTCACTCGTAACAGAAGAAGAAAGAATCGTGCATATTTCATTAATAATGTTCAATTAAATGCAGTCACCACTATTAGAGATCTAGGAATCACACTTGATTCAAAATTTAAGTTTGATGTACATATCAGTGATATCACGAGTAAATCCTTGAAAATGATTGGTTTTATACATAGAATATCGAAACCATTTAAAAATACCCAATCCATTATAACCTTGTACCACTCGTTGGTCAGAAGCAAATTGGAATATGGTAGTGTTATCTGGAACCCACACTACTTGAAATATTCAAAAACTATTGAATCTGTACAAAAAAAATTTCTAAGATTGTTATCCTTTAAACTTGGACTAAGTTCCGTACTGCAGTCTTATGAGGAACGACTCCAATACTTTAACTTTACGACCCTGGATAAAAGAAGACAATTTGCTGACTTAATATGTCTACACAAAATTATTCATGACAAGCTTGAAGCAACTGATTGTGTGAGCAATATTCTTATTAAAATTCCTAATAGACGTAATCTAAGGAATCATAATATATTCCATCTAGAATTATTTAAGAACAATATTGCATACTTCAATCCATTATCTAGAATGTGTCGTCTGTACAATTCTATTGAGTGTAACAACATAGATATATATGCAAATAGTCTCACTTATTTTAAAAAGCAAATTAGCAATAGATTGTGAATGTTTGTTTGTTTTTTTTTTTATTTACTCTATTTGTTTTCTGTTTTTATTTTTGTTTCTTTTGTTTTTTGGATCATATATGTATCTGTATTTTTTGTTTTTGATATCTCTTTTTTTGCCTTTTTCACGTTTTGCTGTTTATATATTTTTTTGTTAATACATAGTGTATAATGACACTTAAACTGTGCATGATGTGAACATTTTTAAGTGGACTGTTGACATTTCCTTTTTTTTTGCAGCGCTTATCTAATGTTTTTTTTCTCATGTTAATAGTCTGTAAATGTTCCTCAACAATAAATAAATAAATAAATAAATAATCAACCCCCCCCCTCACAGCATCCCCAAAGATTTTTTCCTTCAGGGCTTCCTGCTAATGTAAAAAAAGATTGAGGTAATTAAAAAAACTTGTTCAGTTTCTCGCTAACTTAAAAAAAAGCACTTGAAATTTATATAGGTGTAATAAATAAAATAATTGAAAAGGATATTGTGAATAATTATGATAACCTACTCGTTATTTACATGAACTAAAAGTGCTGAACTAATTTGGCTTTGAATGTGTCTAGATTTAAAACGAAAATATCAGCGACCTCTGCAAGCTCATTGCACGGGCATTATGGTCAACTTACCTCCTCACCCCACCAGCCCCACTCAGTGAGTGTGAGTCCTCCCAAAGAGTCCTGCGGCGTGTGCAGACAAACCGGCCGATAGATCCTGCTGAAGAGGACCCTGAAACACCATCACAGAGTTACTCCATCTTTCATTATATTTACTTACTAGATACATATACATATTGTAGCACTTTATTATAGAAATGGCGCCCACGTTGGGCGCCATTGTAACATGAATAAAGTGCTCTTGTAACATAATAATATTGCGTCATCTAAATTACCACGTTGAGTGCCAATGTAACAGAGTGAGAAAGGTAGTATTGAAATAACTTAAGAATGTCACAAGATATCATTTATTGGCAAAAAACGAAACATCAATTATTCAAGTTATTATATTACGATTAAATTCAACCAGAACATGAGAGTCATAATTAAGGATTGATAACAATATATCAGGGGGTGTGCAGTGATTGTAGATTCACTTGCACAGTTGGAATTAAAATGGTAGCACTTTTATAAGTAAAATGGTGACAAAGGAATACAACGATTTTAATCTGACCTGTTTCATAGAAGGGCGCCATGCAAATCAACGATTGTAACTGCAACATTTATAATGGATAACGTGATATCCAGCGATAACAACAGCTAGCTAAACAGGAACAATATGTCCGCAATAATTCCTCCCATAATGTCGCCTGGAGCAATCGCTCCAATCCTTCCAGAAGAATAAGATTTTCTGCCCGCTGTCCGTTTGGTACTGACTTCCTCGGTGACTGTCAGTCGCGCTGCCAGCTCCGAACTACCATAGACATCAATCCCATAGACAAGGAGGCGATCCGAAGATAGAGTTATGGATAAATTAACCATAAATGTAGCGGGGCGCAAGTGAACTGCTACAATATACACGGTGTCCGGAAACTCGTAGTACAAGCGGGAAACTGGAGAATCTACACCACATGGGGAACCCAAATAAACATAAAGTTTTTTGATTTGAGCATTTTCAAAAAAAAAAAAAAAACCAAAAAAAAATATTTTTTGGCTATTTTAGGGTTAAAGTTTTTTCTGGTGTTTAGGGTTGAACAACAGATGTTTTAACCCTGCAGAGCAGAAACATTTTATGATTACACCGGATTAAATGAAGGGTGATTTCAAAATAATGCTTCAAATCCGAGTTTCTTCATTTGTTTTGCTTTCAAATAGTTTTAATTAGTTCGGTACTTTGATCTTCAGTAATAATTTATAAGAATTTGATTAAAAAAAAAAAAAAAAAAAAATCAACTTCTAACTCGATTTACTCGATAACGAAAGCTCAAATCAAAAAAAAATACAAAATCGACTCCAAATGTGATGTAGATTCACCAGTTTCCCGCTTGTACTACGAGTTTCCTTTAGATGGTAGAATAGATAGATGGTAGATGGTAGATGGTAGATCCTATGGTAGAACTATTTGAAAGCAAAACAAATGAAGAAACTCGGATTTGAAGCATTATTTTGAAATCACCCTTCATTTAATCCGGTGTAATCATAAAATATTTCTGCTCTGCAGGGTTAAAACATCTGTTGTTCAACCCTAAACACCAGAAAAAACTTTAACCCTAAAATAGCCGAAAAATATTTTTTTTGGTTTTTTTTTTTTTTTGTGAAAATGCTCAAATCAAAAAACTTTATGTTTATTTGGGTTCCCCATGTGGTGTAGATTCTCCAGTTTCCCGCTTGTACTACGAGTTTCCGGACACCGTGTATAGACTAACTCAATATAAGGTATACATAGATTTAGTAGAAAGTATACAGAATAAATTTTCGAAACATTTACTCAAGAAATACAACAAAACTACAAATAATATGTTAACTTTACAAAAAAGACGCACATTGTCAGACCTGTTGTTTCTACATAATCTGCTAAATTATAAAATAGATGGTCCCGAATTGCTATCCGTCATTGGTTTAAATGTTCCAACGAGGCGTACCAGGCACACTACACTATTTCATATTGAAGTCAACAATACCAATGCAGCAAACAACTCAGTAATTACTCACGCAATCACAACATACACCCATTACAAAAAATTACTACATTTAGACATCTTTCATGATTCCTTTCTAACATACAAAACTAACTTATTAAATTTTTTAGCATGATATTTTTCAAAAATATTTTCACATCATTTTTCAAAACTCCTATGTATTAACAGTCAATTACAATTCGTGAGCTTATTATAATCCTTGTTTACAATTCATTATTTTATTATTATCTATCCACACCATAGACATATGAATATTAGTAGACCTGTCCTAAGTGATTAAAAGCGTATTATCCCCACTCCCCATACCGGTTCCATTGAGCCGGCTGGGCTCGCGTATGGCCTCAAATGAAATTTGAAAACGTGACGTCATCATTCTTGTGCGAACTATGGTCGAGGCATTATCGGTTCATTTTACTAAATAACACGGCAAAATTTTGACTTGTACTATGAAAACTGGTAAAAATAGATGTGAAAAAAGAGAATAAACCCAATTGTCGTATTACATTCCATATATAAGCATTATTTTACTTTATTTTAAGCATATTCACATCGTATAATATGAATCAGTTGTTACTATCACATCGAGAAACGTCTGGACGCGAAACACAAAGCTGGTTGGTTGCTGGGAAGTAAATTATGAACATTTATAAAAGTGTCTTAACTAAATACTCTGAAACTAACTACGACTCTGAAAATAGAAGCTGCCTTACTTTGCCGAATTTGGACTTCGCAAATTTGTTCATAACGTGGCGAGTAATTTGCGCTCCCATGTAAAAATGTCTATTCATTCAAAGCAGATTTTACTTTTAAGAAGTAAATGGTGATATTATAATGCGAGATGCCTATTTACTGTCAGATTGATTTATTGACGAATCACAGTCAGCTTCACTCCCTTCGTTCTTCAACAGTTGATTTTACCCCTCGCCCATATCTTCTCGTCTATTAATTCCTATGTCTGTGATCCACACACTTCCTTCCTTTTATAACAATCTCAGGCGAAATTACGTAATGATATTTTATGGACATACGTAATAGGTACTAAACTATGTAATAACTAAAAATATCTAACTGTATCTTATTGTACTGTGTATGTCTTAAAAATAAATAAATAAAATAAATAAATAACATTTATCAACCAAAAAATACTCACACCGAGATTAGAACCCGCGAGCTCTACCACGGAGGTCATTCATATTAATATGGAAATTAAATTTGAAAATTGATAATAAGTCATTTATTATTAATGTTTGATGCTTACGGTCTGTCCATTTCCAGAAGAGCTATATTATTAGTTCCTGGATCTTCAATGTCGTTCCCGGGGAGGTACTGGGGATGGAGCACACTCCTGGTCACGGAGAACATCACCTCTGGAGGGGGGTTGATATCCAGACCAGACTCTCTGCAACCAAACAACGTTCAAAAAACAGTATTATGTATTAACATTTCATTGGCATTAGTAACTGACAACGGTTAATACAAAAATAAACTAGTTTGTTTCTGCATAAAAATTGTAAAAAGTTTAGTAAAAATGTTGTATTAATTTGTCATTGTTCTATGAATGATTTATACAATCATCGATATTAACAACTTTCAATTTCACTCTGATTAAATTAGCCGTTGAAAAATATGAGACCATATTTTGTAAGATTCATTAAAAGTATATGATAGGCAAAATGATGTAATTTAACAGAAAGCAACTATCAAACACATCCAATACTACCCTTCGTGTGCCATTCCCAGGCTTGGTAATGGCAGAGTTTTTAGTAAATAAATAGTAAATAAAACAGTGATACCCAATAAAACCCACATTTACAACATAAATCTATGGTTTAAGGCTGGCCGCATACATACGTTTTCCGTATTCGATTTCCGAATTCGTTTTCCGTATTCGGACATCCGAATGCACGGAATCAGTAGAAAATAAATTAACTGCCGCACACGTTCGTTTTAATTACGAACGGAACAAATTCCTTAAGCACGTTCCGAATGCGAGCCGGCGCGTTCGGAGAAACCGAATGGAAAAAACCTAATGACGTCATGTGGAACGCAGCTCTTGCATACACTTTGTTTTCTCGCTCTGAGTAGCCTAAATGGTGATATATTGCCCTTGTTGGCAACACTGGTACTGACGTTTATACATCCCGAATGAAAAAAAACGAACGTTTGCGCTAGTCTCACGGAATTCCGAATACGGAAAACGAATTCGGAAATCAAATACGGAAAACGTATGTATGCGGCCAGCCTAAAGCGTTAAATAATGATTTAAGACAATATTTTGTTGATGTAAAATATGTAGATAATATAGCGTACTTGGCTACTGAGCTACTGGTCTAGGACGAACGTCAGGCTTGTCAACGCCAGAGTACTGGGCTACTGGGCTAGGACGAGCGTCACGCTTGTCAACGCCAACGCACTAGGCTACTGAGTTTATGTATGCGTGAGAATTCATTGTCTTTACTGTAATTGTGAGAGAAGACGCTTTTAAATTAAACTTTATATATAGTATTTGTGGTAACTTAGAAGCAGTTAAAATTTCAACTAAAACTACCTTAAAACATTGAAATTTTGAAAAAAGTCACCCTTCTTTTTTACTTGTACTATCACGGACACATTTAGTGTACGTATTCAAGAAGTAAAATTAGTTAAAGAAATTATCAACAGAACAATAAAAAAGGAGATTGTATAATGTGTTTTTATTTCCAACTGCATGCTATCTAAGTACAGGTACAGGGTGGAGCTAAACAGACAGTTTGCATGCTATATAAGTACAGGTACAGGGTGGAGCTAAGCAGAGAGTTTGCATGCTATCTAAGACCAGGACCAGGGTGGAGCTAAGCAGACAGTTTGCAAGCTATCTAAGTACAGGTACAGGGTGGAGCTAAACGGACAGTTTGCATGCTATCTAAGTACAGGTACAGGGTGGAGCTAAACATACAGTTTGCATGCTATCTAAGTACAGGTACAGGGTGGAGCTAAACAGACAGTTCGCATGCTATCTAAGTACAGGTACAGGGTGGAGCTAAGCAGACAGTTTGCATGCTATCTAAGTACAGGTATAGTGTGCAGCTAAACAGATAGTTTGCATGCTATTTAGGTGCAGGTACAGGGTGGAGCTAAGCAGACAGTTTGCATGCTATCTAGGTGCAGGTACAGGGTGGAGCTAAGCAGACAGTTTGCATGCTATCTAAGTACAGGTACAGGGTGGAGCTAAGCAGACAGTTTGCATGCTATCTAAGTACAGGTATAGTGTGCAGCTAAACAGATAGTTTGCATGCTATTTAGGTGCAGGTACAGGGTGGAGCTAAGCAGACAGTTTGCATGCTATCTAGGTGCAGGTACAGGGTGGAGCTAAGCAGACAGTTTGCATGCTATCTAAGTACAGGTACATGGTGGAGCTAAGCAGACAGTCTGCATGCTATCTAGGTGCAGGTACAGGGTGGAGCTAAACAGATAGTTTGCATGCTATTTAGGTGCAGGTACAGGGTGGAGCTAAGCAGACAGTTTGCATGCTATCTAGGTGCAGGTACAGGGTGGAGCTAAGCAGACAGTTTGCATGCTATCTAAGTACAGGTACAGGGTGGAGCTAAGCAGACAGTTTGCATGCTATCTAAGTACAGGTATAGTGTGCAGCTAAACAGATAGTTTGCATGCTATTTAGGTGCAGGTACAGGGTGGAGCTAAGCAGACAGTTTGCATGCTATCTAGGTGCAGGTACAGGGTGGAGCTAAGCAGACAGTTTGCATGCTATCTAGGTGCAGGTACAGGGTGGAGCTAAGCAGACAGTTTGCACGCTATCTAAGTACAGGTATAGTGTGCAGCTAAACAGATAGTTTGCATGCTATTTAGGTGCAGGTACAGGGTGGAGCTAAGCAGACAGTTTGCATGCTATCTAGGTGCAGGTACAGGGTGGAGCTAAGCAGACAGTTTGCATGCTATCTAGGTGCAGGTACAGGGTGGAGCTAAGCAGACAGTTTGCATGCTATCTAAGTACAGGTACAGGGTGGAGCTAAGCAGACAGTTTGCATGCTATCTAGGTGCAGGTACAGGGTGGAGCTAAACATACAGTTTGACATTTGAAAACGCCGATTCTAGGTGCGTTTCAGGTTTCTATCAAATAGTAATAAGCTGCCAGGCTTAACAACATGACAGTTATCTGTGTACTATCATATGATATACTTTCTTATTGGTTTGTTGGTTTACTTTAATATTCCCAATTGGTAGTGGTACTATTATACAATACACTTTCAATATTAGTATTTAGTAAATTCGTGAAGGCTCTAGAACCGCCATCTATTGATGTAATAATTAAGTCAATGACAACTAAATGATGATAAGGGATATCTTATGTGCCTTTAATTATTATTTACAAACATAAACTTGTAAAAAAGTGAATATTTCACAATAACTTACTGAAACAACTTCAATTAACGAAACTGTCAAACAGATACTATTAAATTATTTTGTTTATTTTTTCCGCAGTAAATATGTAATAAACAATTTATGGACATTTGTTTTTTTTTAATACCATGTGGTACAAGTAGTTCTAGCAGAAGGTTCTTGTCAGTGGTGACATACGATAAATTGATTGAAAGTAATGTCACCCAAGACCATAATTCTTTGCTCATTTTTTAATTGAAATAAGTTAATCAGTAATCGCTAGTTAAAGTCTGCCGGGTCCGCCCTGATACCCCCCGTATGCCAACATACAGTAACGTCTAAGTAAGCTCAGTAATCACTAGTTAAAGTCTGCCGGGTCCGCTCTGATACACCCCGTATGCCTACATACAGTAACGTCTAAGTAAGCTCAGTAATCACTAGTTAAAGTCTGCCGGGTCCGCTCTGATACACCCCGTATGCCTACATACAGTAACGTCTAAGTAAGCTCAGTAATCACTAGTTAAAGTCTGCCGGGTCCGCCCTGATACCCCCCGTATGCCTACATACAGTAACGTCTAAGTAAGCTCAGTAATCACTAGTTAAAGTCTGCCGGTCCGCTCTGATACACCCCGTATGCCTACATACAGTAACGTCTAAGTAAGCTCAGTAATCACTAGTTAAAGTCTGCCGGGTCCGCTCTGATACACCCCGTATGCTTACATACAGTAACGTCTAAGTAAGCTCAGTAATCACTAGTTAAAGTCTGCCGGGTCCGCCCTGATACCCCCCGTATGCCTACATACAGTAACGTCTAAGTAAGCTCAGTAATCACTAGTTAAAGTCTGCCGGGTCCGCTCTGATACACCCCGTATGCCTACATACAGTAACGTCTAAGTAAGCTCAGTAATCACTAGTTAAAGTCTGCCGGGTCCGCCCTGATACTCCCCATATGCCCACATACAGTGACGTCTAAATAAGCTCAGTAATCACTAGTTAAAGTCTGCCGGGTCCGCTCTGATACACCCCGTATGCCTACATACAGTAACGTCTAAGTAAGCTCAGTAATCACTAGTTAAAGTCTGCCGGGTCCGCTCTGATACACCCCGTATGCCTACATAAAGTGACGTCTAAATAAGCTCAGTAATCACTAGTAGTCTCCCGGGTCCGCCCTGATACACCCCGTATGCCTACATACAGGGACGTCTAAGTAAGCTCAGTAATCACTAGTTAAAGTCTGCCGGTCCGCTCTGATACACCCCGTATGCCTACATACAGTAACGTCTAAGTAAGCTCAGTAATCACTAGTTAAAGTCTGCCGGGTCCGCTCTGATACACCCCGTATGCTTACATACAGTAACGTCTAAGTAAGCTCAGTAATCACTAGTTAAAGTCTGCCGGGTCCGCCCTGATACCCCCCGTATGCCTACATACAGTAACGTCTAAGTAAGCTCAGTAATCACTAGTTAAAGTCTGCCGGGTCCGCTCTGATACACCCCGTATGCCTACATACAGTAACGTCTAAGTAAGCTCAGTAATCACTAGTTAAAGTCTGCCGGGTCCGCCCTGATACTCCCCATATGCCCACATACAGTGACGTCTAAATAAGCTCAGTAATCACTAGTTAAAGTCTGCCGGGTCCGCTCTGATACACCCCGTATGCCTACATACAGTAACGTCTAAGTAAGCTCAGTAATCACTAGTTAAAGTCTGCCGGGTCCGCTCTGATACACCCCGTATGCCTACATAAAGTGACGTCTAAATAAGCTCAGTAATCACTAGTAGTCTCCCGGGTCCGCCCTGATACACCCCGTATGCCTACATACAGGGACGTCTAAGTAAGCTCAGTAATCACTAGTTAAAGTCTCCCGGGTCCGCCCTGATACACCCCGTATGCCTACATACAGTGCCGTTTAAAATAACTTTTCTAAATTGCATCTGTGGACGGTAAACACAACAAAGGCGCGCCCAACTTTTGTACACGGTTGATATGTCACATGAGAATGGGTCGCTTATACGACTCGTTCTTGAGTTGAATAACTTGGCTGTGAAACCTCCAGTGTTTTCTCCCTCCTACAACATGGGTCCTGAAGAGAATTTATCTAGCGATTACTGAGCTTATGCTGACTCTTTCCTCTCATCGAAAGACCCTCCACCCAGCATCTCCTAAAATGACACAGGCTCTGACGGAAAAAAAATTCTTCAGGTTGTCAGGTGTGGAGTTAATGTAAAAAAAAACATGAATATTACCGACCTGTCTTTGTGAAACAACTGGATAAACCTTTTTTTAATTTACCCAATTATAAACAACCATTTAAGTATAATTAACGGTTGTACATATATCAGTTGTGTCAAATTTACAGAAAAAACTTACATACCAAAGGCTGTTAAAGTGTAAATAATATTATCTGTGCAGTACTAGTAGTATTAGCCAGGGGAATATAAGTTCCTTTACTGAGAATAATCAGTCCGCCCTACAAGCAAAAGCACGCTGCAACTTACTACTAGAACTTACCCAAGCAGATAGATCCAGTATGATCCCCTGGTAAGGAGCCAGCGCTCACTTACCAGGTAGACTGGTAACCCCCCTCTGTCAATCCTCAATCCCTGAAAAAACACAATCTTATATAATATCTGTGTTTTAATAATAACATTAATTTTTTTAAAAAATCAGTTTATAATTAGCGCATAGTTTATAATGAATAATCACGGGATAGTCGTAGAGGTACTATTGGGTACTAATATATCTTTTGAAACGTGTTCCACTAACACGCGAGTAGCAGTGCGGGGGACCGAATTCAGTAATTTCCGGTCGTTCGGCGGTAGAGCGACGGTTTTAGGGTAAATCGGACAAATTGGTTTGCAAAAAAGTGGACCAATTTTTTGCTTTGTGTCTCATCTAAATAGAATATATCAATGGGAATGATATGAAATCTCGTCACATCAGTTCCAATTTTTAAAATGGCAATAATATGTAGTTTTTTAACAATAATATTGTGGTATATATGCAGTAGTGAATGGTGGAAGAAATCGGAGGCGCCCGACAAGACATTAGCAATAGCGAAGTATTGCAAGGGATCCACTAGCATACATATATTTTATTTGTTTTTTTTCAATGTTTACAATAGATATGAAATCACACAACCAAAGTTGAGGTAAAGTGTATTTTATGCTTATTTATAAAAAAAATATTATTCTTTTTAGCTTGTTTGTTAAAACATTTAATGGCTTAGTATGTGTAATGGTGTTGTGCCGTTGTTGTATTAACTTTAGGGATTATTTAATGGCTGAGTATGTGTAATGGTAATCTCGTCGAATTTAATGTTTCAAAGACCCAATCCTGTCTGATTACGTCTAAAAGGGATCCAAATGATAATCTAGTCTCCTTCAACGAAAGCAATCTTCCGAACAGGCCTTCCATTGATATGCTTGGTGTAACTATTAGTGACCAGCTCAGGTACGGGGGCTCCATCGAAGCCAGAGTAAAGTTGGCCTCTCAGAAGCTGGGCGTACTGTACAGGGCCCGCAGATACTTTAATAGTACACAACTGCTGACCCTGTACAAATCGCAAGTGCGCCCTACTGTCGAATTTGGCAGCCATCTCTGGTCCGGAGCCCCTAAATACCTGAAAAAAACCCTTGACTCTGTGCAAAAACGGGCGGTCCGTTTGATAGATTCTCCAATCTTAACAAACGCACTGCAATCTTTAGAGCACAGGCGTCAGGTAAGTATGCTGTCCTTGTTCTATCGGTATTACAATGGAAGATGCTCTGAGGAACTAGCGTCATTGATCCCTTCGGCACCGGTGCGTAGTCGGGATACACGCCAAACGCGCGCCCAACATTTGTACACGGTTGACATTTGTCACATGAGAACGGGTCGCTTCTACGATTCGTTCTTAGGTTCAACAGCTCGGCTGTGGAACGAACTGCCGGCCTCTGTGTTTCCTCCCTCCTACAACATGGGACTCTTCAAGACCCATGTTCACTCCTTCCTCTCCACAAAAAGACCCTCCACACAGCATCCCCAAAGATGACATAGGCCCTGAGGGAAATTATTTTCTTCAGGGCCTCCTGTGTGGAGTTAATAAAAAAAAAAATTAAAAAAAATATATAATGGTGTTGTGCCGTTGTTGTATTGTCTTTAGGGATTATTTAATGGCTGAGTATGTGTAATGGTGTTGTGCCGTTGTTGTATTGTCTTTAGGGATTATTCAATGGCTGAGTATGTGTAATGGTGTTGTGCCGTTGTTGTATTGACTTTAGAGATTATTTAATGGCTGAGTATGTGTAATGGTGTTGTGCCGTTGCTGTATTGTCTTTAGGGATTATTTAATGGCTGAGTATGTGTGATGGTGTTGTGCCGTTGTTGTATTGACTTTAGGGATTATTTAATGGCTGAGTATGTGTAATGGTGTTGTGCCGTTGTTGTATTGACTTTAGGGATTATTTAATGGCTGAGTATGTGTAATGGTGTTGTGCCGTTGTTGTATTGACTTTAGAGATTATTTAATGGCTGAGTATGTGTAATGGTGTTGTGCCGTTTTTGTATTGTCTTTAGGGATTATTTAATGGCTGAGTATGTGTAATGGTGTTGTGCCGTTGTTGTATTGTCTTTAGGGATTATTTAATGGCTGAGTATGTGTAATGGTGTTGTGCCGTTGTTGTATTGTCTTTAGGGATTATTTAATGGCTGAGTATGTGTAATGGTGTTGTGCCGTTGCTGTATTGTCTTTAGGGATTATTTAATGGCTGAGTATGTGTGATGGTGTTGTGCCGTTGTTTTATTGACTTTAGGGATTATTTAATGGCTGAGTATGTGTAATGGTGTTGTGCCGTTGTTGTATTGTCTTTAGGGATTATTCAATGGCTGAGTATGTGTAATGGTGTTGTGCCGTTGTTGTATTGACTTTAGAGATTATTTAATGGCTGAGTATGTGTAATGGTGTTGTGCCGTTGCTGTATTGTCTTTAGGGATTATTTAATGGCTGAGTATGTGTGATGGTGTTGTGCCGTTGTTGTATTGACTTTAGGGATTATTTAATGGCTGAGTATGTGTAATGGTGTTGTGCCGTTGTTGTATTGACTTTAGGGATTATTTAATGGCTGAGTATGTGTAATGGTGTTGTGCCGTTGTTGTATTGTCTTTAGGGATTATTTAATGGCTGAGTATGTGTAATGGTGTTGTGCCGTTGTTGTATTGTCTTTAGGGATTATTTAATGGCTGAGTATGTGTGATGGTGTTGTGCCGTTGTTGTATTGACTTTAGGGATTATTTAATGGCTGAGTATGTGTAATGGTGTTGTGCCGTTGTTGTATTGACTTTAGGTATTATTATTTGTCCCGTGGTTCTCGGTCTGGTGATCAATATAATCTTCTACTATTATATTATTATTTGTACAAGTATATTACTCACATATTTCTGGACATTGGTGGGCCTGGCTTTAGTGAGGGGTACCATGTAGTAATGTGTTATGTGTTTGTCTGGTTCATCCCCGCACAGATCCCCTCTGCTCCAACTGGACCCGTTCCGCTGGCACGGGAATAGTTTTTCGGCCAAATCAATGCAATCTGCAAGCAACGAGGAAAAATTATTTGTGTTTATTTAATAATATTCTAATCTAGTGGAAATTTTCTTTGTTGGATTACTTTTTATTTTTTTACTATTAAAATAGTCATTGTAAGAATAGTGTTAGGGTGATGATTAGCTAATTGCCGAAGAGACGCATCATGCCTCCATATCTACACAAGTACCATTCTATTAATCTCTCTAACTGGTGATTATGTAAACTTAGCATTATTTAATTTTACATAAAATGAAACAAAAGTACGAGAAAGGAGTCAACTTGCCTACCATGGCACAACTTGCTGACATTTGTACAATTACTAACCATTCAATTATTGTTTTGAATCTGAATTTTAATATGTACCTATGAGAAAATATTTTTGTTTGATTTAGATAATGCACTCGGGATGGGCGAATGTGTGCGAGTCTTTTCTGTCATTAACCCCACACAGAAGGACTTGAGGAAAATAATTTCCCTCCAGGGCCTACTTCATCTTTGGGGATGCTGTCCGGATGATTTTATTAAGGAAAGGAAGTTGAGGAAGTTCTGGGAAAGTAAAAGGTTTGAGGGATGGGTAAGAATCTAGGGATCAGTTTTTTCTGGACTGACGAACGTATGATTTATCCTTCCTGATGCAGTGTAAGGCGATGGGTTGAGAGAGATCAGTTGAAGACGTAAAGGGGTCTCCTCCAACCAATCTCTCCCGATACGGTGGGTATGCAATCAGTTGAAGAGGTCAAGAGGTCGGTGGGTATGCACATCCTGAACACACCTCACCCGAAGAACCTGAGCACTCCTGCTAAGTCACCAAACCTTGCGTACCATTTAGGGTGACCTATGACAGAGGTGTTAGTTATTCAATAAATTGTCTCCG
The DNA here is from genome assembly GCA_026573805.1 of Hesperophylax magnus. Lineage (NCBI taxonomy): Eukaryota > Metazoa > Arthropoda > Insecta > Trichoptera > Limnephilidae > Hesperophylax > Hesperophylax magnus. Next base: position 505,196 of record JAIUSX010000179.1, on the reverse strand, counting down.
GAGAAAATTGTTGCATTTGTAACTTCTTCTTCCTCTTTATGAGCCTCCAGCCCCCAGCGTCCAGCTTTGCGTCGTCCCTTAAATATAATCAAATTTTTCGATTTAAGACGAATCTCTTACGTATGAAGCCTGCAGTTCTCCTGAAATCACCAGCCTATCTGATCTGTGAGCGACCTCTGCTTCTCTTTCCTAACCACGGACGCCACTCGATGAAACTGAGATTCATCTGTCACATGCCCAGCATAGCTCCACTAGAGGAGGGAGATGGTGATGATAATGTTGGCCAGCTTGGACTTGCTTTTGTGACACGATACATAATAATATGATGAAGGCAATAAGTTTTCTCAAGTGTGTGCATTATTATTAGAGCCAGAATGAATGCAGAGCAATGCAACTTACAGTTGTTGGCCTTTGAGCGAGTCTTCCGCTGGCTGACAGTAGAACGGGGCAGAGGCGGGCAGGTCTTCACAGACTCCACACAGCAGGTCTTTGAATTGGAGGGCGAACAGGGCTGGGAAAAGGGACACTCTTGTATTATAACATTCACAGGTTTATCGTGACAGCCGATTATTAGCACCAAAACTCAACAAAGGAACAGAAACCAAATAATGAAACTAATAATACTTCTACTACACTTTGTGGCGTTCTTTTAATTTAATAACTAATAAATAACTTTTTCTACACAATAGTCTAATCAAAATAATCCTATAATAACTCAACCTAACCTAACCTATCCTAATCTAACATATAATAATCCAACCTATCCTAACCTAACCTATCCTATAATAATCCAACCTAATCTAACATATTTGGGGATCAGTGATGAGGCACGAAATGAAAGAAGGTTGTGAAGGTCACATGTGTTTATTGGTGAGTCAGTAGCCGTGACGAGGAGATGACGTAGGACAAAGGTTGAATACTCCGGACGCTGCGGTGATGTGCTGGTCAAGCGCGGGTCAGTGAGTCGACGCCGGGCGCTGATGACCGGGACTCGATGAAGGTCAGGCACTGGCGAAGAGCGTAGGTCTTCAGGCACTGCAGTGCTGACGAGACGGCCGAAGGTGCGGCGGACCTTGTAGGCGGTTGAACGGGAACGATGTAGACCAGTGAGGATGCTGCGTGTCCTCGTGGTGGTCATGGTAGCGTGGAAGAAGCGCTGGTCAGAGACGCTGGAACCAGGGCGCTTGTAATCCGAGTAGCGCTGGCCGCGGACGTGGCCGAGGCGCTATGATGATGTCCCGATAGAGTCCATGATGGTACGGGCGAAGCCGGGAATATGTCCTTTGCGCTAGTAAGATTAGCGCGGGTTAACACTCGTTGATCCTTGTAGACTGGCGGCAAAACTATGACTGACTGACTGGCTGGCTCGCTGCGTCGGGCTTATTTATACTACTCGGCCGACGGCGGCAGTAGGTAGATGGATGGCAACTAAATTCTAGGCACTCGCACAGACTGTGTGTTTCGGGAACCTTCGACATTGCGGCGATTATGCATAGGCCGTAGACTCGAACCTTCTGGCGAGTTCCCGTAGTATCCCAGACGGGCTTCAGTATTATTGTCGCGAGTAGGCAAGTAGGTTGCTTTGTTTTGATTTCGGCTGCAAATACGTACCTAAGTAGCAATTAGCAAGTACGTACCGAAGTAGGTCGAGCGGTTTATTATTAATTATTCAATGGATTAATATCGACGCTACACATATAATAACCCAACCTAACCTAACCTATCCTAATCTAACATATAATAATCCAACCTAATCTAACCAATCCTAATCTAACATATAGTAATCCAACCTAACCTAACCTATCCCAATCTAACATATAATAATCCAACCTAACCCAACCTAACCTAACCTATCCTAATCTAACATATAATAATCCAACCTAACCTATCATAATCTAACATGAAATAATCCAACCTATCCTAACCTAACCCATCCTATAATAATCCAACCTAACCTAAAAAATTATAATCTAACATATAATTATCCAACCTAACCTATCCTATAATAATCCAACCTAAACTATCCTATAATAACCCAACCTAACCTAACCTAACCTATCCTAATCTAAAATATAATAATCCAACCTAACCTAACCTAACCTATCCTAATTTATCCTTTAATAATCCAACCTAACCTAACCTAACCTCTCCTAATCTAATATATAATAATCCAACCTAACCTATCCTAATCTAACATATAATAATCCAACCTATCCTAATCCAACCTATAATAATCCAACCTAACCTAATCTAACCTGTAATAACCCAACCTTACCTAAAATGAAAACGTTTTATTTAAAAAAAAAATCGTAGTAAACCTTTAAATATTAAGAAACTAAATTCATATGATGTTCGATATCAAAGTTGATCGCCTAACAATTAACGGGTGCGTGTCTAGCGATCTCGAATAATTGTCTATTATGCCGATTATGCCTTTCATGTTTTCTAGACTGCCACTACACAAACAAACGCGAACTATGCGAGAACTCGGTGTGTCGTACGGAAAATTTTCTCGTAAATTTTTATTAACGTAAATAATATTAAATATCAATATTTTTCTCAATCGTAAATGCAAAAAGTTGTTGTTTATTGTCAATATGATGAATCAAATGATTGATTATTTTTAAATGCGTGTTAAAAACGGTAGTCGTAGGTAAATAATTACCAAGAATAGTATGACAGAGTACACTTTGTTACTTTATTTATAGGTACATACACCATAGTTTCACTAAGTGCGTAACTAATTGACAGCTCCGTATTTAATAGCAATTTAGTGACAAAATGGTAGAGTTATAGAAACAGTTGAAAACAAATAAGCACTGATACGCTGGTCAAATTAGCAGTGTTTGTGACAGTAGCAGTGTAATCTTCAGCCATCTATTGTGACATAAATATGTGGATTGTGATTTGAAATACTAAATTTGATGTACGAAAATATTACTGTCATTGTAACGTCAAACAAAAACCATAGACAATATTAACTTTTTCGCCATAGACTCATTTTCTGTGGCTATCAAATTAAATTTAAAAAAGGGCTAACTTTTCACAAAGAGGCCCAACTCACAAAAATGAGCAGATCTGCTCAAGTGATGGATATTTTAACAGAATTGAAACAGGAGTTCCAAGAGCTTCGTAAAGACATCACTTACTTTAAGGTCACAATTGATTACTGTGCCAACAAAATTGACGACTTCTCTAAGCAAATCCAAAAAATGGACAAAAAAGTTGACGAAAATGAAAACGACATTTCTGCTATCAAGAGTGCCCTAAACAATGGCGAAACTATAGAGTGGCAGGGCTAGCAAAATGCCACGGGCCTCAGGGGGGGCAGAGCCCCGGCCGCTGCGTGGCCGCAAGCTCAGAAGTTAGAAGTAACCTAACATTTTTAGCAAAATTTAGTAAAAATTACTAATTTTATATAAGTACATAAAATCAACTAAAGGCCATATAGCTACAAATTCAAATAAATTATTAAGATTTAAACGCATTCATAAGAAAAGGATGTCGCTCAATTTTAGAACGCATCCATTGGTCCCGTGACATTGTCCGACAGGGACAGGATCCTTTCTTAAAAGACAATGACAATAGATATTTCCTAGAAAAATATTACTATATTGTTTCCAAGTCTAGCGTGAAACTTGAACGTACATTTATTTATATTTTAAATGTATAATTACAGAATAAAAAATTCCAATAACAAAGACACATTATACAATCATAATTGCCTAATTAGCGATTTAAATTTAAAAATGCTCAGGTGGAAAATGTCGATGTCAGAGGCTAGTGAGTTCAGAAGGCCTATCATTCTTCCGAGAGGCATTGCTAATGGTAAGTTAGTCCTACATCTCGGAAGAATGAATGGTTTGTGTCTACGCGCTCTTGCGAAGTTATCAGGGACGTAAAATAAAATTTTATTCAAAATTTCTGGATTCTTGATGTGACCGTTCAACAAGTTATAGGCCATCATCAGCAATGCAGCTTTCCGCCTGTTGACAAGACTATCGATACCTAGCATTCCGGAAAGGAAGGCTGATGGGTATAAATAGGGATAGTACCCGAAGTCTCTAAGATAAAGATAACTTAGAAACTTCTTTTGTACTTTCTCTACCATAGAAGTGTACGTTGCATCCCCTGGTCTCCATATTATTGAGCCACTTTCGAAAATACTACGTACTAGGCTAAAATATGGCAAGCGAACCACGGCAGAGCTGCAGAAATGCCTGGAGTTACATAGCACAAATCCAAGCATTCTCAAAGCCTTGCTGCATATCGTTTCAATATGAACGTGAAATGTTAAGTGTGGGTCAAAGGTTATCCCCAAATCTTTCGGTTCAGAAATATGTTTAAGAGAACATTGGGACATCCTATAGTTGAAGTAAATCACAGTATTTGCTCTAGTATAGCACATTATGGCGCATTTCTTAAAATTAAAACCTAATTTGTTAATTTCACTCCATACCACGATAGCATTTATGTCTCTCTGGAGCTGTGCGCAGTTTTCTAAGGTCCGGATTCTTAAAAATAGCTTCAAGTCATCTGCAAATAACAAAAATTTCGCAAAATTTATAGCATGATGAATGTCATTAATAAAAAGGGAAAAAAGTAAAGGGCCAAGATTAGACCCTTGAGGAACCCCAGAGTTTGTGGGAAAGTACGTCGAGTTAGAAATACCATACGTTACGTATTGCTGTCTACTTGATAAATAGCTCACAAATAAAATTAAAACTTTTACCGAGAATCCAAAACAGTCTAATTTATTTAAGAGTATCAGCGGGTCTACGGTATCAAAAGCCTTTGCGAAGTCGTTGTATGAGACGTCAACTTGGTTGTTACCGTCAAGAGCTTGAGATACATATTCCGTAAAGACCATCAGATTTGACACAGTCGATCTGCCAGATCTAAAACCATGTTGTTCGTCTATTAAATAAGGTTCTACTTGGGCGTAGATATATTTATGAATTATTAGTTCGAACAATTTTGCCGGAGAGGAGAGGATCGCTACTGGTCTGTAGTTAGAGACCAAATATTTATCCCCATCCTTATACAGTGGTGTAACTTTAGAGATCTTCCATAAATTAGGAAATGTTCCCGTGCTAAGAGAAAAATTAAAAATGTAAAGTAGGGGTATTAATAAAGGCTCTATACAACATGGCTATCCTATTCTTAATACTTCAGAAGGCGTATTGGGAACCATGTTATTAGCAAATCGGGCATCTAAAAAAATACAAAATGTTTGGATGGAAGGTTATGACGACTGGAAACATATTGTAGATGCCATAGAAAGACACGAGACATCTAAAATTCACCTGGATTCTCGTTTAACATATCAACAATGGCGGCTACATGGAACACTAGATGAAAAGCAAGAATTCATGATCAAGAAAGAAAAATCTTTTTGGCGCCAAATACTCTAGACTCCTTGATGTTATTCTGACAATTTAGCCTTTCGTGGCCAGGCAGAGAAAAGGCAGATTGCAATGATCCAAGTTCCCGAGGAAACTTTTTGAGTATTGTGGAGTTATTAGCAAAATACGATCTGATTTTACAAGAGTTGTTAAGTAAATAAAAGGGTCAGATAAAATATTTATGTTGAAAAATAAAAAAATTGAGCTTATTTCTGTTCTGGTTCTAAAAATAGAAAAAGCACTCATAAATTAAATAAATGCCTCACCCTTTTACTCAATCATATTCGATACAACTCAAGATATTTCAAAAACAGATCATATTTGTAAACTTTACCGTTATTGTATCGAGAAAGACGAAAATGGAATCCCAAAGGCGCTTTTAATTGAAGAGTTATTTTTAGGATTTCATGAAGTTAAGGACCAAACTGTCTTAGCAATGTCCAACCGAATTATTAAATCCATAAATCACAAAAATATACCTCTAACTAAGTGTCGAGGAAAAGGATATGATGGTGGTAAAGGCACTTATGTTAGAGTTCAAAAAGTCATAAAAGATATCAAGCCAAATGCGGTATGTATTCACTGTGCTTCTCATTACTTAAATCTAGTACTTAGTGATGCAGTAAGAGTGGTTATTGATATTCAACATTTTTTTTTAAACAGTTCAACAAATTTATAATTTTTTTGGGCACAGTATCAAAATATGGAATATCTTATCAAGTTTCATATCTGATAACGAAGGGGAGTCTTCAACTTCGATAACATTAAAAAAAGATTGAACCCAACTAGATGGTCAGGACGTTATGATTATTTTTTTGCTTTAAAAGTTCGGTTTATTGTAGTCCAAAAAGCGCTAACGAAAACAATTCTGTTAAATTGCAAATCAGATGAAAGGAATGAAGCTTCATCGATCAAGAAAAAGATCGAGAACTACAGTTTTATTATGTTATCGGTTGTCTATTGCAACATTCTACAAACTATCGATGCAGCCTCTAAAGCACTCAGTCCAAAGCCATCAATCTTTCAAATGTCTTAAAACGTTTGAATATTTGTCTGGAAGAATTGGAAAGGTATCGATAATAATTTGAAAATTTAAAAAAGGTAGCAAGTTAGTGTAGCAGAAAAGTGGTCCATCAACCCTGAAATTTCTAAAACCCGTCAGAGGAAGGTGAAACGCCATTTTGACGAACTTTGCGAAGATGAGCGTCTCCGAGATCCGGAAAGGTTGTTTAAAGTGAACATATTTTATCGAGTATTGGGCATCATAATTAATCAATTGTAGGTAATCGCGTTTCCTTCCAATTAATTAAATTGTTTCTAATTTCAGTGTTTTGCAACCTGCCACTTTGCAAAATTTAAATAACACTGATCTATTAAAAAAAGCTCTAGAATTTGTTGATATATATAAAAAAAGACATATCTGAATCATTTGCAGGGAAATTGTCAGTTTTCGGTCCACCTTCAGAGACGAAATAGAAAAGGCTTCGTGTATTAGAGAACTTTCTGATTTATTAATAATAAAGAATCATTTTATGTCGTGCAGCTTTCCTGAAGTATGTACTGCTTTAATGTTATTTGTTACAATTTCTGTGACTACAGCTAGTGCGAAAGGTCATTTTTGAAACTAAAATTAATAAAAACATATTTAAGAAACTCAATGGGACAAGACAGGCTACGTAACTTGGCTATTCTGTCTATTGAAAATTCAATGGCCCGATCTTTAAACTTTGATGAAGTTATTGATATTTTTGCGGAACAGCTTGGAGAAAAGAATTTTATTAATATATCTTGTAAACACTAAATTGTTTTTTCATTATACCTACATATGTAATATCTATGCTTTTGAAAATAAAAATACACACAATATTAGTCATACTATTGGGTAACTTCTTAAGTTATTTATAAAAAATCAATTACAACGCGACTGTGATTTTTACTGGGGGGGGCCCCATCCAATGAATTTGCCACGGGCCCCCGATACAGTTTCGCCACTGGCCCTAAAAGAAGTTCAACGAAAATTAAACGATATAGAACAATCAAATAAATCGTGTGACATCGAAATTCGAGGAATTCCAGAAAGAAACAATGAAAATCTTTTGGAAATCATTAACGAAATAGGTTCTACGGTCAAGCTCGACTTCGCTAATCTTGAAATGAACAATGTCCGGACAGTAATAGTCAAATTTAACAATCAGCTGAAAAGAGACAACTTCGTTTATGAACATATTTGTATTTACCTTTTACAAATTCTTATTTGTCATTTACTTCTGCATATTTAGCTAATTCATTTTGTTATAAATGTCATTTTTGTTATTATCATTTTTTGTTACTATGTATTTAAACATCCATGTATGTAAATTTTAGGCACCATGCTTGTTTTATGTACTTAAATAAATAAATAAAAAATTATTAGCATGGATTGTTATATTTAAAATGACTTTTTTTTTAAGTTCCATCACTTTCGAATATTTCGTTTTATTGTGAGTATACATAAATGACATTTGAAAGATCTGCTATGAGAACGAAGCAAGTAGTGTGTGGCAAGATTATTGACATAGATGTGAAAAAAATAAAAATGGTGTCAAACCGAGAGTCAGGGGGGGGAGGTAAACGCATAAATGATGGGATTACACCTCTGCCTGTGGTGTCACTACAAAATGAACAAAATAACCACAGCCCACTTCCACTATCAAAGTGAGATTTTGAAAAACCACCCCTTCTCCTTTCCCACGCCATAAAATCAGAATGTTGGTACTTCTTGATGAAATTGTACACAATTGGCGTTTCAAATAAGAGGAAATACTTAATGTTAACGGTCATTAAACATAATGCATAAGTGCAACACCGGGGAGTGCAGTTAGTGTGTTATAATATTTAGGTTTTTTTTATTTATTTTTTGGAATAACTTTATTGAGTAAAACCTCAAATTGTAATATTTAATTATTGAAGACAATATTTGCGGTGCCCCGGCAAGGGTCCTGGGTTCGAGTCCTAGATGTGACCGTATCCTTTTCTGATTTTTCTGTTTCAGATTTTAATCTAGAAATCGCTAATATTGTCTTCAATAATTAAATTTAGTTTTTTTTTTGTTGTTTATTACATTACCAATGAACTAAACTGCTATTCTTTATTACTTTATCACGTACTTCGATAAAATAGGTTATTTTTTAATTATATCAATTCATTTAATTTACAGCTGTTTGTTTCCTAAAAAAATAAAACAAAATATACCTGAGGCATAATTCCACGAGAAGCGCCTTCCATCGCTGCGGGGCAGTTTATCAACCTCTTGCACCTCCCAACAGACCCCCCTGCCCTGCAGCTCTCTGTAAATACCAAACATACTTATAAATACCATATTCTATTCTAAAGTTACTTTTATTATTAATAAATAGAGAACATTAAATAAATCGAGCTGTCATTATTCCAGAGGCAACTTTGGAAATTATCGCTGAGTTGTTAATTGGTATTTACAAATTAAACTTCTTTTTCGTTGTTTGTTTTTGGGGTGTTATGCCGTGTTGCGCTAACGCCTTCTTTAGCCGACGTTTCGGACATCGTTGCAGTGTCCATCATCAGGGCAGATCCGGTAGATCCGAATATGTGTAGATGGATCTACCGGATCTGCCCTGATGATGGACACTGCAACGATGTCCGAAACGTCGGCTAAAGAAGGAGTTAGCGCAACACGGCATAACACCCCAAAAACAAACAACAAAAATGCTTTTGGCCGTGAAAATCTAAAAACTTACCAAATTAAACTTCCCATTTTCTTTGTAAAATATAATTAGATAATTATTACTATGAAATATAAAATAAAACAAAGAGTTAGGTATGGAGATGAACATTAAAAACAACCAACTTGCGTTGGAAAACAAACTTGTTTCTATGTTTATATTGCTTAAAAATATATTTTTTTAAATGTTGGTGTAACTTAAACCATAATTTCTAAAATATGAAAAATGTTTGTTACGGCCAATATTTAGTAATAAAACAAATAAAAATACCACTGACCGGTAAAAGATAGTTTTGATTTGTTTGGTATTTTGGCCTATTTAAGATTTGTGCGAAAAATGCCGCAAAGTCATTCCTGATCTCAGATCAGCAAAGATTAGACTCAAAGGGGATGACTCAAAGGAGTCTGACTGAAGGATGCTGAATCAAGGCAGTCTGACTGAAGGATACTGACTCAAGGGAGTCTGACTGAAGGATGCTGAATCAAGGCAGTCTGACTGAAGGATGCTGAATCAAGGCAGTCTGACTGAAGGATGCTGAATCAAGGCAGTCTAACTGAAGGATGCTAACTCTAGAATGTCTGACTGAAGGGGGCTGGCTCAATAGGGAATACTGAAGGATGATGACTCAAGGGGGAGTTACAGTCGCAATTGAAGCACAAATTCTTTCACTTGTTGCAGATCCCGGATTTGTTTGCATAAACAATTTTCTTAAGATAACCCCACAAGAAAAGTCGAAAAGGAGTTGGGTAAGGTCTTCAAGGTGGCCACAAAACAGAACCATTCCAACAAATTCAAAAACCTTTTTAAGATTAAAAAAAAACATGGGACGAGTGTAATCAAATTTTAGGAAAGAGGTGTAAAAATAATTGTGACCAAGTTGCCTCCAAATATTTGATGATAGATCAGACCAAAGAAAATGTAAATAATGATTTTGTTAATTATTTCTCTGATAGTGTGTGCAATATGTTACATAAATGTAATTACAGGACAACTGGGTTTGAACCAGAGGAGATGCCTCAAAGTATGTACCTACCAAGGGCCAAAATTGCTGATATATAAAGCATTATAAGACAACTTAAAAACTCTTCTCCTGGAATTGATAATATCAGAATGAGCGATATTAAAAAAACACATATCTACCTTAGGTCCAATTATAACCCATTTTGTTAATAGAATCTTATTTGAGGCAAAAATTCCAGATGACTTAAAATGTAGTATCATCCGACCCATTTATAAAGGCGGTGATCACACTGTATTGGGTAATTATAGACCGATTAGTATTTTGCCATCGCTCGAAAAAATTCTTGAAAAATACATTCAGCAGAAATTGATTAAATATTTAGAAGATTTTTCTATAATCAATACGGCTTCCAGAAAAAAAAGGGCACTGAAATGCTAATTCAGAAGTTTGCCAGCCTAATAAATAATAAATTAAATAGTAAAAATCATGTATTAGTCTTATTTATAGATTATTCCAAGGCATTTGACACTATTAATCGTAAAAAAATATTGAAAATATTAGAAATCATAGGAATAAGAGGGAAACTTCTAAAACTCTTTGAAAATTACTTAAACAACCGATGCGTAAAAATAAAACTTTTGAACACTTCAAGTAAACAAAGAAAAATATTAGCAGGCGTTCCTCAAGGTTCCATATTAGGCGCGATTTTATATATTATTTATGTATCTTTTATTAAGTACATTTTTAAACATGTAAAACACTTTGTATATGCAGACGATACTGCATTGGTGATTTGCAATTATGTATTGAACTATTACAAAAAGATTACATTGAACTTTTGAAATGGTCTCACGACTCTGGTTTAATTATAAATGCCAAAAAAAACTAAATTGATACATATTAGATCACCCAATGCTAAGGCAAATATTATTACACCTGAAATAAAGACACACACTTCAAATTGCTTACATGTTGGTATTCCTGCAATATGTACATGTGAAAATATTGAACTGGTCACAGAGTATGTATATTTAGGTATTATTGATTGTTTTTTCAAATGGGACTTACAAATAAATAAAGTCTGTGAACATCTGAGATCTATTGTTAATAGATTATATCAATTAAAATTCTATGTTCCAATACGTACACTTAGAATAATTTATTTATTACTAGCTGAATCTATTATAAGGTATGGAATCACAGCTTGGGGACTTTCATGTTAAACAAATATAAACCATGTTCAATCAGTTCAAAATTCACTAGTTAAATTATTAGCTCATAAAAGTTTATACGAACAAAGGCATAATGTTCCATACCTTTTTCAGAATCTTAAAATTTTCTCAGTAAGATCAATTCTGTGGTATAAAATTATATTTCAGCATATGAATAGCCTTATATACATAAATAGACTGGACCTCACTTACAATACTCGTTTTACGTTAAATGAAGGACTAATTGTACCTAAGCATACAAATATGGACAAAGAACACTGAACTACATGATACCTAGTTGCTTAAATATGTTACCTGCTGAAATTAAAAAAATGTACAAATGTAAAAACAAATATTATGTTGTAAAATTGGTTCGCTGAAAGAAATAGTTTGTATTAGAGTCTAATACAAACTATTGGTAGATACACTGTTGTGTATATGTTTTTATATTTTAAAACAAATTGTTATTTTTTATTGTTATCACTGTTGTCAGTAAAATAAGTTTTATCTTTTTTTATGCGAAAAGTTGCCATCGACAAACTACTGAAAAGTAGTTTATTGGAACTTTTCTGAATTTTATCTTATTATTTACTGTAATATATATTTTTTGTCTTGCTTTCTTTAAATAAAAAAAAAATAAAAATAAATCAACGGCCAGGGAATCTGTTAATCTGTGACCCTGTTGCATGTGAAGGCTGCAGTGAACGGCGCTCTGTCCTGCTGTTTTGTGGCCACCTAGAAGACCTATACTTTCAGTATCTACCACTGATCAGGTAAAGACCACCGTTCAGAATCGCTTTTGCTTGAAATGGCTTTAGCCTTGATTGGTAAACTGAAAAGCCAGGCACTTCCCCACCTTCCTCTTCCGCATCTGCAACCCATCTAATATACCGCAATTGGGGATGCCATAGACTTACTGACGGTTGGGGGTATTTGGGACTCTTGTGCGATACCTTCTCACATCATCAGGAAAATAATGGAAGTATCTTCTTGCCTCTATTTGTGATTTTTACTTATTACTTATAAGAAATCAGATTTTACTTTGCGGTTGCAGCTGATCCATTTTTGTTGAGAGCCACGTCCTATGTCGATAAATGTTGGTATACATTGCTAGGTGTTCCGTCTGGCAGAGTCCTTCCGGGTCGTGGGGTCTCGGCGCATTGCTCAATACTGCGCGCAGGTACCAGCGCGGGGGGGTGATGCCTGTTGTGTCCCGTAGCGGAAACACCAGCCCGCCCCCGCTGTCTCCCGGGCACATGGCTGAACCTGGAAGGAATTGGAAAGTGTCGGTTAGGCAAGTATCAGCACGGGGACTTGTGCTTACGTTCTGCAGCGGGAACACCAGCCCGCCCCCGCTGTCTCCCGGGCACACGGCAGAATATTAATGTTTTAGCATAAACTAACCATTCCCGAGTCCTGCGCAAATCTTATCTGATGTGACGTGCGTCCTGAAGTCGAGCCGCATCTGCCGGTAGCACTGCGCCTTCCCCACAACAGGAATCTTCAGGAAGTTCAGTTCATTTGAAGTGGTGCCTAATTCAGTTAGCCCCCAGCCCGCCACCTGCAGGACAATCACAATCATTCACTAGTTTAGTCACTAAATCGTTGTTATTTTTTTAATTATTGACCAATATTTATAAGACAAGGTTTTATGCATAGCATAAAGGATAACAAATAATTATAAGCAATAATTATTCGCCTGAAATATCAATACAAATTGAAAATATCTCCCGGGCAAAAATAAATGCCGCCAACGGGAATTGTATAAACCACTATTAAATATAACATACTTGGCTATTCGTTAAGAATTTCTTAACTTAACTAAATTGATGAAGTTAAACTAAACTGGTTGTAGTAGTAATCATTCTGAGCAAAACCATATTCTCGAAATAGAAAAAGTACAAAAGAGATTCATGCGTTACCTATATATGAAGGAATATATGTACTACCCTTTCCTGTATCCATCCTTATTCTTAGCAGGAATGCTCGATCTTAATACATTAGAAGCCCGCCGAAAAATATTTTTAGGAAAACATTTTTTTAAGATAATCTCTGGAACTATACATAATCCACCTATTTTGAAAAAGATTAACTTATATGTTCCAAACAAGTATACTCGTGGAAGGTCCCATACCCTATTTTATGCTCCAAAAGCGAGGACTTCTGCCTATCAGAACGCCCCAGTCAACAGAGCGACTGAACTGCTCAACGAGTCTGCATTGACCATCGACATTTTTAACGTAACCTACAGGCAGTTTAACAATTATCTTTTGACGTAATTGAAACTGACCTTTTTATGTGTTTTGCTATACTTTTTGTCTAATTTGTAATCTTCTCCATAATGTATTGGTGAATAACCGTTTTACGGAGAACATGAAAAAAAAAAAATAAATAAAAATAAATAAATAAATTAATATTAATAACAAGAAAATTATATGAAAATGAAATACTTTGTAAACACCACTATTCATTAATAATACATGTTTCAAAGCCAATGGATTCTTTGTCAGGATAATAAAAAATAAAGGTTTTGAAAATTAATTATTACATTACAAGTATGTAGCAAAATTTTATATAAACTTTTAGAATTATGCTTAGATAAAATTTTTTATAATTCAACATAAAAAATAAAGGAGTTACTGAAATAAACAATAAATTAGAGTTTAAGCAGATAGTTTAAATTGGGCTTTAGCTAGAGAAGATAATTCATATTAATATAAATAAGAGTTGTTAGCTGTTGATTTAAATTGTGCTTTAGCTAGAAAAGATAATTCAAATTAATATAAATTAGAGTTTTAGCAGCTGATTTAAATTGTGCTTTAGCTAGAGAAGATAATTCAGATCAATATAAATTAGAGTTATGTGCTACTGACGCTCTCTGCCACTATTAACTAAGATAAAGATGTGCGTAGTTACCTTCCCCACACTGCCCGGGCTGGTCTGGGTGTCGTGCAGCTCCCTGTCCACCAAGTCCAGACAGACTGGACGCACTACGGAGGAGAAGGTGAACTCTCTCTCCAGGTGAACAATGGCGATGTCATCTTGATATGTGGCTTGACATAAGAGATGATGCGCTACTGACGCTCTCTGCCACTATTAACTAAGATAACGATGTGCGTAATTACCTTCCCCACACTGCCCGGGCTGGTCTGGGTGACGTGCAGCTCCCTGTCCACCAAGTCCAGACAGACTGGACGCACTACGGAGGAGAAGGTGAAATCTCTCTCCAGGTGAACAATGGCGATGTCATCTTGATATGTGGCTTGACATAAGGGATGATGCGCTACTGACGCTCTCTGCCACTATTAACTAAGATAACGATGTGCGTAATTACCTTCCCCACACTGCCCGGGCTGGTCTGGGTGTCGTGCAGCTCCCTGTCCACCAAGTCCAGACAGACTGGACGCACTACGGAGGAGAAGGTGAAATCTCTCTCCAGGTGAACAATGGCGATGTCATCTTGATATGTGGCTTGACATAAGGGATGATGCGCTACTGACGCTCTATGCCTCTATTAACTAAGATAACGATGTGCGTAATTACCTTCCCCACACTGCCCGGGCTGGTCTGGGTGTCGTGCAGCTCCCTGTCCACCAAGTCCAGACAGACTGGACGCACTACGGAGGAGAAGGTGAAATCTCTCTCCAGGTGAACAATGGCGATGTCATCTTGATATGTGGCTTGACATAAGGGATGATGCGCTACTGACGCTCTCTGCCACTATTAACTAAGATAACGATGTGCGTAATTACCTTCCCCACACTGCCCGGGCTGGTCTGGGTGTTGTGCAGCTCCCTGTCCATCAAGTCCAGGCAGACTGGACGCACTACGGAGGAGAAGGTGAACTCTGTCTCCAGGTAGACTATGGCGATGTCATCTTGTAACTTACGAGTGGTCCCTCCGTAATTTTCACCCAAGATAACTGCACGCACCTGCAATATTGTTTCATAATTATTATTTCGACTAACATTTTTGTGCGTTGTAGTAATGCTGTAACTAACTACTAGTAAACAAATGGTTTTATCTGAAGTCATATGTGTACAACATTTAACAGTTGATAAGCATTGGTCTCTGTAATTATTGTGATTAATCAATAAAAAATAAGTAGGTATCCTAAAATATATCTAAAACTCCGGTACTAAATGGATACAGCTTTAGTCAATCTACTAAGTGAAATTATTTATCTGTTCTACAAGCGCTGATAAACATAAAAACCAAATAAATCTTCAATAAATCCTTGTCACCATTCTGTACTAAATAATAATATTGAAGTGAGAAAATAGTGTCGTCACCGCGGAGATCTCTCATTGGTTACTGAATCTCCACCCGTACTGTTATTGGCTGAGTGTTTGAAATTAAACCAAACACGTCTATTATTATTTCTTAATTAACAAGTGATATTCTAATCTAAACAACAACATGAAAAATAATACGAGGGCAAACAAACAAAGTAATGACGATAATCCTATAAATTTTAAATGAAATCCTTAAACAGCTCTCAAAAACTCTCGATGAAAAATTTAAAGAGATGCAAAAAAGCATTGTTTGTAAGCTAGACTCAAGATTCAAGGAATTTACAGATCAATTAGAACCTATTATAAAATCAGTGGAATTTTTATCTTTACAAATTGAAACTTTAAACACCAACATGTTAGCTCTGAGCAGTAAAACCGCTAAAATTGATTCTCTGGATCGCGAATTTATTCATTCGAAGTAAGTTATAAAGGACGTTAATATGAAAATGAACCAACGAGAACAATGCGATAGACTACGTAATGTTGAAATGTACGGAGTTCCGATGGCAACAAGTGAAAACCTTCAGGATATTATAATGAATATATCACAGAAAGTTGGGTACCAACTACAAAAAGAGGACACTGACTTCATACATAGAGTTCGACCATGTTATGGCCAACGGCATCTTCTAAAATCACATCCACACCCTCATCTATATCAAATATAATCATACGTCTTCTTCGGCGAGATTGCAAGGAAGCTTTGTTGGTAGCTGCTCGTCGCCACCAGACCTTGACTTCAGCAGATATCGGCCTTCCAGGAGTAGCAAGCAGTATATTCCTTAATGATCATCTCACGCCTTCTAACTAATTACTAATGAAGAAAGCCAGGGGATTTAAAAGTGAAAAAAATTATAAATACCTTTGGACAAAAAACTGTTATATATTTATGAGAAAAAATGACTGTTCTCCGGTTATTCGAATTTCCTCTGAGGCAGATATAAACAAAATAGCATGACTCCTTTCAAATACTTCAATGATTTTTCTTTTCATTTCTATTCGCATTTGGCATTTTTATGTACTATTTAAAACTATTCTTTAATATTATAAATTCCAGTAAACAAATTACTTTTAATCAAGTTATGGCATATCATACGTCTCGTAAGAGCTTAAATTTACATCGCACACTTTTTGTCTACATTAATCGAACTCGCATTACTACTTTACCAGACCATTATTTTTATTATTATTAAAATGAAATTTTTTGTGATATCTCATTTATGTTTTACAATATGGCTTCTTTAAGATATTTTCCACTGTACCCTAAAAACAAATGAACCTTACAATGTACCTTAATCACAACGATTATTTACAAATGAAACTTACAATGTATCTTAATCACAACGATTACTTACAAATGAACCTTACAATGTACCTTAATCACAACGATTATTTACAAATGAACCTTACAATGTACCTTAATCACAACGATTACTTACAAATTAACCTTACAATGTACCTTAATCACAACGATTATTTACAAATGAACCTTACAATGTACCTTAATCACAACGATTACTTACAAATATTTACAAATGAACCTTACAATGTACCTTAATCACAACGATTACTTACAAATGAACCTTACAATGTACCTTAATCACAATGATTATTTTTTATTATTCGCCTATTCTTTTAATTCATTTTTTACCAATGTTTTTAAATATCTATTTTCTTCCTTACCCTGTATCTATAAAAAAATTGTAAATGGAACTTAACTGGTTTACCTTATATTCAACTAAAATGTAAAATTTATTCACATGTATAAATGTCTGTTTCCTAAATAAACTAAAATAAAAATTAAAAATTAAAAATATCTCTTGATAAATAATAAATTAAGTAAATAATACAGTCGGCCGGCATAGTCCAGTGGTAACGCATTGGACTGCCATTCCGAAGGTCGCGGGTTCGAGCCCGGCGTGCGCAAATAAATTTTATTTGATTAATTTGTGTTATTTCACAATTAATTAATTAAAATAATATTTAGTATATTTGCGGCACGTTCCAGAGTGGAAGATACTACCAGTATCGCCCTGGTGTAAGACCACCATTCAGAATTGAAACGTTGCTCCAAATGGCTTTAGCCGTGTTTAGTGACTAGATCTGAATAGCCAGGTACTTCCCCACCTTCCTCTTTCCCTTCCCCACTTACCTTCAGCCTCACAACATCCCCCAATTGGGGATGCCATAGTCTCACTGGCTCCAGACGGGAGCAGTTGGGACTCTTGTGAGGTTTTCACTATAAAAAAAAAAAAAAAAAAAGTAAATTAAGTCATTTTGCTCAAATTTCTGCCACTGTATTGTGGAATCTGTAGGTTCGCCTAGTGAGTTAATAGTCTAATGTTACGTTGAATAGTATTGTTGTTTAAATATATGTAGGTATATATATAATTTATTTAGTTTCAACGTCAAATATGATGTAGGTATAATATAAGTATAAATTCAATTTTTTGACAGTCCTCCTCACCAGTTTTCTGTTTTGAGGCGGCCTGTAGTTGTTTATACCTTTGTATTTAGTTTCAAGTTGTCTTTATATCGTCTTCATAATTATCACTTTGTTCTCGCAGCCATTTTCTTACTTTTAATCCTGTTATGTTATTGATTATAACTAAAATAAATAAATTGTGTTACTGAAAATCCCAAAAATTAGTAGATTCCAACTCCTTTAGTTTTCCAACAAATCCTAAAATTAATAAAATAGTAAAATAATAATACATCATGCACAGTGGTTAATAACAGTAAGCTTTGCATAAAAAGTAACAATAATGAACTATGCATAGTGGGTATCAACAGTGAACTATTTATAGTGGATAAAAAACAGTTAACTATGCATAGTGAATAACGACCGTGATCTACGTAGGTATAGTAGGTAAATAACAGTAAACCATGCATAATGGGTAAAACAAGGCATCCAACACGCCCTGTGGTAATGGTGAGAACAGTACGTATTAAAAAGTAAGGGATAGACGACATCAAACAGAGAAGGGACTATATTTGATGATGGTGGTTTCAATAGTTCTTCAGATGGAGTCCAGCTTGTAAATAAGCAGTATCGCTATTGACGCATTTAAACAGATCTGTGTATAAGTTCCCGCTGCACGTGATCTCACACCGAACGGGAAATGCGCCAGTTAGTTAATGAAATGTGTTATAAAAACCTCTGATTGCTGTCTGCCTCCTAGCTCTTCAGTAGTCCAGGAAGAAAGGAGGCTCCCTCCAACTATCCGATAGGCAGTTACATCAACCGTGTGGTTATACTCTTCGTCGGAGAAGCAATGTGCAGCTAGAAACGATAAAGAATATTGTGCTTTAAAGGTATTTAACAAGTAGTTGTGATGTCAACAGGAAGGTCTTGTCAACTACCTTTGCATGACTCTCTACAGCTCTTCTGAGTGGGGGCCGGGAACTTTGTATGAGGATGGCTGGCAGAATAATCCTACATTATATTTACTTGCACTCTGGAAAATTTCTCAAGAAAATTTGAATACATACATATTCAACATTTTCACAGAATATTTAAAATTTTGCTTCGGAGAGCTTTATTTCACATGTAAACTTTTTACTTGATTTTTATTTATTTGCTGCCGGTTTCGACACATCCGAAATAAAACTCTTCAAAACAAAATGTCCACAAATTGTTACTTAGTCAATGCCCAAGAAATACAAAACTAATATTACATTTTTTGAATTATCTATTTTAAGTCAAAAGTTTCATTGTAACATAGATGACTGCTCAGATATATTCGGCGATGGTATGGTGAGACGAAAGAGAGATGTGGTGAAATATGACAGCGTTTATTACACAGTGCAGATGTTGCGATGACTCCAAACCGATGCTCGACACAGTTAGTGGACTTAATCAGGCCGAAGATCGACACCGCGCTGGTGGACGTAGTCGACAGCAAATCCTCCAGTTCGATGGTCAACACCAGATGAAGCGGAGATGGACGGTGGCTCTACACCACGTCGGTGGTGGACGGACTTGAAGGTGATGTTCAGCAGTGGAGAAGACCATGGCTCTACCAGGTACTCTGGGACAACTATACTACCGGTTACTAAACTCAGACACTGTTACCATACTTACCCCGGCAGTATATTTCACGCTGTTTTCGTATTCTCTCTTTCAAACACCGTGATTACATTCATCATTAATAATTCATACTTCGTTCATCAGAAACGAGAGACATCAGCACCGCATCACTAATACACAGCTGGCAACATCCTTTCAGATTGTTCAATTTCGCACCCAAGCCCACGTCTTTCAATTCTTGCATTCATGTTCAGATTAAATAACTACGGTAACATGAAGTTAAACTGCTTCGTAAAACCACCGTTCACTCCGACACAAGCAACGCTTCCCTCGAAGGTGCTGAGATGCAATTGCCTGAAATCCAAAAGATTCCAAATACCATCCGCGGTTTTTCCTTTAAACGCGGTCATAAAATGCTATTTGGAGGTCGACAAAAGTACACAGAAGTTTCCGTTTCTGCCAGAATTTTTGTGAAAGAATAATACATTAATAAAATTAACTCTGCATAAAACGGATTACAATAAACCGTTATAATGCCTTTATCACAAATGAAGAGGGAGAGACCTAATACAGAGCGGAGCACTACAGAAGAGAACAAAGGTTTGTTAGTGACGTTTGAATAAAAGTCAACTAAAGATATTTCCAATTGATAACAACCACTCTCTCTTCACTCCTATATTCAGTCTCACTCTATCTCTGTGTGTATGAAAGATATTTGTATGGACCATTTGAATCCACTTAGTATTACAGTTTCCTGCGGTGGTATCGAAAGCTGTTTCGTTTTAGGATTTTAATATAATTTATGTGGATATGGAAAGTCCCTGCTAGAACAGAACTCACCGGTTATCACCAGTTGACTCCGCACTAATGTGCCGCCGCATATTTGCTGGTAGTTGTCTCCAGGCCCATCATTGCGGAAGATGGCCACGTGCCACGGAAATTCACCCTTTGGCACACGCATACCACGCCACACCAGTGGCGTCGAGACAGAATCTTCCAATCCGCAATCTGGAATTATAAAATCATTCTTGGCTATAATTTAGTATATATCTGATTATTTGTTTCATTCGGTTTAGTTTTGTTTGTTAAATGTGGCCTCACATTTCTATGATGTTATCAATTTCTTTGTTACTTTTTAAAAATATATTGTGACGAAATGTGACGAAATATATTGTGTATAGTGGCGTACCGCAAGGTAGTCATCTTAGCCCAATTTTATTTATTGTTTTTATAAATGACATAGTCAACTGCTTTAAAAATGTCAATGTACTGCTATTCGCCGACGATATTAAATTATATAAAGAAATAACCTCCTTAAACGACTGTCAAGTTCTTCAATCTAATATAGACATGCTAAATAACTGGTGTTCACAAAACAATTTATATTTAAATGTAGAAAAATGCAAAATTTTGACCTTTTCCAGAAAAAAAACATCACAATTTTTTGGGTATTCAATAAATAAAACAAATTTAGAAAGAGTAAAGGAAATGCGAGATCTTGGCATAATAATGGATGAGAAACTAGACTTTACGGCCCACATTCAACAAACTGTGAATAAGGGTATGAAAACATTAGGTTTTATATTAAGAACAATTAAAAACTTTGAATCTTTACAAATCATAAAACTATTGTACATATCCCTTGTTAGAAGCCAGATAGAACATAACTCCATAGTTTGGTCGCCCTTCTACAATGTACATATTCATAATGTTGAAAGAATTCAAAGGAAATTTCTACGCTTCGTCAATTTTAAACTTAACATCCCTTTAGAACACATAAATTACCAGTCATTATTGAATCATTTAAATATTCCGACATTAGAAAACAGAAGAAAAATAAACGACCTAACCTTTTTATTAAAATTATTGAACTCTAAATTCGATTGTTGTGAACTCCTGCATTTAATAAATCTACACATACCTACACGAACAACTAGGCAAATATCAACATTTTACATACATACATCTCATTCCAACTATAGTTTTCACTCTCCAATACAACGTTTACACAGTCTTGGTAACAAATACTTAAATAATATAAATGTATTTGACAATAATTTGAACTTGGCCAACTTTAAACGGAGTATGTGCGAACTATTTTTACCTAATTTCTAAACTATTGTTATATTTTCTTATTATCATTATGGTTGATTTTGTGGGTTTTGGCAGATTTTATATTTTTCGTCTCACTTACTCTATCCATACCTATATTTTTAAAATTCTTATATTTTATGTAACATATTTTGTCAACTCTGATATTTTTTTTATGTAATCTGTATTTTGTTAACACTGATTTTTTTTTATTTTTTTATTTTTTATATGTAATCTGTATAACTAAAAAATAAAGATGTACATTATTATAGGTAAAAGCCCTATGGGCGTTTAAATAAATAAAATAAAAAAAATAAAAATATAATAAAATAAATATTTGAAATATGTAGATAAGTAGTGTCGGACACTGGCGTTTTTATTTATTGGTTTGAAGATTACTAAAAGGAAAGAAAAGGAAGTTTTACTGGGATGCCTCGTTTGGCATATAAAGTTTTCTCACATCTCTCATTCTTCACTGATTGATTTGAAATGTTGACTCAACGTTGCATTCGAATACGCGTGTGTTACAAGTGTATAACTGTACTAGGTAAAAACAGGCTTTTTTGAAAAACATCGTTATCTGTTGTTTGTTAAACCACAGGGGTGCCGAGTACCGAATATGGACACGGCAATCATCTAACTACAGAAAAAAATTATCAAAAATCACGAAGAACTTACCAAGAAAATAGAACAAATTGTCGAAAAAAATAATAATAAAACACCATTTTATGCGCAAGTACTAACATCAAACAATTAAGGAAGTCGACAAGAAGAGAGGTTCTCAATAATAATCTCATCTACAAAGAAAACACCAAAAGCTGAAGAAATAAGCAACAAGATCCAGAAAGATATAAAATTAGACCAACTAAAAATAGGAATAAATGGTTTACGGAAAACAAATAATCATATCATGCCAAAAAAAAACTTTTTTACTGAAAAATTAAAAAAAAACTGTAACTGTAACGGACTCTCTATATTTCTAAAAAAATCTTTGGAATGCAATGTGATTGATAACACGTGCGACTCTGATAACAACTTTCTATGGATTTATGTAAGCAAGCTCAATCTTAAAATAGGATTAGTGTATAAAAAACCAAATACTGTTTTCAAAGACTTATTAGAGACACTTTCCTCTTAGCTAGAAACATATAAAAGAGGTAGATATTATATTTAGAGACTTTAACATAAATCTGCTTGATCCAACTAATAAACACACTCGTAAATACACAAATACAATTAGTTCAAATAATTATACCATTTTAAACAAAATAAACAAAAAACACGCAACACAGAAAATACAAACGCAATCATTGATCATGTACTCACCGACATAAAACTAGAATACACATTAACGAACTGTGATAATTCAATATCCGACCACGATATTTTACTCCTTGATGTAATTCACACATATACTAAAAACACATCTATAAAGTCGTCCCGAAAATATACACATATTGATTTTGATAATCTAAAGAATGATATCATCCAAAATCCCTTTCATCTTAATATGAATGACTACTCGGTATTAAACTACCTCACAAATAAAATTAATTATAAAAGCATCACTAAAATTAACACAAAAAACATAAATAACCCAGACTGAATAACCAAAGACCTTATAAAATTAATCAACAAAAGAAACAGATTACACCTGAAACTAAAAAAACAACCAAACAATACGTTATTGAAAACAGAATTGCTAGTAGTAAGAAACAATATTACTAAGAAAAAATGAAACATAAAACAAACACACTACGGTGATCTTTTTAAAAAATTCGAAAATAACAGTAAAAAACCCGGAAGTCAATAAACAACATCGTACAGAACCAATCGAATACCTTGAATATTTTTTTAAATAAATTTATCATTAACAATGAAATAATCACAAACAACGTAGAGATATGCGACCACTTTAACAATTTATTTTGTAACATTGGCTCCTCCTTAGCTAATAATATATACAACAAAATCACACACAATCTAGCCAATGAAATAACATTAGTGCATGATAGCATGGAATCATTATCTACCACTTCTTCCTACCTCAACCTTCTACCTTCCTACTCTTCAACCTACCACGGAATTAGAAATAAGTAAAATAATAAAATCCTTAAAACTAAATGCAAACGCTGGTTATGATACACTCAAATGTAAGACAGTTCTAAGTCTCTCCACAGAATTGGTTCCTATTTTATCAAAGTTAATTAATCAGTGTCTTAAAGAGGGAACTTTTCCAGATAGTTGCGAAATTGCTAAGGTAATATCAATTCACAAAGGTGGGTCCAAAACGAATACCTCAAATTACACACCCATTTTTATCTTACCAATCTTATCTAAATTCTTTGAACGTGTAATCTACGATAGATTAAACAAATTTCTATCAAAAAAATCGTTATTATATAAAAAAAAAACAATATGGCTTTAGGAAAAAATCAAACACACTTGCGGCAATAAATGACTTAATCAGTAAACTTAGAAGCAGCATTGATGGTGGAAATTATATTTTATCTATACTAATTGACCTTCAAAAAGCCTTCGATACAGTAAGCCATGACATACTTCTCAAGAAACTCGAGAAAATGGGTGTAGTTGGTCCTGCTCTTAATCTATTCAAATTATATCTTAGCAACAGAAAGCAATTTGTTAGCATCAATAATCAAAATAGCAACCACCTACCAATAAACTACGGAGTTCCGCAAGGATCCATATTAGGACCACTTCTGTTCCAAATTTATATAAATGATATCCCCCAATTAGATTTAAACGGTGATATTTTTTATATGCAGATGATACTGCAATTTTCTACTGAGGTAAAGATTTAAACATCTTACTAGAAAATGCACAGAGTGACTTAAATTAATTAAAATCAAATTTAATAATATAATTAATAAGTTCTGCAAGTATTTTTTGGTTTTTGTTATTATTACAGCTGTTTCGGCTTTCAAGACCATTTTAAAACTGTCAGCTTAAAAAATAAAATAAAAGGAGTTCTACGAATTAAACACAAAAACAATAAATATCCTAACAATGAATGTTAAAAAAACAGGATACATGATTTTAAGCTCAACTTGTAAAATAATTCCTCCTCATGTACCCTTAAAAATTGAATATAACAACCTGCAAATCCTGATACAGGAGAAATATCTTGGGTTGTGCATTGATAAACACCTAACTTTTAAACAGCATATTCGAGATATTAAAGATAAAATCACCCCCCTTAATTAGCGTATTTAGCCGGATATCATATCTGTTACCAAATAAAATTAAAAAAGGTACACTTACACCACAAGGTACAAAAGTACTCGTACACTCACATTTAAACTGCTTGATTGAAATCTGGGGAAATGCACGTGAAACATATATACATAAATGAACTACAGGTAACACAAAACAAAGTAATCAAAAAGCTATTTCATTTCAAACCTAGAACATCAAAAAAAAATTAAAAATGGAAAAAAACTATAAAAATTAAGAAAATTATATGAATATAATACATGTCTCCTTATTAAAAAAATAAATAATAAACTCATATATACAAATACAGAACTCTTTAAAACGTCCCAAGTACATACACACTTTACACGGCAACACGATAAAATACATTTAAACACCATACATACTCATTATGGCAAGCAATCCATTGATTACGAGGGGAGCAACATATATTATTGCCTCCCAGACGAAATTAAAAATGAAAAAAGTGTACGCACATTTAAAAAAAAAATTGTTCAGTTTTATGCTCAATCAACAAAATAATGAAAGTGAATAATATCGTTGTGTAATATATTTATGGGTAATGTATTCGTTATTTCTAGTTAAATAAGTGAAAATGTAATTTTCTTTTTATCTAGAATAATTTTTTTTTTTTAAACTTGGAAGTTATAGAAATTGCAAAGAAAAAACAAAAGTGAATAATTAAGGGACTCAAATCAAACCTGTCGGAAGAGGAAATAGTCAGAGGGATAATCTCACAAAACGAAATGATTCAAGACATCTTATCAAAAAATGAAGAAAACAAAATTAATCTCATAACTGAAATAAAATATAAAAATCGACGTGGTACTATAGATCAAGAACATGAAAAACAGTACAAATCTTCTAAATACATCGTGGAAACCAGCGGTAAAACGCGAAGAAGTTTATTAGCAAAACATAAGGAAAACTAAACATTCAGGACCAAGAGTTAAAATATAGGATTGTGATCCATTAACCCAATGCTACCACTGCTCCAAATTCATGCACACAGCCTCCGGATGCTTACATCGAACAAATCCATCGATATGTCCTCATTTACGGGATACCACATTCTCGCCAAGTGTAACCAGGCTTTTAGCAACTCGTGTCCCTACAAAAATAAAATGCTCAAGTAGCAAGAGACAGGAACGACTACGAATAAAATGACAGACTTCTTATAATGCACTAGACAAAACAAATAACACAAACGAGAGAATATTTAACAGTTTTGATGAATACTATCTCCACCAAAGCGACCTCAACTACCACCCACTAATTCTATACATGAACATTAGAAGCATACATCGAAACATAGATGAAATTCTAGCAACAGTTAATAATGAACTCAAAAAGCCAGCACGTATTGTGTTAACAGAAACTCATTCGAGTAGTGAAGTGACGTACCTACTATATACCCGGATATAAATATGTCTGAACAACAAACAGAATAACCAAGAACAGTGGCATCGCTATGTTCGTACAAAATAATGTTGACATTTTATTCACGGAAGAAATGAAAATAAATGGAACAAACTACCTACATGTTCAAATTAAGTATTTCAAAACTGCGCTGTATTGTCAACCAGTCAGAACAAATCAATGAAATAAAAAATTCTTGAAATAAAAAAAATAAAAAAATTAAACATTACATCGAACAATCAATATTCTACACAGAATTATTATTATAACATTATACTTATGTAATAATCGTGGCTCCCTTATCAGGGACAAGAACTCCTCTTTTCTGATAAGGTATACATAACCAATGATGATCTAAATTATAATATTTTTAATATTTATGTATCTTTATTCCTTATATTACAATAAAAAAATAATAAAAATGTATTTTTAGTTGATTTGTATTCCTACCCGATTTAATGAGATTACACCATAACATTTTTTTTTTAAATCCGTCAGTTAAAATCAGTCATAAAGTTGAGAACGTTAAAGATGTCTTCTGCAGAGGTTATTTGTCATATTGACTGTTAAATCTGTGTTATATATGTGTTACTACCATATGACTATAATAAACACATAGTTATTTAAAACAGTTACAGTTTCAGCCACATATTTTTCTGTTCCTAATTTAAGTACTCCGCAAAGTGGATAGAAAACAAACAGTGAAGCTGACATTTGAATGAAACAAAGTGCACACTATTTATTGGCATAAAAATAATAACTATTTGGTAATATATCTTCTACAAACCACAGTTAAAAATAAATAAATATATACATTTGTGGAACTGTCAAATTGGTGACAATAATATTTGTGCAGTACTACTGATTTAAAAGTGTAAAGTGGAGTAAGTGTTAATACATATGGCCAATCTCCACTAATTCATGGAAGAAGCAAAGGAGGTAGTTAGTCAACTACTTTTCGCAGTGAAAGATCCCACCAAAAGATTCGGTAAAGACTAACAAAATATTGTGACGAATAAACTATCGTTATTAGGTCACCTGGCAATTGAAATGTCTGAAGAAAAAATAAAACAGAAATCACTAATAGAGATGAATCATATGATTACGCTCAAAATAAACAATAAATATTGTCTAATGATTAGTCCTAAAACAAACAGTGACACTCCGACTCAATACTAAAAAAATACAAAAACATATTAAAATTAGTAAACTGGGAATATGTATTGAAGGCATCAAAAAAATATCCCGAAACAGAATCACAAATGGAGATCCCAAAGGTAATAAATGATGTCGATACTAAAGAATTATCAAAAACAAAAATACTTTTATTTTCAAGAGAAGGAAATTTCACTTGTGACATCTTCAAACAAAATGAAGAAATTAAAATTATGTCGGAAAATAAAGAACATAAAGTTGTCTTCAACGTCAAGAAGATAATTAAAAATAAATTTAATGATTCATCTAACTATTTGGAAGAAGTAGATAGTGAAACCCGGAGAATACTCGTAAACAAAGAAAAAATTAAAATCGGATACCAAAGAATCTTTGTTGATGACGCCAATCCAGTTAGTCTACGCTTCGGATATGGTACTGCAAGATGTCTGCAGAGAGAGAAGGACAAAAAGCCAGTTTGCAGTTATTGTGGTCTCGATCACACATACAGCGAATGCGGGGACAAGAACAAACAACCAAAGTGCAAAAATTATTGTATTTAAAAGAAAAGTATAAAATACAAAATGACATTTTCAGTTAATCACAGGACAAATGACAAAAACAATTGTAAGGTATATTAAAAAGAATGCTCGCATCGCTGAACCAAATATGGAATATTAATTTTTACGTATCAAAAAAATGCTACAATATATTTTAAATAAGAATCCTTTGTTATATTTTAGTGTTTTGATAATGATTAATGAAGAAAATCAATTTAATATACATGTGTATGTGATATGTAAACTCACACTATACTGTTGGCAGCAAATGAATGTAATGTGTTTAATGTATATATCAAACTGTATACCTAACTAAAACTAATTCACTTTATATTGATAACATTGTGACATGTTTCCTTCTCGTCAAAATAATTGTTTATTTTTATTCGCTTCTATTACATTCTAAACATACGGATGGAAGGATTTCAAGTGAATATTCTCAAATGAAAAATGTATTTTAGTTATATTGATGATGTAAGAGATGTAAATTATTGTAAAGTTAATAATTAGCATGAATGGATTCAAATACAGACTACAAGAAAATGTGAAACAAATAATCTAACTTGTGTAGAATTAAACATTAGGTCAATATGCAAGTACTGGGATCTCTTTCATGCTTATTTTAAAAACAGTATAAATCAAGAAACAGCATTACGTTCGGAACAAGTTGCTTTCTATGAAATTCACGGATTTAATTCGTATCACTATTGCAGCTGAAGTTACAAATCCGGTGGTGGTATTTTGGTTTATATAAAAAATAATCTCGCCTTCTCGGAAATATTTATAGACACAAAATATTTTGAAAACGTTTTTGGAAAATTGACACTTAAAAATAACGAAATTTTAAATCTTTTAGCTATATCCGACCTCCAAATCTCAATAAACAAGAATTTTTGTCTGAAATATCTTCTGTGTTTAAAAATAATATTGACCCAAATGAAAGTGTCATATATTTTGGTGACATCGATTTTAAATTATTAAATAGAAATGATTCAGTAATAATAACTTATGAAAACATCCTTGGAAATAATTATTTATATATGAGAAATGTATAGAATTTACAGTTCAACAGAAAAAATACCAAATGAAAAAGGTTTTGTTTTAAACCACTTTATTTTATTATATATGTCGACCGGTTTCGGTTGTTCCCAACCTTCTTCAGGACAATAAATATATAAACCAAATAAAGTACAGAGAAATCTTATGAGGTAAACAAAAATGAAAGAGAGAGAGAGCATTTGAGAGAAGGGGTGGGGGGCGTCAGAGACTGGTAGGTAGAGAAGTAAGGGGAGGGTGGGGGTTAGATAGGGAGAAAGGGAACAACTTTAAAATTGGACTGGTGGTTAGTTCTATGGAAGGCGAAACGATGGAAGTTTTATTAGAAGAACTTTTAAAGTTTGAATTTAAATAATTAGGGAAGACTTTTAACTTGATGCTCTGTTGGCAAAAATTAATATTAAATACAATACTCTGTACTTTATAGAATATATTTAATACAATACTCTGTACTTTATAGAATATATTTAATACAATACTCTGTACTTTATAGAATATATTTTATATAATTTTGCTTTTTCAGTCGAACTCACTGATATTAAATTATCGAAGAAAGCTAACACTTTGTGGCTTGATACCATTTATATATAACCATAACACATTAATTTTGTACTTAATGCATTTAAAGACATTTGTTTGGTTTGACTGAGGATTTAACCTTCTTCCCCAGAGACCGGATCAACCCCGCTAACAACTGAGCCAAATCCCGATTGGGTAGGACCGACATTTATTTGGTATATGAACTGCTGAAAAGAGTATATTTCCGCGTGTGTGTACATGATTGACCACTTGATAGAATGCATTGTCATCGACAACGAGTCTATCAGCCGAGTTTCAGCTCGATCGGATGTCGGGAAGTTGGTTAATTTCCGTTTCCAAGATTTGCACTCAATTTCTACCGATTTATAATAAGTTTCTCTTTGAGTTCTTAAGATCCAAAAAAGAGTTATTTTTGAAGATAATATCTATAGATTTGTTATGCTGAAACGTAAATTATATTTTATTTTTTCATAAATACGGCATAATGTTGCCATCAACAAAAGAAAGAATAGTAAAAGTACAAAAACTCAAACAAAAGTATTAAATAACGAGCATATAATGTAAAAGTTCAACAACTCAAATAAAAGTAAAAGTATAAAATGTAAAAGTACAACAACTCAAAGTAAAGTATAAAATGTAAAAGTACAACAACTCAAAGAAAAGTATAAAATGTAAAAGTACAACAACTCAAATAAAAGTATAAAATGTAAAAGTACAACAACTCAAAGAAAAGTATAAAATGTAAAAGTACAAAAACCATAAGAAAAGTATAAAATGTAAAAGTTCAACAACTCAAATAAAAGTATGAAATGTAAAAGTACAAAAACCAAAAGAAAAGTATGAAATGTAAAAGTACAAAAACCATAAGAAAAGTATAAAATGTAAAAGTTCAACAACTCAAATAAAAGTATGAAATGTAAAAGTACAACAACTAGAAGAAAAGTATAAAATGTAAAAGTACAACAACTCAAAGAAAAGTATAAAATATAAAAATACAACAACTCAAAGAAAAATATAAAGTAACAAGTATAAAATATCTAAAAGTATAAAATGTACAAAAAAATATTATTTATTTTTCGGAATAACTTTATTGAGTAAAACCTCAAATTGTAATATTTAAATATTGAAGACAATATTAGTGATTTCTAAACGAAAGTCTGAAACAGAAAAATCAGAAAAGGAAACGGTCACATCTGGGACTCGAACCCAGGACCCCTGTCTTTCCGGGACAGTGCTCTACCAACTGCGCTAATGGGACCCTATCCCCCTCGGTCACTTTTAACTGTATCATACTTCGAATAAGAACTACTAACATTGTCTTCATTTTTTTCACCGCACATTTTTATTGGCAACTATCTTTATGTATGATCTTTAAATATTGTCTTCAATATTTAAATATTACAATTTGAGGTTTTACTCAATAAAGTTATTCCGAAAAATAAATATTCATTCTAGACTTGCAGAAAAGTCAACAGATGTCGCACATTAAATAAAAAAATAAGATAGGTTTATCTAAAAGACGCTGTCTGGATTGCATTTAGTTCGGGTTGAATCTTGCGATCATACATATAAGTTGCCAATAAAAATGTGCGGTGAAAAAAATGAAGACAATGTTAGTAGTTCTTATTCGAAGTATGATACAGTTAAAAGTGACCGAGGGGGATAGGGTCCCATTAGCGCAGTTGGTAGAGCACTGTCCCGGAAAGACAGGGGTCCTGGGTTCGAGTCCCAGATGTGACCGTTTCCTTTTCTGATTTTTCTGTTTCAGATTTTCGTTTAGAAATCACTAATATTGTCTTCAATATTTAAAAAAATATTATTTATTTAAAAAGTGTATTCTACTAAGTATGAGCAATGACGAAGAAAATAATTAACAGGAGAAGAAAATCTTCGATAAATCTAACTATTCATTGAAAAAGTTCAATTTCAAGTTTCCAGTTGTGAATTTTTCATTTTCTATCACTCTTTTTGTGCCATTAAAGGTGTGTCTACCATTACCTTTCGTTTATCCGCTCCAGCCAATAAAAGCCAAGAGTTAAGAATATGAAAAGTGATGCTATCACTGCTATTAAAGCCAGGGAACTTTATTGTTACCCGGTTGTGCAAGTCGCGAGGCGGGTTAAGGTAGGGTGTTGAAGAGGCATAACTCGTTTCACAAACGAGCTGACTTACAAGTCTAGGAAACGACTCATTCTCATAACTCCTGTCAACAAACAAGACAGCAAACTGTGGTTGGGTGTTCCGCTCGAATCTGTCGTGTTTCGCGTACCTGCACCGGTGCACCTACACAGGACCTAGCACTATTTAAATACCTACAGAACAGATTCAGCATGTCTACATTGCAAATAAATAAAACGTAACATGTTTATTCGTATTAGATATATGCCATGCCTTTTGATTTGAAATGTAACTATTCAGATTGGATGGGTATTGGCCAAAGATATTAGAAGAACGAGATATGCTATATTGGCCGCCGGACCGTAGGCGGAGTACTACCTAAATAGGGTACTTTGAATACTGTCGGGACGCGTACGCACAGAAATCTGTTCTATGTATTAGTGCAGATACCTTAGCGTGAGCGAAGGTGTGCAGTAGTATTGGTGAACAAAACCGGCGACACTGGGCAAAACAATTCCACACAGTATGAGCTGCTCATAGCACATCTCGTTCTTCTAATATCTTTGGTATTGGCTATACCTTTTGATTTGAAAAGTAACTATTCAGTTTGGATGGGTATTGGCTATGCCTTTTGATTTGAAAAGTAACTATTCAGTTTGGATGGGTATTGGCTATGCCTTTTGATTTGAAAAGTAACTATTCAGTTTGGATGGGTATTGGCTATGTCTTTTGATTTGAAAAGTAACTATTCAGTTTGGATGGGTATTGGCTATGCCTTTTGATTTGAAAAGTAACTATTCAGTTTGGATGGGTATTGGCTATGCCTTTTTATTTGAAAAGTAACTATTCAGTTTGGATGGGTATTGGCTATGCCTTTTGATTTGAAAAGTAACTATTCAGTTTGGATGGGTATTTTGATAAATCCTAATTTACGTTTAGTACAAAAAGGGTAGCAAAGACGGACCGCCCTCCTTTGGACAGAATCAAGTAGGTTTATCAAGTAGTGGAATATTTTGTGCAATTCCATTGTTGGACGTACTTTATATTTGTGTTCGGATCAGCAGAAGATCTGCCAGTTTGTTGGAAGCCATATTTACATCTCCTTTATTGTAAGTAAATAAAGGTGTTGAATAACAAATTTATTGTTTTATCAAAAAGTAGACAGTGAATTGTTTTGCAAGTTAAGTGTGCAAACTTGGGTCAAAAATGAAATCCACACCGCCCGCTATTAATATTATAAATAGATTAAATATACAGTTTAATTTATAGAACACATCGTTGGCAACGAACTATTAATATAATAAATAGATCAAATGTTTGGTTTAATGAATAGAACACATCGTTGGCAACGAACTTGTGTTAAATATTACATTCTTGGATTACGGAGGAGATAAATCTGTAAAGCAGCTTTTTCAGATTTTTTGCCAAATTTTCAAATTCTAATTGAATCTTAAATTCAATAATAGATCAAATTTTCATTTTTTACTCCAAATAATGTCAAGACACACTGGTAATTTTTTTTTTGTTAAATACGTCCCTGCACACCCTGTATAAATGAAAAGTAAGTAATAATTTAAATGAGATAGATCTCGTACCAATATAGTTTACACATTTAATTTAATTGCTAATGAGAGCATAGTAACAATGTAACATTACCACAATAAAAAATAAGGAGAATAATTTTAGAATATATTATTTGTATTCTAATATCTTATTTTAGTATTTATCTAATATTTAAAATTCTGAATTTTTGTAAATATTTTATCCCACGGGTACGGGACCCTTAGTTTTTTCTTACACCTACTTTGAAGTTAATATGAAAATATGTCATTAGATTTTATTTGTATATTTTATAAGTGTATTATTATTAGATATGAAAGGATCTGTTGGTTTTTTCTATATGAATAAATTAAAAAATAAATATTTAAAATGAGAGCAAAAACATATCAAAGGAATCACGGAAAAACTTACAAAACTGATATAGTTCTTTAAAAATCTAAGAAATGTGGTAAATAAAAAGGACATGAAAAATCTATTACACTTTATGTCATTCTCGTATTGAATATGGAATTATAGGATGGGGATCTGCTGTATGTAAGTATATAAATAAACTGAACACAATTCAAAGAGGAATCATAAAGACCATACTGAAAGTACCCATAATAACGCCTTCGATTGAAATTTTCAATTGTTTTGATGTACCAAAAGTACAACAAATATATGCTAAACATATATTATTGAAACTATTCAAAAATACTGAATCCTCTATAATACCGCGTATTCATCAAACAAGGTCAAATCACAATGACATAAAAAATATTCCAGGTCATAAAACCATATTCTGGCAAAGAAATTATATTTATTTTGCGTCGAAACTCCACAACATCCTTCCCCCTGATATTTTTTTAAATATATTTTTTTTAATATTAACTCCACACAGGAGGCCCTGAAGAAAATAATTTCCCTCAGGGCCTATGTCATCTTTGGGGATGCTGTGTGGAGGGTCTTTTTGTTTAGAGGAAGGAGTGAACATGGGTCTTGAAGAGTCCCATGTTGTAGGAGAGAGGAAACACAGAGGCCGGCAGCTCGTTCGGAACTTAAGAACGAATCGTAGAAGCGACCCGTTCTCATGTGACAAATGTCAACCGTGTACAAATGTTGGGCGCGCGTTTGGCGTGTATCCCGACTACGCACCGGTGCCGAAGGGATCAATGACGCTAGTTCCTCAGAGCATCTTCCATTGTAATACCGATAGAACAAGGACAGCATACCTACCTGACGCCTGTGCTCTAAAGATTGCAGTCCGTT
Organism: Hesperophylax magnus; assembly: GCA_026573805.1. Taxonomy (NCBI): domain Eukaryota; kingdom Metazoa; phylum Arthropoda; class Insecta; order Trichoptera; family Limnephilidae; genus Hesperophylax; species Hesperophylax magnus. The sequence continues at coordinate 470,576 of JAIUSX010000179.1, read as the reverse complement.
TGTTAAGATTGGGGAATCTATCAAACGGACCGCCCGTTTTTGCACAGAGTCAAGGGTTTTTTTCAGGTATTTAGGGGCTCCGGACCAGAGATGGCTGCCAAATTCGACAGTAGGGCGCACTTGCGATTTGTACAGGGTCAGCAGTTGTGTACTATTAAAGTATCTGCGGGCCCTGTACAGTACGCCCAGCTTCTGAGAGGCCAACTTTACTCTGGCTTCGATGGAGCCCCCGTACCTGAGCTGGCCACTAATAGTTATACCAAGCATATCAATGGAAGGCCTGTTCGGAAGATTGCTTCCGTTGAAGGAGACTAGATTATCATTTGGATCCCTTTTAGACGTAATCAGACAGGATTGGGTCTTTGAAACATTAAATTCGACGAGATTATTTTTACCCCAGGAGGAAATACTCTCGAGATAACCGTCCATTCTCTGCTTCAAAGCCCTCTAAAAGCTATCATGAACTGTACTGTCATCCGCGTAACAATGAATCGGTGCACATGTCAAAAGGTCATTGATGTGCAACAAAAACAAAGTCGGAGACAGAACCGATCCCTGTGGGACGCCAGCATTTATGGAGTGTGAGGAAGAGGTGAAACCGTCAGCAACCGCTAGAATCGACCTATCCCTTAAAAAGTCAGCAATCCACGTACACAGGGATGCGGGAAGTCCGTAAGAAGGCAATTTGTTGACAAGTCCTCGGTGCCAGACCCGGTCAAAGGCCTTGGAATAAAGCGAATAGAAAATTTGAATGATCACAAATCAAGGAAAAAAATCTGTCTGAAAGAGATTAACGAAAAAAATTCTGAACAAAACATTAAAAACGAAATAGAAAACTAATAAAACAGAAATGAATAACTTTAATCCGCCTCAGAACAGGTCACCCTAGTGAGGAGGACTAAGAAATACTACTTACTATACATATATTTAATATCATATTTTATATGTACAATGTTTAAATAGTCGCTGTATTAAATAAAATAATTATCTGTATATATAATAATAAAGTAATGTCTATGTAGTATTTGAAATTGTAAGTCGCCCTAGAGGTGATTTTTCACTAAAAAAGCGCTACACAATTATTATAATAATGTGGTGCATTTTGGCCTTGTAAAGATTCAGATAAATACATTTTGTAATAAACATACCATCTTCAAATTCTTTTCTCCCAAAGATTATTGTGAAGCACAAAACCAGAACTATTTTTAAAAAAATCATTTTAGCGAGGGTTAAAACGTGTCTGCGCCGCGACGGGTTGCTTGCTACTAAATATGATCGCTGAATTCACATGAAAGATAAACTAGAACAATTTTTACAATAAAACGTGCCTTTTTTCGTTGCACTAACATAAAAATAAGAGATTGACAACAACTGGTTTGGAAGCTAATTCAAAATTCCAAAAATAAACCCGAAATATATAAAAACATCTATTTTTAAAATGATGCATTGAAAAATTTTCCGCCAGGTTCCTACGCATCAAACGGCACGACCCAGCTAACATGATGTATTGAAATATTTACTATGAAACAGGTCCTACGCATCAAACGGCACGACCCAGTTAACATGATGTATTGAAACAGCTACTATGAAACATGTCCTACGCATCAAACGGCACGACCCAGCTAGCATGATGCATTGAAATATTTACTATGAAACAGGTCCTACGCATCAAACGGCACGACCCAGTTAACATGATGTATTGAAACAGCTACTATGAAACATGTCCTACGCATCAAACGGCACGACCCAGCTAGCATGATGCATTGAAATATTTACTATGAAACAGGTCCTACGCATCAAACGGCACGACCCAGTTAACATGATGTATTGAAACAGCTACTATGAAACATGTCCTACGCATCAAACGGCACGACCCAGTTAACATGATGTATTGAAATATTTACTATGAAACAGGTCCTACGCATCAAACGGCACGACCCATTTAACATGATGTATTGAAACAATTAGTATGAAACAGGTCCTACGTATCAAACGCCACGACCCAGTTAATATGATGAATTGAAACAGCTACTATGAAACATGTCCTACGCATCAAACGGCACGACCCAGCTAGCATGATGCATTGAAATATTTACTATGAAACAGGTCCTACGCATCAAACGGCACGACCCAGTTAACATGATGTATTGAAACAGCTACTATGAAACATGTCCTACGCATCAAACGGCACGACCCAGCTAGCATGATGCATTGAAATATTTACTATGAAACAGGTCCTACGCATCAAACGGCACGACCCAGTTAACATGATGTATTGAAACAGCTACTATGAAACATGTCCTACGCATCAAACGGCACGACCCAGTTAACATGATGTATTGAAATATTTACTATGAAACAGGTCCTACGCATCAAACGGCACGACCCATTTAACATGATGTATTGAAACAATCAGTATGAAAGAGGTCCTACGTATCAAACGCCACGACCCAGTTAATATGATGAATTGAAACAGCTACTATGAAACATGTCCTACGCATCAAACGGCACGACCCAGCTAGCATGATGCATTGAAATATTTACTATGAAACAGGTCCTACGCATCAAACGGCACGACCCAGTTAACATGATGTATTGAAACAGCTACTATGAAACATGTCCTACGCATCAAACGGCACGACCCAGCTAGCATGATGCATTGAAATATTTACTATGAAACAAGTCCTACGCATCAAACGGCACGACCCAGTTAACATGATGTATTGAAATATTTACTATGAAACAGGTCCTACGCATCAAACGGCACGACCCATTTAACATGATGTATTGAAACAATTAGTATGAAACAGGTCCTACGTATCAAACGCCACGACCCAGTTAATATGATGAATTGAAACAGCTACTATGAAACATGTCCTACGCATCAAACGGCACGACCCAGTTAACATGATGTATTGAAATATTTACTATGAAACAGGTCCTACGCATCAAACGGCACGACCCATTTAACATGATGTATTGAAACAATTAATATAAAACAGGTCCTACGTATCAAACGCCACGACCCAGTTAATATGATGAATTGAAACAGCTACTATGAAACATGTCCTACGCATCAAACGGCACGACCCAGCTAGCATGATGCATTGAAATATTTACTATGAAACAGGTCCTACGCATCAAACGGCACGACCCAGTTAACATGATGTATTGAAACAGCTACTATGAAACATGTCCTACGCATCAAACGGCACGACCCAGCTAGCATGATGCATTGAAATATTTACTATGAAACAGGTCCTACGCATCAAACGGCACGACCCAGTTAACATGATGTATTGAAACAGCTACTATGAAACATGTCCTACGCATCAAACGGCACGACCCAGCTAGCATGATGCATTGAAATATTTACTATGAAACAGGTCCTACGCATCAAACGGCACGACCCAGCTAGCATGATGCATTGAAATATTTACTATGAAACAGGTCCTACGCATCAAATGGCACGACCCATTTAACATGATGTATTGAAACAGTTACTATGAAACAGGTCCTACGCATCAAACGGCACGACCCATTTAACATGATGTATTGAAACAATTAGTTTGAAACAGATCCTACGTATCAAACGCCACGACCCAGTTAATATGATGTATTGAAACAGTTACTATGAAACAGGTCCTACGCATCAAATGGCACGACCCATTTAACATGATGTATTGAAACAGTTACTATGAAACAGGTCCTACGCATCAAACGGCACGACCCATTTAACATGATGTATTGAAACAATTAGTATGAAACAGGTCCTACGTATCAAACGCCACGACCCAGTTAATATGATGAATTGAAACAGTTACTATGAAACAGGTCCTACGCATCAAATGGCACGACCCATTTAACATGATGTATTGAAACAGTTACTATGAAACAGGTCCTACGCATCAAACGGCACGACCCATTTAACATGATGTATTGAAACAATTAGTATGAAACAGGTCCTACGCATCAAACGCCACGACCCAGTTAATATGATGTATTGAAACAATTACTATGAAACAGGTCCTACGCATCAAACGCCACGACCGAGTTAACATGATGTTTGGAAACAGTTACTATGAAACAGGTCCTACGCATCAAACGGCACGACCCAGTTAACATGATGTATTGAAACAATTAGTATGAAACAGGTCCTACGCATCAAACGCCACGACCCAGTTAACATGATGTATTGAAACAGTTACTATGAAACAGGTCCTACGCATCAAACGCCACGACCCAGTTAACATGACGTATGGAAACAGTTACTATGAAACAGGTCCTACTCATCAAACGGCACGACCCAGTTAACCTATCTAGAAAAAAAAGGTCCAAGCTGACAGAAGTCCAGAAAACTTATGGTAACTTTATCGACCAACTGATGGTAATTTTAATAATATTTTATTTATTTATTTATTTAAACGCCATTAAATGCCTTTACAATAGAATGATACATTGGATTATAACCAAACAGTGGTACACAGGAGAATATTAGTAATAAATTACAGAACAAGTAATATGTACACAAACATATAATTGCAAGTGATACAGTTGCTAATAGAAGTGCAGTGAGACAATACATAATTAAAAGAAATATCCACTAGTGTAATCTTAGTCGAATGAATACCAGGTTTCTATCTACAATAGATTTCGCAAACAACGCCGGGGAATACAAGAGAAAGGTCGCTATCTACAATAGATTTCGCAAACAACGCCGGGGAATACAAGAGAAAGGTCACTATCTACAATAGATTTCGCAAACAACGCCGGGGAATACAAGAGAAAGGTCACTATCTACAATAGATTTCGCAAACAACGCCGGGGAATACAAGAGAAAGGTCACTATCTACAATAGATTTCCCAAAACTGCGTGAAAAGCCGTTTTTTTTTAGAAAACTTTTTTCCATAATAGCTATTAAACAAAAATAATTTAACGACGGAATTGAAATGTTTTAGCCAAAAGTTTCGAGCCCTGACATGAAGTCGCAAAGCCAAAGTGATTCCCGGGAAATCGGTGTTTACTAAACACACAACTGTTAACAGATATGCTAAGGTTTTTCATGTAGGTGCAGGCCCGGACTTGAATAAAACATCTGCTGCTCCCAACCGTCTGGAACCAGTGGGATTATGGCATCCCTTCATTTCATGTTATATAAGATACTATGGCAAGTTGAGCGGTCACTTGAACCTACAAATATGGTGAAATCTTATCTAAGGTGGAGTCATTGGATTTAAACCGCAGTAAGCAGTTTGTATGCGTTTCAATATTCATATTATGGGGATTGATATATTAATTAAATCTAACACCAGAGTAAGACACGAAACGAACACTTATCTGTGAGGCGTATGTATCAGGTTCATGTAAGCGAAATGCATAAGATTAAGAAAGGGATGGTTAGATTGTTTGTGCATAGAGAGTGGACAAAAGAGTGTTATGATATGTTACGACGTGGAAGTGAATGGTAGAAGCAATCGGAGACGCCCGAGGAAGACATGTTACGATGAAGTCAATTGAATACCTAAAGAAATGAACATTTTCAATCATTGATCAGATTATTATTTCTACTTTAAAACTAAACCCAGTTAATCAAAACTTTACTCCAAACCACTGATAACCCCGAGTAACCTCGTGTTCGCTAAATGTGTTTGTTTCTTGGATGTAACTGTAGTTTAAAACAATTGTAACTAATTTTAAGAGAAAATGTAAACTTTATCATGCCAATATCACCCTTAAGGGGTGGAAGACAAATTTTTTTTTAGAACAATTCTTCGGGAATTTTGACGTTAATTTATTTAAAAGAAAAAAATATTTCATACCGTTCAACGAAATGTTTCGGTTTCGTAGTTTGGTATTGTTACGAAATATGAGCGTAAAAACTTTTTATTTCCTAATCCCACCCATTGATTTATTTCCGTAAGTCCTTATCTAAGCAGCACAGTTTTTTTTATTATTTTGGCTTATGACCAACAATTCTGGGAAAATACATTATTTTGTAATCCGATTTCTTTTCGTTCGTTGCTTTGATATTTTGTTACTTGGGGACACACAGAGGGAATAGGGGAACGTTTTCAGTTGCCGCGTCTTGTCATACCTTCCAGCGGAGGAGATAATGGATAATGTTCAATTTACCGGCAAGTACCCGGCTTTGCTGGGGCTTATCCTTAGGAGTTAGACATATACATTTTTAAGATATACAATTTCGTAGTACATTTTGCTGATGTATCTCAGAAGGTTTAGCCAGCGTTAGCAATGTAAGCTCCAATGTAAGATTTGTTCAGATATCTTGTTCGTTGTTACTTGGGGACACACAGAGGTCAAGTGATACCTTCCAGCGGAGGAGATAATGGATCATCTTCAATCAATTACCCGGCGTTGCTTTACGCCTTTTTAACATATACAATTTGATGTATCTCAGAAGGTTTAGCCAGCGTTAGCAATGTAAGCTCCAATGTAAGATTTGTTCAGATATCTTGTTCGTTGTTACTTGGGGACACACAGAGGTCAAGTGATACCTTCCAGCGGAGGAGATAATGGATCATCTTCAATCAATTACCCGGCGTTGCTTTACGCCTTTTTAACATATACAATTTGATGTATCTCAGAAGGTTTAGCCAGCGTTAGCAATGTAAGCTCCAATGTAAGATTTGTTCAGATATCTTGTTCGTTGTTACTTGGGGACACACAGAGGTCAAGTGATACCTTCCAGCGGAGGAGATAATGGATCATCTTCAATCAATTACCCGGCGTTGCTTTACGCCTTTTTAACATATACAATTTGATGTATCTCAGAAGGTTTAGCCAGCGTTAGCAATGTAAGCTCCAATGTAAGATTTGTTCAGATATCTTGTTCGTTGTTACTTGGGGACACACAGAGGTCAAGTGATACCTTCCAGCGGAGGAGATAATGGATCATCTTCAATCAATTACCCGGCGTTGCTTTACGCCTTTTTAACATATACAATTTGATGTATCTCAGAAGGTTTAGCCAGCGTTAGCAATGTAAGCTCCAATGTAAGATTTGTTCAGATATCTTGTTCGTTGTTACTTGGGGACACACAGAGGTCAAGTGATACCTTCCAGCCAGCGGAGGAGATAATGGATCATCTTCAATCAATTACCCGGCGTTGCTTTACGCCTTTTTAACATATACAATTTGATGTATCTCAGAAGGTTTAGCCAGCGTTAGCAATGTAAGCTCCAATGTAAGATTTGTTCAGATATCTTGTTCGTTGTTACTTGGGGACACACAGAGGTCAAGTGATACCTTCCAGCGGAGGAGATAATGGATCATCTTCAATCAATTACCCGGCGTTGCTTTACGCCTTTTAAACATATACAATTTGATGTATCTCAGAAGGTTTAGCCAGCGTTAGCAATGTAAGCTCCAATGTAAGATTTGTTCAGATATCTTGTTCGTTGTTACTTGGGGACACACAGAGGTCAAGTGATACCTTCCAGCGGAGGAGATAATGGATCATCTTCAATCAATTACCCGGCGTTGCTTTACGCCTTTTTAACATATACAATTTGATGTATCTCAGAAGGTTTAGCCAGCGTTAGCAATGTAAGCTCCAATGTAAGATTTGTTCAGATATCTTGTTCGTTGTTACTTGGGGACACACAGAGGTCAAGTGATACCTTCCAGCGGAGGAGATAATGGATCATCTTCAATCAATTACCCGGCGTTGCTTTACGCCTTTTTAACATATACAATTTGATGTATCTCAGAAGGTTTAGCCAGCGTTAGCAATGTAAGCTCCAATGTAAGATTTGTTCAGATATCTTGTTCGTTGTTACTTGGGGACACACAGAGGTCAAGTGATACCTTCCAGCGGAGGAGATAATGGATCATCTTCAATCAATTACCCGGCGTTGCTTTACGCCTTTTTAACATATACAATTTGATGTATCTCAGAAGGTTTAGCCAGCGTTAGCAATGTAAGCTCCAATGTAAGATTTGTTCAGATATCTTGTTCGTTGTTACTTGGGGACACACAGAGGTCAAGTGATACCTTCCAGCGGAGGAGATAATGGATCATCTTCAATCAATTACCCGGCGTTGCTTTACGCCTTTTTTACATATACAATTTGATGTATCTCAGAAGGTTTAGCCAGCGTTAGCAATGTAAGCTCCAATGTAAGATTTGTTCAGATATCTTGTTCGTTGTTACTTGGGGACACACAGAGGTCAAGTGATACCTTCCAGCCAGCGGAGGAGATAATGGATCATCTTCAATCAATTACCCGGCGTTGCTTTACGCCTTTTTAACATATACAATTTGATGTATCTCAGAAGGTTTAGCCAGCGTTAGCAATGTAAGCTCCAATGTAAGATTTGTTCAGATATCTTGTTCGTTGTTACTTGGGGACACACAGAGGTCAAGTGATACCTTCCAGCGGAGGAGATAATGGATCATCTTCAATCAATTACCCGGCGTTGCTTTACGCCTTTTTAACATATACAATTTGATGTATCTCAGAAGGTTTAGCCAGCGTTAGCAATGTAAGCTCCAATGTAAGATTTGTTCAGATATCTTGTTCGTTGTTACTTGGGGACACACAGAGGTCAAGTGATACCTTCCAGCGGAGGAGATAATGGATCATCTTCAATCAATTACCCGGCGTTGCTTTACGCCTTTTTAACATATACAATTTGATGTATCTCAGAAGGTTTAGCCAGCGTTAGCAATGTAAGCTCCAATGTAAGATTTGTTCAGATATCTTGTTCGTTGTTACTTGGGGACACACAGAGGTCAAGTGATACCTTCCAGCGGAGGAGATAATGGATCATCTTCAATCAATTACCCGGCGTTGCTTTACGCCTTTTTAACATATACAATTTGATGTATCTCAGAAGGTTTAGCCAGCGTTAGCAATGTAAGCTCCAATGTAAGATTTGTTCAGATATCTTGTTCGTTGTTACTTGGGGACACACAGAGGTCAAGTGATACCTTCCAGCGGAGGAGATAATGGATCATCTTCAATCAATTACCCGGCGTTGCTTTACGCCTTTTTAACATATACAATTTGATGTATCTCAGAAGGTTTAGCCAGCGTTAGCAATGTAAGCTCCAATGTAAGATTTGTTCAGATATCTTGTTCGTTGTTACTTGGGGACACACAGAGGTCAAGTGATACCTTCCAGCGGAGGAGATAATGGATCATCTTCAATCAATTACCCGGCGTTGCTTTACGCCTTTTTAACATATACAATTTGATGTATCTCAGAAGGTTTAGCCAGCGTTAGCAATGTAAGCTCCAATGTAAGATTTGTTCAGATATCTTGTTCGTTGTTACTTGGGGACACACAGAGGTCAAGTGATACCTTCCAGCGGAGGAGATAATGGATCATCTTCAATCAATTACCCGGCGTTGCTTTACGCCTTTTTAACATATACAATTTGATGTATCTCAGAAGGTTTAGCCAGCGTTAGCAATGTAAGCTCCAATGTAAGATTTGTTCAGATATCTTGTTCGTTGTTACTTGGGGACACACAGAGGTCAAGTGATACCTTCCAGCGGAGGAGATAATGGATCATCTTCAATCAATTACCCGGCGTTGCTTTACGCCTTTTTAACATATACAATTTGATGTATCTCAGAAGGTTTAGCCAGCGTTAGCAATGTAAGCTCCAATGTAAGATTTGTTCAGATATCTTGTTCGTTGTTACTTGGGGACACACAGAGGTCAAGTGATACCTTCCAGCGGAGGAGATAATGGATCATCTTCAATCAATTACCCGGCGTTGCTTTACGCCTTTTTAACATATACAATTTGATGTATCTCAGAAGGTTTAGCCAGCGTTAGCAATGTAAGCTCCAATGTAAGATTTGTTCAGATATCTTGTTCGTTGTTACTTGGGGACACACAGAGGTCAAGTGATACCTTCCAGCGGAGAAGATAATGGATCATCTTCAATCAATTACCCGGCGTTGCTTTACGCCTTTTTAACATATACAATTTGATGTATCTCAGAAGGTTTAGCCAGCGTTAGCAATGTAAGCTCCAATGTAAGATTTGTTCAGATATCTTGTTCGTTGTTACTTGGGGACACACAGAGGTCAAGTGATACCTTCCAGCGGAGGAGATAATGGATCATCTTCAATCAATTACCCGGCGTTGCTTTACGCCTTTTTAACATATACAATTTGATGTATCTCAGAAGGTTTAGCCAGCGTTAGCAATGTAAGCTCCAATGTAAGATTTGTTCAGATATCTTGTTCGTTGTTACTTGGGGACACACAGAGGTCAAGTGATACCTTCCAGCGGAGGAGATAATGGATCATCTTCAATCAATTACCCGGCGTTGCTTTACGCCTTTTTAACATATACAATTTGATGTATCTCAGAAGGTTTAGCCAGCGTTAGCAATGTAAGCTCCAATGTAAGATTTGTTCAGATATCTTGTTCGTTGTTACTTGGGGACACACAGAGGTCAAGTGATACCTTCCAGCGGAGAAGATAATGGATCATCTTCAATCAATTACCCGGCGTTGCTTTACGCCTTTTTAACATATACAATTTGATGTATCTCAGAAGGTTTAGCCAGCGTTAGCAATGTAAGCTCCAATGTAAGATTTGTTCAGATATCTTGTTCGTTGTTACTTGGGGACACACAGAGGTCAAGTGATACCTTCCAGCGGAGGAGATAATGGATCATCTTCAATCAATTACCCGGCGTTGCTTTACGCCTTTTTAACATATACAATTTGATGTATCTCAGAAGGTTTAGCCAGCGTTAGCAATGTAAGCTCCAATGTAAGATTTGTTCAGATATCTTGTTCGTTGTTACTTGGGGACACACAGAGGTCAAGTGATACCTTCCAGCGGAGGAGATAATGGATCATCTTCAATCAATTACCCGGCGTTGCTTTACGCCTTTTTAACATATACAATTTGATGTATCTCAGAAGGTTTAGCCAGCGTTAGCAATGTAAGCTCCAATGTAAGATTTGTTCAGATATCTTGTTCGTTGTTACTTGGGGACACACAGAGGTCAAGTGATACCTTCCAGCGGAGGAGATAATGGATCATCTTCAATCAATTACCCGGCGTTGCTTTACGCCTTTTTAACATATACAATTTGATGTATCTCAGAAGGTTTAGCCAGCGTTAGCAATGTAAGCTCCAATGTAAGATTTGTTCAGATATCTTGTTCGTTGTTACTTGGGGACACACAGAGGTCAAGTGATACCTTCCAGCGGAGGAGATAATGGATCATCTTCAATCAATTACCCGGCGTTGCTTTACGCCTTTTTAACATATACAATTTGATGTATCTCAGAAGGTTTAGCCAGCGTTAGCAATGTAAGCTCCAATGTAAGATTTGTTCAGATATCTTGTTCGTTGTTACTTGGGGACACACAGAGGTCAAGTGATACCTTCCAGCGGAGGAGATAATGGATCATCTTCAATCAATTACCCGGCGTTGCTTTACGCCTTTTTAACATATACAATTTGATGTATCTCAGAAGGTTTAGCCAGCGTTAGCAATGTAAGCTCCAATGTAAGATTTGTTCAGATATCTTGTTCGTTGTTACTTGGGGACACACAGAGGTCAAGTGATACCTTCCAGCGGAGGAGATAATGGATCATCTTCAATCAATTACCCGGCGTTGCTTTACGCCTTTTTAACATATACAATTTGATGTATCTCAGAAGGTTTAGCCAGCGTTAGCAATGTAAGCTCCAATGTAAGATTTGTTCAGATATCTTGTTCGTTGTTACTTGGGGACACACAGAGGTCAAGTGATACCTTCCAGCGGAGGAGATAATGGATCATCTTCAATCAATTACCCGGCGTTGCTTTACGCCTTTTTAACATATACAATTTGATGTATCTCAGAAGGTTTAGCCAGCGTTAGCAATGTAAGCTCCAATGTAAGATTTGTTCAGATATCTTGTTCGTTGTTACTTGGGGACACACAGAGGTCAAGTGATACCTTCCAGCGGAGGAGATAATGGATCATCTTCAATCAATTACCCGGCGTTGCTTTACGCCTTTTTAACATATACAATTTGATGTATCTCAGAAGGTTTAGCCAGCGTTAGCAATGTAAGCTCCAATGTAAGATTTGTTCAGATATCTTGTTCGTTGTTACTTGGGGACACACAGAGGTCAAGTGATACCTTCCAGCGGAGGAGATAATGGATCATCTTCAATCAATTACCCGGCGTTGCTTTACGCCTTTTTAACATATACAATTTGATGTATCTCAGAAGGTTTAGCCAGCGTTAGCAATGTAAGCTCCAATGTAAGATTTGTTCAGATATCTTGTTCGTTGTTACTTGGGGACACACAGAGGTCAAGTGATACCTTCCAGCGGAGGAGATAATGGATCATCTTCAATCAATTACCCGGCGTTGCTTTACGCCTTTTTAACATATACAATTTGATGTATCTCAGAAGGTTTAGCCAGCGTTAGCAATGTAAGCTCCAATGTAAGATTTGTTCAGATATCTTGTTCGTTGTTACTTGGGGACACACAGAGGTCAAGTGATACCTTCCAGCGGAGGAGATAATGGATCATCTTCAATCAATTACCCGGCGTTGCTTTACGCCTTTTTAACATATACAATTTGATGTTTCTCAGAAGGTTTAGCCAGCGTTAGCAATGTAAGCTCCAATGTAAGATTTGTTCAGATATCTTGTTCGTTGTTACTTGGGGACACACAGAGGTCAAGTGATACCTTCCAGCGGAGGAGATAATGGATCATCTTCAATCAATTACCCGGCGTTGCTTTACGCCTTTTTAACATATACAATTTGATGTATCTCAGAAGGTTTAGCCAGCGTTAGCAATGTAAGCTCCAATGTAAGATTTGTTCAGATATCTTGTTCGTTGTTACTTGGGGACACACAGAGGTCAAGTGATACCTTCCAGCGGAGGAGATAATGGATCATCTTCAATCAATTACCCGGCGTTGCTTTACGCCTTTTTAACATATACAATTTGATGTTTCTCAGAAGGTTTAGCCAGCGTTAGCAATGTAAGCTCCAATGTAAGATTTGTTCAGATATCTTGTTCGTTGTTACTTGGGGACACACAGAGGTCAAGTGATACCTTCCAGCGGAGGAGATAATGGATCATCTTCAATCAATTACCCGGCGTTGCTTTACGCCTTTTTAACATATACAATTTGATGTATCTCAGAAGGTTTAGCCAGCGTTAGCAATGTAAGCTCCAATGTAAGATTTGTTCAGATATCTTGTTCGTTGTTACTTGGGGACACACAGAGGTCAAGTGATACCTTCCAGCGGAGGAGATAATGGATCATCTTCAATCAATTACCCGGCGTTGCTTTACGCCTTTTTAACATATACAATTTGATGTATCTCAGAAGGTTTAGCCAGCGTTAGCAATGTAAGCTCCAATGTAAGATTTGTTCAGATATCTTGTTCGTTGTTACTTGGGGACACACAGAGGTCAAGTGATACCTTCCAGCGGAGAAGATAATGGATCATCTTCAATCAATTACCCGGCGTTGCTTTACGCCTTTTTAACATATACAATTTGATGTATCTCAGAAGGTTTAGCCAGCGTTAGCAATGTAAGCTCCAATGTAAGATTTGTTCAGATATCTTGTTCGTTGTTACTTGGGGACACACAGAGGTCAAGTGATACCTTCCAGCGGAGGAGATAATGGATCATCTTCAATCAATTACCCGGCGTTGCTTTACGCCTTTTTAACATATACAATTTGATGTATCTCAGAAGGTTTAGCCAGCGTTAGCAATGTAAGCTCCAATGTAAGATTTGTTCAGATATCTTGTTCGTTGTTACTTGGGGACACACAGAGGTCAAGTGATACCTTCCAGCGGAGGAGATAATGGATCATCTTCAATCAATTACCCGGCGTTGCTTTACGCCTTTTTAACATATACAATTTGATGTATCTCAGAAGGTTTAGCCAGCGTTAGCAATGTAAGCTCCAATGTAAGATTTGTTCAGATATCTTGTTCGTTGTTACTTGGGGACACACAGAGGTCAAGTGATACCTTCCAGCGGAGAAGATAATGGATCATCTTCAATCAATTACCCGGCGTTGCTTTACGCCTTTTTAACATATACAATTTGATGTATCTCAGAAGGTTTAGCCAGCGTTAGCAATGTAAGCTCCAATGTAAGATTTGTTCAGATATCTTGTTCGTTGTTACTTGGGGACACACAGAGGTCAAGTGATACCTTCCAGCGGAGGAGATAATGGATCATCTTCAATCAATTACCCGGCGTTGCTTTACGCCTTTTTAACATATACAATTTGATGTATCTCAGAAGGTTTAGCCAGCGTTAGCAATGTAAGCTCCAATGTAAGATTTGTTCAGATATCTTGTTCGTTGTTACTTGGGGACACACAGAGGTCAAGTGATACCTTCCAGCGGAGGAGATAATGGATCATCTTCAATCAATTACCCGGCGTTGCTTTACGCCTTTTTAACATATACAATTTGATGTATCTCAGAAGGTTTAGCCAGCGTTAGCAATGTAAGCTCCAATGTAAGATTTGTTCAGATATCTTGTTCGTTGTTACTTGGGGACACACAGAGGTCAAGTGATACCTTCCAGCGGAGGAGATAATGGATCATCTTCAATCAATTACCCGGCGTTGCTTTACGCCTTTTTAACATATACAATTTGATGTATCTCAGAAGGTTTAGCCAGCGTTAGCAATGTAAGCTCCAATGTAAGATTTGTTCAGATATCTTGTTCGTTGTTACTTGGGGACACACAGAGGTCAAGTGATACCTTCCAGCGGAGGAGATAATGGATCATCTTCAATCAATTACCCGGCGTTGCTTTACGCCTTTTTAACATATACAATTTGATGTATCTCAGAAGGTTTAGCCAGCGTTAGCAATGTAAGCTCCAATGTAAGATTTATTCAGATATCTTGTTCGTTGTTACTTGGGGACACACAGAGGTCAAGTGATACCTTCCAGCGGAGGAGATAATGGATCATCTTCAATCAATTACCCGGCGTTGCTTTACGCCTTTTTAACATATACAATTTGATGTATCTCAGAAGGTTTAGCCAGCGTTAGCAATGTAAGCTCCAATGTAAGATTTGTTCAGATATCTTGTTCGTTGTTACTTGGGGACACACAGAGGTCAAGTGATACCTTCCAGCGGAGGAGATAATGGATCATCTTCAATCAATTACCCGGCGTTGCTTTACGCCTTTTTAACATATACAATTTGATGTATCTCAGAAGGTTTAGCCAGCGTTAGCAATGTAAGCTCCAATGTAAGATTTGTTCAGATATCTTGTTCGTTGTTACTTGGGGACACACAGAGGTCAAGTGATACCTTCCAGCGGAGGAGATAATGGATCATCTTCAATCAATTACCCGGCGTTGCTTTACGCCTTTTTAACATATACAATTTGATGTATCTCAGAAGGTTTAGCCAGCGTTAGCAATGTAAGCTCCAATGTAAGATTTGTTCAGATATCTTGTTCGTTGTTACTTGGGGACACACAGAGGTCAAGTGATACCTTCCAGCGGAGGAGATAATGGATCATCTTCAATCAATTACCCGGCGTTGCTTTACGCCTTTTTAACATATACAATTTGATGTATCTCAGAAGGTTTAGCCAGCGTTAGCAATGTAAGCTCCAATGTAAGAATTATTCAGATATCTTGTTCGTTGTTACTTGGGGACACACAGAGGTCAAGTGATACCTTCCAGCGGAGGAGATAATGGATCATCTTCAATCAATTACCCGGCGTTGCTTTACGCCTTTTTAACATATACAATTTGATGTATCTCAGAAGGTTTAGCCAGCGTTAGCAATGTAAGCTCCAATGTAAGATTTATTCAGATATCTTGTTCGTTGTTACTTGGGGACACACAGAGGTCAAGTGATACCTTCCAGCGGAGGAGATAATGGATCATTTTCAATCAATTACCCGGCGTTGCTTTACGCCTTTTTAACATATACAATTTGATGTATCTCAGAAGGTTTAGCCAGCGTTAGCAATGTAAGCTCCAATGTAAGATTTGTTCAGATATCTTGTTCGTTGTTACTTGGGGACACACAGAGGTCAAGTGATACCTTCCAGCGGAGGAGATAATGGATCATCTTCAATCAATTACCCGGCGTTGCTTTACGCCTTTTTAACATATACAATTTGATGTATCTCAGAAGGTTTAGCCAGCGTTAGCAATGTAAGCTCCAATGTAAGATTTGTTCAGATATCTTGTTCGTTGTTACTTGGGGACACACAGAGGTCAAGTGATACCTTCCAGCGGAGAAGATAATGGATCATCTTCAATCAATTACCCGGCGTTGCTTTACGCCTTTTTAACATATACAATTTGATGTATCTCAGAAGGTTTAGCCAGCGTTAGCAATGTAAGCTCCAATGTAAGATTTGTTCAGATATCTTGTTCGTTGTTACTTGGGGACACACAGAGGTCAAGTGATACCTTCCAGCGGAGGAGATAATGGATCATCTTCAATCAATTACCCGGCGTTGCTTTACGCCTTTTTAACATATACAATTTGATGTATCTCAGAAGGTTTAGCCAGCGTTAGCAATGTAAGCTCCAATGTAAGATTTGTTCAGATATCTTGTTCGTTGTTACTTGGGGACACACAGAGGTCAAGTGATACCTTCCAGCGGAGGAGATAATGGATCATCTTCAATCAATTACCCGGCGTTGCTTTACGCCTTTTTAACATATACAATTTGATGTATCTCAGAAGGTTTAGCCAGCGTTAGCAATGTAAGCTCCAATGTAAGATTTGTTCAGATATCTTGTTCGTTGTTACTTGGGGACACACAGAGGTCAAGTGATACCTTCCAGCGGAGGAGATAATGGATCATCTTCAATCAATTACCCGGCGTTGCTTTACGCCTTTTTAACATATACAATTTGATGTATCTCAGAAGGTTTAGCCAGCGTTAGCAATGTAAGCTCCAATGTAAGATTTGTTCAGATATCTTGTTCGTTGTTACTTGGGGACACACAGAGGTCAAGTGATACCTTCCAGCGGAGGAGATAATGGATCATCTTCAATCAATTACCCGGCGTTGCTTTACGCCTTTTTAACATATACAATTTGATGTATCTCAGAAGGTTTAGCCAGCGTTAGCAATGTAAGCTCCAATGTAAGATTTATTCAGATATCTTGTTCGTTGTTACTTGGGGACACACAGAGGTCAAGTGATACCTTCCAGCGGAGGAGATAATGGATCATCTTCAATCAATTACCCGGCGTTGCTTTACGCCTTTTTAACATATACAATTTGATGTATCTCAGAAGGTTTAGCCAGCGTTAGCAATGTAAGCTCCAATGTAAGATTTGTTCAGATATCTTGTTCGTTGTTACTTGGGGACACACAGAGGTCAAGTGATACCTTCTAGCGGAGGAGATAATGGATCATCTTCAATCAATTACCCGGCGTTGCTTTACGCCTTTTTAACATATACAATTTGATGTATCTCAGAAGGTTTAGCCAGCGTTAGCAATGTAAGCTCCAATGTAAGATTTGTTCAGATATCTTGTTCGTTGTTACTTGGGGACACACAGAGGTCAAGTGATACCTTCCAGCGGAGGAGATAATGGATCATCTTCAATCAATTACCCGGCGTTGCTTTACGCCTTTTTAACATATACAATTTGATGTATCTCAGAAGGTTTAGCCAGCGTTAGCAATGTAAGCTCCAATGTAAGATTTGTTCAGATATCTTGTTCGTTGTTACTTGGGGACACACAGAGGTCAAGTGATACCTTCCAGCGGAGGAGATAATGGATCATCTTCAATCAATTACCCGGCGTTGCTTTACGCCTTTTTAACATATACAATTTGATGTATCTCAGAAGGTTTAGCCAGCGTTAGCAATGTAAGCTCCAATGTAAGATTTGTTCAGATATCTTGTTCGTTGTTACTTGGGGACACACAGAGGTCAAGTGATACCTTCCAGCGGAGGAGATAATGGATCATCTTCAATCAATTACCCGGCGTTGCTTTACGCCTTTTTAACATATACAATTTGATGTATCTCAGAAGGTTTAGCCAGCGTTAGCAATGTAAGCTCCAATGTAAGATTTGTTCAGATATCTTGTTCGTTGTTACTTGGGGACACACAGAGGTCAAGTGATACCTTCCAGCCAGCGGAGGAGATAATGGATCATCTTCAATCAATTACCCGGCGTTGCTTTACGCCTTTTTAACATATACAATTTGATGTATCTCAGAAGGTTTAGCCAGCGTTAGCAATGTAAGCTCCAATGTAAGATTTGTTCAGATATCTTGTTCGTTGTTACTTGGGGACACACAGAGGTCAAGTGATACCTTCCAGCGGAGGAGATAATGGATCATCTTCAATCAATTACCCGGCGTTGCTTTACGCCTTTTAAACATATACAATTTGATGTATCTCAGAAGGTTTAGCCAGCGTTAGCAATGTAAGCTCCAATGTAAGATTTGTTTAGATATCTTGTTCGTTGTTACTTGGGGACACACAGAGGTCAAGTGATACCTTCCAGCGGAGGAGATAATGGATCATCTTCAATCAATTACCCGGCGTTGCTTTACGCCTTTTTAACATATACAATTTGATGTATCTCAGAAGGTTTAGCCAGCGTTAGCAATGTAAGCTCCAATGTAAGATTTGTTCAGATATCTTGTTCGTTGTTACTTGGGGACACACAGAGGTCAAGTGATACCTTCCAGCGGAGGAGATAATGGATCATCTTCAATCAATTACCCGGCGTTGCTTTACGCCTTTTTAACATATACAATTTGATGTATCTCAGAAGGTTTAGCCAGCGTTAGCAATGTAAGCTCCAATGTAAGATTTGTTCAGATATCTTGTTCGTTGTTACTTGGGGACACACAGAGGTCAAGTGATACCTTCCAGCGGAGGAGATAATGGATCATCTTCAATCAATTACCCGGCGTTGCTTTACGCCTTTTTAACATATACAATTTGATGTATCTCAGAAGGTTTAGCCAGCGTTAGCAATGTAAGCTCCAATGTAAGATTTGTTCAGATATCTTGTTCGTTGTTACTTGGGGACACACAGAGGTCAAGTGATACCTTCCAGCGGAGGAGATAATGGATCATCTTCAATCAATTACCCGGCGTTGCTTTACGCCTTTTTAACATATACAATTTGATGTATCTCAGAAGGTTTAGCCAGCGTTAGCAATGTAAGCTCCAATGTAAGATTTGTTCAGATATCTTGTTCGTTGTTACTTGGGGACACACAGAGGTCAAGTGATACCTTCCAGCGGAGGAGATAATGGATCATCTTCAATCAATTACCCGGCGTTGCTTTACGCCTTTTTAACATATACAATTTGATGTATCTCAGAAGGTTTAGCCAGCGTTAGCAATGTAAGCTCCAATGTAAGATTTGTTCAGATATCTTGTTCGTTGTTACTTGGGGACACACAGAGGTCAAGTGATACCTTCCAGCGGAGGAGATAATGGATCATCTTCAATCAATTACCCGGCGTTGCTTTACGCCTTTTTAACATATACAATTTGATGTATCTCAGAAGGTTTAGCCAGCGTTAGCAATGTAAGCTCCAATGTAAGATTTGTTCAGATATCTTGTTCGTTGTTACTTGGGGACACACAGAGGTCAAGTGATACCTTCCAGCGGAGGAGATAATGGATCATCTTCAATCAATTACCCGGCGTTGCTTTACGCCTTTTTAACATATACAATTTGATGTATCTCAGAAGGTTTAGCCAGCGTTAGCAATGTAAGCTCCAATGTAAGATTTGTTCAGATATCTTGTTCGTTGTTACTTGGGGACACACAGAGGTCAAGTGATACCTTCCAGCGGAGGAGATAATGGATCATCTTCAATCAATTACCCGGCGTTGCTTTACGCCTTTTTAACATATACAATTTGATGTATCTCAGAAGGTTTAGCCAGCGTTAGCAATGTAAGCTCCAATGTAAGATTTGTTCAGATATCTTGTTCGTTGTTACTTGGGGACACACAGAGGTCAAGTGATACCTTCCAGCGGAGAAGATAATGGATCATCTTCAATCAATTACCAGGCGTTGCTTTACGCCTTTTAACATATACAATTTGATGTATCTCAGAAGGTTTAGCCAGCGTTAGCAATGTAAGCTCCAATGTAAGATTTGTTCAGATATCTTGTTCGTTGTTACTTGGGGACACACAGAGGTCAAGTGATACCTTCCAGCGGAGGAGATAATGGATCATCTTCAATCAATTACCCGGCGTTGCTTTACGCCTTTTTAACATATACAATTTGATGTATCTCAGAAGGTTTAGCCAGCGTTAGCAATGTAAGCTCCAATGTAAGATTTGTTCAGATATCTTGTTCGTTGTTACTTGGGGACACACAGAGGTCAAGTGATACCTTCCAGCGGAGGAGATAATGGATCATCTTCAATCAATTACCCGGCGTTGCTTTACGCCTTTTTAACATATACAATTTGATGTATCTCAGAAGGTTTAGCCAGCGTTAGCAATGTAAGCTCCAATGTAAGATTTGTTCAGATATCTTGTTCGTTGTTACTTGGGGACACACAGAGGTCAAGTGATACCTTCCAGCGGAGAAGATAATGGATCATCTTCAATCAATTACCCGGCGTTGCTTTACGCCTTTTTAACATATACAATTTGATGTATCTCAGAAGGTTTAGCCAGCGTTAGCAATGTAAGCTCCAATGTAAGATTTGTTCAGATATCTTGTTCGTTGTTACTTGGGGACACACAGAGGTCAAGTGATACCTTCCAGCGGAGGAGATAATGGATCATCTTCAATCAATTACCCGGCGTTGCTTTACGCCTTTTTAACATATACAATTTGATGTATCTCAGAAGGTTTAGCCAGCGTTAGCAATGTAAGCTCCAATGTAAGATTTGTTCAGATATCTTGTTCGTTGTTACTTGGGGACACACAGAGGTCAAGTGATACCTTCCAGCGGAGGAGATAATGGATCATCTTCAATCAATTACCCGGCGTTGCTTTACGCCTTTTTAACATATACAATTTGAAGTATCTCAGAAGGTTTAGCCAGCGTTAGCAATGTAAGCTCCAATGTAAGATTTGTTCAGATATCTTGTTCGTTGTTACTTGGGGACACACAGAGGTCAAGTGATACCTTCCAGCGGAGGAGATAATGGATCATCTTCAATCAATTACCCGGCGTTGCTTTACGCCTTTTTAACATATACAATTTGATGTATCTCAGAAGGTTTAGCCAGCGTTAGCAATGTAAGCTCCAATGTAAGATTTGTTCAGATATCTTGTTCGTTGTTACTTGGGGACACACAGAGGTCAAGTGATACCTTCCAGCGGAGGAGATAATGGATCATCTTCAATCAATTACCCGGCGTTGCTTTACGCCTTTTTAACATATACAATTTGATGTATCTCAGAAGGTTTAGCCAGCGTTAGCAATGTAAGCTCCAATGTAAGATTTGTTCAGATATCTTGTTCGTTGTTACTTGGGGACACACAGAGGTCAAGTGATACCTTCCAGCGGAGGAGATAATGGATCATCTTCAATCAATTACCCGGCGTTGCTTTACGCCTTTTTAACATATACAATTTGATGTATCTCAGAAGGTTTAGCCAGCGTTAGCAATGTAAGCTCCAATGTAAGATTTGTTCAGATATCTTGTTCGTTGTTACTTGGGGACACACAGAGGTCAAGTGATACCTTCCAGCGGAGGAGATAATGGATCATCTTCAATCAATTACCCGGCGTTGCTTTACGCC
The DNA here is from genome assembly GCA_026573805.1 of Hesperophylax magnus. Taxonomy (NCBI): domain Eukaryota; kingdom Metazoa; phylum Arthropoda; class Insecta; order Trichoptera; family Limnephilidae; genus Hesperophylax; species Hesperophylax magnus. The sequence goes on along the minus strand of JAIUSX010000179.1, from coordinate 448,843 downwards.
TTTTTAACATATACAATTTGATGTATCTCAGAAGGTTTAGCCAGCGTTAGCAATGTAAGCTCCAATGTAAGATTTGTTCAGATATCTTGTTCGTTGTTACTTGGGGACACACAGAGGTCAAGTGATACCTTCCAGCGGAGGAGATAATGGATCATCTTCAATCAATTACCCGGCGTTGCTTTACGCCTTTTTAACATATACAATTTGATGTATCTCAGAAGGTTTAGCCAGCGTTAGCAATGTAAGCTCCAATGTAAGATTTGTTCAGATATCTTGTTCGTTGTTACTTGGGGACACACAGAGGTAAGTGATACCTTCCAGCGGAGGAGATAATGGATCATCTTCAATCAATTACCCGGCGTTGCTTTACGCCTTTTTAACATATACAATTTGATGTATCTCAGAAGGTTTAGCCAGCGTTAGCAATGTAAGCTCCAATGTAAGATTTGTTCAGATATCTTGTTCGTTGTTACTTGGGGACACACAGAGGTCAAGTGATACCTTCCAGCGGAGGAGATAATGGATCATCTTCAATCAATTACCCGGCGTTGCTTTACGCCTTTTTAACATATACAATTTGATGTATCTCAGAAGGTTTAGCCAGCGTTAGCAATGTAAGCTCCAATGTAAGATTTGTTCAGATATCTTGTTCGTTGTTACTTGGGGACACACAGAGGTCAAGTGATACCTTCCAGCGGAGGAGATAATGGATCATCTTCAATCAATTACCCGGCGTTGCTTTACGCCTTTTTAACATATACAATTTGATGTATCTCAGAAGGTTTAGCCAGCGTTAGCAATGTAAGCTCCAATGTAAGATTTGTTCAGATATCTTGTTCGTTGTTACTTGGGGACACACAGAAGGTCAAGTGATACCTTCCAGCGGAGGAGATAATGGATCATCTTCAATCAATTACCCGGCGTTGCTTTACGCCTTTTTAACATATACAATTTGATGTTTCTCAGAAGGTTTAGCCAGCGTTAGCAATGTAAGCTCCAATGTAAGATTTGTTCAGATATCTTGTTCGTTGTTACTTGGGGACACACAGAGGTCAAGTGATACCTTCCAGCGGAGGAGATAATGGATCATCTTCAATCAATTACCCGGCGTTGCTTTACGCCTTTTTAACATATACAATTTGATGTATCTCAGAAGGTTTAGCCAGCGTTAGCAATGTAAGCTCCAATGTAAGATTTGTTCAGATATCTTGTTCGTTGTTACTTGGGGACACACAGAGGTCAAGTGATACCTTCCAGCGGAGGAGATAATGGATCATCTTCAATCAATTACCCGGCGTTGCTTTACGCCTTTTTAACATATACAATTTGATGTTTCTCAGAAGGTTTAGCCAGCGTTAGCAATGTAAGCTCCAATGTAAGATTTGTTCAGATATCTTGTTCGTTGTTACTTGGGGACACACAGAGGTCAAGTGATACCTTCCAGCGGAGGAGATAATGGATCATCTTCAATCAATTACCCGGCGTTGCTTTACGCCTTTTTAACATATACAATTTGATGTATCTCAGAAGGTTTAGCCAGCGTTAGCAATGTAAGCTCCAATGTAAGATTTGTTCAGATATCTTGTTCGTTGTTACTTGGGGACACACAGAGGTCAAGTGATACCTTCCAGCGGAGGAGATAATGGATCATCTTCAATCAATTACCCGGCGTTGCTTTACGCCTTTTTAACATATACAATTTGATGTATCTCAGAAGGTTTAGCCAGCGTTAGCAATGTAAGCTCCAATGTAAGATTTGTTCAGATATCTTGTTCGTTGTTACTTGGGGACACACAGAGGTCAAGTGATACCTTCCAGCGGAGAAGATAATGGATCATCTTCAATCAATTACCCGGCGTTGCTTTACGCCTTTTTAACATATACAATTTGATGTATCTCAGAAGGTTTAGCCAGCGTTAGCAATGTAAGCTCCAATGTAAGATTTGTTCAGATATCTTGTTCGTTGTTACTTGGGGACACACAGAGGTCAAGTGATACCTTCCAGCGGAGGAGATAATGGATCATCTTCAATCAATTACCCGGCGTTGCTTTACGCCTTTTTAACATATACAATTTGATGTATCTCAGAAGGTTTAGCCAGCGTTAGCAATGTAAGCTCCAATGTAAGATTTGTTCAGATATCTTGTTCGTTGTTACTTGGGGACACACAGAGGTCAAGTGATACCTTCCAGCGGAGGAGATAATGGATCATCTTCAATCAATTACCCGGCGTTGCTTTACGCCTTTTTAACATATACAATTTGATGTATCTCAGAAGGTTTAGCCAGCGTTAGCAATGTAAGCTCCAATGTAAGATTTGTTCAGATATCTTGTTCGTTGTTACTTGGGGACACACAGAGGTCAAGTGATACCTTCCAGCGGAGAAGATAATGGATCATCTTCAATCAATTACCCGGCGTTGCTTTACGCCTTTTTAACATATACAATTTGATGTATCTCAGAAGGTTTAGCCAGCGTTAGCAATGTAAGCTCCAATGTAAGATTTGTTCAGATATCTTGTTCGTTGTTACTTGGGGACACACAGAGGTCAAGTGATACCTTCCAGCGGAGGAGATAATGGATCATCTTCAATCAATTACCCGGCGTTGCTTTACGCCTTTTTAACATATACAATTTGATGTATCTCAGAAGGTTTAGCCAGCGTTAGCAATGTAAGCTCCAATGTAAGATTTGTTCAGATATCTTGTTCGTTGTTACTTGGGGACACACAGAGGTCAAGTGATACCTTCCAGCGGAGGAGATAATGGATCATCTTCAATCAATTACCCGGCGTTGCTTTACGCCTTTTTAACATATACAATTTGATGTATCTCAGAAGGTTTAGCCAGCGTTAGCAATGTAAGCTCCAATGTAAGATTTGTTCAGATATCTTGTTCGTTGTTACTTGGGGACACACAGAGGTCAAGTGATACCTTCCAGCGGAGGAGATAATGGATCATCTTCAATCAATTACCCGGCGTTGCTTTACGCCTTTTTAACATATACAATTTGATGTATCTCAGAAGGTTTAGCCAGCGTTAGCAATGTAAGCTCCAATGTAAGATTTGTTCAGATATCTTGTTCGTTGTTACTTGGGGACACACAGAGGTCAAGTGATACCTTCCAGCGGAGGAGATAATGGATCATCTTCAATCAATTACCCGGCGTTGCTTTACGCCTTTTTAACATATACAATTTGATGTATCTCAGAAGGTTTAGCCAGCGTTAGCAATGTAAGCTCCAATGTAAGATTTATTCAGATATCTTGTTCGTTGTTACTTGGGGACACACAGAGGTCAAGTGATACCTTCCAGCGGAGGAGATAATGGATCATCTTCAATCAATTACCCGGCGTTGCTTTACGCCTTTTTAACATATACAATTTGATGTATCTCAGAAGGTTTAGCCAGCGTTAGCAATGTAAGCTCCAATGTAAGATTTGTTCAGATATCTTGTTCGTTGTTACTTGGGGACACACAGAGGTCAAGTGATACCTTCCAGCGGAGGAGATAATGGATCATCTTCAATCAATTACCCGGCGTTGCTTTACGCCTTTTTAACATATACAATTTGATGTATCTCAGAAGGTTTAGCCAGCGTTAGCAATGTAAGCTCCAATGTAAGATTTGTTCAGATATCTTGTTCGTTGTTACTTGGGGACACACAGAGGTCAAGTGATACCTTCCAGCGGAGGAGATAATGGATCATCTTCAATCAATTACCCGGCGTTGCTTTACGCCTTTTTAACATATACAATTTGATGTATCTCAGAAGGTTTAGCCAGCGTTAGCAATGTAAGCTCCAATGTAAGATTTGTTCAGATATCTTGTTCGTTGTTACTTGGGGACACACAGAGGTCAAGTGATACCTTCCAGCGGAGGAGATAATGGATCATCTTCAATCAATTACCCGGCGTTGCTTTACGCCTTTTTAACATATACAATTTGATGTATCTCAGAAGGTTTAGCCAGCGTTAGCAATGTAAGCTCCAATGTAAGAATTATTCAGATATCTTGTTCGTTGTTACTTGGGGACACACAGAGGTCAAGTGATACCTTCCAGCGGAGGAGATAATGGATCATCTTCAATCAATTACCCGGCGTTGCTTTACGCCTTTTTAACATATACAATTTGATGTATCTCAGAAGGTTTAGCCAGCGTTAGCAATGTAAGCTCCAATGTAAGATTTATTCAGATATCTTGTTCGTTGTTACTTGGGGACACACAGAGGTCAAGTGATACCTTCCAGCGGAGGAGATAATGGATCATCTTCAATCAATTACCCGGCGTTGCTTTACGCCTTTTTAACATATACAATTTGATGTATCTCAGAAGGTTTAGCCAGCGTTAGCAATGTAAGCTCCAATGTAAGATTTGTTCAGATATCTTGTTCGTTGTTACTTGGGGACACACAGAGGTCAAGTGATACCTTCCAGCGGAGGAGATAATGGATCATCTTCAATCAATTACCCGGCGTTGCTTTACGCCTTTTTAACATATACAATTTGATGTATCTCAGAAGGTTTAGCCAGCGTTAGCAATGTAAGCTCCAATGTAAGATTTGTTCAGATATCTTGTTCGTTGTTACTTGGGGACACACAGAGGTCAAGTGATACCTTCCAGCGGAGAAGATAATGGATCATCTTCAATCAATTACCCGGCGTTGCTTTACGCCTTTTTAACATATACAATTTGATGTATCTCAGAAGGTTTAGCCAGCGTTAGCAATGTAAGCTCCAATGTAAGATTTGTTCAGATATCTTGTTCGTTGTTACTTGGGGACACACAGAGGTCAAGTGATACCTTCCAGCGGAGGAGATAATGGATCATCTTCAATCAATTACCCGGCGTTGCTTTACGCCTTTTTAACATATACAATTTGATGTATCTCAGAAGGTTTAGCCAGCGTTAGCAATGTAAGCTCCAATGTAAGATTTGTTCAGATATCTTGTTCGTTGTTACTTGGGGACACACAGAGGTCAAGTGATACCTTCCAGCGGAGGAGATAATGGATCATCTTCAATCAATTACCCGGCGTTGCTTTACGCCTTTTTAACATATACAATTTGATGTATCTCAGAAGGTTTAGCCAGCGTTAGCAATGTAAGCTCCAATGTAAGATTTGTTCAGATATCTTGTTCGTTGTTACTTGGGGACACACAGAGGTCAAGTGATACCTTCCAGCGGAGGAGATAATGGATCATCTTCAATCAATTACCCGGCGTTGCTTTACGCCTTTTTAACATATACAATTTGATGTATCTCAGAAGGTTTAGCCAGCGTTAGCAATGTAAGCTCCAATGTAAGATTTGTTCAGATATCTTGTTCGTTGTTACTTGGGGACACACAGAGGTCAAGTGATACCTTCCAGCGGAGGAGATAATGGATCATCTTCAATCAATTACCCGGCGTTGCTTTACGCCTTTTTAACATATACAATTTGATGTATCTCAGAAGGTTTAGCCAGCGTTAGCAATGTAAGCTCCAATGTAAGATTTATTCAGATATCTTGTTCGTTGTTACTTGGGGACACACAGAGGTCAAGTGATACCTTCCAGCGGAGGAGATAATGGATCATCTTCAATCAATTACCCGGCGTTGCTTTACGCCTTTTTAACATATACAATTTGATGTATCTCAGAAGGTTTAGCCAGCGTTAGCAATGTAAGCTCCAATGTAAGATTTGTTCAGATATCTTGTTCGTTGTTACTTGGGGACACACAGAGGTCAAGTGATACCTTCCAGCGGAGGAGATAATGGATCATCTTCAATCAATTACCCGGCGTTGCTTTACGCCTTTTTAACATATACAATTTGATGTATCTCAGAAGGTTTAGCCAGCGTTAGCAATGTAAGCTCCAATGTAAGATTTGTTCAGATATCTTGTTCGTTGTTACTTGGGGACACACAGAGGTCAAGTGATACCTTCCAGCGGAGGAGATAATGGATCATCTTCAATCAATTACCCGGCGTTGCTTTACGCCTTTTTAACATATACAATTTGATGTATCTCAGAAGGTTTAGCCAGCGTTAGCAATGTAAGCTCCAATGTAAGATTTGTTCAGATATCTTGTTCGTTGTTACTTGGGGACACACAGAGGTCAAGTGATACCTTCCAGCGGAGGAGATAATGGATCATCTTCAATCAATTACCCGGCGTTGCTTTACGCCTTTTTAACATATACAATTTGATGTATCTCAGAAGGTTTAGCCAGCGTTAGCAATGTAAGCTCCAATGTAAGATTTATTCAGATATCTTGTTCGTTGTTACTTGGGGACACACAGAGGTCAAGTGATACCTTCCAGCGGAGGAGATAATGGATCATCTTCAATCAATTACCCGGCGTTGCTTTACGCCTTTTTAACATATACAATTTGATGTATCTCAGAAGGTTTAGCCAGCGTTAGCAATGTAAGCTCCAATGTAAGATTTATTCAGATATCTTGTTCGTTGTTACTTGGGGACACACAGAGGTCAAGTGATACCTTCCAGCGGAGGAGATAATGGATCATCTTCAATCAATTACCCGGCGTTGCTTTACGCCTTTTTAACATATACAATTTGATGTATCTCAGAAGGTTTAGCCAGCGTTAGCAATGTAAGCTCCCAATTTTTTTTTTTTTTAATTTGATTACAAAACACTGATTTATCCGTATTTTCTATAGACATACTCGTAATATGCATGTACAGTGTTTTCCAATAAGAGGTGTTATTTTGAATAACCCGCTATTTCGGTAAATGTCACTTTTGAAGCTGTCATTTGACAAGCATTAAACATAAATAAATGCCAGTTCATTCATTTTTCCAAAATAAGTAATCCTTTTTTTTCAATACTCATTAAATGATGAAAATTTAATTTGTGTTAATAAAATTATTTATCTAGGCATTATGTTCGACAGTAAACTCACCTTTTGTATGATGTCATATTAATAATATTATCAACAAGGCCCTAAAGACTCTTGGCTTTGTTTTGAGAGCTGCAAAAGATTTCAATAATTTAGGAACATTTATTATGTTATATAAAACCCTTGTCAGATGTCAACTTGAGTATAACTCTACGTTATGGTCTCCATTTTTCAATATTCATTCAGATAACATTGAAAAGATTCAACGGAAGTTTCTAAGGTTTATAAATTATAAATTGCATATTCCTATACAAAACATAAATTACAATTACCTCTTTGATCAGATGTCTATATTGAAACTTTCAGAAAGAAGAATAAGCACCGATTTAATACTGTTACAAAGAATACTACATTTTAAATTTGACTCCCGAATTACTTCAATGTATCAATATCCATTTTCCCAAAAAATCATGCCGACATTTCTGACCTTTTTACTTCAATAACACCAGGACACTAGCTTACCAAAATTCTCCGATTCCGAGACTTAACAATCTCGGAAACAAATATTCTGATCTGAGTGATATATTTCATCATAAAACTAATCAGTATAAATGTATATTCTATCACTTTTATTCTTCTAGACACAAATAAACCTATGTACCCATATAACTTTTCCGCTTCTACTATTTTGTTTTGTTGAATCTTTTAAATTCAATTATATGCGTGAGGATTCATTTTTGCCATTATGTTTACATTCTTCTTTATTGTATTAATTTTCAAGTGTTTACTCTGATACAAAATGCTTGTATTTATTTTTAAAGAAAAGCCCACTAGGGCGTGTAATAAATAAATAAATAAATAATACTAAGTGTCAGAGTGAACACGTTAATTTTTTGCTCCATTAAAATTAACAATTATATTCAATTTAAGAATCTATGGTATTGTTTTTCACCTACGAGTATCTTATATAATCAACATTTAACATTGTGTATCAACAGTTGCAGCTGCCTAACCGGTAATTCTTCATTATTAATTTAAAATGATCTTCGAGTTTCACAGATTCTAGATCTCGATGTCTTATTCCACGAGAGTCTACAGTTTAACTTACACATCGATGAAACTACTAGCGATGCAATGAGAATGCTTGGTTTTATTTTGAGAATGGGGGCAAAGTTTAAAAATGTGTTAACTTTAAAACATCTATTTTGCTCATTAATACGAAGTAAATTAGAATATAATTCAACAGTATGGTCGCCGTTCTACAAAGTCCATTCTCAAGCCTTAGAAAAGGTACAAAATAAATTTCTTCGGTACATCAATTTTAAAATGAATATTTCCATCGAATTTATAAATTATAATAACTTACGTACCGAAACCAGACTTCTCAAACTATCGGATAGAAGAGTTCTAACTGATATATTATTTTTATTCAAAATTATCAAATCTCTCATTGACAGCCCTGAATTATTGGAATTAATTTATATGAATGTACCTACCAGACAAACTCAAAGCAAAGACACAATTAAATGTAACAATAACCTCAATACTAACTACTCTATGTATTCACCAATTCCAAGAATTCATTACCTTGCAAACAAATACTGTAAACTTATCGATATATTTGGTGTTAATAATTTAGTGAGTTTCAAAAGGCAACTAATTTCAGAACTATTTGCTAGTTATTAACTTGTATTATTTATTAGCTTTAAAAAAAAGTCTTGTCTCTATATCTTCCAACGTTTAACTCAGATATTCCTTAGTTTATTTGTTATTTATTTTTTTGGACACATATTAATGACTGTATGCATGTGCGGTCTATTATACTTTGATTTACTTTACCATTTCAAGTACTATTATTTAAATTCAATATTAATTACGGCGTTGGTATTTTGCCATCACTTATTAGTTTTTTTCTTTATAGATACAACGGACATTATTTTTCTTATTTTATTAAACATTTGTTTTTTAATACATATCAGTATATTACATTATATACATACTGTAATATTCTGGAGTATGAACTGTGATTTTTTTTTTTTTTACAGTAATACCGCACAAGAGTCCCAACTGCTCCCGTCTGGAGCCAGTGAGACTATGGCATCCCCAATTGGGGTATGTTGTGTGGCTGAGGGTATTGGGGAGGGGAGGGAGATGGGGAAGAGGAAGGTGGGGAAGTACCTGGCTATTCAGATCTGGTCACCAAACACGGCTAAAGCCATTTCAAGCAACGTTTCAATTCTGAATGGTGGTCTTACACCAGGGCGATACTGAGAGTATCTTCCACTCTGGAACGTGCCGCAAATATACTATATATTATTTTAAATTAATTAATTGTGAAATAACACAAATTAATCAAATAAAATTTATTTGCGCACGCCGGGTTCGAACCCGCGACCGTCGGATCTGTAGTCCAAAGCGTATACCACTAGACCACGCCGGCCGTCGAATGTTCGTGATATTCTGTTGTCGGTAATTATTACTTGTTTCCAAGACTTTATAATATTGAAAACTCTCTAGGTTCGTTACAGATTTATTTACGATAAATGATTACTACAACAGAGCTTGTACAATAGAAGATGATAACGTCAGTTCGCTAGTCGGGTAATTTCTCGTCTGGCGGCGGTCAAGCTAAACTGCCGTCCGCGTAAACCGATCGAAAATGCTCGGCGTTCCCGAGCAGTTCCGAGGGCTTTGACAGTGTTGACATACACTACACATACATTTACTGTCAATTTGCTATGTGATAATAAATAAAATTAAAAAAAAAAAAAAAAACTTCAACTGTCACCGATTGCAATAGACACACACTTACATACGCCGAATAGCAGTGCTACTAATACAATCAAAGTTTCATAGAGAATAAGTGAAACGCCCATATACTTATTGTCATGGACAACATAGAAACAGGAATATTACTGCATCTTATACAATTTAATAACCTAAAAAATCCAATTGCAAGTTGAGTACCACCGATGCACTATCATATATCAACAAGGCTAAGGAGGAAATTAGTGCTTTATATAGTAATATTACTGATCCGTCACTAAAACTAACTAAAGATCAGATGACTAAACTACTCAACAGACTTTCCAATCTCTCTGGCACCATGCTGGATGTTGGAATCCTCCAGGGACAGGTGAAGTCGTATGAACACATGGTCTCCTCTAAATTGTTAGAGTCTAACTCACAACATGAATCTTCAAATTTACCAAATATATCCTCGTGCGAAGCTGCTGACAAGCTCGAGGAGAGAAAAAAACGTTCGAAGAATATTATTATTTTCAACTTTCCAGAAAGCATGGCTAGTTCCTTAATTGATAAAATTACCGAAGACACGACAAGAATATCAAATACACTAACAGCCATGAACTCAACCGTCACTAAAGACAACATCAAAACCTATCGTCTGGGAATAAATAAAACGGCCAAACCCAGACCCCTGCAAGTTATACTTGACAACTCCGCCCAAGCCATTGACATACTGAAAAAAAACAGCATAACTGAGTACCCTGGTATTCAAATTTATTCCGACCAAACTCCAGACCAAAGTAAATATCTCGCAAACTCACTACTAACCCTAGACCGAAGAACCCAAGATGGTGAAACAGGTCTCATAATTAAACACAAATACAATAAACCTGTAATAGTAAGTACTAATCAAAGAAACTAAAACCTTTTATCGGATACTACCAGAATATTAAGGGCTACCTCACCAAACTTACTGAACTAAGATCATCGATTACAACTGCCATAGTGAGGAAGTGGAAACTATATTAAAAAGGAATCCTAGTAATACATTTTTGCTTGCTGGTGATTATAACCTTCCAAATGTGAACTTGGTGAACAGTGACAATAATATCAGTGTAAGTGAGTCTGGACGCATTATTCTAGACATGGCGTTATTCATAGGTCTGAATCAGGCAAATACTATACCATATGAAAATAATCGTACTCTAGACTTATGTTTTTCTAACTTAGAGTCACTAATAATTGAACAATGAAGTAAACCGCTGGTGCCCATTGATGCTTATCACACTCCACTTGAAGTTATTATTTCTAATGTGCATAATAATACTTGTAAACTGCCTTTCAGTTACCAATTTTTTTTTTTCAAAACTGATTACGATAAAAATTGTAACTATCTTCTCTCCTTTGATTGGGCATTTATGCAATATGATGATATCAACACAGCTACCAATAATTTTTTTTCTATTTTGGTAATGCTATTAGCATGTATATTCCAACCATGGAATGTAAACCAAATACCTATCCAAAATGGGACTCCAAAGAACTTATAAATCTGCTTATCACCAAAAAAGTTAAAAAATTCTGATTACATAGAATTTAAAGATTTAAGAACTTCATGTAAAAAAAAGACCTGTATCCGTAAATATATAAGTGAAATTAAAAACTCCATAATAAATAATGTTAGTTATTTTTGGAAATACTCGAAATCTCTCAAAGAAGATGATTCTGATTTCCCTAGTATTATGCATCATTATGGCAGCCATGGCAATAATACTGATGGTATTGTTAACTTGTTTGCAAAAAAATTAAAAAGTGTATATTCAACAGATTCTAAAAATGCTCCTGTTCCAACAATAACTCTAGATGAAACTTTTGATATTTCACAGTGTACCATTAGTCTTTCTAATGTAATTACTAAAGTTAAATCCTTAGATATACACAAATCTGCGGGACTGGATAATATCCCAACAATATTTATCAAAGAATGTACAAAATCAATTGCTCTTCCATTAACCAAACTTTTTAATCTATCTTTATCCAGTGGAATTTTTCCCGAAAAGTGGAAAATTAGTTATCTGACTACGATTTTCAAAAAGGATGAGAAAAGTGATGTTTGTAATTACACACCTATATGCATTCAATCCACCATACCGAAAATCTTTGAAAGCCTGATACTTTACAAACTTTTTACACAAATATTACCTTACCAGTTTGGATTTTTGCCAGGTAGAAGTACTCTTTCCAACTTAATTATTTATGAAAATTTTATATCTAAAGTTTTTAAAGAAGAAAAAACACGTTGACTCATTCTATACTGACTTTAGTAAAGCCTTTGATACAGTTTCCCATAAAATTCTCATTTGGATATTAGGAAAGCGTGGAATACGTGGCAATATATTAGCCTGGTTTGAAAGCTATCTTGCTGGAAGTCAACAAATTGTTAAAATAAAATCCTCCCTGTTGGAAAAAAATTAATTCAACAAGTGGAGTTTCACAGGGTTCACACCTTGGCCCAATCTTATTTATCTTGTTTATAAATGATCTTACAAAAATATTTCATGATGTATATACACTTCCAGGGCTATTATTGGGTACGCAGTCTCCGCTCCAGAAGCCCCCGCCTCAGACCTTATGCCGTGGGATAGTTGGACCATCCCCCTGCTTCGCACGCCTTAACGATCAGGCAGCCGCAGCCGGTGTCTGGTGTGAGGCGACCCATTGTTTCAAACAAGCCGCCGTCTCGTTAAACAGAATTCCCCAGACTCCGAGGGACCTGATTGACCTATTGAGCAAATAGGAGGAAGATGATAAGAGGAGATTGAAACCGAAAAGCACAATTAAAAGTTGCAATAACAAATTATTATTTTTTAATTCCATTCCCTTTTAACAAGTATGTATTTTTAATACATAATTATTTACAAATATGGAACTTAAATTATATAAGAATATTAAACAAGAAACATTATTCAATGATCTCGCGACTGGATCCAAACTACCTCTCCTGGAAACAGTTGTTTCTAATAATTAAAATGGCATCGCTGATTACTTGCGTGTTCATGCAGAACACACCATTTCTGTCGAGGAGAGTTGAGAAAATTTTGCAGACTTCTTTGATGAGGGAGTAAATAAGTTACTACATGAATGTTATATCCGAGCGTCTGAATACGTGCAGGAATATTTACCTCATTCAATGTACCTACCTAGAGCAAACGCAAAGCAAATTGAATTAATTATCGGAGGTATTAAAAATATATATCTATAAATTTAGATAAATATTTATTTAAAATCTGAGTATTTTTGTATGAATGCCAGTATGGTTTTCAAAAACAAAAAGTTGCGATAAATTGCTTGAAAATTTTTCTAATTATATAAATTCACAACTTAACTCTTAACAACATGTACTGGTTCTATTTATTGATTTCTCAAAAGCTTTCGATGCACTCAGCCATATAAAAATATTTAAGTACTTGAAATTATAGGAATCCGGGGTAAACTCCTCTTATTCTTCAAAAACTATTTATCAAATAGAAAAATGAGTGTAGAAATTTTAAATATACATAGTAAATCAAGATATATCAAATCAGGAGTACCGCAAAGGTCAATTCTAGGTCCAAAATTAAATATTATATATGTTATTACCTTGTCTAAGATTTTCAAAAAAGCTCGTAGATTCATTTTTGCTGATGATACTGCTCTTGTATTATCAAATGAAAGCCCCTTAATAGCTACACAAGAATTACAAAGAGACTCTAACGAGCTTCTCAAATGGACCCATTATGTAGGACTAATAATTTATGTTAAAAAACTAAATGCATGTATATAAGATCACCGAGTTTGAAAATGTGGAATATACCTAAAATAACCGCTCATACGACTGTATACATAGGGAAATTGTTAATATTTGCGACTGTGAAAAAAATGATTTCATAAATGAATATACTTACCTGGGAATAATTGTTGATAATAGTTTTAAGTGGGATAAACAAGTGGCAAAAATTTGAAACCAGCTCAGATCCTTAGCAATTTTTGTAATTTAAAATTTATTTTACATCGTTGCACTCTTAAACTCTTATATTTTCCTATTGTCGAATCCATCCTAAGATACGGAATTCGGACTTGGGGACACGCAAGCACTATTTACATTAAATATATTCAAAATTTACAAACTGCCATTGTAAAAAATATTGTCACATCTAATATTTACAATCAGAGACATAACTTAAAAGTACTATATGGATCAGAGAGCCTACTTACAATAAAAGGTCTCCTTTGGTTCACTATTATTAAGGATAACATGGGGAAAGCTCATACAAACACCCACTGATTCACAAACATACCACAAGATTTAAAGAAGGAAAGGGTCTAAAAACTCCCCGAATATTAAATAAATATGGAAGCCATACTCTTCAATATATAATTTCATTGATTTTCAATAAAATCAATAAAAATCTTAATTTTGAAAAAAATGAGAGACTATGCCCTAAAATGGTAAAGCTGTGGCTAATGTATGAAAAATTCATGTATCCTTGAATTTTTTAATGTATCTACCTATATGTATAACTTGTTTTTAGTAGAATGTTTAATTGGTAGAACCCACAGACAAGCTGCAATATGACAACTTTGTGGGACTACCTTAAATTTGTGTAAAATTGTTTCTATTAAGGTACTTAATAAATTTAAAAAAATAAAAAGTGTACTTCAGCATTTTTTCACCTGAAATAAGAGAAAGTAATTTCAGTAATCAACATTATTATTTCAGTGCAATGGCAATGCCATCAGGCGACAACACTGTGCTTGTCACTTGTCCGATGAGTCTTGTGAATGAAGTTGGCTTGCGCTTTCATATAAACTGCTAACGGCGGTTTAAACTATATTTGTAGGTTTTATAGAGATTTTGGTCTGGAGCAATGAGACCTAAATAGGTCTGGAGCAATGAGACCTAAATAGGTCTGGAGCAATGAGACCTAAATAGGTCTTGAGCAATGAGACCTAAATAGGTCTGGAGCAATGAGACATAAATAGGTCTGAGGCAATGAGACCTAAATATGAGTAACCATGAGCAGACTGGTCATGATGATTTTCTCAATGAGTTTTTAAAATAGGGTGGGTCCACAGGGGCTTGGACACGATTTACGTTAGTTTTTACTGTGAGGCTAGTTAACCCTTCAGGCGCATTCAAATAGGGTGGGTCCACAGGGGCTTGGACACCATTTACGTTAGTTCTTACTGTGAGGCTAGTTAAACCTTCAGGCGCATTCAAATAGGGTGGGTCCACAGGGGCTTGGACACCATTTACGTTTTTACTGTGAGGCTAGTTAACCCTTCAGGCGCATTCAAATAGGGTGGGTCCACAGGGGCTTGGACACCATTTACGTTAGTTCTTACTGTGAGGCTAGTTAAACCTTCAGGCGCATTCAAATAGGGTGGGTCCACAGGGGCTTGGACACCATTTACGTTTTTACTGTGAGGCTAGTTAACCCTTCAGGCGCATTCAAATAGGGTGGGTCCACAGGGGCTTGGACACCATTTACGTTAGTTCTTACTGTGAGGCTAGTTAAACCTTCAGGCGCATTCAAATAGGGTGGGTCCACAGGGGCTTGGACACCATTTACGTTTTTACTGTGAGGCTAGTTAACCCTTCAGGCGCATTCAAATAGGGTGGGTCCACAGGGGCTTGGACACCATTTACGTTAGTTCTTACTGTGAGGCTAGTTAAACCTTCAGGCGCATTCAAATAGGGTGGGTCCACAGGGGCTTGGACACCATTTACGTTTTTACTGTGAGGCTAGTTAACCCTTCAGGCGCATTCAAATAGGGTGGGTCCACAGGGGCTTGGACACCATTTACGTTAGTTTTTACTGTGAGGCTAGTTAACCCTAATTTTTTACCAACGGCATTGTGAGATTTCACGAAATTGCGGAATTCTTCCGAGGTATTTTGAATATGCAATATATTACTTATTTTTGAATTTGTCCTTAAAAAAAAAATACGTTTTAGAAACAAGATAAAATTATCTTTCAGATATTTGTATTTGAAATAATCTTCGATATTCCTTAGTAATAAAAATTTTATATCGAACATGAAAATATTAACACAAAAGTTTTTGCCTCAAAACGTCCATAATTTTGAAAGAATTCGATATTTAGAAAACATCGTCATTTTTTGTAGAGAATTAGTAAGAAAACCACCAATTCACTTTTTACACCGTTCATATAGTAAAAAATAAAATTGAATTTAAACCTCGATGAAATGAAAAAAAACCCGCTAACTTGTAATCATACTGTACGAGACAATTAACCGTCCGCACGAGACAATTAACTGTATATGCATAGGGGGGTGGGTACATTTGTCAATGTTTCAGTCTCGGCGAGTGTGGTGAAAGTTTGGAGTGAAGTTTGAAGCCAAGTTCAGAAAGGAATTTATTTCCAAATCTGAGCTGACGAAAAGAATTTATTACTGGTAAAACTGAATTTAGTACTAAGTAAAACACTTGAAAATATTTCTTGGAGACTTGGTGATGGTTCTTCAATTCGAAAACACTTGAAACTTATAATACTTATAAACTTAAATTCTACATCTTAAGTTTTTCTCCATACAGACAATTAGACATATTTTACCTATAAAGTACAAGGTAAAGTATAAGGTTAAAATGATTTTCATATTTAAGGTAAAATTTAACCAAGTAGTAGTAAATCTCCTTGATGATATATTCGTAAGTTTTAGTTAAATATGGGAAAACAGAAGACAAAAGAAGTTTTAACAGAAAAAAAAGAAAATTAATTAAATCTAAAATCTGAGATGTAAAATTAACTGAAATTTTAAAACAATTTTCTATGTAAAAGTTTTATTAGTAAAAATATTATATTTTTCTATTTTTGTACTGTTTCGTGCGTGAAACTTATGATTTCGATATCAAAATACCAATTTAAAATTGTACTTATTAACTCCTACCTGTGTATTGTAAGTTCCTCCCGTCCTACAATGAGTTTTTTAAATCATCGGGATTGCTCTAGCAAGAAAAAAAATAATAACCAAAAAAGAATTTGTGATTTATGATTATTTGGCACCAATACATACTGCAGATGATTATGTACTGTACGTAGTTTCCACGAATTTCAAAACACCATGCAAATTATGCAATTCATTAACTAATGCCAACAATAATGATAATTATTATTATCATTTAAAATTTGTAAATGAAATGTTTCGGTCTCTAGCTCTTCCCACTGGTAAGGCGTCAACTCTTAAGCGGCCGCTACACTACTCGCTGCGACGCTTCGACGAAGTTAGCCGAAGTTCGAAGTGCGTGCCCACACACTCGTGCAACTTCGCGAGTAACTCAGTCAGTGATTGGTTTATTTATGCCGTGACGCTTCGAGTCCTTTGACTCGGGCGCATTTACCGACAACAATCGGAAGTCGGGCGAAGCGAAGCGAAGTTGCCCGAAGCGAAGCGAAGTTCGTGCCCACACTATCGTATTCGGTCAACTTCGATCAACTTCGCGAGTAGTGTAGCCGGGCTATTAGCCAAAGTCAGATCTACTGGTAAATTATCCGGCATTGCAGCTACACTTTTGGAAGGAGGCCGAACCGCACACGCGACGTTCAAACTCCAACTAAAAATTACTACTCATGATTCTGTCAGAGTTTTTGTAGTATTTTCAAACAGAGCAAAAATTGATGCGCGACTGCTTAATAGTTTGGGACGAAGCTACCATATCGGACAAGACTTCCGTGGAAGCATTAGACAGAACAAGGCGCGATTTGTGAACCTTAATCCAACCAAATGGTGGAATGGTACACGTTTGCAGGTAAAATCTTTAGCAACTTTTATAATATAGTATACAATACTGACCCGATGTGGAACCTGTGAAATTGTATTAATTCTCCGGATTCTTTTAATAACGACGGATTTACCGTTTCAATTTAAATGACTGTAATTTCCAGTAAAACAGTATTTTTCAATGACCATTAACAAGTCACGGGACTCACACATTTAATGTTGCAGGTTTAGATTTGAGCGTTGAGTGTTTTTCACATGGACAACTATATTAGCCCTTTCGCGTGTAACTTCCAAGCAAAATCTGTTGTGTGCTGTCTTATGAAAGAACAGCTATAAACATTGTACATACAAACATTGTACGTACATTTCAATTCATTCAAAGAACAGCTATAAACATTGTACATTCAAACATTGTACGTACATTTCAATTTGGTAGGCGGGAATGGGTACCGCTGCCCTGGGAACCATTTATTGGATGACCAAAACCTCTGCCACAGGTCACCCCAAGTGGTTCGCTACGTTTGGTTACTTAGCAGGGGTGCCCGGGTTCATGGGTTAAGGTTTGCCCAGGTCTTGGTGGCGGGTGCGTCGGCCCACCTTCTGCGTGGCGGGCCGGTTGGGATATGCTGGTTGAGGGAGACCCTTTACAACCGGTTACCGCTGTCCGGGCCGCTCGATAGTACAGGGGCCCGACCCTCAGGCTCACGACTAAGGGTGGGCTGCCCCATCAGCGAGTGAAAAAACCCTGCCACTGCTGTTGTGCCGGTTCGTGACCGGAGGGGACCCAGCAGCAGTGTTTGGGGCGCATTGGATGCCCTCTCCAGCCAGACTCTCCCAGCCTATCGCCTAGCACCGCAGTGAGTGGGCTGGAACCAAACGCTCATCACTCCTGGACAGCCTGAACCCCATATTCCTACCCACTCCTCATACCTTTCCATTCCAGACCTTCCTTTCACTTCATACCATTTAAAAAAAAACAAAAAGTAAAATCATGAATATACATAAAAACAAACTTAACGTCATTACAGCGGCGAGTAGCAGGCGTCCCCGGTGCGGGCCAAAACTGTTGGTAAATTTTGCCAACATTCGCGGTCTGCATACTAATTTAAATTCTGTTCATCACCATCTTTTGTCCCAACGTCCCAACCTTCTTTTCCTATCCGAAACTCAGATAGCCGAGCCGCCAGACTCCTCCTATCTGGACTGCCCGGGCTTTACCCTTGCAAGCAAGTTCCGACTCAAAGGAGGAGTCTGCCTCTATAGTCGAGCTGACGTCAACTGTGTACGATTATTGAGTCTGGAAAACTCCAGATTCGACGTAATGTGGGTGCGCGTCAATCTTGCCAGTACGGCAAGATTCTACGCATGTCTATACCGCTCACCGAACCACAGCGAATCAGACACTTCCGAGCTCTTCAAACATTTGAGAGAAACTATTGATGATCTCTTGCCCCGCTACCCTTCGGCCGAGTTTATTGTTCTGGGGGACTTCAATGTTCATAACGAACCATGGTTGAAGTTCTCAGGCCCAACGGACTCGGCTGGCCGACAGGCGGAATCCTTTGCCATTTGCTACGGATTAGAGCAACTGTTAGACTGTTAGAGCACCGTTCCAATCTGTTAGACCTATTTTTAACTACTGTGCCACACGATTATAAGATTGACGTCACAGCGCCTCTGGGATCATCTGACCACTGCCTAGTGACGACATCAATCCCCGTTAGCCTCAGACCAACCAATGAGAGGCTGAGGAGAAAAGTGTGGCACTATAGGTCAGCAGATTGGTTCGGTATGCGGGCCCATTTCAACGCTTTTCCGTGGTCAGCTGTTTGTTTTCGGACTTCGGACCCTTCAAGATGTGCCCAGGAGATTGGTGAAGTCATCAAATCGGCGATGGATGGCTTCATACAATCGACTACTAAAGAAACTGGTGTGGGCTCAAAGCCGTGGTTCAGTCGACAATGCTCCGAAGCAGTTCGACGAAAAAACGCGGCTTACCGAGCCTACAACACATCTCGAACGCCCGAAAGCAGATCAGCATACAACAAATCGGCAAAGGAATGCAAGAGAATCATTAATAGGTCAAAATTCGAACACGACCTGCAGATCAGCAAAAAGCTGGCTGCCTGCCCGCATGGCAGCAGAGCATTCTGGTCCCTTGCAGGCTCAATAGGTCGGAATTTTTGCAAACCCAGTTTGCCACCTCTTACCAGACCTGACGGCTCACTAGCAAACACCGCCACCGAAAAGGCTAACTTATTAGGGAAAATGTTTGCGGAAAACTCGACCCTCGATGACGGAGGTGCTGTTCCGCCGTCGGTTCCTCACTGCGGCTTCTATATGAAAAAGCTGAGGATCCGGCATCGGGATGTACTCCACGTTATACGGGGGCTCGATGTTAACAAAGCTAGTGGACCTGATGGAATACCTGCCCTGGTATTGCAGAGGTGTGCTGCGGAAATAGTTCCAGTTTTGACAAAGCTCTTCAAAATGTCCCTGAAGTGTGGCACTGTGCCCTCTGGTTGGAAAAAAGCGGTCATTCACCCTATTCCCAAGAAAGGTGACCGCTCCAACCCGGCCAACTACCGCCCCATAGCGATCACATCAGTTCTGTCCAAAGTGATGGAACGTGTGATCAACGACAAACTGCTCACATACCTCGAGAAGAACAAAATTATCAACGACCGTCAATACGGATTCCGGCGGAACCGCTCGTGCGGTGATCTTCTCGCGTATGTGTCGCATGTTTGGGGGCGGTGCCTGGAACGTCACGGTGAGACCCAAACGGTCGCACTAGACATATCCAAGGCCTTTGACCGGGTCTGGCACCGAGGACTTGTCAACAAATTGCCTTCTTACGGACTTCCCGCATCCCTGTGTACGTGGATTGCTGATTTTTTAAGGGATAGGTCGATTCAGGCTGTTGCTGACGGTTTCACCTCATCCTCACACTCTATAAATGCTGGCGTCCCACAGGGATCGGTTCTGTCTCCGACTTTGTTTTTATTGCACATCAATGACCTTTTGACATGTGCACCGATTCATTGCTACGCGGATGACAGTACAGTTCATGATAGCTTTTTGTTTGACAAGCCCCCAAAGGGCACACAAACTCCAACGGCTCGGAGGGCTTTGAAGCAGAGAATGGACGGTTATCTCGAGAGTATTTCCTCCTGGGGTAAAAATAATCTCGTCGAATTTAATGTTTCAAAGACCCAATCCTGTCTGATTACGTCTAAAAGGGATCTAAATGATAACCTAGTCTCCTTCAACGGAAGCAATCTTCCGAACAGGCCTTCCATTGATATGCTTGGTGTAACTATAAGTGACCAGCTCAGGTATGGGGGCTCTATCGAAGCCAGAGTAAAGCTGGCCTCTCAGAAGCTGGGCGTACTGTACAGGGCCCGCAGATACTTTAATAGTACACAACTGCTGACCCTGTACAAATCGCAAGTGCGCCCTACTGTCGAATTTGGCAGCCATCTCTGGTCCGGAGCCCCTAAATACCTGAAAAAAACCCTTGACTCTCTGCAAAAACGGGCGGTCCGTTTGATAGATTCCCCAATCTTAACAAACGGACTGCAATCTTTAGAGCACAGGCGTCAGGTAGGTATGCTGTCCTTGTTCTATCGGTATTACAATGGAAGATGCTCTGAGGAACTAGCGTCATTGATCCCTTCGGCACCGGTGCGTAGTCGGGATACACGCCAAACGCGCGCCCAACATTTGTACACGGTTGACATTTGTCACATGAGAACGGGTCGCTTCTACGATTCGTTCTTAAGTTCAACAGCTCGGCTGTGGAACGAACTGCCGGCCTCTGTGTTTCCTCCCTCCTACAACATGGGACTCTTCAAGACCCATGTTCACTCCTTCCTCTCCACAAAAAGACCCTCCACACAGCATCCCCAAAGATGACATAGGCCCTGAGGGAAATTATTTTCTTCAGGGCCTCCTGTGTGGAGTTAATATAAAAAATAAAAAAAAAAACATAAGGACATTCTGAGGTTACTGGCAGAATATTCTGATTCAAGATAAAAAAATTATATTTACAGGTAATTTAATAAAAAAAAAGCTGTGCAAAAAATGTGTGTTCACAATAAAATATTAATTATTACATAATTATTTTTTAAATTATTGCTAAACGCACTTTTGGGAACTATAAACTGTCAATGTCGGAAGTAGATGTGTCGCTCGGACTTTTATGATGCCGCATTGAATAAAAGGTAAACAATACAAATGAAGAATTAGGGCATTACTAATAAACGTGTTTCAAACCCTGCACAACTGATAACCAACCACTTATGTAGAGTAAATGGAAAGATAGAGTAAAAATATAAACATCAGGAATGGATGTAGTTTTTAAAAAACCTTTTTTTTTTCATTAAAACGCCTTTGTCCAAAACTAAAGGGGAAGAATATAATCTACTGAATAAAACTGAAATTAAGAATGCATTGTTCCCCTTTTTTGGATTAGAAAGCTCACAAAAATTATTGTAGCGTTTTTTTTTTAAATTTAATTTAATTTTTTTTTTATTAATAATTTTTCTGGTACATACATTGGTATAATTTTACTATAAAGGAAACACTTTTTTTATATAAACAGTTAAAAAGTAAAGAATAATACATTTAGCAGATTAACCAAAAAAATCCCACATAGGCATCGCCAGTTCGTGGATATACTTGTGTTTATTAACAGTTAAAATTTTATTCACGTACATACATTATCTTTGTAGAAGATTAGAAAATAAAATTGAAAAAATAAAAAAAAAATCAGTGTTTACTGAATAACAATTCAAAAGACATGATTGAAAAATATTTTTAAAAAATTCCAAATGTTAAGTTACATCAGGTCAGATGTTACAGCAGGTCGGATGTTACGGCAAGTAAACGTTTGTATCAATGGTATTTATCCAAGACTCAATATGATTCATCAAACAGTTAAAAAGTAAAGTAAAACTCATTTAACAAAATAACCAAAAAGCCAAGAAAAAAAAACCAAAATACCAACCATTTGTTAATGTTAAAAATTTTACTCACATGCTTTCTAATCCAAAAAAGGGGAACAATGCATTTTTAATTTCAGTTTTATTCAGTAGATTATATTCTTCCCCTTTAGTTTTGGACAAAGGCGTTTTAATGAAAAAATTAAAACGTTTTAAGAATTAAGAAGATTAGAAAAATATAAAAAAAGAAAAGTAAAATATTAAGATTCCGATGTTACAGCAGGTCAGATGTTATTTATTAGAAAAACATAAAAAAAGAAAAGAAAAATGTTATTTTCCGATGTTACAGAAGGTCAGATGTTACAGCAAGTAAATGTTTGTATCAATGGTATTTATCCAAGACTTTATTACATTTTTATACTTTTTGTAGGAGGATTTATTTTAACATTCAATTTCTGTAGTCTTATAGAGAGCATTATACATTTTTGGTGTTATAAAATACGCATGTCTTTGCGCAAGTCTTCCACTACACAGTGGAACTTTAAAAATATTATTTAACCTATTACTTAATCGGTTTTCATTTTTTGTAAAAAGGGTATTTCGAGCAAATATATATTTTAAACATAGTAAACAGTAAATTTTTCTTATCTCAAACAATTTAGCTTCTTGGAATAATTGCAGGGAGTGGTACCTAGTTCATATGCAAAAATATCTTTATATGTTTATATATCTTTACTGAAAATATTTGCAATAGGCCAATAACCTTACTAACCCATTCGCGCCCGCGGATACCAAATGAAATCAGAAGTAGTGTAATGTATTTTACGTATGATTCTATCTTGTATGGTCAAGTAGGGGATTTTGTGTTTTTGAATAGTTTAAGAAGTATATTTTGGCATATATTTGCCATACATTTGGTACATCAAATCTATTGAAATTTTCCCGGATAACTTGAGCAATACCACAATTAAATCAATTAAAAAACACCTAATCATCCCATTACATCACATCTTTTACAGTAGCATCAGACCTAGCATTTACCCCGACAATTTTAAACTGTCCCACATCATTCCAATACATAAATCCGGATCCCAATACAAAACAGTCAACTACAGACCAATCACTCTAACTTCACAACTATCCAAGATCTTCGAAAAATGTTTAAAATAACAAATTATGAATTTTCTAGAATTTAATTCAATCCTCTCAGCTAATCAATATGACTTTAGAACAAACATGTGCACCGACGACGCTATCTTTAGTTAAACAAAAACATATACTCTAACCTAGACTCTAACACTAAGACTCTAACGATTTTCTTAGACCTAGAGAAAGTGTTTGAAACGGTCAACCATTAAATTCTATTTAAAAAAAATTCAAACATTGGTATCAAAAACAAAAGTCTCATGCTTTTAAAAAACTACATATTAAATCGTCAACAATCCACAAAAATAGGATCAACCTTAAGCGCTTACGATCTAGTAAAACATGGTGTTCCATAAGAAACTGTCTTAGGGCCACTACTTTTCCTAATCTACATCAATGACCTATGCAACATAGTAATACCAGGTAAATTTCTGTCTTTTGCCGATGATTCTGCAAGGGTAAAACATGGGAAGATACAATAAGTAAAGCCAACAAATGCATTGCAACAGTCATAGATTGGCTTTACAGAAATCTTCTTAGTCTTTATGATAAAACCATTTTTATTCCCTTCTATAATACCCAAAAGTCATCCCCTAAAAATAATCTCAACTTGAAGTTCCATCATGTAAATTGCAACCTTGCGACATGCTCAAACTGCGAAGATGTAAAATTAGGAAATTGTATCAAATACTTAGGTGTTATTATTGACTGTCAACTCAAATGGACTTATCATATAGAAAAAACTATCAATAAACTGAGGCACCTAATTTACATATTCAAACGCATGAGCAATATTGTTAACGAAAGAACCATAAGGCTTGTTTATGATGCATTGGTACTTTCATCCATTTCCTACGGAATAATCGCCTGGGGAGGAACATATAATAATCATGTGAAACCTCTAGAAATTTTTCAGAAGTCGATCATTAAGATAATGCACCACAGAAGACATTATGGAACTAAGACGGATCTACTGTGTCCAATGTTTTAAATTTATATACACTCGTCCTTGTAATTTCTGCAAAAACCCAAATCGTTCTAGCCAGAGACACAACATATGCATGTACACAGTGCAAAACTGCAAAACTAGGCTAGCCCAAAGACACATTACCTATACTGGCCCAAAATTGTTCAATTCCTTGCCGAGTTCCTCAAGATGTGCCAAAACCTGAACTTGTATAAAATAATTGTTAAAAGCTGGGTAAGAAAAAATCTAGAAGTGAGAGAATTTTTTCTATAAATTGTTTTGCCTAAAATATGCCATTTCAGTCTACATTTTATTTATTTGTTTCATTTATTCAAAATCATGTGTTTTTAGTTTAAAAATTTGGTCGCCTAGAAATGTTTTAGATGCTTTAATTAAATACTGCGAGTAGAATACATCTTGAACTTTGAAATAATCGAGTATTTTTTAGATAAGTTTTTTTATAAGCCCTGAAAAAAATAATTTAAAGGCCTATGAAACCTGCTTTAAAGTTCGAAATCTCCTACTTACGAACCCATTTTCGGTTATGATTTTATTGTATAATGTGGAAAATTAAGTTATTTATAAAATGAACGAAAAAAAAAAATTATATATTTATGCCTGAACATCCACAAAATAAAAATAAAAGGTACTTTTTGGCCATGTTTTTTTCTTGCATAAATCAAAACAGGCGGATGGTGTTAAGCGGGAATTTAAACCTTATCGCCATCTACGTAAGGGTTGTTATTGATGCGGCTCAATTTAAAATATTACACGACGTAGTGCATCGCCTTAAATACGCCAAAACTCCAGTAAAATCATATTAATCCATCTAAAGGTACTATTTATTTATATATATATATATATATATATTTTTTCATTATTTAACCACCACTGTTTTGAATACATAACTTACAATGCCCACGCTCACTGAACAGGCTCTGCCTTTGCGGGATTTTTTTGTAACTGTCTTATGTTTTTGTATAATCATATATCATATCTGTATGTATTAAAATTTCAATGAAATGCGTTCTTATAAGTACTATGGTCTTTGTGTCTCCTTTTTGAATTGTTTGCAGGTTATGTTTGTACTTAGATACAGTAGATCTCCATCGTACCCAATTCCTTGTTGGCTTTTTACATGTCTTTAATATTTAACCAATGGGCAGTTCAGTTTTGACTTTTGCGAAGTATAAATGAGAGTAAATTTCTCCTGAAATTTACGGATGCATATATTTTCGAAAATTTTTTCTTTTTTCGAATCACCTATTAACTCTTATGGTCGAAATGAGATGATAATTGAAAATAAATACTCGATCTTACCAATATTGTACTATGTATATTTTTCCAACCTCCCGACTAAATTAAATGATTACCTAAATATTATAATTTGGAGTTTTACTCAATAAGTTATTTCACTATACAAATACAAATAATATAAAAAAAAATAGGAATTTTATCCATATACCAATCGAAGAGATCGGCATTCAGGGGGTTAACAAATAATGTATGTAGATTTTTTTCACAATCTTGAATTTAAAAAAATCATTTTATAATGTACTAACAAGTGCGCCATCAATATATTGATCGATAAGGTTCGCCTATCTTACTGTGCGTCAAATTTGATAAGTATTTAGCACCTTTTGTACCTTCCATTTTGTACCTACTTTATGAAAATATATGCAGGTTATCAATTTATTTATGTTTATTATTATTTTTCCATATAAAATTCATGTTAAAAATATCGAGAGACAATTCAATGGATGAATTCTAAACGTCGTCGATATGAGTCAAAAATACATACAGGTTTTCCAATAAGAGGTGTTATTTTAAATAGACCGTTATTTCAGTAGATGTTACTTTTGAAGCTGTCATTTTTTGACATTTGATAAGTAAAAACTACGCCATTAATAAAAATGGAACAATAGACGCTTCAACAACGCATTGAAATTATTCACTTGAGTGAATCAAATGCAAATCATTTTGAGTGATGAGGCACATTTCCAACTCGGTGGTTTCGTCAACAACCAAAATTGTCGCATTTGGGGCTCGGAAAACCCAAGAGTTATTGTTGAAAAGCTTTTTTATCCTCAATTTGTGACTGTTTGGTGCGGTTTATGGTCCGGTTGAGTCATTGGAATAAAATGAGGCTGGAGCAACAGTTACGGTGAAGGGATTGCACTATCGAGAGATGATTAATGTTTTTTATGGCCGGAATTAGATGGTATTGATCTGGACAACGTTTACTTTCAACAAGACGGCGCTTTGTGCCACACAAGCAACGAAACCATTGATCTTTTGCGATTGAATATCAAAATTGGAAAATCCTGTTTTTACCAGGTTTACGAGTAGGTAATTTGAAGAGATTCTGAATAAATTATCAATATTTTATATCAGTAAGTTTTCTCCGTGTAACTAACTAACCATCACGCTGTTTCTCTGCAGGGGTATGCAGATAGGATGGACCGCCAAACTACTCTGTCTTGGTACATACTGCTTGCTTCATTCACATTCACACACCGTCTCATACATACTTTTCTGTTGTTCTAACTATTGACATGGCCCGATCAAGTATTTGGTTTACTTCATCACACATGTCTTCCTCGGGCGTATCCGACTTCTTCTAACATTCACATTCGTGTCACCTATACTCCTTACACTCTTTTCTTCCTTTCATTTTTTAATATTACTCATTACGCCCACATTAAAAAAAATCTTTACATTACTAACACGATTATACACGATACATGGTTTTACCACAAATATATCTCAGGGATCTCACTACAGTGTTATTTGACCCTTTCTCTGCCAGTTTCATGCCTCACTGCCATACATCAGGGTAGGTACCAGCGCTTCATTGTGGACCGCTAGCTTCGCTTCTTTTCAGACTAAAAGAGGGTAATACAAATAAATCTAAACGAAACATCATATTCCGTTGGAAGCTTTGAAGGACAGATCTGGCCATAAACATCATATTCCATTATAGGCTCTGATGGACAGACTCGCTACAAACATTATATTCCATTAGAGGCTTTGGTGGACAAACTAGCCACAAACATCATATTCCACTATAGGCTCTGAAGTGCAGATCTGGCCACAAACATCATATTCCTTTATGGGCTCTGAAGGACAGATCTGACTACAAACATCATATTCCATTAGAGGCTCCGAAGTGCAAATCTGGACACAAGCATTATATTCCATTAGGGGATCTGAAGGACAGATCTGGCTACAAACATCATATTCCATTATATGCTCTGAAGTGTAAATCTGGCCACAAACATCGTATTCCATTAGAGGCTCTGATGGACAGACTGACCACAAACATCATATTCCATTAAATGCTCTGATGGACAGACTGGCCACAAACATCATATTCCATTAGATGTTGTGAAGGACAGATCTGGCTACAAATGTCAGATTCCATTATAGGCTCTGTAGTGCAAATCTGGCTACAAACATCATATTCCATCAGAAGCTTTGATGGACAGACTGGCCACAAACCTCATATTAGGGGCTCTGAAGGACAGATCTGGCTTAAAATATCATATTCCACTATGCCTACTCTGAAGTGCAGATCTGGCTACAAACATCAGATTCCATTATGGGCTCTGAAGTGCCGATCTGGCCACAAACATTATATTCCATTAGAGGCTCTGATGGAAAAACTAGCAACAAACATCATATTTCATTATAGGCTTTGAAGTGCAGATCTGGCAACAAACATCATATTCCATTAGAGGCTCTGATGGACAGACTGGCCACAAACATCATATTCCTTTAGGGGCTCTGAAGGACAGATCTGACTACAAACATCATATTCCATTAAAGTCTCTGAAGTGCAGATCTGGCCACAAACATTATATTCCATTAGAGGCTCTGATGGAAAAACTAGCAACAAACATCATATTTCATTATAGGCTTTGAAGTGCAGATCTGGCAACAAACATCATATTCCATTAGAGGCTCTGATGGACAGACTGGCCACAAACATCATATTCCTTTAGGGGCTCTGAAGGACAGATCTGACTACAAACATCATATTCCATTAAAGGCTCTGAAGTGCAGATCTGGCCACAAACATTATATTCCATTAGAGGCTCTGATGGAAAAACTAGCAACAAACATCATATTTCATTATAGGCTTTGAAGTGCAGATCTGGCAACAAACATCATATTCCATTAGAGGCTCTGATGGACAGACTGGCCACAAACATCATATTCCTTTAGGGGCTCTGAAGGACAGATCTGACTACAAACATCATATTCCATTAAAGGCTCTGAAGTGCAGATCTGGCCACAAACATTATATTCCATTAGAGGCTCTGATGGAAAAACTAGCAACAAACATCATATTTCATTATAGGCTTTGAAGTGCAGATCTGGCAACAAACATCATATTCCATTAGAGGCTCTGATGGACAGACTGGCCACAGACATCATATTCCTTTAGGGGCTCTGAAAGACAGATCTGACTACAAACATCATATTCCATTAAAGGCTCTGAAGTGCAGATCTGGCCACAAACATTATATTCCATTAGAGGCTCTGATGGAAAAACTAGCAACAAACATCATATTTCATTATAGGCTTTGAAGTGCAGATCTGGCAACAAACATCATATTCCATTAGAGGCTCTGATGGACAGACTGGCCACAAACATCATATTCCTTTAGGGGCTCTGAAGGACAGATCTGACTACAAACATCATATTCCATTAAAGGCTCTGAAGTGCAGATCTGGCCACAAACATTATATTCCATTAGAGGCTCTGATGGAAAAACTAGCAACAAACATCATATTTCATTATAGGCTTTGAAGTGCAGATCTGGCAACAAACATCATATTCCATTAGAGGCTCTGATGGACAGACTGGCCACAAACATCATATTCCTTTAGGGGCTCTGAAGGACAGATCTGACTACAAACATCATATTCCATTAAAGGCTCTGAAGTGCAGATCTGGCCACAAACATTATATTCCATTAGAGGCTCTGATGGAAAAACTAGCAACAAACATCATATTTCATTATAGGCTTTGAAG
The DNA here is from genome assembly GCA_026573805.1 of Hesperophylax magnus. Lineage (NCBI taxonomy): Eukaryota > Metazoa > Arthropoda > Insecta > Trichoptera > Limnephilidae > Hesperophylax > Hesperophylax magnus. The sequence continues at coordinate 419,367 of JAIUSX010000179.1, read as the reverse complement.
TGCAGATCTGGCAACAAACATCATATTCCATTAGAGGCTCTGATGGACAGACTGGCCACAAACATCATATTCCTTTAGGGGCTCTGAAGGACAGATCTGACTACAAACATCATATTCCATTAAAGGCTCTGAAGTGCAGATCTGGCCACAAACATTATATTCCATTAGAGGCTCTGATGGAAAAACTAGCAACAAACATCATATTTCATTATAGGCTTTGAAGTGCAGATCTGGCAACAAACATCATATTCCATTAGAGGCTCTGATGGACAGACTGGCCACAAACATCATATTCCTTTAGGGGCTCTGAAGGACAGATCTGACTACAAACATCATATTCCATTAAAGGCTCTGAAGTGCAGATCTGGCCACAAACATTATATTCCATTAGAGGCTCTGATGGAAAAACTAGCAACAAACATCATATTTCATTATAGGCTTTGAAGTGCAGATCTGGCAACAAACATCATATTCCATTAGAGGCTCTGATGGACAGACTGGCCACAAACATCATATTCCTTTAGGGGCTCTGAAGGACAGATCTGACTACAAACATCATATTCCATTAAAGGCTCTGAAGTGCAGATCTGGCCACAAACATTATGTTCCATTAGGGGCTCTGAAGGACAGATCTGGCCACCAACATGATATTCCATTAGATACTCTGTAGGACAAATCTGGCCACAAATATCATATTCCATTAGATGCTCTGAAGGCCAGATCTGGCCAGGGCGTCCATGCATTATTTTGTACAATGCGTAGATATGTAGCTTGTTCGTCGTTGGATAGATAAATAGTTACACTTCTCAGTTTATCTCCCAGATTCATACATGAAAATCAAATCCGAAAAATTGTCAAAAAGTTTGTGATTAAGAATTGGTGGGATTTTTTCATAGACTGTACGGTAAGTACAATATGTGCTGAATATACTGACTGTATGACGTGTAATAACTAAACTGAATGTACTGAATTTTCCGAAAGTTTTGATTATTCAACACTCCGTAGATCATATTTACATTTTTAATGTACTTTCATATTAACCCATAATTAAAATTTCTTATAAACTTATGCTAAATTCGTTGGACATGTTTTTCATGAATATTATAACGGACGGATTCCAATTGGTTGATTTAAATTCTAACTGGCTTTTCTGACAAGGTTAAATAATATTTATAATTTTCATAAATCTTCACCTCTATTTATTTACATATGTAAGAATTCGGATTACGTAACTTGTTTTTCCAATTTCTTATCTCCTTTTTTAATATTGCTTATCTTACGTTTAAATTTGATATCTTTGCAACTGTATTTATTTATATCATCACGCTATTATATAATGTTCGAATAGAATTTTTTTTCTTGACTTGAGGGTGGCTAGAGAATTTCAAGAAAATATAAAATTTGTCCCCAGAAAAATAAATATCATAGGGGGGGTGGCTAGAGAATTTCGGGACATGTTTAAAATTGATGTTTTTGAAGTAGCTTAGTTGGCGACCAGTCGCCTTTTAGATTTTCGGCGCCGATTCTCGCTCTGAGTAGCCTAAATAGCGATATATCGCCCTTGTTGGCAACACTGGTACTGACGTTTATACATTCCGAATGAAGAAAAACGAACGTTTGCGCTAGTCTCACGGAATTCCGAATACGGAAAACGAATTCGGAAATCGAATACGGAAAACGTATGTATGCGGCCAGCCTTATACATTTAGTTTGGTGCGGAATCCATAATGTTGAATACCAATAATAAAAGTATATTTTAAAGGGGATATTATATTTTAGGAAATATTAATGTTTGGTTGAATTCTTGTTATTTATTTTCGACGGAAGGGGTGATTTTGATTGCAAACCGACTTTGAAAAATTAACACTTTAAAATAATTCAAATTACTGATATTAATGTGAATACTCCTAAATTTAAATAATGTATTGGAGTTCCTTATCATGTCTTAAAGTCGTTTTTATCTGTTTGCATTCACATTAACAGTGACCCCATTATCACCTGTTCATGAACTTTTCTCCCGACTGTAATCTTGAATATACGAGTACTTAAAAAATACAAACTGCTGTCGTAAAAATAGTTGTAATAACTAATAATAGACAAAGATGCAATTAACAACTGCTATTTTTTTGTTCGGAGGATATTTTATTTATTTATTTATTTAGATTTTAATCCAGCAGGACTGGGAGGATAGTGCAATTCCAGTCTGCCATATTACATTAAATGCAGTAAAATAGGGAAACAATAAAATAAATTAAAAAAATTATAAAAATGGAAATAAGATAAAACAAAGAGAAAAAAAATATTAGGCAGGTACCTAAACATAAAATTAAAATATAAATCAAAAATATAATAGTCATATAAATAGGTAATACCATAAAAACAATTAGATTTTGGCTTACCTCATATTTAACCTCTTGTATAACTCATCGTGTATAAAATTGCTGTTTGTTTCTAACAATAAATAAATATTGTCGTAAAAATACTTAATAAATTATATAAATATAAATATACGTCTTTTGTAAGTCTTTCTGTAAAAGATTTTCTTTTAAAATATTATTTCTTCTTCTAATAGAACGACTAGGTAGTTCACGTGGCCTCAGCCAGTCTTCTTCTAATAGAACTCATAGGTAATTCACGTGGCCTCAGCCAGTATTCTTTTAATAGAACGACTAGGTAGCTAACGTGGCCTCAGCCAGTCTTCTTCTAATAGAACGCATAGTTAGATCACGTGGCCTCAGCCAGTCTTCTTTTAATAGAACGACTAGGTAGTTCACGTGGCCTCAGCCAGTCTTCTTTTGATAGAACGACTAGGTAGTTCACGTGGCCTCAGCCAGTCTTCTTCTGATAGAACGACTAGGTAGTTCACGTGGCCTCAGCCAGTCTTCTTTTAATAGAACGACTAGGTAGTTCACGTGGCCTCAGCCAGTCTTCTTCTGATAGAACGACTAGGTAGTTCACGTGGCCTCAGCCAGTCTTCTTTTAATAGAACGACTAGGTAGTTCACGTGGCCTCAGCCAGTCTTCTTCTGATAGAACGACTAGGTAGTTCACGTGGCATTATAATGGAACGTGGTCCTTATTTATATAAACATTTAGTTTTATAAATATCAATCAGTTTTATTACATTTTCTTATAACCATTAAAGTTAACACAAAATTACGGCACCAGAGAAAATGCTAAACGGTTTGGAGAAGGTACTACTGAAATACACACATAAAATTAGATTTTTGTGAAACGTTTTCTACAGCACAATGTCAGTATACTTTTATATATCTACATATATATGAAGGTATATACATATATGCGCAGTCGATAAACTTCCAGCGATTTCTGAGCATATTGAATTTGGAGTATAAGAAGTAGATTAATTTTGGTTTCCGGTGACATGTTTTTATTTTTACAAATAAGCTAAGTAATTGCTGGTGAAAGTAAAGTAAGCGTTTCATTTGTAAAAATATTATATTTTTATACTGTTCCGTATGTGGAACTTATAATTTTGAAATCAAAATACCATTGTAAATTTGTACCTATTAACGTCCACCTATGTATTGTAAGTTCTTTCCTTCCTACAGTGAGTTTTGTAACTCATCGGCATTGCTTTAGCAAGAAAAAAAAATCATTAATATTTTTTTTTGAGTTTTCATTGGGTCCTATCAAAAGTGAATCCTATCAAGTTGTATTTTCAAATAAATATACATTTATTAACCAAAAAATGATTTTGTGATTTATGATTATTTGGGATCTCTTACATATTTTTTCACTGTACGTACACGTAGATACCATGAATTTCCAAACACCATGCAAATTATGCAATTCAATGCTAACAGTAATAATTATTATTATTATCGTACAGAAATATATATTTATAAAACTTGTCCGTGTGAAATCAAACCATGTCTCACAGTGCGAAGCAAATGAAACTTGTTTTACAAAATACGAAATGCTTCGGTATCTAGCTCCGCCCACGCAGAGATATTTTTTTGGAGTCTTATTTCGCCTTAATGCATAGTTCCCTGCAATGTCGCTCCGGCCTAATGATTACTTACTGTTAATGCATAGTTCCCTGCAATGTCCCTCCGGCGTAATGATTACCTACTGTTAATGCATAGTTCCCTGCAATGTCGCTCCGTCCTAATGATAACCTACTGTTAATGCATAGTTCCCTGCAATGTCGCTCCGGCCTAATGATTACTTACTGTTAATGCATAGTTCCCTGCAATGTCGCTCCGGCCTAATGATTACTTACTGTTAATGCATAGTTCCCTGCAATGTCGCTCCGGCCTAATGATGACTTACTGTTAATGCTGCAATGTCACTCCGGCCTAATGATTACTTACTGTTAATACATAATAATTATTGTTCTACATCGTTTTTTTTTTAAATATTCGTATTCATAAAAATAAAAACATGCTCTGTAGTTTTTATAGAAATTCACAACAATTTGTCTCATTATTATAAAATATCCTTTTTTATTTTGTGGAACGATTATAATGATAATACTCAAACAAGAAAACTTAAAAGATGAAGGGATTTTAAAATGCGTTTGCCTTTGTAGTCACGTATTCGCACCTTATTAATAACCTAAATGAAAAGATAAGTCATTTCTATCGACTTATTTAAGAAATGACGCGCGGGTGCAAAATGATATCTTTGAGATGTGCTTTATAACGATGTTCCTTTTCTTTATTATTTGTAATATTATCTGCAAAGTTTTAATTCTGACGCAATATTGTAAAATAAATTTCCGTCAGTCCATAAGCCATACATAAATATTAAATGTTTGTTAACCCTTTTTCTAGGAAGGCTCATTTGATTACCAAACCAATTATTTGGTAAACCGCTGCGATTTCACAAGTGCATTAAAATAACATAGAAAAGTAAAATAACTATTTATTAAGGAAATCAAATCTCAAATGGGTCCACAAATGTAATCTTTAATCGGCTCTGCTGTAAAGTTGACAGAGACCACTGAGGAGATAACCGCTACAAGTGTGTCAGTGTGCCGGGAGTAAGGTCGATTTGCCCTTACTTTGTGTAATCTTTAATCGGCTCTACTGTAAAGTTGACAGAGACCACTGAGGAGATAACCGCTACAAGTGTGTCTGTGTGCCGGGAGTAAGGTCGATTTGCCCTTACTTTGTGTAATCTTTAATCGGCTCTACTGTAAAGTTGACAGAGACCACTGAGGAGATAACCGCTACAAGTGTGTCAGTGTGCCGGGAGTAAGGTCGATTTGCCCTTACTTTGTGTAATCTTTAATCGGCTCTACTGTAAAGTTGACAGAGACCACTGAGGAGATAACCGCTACAAGTGTGTCAGTGTGCCGAGAGTAAGGTCGATTTGCCCTTACTTTGTGTAATCTTTAATCGGCTCTACTGTAAAGTTGACAGAGACCACTGAGGAGATAACCGCTACAAGTGTGTCTGTGTGCCGGGAGTAAGGTCGATTTGCCCTTACTTTGTGTAATCATTAATCGGCTCTACTGTAAAGTTGACAGAGACCACTGAGGAGATAACCACTACAAGTGTGTCAGTGTGCCGGGAGTAAGGTCGATTTGCCCTTACTTTGTGTAATCATTAATCGGCTCTACTGTAAAGTTGACAGAGACCACTGAGGAGATAACCGCTACAAGTGTGTCTGTGTGCCGGGAGTAAGGTCGATTTGCCCTTACTTTGTGTAATCATTAATCGGCTCTACTGTAAAGTTGACAGAGACCACTGAGGAGATAACCGCTACAAGTGTGTCTGTGTGCCGGGAGTAAGGTCGATTTGCCTTTATTTTATAATTTGGAATACAATTCTTTATCAATGGTTGCTAAACCTTTTCATTTAAAATAATAATGACCCAGTTTGGGTCAACTATCAAGTATTTGGAACTTAAATCCAAAATGGGCTCAGTTGTCCAGAGCACCTGACCGGACATTAGAAGTTGCGGGTCCAATTCCCATCGGCGGCAATTATTTTTACTCGGGAGATATTTTTAATTTGTATGGATATGTCAGTCGAGTAATTATCGCTTATAATAATTTGTTTTCGTTTGTGCTATGCATAGAAAACCTTGTCTTATAAATATTAGTTTATCATTTAAAAATACCAATCACATAATGTTGGAAAATACATAATCATTTATTATTGTATCAATCAAATAAAAATATTAAGATAATAAATCTATAGAACATTGTGGATTAGATCACATTTTGTGATTCAGTTTGTCAGTTTTCACCTTGGCAAGTCAACTTGCTTGTAACCATTTTCACGAGTAACCTATTACGTAATAAATTCATTATTTATCTTTATTTCCATTATCTTATCGCCCATATGTTATTGAATATGAAACTTGAATTTAAGTCTGAAAAATAATATATAAAAACAAGATAAGAATAATATAAAAAAAACTAAACTCGATGACTCATTATAAACAAACGGTGAGAATAATATAAACAAGCTATGAAAATATAAATACACGGTTTTGAAAAATATATCACATACAGGTTGTTGGGGGGAAAAGTGCACTAACTTCGGGGGGTGATTCTACATGGAAGAGGAAGATTAGAAGTACAAAAAATGAATAACTTTTTACGAAATTCCAACGTTTTAAGATAGTTTTTAGGTTGAAAAAGCTGAATTGTTTAAATGGGAAAATAAATATTGTTCAATTTACAAATATTTTAGTATGGAAAAAAGTTTTTTTTTTACTTCTAACATCATGTGGAATCACCTCCCGAAGTTAGTGCACTTTACCCCCGAACACCCTGATTTTTTTTACTAACTAATATTTTATATAAACGATATATTAGCGCTCTTTTCCTTTTTTCGCGAGTAAATTATCAGAGGCTGCCATTTTGTTTATTAAAAAAAAAACTTTTATCAGGCACAAAATTAACTAATAAACTTATGAAATTTTCGTTTGTTTAGATCAGGGGTGGCCAAACTTTTGACCTGTTCGGTCAAAACAAAAACAGATTTTGGTTAGAAGTTACACGCGAAAGGGATACATTTAGTTGTCCATTTGAAAAACACTCAACGCTCAAATCTAAACCTGCAACATTAAATGTGTGAGTCCCGTGACTTGTTAATGGTCATTGAAAAATACTGTTTTACTGGAAATTACAGTCGTTTAAATTGAAACGGTAAATCCGTCGTTATTAAAAGAATCCGGAGAATTAATACAATTTCACAGGTTCCACATCGGGTCAGTATTGTACACTATATTATAAATGTTGCTAAAGATTTTACCTGCAAACCTGTACCATTCCACAATCGGGTTGGATTAAGGTTCACAAATCGCGCCTTGTTCTGTCTAATGCTTCCACGGAAGTCTTGTTCGATATGGTAGCTTCGTCCCAAACTATTGAGCAGTCGCGCACCAATTTTTGCTCTGTTTGAAAATACTACATAAACTCTGACAGTATCATGAGTAGCGATTTTAGTGGGAGTTTGAACGTCGCGTGTGCGGTTCGGCCTCCTTCCAAAAGTGTAGCTGCAATTCCGGATGATTTACCAGTAGATCTGACTTTGGCTAAGAGCAAATTGGTTCAAAATATGTTTCCCGTACCTCGTGCAGCATCAAGAAATCCCATCAATCGATGTTAATAACGTTAGTGTACTTTTTTGGTATATGTGCATCTTGAGCTACAAGTTCTAACAGTTTAGATTGATCATAGGACGTTTCTCTTGCGTATTCGGCACTGGTAAAATCCAAGTTTTTATATGAGTTTGCATCGGCAGTCAAAAATACTTAATAGAATTGCCAGAAAGTAACTCTAATACTTTGTTTAATTCAAATAACGCTTCGTCAAAGATGTTTTGATCACACTGAACGTCATCTGATATTAACTCTCGTTGTCGCCGAATCAAAATGTCCACAGCCATATTTTCTTCAAATTTATTCCATAGAATTACAGAATCGGTCCCTTGACAAAACGCTACGATGATAATGACTTTGCAGAACTGCAAATAGCTGCTTCTGATAATGTGTTGTCCCAATGAGAGTCATCTTCCAAGAGACCCATTGCTTTTCATGCTGCTTTATAGGTATTATACACAACTCCTTGTATAGTTTTGATGTGTACAAAAGATGTTGGGCCTTTTACAACATGAAGTAACATTCTCAAGTAAAAACATTCGCTGTTGATGGCATGAATTACATAGACCTTGCGAAGGGCATTAGTTTTTTATTTGCTTTATCTGTTTGAATATTTTGGCAGTCTGATTCCACTTGTCTTGAGCACATAACTTTAAAATGTTGTTAGTGTTGTATCCCGCTGATTAGTAACAACGTTATTAATGTAGTTTTCAGGGAAATAAAGCCTCTGTCTATTTTCTAAATGAACTGCAAGTCGAGTAATCAATGGCCATGCAGGTAGAATGATAAAATCTTCCATACTGCTTTGGAGCTACAGATCATGTAATGAGCTGCATTAATAAGTTGCACTTCATTTGTTGATTGTATTCTGAAAGCTTGATCGTTACCTTTATTTTTATGTCTATGTCTTCGCGAAGAAGTATTTTCTCTGCTATTTGACAGCCGGATTTTCCTTTCTTCTTCGTTTTCATCCTTTTGCAATCCTTGTACTATGAGCTATATTCAAACTACTATGTTTTCGAGACACAATTTAAATACAAAACTGTGATCAGGAAAATAAACGACAAATAACAAAAGAACCAATATTCACAAAATAAGATTAACTTGTGTTTCACCCTTGAAAACCAAATAATAATATCATTGTTATCGCGACAAAGATAGGCACTCGCCTTTTGTGCGTGCGGCAAATAGTTTTCTTAAATTGTAGAGATTGATTTAAATTATATATTGTATAAGGCAATTTTAATCTAAACCAAATGCTCAACATAACTAACACATTTAATTGGATAAGAATTAATATTTTATTAATCAAAATAACACATAATAAATGTAAAAGATAAACATTATTACTGTGGGTTATCCCTGAGGGATAAACATATACCAACGAGACTTTTCTCTAGTCCTTTTTAAGATATACAATTCCGTTTTACATTTTGTTGTATCTTCTAAGGTTTAGCCAGCGTTAGCAATGTTAGCGCCCGAAAATATATATTTTTGACTAGATTAAAAAACGTCGACTTTTCAATACTTTCTATATGCATGTATTATATATAAACCTTCCGCGAGGAATACTCTAAACGATAGTGAAAACCGTATTAAAGGAAACTAACCGCACAAACAGACAGACACAAAAAGCGACATTATTTTATACTCCCTTTTGAGGGGCTTTTATATGAGAATAGTAAATATTATACAGTACCTATTTATTATATATAACCAAACTGCCTTAATAACAATCGTTTGCATTTGTTAAGTTATAAATTAAAGACTCCACTGACTTGGTGTAATTATTTCTCTCCACAAGTATTCTTGGTAGTGAAGAATATATATGGTAGTAAGTCCCAGAATTTCTGCACTGAAATAAATCGCGAATTCTAGTATTACGTAGTGATATCCGAAAGCTTATCAATGCAAGTAATTCTGTACTATCAAATGCATTTTAGAATTTTATTTAGAAATACTAAGTCAGTGTAAATTCTTCTATCCGACAATTTGAGCAAATTCTTATATTTTAAAAGCGTTTAGTAGTTCAACTAAATTGATGTAATATCCATTTTAAAACTTTCAATAGCTTGTACATGAATATTGTAATGTGAGTTCCAGACGGGAGAGTTGTACTCAAGTTGATTTCTAACAAAGGCAGAATATAACACTTTAATGCATTTAATTTTTCGTAAATTCGCCAATTTTCGTAAATGGCGTAGTAAATATTTGTTGATTACAATTTTGCTTTCCAACAAACCGTTCATGTTTATTTCTATACTAATGTTAAACAATGTTCTGTGTAATACCCAATCTGACATTATTAAGGTTTGCTCAACAATAAACATTTCATATTTATTTTGCTAACATCAACAATGTTATTAAATGTTTTTCCGCTTTTCCGCCTTCATAGTACCTATTTTGGACTCTTATTATTATTTATTGAACAAGTATTACTTGAATATACAACAACTCTCAACGGTAACTTGTATTGTACCTGCTTGTACTGTCTGTACTCGGCCGATTATACTAGTAATATACAGATATACACTCATTATTGTACTCCTCATCAGCTTATCTTAAACATTGTCTAAATGTAAAAGCGCTTTAATAAATACATTTCATATTTACCCAGTTATAAATCCCAACATTTGTAAGCCCTTGTTAGAGATTTCTTTTATGTGGGTAACAAAAGAAAGATTTGATGGAAAAGTGATTACTAACTCGTGTTAATGTTGTAATTAAAGATGACTGGATTTTTATTGGAGAAAATCTGACAATTTGACATTTTGAGATATTTAAGTAAAGTCTGTTTTTATTGCACCAAATTAATAATTTGTTGATATAAACTTTTAAGAGGAAGCTACAAGCCAAAATGTGTATATTCTTGGTATACCTTATATTGTAGGTAATAGGCATTAAAATCGCTTGACAAACGGAGTATAGAAACGTTCGATTTCAAGCACAAAACTAGTTTTTATTAATTTTCTAAATAATTTTATAAGAAAGCAAAAAAGTTAATCAACTGAAACTGTCACAGATAATTTTATCTATAATACTGTATTTTTTTAAAGTTGTTTCCTTTACGCGTTCATACATTTCTATTGAAAAAAATTTTTTTAGTAGTTTACATTTATATTTTCTATTGAGTAATTTATTATTTTATTTGTATTCTACTCAAGCGAAACGATAGGAAAACCTTAATTTTATCTAAAGCATATTTTTTGGTAGTCATAATGTACTCCAATTCGTTATAAAGATTAATCAAAATAGTGATTAATCTTTTCTATAAGATTGCGATATTTTGACATAATTATCTTAATTTCAGAAATGCAGACTCGCACAAGTAAGTTGACCCAAACATTGCCGTCAACTGAAGGGCGATTTGCTTTAGATTCGGATATTTATCTTCAGATATAAAATACCAGAATTTTGTGTCAGATGCTGTGGCTACGAGATGTATATCTGATATTATCTGCAATGTTCCAGAACACTCCGTTCAGTAACTCAGTCCGCTACAAGCTTCAAATAAATAAAAAAAAAGACGGCATGAAAAATGGGAAATTTTTCTCGAGATCTACTCAAAAAGCACTCGCGATCGACCGTTTGAGCACCCCTGCATTAGAGTCTCTAGATATATATGTGACTTATATTGTTCATACTCTATATTAATGACATTGTGAAAATATTTTCAAAATGCAAAGTACGACTATTTGCCGATGATACACTAATATATATAATTGGAGAAAACTATGAAGAACTAATACATATTTTAAATAATGAACTAGATAATGTATCAAGATGGCTAAAAATAAATAAGCTTATATTAAATACAAAAAAAAAAAGTATGGTAATTGGTTAAAAGAAGACATCCAGTTAAAGCAAAATCAAAATTGATGGTGAAATTATTGAAAATGTTACCAATATAAAATACTTGGGAGTTATAATAGATTCCAAACACAACTTTAACAAACATGCGGAATATACCCAAAAGAAAATTGGAAAAAAATATCTTTTTTGGGAAGAATTCGCCAAAAACTTTCCGAAAAAACTGCAATCACCATTTATAACTCCATTATTGCTCCACATTTTAATTACTGCTCAACTATCCTTTTCCTGTGTAACGACCGAGAGCAAAATAAATTTCAAATTCTCCAAAATAGGGCAATGAGAACAATACTCAGACGAAATAGGTATTCAAAAATAAATAAAATGTTAAACGAACTAAATTGGCTAACGGTGAAACAGATGTTGACCTTGAACACGATGATATTTTTACACAAAATTGTAAACAACCTGCTACCCAAATATTTTTCGAATAAAATTGTATACAACAAGGAGATACACTAACATAAAACTAGGACGTGCAATGAAATCAGGCTACCAAAGAAGGACAAAGAGAATACCCAGAATAGTATATTATATAAAGGGATGAAATACAATAACGCGCTGCCGGAAAACCTTAAGTCTGCCCCAATTGAAAAGTTCAAGATGTTGTGTAGGAGCCACATCAAGCAAAAAAAAAAAACATAGTATATTTATATGTAATAATTAATTAGTCATTTGTAAACTTAAATGTACAAATTACTAAAATAAAATCAATAAAAAAAAAATAAAAATAAAAAACTTATTCATCGTGAGGCTGGGTTTACACTTGTAAGTAAAATTTACGACTTTCGTAAATTTTTGAAAAGTTACTCACAGGAGCGCTTACATATGCATCCAACTTATCGTAAATAATGTCACGGAAGTTGTTTACAAGTTTAATTGACAAACTTCTCACAGAGACCGCTACACCAGTTATTATATTTTTGGTAAGATGACTTCCTAACAACAACGCGTTGCCGCCGACTTTGACAGCTGTCAGTTAGTAATATTTGATAACAGGGAATTGTTTATTTACGGTTAGATCATGGATCCCCACATAATACCCATTTCCGCACACAAAGGATTGCCGCTGCGATAATATGCACAATTTAGTCAAACAAGATTAGGAGTTGGCTTCAAAGAAGAAGTACTGATGGGACTTTCTTTCGTTTAACGGCAGAATTAAGAATTGAGGATCAACAACAATTCTTTAATTTTATCCAAATAACAGAAACTGACTTCTAATACATATTGGAAAGGATTGGACCGCTAATTAAAAAAAATGATACTCGTTTTCGGAATGCTATTTCACCAGCTGAAAAATTAATGAGATTCCTGAGGCGTTTGAGTGTAACACCATGTACGATCGTGTGATAAATGCGGAGATTCGCAAAGAGTAAAGGCTGATGAAAGCGTAATGAGTAAGATCGAGAAAGGGACGCTTAGATGGTTTGGGCAAGTAGAGCGAATTAGCGAAGAAAGAAGTGTAAGAAGAATATACGATGCAAATGTGAATGGTAGCAGAAGTCGGGGACGTTCGAGGAAGTCATGGCTCGACCAAGTGAATCAGATAGTTGAGTCGGGCCATGTCAAGAGTCAGAATAATAGAAGAGTATGTATTAGACCATGTATGAATGTGAATAAGGCAAGAAGTGTGTGGTGTGACCGAGTTGTTTGGCGGTCCGTCCTCTCAGGTTTATATACAGGGTGTATCAGCACGTAGGCGACAAACTTTAGCCAGCTATTCCTTAGCACATTTGGAGTAAAAAATGCTATGGGCACTTTGCTGTCCGGTAACATTTTTTTTAATAAAAAATTTACCATTCATATTTTCACCACATGTCACCACTGTTTTATCCTTTGTCAAAGTTTGAAAACCCATCTGGCAATATTTTATTCGGGTTTTGTTGAATAAAGTACGTACGTACCTACATTGGCGCGCTTTTACAATCACAACGAAATGGCATGGCACCATTCGTCTCATTTTTAACTATTATTATTTAGTGTGTATGAAAGAGCGAGCACGCTTTTTAACACACTTGCTAATAACAGTTGTTGAACACGAGAAACAATGCCAATGACAGGGACGGAGTGTGGATTTTTTTTAATTTTTTTTTTGTTTTTAATTGAGTTTGTAACATTTTTTAATCCAAATGTTTTAAGGAATAGCTGCTTAAAGTTTGTCGGATACGTGCCGATACACCCAGTATATATAAAGTTTTTCAGGTACGTGCCGATACACTCAGTATATATAAAGTTTGTCGGGTACGTGCCGATACACCCAGTATATATAATAAACCTTCTGCGATACATCAAATTGTATATGTTAAAAAGGCGTAAAGCAACGCCGGGTAATTGATTGAAGATAATCCATTATCTCCTCCGCTGGAAGGTATCACTTGACCTCTGTGTGTCCCCAAGTAACAACGAACAAGATATCTGAACAAATCGAATAACAAAATAATGTATTTCTCAGAATTGTTGGTCATAAACCAAAATAAAAAAAACTGCTCTGCCAAGATAAAGACTTTTATAAATAGATCAATGGGTGTAATAATTTTTCTAATTAACTTCTTACAATAAAACAAATAGCTAAAAACAATGGACATGACTCTGATATAATTGATAAAATCCTCTCAAAAAAACTTCGCCGAATCGCAATAAATGTATAAAATGACTCACCAACTACTAATAATAATAATAATTTAACTTCCCAGTGGCGTAGAATTTTGTATAGAAGTAAATTCTCTTCCTTTCGCACAACTAAACTTCCTTCAGAAATAAGGCCAGCCTTCTATACTAATAATAACTTATCAAAACTTTAAATTAATTGTAAAGATAAAGAAGATATATTAAGCCACTCTGGAATCTACAAACTTCATTGCAACGATTGCCCGGCAATATATATTGGGAAAACTGCGCGTTACATAAATATTAGAGTAAAAGAACACGTCAAGTGTTTAACAAGTCCTGGTTTTTCAAAATTTGCTGAATATTTAATTAATACTAACTGTATCTTCCAGAATGCGACTTTTACATATTGCTCAGTAAAATATAAAATCAGGCCCATTCCCACAGTTTGTATTTTCAAAATTAGTGTAGTTTCCCACATTTGCAGATTCGACCCTACAATAAAACAATTCATTGGCCTGGTATCTTTATAAACATATTGTCTTGTTTGTATCATTTATGATTTAAGAATTAGTGACATTTTACTCCAAGCGGCGGCAGCTTTCAAATAGAGCTGTTCGCTCTCTATTTTATGATGACCCTAGTTAAACCATTATGCCTAAAAATATTTTCCAATACCTTTCCCACCCCTGTCCCATAGTAATAAAAGCCCCAAATAAAGTTTCATCTCCCTTAAAATAATTCCTTTAAAATATTTGTATTGTTTAAATCACGTCTGTATCATTAAGAATAGTTAAGTGCATTTTATTTTATGTTAAGAATGTTGTTTGCCAACGAGCGGGTGGAACATCTTTACTTTGGTAAAATGTCCTTCAGAATTTAGTTTAAATACAGATACCTCCCAGAAAAGGGACAGTATTATAGTGTTGCTAGAACGGGTAGGTACAGACGTACCTACGCATGAGCGAGTGTTGAAATAACTGGTAGGTACATGCGTACCTAGGCAGTCAGTCGTGAGATAATTACTAGGTTTATGTAAACCTAGGGAAAACTGAAGAATAAAGGAAACTAGACCTTTATTTCTTTCAGTTTAAGTTTTAGCAGAGGAAAATAAGATCCTCTGCAATTATATTGTGATTTAATAAATTTATAAGTCAGAAGAAGAAGTGTTTTCCTGCATTCCATCTGACGGCGTGTTCTCGTACCACGATAGCAGAAACATATGGTCCTTCGAGCCGCATCGGGAACAGCAGCATCATGGAAGCGGGACAACACTCAAAGACGTCATCTGTCTGCGGCAGCAATGCGGGAACCAGCAGCAGCTGGACGGAGGCTCAAATAAAAGCTTCAGCAACCAAGGTGTACATCACGAGACAAAAGGCCCGCCTACTTACGGAGATGGCCGAAGCAAGGATGGCTGCTTCCGATGCAAAGATGGCTGCTTTCGAAGAAAAGATGGCTGCAGCAATGTCAATCTTGGAAGCAGAGGAGCAACATGCGGCGCTCGTTTTAGAAGCTGCATCAAGGACTTCGCAACGGACTCTCGAGGATAGAGTCAATGACTGGGTGGACCAGTCACATCACAATTCATCATCAGAACTTGGAGATCACGATGAACAGCCTCTTCGAGTTCAAATGGAGCAGCAACAGGAACTGCTCCTTGATGGGCGGTTATCACTACAACCGCCCACAAGAACTGCACAGCAACAGCCATTGGCAGGGCAGACTCTCCCGTCGCAAATGGAGCCTCGGGTAGAGCAGGCTCATCCGCTGCAATTGGAACAGCGGTTGGAGCAGCACAAGGGTGGGCGGTACGCATTACTCCCACCAAAAGGATCATCAGAGCAGCAGCCCTTGGCAGGGCAGACTCTCCCATCGCAATTGGAGCCTCGGACAGAGCAGGCTCTTCCACTGCACTTGGGACAGCGGTTGGAGCAGCAGCAGCAGGGCGGGCGGTACGAGCTACTCCCACCCAGAGGAACATCACATCAGCAGCCCTTGGTAGGGCAATCTCTTCAGCTGCAGTCGACGCAGCATCAGCAGCCAAGCAGTAGCTGCTGGGAGCTGCCTACATCAGAGCAGCCATTCAACTTAGCAGAGCAACGCGACGGGCAACAGTGGCCAGAGTCGCAGGGCCGATTCCAGGGACCAACACCTGCTATAACTGAAGACCGTCTCGCGGAATCAATTGGTAAGGCAATGTCTTTATATAATACCAGGCCCAAAGTTAATGATCTTCCCACATTTAACGGCAATCAAATCGAATGGATTGCGTTCAAATCAATATACCATCTACCACAGACTTCTTAAAAGTATCTGACAGCGAAAATTTATATAGATTGCAAAAAGCGTTAAAAGGAGAGGCGCGTGACGCGGTTTCTTCCCTTCTATTATCTCCTTGCAATGTCAAGGAAATAATAAATACGTTAGAAAATATTTTTGGCAACACGGATCACATCATACAAAAAACTATTGGTGAGATCCGAAATTTTAATAAATTAGATGAGAATACTAGTTCAGACGCCATAATTCGATTTTCTTGTAAAGTAAAAAATTTAATTTCTATGTTAAAATCATTTAAAAATATCGGACATTTGCACAATTCAGATTTGTTATCGACATTAATCGGTAAACTACCTAGTACACTACGAACGTTGTGGCTTACAGACAAAGATAGGCGGAACACAACACAGCCAATACTCTGCTATTTATCACTTTGGCTGGAAGAAATCGTAATTAATTCACGTGACTCAGGAATAAGTTTTAATTCTAAAATCAGTAACGAAACTAAATTCGCTTCCAATAACCATTTCAAGCAGTATAGTAATAATTATCATCCACGGCAAGCTAATCAACATCAAAATAAACAAAATTTTAATAGGCCTTATGCATCCAAAAATAATCATTTCGAACGTCCGTACGATACGTCAAAAAAATTCCTTTATCACACCACTATTAATGGAAAACCACCGTGCTGTGTTTGCAAAGGAGAACACCAGATTTGGCAATGTGAGAAATTTAAAAATGTCCCAATAACGCAAAGATGGGAAATTGCTAAATATAATAATGTTTGTTACAAGTGCTTAGGGTACGGACATTCCCGTTTTAATTGTAAAGTAAATTTAAAATCACCAAACAAAAAATTTCATGATTTATTGGTTAATCACAATCGGGTGGAAACCGATGAAGTTGTCACAAACACGTGGGAAAGTAATCGAGTACTTTTAAAAAATATTCCGATTACGGTATACGGGCCACTCGGAAGCCGAGATATTCATGCGCTGATAGACGATGGGTCAACCGTCACATTGTTAGACCAAGAAGTAGCCAAACAACTCGGTTTGTCTGGACCAGTAAGTGACCTCTCATTGCATGGAGTCAATGAAATGAGCGCCAACAACGCGGATTCTATGTCAATAAATGTAACAATAAAAGGTAAAAACGAAGTAGAATCGTACATAGCTAGTGCTCGAACCGTTCGGGATTTAAAGATACCAGCTCAAATGGCGCTATCTAATTCTTACATTTCGAGTAATAAACACTTAAAGAACGCCCCTCGCTTTGAAAGGAATGTAAAACCCCAAATGTTAATTGGGCAAAACAACTGGGAATTAATTATTTCCAGAAAAATAGTTCAGGGAGATAAAAATAAGGTATCATTATCTTATACAAAGCTTGGTTGGGTCGCGCTCGGCCATATTTCAAAGAAAACGGGAAATAGTGTAGAATTCAATTTTCATGTTCAGGAAAACGAAAATAGCGAATTGCATGAAATTATCAAAGAGAGTTTTAAGATAGACGAGATGGGAGTAGTGAGCCCGAAAATATGCAATGTTGATAAACGTGCATATTCCCCGTTAGAAAGTACCACAAAACGCGCTAGTCAGGGGTGTCATTGGGAGACGGGTTTGCTGTGGAAGGAAGAAGAAAGATATTTTCCTAATAGTCTTCAGGTTGTGGAAAATAGATTAAAAACTTTAGAAAAGAGAATGGATAAAGAACCTGAATTTGCGGAAGCCTACTGCAACAAAATACAACATTATTTAGAGAAAGGATTTGCAAAAAAATTCAATTTCAGTAGTAGGTATCCGGATAGCTCGGATAAATTTTATTTACCACATTTTGCTGTTTACAACCCAAATAAGCCAGGATAGCTTCGGGTTGTATTTGATGCGGCGGCAAAATCAAAGGGAATTTCTTTGAATGATAGGCTTTTAACCGGGCCCGATCTATATAATTCTCTGCTAGGAATGCCTTTTAAATTTAGGCAAAATAAAATTGCATTCACCGCCGATATCCAAGAAATGTTTTTACAAATTAAAATTATTGATGAAGATACACCGTTTCAGTTGTTTTTATGGAGAGGAAAAGATCGTAAGGTAGCCCCGTCTGTATACGTTATGAATTCAATGATTTTTGGCGCAAGATCATCACCTTGTTCGGCGCAATTCATAAAAAATAAAAACGCGGATCAATTTTTATCTCAGTATCCCCAGGCCGTCGAAGCAATAAAAACAAAACATTACATGGACGACTATTTAGATAGTGTAAATTCAGTAGAAAGTGCGAAGAAATTAATACAAGATATTACATACATACATGCTCAAGGCGGGTTTAAGGGTGGAGGTGAATGCCAAATTGCCTTCTACACAATTTTTAGTCACAAGATATACATTTTTTACGGAATTTATAGTTTTAAGACATTACCAACTACAAAATTTTTAGTCATAAGATTTACATATTTCACGGAATTTTTAGTTTTAAGAGTAGCATAAATATTTGTATTTTAGACATTTTAATAAATTTAACTGGTAATTTTCGTAGACAAGCAGTAGGTACCTAATAAAGATAACAGTCGCATTCTTAGCCTATTTTGTGAAGTATCTTCACGGGAGGAGGTATGTATCTTCCAGAATGCGACTTTTACATATTGCTCAGTAAAATGTAAAATCAGGCCCATTCCCACAGTTTGTATTTTCAAAATTAGTGTAGTTTCCCACATTTGCAGATTCGACCCTACAATAAAACAATTCATTGGCCTGGTATCTTTATAAACATATTGTCTTGTTTGTATCATTTATGATTTAAGAATTAGTGACATTTTACTCCAAGCGGCGGCAGCTTTCAAATAGAGCTGTTCGCTCTCTATTTTATGATGACCCTAGTTAAACCATTATGCCTAAAAATATTTTCCAATACCTTTCCCACCCCTTTCCCATAGTAATAAAAGCCCCAAATAAAGTTTCATCTCCCTTAAAATAATTCCTTTAAAATATTTGTATTGTTTAAATCACGTCTGTATCATTAAAAATAATTAAGTGCATTTTATTTTATGTTAAGAATGTTGTTTGCCAACGAGCGGGTGGAACATCTTTACTTTGGTAAAATGTCCTTCAGAATTTATTTTAAATACAGATACCTCCCAGAAAAAGGACAGTATTATAGTGTTGCTAGAACGGGTAGGTACAGACGTACCTACGCAGGAGCGAGTGTTGAAATAACTGGTAGGTACATGCGTACCTAGGCAGTCAGTCGTGAGATAATTGCTAGGTTTTATGTAAACCTAGGGAAAACTGAAGAATAAAGGAAACTAGACCTTTATTTCTTTCAGTTTAAGTTTTAGCAGAGGAAAATAAGATCCTCTGCAATTATATTGTGATTTAATAAATTTATAAGTCAGAAGAAGAAGTGTTTTCCTGAATTCAATCTGACGGCGTGTTCTCGTACCACGATAGCAGAAACACTAACCATACTTTTGATAAAAATACAGGAGTCAAAATTATAGATAAAAATAAAATAGGAATACGCCTTAATAATTTAGTAGCATTGGAATTAGTAAAATCAAATAAATGTAAAAGTAATTCCCCAATTTTAAATAAACAGTTAGAACTAACCACCAGTCCAATTTTAAAGTTGTTCCCTTTCTCCCTCCCCTTACCCCTCTACCTACCAGTCTCTGACGCCCCCACCCCTTCTCTAAAATGCTTTCTCTTTATTTTTTGTTTACCTCATAAGAATTCTCTGTTACTATATTTAATATATATATTTATTGTCCTGAAGAAGGTTGGGAACAACTGAAACCGGTCGACATATATAATAAAATAAAATGGTTTAAAATAAAAACTCTTTTTCAAACGTCAAAATTCCCGAAGAATTGTTTTTAAATAAATTTTTCTTCCACCCCTTAAGGGTGATATTGGCATGATAAAGCTTAAATTTTCTCTTAAAATTATTTACAATTGTTTTAAACCACAGTTACATCCAAGAAATAAACACATTTATCAGTGGTTTGGAGTAAAGTTTTGATTCTTGTTAACTGGGTGTAGTTTTAAAGTAGAAATAATAATATGATCAATTATTGAAAACGTTAATTTATTTAGGTATTCAATTGACTTACTGACCCGATAGCTTCTACCATACACTTCCACGTCGTAACATCTCGTAACACTCTTTTGTCCACTCTCTATGCACAAACAATCTAACCATCCCTTTCTTAATCTTATGCATTTCGCTTACATGAACCTAATACATACGCCTCACAGATAAGTGTTTGTTTCGTGTCGGTGGAAACACATTATTAAAACCCGACGCGACCCGATGAAACGCGATGCGTGTTGAGTCGAATCAAATGTATTGTTTTCTATAGACCAGAATCACACTATGAACATCCGACGCGACGCCATGCGCGCACACGCCACCCGATCCAGACGTGCCAGGTCGGTGTGTTGCCCATGGCGGGGGTAAATACGCCACCCGACGCGGCCTGCGCAGTATGTTTCTAGACAACACCCGACGCCACGCGTCAGTCGTTCGAGAACTGTCACTGAGCATATACGGAATTTATGCCAATTTAATATTATTTTTGCATTTATTTAGCGAAATGACCGACGAACAGTTAATTGAGTTGGTAAAACGATATCCTGTTCTATATGACATGAGTTTAGCTATATACAGGGATCATACTGTGAGAAATAATCTTGTGTATGTCACTTTGAATAAATTCGTGTATTTGTTTTAGTAACCCGAAAATACATTTGAAATCTTTCATTATCTTGAAGTAAGTCTGGATACAGAGTTTGATATTCACCACACATACTTCTCTTTTGATTTATTTCATGAACCCAGTAACGCCTATTTATTCTCCTTTTCTTGAGTCGTTTAAGTAACATATATGTATCCATAATTAGCATAAAATCTTCTTCAAAGTCTTCATCTGACTCAGTTATTTATTAAATCCATAGTACAAAACCATTCAGTTCCACAGCTTGTTATGGTAGCCCATATAGGGTTATGGCACGTGGCCGGATATAGGGTCACACACTAATAGCATGTCAACACACCAATACATACGCGTACGTTCGCGATATCACTGCATGGTACGGCCAACGCGTACTAACGACCAATCAAATGTCCGAAACAGGAAACATGACCAAATAGGGCATCCCTTCCACGACGCGCCTCGATTAAGCAAGCGGACAAGTACTTGCGGGCCGACCCAGACCAGCAGTCATCGACGGACCGGGTTGAGATCAACACCATGGAATTTGTTCCCAGTTCGCGGGTTGCCGCCAATTCCCGGCCTCATTACGTTTTATAACTGTGCCGTATCTCCAAGCCCAAGTTCACAACTTCAGGACTATCACCAGCCAACCACAGCGCCCTTACGTTATATAGCTGGGTCATGTCTCCATCGTCCTCATCAGACTGAGGCGGCGAACAGTTCTCCCGCCCAGTCCTGATGCCAGCTCAGCCTGATCGTGAAGAGCCCCTTGGCAAACCGACCAGTGCATCAGCCTCATCTATGACGTCTCTGCCTGATGCCAGCTACCGCCCATGCTGTCAGGCCGTTCCTCGTAGGCGCCGCCTACCGCCCGCCCTCGCTGCGCGGTGAGCTATAGCTCCCGCCCTCGTCCGCACCCGCCTAGGCCCCTCGCCTATGGCATCCTCCGTTAATTCACACGTGAGCTTCTAATGTACTTAATTCTAACAGAGCCTTAGATTCCGTAGATTGCCATAGTAAAATATAGGCCTTAAATCGCCATGTATCTATTACAGAACTGTCTGACCTTCCGTTTTATGTGATAATAAACATGTCATCCCAAAATAACCTGTTTCATTGGAATATTTCTAGTACTCACCCTGTATAGATAGAGTTTTAATTTCTACCGGCCCTCTAGTACGGCGGGCGTTATTTACCCTTTTACACGCTAAAGTGTAACCTTATAACTTACACTGGAATACATATATGAACAGATAACATGCTGTTAAATAACTGTATTCAGAAATTGCTAGTATGTCGTGGCGTCGCGTGTTGGTAATGTGCACGGTGCATATCGGGTGTCGAGACATGGCGTCGCGTCGCGTTTTAATAATGTGTTTCCTCCTTTACTCTGGTGTTAGATTTAATTATTATATCATTCCCCATAATATGAATATTGAAACGCATAAAAACTGCTTACTGCGGTTTAAATCCAATGACTCCACCTTACATAAGATTTCACTATATTTTTAGGTTCAAGTGACCGCTCAACTTGCCATAATATCTTATATAACATCAAATGAACGGATGCCATAGTCCCACTGGTTCCAGACGGTTGGGAGCAGCAGACAAATGTTTTATTCAAGTCCGGGCCTGCACCTACATGAAATACGTCAGCATCTCTATTATCAGTTGTGTGTTTAGTAAACACTGATTTCACTTTGGCTTTGCGACTTCATGTCAGGGCAAGAAACTTTTGGCTTAAACATTTCAATTCCGTCGTTAAATTATTATTACTTTTGCCACTATAGAAAAAAGTTTTCTAAATCCTTTCGTTGTAAAAAAACGCATCAATTTTCTCGTATTCCCCGGCGTTGCGCGGGCTTAACACGGAGTTTTGCGAAATTTATTGTAGATAGGACTGTCAGCTTGGACCTTTTCTTTTTCTAGGTAGGTTAACCGGGTCGTGCCGTTTGATGCGTAGGAACTGTTTCATAGTAACTGTTTCAATACATCATGTTAACCTTTCCCTTATTGTGCTAAAAAAATCCACGCGTCCCTGTGCTGTGTAGTCAATACACATCTCAAAATAAGCGATTTAATGTCGGAAAAATTTGAATATTCATAGCTAATCGCTTATGTTTATTATATTTTAAATCGAAAGTGATAATAATTTTAATTTGATTGCTGAAAACATGAAAAAACCATCGGCAGATGCTAAAAAAACGTGCCAAGAGTCCCTATCTATTACAAGAACTGCTCTAGTTTATCTTTCGTTTCTTTTAGTAACTCGCAACGCGTCGCGGTGTACAGACGTTCTGACCCGGGTTAAAATGATATTTTTAAAAATAGTTCTGGTTTTGTGCTTCACAACCATCTTTGGGATTAAACAATTTGAAGATGGTATGTTAATTACTAAAGACTATAACTGCGGACTAAAGTTATTCATTTCTGTTTTATTAGTTTTCTATGTCGTTTTTAATGTTTTGTTCAGAAATTTTTTCGTTAATCTCTTTCAGCCAGATTTTAAATCATTCAAATTTTCTATTCGCTTTATATCAGGAGAAAGGATATTGTGGAGTTTCGTCGCAAAATAAATATAATTTCTCTGCCCGAATTTGGTTTTATGACCTGTAATATTTTTTAAGTAATTGTGATTTGACCTTGTTTGATGAATACGCGGTATTATAGAGGATTCAGTATTTTTGAATAGTTTCAATAGGTAATATATTTTTAGCATATATTTGTTGTATATTTGGTACATCACAACTGTTGAAAATTTCAATCGAAGGCGTTCTTATGGGTACTTTCAGTATGGGCTTTATGATTCCTTTTGAATTGTGTTCAGGTTATGTATATACTTAGATACAGTAGATCCACATCCTATAATTCCATATTCAATACGAGAATGACAAAAGGCGTAATAGATTTTTCATGTCCTCTTTATTTACCACATTTCTTAGATTTTTAAAGAAATATATCAGTTTTGTAAGTTTTTCCGTGATACCTTTGATATGTTTTTGCTCTCATTTTTTATATTATTTTTTAATTTATTTATATAGAAAAAACCAACAGATCCTTTCTCATCTATAAATAATATACTTATAAAATATATAAATAAAATCTAATGAGATATTTTCATATTAACTTCAAAGAATAACAAAAAACTAAGGGTCCAGTACCCGTGGGATAAAATATTTACAAAAATTCGAAATTTTAAATATTTGATAAATACTAAAATAAGATATTAGAACACAAATAATATATAAAAAAATATTCTCCTTATTATTTATTGTAGTAATGTTACATTGTTTCTATGTTCTCATTAGCAATTAAATTAAATGTGTAAACTATATTGGTACGAGATCTACCTCATTTAAATTATTACTTACTTTTCCTCTATACAGGGTGTGAAGGGACGTATTTAATATACTTTTTTTTTACCAGTGATTCTTGACATTATTTGGAGTAAAAAATGAAAATTTAATCCATTATTCAATCTAAGATTCAATTAGAATTTGAAAATTAGCCAAAAAATCTGAAATAGCTGCTTTACAGATTTATCTCCTCCGTAATCCAAGAATGCAATATTTAACACAAGTTCGTTGCCAACGATGTGTTCTATTCATTAAACAAAACATTTCATGGCATATATCTAATACGAATAAACATGTTACGTTTTATTTATTTGCAATGTAGACATGCTGAATCTGTTCTGTAGGTATTTAAATAGTGCTAGGTCCTGTGTAGGTGCACCGGAGCAGGTACGCGAAACAAGACAGATTCGAGCGGAACACCCAACCACAGTTTGCTGTCTTGTTTGTTGACAGGAGTTATGAGAATGAGTCGTTTCCTAGACTTGTAAGTCAGCTCGTTTGTGAAACGAGTTATGCCTCTTCAACACCCTACCTTAACCCGCCTCGCGACTTGCACAACCGGGTAACAATAAAGCTCCCTGGCTTTAATAGCAGTGATAGCATCACTTTTCATATTCTTAACTCTTGGCTTTTATTGGCTGGAGCGGATAAACGAAAGGTAATGGTAGACACACCTTTAATGGCACAAAAAGAGTTATAGAAAATGAAAAATTCACAACTGGAAACTTGATATTGAACTTTTTCAATGAATAGTTAGATTTATCGAAGATTTTCTTCTCCTGTTAATTATTTTCTTCTTCATTGCTCATACTTATCAGTACTCACTTTTTAAAGCCTTTATAAATAATATTTGTTGTACATTTTATACTTTTAGATATACAGGATATACTTGTTACTTTATACTTTTCTTTGAGTTGTTGTACTTTTACATTTTATGTTTTTCTTCTAGTTGTTGTACTTTTACATTTTATACTTGTTACTTTTCTTTGAGTTGTTGTTCTTTACATTTTTTACTTTTACTTTTGTTTGATTTTTTGTACTTTCACTATTCTTTCTTTTGTTGATGGCAACATTATGCCGTATATATGAAAAAATAAAATATAATTTAAGTTTCTGCATAACAAATCTATAGATATTATCTTCAAAAACAACTCTTTTTTTGGATCTTAACAACTCAAAGAGAAACGTAATCCGGAGAAATCGGGTACGCGGATGTTTAATAATGAATGCAAATCTTGGAAGCGGAAATTAACCAACTTCCCGACATCCGATCGAGCTGAAACTCGGCTGATAGACTCGTTGTCGATATAATGCATTGTATCAAGTGGTCAATCATACACACACAAGCGGAAATATACTCTTTTCAGCAGTTCATATACCAAATAAATGTCGGTCCTACCCAATCGGGATTTGGCTCAGTTGTTAGCGGGGTTGATCCAGTCTCTGGGGAAGAAGGTTAAATCCTCAGTCAAACTAAAATAATGTCTTTTAAATGCATTTAGTAAAAAAATAATGTATTATGGTTATATATAAATGATATCAAGCCACAAAGTGTTTGCTTTTTCGATAATTTAATATCAGTGAATACGACTGAAAAAGCAAAATTATATAAAATATATTCTACAAAGTACAGAGTCTTCTTCCTAGCACTATCCCAACTCATTGCCTAGGTAGGCTGTTGGGGTCGGCTCTTCTCGTTCTCAGGTTATAGCTTCTTCGGTTCTGAGTGTCGCTTTCATCTAGGCCGTTTCTTTGTAGGATTTTGGAGCATTGGGTCATCCAGGAGTTCTTTGGTCTACCTCTGGATGACTGTCTTTGAAGCTCTATAGACATTGCCTGCTTCACTGTGTGGTCTGGTGGTCTCCGTCTTATGTGCCCATACCATCTTAACTGTCGTTCCTCTAGCTTACTGTTTATGTCAGTGACACCCAGGCTACCACGAATGCGTGAGCTTTTAATTTTATCTTTTAATGATACTCCTGCCGTCCATCTAAGCATTCGCATTTCTGCTAATTCGAGTTGCCTAGAGTAGGAGTTGTACATAGTCCAGCATTCGGAGCCATACATTATCGCGGGTCTAACAATAGTCTGGTATGTCTTTCCTTTAAGTTTTATTGGCATTTTCGTGTCGCACAAAATTCCTGTTATGGATCTAAATTTCATCCATCCCACTCCTATCCTATGGTTGACATCCGCTGCACATCCTCCGTCTCTGTGGATGAGTGAGCCCAGATATTTAAATGAGTCACAGTTGGCTAATGTTACTCCATCCAATTGCATCGAGAGAGTTACAGCATTTGGGTCTTCAAATGGTAAATACAAATAATCCATCTTTTTCCTGCTAATTTTTAGTCCATTATCCTCCAGGATCTTTCTCCAACTTTCCAGGCTATTTTGTAGATCACAATGATTTTCTTCTATTAGTACTACATCATCTGCAAAAAGCATAGTCTTGAGAATACTGTTCATTTCTTGACTCGTTAGGTAATTCATGACCATTATGAATAGCAATGGGCTGAGGACAGATCCTTGGTGTACCCCCACTTTAATTGGAAATGTTGGTGACATCCCTGATGTGCATCTTACTTGTGTTTCTACGTCTGTATACATATCTTGTATGGAGAGCACATATCCTTCTGGTACGTTATGAGATTTCAATGCCGCCCATATCAGGCTTCGGGGTACCCTGTCAAATGCTTTTTCCAAGTCTATAAATACCATGTGTAAATCTTTTTTTGCATCTCGATATTTTTCAACTATGATTCTGACTGTTTGAATAGCATCTATTGTTGATTTCCCCGATACAAAGCCGCATTGATCGTCGTGTATTTTTACAATATTCCTAATTCGTGTGTTTATAATCCTCTCATATATTTTCATGGTTTGAGACATAAGCTTTATCCCTCTATAATTGTCGCACTTCCTAGAGTCTCCCTTATTTTTGTAAAATGGAAGAAGATAGCTTTTCCTAAAGCTTTCTGGCATTGGTTCTCCGGTCAGTACTTTATTATACAGGTTGCACAGCCATTTATGTCCCACTTCCCCACACTCTTTCCATAATTCGGCTGGAATATTGTCTGGCCCCACTGCTTTCCCCTTTTTCATTTGTGATATGGCTACTTTAACTTCTGTCGGAGTGATTTCTTCAACTGGCCCCAGCACTGGTTTCTCTGACACATGAATTGTTCTTGGAAATTCTTCGTTCAGTAATTTTTTTTTTATTTAAGTTTTAATCCAGCAGGACTGGGAGGGTGGTGCAATCCCGGTCTGCCATATTACATGAAATAAACAGGGAAACAATAAAATAAAGTACAAAAAAAAAATTATAAAAATGGAGATGAGATAAAACAAAGAGAAGAAAAAAAAATATTAGGCAGGTACCTAAACATAAAATTAAAATATAAAAAATAAAGTAGTCATATTAATAGGTAATAAAAAACAATTAATGGTAATGCAGAATAATAATCTTTCCATCTTTCACATATTTTGATTTCGTCCGTGATCAACTCACCGTCAGTGTTTTCTATGTATTTGGGTGTTCTAATAGATTTGGCCCTTTCTCTCCTGTGTGCTGCGATTTTGTATATTCTTTGCACTCCGTTGGGTGTTTCTAGGTCATCATACAGCTCTCTCAATGCCTCATGTTGTGCAGAGGCAACTATTTTCTTTACTGTCTTTTTGATTTGCTTATACACTATCCGGAGTTGCTCTTTCTCGTTATCGCACTTACATTGTGACCAGTTTCTGAAAGCAGTTTTCTTCTCTTTTACACATTTTTGCACCTTGTTTGTCCATCACCATGATTCCTTCTTTATTTTCAGTTTACCTTTGGAGACTCCCAGATGTTGTTTGGCTTCCTGTAAACATACCTGTTCAAATGCTTTCCACATTTCAGTTGGGTTTTGTGTCTCTTCATTTTGGAGATTTTCAAGCATCCAGTTTTGGAGTTTTGACGTTAATTGTTTTCCGTTTTCTTTTGAGATATTGAACCACTTAATTTTGGTTGTTGGTTTTATCTTGTCCTTATGCAATTTATGTCTAGTTAAATGTAATTCCAGCAATAGTAGGCGATGTTGTGTTGCTAGGGGTTCACCAGGGATAACTTTACAGTCTCTGAGCATTTTTCTCATTTCGTTTCTACATAACCAATAATCTATTTGTGTTGCAGCATTTCCACTTTTGTAGGTTATGAGATGTTCTGGTTTCTTTTGGTAGAATGTGTTCACGATAGTGAAACCGTATGCATCTGAGAAATTTAGTAGCTCATCTCCTAGTTCGTTTCGTGCTCCATATCCAAAGCCGCCATGGCTAGTATCATGGCCACTATTTGACATCCCCACATGCCCATTCATATCTGCCCCCATCATGATAGCTTCATTTTCTGGAATGTTTTGGATTAATTCTTCCAGCTTGTCCCAAAAACTGTCTCTTTCTTCTCTATCACATCCCATTTGTGGTGCATATGCACAAATGATATTGTAAATAGCGTTACATATTACCAGTTTTAACATTATAATTCTATCATTGGGTGCTATTACTTTTATCACATTTTCGTGAAACCTTTGCTGTAGTACTATGGCTACTCCATTTCTGGTACTACTTTCTCCGTAGTAATACAGTTTGTAATCATTTGTCTGTGTTTCTAGGTAGCGGCACTTGTCTATATTTGTATTTTTCCATTTGGTTTCTTGAATGCATGCAATATCAATCCTAAGTCTTCTCATCAATTCGGCCAATTCTTTGCTTTTTGCTGTAAGCGTTCCTAAAGTTCAGAGTATTGTATTTAATATAATTTTTTACCAACAGTGCATCAAGTTAAAAGTCTTCCCTAATTATTTAAATTCAAACTTTAAAAGTCCTTCCAATAAAACTTCCATCGTTTCGCCTTTCATAGAACTAACCACCAGTCCAATTTTAAAGTTGTTCCCTTTCTCCCTATCTAACCCCCATCCTTCCCTTACCCCTCTACCTACCAGTGCCACTGCTATTGATGCCCCCCACCCCTTCTCTCAAATGCTTTCTCTCTCTTTCAGTTTTGTTTACCTCTCAAGATTTCCCCGTACTATATTTGGTTTATATATTTATTGTCCAGAAGAAGGTTGGGAACAACCGAAACCGGTCGACATATATAATAAAATAAAGTGGTTTAAAACAAAAACATTTTTCATTTTGTATTTTTTCTGTTGAAATATAACTTCTATACATTTCTCATATATAAATAATTATTTGAAAGTATGTTTTCATAAGTTATTATGACTGAATCATTTCTATTTAATAAGTTTAAATCGATGTCACCAAAATATATGACACTTTCATTTAGGTCAATATTATTTTTAAACACATAAGATATTTCAGAAAAAAAAATTGTTTATTGAGATTCGGAGGTCGGATATAGCTAAAAGATTTAAAATATGGTTATTTTTAAGTGTCAA
Source organism: Hesperophylax magnus (assembly GCA_026573805.1). Lineage (NCBI taxonomy): Eukaryota > Metazoa > Arthropoda > Insecta > Trichoptera > Limnephilidae > Hesperophylax > Hesperophylax magnus. Next base: position 389,516 of record JAIUSX010000179.1, on the reverse strand, counting down.
TTTTCCAAAAACGTTTTCAAAATATTTTGTGACTATAAACATTTGCGAGAAGGCGAGATTATTTTTTACATAAAACAAAATACCACCACCGGATTTGTAACTTCTGCAATAGTGATACGAATTAAATCCGGGAATTTCATAGAAAACAACTTGTTCCGAACGTATTGCTGTTTCACAAAGCATAAGTTAAGTATGTCAATGTGATTTATACCGTTTTTAAAATAAGCATGAAAGAGATCCCAGTACTTGCATATTGACCTAATGTTTAGTTATACACAAGTTAGATTATTTGTTTAACATTTTCTTGTAGTCTGTATTTTAATCCATTCATGCAAATTATAAACTTTACAATAATTTACATCTCTTTCATCATCAATATAATTAAAAGACACTGAGAATATTTGAAGAACTATTTGAGAATATTCACTTGAAGTCCTTCCATCCGTATGTTTAGAATGTAATAGAAGCGAATAAAAATAAACAATTATTTTGACGAGAAGGAAACATGTCACAATGTTATCAATATAAAGTGAATTACTTTTAGTTATACACTTTGATATATACATTAAACGCATTACATTCATTTGCTGCCAACAGTATAGTGTGAGTTTACATATCACATACACATGTATATTAAATTGAGTATCTTCATTAATCATTATCAAAATACTAAAAAATATCAAAGGATTCTTATTTAAAATATATTGTAGAATTTTTTTTGATATGTTAAAATAATATTCAATATTTCGATCAGCGATTGCGAGCATTTTTTTAAATATACCTTACAGTTGTTTTTGTCATTTGTCCTATGATTAATTGGAAATGTATTTTTATATTTTTCATTTTGAATACAACAATTTTTGCAATTTGGTTATTTAATATTGTTTTGACCGCAGTAACTGCAAACTGGCTTTTCGTCCTTCTGTCTCTGCTTTGGTATCCGATTTTTCTTTGTGTACGAGTATTCTCTGGGTTTCACTATCTACTTCAACCACATAGTTAGTTGTACTCGTACAAGTCAAATATTCTTTATCATAATCATTAAATATTCATTTAAAAATTAAAGCACGTTTTTTTATCATTCTTCAGTATCGACATCATTAATTACTTTTGAGATCTCCATTTGTAATTTCTTCGCGTCTTCTTTATTTTAACATTCAATGATGATTCTGTTTCGGGATATTTTTTGGATGCCTTCAATACATATTCCCAGTTTACTAATTTTAATATGTTTTGTATTTTTTTAGTATTGAGTCAGAAGTGTCACTGTTTGTTTTAGGACCAATCATAAAACAATATTTATTTTTTGTTATATTTTTTGGTTTACATTGAGGGTAATCATATGTTTTATCTCTATTGTTTTATTTTTTCTTCAGACATTTCAATTGCCAGGTGACCTAATAACGATTTAATGAATCTTTTGGTGGGATCTTTCACTGCGAAAAGTAGTTGACTAACTACCTCCTTTGCTTCTTCCATGAATTTGTGGATATTGGCCATATGTATTAACACTTACTCCACTTTACACTTTTAAACCAATAGTACTGCACAAATATTATTGTCACCAATTTGACAGTTCCAGAAATGTATATATTTATTTATTTTTAACTGTGGTTTGTAGAAGATATATTACCAATTAATTATTATTTTTATACCAATAAATAGTGTGCACTTTGTTTCATTCAAATGTCAGCTTCACTGTTTGTTTTCTATCCACTTTGCGGAGTACTTAAATTAGGAACAGAAAAATATGCGGCCTCAAACTGTAACTGTTTTAAATAACTAGGTATTTATTATAGTCATATGGTAGTAACACATATATAACACAGTCATATAGTATGCCATATAGTAGTAACACAGATTTAACAGTCAATATGACAAATAACCTCTACAGAAGACATCTTTAACGTTTTTTTTTTTAAACTTACGATCTTTAACGTTCTCAACTTTATGACTGATTTTAATTGACGGATTTAAAGATAGGTTATGGTGTAATCTCACTAACTCGGGTAGGAATACAAATCAACTAAAATATGTGTATTTTTTTATTGAAATATAAGGAATATAGATAAATTTAATTAAATAATATTACATTGGTTATGTATACCTAACCATCGGTTATGTATACCTTATCAGAAAAGAGGAGTTGTTGAGCTTGATAAGGGACCCACGATTCTTACATAAGTTTTATGTTTTAATAACATTTTTGTGTATAACCCTTTCAGCCCCAGTGTTAATTCAAATGAACATGAACTTTGTGAATTTTTTTAACGTCAAGGTAGCGATTTAGAAAAGCCATTTTTTTTTCTTGTAGCTTGTAGTCTTTTCTGTGGCGTCTATTTTTTCTGTTCGGTTGAAATCCTTATTCTCTCCACAAAATCAATAAATATTTTGACATCTACTGATTGTGAGTTTCATCTAATTTCTGCCGTCATTGATTACTTAATTTAAGGTGAGATATCAATATTTTATACTCGAATTAAAAATATTTTTACGCATTAAGATGTGTTCTATAATAATAACATCAGTTCAATCCACTGTTCACAGTCATTTGCCAGAATATTGTAAATGAGTTTCAATGTTCATTCAAATTAACACTGGTAGTGACGGACATGTTTCCGATTAATATGGTGAATTCTTAAAGATTTATTATCCTAGATTATTTCTTTATTTCTGAATTAATTTTAGTTAAAATGTTATTTATTTGTACCTTAGAGATTATCACCATATTGTAGATGTGAATTTTTGACATGAAACAGTTATTTGTATTACTTTTGTGTTATGTTTATTTTACGTTATTATTTAAAAAATACCCTCTAATGTTAATCCAAATTTTCAAATAATTTTCTGAGGTATTATCAAGCATTACATACTTTATATATGTGGAAACAATAATGCGGGTGTGAAAGGGATAATATTGTTTGTTAGATGTAATGTTTAGTTTATGTTTTTTTTTAAGAATTTTTATTTAATTTATTCGTTCTGATTGGTTGACATTACAGCGCAGTTTTGTAATACTTAATTTGAACTTTTTGGTAGTTGTTCCATTTATTTTCATTTCTTCCGTGCACAAAATATCACCATTATTTTATACGAACATAGCGATGCCACTGTTCTTGTTTATTCTGTTTGTCGTTGACACATATTTACATCCAGGTATTTAGTACGTCAATTAACTACTCGAATGAGTTTCTGTTAACACAATGCGTGCCGGATTTTAGAGATCATTATTAATTGTAGCTAGAAATTCATCTATGTTTCGATCTATGCTTCTAATGTTCATGTGTAGAATTAGTGGGCTGTAGTTGAGATCGCTTTGGTGGAGATAGTTTTCTTCAGAACTGTTTTATATATTTTCTCGTTTATGTTATTTGTTTTGCCTAGTGCATTATATAAGAAGTCTGTCATTTTTATTCGTAGTCGATCCTGTCTCTTGCTACTTTGAGCATTTTATTTTTGAAGGGACACGAGTTGCTAAAAGCCTGGTGGTCTGTTCTATTTTTTTCTCCATATATTTTGTTTTGTGATGTGCAGTTTGCACAAACCGGTGTTTTATCACTTGGCGAGACTGTGGTCCCCCATAGAATAGGCTGTGTGCATGAATTTACAGCAGTGGTAGCATTGGGTTAATGGATCACAATCCTCTATTTTAACTCTATGGTACTGAATGTTTAGTTTTCCCAGTGCTAATAAACTGCTGGTTTTCACGATGTAGCTAGATGATCCATAGTATCTTACTTCGTTTTGTGTGATTATCCCTCTGACTATTTCCTCTTCCGATAGGTTTGATTTGATTCCTGTAATTGTTAAATTATGTTTTTTCTTTGTGATTTCTTTAACTTCCAATTAATAGTTACGTTTTGTATTTCTTCAGTAGGAGTGCTCGCGTATTCTTTTTTTGGGCATGATATGATTATTTGTTTTCCGTAAACCATTTATTCCTATTTTTAGTTGGTATAATTTAATATCTTTCTGGAACTTGTTGCGTATTTCTTCAGCTTTTGGTGTTTACTTTGTAGATGAGATTATTATTGAGAACATCTATTCTTGTCGACTTCTTTCATTGTTTGATGTTAGCACTTGCGCATAAGATGGTGTTTTATTATTACTTTTTTCGACAATTTGTTCTATTTTCTTGGTGAGTTCTTCGTGATTTTTGATCATTTTTTCCTGTAGTTAGATGATTTCTTCTTCGAATTTTATTTTTTCACATTTCCAAATCTCTTCAAGTATGTAGACATTTTGTTCCAATTTAGTTGTTGCTTTTGAATCTTTAACCGTTGTCATATTTTGTATTTCGGTTTTAATGTTGTATACGGCCGTGTCCATAATGGGTTGACTACCGCGCAAGGCGAAGCAGTTTTGCGGTAATTGTAGAATTTACCCACTTATTTCATTTATTCATTTATTAGTACAATTTGTATAACACTGTTCATTCACAGACTAGCTGTACCCTTGTGGTTTAACATCGAACAGATTACGCTTTTTTTCATCTGTAACACACGAGTATTCGAATGCAATGTTGTGTTAACATTTCAAAGCAATCGGTGAAGAATAAGAGATGTGAGAGAACTTTATATGCCGAACGAGGCATCCCAGTAAAGTTTCATTTTCCTTTTCTTTCCTTTTAGTAATCTTCAAACCAATAAATAAACAACGGCAGTAACCGATAATACGATAACCGACACTACTTATCTACATTTTGTAAATATAATTTTGTCTCAATATTTCAAAAAAAATATCAAATAAATTGATAACATCATAGAAATGTGAGGCCACATAACAAACAAAACTAAACCGAATGAAACAAATAATCAGATATATACTAAATTATAGCCAATAATGATTTTATAATTCCAGATTGCGGATTGGAAGAATCTGTCTCGATGCCATTGGTGCGGCGTGGTAGGCGTGTGCCAAACAGACACTTTCCATGGCACGTGGCCATCTTCAAGCAAGGGCTTGGAGACAACTACATCCAAATATGCGGCGGCACATTAGTGCGGAGTCGACTGGTGATAAGCGGTGAGTTCTGTTCTAGCAGGGACTTTCCATATCTACATAAATTATATTAAAATTCTAAAACGAAACAGCTTTCGATACCACCGCAGGAAACTGTAATACTAAGTGGATTCAAATGGTCCATACAAATATCTTTCATACACACAGAGATAGACTGAGACGGAATATAGGAGTGAAGAGAGAGTGATTGTAATCAATTAGAAATATCTTTAGTTGACTTTTATTCAAACGTCACTTACAAACCTTTGTTCTCTTCTGTAGTGCTCCGCTCTGTATTAGGTCTTTCCCTCTTCATTTGTGATAAAGGCATTATAACGGTTTATTGTATTATGCAGACTTTATTTTATTGATGTATTATTCTTTCACAAGAATTCTGGCAGGAACGGAAACTTCTCTGTACTTTTGTCGACCTCCAAATAGCATTTTATGACCGCGTTTAAAGGATAAACCGCGGATGGTATTAGGAATCTTTTGGATTTCAGGCAATTGCGTCTCAGTATCTTCGAGGGATGCGTTGCTTGTGTCGGAGTGAACGGTGGTTTTACGAAGCAGTTTAACTTCATATTACCGTAGTTATTTAATCTGAACATGAATGCAAGAATTGAAAAACGTGGGCTTGGGTGCGAAATTGAACAATCTGAAAATATGTTGCCTGTCTAGCTGTATATTAGTGATGCGGTGCTGATGTCTCTCGTGTCTGATGAATGAAGTATGAATTATTATTGATTTTGAATATAATAACGGTGTTTGAAAGAGAGAATACGAAAACAGCATGAAATATACTGCCGGGGTAAGAATGGTAACAGTGTCTGAGTTTATTAACCGGTAGTATAGTTGTCCCAGAGTACCTGGTAGAGCCATGGTCTTCTCCACTGCTGAACATCACCTTCAAGTCCGTCCACCACCGACGTGGTGTAGAGCCACTGTCCTTCTACGCTTCATCTGGTGTTGACCATCGAACTGGAGGATTTGCTGTCGACTACGTCCACCAGCGCGGTGTCGATCTTCGGCCTGATTAAGTCCACTAACTGTGTCGAGCATCGGTTTGGAGTCATCGCAACATCTACACTGACTAAATAAGCGCTGTCATATTTCACCACATCTCTCTTTCGTCTCACCATACCATCGCCGAATATATCTGAGCATCATCTATGTTACAATGAAACTTTTGACTGAAAATAGATTATGAAAAAAATGTAATATTAGTTTTGTATTTCTTGGGCATTGACTAAGTAACAATTTGTGGACATTTTGTTCTGAAGAGATTTATTTCGGATGCGTCGAAACCGGTAGCAAATAAATAAAAATCAAATTAAAAGTTTACATGTGAAATAAAGCTCACCAAAGCAAAATTTTAAATATTCTGTGAAAATGTTGAATGTGTATGTATTCAAATTTTCTTGGGAAATTTTCTAGAGGACAAGTGAATATAATGTAGGATTATTCTGCCAGCCATCCTCATACAAAGTTCCCGGCCCCCACTCAGAAGAGCTGTAGAGAGTCAATCAAAGGCAGTTGACAAGACCTCCTGGTTGACATCACAACTACTTGCTAACTACCTTTAAATCACCATATTTTTTATCGCTTCTAGCTGCACATTGCTTCTCCGAGGAAGAGTATAACCACACGGTTGATGTAACTGCCTATCGGATAGTTGGAGGGAGCCTCCTTTCTTCCTGGACTACTGAAAAGCTAGTAGGCAGACAGCAATCAGAGGTTTTTATAACACACTTCATTAACTAACTGACGCAACATTGGTGCATTTCCCGCTCGGTGTGAGATCGCGTACAGCGGGAACTTATACACAGACCTGTTTAAATACGTCAATAGCAATACTGCTTATTTACAAGCTGGACTCCATCTGAAGAACTATTGAAACCACCATCATCAAATATAGTCCCTTCTCTGTTTGACGTCACCTATCCCTTTCTTTTTGATACGCACTGTCCTCACCATTACCACAGGGCGTGTCGGATGCCTTGTTTTACCCATTATGCATGGTTTACTTTTATTTACCTACTATACCTACGTAGATCAAGGTTGTTACTCATTGGGCATAATTTACTGTTTTTATCCACTACAAATAGTTTACTGTTGATACCCACTATGGATAGTTCACTATTGTTACCCATTATGCATTATTTACTGTTATTTACCACACAAAGAACACTGTTGTTACCTACATATTGAGCAAAGCTTACTGTTATTTACCCACTGTGCATGGTTTATTATTTAACTATTTTAATAATTTAAGGATTTCTTGGAAAACTAAGGGAGTTGGAATCTATTAATTCTTGGGATTTTCAGTAACCCAATTTATTTATTTTAATTATAATCAACATCATAACAGGATTAAAAGTAAGAAAATGGCTGCGAGAACAAAGAGATACTTACGAAAACGATGTAAATACAACTTGAAACTAAATACAAAGGTTTAAACAACTACAGGCCGCCTCACAACAGGAAACTCTAGCGAGGAGGACTGTCAAAAAAATTGAATTTATACTTATATTATACTTTATACCCACATCATGTTTGACGTTGAAACTAATTAAATTATTATCGAAGGAAGCAAACACTTTGTGGCTTGACATTATTACACAAATGAAAGAATATCTTTGTTTTAAACCACTTTATTACATTTATATACGTCGACCGGTTTCGGTTGAACTCAACCTTCATCAGGACAGTACAAATATAAACTAAAATATAATACAGAGGAAGATTATTAAGTAAACAATAAAGAAAGAGAAAGTATATAAATGTGAGGGAGAGAGCATCAGGGCAGCCGAGTAGGTACTATATACTTTCTCTTTCTTTATTGTTTACTTAATAATCTTCCTCTGTATTATATTTTAGTTTATATTTGTACTGTCCTGATGAAGGTTGAGTTCAACCGAAACCGGTCGACGTATATAAATGTAATAAAGTGGTTTAAAACAAAGATATTCTTTCATTTGTGTAATTAAATTATATTTATATACACATATTTAAACAAAAATACTACTTAACGTAACATAATACATATAAACATAGATACTAAAGATAATAAAGAGACATTAGTAGTAGGCATATTTAAGTTGCACATAACCTGCCTCACTAGGCGAACCTGTATTGAGGCTGAAATTTGAGCAAAATGACTTAATTCACTGTCAATAGTTTATCAAGAGATATAACATTTGACTTCGATAAAACCATTTATTTACTAGTAGTTACAGCATTACTACAACGCACAATAATGTTATTCGAAATTATTATTATAAAACAATATTGCAGGTGCGTGCAGTTATCTTGGCTGAAAATTACAGAGGGCCCAGACTTAACTATCAAGATGACATCTCCATTATTCACCTGGAGAGAGAGTTCACCTTCTCCTTCGTAGTGCGTCCAGTCTGTTTGGACTTGATGGACAGGAAGCTGCACGACATCCAGACCAGTCCGGGCAGTGTGGGGAAGGTAACTACGCACATCTTTATCTTAGTTAATAGTGGCAAAGAGCGTCAGTAGCGCATCATCCCTTAATCCAAGCCACATATCAAGATGACATTGCCATTGTTCACCTGGAGAGAGAGTTCACCTTCTCCTCCGTAGTGCGTCCAGTCTGTCTGGACTTGATGGACAGGGAGCTGCACGACACCCAGACCAGCCCGGGCAGTGTGGGGAAGGTAATTACGCACATCGTTATCTTGGTTAATAGTGGCAGAGAGCGTCAGTAGCACATAACTCTAATTTATATCGATGTGAATTATCTTCTCTAGCTAAAGCACAATTTAAATCAGTGGCTAATAACTCTAATTTATATTGATATGAATTATCTTCTCTAGCTAAAGCACAATTCAAATCAAAAGCTAATAACCAGAGAGTAAAAGAGATATAACAATTAAAATATGTACCAAGTATAAAAATATTAACTTAAAAACAACAAACAGAGTAACTATAGGATTCACATTCCTATAAATTTAGATACATTGAAAATGTATAAACATTACAAATCTATCAAGATAGACATACATATTTAATAACAATGTTTTTAAAGGCTGATAGACATTCAGTACCGTTGGTGTTCATGTGATATTTATTCCCTGCACTGTGCAGTCGGTTCATTACTGGATTTATTTCTGCTTTGGTACCTGCAATGTTTCAATGGTAAGGTACCTTCTGACGAACCGTTCTACTAGGCACATGAAACTTAATCAGCCTAAGGAGTTCAGGGTAGTCAAACATGTTATTAACAATTTTATAAAGAAAAAAAAAATCAGAACATATTCTTCTTTCTTTTAATGTGGCAAGGCCCATGACTTTCAACAGTGAGGTGTAGTTAATGTTTTCAATAGGAATTCCTAATCTTTAATTTATGTTTCGTAAAAATTTATGTTGGATTCGCTCGATAGATTTTTCATGAATATTGTAAAATGGATTCCAAATCGTTGAGTTGAATTCTAAATGGCTTCTGACAATGGATGAATACAACAAGTTTTAAAAATTTTGAAATTTTTTTAAGTTCTTAATATGAAACCCAACATTTGCATCGCTTTAATGGTTATATTGTTAATGTGGGAGATAAATGTTAATTTATTTATTTTTCATTGACGCCCTATCGGGCTTTTACAGAGTAAATTGACAGTTTATGTATGTTAGTGTAACATAATACATTGATAATGGCATATCTAAATACAAAAAGATAAAAATCAAATGATAATACTAAGATTAACATAAAATAATATTGTAAATAAAAAAAAGTTTCAAATATAAAGTAAGTATGTACATTGTAAATTCATATATGCATTTAATTATTCATGTTTATTGCAAAACCACTAAGACTGAAAACAGTCAAATAATTTACTCGTCAGGTAAATAGAAAATAAATAAGAAAGGGAAGCTTTGATGGTTTGGGCATGTAGAGCGAATGAGCGAAGGAAGGAGTATAAGGAGGATATATGATGCAAATGCGAAAGGTAGCAGAAGTCGGGGACTCCCGAGGAACACATGGCACGATCAAGTGAATCAGATACTCGAATTGGGCCAAATCAAGAGTCAGAATAATAGAATAGTATATATGAGACGATGTATGAATGTGAATGAGGCAAGAAGTGTGTGCCAAGACCGAGTTGTTTGGCGGTCCGTCCTCTCTGCCTACCCCTGCGGGGAAACGGCGTGATGGTTAGTTAGTTAGTTAGTTACTGATATTTATTATAAAACAAATGTTTAAAAAAAGAATAAAAATAATGTCTGTTGTATCTATAGAAAAAAAAACTAATAAGTGATGGCAAAATACCAACGCCGTAATTAATATCGAAACTAGAAAATAGGTCTGAAATTAGTTGCCTTTTGAAACTCACTAAATTATTAACACCAAATATATCAATAAGTTCACAGTATTTGTTTGCGCAGTGATGAATTCTTGGAATTGGTGAATGCTTTGAGTTGTTAGTATTGAGGTTATCGTTACATTTAAAAGTGTCTTTGCTTCATTTCTTCAGATAAGAAGACTTCTTCTTCTGATAAGAAGACTTGATTGTTCATACATTATGTGAAAATCAATGTGTTTTTCCTCCTATAAAATCTCATGATTTGACACTTTTTTACATTAAGGGTTAATTTATTTAGGATACACCAATCAGAAAAGCTAATGAGATTTGATTTTAATAATAAGCAGTCATTAATATTGTCAATAATTCGGTAAATTTTCATATCATCTGCGAACATCAAAATAAAGAAACGTGTAAATACAATTGTAACATGATTTATAAATATGTTAAAAAGAATGGGTCCTAGAAGTGAGCCCTGGGGCACGCCGCTTGTAGCTTTAACGGTGTAGGACAGTTGACGTTTGATGCGAACAGTAAACTCTCGATTAGACAAATAATTCTTAAACCAGGATAGTACGTTACCGGTTATGCCAAGTTTCGCCAGTTTGTGAACAAGAATCTTATGGCAAACCTTATCAAACGCTTTGCTGAAATCAGTATAGAACCGACTTGTTATCTATTATCAAGTGCATTTGTTATGTAATTTTCGTACAGGGATATGGTGGTTAAGGTTGATCTGCTGGAAACAAAACCATGTTGGCAAGTTGGTTTATCTTTAGAAGAATCAATTTTTCAAAAAGCTTGGCTATGGATGATTGGATATAAATTGGACGATAATTATCAATTGCAGATTTATCCCCGCATTTAAATATTGGAGTTAAGTAACTTTTTACCACAGTTTTGGGAAATTTCCCAGTGACAGAGACTTATTAAATAATATGAACAACGGAATGAAAAAGCTGTCTGCACAGTTTTTAATCAAAATGGGTGGAATTTGATCCGACCCGGAACATAATTTGGATTCAAGTGTTTTAAGGTAATTTGCAATATCGTTGATGTTAATATTAATATTAGACAATTGCAAATTTATATCAGAATTAAAATCCGGAATTTGTTTTGGAAGTTCCGGGGATCCCGCATTCATTTTTTTTCATAGACTTTACGTGTTTCCAGAAATGTTTTACATCATGGTTTATTGTATTTTCGACTTCCATTATATAATTTTTATAACTAATTTTAGACAAATTTTTGCAAGCTTTCCTGATACTTTTAAATTTAATATAATTAGGTACAGACCTATTTTCTTTATAGATTTTATGAGTTTCTTTTTTACAATTTATCAAGTGAATTAATTCCTTAGTGAACCATATTGGATACTTTGATTCTTCATGTTGGGTAAGAGGAATATTATTTGAAATAACATTATTGAGTTGCGAGTAAAAAAAGTCAGTATTGTAATCAATATCACCGTCATTAAGACTTGTCAAGTCAATGTTAGACAGTGCCTCGTCGACTTTATTGTAATCTGCATTTTTTGAATTATGACCAAATCTTGATATTTTAAGATTATCATCTTCAGTGTAGGGTATAAAAAATTATAAGTGTAGGATGGTGTTTATCTGTGGGGACAATGCACTCAGGATAATCGTAAACATTTACATCATCTTCATTGAGAATCGAGAATGCGATTGTTAACATTAAATGCTGGCGTCCCACAGGGATCGGTTCCTTCTCCGACTTTGTTTTTGTTGCACATCAATGACCTTTTGACATGTGCACCGATTCATTGTTACGCGGATTACAGTACAGTTCATGATAGCTTTTTGTTTAATAAGCTCCCAAAGGGCACACAAACTCCAACGGCTCGGAGGGCTTTGAAGCAGAGAATGGACGGTTACCTCGAGAGTATTTCCTCCTGGGGTAAAAATAATCTCGTCGAATTTAATGTTTCAAAGACCCAATCCTGTCTGATTACGTCTAAAAGGGATCCAAATGATAATCTAGTCTCCTTCAACGGAAGCAATCTTCCGAACAGGCCTTCCATTGATATGCTTGGTATAACTATAAGTGACCAGCTCAGGTACGGGGGCTCCATCGAAGCCAGAGTAAAGTTGGCCTCTCAGAAACTGGGCGTACTGTACAGGGCCCGCAGATACTTTAATAATTCACAACTGCTGACCCTGTACAAATCGCAAGTGCATCCTACTGTCGAATTTGGCAGCCATCTCTGGTCCAGAGCCCTTAAATACCTGAAAAAAACCCTTGACTCTGTGCAAAAAGGGGCGGTCCGTTTGATAGATTCCCCAATCTTAACAAACGGACTGCAATCTTTAGAGCACAGGCGTCAGGTAGGTATGCTGTCCTTGTTCTATCACGCCAAACGCGTGCCCAACATTTGTACACGGTTGACACTTGTCACATGAGAACGGGTCGCTTCTACGATTTGTTCTTAAGTTCAACAGCTCGGCTGTGGAACGAACTGCCGGCCTCTGTGTTTCCTCCCTCCTACAACATGGGACTCTTCAAGACCCATGTTCACTCCTTCCTCTCCACAAAAAGACCCTCCACACAGCATCCCCAAAGATGACATAGGCCCTGAGGGAAATTATTTTCTTCAGGGCCTCCTGTGTGGAGATAATATAAAAAAAGGTATTTTATTAAATTGAGAAAGATTTAAATATAATTGAATGTAATAATTAACTTTTTTTATGATAATTTAATATATTTTATAAAAGTAATTTTTATTCCTTACAATAGTAACTAAATAATCACCTGTAATTAAAATTATGTTTTTCTATTTATTCATATTTGTCTATTTTTAAATTCTCAATTTTTGAGTATCCTGACGAAGAAGCAATTATTAATATTCATTAGTGAATAGTGGTGTATACAAAGTATTTCATTTTCATATAATGTTCTTTTTATTAATATTAATCATGTAGAAGCCCGTTAATTCGAACCCCGATAATTCGAAAAAACGCGTTATTCGAAATTTGAATTTTATTCGAAAATGGTTTTTTATTTCGTAATTCCAAATTTATTTTTGTCCGCGCACCAAAATTATTTCGTGTAATTCGAAAAAAAAAAGATTTTTGCGAAAATAAATCATAATATTTCGTAAATCTGAATCTAAAAGTCAGCCGTGGCGGTAAACGCCTAAAAATGTATTTTTACGTGGTTATACATCGCCCTAATTAGTATTATTATTTTGTAAATCTGAATCGATTTACACTGGAATGTCGTATTTTTTCCAATTTATTTTGAATATCTGAGTTTGAAGGGCCGAGAAAATACATATATATATATATATATATTTACGTGTTTACAACAAATAGGTACCTATCTGAATTTAAAGGGTTGGCCGCGAAATTTCGATTTACGCGTAAATGTATCGTGTATTTACGAATTTATTTCGAATATCTGAATTTTAAAAGGCCCGCCGCGACGATAATCGGACGCGAAATTTCAATTTATTAATGAATTAATTTAATTTTACTACGAATATCCGAGTTAAAATATACGGCGCGACGGAAATCGTCCGAAAAATTTCGATTCCGCCGAAATATGACATATTTTTACGAATTTACTTCAAGTATATGAACTTAAAAGGCCAGCTGCGTCGAAAAACTGCCGATAAAATTCAATTTACGCGGAAATATATCATATTTTTACGAATTGACATCAAATATCTGAATTTAAAGGGTAGGCCGCGACGGAAATCGGCCGCGAAATCTCGATTTACGCGTAAAAATAAAGCATTTTTACGAATTTACTGCGAATATCTGAATTTAAAGGGCCGGCCGCTACGGTAATCGGCCGCTACAATAAAGAAATAATTGGAATTAATACGAATTTACTCCTAAAATACCACCCGGATTTGAAGAGGCGGCCGAGAAAAACGACTTTCGGCGTTTTTTTTTTCATAAAATTTCGAATTACGTGGGGATTCGTTAATTCGAAATTTGATTTTTAATGTCCCGTGGATTTCGAATTAACGAGGTTCTACGTACTACTACAACCAGTTTAGTTTTACGTCATTAATTTAGTTAAGTTAAAGAAAGTGTATTCCAAACAAATGGCGAAGTATATTATATTTAATATTGGTCTGTAATGCAACCCAACAATTTAGTGACTAAACTAGTGAATGATTGTGATTGTCCTGCAGGTGGCGGGCTGGGGGCTAACTGAATTTGGCACCACGTCAGTCAAACTCAACTTCCTGAGGATTCCTGTGGTGGAGAGAGAGCAGTGCTACCGGCAGATGCCTGACAACTTTAAGCTGCACGTCACATCAGATAAGATTTGCGCAGGACTCGAGAATGGTTAGTTTATGCTAAAACATCAATATTCTGCCATGTGCCCGGAAGACAGTGGGGGCGGACTGGTGTTCCCGCTGCAGAACGTAAGCACAAGTCCCCGTTCTGGTACCTGCCTAACCGACACTTTCCATTTCCTTCCAGGTTCAGCCATGTGTCAGGGAGACAGCGGGGGCGGGCTGGTGTTCCCGCTACGGGACACAACAGGCATCAAACCCCAGCGCTGGTACCTGCGCGCAGTGTTGAGCAATGCGCCGAGACCCCAAGGAAACGAAGAATTCTGCCAGACGGAATACCTAGCAATGTATACCAACGTTTATCAACATAGGACGTGGCTCTCAACAAAAATGGATAGACTACAACCGCAAAGTAAAATCTGATTTCTTATAAGTAATAAGTAAAAGTCCCAAATAGAGGTAGGAAGATACTTCCATTATTTTCCTGATGATGTGAGAAGGTATCGCACAAGAGCCCCAAATACTCCCAACCCTCAGTAAGTCTATGGCATCCCCAATTGCGGTATATTAGATGGGTTGCAAATGTGAAAGAGTGTGATATTTTATGCTTTTTGCCATTCTTTTATTTGTTTAAAACAATATAGAATTTTCTGATCTCTTGGCTATGACCGATATTTATTTTTTAGGCTTTGCATATGTGTTCGTAGGGAGGGAAAATTTCTACCCTACAACACATAAGCCTCCATGAAAATTGGACCCTTAATTTCTTTGATAACTACAGAAAGCTACTTAAAGCTCTCTTGTACTATACATCTTTATAGACATATGTACTTAACTAATAAATACGTTATTTACGACCTTGAACGTAAATATTTTCGTATTTATATTGTAATTAAATTCCATCAAACGTTGTGTAATTTTTTTGGTTTATGATATAGGACTTTAATTACTTTCATTTTTGTGGTAACCCTTTTGGTTCTGATCAGGGTGTTGAGCTTCAAAATTGAATTGGTCTTTCTTAACTGTTACTTTTAGAACAAAGGGGTGAGTATTTATTATTATTTCTTTTCGAACTGTCTAAATTGTGTTTCTTTTTAAACTAAGATGTAAGTGTTTACTATTTATATTTTTAAACAACATTGATACTAAATTATAATCTATTTTTAAATATCAATTCTCAATCACATTCACTTTAAATTTCCGATAAAACACTTAAATTGAATTTAAATGTTTTTCACTTTGAATGAAATAGTTATTTTAAAATTTAGATAATCCACCATTCACTGTTTAGCACTTTTCACTTAACACTCTTAAGCACTGAGTTTAGGCTCTATTTTATTATAAGATTTCACTTTTGGGATATTCAGAGAGATTTAGAAAACTGAATTTAACACTTTTTTTTCACAAAATTCCAGGGACTTATTAATTACCTGATTCGACGTACACACACGCGTAATCGCACCTTCCGCACTAACAAGCTCCTTAAAACTCCAGAAAACTGTCGACGAACTCTCTCGAAAACCGCTGTGCACTCGCTTTTATACTGTTTTCAATACCAAAATGACTTAAGTCGATTTCATCTTTCAGACAATTAGATCCTGAATCAACCCGTAAATCTGAACATATCCGCCACTAATTTCGATTATTCAAATCTTGTCACTTATTCGGATGACACAGTCATATCTCAGTGACGCCCCCAAATTTCCTGTCTTTGTTCTCTGCAGTTGCAGGGCTGGATCAGCATCCTTTTATTGTTCTCATAGAGTTCGTCGTAAGGTTAAATGTGTTTTTCTAGTTGTGCTTAATTTCGTTTATTTTTCTGGGAATATAATCAGTCCATTACAATACTCCCTATGCACACCTCACATTCAACGTTTCTTATCTAATTCTTTATTTTCTAAAGAATTTTCCCTCTAATTTTTGTTCTTTTCGGGATTGCGTTTCATAATTCAGTCACTATTGTTCATGTCTTAGCAGGCAAGTTCATGTTCGAACTGGATTCCCCCAATCCAATCACGTTTATTAGTGTTTACCTTTATTTCCCACCTTCCTCTGGTTATTATGGCACTTTAAATTCGTCTCCACGCTCATATGATGTGCGAAAACCCTCCCATCACTGTATTTTTGTCCCATCTAGCCGAAATTAGTTTCATAATGCTGTTATTTTCGTGTATATTCCAGTTCTTGCCAATCTGTCAGTCTGTATACGACCTTTCTTCCAAGACCAAACTTTCTATTTAATTTCAACTTGGAAAACAGAGCTCAAATGTTTTCATTTATATCCTTATGCACTATCTCAGTTTAAGCGTACAAGGCAGTACTTCTAAACATCTCAAATTTTTATCCACCTTAATGTCATTAGACCTGAAATGAACATTATTTTTTCCCCTTTTCACCGGTTCGCCACTGTAAAGTAATTAAATATTAAGGTGTTACCCGCATTGCATCTTGTTCTCTCAAAAATAGTCATTAATTTTTGATTTATATGGAGTCATTATTATGAATTTTTTGTACCTCAGCCATCAATTCTAGCTAATGTGTCTGCCTGTCAATTTAATGATTTTGGTTTTATATAAACAGTCACATATATCTTGTGTTAATTTAATTGCTTAATTTCAGTTTAATCGTCTGTCTAATGATCGTGGGTCTTGTATTGTTTATCTCAATATAAATATATGTATTTATGAATCAGGCCATTGTATTCAATCTCACCGATCCAAAACCTTTGGTTCCTTGACTGGTAATTTTCTAGTACGAACTTCTCAAATTTGCATATCGATTGTATGTGTTTCTCATTGACCTGTAGGTATAGTTTCCCTCCATCATCCCAAACTCTAAATAAATCATTTTTTTGTCTTATTTTTACCTCTCTACACAGTTGTTCCAGGTTCTCCTAAGTCTACTCTACCCTCACGCGTTAATTTCACTTATTAAAAGTTTCTTATTCTTCCCAAATAACAGTCTATGATACTTTATTCGATTTTAAATTACAATCAATCCTTTTTTTCCATTTGTATCAATCTCTCTTCGTTTCTTACACCGAAAGTTTTCGACCAATATAGCCCCCATGTGAACGTGTTTAGTTTATAGTGCATTAACCCTTCAACTCGATGCTTTCGTTCCCAGGATAATAAATAATGTAGATTTCTCCTTTGTCCTGTCAAAAGCTCTATATGATTGGTTAATTTTAATATAATATCTAAATATAAATCTAATATCATAAATCTGGATAGGAACACCCCACCAAAACGCCTCTTTTTCTAATTACAGTTTCCTGCAGTTAGTCCAATAATATCCGCTAGGTGTCTCTAGTGTGATGATTTCTACGTAATTGAGGTTTAGGTTTCATTAAATACATTTTCTTTTGGAGGAAACCTATTTCATCACAAGAGGAAGGTGAGGAAGTTCCTGGCTTTACAGTTCACCAAACAAGGCTAAAGCCATTTCAAGCCAATTTTCGATTCTGAATGGTGGTCTTTCACCAGGGTGATACTGAAAGTATCTACCACTGATCAGGTCTTCTAGGTGGCCACAAAACGGCAGGACGGAGCGCCGCTCACTGCAGCCTTCACATGCAACAGGGTCGGAACAACAGAATGGTCCTGTTTTGTGGCCACGTTGGAGCCCTTATCCAACTCCTTTTTGACTTTTCTTGTGTGGTTATCTTAAGAAAATTATTTATGCAAACAAATCCAGGATCTTTCGAGGATCCCACTACTTACCCGCCCCGGTATAGGTAACTTATGGTTACCCCTTCAGGGCTCTTGCAAGGACGCTAATTTTTTTGTTAAGAACGACTCTACATTTAATAAGAACGAAGCTAAACCTCGAATGTCCCCGCATACGTTTTTAGGAAAGCAGTCTGCGAGTGCTTACTGTGTACAATGTTAGTTTGTTAGTGGAATACTTGCCTCTGCTTCTATGTTAGTAGAAGGGGAGAAAAATAAATACAAAAATAAAAACAACTGGTGTAGACTGTTTGTCTACATAGTATGTGCATAGTAATTTAGAGAAAACAAAAGTATAAACGAAAAACATCTGGTGCTGGTCCGGAGAGGAATAATCCACATTCTTCTCGGCGGTCCCGAGGCGAGTCAGTTGGTGATTGGGTTGATCGGTTACGAAGTCAGGGGACCGCTCCCCTTAGCCGATTTCTCGGTGGTGCCCTGAAGAAAGTGTAACTGGGAGCTGGGGGAGTGGATACCCGAAGACCCTAGGGAGAGATGCGTCGAGTCGTCGGAGGCGGGGAGGAAGATCCCCTAAGGTCGACCGACCATCCCTCAAACCTGCTACTATCCTCGGGGGAGGCGCGGTAGGTTTGTGGATATCCTGTTTCCGGGGTCTGTCCGTTGGCCGTATGAGGGGACGAGGTTTATCCACCCCCTTGTGGGGAAAATGGACATTGACAGAACATTGATGCAGATCCAAATCCAGGATCTGCAACAAGTGAGAGAATCTGCGCGAAAATTCCGAATGTGACTCCCCCTTGAGTCATCCTCCTTCAGTAGGCCCCATTTAGCCAGCCCCCTTCAGTCGACTCCCTTGATTCAGCATCTTTCAGTCAGACTCCCTTGATTCAGCATCCTTCAGTCAGACTGCTTTGATTCAGCATCCTTCATTCAGACTCCTTTGAGTCAGCCCCTTTGAGTATAATCTTTGCTGATCTGAGATCAGGAATGACT
The DNA here is from genome assembly GCA_026573805.1 of Hesperophylax magnus. NCBI lineage: Eukaryota > Metazoa > Arthropoda > Insecta > Trichoptera > Limnephilidae > Hesperophylax > Hesperophylax magnus. Next base: position 370,230 of record JAIUSX010000179.1, on the reverse strand, counting down.
TTGCGGCATTTTTCGAACAAATCTTAAATAGGCCAAAATACCCAACAAATCAAAACTACCTACTACTGGTCAAAAGTATTTTATTGGCCGTAACAAAACATTTTATATTTTGAAAATTATGAATTTAGTTACAACAACATTTAAAATAAATAAATTATTACCTATTTAAATATAAAAACAAGTTTGTGTTCCAACATAAATTGGTTGTTTATAATGTTTATCTCCATACTTACCTAATTCTTTGTTTTTTTATATTTCATAGTAATAATTTTTATATTTTTAAAGGAAAATGAGATGTTTATTTTGTAAATACCATTTGATAACTCGGTGATAATTTCCAAAGTCGCCTCTGAAATAATGAAAACCCGATTTATTTAATGTTCTCTATTTATTAATAGTTAAAAGTAAGTTTATAATAGAATATGATATATATATATAAGAATGTTTGGTATTTACAGAGAGTTGCAGGGTGAGAGGGTCCGTTGGGAGGTGCAAGAGGTTGATAAACTGCCCCGAAGCGATGGAAAGCGCTTCTCGTGGAAATGAGACTCAGGTTTATTTTCTTATTTCTTTAGGTGTGAATGAAGTGGATTAATATAATTAAGGCGATGCCATACGTAGTAATGCAAAATCATGTGTTTTGGTTTGAAAATTTGGTCGCCTAGAAATGTTTCAGATGCTTTAATTAAATACTGCGAGTATAATACATCTTGGCCTTTGAAATAATTGAGTATTTTTTAGATAAGTCTTTTTATAAGCCCAGAAAAAAATAATGTAAAAAGCCTATGAAAACTGCTTTAAAGTTCAAAATCTCCTACTTACAAACCCATTTTCGGTTATGATTTTATTGTATAATGTGGCAATTTAAGTCATCTATAAAATAATCTAAAAAAAAAAAAATATTTATGCCTGAACATCCTAAAAATTAAATAAAAGGCACTTTTTGGCCATGTTTTTTTCTTGCATAAATCAAAACAGGCAGATGGTGTTAAGCGGGAATTTAAACCTTATCGCCATCTACGTAAGGGTTGTTATTGATAGCGGCTCAATTTAAAATATTACACGACGTAGTACATCGCCTTAAAAAGAACCTTAAGTATTTCCTCTTCTTCGAAACGCCAATTGTGTACGATTTTATCAAGAAGTACCAACATTCTGATTTAAGGCCTGGGAAAGGGGAAGGGGTGGTTTTTCAAAATCTCACGTAAACAGTGACCTTCCGCTTGTTTTAAAGGTCGAGTTCGCCAAACGTCATCAATCTCGGAGGTGAACGCGGTGGAAGTGGGTGGGTTATTGTCTTCATCATGTAGTGACACCACAGGCAGAGGTGTAATCCCATCATTTACGCGTTTACCCCCCCACCCCCCTGACTCTCGGAAGTGTTAAGTTTGACACCATTTTTATTTTTTTCACATCTATGTCAATAATCTAGCCACTCACTACTTGCTTCATTCACATAGCAGATCTTTCAAATGTCATTTATGTATACTTACAATAAAATGAAATATTCGAAAATGATGGAACTTAAAAAGAAAATCATTTTAAATATAACAATCCATGTTTATAAAGTTACATAGTGTATTCTATGTACTACCATGTTTATAAAGTTACACTGTGTAATACTAATTACTCTTTCAGTCTTACTTGCAAAGATTCCCTAATACGCCGCTACAACGCTGGTATAGCTATACGATGAGGAGGGCCGTGTACTGCTCGGATTTAAATATTTACTGATAATATTCATGCAAGATTTTTTTTAGACTGGTTACGAAAACTTAGAAACAATTTTCGATGTAATTTCGTCAATTTGATTATGCGTTACGTATTTTGTTTTGATAAATCGATTTAAAATATTCCTCTGATAATGCAGTCAATGGGTATTACTCATAGACTAGTCTTATTACATCAATGGTAACCAGCTCTGCTCGCCCTCCAGACTGAGTTATGTTGGTTCAACCTCTCAAAACACGCTACAGACGATCCAACTTGGTTGGTGGTTGTGTGGTTGGATGCTGTATTGGTACAACTGTTCAAATTGATATCCACGCCCCCTTATCGTATACAATACATCTCCACACGGTTCAACTTTACCTTCAACCCGACCAGATTGACACAACCAAATTGAATGGTCTGTAGCGCCCATAATATTTGTTAATTATCACTATACATTTATCCTAACAAAGAAACCATTGCTTTAATAATATGTTGCTTATTTTGATTAGACTTTTGTGTATACAAAGATATTTATTTGTCATTAAATTAAAATAACACCACAAAGTGTAGTAGTAGTATTATTAGTTTCTTTATTTGGTTTCTGTTCTTCTGTTTAGTTTTGGTGCAAATAATCGGCTGTCCCGATAAACCGACTATGTCCGTTATAATACAAGAGTGTCCCTTTTCCCAGCCCTGCTCGCCCTCCAATTCAAAGATCTGCTGTGTGGAGTCTGTGAAGTCTGGGAAGACCTGCCCTCCTCTGCCCCGTTCTACTGTCAGCCAGCGGAAAACTGGCTCAAAGGCCAACAACTGTAAGTTGCATTTCTCTGCATTCATTCTGGCTCTAATAATAATGCACACACTTGAGATGACTTATTGCCTGCATCATATTATTATGTATCGTGTCACAAAAGCAAGTCCATCTCCCTCCTCTAGTGGAGCTATGCTGGGCATGTGACAGATGAATCTCAGTTTCATCGAGTGGCGTCCGTGGTTAGGAAAGAGAAGCAGAGGTCGCCCACAGATCAGTTGGGCTGGTGATTTGAGGAGAACTGCAGGCTTCATACGTAAGAGATTCGCCTTAAATCGACAAATCTGATTATATTTAAGGGACGACTATATGCAAAGCTGGACGCTGGGGGCTGGATGCTCATAAAGAGGAAGAAAAAGTTATAAATGCAACAATTTTCTCTGGAGACAATTTATTGAATAACTAACACCTCTGTCATAGGTCACCCCAAGTGGTTCGCAACGTTTGGTGACTTAGCAGGAATGCTCAGGTTTGTCGGGTGAGGTGTGTTCAGGATGCCCATACCCATCGACCTCTAGACCTCTTCAACTGATCTCCTTTGACCCATCGCCTTGCACTGCAGCAGGAAGGACAGATCATACGTCCGTCACTGCAGAACAAACTGATCCCTAGATTCTTACCCATCCCTCATACCTTTTACCTTCCCAGAACTTCCTCACCTTCCTCTTCTTATTAAAACCATTCACACAGCATCCCTAAAGATAACATAGGCACTGGACGGAAATTATGTTCCTCAAGTCCTCCTGTATGGGGTTAATGACAGAAAATACTCGCATACAGATAAATACGTACTCTATTCGCCCATCCCGAGTGCATTATCTAAGTCAAACAGAAAGATTTTCTCGTACATATTATAAATCAGATTCAAAACAATAATTAAAATGTTAGTGAATGAACAATTGTCGGCAAGTTGTGCCATGGTAGGCAGGTTGTGCCATGGTAGGCAAGTTGTGCCATGGTAGGCAAGTTGTGCCATTGTAGGCAAGTTGTGCCATGGTAGGCAAGCTGTGCCATGGTAGGCAAGTTGACTCCTTTCTCGCACTTAGTTAATGCTAAGTTTACATAATCAGCAGTTAGAGAGATTAATAGAATGGTGCTTGTGTAGATATGGAGGCTTGATGCGTGTCTTCGGCAATTAGCTAATCATCACCGCATCACCCTAACACTATTTTTACAATGACTATTTTAATAATAAAAAAAAATAATAATCGAACAAAGAATACTAATAATGTTTCCTCATTGCTTGCAGACTGCGTAGACCTGGTCGAAAAATTATACCCGTGCCAGCGAAACGGGTCCAGCTGGAGCAGAGGGGATTTGTGCGGGGATAAACCAGACGAACACAGAACACAATACTTCATGGCACCCCTTCCTAAAGCCAGCATCACAGACGTCCAGAAATATGTGAGTAATATACTTGTACAAATAATATATTATTAGAAGATTATATTGAGCACCAGACCGAGCACCACGGGACAAATAATAATCCCTAAAGTCAATACAACAACGGCACAACACCATTACACATACTCAGCCATTAAATAATCCCTAAAGTCAATATAACAACGGCACAACACCATTACACATACTCATCCATTAAATAATCCCTAAAGCCAATACAACAACGGCACAACACCATTACACATTCTCAGCCATTAAATGATCCCTAAAACCAATACCACAACGGCACAACACCATTACACATTCTCATCCATTAAATAATCCCTAAAGCCAATACAACAACGGCACAACACCATTACACACATTTAATGTTTTAACAAACTCCCTAATGAAAACAAGCTGAAAAGAATAATCATTTTTTGATGAATAATCATAAAATTCACTTTACCTATTTGGTTGTTTGTTGTAGTATCTATTGTTAAAGTTTGGTTGTGTGGTGTAATATCTATTGAAAACGTTTGGTTGTGTGGTGTAAAATCGATTGTAAACGTTTGGTTGTGTGGTGTAAAATCTATTGTAAACGTTTGTTTGTGTGGTGTAATATTTTTTTTATTCATTTATTACAAATAAATTATTTAACATTACAAATGAAAACAATATGCAGACATACATATGTATATATATATTTATTTATTTTCGTTATTATTCTACTACCCCAGAAGTTGAGCTCCAGGAGCTCGTGTTTATGGGAGGAGTATTTACCTGTAGAGTAAAAATAATGTTCCAATTATTTTTTAAACAATAATCAAAAACATATGAAATAAATACAAACATAATATTAACATAGGTCTACAAATGAGAAAAGTGTTTTTTTAAAGACAGTTAAAATAATATATCTTTTTACAGATTAAGTAAGCGTAAGGAAATTAAGGGTTCAATATATCAGTTACACAAATTAGAAAAATAGTTTTTTTAAAGACAATGAAAATAATATATCTTATTACAGATTAAGTAAGCGTAAGGAAATTAAGGGTTCAATATATCAGTTACACAAATTAGAAAAATAGTTTTTTTAAAGACAATGAAAATAATATATCTTATTACAGATTAAGTAAGCGTAAGGAAATTAAGGGTTCAATATATCAGTTACACAAATTAGAAAAATAGTTTTTTTAAAGACAATGAAAATAATATATCTTATTACAGATTAAGTAAGCGTAAGGAAATTAAGGGTTCAATATATCAGTTACACAAATTAGAAAAATAGTTTTTTTAAAGACAATGAAAATAATATATCTTATTACAGATTAAGTAAGCGTAAGGAAATTAAGGGTTCAATATATCAGTTACACAAATTAGAAAAATAATTTTTTTAAAACAATTAACAATAACAGTCCCTTGGGGAATTCCAAATTCTAAAGTTTCATCCACGCTTAGTGAGTTATTTAATTTTACTTTTTGGTTTCTTTGAGTTTGATAGCTTTTCAGCCAATACCTTACCTTACCAATAATACCGATATCATTTAATTTATTAATTAGTTTTGTATGGTAGATACTATCAAAAGCCTTACGTAAATCAATGAAAATGCCAAAGCATTTATTTTTTTATCTAATTCACTGTATATAGTTGAAGTTAGTTCTGCAATGGCATCATGAGTGCCAAGTTTCTCTCTAAATCCAAATTGGCTAGGACTAATTATTTTATTACTTTCAATATAGTACAAAAGTTGCTTTTTTACGATCTTTTCGAAAATTTTTGCAATGTTTGAGACAAGAGATATTGGTCGATAATTTGATATTTCTTCAAGGTTGCCAGATTTAAAAACAGGTGTTACGATAGATTTTTTATAAACGGAGGGGAATATTCCACTATTTAAACTAATATTTACAATGTGTGTAATTGGAATGCTTAATAATTCATTATAATTTTTCAATATTTCTACTGTGACTCCATCAAACCCTGGTGCAGATGCACCTTTTAGGCTGGCCGCATACATACGTTTTCCGTATTCGATTTTCGAATTCGTTTTCCGTATTCGGAATTCCGTGAGACTAGCGCAAACGTTCGTTTTTCTCCATTCGGAATGTATAAACGTCAGTACCAGTGTTGCCAACAAGGGCGAAATATCGCCATTTAGGCTACTCAGAGCGAGAATCGGCGCCGAAAAAATCTAAAAGGCGACTGGTCGCCAATTAAGCTACTTCAAAAACATCAATTTTAAACATGTCCCGAAATTCTCTAGCCCACCCCCCCCCCCATGAAATTTATTTTTCTGGGGACAAATTTTATATTTTCTTGAAACTCTCTAGCCACCCTCCCCATGAATTTTTTTTATTTTCTGGGGACAAATTTTATCTTTTTGAAATTCTCTAGCCACCCCCCCCTCCACGAAATTTTTATTTTCACGTAAAAACATCAATTTTAAACATGTCCCACCTAACAGCAAATTCGGCTACTTTACGCTACCTTATGTATGAGAAACGGCGATATTAGGTCAAGATCCGTTGGCAACACTGAATTACGAACGGAAATTTCCGTGCGTTTGCGTCGGCACAAACAAACTGTATGCAATAGCTGCGTTCCACATGACGTCATTAGGTTTTTTCCATTCGGTTTCTCCGAACGCCCCGGCTCGCATTCGGAACGTGCGTACGGAATTTGTTCCGTTCGGAACTAAAACGAACGTGTGCGGCAGTTAATGTATTTTCTACTGATTCCGTGCATTCGGATGTCCGAATACGGAAAACGAATTCGGAAATCGAATACGAAAAACGTATGTATGCGGCCAGCCTTAATCCACTAATAATATTTTTTATGTCATCTGTTGTTACCGGTTCGAAAACTGACAGATTATTTTGTTTAAGACAGTCCTTTTCGAAATTATCTATTTTATAATTTTCATCGATCCGTGTAGCTAAATTTTGACCGACGTTAGCGAAATATTTATTCAAGGCATTAGCACATTTTATCGATTCCATTAAGGCATTAATACAAATTTTCCGATATTATTTTTTTAATTTGAGTTTTTTTGTTTTTTCTACAATTTATTTCATTTATTGTTTTCCATATATGTTTTACATTTTGTTTAGCCACATCAATTTCATTTTTGTAAAAGTTTTCTTTAGTTGTTTTTAGTAAACAGGTTAATTTGTTCCTAAATTTTTTATAATATGTGTATATTTTTTTGAATTTTGATTTAATTTTTATAGTTTTAACATCTGTTGATGCTGTAATATAATTGCATAGAATATTATCAAAAATATTTGCGCATGTTTCAGCACATGTTGATTCTAATACGGCACGCCATGTTTCTGCTTTTATTTTTAGGCTTAATTTATGATGGTTTCGTGACTTTTTTGTAAAAGTATTGCATTTTGAATCAATATGATTATTAATATTAAGTTGTTGTATATAGATGCAAGTGTGATGATCAGTAATATTATTTTTTAATATTATTGTGTGTAATTTTTCGGTATTTTTAGTGTTACTCCATATGTGATCGATACAAGATGGACGTTGACCCGTAATTTATCTAGTATATTTTTTTAATACACAATATAAAATTCATTTCCGACATAAAATTGATAAATTCAGTTTTTATTTTGTTACTATTTTCGTTTGAAACATCTATGTTGAAATCGCCGATTATTGTTATGTTCTGTTTATTTTTTTTTGATAAGATAATGCTTCTTAATTCATCCATAAATGTATACATACTCGTTTGATCCGTGTGTTCGGTAAATTGCGATAATATTAAAACATATTTTATTTACATTTTGATTAATATGTAAGCAATTAACTCGCTGCATGGGTACTTCTTCCACTGCGATGTTTGAATAGCAAGATTTAACAAATACAACAATATGTACCACTATTTCTATTAATAGCACAAGATGTTACGAAGTAGCTTTTTTTTTTTTTTTTTTTACAGTTATACCGCACAAGAGTCCCAACTGCTCCCGTCTGGAGCCAGTGAGACTATGGCATCCCCAATTGGGGTATGTTGTGAGGCTGAGGGTATTGGGGAGGGGAGGGAGATGGGGAAGAGGAAGGTGGGGAATTACCTGGCTATTCAGATCTGGTCACCAAACACGGCTAAAGCCATTTCAAGCAACGTTTCAATTCTGAATGGTGGTCTTACACCAGGGCGATACTGAGAGTATCTTCCACTCTGGAACGTGCCGCAAATATACTATGTATTATTTTAAATTAATTAATTGTGAAATAACACAAATTAATCAAATAAAATTTATTTGCGCACGCCGGGTTCGAACCCGCGACCGTCGGATCTGTAGTCAAAAGCGTATACCACTAGACCACGCCGGCCGTCAAAAGTCCCAGCTATATTCTGGTATGCAAAATTTATTGTATTCGTTGGTGAATGCTTCAGTTAACACTATGACGTCCGGTTTATGATTTAGTAAATTAATTGAGAGTAAAAATTCATTGAAGTTTTGTTTCATCGATCTGATATTTAAATGGAGTACTGAGAATGAATTTGATATTTTATCCTCGATTTTATTACAATCATTTAAAGTATGACAAATATATTCCGAAATATTAAGGGTTTTATCTAATTCCTCAGTGAAGAAATTAATCATTTTTAAAGAAATAAGGAAATAAGTATACGAAATACAACTCACTCATATTCAATCCGCATTTGCACATTTTGTATCATTTTCTTGCAGAATTCACATAAGTGACTGTTGGCTGGGTGATCATTTTGATAGCCCTTTCTGTTTGTGCAGTTGTGGCATTTGGCAGGTTCTTGTTTTTTGGTGCAGATTTGTATTTTGTGCTCTTCTGCACAGTGGAGGCATCTGGGATTCATCATGTTTTTGAGGCATCTCAGTGAGGTGTGTCTGTATCCAAGGCAATGATAGCATTGCATCAGTGGATCACAGTCTTCTACGTGTGCTCTTGTTTATCCAATATTAATTCTTTCTTTAGATATTATAATTTTTCTCAGTTTTGCAGTTTGTATGATGAAATTTGCTAATTTTTCCGATTTTTTATTCTTCACCTTTTTTTAACAACGATTGGTTCATTGCCAGTTTCCGAGGTCATGGCATTTTTAGGTCTTCATTTTGATTTATCAAATCTAGGAGTTCTTCTTCCTTGTAGCCAGCATCAACACCCTTAATGATAATTCATGTTTTTTTTTCTTTATTTCATTAGCGTGTATTCCAATATCCGGGTTTTTGTTGATTTCGTTTATTATTTTTTCGGTGTCATTTTGTTTCTCACATGTTAGTATTATTTTGTTTTGATATGTTTTTTTTAGTCCAGAAATTCCTATTCCTAGTTTGAATACTTTTATTTTGTCTTTTAATATTTTTTCGATTTCATCTGCAGGTTTGTCTTCTTTTGAAGTAATTAGTGGAGCAAAATTTGCTTTCGGTATTGGGTGAAATTTTTCCCTTACGACCATTGCATAGCTTTTAACTTCATTTTTATTTTATTCATTTGTTCCTTTTTTTATCAATGTTTCTAATTTTCTGATATAATCATCTTGATCTTGAATCACTTTATTTTGTAGAGAAATTATTTTGTTTTGTAGTGACTTTATCTCAAGCTTCCATGAATCTTCGACGTTGATTAATATTGCTTCAATTTCCGTTTTAGCTTCTTTGGCAGGTTTTGTACTGCCAATTTTGTTGAGTTCTGAAAGTATTTTTTCAATATGTATTTTGAGTTCCATGTTGGAACATTGTCCCGAAGGTGTTAATTTTATATATGTAGACAGTTTTACAGAGTCCGTCTCGTTAGGCGACCGCTCGCTGCAAAACATGCGACAATACTGAAAATTTAAACATTGAAAAAATAAATGTATACAATGGGATCTCCCGCAATGCTTAGCTATTGCTTGTGTCTTTCTCGGGCGCCTCCGACTTCTCCGGACATTCAAACTGCTCTCTAAACACTTCTGGCACTAATAAGAAAAAACTTTGAAATTTTAATTAAATTTTATTTAAATTATATCAACTTTAATTCAAGTCCGTATCTCATTACGGTGCAGAGATATTGCGTTCAGTATTCCTCAGGCGTTATTACGGTGCAGAGATATTGCGTTCAGTATTCCTCAGGCGTTATTACGGTGCAGAGATATTGTGTTCAGTATTCCTCAGGCGTTATTACGGTGCAGAGATATTGCGTTCAGTATTCCTCAGGCGTTATTACGGTGCAGAGATATTGCGTTCAGTATTCCTCAGGCGTTATTACGGTGCAGAGATATTGCGTTCAGTATACCTCAGGCGTTATTACGGTGCAGAGATATTGCGTTCAGTATTCCTCAGGCGTTATTACGGTGCAGAGATATTGCGTTCAGTATTCCTCAGGCGTTATTACGGTGCAGAGATATTGCGTTCAGTATTCCTCAGGCGTTATTACGGTGCAGAGATATTGCGTTCAGTATTCTTCAGGCGTTATTACGGTGCATAGATATTGCGTTCAGTATTCCTCAGGCGTAATTACGGTGCAGAGATATTGCGTTCAGAATTCCTCAGGCGTTATTACGGTGCAGAGATATTGCGTTCAGTATTCCTCAGGCGTTATTACGGTGCAGAGATATTGCGTTCAGTATTCCTCAGGCGTTATTACGGTGCAGAGATATTGCGTTCAGTATTCCTCGGGCGTTATTACGGTGCAGAGATATTGCGTTCAGTATTCCTCAGGCGTTATTACGGTGCAGAGATATTGCATTCAGTATTCTTCAGGCGTTATTATGGTGCATAGATATTGCGTTCAGTATTCCTCAGGCGTTATTACGGTGCAGAGATATTGCGTTTAGAATTCCTCAGGCGTTATTACGGTGCAGAGATATTGCGTTCAGTATTCCTCAGGCGTTATTACGGTGCAGAGATATTGCGTTCAGTATTCCTCAGGCGTTATTACGGTGCAGAGATATTGCGTTCAGTATTCCTCGGGCGTTATTACGGTGCAGATATATTGCGTTCAGTATTCCTCAGGCGTTATTACGGTGCAGAGATATTGCGTTCAGTATTCCTCAGGCGTTATTACGGTGCAGAGATATTGCGTTCAGTATTCCTCAGGCGTTATTACGGTGCAGAGATATTGCGTTCAGTATTCCTCAGGCGTTATTACGGTGCAGAGATATTGCGTTCAGTTTTCTTCAGGCGTTATTACGGTGCAGAGATATTGCGTTCAGTATTCTTCAGGCGTTATTACGGTGCAGAGATATTGCGTTCAGTATTCCTCAGGCGTTATTACGGTGCAGAAATATTGCGTTTAGTATTCCTCAGGCGTTATTACGGTGCAGAGATATTGCGTTCAGTATTCCTCAGGCGTTATTACGGTGCAGAGATATTGCGTTCAGTATTCCTCAGGCGTTATTACGGTGCAGAGATATTGCGTTCAGTATTCCTCAGGCGTTATTACGGTGCAGAGATATTTCGTTCAGTATTCTTCAGGCGTTATTACGGTGCAGAGATATTGCGTTCAGTATTCCTCAGGCGTTATTACGGTGCAGAGATATTGCGTTCAGTATTCCTCAGGCGTTATTACGGTGCAGAGATATTGCGTTCAGTATTCTTCAGGCGTTATTACCGTGCAGAGATATTGCGTTCAGTATTCCTCAGGCGTTATTACGGTGCAGAGATATTGCGTTCAGTATTCCTCAGGCGTTATTACGGTGCAGAGATATTGCGTTCAGTATTCTTCAGGCGTTATTACGGTGCAGAGATATTGCGTTCAGTATTCTTAAGGCGTTATTACGGTGCAGAGATATTGCGTTCAGTATTCCTCAGGCTTTATTACGGTGCAGAGATATTGCGTTCAGTATTCCTCAGGCGTTATTACGGTGCAGAAATATTGCGTTTAGTATTCCTCAGGCGTTATTACGGTGCAGAGCTATTGCGTTCAGTATTCCTCAGGCGTTATTACGGTGCAGAGATATTGCGTTCAGTATTCCTCAGGCGTTATTACGGTGCAGAGATATTGCGTTCAGTATTCTTCAGGCGTTATTACGGTGCAGAGATATTGCGTTCAGTATTCCTCAGGCGTTATTACGGTGCAGAGATATTGCGTTCAGTATTCCTCAGGCGTTATTACGGTGCAGAGATATTGCGTTCAGTATTCCTCAGGCGTTATTACGGTGCAGAGATATTGCGTTCAGTATTCCTCAGGCGTTATTACGGTGCAGAGATATTGCGTTCAGTATTCTTCAGGCGTTATTACGGTGCAGAGATATTGCGTTCAGTATTCCTCAGGCGTTATTACGGTGCAGAGATATTGCGTTCAGTATTCCTCAGGCGTTATTACGGTGCAGAGATATTGCGTTCAGTATTCTTCAGGCGTTATTACGGTGCAGAGATATTGCGTTCAGTATTCTTCAGGCGTTATTACGGTGCAGAGATATTGCGTTCAGTATTCCTCAGGCGTTATTACGGTGCAGAAATATTGCGTTTAGTATTCCTCAGGCGTTATTACGGCGATATCGGTAGACTACTTTTGGAATTTTTCGAGCACAAACACAAACAAGCTGAATGTTACTAAGAATAAGTACTAAGAAAATTAGAAACTAGTTAGAATTTAACTCAACCATTTGGAATGTATTTTATAATATAAGAAGTTGTCCTGCCACCGACCACCTTCAGGGAAGTTAAACTTTGTGGTTGAATGTATTTTTGGATGAGTCCTCAAATCTTTTTTTCCTATTTCGACAACAGCACCACTTATCGGGTCCAAAACCATCCTATATTTCATAATTAACATATCGGTTACCTGTTATTCTAACTAGGGTAACTCCAGAACTGTTTTCAGGTGAACAATAAAATTGAAGTTGAAATCTCTGTTTCTCAATCCTAATGCATTTGTATCTTGACATCTCTGACTTGTTCCACCATCGACACGCATTTGGCGAGTCTCTCAGCATTACACCAGTGCCGAACGGATCAATGCCGCTAGTTTTTCGGAGCACCTTCCATTGAAATACTGGTAGATCTTGACGCAGAATACATTCCTTACGTCTGTGCATGTGTCTGCATTTATCTGTCTGTTAATATAAAGGAATTGTCAATATCCCCGTCCACACACCGCACTCCTGGCGTTCGAGGCGGTTCCCAGTCAAATAATTATTTATTTAGCAATCAAAAGGGCGAACAAAATCAAATGAAATCGTGATAAAATTTTGAGCCTTTCCATTAATGTTCAACTATTGCTTGATACTTGCTTGCACTCATAAATAAACCACTCATAGATCGATATCTTCAAGTTTTTTTTATGTTTGTACACTGTACAACAGATATAGCCTACGGAGCGGTAATGATAGACAAGATAGAAAAATCCAAGGCCATTTAAAAAAAAGGTTTGACAATATGTGTACAATATAATTACACTCAGCAATTCATTATTTAGCCCAAAAAACTATTAGTAAAATAAAATCGTCCTTGAAGCCGAAAATATCGAAATATTTCCTAAGGGTAAGGTTCTACTGACAAAGCATTGTCCTAAAAAACTAAAAAGAGGAAACTTTGTCATTGAAACTTGTTAGTTTAGAAAAAAACAGAACGGCTACATGTTTAAATATTTTTAATTTCACCAAAATAATAGGATAAAACAGGATAACCATTAATCAATAACATGTATATGGTTTATATATAATGTAATAGATTACATTTATACATTGTGGAGGTCATTGAATAATTTTATTTTTTTAATTGCCGGCAACCCGGGCGTTTATTGCAATATCATGATCAATACTACAAATATGAAAGTAACCCGCCTCACTAGAAGATTTCTGTTCTGAGGCGGGTACATATATTTGCTTACCCATACACTTACATTTATACAAATATATATATAGTAAATCACTATAAATGTAAACAATTAAAAGACTATTTTCTTTAGTCATTATTAGAGGCAAACATATATACCAAGAAAGCATTCCCAAGGAGCACTTTTTAACGAGCCATTAATTGTTTTTTAATTTGATTGCAAAATGAGTCACAAACTAATTTACTTCGAAATAAACAAAATTATGGTAAAAACTTAAAAAATTCACTTCAAACATGAACTAAGGTAGTACACTTAAGTCGAGTTGAATATATTTTGGTACAGCCGCTACATTACATGGTATTATGTTTAGGAGATGATATTACATTACGTATTAGTTTACGATCATATTTCCGATGTTACACAACGGTCATGAAATGTCAAACTCTAAGTCAATGAGATCTGAGCTTTCAGCTAAAACATTTTTTCTATGGAAAAACGAAGTTGGACGTGACTGTTGTATGCCCCTGCACGCACTTATCTTGTTCATGCGTCACACGCCTCTTGAAGTCAGGACGAAGCTATTGCTCGATACTTACTCGTACTTGTCTAGTTTATCGCCTGGCACGCCTCTTGAAGTCAGGATGGAGCTATTGCTCGATACTTGCTCGCAGTTGTCTAGTGCAGGTGTGGCGAACCTTTTTGGGCCCGCGTGCCAAAAATCCTCAAATATTATTTCTAGATTGTATGGCGTGCCCAAGCTGTAAAATTAACCAAATAGATAAAATAAAAACAGTTTTTTTTATTTTATTCATAAGCTTAAAAATTACAGATAGATTTTCATAAAAATAAAGTCATAGTCAATAAATGTACATATTAGTTATTTATCAATGAGATTTTTGCTGTTGTACATTCGATGACAAATTCTTAATATCTGGATCATATTTCGTCACTTTTAGTAACACACACGACCAACTGGATTCATCAGTCATTCTCGTTCTTGAATCACATTTTATGAAATTCATTTCTGAAAATAATGACTCACAAGCATATGTAGAAGAGAAAATTGATAATATTGCTCTAGCTAGTTTTTTTAAATCGCTAAAAATTTCTGGAATGGCTTTCCAAGTTCTCATTATTTTTTCTTCTGCATTTTTATTATTTATGTTCGTTAATCGATCGCTTTCAATTATTTCCTCATCATTTCTCAAATCCACAAATTTTTGTTTTCATAGCGAACTTGATTGGAATTCGATAAATTGCATTTCAAAATCTTCTAGATTTAGCCACTCGAAAATCTCCAAATTGAGGTCATCTGCTGATAGTGTATCTGGATATAAAATAAATTTTGATATCTTTTCAAATCTCCTGAATTGTTTGAATCTTGAAGAAAACTCGTTGATTATCGATTGAATAACTACAGAAAATTCTTGTGTTAATTTGATTTGATCTGGCTTTTCTTCTGCAAATAGTTTTTTGTATTTGTGAAATATTTGAAGGTGTTAGATACAGCGTCACGATCAAAAATTTGTAATTTAGCTTGAAATGCTTTGATTAAATCAAACATAACAATAATTGTTTTGTTAACAACTTGCAATTTAATATTTAATTCATTTAAATGTAAGCACAAATCAGTAAAAAACATTAATTTTGAAAGCCATCCGAGGTCTAGTAACTCATTATATTTTTCAATGAGATTCTCATTTATTAAAAAAAGCCTAACTTCTTCCAAACACTCAACAAATCTATGAAGAACTTTTCCACGACTTAACCATCGCACACTGTTGTACTTAAGTAAGCCCTTATATACTGAGTTTACCTCATTTAACAATAGGCCACTTGCATCATTTTTTTTTTTTTCCGGTTAAGGAAAATATTCTAAGACATTCTGTATTATTATTATTTTTTTAATCGTATTTTTGAAACCCTGGGGATTTTTTGAAAATTTCAATCCGTAAAATCAGACCTTTTTTTATAAACCGGAAAGACGGGACATAATTTTATAGGTGAGAAAAAACAATGATTACATAGCCGAAAATCATTTTTAAAAAAAAAGAACGTTTTCCACACGAATGACACAGCAGAATAACGAGGCATACCAAAAATATTACATCTCATAAATATTTTTTTCCTTGATCCATCTTATTGATCATAAATCATTATAATGTACAACGTCTATATTAATAAATCCAATGTAATATACTTGTACTTGTAAATTATAATAATAATAAGAATATTATAAAATTTGATTTCGATAAAATCAGCACCATAACCATTATACCTCTAAAACACGTACCGACATCTAAATTGTACGGGATTCTCTTCACATCTGTCAAAAATTCAAACCAAATGAAAAGTTCGCAGAGAACAAACAATAAATCTAGTGAACGAATTCAAAAATTCGCCTGAAATCAAAGTGATGCCACATAAAAAAAATAAATCAATGTGGAATTTTACAAAATTAATAGGAACATTTTCAGTAGACGGGACATGTGATTGGTTTATTTATGCGGGACATTTTCATGTAGTGACGACACGAGCCCAAATCATGGATTTATTTATTTAAAAATAAAAATAAATGTACATTTCTACAAAATTTTACTAACATTTTCGTAATCTTAGTAAAAAGATCTATCCACACGATTTTTTCCAAGTCGTTATGAAATCCATGCAAGTGGCCTATTCTAAAAAATTTCGTTTGTTTAATCCGCGTGCAGATATGAAATTGATCAATTTTGTTACAAGAATCATAACATCTTCCAGTGACTTAAATCCGTGCTTTGCCCATAAAACTTGCTGGTGTATAATGCAATGAAAACCCAGAACGGAATGTCCAACACGTTCAGTAAATAAATTGACAAAACCATTTTCCTCTCCAGTCATACTGCGAGCGCCATCCGTCGTTACTGATACAATTTTGGAAAGATCTATTTCTCTTTCAGTGAGTGCTTTTACAACTGCATTGCAAATATCTATTCCTTTTGTTGTTGTTGCTAATGATATTAAACTGATCAATTCTTCTTTGATATTATTTCTCCTTTGCAGTATCGAGTAAAAATTGCTAAATGAGCTGATCCAGTTATATCAGTACTTTCATCAAGGCAAAGGGAAATTAAATCGGAAGACTTTATATCTTTGTTTTGCTGATGAGTTACATTTTTGGCCATTTCAATGATTCTATGTTTCACTGTATTTCTAGCCAAAGGCATATCATTAATTCTTTGAATAATTTTTTGTTTGTTTTCAAAATCTTCAAAGAGATTGGGAGCGCATTTTTTTAGCCATGCTTCTTTCAGATATTCTCCATCGCTGAATGGTTTTCCGTGTTTAGCGATTACGTTTGAGGCATCAAAACTAGCAGCAGTTATATTTGAACAACCGCCTATAAATTTCATAAGAAATGTTGATTGTACAAAAATTTAAACTTAAAAATTAAAAATTAAAAAAAATTAACTTGGAAATCGTTAGTGTGCCATCCAAATGATCAAACGTGCCACCTCGGGCACGCGTGCCCTAGGTTCGCCACACCTGGTCTAGTGCATGCGTGGATCGCCTCTCTAAGTCAGGACAAAGCTATTGGATTTCTCGTACATTAGTAAAGAGTTTAACAGTTGTTAAACAAGTATTTTGTAGACTTCATTGAAAATAAACCTTTTTTTACATGGTAATATTATTCTTAATAAATGGTAATTTCTGTTATGACTCCGGTTCAATGAGATCTAGAACTTTTGCTTTGAATTTCAGTGTAATTTTCAAAATTGTTTGTTTGAAAAAATTAGACAAGAAATAATGTTGGTACCTACCAATTCCATAATATTTCTTACAGAAAATTATTTCAATTGTCATTTTAAAACTTGGAACTGATTTCTGGAGATTTCATACCATTCCCATTGCTATATTCTGTTTGTGGAGATTTCATACCATTCCAATTGCTATATTCTGTTTGTGGAGATTTCATACCATTCCCATTGCTATATTCTGTTTGTAGAGATTTCATACCATTCCCATTGCTATATTCTGTTTGTAGAGATTTCATACCATTCCCATTGCTGTATTCTGTTTATGGAGATTTCGTACCATTCCCATTGCTATATTCTGTTTGTGGAGATTTCATACCATTCCCATTGCTATATTCTGTTTAGATGAGACACAACGTGATAAATTGGTCCACATTTTAACAAACCAATTAGTCGAATTTAACCTTCAACTATCCAACGCTACCGTCGATCTACCGCCAAACAATCTGAAATTACTTAATTCATTTCCCCGCACTGCTTCTCGTAAATTATAAACCAAAATGTTTTGAATTTGTATTAATAATAATATTAATTAATAACCTTTTAATATATTATGATCTGTATTATTATAAAACAGATATTATATAAGTTTGTGTTTTTCCAGGGATTGAGGGTTGACGGAAGGGGAATATTAATCTACCTGATTAGTGACCGCTGGCTCCTTATCAAGGCATCATTATGGAACATTGTGCAGGGGTAAGTTGCTTGTAGGGCGGACTGATTATTCGCAGTAAAGGAACTTATATTCCACTAGTACTGCACAGCTAATATTATTTACACTTTAACAGCCTTTGGTATGCAATCATTTTTTTCTTTAAATTTTACTCTACTGATATACAACCGTTAATGATACCTAAGTAGTTGTTTATATTTATGTTAATTCAAAACACGTTTATTAATTAGACTGTAAATATTGAAAAAAAAGGTTTATCCTGTTCTTAAAAAAAGACATGTTGTCAAAATTCATGCTTTTTTACATTAACTCCAACTCCTTTAAGAAATTTTTGGTCTGTGTCATCTTTGGAGATGCTGTGTGGAGGGTGAGAGTGTGAGAGGAAAGAGTGAGTCTAAACTCAGTAATCGTTAGTTAAAGTCTCTTCAAGACCCATGTTGCAGGAGAGAGGAAACACTGGAGGTTTCACAGCCGAGCTATTCAACTCAAGAATGAGCCGTATAAGCGACCCATTCTCATGTGACCTGTCAACCGT
Organism: Hesperophylax magnus; assembly: GCA_026573805.1. Lineage (NCBI taxonomy): Eukaryota > Metazoa > Arthropoda > Insecta > Trichoptera > Limnephilidae > Hesperophylax > Hesperophylax magnus. The sequence goes on along the minus strand of JAIUSX010000179.1, from coordinate 351,567 downwards.
GTACAAATGTTGGGCGCGTCTTTGACGTGTTTCCCGACCATAGATACTTTTTCGAAAAGTAATTTTAGACATCACTGTATGAAGGCATACGGGGAGTATCAGGGCGGACGCGACAGAACCTAACTAGTGAAGAACCTTCTGCCAGAACTACTTGTACCACATGGTATTCACCGCACCGTTCCCACACCGTTGGCCCATTTGCAATTGAAATAAAACACAGCTAAATACTTGTTTTGTCTTTACATGGTATTTTCTTGCAATGTACTTCCAAACACTCTTGTTTGGAAGTACATTGTAAGGAAACATTACATTGATACATTGGAAAATAAAACACTCCAAAAATAAATGTCTAGAATTTGTTCATTACGTATTTATTGCGGAAGAAGTAAACAAAATACTTAATTAATTTGTATCTGTTTGACATAATTTAAGTTGTTTCAGCAAGTTATTGTGAAATATTCACTTCTTCAGTTAGAAGTTTGTGTTTGTAAATAATAATTAAAGGCACATAAGATTTCCCTTATCATCATTTAGTTGTTATTGTCGTTGTCTTTATTATTACATCAACAGATGGCGGTACGAGTGCCTTCACGAATTCATGAAATACTAATATTGGAAGTGTGTCGTATGATATGTAGTACCAATATTCGGAATACATATTAGTAAATCAACAAACCAGTTTATCATATGATAGTATGATAAACATATAAATATATCACACGGTACACTACCAATTTGGAATATTAGTAAATCAAAAAACCAGTTTATCATATGATAGTATGATAAACATATAAATATATCACACGGTACACTACCAATTTGGAATATTAGTAAATCAACAAACCAATAAGATAGTGTATCATATGATATTATACAGATAACTGTCATGTTGTTAAGCCTGGCAGCTTATTTCAATTTGATAGAAACCCGAAACGCACCTAGAATCGGCGTTTTCAAATGTCAAACATTTTTAGCTGCACCCTGTACCTGTACCTAGATAGCATGCAAACTGTCTGCTTAGCTCCACCCTGTACCTGTACCTAAATAGCATGCAAACTGTCTGTTTAGCTGCAACCTGTCCGGGGGTAAAGGGCTCTAACTTCAGGGGGTGATTCTACGTGATAGTACAAGTAAAAAAGAAAGTGGACTTTTTTCAAAATTTCAATGTTTTAAGGTAGTTTTAGTGAAAAGTGACTGCTTCTAAGTTTAATTTAAAAGCGTTTACTCTCACAATTCCAGTAAAGACAATAAATTCCCACGCATACATAAATTCAGTAGCACAGTACGCTGGCAATAAAACACAGAACAAAATTCATAGTTAATTCTCGGAATCGGAGAATTTTGGAAAGCTAGTTTACCTGGTGTAATTGAAGTAAAAAGGTTAGAAATGTCCGCATGATTTTTTGGGATTACGGATATTGATAAATTGAAGTAATTCGGGACAGTCAATTTTAAAATGTAGTATTCTTTGTAACAGTATTAAATCTGTGCTTATTCTTCTTTCTGAAAGTTTCAATAGAGACATTTTATCCAGGATGTAATTGTAATCAATGTTTTGTATAGGAATATGCAATTTATAGTTTATAAACCTTTGAAACTTCCGTTGAATTTTTTCAATGTTATCTAAATTAATATTGAAAAATGGAGACCATAACGTCATGTTATACTCAAGTTGGCATCTGACAAGGGTTTTAAATAACATAATAAATGTTCCTAAATTATTTAAATCTTTTGCAGCACTCAAAACAAAGCCAAGAGTCTTTAGGGCCTTGTTGATAATATTATTAATATGGCATACAAAGGTGAGTTTACTATCGAACATAATGCCTAGATCAATTATTTTAGTAACACAATTTAAATTTTCATCATTTAATGAATACTGAAAAAATATAGGAATATTTATTTTGGTAAAATGAATGAACAGACATTTATTTATTTTTAATGCTAATTTGTTGATTGAGCACCATTCAAAAAGATATCTCAAGTTAGTTTGAAGTGTAATACAATCATCAATGTGGTTAATTTCTTCATATAGTTTCATATCATCGACAAACAGTAGATCTTTTATGTCAGTTAATACATCAACAGTGTTGTTTATGAATATTATAAACAAAATGGGACCTAGATGAGAGCCTTGCGGCACTCCACTTATCGCCATAAATTCGTATGAATTTGTGCCATTTATTCTCACACAAAGACTTCTTTTGAACAAATTACTAGCAAATAGATTTAGTAAAGTACAGTAGTCAGTGTATACTGAGTCTACCTGGCATCTGTTTGCTAAGATTTAGATATAAAATTTTCGTATATTAGTAAATAAGTTAATGTAGATTTATTTGAGCAGAAGCCATGTTGGTAGGGAGTTATAATTTTTTTTATGTTTATAGATATTTTATCGAGTACTATTTTTCAAAAAGGTTAGGTATCGATGATTGGATACATATTGGTCTGTAATTTGTAGCATCCGTTTTGTCTCCCTTTTTAAAGATAGGAGTAAGAAAACTATGTTTCTCTATATTAGGGAAACATCCTGTTTTTAACGATTGGTTAAAAATTACAAATAGAGGAACAGATAGGCTGTTTAGACATTCTTTAATTAACACAGGTGGAATGTTGTCAGGTTCAGCACTTTTTCTAGCATCTAACAAATTTACATGATTTTTAATATCATTAATTTCAATGTGTATTTCAAATATGTTTAGACTGAGATTCGATGAGAATTTGGGAATTTCATTATTAGGTATATCCTTTTCATAGACAGACTTAAAATAATCAGCGAATAAATTTACAATCTTTTCAACATTACATCCAACCTTTCCATTTAAATTCATAGAAGTTGGAATACCCGAATTATTATTTTTTTGAGAATTACTGCACTTCCAAAATTGTTTTACATTTACATGAATATCAATTTCAATTATATCAATGTAATTTTTATAACACATTTTCGATATTTTACAACACTCCTATCTTGACAATTGAAATTCATTATAATTACTAGACAATCTGAATCGCTTGTAATTTTTATAAGCAATTTTTTTATTGTATGTTAAAGTGATCAATTCAGGACTAAACCAGTTTGGAAAATTAAAATTTTTGTTTTGTCGGAGGGGCACAAAATTTGCAATAGCATCTTTTAGAATATCATAAAATTTATTTACGTTTTTATTAAGATCTGTGTTTTCCAAAAAGAACCAATCATTTGAATTTAAAGAAGTTATAAAATGACTTGACACTTTTATTAACATTGTTGCTAACATTGGAGATAATTGTATCCAGAGGAGGATGATAGTCATCTACAGGTAATAGCTCATCTAATGATTTAAATACCGTAGCAGAAGTACTGCAGAAAACTAAATCGAGAAAACGGTTATTGACGTTAGCGACAGTGTTTAATTGTGGGATTGATAAGTAATTAGACATACCCAGTATCTCCCTCTCACTAGGATTAGCAGTAGACATATTATTACCAGATAATTCAGGGTCGTTATGCTTCCAAGATACATTTGGTAAGTTGTAGTCACCTATTACAATATGTTTGGTACAAGACACTTAAATCTTAAAGTGTCCAAACCTACGAAGATTCATATATTTCTGTGAAGCAGAGGAGGGCAAAAAAAAGTTGTTCAAAATCTTGATGTTTCATGTTTAATAATTTTGGAAATCATTTTTTTTTATTTATGGCGATGAGAACTCCACCTCCTCGGCTCTTTCTACTGGTGGACGAGTTTCTATCAAGGCGATATACATTATAGTTGGACATGCCTAACTCTGCAGTATTTATGGGGGGGTTAAGCCAGGTTTCTGTCAATATTATGATGCTATGATGAATAGTAGGTCTGGATAATCTGAAGTTCTGTAGTTTGGTGCGCATTCCCCTTAAATTTTGGTAATATATCAGAATTTGATGTTTAGAGGAGTTATTTGTTAGTTTTTTAAAACTGAGTTTATGTATCTTATAGTGAGGTGCGTGCCTCAAGTTCTGATCGTAGATTCATTAATTGATCCCGCTGAATAAATGTTTTGGTCTTCGTAAATTTGTATGAAGTCCGGTAGTTTTTGTTGTTGTTGTATAGTATATACTTGACCGTTTGGGGGTTCAGGAGCACAATTTTTATAAGTCTGGCCTTGTCGCCCTTCCTAACTCCCAATCGGTATACCTTAATATTAATTTATAAGATATTCATGGCCAAAAGTATTTTTGTTATTTTTTAATGGGGTAACTCCTTCTTTAGCCAATGTTTCGGACAGCATTGCAGTGTCCATCATCAGGGCAGATGTGTTATCTGAGGTTGTGGTGAAATGTGAGCTTATGTGTGAGGATGTGATACGGTGTTGCCAGCTCCAACCCTCTGAGCTAAAATTAACGTTAATTTTTAAAGTGGTTTTCTGCGTTTAGCTCTGGTGTAGCAGCCGTCAATTACCAGATACCAAGAACTACTGAGCTTAGCTCCATCGTCTCTATTAATATTTACGGGATTTTTGTGAATTTCAATGGCCGCCGTAATCAGTCGTGACCCAAGTTTTGGGTCTCCCTTTTTGTTTTGTTCCTGAAGTCCTGGGGAGACCTAAAACTTATAGAGCATGGCTAAAGAAGGAGCTAGCGCAACACGGCATAACACCCCAATAACAAATAACAAAAAACCGTTGTCAGTTCCAAATGCCAGTGGAATGTTAATAATACTGTTGATTGAACATTGATTGGTTGCAGAATACCTGGTCAGGGTATCGCTCCTCCAGAGGTGGTATTCCACTTCACCAGAGTCGTGCTGCATCCCCAGTACATCCCCGGGGGCAAAAATTTTGGTCCAGGAACTAATGATATAGCTATTCTGGAAACGAACAAACCGTAAGCATCAGACATTAATAATAAATGACTTACTATCAATTATCAAATTTAATTTCCACATAAATATGAATGACCTCCGTGGTAGAGCTCGCGGGTTCGAATCTCGTTGTGAGTATTTTTTGGTTTGTAAATGTTGGGAAGTGAGTTAGCTAAGAGCTTCGCAGATGCACTCATAGAGGGCAGTAGAAGGAGCTTGCTTGGAAGTCCGCAAGATGGCAGCTAGTAGTCAGTAGTCGCCAGGGCCAGTTAGGCTGCTTCCAGACAAACATGATGTTTGCAGATCTCATTTAGCCAGATCTTAGTTAGGTCGACCATCGAAGTCACTCTTGCAATACGTGAAGTATTGAATAAATCTCTATATAAAGAACTTATTCTCTAAAATCTCCTTACACGACGAGTTGGAGAACTGTTTGTGGGAACACAACAGTAAGTATTATGTTAGTCTATATATAATTTTACAAAACATTAAATTTGCGACACATTCCACATCAATAGATACTCACAGTATCGCCCTGGTAGCCGTGTTTGATGATCATTTGTTTCATTTTATTGTTTGCCACAAGACCAATTACAAATTTCCTGGTATCAATACATTTTCATTAAATTTGTCATATCTAAAATAATGTTTCAATGGTAGTAAAGGTACAAGTAAGGTGTAGTAAGGAAATATAATTATTGATAGAGTAATTCTGTGATGGTGTTTCAGGCTCCTCTTCAGCAGGAACTATCGGCCGGTTTGTCTTCACACGCGGCAAGACTCTTTGGGAGGACTCAAACTCTCGGTGCGGGACGAGCGGAGTGGTGATGTAAGTTAACCATAATGCCCGGGCAATGAGCTTAAACTTTATGGGTCAGACTAATAAACGTGTTTTAAAATCAACACTATTGTTATACAACCATCCATATATGGCAATCTGTTAAAATTAAAATACGTTTATTAGTAAGGGGATAAGTACGTAAATTAGTGGCCTCCAGCATCTCTTCAGTACGAAAGTAAATACATAATAATTAGTTGTTATTGTTTCTGTGTATATTCACAGGAGCCAGTGACCCTTCTGACCCAAGAGGAGTGCAGCAGACTGTTCCCTCTCGACAGTGATGGAGCACCTGGCGGAGTTACAGACGGACATATGTGCATCAGCAGCAGTAAGGCGTGTGATGTAAGTAACAATGACGCAACTATTCATTAATTCAATGCACTGCTCGATGGGCCTTGCGGGCTATTCTGTGATTTTGTTAAATCATTCATTTATTAAATTTAAATATCCCTTTAGTTCCCATTTCTTATTAAATTAAATGATTAACACACAAAGGGATCTTGTTGTATTGGTTCATTCAATTGCAAATGTTAAAATGATTTTTTCACGCAATTTATATATGTAATAGAAAATTTGGTTATTTTTGTAAATGAAATGTTTTCTGTAGGTAGGTACCTACTCTTTTTATACACGGTGTCTGGAAAATCGTTGCACAAGTGGGAAGTTCAAGGGAGTTAATATCAGCCGGTTTAAAATACACTGAAGCGTACAGCCTGCTCTAAAAGTTGTATAACCCTTTAGAGTTACAAGTTTCCTGCTTATACCACGAGTTTCCGGGCACCGTGCATTACGAATATTTTGCTGTTGGAATTTAATTTATCTAGAGCTCACGTTTGAATGTATTTGTGCAGACCGACCTCGACAGTATTAGTTTGGACCCACAGTCCCCTCTTACCCCGAAGTAGCCCCACAATAATACACAAGCAAGAAGCTCATTATTCTGATTAAAAAGGTTTATTTTGTTTAACCGTCCCCTTGTTTGCCAATGTCACAAATATTGGCTAAGATTGACTGATTGATTAATCAACTCATTCAGAATTGAAGCATTGCTTGAAATGGTTTTAGCCGTCTTTAGTGGCCAGATCTGAATACTCAAGTACTCCCCATCTTTCTATTTTTTTATTTTGTTTATTTAGGAAAACCAACGGATTTTTTACATTATTAAATAATCAACTAATAAAAAATACATATAATATCTAATGATAGGTTTTCACTTAAAAATTTAATTATAATAACAAACTAAGGGTCCAGTACCCGTGGGCAAAAAATATTTACAGAAAATACTAAATAAAGTAAAAATAACATCGGATATAAGAACACAAGTAAATTACAATACACGGTGTCCGGAAACTCGTAGTACAAGCGGGAAACTGGAGAATCTACACCACATGGGGAACCCAAAAAAACATAAAGTTTTTTGATTTGAGCATTTTCACAAAAAAAAAAAAAACCAAAAAAAAATATTTTTCGGCTATTTTAGGGTTAAAGTTTTTTCTGGTGTTTAGGGTTGAACAACAGATGTTTTAACCCTGCAGAGCAGAAATATTTTATGATTACACCGGATTAAATGAAGGGTGATTTCAAAATAATGCTTCAAATCCGAGTTTCTTCATTTGTTTTACTTTCAAATAGTTTTAATTAGTTGGGTACTTTGATCCTCAGTAATAATTTATAAGAATTTGATTTAAAAAAAAAAAAAAAAAAAATGAACTTCTAACTCGATTTACTCGATAACGAAAGCTCAAATCAAAAAAAAATATACTACAAAATCGACTCCAAATGTGATGTAGATTCACCAGTTTCCCGCTTGTATTACGAGTTTCCGGACACCCTGTATATCAATTTTATCCTCACACAACACCAATAATCACCAATATATTTATGTATATACCTACAACCAAAGAGAACAGATTTTTATAAAATGAATCACTTGTAACTGGACAGGGTTCATATCAACAACATGATAACTTGCAGTATGTTATTAATTATTATTTAATAATAGCTAAGGTATCTTTTTAAAATGTTCCTAAACTACACGAAAATATGTCAATATAATTAAAAAATTTATTGTATAGGGTACAAGCTCTGAATATAAAAGCGTTTTGTCTGAGATTATTAGAACATTTTTGAAGATGAAAACGTGATTTATCTTTAGTTCTAAAGCTCGGGACTCTAAAATTAATATCAGACAAAAGGGGCGAACAATCAATAAGGCCATTGATAATTTTGTAGAGATATATTATATCTGCGGAGTCTCTTCTAGTTTTTAATGGCTTTAGTCCATAATATTCCATCGAGCTGTTAATCCCGTGGTTACCAATATTCATCTTAAAATTTAAATGATTGACAAATTTTTTTTGGATGGCTTCAATGCGCTTTACATAAATATTATATTGAGGATTTCATATGGGAGAAGCAAATTCAAGATGACTGCGAACATAAGAAAAATACAATATTTTAAGTGTTTGAATATTATTGAATTCTTTTCCAATACGGAATAAGAATCCTAACATTCTAAGGGCTTTCTTCACAATCATATCAACATGCGCCTCGAATGTAAGTTTACTGTCAAGCAGAACACCTAGGTCACGAATTTGTGTAACCTTTTTAAGTACTTTACTGGCTATGTGGTAGTTATGTTCAAATTTTATTTTGTTTCTAGTGAAGGTAATAACATAACATTTTGAGGTGTTCATGTTGAGATGATTGATAATGTAGTAGTCATCAAGTCTATATAGATCTTCTTGTAATTTATAACAGTCAATAATAAAATTAATAGGAAAGAATATTTTCATATCGTCGGCGAAGAGTAGAATATTTGCATAATTAAAGCATTTTATAATGTCGTTGATGAAAATTGTGAACAGCAACGGTCCCAGGTGAGATCCTTGGGGCACACCTGAAGGTATATTTACAATCTCAGATATGAAGCCATTAATAGTTACTCCTTGAGTGCGCCCATTAAGATAGGAGACCAGCCATCGGTACAAATCCCCGTGAATTCCCAGAGCTAGTAGTTTAGATAAAAGAAGACTGTGATCAATTTTATCAAATGCTTTAGAGAAGTCTGTATAGATTACGTCAACTTGGATTTAATCATCCATAGATTTTGAAATATTTTCAGTGAAAATTGCAAGATTAGAGACAAATGATCTTTTTTTCATGAATCCATGTTGGTTAGCAATTATTACAGACTGGACACAGTCATACAGTTGTTCATGAACAATGTTTTCAAATATCGTACTGAATATCGGTAATTTAGATATTGGACGATAGTTCCGGACTTCATTTTTCGCCCCAGACTTAAATACTGGTGTAATTTGAGCACACTTCCAGCGATCCGGAAAGACACCTTCTTTCAATGAGGATTGAAAGAGCAATAATAGGGGCTTCGAGATTACCTTGCTACACATTTTGATAAAGAATAAGCTACCTGCACCCAATGAGCAAGAAATAGTATCAATTATTTTTTCTTTGGAAACTGATACCGAAGATATGTTAACTTGATTGCCTGCGTGATTATTGGTAGAGTGAACATCGGAAACAGTTTTGTGATTAAAATTTGAGACGAAGTGCTGTGAGAACAGGTTGCATATTGCCAAGGGATTCACGGCAGTTATGTCACCCAGTTTCATAATATGCGGTAAACCAGAATTATTTCTCTTTCCTTTGATATAAGTCCAGAAATATTTCGGATCACGGGATATATTAAGTTCGGCGTTTATTATAAATTGTTTATGACATTCTCTAGACATTTTCTTTTGCCTTGATCGAAGAACACAAAATTCACGGTAGTCCAAAGGATTTGACCACTTTTTCCACATTTTGAACACTTTATATTTTTCTTTAGTAAGTTTTATCAGGGCTGGACTAAACCAATAAGGATAAGAGTTGTTAATATGAACTTCCTTTGATGGAACGTTCAAACGAATAATTTCATTTAAAATAGCACAAAAACGGTCAATGGCATTATTAGTTGATAGGTTTAAAAATTCTGCATCACAATCAATATTATTGAGGATGTTATTGATCGATTCAAAATTAGCATTCCTGAAGAGATAGATTGTCCTTTTGTTGTCCACCATAGGGGTTTCCAGAGCTATATTGATGTCAAAGATAATGGTTTTATGATGTTTACATTCAGGTATGAGATAATCATCAGTATTAGACACATTAAAAGGGAACGAACTAAAAACAAGGTCTAGGAATGTACGATTATTATTCGGGAAGGTGCAGTATTGCGAGAGATCAGTAAAAGAAAGGGTGTCTGATAGTTTGGAAATAATTTCAGATTGATAACCATTCATAATTTGCATACTGTTACCGTTACCAATAGACCAGTTAATTACATAGTGGTAAATTGAAATCACCTGATATGACGAAATGATCATTGTGGTAAAGTTCTCGAAGTGCACATAATTTATCCATGAATGCATTTATGCTTTGAGAGTGATTGACTCCTGGTGGTATATAAACACAACATAAATGAATATTTTTGAAATTCTCAATCGAAATAGTCACCCAGATGTCTTCAGCACTCGTATTCCAGTCATTTTGTTCGTGAGCTTTGAGGTGCTTCTTCAACGCAATCATTACTCCACCTCCTCATTTTTGCTCATTGCGATCCCGCCTAAATACCAGGTAACGGTTGTCAAATAGCTCTTCACTAGCAATACTGTCTACAAGCCAAGTTTCAGTTATCATAATAATATCATAGTTGTTATTGGTAACATTAAAATAAAATCTATCAGTCTTAGAACGCAGTCCAGTCACATTTTGATAATATACATTCAACATTTTAGTTCATTTAGTTGATAAAATATATAAAATATAAGACTGATAAAATAGTTGTAAGCATGTTCAAGTATATTATAAATATTAGAGTGGTGTTGTAGTAACATAAGAAGAATAATTGTAGGATAATTTGTATTAAAGTTGGTAGTATAAAAAGAGTTAGTTGTTAATATTATACAAATAAAGAAAAAGCAGTACAAATGATAATATTTTAAAGTAGGAGAAAAGATAAGGTAGATAGGAAAAATAAATTGATTATAGCTTAGAGTTACACGAGACGATGCTAAATCTAAGAAGATTATCACCAAAAAACCTGAGTCACGTCAGATTCCAATGTCACCTGAATAATGGGACTAGTTTCATTTTTGCGTATAAATATTTTTCCGTATTTGATCCATCTGAATTTAAAGTTTTTATCCTTGCTTAAGTCTCTCACTGTCTTGAAGAGCGCACGGGTTGCAGCAGTCAGATGCTCCTTGACATATATTTTGGAGTCCCCGAGAAGCTTCAAATCACTTGAGTTGAGACTGCCTTTCTTCCTTATAGCAGCAAGAAAGTTATCTGTACTGCGGCTGGCTGCGAACTTTACTACAATTGGACGAGTAAATTTAGGATTATCTTTGGGTAATTCCTTGACACTTGTACGAGAGATTCCATCAATATCATTCGGGAGAACATCAACACCTGCCTTGGCTCCTAGCAATTTTATGATATCTATTAAATTTTAATTTTTTTCCCGGAATGTCAATAATTTCCACGTTGTTTTTTAATGAGGTTTGCTCAAGACGGTTTAATTTGGACAATACCAGATTATAATTAGTTTGAAGTTCATTGTTTTTGACTTCGAGGTTATTAATTTTGGAGTGACACTCTCTTAGCGCATCATTCATTGTTTTTAATTCCATGAACACTTTGTTAATTTCTTCTTTAATTTCGTCTTTAAACGAAATTAGTATATTACTATAGTCTGGCTATGAACCAGCCTCGGCAGCGGGGCTCTCCACGGCGACATTACGTTTTGACTTAGTACCCGCTTTAGTAGGTAGAATAGACATTATGAATACGGAACTGTCAAGGTTATGAAACAATGAATTGTAGAGTGCAACAATTCATTTTCTTTCCCATTTTTTCTTTCTCATTTGCTTTCTCTTTCCCATCTCCTTCCCCTCCCCTATACCTTCAGCCTCACAACATTCCCTAATTAGGGACGCTTTGGGTGACTTAGTAGGGGTGCCAGGGTTCATGGGGTGAGGTGTGTCTAGGTCTGTTTGTCCACCTACTGCGTGGCGGGTCGGATCGAGAGAGACTGGTTGAGGGAAACCTTTGGACCTCTCCAGCCGCACTCTCTCTCTCCCCATCATCTCGCCCCGCAGTGGGAGGGATGAATGCAACGTCCGTCACTCCTGTACACACTGACCACCAGATGTATCCTATTGCTATCCACCCCTCATACCATTTCCCGCTCGTGCCACCGAGCTTTTCGCTGCACAAAGGCATTGCTTATATTCCGCATTGACTGACTCTAATGTGTGCATTGCAGGTCTTCGGTGGATACTACCTTGCAGCCAGCAACGGTGGCAGAGTGGCCTGCACCCGGCTGCTGGTGGGGTTCATCTTAGATATCAAGAGTGAGGGTGACACCTGCAAAGTACTGTTGCTCCGCGTATCCCACTACACTCCTTGGGTGGAGAGTGTGGTGTGGCCATAAACTGCGTCTGCCCGTCTGTCCATCAACTGTTTCTCCGCGTGGCCCACTTCACCCCCTGGGTGGAGAGTGTGGTGTGGCCATAAGCTGCGTCTGCCCGTCTGTCCATCAACTGTTTCTCCGCGTGGCCCACTTCACCCCCTGGGTGGAGAGTGTGGTGTGGCCATAAGCTGCGTCTGCCCGTCTGTCCATCAACTGTTTCTCCGCGTGGCCCACTTCACCCCCTGGGTGGAGAGTGTGGTGTGGCCATAAGCTGCGTCTGCCCGTCTGTCCATCAACTGTTCCTCCGTGTGGCCCACTACACGCCCTGGGTGGAGAGTTTTTTCCTTTATTATTGGTACTGTATCGTCGGCATATGAAGTAATTTGTCCATGTAATGGTTGAAAGAAAATATGGTAAAAAGAATTGGTCCAAGCACCGTACCTTGCGGGATTCCAAAGTCTGATATTTCTATATCACTATTAATCTGATTAATTTTTACGACTTGTGGGCGATTTTTTAAATAGTCACCTATATTTTCCAAGTTTCTCAATAGAATTTCATGGGATATGCTATCAAAAGCTTTTTTTATCTAATGATTCGTAAATGTGTGAAGTTACATGAGTGATTTTATAAAACCAAATTGGTTTTTGTGTAGGATTTTATTGTTTTCAAGGAAATTGATCAACTGTTTCATCATGGTTTTTTCAAAAATCTTTCCTATGTTTAAGATTAGACAGATAGGGCGATAATTAATTATTTGCCGTGGATCTCCAGCTTTATAAATAGGTGAAATTATAGTGTTCTTTCAGTCTGTTGGAAAAATTCCTTTTATTAAACTTAAGTTTATCAAATGAGTACATAATGGGTTTTATCAAATGAGTTTTCATGGATTTTAGAAAATGAACCGTAATATTATCAAATCGGGGCACGAACCTCCTTTCATGCCTTCTATAATTTTTAAGATTTCACACTCAGACTTTGTTTTAAATTTTGACATTTTTTTTGATTCTGTAAATTTACAATTACTTGTTTTTTTTTGGTTAATAGGTTTATTAATATTTTTCGCTAGATTTTTTCCAACATTGGCAAAAAAAAAATAAAAATATTTTTACACTTTGTTTAGGATGAATCTATGATTTTATTTTCATGTTCAATGTACTTTATGTTTTTTTTAGTATTTTCCATAGCTAAATTAACTGTTTTCCATATTTGTTTATTATTATTGTCTGCACATAGTATTTTCTTTTTGAAATAGTCCTCTTTATATTTTTTAATACAGGTTGATAATTTATTTAAAAAAAATTTTGTTAAAAATGTTTGCTTTTTCATCTAGGGGATTTTTAAATTTAGCTTTATAAAGTTTTTCTTTGTTTCTGATTGATATTATAAATCCTTTAGTAATTGTAAGTTATCCAAGGTTTTAAACATCTAAGTTATTTCCGGGGCATCTTATCTTAGAGCTTCATTATAAATAAGAAGGTATTGTAAATTATTACGCTGTCTCACACTTAACATACCTAGTTGTTTCTGCATATCTTATCTTAGAATACCTGATATTTATTTTCTTGTGCAAACAAGCAAAGATAAAAAATGTTTGTTTTTTAGGAAATAATACACGAGAACTTTACACACATACTGTTAACTAATAAAGAATATATATGTGTGTTAACTTCATATTGTAAATACTTTTATTATTGAATGAATAGAGACAGGGGTGTGACAGCTATTGCTTTGGGATCTGCGTTGCTGTGTTTTGGTGCTTTCACCTCATACATAATACGAATAACATATCGATCAAGATACGGTGATCAGGCAGGCTATTTCACCAAGGCATAGGTACCTATTCAAATCATTACGATAAAGGTTCAAACGATGAGCAGGTAAACAAAAACACTGATTGGATAACGACCAAACACAAACCAAGACCAAGAAATATTTTATTTCTTCTCCAATTGCAACTATCTGTATGAAATAGTAGGTATGAAAATAATGGTTGAGTAGAGCAAAGTTTTCATTTGCGTCCCGATATGGAGATCAGGATGAAAATGAGGATGGTGTAATGCTAGCCATAGATTATTTGTTTAAATAATGTAAAACTCGACCATTTCATGTCATCCAGGGTGGTAGATACTCTCAGTATCGCCATTGTAAAGATCATTTTGCCACCGTTTAGAATACAAACATTTAAGCTGTATGTTATTTAGTGGTTAGATCTAAATTGGCCAATCCAGTTCTTCCTAATCTTTTGGCCTCCTGACAAATAATCTTCTTTTCTTTTTTTTTGTTAATCCTTATATTTATGTACATAATTATGCTTTACTTTGTGTCTTTATCAAAAATAAGTTGTGTTATTTGAGCAATTTACAATAAAACTAAGATATTTTAAAAATTGAGGATGAATGTTGTTTACAACTAAAATGCAAATACATTTGTATTTGCATTTTTTGTTGTAACACTGTCACTGTACTGAACTAGTTGTAACACTGTCACAGTACTGAACTAGATTGCTTTAAGGTGAAATAAAGTGACAAATTTTAAATATCCAGACTTTAGTTATTTGTAGTTATTTTGTCCTAATTCAACCCCTTCCTTCATTTTTTGTTATTTTTATTGGAGTTTACAAATCGGAATCCCGCGGGATTTCAACTAATGGCTATTACATACAAATTGACTTTATCATTTCTTCATTACTACTTAGTATTTTATAAAAAAAATATTGAAAAGGTAACAAAGTAAGTATTTTAAGAAGACTTTGAGTAAAATAAATGGTAAAAAACGAGAATGGAGAGTCCTGCCTGCTTACACACTAGTTGCAGTTGGTGAGACTGTCATCAAGAAGGTGTGTGCTAACTGAAGGTATCTCCCTCTGATCCAGGTCTTGAATTTCCAGAGCTTGAGTTGCGTCGCCTACGTCTTCCCACTCCTCCAATACACCCCACTATAACTCCAGTTACCAAAAACTACTCTAATTGCACAGAGCCGGACCTGCCTACGTCTTCCTACTTCTACAACATACCCCGCTATGGCTCTAGTTACCCGAGACTACTCCAATTGCACCTGCACACGCACAGGGCCGGCCCTGCCTACGTCTTCCTACTCCTACAGCATACCCCGCTCTGGCTGTAGTTTCCCGAGACTACTCCAATTGCACCTACACACGCACAGGGCCGGCCCTGCCTACGTCTTCCTACTCCTACAGCATACCCCGCTCTGGCTCTAGTTACCCGAGACTACTCCAATTGCACCTGCACACGCACAGGGCCGGCCCTGCCTACGTCTTCCTACTCCTACAGCATACCCCGCTCTGGCTCTAGTTACCCGAGACTACTCCAATTGCACCTGCACACGCACAGGGCCGGCCCTGCCTACGTCTTCCTACTCCTACAGCATACCCCGCTCTGGCTCTAGTTACCCAAGACTACTCCAATTGCACCTACACACACACAGGGCCGGCCCTGCCTACGTCTTCCTACTCCTACAACATACCCCGCTCTGACTCTAGTTACCCGAGACTACTCCAATTACACCTGCACACGCACAAGGCCGGTCCTGCCTACGTCTTCCTACTCCTACAACATACCCCGCTCTGGCTCTAGTTACCCGAGACTACTCCAATTACACCTGCACACGCACAAGGCCGGTCCTGCCTACGTCTTCCTACTCCTACAACATACCCCGCTCTGGCTCTAGTTACCCGAGACTACTCCAATTACACCTGCACACGCACAAGGCCGGTCCTGCCTACGTCTTCCTACTCCTACAACATACCCCGCTCTGGCTGTAGTTTCCCGAGACTACTCCAATTGCACCTACACACGCACAGGGCCGGCCCTGCCTACGTCTTCCTACTCCTACAGCATACCCCGCTCTGGCTCTAGTTACCCGAGACTACTCCAATTGCACCTGCACACGCACAGGGCCGGCCCTGCCTACGTCTTCCTACTCCTACAGCATACCCCGCTCTGGCTCTAGTTACCCGAGACTACTCCAATTGCACCTGCACACGCACAGGGCCGGCCCTGCCTACGTCTTCCTACTCCTACAGCATACCCCGCTCTGGCTCTAGTTACCCAAGACTACTCCAATTGCACCTACACACACACAGGGCCGGCCCTGCCTACGTCTTCCTACTCCTACAACATACCCCGCTCTGACTCTAGTTACCCGAGACTACTCCAATTACACCTGCACACGCACAAGGCCGGTCCTGCCTACGTCTTCCTACTCCTACAACATACCCCGCTCTGGCTCTAGTTACCCGAGACTACTCCAATTACACCTGCACACGCACAAGGCCGGTCCTGCCTACGTCTTCCTACTCCTACAACATACCCCGCTCTGGCTCTAGTTACCCGAGACTACTCCAATTACACCTGCACACGCACAAGGCCGGTCCTGCCTACGTCTTCCTACTCCTACAACATACCCCGCTCTGGCTCTAGTTACCCGAGACTAATCCAATTACACCTGCACACGCACAAGGCCGGCCCTGCCTACGTCTTCCTACTTCCACAACATACCCCGCTCTGGCTATAGTTACCCGAGACTACTCCAATTACACCTGCACACGCACAAGGCTGGCCCTGTAAAATTTGATGCTGTATTAGCAGAAACTGATGTCTCACATTCATAACCGCTTTTAAAAAAATCAGCAAAAAGGTCAGCGATACTTTGAGTGTCTTTGGCCTTTTTACCTGCATATTCCATGTTGGCGGGTATACCAAAGTTGTTATTTTTCATTGATTTTGCATAGTTCCAAAAATACTTCACATTATGATTTATTGAAGTTTCAACATTATTTATAAAAGAATTGTAGCACATTTTTGATAAGACTTCACAATCTTTTCTAACGTTTTTAAATTCAACATAATTTGATAAAGATCTGTCTTCTTTGTATTTCTTATGTAAAACTTTTTTAAGGGCAGTTAATTGAACAAGTTCTTTATTGACTCGGATATTTCGATTCTTTAAAATGAATGAGTTGGATGAGATCTGAAATAATTTTATCCAGCAAATAATAAAATGATTCAATATTTTGATTAGTATAGCCTTCTTTAAGAAATGACCAATCTTCCTTGTGGAGACGATCATTTATGTCCCAATAGTTCGCACTTTTAAAGTTATAAGTAGGAGTTGCATTTTTTAGATTGCCTTCTTTAGTACAAGGGATAAGTATTGCTAGTGGAGGATGGTGCTTGTCCATCGGAAGAACAGACTTTAATGATTCATTAATAATCACGTTGCTCTCATTTGACAAAACTCGATCAAGAACACGATTATTAATATTACTTACATGGTTATATTGGGTTAAATTAAAAAGTAAAGACATATCTAGAATTACTAGTTCGCAGGCGGTTGCTGGTATTGAATTAAAATTACTGTCTAAAACGTTGAAATTGCAATTAGGTAGGTTATAAATAATTATTTGATGATTTGGATATTTTTTTTTTACTAACTCAACATCTTCACAGTGTTTTTTATAGATTGATATGTTGGCATTGGGAGGAATATAAACAGTTCCAATAATAGTTTTCTTGAAATCACCACTTAACAATACGAAAATTTGTTCCACATCAGTATTTTTGATTTTAAGTACTTTCGAAGTAATATTTTTGCGGACCGCTATCAAGACACCACCTCCTCTTGTATTGGAGCTGGTATTCTGACTCCGGTCTGCTCGGTGGACATGGTGACTATGTAGTCCAAGCTCCGCTGAGAAGATCGATGATGTTAGCCATGTTTCAGTGAGTATGATGACATCGTTTGAGAAAGATGGAGCATTTACTCTGAACTCCTTTAGTTTTGTTCTGATGCCCCTGACGTTCTGGTAGTAGATGAGGCGTTTATATGGCTGGAGTTTTTTGGTTGAACATTGACAATTTTAGGTGAGTTGTTAATATATTTTATGGTTAGATTATTTTCTCCCTTTTTTCCGGTTTTCTAACTCCTTCCATACATTTTGAATTTCTCTTCTTAAATTTGCGCTGAACCCATGTTAAGTCTTTTTTGGTTTTAATACTGACTATTTTCAACTTTGCTTAGAATACTCAAAACTTTGTTCTTATCCTCCCTCATGCAGTCAGTTTGAAAACCAGTTGAGCACTCGGGTACATTAAACATTATAATATTCTAAGAACGTAATTTTCTCTCCTCCATTTCCGCTAGTGTTTCGCAAATTCCAGGTAGGTATTGGATGATGTTAGGTAGAGGTTGGACCTGGGGCCGCTTCTGGTGTGAGAAGTTTGTATAGGCCTTCAGCTCTCCTTCCAGGAAGCCCACTTTCGCACCAACTATACTAATATTCCCCATAAGTTCCGAAAGTTTAGGAATTTAATAGTTAATTTAGCCATTTGTTCTTTGGTAAATTTATTAGATGGATGCATAATGGTACTCTTCATAAAGTTTATTATATTACTTGCCATCGTAATAAAATGGTAGGGATCACACGAATCCATAATTAGTAGATCGAAGTAGAAATATAATATAAGAAAAAGTTTAGCTGCCCTGATCACGTACTCGGGGTAGTATGCGTAAATGTGAAGGTAACTTTACGTACACACACACTTGAATCAAGGTCGAACAACTGACGAATTGACAGTTCTGATGACAAATTTATAATTATTTTGTTTTTGATATATCTTTTAACTGCCAGATTGGAATTACTTAGAATTCTATCACTACACTAAAACTCGATTTACACTTCTAATTTAGTACTTCCTATGCGAAGGTATAAAATTAAGTATTATTATTGATGTTTTAAACTGGAGCACCGTGCACTGTTTAAATGCAGTATTGTTGTATCCCAAAAGGCCTAGTTAAAGGCCTGCAGCCCAGTTTTTACCAGGTTTACGAGTAATTTGAAGAGATTCTTAATAAATTAGCAATATTTAAAGTTTTCTCCGTGTAACTAACCAACCATCACGCTGTTTCCCTGCAGGGGTATGCAGATAGGATGGACCGCCAAACTACTCGGTTTTGTTACATACTCCTTGCTTCATTCACATTCACACATCGTCTCATAAATACTCTTCTGTTGTTCTGACACTTGTCATGACCCGATCAAGTATTAGGTTCACTTCTTCCCACATGTCTTCCTCGGGCGTACCCGACTTCTTCTACCATTCACATACGTGTCAAATATTCTCCCTACACTCTTTCCTTCCTTTCATTTTTTTTATATTACTCATTGTCATTACGCTTACATTAAAAAATAATTCTTTGCGAATCTTCACATTACTTGCACGATCATACACGAAACATGGTTTGACCCGAAATATATAAATCAGGGATCTTACTACAGTGTTATTTGACTAATCTGCTAGTTTCATGCCTCATTGTCATACATCAGGGTAGGTACCAGCGCTTCATTGTGGACCGCTGGCTTCGCTTCTTTTCAGACTGAAAGAGGGTAATACAAATAAATCTAAACGAAACATATTCCGTTAGAAGCTTTGAAGGACAGATCTGGCCACAAAAATCATATTCCATTAGATGATCTGAAAGACCGATCTAGCCACAAACATCATATTCCATAAGAAGATCTGAAGGACAGATCTGGCCACAAAAATCATATTCCATTAGATGATCTGAAAGACCGATCTAGCCACAAACATCATATTCCATTAGATGATCTGAAAGACAGATCTGGCCACAAACATCGAATTCCAATAGAGGCTCTGAAGGACAAATCTGGCCACAAACATCGAATTCCAATAGAGGCTCTGAAGGACAAATCTGGCCACAAACATCATATTCCATTAGAGGCTCTGATGGACAAACTAGCCACAAACATCATTTTCTATTGGGGGCTCTGAAGGACAGATCTGGTCAAAAACATCATATTCCATTAGAGGCACTGATGGACAAACTGGCCACAAATATCATATTCCGTTAGGGGCTCCGAAGGACAGATCTTGCCAAAAACATCCTATTCCATTACACGCTTTGAAGTGCAGATCTGGCCACAAACATCATATTCCATTAGGGGCTCTGAAGGACAAACTGGACATACCACATATTTCATTGGGGGCTCTGAAAGACAGATCTAGCCACAAATATCATATTCCAATACAGGCTCTGAAGTGCAGATCTGGCCACAAACTTCATATTCCATTTGAGGCTCTGATGGACAGACTGGCCACAAACATCATATTCCATTAGGAGCTCTGAAGGACAGATCTTGCCAGAAACATCAAATTCCAATAGAGGCTCTGAAGGACAGATCTGGCCACAAACATCTTATTCCATTAGGGGCTCTGATGGACAGATCTGGCCACAAATATCATATTCCATTAGAGGCTCTGATGGACAAACTGGCAACAAACATCATATTCCATTAGGGCTCTGAAGGACAGATCTGGCCACTAACATCATATTCCATTAAAAGCTCTGATTGAAAAATTAAACCTTTGAAATTTAAAATAATTCAAAATACTGATAATAATTTGAATACTCCTGAATTTTAATAATGTATTTGAGTTCCTTATCATGTGATAAAGTCATTTTTATCTGTTTGCATTGACATTAACAGTGACCCCATTATCACCTGTTCATGAACTTCTCTCCCGACTGTAATCTTGAATATACGAGTACTTAAGAAATACAATCCGCCGTCGTAAAAATAGTTTATTTATTTATTTATTAAACGCCATAAAAGGCTTTTACAGTAATGTGAAACATTAGATTATAAGTACACAGTTCGGGGCTGTCAGAGACTTGACAATTAAAAATAACATTTTTCATTAAAATAATACATCCGTTAGCCAACACTATAAGACATCTGAAGCAAGCAGTTTATATTGATGCTATACATATACATTTCACATATATGTATATATGTGGAATGTATATATATAGAACACCATACATATGTTACACATAAAGAAGAACATGTCAGTATGATGCAGTACAAACAGACATTTAACATTTCACAAACATATCAGTTACATTCACAACCAAATATTTTTGCCTTGATGCAAGACGGTGAGGTTTTGAAAACATCAAAAAGGTCCGTATACGTGTTGGCAGTGCGGTGAAAACGCGCTAGCTGTGAATGATACAAATAGTTAGTGCTATGATTGTCACTGTGGAAAAGATGGTGGAGTCGAGTTGATTTAACAAGGACACGAAAATTTATAACACTTAACATTTGAGGGCAGTCTATGAGATTGTTCAGTAATTTAAAAAGTATAAGAATGTCATTAATAGTTCGCCGGGTAGAAAGAAGTGGTAGATTTAGACCAGACATTAATGTATTATAGCAGATATCAATTACAGGCTGTCTCAATTTGAATTGAACGTATCGAAGAAATTTTCTTTGTACTTTCTCCAAGCGGTGTAAGTTACAGGTATAAAACAAGAAACAGACATCTACACATGACCCCGAAGATAAATACCACCTATGGACAAAGACATTTTCATAATCTGGCCCCAAAAATTTTCAATTTAATGGAAAAAGATATTAAAGACCTGGCAACAAGTGTAAATATAAGACACAAAATCCACACATGGATAGTCAACAAAGGCATTGTATACTGCGGACAGATAACATCTACAATACACATAAATTATAGCACACTCCACGCCTGAATTTTTCTCTTCTGTTCTCACTCATTTATATGTATTTTCATTATTTTTTATGTTTTTCTTTTTCTTTTTAAAATTCTTATCTTTCTAATTATTATATATCTTTTTTATTTATATTTTATGTATATCTTTTTATTTACATCTTTGATTCTATGTAAATTTGCATTATCTAAAATTACATCAAACTCCCGCCACCTCAGAACAGGCTCAGCCTAGTGAGGTGGATTATACCAAAAAAAATGTATGTTAATTTATTGGTTAATAAATAATAAAAAAAAAATAAAAAAAAAAAAATCGGAGACCATACAGGAGATGCATATTCTAGGTGCGATCTCACAAGAGAGCAGTAGAGTAATTTAATTGACTCAATGTTTTGAAAAGTCCTTGTGTTACGCATTACAGAACCTAGAATTTGGATGGCCTTATTGGAAATTGTTTCACAGTGACGATCAAAGGTAAGTTTTCTGTCAAAAATAACACCAAGGTTGTAACGGTGTAAATGTAAAGTAGGAACATTCCAATGTTTACATGTAATATTGAGATCTACAGGATCAATTATAGGGTACAAATACGGTAGAGCAAAGATCTCAATCTCAGTCCTTGTGTTACGCATTACAAAACCTAGAATTTGCATGGCCTTATTGGAAATTGTTTCACAGTGACGATCAAAGGTAAGTTTTCTGTCAAAAATAACACCAAGGTTGTAACGGTGTAAATGTAAAGTAGGAACATTCCAATGTTTACATGTAATATTGAGATCTACAGGATCAATTATAGGGTACAAATACGGTAGAGCAAAGATCTCAATCTCATGATTGTGGGGTTAATTCTCTGTCAAGTAAGGAGGAAAATCAGAAATAATAAGAGTAATTACTCAATAGAAATTATATTGAAACCATCAAAAGTTACAACAAAGGAGTACAAATAATAACCATGTAACAATAGGAATAAAATTAGGCACATACCAGATGGACTCCTGAACCAAACTAAACTAACTTTACGTGGTCGAGAAACGAAAGAATAACAACGGGTGGCGAACGAAAACTTGACTCCAGTAGAGGGGAACGGACCCGTGACGGAAGCCAGGACATCCTTCTCTTAATGGAGACGGGAAGGCGCAAGTCCTCCAACGCGCGCCTGTAGGAGCATCAAGTCCGCAGCACGTGGCAAGCAACCAGACTCGTCTTAAGGAGCCAGGACATCCTTCTCTTAGTGGAAACGGGAGGACGCAACTCCTTCAACATGCGCCTGCAGGATTATCAAGTCTGCAGCACGTGGCAACCAACCAGACTCGTCTTACAGACTTCGGGAACAGCAATCCGTTCCTTCGCGACGCGGGGACACTCAGCCATCAACTTCTAGCCACAGCTAGGACCAAACTATTTGCGGTTTCAAATCCGAAACACGAGTACTAAAAATATGACCACCGGCCAACACTGGATAAAATGCGGGATTCCATTATCACCACTAATATAATAATCAACACGAACTATTCGTGAAAGGTAAAACACCCCGCACCCTTTTTAAAAGAAAAGCATGACTTCTATTCACATGATTAACTCAGATTCAAAACACCTTAAATGGCGAGTGACAAGATCCGCGAGCAGCTGGCCAAACAGATCTGGGGAGGAAGTGCTCAAAAAAAAAATACAGTGCTTCCTTCCTTAAAAATATTGCCAAAGCTAAAAAAAACACCATAGACAAAATAAACCCAATTAAGCAAGAACTACACTTGTCACAAAATATTTATGTGACAAGGTCTTTGATAAATGGTACTAATGCAATTTCATTATTGTAATTGAATACGATATGGTTATTGGAGTCCGTGAACGGTAAAAACACATGTGGAAACACTTTTTTACGTTTAGGAATAATTTGTTTATTTCACACCAGCTAGCAAGTCTATCTATATTATGCTGAAGGATAAGTCCATCATTTAAACATTTTATAATCTTAAAAAGCTTTAGGTCATCTGCAAATAGAATGAATTTGACATTTACGATACATAAAGATAAATCATTTATAAACAATACGAAGAGAAGTGGGCCCAGATGAGAGCCTTGAGGAACTCCCGATGTTACTTTAAATTTATATGAGACTTTATTATTTAATTTTACCATCAGTTCGCGGTTACAGAGGTAACTATTCAACCATTTTAGGAATGATCCATGTATACCAAGGGCTTGCAGTTTCGCGAGAAGGATATTAATATTTACTTTATCAAAGGCTTTTGAAAAGTCAGTATATATTGAATCTACTTGTGCACGAGACGTGAAAGCTTCACAGATATAGTGTTCATACAATAGAAGATTGGTTGTGGTAGACCGACCGGTCACAAAACCATGCTGTTCTGGAGTAATAATATGTCTAAACTTAACAGCAATTTTATCTAAGACAATACTTTCAAACATTTTCGGGGTGGTAGACAGTATGCAAATTGGTCTATATAGTTGTCATAACTAATAACATACAAAGAAGCAATTAACAAGTGCTATTGTTTTTTTAGAAAGATATACTTACAATTAAAGCACTTCTCTGGTTCCTTACCACTATGAACAACTGGGGAGAAAGTAAGTATTATTTTAGCAATAAAGACGCCTTATATCTTCAATATTGTCGAAAAAATACGTAAATTATATTAATATATATATACGACTTCAAGTTTTATTTTAAAAGATTTTCTTTCTAAATATATTAAACAAGAATTTGTGAGCATGGTGTGTGATTATTTATGAACGTTTAATAATTTATTGAACGGATTTTTATAATCGATAAAACTAGTAATAGTAACAATTACACCTAATTACTCCTAGTGAAATAATCTTTAAAGTGTTGCCGACAATCAGACTGGTGGACAAACTTTATCTATTTTTAAATTTAATATATAAAATCCACCTGTTTGTTACTCACGAATTTTAATATGTATCCTGTGGATTTGGGAATGGTTTTGAAAAACTCCAAGAAAAAGGAAAATTTAATGTCAAGTTCAATTCTTTTGGAATGAAATCAACGACAAATTATCCAACATTATAAATAAAGTAGTAAAATTTTCACACGTGTGCCTGTGAAAAAAATGAGCGCGTGCTGCAACCTCGAAAGTACAACTTTTCCTTCGAGTCCAAAGAACTTCAAAAAAGTAGTGGTGGGAGTAAGGTATATCGTTTCACCTGAAAGTAGTGGTGGGAAAAAGGTAAATCGTTTTACCTGAAAGTAGTGGTGGGAGTAAGGTATATCGTTTCACCTGAAAGTAGTGGTGGGAGTAAGGTAAATCGTTTTACCTGAAAGTAGTGGTGGGAGTAAGGTATATCGTTTCACCTAAAAATAACAACAAAGAAAAGCTCATCGACAAATTAATGATAATGCAATCTCTAATGTCTCTTGTAACTTCAAAGGTTAGTTCTATAAAATCTTCAAAAAATAACGAGAACTGGCCGTTATTCTTTATAATAGAACGACTAGGTAGTTCACGTGGCCTCAGCCAGTCTTCTTCTAATAGAACGACTAGGTAGTTCACGTGTCCTCAGCCAGTCTTCTTCTAATAGAACGACTAGGTAGTTCACGTGGCCTCAGCCAGTCTTCTTCTAATAGAACGACTAGGCAGTTCACGTGTCCTCAGCCAGTCTTCTTCAAATAGAACGACTAGGTAGTTCACGTGGCCTCAGTCAGTCTTCTTCTAATAGAACGACTAGGTAGTTCACGTGTTCTCAGCCAGTCTTCTTCTAATAGAACGCCTCGGTAGTTCACGTGTCCTCAGCCAGTCTTCTTCTAATAGAACGACTAGGTAGTTCACGTTTCCTCAGCCAGTCTTCTTCTAATAGAACGACTAGGTAGTTCACGTGGCCTCAGTCAGTCTTCTTCTAATAGAAAGACTAGGTAGTTCACGTGTCTTCAGCCAGTCTTCTTCTAATAGAACGCCTCGGTAATTCACGTGTCCTCAGCCAGCCTTCTTCTAATATAACGACTAGGTAGTTCACGTGTCCTTAGCCAGTCTTCTTCTAATAGAACGCCTCGGTAGTTCACGTGTCCTCAGCCAGCCTTCTTCTAATAGAACGACTAGGTAGTTCACGTGTCCTCAGCCAGTCTTCTTCTAATAGAACGCTTCGGTAGTTCACGTGTCCTCAGCCAGCCTTCTTCTAATAGAACGACTAGGTAGTTCACGTGACCTCAGCCAGTCTTCTTCTAATAGAACGACTAGGTAGTTCACGTGTCCTCAGCCAGCCTTCTTCTAATAGAACGCTTGGGTAGTTCACGTGTCCTCAGCCAGCCTTCTTCTAATAGAACGACTAGGTAGTTCACGTGACCTCAGCCAGTCTTCTTCTAATAGAACGACTAGGTAGTTCACGTGGCCTCAGCCAGCCTTCTTCTAATAGAACGACTAGGTAGTTCACGTGACCTCAGCCAGTCTTCTTCTAATAGAACGACTAGGTAGTTCACGTGTCCTCAGCCAGCCTTCTTCTAATATATCGACTAGGTAGTTCACGTGACCTCAGCCAGTCTTCTTCTAATAGAACGACTAGGTAGTTCACGTGGCCTCAGCCAGTCTTCTTCTTATTTCAAAGTAATGTGGTCCTTATTTATATAAACATTTTGTGTTATAAATGTAAATGCAAATCAATCAGTTTTATTAAAGTTCCTTCTAATCATTAAATTTAAATTAAATACAGAACCGACAAACGAAATAAATGCCTGGGTCGGCAAACAACAATCAACGCCATCCCAATATGAGATGCAAACTACTTTGTGTTTGTCGAAAGACCGACAGGAAAGCTATTCGCCGAAACCGGGATTCAGTTCGTCAGCGCTAAAAAAGACGTCCCAATGTTGTATGTGAAACAGCAGCTCGCAGGCAGTTCGGCTCGACTATATACGTAGCATTATGCGTACATAGTCCAGTATAGTCGACGGCCGGCATAGTCCAGTGGTAACGCATTGGACTGCCATTCCGAAGGTCGCGGGTTCGAACCCGGCGTGCGCAAATAAATTTTATTTGATTAATTTGTGTTATTTCACAATTAATTAATTAAAATAATATATAGTATATTTGCGGCACGTTCCAGAGTGGAAGATACTACCAGTATCGCCCTGGTGTAAGACCACCATTAATGAATTGAAACGTTGCTCCAAATGGCTTTAGCCGTGTTTAGTGACTAGATCTGAATAGCCAGGTACTTCCCCACCTTCCTCTTTCCCTTCCCCACTTACCTTCAGCCTCACAACATCCCCCAATTGGGGATGCCATAGTCTCACTGGCTCCAGACGGGAGCAGTTGGGACTCTTGTGAGGTATTCACTATAAAAAAAAAAAAAAAAAAAAATATGCCTCGCCCAATTTATGCGCGCACAATGTAGCGTAATGTGTCTAAGGCTAAAGGTGTGTGGATTTAAAACCCAATTATCTAATAGAAATATGGCAAACACACGCATTATCTACTTAAACGATTTACAAATAATACAAAATAATTTTTAAAAAAACTTTTCAATTGTATACACGATCTCTGCCAATCCCCACTAGCTTACGGCATTATAATCTGGGGTGGCTGTGCACAATCTACCATCGAACCTCTTCTAAAAGCCCAAAAATTAGTAATACGTGTCATTAACAAGCGACCGACAAGATACCCCTCCACTCGACTCCTCATAGAGTATAAGGTCTTAAACATACGACAACTCCACCTAAAATTTTCATCATACATTTCCTGTTCAAATATACAAATAAAACTCTCTTACAACACAACTACAGCACCAGAACAATAACCAACGGTCACTACAAAGTACCTTCACTACATACCACGTCAGCTCAAAGACAAGCTTTTCTTCCTAAAATCTTTAACCTTATCCCTGAAAACCTAAAAACTGTGAGTCAACCCCATTCTTTTAAAAAACAAATTACGAAATGGATCCTTACACACGGAATACATTACAACTACAATACCCATTCATTCTACACTCTATCAATTTAATTACCTTTCAGACAAAACATAATATATCCTTATTTCCTAACTTAGCGGTATAGTATGTACATAATCAATTAATGTGAACTATTTACTAATAATTTCTCAAATTTTTCATCTTCTTATAATTCTCTTACTTCTCTATTCTCTTCTTGCAA
This sequence comes from Hesperophylax magnus, assembly GCA_026573805.1. Classification (NCBI taxonomy): domain Eukaryota; kingdom Metazoa; phylum Arthropoda; class Insecta; order Trichoptera; family Limnephilidae; genus Hesperophylax; species Hesperophylax magnus. The sequence goes on along the minus strand of JAIUSX010000179.1, from coordinate 323,726 downwards.
CCCAAACTAGCTATACATCATTTTTCTTTTTCATATTATAGTAATGTATAGATTCTGTACAAACTGTAAAATTCACCCGCCATAACACAGGGTCATCCCTAACATGGAGGGTGAAATATCACAAAAACAATATATGTACCCTCTAAGTCTTGTATTAATAAAATAAAATAAATATAATCTAGATACAAAAAAAATATACCAAGAGTTGAACTTACTGAATATTGTACGAATATAACCAGTGGCGTAGCTAGGTAACCAAGGGCCCTGGGGCAAATTAAAAAATGCTGTCCCACTGCTATGTAAACTGATTAGGTTTTATCAAATAAAAATATGAAATATACAAACATTTAAAAAATGCTAAGCTACTTAAGCTCTTTTCAGTGCACTGCAGACTGCAGGACAGGTAATAAAAATATTAAACAGTAACAACATAAATTACAATTAATACTTGGTGTAGGTTTGGCTAATAAAACGAAATAGAGAAAATTCAAGGGTATATTATATAAAGGTCGGGCCTACCAACTGACTAAATAACAATTATATTTACTAGCTTTAGTTTTCGCAAAAGTATCAATGACTTCGTTTAAATCCAGGCTTGATGCGGTTTTGTTTTCAATTGCTATTAGCGATAAATGTCCAGTCGAGTTTGGCCCTTCTTAAATATTTTTTTATTATTTTTTATTTGCTAAATGACCTTTCAGCAGCTGCAGAAGTGACAGGAATTGTAAAGAATAATAACATAAATACTTCCGTTAGGTCGCATTCTAGCACTCCATATTTGCTCATTATTTCCTTACATAATTGGTGAACAGTCCATGCTTGAGTTAGTTGAGGTAAAACTAGATGGTGAATATTAATAAATTGAAGTGAAAAACTAGGGCCTATTATGGCTGCACTCATACCAATGTATCTAATTGTGTAGAAAATCTCAATTTTAATTTTTTTTCACGGTTTGGAAATCGGTGATCAGCAGCTAATTCATCAAAATGTTTTTTAACTTTTCTTTGCCTTTTTTCTTGAAAATGGGTATCAATACCATATTTTCTTGCAGTTTCACTGGCTTTGCACTTGAATAATTCGAAATCATTTCTATAAATTTGCAATTTTGCTTTGGTCTCTGCTAAAACTTTACTCGCCTCGCCCAAATTGATGTCGCACTTTTGTAAAGTTTTGGATGCATAATTGATGTTGTTCAATACACTGTGCATGAATTCGCAGAGCAACACGAACTCGAAATTTAGCATTTTTGTTTTAATACTCTCTGCTTCACTACGCTCATCTTTATTAGGACTCTTTAGAACTATTTCTAATAATGCTTTAAAATAACGAAGTTTTATTGCAGATATCGTATTGACCCTACTGGACCATCTAGTCGGATTTAGTTTTTTTAGAGTGGTATCCGATTCGCCAGTGAATTTTGACAGTAGATCCCAACGTTTGATGCTGTTTCCGAAAAAGTTATACAAATCTTGCAACGTTGCGAAAAAAATCTGTATTTCCACACAACTGCTAACGGCATCATTTATCACCAAATTTAAATAATGAGTGGCACAATGTACGTACTCTGCGTTAGGCTGGATATCCTTAAAATGTTTACATTATACACACCACTCATCACACTGGCTCCATCATAGCCTTGCCCCACACATTTTTTTAAATCAGTATTTTTGTCGATAAATAATGTTGTCACTTGATTGACTAAATCTACTGCGCCATGTTTGATGGCTGCATAAAAGCCTACACTTCTTTTACTTCTATATCAATTGGCTGTCCATTTTCCGATCTGGTTATTACTGCATACCTCACAGCAATGGTGAGGCTCTAATTTGTTCTAGTAGATGGATTTCGAGTTTGGTCCCCAAGCTCTCAATCATTTCATTTTGAATTGTTGCACTCAGATATCTTGTAGATCCTAAAAACATAAAAAAACACAATTTCAAAAAAGTCAAGTCAAGTTAATAATTATAAACAAAATAAAACGATAAAAAAACTTAGAAATAATTATTATTACCTTTGGGCATATCCAAAACTTGCCGCAAAATGTGATCATATCGAGCGACAAGCTCTACAAAGGACAGAAAATTTCCGTGGTATCCTTCCTGACTTAAGTCTTCTTGATGTCCTCTCAAAGCCAAAGAACTCTTTGCTAGGGTACCTATGTATGATATCGCATAACCTTTGAAGAACCATTTTCCAAAATGATGCTTCTTTGCGAATTTCATTTTTAAGTTCCTTGTCGATAGTATTAGTATAGTTTTTTTTTCCAAAATTCATTCATTCTTCAACCGTTCTCTTCCACATCTCCTTCCATTCCCTACAGCTGTAGGCGTTTGGTGCTCCATCCTCTGTGCCTACCCCTGCGGAGAAACTGTCTGATGGTATTATAGTCCGTTGCCACGACTGACATAGTAGGTAGAATACGGCTAACAAGTACGAGCAAGTAAGCGATCATTGAATATGTAATGAAATATTACAAATGTGGACATCTTTAGCATCCAATCCTAGGAAACACTTCCTGGCAAATAGAGTAGTGGAAGCACGGAACTAACTAATCCATTTCATTCTTCAACCGTTCTCTTCCACATCTCCTTCCCTTCCCCACAGCTGTAGGCGTTTGGTGCTCCATCCTCTGTGCCTACCCCTGCGGAGAAACTGTCTGATGGTATTATAGTCCGTTGCCACGACTGACATAGTAGGTAGAATACGGCTAACAAGTACGAGCAAGTAAGCGATCATTGAATATGTAATGAAATATTACAAATGTGGACATCTTTAGCATCCAATCCTAGGAAACACTTCCTGGCAAATAGAGTAGTGGAAGCACGGAACTAACTAATCCATTTCATTCTTCAACCGTTCTCTTCCACATCTCCTTCCCTTCCCCACAGCTGTAGGCGTTTGGTGCTCCATCCTCTGTGCCTACCCCTGCGGAGAAACTGTCTGATGGTATTATAGTCCGTTGCCACGACTGACATAGTAGGTAGAATACGGCTAACAAGTACGAGCAAGTAAGCGATCATTGAATATGTAATGAAATATTACAAATGTGGACATCTTTAGCATCCAATCCTAGGAAACACTTCCTGGCAAATAGAGTAATGGAAGGACGGAACTAACCAATCCATTTCATTCTTCAACCGTTCTCTTCCACATCTCCTTCCATTCCCCACAGCTGTAGGCGTTTGGTGCTCCATCCTCTGTGCCTACCCCTGCGGAGAAACTGTCTGATGGTATTATAGTCCGTTGCCACGACTGACATAGTAGGTAGAATACGGCTAACAAGTACGAGCAAGTAAGCGATCATTGAATATGTAATGAAATATTACAAATGTGGACATCTTTAGCATCCAATCCTAGGAAACACTTCCTGGCAAATAGAGTAGTGGAAGCACGGAACTAACTAATCCATTTCATTCTTCAACCGTTCTCTTCCACATCTCCTTCCCTTCCCCACAGCTGTAGGCGTTTGGTGCTCCATCCTCTGTGCCTACCCCTGCGGAGAAACTGTCTGATGGTATTATAGTCCGTTGCCACGACTGACATAGTAGGTAGAATACGGCTAACAAGTACGAGCAAGTAAGCGATCATTGAATATGTAATGAAATATTACAAATGTGGACATCTTTAGCATCCAATCCTAGGAAACACTTCCTGGCAAATAGAGTAATGGAAGGACGGAACTAACGAATCCATTTCATTCTTCAACCGTTCTCTTCCACATCTCCTTCCATTCCCCACAGCTGTAGGCGTTTGGTGCTCCATCCTCTGTGCCTACCCCTGCGGAGAAACTGTCTGATGGTATTATAGTCCGTTGCCACGACTGACATAGTAGGTAGAATACGGCTAACAAGTACGAGCAAGTAAGCGATCATTGAATATGTAATGAAATATTACAAATGTGGACATCTTTAGCATCCAATCCTAGGAAACACTTCCTGGCAAATAGAGTAATGGAAGGACGGAACTAACGAATCCATTTCATTCTTCAACCGTTCTCTTCCACATCTCCTTCCCTTCCCCATGGCTGTGGACACGTTTGGGAGCAGTTGGGACTCTCAGTGTCACCATTTATGTTTGTAAAATTGCTTGAAATGGCTTTATTCGCGTTTGGTGACCAGATATAAATAACCAGGTAATTCACAAATCTTTCTCTTCCACATCTCCTTCCCTTCCCCGTGGCTGTGGGCACGTTTGGGACTAGTTGGAACTTTTCTGAGGTACCTAATTCCAAGATACGAGCGCTTGATGTTTTTATAATAGCCCAGGAGGGCGATTCTCGTTCTTTTAGCCTTAAGCTAAATGATAGCATTCGTCAACGACTGCTATCGTTTGCGAAAGATAGCTGTCCGTCGCTTGCAACATCTTTTCTTAACTATTAAGCGATTCTCGTTCTTTTGATATCCTTACAAGTTCGATTTTGGAGAGACCTAGTAAAAAATCCTAAAGAAGCGTGGTTAAGAGCATCTACAAAATTGTTAACAGATTTTTGAAAACACAAATTGGTGAAATATAATTAAGTGACGCAAGGTTTCTAACTAAAACTTAAAAAAACAAATACTTTGTATTATAATGCATTTTAATAACTGCTTATTTTATTTATGAATGACATAAATAAGCCATTTATCGAAGATTTACGTTTTGTAAAAAGGTACCTACCTCGCTGGATAGTAATGACTTTTTTACAGATTCACCACTTCTAAAGTGACGTTTGGTGTCGAACTAACGTCGCTAACTGTCACCCAAGTTGATTTATGTTGTCAACGTTTTCGTGTTCGTTTGCTAATTAACTTGACAAAATTGTTTAAAATGAGGTAAGCAAAAGCTATATGTTGTAAGTAAAAGCATGATATCATTTAGATGCTTTTCACCCCAGACTGAAACGGAATTAACAACGTATTATGTCTGTGCACAATTGCATTTTTAGGTCAAAAAGTGAGACAGCTATTTTATTATTATCTTTCGTGTACATCATTGTGTTTGAAACCTAAGAATAGTGTGTAATAGTTACATGTCATCAATTGTCGTAAAATTCAATTTCAGTGTGCAGCAACAGAGTGGCACGGTCAAGACAATTCGATAAATGCTGCTGGCGGATCCATGACAGCCGAGCCAATCTTTTAAAATGGAGACGACATTTAAAACCTAGGAGATTAATTAAATAATGCTGCTCCACACAAGACTATAATCCAATGGCAAAAAGTAAGTTTATTTATCCACTTTGAATAGTGCCTGTTCGACAATGTGAAGTCAATTGAAGGACTAGATGTGCCCAAAGTCCTTCCCAATGACGATGTACGTAGTTTATTTATGTTTTATGGTGCTATATCATGTTTAACAAGTACACAACTGATATTGTGTGTCGAAATGCATAGCGGTTAAACACAAGATACCTTTGGCAGAGAGGATATGCCGAGTCAAAATACCTGATATGTGTATACACAAATTTATTTGTTAGTTTATATAATATGTTTTACTAAATAATCAAATTTCATAAGATACAATTTGATACGTTTATTTATTTCATAGAGATCTCTTCTTGCACGTGGATGTCGCTGATGAGAGTGATGAGCCTCCTGTACTTGTAGAGATGCTAGCGGTAGAGATGCAGTGGAGTGTTGGGTGAATACCCCGTGACAAGCCCACAGTAGACAGACCTCCCCCTCCCCAAGCCAGCCAAGGAGAAGACCTCGATTCGTAGCAGGTAATTCTTTATACAAATAAAGTAGCTTCACGTCCATTTAATCTACGTTCGCAGGAAAACCACAGGTTAGTTTTACCCTACTGATGACCGATCATTGCGATAGTAATACTGCTCAGTACGAGAGGAACGGCAGTTTTGGACATTTGGTTCACGCACTCGGTCGACCGGCCGGTGGTGCGATGCTACCATCCACAGGATTAGGCCTGAACGCCTCTAAGGCCGTATCCCGCCTAGGCAAATCGGGCGGTGATACGTGATGTGAGTTCCGCGAGTCGAAAGGCTCTCTAAACAATGTGACATCTATCAGACGGAGGCCCCCGTCCGCGGGGGCCTCCGTCGAAGCCCGACGAGGCGAGGCGAGCACTCCGCAACGTGGTTAAATGTCCCGGCGCGATGGCGCCCCGCCTCTGACCAAGCTTAAGTTCGACGTCGGAACTCGGAATCGTCCGCAGACGACCTTCGTACCTGGCAGGGTGTTGTGCCCAGTAGAGCAGCGTCATGCTGCGATCCGTTGAGACTCAGCCCTACGCCAAGAGATTCGTCCGATCGTCTCCACGGAGCGTCGGCCCCCCCATACTGCTGCTGTTTGCGGCCTAGCGCGAGCGAGCGTGTTATTTAAATTATATTTTATAATGTTCGTAAGATCAATTAAAAATTATTAGAGATATCAATTTAATAGTTATTAAATTTTTCAGACCGAAACGAGAGCAGAGCTGATGAGAAGCTGATGGATTAGCAGAACGGCGCTATGTTGGTGAAGAAAACTGGTTCATCGATTCTGCTTATCCTGCGTGGATTGTGCTACACGACGTATGAATTTATAATTCGGGTCGCTCATGCAGACTCATACACATATTCTTTTTGTTTTTAAATCGAATATTATATATCAATATCTTTGAACTAAATATAATGTTTCCCGTTCTATGATTAAATTTATACGATGAGAATGCCAACATTTTTATAAATCCCAACCAGGAATTATTAGATTCCTGGTCAAATAAAATTTTACACGCAAAAAACTTCAATTATCTCAACCAAACGTATGTTGACAAATTTTCGTCAAACAAATGGTTGAGTATTGGAGAGTTGAGCGCAGAAATAGAAGGATTTATGCTTGCCATTCAGGATAGAGTCATTAATACTAAAAATTATAGAAAGCATATAATCAAAGATACAAATCAAATTGATGATTTGTGTAGAAAATGTTTGGCTTTTCCGGAAACTATAGAACATATTATATCGGGATGTTCTATATTAGCATCGTCCGAGTATACATTTAGGCACAATCAAGTTTTAAAAATAATTCACCAAAATTTGGTAATTAAACATAACTTGATTGACTGCCGTAATATAGTACCATATTATGAATACGAACCAAATTCATTTTTAGAAAACGAATTTTATAAAATATATTATGATAAAACTATACTAACAGACCGAGCGATTAGTCATAATAGACCCGATATAGTTTTACATGACAAAATTTAAAAAATAACTTATATCATTGATGTCGCTATACCAAATTCCTGTAATATTCAAAAATCTGTTAGCGAAAAAATAAGAAAATACACAGATTTAGGAAATTAAATAAAAAGAATTTGGCATTCTCAAACTATAAAAATATTACCATTCGTTATTTCGGCTACTGGCATTATACCTAGCTCTCTAATTAAAAATTTAGGCGTATTAGATCTTTCAAAAAAATTATATATAAAGATGCAAAAGTCTGTCATTTTGAATACATGTAGGATAACAAAAGATTTTTTTAATATTTATGTTGAGGGATCAGTAGGATTTATAGGCCCTGTTAGAAGTTCTACCGAGCCGAACCCTCTGATATGAAAATATCTGGAGACGGTGAATTATTTTCCCATTTGATCTCTTGTGAGTTGACGTGTTGTTCTTGTATTGTTTTGTATTTATTTTGCTTATATAATGCACTTACATAATGTTGATTGACTAGATGATCATTTGTGGAAAAGTGAGTGGAAGGGTTTAGTTTTTCCTATGGGGAAGATTTAACCCGGACAACAAAATCGGAAGCATATATAATTTGTTGTGTACTTGTTTTTGTTGAAAAATTATTTATAATTATGTGTTGTCAATAAAACGTTTATTATGTACTACATGTCATGAATTATTTTTCCCTATGAGCTATGAGTTTTCCTATTTCATGCCGGAGTTCCATAACACAAGGAACGCAGCTTCACCACTTTGCATTTACATCCAAGGTAACCAAGTTCGGATCACAAATCTGAAATGTTCATTTTTTATTATAATATGACTTTCTTGTGCATATGAAGATCTCACCATTTGCACGTTTAAGGAGCGATTCCCGTGATGATTGCAGTACATATATTCCTGTACTGCAGTACCAACGATAGCTATACGAGTGCAGTCAATTGCTACTATAGTACCAGGGAAAGGATCACCGGACTGCTCAAATATTTGTTTGGCTTTTTGCCTATCTGCAGCAGTCAAAGGAAATTTAACCCACGTCTGGAGTAGTGTGTCGTTGATAGCCGATGAAACATTTAATATGCATCGGCTAACCGACGACCGACAGACAGCCAAGCCCCACTCAGACAGTCCATGCTTTCTTCTCGGTTGTAAGATAGGGGATAACGAGTTCATTAGATATTCTGAATAAATTCAGGAACTCTGTTTGCCCCATTTCCATGGGATTTTGGGCGTCTCTTAAGATACGGAAAGGGATTCTTATTTCGTTGTGGTAAACTTCAAAACCTACAATTTCCAGCACCAGCCATCCTGCAGCCATTTTATCTGAAACTTATTATTATTTATGTAGAAATCCTCAATGGTATGTGTAGTTTATTGTAAATTAAATCACTTATCTGGCTTTCGACATGTTACGTTCTTTACAAACATCGCAATTACCTTATTCAATTCATTTAATAGCATTATTGTGCCACAAACAAGTCACTAATCATGTTTACAGTCAATACTTACGATAATATTAAGTTTTCTCTTGTTAAAACTACGCAAATATTGCTAATTGTCAAAACGTCACAATTAAATGAAGCAAATTCTCCGCGAACGCTAGCGTTCGGCCGCCGAAAGACAGGTCTAGGGGTCCCCTTCGCGTAAGGCTAAAAGTTTTCGCGCGCAATCGAAAATCTAAGGATTCCATCTGTCATCGAGAGAACCGGAATCGCTTCATAAGAATAAACCGAGAAAAATCGTTAATTTGAATGTAAGGACGATTTTAGTGTCGTTAAGTAGAACGAGAATCGCCCTCCAGCTACACTACTCGCGAAGTTGATCGAAGTTGACCGAATACGATAGTGTGGGCACGAACTTCGCTTCGCTTCGGGCAACTTCGCTTCGCTTCGCCCGACTTCCGATTGTTGTCGGTAAATGCGCCCGAGTCAAAGGACTCGAAGCGTCACGGCATAAATAAACCAATCACTGACTGAGTTGGACTGAGTTACTCGCGAAGTTGCACGAGTGTGTGGGCACGCACTTCGAACTTCGGCTAACTTCGTCGAAGCGTCGCAGCGAGTAGTGTAGCGGCCGCTTTAGTGTTGAATTTTAAATGAGGTTCAATTTCTTTTACTTATAATGATGTCGTTCCTTTACTGAGGCGAAATCTTCTTTGAAACTTCTTTGCACTGAGTGTTTCATATAAATTTGTTCTTGTGTTTACTTCTCTGACTATAAACGGTCTACTTATATATAAGTAGGTATAATTGATTTATAATTTCCATAATTTTATAATTTCTATAATATAATTTCTTCATCATCGTGAGAAAAAAAATCCCAAATGTTCATTGTGAATACAAATTAAAAGGAGATAGATTTTAACCACAATCAGAAATCGAAGAGATAAACTGAAAAAAATTGACATTACTGCTTTATGAGTAGGGCTAAACACGTTTAACTCGGTTAAACAGCCCCTTTTGGGTATTTAGCTTTGACAGTTCTTTAAACGCATTTAACGAATTAAACTTTGTAGTGCAAGACGCCAAGTCGACGTAAATCAAATAATGTGTTTAAAATGAAATTTAAAACAAATTTAACTTATGGTGCAAGCCGCCCTAAGTGTAATATTATCTGCAAGGCTTTGTTTCTGACGCAATATTGTAAAATAAATGGTCGTAAGTCCATAAGCCATACATATTCCATCGTCAATGGCCTAGAAGATAACTCACAAATAGATGTTCTATATACCGACTTCTCTAAAGCTTTCGACAAAGTAAACCACTCAATCCTTATGGCCAAACTATATGCTATCGGTACTAGAAACCCCTTGCTATCATTCTTTAATTCTTATTTAAGCAATAGAAAACAAAGAGTTAAATTAAACAACTTTGTGTCTACTATTATTGAAGTAACGTCCGGCGTACCTCAAGGAGCACATCTAGCACCGCTTCTTTTTAACATGTTTATAAACGACAACATCAGTAATTTTTCTCATACACGCTTTTGGCTTTTTGCGGACGACAATAAGATTCTAAAGATAATAAAAAATCACGATGACTGCCTTCTTTTCCAATCGAATATCGACTCTTTCAATGATTGGTGTAAAATTAATTGTTTGAAACTAAATGTCGATAAATGCGAAATTATGTCCTTCTATAGGTCAAAAAACCGATTGTCTTCGAAAACAAACTTAATAATATTTGCTTAACAACTGTTACATCTATTAAAGACCTTGGTGTCTCTCTTGATAGCAAGCTTTCTTTTCGGGATCACATAACTGCAATCGTTAATAAATCCCTCAAACTACTTGGTTTCGTCACTAGAATCACTTGGGACTTCAAAAACGTAAATACCCTTAGAACTCTTTACTGCTCCTTGGTTCGCCCCCATCTTTAATATGCTTGTGTTATTTGGTCTCCTTTTTATGCTGTCCACATTCGACGCATTGAATCTGTTCAACATCGGTTCTTAAGGGCCCGCTTTCCGCGTAAAGAATTTAGATTTGGGCAACACTCAATATTTAGTGTTAAAAGAATCCGACAGAGGTGTCTGAATTCGTATTAGGAATAATTTTGGGGGTTATTTAATATTTTAAATAACGAAATTAAATTACCGACATCTATTGCAATTTTAGAAAAACAGACCCATTTTTAGTTAGCACCGAGCAAATCACACTGGCGTGAACTTCGCCCGCTCCAAAAAGTCGCTTCCCGTTTACACAGTATGTTTTTAACAGAAATTGTTTGTCTCTGTTTTTTGTACGTTAATGGAACCGAGCTGAAAGGGAGAGCTTTATTTTGCGAGTATGTCAACGATTTGTACAAATATTAGTGCGGTCTCTAGTTATTATTACTCTACGAACGAAGTCGAAATGAAGATGGTTCTCAAAATATGGGTTTTATTACGGATTTAATTAATTAATTTTTTTTTTAAATTTTACAAAAAACATTTACGAAAGTTATTTGAATAGGTATACAAATTACTTTACTTTACTAAAATACTATTATCACTTTTATAAAAGTAATTTATAACTTTTATAAAATCAATAAATATATTTTTACATCAATAAGGTTTTTCTTATATGGTTATCTTTATAGGGTGTCCGGGGGTAAAGTGCTCAAACTTCAGGAGGTTATTCTAAATGCTAGAAGAAGTAAAAATGAAATGGAAATTATTCGAATTTCCAAATTTTTTCCACAAAAATTTATTTTCCGTAGAAGAAATTGTTTTTTTTTCTATACAAAAAATTAAACTTTTTTACTCGAAAACTATCTTAAAACGTTGGAATTCCAAAAAAAGTTTTTTTTCTTTTTTACTTGTACTATCAATTAGAATCACCTCCCGAAGTTTGTGCACTTTACCCCCGACATCTTGTATAATATGCGCAATATAATATTTATACACGTGTAATATCTACTTTTGTACATTTATATAAATTATATACACGTTTACATTTTTATGCTCATCAAATTTATTATATTATAAAGATAGATAGAAAGATCCTTAGTGCTTCCTGAGGACTTACAAATCAGAAGACTTTTTTGTAATTATTTATTTATTCATTTAAACAATTCAATAATTATAAAGAGTAATAAAACATTTAAGCAACATAAAATTACATTCTAAAATGTGAAAGGGGCTCTATTTATTTACATTTTTATGAAATTACTACTTTTAATAGTTTAAGCTTTCAGTGAACTTTCAATTTTATTTTTAACTTCTCTAAATATTATTTGTTTAAATTGTCAAATATAATTTAATCACAAGCACAAGATTCACTCAAAATGAAAGATTGGTGGTTCTGAAATGTTCCCATAAATACGGTGAAAGAACCCTAAACTATGAACTTATTGCCCTAAACATGCTTCGAGCGAAATGCGGATCTGGAAACCTTATCGTCAATCTGAGCAAAACATACCATGAACGTCAATATAGCAACAGCCTTTGTTCTGCTGCAGTTTCATTAAATGCCGAGAGATCCGTTTACAGTCTCCAAAAAGCAATACTGGGGCACAACCCTAGAAGCCAAGCTAAATGATTGGAATACAGAAAGATAAAAACACACCATTGTCAAAAACATCTTGGCCGTAAATGATTAAATAAAATTAGATTTATTCAGGAAGGCAAGCATTACGGTGATCGATGTTAAAAATCTAACATAGCCCTAGAATAACTCCAGTATCTTTAAGAAACCTTTCTCTTAAAGCTCAGAAAAAAACTTTCCATGACAGTTAGATATACCACTCTACAACAAGGCCGCGTACGGTAAAACTGTAAAAAAAAATAAAGTAATAAATAACAAAATAAATATTTCACAACACAATAATTTCATCGAAAATCTTAAATCCGTTTCACCTTTCTACATTTTCTATATTCTCCTTAAGAGTATAATCCTTAGATAATGCCTTTTCAAATTATTCGTGGAAGCTAGAAAAAAAATAAAATCATTGATTATAACTGCACTTCAAGTGACATTTTAAATAACAGTAAAGGGCTCAAATGATTTTATTGTTACGTCCGTGCCTTTGCATCTTTACAAGACTTGGGCAAAACATTCTGTAGCAGAGTATAGATTTCACATCTGAAACATAATTAAAGAGTTTATTGAAAATAGAACACCAAGGTACGGTTAGTCAAAAAACGTACAATAAAGTTAATTCTGGGAAGAAATTGTACAGTTGACATTCAGGACAGGTTCACTCCCTCCTCCTCAAAAAAGACCCTCTATACAGCATTCTCAAAGATGACACAGGCTCTGAGAGAAATTATTTTCTTCAGGGCCTCCTTCCGACATAAAAAATAACATCACTGAACTAAATTATATTATTGTAGAAAGCAATCACTTTGTGGTTTGACATATTTAATAAAATAAAATACTTTTTTGTTTTAAAACCACGATATTTATTAATTTAAGAACCGACCGGTTTCGCTTTACTTAAGCATCATCAGGGTACAAATTAATACTAAACAAGAAGTACATAATGTGTGCATATATATAACAAAATATAGAGGGAGACAACATGATACAAATATATTATAGAGGGAGACAACATGATACAAATATAAGCAACACAAAGACGGTCATAAAATACATTAACATAAGTGTACAAGTAATGGAAAACCGCTAGATAATTATGTAGACTAATGGGTTATACGAATAAATCGGGAAAAACAAAACATCAATAAAACCTCAATAATAACGGTTTTTCCGAATTTGCAAATCATTTGATCGATAAAGATCATACATTCTGTCATAGCACCGGTGCTAACATCTTACATAAAAACGGGCATGGTAACAGACTAAACAATTTAGAGGCACTAGAAATTAAAAAAGCTGTAAAAACCAAAAGTCAGATACTTAATAATCAATTAGACATATCAAGTAGTCCAATATTAAGTCTGTTTCCAATAAACCCATAAAAAATTCCCAGTTCTCCTTACCTCCTTACCACCTTGCCAGTTGATGTTTTGTTTCTCCCGATTTATTCGTATAACCCATTAGTCTACATAATTATCTAGCGGTTTTTCCATTACTTGTGCACTTATGTTAATGTATTTTATGACCGTCTTTGTGTTGCTTATATTTGTATCATGTTGTCTCCCTCTATATTTTGTTATATATATGCACACATTATGTACTTTTTGTTTAGTATTAATTTGTACCCTGATGATGCTTAAGTAAAGCGAAACCGGTCGGTTCTTAAATTAATATATATCGTGGTTTTAAAACAAAAAAGTATTTTATTTTATTTAATTATATTCCCCACAGTTTCAGAACTTTCGATAGCTTTTTTCGCTGGCCCGTTCATTATTTTTCTGGATTCCACGTTCGAGTATTGTTATTTGAAACAGGTGGCCCATATTATTATTACATATTATATTATATTTCGGACATCGTTGCATTGTGAATCATTAGAGCAGATCTTAGAGTAATATTACTCTAAGGAGCAGATGTAAAGTGACGTGTGTATTTGTGTACGTAGAAAGTTAATTCGCAAATAAATCACGATCGTATAGGAACAAGAAAAGAGACAAGACAACAAGAAAATTAAATTAATAAAAATTTACCCCGTAATTTCTAATGCATTGGAATTAGTTTTATTTCCCAAAGTACCTATTCTGAAAAAAAAATAATAACTTTTTACTACACAATACATAAATAAAAATATGAATTATTAATTTTTATAGTAAATTATCGTTTATAATAAATATAAGCTTATAAATCAAAAATTGTATTTTTTTCTTCTCACCTATTAGATAGGATATAATTTTATGAGATAACATTTTTTCTTTGAAATACGGGATATCTTTCGTGTATTTCCCATCTTTGAAAAAACAATATTTATTAACTCATAAACTTTACACGCGTAAAAATTATCTTTATAAATTCAAATATTTGCACGTAATCGCACGTCTGTAGATCATAGAACGATGAACGACACGTCTGCCCCCAAAGCCCTCGAGTTGGCGAATGAACTTCTCAAAGAAAGATAGTTTAATCTGCAAGTCGGAGCGAGCGCGCTATAATAAATATGATTTAAAAGCAATAGGCGTAAGCGACAGTTGTGAAAATGTTTAATAAATCACGGCGTATTTCAAAAATAGCAAAAATTACTTATGGGGTCTATTGAGTAGCATTAAAAGAAGCATTGTGATTTTTTTCATACATATAACTTGTAAAATAACAGAAATAAAAGTGTTAATAATATTTTTCGGAGCATACTTTGCGATTTATTTCTATCGAGGGAATTTCAAATAATTACCGTTTCGGCTTTTGGAACAAATAGATACTATCTTAAAGAATAACATATATTTTTTTAAGAGCTTAAAAACTTCAAACTTTTAAGGAAAATATCTCGGAAATTGGATGAAATTCGAATAGTGGGCCCTTAAGAGAGATTGCTAGGAGGCTAGGTTGAGAAAAAGGCTAATACTCATATGATGAAATTGAACTAACTCTAAACCTTTCTCCTTTGGAAGTCCGTCGGGAAAGAAATGACCTAATTTGCTTCTTCAAAATTATAAATGGTATTATTGATTCACCTACTCTACTGCAACACATTCCCTTCAATATCCCCTCGCAAAGACTCAGAAATAATAAACTGCTCTTCCTCAACCATCATTCGACAAATTATGGATATTATTCAGCATTTTCCAGAATGTGTAGACTGGTCAACTCAAGTCAAAACCTTAACTTTTTGGGATAAGTCTGAATGATTATTGCCAGTCGCTAAACAAGTGACGGAATATTATAAGTGTCCTGTGGTCCTGACCCACGGCGTATTCTTGACTTGATTCGACTTGTCACTTTATTTTCTTATAATATATCTACCATATGTCTTTGCTTTCATGTTCCTTTGTCTACTCCTGTATTTTTCATTTTACTTTATTCGTGTTATTATTTTGTAATTTGGACGATGTCCGATGTCATGTCATGACGATATCATGTCATGACGATGTCATAAAATACCTACCCATTCATCCAGTGTGACGTATTTTTATGTATACATAATTTTATTAATAATCACCAAACAAACCATTAGTGAACTGAGTTTAAAGTGCCCAATTCTTCTAAATTGCAGACCGCGCGTCAAACCAGTGAATTTTTATCGCGTGAAGTGGCTTGTTTTAGTGCTTTTTTACCTACATTTCTAAACTACCTCGAAGTGTCAAACTGCCCTGAAGTGTTATCTCTACCTATTGGAAAAAATCATCGGTTGTGACGCTATAGTGATTAACGAGTACTATCTTATAATATTATTAGCCATTAAAAATCACTTTTTACGTAAAGACTGTGTCAAACAATATTACCATGAATACAAAGTGCATTATTTACGACATTGACACTCCATCGGACTTCATAAGCTGTAGTGTCTGTGAAAAAAGCTTCCATCTTGGCTGTGCTGACATTACTGAAACGACACGCCGCAGTGCAAGGAGTTTGCAGTGGAAATGCAAAAAATGTATTAAAAATAATAAAAATATCAAATCAAAGCAGGCGAATAATGAAATAATATTGAACAACGAAAAAGAACCGCCATCTATCGCAAAACAGTTTTCTCAAGCGCCAAAACCTAAACTCGCAATTCAAACAAACACAGAAAGCTTACCAACCTCAAATATAGATGGAGCTAATGGTCCATTAACCTCGCAACTATTTTTAAATGAGCTCACTGAATTCAAATCAACCATAATGAAATTCGTGGAAGACAAATTTGATTCATATGTAAATAAATATGAAGCTCTAATGTCACAAAATATCGAATTAATAAAAACTATCCATTTTATGACAGATCAACAAGAAGACTTAAAAAAACGGATAAATGTTATCGAAAAAGCACAAGAAATAGTCAATGATGAATTAATTGCACAAAAAAATCATTATAATATACTACTCAATACAATTTCTAAGCAAGAGGAAAAAATTGATAAATTGGAGTATTTAAGCCAAATCTGTAACATCGAGATAAGAGGTGTCCCGGAGTCTGACATTGAAAATAATGCAGAAGTTCTCAAAAAAATCTGTAATATCATCAACTACGAAAATACCGACGTGCATTCTGTAATAACAAAAATTAACAGGATGGGACCGAAGTTCTACGACAATAATCCAAGATCTATCGTGGCTACTTTCAATACCATAACATCGCGGGACGAGTTCTTATCCAAATTCAAATCTTACAGGAAATCCACTACCAATGTGACAAACAAAATAAATACAAGGGACCTAAGATTATCGCAAACCGCCAATCACATTTATATATCCGACCAATTAACTCATAAAGGAAAATTTTTGCTATCACAAACAAAAAAATTTGCTAGAGACCATAATTATAAATATGCTTGGTCCAGAGGAGGGCGCATTCTTTTGAGGAAATCTGATACATCCAAGACAATTCCAATAAATAATATTGCTGATTTGGACCGTGAAAAACGTCAATTACTATGACTAATGATACAAATTACTGTGCTGCACCACTCCACTATATTAGACATTAATGTTTATTTTAAATATGTAAATATGTATTCTCACTTTCCCAATTGGCTACTTTCGACAAGAAAACACATACTCAATATAATGTACTCGCTCTCTACCTAATATTATTATTATCTAGATCGAAAGTTTTTTTTATTTTCGTTTTATGAGTCATAACACCACCATGATACTGTACACGAGATTTAAATTATTCTTCTATAATCTATCAAGTATATAATTAATGTTTGCTTTATAATATGCTTTTATCAAATATTTTATAACACTACATATGTTTTCTTACTTTCCCTATTAGCTACTTTCAAAAAGAAAACACATATTCAATATAATGTACTCGCTCTCTACCTTATATTATTATTAACTAGATCGACTGTTTTTTTATTTTTGTTTTATGAGTCATAACACCACCATGATATTGTACACGAGATTTAAATTAATTTATTCACTATTTTATAACACTATATATGTATTCTTACTTTCCCTATTGGCTGCATTCGACAAGAAAACACATACTCAAAATAATGTACTCTCTCTCTACTTATCATTATTATTATTATCTAGATCGACTGTTTTTTACTTTTGTTTTATGATTCATAACACCACCATGATATTGTACACGAGATATAGATTATTCTCCTCTCATCTATCAACTATTTACAGTAATGTTTGCTTTATAATATGCTTTTATCTGTTATTTTATAACACTCAATATGTATTCTTACTTTTCCTATTGGCTAATTTCGACAAGATAACACAAACTCAAAATAATGTACTCTCTCTCTACTTATCATTATTATTATTATCTAGATCGACTGTTTCTTGTTTTTGTTCTATGAGTCTTACCACCACCATGTTATTGTACACTAGATATAATTTATTCTTCTCTCATCTCTCAAGTATTTACACTAATGTTTGTTTTATAATATGCTCAAACTCCCGCCATGCAAGTATAAATACAGGCCTAATACTCAGTGATCTTATGACAACACCTCCTAATAAATCTAAATTAAAATGATCTTAAACGCTTACTCGGAGTTAGATAATATTGGGGACCCAAATACTGAAACTATCCTAGAAGATACTGATAAACTCAAAGAATTTAACTGGAGAAATAATTAATTTAATATTGTACATCAGAATATCCGCACAATGGAAAATCTTGACGATTTTCTTCTATTCATAGATAGTACTAAGATGACTGTGAGATTTCATATAATAATACTGTCGGAATGCAGATTGAATGATTCATATCTCGCAAAACAAATTACAGGTTATCATAAATACCACACAACATAACATTTGAATCAAAACAGTGGAGTGGTAGCCTACATTAGCGATGATATTCACTCTCAAGTTCAAGAAATTCAAATCATCAGTCAATCAAACTGTCTAAAAATAGTAATTAATGGACATCTATGTATTTTAGCCATTAACAGATCACCATCATTCACTGACATTCATGAATTTCTGGATAATCTCGTATCTGAACTTAAAAAATGTAATGAATTCAAACAACAAATAGTAATGGGGGATATAAACATCAACACCTACGGAAATATACACAAACAATGTCACGATTACCTATGCGCCATGGCAGAAAACAACTTCGCATTAAATATTAAAGCTCCTACCAGGATTCAAGGTAATAGCAGGTCATGTTTAGACCACATAAATACCATAAATATTACGGACTCCACCGCATTTATTATCCACAATACAATAACCGATCACTACACAACCGCAATAAGCATTCCAGACACATCCCATAAAAACCATGTAAAAACTAACCACTGTATGTCAACTATCTGTTATGAGGGACTAATTAAAGATCTGAATGATGAAACATGGCAAGATTAGTGTGAAGTGACTGAAGTTAACAGTGCACTCAATTTATTTATTAACAAAATCGACAAGTACATAACTAAAAATTCAACAGATAATCTCACTGCACATAAAAAAAACAACTTACTCCTTGGATCAGCAGGGATATTGTAAAAGCCATACACAAAAGAAACCACTTACACAGACTGGCGACAAAAGACCGACAGGATACTCTCAAACAACAGATTTACCGTAGGTACCGTAACATTTGTAAAAATGTTATGCGTAACGCTAAAGAACGGTACTACAAGCAACAACTCGACCGAGATACATCTAGCAAAAATATGTGGAAAATCGTTAAACAAATTACATACACTAAACATAAAACTGAACTCAATATTAACGAATTACAAATTGGGAATACATCCATCATTGATTCGGACATAATTGCGTGCCACACAAACAAATACTTTACGATGGTTAGGTCTAAGCTTGCAGAAAACATCTTAAGTGTCACCAAGGAAACTGAAGACTCACTGGCATTGTCAATAGAATCAAAATAAAATCCTTTTTCATTTAAACTCACACCTACGACAAACGAAGAGGTTTTAAAAATCATTGACAGTCTTAACACAACACACTCTAAAGGTCCTGAAAATCTAAACAGATTTATACTTAAAATCATTAAACACAATGTAGCAACGCCTCTATCAAACATTATCAATAAAAGCTTTTCCTCGGGGATTTTCCCCGATCATCTTACAAAATCTATAGCAGTACCAATCCACAAAAGTGGACCCAAAAACCAAGTTAACAATTATAGACCAATATCCCTGTTGAGCGCTATCTCAAAAATTATTGAAAAAATCTTTAAAAATAAATTAAGTAATTACATAGAGAACAGAAAACTTTTAAGCAAAATTCATTTCGGCTTTCCATCGGGGAGAAGTACGGACGACGCCATAGCACAACTCACAGAACATATTTCTAATAATATAGATCGTGGAAAGAAAAAAATCGCAATATTCTTAGACCTAGCCAAGGCTTTTGATACAATTTCTCACAAAATACTCCTCAAAAGACTACAAAATATTGGAATTGTAGGTATGCCATACGAATGGCTAAAAAGTTACCTAGCAGGTAGAAGCCAGCAACTCAAAACTGGTAAAACTCTGAGTAACTCACTAGGCACTAACTTTGGTGTACCACAAGGAAGCACATTGGGACACCTTCTATTTATAATCTATATCAATGAGTTGTGCGAGCTACCAATCGGTGGTAAAATTAATACATTCGCAGACGATACGGTAGCTATCTTTGAAGGAGATGACTAGACTGACACACACAAACTTGCTGAAAGTGGTATTAATGTGATAAAACAATGGCTCAACAAAAATCTACTAACACTGAACACTTCTAAAACCAAATACATGAGATTCAGCTCAACCATAAAGAGACAACCTAGTACAACACACACAATAAAAACACATAATCATGACTGTAACTCCTATAATACTGAGCCTAACAGCAATTGTGAAGATCTTGAATGTGTGAAAAACATCAAGTACCTAGGTGTTATAATAGACAATCATCTTAAGTGGAATTATCACATTGACAAACTTAAAACTAGGGTAAGAAAACTTACTCATATTTTCTTTGCAGTGCGAAACATAATTAGACAAGTAGATCTAAGAAAAATATATTTCGGACTGTGCAACCCCCTCTTAATGTATGGTTGCATTGGCTGGGGAGCATCAGGAAGATCAATTCTAGATCCGCTTATGAAGGCCCAGAAATCAATAATTAAAGTCATAATGCGCAAACCATATAGGTTCTCTAGCGATGAGCTCTTTAAACAATTTAATGTACTTGATGTTCGTCAAAACTATATAAAAAAGGTTATTATCCATGTACATAAAAATCTAGGCAATATTAATAAAATTGACCATAAACACATCACAAGAAGCCACACCACAAATGACCTTATGATCCCAACGAGCAATACGGCAAAGTATCAAAAGACACACACATACTTGGGACCTAAATTGTACAATAAAATCCCCCTGAATTAAACATAAAAACTGGTAATATTTCATACATAGGCCCAATAATAAATTAAAACATTAATGAGATATATTATTGACATAGACAAATCACACACTTACTTTCACATATTTTTTGGTTTCTTGGAACGGGCAATTTGCCTAATTAGGAACCAATAATTTCGACCTGATAAGGTGTAATAATCAAAAATCACAAAATATTTTAATTATATCTTGTATCATATTGTACTGTGTGTAAATCTAAATGAATAAATGAATAAATAAATAATTTAAAAAAATCAAAATAAAATAACTAAAATAAATAACTATTAGATGTTTGTTAACCTTTTTCCAGGAAGGCTCATTTGATTAACAAACCAATTATTTGGTGAACCGTTGCGATTTCATTGGGCATTAAAATAACATAGAAAGGTAAAATAACTATTTACTTAGGAATCAAATCTCAAATGGGTCCACAAATATAATCTTTAATCGGCTCTACTGTAAAGTTGACAGAGACCACTGAGGAGATAACCGCTACAAGTGTGTCTGTGTGCCGGGAGTAAGGTCGATTTGCCCTTACTTTGTGTAATCTTTAATCGGCTCTACTGTAAAGTTGACAGAGACCACTGAGGAGATAACCGCTACAAGTGTGTCAGTGTGCCGGTAGTAAGGTCGATTTGCCTATATTTTATAATTTGGAATACATTTCCAATGGTTGCTTAACCTTTTCATTTAAAAAGGTATTTGTTTTCAAGAAAAATTCAAAAATAAGAAATATAATGCACATTTAAAATACCTCGGAAGAATTCCGCAATTTTGTGGAATCTCACAATGTAGTTGGTAAAAATTTGAAGGCGTCTGAAGGGTTAACTAGCCTCACAATGTAAAAACTAAAGTAAATAGCGCGCAAGCCCCTGTGGACCCACCCTATTTGAAGGCGTCTGAAGGGTTAACTAGCCTCATAGTAAAAACTAAGGTAAATGGCGCGCAAGCCCCTGTGGACCCACCCTATTTGAAGGCGTCTGAAGGGTTAACTAGCCTCATAGTAAAAACTAAGGTAAATGGCGCGCAAGCCCCTGTGGACCCACCCTATTTGAAGGCGTCTGAAGGGTTAACTAGCCTCATAGTAAAAACTAAGGTAAATGGCGCGCAAGCCCCTGTGGACCCACCCTATTTGAAGGCGTCTGAAGGGTTAACTAGCCTCATAGTAAAAACTAAGGTAAATGGCGCGCAAGCCCCTGTGGACCCACCCTATTTGAAGGCGTCTGAAGGGTTAACTAGCCTCATAGTAAAAACTAAGGTAAATGGCGCGCAAGCCCCTGTGGACCCACCCTATTTGAAGGCGTCTGAAGGGTTAACTAGCCTCATAGTAAAAACTAAGGTAAATGGCGCGCAAGCCCCTGTGGACCCACCCTATTTGAAGGCGTCTGAAGGGTTAACTAGCCTCATAGTAAAAACTAAGGTAAATGGCGCGCAAGCCCCTGTGGACCCACCCTATTTGAAGGCGTCTGAAGGGTTAACTAGCCTCATAGTAAAAACTAAGGTAAATGGCGCGCAAGCCCCTGTGGACCCACCCTATTTGAAGGCGTCTGAAGGGTTAACTAGCCTCATAGTAAAAACTAAGGTAAATGGCGCGCAAGCCCCTGTGGACCCACCCTATTTGAAGGCGTCTGAAGGGTTAACTAGCCTCATAGTAAAAACTAAGGTAAATGGCGCGCAAGCCCCTGTGGACCCACCCTATTTGAAGGCGTCTGAAGGGTTAACTAGCCTCATAGTAAAAACTAAGGTAAATGGCGCGCAAGCCCCTGTGGACCCACCCTATTTGAAGGCGTCTGAAGGGTTAACTAGCCTCATAGTAAAAACTAAGGTAAATGGCGCGCAAGCCCCTGTGGACCCACCCTATTTGAAGGCGTCTGAAGGGTTAACTAGCCTCATAGTAAAAACTAAGGTAAATGGCGCGCAAGCCCCTGTGGACCCACCCTATTTGAAGGCGTCTGAAGGGTTAACTAGCCTCACAATGTAAAAACTAAAGTAAATAGCGCGCAAGCCCTTGTGGACCCACCCTATTTGAAGGCGTCTGAAGGGTTAACTAGCCTCATAGTAAAAACTAAGGTAAATGGCGCGCAAGTCCCTGTGGACCCACCCTATTTGAAGGCGTCTGAAGGGTTAACTAGCCTCATAGTAAAAACTAAGGTAAATGGCGCGCAAGCCCCTGTGGACCCACCCTATTTGAAGGCGTCTGAAGGGTTAACTAGCCTCATAGTAAAAACTAAGGTAAATGGCGCGCAAGCCCCTGTGGACCCACCCTATTTGAAGGCGTCTGAAGGGTTAACTAGCCTCATAGTAAAAACTAAGGTAAATGGCGCGCAAGCCCCTGTGGACCCACCCTATTTGAAGGCGTCTGAAGGGTTAACTAGCCTCATAGTAAAAACTAAGGTAAATAGCGCGCAAGCCCCTGTGGACCCACCCTATTTGAAGGCGTCTGAAGGGTTAACTAGCCTCATAGTAAAAACTAAGGTAAATAGCGCGCAAGCCCCTGTGGACCCACCCTATTTGAAGGCGTCTGAAGGGTTAACTAGCCTCATAGTAAAAACTAAGGTAAATAGCGCGCAAGCCCCTGTGGACCCACCCTATTTGAAGGCGTCTGAAGGGTTAACTAGCCTCATAGTAAAAACTAAGGTAAATGGCGCGCAAGCCCCTGTGGACCCACCCTATTTGAAGGCGTCTGAAGGGTTAACTAGCCTCATAGTAAAAACTAAGGTAAATGGCGCGCAAGCCCCTGTGGACCCACCCTATTTGAAGGCGTCTGAAGGGTTAACTAGCCTCATAGTAAAAACTAAGGTAAATGGCGCGCAAGCCCCTGTGGACCCACCCTATTTGAAGGCGTCTGAAGGGTTAACTAGCCTCATAGTAAAAACTAAGGTAAATGGCGCGCAAGCCCCTGTGGACCCACCCTATTTGAAGGCGTCTGAAGGGTTAACTAGCCTCATAGTAAAAACTAAGGTAAATGGCGCGCAAGCCCCTGTGGACCCACCCTATTTGAAGGCGTCTGAAGGGTTAACTAGCCTCATAGTAAAAACTAAGGTAAATGGCGCGCAAGCCCCTGTGGACCCACCCTATTTGAAGGCGTCTGAAGGGTTAACTAGCCTCATAGTAAAAACTAAGGTAAATGGCGCGCAAGCCCCTGTGGACCCACCCTATTTGAAGGCGTCTGAAGGGTTAACTAGCCTCATAGTAAAAACTAAGGTAAATGGCGCGCAAGCCCCTGTGGACCCACCCTATTTGAAGGCGTCTGAAGGGTTAACTAGCCTCACAATGTAAAAACTAAAGTAAATAGCGCGCAAGCCCTTGTGGACCCACCCTATTTGAAGGCGTCTGAAGGGTTAACTAGCCTCATAGTAAAAACTAAGGTAAATGGCGCGCAAGTCCCTGTGGACCCACCCTATTTGAAGGCGTCTGAAGGGTTAACTAGCCTCATAGTAAAAACTAAGGTAAATGGCGCGCAAGCCCCTGTGGACCCACCCTATTTGAAGGCGTCTGAAGGGTTAACTAGCCTCATAGTAAAAACTAAGGTAAATAGCGCGCAAGCCCCTGTGGACCCACCCTATTTGAAGGCGTCTGAAGGGTTAACTAGCCTCATAGTAAAAACTAAGGTAAATAGCGCGCAAGCCCCTGTGGACCCACCCTATTTGAAGGCGTCTGAAGGGTTAACTAGCCTCATAGTAAAAACTAAGGTAAATGGCGCGCAAGCCCCTGTGGACCCACCCTATTTAAAGGCGTCTGAAGGGTTAACTAGCCTCATAGTAAAAACTAAGGTAAATGGCGCGCAAGCCCCTGTGGACCCAC
The DNA here is from genome assembly GCA_026573805.1 of Hesperophylax magnus. NCBI lineage: Eukaryota > Metazoa > Arthropoda > Insecta > Trichoptera > Limnephilidae > Hesperophylax > Hesperophylax magnus. The sequence goes on along the minus strand of JAIUSX010000179.1, from coordinate 298,876 downwards.
CCTATTTGAAGGCGTCTGAAGGGTTAACTAGCCTCACAGTAAAAACGTAAATGGTGTCCAAGCCCCTGTGGACCCACCCTATTTGAATGCGCCTGAAGGGTTAACTAGCCTCACAGTAAAAACGTAAATGGTGTCCAAGCCCCTGTGGACCCACCCTATTTGAATGCGCCTGAAGGGTTAACTAGCCTCACAGTAAAAACGTAAATGGTGGCCAAGCCCCTGTGGACCCACCCTATTTGAATGCGCCTGAAGAGTTAACTAGCCTCACAGTAAAAACGTAAATGGTGTCCAAGCCCCTGTGGACCCACCCTATTTGAATGCGCCTGAAGGGTTAACTAGCCTCACAGTAAAAACGTAAATAGTGTCCAAGCCCCTGTGGACCCACCCTATTTGAATGCGCCTGAAGGGTTAACTAGCCTCACAGTAAAAACGTAAATGGTGTCCAAGCCCCTGTGGACCCACCCTATTTGAATGCGCCTGAAGGGTTAACTAGCCTCACAGTAAAAACGTAAATGGTGTCCAAGCCCCTGTGGACCCACCCTATTTGAATGCGCCTGAAGGGTTAACTAGCCTCACAGTAAAAACGTAAATGGTGTCCAAGCCCCTGTGGACCCACCCTATTTGAATGCACCTGAAGGGTTAACTAGCCTCACAGTAAAAACTAACGTAAATGGTGTCCAAGCCCCTGTGGACCCACCCTATTTGAATGCGCCTGAAGGTTTAACTAGCCTCACAGTAAGAACTAACGTAAATGGTGTCCAAGCCCCTGTGGACCCACCCTATTTGAATGCGCCTGAAGGGTTAACTAGCCTCACAGTAAAAACGTAAATGGTGTCCAAGCCCCTGTGGACCCACCCTATTTGAATGCGCCTGAAGGGTTAACTAGCCTCACAGTAAAAACGTAAATGGTGTCCAAGCCCCTGTGGACCCACCCTATTTTAATGCGCCTGAAGGGTTAACTAGCCTCACAGTAAAAACGTAAATGGTGTCCAAGCCCCTGTGGACCCACCCTATTTGAATGCGCCTGAAGGGTTAACTAGCCTCACAGTAAGAACTAACGTAAATGGTGTCCAAGCCCCTGTGGACCCACCCTATTTGAATGCGCCTGAAGGTTTAACTAGCCTCACAGTAAGAACTAACGTAAATGGTGTCCAAGCCCCTGTGGACCCACCCTATTTGAATGCGCCTGAAGGGTTAACTAGCCTCACAGTAAAAACTAACGTAAATGGTGTCCAAGCCCCTGTGGACCCACCCTATTTTAAAAACTCATTGAGAAAATCATCATGACCAGTCTGCTCATGGTTACTCATATTTAGGTCTCATTGCCTCAGACCTATTTATGTCTCATTGCTCCAGACCTATTTAGGTCTCATTGCTCCAGACCTATTTAGGTCTCATTGCTCCAGACCTATTTAGGTCTCATTGCTCCAGACCTATTTAGGTCTCATTGCTCCAGACCAAAATCTCTATAAAACCTACAAATATAGTTTAAACCGCCGTTAGCAGTTGTCGCGCGTCGGACCTGGGGGGGTCCTGACTTACCCTCGGCCAGCTCAGAAGCGGGGCATGAGACGTCTCTCTCATGGTCAGGGTTCGGGGTCAGCGCGTGGCTCGAGAATCCATATCCCACCGTCTACACAAAACACTCCCATACGACTGTTATCCCCAAATGAAAGAGGTTAGGTTTTTATGAATTAGCATTGTATTTGAGCGGCTAAAGGACATTACATGGGTGAATAACAATAGTACACAGGTTATTACATCCTAAACTGGAATTATCATCAAGGGTTCCCTAATCTCTCTCTGGGAAATAATTAACAGCTCACTCTCTCTAGATCGGCAGGCAGCGTGGACGAATTTAGGTTATTAGCGGACACATTCAAGGGTAATAGGAAATGTAAGAGACTCACAGCATGGTGTTGTCGGGGTATCCTGTTGATTTGCAGGACTGAGCGCCGTGTTTCAAACAAACGGTGCCAGCCTGTCGATGTTCAAAGCGCGCCATTTCCGTACGTTATGCTTTCGACGGAGCGGTGCAAATTGGGAACGCGGGAGCCGAAACGAACACACGTCCAGCTTGGTCAGAGGTCGGCGCGCGAGGGGGGAACGGGGCGTAGGGTCGCCGGGGGTGGGGGAACTGTAGCGGATGTATTGCGCGTTCTTCACTACGTTTGGCCTAGCAACTAACTTGAATAATTCCCGCTCTCAGGCTGGCAACTGTAGGATCTTTTGCGGCTAAAATCTGTTATATGACACCTCCCCCCGCGCTCGTAAAAAGGGCGACGTGGTAATGGAGCATCAGGGTTAAAAGATCCTCTATGTGCCTCCCTTGGGGTTTTTTTTTGACAAAACAAGAGTTGCCCTTAGTTTGAGAGACTTGGATGGCCAGAGAGATGCCTAGCTAAAACATAATGACTAGCTTATGCCATAGGCTAGGTAACAATATTTGTGGGGAGAAATGAGGAAGGGTACATAGCATGTTTGGAGCAAATAAATTTTGGGGAGAGAGCAGGTGTGGAAACAACAAGTAAAATTATCCATTTAGAAAACAATAGACATGGTTATGCAATTGAAAGACAAAAGACAAAATTATGCAATTGAAAGACAAAAGGGCATGGTTATGCAATTGAAAAAACAATAGACAACATTATACAATTGAAAAACAAAAGACGGAATGTTAAGGTGTGATTCTAGGGTTTCATTGGTCTGGAAGCTAAGTTTGCGTTGCGTTGGTTTTTTGGTTTCGAAGAGTTGCGAAGGAAACGAGATTTCACTGACTCTAAAAGATTACATTATCACTGTAATCTGACCCATTGAGATAACACTCAGGAGTACACTTAGGCCTTGGAAAAACACTTTGCTTCGTTGTGGGCGTTGATGTTTGCGAAGTGGGGCTGTGGTTTGCGGGGCTGCGGCTATGGTTACAGTGGTCATTGGAGAGAGTAGTCCAGGTTCCGTAGTTATGCCAGTACGAGTCCTATGTGCTATTATGGTGGGCACGGATCGTATGTGTTGGTTATCGGAGCATAATGTAGCTCAGGATAACTTTTTAGAGATGCGCAGTTTGTGTTTACTGGAGGGGCAAAGGGTAATTATGTTTCACCCATGACCTGGTATGTGTCACTGCATGACAGAGCAAGAGACGGTATAACTGGCATTGGCATTGAGGGCAAGAAATTTGAACTCCGGGACTAGCGTGTCCGAAAGGTAGTTCAGAGTGTCATAAAGTATAGTGGGACAACTCGGCTTGCAGTGGTGAGACAAACGTCATACATATGATTAGTATTGTCTGAGCTTTCAGGAACAAGATGGAACAAGTGTGTAGCGAGTAGTAGTCGAGGGACCTTTGTAACCACAGCGCAGGCTGCTAGGAGGTGAGGCTCAGCTTGGCTGCCGGAGATGACATCCGCCTGGGCTTCTTTTTAAATCCGGGGGGAATTATTATTAAAGCAAATTTCTTGAAGTTTACCTGCCTAGGGACCAATGAAGAAAAGTTTGGAGAGAAACAAAATGTGTCCAGAAAAAATAAACAAACGAGGTTTAGCTGCCGGTCCAGAGAGTGACGAAGAGTGAGAGATAGAGGTAGAGAGAGGTTCCTAACTAGTTTTGATTACATAAACATTATCCTTTATTAGGATGACTTGGTGTTTGCCGAATGACAAACTGTCTTGGTTGAAAAACAACCGGCCTTCTTTGGCCTATGTTAACATACAGGTGGTAACATTTTCGTAGGATTTCAAAGAACAAGACAAAAAATTCGTGAACGAGTCACGGCAACAGCAGGGAAACTAATTCATGAATAAAGGTTGTCAGAAAAGACAGACGATACGCCAAGTGCGTATCATACATATTCAAAATTCATGAATGTGTTTCGTTGAGGAGAGAAAAAAAATGACAACATACGTGAAAGGTGAGGTAGGAAGCCTGTTGGTGACCGGAACAAATACCGATTCGAACTCGAAGTGAGGGCGAAATATGGTCGACAACAGATTTTCCACTTCATACATATGCCTGAGGGCATGGGGGTAGGGAGGGGGAGGAAAAAGGACGGGAATTGAGTTACGAAATTTGCTAGAGACTGGACTGATTTCCAATTCAACCTCTATGTGAGAGTGAAACATATTCAACCAGCAGATTTCCTGACTCTTTACATTTTAATAAAGTGGATTAATTTTTTAAACAGCATTTGAATACACATTGTACTAAAGAGGCTAATCTTTTGCGTGTATTTGGCAAAAGATTAGGGGTCGTTTTAAACTTCTACATGATTGTGAGAAAAGACAGACCCTAGTTCCAATTTCACAAACCTGGGATTCTTCTTATTCGTTTCCCAGACGACGAGTTTAGTGGTTTTGTGCCCATCGATTAACTCCTGCGGCACTATGCCCCATAATTGACAGTGAAGCTGAAAACTAGTCCTTTTGGGATAGTAGATATTCCTGGGCTTCTTTTCTTTTTGGAAAGCAGCAAAAACAGGAAGTCCACGGGCATTGGCGTTGAACAAAGAGGCTTCTGTGAAATACTTACGTAGTTCACATATAAAGGTTTGATATTATTTCGTTCGCACGATTCATGGTGAGTATTGTAACGTCTTCACGTATAGTGTACAAGTATGCAGTATATGCAAGGTACAACTCAATTATAGACAGAAGTCAAGGAGTGTAAAAACAGTTCCTTAAAGGAGATGACGATGTCGATATTATGTCGTTCACACGAATCACGGTAAGTATTATTATTACGTCTCCACGTCTCGTGTACAGGGTTGTACACAATTATACACAAAAGCGGTTCTCATGACATGTTAATGACACACGACCAAATTATACACAAGGGCGGTACTCATGGCAAATTAATGTCACACGACCAAATTATACACAAAGGCGGTACTCATGGCAAATTAATGTCACACGACCAAATTATACACAAAGGCGGTACTCATGGCAAATTAATGTCACACGACCAAATTATACACAAAGGCGGTACTCATGGCAAATTAATGTCACACGACCAAATTATAACACATGGTTATAAGTATTAAGTAATTGTAACGAACTTCTCGTGTAGTGGTGGATTTTGTAAGGATCTCTCCTATCGCGTGACAATTTTTACATTTAAATATAATTCAACAAAAGCTAGCAGTATAATTTGATACTGTTTGCAAAGATTTGTTAGATTGACTAACTCCGTAGCCTGGAGGGGCGTACGATGGAACAATAGAGAAGATAAACAATTTTAATGTTACTTCATTGTGTTACAAGGTGCAAGATGATGGTAGAAGGTATTTCTACTTACATCGAGCGATGGGTGGGAACAGGCCCATAATGGCTTTACATACTGTTCGTTGTAGCGTGCAATTGGGTTGCAAACACTTGGTTAAATGGTGAGACAAAGGTTGGGTGTTTATATTATGCAACGATGATCGAACAAAGTCCTGTTGATTTACGTTGTGATATAATTATTTGCGTTCGAAGATCAGGATAACCGTAAGGTTTTACTAACCTGTCCCGTAGGGTTGAAACGTGAGGTACGAGACATACGTGACGTAACAGTAGAGAAAAGAAAATCGAGATCTCGTCATACAATAAAAGACCTTAATGGGTTTTACATACTTTTAGTTGAAGCGAGTCCAGTTATTTGTATGTGGTTTTATAGGACCGACATTTGGTTTTCTTTTATAAATACAATTTCCCAAAATGGATGTGTCAAAATCCGATTTTTGGTAAATGTGAGCTTGGGTAGGACGCCATCAATTTTTGAAAGGAAAAAATTGAAAAAAAAATTAAAAAATTATATACATACAAAGAAGACAATTATGTGATTAATTGCTACTTGGTTCTTGCCTTTGAGACCACTATAGGGTTTTACATACTCAAGGTAACGTTGAATTGGACAAGAAAGAATTAATGGCTGTACTTGACAGGTTTTCTTTTTTTTAAAAAAAAGGGTCGGTATTTAACACTTTGGAATTTACAAAATCCGAACTCTTTTGGATGGCACTCTTATGAGTGATTACCAATCGTTATTTTACAAGGAACAAAAACAAAAGTGGGGTGGTTCTTTCTAACACGACGAAGGGAACAAAAATGAAACGAAAATGGGGTGACATGACATAAACATTGCATAGTGTAGAAGTTGAGGAGCAAAAGCGGGTTCGCGACTTCCCGGCGATTGTAACTCGAAGACGTGTCTCTATTCTAAAATGATCAGTTTCAGAACAGGTGAGAAAATAAAACGTAAAAAGGGAGAAAACGATTGTCGTGAGGGAAAGAACGTTATTACAGGAATAATATTTCATGGTCATAATATGTTAATATACATTTATTTACAAAGGTGGGTTAAACTTGTTTTTGACGAATAGGTTGACATGTAGTTGACACTTTACACGCCTAATTATGGTAAGACTTCATAGCTTACAATAGTTTGTGATAATACACAGTGGGTTAGTTTAAAGTTGCTGGGGTGGTGGGGGAGTTTTAACTGTCTCCTCACTTCCAGACTTTACAATGTCCTTAATATGGTAATTACCAGTATGTTTGCCAGAGGAGTCGGACAGGTAGTAAACTAAGTCCGATATTTTTCTTACAACCTTGGCCTTGACAAAACGGGGTGCCAGCTTGGCAGAGAAGTACAGGGCTCCTTGAGAGAGGGTGTTATTCCTTCTCCAGACAACATCGCCTACATTAAAAGTGATGTGTTTCCTACGTAGGTTATATCTGTCCGCACTTTTTTGGTGGGCCAGCAATAGGGCATCAGTAACTTCACTATAAATGGCAGTAAGTTCTTCCAAACGATGGGCGTAATCAACGGCAGGATTGCTTGTGGAGGTGGTTGACGTGGGGAAATTCGTGTTCCAGTGCAATGAACCGTGTACCACCTGTTCCATACCGTGTTTTAAAAAGAAGGGGGTGTAACCAGTGGTTAGGTTAACAGTGTTATTCATGGCAGCTTGAATTTTATCTAAATTCTTACACCAATTACGTTGGTCTTTGTCAACCAAAATGGCCAGAGCTGTGTTAATAGTCTGGTTATACCTTTCGACAGTGTTATTTTGGGGAGTGTACAAGGTATTATAATAAATATCTTTAATCCCGTATTTAGCAAGGAAATCTTTAAATTCTTGTGCTATAAACTGTATTTCCTTTAATTGGAGAGCCTGGTCAGTGCTTAGGTTTTCGTGAGGTATTATTGTTCGAATCTCACCAACTTGAGCGACCGGAGGTTTTTGGCCAAGAGTATTAAATACTTGTGGAGCAACGTTAAAAGTCTTCCAGAAGTCAACGCCAAGGATGAAATTCTGGGATATAGAGGGTACTATTAGAACGTTAATTGTAACTGTGTTATTGTTACATTTAATTGGTAATGACAGAGTACCGATGACTGTCTGGGGAGCATTGTCCGCAGTTGTCACGAGTGTAGGTTTGGAAAAAACTTTAAAACCGTTGTTAACAAAAGGCAGGTGGGCATTGTTGCCAAGGCAACTAACAGATGCACCACTATCTAGTAGTCCAGAGAAGGGGACATTGTTAACGGAGAAAAGGGCATAAGGTCTTCCATCTTTAGCTTGTTTGCAACAAACCGAAGAAACATTTAAGGTCTGGTTAAAATATTTAATGTGTGATAACCAATCAGTCCATTCCTTAGACCTTGGTACAGAATGAATACCTGAGAGGTTATTATTTAGTTTTTTGGTTTTCTCGCATGAAAATTCGGTGGGGGTTTAGAGAAATCCACTTGAGGTTTAACAAAGTGAGGGTCTTGCAACCTTTCCATGTTATTTCTTGATTTTTTGAAAATTTCACGCAGTTCGTCGCGTGGAGGAGAACGATCCCTGGAGCGATGTCTCTTTTAGGTTCTGGGTTCTTTAGCTTCCAGAAATTTGGCCTGCTTGAAACAAGTGGTAGCTAGGTGACCTACTTTTTTGCAAAAGGAGCAAACTTTTTTGTTGTCAAATTCTGGTTTTAATCCAGAAGGACGGCTTGGTACAGTGATATTGTCCGTGGTGGTTTTGTTGTTTTTCCTGTCTTGGTGGGATTCCAAAATGAGGCAAACTTCGTTTAAATGGGCCAACGACACAATTTTCTGTGAGGTGATAATGTTTTCATATCTTTGTAGGAGGCCATCAGTTATAACTGGTAATAATTCGGCTTCCGAGACAGGGTGGGAAAGTTTGATGTTGATGGATTCGGCCCTCTCTATGAATGTTGCCACAGTTTCGTTTACTAATTGTTTAATGGATAGTAACGATAATTTAATTCTGTGTTGGGCCTCTGATTTGCCGAAGCTAGTGATCAGGGCTGATCTGAGTTTATTCCAGTCCTTGCATTTTGATTTTTGTATTCGGTGCCACGGGATTAATTCTGGAGATATTAGTTCTATAAAGTTTTTCTGCAGCACGTCAAATGGAACATTTTTAATTGAGGCCGTTTCTTCGATTCGGTCAATGAAATCCAGTACATCAGAAACACCGTTATATTTGATCTTCCAAGGAGTGAGATCGTATGTTTTTTCTTGTGCCGTGATGGGTGCATTGTCTTGTTTTACTGTAACATGTGTCCTGGTTTCTTTGTTAGAAACGGGGATTTCCAAAACTGGGGTATTGGGTGCCTTGTCTTCACTTGCAACGGATAGGTTTATTTTCCTGATGAACTTCTTGTTAAATAACAAAGCGTATGCTTTCAATGCTGACTTTGATTTGTTTAGTGGTGATATTCCTCTGTCTTTTAAGACGGCTTGTAGGTGCACTTTGGATAAGTTGTGTACATTGGGAATGACACCCATGTCCGAAGATGTAGCCATTTGATTGGAATTCATTGTTAAAAATGGTTTAAAAAAGGAAAAAAAAACTCCGAAATTCTTCTAAGTCTTTTTGAAGAAAATTTGGCCAGGGGGACACTTTAGGATTTGCATTATTTAATTTTTGTGGGCACTATTCGCACTTATATTCACTGCACTCGAGGAAAGGCACGAAAAAGGCACAAAAAACAGCACTTTAGAAGCGAAAAAACACTTTTGATGGAAAGATTTTATATTTGCTTCATTTACTGGCACTAAATCGTGAGATTGAACACACGTTCTTATTATTGCGTCGAGAAAGCACTTCTTTGCAAAAAAAAAACACTGCACTTCTGAAGTTAATTTGAAACAATTCACTTAAAATCACTTTTATAACAGTCAATGCTGAAAAAAGAATATGGACAAACACCGTACCTATATAATTAATCGGGATAAAGAATTACTTGTGTTTTACAGGTTGTAGCTGATATACTTTTTAGAAATCAGCTTCGATGGGCCGTTGGGTGTATTGTGCTTTTTTTAAAAAAATCACTTCCGGTGTAAAAATTGGCTTCACAGTTCTAAATCCTGACTGTTATTATTACGGTGCAATTTATGCCGAAATTAAAACAGTGGGTTTGTTTTGTTAAACAAAGAATACAGAATCTAGGTTATTTAAAAAAACAAAAACATTATGTTCGAACTTTCGTTATCACAGCATTTTGGCGGGAATTTCACGCGTCTCTTTTATTCGTTCGAGAGAATTCCTACCGTTATTTTTTCGCGGCAAAATGCGCTTGGCAACAAACAAAGTCACGACAGGATTGCGTGCATTTCTTATTTATTCGAGAAACTTCCACCGTAGTTTTTGCGGCAAAAATGCTCTTGGCACAAAATTGCATAGTACATGTTTTCAAATTGGGGACAATCGTAAAGGCAATTCTGTGCAGTCGGGAAGGATATGTTTAAAAAAAAATTCTGCCCTATGTTGGTCGCCAGTGTCGCGCGTCGGACCTGGGGGGGTCCTGACTTACCCTCGGCCAGCTCAGAAGCGGGGCATGAGACGTCTCTCTCATGGTCAGGGTTCGGGGTCAGCGCGTGGCTCGAGAATCCATATCCCACCGTCTACACAAAACACTCCCATACGACTGTTATCCCCAAATGAAAGAGGTTAGGTTTTTATGAATTAGCATTGTATTTGAGCGGCTAAAGGACATTACATGGGTGAATAACAATAGTACACAGGTTATTACATCCTAAACTGGAATTATCATCAAGGGTTCCCTAATCTCTCTCTGGGAAATAATTAACAGCTCACTCTCTCTAGATCGGCAGGCAGCGTGGACGAATTTAGGTTATTAGCGGACACATTCAAGGGTAATAGGAAATGTAAGAGACTCACAGCATGGTGTTGTCGGGGTATCCTGTTGATTTGCAGGACTGAGCGCCGTGTTTCAAACAAACGGTGCCAGCCTGTCGATGTTCAAAGCGCGCCATTTCCGTACGTTATGCTTTCGACGGAGCGGTGCAAATTGGGAACGCGGGAGCCGAAACGAACACACGTCCAGCTTGGTCAGAGGTCGGCGCGCGAGGGGGGAACGGGGCGTAGGGTCGCCGGGGGTGGGGGAACTGTAGCGGATGTATTGCGCGTTCTTCACTACGTTTGGCCTAGCAACTAACTTGAATAATTCCCGCTCTCAGGCTGGCAACTGTAGGATCTTTTGCGGCTAAAATCTGTTATATGACACAGTTTATATGAAAGCGCAAGCCAACTTCATTCACAAGACTCATCGGACAAGTGACAAGCACAGTGTTGTCGCCTGATGGCATTGCCATTGCACTGAAATAATAATGTTGATTACTGAAATTACTTTCTCTTATTTCAGGTGAAAAAATGCTGAAGTACACTTTTTATTTTTTTAAATTTATTAAGTACCTTAATAGAAACAATTTTACACAAATTTAAGGTAGTCCCACAAAGTTGTCATATTGCAGCTTGTCTGTAGGTTCTACCAATTAAACATTCTACTAAAAACAAGTTATACATATAGGTAGATACATTAAAAAATTCAAGGATACATGAATTTTTCATACATTAGCCACAGCTTTACCATTTTAGGGCATAGTCTCTCATTTTTTTCAAAATTAAGATTTTTATTGATTTTATTGAAAATCAATGGAATTATATATTGACGAGTATGGTTTCCATATTTATTTAATATTCGGGGAGTTTTTAGACCCTTTCCTTCTTTAAATCTTGTGGTATGTTTGTGTATCAGTGGGTGTTTGTATGAGCTTTCCCCATGTTATCCTTAATAATAGTGAACTAAAGGAGACCTTTTATTGTAAGTAGGCTCTCTGATCCATATAGTACTTTTAAGTTATGTCTCTGATTGTAAATATTAGATGTGACAATATTTTTTACAATGGCAGTTTGTAAATTTTGAATATATTTAATGTAAATAGTGCTTGCGTGTCCCCAAGTCCGAATTCCGTATCTTAGGATGGATTCGACAATAGGAAAATATAAGAGCTTAAGAGTGCAACGATGTAAAATAAATTTTAAATTACAAAAATTGCTAAGGATCTGAGCTGGTTTCAAATTTTTGCCACTTGTTTATCCCACTTAAAACTATTATCAACAATTATTCCCAGGTAAGTATATTCATTTATGAAATCAATTTTTTCACAGTCGCAAATATTAACAATTTCCCTATGTATACAGTCGTATGAGCGGTTATTTTAGGTATATTCCACATTTTCAAACTCGGTGATCTTATATACATGCATTTAGTTTTTTTAACATAAATTATAAGTCCTACATAATGGGTCCATTTGAGAAGCTCGTTAGAGTCTCTTTGTAATTCTTGTGTAGCTATTAAGGGGCTTTCATTTTATAATACAAGAGCAGTATCATCAGCAAAAATGAATCTACGAGCTTTTTTGAAAATCTTAGACAAGGTAATAACATATATAATATTTAATTTTGGACCTAGAATTGACCTTTGCGGTACTCCTGATTTGATATATCTTGATTTACTATGTATATTTAAAATTTCCACACTCATTTTTCTATTTGATAAATAGTTTTTGAAGAATAAGAGGAGTTTACCCCGGATTCCTATAATTTCAAGTACTTAAATATTTGTATATGGCTGAGTGCATCGAAAGCTTTTGAGAAATCAATAAATAGAACCAGTACATGTTGTTAAGAGTTAAGTTGTGAATTTATATAATTAGAAAAATTTTCAAGCAATTTATCGCAACTTTTTGTTTTTGAAAACCATACTGGCATTCATACAAAAATACTCAGATTTTAAATAAATATTTATCTAAATTTATAGATATATATTTTTAATACCTCCGATAATTAATTTAATTTGCTTTGCGTTTGCTCTAGGTAGGTACATTGAATGAGGTAAATATTCCTGCACGTATTCAGACGCTCGCATATAACATTCATGTAGTAACTTATTTACTCCCTCATCAAAGAAGTCTGCAAAATTTTCTCAACTCTCCTCGACAGAAATGGTGTGTTCTGCATGAACACGCAAGTAATCAGCGATGCCATTTTAATTATTTGATACAACTGTTTCCAGGAGAGGTAGCTTGGATCCAGTCGCGAGATCATTGAATAATGTTTCTTGTTTAATAATCTTATATAATTTAAGTTCCATATTTGTAAATAATTATGTATTAAAAATACATACTTGTTAAAAGGGAATGGAATTAAAAAATAATAATTTGTTATTGCAATTATTAATTGTGCTTTTCGGTTTCAATCTCCTCTTATCATCTTCTTCCTATTTGCTCAATAGGTCAATCAGGTCCCTCTGGAGTCTGGGGAATTCTGTTTAACGAGACGGCGGCTTGTTTGAAACAATGGGTCGCCTCACACCAGACACCGGCTGCGGCTGCCTGATCGTTAAGGCGTGCGAAGCAGGGGGATGGTCCAACTATCCCACGGCATAAGGTCTGAGGCGGGGGCTTCTGGAGCGGAGACTGCGTACCCAATAATAGCCCTGGAAGTGTAAATACATCATGAAATATTTCTGTAAGATCATTTATAAACAAGATAAATAAGATTGGGCCAAGGTGTGAACCCTGTGAAACTCCACTTGTTGAATTAATTTTTTTCCAACAGGGAGGATTTTATTTTAACAATTTGTTGACTTCCAACAAGATAGCTTTCAAACCAGGCTAATATATTGCCACGTATGCCACGCTTTCCTAATATCCAAATGAGAATTTTATGGGAAACTGTATCAAAGGCTTTACTAAAGTCAGTATAGAATGAGTCAACGTGTTTTTTCTTCTTTAAAAACTTTAGATATAAAATTTTCATAAATAATTAAGTTGGAAAGAGTACTTCTACCTGGCAAAAATCCAAACTGGTAAGGTAATATTTGTGTAAAAAGTTTGTAAAGTATCAGGCTTTCAAAGATTTTCGGTATGGTGGATTGAATGCATATAGGTGTGTAATTACAAACATCACTTTTCTCTTCCTTTTTGAAAATCGTAGTCAGATAACTAATTTTCCACTTTTCGGGAAAAATTCCACTGGATAAAGATAGATTAAAAAGTTTGGTTAATGGAAGAGCAATTGCTTTTGTACATTCTTTGATAAATATTGTTGGGATATTATCCAGTCCCGCAGATTTGTGTATATCTAAGGATTTAACTTTAGTAATTACATTAGAAAGACTAATGGTACACTGTGAAATATCAAAAGTTTCATCTAGAGTTATTGTTGGAACAGGAGCATTTTTAGAATCTGTTGAATATACACTTTTTAATTTTTTTGCAAACAAGTTAACAATACCATCAGTATTATTGCCATGGCTGCCATAATGGTGCATAATACTAGGGAAATCAGAATCATCTTCTTTGAGAGATTTCGAGTATTTCCAAAAATAACTAACATTATTTATTATGGAGTTTTGAATTTCACTTATATATTTACGGTTACAGGTCTTAGACATTTTTTTAAATGAAGTTCTTAAATCTTTAAATTCTATGTAATCAGAATTTTTTAACTTTTTTGGTGATAAGCAGATTAATAAGTTCTTTGGAGTCCCATTTTGGATAGGTATTTGGTTTACATTCCATGGTTGGAATATACATGCTAATAGCATTACCAAAATAGAAAAAAAATTATTGGTAGCTGTGTTGATATCATCATATTGCATAAATGCCCAATCAAAGGAGAGAAGATAGTTACAATTTTTATCGTAATCAGTTTTGAAAAAAAATTGGTAACTGAAAGGCAGTTTACAAGTATTATTATGCACATTAGAAATAATAACTTCAAGTGGAGTGTGATAAGCATCAATGGGCACCAGCGGTTTACTACATTGTTCAATTATTAGTGACTCTAAGTTAGAAAAACATAAGTCTAGAGTACGATTATTTTCATATGGTATAGTATTTGCCTGATTCAGACCTATGAATAACGCCATGTCTAGAATAATGCGTTCAGACTCACTTACACTGATATTATTGTCACTGTTCACCAAGTTCACATTTGGAAGGTTATAATCACCAGCAAGCAAAAATGTATTACTAGGATTCCTTTTTAATATAGTTTCCACTTCCTCACTATGGCAGTTGTAATCGATGATCTTAGTTCAGTAAGTTTGGTGAGGTAGCCCTTAATATTCTGGTAGTATCCGATAATAGGTTTTAGTTTCTTTGATTAGTACTTACTATTACAGGTTTATTGTATTTGTGTTTAATTATGAGACCTGTTTCACCATCTTGGGTTCTTCGGTCTAGGGTTAGTAGTAAGTTTGCGAGATATTTACTTCGGTCTGGAGTTTGGTCGGAATAAATTTGAATACCAGGGTACTCAGTTATGCTGTTTTTTTTCAGTATGTCAATGGCTTGGGCGGAGTTGTCAAGTATAACTTTCAGGGGTCTGGGTTTGGCCGTTTTATTTATTCCCAGACGATAGGTTTTGATGTTGTCTTTAGTGACGGTTGAGTTCATGGCTGTTAGTGTATTTGGTATTCTTGTCGTGTCTTCGGTAATTTTATCAATTAAGGAACTAGCCATGCTTTCTGGAAAGTTGAAAATAATAATATTCTTCGAACGTTTTTTTCTCTCCTCGAGCTTGTCAGCAGCTTCGCACGAGGATATATTTGGTAAATTTGAATATTCATGTTGTGAGTTAGACTCTAACAATTTAGAGGAGACCATGTGTTCATACGACTTCACCTGTCCCTGGAGGATTCCAACATCCAGCATGGTGCCAGAGAGATTGGAAAGTCTGTTGAGTAGTTTAGTCATCTGATCTTTAGTTAGTTTTAGTGACGGATCAGTAATATTACTATATAAAGCACTAATTTCCTCCTTAGCCTTGTTGATATATGATAGTGCATCGGTGGTACTCAACTTGCAATTGGATTTTTTAGGTTATTAAATTGTATAAGATGCAGTAATATTCCTGTTTCTATGTTGTCTATGACAATAAGTATATGGGCGTTTCACTTATTCTCTATGAAACTTTGATTGTATTAGTAGCACTGCTATTCGGCGTATGTAAGTGTGTGTCTATTGCAATCGGTGACAGTTGAAGTTTTTTTTTTTTTTTTTAATTTTATTTATTATTACATAGCAAATTGACAGTAAATGTATGTGTAGTGTATGTCAACACTGTCAAAGCCCTCGGAACTGCTCGGGAACGCCGAGCATTTCCGATCGGTTTACGCGGACGGCAGTTTAGCTTGACCGCCGCCAGACGAGAAATTACCCGACTAGCGAACTGACGTTATCATCTTCTATTGTACAAGCTCTGTTGTAGTAATCATTTATCGTAAATAAATCTGTAACGAACCTAGAAAGTTTTCAATATTATAAAGTCTTGGAAACAAGTAATAATTACCGACAACAGAATATCACAGTTCATACTCCAGAATATTACAGTATGTATATAATGTAATATACTGATATGTATTATAAAACAAATGTTTAATAAAATAAGAAAAATAATGTCCGTTGTATCTATAAAAAAAATAAATAACAAATAAACTAAGGAATATGTGAGTTAAACGTTGGAAGGTATAGAGACAAGACTTTTTTTTAAAGCTAATAAATAATACAAGTTAATAACTAGCAAATAGTTCTGAAATTAGTTGCCTTTTGAAACTCACTAAATTATTAACACCAAATATATCGATAAGTTTACAGTATTTGTTTGCAAGGTAATGAATTCTTGGAATTGGTGAATACATAGAGTAGTTAGTATTGAGGTTATTGTTACATTTAATTGTGTCTTTGCTTTGAGTTTGTCTGGTAGGTACATTCATATAAATTAATTCCAATAATTCAGGGCTGTCAATGAGAGATTTGATAATTTTGAATAAAAATGATATATCAGTTAGAACTCTTCTATCCGATAGTTTCAGAAGTCTGGTTTCGGTACGTAAGTTATTATAATTTATAAATTCGATGGAAATATTCATTTTAAAATTGATGTACCGAAGAAATTTATTTTGTACCTTTTCTAAGGCTTGAGAATGGACTTTGTAGAACGGCGACCATACTGTTGAATTATATTCTAATTTACTTCGTACTAATGAGCAAAATAGATGTTTTAAAGTTAACACATTTTTAAACTTTGCCCCCATTCTCAAAATAAAACCAAGCATTCTCATTGCATCGCTAGTAGTTTCATCGATGTGTAAGTTAAACTGTAGACTCTCGTGGAATAAGACATCGAGATCTAGAATCTGTGAAACTCGAAGATCATTTTAAATTAATAATGAAGAATTACCGGTTAGGCAGCTGCAACTGTTGATACACAATGTTAAATGTTAAATGTTGATTATATAAGATACTCGTAGGTGAAAAACAATACCATAGGTTCTTAAATGGAATATAATTGTTAATTTTTATGGAGCAAAAAATTAACGTGTTCACTCTGACACTTAGTATTATTTATTTATTTATTTATTACACGCCCTAGTGGGCTTTTCTTTAAAAATAAATACAAGCATTTTGTATCAGAGTAAACACTTGAAAATTAATACAATAAAGAAGAATGTAAACATAATGGCAAAAATGAATCCTCACGCATATAATTGAATTTAAAAGATTCAACAAAACAAAATAGTAGAAGCGGAAAAGTTATATGGGTACATAGGTCTATTTGTGTCTAGAAGAATAAAAGTGATAGAATATACATTTATACTGATTAGTTTTATGATGAAATATATCACTCAGATCAGAATATTTGTTTCCGAGATTGTTAAGTCTCGGAATCGGAGAATTTTGGTAAGCTAGTGTCCTGGTGTTATTGAAGTAAAAAGGTAAGAAATGTCGGCATGATTTTTTGGGAAAATGGATATTGATACATTGAAGTAATTCGGGAGTCAATTTTAAAATGTAGTATTCTTTGTAACAGTATTAAATCGGTGCTTATTCTTCTTTCTGAAAGTTTCAATAGAGACATCTGATCAAAGAGGTAATTGTAATTTATGTTTTGTATAGGAATATGCAATTTATAATTTATAAACCTTAGAAACTTCCGTTGAATCTTTTCAATGTTATCTGAATGAATATTGAAAAATGGAGACCATAACGTAGAGTTATACTCAAGTTGGCATCTGACAAGGGTTTTATATAACATAATAAATGTTCCTAAATTATTGAAATCTTTTGCAGCTCTCAAAACAAAGCCAAGAGTCTTTAGGGCCTTGTTGATAATATTATTAATATGACATCATACAAAAGGTGAGTTTACTGTCGAACATAATGCCTAGATAAATAATTTTATTAACACAAATTAAATTTTCATCATTTAATGAGTATTGAAAAAAAAGGATTACTTATTTTGGAAAAATGAATGAACTGGCATTTATTTATGTTTAATGCTTGTCAAATGACAGCTTCAAAAGTGACATTTACCGAAATAGCGGGTTATTCAAAATAACACCTCTTATTGGAAAACACTGTACATGCATATTACGAGTATGTCTATAGAAAATACGGATAAATCAGTGTTTTGTAATCAAATTAAAAATGAAAATTTGGGAGCTTACATTGCTAACGCTGGCTAAACCTTCTGAGATACATCAAATTGTATATGTTAAAAAGGCGTAAAGCAACGCCGGGTAATTGATTGAAGATGATCCATTATCTCCTCCGCTGGAAGGTATCACTTGACCTCTGTGTGTCCCCAAGTAACAACGAACAAGATATCTGAACAAATCTTACATTGGAGCTTACATTGCTAACGCTGGCTAAACCTTCTGAGATACATCAAATTGTATATGTTAAAAAGGCGTAAAGCAACGCCGGGTAATTGATTGAAGATGATCCATTATCTCCTCCGCTGGAAGGTATCACTTGACCTCTGTGTGTCCCCAAGTAACAACGAACAAGATATCTGAACAAATCTTACATTGGAGCTTACATTGCTAACGCTGGCTAAACCTTCTGAGATACATCAAATTGTATATGTTAAAAAGGCGTAAAGCAACGCCGGGTAATTGATTGAAGATGATCCATTATCTCCTCCGCTGGAAGGTATCACTTGACCTCTGTGTGTCCCCAAGTAACAACGAACAAGATATCTGAACAAATCTTACATTGGAGCTTACATTGCTAACGCTGGCTAAACCTTCTGAGATACATCAAATTGTATATGTTAAAAAGGCGTAAAGCAACGCCGGGTAATTGATTGAAGATGATCCATTATCTCCTCCGCTGGAAGGTATCACTTGACCTCTGTGTGTCCCCAAGTAACAACGAACAAGATATCTGAACAAATCTTACATTGGAGCTTACATTGCTAACGCTGGCTAAACCTTCTGAGATACATCAAATTGTATATGTTAAAAAGGCGTAAAGCAACGCCGGGTAATTGATTGAAGATGATCCATTATCTCCTCCGCTGGAAGGTATCACTTGACCTCTGTGTGTCCCCAAGTAACAACGAACAAGATATCTGAACAAATCTTACATTGGAGCTTACATTGCTAACGCTGGCTAAACCTTCTGAGATACATCAAATTGTATATGTTAAAAAGGCGTAAAGCAACGCCGGGTAATTGATTGAAGATGATCCATTATCTCCTCCGCTGGAAGGTATCACTTGACCTCTGTGTGTCCCCAAGTAACAACGAACAAGATATCTGAACAAATCTTACATTGGAGCTTACATTGCTAACGCTGGCTAAACCTTCTGAGATACATCAAATTGTATATGTTAAAAAGGCGTAAAGCAACGCCGGGTAATTGATTGAAGATGATCCATTATCTCCTCCGCTGGAAGGTATCACTTGACCTCTGTGTGTCCCCAAGTAACAACGAACAAGATATCTGAACAAATCTTACATTGGAGCTTACATTGCTAACGCTGGCTAAACCTTCTGAGATACATCAAATTGTATATGTTAAAAAGGCGTAAAGCAACGCCGGGTAATTGATTGAAGATGATCCATTATCTCCTCCGCTGGAAGGTATCACTTGACCTCTGTGTGTCCCCAAGTAACAACGAACAAGATATCTGAACAAATCTTACATTGGAGCTTACATTGCTAACGCTGGCTAAACCTTCTGAGATACATCAAATTGTATATGTTAAAAAGGCGTAAAGCAACGCCGGGTAATTGATTGAAGATGATCCATTATCTCCTCCGCTGGAAGGTATCACTTGACCTCTGTGTGTCCCCAAGTAACAACGAACAAGATATCTGAACAAATCTTACATTGGAGCTTACATTGCTAACGCTGGCTAAACCTTCTGAGATACATCAAATTGTATATGTTAAAAAGGCGTAAAGCAACGCCGGGTAATTGATTGAAGATGATCCATTATCTCCTCCGCTGGCTGGAAGGTATCACTTGACCTCTGTGTGTCCCCAAGTAACAACGAACAAGATATCTGAACAAATCTTACATTGGAGCTTACATTGCTAACGCTGGCTAAACCTTCTGAGATACATCAAATTGTATATGTTAAAAAGGCGTAAAGCAACGCCGGGTAATTGATTGAAGATGATCCATTATCTCCTCCGCTGGAAGGTATCACTTGACCTCTGTGTGTCCCCAAGTAACAACGAACAAGATATCTGAACAAATCTTACATTGGAGCTTACATTGCTAACGCTGGCTAAACCTTCTGAGATACATCAAATTGTATATGTTAAAAAGGCGTAAAGCAACGCCGGGTAATTGATTGAAGATGATCCATTATCTCCTCCGCTGGAAGGTATCACTTGACCTCTGTGTGTCCCCAAGTAACAACGAACAAGATATCTGAACAAATCTTACATTGGAGCTTACATTGCTAACGCTGGCTAAACCTTCTGAGATACATCAAATTGTATATGTTAAAAAGGCGTAAAGCAACGCCGGGTAATTGATTGAAGATGATCCATTATCTCCTCCGCTGGAAGGTATCACTTGACCTCTGTGTGTCCCCAAGTAACAACGAACAAGATATCTGAACAAATCTTACATTGGAGCTTACATTGCTAACGCTGGCTAAACCTTCTGAGATACATCAAATTGTATATGTTAAAAAGGCGTAAAGCAACGCCGGGTAATTGATTGAAGATGATCCATTATCTCCTCCGCTGGAAGGTATCACTTGACCTCTGTGTGTCCCCAAGTAACAACGAACAAGATATCTGAACAAATCTTACATTGGAGCTTACATTGCTAACGCTGGCTAAACCTTCTGAGATACATCAAATTGTATATGTTAAAAAGGCGTAAAGCAACGCCGGGTAATTGATTGAAGATGATCCATTATCTCCTCCGCTGGAAGGTATCACTTGACCTCTGTGTGTCCCCAAGTAACAACGAACAAGATATCTGAACAAATCTTACATTGGAGCTTACATTGCTAACGCTGGCTAAACCTTCTGAGATACATCAAATTGTATATGTTAAAAAGGCGTAAAGCAACGCCGGGTAATTGATTGAAGATGATCCATTATCTCCTCCGCTGGAAGGTATCACTTGACCTCTGTGTGTCCCCAAGTAACAACGAACAAGATATCTGAACAAATCTTACATTGGAGCTTACATTGCTAACGCTGGCTAAACCTTCTGAGATACATCAAATTGTATATGTTAAAAAGGCGTAAAGCAACGCCGGGTAATTGATTGAAGATGATCCATTATCTCCTCCGCTGGCTGGAAGGTATCACTTGACCTCTGTGTGTCCCCAAGTAACAACGAACAAGATATCTGAACAAATCTTACATTGGAGCTTACATTGCTAACGCTGGCTAAACCTTCTGAGATACATCAAATTGTATATGTTAAAAAGGCGTAAAGCAACGCCGGGTAATTGATTGAAGATGATCCATTATCTCCTCCGCTGGAAGGTATCACTTGACCTCTGTGTGTCCCCAAGTAACAACGAACAAGATATCTGAACAAATCTTACATTGGAGCTTACATTGCTAACGCTGGCTAAACCTTCTGAGATACATCAAATTGTATATGTTAAAAAGGCGTAAAGCAACGCCGGGTAATTGATTGAAGATGATCCATTATCTCCTCCGCTGGAAGGTATCACTTGACCTCTGTGTGTCCCCAAGTAACAACGAACAAGATATCTGAACAAATCTTACATTGGAGCTTACATTGCTAACGCTGGCTAAACCTTCTGAGATACATCAAATTGTATATGTTAAAAAGGCGTAAAGCAACGCCGGGTAATTGATTGAAGATGATCCATTATCTCCTCCGCTGGCTGGAAGGTATCACTTGATCTCTGTGTGTCCCCAAGTAACAACGAACAAGATATCTGAACAAATCTTACATTGGAGCTTACATTGCTAACGCTGGCTAAACCTTCTGAGATACATCAAATTGTATATGTTAAAAAGGCGTAAAGCAACGCCGGGTAATTGATTGAAGATGATCCATTATCTCCTCCGCTGGAAGGTATCACTTGACCTCTGTGTGTCCCCAAATAACAACGAACAAGATATCTGAACAAATCTTACATTGGAGCTTACATTGCTAACGCTGGCTAAACCATCTGAGATACATCAAATTGTATATGTTAAAAAGGCGTAAAGCAACGCCGGGTAATTGATTGAAGATGATCCATTATCTCCTCCGCTGGAAGGTATCACTTGACCTCTGTGTGTCCCCAAGTAACAACGAACAAGATATCTGAACAAATCTTACATTGGAGCTTACATTGCTAACGCTGGCTAAACCTTCTGAGATACATCAAATTGTATATGTTAAAAAGGCGTAAAGCAACGCCGGGTAATTGATTGAAGATGATCCATTATCTCCTCCGCTGGAAGGTATCACTTGACCTCTGTGTGTCCCCAAGTAACAACGAACAAGATATCTGAACAAATCTTACATTGGAGCTTACATTGCTAACGCTGGCTAAACCTTCTGAGATACATCAAATTGTATATGTTAAAAAGGCGTAAAGCAACGCCGGGTAATTGATTGAAGATGATCCATTATCTCCTCCGCTGGAAGGTATCACTTGACCTCTGTGTGTCCCCAAGTAACAACGAACAAGATATCTGAACAAATCTTACATTGGAGCTTACATTGCTAACGCTGGCTAAACCTTCTGAGATACATCAAATTGTATATGTTAAAAAGGCGTAAAGCAACGCCGGGTAATTGATTGAAGATGATCCATTATCTCCTCCGCTGGAAGGTATCACTTGACCTCTGTGTGTCCCCAAGTAACAACGAACAAGATATCTGAACAAATCTTACATTGGAGCTTACATTGCTAACGCTGGCTAAACCTTCTGAGATACATCAAATTGTATATGTTAAAAAGGCGTAAAGCAACGCCGGGTAATTGATTGAAGATGATCCATTATCTCCTCCGCTGGAAGGTATCACTTGACCTCTGTGTGTCCCCAAGTAACAACGAACAAGATATCTGAACAAATCTTACATTGGAGCTTACATTGCTAACGCTGGCTAAACCTTCTGAGATACATCAAATTGTATATGTTAAAAAGGCGTAAAGCAACGCCGGGTAATTGATTGAAGATGATCCATTATCTCCTCCGCTGGAAGGTATCACTTGACCTCTGTGTGTCCCCAAGTAACAACGAACAAGATATCTGAACAAATCTTACATTGGAGCTTACATTGCTAACGCTGGCTAAACCTTCTGAGATACATCAAATTGTATATGTTAAAAAGGCGTAAAGCAACGCCGGGTAATTGATTGAAGATGATCCATTATCTCCTCCGCTGGAAGGTATCACTTGACCTCTGTGTGTCCCCAAGTAACAACGAACAAGATATCTGAACAAATCTTACATTGGAGCTTACATTGCTAACGCTGGCTAAACCTTCTGAGATACATCAAATTGTATATGTTAAAAAGGCGTAAAGCAACGCCGGGTAATTGATTGAAGATGATCCATTATCTCCTCCGCTGGAAGGTATCACTTGACCTCTGTGTGTCCCCAAGTAACAACGAACAAGATATCTGAACAAATCTTACATTGGAGCTTACATTGCTAACGCTGGCTAAACCTTCTGAGATACATCAAATTGTATATGTTAAAAAGGCGTAAAGCAACGCCGGGTAATTGATTGAAGATGATCCATTATCTCCTCCGCTGGCTGGAAGGTATCACTTGACCTCTGTGTGTCCCCAAGTAACAACGAACAAGATATCTGAACAAATCTTACATTGGAGCTTACATTGCTAACGCTGGCTAAACCTTCTGAGATACATCAAATTGTATATGTTAAAAAGGCGTAAAGCAACGCCGGGTAATTGATTGAAGATGATCCATTATCTCCTCCGCTGGAAGGTATCACTTGACCTCTGTGTGTCCCCAAGTAACAACGAACAAGATATCTGAACAAATCTTACATTGGAGCTTACATTGCTAACGCTGGCTAAACCTTCTGAGATACATCAAATTGTATATGTTAAAAAGGCGTAAAGCAACGCCGGGTAATTGATTGAAGATGATCCATTATCTCCTCCGCTGGAAGGTATCACTTGACCTCTGTGTGTCCCCAAGTAACAACGAACAAGATATCTGAACAAATCTTACATTGGAGCTTACATTGCTAACGCTGGCTAAACCTTCTGAGATACATCAAATTGTATATGTTAAAAAGGCGTAAAGCAACGCCGGGTAATTGATTGAAGATGATCCATTATCTCCTCCGCTGGAAGGTATCACTTGACCTCTGTGTGTCCCCAAGTAACAACGAACAAGATATCTGAACAAATCTTACATTGGAGCTTACATTGCTAACGCTGGCTAAACCTTCTGAGATACATCAAATTGTATATGTTAAAAAGGCGTAAAGCAACGCCGGGTAATTGATTGAAGATGATCCATTATCTCCTCCGCTGGAAGGTATCACTTGACCTCTGTGTGTCCCCAAGTAACAACGAACAAGATATCTGAACAAATCTTACATTGGAGCTTACATTGCTAACGCTGGCTAAACCTTCTGAGATACATCAAATTGTATATGTTAAAAAGGCGTAAAGCAACGCCGGGTAATTGATTGAAGATGATCCATTATCTCCTCCGCTGGAAGGTATCACTTGACCTCTGTGTGTCCCCAAGTAACAACGAACAAGATATCTGAACAAATCTTACATTGGAGCTTACATTGCTAACGCTGGCTAAACCTTCTGAGATACATCAAATTGTATATGTTAAAAAGGCGTAAAGCAACGCCGGGTAATTGATTGAAGATGATCCATTATCTCCTCCGCTGGAAGGTATCACTTGACCTCTGTGTGTCCCCAAGTAACAACGAACAAGATATCTGAACAAATCTTACATTGGAGCTTACATTGCTAACGCTGGCTAAACCTTCTGAGATACATCAAATTGTATATGTTAAAAAGGCGTAAAGCAACGCCGGGTAATTGATTGAAGATGATCCATTATCTCCTCCGCTGGAAGGTATCACTTGACCTCTGTGTGTCCCCAAGTAACAACGAACAAGATATCTGAACAAATCTTACATTGGAGCTTACATTGCTAACGCTGGCTAAACCTTCTGAGATACATCAAATTGTATATGTTAAAAAGGCGTAAAGCAACGCCGGGTAATTGATTGAAGATGATCCATTATCTCCTCCGCTGGAAGGTATCACTTGACCTCTGTGTGTCCCCAAGTAACAACGAACAAGATATCTGAACAAATCTTACATTGGAGCTTACATTGCTAACGCTGGCTAAACCTTCTGAGATACATCAAATTGTATATGTTAAAAAGGCGTAAAGCAACGCCGGGTAATTGATTGAAGATGATCCATTATCTCCTCCGCTGGCTGGAAGGTATCACTTGACCTCTGTGTGTCCCCAAGTAACAACGAACAAGATATCTGAACAAATCTTACATTGGAGCTTACATTGCTAACGCTGGCTAAACCTTCTGAGATACATCAAATTGTATATGTTAAAAAGGCGTAAAGCAACGCCGGGTAATTGATTGAAGATGATCCATTATCTCCTCCGCTGGAAGGTATCACTTGACCTCTGTGTGTCCCCAAGTAACAACGAACAAGATATCTGAACAAATCTTACATTGGAGCTTACATTGCTAACGCTGGCTAAACCTTCTGAGATACATCAAATTGTATATGTTAAAAAGGCGTAAAGCAACGCCGGGTAATTGATTGAAGATGATCCATTATCTCCTCCGCTGGAAGGTATCACTTGACCTCTGTGTGTCCCCAAGTAACAACGAACAAGATATCTGAACAAATCTTACATTGGAGCTTACATTGCTAACGCTGGCTAAACCTTCTGAGATACATCAAATTGTATATGTTAAAAAGGCGTAAAGCAACGCCGGGTAATTGATTGAAGATGATCCATTATCTCCTCCGCTGGAAGGTATCACTTGACCTCTGTGTGTCCCCAAGTAACAACGAACAAGATATCTGAACAAATCTTACATTGGAGCTTACATTGCTAACGCTGGCTAAACCTTCTGAGATACATCAAATTGTATATGTTAAAAAGGCGTAAAGCAACGCCGGGTAATTGATTGAAGATGATCCATTATCTCCTCCGCTGGAAGGTATCACTTGACCTCTGTGTGTCCCCAAGTAACAACGAACAAGATATCTGAACAAATCTTACATTGGAGCTTACATTGCTAACGCTGGCTAAACCTTCTGAGATACATCAAATTGTATATGTTAAAAAGGCGTAAAGCAACGCCGGGTAATTGATTGAAGATGATCCATTATCTCCTCCGCTGGAAGGTATCACTTGACCTCTGTGTGTCCCCAAGTAACAACGAACAAGATATCTGAACAAATCTTACATTGGAGCTTACATTGCTAACGCTGGCTAAACCATCTGAGATACATCAAATTGTATATGTTAAAAAGGCGTAAAGCAACGCCGGGTAATTGATTGAAGATGATCCATTATCTCCTCCGCTGGAAGGTATCACTTGACCTCTGTGTGTCCCCAAGTAACAACGAACAAGATATCTGAACAAATCTTACATTGGAGCTTACATTGCTAACGCTGGCTAAACCATCTGAGATACATCAAATTGTATATGTTAAAAAGGCGTAAAGCAACGCCGGGTAATTGATTGAAGATGATCCATTATCTCCTCCGCTGGAAGGTATCACTTGACCTCTGTGTGTCCCCAAGTAACAACGAACAAGATATCTGAACAAATCTTACATTGGAGCTTACATTGCTAACGCTGGCTAAACCTTCTGAGATACATCAAATTGTATATGTTAAAAAGGCGTAAAGCAACGCCGGGTAATTGATTGAAGATGATCCATTATCTCCTCCGCTGGAAGGTATCACTTGACCTCTGTGTGTCCCCAAGTAACAACGAACAAGATATCTGAACAAATCTTACATTGGAGCTTACATTGCTAACGCTGGCTAAACCTTCTGAGATACATCAAATTGTATATGTTAAAAAGGCGTAAAGCAACGCCGGGTAATTGATTGAAGATGATCCATTATCTCCTCCGCTGGAAGGTATCACTTGACCTCTGTGTGTCCCCAAGTAACAACGAACAAGATATCTGAACAAATCTTACATTGGAGCTTACATTGCTAACGCTGGCTAAACCTTCTGAGATACATCAAATTGTATATGTTAAAAAGGCGTAAAGCAACGCCGGGTAATTGATTGAAGATGATCCATTATCTCCTCCGCTGGCTGGAAGGTATCACTTGACCTCTGTGTGTCCCCAAGTAACAACGAACAAGATATCTGAACAAATCTTACATTGGAGCTTACATTGCTAACGCTGGCTAAACCTTCTGAGATACATCAAATTGTATATGTTAAAAAGGCGTAAAGCAACGCCGGGTAATTGATTGAAGATGATCCATTATCTCCTCCGCTGGAAGGTATCACTTGACCTCTGTGTGTCCCCAAGTAACAACGAACAAGATATCTGAACAAATCTTACATTGGAGCTTACATTGCTAACGCTGGCTAAACCTTCTGAGATACATCAAATTGTATATGTTAAAAAGGCGTAAAGCAACGCCGGGTAATTGATTGAAGATGATCCATTATCTCCTCCGCTGGAAGGTATCACTTGACCTCTGTGTGTCCCCAAGTAACAACGAACAAGATATCTGAACAAATCTTACATTGGAGCTTACATTGCTAACGCTGGCTAAACCTTCTGAGATACATCAAATTGTATATGTTAAAAAGGCGTAAAGCAACGCCGGGTAATTGATTGAAGATGATCCATTATCTCCTCCGCTGGAAGGTATCACTTGACCTCTGTGTGTCCCCAAGTAACAACGAACAAGATATCTGAACAAATCTTACATTGGAGCTTACATTGCTAACGCTGGCTAAACCTTCTGAGATACATCAAATTGTATATGTTAAAAAGGCGTAAAGCAACGCCGGGTAATTGATTGAAGATGATCCATTATCTCCTCCGCTGGAAGGTATCACTTGACCTCTGTGTGTCCCCAAGTAACAACGAACAAGATATCTGAACAAATCTTACATTGGAGCTTACATTGCTAACGCTGGCTAAACCTTCTGAGATACATCAAATTGTATATGTTAAAAAGGCGTAAAGCAACGCCGGGTAATTGATTGAAGATGATCCATTATCTCCTCCGCTGGAAGGTATCACTTGACCTCTGTGTGTCCCCAAGTAACAACGAACAAGATATCTGAACAAATCTTACATTGGAGCTTACATTGCTAACGCTGGCTAAACCATCTGAGATACATCAAATTGTATATGTTAAAAAGGCGTAAAGCAACGCCGGGTAATTGATTGAAGATGATCCATTATCTCCTCCGCTGGAAGGTATCACTTGACCTCTGTGTGTCCCCAAGTAACAACGAACAAGATATCTGAACAAATCTTACATTGGAGCTTACATTGCTAACGCTGGCTAAACCATCTGAGATACATCAAATTGTATATGTTAAAAAGGCGTAAAGCAACGCCGGGTAATTGATTGAAGATGATCCATTATCTCCTCCGCTGGAAGGTATCACTTGACCTCTGTGTGTCCCCAAGTAACAACGAACAAGATATCTGAACAAATCTTACATTGGAGCTTACATTGCTAACGCTGGCTAAACCTTCTGAGATACATCAAATTGTATATGTTAAAAAGGCGTAAAGCAACGCCGGGTAATTGATTGAAGATGATCCATTATCTCCTCCGCTGGAAGGTATCACTTGACCTCTGTGTGTCCCCAAGTAACAACGAACAAGATATCTGAACAAATCTTACATTGGAGCTTACATTGCTAACGCTGGCTAAACCTTCTGAGATACATCAAATTGTATATGTTAAAAAGGCGTAAAGCAACGCCGGGTAATTGATTGAAGATGATCCATTATCTCCTCCGCTGGAAGGTATCACTTGACCTCTGTGTGTCCCCAAGTAACAACGAACAAGATATCTGAACAAATCTTACATTGGAGCTTACATTGCTAACGCTGGCTAAACCTTCTGAGATACATCAAATTGTATATGTTAAAAAGGCGTAAAGCAACGCCGGGTAATTGATTGAAGATGATCCATTATCTCCTCCGCTGGAAGGTATCACTTGACCTCTGTGTGTCCCCAAGTAACAACGAACAAGATATCTGAACAAATCTTACATTGGAGCTTACATTGCTAACGCTGGCTAAACCTTCTGAGATACATCAAATTGTATATGTTAAAAAGGCGTAAAGCAACGCCGGGTAATTGATTGAAGATGATCCATTATCTCCTCCGCTGGAAGGTATCACTTGACCTCTGTGTGTCCCCAAGTAACAACGAACAAGATATCTGAACAAATCTTACATTGGAGCTTACATTGCTAACGCTGGCTAAACCTTCTGAGATACATCAAATTGTATATGTTAAAAAGGCGTAAAGCAACGCCGGGTAATTGATTGAAGATGATCCATTATCTCCTCCGCTGGAAGGTATCACTTGACCTCTGTGTGTCCCCAAGTAACAACGAACAAGATATCTGAACAAATCTTACATTGGAGCTTACATTGCTAACGCTGGCTAAACCTTCTGAGATACATCAAATTGTATATGTTAAAAAGGCGTAAAGCAACGCCGGGTAATTGATTGAAGATGATCCATTATCTCCTCCGCTGGAAGGTATCACTTGACCTCTGTGTGTCCCCAAGTAACAACGAACAAGATATCTGAACAAATCTTACATTGGAGCTTACATTGCTAACGCTGGCTAAACCTTCTGAGATACATCAAATTGTATATGTTAAAAAGGCGTAAAGCAACGCCGGGTAATTGATTGAAGATGATCCATTATCTCCTCCGCTGGAAGGTATCACTTGACCTCTGTGTGTCCCCAAGTAACAACGAACAAGATATCTGAACAAATCTTACATTGGAGCTTACATTGCTAACGCTGGCTAAACCTTCTGAGATACATCAAATTGTATATGTTAAAAAGGCGTAAAGCAACGCCGGGTAATTGATTGAAGATGATCCATTATCTCCTCCGCTGGAAGGTATCACTTGACCTCTGTGTGTCCCCAAGTAACAACGAACAAGATATCTGAACAAATCTTACATTGGAGCTTACATTGCTAACGCTGGCTAAACCTTCTGAGATACATCAAATTGTATATGTTAAAAAGGCGTAAAGCAACGCCGGGTAATTGATTGAAGATGATCCATTATCTCCTCCGCTGGAAGGTATCACTTGACCTCTGTGTGTCCCCAAGTAACAACGAACAAGATATCTGAACAAATCTTACATTGGAGCTTACATTGCTAACGCTGGCTAAACCTTCTGAGATACATCAAATTGTATATGTTAAAAAGGCGTAAAGCAACGCCGGGTAATTGATTGAAGATGATCCATTATCTCCTCCGCTGGAAGGTATCACTTGACCTCTGTGTGTCCCCAAGTAACAACGAACAAGATATCTGAACAAATCTTACATTGGAGCTTACATTGCTAACGCTGGCTAAACCTTCTGAGATACATCAAATTGTATATGTTAAAAAGGCGTAAAGCAACGCCGGGTAATTGATTGAAGATGATCCATTATCTCCTCCGCTGGAAGGTATCACTTGACCTCTGTGTGTCCCCAAGTAACAACGAACAAGATATCTGAACAAATCTTACATTGGAGCTTACATTGCTAACGCTGGCTAAACCTTCTGAGATACATCAAATTGTATATGTTAAAAAGGCGTAAAGCAACGCCGGGTAATTGATTGAAGATGATCCATTATCTCCTCCGCTGGAAGGTATCACTTGACCTCTGTGTGTCCCCAAGTAACAACGAACAAGATATCTGAACAAATCTTACATTGGAGCTTACATTGCTAACGCTGGCTAAACCTTCTGAGATACATCAAATTGTATATGTTAAAAAGGCGTAAAGCAACGCTGGGTAATTGATTGAAGATGATCCATTATCTCCTCCGCTGGAAGGTATCACTTGACCTCTGTGTGTCCCCAAGTAACAACGAACAAGATATCTGAACAAATCGATACACAAAATAATGTATTTTCCCAGAATTGTTGGTCATAAGCCAAAATAACAAAACTTCTCTGCCAAGATAAGGACTTATGGAAATAGATTAATGGGTGGGATTAGAAAATAATGTTGCCATTCTTTTCTTCTAAAGTTTTTACGCTCATATTTCGTAACAATACCGAACTTCGAATCGAAACATTTCTAATGCCGGCGCCAGACATGTGTTCAAATAAGTGAAGACTTTGCTCACACATTTGGTCACTTATGTGTGTCTCTGCCAGAAATGTGTTCAAAGATTTGATCACTTCTTTGAGCTCACAGTTTTCAAATAGACCTCACATAACATGGACGACGATTTGGTCGACACAGTTTGCTTATATTATTTATGTGCTAGTAATTATTTATTACACGTGCAAATAAATAAACAAAAACAGCCAAAACGAAGACGTGAATGGATGTGTGAAATGTATCGTAATAGAACAAGGTAAGTGAATTTTATTTATTTTATTTTAACAGCTAGCACAACACTTACAAAAATAAATCAGGAAAAGTCATCGTATATAGAACAATGTTGATATTGCTTTCCCTTTAGTCGTTTTTATTTTAAAACTGTTTTTGTTTTAGAGATTCCATGAAAAAAATGCTTGATGAAATGATGCCTAGACCAGTGGGTTACTTCAGTAATTTTTGCAGAATGTCTTCTGAAGACTTTGAAATGCTATTACAAAAAGTTTCTCCTTAAATTTCAAAATTAGACACTAACTGGAGAATAGCTGTTCCTTCCAAAGTGAGATTGGCATTGACTTTAAGATTTTTAGCAACAGGCGATAGTTATATGAGTCTACAATATCTATTCAAAATTTCACATCAGTTAATCTCTACCATTGTGTACGAAGTGTGTAAATCTCTGATTCAAGTCCTTAAGGAGGAAGTAAAGGTGAGTAAAAACAATGTTTAATATGTATTCACAGTTAACAATACAACAATAAACAGTGTATACCACGATATTTGCTCTACCGATAAAATCATAAAATCTATATTTAAAACCGTCATATTGAAAATTAAATGTATTGGAGGTGATTCCTTGGGTCACATTTAGTGTACAAACTTCAAACTTAGTTATAATTCATTAATTCTACAGCGATTACAAGTGTCTTAATTTTCGATCAAGTGACATTTGACAGTGACAGTTCAATCCAGTGTTTATCTGTGCTAAGAACTGTGACTGCTTATAGCAAAACTTTTACTGCCTATTACAAATAACGTAAAATAACAGTGAAACATCATCAACATATCATACATCATCAACATGGATAATACCTGTCAAAAATGTTCCGAACCAACACTTTCAGACGAGTCTATTTTTGTGTGAGTAACCTGCAAGGAGACATTCCATCTGCAATGTGGAGGTGTGACGGAAAGTACCTACCGTCGCCTCTCTAAGGAGCGGCGTGCCCTCATAAAATGTAAACAATGCATATGTGTCACACCGACTGTCAAACCCAGTGGCAGTTCACTTATTGATAGTGAACTACTCGAACAAAACACGCAAATTCTTGCCACTCTAGCGGGGATGAGCAAACAATATGAGGACATTCTTCTTCGCGTCCACGAGCTTGAGGACACTAATAACAAGCTTGAGAAAAAGAACACCGGCCTCGAAGCAAGAATTGAAGTATTAGAAAACCAAATGGAGCAAATAGACAGGCTAAATAGGTCTAAAAACGCTGAAATCAGGGGGATCCCGGAAAATAATGGGGAAAACTTAAATAACCTCATATTCAACATCCAAAAAACTACTAATTCAAACGTGGAAATGAACAAGATTGACGCAGCTTACCGCATCTCCCAAAAAATACCTAAAGACCAATGTAGGCCCATAATCATATCATTTAAAACCAGTATTGACCGTGATGTTTTCCTGTCAGACATAAAAAAGTTCAACAAACAAGCTAACAATAGAGAGGAAAAACTCAACACCACCCTCGTCGGAATTGCAGGACCTCGCTCTCACATATACGTCTCGGAACACCTGACGTTTCGTGCGAAACACTTGTGGTTCCTTGCACGTAAGGCTACGCGGGAAAACTTATATAAATTCGCCTGGACCCGTGGAGGACAAGTGTACGTCTGTAGAGATATTGGAACACCACTCATTATTATCAATGACAAAAACAAACACATCTTATCTTACACACCCGATAACTTGTAAAAGAACTGTAACTATTGTATTTATGTTTATAAAATATTTTTTACTTTACTCAAAATTCATTAACATCACTATTTTAACTATTAATCTCAACCTATTATATGAAACAGAAGGGCACAGGTATATGGTTACAGGGGAATTTAAATTATTTAATTTGTATTTCTCTAGTTTTCTTTTATCTCTTTACCCAAACACTACATTTAGTTTTAGCATTAACCAATATAAATCTTGTACTAAGTATCTTCAATTCATAGTTACACTATATGCCTGCTATAATTATGTAAAATACTTACAACAACTAAATCCCTATAACACCTTTGTACTTTACATGCTTATGCTTATGTTTTATTTTATCTATATACTTATATTTTATATGCTTTATATGCTTATGCTTTATATGCTCGTGATATATACTCGCAACAACTATATGCATACTCTGTATACTTATGCCAATGTTATGCATACATTTCACGCTTATGTTAAATATCCGCAACAACCAAATCCATATATCACTGGTATACTTTATATGCTTATGTTTTATTTTCTTTATATGCTTATGTTTTTTAATCTCTTTAACCACTGGAACGATTTCGGTCGAAAAATCGACCACTTTTATTTTTCTGCGATTGATATCGGTCCAAAAATGGACCGATTTTTCTACCATTCGTAAAATATTTATTGTAATTATTTAAAACGCTTCCTTGGCCAGCTTTTTGTTTTATCGAATAGCTGATAATATATTCTCTTTGTCTATGAACTTATCCGTTGTCTTTGAAGTGATATTTAACGAGTTTTCGCGGTTTTATAAGGCGTCCTGTCAAAAAACAAAACCATAAATTTTTAACATTCACGAAATTTTGGACTCTTCCTAAAATGCCGTAAGTAATTAATTTATTGGGTTTTTAACGCATAATTATATATTTGTGTTATTGTGATTGACTTATCTATCTTTGAAATGCGTTTTTAATTAGTTTGTTTCTAATATATTGTTTTGGTTGAAGTTTTTGTGTAAGAATACGTCAACTGAAGACGTCATCTGTTTTTGATTTACAATAATGTCTTATATACTGCACTCGCGCATTTGAAATATAGATATTCCATCACAGTGATTCAAAACAAAGAGATATATATAAGTTTTATTTGAATTGGTTCATTATTAATACAGATATTTGTTAACCAATTATTTTAAGTCATATGTCAAAAAGTTGACTCTTTTTTACATGTAAAATGGTGTAAAGCCTTCGTCACACAATAAAAATTTAGTAATTTAGTTGTATAATTAATTAATTTCTTCACTTTTACCAAATTTGTGCAGAAACAAATGTCGTCCAGGGAAAGGGAGCACTCCACGACCCAATAATTATTTTCAAATTTTATATTAGTGCAATATTTAACAAAATTTAAACATTTAAGTACTTACATTAAGTGTTTTCAATTTAAAATATATAGAGTGGTGCTGACTGCAAGAGGAGGCAGAGGAAGAGGGAGAGGTGGGGTACGAGCTGGTGCCAGACTACCTGCACGTGGACGTCAACGCAGAGCTGCAATTGCAGCCTCGTCTGGAGTGTTAGTATTTTTTAATGTTTTTTTATGAAAGTACTTTGCTGTGGCCGTTGAACTCATCATATATTTGTATTTATTTAAACAGCGACCCTGCTTTGCTACTGGTGCGAGAGGATCGCGTCAAGGCCCTAAAGGCTGTTAGGGCCCTGCCTGCTTCCTTCCGGCTAGAGCTGGAAAGCCGAAAATTCAAGAAGCAGGCGGCGCGCATTTTGCTCCCTACCGCACCTCCAAGAAAAACTAAACAAAAGTAAGCAATCGTATTTAGATGCTTGATACAATATTATTGTTTTTTCCTGACAGCGTTCCACTCTTACAGTGATAGTTGGTAAGATCAGCGCTCTGTGCATTTGGCACATTCAGTGCATATTTTACAGAGTTCTAATTTTATTGTTTATTTACATACTGTACTTACTGTTTCACACGTGAATGAGAACAATTTATATGATTTATGTAAATGTTTTCAGAATTCCATCTCCGGAGAGAACAACGTGTCCCTTTTCACAAGGGACGCCTTCACCGTTGCCACGACCCGTACCACCACCGTGGATGTCCACTCCCGCACAGATCCAATCAACGGCTCCCAATGCACCAATTATGCCTATCCGTGCAGCATCTCCCGAGCCGTTACCTGGGACATCGCGGAGTGGGGAACTCTTCTCTCCGGAGGCCCGCTATCACAGCGAGCTGTGG
Organism: Hesperophylax magnus; assembly: GCA_026573805.1. Lineage (NCBI taxonomy): Eukaryota > Metazoa > Arthropoda > Insecta > Trichoptera > Limnephilidae > Hesperophylax > Hesperophylax magnus. The sequence continues at coordinate 263,702 of JAIUSX010000179.1, read as the reverse complement.
GTGGACGTGCCATTCTACCAAGAATTATCGGCGTTTGGGAACGGTGAGTTTATTTTTTAAAATGTCATACCAGGGGCTCAATATAAAATCAATTATCTATATTTTATATTGATATCTTTAGCACAGTTTCACTGTTGGTATATTGGCAGGAAATAAGCATAGTACTTAAAAATTCCACATAACAAACATACAAAATGTATTGTTGTTATGACGTGGATGCATCATTACACATCTTTTTTTTTCTGTAACGGGTATTGCAGAGTGAGAAATAAGACATGCCGAACTTCTTTGCGAGGATTACATTTGATTCACCGGCTTCTAAACGGTGTAATACAGCATTTTTTTCTTAAATTGAAAAAACACTTTCGCTTCACGGGACTCATTGTGTCGAGCTTCCTAGTCAAAAGCGAGGCTGTATTGGTAGGTGGGTTTTGTAACCGGACAAATTATCATTAAAATAGGTCGCTTTACGTAGTTGGTCACTTTAAACGGATACGTTTTCCTACTAAAAGTTATGAAACCTTACTAGAGTTTACATTATCGTCACTTAAAACAGTAGACCGTTAAATGCAAAGTCATTATATCCAAATTCTACTGTAAATTTGTGTTTTCTTTTATTTCAGAGTCAGACATGGGCAGTAACGTGGACGAGGCAGCTGTACTAGAAGAGTCTGTACTTGGAAACCGTGAGTTATAAAACTAACTAACTTACCTTCACGCCATTTCGGTAGGCAGAGAGGATGAACCACCATGCAACTCGATCTTGGCACACACACTCTTTTCTTCATTCCATACCTACCTGACTGTGCTATTCTGACTCCTGACATAGCCCGCCTCAAGTATTTGATTAACTTTTTATTTATTTTTTTATATGAATACCTCACAAGAGCCTCATCTGGAGCCAGTGAGACTATGGCATCCTCAATCGGGGTATGTTGTGAGGCTGAAGGTAGCGGGGAGGGGAAGGAGGTGTGGAAGAGGGAGGTGGAAAAGTACCTGGCTATTCAGAACTGGTCACCAAACACGGCTAAAACCATTTCAAGCAACGTTTCAATTCTGAATGGGGTCTTACACCAGGGCGATACTATGGGTATCTTCCACTCTGGAACGTGCCGCAAATATAATATATATTATTTTAAATGAATTTTGTGTGAAAATAACACTAATTATTCAAATATAATTTATTTGATTTGATCCCGCGACCATCGTATTGCGAGTCATAAGCCGTACCAGAGGCAGTGGGTTATCGTAATATAGACACATTAAATTAATTTGGGTTTTCTGTTGTTTCAGAAATGGACAGATCGAGCGACGAGGATGACGAAGCGAGTGACGTCGACCACGAAGAGAGCGATGAGGATACCTTCTGCATGCCACCAATACCTTATCATAATATTATCAACGTTTCACCTAACTCCGCTATGGCCATAGACTTTAGTAGACAAGACCAGGTAGATAGTGAGGCAATGCGTTCGATTCTGCCGCCTGAAGGTTACTCTTTCGATTGGTCTAAAGATATCTTACGTTTTACTGGGATAAGGGAGACTTTCACAGGCACGCCGGGACCAACTTTCAATACCGACGAAATGGGCAAACCTGTGGATGCCTTTCTTAAAATCTTTGATGCAGATTTCGTTGAACTGATCGCGAGAGAGACCAACAGGTATGCAGATCAATGGATTGCGAAAAAACAATTTAAGCGTCATGCGCGTACCAATAAATGGGCTCCCACGAATAAAGAGGAAATGTATGTATTCTTGGCAATTTTAATGTATCAAGGTATTAGTCCCCTTCCTGTTGAAAAAGACTACTTCTATTCAAAAAAACTCACCGCCATGCCTTATTTCAGCCGAGCCATGGATTATAATCGTTTTCTTCTAATTAAAAAGTTCCTTCACTTCACCAACAATGAAAGTCTTTCTTCTGATGCACCATTATCTGTGCGAAGGTTACAAAAGATTCAACCCGTCTTGGACCACCTCTCAAATAAGTTTGAGACTTTATACCTGCCCGAGCAAGACATCTCTCTGGATGAATCCTTATTCTGCTATAAAGGCCGTTTGGGATTCGTCCAGATGATCAAAACCAAAGCGGCCAGTGCGGGTATAAAGTCTTACGAGCTTTGTGAGTCCAAGTCTGGCTATCTTTGGAAATTCCAAATTTATACGGGGAAGACCATTTCCAGACAGGCTGAATCGACAAATCCAGACCAGGAAGATATGACGGAAGACATAACGGAAGATATGACGGACGACATGACACAGGCCAACTTTTTGGGTGCTCACAATATCTGCCCAGTTGGGGCCACTGCAAAGATAGTATACGACCTGGCCAGCCCTCTGTTTAACAAGGGGTATACATTAATAATGGACAATTTTTATAATAGTCCATTATTGGCACGATGCCTCAAAAGAAATGGGATGGACTGCATGGGCACATTGCGGTTAAACCGAGAATTTGTGCCCTCTGCATTTAAGTCCCATCTCCGGTCCAAACTGAGGGAAGGTGAGGTTGTATACTCGAACTGCGGGGACCTCAATGTAATGGTTTGGTTGGACAAAAACCTGGTAAGTATGTTGTCCACCTACCATAAGGCAGAAATCGGGGCAGTTGAAAAGTTTGGTACCTGGACTTACAAACCTCAACTCGTACTAGACTATAACAAGGTAATGGGGGGGGTTGACCGAAAAGATCAGCTTTTGTCAGGCTTCCCCATTGAACGACAGCGAAACCTGGTCTGGTACAAGAAGCTTTTCAGGAGACTACTAAGCGTTTCGGTGCAGAATGCGTATATATTGTACGGCTCAAAGCTCCGCAAGGAAAATAAACGCATTTTGTACCGAAACTTCAGGAGTGAGGTTGCGGATGAACTCCTTCTGCTGTTCTGTCGTAGTCAAATTGACACGACTGTGCGGACCATTGGCCTAATAGCTGAAGGAAAGACTCTGCGACCTATCCTGAAAGGCAACCACTTCGTGGTCCGTAGCGGGAAAAAGGTGAAATGTGCCTGGTGCAACATAAATAACATTTTCAAAAGGACCCTTACAAAGTGTGATGTGTGTGATGTGGCATTATGCTATGATTGCATGAAGCCATATCACACTACAATATAGATTTGCTGAGGGTTTTTTTTTATTTCATTTTTTTCTTTTTTGGTTTTTTAGTTATGAAATTCTAATTTATAAATTTAATTAAATTTGTTTGAACATCAATTATGATGGCCTGGATGGCTGGACTTATAATCATTTCTTTCCGCATACTCACGTCTCATGTTATGTTGTCCTCAAAGGTTCTATATGATAAGGTTCGGTGGACATTTAATATGTATATTTCAATTCTGATCATTGAAATATGCATGTTAACAAATGCACAGGTTTTCTCATTTTTCCCTGTTTATTGTACACATTAAATAACTCGTTTTATTTTTATGTCTTAATTATATTTTGTCAATTTTTCTGTAAAGATGCTTTTCCAGATCTAGTCACTGAACATAACTAAGCCAATTCAAGCAATGTTCAATTCTGAATGGTGGTCCCTCACCAGAGCGATACTCAGAATCTCACTCTATAGCGAGGCACAATGATATTATTATGTATTGATTTTCTTAAATTATGAATAAACCAATAAACTGAATACATTTTTATTATGACAAAAGGTGTAAACAATGTTTAAATCAATATACTGCTCTTTCATTGTAACCATACAACTGTAATATTGATTTTAAAGGATATTAGGGCTTAATAAATAAATCAATTATTGGTTCCATCAATTATTTTCCCTCCCCCATTTTTTTTCGATACCTTTGCGTTTAGATATAAAATTATCACTATGATTTTATTTGAAATTCTACGGTCATACAAAGGTTTGATATATATATACAAATTTATCATCATTTTACATATTCCGATTTACCCTATGTAGATTGACCTTAAGGTAGCTGTCAGAAGTGATTTTTGGTCAAATATTGGTGAATTTCATCAACTTTCAAAGTATCCCCCTGAAATATTGGCAATGTTTATATCTATGATATATATCTCACTTTAAGCCTTATTTCCTCGTTTTGCACGTAATATAAAAACATGGTTACAAATCTCCAGTTCTAATTTACAATTATTTAAAAAGTAGCACCATGATTTTGACATCGTGAAATAGGCTCTCTGTATAATTCATCAAATGAATAAAATAAAGCCAACACGGCGACTATGCTTATTAATAATTGTAGACAGTTAATGTATCTTCCTAACGTTATACCAGTTTTTGTGGTAAATTTATTATATAATATAATACAGTGATTTCAATTTTGACGCGTCACGCACTCAAATTTTACAAAATTATTTTCTGACCAAACTTTTGAAGAGATCTTAACATGCAAAAAAATATTTTTCTATTACATTCTTGCATCTGTGATTATCAAACAGGCCATAGAGAACATAAAAACGTAGAAAATATTCAATAAAGATTTTTAAAACTGCCACTGGCGGCAATTTCAAATCACAAAAACGCAAATTTCGCGCATTTATAAAGTTTAAGATTTTTTAATAATTTATCTATCAATTCTAAAAATATAGAATAATTATTAAAATATAGGTGAATTCATTGGCTGTATAGCACTATAATCAGTTTTATGTTTCCGTATTAAAATTCGGAGGTTTGATTTTTTTAATGTTGGCGGAAAATATTCAAAATCGTCGCCAAAAAACCGCGAGCAATCGGAGAAAAAAGTTTTTTGACGCGCGATCGTTCGAGTGGTTAAGCTCATGTTTTATTTTCTCTTTATGCTTATATTTTATATTATTTATATGCTTATGTTATGTATTATTTATATACTCATGCTATACATTCGCAACAGATATAAGTACACTTTATTTACTAATAGATACCGATATAATTATAATAACGGAGCGTAATTCTTTTAATTTAATTCTTCATAGTTTTGGCAAGCTTATGGATGTATGTGCTATCAATTGCTCTAAATGAATTAAAATTAATTTTAAATGGATGATTTTATAGCTAGCCAAATAGAAAATTTCTACAAAATCCATGAATACGAATGTGCAAGCACAGAGACATATAATGAATTTTTCCCACACAAATTTAACGGTTTATTCATATTACACCAAAATATTCGTAGTATGTTTCAAAATTTTGATGAATTTATTATTAAAATCAATAATCTAATATTACAACCAGACTGTATAATATTAACAGAGACATTTACAAATGATGAGTCACCAGCCTTTCAACTTCCTAACTATACATACATCCCAACTAAAATAAATATCAATAAAAATAGTGGAATCGCAATATTTGTTCACACCAAATTCAGTATTGTCACGACTTTAGAACACCCAATATTACTGACTAACTGTATTCAAATCGAAATTAAACTCGATAAATATATTTATCACATAATTGCCATTTACAGAACACACGAATCAAATATTTCACATTTCATAACTCAACTGAAAAATATATTACTACCGCTTAAAAATAAAACCTGTTTTATCGCGGGTGATTTTAATATTAACATTAACGAAAAATCAGAAAATATTTTCAAAAATGAGTTCCTAAATTGTATGACTGAATTAGATTTTAAATCATGCATAAACAAAAATACTAGAGAAATGCACGGACAAAAATCGTCTTGCTTAGATCATATTTGGATAAACATAAAATTACAAAACCTATATAAAATCAAAACAATGATTTGGCAAACGAATATTACTGACCACCACACTTGCTTATTATTGTATGATAATGAAATAAAATCACAAATTAAGGTTCCAACTACTATTAAAAAAACCACAAATATTGCCACTTTAGAGAAAAAATTGAAAGCAGAAACTTGGTGTACGATACTACAATCTAACGATGTCGAACAATGCTCAAATATGTTTGAAAAACAAATTATGGATCATATTGAAACCTCCACAACAGAGGTCTCATTATACACGAATTCAAAATACAGACGTATAAAACCTTGGATCACTTGTGGCCTAATAAAATCTATCAGAGAAAAAGAAAGGCTATATAAAAATACAATTAAAAATCCACACGATGAAAATGCTAAGATAGTTCTCAAAAAATATAGAAATAAATTAACAGCTTTAATTAAAAAAAGTAAAGACGACTACTTTAAAAAAATAATCTCTACTTCAGAAAACAATCTAAAAGTTATTTGGAAAACGGTAAATTATGCAATTGAAAATAAGAAAAAAAATAATTCTATAAAATATTTAAAACATGAAAATAATATCATAGATGTATCCAAAGACCCAAAACTAACAGCAAACATTTTTAATTCTTACTTCTCTAAAGTAGGAAACAATCTCGCTGATAAAATCACTAAATCTGTACACACACCTAAAACTATAACAACTAATACCCAAAAACAAAATACACTATCCACTTTTAAAAAAACTACCGAAACTGAAATTCAACTTGTAATAGAAAGCATGAAAGACGGATCCTCTCCAGGTTTTGACCACATTTCTGTGAAAATTCTTAAAGAAATGAAAATGTATCTACTGAAACCACTAAACCACCTTATCAATCTCAGTCTGACTAAAGGCATATTCCCAACAAATTATAAAAAATCTATAATATCCCCTATATTTAAAATCGGCGACCCGCAAAATGTTTCAAATTATCGACCGATATCACTAATATCGAATATAGCAAAAATATTTGAAAAGATTGTGAAAAAACGGGTTGTTGATTTTCTAGAAAACAATAAAATATTACATTTCAATCAATTCGGATTCTTAAAAACAAAAAGCACACAAGATGCAATAGCAAATGTAACATCATTTATATACTCTGCACTTGATGAAGGAAATAAATGCGCAGGAATATTCATAGACCTAAGAAAAGCATTCGATAGTATCTCACACGCAAAGCTTATCAAAAAACTGAAATTAAATAACATCAATGATAAAGCCGTCCAATGGATAGAAAGTTATTTGAACAATCGTGCACAATTTGTTAAAATAAATGACCAAACTAGCGACCAAGAAACATCAAATTTTGGTATCCCACAGGGCACCGTGCTTGGACCAATATTGTTCATTTTGTATGTAAACGACATATTTATTCAACCATTGCATGGCCAAATTATCTCTTACGCTGATGATACAGTCCTTATAATAAAAGAAAAAACTTGGGAAAAAATTAATCTAAAAGCTACAGAAGACATAAATAATCTAAAAATATGGTTTGACAATAACCTCTTGTCGTTAAATAGTGATAAAACATATGTCATTCCTTTCGAAATTAACACTTACATTGTACCTCCAAATCTTCAAATATTCTTACATAATCATTCTCTCGCACAACACGATACTAATCACTGCCAACAAAAATGTTCACTTCTGAAAATAGCGGATAAAATTACATATCTTGGAATAATCATAGATAAAAACCTAAAATGGAAAGATCACATCGACCATACAATAAAAAGAGTTAGGAAGTTAATTCATATATTCTTACGGATACGAAACTTTTTATCAACGAAAAACCTATACTCAATATACTACGCATTAGTACAGTCTATTCTTCAGTATGCCATTATCAGTTGGGGAGCAGCTTACAAAACTAATCTGACCCCCATAGAAATTGTTCAAAAACTAATAATAAAAATTATACTAAAAAAAACCTCCAGACTTCCCAACTGACAGCATATTCGAAGAATTCAAAGTTCCAACATTTAAAAACTTATTTATAAAAAATTCAATTATACAAATTATTTAAGAAAAAGATAAATACGCATTCATAACTGAAAATCGTACTAGACTTAAACATGTATTTGTGTGTCCCAAATTAAACTAAACTAAAATTACTCGGGGTTATCAGTGGTTTGGAGTAAAGTTTTGATTCTAGTTAACTGGGTGTAGTTTTAAAGTAGAAATAATAATATGATCAATGATTGAAAACGTTAATTTCTTTATGTATTCAATTGACTTCATCGTAAGATGTCCTCCTCGGGCGTCCCCGATAGCTTCTACCATTCACTTCCACGTCGTAACATCTCGTAACACTCTTTTGTCCACTCTCTATGCACAAACAATCTAACCATACCTTTCTTAATCTTATGCATTTCGCTTACATGAACCTGATACATACGCCTCACAGATAAGTGTTTGTTTCGTGTCTTACTGTGGTGTTAGATTTAATTAATATATCATTCCCCATAATATGAATATTGAAACGCATACAAACTGCTTACTGCGGTTTAAATCCAATGACTCCACCTTAGATAAGATTTCACTATATTTGTAGGTTCAAGTGACCGCTCAACTTGCCATAATATCTTATATAACATGAAATGAACGGATGCTATAGTCCCACTGGTTCCAGACGGTTGGGAGCAGCAGACAAATGTTTTATTCAAGTCCGGGCCTGCACCTACATGAAATACGTCAGCATGTCTATTATCAGTTGTGTGTTTAGTAAACACTGATTTCACTTTGGCTTTGCGACTTCATGTCAGGGCAAGAAAACATTTCAATTCCGCCGTTAAATTATTTTTGTTTTAAAGCCACTATGGAAAAACGTTTTCTAAATCCTTATGTTGTAAAAAAACGCATCAATTTTCTCGTTTTCCCCGGCGTTGCGCGGGTTTAACACGGAGTTTTGGGAAATCTATTGCAGATAGTGACCTTTATCTTGTATTCCCCGGCGTTGCGCGGACTTAACACGGAGTTTTGGGAAATCTATTGCAGATAGTGACCTTTCTCCTGTATTCCCCGGCGTTGCGCGGACTTAACACGGAGTTTTGGGAAATCTATTGCAGATAGTGACCTTTCTCTTGTATTCCCCGGCGTTGCGCGGACTTAACACGGAGTTTTGGGAAATCTATTGCAGATAGTGACCTTTCTCCTGTATTCCCCGGCGTTGCGCGGACTTAACACGGAGTTTTGGGAAATCTATTGCAGATAGTGACCTTTCTCTTGTATTCCCCGGCGTTGCGCGGACTTAACACGGAGTTTTGGGAAATCTATTGCAGATAGTGACCTTTCTCTTGTATTCCCCGGCGTTGCGCGGACTTGTGGGACTACTTTAACTCATCCCACATATGATAACACTAAAATAATTACTCCGCCGCCTGAAGCCCCGGAAGAGCTAGGCGCGGACGGGAAGACAACTCTCCGTCATTCTAGTTTCAACTTTCGACCAGACCACTACTCTCCACTACCACCGTCTCCGCGTTCGCATAACTTGTAAATTCACTGTCGCAAATAAATTCAACAAAGATCGCAGACCTTCATCTTTCAATCATCCAAATTCCTTGAACACAGATTTACGGTACTGGCAGCCACCGTAAATTACAATCCTCACATCGCTATCATACTGGCGACCCATCACTGCCATAGACTTAACACGGAGTTTTGGGAGATCTATTGCAGATAGTGACCTTTCTCTTGTATTCCCCGGCGTTGCGCGGACTTAACACGGAGTTTTGGGAAATCTATTGCAGATAGTGACCTTTCTCTTGTATTCCCCGGCGTTGCGCGTGACCTTTCGTAAGGCAATGGGTCAAGAGAGGCCAGTTGGAGAGGTCAAAGGTGTTCCTGAGGCAACCTCTCACCGCGCAGCTGGTGGGCAGGTGCATCCTGAACACCCCTCACCCAATGGCAGTATGTAATTTAGTACGTTGTTGAAAGATGAAAACATTCTATACCTTAATAGAATTTATTTTATATTAATTACTATCTTTTATCATAAACATCTCGATTTATGTCAGGTTTTATACAAACCTAGTATTTGTTAATTTGAATTAACATTGGACGTCAGAGGGTATTTTTTTAAATAGCAAGGTAAAATAAACATAACACAAGAGTAATACAAATAACTGTTTCATGTCAAAAATGCACATTTACAATGTAGTGATAATCTCTAAGGTTTGAAACAAACAAAATTTTAACTAAAAATTCATTCAGAAAAAAATAAATAATCTAGGTTCATAAATCTTTAAAAATTCTTCATACTAGTCAAAAACAATTCCGTCACTACCAGTGTTAATTTGAATGAACATTGAAATTCATTTACAATATTCTGGCAAATGACTGTGAACAGTGAATTGAACTGATGTTATTATTATAGAACACATCTGCGTTAAAATATTTGTAATTCAAGTAGAAAATATTGATATCTCACCTTAAAATAAGTAATCAATAACGGCAGAAATTCGATGAAACTCACAATCAGCAGATGTTAAAATATTTATCGTTGTTGTGGCGGGAATAAGAATTTCAACGGAGCGGAAAAAATAGACGCCACAAAAAAGATTACAAGCTATAAGAAAACAAAACATGGCTTTTCTAAATCGCTACCGTTACGGTAAAAAAAAACACAAAATTCCTGTTAATTTGAATTAACACTGGGGATGAAAGATTTAACTGGGTCGTGCCGTTTGATGCGTAGGACCGTGGCGGAATCTGTTTCAATACATCAATGAAAAAAATATTTTTTTTTATTATTTCGGGTTTAGTTTTAGAATTTTGAATTAGCTTCGAAACCAGTTGTTGTTAATCTCTTATTTTTATTTTTGTGCAACGAAAAAACGCTCGTTCTATTATAAGAACTGCTCTTGTTTATCTTTCATATGAATTCAGCTCGTAGCTCGCAACGCGTCGCGGCGCAGACACGTTCTGACCCTCGCTCAAATGATTTTTTTAAAAATAGTTCTGGTTTTGTGCTTCACAATCATCTTTGGGAGTAAACAATTTGAAGATGGTATGTTTATTACAAAATGTATTTATCCTGTTTAATATGCGCAGATATTTTGAATCTTTACATCTTTACAAGGCCAAAACGCACCACATTATAATAATAATTGTGTAGCGCTTTTTTAGTGAAAAATCACCTCTAGGGCGCCTTATTATTTCATATACCACATAGGCATTACCTTATTATTATACAGGGTGTATCGGCACGTACCCGACAAACTTTAACCAGCTATTCCTTAGCACATTTGTAGTAAAAAATGTTATGGGCACTTTGCTGTCCGGTAACATTTTTTTTTTAATAAAAAATTTATTATTATTGTAGAAAGCAATCACTTTGTGGTTTGACATATTTAATAAAATAAAATACTTTTTTGTTTTAAAACCACGATATTTATTAATTTAAGAACCGACCGGTTTCGCTTTACTTAAGCATCATCAGGGTACAAATTAATACTAAACAAGAAGTACATAATGTGTGCATATATATATATAACAAAATATAGAGGGAGACAACATGATACAAATATAAGCAACACAAAGACGGTCATAAAATACATTAGCATAAGTGCACAAGTAATGGAAAAACCGCCAGATAATTATGTAGACTAATGGGTTATACCAATAAATCGGGAGAAACAAAGCATCAACTGGCATGGTGGTAAGGAGGTAAGGTAACCCATAAAAAATTCCCAGTTCTCCTTACCCCTTTGTGTTGCTTATATTTGTATCATGTTGTCTCCCTCTATATTTTGTTATATATATATGCACACATTATGTACTTCTTGTTTAGTATTAATTTGTACCCTGATGATGCTTAAGTAAAGCGAAACCGGTCGGTTCTTAAATTAATAAATATCGTGGTTTTAAAACAAAAAAGTATTTTATTTTATTAAAAAAAATATTATTCATATTTTCACCACATGTCACCAATGTTTTATCCTTTGTCAAAGTTTGAAAACCCGTCTGGCAATATTTTGTTCGAGTTTCGTTGAATAATGTACGTAGGTACGTACCTACGTTGGCGCGCTTTTACAATCACAACGAATTGCACGGCACCATTTGTCTCATTTTTAACTATTATTATTTATTGTGTACGAAAGAGCGAGGACACTTTTTTACACACTTGCTAATAACAGCTGTTGAACACGAAAAACAATTCAAATGACAGTGACGGAGTGTGGATTTTTTATTTATTTGTTGTTTTTAATGGAAAAAAAATGTTACCGGACAGCAAAGAGCCCATTACATTTTTTACTCCAAATGTGCTGAGGAATAGCTGGTTAAAGTTTGTCGGGTACTTGCCGATACACCCTGTATATACAGATAATTATTTTATTTTTTTTTATTACAGCGACTATATAAACATTGTACATATAAGATATAATGTTAAATATATGTATAATATGTTGTATTTCTTAGTCCTCCTCACTAGGGTGACCTGTACTGAGGCGGACTAAAGTTATTCATTTTGTTTTATTCGTTTTCTTTGTCGTATTTAATGTTATGTTCAGAATTTTTTTTATTAATCTCTTTCAGTCAGATTTTGATTCTTGATTCGTAATCATTCAAATTTTCTATTAGCTTTATATCAGGGAAAAGGATGTTGTGGAGGTTCGTCGCAAAATAAATATAATTTCTTTGTCCGAATGTGGTTTTATGACCTGGAATATTTTTTATGTCATTGTGATTTGACCTTGTTTGATGAATACGCGGTATTGTAGAGGATTGAGTATTTTTGAATAGTTTCAATAATATATTTTTATCATATATTTGTTGTACATTTGGTACATCAAAACTATTGAAAATTTCAATCGAAGGCGTTTTTATGGGTACATTCAGTATGGTCTTTATGATTCCTTTTTGAATTGTGTTCAGGTTATGTGTATACTTAGATACAGCAAATCCCCATCCCATAATTCCATATTCAATTCGAGAATGACATAAAGCGTAATAGATTTTTTCATGACATTTTTATTTACCACATTTCTTAGATTTTTAAAGAAATATATCAGTTTTGTAAGTTTTTTCATGATTCCTTTGATATGTTTTTGCTCTCATTTTAAATATTTTATTTTTTAATTAATTTATTTAGAAAAACCAATAGATCTTTTCACATCTATAAATAATACACTTATAAAATATACAAATTAAATCTAATGACATATTTTCATTTAAACTTCAAAGTAAAACAAAAAACTAAGGGTCCAGTACCCGTAGGATAAAATATTTACAAAAATTTAGAATTTTAAATATAAGATAAATACCAAAATAAGTTATTAGATAAATACTAAAATAAGATATTAGAACACAAATAATATTTTAAAAAATATTCTACGTATTATTTACTGTAGTTATGTTACATTGTTACTATGTTCTCATTAGCAATTAAATTAAATGTGTAAACGATATAAGTACGAGATCTACCTCATTTAAATTATTACTTACTTTTCCTTTATACAGGGTGTGAAGGGACGTATTTAACATACTTTTACCACTGATTCTTGACATTGTTTGATATAAAAATTGTAAGTTTGTTTTATTATTCAATCTAAGATTCAATTAGAATTTGAAAATTTGCCAACAAATCTGAAATAGCTGCTTTACAACAGGGTAATAATAAAGTTCCCTGGCTTTATTATAAATATTGTTTTGTACCGAAGGCTAGCATCACTTTTCAAATTCTCAAATCTTAGCTTTTATTGGCTGGAGCGGATAAACGAAAGTAAATAGTAGCAAAAGTCGAGGATGCCCGTGAAGATATTCATTTGATGTTGTCAGTCAGTGAGTGACGTCGGGTCAGGTCTAGAGTAGTGAGACAGAATTGTGTAGCGGTCCTTTCTCTCTGCCTACCTCGAGCACGATATGAATCTAGTTTTCTTTTTTCATTTTGTGATATTTGTTTGTTTGAACAAACAAAGAATTGAATGTAAATTTTATATTACATAAATTAAGTATTGAAATTTGAAATCTATATTTCCGAAAGTGAAAAGGATGTCGTATTTTCAAAGCCATAGAAAGCCTCAAATAATATAATTTATTTTCAATTATTTAGCTTTACGAAAATATAATAAAGTCAAAGTTGTTTATTTGTCCCCTATCCACTCAAATTATTGTTATTAGTGTCAGAAGTATTTAGAGAGTGGTTTGAATGGTATAAGAAGTCGGGAACGCCTTAACGCATTATCTCTGCACTGGAATGAGACACAGTCGATATAATGTAGTTTCTTAAATAGTAACAATGTGCTTTTAATAGTTACAACCAAAATACAGTAGTGAATGGTAGAAGACATGCCACGATCGAAACAAAAACTTATAAAATGTTAACGTTTTCAATTCTTTACAAAACCTTACTTCAAACCATTCACAACCCCAAGCAACGCCGGGTACACGTCAGCTAGTTATACAAAACCTTACTTCAAACCATTCACAACCCCGAGCAACGCCGGGTACACGTCAGCTAGTTATACAAAACCTTACTTCAAACCATTCACAACCCCCAGCAACGCCGGGTACACGTCAGCTAGTTATACAAAACCTTACTTCAAACCATTCACAACCCCAAGCAACGCCGGGTACACGTCAGCTAGTTATACAAAACCTTACTTCAAACCATTCACAACCCCGAGCAACGCCGGATACACGTCAGCTAGTTATACAAAACCTTACTTCAAACCATTCACAACCCCCAGCAACGCCGGGTACACGTCAGCTAGTTATACAAAACCTTACTTCAAACCATTCACAACCCCAAGCAACGCCGGGTACACGTCAGCTAGTTATACAAAACCTTACTTCAAACCATTCACAACCCCGAGCAACGCCGGGTACACGTCAGCTAGTTATACAAAACCTTACTTCAAACCATTCACAACCCCCAGCAACGCCGGGTACACGTCAGCTAGTTATACAAAACCTTACTTCAAACCATTCACAACCCCCAGCAACGCCGGGTACACGTCAGCTAGTTATACAAAACCTTACTTCAAACCATTCACAACCCCAAGCAACGCCGGGTACACGTCAGCTAGTTATACAAAACCTTACTTCAAACCATTCACAACCCCGAGCAACGCCGGGTACACGTCAGCTAGTTATACAAAACCTTACTTCAAACCATTCACAACCCCCAGCAACGCCGGGTACACGTCAGCTAGTTATACAAAACCTTACTTCAAACCATTCACAACCCCAAGCAACGCCGGGTACACGTCAGCTCATTATACAAAACCTTACTTCAAACCATTCACATTATGAATTGTATTTCCCACTTGAAAAGCAATCAATATTGATACCTAAATAAACATATTCTTTAACTAGTTCCATATTTTCACATGTATACATTGCAGGATTACCATCATGTAAGCAATCTGAGGTAGGGGTCTTTATTTCTGGTGTAATATTTACCTTTACATTAGGGAATCTTATGTGCAACAATTTAGTTTTTTGGCATTTATAATTAAGCCAGAGTCATGAGACCATTTTATCAGTTTAACGTAGTATTTTTGTGAAAGGTCTATACAAGTTTGCAAATCACTGATAGAAATAACTAAAGCAGTATCATCCATAAATTTAAAAAGTGCTTTACATGTCTAAAATTGTGTTCAATAAAAGAAACATACATAATATACATAATTGGACCTAATATGGAACCTTGAGGAACGCCGGTAAAAAACTTCTTTTTTTTGCAGAGTTTAAGAGTTTTAATTTCATGCATCGGTTGTTTAAGTAATTTTCAAAAAGTCTTAGTAGTTTTCCTCTTATTCCTATAATTTATAGTATGTTAAGTAATTTTCCATGATCAATTGCATCAAAAGTTTTAGAGTAATCTATAAATAAGACTAATTTATGCTTTTTACAGTTTAATTCATTATTTATCATTTTGGAAAATTTTTGAAGCAGCAATTCTGTACTCTTTTGAAACCGTATTGATTAGTATCGAAAAATTATGATTAGTAATGATTAGTATAGAAAAATCTTCTTAATATTTTATTAATTTTATTTGCATATATTTTTCAAGCATGGCAAGATACTAATTGGTCTGTAATTACCCAATACAGTGTGGTCACCTCCCTTATATATAGGTCTTATAATTGGTCTGTAGTTACCCATTACAGTGTGGTCACCTCCCTTATATATAGGTCTTATAATTGGTCTGTAGTTACCCAATACAGTGTGGTCACCTCCCTTATATATAGGTCTTATAATTGGTCTGTAGTTACCCAATACAGTGTGGTCACCTCCCTTATATATAGGTCTTATAATTGGTCTGTAGTTACCCAATACAGTGTGGTCACCTCCCTTATATATAGGTCTTATAATACTACATTTTAAGTCATCGGGAATTTTTGCTTGAAATTAGATTCTATTTATAAAATGGGTTATAATTGGACCTAAGATTGAAATATGTTTTTAATATCTTTCATCCTGATATTATCAATTCCTGGAGAAGATCTCTTCATTTGTCTAACAATACTTTCTATATCCGCCGCTGTTGTCCTCGGTGCTTTGAGGCATCTTTTCTGGTTCAATTGTCTTATGGTTGCACTTATTTATTATATTGTAAACACTTTCAGAGAAATAATCAACAAAATCATTAGTTAAACTTTCTTTTGTTCGCTCTTTCATCAGATATTTAGAAGCATTTTCATCAGTCATTTTTACATTTAGTTCCTTGAATTTTAGTACACTCCTCCCATGTTTTTTTTAGTATTAAAACAACATAGTTTTTGAATTTATAATTATAGTGAGAAGTTTTTAATTTAAGTAATACTTTATTTAATACATTTCTATAACATTTATATTGTTTCTCGTAATATTTGTTTGTTGGAGCATTTTCACAACCTTTATAGAAGTTATCTCTTTTTTTTAATTTTACATAAAATATCGGAAGATATCCAATCGTTTTTTCGCATAAGGCCGGGTTTTGGATTTTTTACTTATCACAATTGTGCTATTTTTATACAAATCATCAAAATAATTCTGAAATTTTGAATAAATAGTAGAGCAATCATTCTAGAAGTGATTTCCAATCATAATTTAGGATATTATTGTCAATATGTCTTTAAAATCGTTTTATTTTCAGTTTTGTTAAAGTTGACTTGTTCTATAGAGTGTAATTGAACATTAATAGCCGTAGTGTGGTGATCTGCAATGTTATCATCACATACGCGTGAGGAGATTGAACTCACACCTGCAAAACCTCCAGCGGATTGTCTTCCACTAATCCTTACAAACAAATGATCGATACACGACCTATTTATTTTCTGTTGAACTATAACTTCTCTTGTTACGTCATATATACATTTTATTAAATAATTATTTGCAAGGATATTTTCATAAGTTAATATGACTGAATCATTGCTAAAATTAAAAATTTCACAATGCAGTCAGATTCCATTTATAGTAATTAAGGTAAATCAGAAGGTTTTATTTTAAAATATTTCGTATTATCCGTGTCCAGCGATTCCGAATATTTACCGTAGAAGATATATTACCAACTAATTATTATTTTTATGCCAATAAATAGTGTGCACTTTGCGGAGTACTTAAATTAGGAACAGAAAAATATGCGGCCTGAAACTGTAACTGTTTTAAATAAATAGGTGTTTATTATAGTCATATAGTAGTAACACAGATTTAACAGTCATATAGTATCAGAGATGTGCTTTATTTCAAATAAATCCATTTCAAATGGAAATGCAAAATGCAAAATGGGTATTTTCCATTTTGCAATTTAAATGCTTTTCTAAAAACCATTTTGCATTTTAAATGTTTTTCTAAAAACCATTTTGCCTTTTGCATTTTAAATGCTTTTCTAAAAACCATTTTGCATTTTAAATGCTTTTCTAAAAACCATTTTGCATTTTGCATTTTAAATGCTTTTCTCAATGCATTTTCCACTTTAGATGCTTTTTTGCAACATTCTTCCTACTATCTCGACTCATCTTTTTTTCATAAGCCCCAAATATCAGTCGGTCCTCAACCTCGCTATGAGAGATAATTTCCATTTGTCAAGTTGCTCCCTGGTAGGAGCCCTGGCAATTGAGTGATACCATTACAAAAAATACTGAACATGGGGCCATGACGCTGTAATATTAAATGTTAGATAGCGGTTTCTATGTTTTTACGTTGGCAACATTAGTCCCGCGCAAATTTTTTGTGGTTTCATAATCTGTAGTCGTGGTGTTTTTGGATTTACCATCATGTAATATGTTTGTTCTACATTGATGTCCATTATTAAATGACAAAATTGTTTAAAAAATCTAAAAATATTTTTTGTTGTTTGATCTGAGAAACCATTTTGCATTTTCAATGCATTTTGAAAATAGGTATTTTGCATTTGAAATGCTTTTCTAAAAACCATTTTGCATTTTGCATTTTCAAATGGAAAAGTTTTTACCCATTTCCATTTTGCATTTCAAATGGTTTTGGGTACCCATTTTGCACATCTCTGCATATATTAGTAACACACATTTAATAGTCAATATGACAAATCACCTCTACAGAAGACATCTTTCAAGTTCTCAACTTAATGACTGATTTTAATTGACGTATTTAAAAATAGGTTATGTTGTAATCTCCTAATTGCCCTAATTTTATATTTTTCTGGATCTTGTTGCTTATTTCTTCAGCTTTTGTTGTTTTCTTTTTAGATGAGATTATTATTGAGAACCTCTCTTCTTGTGGACTTCCTTCATTGTTTGATGTTAGCACTTGCGCATAAGATGGTGTTTTCTTATTTTTTTTTTTCAAAAATTTGTTCTATTTTCTTGGTAAGTTCTTCGTGATTTTTGATAATTTTTTACTGTGGTTGATTTTTTCTTGGAATTTTATTTTTTCACATTTAGAAATTTTGTTCCAATTTAGTTGTTGCTTTTGAATCTTTAACCGTTGTCATATTTTGTATTTCGGTTGTAATGTTGTGTATGGCCGTGTCCGTAATGGTGGACTAGAGACTAGGGGTGGGTCATATAAGTACTTAATGTTACTGTAAAAATACCGGTGACAAAGTACTCAAAAGTATTTTTTAATACCGACCTGAGGATTGATTCAGAATAAGTAATTCTAATGCCCTCGCATAAATTCTGCCCACATATCCCACGAGGGAGGGGGGGGGGGTGTTAGAGAATTTCTGTAAATCATAATTCCCCACAAAAAAAAATTCCGACAAAAATTAGACAGATTAGAGTCACTAGAAATCAATCGCTTAACGAAGAAAATAGATCGCCAATATGTTATGAATAAACAGTTGGAACATAATGCTCAATCACCATTAATTTACCCATTATAATTCACTTAGAATAATTTTACTTCAGAGAGCAGTGGTATAATTTAAGTATGCAATTTAAAGATGTAATAACCCAAATATGTGGGGAACCCTAATAATAATAATTACTTTATTGCTATCAATATTTAACAATAAGCCCTAAGCAACAAGGAGGGAATATCCCAACATTACAAAAATAAAATATCAGAAATCACAAACCTTTTTAATTATATAAATTCTTTTATATTCATATGAACTATAAATATCTACTTGCTTTGTAACATCATTCATAATTTGTAAAAATAAACTTTATAATTACCTAATGTACCCTAAATTAACAAATTAACTCATAATACCTACCTCAAATTAACAATATAGAATCATTCATTATATATAAACAATGTTGTGTACCCCTGCCTAAGTTTGTATAAAATCAGTAGCATAAGAGTTTCAACTACCAGTCTGAAAATGTCCGTAGTAAGATGAAACCGGTCCTGGTAATAATAAATAAGTGGAACAAAGTGAAAAAGTTTTTTAATTTTAATTCTATTACATAGTTTTGGGTTTTTTTCGGTGTCAATGGTAATTCCCTGATATGAAATTTCCTTGGTTACTATTCAATTTGTGCTTTTGTTGGTTATTGTGCTGATGATCTTCCAGAATGTTTTGCTGTCTTGACCAGCGTCTTTTATTTTGTCGCGAAAGTACTTTTTTTTGTCAGTCTAATTGGGAGCGTAAGTTTATTTCGGTAATTCTTGTAGAAATTAACGATTTTTTGGTCATTTGGGATTTTTTGTAGTCGTGAGAATATTTTTCTTTGTTTCTGATTTTTCATATTAATCTGTTTTGCAACCCGACAAGTATACTGGGCTCACCTTGGTCAGTATCTATTAGATCGGAAATTCCGAATCCATGGGGGGTCCTTGGGGATTTTCCGGTCGCAAAATATCATCATAACAAATACTCAACAAGAATGGCCGTCAAAAGTACCCGTCGAAAATACCAATAGAAAATATCCACTAAAAATACCCATCAAAAATACCTATCAAAAATACCTACTAGAAATACCCACCAAAAATACCTATTTAAAATACTTATCAAAAATACCCATCGAATTTACCCATCAAAAATACCCACCAAAAATACCCATCGAATATACCCATCAAAAATACCCAACAAAAATACCCATCAAAAATACCTATCAAAAATACCTACTAAATATACCCATCAAAAATACATATTAAAACTACCCTTCAAATATACCTATAAAAAATACCTGGTAAAAGTACCTATTAAAAATATTTATCCCGGTATAAAATACATATGAGTATTTTGGAGATCTGTCACAAATACAAAGTATCGCATGAAAATACCCGGTACTTTTACCGGGTACGATAAATACGCCTCACCTCTAGTTGACTCGCGCGCAAGGCGAAGTCGCTCGGTCGGTCGCTCCACAATAATGTATTTGGCTGCGCTCAACCACCCGCGTGGACAGTAGAATTAACCCACCTATTTCATTTATTAGTACAATTTATATAACACCATTTATTCACAGACTAGCTGTACCCTTGTGGTTTAACATCCAACAGATTACGATATTTAAAAAAAAAATCTTTTTTCTAATACAGGTATACATCTGTAACACACGAGTATCCGAATGCAACGTTGTGTCAACATTTCAAAGCGATCGGTGAAGAATAAGAGATGTAAGAGAACTTTACATGCCAAACGAGGCATCCCAGTAAAGCTTCATTTTCCTTTTAGTAATCTTCAAACCAATAAATAAACAACGGCAGTGTCTGACACTACTTATCTACATTTTGCAAATATAATTTTGTCTCCATATATTTTTTTTAAATAACAAATAAATTGATAACATCATAGGTGAGGCCACACATAATCAGATATATACTAAATTATAGCCAAGAATGATTTTATAATTCCAGATTGCGGATTGGAAGATTCTTTCTCGTTGCCACTGGTGTGGCGTGGTATGCGTGTGCCAAACGGAGAATTTCCTTGGCACGTGGCCATCTTCCTCAAAGAAGGGACTGGAGACAACTACATCCAAATATGCGGCGGCACATTAGTGCGGAGTCGATTGGTGATAACCGGTGAGTTCTGTTCTAACAGGGACTTTCCAAATCCACATAAATTATATTAAAATTCTAAAACGAAACAGCTTTCGATACCACCGCAGGAAACTGTAATACTAAATGGATTCAAATGGTCCATACAAATATCTTTCATACACACAGAGATAGAGTGAGACGGAATATAGGAGTGAAGAGAGAGTAGTTGTTATCAATTGGACATATCTTTAGTTGACTTTTATTCAAACGTCACTAACAAACCTTTGTTCTCTTCTGTAGTGCTCCGTTCTGTATTAGGTCTCTCCCTCTTCATTTGTGATAAAGGCATTATAACGGTTTATTGTAATCCGTACTATGCAGAGTTTATTTTATTGATGTATTATTCTATCACAAAAATTTTGGCAGAAATGGAAACTTCTCTGTGCTTTTGTCGACCTCCAAATAGCATTTTATGACCGGGTTTAAAGGAAAAACCATGGATGGTATTAGGAATCTTTTGGATTTAGGCATTTGCAACTAGGCAATTGCGTCTCAGTACCTTCGAGGGAAGCGTTGCTTGTGTCAGAGTGAACGGTGGTTTTACGAAGCGGTTTAACTTCATGTTACCTTAGTTATTTAACCTGTACATGAATGCACGAATTGAAAAACGTGGGCTTGGGTGCGAATTTGAACAATCTGAAAGTATGTTGCCAGCTGTGTATTAGTGATGCGGTGCTGATGTCTCTCGTGTCTGATGAATGAAGAATGAACTATTGATTATAAATATAATAACTGTGTTTGAAATAGAGAATACGAAAACAGCGTGAAATATACTGCCGGGGTAAGTATGGTAACAGTGTCTGAGTTTAGTAACCGGTAGTAAAGTTGTCCCAGAGTACCTGGTAGAGCCATGGTCTTCTCCACTGCTGAACATCACCTTCAAGTCCGTCCACCACCGACGTGGTGTAGAGCCACCGTCCATCTCCGCTTCATCTGGTGTTGACCATCGAACTGGAGGATTTGCTGTCGACTACGTCCACCAGCGCGGTGTCGATCTTCGGCCTGATTAAGTCCACTAACTGTGTCGAGCATCGGTTTGGAGTCATCGAAACATCTACACTGACTCAATAAGCTGTGATATTTCACCACATCTCTCTTTCGTCTTACCTTACCATCGCCGAATATAACTGGACAGTCATCTATATTGCAATGAAACTTTTGACTGAAAATAGATAATACAAAAAAAATATTAGTTTTGTATTTCTTGGGCATTGACTAAGTAACAATTTGTGGACATTTTGTTTTGAATAGTTTTATTTCGGATGTGTGGAAACCGGTAGCCAATAAATACAAATCAAGTAAAAAGTTTACAGGTGAAATAAAGCTCTTCAAAACAAAATTTTAAATATTCTGTGAAAATGTTGAATATGTATTCAAATTTTCTGGGGAAATTTTCTAGAGGACAAGTGAATATAATGTAGGATTATTCTGCCAGTCATCCTCATACAAAGTTCCCGGCCCCCACTCAGAAGAGCTGTAGAGAGTCATGCAAAGGCAGTTGACAAGACCTCCTGGTTGACATCACAACTACTTGCTAAATACCTTTAGAGCACCTATTCTTTATCGTTTCTAGCTGCACATTGCTTCTCCGAGAAAGAGGATAACCACACGGTTGATTTAACTGCCTATCGGATAGTTGGAGGGAGCCTCCTTTCTTCCTGGACTACTGAAGAGCTAGTAGGCAGACAGCAATCAGAGGTTTTTATAACACACTTCATTAACTAACTGACGCTATATTGGCGCATTTCCCGTTCGGTGTGAGATCGCGGACATCAAAGACCTGTTTAAATGCGCTAATAGCAATACTGCCTATTTACAAGCTGGACTCCATCTGAAGAACTATTGAAACCACCATCATCAAATATAGTCCTTTCTCTGTTTGACGTCATCTATCCCTTACTTTTTAATACGCACTGTCCTCACCATTACCACAGGGCGGTCGGATGCCCAGTTTTACCCATTATGCATGGTTTACTGTTATTTACCTACTATACCTACTTAGATCACGGTTGTTACTCACTAAGCATAGTTTACTGTTTTTTATCCACTATAAATAGTTCACTGTTGATACCTATTATGCATAATTTACTGTTATTTACCATACATAGTTCACTGTTGTTACCTATTATGCAAAGCTTACTGTTATTTACAATACATAGTTCACTGTTGTTACCTATTATGCAAAGCTTACTGTTATTTACCATACATAGTTCACTCTTGTTACCTATTATGCAAAGCTTACTGTTATTTGCCATACATAGTTCACTGTTGTTACCTATTATGCAAAGCTTACTGTTATTTACCATACATAGTTCACTGTTGTTACATATTGAGCAAAGCTTACTGTAATTTACCCACTGTGCATGGTTTATTATTTTACTATATTAATAATTTTAGGATTTGTTGGAAAACTAAAGGAGTTGGAATCTACTAATTTTTGGGATTTTCAGTAACACAATTTATTTATTTTGATTATAATCAACAAATAACAGGATTCATAGTAAGAAAATGGCTGCGAGAACAAATTGATAATTATGAAGATGATGTCAAGACAATTTAAACAACTACAGGCAGCCTCACAACAGGAAACTCTGCTGAGAAGGACTGTCAAAAAAAAAAAAATTATACTCATTAATTTATAAATTAATTAATTTATACATCATGTACAAACTTTAACGTTGAAACTAATTAAATTATATATTTATATGTAGAATAATGTTCTCGGTTTACCCGCGTAAAGTAGTCCTTAAAAGGACTTTTTAATTTCTGGCGTTTCGGACAGATCTCACTGTCCATCTTTTTTTTTTTTTTTTTTATAGTGAATACCTCACAAGAGTCCCAACTGCTCCCGTCTGGAGCCAGTGAGACTATGGCATCCCCAATTGGGGGATGTTGTGAGGCTGAAGGTAAGTGGGGAAGGGAAAGAGGAAGGTGGGGAAGTACCTGGCTATTCAGATCTAGTCACTAAACATGGATAAAGCCATTTGGAGCAACGTTTCAATTCTGAATGGCGGTCTTACACCAGGGCGATACTGGTAGTATCTTCCACTCTGGAACGTGCCGCAAATATACTATATATTATTTTAATTAATTAATTGTGAAATAACACAAATTAATCAAATAAAATTTATTTGCGCACGCCGGGTTCGAACCCGCGACCTTCGGAATGGCAGTCCAATGCGTTACCACTGGACTATGCCGGCCGTCAAAATCTTCAGAGGCCTTATGTCCTGAATTTCGTCTCAAACTGAACGCTTTCGTGTGTCTGTTCGGTCCAGAAGTCAAGATACAAGGGATCCAAGGAATCCATCTTCTGGACCGAACAGACACGCGAAAGCGTTCAGTTTGAGACGAAATTCAGGACATAAGGCCTCTGAAGATGGACAGTGAGATCTGTCCGAAACTTCAGAAATTAAAAAGTCCTTTTAAGGACTACTTTACGCGGGTAAACCGAGAACATTATTCTACATCTCACACCCGTGAAAACCTTAACCATAACATATATGTATATATATATACATATATTTAAACAACAATACTATTCAACGTAACATTAGACATATAAACATGGATAATAAAGAGACATTAGTAGTAGGCACATTTAAGTTGCACATAACCTGCCTCACTAGGCGAACCTGTATTGAGGCAGAAATTTGAGCAAAATGACTTAATTCACTGTCAATGGTTTATCAAGATTTATAACATATGACTTCAGATAAAACTATTTATCTACTAGCATTACTACAACGCACAAATATGTTATTCGAAATTATTATTATAAAATAATATTGCAGGTGCGTGCAGTTATCTTGGGTGATAATTATGGAGGGACCACCCGTAAGTTTCAAGATGACATCGCCATCGTCCACCTGGAGAGAGAGTTCACCTTCTCCTCCGTAGTGCGTCCAGTTTGTCTGGACTTGGTGGACAGTGAGCTGCACGACGCGCAGACCAGCCCGGGCAGTGTGGGGAAGGTAATTACGCACATCGTTATCTTAGTTAATAGTGGCAGAGAGCGTCAGTAGCGCATCATCCCTTATGTCAAGCCACATATCAAGATGACATCGCCATTGTTCACCTGGAGAGAGAGTTCACCTTCTCCTCCGTAGTGCGTCCAGTCTGTCTGGACTTGGTGGACAGGGAGCTGCACGTCACCCAGACCAGCCCGGGCAGTGTGGGGAAGGTAATTACGCACATCGTTATCTTAGTTAATAGTGGCAGAGAGCGTCAGTAGCGCATCATCCCTTATGTCAAGCCACATATCAAGATGACATCGCCATTGTTAACCTGGAGAGAGAGTTCACTTTCTCCTCCGTAGTGCGTCCAGTCTGTCTGGACTTGGTGGACAGGGAGCTGCACGTCACCCAGACCAGCCCGGGCAGTGTGGGGAAGGTAATTATGCACATCGTTATCTTAGTTAATAGTGGCAGAGAGCGTCAGTAGCGCATCATCCCTTATGTCAAGCCACATATCAAGATGACATCGCCATTGTTCACCTGGAGAGAGAGTTCACCTTCTCCTCCGTAGTGCGTCCAGTCTGTCTGGACTTGGTGGACAGGGAGCTGCACGTCACCCAGACCAGCCCGGGCAGTGTGGGGAAGTTAATAGTGGCAGAGAGCGTCAGTAGCGCATAACTCTAATTTATATTGATATGAATTATCTTCTCTAGCTAAAGCACTATTTAAATCAACAGCTAATAACTCTAATTTATATTGATATGAATTATCTTCTCTAGCTAAAGCACTATTTAAATCAACAGCTAATAACTCTTATTTATATTGATGTGAATTATCTTCTCTAGCTAAAGCACTATTTAAATCAACAGCTAATAACTCTAATTTATATTGATATGAATTATCTTCTCTAGCTAAAGCACTATTTAAATCAACAGCTAATAACTCTAATTTATATTGATATGAATTATCTTCTCTAGCTAAAGCACTATTTAAATCAACAGCTAATAACTCTAATTTATATTGATATGAATTATCTTCTCTAGCTAAAGCACTATTTAAATCAACAGCTAATAACTCTAATTTATATTGATATGAATTATCTTCTCTACCTAAAGTACAATTCAAATCAGCTGCTAAAACTCTAATTTATTTTTTTTTATTTTAGTAACTCCTCTATTATTATATGTTGAATTATAAAAGTTTTTGATTTAAAAATAATTCTAATAGTTTATATAAAATTTAGCTATATACTTGTAATGTAATAATTAATTTTCAAATCCTTTAATTTTTATTACGAAGAATCCATTGGCTTTGAAACATGTAGATTATTATTAATAAATATTGGTGTATAGAAAGTATTTTATTTTCATATAATTTTCTTGATATTAATATTAATCATTACTACCACAACCAGTTTAGTTTAACTTAATCAATTTAGTTGAGTTAAAAAATTCCAAACGAATAGCGTATGTTATATTGAATAGTGGTTTATAATGCAACCCAACGATTTAGTGACTAAACTAGAGAATGATTGTGATTGTCCTGCAGGTGGCGGGCTGGGGGCTAACTGAATTAGGAACCACGTCAAGCGAACTGAACTTCCTGAGGATTCCTGTGGTGGAGAAAGCGCAGTGCTACCGGCAGATGCGGGACGACTTCAGGCTGCACGTCACATCAGATAAGATTTGCGCAGGACTCAGGAATGGTTAGTATATGCTAAAACATCAATATTCTGCCATGTGCCCGGGAGACAGCGGAGGCGGGCTGGTGTTCCCGTTGCAGAACGTAAGCACAAGTCTCCTTGCTGATATCTGCCTAACCCACACTTTCCGTTTCCTTCCAGGTTCAGCCATGTGCCCGGGAGACAGCGGGGGCGGGCTGGTGTTTCCGCTACGGGACACAACAGGCATCAACCCCCCGCGCTGGTACCTGCGCGCAGTGTTGAGCAATGCGCCGAGACCCCGCAACCTGGAACGACTCTGCCAGACGGAATACCTAGCAATGTATACCAACGTTTATCCTCATAGAACGTGGCTCTCAACACAAATGGATCAGCTGCAACCGCAAAGTAAAATCTGATTTCTTTAAAGTAATAAGTAAAAGTCACAAATAGAGGTAAGAAGATACTTCCATTATTTTCCTTATTATGTGAGGAAGGTATCGCACAAGAGTCCCAAATACTCCCAACAATGGGTTGCAGATGTGGAAGAGGAAGGTGGGGAAGTGCCAATTCTGAATGGTGGTCTTTCACCAGGGTGATGCTGAAAGTATCTACCACTGATCAGGTCTTCTAGGTGGCCACAAAACAGCAGGACGGAGCGCCGCTCACTGCAGCCTTCACATGCAACAGGATCTAAACAACAGATTCCCTGGCTGTTGGATTGGTTGGAATGGTCCTGTTTTGTGGCCACCTAGAAGCTCTTATCTAACTTCTTTTCGTCCTTTGGGTTATCTTAAGAAAATTGTTTATGCAAACAAATCCGGGATCTGCAACAAATGAGAGAATCTGTGCGGCAATTGCGACTGTGTCCCCCTTGAGTCATCTTCCTTCAGTAGGCCCCATTGTGCCAGCCCCCTTCAGTCAGACTCTCTTGAGTCAGCATCCTTCAGTCAGACTGCCTTGAGTCAGCATCCTTCAGTCAGACTCTCTTGAGTCAGCATCCTTCAGTCAGACTGCCTTGAGTCAGCATCCTTCAGTCAGACTCTCTTGAGTCAGCATCCTTCAGTCAGACTGCCTTGAGTCAGCATCCTTCAGTCAGACTCTCTTGAGTCAGCATCCTTCAGTCAGACTGCCTTGATTCAGCATCCTTCAGTCAGACTCGTTTGAGTCTACCCTTTTGAGTCTAATCTTTGCTGATCTGAGAATCAGGAAATACTTTGCGGCATTTTTCGCACAAATCTTAAATAGGCCAAAATACCCAACAAATCAAAACTACCTACTACTGGTGAGAAGTATTTTTATTTATTTTATTACTAAATATTGGCCGTAACAAGCAATTTTCTTATTTTAGAAATTATGAATAAAGTTACACCAACATTTAAAAAAATATATATTACCCATATAAACATAAGACAAGTTTGTGTCCAATGTAAATATATTACCTATATAAACATAAGATAAGTATGTGTTCCAATGTAAATTGGTTGTTTTCAATTTTCGTTTTCATACCTAATTCATTGTTTATTTTATATTTCATAGTAATAATTATTATATTTTACAAAGAAAATGGGATATTTATTTTGTAAATACCAATTAATAACTCGGCGATAATTTCCAAAGTTGCCTCTGAAATAATTAAAACACGATTTATTTAATGTTCTCTATTTACTAATAATTAAAGTAAGTTTAGAATATATATATATATATATATATATATTTTTTTTTTTTCTTTATTCATGAAATATTAATGTGTACAGTTTTTACATGCTTTTCGACTACCACACTAGACACATGCCCGTATTATGGTAGTCGAAATTTATATACATAGGTTTATATAATTATATAAATGTAATATTTGATAACTTGTTAATCTAAGTATTTTTTTTCTTACATGCAATGTATGTGTATAATAGGTAACACTTTTACTGGTTCCCAGTTCAGTAGATTGCTCAAGTGTACATCAACCGTATTTTAAACTGTTGATATTAATGAGATAAAATGAACACAATCAGCAAATAAATAGGTTACTTGGCTTGTTAAAATAATGAAAATAAAGTAGAAATTATGAAAATGAACTTGTTGAAATAATGAAAATAAAGATTAATTAATTAATTATTAAACTTTTATATATATATTATATATATAAGTATGTTCGGTATTTACAGAGAGCTGCAGGGCAGGAGGGTCCGTTGGGAGGTGCAAGAGCTTGATAAACTGCCCCGCAGCGATAGAAGGCGCTACTCGTGGAATTATGCCGCAGGTATATTTTGTTTTATTTCTTTAGGAAACAAACAGCTGTAAATGAAGTAGATTAATTTTATTAAAAAGGTACGTGAACGCGGTGGAAATGGGTTGTGGTTATTTTCTTCACTATGTAGTGACACCACAGACAGAGGTGTAATCCCATCATTTGCGATTTATCCCCCATTGACTCTCGGAAGTGGGTGGTGGTTATTTTCTTTACTATGTAGTGACACCACAGGCAGAGGTGTAATCCCATCATTTGCGATTTATCCCCCATTGACTCTCGGAAGTGGGTGGTGGTTATTTTCTTCACTATGTAGTGACACCACAGGCAGAGGTGTAATCCCATCATTTGCGATTTATCCCCCAGTGACTCTCAGAAGTGGGTGGTGGTTATTTTCTTCACTATGTAGTGACACCACAGGCAGAGGTGTAATCCCATCATTTACGATTTATCCCCCATTGACTCTCGGAAGTGGGTGGTGGTTATTTTCTTCACTATGTAGTGACACCACAGGCAGAGGTGTAATCCCATCATTTGCGATTTATCCCCCATTGACTCTCGGAAGTGGGTGGTGGTTATTTTCTTCACTATGTAGTGACACCACAGGCAGAGATGTAATCCCATCATTTGCGATTTATCCCCCATTGACTCTCGGAAGTGGGTGGTGGTTATTTTCTTCACTATGTAGTGACACCACAGGCAGAGGTGTAATCCCATCATTTGCGATTTATCCCCCATTGACTCTCGGAAGTGGGTGGTGGTTATTTTCTTCACTATGTAGTGACACCACAGGCAGAGGTGTAATCCCATCATTTGCGATTTATCCCCCATTGACTCTCGGAAGTGGGTGGTGGTTATTTTCTTCACTATGTAGTGACACCACAGGCAGAGGTGTAATCCCATCATTTGCGATTTATCCCCCATTGACTCTCAGAAGTGGGTGGTGGTTATTTTCTTCACTATGTAGTGACACCACAGGCAGAGGTGTAATTCCATCATTTGCGATTTTTTCCCCCATTGACTCTCGGAAGTGGGTAGTGGTTATTTTCTTCACTATGTAGTGACACCACAGGCAGAGGTGTATCCACCACGGAAGTGTTAGAAAGCCGGTCGAAAGTAAACTTAAAAAGAAAATCATTTTAAATATAACAATCTGTGTTTATAAAGTTACATAGTGTACTGTGTAATACTAATTACTCTTTTAGTCTTTCTTGCAAAGTTTCCCTAATACGTCGCTGCAGCGCTTGTATAGCTATACGGTGAGGAGGGCCGTATACTGCTCGGATTTAAATATAACAATCTGTGTTTATAAAGTTACATAGTGTACTGTGTAATACTAATTACTCTTTTAGTCTTACTTGCAAAGTTTCCCTAATACGTCGCTGCAGCGCTTGTATAGCTATACGGTGAGGAGGGCCGTATACTTCTCGGATTAAAATATAACAATCTGTGTTTTAAAAGTTACATAGTGTACTGTGAAATACTAATTACTCTTTTAGTCTTACTTGCAAAGTTTCCCTAATACGTCGCTGCAGCGCTTGTATAGCTATACGGTGAGGAGGGCCGTATACTTCTCGGATTTAAATATAACAATCTGTGTTTATAAAGTTACACAGTGTACTGTGTAATACTAATTACTCTTTTAGTCTTACTTGCAAAGTTTCCCTAATACGTCGCTGCAGCGCTTGTATAGCTATACGGTGAGGAGGGCCGTATACTTCTCGGATTAAAATATAACAATCTGTGTTTTAAAAGTTACATAGTGTACTGTGAAATACTAATTACTCTTTTAGTCTTACTTGCAAAGTTTCCCTAATACGTCGCTGCAGCGCTTGTATAGCTATACGGTGAGGAGGGCCGTATACTGCTCGGATTTAAATATAACAATCTGTGTTTATAAAGTGACATAGTGTGCACCAGTTTCCGCACTGTATAGTATTATTGCTTTTTCAACTACGTCATCGAAAAATCCCTCATCGTAAACGCCCCCGACATCCCCTCTTTACTCCCCAAAAACGCGAACAACGATCCCAATGTCATCGACATAATCATTATGAAAAATTGCCCTCTCCTCTACACCCTTCAAAGCGTAAAAAAACTATCCTCACACCACGATCCAGTCCTTTTGTTTTTCTCCGACGGCTCTCTACCTTCAGTACCATCTCATAGATCCACTCGTAAACAAATTCAATGACAAAAACTCCCCAAACTCCTAGAATCAGTAAGAATACAAACCTTGATAAACAACGAAGAAAGCCTAAATTTTGCCACAAAAAATTTTACAAACGACATAAAATCAGCCGTTGACTTTGCCACCGTCGAAATCGCGAATGATAAACTCCGCCCCGACTTACCCGCAGAATTAAAAGAACTTATTAGAGAAAAAAACTACGCCCGAAAAGAATGGCAAAGATTCTCAGACCCGATCGATCGCATTTGCATGAACAGCCTCGCACACCAGCTCAAAGTAGAACTCCAAAAATACAGAGACCAACAATGGCACTACTTTATCTCCACTCTTCAAACAGCCTTTCAAAGTCCCTCAGAAAACACCCCACCAGAATATGCTCCCTCACGGGCCCAAAAGGCACTGTATACTCCTCCAATGACAAAGCCGAGACTTTTGCAGATAGTCTCGAAGAACAATTCTCCCCGACCACGACCTACCTCTTTTGACAGAAATCCCAACAGAAAATCAAATCCCTTTCACAACCCCTCGGGAAATC
The DNA here is from genome assembly GCA_026573805.1 of Hesperophylax magnus. Lineage (NCBI taxonomy): Eukaryota > Metazoa > Arthropoda > Insecta > Trichoptera > Limnephilidae > Hesperophylax > Hesperophylax magnus. The sequence goes on along the minus strand of JAIUSX010000179.1, from coordinate 231,984 downwards.
ACTAAAATCATCAAATCACTTAAAACGAAAAAATCTCCCGGCCCCGACTTAATCTCAAACAAAATACTAAAATGCCTCCCCTCCAAAGCCATTTGCGCTTTCACAGCCATCAGCAACGCATCTTTTAGACTTTGTTTATTCCAACAAGACTATAAAATCGCTGACGTGATTCTCATCCCCAAACCCGGAAAAGATCCAATTCAGGCTTACAATCACAGACCAATCAGCCTCCTTCCCAGTGCAGGAAAAATACTAGAAAAACTCATCTTCACTAGACTCAAATCGATAGTTGACGAACTCAAACTCATCCCTGATTTTCAACACGGCTTTCGATCGGGCCATTCCACTCTCCACCAACTTCTGCGGGTGGTCGAACAAATCACCAACGGTTTTAATGATCGCCAACACACAGTTCTCCTCTCCCTAGACGTCTGCAAAGCATTCGACAAAGTCTGGCAGAGAGGTCTCATTTATAAAATGTTCCTCCTCTGTATCCCCCTCCCAATGTTTCAACTCAAAGCCAATTTCATTAAAGACCGTAAATTTAAAATCAAACCATTTTTTCCACTGTGAGATTGCTAAGAGCTGGTGTCCCTCAAGGCTCTATTCTCTCGCCAGCCCTCTTCAACATCTACTTAAGCGATATCCCCAGCCCCAGCATCTACGACCATCTCACAAAAAAACTAAAGTAGGCAAATGCAGACGATACTGAAGTCATGTCGACTTCAGTAAGCGAAATAATCGCAGCACGACGCGTCCACGCCCACGTCTCAGAACTAGAATCATTTTTCAAAAAATGGTGAATCAGTATAAATCCCTCCAAAAGCGCCGCTTGTGTTTTCTTCCCTAAACGCCCCAAAAGACCTCCCAACATCCACCTATTCGGAGAAAACGTCACTTGGCAAAAAAACATTAAAAACCTCATAATTACCCTTGACAGTAAATTAACCTGAGCAAAGCATATCACCGAAACTTTAAACTCAGCCAACAAAACCTTTGCATCTCTTTACCCCATGATATGCAAAAGAAATAAAAAATTATCTCCAAAAAATAAACTTTTAATATACAAATCCATGATTAGACCAAAATTAACCTAAGCAAGCCCAATCTGGGCCCGCGTTTCAAAATCACAATTAAGTAGACTACAAACATTCCAAAATAAAGCCATTCGCACATCCCTGGGAGCCCCCACCCGGATGAGGGTCTCCCAACTCCACCGTGACTCCGAAGTCCCCCTCCTTAAAGACCACATCATATTGTCTCGCGGAATCCTTTTATTCGGGCATTCCAACCCATGCTAACCTGTCCATTAATTGTCTCGCTCAGTACGACGCAAATGCCAAAACTCAGTATAAAAAACCCAAACAAATCTTACGTAAATAACCCCCCTAATTGCAGCCATGTTTTCATTGCAAAATTTTATTTTTCCCAAAAATAATTTTCCAACAACCAATTTAAACTCATGATGAAAGCGAAATGGGCCTTATTGGCTCGGAGCTCTGTATGCCAGTTATACAAAAAGACAAAAGACATAGTGTACTACTTAACACCATAGTAATGCTTCCCTAATCAATATGTATAACGTTTTCTACTACCCCGTTCTTATCCCTCTGTATTATCTATTATGAGTGAGACGGAAAGACGGAAAGAATGCTAATGTTTAAATGTGCTTTTGTTCGCAATGCCTGATCTAGAGGTCGTAGGTTCAAATCCTGACTAGCTCAAATACATTTCGTATTTCCAGTGGAAGTTTCTCTCAGTATCACCCTGGGGAATTAACAGTATTTGGAGATAAACATAGCTCCGTAACGGTTTTATGATTAGCTAGATACTTCCCCACCTTTCTGCTTATAATCTCCCCTCTCCCTCTCTCCCTTCAGCCAAACATCTTACCTAATTGGCGATGCCATAGTCCCACTGGTCCCGTCACTCAGTTTGCATTCTCTCCCAGTCACATAAAAAACCTTTCAAATTTACACCAATAATTTTATACTAAATTCATTATAACTTATAAATAATACACATAGAATAAGAAGCACAAGAATTTCCTCGTGGTTGTGTTTCGTGCTTCAAATATTTGCCTAATCGGGGCTTAAATTTCCATTACAAAACTGTGATAACGAAATTCAAATGGGATAGAGATCGATGATTTCAGGCGAATGTACTTGAGACACAACGCAGGGCTATTGGGCCAAATGTGATATTTGTTTACTTTCAAATTTGTATGGAAGGTACTTGTAGTTTTGTTCTTAATACTACGCTTAGTAGATATACTTACCATTCACATCATTAATTAGTTATACTTACTAATAAAAGCAATTCACTCATTACCTTTCCAACAAAAGGACGACTTCCGAAAGAAATTCTGTTCTACTGTTGTCCCGAAAACATTTCTGTCATAAAAAGGAAAGAATCCTACTCACTGAAGGTAGTTCATCTGAACTGTAGCCCCGAACACATTTCTGTCTAAAGGAAAAAGAATCCTGCTCACCATATATATTTCAAGATTATCCCTTTTCCCAGCTCTGCTCGCCCTCCAGACTGATTAAAGTTGGTTCAAGCACTCAAAACACGCTACAGACGATCCAACTTGGTTGGTAGTTGGGTGGTTGGATGGTGGTTGGATGCTGTAGTTTTACAACCGTTCAAATTGATAGCCACGCCCCCTTATAATATACGATGCATCTCCACACGGTTCAATTTACCTTCAACTCAACCGCCCATTATATTTGTTAATTATCATTTAACATTTATCCTAACGAAGAAACCATTACTTTAATAATTGATTATTTTGATTAGACTTTTGTGTGGACAAAGTTATTTATTTGTCATTAAATTAAAATTTGCCACAAAGTGTAGTAGAATTATTATTAGTAGATAAACGGCTGTCTCGATAAACCGACTGTGTACGTTATAATGCAAGAGTGTACTTTTTCCCAGCCCTGCTCGCCCTCCAATCCAAAGATCTGTTGTGTGGAGTCTGTGAAGTCTGTGGAGACCTGTCCGCCTCTGCCGCCTTCTACTGTCAGCCAGCGGAAGACTGGTTCAAAGGCCAAAGACTGTAAGTTGCATTGCTCTGCATTCATTCTGGCTCTAATAATAATGCACACACTTGAGATGACTTATTGCCTCCATCATATTATTATGTATCGTGTCACAAAAGCAAGTCCATCTCCCTCCTCTAGTGGAGCTATGCTGGGCATGTGACAGATGGAATCTCAGTTTCATCGAGTTGCGTCCGTGGTTAGGAAAGAGAAGCAGAGGTCGCTCACAGATCAGTTGGGCTGGTGATTTGACGAGAACTGCAGCTGATCATATTTGAGGGACGATTATATGCAAAGCTGGACGCTGGGGGCTGGAGGCTCATAAAGAGGAAGAAGTTACAAAGACTACAATTTTCTCCGGGGACAATTTATTGAATAACTAACACCTCTGCCATAGGTCACCCCAAGTGTTTCGAAACGTTTTGTGACGTAGCAGGAGTGCTCAGGTTCATCGGGTGAGGTGTGTTCAGGACGAATATACCCACCGTATTGGGAGAGATTGGTTTGGGGAGATCCTTTGACCTCTTCAACTGATCTCTCTTGACCTATCACCTTGCACTGCAGCAGGAAGGATATATCATACGTCAGTCACTCCAGAGCAAACTGATCCCTAGATTCTTACCCATCCCTCATACCTTTTACCTTCCCAGGACTTCCTCACCTTCCTTTTCTTAATAAAACCATCCACACAGCATCCCCAAAGATAACATAGACGCCGGACGGAAAATATACAAGTCCTCCTGTGTGGGGTTTAACTCTTAAACCCTACCTGGGGTACTGGAGTACCCCACTGGTGTTTAAAATATCAACAATTTTAACAATATTGCACTGTTGCAAAAATCGCTCTAGCTAATCTACTCTCGATAATTAGCGCGTAAGTACGTCAGTAAGCCGTGACCGTACCGCAAGTGCATTCGCGTCCACAAGTCTTCCGGGGTACCCCAGTACCCCGTGGTAGGAATAGTGTTAGTTCTTCCTTCCAGTTATACTTGAATTACTGAAGTTGTTTTTCGACATCTCTCTGGTAAGTTATTTACACATTATTTATGATTTATTTTACTTTGTGATAATGGTTAGAGTACAGTGTTGATAGGCAGGGCTTGCGCACAATAACGAGATATTCATGGATTAATAATGTGTTATGAATGTAATGAGAGTGTATGCAGTGTAATGAGGTGTTGTATTGTTTTCAGATATGACATCCCAGACTCAAAGTCTTGAGGGGGGGGGGGTGAAATTGCAGCTGCTATGTTGGTTTCTGACGACGAAGAGCTAAACCCCGGAGAAGATTCCGAAGATGAGCCCGACGGTGTTATCGAGGATTTCCGGGACCATTTTGAAGTCGCATCTCACGAAGACGGTGATCAAGATGGTGTATATTTTGTTGCACCCACCTGGTAATGTCTTAACAGAAACCTGACATGTGACAATTGGTTCACGTCTATACCCACAGCCAAGAAGTTACTGGAAAAAGGTATAACATTGGTTGGAACTATAAAGAAGAATAAACGAGAATTTCCTCCTGTTTTCCTGGACACTAAAAATCGAGAGAGATGCACATCAATGTTTGCCTACGACGGACCTCTCAAACTTATGTCGTATTGTCCTCTGAAGTCAGCTAAGAAGAAAGTTGTAATCATGCTGTCCACCATGCATGACAGCCCTGACACGGATAATGAAGTGTACCTTCCAGAAATAATACATTTCTATAATAAAACCAAATGCGGGGAGGATTTGTTCGACCAACTTTGTAAGAAGTACTCGACGTCCAGGAAGATCAAAAAGTGGCCCATGTGTCTCTTTTACGGGTTGCTAAATGCCGTTGGTGTCAACTCTTGGGTCTGATTCAAGCTGTCAACTAACATTGATAAAGATAAAATAACCAAGCGGCGTGAATTTCTTAAGAGTTTGTCAATGGCACTCATAAAGCCTCATATGAGAGCAAAATTACATTAGCCAAGTTTAACCCGGGATATCAGAGACACTATACGTGCAGTCTTGAATATTCATAGTGAAGATCATAAGCCGGTCTCTGATAATCCCAAACCTGGTAGCTGCTGCTTTTGTCCGCGCACAAAGGAAAGAAAATCTCGATCTGACTGTAACACTTGTCGCCGCCATGTTTGTGCTGACCATCAATACAAAATCTGTCCTTCATGTAACGACAAAAATGTATATTAGATTTTATTAATAATTTTTATTGTCTTTTCTTATTACTTTGCCATAATAAAAATAATTTTCAAAAAAATATCAACGACTTTTATTTTATTCATTTTTTTTGCGCGGGGTACTTCAGTACCCCGTGGTATGAATAATTACATTCCCAGAGTGGTAGGGTTTAAGAGTTAATGACAGATAAAAAACAGACAGAAAGTTCCGAAAATTCGCCCTGAAAGACTCGCACACAGAAAAATACGTACTCCATTCACCCATCCCGATTGCATTATCTAAGTCCAACAGAAAGATTTTCTCGTACTTATTAAAAATCAGATTCAAAACAATAATTGAATTGTTAGTGATTGAACAATTGTCGACAAGTTGTGCCATGGTAGGCAAGTTGTAGCATCACCCTTACCGTATTCTTACAATAACTATTTTAATAATAAAAAATAAATACATAATCAAACAAAGAAAATTGCCATTGGATCAAGTAAGTCATTTAGAATATTATTAAATAAACACAAATAATGTTTTCTCGTTGCTTGTAGACTGCGTAGACCTGGCTGAAAAACTGTACCCGTGCCAGCAGAACGGGTCCAGTTGGATCAGAGGGGATCTGTGCGGGGATGAACCAGATAAACACGTTTCACGATACTTCATGGCACCCCTTACTAAAGCCAGCCCCTCGGAGGTCCAGAAATTTGTGAGTAATATACTTCTACAAATGATAATATATTAGTAGAAGATTATATTGAGAACCAGAACGAGAACCACGAGACAAATAATAATCCCTAAAATCAATACAACAACAGCACCACTTATCGGGTCCAAATCTATCCTATATTTGAATCCTATAATTTCTATACCCGCTATATCCGATTTTTTGACAAAATGATCTGAGTATGACATCTTGTTCACATTTTTGCGAGCAACAAGAGGAGCCTAAAATTCAGTTTCAAAACCCTCCTTATCACGACCAAAAACCATGTTAAAACTGCGAGTGAGAAACCAAATCCGCTATATCATACAGAAAGTTACTATCAAAACGCGCTATATCGGATTCAACCAATCACAAGCAGTTATTTTGCCAAAATATAATATGGCCGCCGCTCTGACGCCACGCTCGTGTGTCAAAATGATCTACGCGTGTGTTTCTAAACCCGCCATGTCAGCTCAGTTGACTTTCAAAAGCCTCTATATCACGAATATATATATGAAGTGAGTATCAAAATCCGCTTTATCCATTTTATTTATCGAAATTACTTAATTATTGCTAGACATATATAGAAAAATTAATGCTTTTCGAAATTTTATTACTCCAATTCATTATATAAAAAATTGTAATGCAATTACTTATGTACGCTAGAGACGTGACAGTTTTTTGCGGTTTTCTCCAAATCAATGAAAGTTGATATAGCGGGTATAAAAATTACACGACTCATTTCAAGTTGGAACCAACAAAACACATTTATTGAAATCGGTTGCGCGGTTTCGGATATTAGCGTGTACGAACACAGCGACACATTATTGAAAACCCCAAGATCATTTTAACATAGGTGCGACCAAATGTTTACCGTATAAATACACACAGCCATTCATTCTGTAGCCCAAAAAACGAATAAAAACGTCCTTGAAGCAGAAAATATCGAAATGTTTCCTGAGACAAGGTTCAACTGACAAAGCATTGTCCTAAGAAATGTATCCTGAGGCAAGGTTCAACTGACAAAGCATTGTCCTGAGAAATGTATCCTGAGGCAAGGTTCAACTGACAAAGCATTGTCCTGAGAAATGTTTCCTGAGACAAGGTTCAACTGACAAAGCATTGTCCTAAGAAATGTTTCCTGAGACAAGGTTCAACTGACAAAGCATTTTCCTAAGAAATGTTTCCTGAGACAAGGTTCAATTGACAAAGCATTGTCCTAAAAAATGTATCCTGAGGCAAGGTTCAACTGACAAAGCATTGTCCTGAGAAATGTATCCTGAGGCAAGGTTCAACTGACAAAGCATTTTCCTAAGAAATGTTTCCAGAGACAAGGTTCAACTGACAAAGCATTTTCCTAAGAAATGTTTCCTGAGACAAGGTTCAACTGACAAAGCATTGTCCTGAGAAATGTTTCCTGAGACAAGGTTCAACTGACAAAGCATTGTCCTAAGAAATGTTTCCTGAGACAAGGTTCAACTGACAAAGCATTTTCCTAAGAAATGTTTCCTGAGACAAGGTTCAACTGACAAAGCATTTTCGTAAGAAATGTTTCCTGAGACAAGGTTCAACTGACAAAGCATTTTCCTAAGAAATTTTTCCTGAGACAAGGTTCAACTGACAAAGCATTTTCCTAAGAAATGTTTCCTGAGACAAGGTTCATTTGACAAAGCATTTTCCTAAGAAAATGAACTTTTACAGCTCACTTTCTCAAGAGGAAACTTGTTAATCTGAGACGAAAAAACTGACTTGAAATTTGAATTTCTTTTTAAGAGGAAGAAAAATTTAAATAAATTAATGAAACAAAAAACAATAAAGAAAATTTTCAAATATGATTGTGCTTTTCTACCACGGTCGATTTCTACACTTGGGTCGAGTTGAATATATATTAGTATAGCCCTCTACATTACATGGTATTATGTTTACGAGATGATATTACATTACGTATTAGTTTACGATCATATTTCCGATGTTTTATAACTGTCATGAGTTGTCAAACTCTAAGCCAATGAGATCTCAGCTTTCAGCCAAAACATTTTTTCTATGAAAAAACGGAGTTGGACATGACTGTTGTATGCCCCTGCTTGCACTTGTCTACTTTGTGCGTCGCACGCCTCTCGAAGTCAGGACGGAGCTATTGCTTGATACTTTCTCCCACTTGTGTAGTGCATAAGCTGCACGCCTCTCGAAGTTAGAACTGAACTATTACTCGATACTTGCTCGCACTGGTCTAATGCATGCGTCGCATGCCTCTCAAAGTCAGGACAGGGCTATTGCTCGATATTTACTCAAACTTGTCTTGTTCAAGCTTGGCACGCCTCTCTGAGTCAGGACGGAGCTATTGCTTGATACTTTCTCCCACTTGTGTAGTGCATAAGCTGCACGCCTCTCGAAGTTAGAACTGAACTATTACTCGATACTTGCTCGCACTGGTCTAATGCATGCGTCGCATGCCTCTCAAAGTCAGGACAGGGCTATTGCTCGATATTTACTCAAACTTGTCTTGTTCAAGCTTGGCACGCCTCTCTGAGTCAGGACGGAGCTATTGCTTGATACTTTCTCCCACTTGTGTAGTGCATAAGCTGCACGCCTCTCGAAGTTAGAACTGAACTATTACTCGATACTTGCTCGCACTGGTCTAATGCATGCGTCGCATGCCTCTCAAAGTCAGGACAGGGCTATTGCTCGATATTTACTCAAACTTGTCTTGTTCAAGCTTGGCACGCCTCTCTGAGTCAGGACGGAGCTATTGCTTGATACTTTCTCCCACTTGTGTAGTGCATAAGCTGCACGCCTCTCGAAGTTAGAACTGAACTATTACTCGATACTTGCTCGCACTGGTCTAATGCATGCGTCGCATGCCTCTCAAAGTCAGGACAGGGCTATTGCTCGATATTTACTCAAACTTGTCTTGTTCAAGCTTGGCACGCCTCTCTGAGTCAGGACGGAGCTATTGGATTTCTCTTAAATTCACAAAATAAAGAGCACATAACACAGATATTATATAAAATTGTTTTTTTCCAGGGATTGGTCCCTCTCAGGGGAATACCAGTGTACATGATAAGTGAGCGCTGGCTCCTTATCAGGGCATCAGACTGGAACTATGTGCTTCAGTAAGTTCTAGTAGTAAGTTACAGCTTGCTTGTGCTTGTAGGGCGGACTGATTATTCTCAGTAACGGAACTTATATTTCTCTGGCTAATACTACTAGTACTGCACAGATAATATTATTTACACTTTAACAGCCTTTGGTATGTAATCATTTTTTTTCTGTAAATTTAACACAACTGATATACAACCGTTAATCATACGTAAATGGTTGTTTATAATTGGATAAATTAAAAAAAAATGTTTATCCAGTTGTTTCAAAAAGACATGTCGGTAATATTCATGTTTTTTTTACATCAACTCCACACCGTAGACCTTGAAAAAAAATGTTTCCGTCAGAGCCTGTGTCATCTTTGGAGATGCTGTGTGGAGGGTCTTTCGATGAGAGGAAAGAGTGACTTTAAGCTCAGTAATCGATAGTTAAAAATTTTTCAAGACCCATGATGTAGGAGGGAGGATACACAGGAGGTTTCACAGCCGAGCTATTCAACTCAAGAACAAGTAGTATAAGTGACCCGTTCTCGTATGACATATGTCCGTTGGGCGCGAGTTTGACGTGTTTCCCGGCCACAGATAATGTTTAGAAAAGTCATTTTGACGTCGCTGTATGTAGGCATACGGGGAGTATCAGGGCGGATGCGGCAGACCTTAACTAGTGATCACTGAGCTTATTTAGACGTCACCTTATGTAGGCATACGGGGAGTATCAGGGCGGATGCGGCAGACTTTAACTAGTGATCACTGAGCTTATTTAGACGTCACCTTATGTAGGCATACGGGGAGTATCAGGGCGGATGCGGCAGACTTTAACTAGTGATCACTGAGCTTATTTAGACGTCACCTTATGTAGGCATACGGGGGGTATCAGGGCGGATGCGGCAGACTTTAACTTGTGATCACTGAGCTTATTTAGACGTCACCTTATGTAGGCATACGGGGGGTATCAGGGCGGATGCGGCAGACTTTAACTAGTGATCACTGAGCTTATTTAGACGTCACCTTATGTAGGCATACGGGGGGTATCAGGGCGGATGCGGCAGACTTTAACTTGTGATCACTGAGCTTATTTAGACGTCACCTTATGTAGGCATACGGGGGGTATCAGGGCGGATGCGGCAGACTTTAACTAGTGATCACTGAGCTTATTTAGACGTCACCTTATGTAGGCATACGGGGAGTATCAGGGCGGACGCGGCAGACTTTAACTAGCAATCACTGAGCTTATTTAGACTGCTATAACTACTTGTATTACATTCTATTCACCGCACCGTTCCCACACCATTGGCCCATTTGCAATTATGTATAATAAAACACAGCCAAATACTTGTTTTGTCTTTACATGGTATTTCTTTACAATGTAATTCCAAACATTCTTGCTTATTGTATGTTTTATAATAAGTAAAGGTACACTGTAAAAAACAAATGTCTATAAATTGTTCATTACATATTTATTGCGTAAAAAATAAACAAAATAATTAAATAGTATATGTTTGACAATTCCGTTAATTTAAGTGGTTTCAGTAAGTTATTGTGAAATATTCACTTCTTTTAGAAGTTTACGTTTGTAAATAATAATTAAAGGCACATAAGATTTCCCTAGCCATCATTTAGTTGTCATTGTCATTGACTTTATTATTACACAAAAGATGGCGGTACGAGTGCCTTCACGAATTTACTAAATACTAATATTGAAAGTGTGTCGTATAATCGGCGTTATCAAATGTCAAACTGCTGCACACTATACCTGCACCTAGATAGCATGCAAACTGTCTGTTTAGCTCCACCCTGTACCTGTACATAGATAGCTTGCAAACTGTCTATTTAACTGCACCCTGTACCTGTACTTATATAGCATGCAGTTGGAAATAATAACATATTATGTTTATTATCTGCTTTATAATTCTTCTGTTTATAATTTATTTTAACTAATTTTCAAAATTTCAAAGTTTTAAGATATTTTAGTTGAAATTTTGACTGCTTCTAAGTTACCATAAATATTATGTACAAAGTTTAATTTAAAAGCGTTTATTCTCACAATTACAGTAAAGACAATGGACATACATAAACTCAGTAGCCCAGTACGCTGGCGTTGATAAGTCTGACGTTCGTCCTAGCCCAGTAGCCCAGTAGCCCAGTAGCCCAGTACGCTGTATTAAAAATTGTGCCTACTGTGCACATATACCTATGTATAGTATGCCTTTTGGTCAAACTGAAATTTTATTAATGAATTACATAAAATTATTCTCGCTTCGTCTTCATTTTGTACATTCATTCTTGAATTGTATAATTTAAAAATAAAATAAAAAAATTATTTTATTTTATCTGGCATTTTAACAATATTGTGTAAACTAAAACCCAGTTTTCCAGTTTAAAAATCAATTTGGTAGGCGGGAATGGGTACCGCCGCCCTGGGAACCATTTATTGGATGACCAACACCTCTGCCACAGGTCACCCCAAGTGGTTCGCTACGTTTGGTGACTTAGCAGGGGTGCCCGGGTTCATGGGTTAAGGTTTGCCCGGGTCTTGGTGGCGGGTGCGTCGGCCCACCTTCTGCGTGGCGGGCCGGTTGGGAGATGCTGGTTGAGGGAGACCCTTTACAACCGGTTACCGCTGTCCGGGCCGCTCGATAGTACAGGGGCCCGACCCTCAGGCTCACGACTAAGGGTGGGCTGCCCCATCAGCGAGTGAAAAAACCCCGCCACTGCTGTTGTGCCGGTTTGTGACCGGAGGGGACCCAGCAGCAGCGTTTGGGGCGCATTGGATGCCCTCTCCAGCCGGACTCTCCCAGCCTATCGCCTAGCACCGCAGTGGGTGGGCTGGAACCAAACGCTCATCACTCCTGGACAGCCTGAACCCCAGATTCCTACCCACCCCTCATACCTTTCCTTTCCAGACCTTTCCTTTCACCTCCTACCCTTACAAAAAAGAAAAAATAAATAAATAAATTCATGAATATACAACACAAAAATTTTAACATCATTACAGCGGCGAGTAGCAGGCGTCCCCGGTGCGGGCCAAAACTGTTGGTAAATTTTGCCAACATTCGCGGCCTGCACACTAATTTAAATTCCGTCCATCACCATCTTTTGTCCCAACGTCCCAACCTTCTTTTCCTATCCGAAACTCAGATAGCCGAGCCGCCAGACTCCTCCTATCTGGACTGCCCGGGCTTTACCCTCGCAAGCAAATTCCGACTGAAAGGAGGAGTCTGCCTCTATAGTCGAGCTGACGTCAACTGTGTGCGACTATTGAGTCTGGAAAACTCCAGATTCGACGTAATGTGGGTGCGCGTCAATCTTGCCAGTACGGCAAGATTCTACGCATGTCTATACCGCTCACCGAACCATAGCGAATCAGACACTTCCGAGCTCTTCAAACATTTGAGCGATACTATTGATGATCTCTTGCCCCGCTACCCTTCGGCCGAGTTTGTTGTTCTGGGGGACTTCAACGTTCATAACGAACCATGGTTGAAGTTCTCAGGCCCAACGGACTCGGCTGGCCGACAGGCGGAATCCTTTGCCATTTGCTACGGATTAGAGCAATTGGTTCAGGAGCCTACAAGGGTTCCTGATGTCCAGACTCACCGCTCCAATCTGTTAGACCTATTCTTAACTACTGTGCCACACGGTTATAAGATTGACGTCACAGCGCCTCTGGGATCATCTGACCACTGCCTAGTGACGACATCAATCCCCGTTAGCCTCAGACCAACCAATGAGAGGCTGAGGAGAAAAGTGTGGCACTATAGGTCAGCAGATTGGTTCGGTATGCGGGCCCATTTCAATGCTTTTCCGTGGTCAGCTGTTTGTTTTCGGACTTCGGACCCTTCAAGATGTGCCCAGGAGATTGGTGAAGTCATCAAATCAGCGATGGATGGCTTCATACAATCGACTACTAAAGAAACTGGCGTGGGCTCAAAGCCGTGGTTCAGTCGACAATGCTCCGAAGCAGTTCGACGAAAAAACGCGGCTTACCGAGCCTACAACACATCTCGAACGCCCGAAAGCAGATCAGCATACAACAAATCGGCAAAGGAATGCAAGAGAATCATCAATAGATCAAAATTCGAACACGACCTGCAGATCAGCAAAAAGCTGGCTGCCTGCCCGCATGGCAGCAGAGCATTCTGGTCGCTTGCGGGCTCAATAGGTCGAAATTTTTGCAAACCCAGTTTGCCACCTCTTACCAGACCTGACGGCTCACTAGCAAACACCGCCACCGAAAAGGCAAACCTTTTAGGGAAAATGTTTGCGGAAAACTCGACCCTCGACGACAGGGGTGCTGTTCCGCCGTCGGTTCCTCACTGCGGCTTCTTTATGAAAAAGCTGAGGATCCGGCATCGGGATGTACTCCACGTCATACGGGGGCTCGATGTTAACAAAGCTAGTGGACCTGATGGAATACCTGCCCTGGTATTGCAGAAGTGTGCTGCGGAAATAGTTCCAGTTTTGACAAAGCTCTCCAAAATGTCCCTGAAGTGTGGCACTGTGCCCTCTGGTTGGAAAAAAGCGGTAATTCACCCTATTCCCAAGAAAGGTGACCGCTCCAACCCGGCCAACTACCGCCCCATAGCGATCACATCAGTTCTGTCCAAAGTGATGGAACGTGTGATCAACGACAAACTGCTCACATACTTCGAGAAGAACAAAATTATCAACGACCGTCAATACGGATTCCGGCGGAACCGCTCGTGCGGTGATCTTCTCTCGTACGTGACGCATGTTTGGGGGCGGTGCCTGGAACGTCACGGTGAGACCCAAACGGTCGCACTAGACATATCCAAGGCCTTTGACCGGGTCTGGCACCGAGGACTTGTCAACAAATTGCATTCTTACGGACTTCCCGCATCCCTGTGTACGTGGATTGCTGACTTTTTAAGGGATAGGTCGATTCAGGCGGTTGCTGACGGTTTCACCTCTTCCTCGCACTCCATAAATGCTGGCATCCCACAGGGATCGGTTCTGTCTCCGACTTTGTTTTTGTTGCACATCAATGACCTTTTGACATGTGCACCGATTCATTGCTACGCGGATGACAGTACAGTTCATGATAGCTTTTTGTTTGACAAGCCCCCAAAGGGCACACAAACTCCAACGGCTCGGAGGGCTTTGAAGCAGAGAATGGACGGTTATCTCGAGAGTATTTCCTCCTGGGGTAAAAATAATCTCGTCGAATTTAATGTTTCAAAGACCCAATCCTGTCTGATTACGTCTAAAAGGGATCCAAATGATAATCTAGTCTCCTTCAACGGAAGCAATCTTCCGAACAGGCCTTCCATTGATATGCTTCGTGTAACTATAAGTGACCAGCTCAGGTACGGAGGCTCCATCGAAGCCAGAGTAAAGTTGGCCTCTCAGAAGCTGGGCGTACTGTACAGGGCCCGCAGATACTTTAATAGTACACAACTGCTCACCCTGTACAAATCGCAAGTGCGCCCTACTGTCGAATTTGGCAGCCATCTCTGGTCTGGAGCCCCAAAATACCTGAAAAAAACCCTTGACTCTGTGCAGAAACGGGCGGTCCGTTTGATAGATTCCCCAATCTTAACAAACGGACTGCAATCTTTAGAGCACAGGCGTCAGGTAGGTATGCTGTCCTTGTTCTATCGGTATTACAATGGAAGATGCTCTGAGGAACTAGCATCATTGATCCCTTCGGCACCGGTGCGTAGTCGGGATACACGCCAAACGCGCGCCCAACATTTGTACACAGTTGACACTTGTCACATGAGAACGGGTCGCTTCTACGATTCGTTCTTAAGTTCAACAGCTCGGCTGTGGAACGAACTGCCGGCCTCTGTGTTTCCTCCCTCCTACAACATGGGACTCTTCAAGACCCATGTTCACTCCTTCCTCTCCACAAAAAGACCCTCCACACAGCATCCCCAAAGATGACATAGGCCCTGAGGGAAATTATTTTCTTCAGGGCCTCCTGTGTGGAGTAAATATAAAAAAAAAAAAAAAAAAAAAGTTAATAAACCACTCTGTAAATTGCCCTCTCAACACAGGCTTTACACACCTAGTGAGTTGGGCAATATGTCATTATTTTAACTAAATGCAATATTAAAATAAAATAAATTTAAAAAAAATAAATAAATAAACTATTTACAAATTTTAACAAAATATTGTGTAAAATCATTATTTAACGCTTTAAACTATAGATTTATATTGTAAATGTGGGTTTTATTGCGTTTCACTGTTTTATTTACTATTGTTGTATGTCTATATGAATTACGTAAAAAACTTTGGCATTACCAAGCCTGGGAATGACATACGAAAGGTAGTTTTGGACGTGTTTGATTTTGCCTATCCTGGTCTCATATTTTTCAATGGCTAATTTAATCAGAGTGAAATTGAAAGTTGTTAATATCGATAACTGTATAAATCATTCATAGAACAACGACAAATTAATACAACATTTTTACTGAACTTTTTACAATTTTTAGGCAGAAAAAGGTAGTTAATTTTTGTATAAACCGTTGTCAGTTACTAATGCTAATGGAATGTTAATAATACTGTTGATTGAACGTTGATTGGTTGCAGGTGGCCTGCTGTGAATATCACACCACCTCCAGAGGTGGTGTTCACCGTGACAAAAAGCGTGCCCCATCCCCAGTATCTCCCCGAGAATAGCAATGAAACTAATAACATAGCTCTTCTGGAAATGGACAGACCGTAAGCATCAAACATTAATAATAAATGACTCATTATCAATTTTCAAATTTAATTTCCATATTAATATGAATGACCTCCGTGGTAGAGCTCGCGGGTTCTAATCTCGGTGTGAGTATTTTTTGGTTGGTAAATATTATGTTAGTCTGTATATGATTTTACAAAACATATTAAATTTGCGACACATAGATCAATAGATACTCTCAGTTTAGCCCCGGTAGCCGTGTTTGATGATCAAATCTGAATATCCAGGTGCTTCCCCACCGCCGTCCTCTCCCTTAATCCCTTTAACATTATGTGGATGTCATAGTCCCACTGGCTCCGGGCAATAAGGAAGTTGAGTGAAAAATATTTTGACTTCTTTGAAATATGTTCATGTAGATCAAAAAATATCGATTCTAAATATATAAATATATTTCTATATGATTATTCTTAGAATTTATTTTTTATTTTATTTTATTTTATTAATACAAGACTTAGAGGGTACATATAGTTTTTATGATATTTCACCCTCCATGTTAGGGATGACCCTGAGTTATGGCGGGTGAATTTTACAGTTTGAATAGAATCTATACATTACTATGATATGAAAAAAAATAATAATAAAAATTGTGAAGAGCTAGTTAGGGTTGCAAGAAGAGAATGAAGAAGTTAGAGAATTATAAGAAGATTATAAGATTATAAGAATTACTCAAATTATTAGTAAATATATCATGCTAATTATTTATTTACATACTATACCGCTAAGTTAGGGAATAGGGATTATGTTATGTTATGTATTATATGTTTATTATGTATTATATGATTATGTATTATGTGTTACAATAAGTTATGTTTTGTCTGAAAGGTGATTAAATTGATAGAGTGTAGAATGTATGGGTACTGTAATTGTAATGTATTCCGTGTGTAAGGATCCATTTCGTTATTTGTTTTTTAAAGGAATGGGGTTGACTCGCGGTTTTTAGGTTTTCAGGGATAAGGTTAAAGATTTTAGGAGCTAGGAAGAAAAATTGTCTTTGAGCTGACATGGTATGTAGTGAAGGTACTTTGTAGTGACCGTTGGATATTGTTCTGGTTGTGTAGTTGTGTTGTAAAAGAGTTTTGTTTTTATATTTGAACAGGAAATGTATGTAGGAAAATTTTAGGTGGAGTTGTCGTATATTTAAGACCTTATACTCTATGAGGAGTCGAGTGGAGGGGTATCTTGTCGGTCGCTTGTTAATGACACGTATTACCATTTTTTGGGCTTTTAGAAGAGGTTCAATGGTAGATTGTGCACAACCACCCCAGATTATAATGCCATAAGCTAGTAGGGATTGGCAGAGAGCGTAGTAACAGTTTTAAGAGTTGAGGTAGTAAGGATATTTCTTAGATTTCTAAAAGCATAAGAGAGCTTGCGGATGCTTGGGGTTAGACTGGCCAAGTGGTGATCCCAACGAAGATGTTGGTCAATGATGACCCCCAGGTATCTTATGTGAGTGACTTATTTGTGAGTGAATTAGTTTAACGTTCTTGAAAACGCATTCAATAGCACTAAACTGGATACGCTCCACGATTGGTTGAAAGAATTCTGACCTCACATGTGTCGTGACTTGTACGTACAACGGATCACCTATGGTGCATCTCTTTCTATTACATGAGAGATGGTTGGTTTAGATGAGAGAGGTGTATAGGCCAAACGTTTATTTGGGCCAAATCACAGCCGGTCGTGGAGTTAAAGCTTCCAAGTAAGTATATCAAATTATTAATTGTGTTCATTTGTACGTTACGAAAAATATAATACATTTTTACAGTGTAATAATCATTGCGTATCTACCCATCTGACATTTCGCCATAACCACTAGTTTTGTGCAGGTATATTTATTGATTTCGCATGACATGATAATTATTCTCTACTCATTATAATATATATTATAATGTGGTGATGACTTTTAAATATTTCATCTTTTGTTTACCATATAATAAGGCACAGCTGAAAACCATGCGAAATTCCCGGAGAAACCCCTTTGTCAATAGGATATATGTGAAAAAATAGCTCCCATCTTCTTCTTCTTCTTCTTCAATGGCGCTACAGCCCATTTCGAGCCTTGGCCTCCTTTAACCTGAGCCTCCACCGCCATCGGTCCTCGGCCGTCGTCTTCCAATCTGCAACGTGGAGTAGTCCTCTGGCATCTTTCCTGACATCGTCCTCCCATCTCAGCCTAGGTCTGCCCGCCTTTCGTTTGCCTCCCGGGTGTCCTGTTAGAACCTTCTTTGGTACACGTGTGCTTGGCATTCGATGCACATGTCCGGCCCATCTTAGTCTTTGGAGCCGTAAATGAGTAGAGAGTCTGGGAGCTTGGAAGATGTCATATAGCTCCTTATTGTGGCGGATTCTCCATGCCTTTCCCTCTCGCACCTCTCCTAAGATTCTTCGAAGTACCTTTCTTTCGAAGGTGTCCAGCCGTTCCGCAGACTTGACTGTCAGTGTTCCCGCCTCACCTCCATAGGCCAAGACCGTTCTAATAATTGTTTTATACAGGGTTATTTTGGTTTACCTATGGACGTTTCGGGATTTGAACACTGGCAGCAACGCGAAGTAAGTGTTGTTAGCGGCTGTGATGCGCTTTCTTACTTCTACTGGGTCTTCGTTGTCCTGCGTTATGATGGAGCCCAGGTAGGCAAACTCTTCGACCACTTCAAAGTTATAGGAGTTTTTAAAATTCACTTTATTTTAGCTCCCATCTATTGTCAAATATTTATGTAGGTATTTGTTGTTATTATTATATAAAATGGATTTCCAAAGATACATAGTCGTATAGTGCTTTATAATAATATGTTGTTTATTGCATCGCTTAGAAGTTTTTATTATTATACATGTCACATTACATGTGATTACACTTCAGGCCTCCGCGCAGAAAAGTCTCACAGTGAACTGGGCTGTAAACCGTTATTTTACTTTTGGTCTTACTTTTCTGCGCGGCGGTCAACAAATAGCGTCTTCAATACCGTGCTGGGCGGGAAAAGCAAATATTCTAACTTAAAATATTAATTTAACTATGAAATCTTAATCAATTTTCTTTTTTTTAATAACATCAATTCTAATAGACGGTTAACATTGGTAAAAAAAATACTGGAATTCCTTATTGAAGAATTAAATTTTTTTCCATACAAAATGTTTAATCGACGTGGTTCTCACAGTTTAAATGACGTCACACCCACACCCGGCCTCTTACCGCTCGGATTCCGCTCATTTTGGCGGGCTTAATAAAATTTAAACTTTGAGAATTAATTTAATTATGAAAACAACTTTAAAAAAAAAAAATAAATACAAGTATTTAAGTTTGAATGCGAACATTGATAAAAAAAAATTAAAAAAATGGACTCAACTTCCTTATGGTGACCCTCGTGAGGTAATCCGATAAAAGTAAAAAATAATGTAGAAAAAGATGACGAGTTACTTACTGTTGGTGCATTCAATATATTTTATCAAAATGTGAGGGGTGTTCGATCAAAGACTGTCAGTGTACGTAATGAAATTTTAATTTATAACTATGATATCATTTTTTTTACCGAAACATGGTGGAACTCAACCGTATTCAGTGAAGAATTGTTTGATGTCAGATATATATAAGAGATCGCGAGTCCACCAAACCTGTGTCGAGAGAAGGTGGTGGAGTTCTAGCCGCCGTTTCTAAAAAAACTTCTTGTTTCAAGAAAAACTGAGTGGGAAAGTGACAATGAAGATTTGTGGCTCGCGATCAAGTCCAAAACTCATTCAAACTCGTTAATTTTTATTTGTGTCGTCTACATTCCACCTAGTGTAACTGTTGATAATTATTTCAGTCAGATCGTAAAATTACAGGATCTATATTTAAAGCATTCAAATTCCAATCCACAGTTTATTATCATAGGTGATTTCAATTTACCAGAAATTAAATGGTTACCTGACACTTCATTAAAATATAATGTACTTTCTCCTTCTAATTATAAAAGCCAGAAAGCACACAGTCTTGTCAACCTTTTATCAATTTGTAATTTGTATCAATTTAACTATGTACTCAATAGAAATGAAAATTTATTAGACCTTATTTTGTCTGATAAAGTTAACAAAGATATACATGTAGCACCAGGCATAACCAGATTAGATCATTATCATCCTTTATTTGAAATTAATGTAAAACAAAATAAAAATCATTTCTTAGAAAATAACAAATATGATTCAAAGTATAACTTCAGGAAAGGAAACTATAATAAATGTCAACAAGATCTATTGTCGGTTAATCGGATAACACTTTTTAAAAATAAAAATGTGAATAGCATGGTTCTCTTGTTTTATGAAAAATTGTTGGAAATAATTGACGAAAATTTTGTAAAAAATGTTATTAAATCAAAAAAAAAAAGGTAAAAAAACATAATAATGAATCAGATTTTAGAGAATTCTCTAATTTAAGAAAAATGGCAAAAATGTGCAAAGTGAATGTTATAAATCATACATTAACTCTGTTGAAAGTGGTCTGCATGATAACATAAAGGTATTCTGGTCATACTCAAAAATCATTACGAAAAACCAATTGCATTCCTAAAATAATGCACCTTGATGATATTTCCGCAAATGATGGAGAACACATAGCAAACATATTCTCTAAATATTTTTCATCTGTTTACACTAAGTAAAAATCATCTACCGATTCAATGCCAAATATTACTGAGCACAACCAAAGCTACCTAGGTATAATACATGTTAGTGCAGATGAAATAAAATGTTTTTTGAGTAAAATAGACCCAAGTAAAGGTCCTGGACCTGATAAAATTCCTCCATTCTTTGTCAGTTGCTGTGCAGATACATGTTTACCGCTGTTCATTATCTTTAATGCATCTTTACCTACGGGAACTTTTCCTGACTTGTGGAAAGAAGCACATGTGGTACCAGTTTTCAAATCAGGTGACCAATCTTTGATAAAAAAAACTACAGACCAATTAGTATACTGTTATGTTTTGCCAAGGTTTTTGAATCGTTGATATACAAAAATATTTTTTCACATTTTAAGCCTATTCTCTGCACTAGGCAACATGGATTTGTTCCTCATAGATCTATCAACTCAAATCTTTTGGAATTTTGTAATTATGTGTGAAATTCTTTTAATGAAAGATGACAAATAGACGCAATTTATACTGATTTCCAAAAAGCTTTTGATAAAGTTAACCATTCCATCTTACTAAAGAAACTAGAACAAATAGGAATACATGGAGACTTATTGCGCTGGATGAAATCATATTTATATAATGGAACACAACTAGTGCTTATTAACGGATACAAATCATCCGCTATAGTTGTAATTTCTGGAGTACCACAGGGATCAAATCTTGGCCCCCTGCTTTTTCTTATATTCATAAATGACCTCGGATCGAAATTAAACTGTGATTATGCTTTTTTCGCCAATGATCTTTAAATTTTTCATAAAATGAAGTCTGTTACCGATTATCTAGTGCTTCAAAAGGATCTCGATACACTAAATAACTGGTGTACTGTCAATGATATGCACTTAAATGTTGAAAAATGTTACATTTTAAACTTTACTCGAAATAAGGTGATAAAGAATTGATTGATAGAAGAAGTTGACATTATAACATTATATTATTCATTAATAAGATTAAGAAAGTGTCTTCTATAAGAGACCTAGGAATTACTCTTGATTCTAAATTCATATTTGATTTACACATTAATGACATTAAGTCCAGATCACTTAAAATGATGTGATTTATTCACAGAATAACTAAACCTTTCAAAGATCCTCAATCAAGTAAACTTGAACATGGAAGCACTATTTGGAATCCACATTATTGCAAGTATGAAAACATTATAGAATCGATTAAAAAAAATGCTTAGACTATTATCTTACAAATGTGGACTACATGACCATCTTAAATCATACGACGCACGTCGTGAATACTTTAAGATTAATACACTTAAAATAAGAAGGCAATTAACTGACCTAATATGTTTGCATAAAATTATCCACGGCCATCTTGATGCCTCATTATGTCTTAGCAATATTGAAATAAATGTCCCCAATTCCCATTGTTTAAGACACCATAGCATTTTTCACCTGAATATTTTCTAAAATAATATCACCTATTTTAGCCCTCTGACCCAGATGTGTCGACTGTATAATAAGATTGAGTGGGCTGAAGTAGATATTTTATTTTATTTATTTTATTTTATTAATACAAGACTTAGAGGGTACATATGGTTTTTGTGATATTTCACCCTCCATGCTAGGGATGACCCTGTGTTATGGAGGGTGAATTTTACAGTTCTTGAGAGAATAACATTAATTAAACAAGTAAGTATACATAGAAGATCTACAATCGTAATGGTTATTAAATGCAATGACAGTATGAGATTTATTTGTTTGATTATATCTATATAGATAATTATAATGGTGGAATGGATTACATGTATAATCAGAGTTACGCAAGTAAGGAACGTAAGCGTTGGTGTTGAGGGTAAGTGGTATACATATGACTTGTTGTGGTAATGAGCACTGATGTGTGAGGGGTTAGTTTCACTTGAGGTTATAGCTATGATGTTTTTGTATTTATGGATGAACCTGGTAAAATGATATGAATTATTTGAGTAAGTGGTGCCATAGGTGTTTAAAGATGATAATGGTGGTAATTTTTACAGTATCCATACATAGTTCTGTCATAACAGAGTTCAATGACATTTTTATTGGTGTAGGTGGTGACTTTCTGGTACTTAGGGTCAAATTCAATTGTATATAAATAATATTTTGGTATTGCAGGGTAATAAGCAATGTTAACATAAAGACTGTTGTAATACAGATATAATCATAAAGTAATATTTAGAGAGAAAGTAAGAATTGTGGCTATAGTATGCTGTTTTTGTATATTTATAGATAATGAGAGTGGTGTGGTTGAAGAGGATTACGATGTTGGCAAGACTAGGAAAAACTAAGCATGGATAATTTGGATTTAGGAAGTTACAGTTACGTGTTATGATAGTAATGCTATTGTTAATTAAAATATGTTTTTAGTGGTTAAAAAGGTATAGAGTGGCGGTACTTGGAAATGTGTGCATGATGACATTAAATATAGGCATTCCGTGTATCGTTAGTCATATAAGTTGGCGTTTCACTCATTCAATATCTCCTTCACTGTGTATTGATATTATGTTCGAGTCGTTGGTCTGCCTAAGTAAGATACGGCCAGATTTTACCAATGTGTATTTGAAGTGATGATCTCTAGCAAATTTTTTTGTCTGGGCCAGTAGAAATTTGCCTTTTGGAGTTATGTGTTCCAAGATGTAGATTCGATTTCTTTCCTGCGAGAATCCAAGATCTACTTTGTTAAGCTTGTTAAGATGGACGGATTATACTTATATACTTATGGATTCAGAAACAAAATTCTGCTTTTATTAAAAAATATGTTGCACTGATTATATTATGTATGTATTACTTGCGTCTCTTACTTTTCTGTAATATTTGTATTTCATTTTTTTTTTTAATTTTCTTTTTTTTTTTTTTTTTGTTTTATATTTTAATCTTTATTTAGGTATATGTAAATTAATGTGTCCTATGGCTGAGTAGATTTTGGTAATTGTTGTACCTATTTGTATATTAACTGAGTTTTTATAACTGGATTGTTCTCACGTAAGTGAGATCGTCTGTGAAAACCCAGTATAAAAGTAAAAAAATAATTGTTTGCCACCAAGACCAATTACAAATTTCCTGGTATCAATACATTTTCATTAAATTTGTCATATCTGAAATAATGTTTCAGTGGTAGTAAAGGTATAAGTAAGGTGTAGTAAGGAAATATAATTATTGATAGAGTAATTCTGTGATGGTGTTTCAGGGTCCTCTTCAGCAGGAACTATCGGCCGGTTTGTCTTCACACGCCGCAGGACTCTGTGGAAGGACTGACACTCACTGTGTGGAACTGGTGGGGTGATAATGTAAGTTAACCATAATGCCCGGGCAATGAGTTTGCAGAGGTCGCTGATATTTTCGTTTTAAATCTAGACACATTCAAAGCCAAATTAGTTCAGCACTTTTAGTTCATGTAAATAACAAGTAGGTAATCATTATTATTCACAATATCCTTTTCAATTGATATTTTTTTATTACACCTATATAAATTTCAAGTGCTTTTTTTTAAGTTAGCGAGAAACTTAACAAGTTTTTTTAAATTTTGTATTTTTTTCAACCATTTTTTGAAGATTAGCAGGACAACCTGAAAAAAAAATCTTTGGGGATGCTGTGGGGTGGGCTTTTTATGAAAAGGAATCATAGAAAGTTCTGGGAAGGAAAAAAGGTATGAGGGGAGGGTATCTGGGGGTCAATATGTCCAGGAGGGAGGGATGTATGAATCCATCTCTCCCACTGCGGTACAAGGCGATGGGTCGACAGAGTCCGGCTGGAGAGGTCAAAAGGTCTCCCTCAACCGGTCTCTCTCAATCCGACCCGCCGAAGACCTAGACTAATCTCACCCCATGAACCCGGGCACCCCTGCTAAGTCAGCAAACGTAGAGAACCACTGGCATTGGTTATCCAACCAATGGTTCCCGGTAAGTAATATTAATATTACATACACTCTCCTGATAAAGCAGACGCTTGTGCTTAGGACAGGAGAACTAATATATTAGTATTGTGTAAAGTGAGAGTAAGATAGTTGAGTTAAGTGATATGCGTGTTTTAAACTTTATGCGTCTGACTAATAAACGTGTTTTAAAATTAACACAACTGTTATACAACCATTAATTTATGGCAATCTGTTAAAATTTTAAATACGTTTATTAGTAAGGCGATAAGTATGTAAATTAGTGGCCTCCAGCATCTCTTCAGTACAAAAGTAAATACATAATAATTAGTTGTTATTGTTTCTGTGTATATTCACAGAAGCCAGCAACCCTTCTGCCCCAAGAGGAGTGCAGCAGACTGTTCCCTCGCAGCAGTGATGGAGTACCTGACGGAGTTACAGACGGACACATATGCACCAACAGCAATACGGGGAAGTGTGTAAGTAGCAATGAAGCAACTATTCATTAATTCAATGCACTACTCAATGGGCCTTGCGGGCTATTCTGTGATTTTGTTAAATCACTCATTTATTAAATTTAAATATCCCTTTAGTTCCCATTTCTTATTAAATTAAATGATTAACACACAAAGGGATCTCGTTGTATTGGTTCATTCAATTGCAAATGTTAAGGCGGCTTAGCCAGCGAATCAGAATTCAAATTTCGTTAAAAGACGGTCTCGCGATCGGACGTTTTTTTAGACCGAGACAGAAATACGGAATTCATTCCGCTGCGAGCCGTACACTCGCGCGGCTGACGAAAACTACAGCATGGTTCCGATGAAATAACAATTATTGTTGAATTCTGGGTTGTAGCTTTCTTCCTAATAAGTAGTTACATACATATTTCGCTGCCTTAGTTCTTGTATGTTCAATAGACCATTTAGCAAATTTTACAAGAGACGTTTTTTTTTTGTTTTTACAGGCAAATTCTAAAAAATTCTCGATTTTGGTCATTTCGTTTAATACATATGTGTAACAGGAAATTATTAAAGATCATTTTTCGAAGATTGAAGCTATAATATGCCCATATTATGACTTTAAAGGTGGACGTTGAACATGGCTTGAAAATGATGAATGATTATTATGGATAATGAACATATCGTCTGGAGATTGAACAATTCGGCTCCCATAAGTTTGAGGTATTTTTTGTTCAATTAGCCAATTAGTGGTAAATTGTATATACAGGATGATTTTCAGATTTCAAACACTTTACCTTTATCTTAGTTAGTAGTTGACTTAAAGTATTACTTTAAAATATACAGAGTCCTTGAGTTGATTTTTCACAAAAACTGCTCTATATAAATCATCCAATATTTTGGAAGTTTGAAAACAATGCACAAGTACAAAGGTAGCTACCGCTAATATACCTCTATCGGTTGTCGGTGCATGCGTGATGTGAAATATTCTTACATCGTACGTATTACGGCCTCCGTGGTCTAGGGGTGCTCTTGACTACAAATCCGGAGGTCGCGGATTCAAATCCCGGCGTGCGCAAGTAAATTTTATTTGATTAATTTATGTTATTAATTTCACAAATTATTCATTTAAAATAACATATAGTCTAATTCACCAGGTAAATTTCGATTGAAAAATCATAGGTTAGTATGTCAAAAATAACCTCGTCTTTTTTCCTAAAACAAGAAGCTCAATTCACAATATGACATTATGAAACTGACAAAAAGTAACACAAAAAATATTAAATATGTTGAATTATACCAATGTAATAGTGAATTGGACAATAAAATAGAAATTATTAACAATAAAATGATTTGAATCGCACATCACGAATCAAAATTCATTTGGTTCGTGGCACTTTTTACCGCCAATTACAAACAGTTTCACGTACTTTGGCATAAGTTTTAACATTTATACATGAAACATCGATGACAGACATAAACTCCTGATAGTCCATAGTTGATTCTTTCCCTGGAAATTAAACAACACAAAATTATCATCAAATTTTATAAAAAATATGTGCTTATTCTGATTGATTCTTTCGAACGACCCTGTAGCATATAAGTACGTACAATGTACACGGATAATTAAATATCACTAACCTTTGTTTTTTTTGAAAATATATCTCCCACGTACGTTTTTGATGTCGTAATTTGTGTTTTCTAATAAAAATTTTGTTCCAAGGATATTTTCCTCCCCATTTTAAAGCAAGGAATTTCTTTAAAATGTTATTAAGGCGATGCACTACGTCGTGTAGTATTTTAAATTGAGCCGCTATCAATAACAACCCTTACGTAGATGGCGATAAGGTTTAAATTCTCGCTTAACACCATCCGCCTGTTTTGATTTATGCAAGAAAAAAACATGGCCAAAAAGTGCCTTTTATTTTATTTTGTGGATGTTCAGGCATAAATATTTAATTTTTTTCCGATCATTTTATAAATAACTTAATTTTTCACACTATACAATATAATCATAACCGAAAATGGGTTCGCAAGTAGGAGATTTTGAACTTTAAAGCAGTTTTGATAGGCTCATACATTTTTTTTCTGGGCTTATAAAAAAACTGATATAAAAAATACTCGATTATTTCAAAGGTCAAGATGTATTCTACTCGCAGTATTTAATTAAAGCATCGGAAACATTTCTAGGCGACCAAATTTTCAAACCAAAAACACATGATTTTGCATTACTATGTATGGCATCACCTTAACTAGACCGGCGTGGACTACACGTCCGCTTGCCGCCCGGTCGCGGCGGAGAATGACAAAATTTTGTCTTCTGCCGAGTTAATAAAAATGCATAAACGCGAAAAGAAATTAATTACTATTATATACTTTAAGAATATATTTTTTGGTCGTAAATTATTTCTAATGTTTCAATAATGTCTTGGCAAATTATTTTTGTAAAAAATCTGAACTATACCAATTTGTAAGACCATAAATAA
Organism: Hesperophylax magnus; assembly: GCA_026573805.1. Taxonomy (NCBI): domain Eukaryota; kingdom Metazoa; phylum Arthropoda; class Insecta; order Trichoptera; family Limnephilidae; genus Hesperophylax; species Hesperophylax magnus. The sequence continues at coordinate 204,810 of JAIUSX010000179.1, read as the reverse complement.
ATAGTCAAATTGAGGGATTTTCGTCACAAAACGCGTGCTCGGATTTATTTATTAGTAATTTTATTTCAAATAAAAACAAAAGTATTATATATACTTATGATAGATAATTTATTGATTGTTTATACTGTATTATAATATGATTTTAAATATTTGTTGTATAATACAAATTCACCTTTGAAAATGCAACAAATCTGCGCATCGTCCAACGGTAACACTTTATTATGATATGAAAATAATTTTATTTTTCAAAATTTAACATCTTACCTTACTAGATAAAATGACGATCTTTCAAAATCAATTTGTCTTTTTTTTCTAGAAAAGTGTCCATACGTCTAAAACTGGCCTCAAAAATGACAAATCTCAGGTCAAGTCTACCTACTTCGCCTTAAAATGACTTTTTATTACGGAATTTCAATAATAGAAAATTTGGTTAATTTTGTAAATGAAATGTTATCTGTTGGTAGGTACCTACTCTTTTTATACACGGTGTCCGGAAAATCGTAGCACAACCGGGAAATTTGTGTAATCTATATCATATTTTGTGTTAATTTTGTAGTATAACATATTTTGATTTGAGATTTTGTTTTTAAATAAATATTTTTTAAAGTCCTTAGGGGGTTAGTATCAGCTGTTTTAAAATGCACTGAAGCGTACATCCTGTTCTAAAAGTTTGATAACCCTTTAGTAGCCGAAAATAAAACATAATGATATTTGATGTAGATTTGCAATTTTCCCGCTTACACCACAAGTTTCCGGGCACCGTGCATTGCGAATATTTGTTGTTGTTGGAATCTAATTTATCTAGAGGTCACGTTTGAATGTATTTGTGCTGACCGACCGCGACAGTATTACTTTGGACTCACAGTCCTCTCTTACCCCGAAGTAGCCCCACAATAATACAGAAGCAAGGAGCTCATTATTCTGATTAAAAAGGTTTATTTAATTTAACCGTCCCGTTGTTTGACAATGTCACAAATATTGGCTAAGATTGACTGATTGATTAATCAACTCATTCAGTATTGAAGCATTGCTTGAAATGGTTTTAGCCGTGTTTAGTGGCCAGATATATATATATATATTTTTTATTATTTTAAAATATATTTCTTTTATACAAAAACATAAATATGATAAATTTCAACAAAAAACTAATTACAATAAAAATGTTTTCTTTTTAACGTAACTACCCAATTCAATAAAGAAAAACGTTTCTAGTGTTTGAGTTGGGGAGTAGTGCCATTACAATATATTATATTGGGTAAAGAAAAGAAAGAAAGTTTTTATTTATAAATTAAGAAATAAACAAAATGTATAAAGCATGATAACAAAAGTATAGATAATGAAAATAGACTACAATAGATGTTACTAAATTAGATAGATAATAAATGTTGAACATTAATTTAAGAATAAAAATAATATTATTACATTTCGATTAATAAGTAGGTAGTAGGTGGTATAAGTACATGGAGTTATTTTATTCATTTGGAGTAAACAGAGCTGATAATATTGCAAGCGAAGGTACATAATAAATTGCGACAATAATCTGTTGGTGGCTCGAATGCTGATATAATATTAGAGGATATGGTAAAAGAAGAAAAATATATTTTTTTAGTTAATTAATTTTATGAAATAGTTAATGATATACTGAGTATGTACCATTAAAATTTGAATTTGATCAATTACTACTAATATGTACCTGTTATCAGTAGATATGTAAAAAATCAAATTAAAATTTATAATTATTATTTGGTTGATCAAGAAGTTGTTTTATTTGTAATTTAAAGGCTTTATAATTTTTTCAGATTTGATTTTATATGGGAGTGCATTAAAAAATTTTATACCTTGATAAGAATAATGGTGTTGAGAAGCGCTCATTTTAAATTTAGGGATTTCTAAATTGCCACGTGATCTTGATCGGTTACTTAATTTTGGAAATGTTATTGTAGGATTAAAATGATCTTTATGAGTTTGTAACAGTGAGTTCTTTTTGAATATAATATTTAGACTGAGAACCCTAAAAGAGTTAAATAACTGTGTTGTTGGAAATATAGATGGTTTACGTAGGATGACTCTTGGAATCAACCTCTGCGCCTTTTCTACAGGTAAGAGGTTAGTTTTGAAAGTCCCCCCCCACCCAATTATACCATATTGGAGAATAGATTGGGCAAGAGAGAAATAAATAGTTTTAATCATATTATATGATAGGATACTTCTCAATCTAATGAATAAGTTAATAAGTTTTCTTACTCTGGTTGCCATTGTTCTTTCCATTTTAAGTGTCTATCTACTATGATCCCCAGATATTTTATACTATTTTTGCATGTTATTGGTAAACAATTTACATTGCTGCATTCTTTTTTATTTTCACAGTGTGATGAATGGATTTTAATTGTTACTAGCTTTTTGCCCGTTGCAGGCAACTAATGGGTAAAAATTAATTGCGTGGTGTAGTATTTGAATGTAGATGAGGCGAGGGTGTGGGACTACAAATTTTTAGGTAACAAAAAATTGCCCCTTTAATAACGCCTGCTCGCGTCCCCTTTAGAGTTACATCCCAGTTTTCAAATGGTATGTGGGCTACGCTAGGTTTGTGATTTAATTCTAATACATATTTTCTGTAACAAAAAATTGCCCCTTCAATAACGCCTGCTCGCGTCCCCTTTAGAGTTATATCCCAGTTTTCAAATAGTTTGTGGGCTACGCTAGGTTTGTATTTGATTCAAATACCTATTTTCCATGTTCTAACCTAACCTCACCTCAAAAACACGCAAAATTTAAAAACTTTTAAAAATGTAATATGTATGTTTGCATGTGAATGAAGCAATGAATGTGTGACCACAAATTTATTCAAATGTATGTACGTTTGAATGTATGTGCCTAAAATTAGCTTTTTGCCTATTTTTATATTTATAATGTGATGTTTGAATGGAATCTTTGTGTATGTGGGCACACACAAATGTATTTAAATATATGTATGTTAAAGTGAATGCTTACATTTAAATCAAATTTAATAATAAAGTGTATAATATTATTCGGTTATTTTAATTATTATTGATTGTGATTACGTTTATGTATGGTGACTTTACATTGCCAAGTGTGATTAGCCTTAAATATTTTTTCAAAACACTGATTGTTCATCGATCATCGATCTATTTTATCATTGATCTGTGGTTTCCAAATGTCATGTGGTTTTCATCAAATGTCATTTGTACTCAATATTTATGTTTGAATTTTTTGCAGGTTAATAATAATTATTTCATAACACTTCGATTTATTTTATAGTTTCTGTGAGGCTGTGCGTGTTAATGTTTATTATACCATAATTTGCAGCAAAAGCTTACGGGAAATGCACTTTGTCTCAATAAACTTTTTGATACAAAACGTCAAATTCGTGCTTTAGATATAATGAAGTCTTTTTAAACTTTAATTTAATAACAATAGAATTGAAATGCATCTTTTACAATGTATTCAAAATTAATTTGTCGTTTCGTGTCATAATTACGTTTTAACGTAGTGTGTATTCCAAAATCTGAGCCATTTAAAGGTGGACAATATTTACGAATAATAATAATCCTTGTTTCTCCCAGGGTATTTTCATAAGCATTTGCAGGGAGAATAATCTACCATAATACATACGTAATTTTTTTTTATAACTACCACAATATCAAATTATAGCTGAAACTGAAATCAGCGTTCAACGGGGCCAAAACTGCTTGAACGGCTCTCTGATGGCAATTGAATGTTATATTAGAATTTCTGTGAAACAACTGGCTTTTAATAATAAAAAAAATAATATATGGATGATTTGCATAGCGTTGAACAGACTTGTAATATATTTCTACCATCTGTCTTACCGATTGTATTCACCGACTTGTCGATGATTAATACAAAACTATATGTAGGTACAATGTATTTGACCGACAAATCTATGCCGTGTTAAGATTTAAATAATAATACTTGGATGACTTGTATAGCGCCGTTTTTGTGCAAAAACACCTCAAGGGCGCTGTACAAACTTATAATACATTTCTACAGTTATTACTTAACTTTTTATGGAGAAAATATACAGTACAATACTTACCTGGTAGGTCACTTGAGATTAACACTTAATTAACATTATCTAATTGTTTATTGGCGAAATTTAGATACAGGATTTAGGACTTGATTGAAAAATTGAATATAACTGGTTTTTCTCTTAGGATTGTTATATTTAATTTAAGGGTACGACAGCTTAAAAAGGTAAGTTTTTAGCTTAGACCTGAATTCTGTTGGACTTGTTATGGATCTTAGTTCCGGAGGGAGTTTATTCCAAGCCTTCGGCCCAGATACTCCGAAAGCGCGATCACCAAACTTAGTATTTGGCTTGCGCATAGGTTCTATCAGTCTGCCTACAGCTGCTGATGTTGCTGATCTAAGCGTTGACTGCCTCAGACCAGTGTTTTCCGGGAAGCATAGTTTAGAGATGTAGGGTGGGGCCATTTCATTGATGGATTTAAACACCATCCAGCACAGTTTGTACTGGATTCTTTCAGGGCACTTGAGCCAGTGAAGGTTACGAAGGTGTTCTGAAATATGCGAATATTTTGAAACCCCGGTTATGAGCCGTGCTGCTGCATTAAACACTGATTGAAGTTTGTCAATTTGATATTTTGGAAGGCTGGCATAAATGCCGTTGCAGTAATCGAGACGTGAGACTACGTAAGAGTTGATAAGTAGTTTTGTTGCTTCTAAAGGAAGGTTTCTTCGGACAGACTTGAGTTGTCTTAGGTGAAAAAAACCGGTGCTTACAGTCCTATTTATTTGACTTTTAAACGAAAAGTCTGAATCTAAATTACACGCTACTTGTAAAAGTATGGATTGTTTCACAGGACTCGAACAATTCATCGAATGTAATTTTTTTTATTATTTCACTGGGAGAACTGTACGCAGTACTTAAATAATAACATAATTTGAATATTATCTTTGAAATTCTTCAAATTGTAATTAAAATAATGGGTCGCTTTTCCTCCCTCCTACAACATGAGTCTCTTCAAGGCCTGTAATCACTCTTTTCTTTCCTCAAAAGACCCTCCTCACTGCATCCCCAAAGATGCCATAAGCCTCGAGGGAAATTATTTTCATTCAGGCCTCCTATGCATTTAGTGTAAAAAGGGGGAAAATAAAATAACAGATTTTGGAAATAAGTAAAAATCAAACAACGTTTTAATTTCATTAAAGTGTATTTATTTTTTTTAAATCTGATTCGATATAAGTAATATGGGAAGAACCAGAAAGAAACCCATGGAGCATATTAATTGCGTTTCATATATTCATATTTCATGTCAAATATCAACCAGAATAATAATATATAATATAATATGTAATCTTATATCAACTTATTTTTATATTTATTGATCATTGTAAAAAAAACAGTTCATTTAATTACATTTTACAAATTATATATTCACCATATTTCATTACATTGATTATGTTACTAATTATATCAGTTTGCGATGCATTTGTGTGGTAAAAAATATATTTGTCTATAAAATGATTTACAGGACATAATGTCGACAAAGAGATACAGTTGATATTAGAAGAACAATTATATTGAAAGAAACTATGCACTTGATGCAGTTAGTACCTACTTGAATAATAAACTGTGTTTATATATTTTAAAATCCAACATAAGATAGCGTAATACACAAACATAATGTCCACAGAGAGATTCAGTTGATATTAGAAGAACAATTATATTGAAAGAAACTATGCACTTGATGTAGTTAGTGCCGAATAATAAACTGTGTTTATATATTTTACAGTACTTGAATAATAAACTGTGTTTATATATTTTAAAATCCAACATAAGATAGCGTAATACACAAACATAATGTCCACAAAGAGATACAGTTGATATTAGAAGAACAATTATATTGAAAGAAACTATGCACTTGATGTAGTTAATGCCTACTTGAATAATAAACTGTGTTTATATATTTTAAAATCCAACATAAGATAGCGTAATACATACATTGATAAAAAAAATTGTATAGCGCCGCTTTTGTTAGATATCACCTCAGGGGCGCTTTACAGTTGATGCAGGTATTACAGAAAATATAAATATTACAAAAATAGAGTGAAGTTAAGTAAAATGAAGTATAGGAACAGGTGACACGAATATAAAAGATGGAGACTCTGCAGCAAGAATCTATTATATCTATATATACAGTATTATGTCATATTGAAACTGAAAACTGGCGCCCGTAAAGATTAAAGGAACCGTTGTGTCTGCGAATGTATCCGGCATTATTCTAGGCAAAAAATGAACGCTTTCTCTTTTATCATTTCACGTGACTGTCTTGTAAAACATTATCTGAAAATTCCCAAATATCATACTTGTGCAATTGTATATACCTGTTCAAGAATCGCTTACAGCCGGTTGCGATTGCAAAGAATGAGCCTTCAAAATCAACGATGAATTAGCGCCTAGGTGTAATTTTAATCGTATCCAAAGAGCTTGAAGAACGGAATCAAACACTTCTCAGGTCACGTTCGTGGAAGAACGACCCGCAAAATAGAAAAGAGACGATTGATTAGAAGAAATGAGCAAAATTTTCAGACTCGGCGATAAAGGCGATTGTCAAAGTTTCAAATGTTAATTTTTCACTTGTAGCAAACACTTTGTGGGTATACATAATTATAATAATTAAAATAAAATAACTTTGTTCGAATACCACTTTATTGTATATATTTATAACCAACCGGTTTCAGTTCAACCCGAACCTTCATCAGGGCTAATAAAAACATATTATGTATAAATATGTTTTTATTAGCCCTGATGAAGGTTCGGGTTGAACTGAAACCGGTTGGTTATAAATATATACAATAAAGTGGTATTCAAACAAAGTTATTTTATTTTAATTATTTCAAATGTTATGTCAAATAGAAGCCAGAACTAACTACACATAATATGCAGATGTCTTATGTCAATACTAATATGTAATAATTTATAACACTGCCGCTCGTGTCAAGAGAAGTTGCGTTACTTTTCAAATATCGCTTCAATAATTATCTAGAAAGAAGAAACATTTCAATAATTGTGCTAGAAATTTATAAATCTATAAATAATAATATTTACCTCGAGAAAGCATCAAAATTCTGCGCTGTCCTTTGTTCAGAATGTCGAGGCTGGTAAATTTGACGGTTTGACGTCCTGTAAACGACAAAAATTATATTAATATATAGTATTATAATTTTAGATTCACATTTAACTTGGTACAACAAAAAGATCTGCAGAGAAACGCTCGTTTAATGATTAATTTTGTGAAGATATCCATCGTCAATTACATCGTCAATTACAGGCTGCGTTTTCAAAGAATGCTCTCGGGCGATGATTAAACGTTTGACGTTGCGATTTATTTAACGTCAGCCAGCGAGCAAATTCAACTGAAAACTTGTAAAACATTCTGAAAAATTCCCAACTATCATACGTGTACATACCTGTCCAAGAAACTCCATCAAAAACCATCGATGAAATCGCCTAGGAGTATTTTTAACCGAATTTGGAAAAGCGTAGACGACATTTTTTTAGAAGATCCACTTGACCACAACGTCCGTGAAAGTATCCATTGTCAATCGCATACAGTAGAATCCTGCAAATAACGAATGTAATAACATTAGAATATAATTTAGGAGATCATTAAGAAAGGGACGCTAGTTTTCTTTTTAATGAATCTACTATATTTCATTTTAAAAGTAATTAAGTTTATTTATAATTTTTAAAGTTGGTAGGTTAGTCGAGCCATTTTTTCAGCAATATAAAAACCAACTGTTTAATAATCTTTTATTAATATATATTGTAACGTTATATTCATTTTCAACTCGGTACAGCAAAAAGATAAACGAAAAAGTCAAAAGTTTATGCGTCACCATTTTTGTGACGTTTGTGAATGCGTATTTTTTAAAGTATCCCATGATCACACTCGCCGATGACACACAGAACTTCATTATACAGAATAACATCGACTAACATCGACTAATATCATTTTCAACTCGGTACAGCAAAAAGATAACAAAATAAGAATATATACCTTAGGAAAATTTAATCCACCACCATTTTTTTTCGTTACGTTATGAATCCATATTTCTTAAAGAATCCCATGATGAAACTTGATCCGAGTCGTCGAAGACACGCGGAAATTCATAAAGAATAACATCCACTAATATCGTGTCCATTTCAGCGGACTTGATAATATTTAAAACACAAACCGATAATGGGTTTTCAAAAGCAGTCCGCCATTTGCCAAATTTACCACGTGACGTGGCGTCCTAAAATAATGACACCATTATGCAAAAAAAAACATTTCCGCTTAAATTCAACCACTTACCCTATAAATGGGGATATTTCGTACAACTTTTCGTGAAATTTAAAAAAAAAAATCAACGTTACCTGATTAATTCAATCATTTCGCGTTCGGGGTGCGTTCGATATTGAATAAAAATATAAACTGTAAAGGAGAAAAAGTTTTACACGTCATCCCAATCTATGAAAACGAAACGTTGCGAAAATGCACCAAAATTTGGCCGTTTCGAAACCGCGCGGGTGGCAACACTCGTCATTTCTGGCAGGGAAAAGTCGATTACCAATCGAGAAGCTCCGACAATTATGCGGCCGCAATCGGCTTTTCGCCAGAGTGGGGCCGTCCCGGTTCCGGATGAGTCAACTGCGGTACTTTAGTATCGCGCGCCTCGAGCGCTTCCGGTTTTTGCCGCCAGAGTTACTCAAATTTTTGTCTACGTCTTCTTCCGTACGAATCCGGCCGAGCTTCCGGCTAAAATCACTGACTCGAATTTTCAGTTTTGCCACGCAAAATTGAACTCGAATTCTCTGCCGCCAGAGAGGCGTTTCGGTCGACTTTCTCCTGAAGATCGAAACAAATGAAAGGCAACTTTTTCGCTACTTTCACGCCAAAACGAACCTTGAGTTGTTTGAACTTAAGGGGGAGAGTGGTCGATTTTCGCCTAATTTTAAGCGACCAAATAAAAACAAAGAAACTGAGTATTAATATTAATATATTGTTTTCGAAATTTTTTTCCTGCAAAGAGAATGGGATGAGATATGTTTTCTCGGTATTTAGTGAGAGAAAATTTAGGTCAAACCATGTTTTGAGTATGTTTATATTGATATTGGCTATCCTCATTGTTTCCTCCCATGATTTTCCTTTTGTGATAACTACAGTGTCGTCTGCGTAAGATATGATATTTCCAACAATGGGAAGAGTGAACATTTGATTTACATATATAATAAAAAGGATTGGACCGATGACAGTTCCTTGCGGTGTGCCAAAAGATGAGGTTTTGGGTTCACTAAGGGTATTATTGATTTTGACATATTGAAATCTCTCTTTAAGGTAACTTTGGAACCATGATAGCACTATTCCGTCCAATCCAATTTGTTTTAGTTTCTCAGTGAGTTTTGAGTGTGAAATGCTATCGAATGCTTTGCGGAGATCAATGAAGATTCCAAGACACTTTTCTCCATTATCTAATTTTTGCATTATTGTTGATGTCAATTTAGCAATCGCATCCTGTGTGCTGAGATTGTCCCTAAATCCAACCTTGTTTGGGCTCATTATCTTCTTATCTTTTAAGTAGTTGTTGAGTTGTTTTTTAACAATTTTTTCATAGATTTTGCTATATTTGATGTGAGTGCTATCGGACGATAGTTAGAAGTGTTTTTTTCGTCACCAGATTTAAAAACAGGGGTCACAATAGTCTTCTTATAGTTGTTCGGGAATATGCCCTTCTTCAGACTTACATTTATTATATGAGCAATTGGTTTGCTGATTATCTCACGTACAGTTTTTAATGTTTTTACAGTTATGTTGTCATAGCCAGGGCTTGCTGATCCTCGTAAACTTATTATAGCGTTTTCAACTTCTTTACTACTGAAGCAAATGTGTGGAAACCTTCTTCAAAAGTTGGGTTTAGTTCTGGTTGTTGAGTTTGTTCTTTGTCTAGGATAATATTACTAGCAAGATTAGCGCCGACATTAACAAAATAATTGTTAAAGATGTCACCACAAAGTTTTGGGTTTTTTTCTGTGTCAATATTGATTCCTTGATGAGTAATTTCTTTTGGAAATTTTTGTTTTGTGCTTTTGTTGATTATTGTTTTGATAATTTTCCAGAACTCTTTGCTGTCTTGACCAGCATTTTTTAATTTATCACCAAAATATTTTTCTTTAGTCAGTCTAATTAAAAGCGTAAGTTTGTTTCTGTATTTTTTGTAGAAAGTAGCGATTTTTTCGTCGTTAGGGAATTTTTTAGACTGGTGATAGTATTTTTCCTTATTTCTGATTGAAATCACTAATCCATGGGTTATCCATAATCTGTGTTTAGATTTTGTTTTAGAAATAAGTATTTGCGTAGAAAGTTTTATGTGATTTAGGAAAACAGTTTCGAAATTCTCTGCACAAGTATTTGGATTTTCCGATTCAATTATTGATGCCCAGGTTTCCATCTTAAGATTTGTTTCTAAAGTTTTCATATTTAAATTTTTTTTTTCTTGTTTTTTTTTTCAGTTTTGTTGGGGTTGGTACTTTTTTTGTCTATGTTGTTAATGAATATACAGGTGTAGTGATCAGTTATGCTGGTTTTCCATAATATCGACATGTTTTTTTCAGTGTTATTTGAGTTGCACCATATGTGATCGATACAGGAAGGGATTTGTCCGCTGATATTTCGTGTTGCATTATTTATATATGATTTATAGTTTAGCGAAGTCATTACATTTATATAATCATCTTTCGTTTTGCTTTGTACCCAGTGTCCGATATTAATGTTAATGTCACCAACAATAATATTAAAGGTACTTTTTTGACTCAGTAATAATTTTTCGATTTCTATAATGAAATTTGTGGGATTCGATCCGTGCGTCCGGTAGATGGCAATAATATGGTACATAATTTCGTTCACTTTTACACTCAGTTGTAAACAGTTTGCTAATTGCATTTTAATTTCTGTGACAGTGACATTGTTATATTTATTTAGAATGAACACCGCGATACCACTGGTTTTATTAATATAGGTAGTTGACGAAAAATATGTGTAATTCGGAATACTGTACAGTGTGTCAGCGTTATTTATATTTAAGTGCGCTTCTGTTAAAACAATGAGGTCCGGTAATGTTTCAAGAAGGTTTAGTGTTACTACAAACTCATCTAGGTTTTTTTTTAAGCTTCGGATGTTTTGGTGAAGAACAATGAAAGCACTTGGGACTTTTTTTAGCAGATCTCTACAATGTTGTGAATCTTCGCAAATGTGCTGTGAAACATCTGTTAATTTGTCAATTTCCTCGCCTATAAAATCATCCATCACTTATTCATAATCGATTCTCTGTTGTGCTATGATAACCATTCGTTTTCGGTAAGTACCACAGACATAGGAATTAATAGACGAGAAGATATGGGCGAGGGGTAAAATCAACTGTTGAAGAACGAAGGGAGTGAAGCTGACTGTGATTCGTCAATAAATCAATCTGACAGTAAATAGGCATCTCGCATTATAATATCACCATTTACTTCTTAAAAGTAAAATCTGCTTTGAATGAATAGACATTTTTACATGGGAGCGCAAATTACTCGCCACGTTATGAACAAATTTGCGAAGTCCAAATTCGGCAAAGTAAGGCAGCTTCTATTTTCAGAGTCGTAGTTAGTTTCAGAGTATTTAGTTAAGACACTTTTATAAATGTTCATAATTTACTTCCCAGCAACCAACCAGCTTTGTGTTTCGCGTCCAGACGTTTCTCGATGTGATAGTAACAACTGATTCATATTATACGATGTGAATATGCTTAAAATAAAGTAAAATAATGCTTATATATGGAATGTAATACGACAATTGGGTTTATTCTCTTTTTTCACATCTATTTTTACCAGTTTTCATAGTACAAGTCAAAATTTTGCCGTGTTATTTAGTAAAATGAACCGATGATGCCTCGACCATAGTTCGCACAAGAATGATGACGTCACGTTTTCAAATTTCATTTGAGGCCATACGCGAGCCCAGCCGGCTCAATGGAACCGGTATGGGGAGTGGGGATAATACGCTTTTAATCACTTAGGGCAGGTCTACTAATATTCATATGTCTATGGTAAGTACATTTTTCGCTATTAGCACTGTGTTCAGTATTGTTTTTTGTTCCGAATAAATTGTTGTTTTTGTCGCAGTTGTAGCATTTGACTATATCTTTAGTTTTTTCGCATTCACTAAATTTGTGGTTTTTTGCACAGTGTATGCATCTAGGCTTATTCATTTTGTTCAGGCACTTTAGTGATGTATGTCCGAAACCAAGGCAGTTGTAACATTGCATTAAGGGATTGCAATCTTCTATGTGCGCTCGGACAAAACCAATATTGACCCTTTGTTTATCAAGTAAAATCTTTCGGATTTGGCCTGTTGTTTCTATTATTACATTGCGCAGTTGGTCACTTTTCTTGTTTTTCAATATTTTAGTTACTTTAATTGAATCATTTGGGGCATCACTTAGTTCATTGTTTTGCAGCAAAAGGTCGTTAAGAAAATTATCTTCACTATACTCCCCTCCCACACCTTTAATGACCATGCACGGTCTCTTCTTTTTTAATTCTGTAGCAGATATTCCGTTTTTATTTTTATTTATTTCCGTTTTTAGTTTGTCTGCATCTTCTTTTTTCGAGCAAGTCATAATTATTTTATTGTTTGATGCTTTTTTGATCCCATTTATACCAATTCCTGGGTTAGGTGCTTTGATTGTTTTAGTAATAATTTTCTTTATGTCCTCAGATGTTTCTTTGCCTTCTGCAGCAATCATAACGGCATATTTGGGTTCTTCGATTTGTACCGTTCGTTCTTTTAGTACCATTGCATACGATTTTGGTTCATTATTTTTTTCGAGTTTGGTGATAACTTTTTTTTGAAGATCTATTATTTGTTTCTGGAAATTTTTTCTCTCTTGTTTCCATGTTTCTTCTAATAGGTTTATGGTTAATTCGAGATTATTTCGCACTTTCGAGTCTTTTACGGTAGTTATATTTTTTAGGTCACTTTTATGTTTTCGATTAATTTTAGTACGTCCATAATGTGGTAAAACTTGAGCAGCCGTGCACAAAATGCACGTCACTCCGGGTCAAACTATGTGACAATACTGAAATGATGTGAATATATGAATACTCAATGATATGAATACTCAAGTACTCCCCCATCTTTCTCTTTCCCATCTCCTTCCCCTCCCCTATACCTTCAGTCTCACAACATTCCCTAATTTGAGATGCTTTTGGTGACTTAGTAGGGGTGCCAGGGTTCATGGGGTGAAGTATTTCTAGGTCTGTTTGCCCACCTACTGCGTGGCGGGTCGGATCGAGAGATACTGGTTGACGGAAACCTTTTGACCTCTCCAGCCGCACTCTCTCTCAACCCATCGTCTCGCCCCGCAGTGGGAGGGATGAATGCAACGTCCGTCACTCCTGTACACACTGACCCCCAGATGTATCCTATTCCTATCCACCCCTTATACCATTTCCCGCTCGTGCCACCGAGCTTTTCACTGCACAAAGGCATTGCTTATATTCTGCATTGACTGACTCTAATTTGTGCATTGCAGTTCTACTATAGAGCCTACCTCACAGCCAGCAACGGTGGCAGAGTGGCCTGCACCCGGCTGCTGGTGGGGTTCACCTTGGATATGATGGGTGGTCGCACCTGCCATCTACTGTTCCACCGCATGTCCCACTACACTCCCTGGGTGGAGAGTGTGGTGTGGCCATAAACTGCGTCTGCCCGTATGACCATCAACTGTTCCTCCGCATGTCCCACTACACCCCCTGGGTGGAGAGTGTGGTGTGGCCATAAGCTGCGTCTGCCCGTCTGACCATCAACTGTTCCTCCGCGTGGCCCACTACACCCCCTGGGTGGAAAGTGTGGTGTGGCCATAAGCTGCGTCTGCCCGTCTGACCATCAACTGTTCCTCCACATGTCCCACTACACCCCCTGGGTGGAGAGTGTGGTGTGGCCATAAACTGCGTCTGCCCGTCTGACCATCAACTGTTCCTCCGCGTGGCCCACTATACCCCCTGGGTGGAGAGTGTGGTGTGGCCATAAGCTGTGTCTGCCCATCTGACCGTCAGCTCAAAAAAACAAATGTTCCTTTTGTTTATTCTTTTTTAATATAATAAGCCATGAAGTTATTTTTTTAAAAGAAAGAGAAGATAATATGTTTGCAATAAACAGGAATTTCTTCATATTTAGTTATGTAATAGCGCACACCTGTGAAAAATCACGGGATAGTCTGAATTCTTCACTAATAAGATCCATTTTTTTTATATAACAATTATTTTTTGTTCAAATATTATATTAGAAGAGTATTATATAACTTTAATCGCTTGTCTGAATTCTTCACACAATCAGTTCCAATTTATAAATCCTGTTGACAAACTGCTAAATTTCAGTTTAACAGGATAAAGAATAAATAATAAAAACAAATTCAATGCAGAGTTTGAATTCATGAAAGCAGATTTCACGCAGGACTAAAGCACAGCACAGACAACCGTAATAAGTGTTTGATTATGTACACTTTCTTGAATGTGTTTTAGAATTTTGGTTTTTGTGTTGATGTGGCTCAATCTGTGTGTGGAGATAGAAAAACAATAGCGCCTGTTGCTTTTACGTCCAACAGATTGCACTGTTTTCAAATAAGTATTATGTCCAACAGATGTTTTTTTTTTCAAATAACATTACATGACATCTGTATAATATAAGTATATAAAAACACATCCATATTCAAATGCAACGTTGTGTCAAAATTTCAAAGCAATCGTTAAGAACTTTCGGTTGAAATAAGATATTAGAAATTTATTAAGTCTAAAATTTCCACAGCTTCTCGTGGGGTATTCATGTATTTAGAAATTTAAATTTACATTCTTAAACATATATATTTTTTTAATATATATTTAATACTACTCTTCCAGAGAAGCATTAGCTTGTGTTGGAAGAGGAGTGTACATTATATTACTGTAGATATTACATTATGTATTTTACGCAAAATCAAGCGAAGTAGGAAAAAAATATTGGAAGTAAAATGTACTTGTAGCTATAATATTATATAAAAACATGATTTAATTAGTTTCTGGAATAAAGACCATTATTACTATTTGTACTAATATGTATATAGTATGTATACTACATTTGGAGAAGAAGTTGCTTCATAAGCAGAATATTTATTATTCATGTTTTTGATAATTTATCTTTAAAATAGTTTTTCAAAATGCTCAAAGCTTGGCTTTTGTCGTTTATGATTCTGATTTCCTTAAGGAGTTGATTGAAAAATTTTCTTCCTTGGTATGTATAGTAATTTTGTGCAAAGGAAGTGTTTAATTTTGGACATGGAAAAATGTATTTAAGTCAAGTACGGTTTTAAGTTAGAAATTGGTACTTTTCTTTTTCTTTTATGATTTGAATTAATGAATTTTTAATGTACAGATCTTTAAAAGGAGGTACTTGAAATTCTTCGAATAAGCGGTCTGTTGGGTAGTCCGAAGGTTTTTTTAATATGATTTTAATAATTATTCTCTGCACGACTTCTATTGGGAGGAGGTTAGTTTTATATGCGGATCCCCAAATGATTGATGGTATATTGGAATGTTGATTACATTAAGTTTAATTTTTTTCTAATCTTTTTTACAACTGGACACATTTGGTCTTTAAAGCCATTTCAGATTTTTATCTATAATTATTCCTAGATATTTGATTGTGTTTGTTGTTTTTAATATTGAGCAGTTTGTCATACAATACTTTTTATCGTGTGTTTTGTAATCGTCATGCTTGATAATGTCAAAATGTTTAGGGGTGTCTTTTGAATGTATTGCAAATGGAATGACAAATTTTGTATCGCTATTTAGTGACAGTAAATTAATGTCGAAGAAATTCTTAAGAGTGTTAATGTCTTCTGTGGCTTTTAGCGTTAGTTTTTCCCAAGTCTTTTCCTTTATTATTAGTACTGTATCGTCGGCATATGAAGTAATTTGTCCATGTAATGGTTGAAAGAAAATATGGTAAAAAGAATTGGTCCAAGCACCGTACCTTGCGGGATTCCAAAGTCTGATATTTCTATATCACCATTAATCTGATTAATTTTTTAAATAGTTACCTATATTTTCCAAGTTTCTCAGTAGAATTTCATGGGATATGCTATCAAAAGCTTTTTTTTTATCTAATAATTCGTAAATGTGTGAAGTTACATTAACAATAGCATCTTGTGTGCTGAGTGATTTTATAAAACCAAATTGGTTTTTGTGTAGGATTTTATTGTTTTCAAGGAAATTGACCAACTGTTTTATCACGGTTTTTTCAAAAATCTTTCCTTTGTTTAAGATTAGACAGATAGGGCGATAATTAATTATTTGCTGTGGAACTCCAGCTTTATAAATAGGTGAAATTATAGTGTTCTTGCAGTCTGCTGGAAAAATTCCTTTTATTAAACTAAAGTTTATCAAATGAGTAAAGAGTTTTATCAAATAAGTTTTCATGGATTTTAGAAAATGTACCATAATATTATCGAATCGAGGCACGAACCTCCTTTCATGCCTTCTATAATTTTTAAGATTTCACACTCAGACATTGTTTTAAATTTTGACATTTTTTTTTGATTCTGTAAATTTACAATTACTTGTTTTTTTTTGGTTAATAGGTTTATTAATATTTTTCGCTAGATTTTTTCCAACATTGGCAAAAAAAATTAAATATGTTTGCACATTGTTAAGGATGAATCTATGATTTTGTTTTCATGTTCAATGTACTTTATCTTTTGTTTTTTTTTAGTATTTTCCATAGCTAAATTAACTGTTTTCCATACTTGTTTATTGTCTGTACATAGTATTTTCTTTTTGAAATAGTCCTCTTTATTTTTTTTAATACAGGTTGATAATTTATTTAAAAAAAAATTGTAAAATATGTTTGCTTTTTCGTCTAGGAGATTTTTAAATTAAGCTTTATAAAGTTTTTCTTTGTTTCTGATTGATATTATAAGTCCTTTAGTAATTATAAGTTATCCAAGGTTTTAAACATCTAAGTTATTTCCGGGGCATCTTATCTTAGAGCTTAATTATAAATATGAAAGTGTTGTAAATTATACGCTGTCTCACACTTAACATACCTAGTTGTTTCTGCATATTCATTATATTAGAATACCTGCTACAATTCAATACTGCTCACATGCCTCTATTTTGAATGATTTTGAATTTTTTTATCTGTGAAATGTGCAAACAAACAAAGATAAAAAATGTTTGTTTTTTAGGAAATAATACATGAGAACTTTACATACGTACTGTTAACTTATAAAGAATATATATGTGTGTTAACTTCATATTGTAAATACTTTTATTATTGAATGAATCGAGACAGGGGTGTGACAGCTATTGCTTTGGCATCTATCCATTTTTGTTATTTTCAAACTATCGCTATCTGACGGAACATTTCCCGACAAGTGGAAAACAGCCTTGATTACCCCAATATATAAAAATGGCAGTAAAAATGATGTCTCGAACTATCGATCTATATCCAAATTACCAATACTAAGTAAAGTATTGGAAAAAAATGTTTACGATCAATTATATTCTACTATCTCACCCTCACTCTTAAATAATCAACACGGTTTCATGAAAAATCGCTCCACAACTTCAAATCTTGCATTTTTTACAAATTTTCTTCATGCTCAAATGGATATGCGATGCCAGGTAGATGCCATTTATACGGATTATTCTAAAGCATTTGACCGTGCTAATCATTATATTCTTTTACAAAAGTTATTAGGTCTAGGAATTCACGGTGACCTCTATAGATGGATCGCATCATACGTCAATAATCGGCACCAAATCACGGTTGTCAATGGTTTTGCATCTTGCTTAACGGAAATCGTCTCAGGTGTGCCCCAGGGGCCGCATCTTGGACCACTCTTATTTAATACTTATATAAATGACATTTACGTTTGCTTTAAAAATAGTGACTTTGTTTTATACGCGGATGACATGAAAATTTATAAAGCTATACAGTGTTTATCCGATTGTATGGAATTGCAAAGCGATCTTGATAATTTGTTCATATATTGTGAATCAAATTTATTGTCCTTAAACATATCTAAGTGTCACTCGATTACATTTACTAGAAATAAAAACAAAATCATCTATCCATACAACTTGAATAACAAACCTTTACAACCTATGTCTACGTGTAAAGATCTAGGTGTTTACTTAGATAGCAAATTAATTTTTGACAAGCACATTGAACACATTATTTCAAAATCCTACAGAATGCTAGGTTTCTTATAAAGAATATGCAAAGTTTTCAAAAGTGCTAAGACTCTGAAAATGTTGTTTTGTTCATTGGTCAAAAGTCCACTGGAGTATGCTTCCACAATATGGAATCCACAAAATAAAAGGTATACATAGATTTAGTGAAAAGTATACAGAATAAATTTTCGAAACATTTTCTCAAGAAATACAACAATACTACAAATAATATGTTAACTTTACAAAAAAGACGCACATTGTCAGACCTGTTGTTTCTACATAATCTGCTAAATAATAAAATAGATAGTCCCGAATTGCTATCCGTCATTGGTTTAAATGTTCCCACGAGGCGTACCAGGCACACTACACTATTTCATATTGAAGCCAACAATACCAATGCAGCAAACAACTCAGTAATTACTCGAGCAATCACAACATACACCCATTACGAAAAATTACTACATTTAGACATCTTTCATGATTCCTTTCTAACATACAAAACTAACTTATTAAATTTCTTATCATGACATATTTCAAAAATATTTTCACATCATTTCTCAAAACTCCTATTTATTAACAGTCAATTACAATTCGTGAGCTTATTATAATTCTTGTTTTCAATTCATTTATTATTTATTATTTTTATTATTATCCACACACTTCCTTCCTTTTATAACAATCTCAGTGAAATTACATAATGATATTTTATGGACATACGTAATAGGTACTACAACTATGTAATAACTAAAAGTATCTAATTGTACTGTGTATGTCTTAACAAATAAATAAAATAAAATCTGCGTTGCTGTGTTTTGGTGCTTTCACCTCATACATAATACAAATATCATATCGATCGAGATACGGTGATCAGGCAGGCTATTTCACCAAGGCATAGGTACCAATTAAAATCATTACGATAAAGGTTCAAACGATGAACGGGTAAACAAAAACACTGATTGCATAACGACCAAGCACAAACCAAGACCAAGAAATATTTTATTTCTTCTCCAATTGCAACTATCTGTATGAAATAGTAGGTATGAAAATAATGGTTGAGTAGAGCGAAGTTTTTCATTTGCGTCCCAATATGGAGATCAGGATGAAAATGAGGATGGTGTAGTGCTAGCCATAGATTATTTGTTCAAAGAATGTAAAACTCGACCATTTCATGTCATCCAGGGTGGTAGATACTCTCAGTATCGTCATGGTAAAGATCATTTTGCCACCGTTTAGAATACAAACATTTAAGCTGTATTTTATTTAATGGTCAGATCTATATCGGCCAATCCAGTTCTTCCCAACCTTTTGGCCTCCTGACAAATAATCTTTTATTTTTTTTGTTAATCCTTATTTTTATGTATGTAATTATGCTTTACTTTGTGTCTTTATCAAAAATATGTTGTGTTATTTGAGCGATGTACAGTAAAACTAAGATATTATAAAAAATTGTGGATGAAAGTATAATTATTATTTTTTTACATGTGTATTTGTATTTTAGTTGTAACACTGTCATTGTACTGAAGTAGTTGTAACACTATCACAGTTCTGATCTAGGCTTTTTTAAGGTGAAATAAAGTGACCAATTATAAATCTCCAGACTTAAGTTATTTTGTCCAAATCCAACCCTTTCCTTCAGTTTTTGTTGTTTTTATTAGAGTTTACAAAAAGAAGTCCCACGGGATTTTTAACAAGGGCTATTACATACACATTGACGTTATCATTTCTTATTAAGGCAATGCACTACGTCGTGTAATATTTTAAATTGAGCCGCTATCAATAACAACCCTTACGTAGATGACGATAAGGTTTAAATTCCCGCTTAACACCATCCGTCTGTTTTGATTTATGCATAAAAAAATCATGGCCAAAAAGTGCCTTTTATTTTATTTTGTCGATGTTCAGGCATAAATATTATTTTTTTTTTTCGATCATTTTATAAATAACTTAATTTTCCAGATTACACAATAAAATCATAACCAAAAATGGGTTCGCAAGTAGGAGATGGTTGTGCGCAAATCTTTCATTCGCAATTGTGCGGGGGGTGCGGTTGCGGATACGATATAGACTAAGCCAAACAAATATGAATTGAATTGCCTTAGTGTTTGCAAGAGGAAAATGAGTAGGAAAGGCCAAAGACTTACCCTGGTCTCGTTCTCCTTAAGCCGCTGGTTCTTTTCTCTTATCAGTTTGCATACAATTAACATTCGCTCACTTAACACAAAACAAAAGACAATGACATCCACTGCTGCGGGTAAAACGTTTCACTGGACGATGTGTGCTCCAAAAACAGTCACAGCCGAATTCAAACATATGCGGGTTTTCAAGATGACAACGAAATGTTCGCGGGTAAGATGCAACGATAACAACTGAACAATACTCCTTGTCTTTGGCCCGGATCACGGAAAGGGGATAAGGGGCAAAGGGGGGTGAAGGGTACACATTTAAGGCTATTCAATTTTAAAACCTCACGCGCAACTATTCCCCCCGCCTTGAAAGGGTGCGAAATCACCCCTTTTAAAACCGCATTGTCATGGCATTTATCATATAAACAAATCAACATAACCTACAGTTATCCTAAATTTCCTAACCTACATTGACTAAACCTAATGCTACTAGACTATTATTGGGTTGGCAAAGGGTATAGCCGTATTACTGGGCGAATATAAGATCTCAGCACTGTTCTGACATGAGCAACACGAATTACTCCATCCCTTGCGGGGAAAACTTCATCAATAACACCCAACGGCCAATGTAATGGTGGGGCGTTTTCAGTTCCCACTATTACTACTAAGCCAACCTTTACTGGATTAGTAGGAGTATTCCATTTTGGACGTACTTGCAAAGTATGCAAGTAATCTAATCTCCATCGCTTCCAGAATGATTGAATTAATTTATCGAGTAAATCATGACGCGATAGAAGGTTTAAATTATCCTTCTCGATTTCCATGGCGGGCAGGTGTTTTTAAGGGAGTTGTCGTCAAGAAGTGAGCTGGCGTTAACGCAAGGGGCTCGGAGGGGTCTGAAGAGAGCGTTCTACACAATGGCCTCGTATTCAGAATGGTTTCTACTTGTGCAAGTACTGTAGTTGCCTCTTCAAACGATAGAATCTGATCTCCTATTACCCGAAAAAGATGAGTCTTCATACTTTTAATATTGGATTCCCGATTTCCTCCAAAGTGGGGTGCTATTGGCGCATTCAAATGCCAGCTTATTCTATTATTAGCCAAAATACTTGCGAATTCTTCAGCAAAATGTGAAGATGACGAAAATGCGTGCAATTCATTCAATTTTCTCTTGGCTCCTACAAAGTTAGTTCCGTTGTCTGAGTATAAATTTGACACAGGACCACGTCTAGAAAGAAATCGTTTGAATGCGTTCAGAAAACATTCGGTGCTCAAACTTGACGCCAATTCAAGGTGTATAGATCTTGTTGTCAAACACACGAATAAGCAAATATACGCCTTTTGAGAACGAATTCCACGTCCACGTGATACGGTTACCCTTAAAGGCCCGGCAAAGTCTATACCCACATGCGTAAATGGTTTAATAGACTGAATGACACGACAATCTCTATGATCCGCCATTAAAGGTGCAATAGTTTTAGGGCGTAGCCGAAAACACGAATTGCATTTATGTACTCGATTTCGAATTAAACTACGGGCTGACAGTATCCAATATTTTTGCCTCAAAATAGACATTAATAATGCGGGACCCGAGTGACAATGAATTTTATGATAATGATCAACCAACAAATTTAAAACGTGATCCTTTCGCGGGAGAACTATGGGGTGCTTTTGATCATAATTTTAATCCGAATTAACTAAACGACCTCCCAACCATATGAGTCCGTCATTCAAGAACGGTCTCAAACGTTGAAATACGGGTTTACACGTTTTGCCTTGTTGTAGATTTATCAATTCCCCGGGAAAGTACGCTCGTTGTATTTCGCGCAGTATTTTAAGCTTAATGAACTCTAAATCTGACCCACTTATATATTTTCGATATGGCAACAGCTTAAGAAAACGAAATACGTAAACCAAACATCGTAATAATTTATTCCACGAGGAAAAGCGCTTTGACAGGGTTAGAATATCATATTCTTCTAAACCAGAAGTCATTACTAACGAAATAGACTTCTGTTCGGGTGGTTCTGTCACCATGGTGACATCAAATGTGGTAATGGGCCACCGATCAGGCCTAAATTTCATCCACGGTGGGCAATGAAACCATAGCGGGTGATCTAAAATTTGATTGGGGGTAAGCCCTCGTGACAGACAATCAGCGGGATTATCTGTGCCTGCGATATGATTAAAACAGGTAGCCGATAATTCAGATTGAATTTAAGCAACTCTATTAGCCACGAATGTCCCCCAACGTTGCGGAGAACACTGAATCCAAGAAAGTGCTACAGTGGAATCAGTAAATGCGTATATATTTTCAATTTTCAAGCGTTTTTCTAAGGTTTCTACTACGTTATGCATTAATTTTGCAAGTATTAATGCAGCGCAAAGTTCTAATCGTGCGAGAGAAACAATTTTCACAGGAGAAACCTTCGATTTTGCACAAGCAACATGTACTGAAATTGCTTCATGATTTTGGACATGGAAATACACTATACCTCCATATGACTTTTCGCTGGCATCTGCGAAACCAACAATGGTTACGATGCTACTGGACGTGATGCCAGTATGGCGCGGAATTCGTATTCTTTTTAGTGTGGAAAATTCCTCACAGAATTGCGTCCATATCCTTACAATATCGTTGGGAGGCTCATCATCCCAATCGCATTTGTGTAGCCACAATTTTTTAATTAAAAGCTTGGCATATAAAACGACAGGCGCGATGAAGCCCATAATATTCCATATTTTTGCGACACAAGACAATATATTTCGTTTTGTACAACCTGTTTTAGGTGTAGAAGTGACGAACGAGAATAAATCGGAATTTGTGTGACCAGTATAAGCCCAATATTTTATGCATGCTCACTTCATCAAATTCCTTTATCGCTGATAAGCGATGCGATTCTGGAATAGATTCCAGAACATCTTGCGAATTGCTGGTCCACTTGACGAGGTCAAATTGGCCAGTCTTCAATAATGCGATTAACTGAGAGGACGTTTCCTTTGCACCCTCTTCAGTTTCCATGCTATATACAAAATCATCCATGTACAAATATTCTTCAATAACTTTCTTTGCCTCAGGAAAAGCTTCTCCTTCATCGGAGGCCAATTGCCTGATAGTGCGTAAAGCTTGAAATGGGCTGGATGTACGACCAAAACAAACGCGGTTAAACTCATAAGTTTTAATATCTTCGCTGGGCGAGAAGCGATACAAGATTTGTTGATATCTCTAATCACTATCTTTCACTCCTATACACAAAAACATTTTGCGTATATCAGCTGAGAGAGCTATTGGGAATACACGAAAATTCATAATTATATTAAATAAATTTCCCTGTAAATTTTCCCCACTATATAAAATATTATTCAATGACACGGAAGTGCTTGTTTTTGCGCTAGTGTCCAGGACTATTCTCAAACTGGTCGTGATTTTATCCTCTCGTACAACTCCATGGTGCGGAATTATGTATGAAGGCATCTCATTTCCTTCATTTGAAGTGCTGAGAGTCAAATAATCCTTCTCTAAATATTCATTAATAATATTATTATAAGCTTCTCTTAATTTTGGAGAGGCTTCCAATTTACGTTCAAGGCATAAAAAACGTTTCTTTGCCATTGAAAATGAATCCCCAAGGGTTGAAACATCCCCTTTAAATGGCAAAGTTACTAAATATCTTCCATTTTCAGGATCTCTTGTGGTTGTTCTTTGATATATTTCCTCACATTCACGATCTTCAGGACTTTTAATAGACGGTACGTTTACTTCTTCTATTTCCCAAAATCTTTTGAGACAAATATCATCTGGTTCTTCTAGAATGGCACAACAAAATACGCCAACATTATCCTCAACCCGAGTTGGTGCTGATCCCAAAATAACGTATCCTAGAACTGTTTCTAAAGCATGCAGATTATGCCTCTGAAAATGGTCTTGAACCCTTTTTGACAACAGGAGATGCGGGAAGAGCTGGGCTCCTAGCAACATGTCAATTTCTCCTGGTTCTCCATATGACTCATCCGCCAACGGTAAGTCATTCAAATATGACAATGAAGGTACATCAACTTTGGCGGTAGGTAAGCGCTCTGTAACTTTATTCACAATCAATGAAGTAATGTTATAATTTATTGCTCGATTGAAACTAGAGTAAATTTCGGTCTGTATGGAGCCTGTAATGGGCTTAGACGATCCTCCAATACCCTTAACGGTGGAACAAGACGGGCGTTGATATTCAAAAAATCCTAATTTTCTACAACAATCCCGAGTAATGAAATTGCTCTGAGATGCGCTGTCCAATAAACACTTAACGAGATGTTCATTTCCTTGTGCGTCTATTTTTCGCACTCGTGCGGTAGCCAGCAATACAGTACAATGAGTCTTTAGATTATGAGATCGAACAGTTGAAAAAGTATACAAAGCTACATCAGAATCGGAGCAGCCCGGTTTTGGATCATTCGATTGATCAGCTTTCTGGTTTTCAATTCTTTGGGCATTTTGAGAATCTGACTGTCCCTTGTGTGATGCACCCTGTTCTTCAAAATGTAACATTGTATGATGAAACTTGTCATTACACTTATGACAATTTTGATTTGAATTGCAAGTCCTAGCCTGATGTCTATCACTAAGGCATCTAAAACAGAATCCCTTGCTTTTGATAAAATTGAACCGTTCCCTTACATTCAATTTTTTAAATTCTGAACATTTAAACAAATTTCCATGCGATAGATTATTGCAAAGTAAACATTTAATAGGCCTACGATTTTCCTCACTACCAGCGCTCATATAGGCTTGCGTCGATCTTTGTGACCGTTTTGACGTTTCACATTTATTTTCCATCGATTTCCTTGAAGAACCGGTTCTTTGCAAGATCTTAACTTGTTCCCGCACAAATTTCACCAAGTCTTCAAACGAGGGGAATTCATTTTCCCGATTGTATGTTTCGAATCCTTTCACCGAGTCCATATCCAGTTTTTTCAATGCAATGTGTAAGAAAATAAAGTCACACAAATTATCTAAATTTACATTTTTAACGGCTGCCACAGCCGACGCAAAATGATCAATGAAAGATTCCAGATTATTGATATTGGCGACAGCAAAGGATTTAAAATCCAAAATTTGATCGATATATGCAGAAGATATTACTCTTTTGTCGTTATATTTATCGATCAACGAGTTAAAAATAATTTCGTAATTTTCCGGCGATAAAATGATCCCGGCGAACGTTGATTTAACACGGTTACTGATTTTTCCCCACAAATAATATAACTTTTCTGAATTCCTAAGTGTATCGTTATTGTGTACGGTGTTAATAAAACTTGAATAAAATATGGGCCAATTTTTTATTTCCCCATCGAAATATGCTAATTCGATCGGTGGGAGTTTTACACTACATTTTTTCGGTTCCTTAACCACCCGTGAAGTGTTTTCCCGATTTAATGATATTTTTCTTTTGATATGTCCGTACATATCGTCGAACTTGAACCATCTTTCAAAATCAGGTACAAAGTTTGAATCGATTTCCAAATTTAATATATTTGTTTGTTGAGATATGTCCTCATACTTACTTCTAGTCAAGTCTAGAGTTTCAACTAACGAAAGAAACTCCTCTAGAATACTCAAGTCGGAAATTTTATTTGATAGTTCAAATAACTTAGTAAGACGTGCATCTAACGCATCTCGCTGAGCCGTCAGTAATTTCAACTTTTTTTCTTTAGTAGCCATTATTTAGCAATAAATAATTAACCCGAATAATTAATTATAATTTAAATAACGCTTTAATTTAATTAACGCTAGCGTAATTGATTAAAGTAAACAATTCTTCTGAAAAGTGTTTCCAAAATAAACTCAATAACAACTGAATTATTATTCTTGTTTACCAACTATTATTATAGCGGTCGTTAATACATACCTGCGTACTTAACGCTAGCGAAGTATGTACTCGTATTATTAGAATTGAGTATTGAATACAAGTACCTACTTAGACAATACGATTCCTTGCGTTAAACCAGGTACCTACATACACGATTAAATTATTGTAAACCTATAATTTGCAACGAGTAATCCGTTTTTAATATAGCTATTTGACGGACTAAATTTAAACCCATTTATAATGCAAATGCCATGACTTACATGAGGTACAAATATTGATTATAGATTGCAATTGCGAACGAAAGTAATACAATATAATCCGGTTCGAAATTTTACCAATTTGATGGTGGTGCGCAAATCTTTCGTTCGCAATTGTGCGGGGAGTTGAATGCGGTGGTGCGATAAAGACTAAGACAAACAAAACGAATTAAATTTTGCCTTAGTGTTTGCAAGAGGAAAATGAGAGGGAAAGGCCAAAGACTTACCCTGGTTTCGTCCTCCATAAGCCGCTGGTTCTTTTCACGTATCAGTTTGCATACAATTAACATTCGCTCACTTAACACAAAACAAAAAAAAACAGTGACATTCACTGCTGCGGGTAAAACGTTTCACTGGACGATGTGTGCTCCAAAAACAGTCACAGCCGAGTTCAAATACATGCGGGTTTTCAAGATGACACGAACGTTCGAGGGTAAGATGCAACGATAACAATGCTCCTTGTCTTTGGCTCGGATCGAGGAAAGGGGGCAAGGGGCAAAGGGGGGTGAATGGTACACATTTAAGGCTATTTAATTTTAAACCTCACGCGCAACTAGTTTATGTTACTCAAATAAATAAATAAAGTATAATTTAAAAGCGCTTACTCTCAAATTACAATAAAGACAATGAATTCTCACGCATTGACAAGCCTGACGTTCGTCCTAGCCTAGTAGCCCAGCAGCCCAGGTACGCTGGCGTTGACAAGTCTGACGTTCGTCCTAGCCCAGTAGCCCAGTAGCCCAGTACGCTGTATTACCTAGATATTTTACATCAACAAAATACTGTCTGAAATCATTATTTAACGCTTTAAACTATAGATTTATGTTGTAAATGTGGGTTTTATTGCGTTTCACTGTTTTATTTACTATGGTTGTATGTCTACATTAATTACGAAAATAACTGGGAATGGCATACGAAGGGTAGTTTTGGATGTGTTTGATGGTTGCTTTCTGTTTAATTACATCGTTTTGCCTATCATTTACCTTTAATGAATCTTACAAAATATGGTCTCATATTTTTCAATGGCTAATTTAATCAGAGTGAAATTGAAAGTTGTTAAAATCGATGACTTTATAATTCGTAGAACAACGACAAATTAATACAACATTTTTATTAAACCTTTTACAATTTTTGGGCAGAAAACTGTAGTTTATTTTTGTAAAAACCGTTGTAAGTTACTAATGCCAATGGAATGTTAATAATACTGTTGGTTGAACGTTGATTGGTTGCAGGCGGCCTGCTTAGAAAATCACCTCCCCTCCAGAGGTGGTGTTCACCGTGAGCAGGAGTGTGCTCCATCCCCAGTACCTCCCCGGGAGTCACACTTTAAGTCCAGGAACTAATAATATAGCTCTTCTGGAAATGGACCGGCCGTAAGTATCAAACATTAATAATAAATGACTTATTATCAATTTTCAAATTTAATTTCCATATTAATATTATTGACCTCCGTGGTGGAGTTCGCGGGTTCTAATCTCGTTGTGACCATTTTTTGGTTGGTAAATATTGTGTTATTTTATATATAATTTTTCAAAACATATTAACCAATTACAAATTTCCTGGTATCAATACATTTTCATTAAATTTTTCATATCTAAAATAATATTTCAGTGGTAGTAAAGGTACAAGTAAGGTGTAGTAAGGAAATATAATAATTGATGGAGTAACTCTGTGATGGTGTTTCAGGGCCCTCTTCAGCCGGAACTATCGGCCGGTTTGTCTTCACACGCCGCAGGACTCTGTGGGAGGACTCACTGTGTGGGACAACAAGGGTAATAAGGTAAGTTAACCATAATGCCCGGGCAATGAGCTTGCAGAGGTCGCTGATATTTTCGTTTAAAATCTAGACACATTCAAAGCCAAATCAGCACTTTTAGTTCATGTAAATAACGAGTAGGTAATCATAATTATTCACAATATCCTTTTAATCATTTTTTTTTATAAAACCTATTTAAATTTGTAAAACCTGTTTAAAGTGCTTTTTTTAAGTTAGCGAAAAACTTAACAAGTTTTTTTAGTTTTATATTTTTTTCAACCTTTTTTTACACTAACAGGAGGCCCTAAAAAAACCTCTGGGGATGCTGTGGGGGGGGCTTTTTAAGGAAATGAATCATAGAAAGTTCTGGGAAGGAAAAAAGGTATGAGGGGAGGGTATCTGGGGGTCAATATGTCCAGGAGGGAGGGATGTAAGAATCATCATAAGATGGGTCGAGGGGAGGGTATCTGGGGGTCAATATGTCCAGGAGGGAGGGATGTAAGAATCCATCCCTCCCACTGCGGTACAAGGCGATGGGTCGAGGGGAGGGTATCTGGGGGTCAATATGTCCAGGAGGGAGGGATGTAAGAATCCATCCCTCCCACTGCGGTACAAGGCGATGGGTCGAGGGGAGGGTATCTGGGGGTCAATATGTCCAGGAGGGAGGGATGTAAGAATCCATCCCTCCCACTGCGGAACAAGGCGATGGGTCGACAGAGTCCGGCTGGAGAGGTCAAAAGGTCTCCCTCAACCAGTCTCTCTCAATCCGACCCACCAAACTCAAAGACCTAGACTAATCCCACCCCATAAACCCGCGCCCCCCCCCCCGATAAGTCACCTAACGTAGCGTACCACTGGCATTGGTTATCCAATAAATGGTTCCCGGTAAATAATATTAATATTACATACACTCTCCTGATAAAGCAGACGCTTGTGCTTAGGACAGGAGAACTTATATATTAAATATACCATTCCTGAGAGAAAGTCCAGTTATATCCAATTTTATCCTAAATCCTGTATCTAAATTTCGCTAATAAACAATTAGTTAATGTTAATTAACCCATATCTTCCTAGTGATCGGTTATTCGATCGGTTGATACTTTATTTTTTTATGTGAAATTGTGAACACATTCTTTGTTAATTTTTTTTATATTGGTACACCTGAAACTATTAGTTGTCAAGCAGTATTTTTGACGTTTCACAATTCCCGCGTTTATTATTCTAATTTAAACTGTTTGTAAGGCAATTTTTCTTAAAAAAATATGTCTTGTCGTAAAACGTAAGTAGTTTTGGTATATTATAATATAATTCTATTTATGTTTGTGGTTTTATACTTGTAATAATGTTTTTCACAATATTGTAACATATTGAAATTATTATAAAATTGATTGTGGGTAGTAAAATTGGTATTTTATAAAGTGATCGATTTTTCGATCAGTAGGATGATATACCAGTGTGTTGTTATGCATTCATATGAAGGTTTTATTTAGATATTTTTGTTGTTTTTGTTACAGTTTGTCAGTAAATGAAATTATTTCACATCTGGAAGATGACACGAATATTTTATAGGCTGATATTTATATTACTCCACCAGATAATTATGATAAAAGTGACGAAGATGGTGGTGACGAGGAATCTACCCATATAAATAATTTGTCGAGGCAACAACTATTAGCAGAAGCTGAACTTAGGGCCACTGTTGCTACAGAAACTTGTATTGACGTGGAAGACAGTTTCTTGGACGATCACGCTCTCCAACCTACGCCTAGTACATCATCAGCAAAATCACCTCCGCAGAAAAAAAAACGTGTTCCAGTATCTAGACGTTGGAGGGCTATAGATATTCCAGATAAGCCTGAACAAGTGACCACAATACCCAGTTTCCTTGAAGATGTTGAAACACCAATACAATTTTACGAGTTGTTTTTTGATGAAGAGGTATTTGAGCTGTTGCGTTCAGAAACTGAAAAAAATGCCATTCAGAAAGGTAAACACAATTTTAGAGTTACTGTGACGGTTGCGTCTACGCAGTGTGGTGTAGAACCTGTAGGAAAGGTCAAGCGTTTTTGTTACAAACAAAAAAAGGATGTTGATCAACCCAGGTGTTTTATAAATTATAATAAATATATGGGCGGCGTAGATCTCCTAGATCAAAATGTGGGGTGCTACCGAATTTCCATTAGGCTGAAGAGATGGTATTGGCAACTACTTATGTTCCCTCTCAATGCGTGTGTGAACAATGCCTTTCAATTATATAAAATATCCCCAGCATCGAAAAAGGGCAACAGTTGTCATGATCTATTATCATTTACCAGGTATATAGTTACGACATATTTTCTAATGAAAGAAGCCTCTAACACCTCCGTTGGGAAACTTTTGGTGCCTAGGTCATCACTGGCTGTTATAAAACGGGTTCCAGCTATAACGCTAGATGGAAAGGCCCATCACACTGTCAACCAAATTAAATCTAACCGATGTGAATTATGTCATAAAATTTTTTTATGAAATGTTCAACGTGCAATGTCGCTTTACATCAGAAATGTTCAGTCGTTTTCCATTCAAAATACATTTCATAGATATACACAATGTCTTAATTAATTCCAAACAGTCTTAAAATATATAATTTTTATAAAAAATAATAAAGTATGGTATAGGTATACACAGTTTTTTATTTCACAATAAGTAACATTCTTATGAATACAACCCACGTAGGTATATTCCTACTGATCGATTTATCGATCGGTTTCAAAACTCAGCAAATAAATGAAATATATTTTTTTTTTAAATTGATTTTTTATGACATACATTATAAGGTGCTAAGACCAAATTTTCATCAAAATCGTACAAGTCTAGATATGCTTGGGATAATATGGGTTAAGTGTTAATCTCAAGTGACCTACCAGGTAAGTATTGTACTGTATATTATCTCCATAAATAGTTAGTAATAACATAGATCACTCAAGAAATGTATGTATGTATTACTATTTATGTATCACTGTTTGAGTTTGTACAGCGCCCTTGAGGTGATTTCGCACAAAAACGGCGCTATACAAGTCATCCAATTATTATTATTGTGTAAAGTTATAAAACGAAATTTAAAGTGAAAGGTAGATAGTTAAGTTAAGTGATGTTTTAAACTTTATGTGTCTGACTAATAAACGTATTTTAAAACTAACACAACTGTTATACAACCATTCATATATGGCAATCTGTTAAAATTTAAAATACGTTTATTAGTAAAGGGATAAGTATGTAAATTAGTGGCCTCCAGCATCTCTTCAGTACAAAAGTAAATACATAATAATTAGTTGTTATTGTTTCTGTGTATATTCACAGAAGCCAGCAACCCTTCTGCCCCAAGAGGAGTGCAGCAGACTGTTCCCTCGCAGCAGTGATGGAGTACCTGACGGAGTTACAGACGGACACATATGCACCAACAGCAATACGGGGAAGTGTGTAAGTAGCAATGAAGCAACTATTCATTAATTCAATGCACTACTCAATGGGCCTTGCGGGCTATTCTGTGATTTTGTTAAATCACTCATTTATTAAATTTAAATATCCCTTTAGTTCCCATTTCTTATTAAATTAAATGATTAACACACAAAGGGATCTTGTTGTATTGGTTCATTCAATTGCAAATGTTCAATTGACTTTTTATGATGCAATTTCAATAATGTAAAATTTGGCTCTTTTTGTAAATACCTACTCTTTTTATACACGGTGTTCGGAAAATCATACCACAACTGGGAAATTAGTGAATATATATCATATTTTGTATTAATTTTGTGGTATAACATTTTTTGATTTGGCATTTAATTTTTGGGTAAATATTTTTTTAGTATAATTAAAGTCTCCAGGGGGTTAATAACAGCTGTTATAAAATGCACTGAAGCGTACAGCCTGCTCTAAAAGTTTTATAACCCAAACCCTTATAATAAAACATGATGATATTTGATGTAGATTTAAAAGTTTCCCGCTTATACCACGAGTTTCCAGGCACCGTGCATTACAAATGTTTTTGTTGTTGGAATCTAATTTATTGATAGCTCACGTTTGAATGTATTTGTGCAGACCGACCGCGACAGTATTAGTTTGGACACACAGTCCCCTCTTACCCCGAAGTAATAATAATACAAAAGAAAGGAGCTCATTATTTTGATTAAAAAGGTTTATTTAGTTTAACCGTCCCGTTGTTTGACAATGTCACAAATATTGGCTAAGATTGACTGATTGATTAATCAACTCATTCAGAATTGAAGAATTGCTTGAAATGGTTTTAGCCGTGTTTAGTGGCCAGATCTGATTACTCAAGTACTCCCGCATCTTTATCTTTCCCATCTCCTTCCCCTCCCCACTACCTTCATCCTCACAACATTCCCGAATTTGGGATGCTTTTGGTGACTTAGTAGGGGTGCCAGGGTTCATGGGGTGAAGTATGTCTAGGTCTGTTTGCCCACCTACTGCGTGGCGGGTCAGATCGAGAGATACTGGTTGACGGAAACCTTTGGACCTCTCCAGCCGCACTCTTTCTCGACCCATCGTCTCGCCCCGCAGTGGGAGGGATGAATGCAACGTCCATCACTCCTAGACACACTGATCCCCAGATGTATCCTCTTCCTATCCACCCCTCATACCATTTCCCGCTCGTGCCACCGAGCTTTTCACTGCACGAAGGCATTGCTTATATTCCGCATTGACTGACTCTAATGTGTGCATTGCAGTTCTACTATAGAGCCTATCTCACAGCCAGCAACGGTGGCAGAGTGGCCTGCACCCGGCTGCTGGTGGGGCTCAACTTGGATTACGAGAGAGAGGGTGAAACCTGCCAGCGACTGTTCCTCCGCGTGGCCCACTACACCCCCTGGGTGGAGAGTGTGGTGTGGCCATAAGCTGCGTCTGCCCGTCTATTCATCAACTGTTCCTCCGCATGTCCCACTACACCCCCTGGGTGGAGAGTGTGGTGTGGCCATAAGCTGCGTCTGCCCGTCTGTCCATCAACTGTTCCTCCGCATGTCCCACTACACCCCCTGGGTGGAGAGTGTGGTGTGGCCATAAGCTGCGTCTGCCCGTCTGACCATCAACTGTTCCTCCGCGTGGCCCACTACACCCCCTGGGTGGAGAGTGTGGTGTGGCCATAAGCTGCGTCTGCCCGTCTGTCCATCAACTGTTCCTCCGCATGTCCCACTACACCCCCTGGGTGGAGAGTGTGGTGTGGCCATAAGCTGCGTCTGCCCGTCTGTCCATCAACTGTTCCTCCGCATGTCCCACTACACCCCCTGGGTGGAGAGTGTGGTGTGGCCATAAGCTGCGTCTGCCCGTCTGACCATCAACTGTTCCTCCGCGTGGCCCACTACACCCCCTGGGTGGAGAGTGTGGTGTGGCCATAAGCTGCGTCTGCCCGTCTGTCCATCAACTGTTCCTCCGCATGTCCCACTACACCCCCTGGGTGGAGAGTGTGGTGTGGCCATAAGCTGCGTCTGCCCGTCTGACCATCAACTGTTCCTCCGCGTGGCCCACTACACCCCCTGGGTGGAGAGTGTGGTGTGGCCATAAGCTGCGTCTGCCCGTCTGTCCATCAACTGTTCCCCCGCATGTCCCACTACACCCCCTGGGTGGAGAGTGTGGTGTGGCCATAAGCTGCGTCTGCCCGTCTGACCATCAACTGTTCCTCCGCATGTCCCACTACACCCCCTGGGTGGAGAGTGTGGTGTGGCCATAAGCTGCGTCTGCCCGTCTGACCATCAACTGTTCCTCCGCATGTCCCACTACACCCCCTGGGTGGAGAGTGTGGTGTGGCCATAAGCTGCGTCTGCCCGTCTGTCCATCAACTGTTCCTCCGCATGTCCCACTACACCCCCTGGGTGGAGAGTGTGGTGTGGCCATAAGCTGCATCTGCCCGTCTGACCATCAACTGTTCCTCCACGTGGCCCACTACACCCCCTGGGTGTAGAGTGTGGTGTGGCCATAAGCTTCGTCTGCCCGTCTGACCAGCAACTGTTCCTGATAATTTTTTGTTAAAATATTATATAACTTTAATCGATTGTCTGAATTCTTGACACAATCAGTTCCAATTTAGAAATCCTGTTGACAAACTGCTTAATTGCAGTTTAACAGGATAAAGAATAAATAAATAAAACAAATTCAAAGCAAAGTTTGAATTCATGAAAGCAGATTTCACGCAGGACTAAAGCACAGCACAGACAATCGTAATAAGTGTTTGATTATGTACCCTTTCTTGAATGTGTTTTAGTTTTTTGTTTTTGTGTTGCTGTGGCTCAATCTGTCTGTGGAGATAGAGAAACTATAGCGCCTGTTGCTTTTACGTCCAACAGATTACACTGTTTTCAAATAAGTATTGTGTCCAACAGATGGCGCTGTTTTTAATAAATAACATTTTTTACATGTCACGGGTGACATCTGTATAATATAAGTTGTTGGGGACGGAAAAGCGCCGTCGCACCGCGGAATGCAATGGGAGTGAAAAGTTCTGATCTGCCGACTTACCTTTTTTCTATTCTTCCACGTTTTCTATCCTTTGCGCTGGTTCATACACAATATCACTAAATTTTCACCACAGTGCGCGAGCTCACTATGGCTTTTAAGTTTCGACACGGTCGATAAATGGGGCTCCGTAATCAAACGTTGTTGACAGGATGATTTTTTCAACTCAACTAAAGTTTAACTAAGTCGGCATAGGAGAGGTAGGAATTTGGTAGGTGGACAGCAATAATATTCATAAAGGAGATCAAAAGGAAAGGTGTAGGTAAGACGATTGCAGGTACCAACATTTCCGCCCACCTAATTTGAACGAATTATTAATTATGATACAAAATTCAATAATAGGTAAATTTAAATATATATAGGTTAATTGTTCATTCAAGTTGTATCCGTAATGCTTCGCAGAAAACAATTAAAAAAAAAAAACTTTTTATTAAATTAAGTACCTATAACTTTTCGAAGAATGGTTCCTGGACCATAACAAAAATTTTGTTTTTGAAAAATATTGAAAATTGGTAAAGACTCCTTTGGTCCAGAATCTGAGTGAGAAACAAAACGAAAATTAGAGTATTGGCATCAAAATAACAAAAAACAGAAAATATAGATCCCAATGGTAAAAAAAAAAACAAAACCACAAAAAAAAATTCAAAATGAAAACGTATTTCTATTTTAGATGTATATCTTAAGATTTAAGAAACAATTAGACGTGGTGTTCAGAAAGTCATATTCAGGCAAACCTAGTAGGAATACACCTATTAAACAGTGGCCCGGGGTGAGTCCATTCACATCTTCGGGGATGGCCTCAATTCTAGTGAGAACTGTTGCAAAATTCTTCATAAGTTAGAACGGTCTCACCCATCACCCGTTTTAAATGGTATTTTACCGATTTTATCCCTGCCTCAAATAAACCTCCGAAATGAGGACTTGCTGGAGGGTTAAAAGACCAAATTTTAAGATCCCAGGATTTATTTAATTGTCTGTACATAGTCTAAAGCAAAACTTTTTTCAATTTGATAATAAAATTTTCAAACAAAAAGACGGTTTGGCAATGGGATCAAGTACCAGTCCTTTAGTAGCTGATATATTTTTAAACCATGTAGAAAATAAAATCTTTAATAGTTCTGCCTTATTACTAAATATGTGTATTTTTGGAAACGTTACGTAGATGATGTTTTTTGTATATGGACCGGTACCAAAAGACAACTTCAAATGTTCCATAATTTTTTGAACAAAATTCATAAAAAAATTAAATTTACATTAGAAATAGTAATTAATTGTAGCATAAATTTATTTTATTTAAACCTAACTATAATTATAATAAGATTGAATTTGATATTTTCCGAAAAGAATCACGCTGACATAATTATACACAACTCATCTAACCATCCACTTTCACAAAAACTCTAAGCTTTCCATTATTTGATCAATAGATTAATTAATATCCCGTTATCCCAAAATAATTTCAAAGCTGAACTTACCACCATTAAATTAATTGCATCTAATAATGGTTATAACTCCAAATTAATAGACGACATATTGAACAAAAAAAAATCATTTGTCCTACATTTACCCATTGCTTAGTGATAATATTAAAAACAATTGAGAAAAATATTGTTTATGGAAAAGCCATATTACGGAGTTAGTAAATAGAATAAGAAAATGTTATATTTGTTAGGTTAAGAAATATTTTAAATGTGAAAATACTAAAAATGTGTATTATGCTCTTGTCCACTCTCTGCTTATTTACGGAATCATAGGTTGGGGATAATAATAATCATAGGCACTTGCTCAGGACCTTGTCCGAAAGGCGTGCAAGATGGATCGGCCATGTTATACGACAAGAAGGCCTCTTGCATGTCATAATGGAGGGTATGACCGAGGGGACCAACTCTAGGGGACGCCCACGCCGAGAGTACCTGGAGGACCTGCTGGTGGATGTGCGCTGCTCATCATATGCACAAGTCAAAAGAGCCGCACAAGACAGGGAAGGAGGAAGGCACCTGCTCAGGACCTTGTCCGAAAGGCGTGCAAGATGGATCGGCCATGTTATACGACAAGAAGGCCTCTTGCATGTCATAATAGAGGGTATGACCGAGGGGACCAACTCTAGGTAGTACGAGAGTACCTGGAGGACCTGCTGGTGGACGTGCGCTGCTCATCATATGCACAAGTCAAAAGAGCCGCACAAGACAGGGAAGGAGGAAGGCACCTGCTCAGGACCTTGTCCGAAAGGCGTGCAAGATGGATCGGCCATGTTATACGACAAGAAGGCCTCTTGCATGTCATAATGGAGGGTATGACCGAGGGGACCAACTCTAGGGGACGCCCACGCCGAGAGTACCTGGAGGACCTGCTGGTGGATGTGCGCTGCTCATCATATGCACAAGTCAAAAGAGCCGCACAAGACAGGGAAGGAGGAAGGCACCTGCTCAGGACCTTGTCCGAAAGGCGTGCAAGATGGATCGGCCATGTTATACGACAAGAAGGCCTCTTGCATGTCATAATGGAGGGTATGACCGAGGGGACCAACTCTAGGGGACGCCCACGCCGAGAGTACCTGGAGGACCTGCTGGTGGATGTGCGCTGCTCATCATATGCACAAGTCAAAAGAGCCGCACAAGACAGGGAAGGAGGAAGGCACCTGCTCAGGACCTTGTCCGAAAGGCGTGCAAGATGGATCGGCCATGTTATACGACAAGAAGGCCTCTTGCATGTCATAATGGAGGGTATGACCGAGGGGACCAACTCTAGGGGACGCCCACGCCGAGAGTACCTGGAGGACCTGCTGGTGGATGTGCGCTGCTCATCATATGCACAAGTCAAAAGAGCCGCACAAGACAGGGAAGGAGGAAGGCACCTGCTCAGGACCTTGTCCGAAAGGCGTGCAAGATGGATCGGCCATGTTATACGACAAGAAGGCCTCTTGCATGTCATAATGGAGGGTATGACCGAGGGGACCAACTCTAGGGGACGCCCACGCCGAGAGTACCTGGAGGACCTGCTGGTGGATGTGCGCTGCTCATCATATGCACAAGTCAAAAGAGCCGCACAAGACAGGGAAGGAGGAAGGCACCTGCTCAGGACCTTGTCCGAAAGGCGTGCAAGATGGATCGGCCATGTTATACGACAAGAAGGCCTCTTGCATGTCATAATGGAGGGTATGACCGAGGGGACCAACTCTAGGGGACGCCCACGCCGAGAGTACCTGGAGGACCTGCTGGTGGATGTGCGCTGCTCATCATATGCACAAGTCAAAAGAGCCGCACAAGACAGGGAAGGAGGAAGGCACCTGCTCAGGACCTTGTCCGAAAGGCGTGCAAGATGGATCGGCCATGTTATACGACAAGAAGGCCTCTTGCATGTCATAATGGAGGGTATGACCGAGGGGACCAACTCTAGGGGACGCCCACGCCGAGAGTACCTGGAGGACCTGCTGGTGGATGTGCGCTGCTCATCATATGCACAAGTCAAAAGAGCCGCACAAGACAGGGAAGGAGGAAGGCACCTGCTCAGGACCTTGTCCGAAAGGCGTGCAAGATGGATCGGCCATGTTATACGACAAGAAGGCCTCTTGCATGTCATAATGGAGGGTATGACCGAGGGGACCAACTCTAGGGGACGCCCACGCCGAGAGTACCTGGAGGACCTGCTGGTGGATGTGCGCTGCTCATCATATGCACAAGTCAAAAGAGCCGCACAAGACAGGGAAGGAGGAAGGCACCTGCTCAGGACCTTGTCCGAAAGGCGTGCAAGATGGATCGGCCATGTTATACGACAAGAAGGCCTCTTGCATGTCATAATGGAGGGTATGACCGAGGGGACCAACTCTAGGGGACGCCCACGCCGAGAGTACCTGGAGGACCTGCTGGTGGATGTGCGCTGCTCATCATATGCACAAGTCAAAAGAGCCGCACAAGACAGGGAAGGAGGAAGGCACCTGCTCAGGACCTTGTCCGAAAGGCGTGCAAGATGGATCGGCCATGTTATACGACAAGAAGGCCTCTTGCATGTCATAATGGAGGGTATGACCGAGGGGACCAACTCTAGGGGACGCCCACGCCGAGAGTACCTGGAGGACCTGCTGGTGGATGTGCGCTGCTCATCATATGCACAAGTCAAAAGAGCCGCACAAGACAGGGAAGGAGGAAGGCACCTGCTCAGGACCTTGTCCGAAAGGCGTGCAAGATGGATCGGCCATGTTATACGACAAGAAGGCCTCTTGCATGTCATAATGGAGGGTATGACCGAGGGGACCAACTCTAGGGGACGCCCACGCCGAGAGTACCTGGAGGACCTGCTGGTGGATGTGCGCTGCTCATCATATGCACAAGTCAAAAGAGCCGCACAAGACAGGGAAGGAGGAAGGCACCTGCTCAGGACCTTGTCCGAAAGGCGTGCAAGATGGATCGGCCATGTTATACGACAAGAAGGCCTCTTGCATGTCATAATGGAGGGTATGACCGAGGGGACCAACTCTAGGGGACGAGAGTACCTGGAGGACCTGCTGGTGGACGTGCGCTGCTCATCATATGCACAAGTCAAAAGAGCCGCACAAGACAGGGAAGGAGGAAGGCACCTGCTCAGGACCTTGTCCGAAAGGCGTGCAAGATGGATCGGCCATGTTATACGACAAGAAGGCCTCTTGCATGTCATAATGGAGGGTATGACCGAGGGGACCAACTCTAGGGGACGCCCACGCCGAGAGTACCTGGAGGACCTGCTGGTGGATGTGCGCTGCTCATCATATGCACAAGTCAAAAGAGCCGCACAAGACAGGGAAGGAGGAAGGCACCTGCTCAGGACCTTGTCCGAAAGGCGTGCAAGATGGATCGGCCATGTTATACGACAAGAAGGCCTCTTGCATGTCATAATGGAGGGTATGACCGAGGGGACCAACTCTAGGGGACGCCCACGCCGAGAGTACCTGGAGGACCTGCTGGTGGATGTGCGCTGCTCATCATATGCACAAGTCAAAAGAGCCGCACAAGACAGGGAAGGAGGAAGGCACCTGCTCAGGACCTTGTCCGAAAGGCGTGCAAGATGGATCGGCCATGTTATACGACAAGAAGGCCTCTTGCATGTCATAATGGAGGGTATGACCGAGGGGACCAACTCTAGGGGACGAGAGTACCTGGAGGACCTGCTGGTGGATGTGCGCTGCTCATCATATGCACAAGTCAAAAGAGCCGCACAAGACAGGGAAGGAGGAAGGCACCTGCTCAGGACCTTGTCCGAAAGGCGTGCAAGATGGATCGGCCATGTTATACGACAAGAAGGCCTCTTGCATGTCATAATGGAGGGTATGACCGAGGGGACCAACTCTAGGGGACGCCCACGCCGAGAGTACCTGGAGGACCTGCTGGTGGATGTGCGCTGCTCATCATATGCACAAGTCAAAAGAGCCGCACAAGACAGGGAAGGAGGAAGGCACCTGCTCAGGACCTTGTCCGAAAGGCGTGCAAGATGGATCGGCCATGTTATACGACAAGAAGGCCTCTTGCATGTCATAATGGAGGGTATGACCGAGGGGACCAACTCTAGGGGACGCCCACGCCGAGAGTACCTGGAGGACCTGCTGGTGGATGTGCGCTGCTCATCATATGCACAAGTCAAAAGAGCCGCACAAGACAGGGAAGGAGGAAGGCACCTGCTCAGGACCTTGTCCGAAAGGCGTGCAAGATGGATCGGCCATGTTATACGACAAGAAGGCCTCTTGCATGTCATAATGGAGGGTATGACCGAGGGGACCAACTCTAGGGGACGCCCACGCCGAGAGTACCTGGAGGACCTGCTGGTGGATGTGCGCTGCTCATCATATGCACAAGTCAAAAGAGCCGCACAAGACAGGGAAGGAGGAAGGCACCTGCTCAGGACCTTGTCCGAAAGGCGTGCAAGATGGATCGGCCATGTTATACGACAAGAAGGCCTCTTGCATGTCATAATGGAGGGTATGACCGAGGGGACCAACTCTAGGGGACGCCCACGCCGAGAGTACCTGGAGGACCTGCTGGTGGATGTGCGCTGCTCATCATATGCACAAGTCAAAAGAGCCGCACAAGACAGGGAAGGAGGAAGGCACCTGCTCAGGACCTTGTCCGAAAGGCGTGCAAGATGGATCGGCCATGTTATACGACAAGAAGGCCTCTTGCATGTCATAATGGAGGGTATGACCGAGGGGACCAACTCTAGGGGACGCCCACGCCGAGAGTACCTGGAGGACCTGCTGGTGGATGTGCGCTGCTCATCATATGCACAAGTCAAAAGAGCCGCACAAGACAGGGAAGGAGGAAGGCACCTGCTCAGGACCTTGTCCGAAAGGCGTGCAAGATGGATCGGCCATGTTATACGACAAGAAGGCCTCTTGCATGTCATAATGGAGGGTATGACCGAGGGGACCAACTCTAGGGGACGAGAGTACCTGGAGGACCTGCTGGTGGACGTGCGCTGCTCATCATATGCACAAGTCAAAAGAGCCGCACAAGACAGGGAAGGAGGAAGGCACCTGCTCAGGACCTTGTCCGAAAGGCGTGCAAGATGGATCGGCCATGTTATACGACAAGAAGGCCTCTTGCATGTCATAATGGAGGGTATGACCGAGGGGACCAACTCTAGGGGACGCCCACGCCGAGAGTACCTGGAGGACCTGCTGGTGGATGTGCGCTGCTCATCATATGCACAAGTCAAAAGAGCCGCACAAGACAGGGAAGGAGGAAGGCACCTGCTCAGGACCTTGTCCGAAAGGCGTGCAAGATGGATCGGCCATGTTATACGACAAGAAGGCCTCTTGCATGTCATAATGGAGGGTATGACCGAGGGGACCAACTCTAGGGGACGAGAGTACCTGGAGGACCTGCTGGTGGATGTGCGCTGCTCATCATATGCACAAGTCAAAAGAGCCGCACAAGACAGGGAAGGAGGAAGGCACCTGCTCAGGACCTTGTCCGAAAGGCGTGCAAGATGGATCGGCCATGTTATACGACAAGAAGGCCTCTTGCATGTCATAATGGAGGGTATGACCGAGGGGACCAACTCTAGGGGACGCCCACGCCGAGAGTACCTGGAGGACCTGCTGGTGGATGTGCGCTGCTCATCATATGCACAAGTCAAAAGAGCCGCACAAGACAGGGAAGGAGGAAGGCACCTGCTCAGGACCTTGTCCGAAAGGCGTGCAAGATGGATCGGCCATGTTATACGACAAGAAGGCCTCTTGCATGTCATAATGGAGGGTATGACCGAGGGGACCAACTCTAGGGGACGCCCACGCCGAGAGTACCTGGAGGACCTGCTGGTGGATGTGCGCTGCTCATCATATGCACAAGTCAAAAGAGCCGCACAAGACAGGGAAGGAGGAAGGCACCTGCTCAGGACCTTGTCCGAAAGGCGTGCAAGATGGATCGGCCATGTTATACGACAAGAAGGCCTCTTGCATGTCATAATGGAGGGTATGACCGAGGGGACCAACTCTAGGGGACGAGAGTACCTGGAGGACCTGCTGGTGGATGTGCGCTGCTCATCATATGCACAAGTCAAAAGAGCCGCACAAGACAGGGAAGGAGGAAGGCACCTGCTCAGGACCTTGTCCGAAAGGCGTGCAAGATGGATCGGCCATGTTATACGACAAGAAGGCCTCTTGCATGTCATAATGGAGGGTATGACCGAGGGGACCAACTCTAGGGGACGAGAGTACCTGGAGGACCTGCTGGTGGATGTGCGCTGCTCATCATATGCACAAGTCAAAAGAGCCGCACAAGACAGGGAAGGAGGAAGGCACCTGCTCAGGACCTTGTCCGAAAGGCGTGCAAGATGGATCGGCCATGTTATACGACAAGAAGGCCTCTTGCATGTCATAATGGAGGGTATGACCGAGGGGACCAACTCTAGGGGACGAGAGTACCTGGAGGACCTGCTGGTGGACGTGCGCTGCTCATCATATGCACAAGTCAAAAGAGCCGCACAAGACAGGGAAGAATGGAAGAGGAGATTAGATGAAATTGCTGCAAACCAATCCCAGGATTGAAACCAGAGAGAGAGGTTGGGGAGGATCTTATAAAAACAACCTAAACTCAGTAAAAGTCTCGCAAAAAATTATTATAAAGGTGATACTTAAAAAAACTGTACTTTTCCAACAAAATTGCTTTTAAATTGTTTCCAGTACCAAATATTGATGATATATTTAAGCAAACTTCAATTATAAAAATGTGTAAAGAAAAAAATAGCACAGAATATCAAGAATTTTACAAACTGATGAGAAATGGAAATCAATTTATTACGCCAATCTTTAAAACAACTCAAATGCAAAACCATTATATTTACCAAGCCATAAAAAACTACAATAATCTCCCTTCCGAATTGCGCTGTATTACGAACCAACAAGAACAAATAAATAAAATCAAACTTTTTTTCCAAAAAAACTTATATTAAAAAAATATATGTATATATTATTATATATTTTACACATAACATAATATTATAACATTGAATCTAAGTAAGAATCGTGGCTCCCTTATCAGGCACAAGAGCTCCTCTTTTCTGATAAGGTATACATGACCAATTATGAACCTAAATATTATATTTTGCAAAATATGTATGTATTAATGTAACCCATATGATATATATTAAAATAATAAAAAAATAAATCATCAAACCTCCAATTTATTAATGAAAAAATCCCTAATAAAATACAGCCAGCTGTCTAAACAAATAATAAATTGAAAGATTATATTTTAAACTAGCAGTTAAAAACCCGCTCCGCGGGTTTTTGCTGCTAGGCCCTGCGGGCGGCACTTAATTGGGCTTCGCCCAGTTTACTAACAACAGTTACATTTAATAAGTAGATATTAGATCAATCCGAGCGCGGACAATGAGAGGAACACCCTTCACCCCAACATAAATCTCGTCAATGAGAAAAATGTTTCCTCTCCCATACCACCGAAATGATTTCATTTTTAAATCGAAGTTAAATTGAAAAAAAAAAAAAAAAATATATATATATATATAATATATGTAATTCGGAAATAAAAAATATCAACATATTACAATATTAAATATAACTTTGCTGAAATAATAAACTCTTACCAAAAGATTGTCAAAGTAAATAATTTTTTTTTTAAATATAAATGATTATTTTATTGGGATAATTCCTAAAAATCTACATATTTGGGTGAAATAGTATTACGTTCTTACCAAAAGATTGTCAAAGTAAATACTCATACAACAAAACTCTCTTAAAAATTTTTCAAAGAAAAAATTCTTAGGCAGAAAAACCTTACATGTGGGATAAATTGACCTGAAAAACCAAACTATTGT
Source organism: Hesperophylax magnus (assembly GCA_026573805.1). Classification (NCBI taxonomy): domain Eukaryota; kingdom Metazoa; phylum Arthropoda; class Insecta; order Trichoptera; family Limnephilidae; genus Hesperophylax; species Hesperophylax magnus. The sequence goes on along the minus strand of JAIUSX010000179.1, from coordinate 160,708 downwards.
AAGCAAGTACCTACAATTTATTATACTTTTATTTTTTACAATTTACAACTTAATATTATATACTTTCATTAGGAAAAAATCTCTTTATAAACAATATTGTCCGTATACCAATCAGTCAGAATTTGCCCTTGTCTGGAACCGTCAATAATCTGTATAAATAACGATGACTGCGTTCGTACTCTGGAACAGGCAACGTACAACTGTCCATGAGAAAATACTGGTTCAGGAAGTAACAGTCCAACCCGTTCAAAAGTTTGTCCTTGAGATTTATTAATGGTCATTGCATAAGCTAATTTAACTGGAAACTGTTTCCTGCACATATTGAATTGTATTGTAACATCAGACAAAGTGTTTAAGTAAATTATAGGAATGAAATGTACTGTACCTTTTCTGTCCCCCGTAATGATTTCGGCTTGAATTAAGTTACAGCTGAAATTTTTAATAACCATTCTTGTTCCATTGCAAAGGCCATCACCAACAGATAAATTTCTAAGTAACATAATGATGGCACCAATTTTAAGATTTAATATGTGTGGTGGGAAGCCATTTGGGTTTATAGAATTTAAATATTCAACAGGAAAGTTAGCCTGCTCGTTATAATCTAAATTTCCTTCTTCATTAATGATGGTATCAACAGAATGAAAAGTCTTCATTTGTCCTTCTAATCGTTGAAGTACATCCTCATTGATTGCACAAACATGACTATTTTTGGGGCACAAAATGGTACGTTGACTCATCACTAAGGCATCAGCAGTGGTATGTGTCTTACCATATATACATTGAATAATATCTTGGCAAATATTTACATTGGGAATAAGCACAGAGGACTCTAATGTTCCTTCTACGGGAGGAAGTTTTCCATCTCCCAAGTCCAAAAGCCATTTAGAAAATATGTTTTCACTTTCTAAAGCTCTGACATTTGTTTTTAATTGAAAAGTTTTGAAATGGTACCAAAGTATGCTGCTTTTTATGCAAGCGGCAATTAATTGTCCTCGTGAAGCACGTCGACACACTGGAAGGATCTGACGAAAGTCTCCGCCCAAAACAATAACTTTGTTACCAAAGACAGAATCACTTCCCATGATATCACGTATAGTACGCTCAATTACTTCTAAAGCTACACCTGGAGCCATTGGTGCTTCATCCCATATTATAATATCTGCTTCTGTTATAATTTTCCGGTTCTTTGATGTGACCTTACATGTTGTATTGTCCTGTAAACTGAGGGGTAAATTAAAAGCAGTATGACACGTTACCCCACCTGGAAGCAAGATAGCTGCAATGCCTGTCCAAGCGACTAATAAAACTTTTTTACCTTTTCCTCTTAGAGTGTGAATTAAAGTTTCGTAAAGGTATGTTTTCCCTGTTCCTCCTGGGCCATCAATGAAGAAACATTTATTGTCATCATTTTCATCTGAAAAAAACTTATTCAAAATAGAATTATATGCTTGAAGTTGTTCGTCATTGAGTTTGGCAGCCATCAATTCACCTAAAGTGTTTTCAGAAATTACATTAAAATCAGTCACTTGTCCAAAACTGCAACTTTCATCAGGTTCAGGTAAGCCCTGCATTCTGCAAGATGAACTCTCCTTCATAAGCATATCCTGTATGTTTAAAAGACAAAGATTAATAGCTGTTTCTTCAGCAACACCATGATGAAAAAAATCTTCAGACATACATTTGTTGAAATCATTCCACAGCTGCAACGGGTCCGAAGGGATACATTGTATTAAAATTAAAACAAATAGATGTCGAAGAGTTTTAGGCATCAAATACAATGAAGCCTCCGTCATGCACTGCGTCCATTCTCCTATGTCATCAATGAGCTTCAGTTCACGCGCCGCATCACGAAAAGTAGCTAGTAAATTACCATCAACAGTTCGCAAAGATTCAAAGGATGTAGCTCCAGCCACCTTTATAAGAATCAGCCGTAAATGATACAGTTCTATATTTCTAGGAGAAATTGAAGGTATTCGTCCAATGATTTTGCCACCTCCCCGCTGTCGTCTCGTCCACTTTTTACCAGCTGAAAAGACATAATTATTTGGTACATCTTGATACAGAATAGAGCGTCCCTCAATATCTTGAAGATTCAATTGGAACCACGCTGTTAAAGAGGTGTTCCTTGTAGATGCTTCCCTGAGAGCCTGTTCCTCCCGCCCCTCTACAAAATACACAGATTGGCTGTCGGGTAAATGTAAAGCCAGAAGTAAAATTGAGTGAGATTGATCATGTATAGGATTTTCCATAATTTTCCAGACAGCTTCAGGGGCACTTACATATCGACAATTGATATATTGCTTAATTTCATCATATTGAATAACCGCACTCTCCAAATTTCCAGCTTCTTGTCTTATTTCGATTCTAGCACAATCAAAACCTTTAGATATATATTTATGAATATATTTAATACTGGCCACTGAGGAACAAATTTCAACATTAATATGAGCATCATATTTTTTGCTAAGGTATGCATTATATGGAACAACAAATCGATTGTCGATACGTATATCCCGAACAACGTGATTTTCAGAAAAATTATCACGTCTCCCGTACTCTGGGTAGCCTGCGGAATTATTATCAGTAGAATCTTTAAATGATTTGGGGAATTTTTTAGAGCACTTACCGTTTACCATGCAGACTGACCTTGGATTAAGTACGCCACATGGTCCATGAATGTTATTTTTTAAAATAATATGGTACAAAGCCGAATTCTTCGGATGGGGTAGTTCTGCAGATACGGCATTATCAATATCAGAAGCTGTATACAACTTATCTTGGCTGCAAAGTGTAAACACGCCATGTAGATGAGGGAGTCCTCTTTTTTGCTGTTCAATTGTATAAACCCAACAAATTACCTTTCCAAAAACATGTTTCTCAGTCATATCATGAATAAATTCCTTGACTTTTAGATGGAAAACCTTGGCTACTATATCAGGCCTGTCCGCGGCCGATTGATAATGTTCCAATTCGGTTTGTATTTCTGGCCATTTGGGATTGCATGTAAACGTTATGAATAGATCAGGACGACCAAATTTACGTACCATTGCCATTGAATCTTGATAAAGTTTATTCATATGGCGTGGTCCACCAGTAAATGAAGATGGAAGAATGACTATATTACCTGCACGTACTCCTCTATCAGTGGCTAAATTTCTTACATGGTCTTGCAAACCTTGGTAGCATTCCACTCTGAGTTGTCGTTGGTTTTTCCTTATGTAATCTAGGCGACCAGATTCATAAATAATGTAAGCATGAATTAAATACTGTTGAAAAAGTTTACCCGCATAATGGATTGGATTAAATATGTTTCTTCGCGCTGCTAATTTACTTGCATAAAACTGCATGGCAGTTACAGTATGACGTTGAGCAGTACAGAAATCAGCATGATGCTGAAAGCCTGGGGTCCAACCACATTCACCTGATGGAAATAGTAGTGGGAAAACCATAGGATCTAAATGCTTTGATAAAGTTGCCACCCTTTGAAGTCCTTCAACATTTTTAGGATAAACAGCGATATCTATACCCGATGGTAAATTCCCGTCTCTGTCTGCTACATATACCATGGCGATATCGTGAGAACTGGTTGGAGCATTGTACCTCCGTTGGTCATCAGCTGATGAACGTGTAAATAATAGACGTATATCTCTCACCTGCCCACCGTCAGCCGCAATGCGTAATTCTTCTTCCTCGACAGCTTCTTTTAGTTTCTTATACTGATGAGCATAAGGGCTTATTTGGCGTATTTCGCTATCAATTATTTGCATTATATTTTGATAGCAATCGGCATTAGATGGATGACTCATACGCACTCTAACAGCCTCATCAGGATCATATACATAAAGCTGAGCATAGGAAGGTATTTCACCTTCAACATGTATACTTCTGGAAGTCAAATGATAAACCTCACCAGAAATTTTTAAACAATATGGACCATTACCTGGGATATTAGCTATTTGCGCTCCAAATGAGGCAAATCCATTAGCACTGTTATATTGACGAATAAAATTCCTAAAGTTTTTAGATTGACTACAATCTCCTGTCAATAATGCGTTAAGTGCTGGAGGATAAGCTAAAATTTGTGGTATTATTTTTCCATTATGACAGCAAGAATGTAACAGTTTACCTTTTTCAACTTCAAAATGAAGCGCCTTGCAATGCTCGATTGTACATTCTTTTGACATGACGCCGAAATAATTCTGTTCTGGAAGCACATAATTTGGATTATTGATTAAAGCACACTTCAAGAATACATTACATCTATTTACTGTGGAAAACCGCCTTCTGGAATTATTGTGTTCAATTTGATTATCAGTCATATATTCTATTCGTCTTCTGGCACTTCGATCGCTCGGTAAACGTCCCTCTCTCATTCGAACATTCCGAAATTCGGCCAATTCTGGTAAAATATTGTCCACATTCCTTTTAGCCATAGTTATTAAATTGAAATAATAATCTGAAAACAAAATATTTATTTTTAGTGACTCACAGGAACTTTTTAAAACAAATTTCTAGGTTAGCACGTCAATAATTATGTAATTACCTAGATATTAAACATGATAGCACATGGGGTCGGAGTTGTAATATCAAAAAATAATTAATTACGTAAAGTATCGAGTGGAGCTGGTTATTTTTGCAGCCGGCTTTAAATGGTGGTAATGGTGGATTTATAATTATATTTATTATTTATAATTATAATATATCTCACATTAACATACATTGCTTGACACTAACTGGCTATAAAAGTTTTTTACAATGATTGGAAATCCATATACGCTGGCAACACTTGACAATCTGTCTTTCGCGTGAATATGGCGTCAAATATAAATAATATATATAAACGTCAAATTTTAATACGTAATTGTGGATAATTTTTACTGTAATGTAATGAATCCAATGGATTGTCAACTTTTTAAAACATATTTTTTTCGATATTATCCAAAAATTATATGAGCATCGTGTCATTTTCAAATCGTGCCTTAATTTTCAAGTTAGCGGAATTTAACTGAAACAGACAATTTAAATTTGACCAATTAGAGGGCCTACACCGTCCAGACGCTAGAGTATTAATAATTTTAAATAACATGGAAAAAGACCAGAAAACGAAAAAATCCGGAGTTTACCAATTGAATTGTAATGATTATAACCATTTTTTCATAGGTAAAACTTGCAGAAATTTCGAAACGAGGCTTAAGTAACATTTAAGATGTCTAAATAGTAATAATTATTCGGAATTTGCTAACCATCTAATTGAATTTAACCATTCATTCATTCATTTGACGGCCGGCATAGTCCAGTGGCAACGCATTGGACTGCCATTCCGAAGGTCGCGGGTTCGAACCCGGCGTGCGCAAATAAATTTTATTTGATTAATTTGTGTTATTTCACAATTAATTAATTAAAATAATATATAGTATATTTGCGGCACGTTCCAGAGTGGAAGATACTACCAGTTTCACCCTGGTGTAAGACCACCATTCAGAATTGAAACGTTGCTCCAAATGGCTTTAGCCGTGTTTAGTGACTAGATCTGAATAGCCAGGTACTTCCCCACCTTCCTCTTTCCCTTCTCCACTTACCTTCAGCCTCACAACATCCCCCAATTGGGGATGCCATAGTCTCACTGGCTCCAGACGGTAGCAGTTGGGACTCTTGTGAGGTATTCACTATAAAAAAAAAAAAAAATTGATATAAATACAGGTTTAAAAATTTTACCCACTAACGTTAGTGGTTTTCACCTTGATCTTTTAGAAGTATTAAAAATTAGGAAAAATGTCAATAGATGACAATAAATTTATCAATTTTGACACATGTCCTGATGAAGAGAACATCGTTCTCGAAACATGTCGATTTAAAAAAAAATAAAGATTATTGTGGTAAAAACAAAGTGTTTTAATTTATTTCATTAATAAAATGGTGCCACGAAATGAATTTGTAAAAAAATATTTACTAATAATCGAATTAGGTACTATTTGAGATGATACAAACGTTTTAACGTTTTTTTTTTTTTTTTCCATTATTTCTGGCTTTCACCCTTCAAGGGTGTTCTTGGCCATCATTTAAAATTATTGAGAAATGAAAGGTGAATTTAAATATTAATTTTATTTAAATAGACAAATTTCAAAATTATAATGAAAATTGGAGTCGAGTTCAGACTTAAAAGAGATGAAATGTTGAATGGAGGGGAGGCAATTTTAGTTAAGGCTTGATAGAAGAGAGGATATTTGTTTAGAGAGGGACAACCAAAAAATATGTGATCTAAAGTTCCCACTTCTAGACCACAGAATGTACAATCTGGGGAGTCAAGGACGTGAATTTTAAAAAGGTGGGAAGGAACGGAACAATGTCCGATCCTCATTCGAATGAGTGAAGAAATTTCTTTTTTGGAAAAATGTGGGAATTGCTGAAACCACGGTTTTGATGGAATAGTCCTTTGTATTGAGGCATAGCAGGCTCCCTTGGATTGACTAGCAATGTGCCAATACTCTGCCCAAACATTGCGGGATCTTTCTTTGATGATGGAAAAAATGTCAGATAAGGGAATGTGGTTTACGAGGGTAACAACAGGGTTGGACGCTCCTTGTTTTGCCAAGGCATCCGCAATATCATTACCCATGATACCAACATGTCCAGGAATCCAAATCAGAGTTACAGTTTTACCAGAGCTTTGAATGGAGGCTATCATCACTCGAATAAGGCATACAAAGTGATCATCAGGATGAAGAAGAGGACTGGATTTAAGTTTCTGGAGGGAACTGAGAGAGTCAGAGAGAACGAGGGAATGTTCAAAATTATTTTTGATTATATATTTGAGAGATTCTATTATTGCAATGCACTCAGCTGAAAATATTGAAAATTGATTTGAAATTGAATGAAATATTCTATCATTAGAATTATTGTGGTAAACGTTAATACCTATACCACAGTTAGGAGAGTCGGGAGATTTGGATCCATCAGTAAATAAAAGAGAAAAGTTGGGCCATTTAGATAAAATAATGTCATTGAACATATTATTGACAGTTCGGGCCGGGAGATTGGAATGACTTTTAAAGATTCCGATCCCTTCTAATATTGTCGGGGATAAGGTGACGTGACTATATTTTAGTTTGTATAAGGGAAGTAGATCATTTTGGATGATGTGGAGCTCTGAGAGAGACTTAAAATTTTTACAGATGTCAGGAATAGGTTTAGTTGAAGCTCTGATTGTAGATGAATGGGTTGAGTCAATGAACAACGAGACGCTGGGGATAACCTGATGACATTTAGAATTTAAACATTTAAGAACAAATTTGTCAGCAAATAGTTGACGCCTTAAATAAAGAGGAGGATCAGAACATTCTACTTGAAGGGAATTGATGGGTGACGATTGCATCGCTCCAGTTATTATTCGCAAAGATTTAGATTGAATTTTGTCTAATTTATTAAGTACATTTTTTGAGGCAGTACTAAAAAGTGGGCAGGCATAGTCGAGATGGCTTCGAATAAGTGCATTGTAAAGCAACTTAATGCAAGTAGGGTGAGCTCCCCACCAAACGCCAGATAATGATCTGATGATATTTAATTTTTTTTCGCATTTAGTAACTAAATTATTAATATGGGAAGACCATTTAAGTTTCCTATCAAATGTTACTCCCAAAAATTTTACTTCAGAAGCGTTGGAGATTGGAGAATTTTTAAATAAAATTTGAACGGGGGGGTTTTTATGGCGGTTTGAGAAGGTGACACACTGAGTCTTTTGGATTGAAAGTTCAAGACCATTTAACGTGAGCCATGTGCAAAGGGCATTCATGGCTTCGTTAAGATATTTGACGGCAAGAGGGATGATTTTGGATGATAAGAAGAAAGCTATGTCATCTGCGAACTCGATAATTTTTATTTGTGGGGGAATAGTGACATGCATATCATATGTGTATATATTATACAGTAAGGGGGACAATACATCGCCTTGTGGTAAACCCTTCCAAATAGACCTACTTTGAGGAGAAATATCTGGAAGTTCAATGAAAATTTTTCTATCTAGAAATAGATTAATAATAGATTGGACAAACATGGGGGGAAGGCCAAGGCCTAGAAGTTTTTTTTTCAGGATTGGGATGGAAACATTGTCAAAGGCGCCTTCTATATCTATAAAGACGGCAAGACAAACTTCCTGTTTAGAAATTGATAAATTAATATCAGTGCTGATGATGGCAAGGTTATCCTGAGTGGATTTTTTTTTCCTAAATCCAAATTGAGATGGAGAGAGAAGCTGTTTACTCTCGACAAAAAATTCTAATCGGTTTTTAATTAATTTTTCATAAAGTTTACTGAGGGTGGATGAAAGAGCGATTGGCCTGTAGTTGGATCCAAAATTTGGAGATTTGTTTGATTTTAAAATAGGGATGATTATTTGAGAACTCCAGTCATCAGGCATTATACCAGTCTGGAAGATTTTATTTAAGATGCTTAAGAAGTGGTTTAGAACATTATCATTACTATTTTTGATTATGCTGTAAGGTATACCATCTCTGCCTGGAGATGAGTCCTTGACTGTCGATAAACAATTTTTTAGCTCAATTAAGGTGAATGGAGAGTCTAGCCAATGATTAGACATGGGAGTATTATAGATGGGCGTTATTTCATCTAAGTTAGGAACAGAAGGGGGGGCAATTTTGTCCAAGAATTCATCTATCCATTTAGAATGAGACGCTCGAGGAGATGGAGAACTGAAGGAGGATCGAAATCTTCGGATCATAGACCAAACTTCCGAAATTGGAGTGTTCGGAGATACTGAACTGCAGAAGTTGTACCACCCGGATCTTTTTTTTGACCTCAATACCCTTTTGGCATTGGATTCAGCATTTTTGTATTTAAAATAGTTCTCCATAGTCATATTGTAACGATAGGAAAGAGATTTAGCTTTCCGAATTCTTACTACTTTGGAACATTCCTCATCCCACCAGGGAGTTGGAGGGAGTTTTTTGAGAGATTTAGTTTTAGGGGGAGGATTTGATTTATTTATTGCAGTTATGAGCATTGATTTGAAGTTATTATAATCATCTTTGACGGAAAATATATCGGTGGCGGGTAAATTTAGTAGGAACTTGTCCATATGAGAGTTAAATTCATCCCATTTGGTGTGTTTCGTTTTAATCTTTGTCGAAATATGAGACTTGTCCGATTGGAAAGAAGTTTGATAAGTAATGGTGATCGGGAAATGATCACTGGAGCAAGGGTCGGGGGACACCACCCACGAGGAGAGAGAAGCCAGACTAGTGGAACATATCGAGAGATCCACTGCACTGGGGTTTGTGCTGGGGCGTGAGATCCTAGTAGGAGATCCGTCATTCAAAAGGAAAAGGTTGGATTGATCTAGGAAATCCATCACACTTCGACCATCTCGGTCGGAGAAAGCAGAACCCCAGACGGGGGAATGGGCATTAAAATCGCCTAATATAAAGAAAGGAGGGCTTAGTTGACTTACAATTTGCAACCAAGTTTGTTTGTTGAAGTGGGCTGTTGGGGGAAGATAGACTGAAATAAAGGATGTGTCCTTTATTTTAGCTGCAACCATTTGGAAGTCAGCATTGGGGGGTTTGATATTATTTATTGGGGAAAATGATATGGATTTTTTAATAAAAAGGGCAGCACCACCGCCCGAACCTTCCGGGCGGTCGTCGCGGAGACAGGAATACCCTCCCACATTAAAGTGGGTGGATGGAGTAAACCAAGTCTCTGAGATAGCAGCCAAAGAAATAAAGTTGGAATTTAAGGAGAGAAAGAGGTTAAGGAGATCAGATTTGTTAGAAATAGCACTTCGGCTATTCCACTGAAGTATTCTGACATCTTGAAGAGTCATTTTGAATAAATGATTTTAATGTGGAAATAATAGTAGCAGCGTTGGACGGTAGATTAGTTTGAGAAGAAATAAGTTCAATTAGAAGCATAATAAGAGTTTGGATAAATGAAGAATTGTCTTGGGAGAGTTTTTCAGAAAGTTTTAGAGAGTTCATTGAGGACGGATTATAATTATTTGCACACCCATTTGTGGCATTTGAAAGAGATGAACCATTGGGATTTAAGAGCAGTGAGTTGTGTTGTTGCTGATCGTATCCAGGAGCCGGTTTAGAGATAGCGTTTTTGTATGAGAATTTAGTTGAACGAGAAGAAGTTGTTGTAGAGGAGGGAAGAGGGTTGGATGAGGAGTTGCTGGATAAAGCCTCAGCAAATGATTTTTTCACAGGCGGGAATAGTTTAGAAGCCTGCAGAAAAGACAAGTTCTGAGAGGCCATAGAAATTTTAATATTTTTTTGGCGAGATTGTTCTGGGCAAGAAGTGTTGATAGCTGTATGTGAGCCTGAGCAGTTAAAACATTTGGGTGAGGAGGAAGAAGGACATTGGTCAGCTGCGTGGTTTTCTCCACATTTAAAACATCTAGGTTGAGATCTGCATGCAGCTTTGGTATGGCCAAAACGGCAGCAATTGAAACATTGAGTGGTGGGATAAGTATACATTTCAACTGGTAATGAGTTGAAGAATAAATATATATGGGAGGGAAGAGATTGACCTTCAAAGGTGATAACGACAGATTGGGAGGGCTTCCAGGAAATTATACCCTCAGAGGAGTCCTTGTAATTTAGCCTCCTGGCTTTTATGGGATTGCCAATGTGTTGGGGGGTTGAAAGTGAAGACAGAATTTCTTCGATGGACAGATCGGTCGAGATACCTCTGACCAGGCCCATGCGAGTGACATTGAAAGTAGGGATATATGCCTTGAACTTTGAATTTGATGAAATGAAGATATTTTTGATGAAACTGTTAGCAGCTGACCCTGAGAGGAATTCAACGGAGATTCGGAAGCGACCCTCGGCTTTTACACCTCCAGGCTTGATTGAAAGATTCTTGCTATTTGATAGGAATTTGCCAAATTCAAGAGGGTGGATGGTTTTTCCTTGCTCAGTTTTTTGGGCGTATACAATGAATGGGCCACGGGAATGAAGAGAATAAAAGTTTGTTGGAGGAAGTTGAGAAAGTGCTGGTGGGGACTGTGAAGTCGAAGGCGAATCAAGTTTTATTGGGGAAGAAGGAGTAAATTTCCTTTTTTTGGTAGAAGTCAAAATGACAGAATCACTGTCAGAAATTTCTACATTTTCCCCATCTGGGGGGTCTGGAGAGGGATCTGGGGGCTTTGTAGGGAGTCCAGGAGGGAAATCTTCCTCCATTATTCACAACAGTAAACAACTACAACAATAGTATGGAAAATGACAGAAGTAAAAAAAGTTTATAAATATCTGGAAATTAGCAGCGAAAAGTGACTCCTGGAAGATCAGGAGGGAGAAGAAACCTCAAGGCACAACACACTACACTTTTTTTTTGCCAGAAAACAAAAAAGAATGGTAAAAAATTAATTTTAGATGGAGCAAAACAAAACAACTGATGACAGCCAAATGTTATTGTTGCCAATCCACGTTTTAAGGTTGCATGTTTTGATTTCTGGTATTTCTCCGTCAGATTTATTGTACACAGCTGAACAAGGGCAGAGTGCTATTGGTTGGTGAAGCCATTTTGGTCCCGTAAACCACAGAGGGTTTGATATAATGTCTTTATAAAGTATTTGTAAAACCCTATTAGCGACAAATGTTTCCAATAAATATGGCGGCGTTTTTAGCCACGCTAGTACAATAGTCGAATCTGTAAATAGAAAAACGTTTTCTATTTGTTCGGAAAATTTTACAGATGACATAATATACTTTACAAGTTTCGTAAGGAGAACGGCCCCACATAATTCTAGTTGTGGAATTGACAAGGTCTTCAAAGGAGCGACCTTCGATTTCCCCATTAAAATGTGAGTTGTATTGCTACTAGGCTCTAATAAATATACTACTGCAGCATAACCTAACAGTGAAGAGTCACAAAACCCTACGAGGAAAAGACGACTTGTCATCACCGTGTTATAATATCTAGGAATATTCAATGTTCGAAGTAATGAAAGTTGACTTACAAATTTACTCCACGTATTATGAATATGTGGTGGAACATCACGATTGTCCCAATCGACACTTAACTTCCATAGTTCCTGTAATAGACATTTTGCGAAAAATATCACTGGGGTGATGATCCCAAGTGGGTCGAATAAACGAGCTACCGTTGATAAAATTGTTCCTTTTGTGCATATCTCATTTGAAGGTAGATCGACCTTGTAAGTAAAATTATCAGTCGTTGCACTCCACTGGATGCTTAATATTTTAACAATTTGATCAGTTCCGGCGTTATCAAAAGAATGACCATCTTGCTGGTGCTCTTGCGAAACATGATCCAAAAGTGAAGGTGTATTAGATTGCCATTTACTAAGTTCTAATTTCCCAAGATTTAACAATCCAATGATATCTTGTTTGAGTCTGAGGGCTGTTCTTATCGTTTCTGTCCCCGTTACGAAATCATCGCATAGAACCTTGGCAGAGTCAGGATACTTTGATCCTTCATCTTGTGCTAGCTGGCGAAGGGTACGAATGGCCAAGAATGGTGAACTAGACAACCCGTACGTTACAGTTTGTAACTCGAAATCAATAACCGGTTCATTCTGAGATTCTCTCCAGAAAATATTTTGGAATTTACGCTGAGATGGAATAATTAATATTTGCCTATACATCTTATCATACTTATGAAAACGAACATTTAATAATAAAAACACATAAATTTACACATAAATCGTGGTCAAAAACACATAAATTTGTTTTTATTATAAATTATGATGAGCCACAAAGTGAATGCTTTTTACAATTACGAACATTTAAAATCATACGTGGAATTTCAGTTTGCAATTTTGGACCGTTCAATAATAACTCATTTAGAGATAAGTTATTTGGTTGGGTTTTGCCGACCCATCAAAGACCACACGTAGTTTTGTAGTTTTACTGTCAGGATTCAAAAAACAATGATGAGGTAAATAGGATGCATCTAAATTCCGAGGTACCCGTGTCATGTGTCCCAGACCCTAATATTCTTGTATAAAATTTCCGTAATTAATTGCTAACATGCGATCCCTTTTAAAACGAATTTCTAGTTTGTTCAATCGCGATTCCGCAAGTTTTAACCAATTTTGAGAAGGCATAATTTCGGATTTTGTTAATAATGGTACAACATATCTACCATCACATTCTCGATAGGGTTTCGAAGCGTAGATTGTTTCGGCTAATTCGTCGTCCGGTTTACTCGTCACAATTGAAGGTGTTTCTTCAATTTCCCAAAAATTTCTAAGAATATTGCTTAACGAATTTGTTTCAACGAACAAAGACAAAGGCGTTTGAAATGACGAATTTTCCATCTTCCCCATTATAATGTAACCGAATACACTGTTTACAGCACATGGAGAGCCGTGAATTATTTCATGGCCACTATTAAATATATCCAAGTATACGTCAGCTCCTAACAAAAGGTCTATTTTGCCCGACATGTAATATGATTCATCAGCTAATTTTAATTTTTTAAATTGTGACGTTCCACTCGATGGTAAATCATATGACGGATGATTAGAAGTCATTCTTGTAATCACGACAGATTGACATCGAAGAAAAGGCCCTTTGTATTTCGAAGTTTTATAAAACATTTTGTTTTTCCATGACAATAATTTATACTAGAATTGCGTAAGCCATTTGAATGGCGATGAAATACGATGTGCCTTAATTGACAAACCCAAGAGCTTAACACATCTTTATCGTATGGGTATATAATCAATATATTGATTTCGGACCTCAAGTTGTACAGTTCCTAACAGAACGGTAGAAAAGCTCGGAATCGTTGTTGCGGCCAGGGTTGGTTGCACTTAGGGTTGCCAGATGGTATCCAAAAGGTGGACATGTCCTCCTTTTACATGTTTTATCCTCCCTTACCTACTGTAAGTCCTCCTTTTTGCTAAACATCGGGCGGGGCTGTAGGAAGATTTTTTAATTGTTTATACAAGGCTTGTGAAGATTACTTGACGGTTACTTGATGGAATGGGTAAAACCCTTGGAAGATTTCAAATGTTTTGAGTGGATGACATTGCTGAAAAAGAACTAAAACCTAGAATATGATGATTTAGTTTCATGCATTGAGTTCTTGAACATCAGAGGTGTGGAGATTGACGATGTTAAGCTACACGATCAATTTTGTAACTTGATTTCATTTCTTAAATCAAAGTCAGATGAATATGAAGCATATTATGATTTGAAGATTTGAAGACAATCTAATTCAAAAGTGTTGAAAACATATAAGCGCACATAACGCATAACTCAGTGGAGCTAAGAGAGGAAAAGACTATGTGTGCATTCAGTTAAATCTTTAATTCTTACTCAATACAACTTCAAAAACATGACATGTGAAGATTTTTATAATTATTTGTTAAAAAACCAACTTTCCAAAATTGGCAGCTCAGCTAAATATGATTAAAATAAAGTAAAATAACATAAAAATTCGTTTAATTTCTGAATGTCCTCCTTTTTTACAGAAAATCCTCATTTTTAGACCCATCTGCCCTCCTTTTTCAAATTATCATCTGGCAACCCTAGTTGCACTTGAATTATTAAGTTCATTTTTGCCCGATGGTTCGGAGGCAATGTGCAACATTGAATTGTGTTTTTTATTACAAACCTGACATGTGAATTTTGATAGACAACCTTTTACATGGTGCTGTTTCAACGGTTTAAAATTTTAATTTTGTCCCTCCTTTTATGGGGACTTAAAGATGTAAAGGATGCACATTTGTAAAGAAAATGTGCACCTCTACATAATGGACAATAAACGTTATTATTCTTCTTATTGGCAGATAACAACGTTTTAAACGAAACTTTTTTTCTTTTGTAGTATGTGGAGATAACATTTCTAGAATACGCGTTTGATTTCTTAGAAACTCGAAAATTGAATCCAACCCTGGAATCTCTTCACCGGGCAATTTGAATTCAAATTGACGTTTAGTTGTCAGATCCATCGATCGTATATGATATCGTATATGACGAACAAATTTATCAAAGATATTTTCTATCTCCATCGCCTTTATAGCGGCGCAATTCTCTTGAAACGTACTGAATAACCGCGCTATACCTGACGCTGACTCGTTTTGTACACATTTGGAATTAAGAATTTCATCAAAATAATGCGTGAAAAGAATTCTAGAATTTTGGTATTGATTTACCAGAATATTCCAGGCAATTTCATAATTCTCTTCGATAAGAGGCAATGATTTTATAAGTGCCAGTGCCGGCCCTGTAATTAGTGATTTTTTATCTTTTGATAATGGTATTTTTCTACATTAGTATTTGCATTGCTGTCATGTATAAGACTTTTAAATAATGAATGAAATGAGCACCAACTTTTAATATCACTATCAAAAGTGGGTAGCTTTATCACTTTATCACAAAAGTACTTTTTTCTCAGCCATTGTATTGAGAAATTAATTTGCACAAACAATGCCGTGTGAATACAACATTTTATTTAAAATATTAACAAATTTGTAAACAGTTAAGTATTTTTTAATACCTACAGGCAATTTTCGCTAACAGCACGGCTGATACGAATTTCACACATAGATCAACTTTAATGAACAATTTAACCTTGAAATAATTAAATTTACAACAATTTTTTCAATTAATAAAAATTATTCAGGCTCGAATGTTGGGAACGGAAAAGCACCGTCGCACCGCGGAATGCAATAGGAATGGAAAGTTCGGATTTGCCGACTTACCTTTTTTCTATTCTTCCACGTTTTCTTTCCTTTGCGCTGGTTCATTCACAATATCACTAAATTTGACCAAAATGCGCGAGCTCACGATGACTTCTAAGTTTCGACACTGTTGATAAAGGGGGCTCCGTAATCAAACGTTGTTGACAGGACGATTTTTTCAACTCAACTAAAGTTCAACTAAGTCGGCATAGGAAAGGTAGGAATTAGGTCGATGGGCAACAATAATATTCATAAAGGAGATCAAAAGGAAAGGTGTAGGTACTACGATGCTAGGTGCCAACAGTACCAACACCTCGGGTAATGAACAGTGTAGCTAAATCCAGACCTAATAATTGTAACGTAAATAAAAACCATTTTACTAAAGAACCTTTTACTTTATCAAAGAGTTCCCAACACTGAAATCTGCAAAGTAAGGCAGACATAGATAGGTATGATACATTGTTATACATAGCCAGTAAAAATTTATAGTACGCCATTGAAAAAATACAAATTGACTTCAATTATGTAACACTTTGGTTAAACCAAAACAAACTAAAGTTGAATGTTATGAAAACAAAGTTTGAAATTGTGGATAGTGTAGGGCGAAACGAGTAGGCAATACTAAAAATTGATAACGTAAACATAGAAAGGGTGAGTAGTATTAAAAATCAGGGTGTAATATTAGATGAAAAATTAAAATTTGATAAACATTTAGAATACATAACAAAGAAAATTGCTAAAAAAGTTGGATTCCTAAAAAGGATCAGAAATAACTTGGATCTAAAGACAACGCGCCTTGTTTACAATTCTATTGTTACTCCGCATGTAAATTATTGTTCTAGTGTTTTATTCTTATGTAACGAAGCCCAAAATAATAAACTACAGGTTATACAAAATAGGGGGATGAGGATGATTTTAAAATGCGTGTTACAAAATTTAAATATGATGACAACCAAATAACATATAATATATAATGCGTTAACAATAATTTATAAGCTTCAAAATAATATGCTCCCAAATTATCTGCAAAGAAATATGATGTACCATGAAAATGTTCACAATTATCCTACGAGAAGACGTAGAGATTTTAGGCTTCCCAAAACTAAACTTTCATGCACACAAAACAGCGCGTTTTATAAAGGGCTAAAACTTTATAAAACGCGCATGACAATTTTTTAGGAATGGTAATTTTTTACCGATCGAAGGAAGTCATCCTTTGTGCCAAATATGTCTATTTAGATTACGTAGCGCCTATCGGAAATAAATATTTGGTAATTATAGATTCAACCTCAAAATGGTTGGATTGCGTGGAAGTAAATTCACCTAACTCAGATAATACCATTAAAATCTTAGAGAGATTATTCAGTTATTTCGGTAGTGTACAAACCTTAGTTTCTGATAATGGAGCAGTCTTCATGTCAGCAGCCTTTAAACAGTTTAGCGAGTTAAATGGCATTAAACATTTAACAACGCCTATTAATCATCCTCAATCTAATGGGTTGGCAGAGAATGCAGTAAAAACGTGTAAATTTTTTTAAAAAAAAAATATTGTCGGAAAAAATTTTCAGTCAGGTTATAACGCAAAGTTAGAATGTTTTCTCATAGATTATAGGAATGCACCACACTGTACAACAGGGTTAGAGCCAACAGTTGTAATGTTTGGTAGAAGGTTAAGGTCAAATTTGAATAACTTTATACATAGAGGGGGGAAGGTAAAAGACAATATGATTGATAAGGATACCAGAATGAGAATGTCAAAATGTCAGAAAAATCAGAAATTCTATTATAAAAGAAATAAAAAAGTATCTAAGAATTTTAGGATTAATCCGAAAGTTATGGTCAGGGATTTTAGAGACCAAAACAATGATAAGTTGGTACCAGGGAAAGTACATAAACGATTGGGAAATAAACTATATCTAATTGAAGTTAAATTGAATGATAAACTTATAAAAAGGCATGTCTGTTGTAACTCGTCCTCTTTTCAATATCAAGCTACTATATTGTTCACTTGTACCAATACTTGTAGCTACCTGAATCTAGAGGGAATCAAGGAAGAGTGGAGAAGAGAGACGAAGTCCTCTTCCATCGTGGGGCCTTTAGGGAACCAAGGAGGAGTGGAGAGGAGAGATGAGGCTCTCTTCCCCTTTGGGGTCTTCATGGAACCAAGGGGGATTGGAGAGGAGAAATGAGACCTGGGAATACACATTGTGGAACCAAAAGACATAGCCACATATCCAATGACAACCCTGGTGAATTTTATAAATGGAAACAGGTGACTGTTAAAGGAATGAGGTAAAATGGGAGATAGCACAATGGGCTTATGTTCTAGATGCTCACGGGAACTACATGTAAACCACTTTACACTTCTAGCACTCAACTATTCGTTTTCACGGGACTCGGCCCTCGCACAAACCAACAATTTTGTGCCAATGCGTATACGTTTAAGTAACTAATTACCCATTTTGATTCTCTTCCGAAAATTACGAGTTACAGCAAGTATTAACTGCACTACATACTGCCATAACTATTTATTTATTTATTGTTTCTTTACATTGTAGCCTATTAATCTAATTCTAGCAAATTCATTACAGTAATGAAGTAATGATGACCATGATATACATTGATATTTAATAGCAAGAAAAAAATTATAAAATATTAAATGATAACTTGTTAAGCGCACAAGGAAATGTATCTATATATTTATCAGATTAAGAAATATTCTCAAGTTGAATAATCTAAAAAAGTCTATTATGCACTAGTCCAATCATTAATTCAGTATGGAATCATTGGATTGGGAGGTGCATATGAAATAAATGAGTCCTGTAAAAGTGGTACAAAAACTAATTATTAAAGTAATTTTGAAAAAACAACCAACATTTCCTTCAGCAACATTGTTCAATATTTTTAAAGTACCAAAAATTTTAGACCTTTGTAAAAAAGATTCAATATTACAAATTTTCAAAGAAAATTTTATAAAAAATTTAAACTTAACTCAACATTAAGACATAAGCATAACATCATAATTCCCATATTTTCAACACAACAAATGCACAATAATTACTTTTACAAAGGCATAAAATATTTCAATAGTCTTCCCGAAGAAATAAAAAAAATAACAGATTTGGTATCATTTAAAAAAAAAGATCAAATTATATTTTTAAAAATTAACAACCATAACATCACCAATGACTTCATTTCATGCCATATTATAAATTTTTAACGTTACAACATCCTAGTATTTAAGATTATATTTACTGAACACTATTTTATAGTACCTATCATTGTACACTAAAATGTAGTAAAATTATGAAAAAACTACTACACCAAGCTCAAGAGCTAGCTCTCTTAATTGGCGTAGAATCCTTGTAAGGCTGGCCGCATACATACGTTTTTCGTATTCGATTTCCGAATTCGTTTTCCGTATTCGGACATCCGAATGCACGGAATCAGTAGAAAATACATTAACTGCCGCACACGTTCGTTTTAGTTCCGAACGGAACAAATTCCGTACGCACGTTCCGAATGCGAGCCGGCGCATTCGGAGAAAACGAATGGAAAAAACCTAATGACGTCATGTGGAACGCAGCTATTGCATACAGTTTGTTTGTGCCGACGCAAACGCACGGAAATTTCCGTTCGTAATTCAATGTTGCCAACGGATCTTGACCTAATATCGCCGTTTCTCATACATAAGGTAGCGTAAAGTAGCCGAATTTGCTATTAGGTGGGACATGTTTAAAATTGATGTTTTTACGTGAAAATAAAAATTTCGTGGGGGGGGGGGTGGCTAGAGAATTTCAAAAAGATAAAATTTGTCCCCAGAAAATAAAAAATTCATGGGGAGGGTGGGTAGAGAGTTTCAAGAAAATATAAAATTTGTCCCCAGAAAAATAAATTTCATGGGGGGGGGGGTGGGCTAGAGAATTTCGGGACATGTTTAAAATTGATGTTTTTGAAGTAGCTTAATTGGCGACCAGTCGCCTTTTAGATTTTTTCGGCGCCGATTCTCGCTCTGAGTAGCCTAAATGGCGATATATCGCCCTTGTTGGCAACACTGGTACTGACGTTTATACATTCCGAATGGAGAAAAACGAACGTTTGCGCTAGTCTCACGGAATTCCGAATACGGAAAACGAATTCGAAAATCGAATACGGAAAACGTATGTATGCGGCCAGCCTAAATGTATTTCGCTAATTTGTTTTTGACATATATTATGTTTATTACTGTAAAAATATTATAATTTAAACAATAAAAAAAATATATATATTTATTATTTTAAGAAGGAGAGAAGAAAGAAATGAAAAAAAGGTCTCTTGCATATATTATCGGTCTTGTTTACCTTGTCGACGATTCAACACACATTTTAAAAGTGATATAAAGTCATGGAAAGTGATGAAACAAAAACTTTATTAACTGGGTTAAGTAGGTTAGGTTAGGTTAGGTTATGTGGTCCCTTTTATATAAAGTTCACTCCAATTATATAGAAAGAGTTCAGCACAAATTTCTTAAGTACGTAAATTTTAAGCTCGGAATTCCTATTGATTACATTAACTATGTCAGTTTGATGAATCAATTGCATCTAATAACACTGTCTGTCAGGAGAATTATTTCAGACCTGGTTGCGTTACACAGAGTCATTAACAACTTAATTGATAATACTGCAACAAACAACTACTTGACACTTTTAAATTGCAACTATTAAATTCCATGTGCTGACTAGGAATACAAGACAACATATAACATTCTTCTGCAATACATACACGACCAACTATCAGACACTACATGACCACTCACTGACCAATAGGATGCATGATCTGGCCAACAAGTATGGGGGTGCTATTGATTTTTTTATTAACTCCATTAATAGAATTAAGCATAATCTATATCAACACTTTGTCGAATCCTACAAATTAGAGTAGCGTTGGTAAATTAGTTTTAATGTTTTGTCTTATTATGTAGTGTTGTTGTAATTTCTTTTTTTACTTTATGTTACTCTTACGTTTTACTAATATTGCTTCATATTTGGTCCCCTTTGTATAAAGTTCACTCCAATAATACAGAAAGAGTTCAGCACAAATTTCTTAAGTACGTAAATTTTAAGCTCGGAATTCCTATTGATTACATTAATTATGTCAGTTTGATGAATCAATTGCATCTAATAACACTGTCTGACAGGAGAATTATTTCAGACCTGGTTGTGTTACACAGAGTCATTAACAACTTAATTGATAGTCCTGCCATCCTTGCCACTATTAAACTACATGTGCCGACTAGGAATACAAGACAAAATATAACATTCTTCTGCAATACATACACGACCAACTATCAAACACACTCACTGACCAATAGGATGCATGATCTGGCCAACAAGTATGGGGGTGCTATTGATTTATTTATTGACTCCATATATAGAATTAAGCATAATCTACACCAACACTATGACGAATCCTACAAATTAGAGTAGCGTTGGTAAATTAGTTTTAATGTTTTGTCTTATATGTAGTGTTGTTGTAATTTCTTTTTTTACTTTATGTTACTCTTACGTTTTACTAATATTGCTTCATATTTTTTAACATTTTCTCATTATACTTGTAATCACAATTTTACAAGTGTGTATTTTTTACCTTCTTTAAAATGGATTACATCTATTTACTGTAAATATCTCCTGTATAATACATATTCTCTTATTGTACTGCATCATGTATCACTTCTATGTAAAAGCCTTTTTAGGCGTATATATAAATAAATAAATTTTTTTTTTTCGTAGAAAGCAATCACTTTGTGGTTTAACATTTTAATGAAATAAAAACAATATTTTTTGTTTAAAACCACGAATTTTTATTAATTTTAAGACCGACCGGTTTCGCTACACTCGAGCATCGTCAGGGTACAAAATTAAACTAATCAATAATACAAAATGTGTCATTATATATACATACAGAGGGAGATAGAAAGTAAAACCAAAATGAAACAACAATATATTAAAAGAAAACAATTAGTGTATATAAATATTATAATAATAGAGAATAGGCATTAATAATTGTAAGGTGATTAAGGGATACTGGGAATTTTACAGTTTACAGGGAATATTCCCAGAATTGGGCTTTTTGACAAATCTAATTGATTATTCAGAATTAAACTTTTGGTTTTAATGGCTTTCTTAATTTCTAGTGCTTCTAGGTTATTCAATTTGTTACTATGGTCTTTTCTATGGAGAATCTTAGCACCGGTGCTTTTGTTGAATGTATGATCTTTTTCAATAAGATGATTGGCAAACTCTGAAAAGCCATTGCTATTTAGGCATCTAAGATGTTCTTTAATCCTAATGTTGACATTGCGCGTTGTCTTCCCGATATAAAACGCTGGACAATTGTTACAATTTAATTTATAAATTCCTGCATGACTAAGTGTGTCATCTTTATCTTTAGAATTGACTAAAAATTTACCTAGATTGTTGTTAGTATAAAACGCCGGTTTGACTTCAGAAGGAAGGTTAACTATACTGCAGGAAGAAAAATTATTGATGAATAGAATACGGCGCCATTGGAAAGGAAGATTATTATTATTAATATAATGTGGACTCGCGAATAAGAAGTTTTTAACTGCTAATTGTTTTAGTTTTTTACTTAAAATTCTATCAATAAAATCTGGATCGTATCCATTATTAGACGCTATTTTTTTAATTATTGATAATTCGTTAGAGAAATTAATATTAGTTAATGGAATCGTGACCAAGCGATGGACCATTGAGTGAAATGCTGAGTGTTTGTGTGAAAAAGGATGATTGGATGTATTATGTATGACAATATCGGTGTAGGTAGGTTTCCGAAAGATGTTAAAATCGATTTTATTATTTATGAGAGATAAGGATAGGTCAAGGAAGTTTAAGGATGAATTAATGCCTATCTCTAATGTAAATTTAATATTTTTATGATCAGAATTTATAAGGTTGAGGAAGGAATTTAGTTGCCGTTCCGTGCCTGTCCATATACAAAATATGTCATCGACATATCTTTTCCACAGAAAGACGTTTTTTATAAGTGGTGAGTTACCGGTAAGTATTTTACTCTCCAAGTTATTCATGAATATATCGGCAATCAAAGGGCTAGTGGGAGCACCCATAGGTAAACCTTCTTTTTGTTGATATATTACATTATTAAATTGGAAATAGTTTTGACTTAGGCACATATTAAATAACGACGTGAGATCATTTATAAAGTCTTTAGTTAAATTAGAAGTATTTAATAAGTCTGATATTAAACATTTACTTTCCCCAATGAAAGCTGACAAGGGTAATACAGTTTTAATCATCCCACGAAATGTATATAATGAAAAAGTGAAAGACTTCATTAATAGTGATAATTTTGTGATTCTGAATAAAGACCCCACTAACAAGTACCTAGAAAATGTTAAACAAACACTTAAGGCATGTAAAACTAAAAAATTCCAAGATGATTCATATCACCAAGTAAAATTTTTAACTAAAAACCCCAAATCTCCAAAATTATATGGTTTTATTAAAATTCATAAAATTGACAACCCAATTAGACCAGTAGTATCATGTTGTAATGCCCCAAATTTTATAATATCGTCATGTATCACTAAAGTGTTTAATAATACCAATGTTTTCAATCCTAAATACACAATTAAAAATTCATTTACATTAGTGGAAGAATTGAAAGATTTGGTTCTCCCTAATAATTGTAAACTCATTTCGTTTGACGTGGTTAATTTGTTCCCTAATGTTCCCATTGGGGAAAGTAAATGTTTAATATCAGACTTATTAAATACTTCTAATTTAACTAAAGACTTTATAAATGATCTCACGTCGTTATTTAATATGTGCCTAAGTCAAAACTATTTCCAATTTAATAATGTAATATATCAACAAAAAGAAGGTTTACCTATGGGTGCTCCCACTAGCCCTTTGATTGCCGATATATTCATGAATAACTTGGAGAGTAAAATACTTACCGGTAACTCACCACTTATAAAAAACGTCTTTCTGTGGAAAAGATATGTCGATGACATATTTTGTATATGGACAGGCACGGAACGGCAACTAAATTCCTTCCTCAACCTTATAAATTCTGATCATAAAAATATTAAATTTACATTAGAGATAGGCATTAATTCATCCTTAAACTTCCTTGACCTATCCTTATCTCTCATAAATAATAAAATCGATTTTAACATCTTTCGGAAACCTACCTACACCGATATTGTCATACATAATACATCCAATCATCCTTTTTCACACAAACACTCAGCATTTCACTCAATGGTCCATCGCTTGGTCACGATTCCATTAACTAATATTAATTTCTCTAACGAATTATCAATAATTAAAAAAATAGCGTCTAATAATGGATACGATCCAGATTTTATTGATAGAATTTTAAGTAAAAAACTAAAACAATTAGCAGTTAAAAACTTCTTATTCGCGAGTCCACATTATATTAATAATAATAATCTTCCTTTCCAATGGCGCCGTATTCTATTCATCAATAATTTTTCTTCCTGCAGTATAGTTAACCTTCCTTCTGAAGTCAAACCGGCGTTTTATACTAACAACAATCTAGGTAAATTTTTAGTCAATTCTAAAGATAAAGATGACACACTTAGTCATGCAGGAATTTATAAATTAAATTGTAACAATTGTCCAGCGTTTTATATCGGGAAGACAACGCGCAATGTCAACATTAGGATTAAAGAACATCTTAGATGCCTAAATAGCAATGGCTTTTCAGAGTTTGCCAATCATCTTATTGAAAAAGATCATACATTCAACAAAAGCACCGGTGCTAAGATTCTCCATAGAAAAGACCATAGTAACAAATTGAATAACCTAGAAGCACTAGAAATTAAGAAAGCCATTAAAACCAAAAGTTTAATTCTGAATAATCAATTAGATTTGTCAAAAAGCCCAATTCTGGGAATATTCCCTGTAAACTGTAAAATTCCCAGTATCCCTTAATCACCTTACAATTATTAATGCCTATTCTCTATTATTATAATATTTATATACACTAATTGTTTTCTTTTAATATATTGTTGTTTCATTTTGGTTTTACTTTCTATCTCCCTCTGTATGTATATATAATGACACATTTTGTATTATTGATTAGTTTAATTTTGTACCCTGACGATGCTCGAGTGTAGCGAAACCGGTCGGTCTTAAAATTAATAAAAATTCGTGGTTTTAAACAAAAAATATTGTTTTTATTTCATTAAATAAATATTTAGTTTTCCTTTTTTGTCATTATTTATGAATATTTTCTCATTATACTTGTAGTCACAATTTTACTATTGTGTATTGTGTACCTACTTTACAAAGGATTACATCTATATACTGTCAGTATCTCCTGTATAATACAGATATTTTCCTATGTACACTGCATCATGTATCACTTTTATATAAAAGCCTTTTTAGGCGTTTATATAAATGAATAAATAAGCGGAAAAATTGCACAACATTTGTCGTTAGATATACAAATGAACAGGCTTATTAATGAATGGAGGTGAATTAAAGAAGCTTTTAGAACTGAAAGAAAGCGTAAACACGATCTACAGAATAAATTCATTCATCTTAAATGCGATCAATTGATTCCGTTCCACTATGGACAAATAAAAGTACTTAGGACTGTGACTAAAGTTGTAAGTTAAGACGTAACCGGGCGTTGATTTTTCCATACAAACGTAGTCCCCATTTATCTTTCTGGATTTTAACCCTAGAGCAAATATTTTTTTAACATAAAATAGATATCGGCGACTTGCGTGTCGGTACCTTTTGTTTTTTTTGATAAATTGCTTTTTATAGAAGTTATGACCTTCCAAAAATCAATAAAATTGCCTGATTTAAACGCAGTCAAAAGACGTTCAGTCTACAAACTAGACAATATATTTTGAAAAAAAAAAACAAAACGGTCCGACATAGAATAGTTTCTTCTTATGTAGTTGATAAAAAAATGAAAATCGGTTAACTTTTGGAGGAGAAAAATGGGGAATACAAAACCTCGATTTTGAAGATTTCATTTAGGTATTAGTAGAGCGAGCTGCATGTGTCCCTTTCGCTCAGTATTCGGGAGGTAATGGTCGGGGGGACAGGGTTTAGATAAATACATATGTATTTGTGCGAAGTGATGTCACGTAGTCATAAATCGATATTCGATATTCTAGTGTTTGTTTTGTCCCGAGTAATCGATGTTTTTTTTATTATTTTTTCCGTTTGGTCACTTTTGTGTTTGTTTGGTGAAGTATTCCGATATTCTTACTTTAATTTTATATGTTTACGTAAAATAATATCTGTAAAAAAAACATCCGTTACGGCCAGACCGACTCCGAGGTGATTTCGTTCCGTATTGCCAATATGGATACAAAACACTCAAATGGATATTTTTTTTAAAAATAACTTTTGGGTAACTAGCATAATATTACTGATTCAAATTACTTGTACTGTGGTGACATTAACTTGAACTTATTGGATACCAAAAATAGTGTAATTACAGAATATCAAAATCTACTCAGTGAAAATGGTTTAGAAAGTGTAATATTAGATGTTACCCGGGATAAAATATTAAACGGTAAAAATGTTTATTTATGTATCGACCATATTGCAATACGTAACCGTTGTAACACTGTATTTTCATGTATTGTAACTAACAAAATATCCGACCATTATATAACAGGAGTAGCAATCGGGAAAGAGGTACTTACAAAGGATTTAAATAAAAAAAGAGAAATCATTGATAGTAAAATGGTATATTCTAAATTAAAACTAGTAAATTGGGGAAAACTATTACAAACTGAATGTCCCTCAGAACTGTACTATACTTTGAAAAATATATTTGATAATATTTATTCGTCCTCGAAGAAAGAAATATCATTTGAAAATAATCTTAGGCACAGCAATCCGTGGGTTACTGAAGAAATTAAGAAGATGATTAAAAAAAGAGATTATCTTTACCGAAAATGTAAGAATAGCCCAAATAACCCGGTATTTCGTTTTTTTTTTTTTTTTTTTTTTTTTTTTATAGTGAATACCTCACAAGAGTCCCAACTGCTCCCGTCTGGAGCCAGTGAGACTATGGCATCCCCGATTGGGGGATGTTGTGAGGCTGAAGGTAAGTGGGGAAGGGAAAGAGGAAGGTGGGGAAGTACCTGGCTATTCAGATCTAGTCACTAAACACGGCTTAAGCCATTTGGAGCAACGTTTCAATTCTGAATGGTGGTCTTACACCAGGGCGATACTGGTAGTATCTTCCACTCTGGAACGTGCCGCAAATATACTATATATTATTTTAATTAATTAATTGTGAAATAACACAAATTAATCAAATAAAATTTATTTGCGCACGCCGGGTACGAACCCGCGACCTTCGGAATGGCAGTCCAATGCGTTACCACTGGACTATGCCGGCCGTCGTTTAGAATATACTCGATATAGAAACAAAACAAACAAACATATTAATATTACTAAAAACGCATTCCACAAAAATGTAATAAATAGCTTAAACGGAAACCCGAGGAAACTCTGGGACGAAATAAACAACCTAATAGGAAAACCTAAACAAAATCTAGATAAAATAATCCTTCAACATATGGGAAATCAAGGAGACACAAAGTTTTTATGCGATAAATTTGCTACAACATTCGTAAATGAAATAAGACACAATTGTACTACAAAATTCTTAGATCGTAACATGTATACAACTCCTGCTATTATGTCAATGAGATTTAGACCTGTAACAGAAAAAGATATAAAAAAATAATTAATGATATGGATGTTAAAAAGTCAGAAGGCAACGACCAAATAAGAATTAAAGACCTGAAGTTAATTACTGATAATATAATTCCAGTCCTTACTAAATTAATTAACCTTTGTGTAAATAAAAGCATCATGCCTGACGAACTTAAAACATCCATCATCAGACCTATTTATAAATCAGGAAATCACAAAGATTTCACAAACTATCGACCAATTGCGATTCTCTCGTGTATTGATAAAATTATTGAAAGAGCTATCTTTAACAAAATACAATTTTTTATAGAAAAAAACAGAATCATAAATCCCATACAGTACGGATTTCAAAAAGAAAAAAGTACTACACAACTACTTTCTAATTTCACTGACCATATAAATTGTCATTTAAATGAAAAATATTACGTTGGTATAATTTTTATAGACTTTAAAAGGGCCTTTGACACATTGGACCATCAAACATTACTAAAGGCAATGGAAGAATGTGGTATTAGAGGTCCTTTAAATAAAATGTTTAAAAATTATCTGTTAAATAGAAAAATTAAAGTTAAAATTGACGGAATTTTCAGTGATGAAATGTTAACAGACACTGGAGTAGCAACAGGGTCGATATCGGGACCTACGTGTTATATAATGCAAGTAAACAGTTTACCTAACGTAATAAAACGTTGTAAATGTTACATGTTTGCAGATGATACTTGCATCATATGTGCTGACAGAAATCTACAGAAAATTGAGGAATTTTTACAAACAGACCTAAATAACATAATTAAATGGTCCCACGACAGTGGAATTATTATTAACGCAAAAAAAAAAACAAAATATATGCTTATACACTCTCCGTATGCAAGTTGTCAGTATAAAGAACTGCATATAAAAAGTCATTCATACGATTGTTTTCACACAAAAAACCAATCTCTGCCATGTAAATGCCCAAACATAGAAAAAGTTTACCAATATACATACCTTGGTCTTACAATAGATGTCAATTTTAACTGGTCAAATCACATTGAAAATGTATGTAATAGATTAAGATCCATATTAGGGAAATTTTATCACCTAAAAACTTTGTCAATAAAAATATATTATACTGTATATATAATGCATTAGCGGAATCAATTATAGGATACGGAGTAAATAGTTACGGATTAACGTATAAAACTTACTTAAATAAAATAGAACAATTACAAATCCGTTTCCTAAAATTGATATCAGGCAAAAAAAAATAGAATTATGTGAAGGCGATTATAAAAAAATGTTTTCTTTGTGTAATGTGCTCTCTATACATAGTAGGATAGATTACCAACTAACGCTAGATGAATTCTGGAACACAGAATTCAAAAAACCTGTAAACCATAACTACCCTACTAGGCATAGAGAAACACAAATGTTCATTATTAAAATATCGCAAAGTGTAAACGGAGATAGAACAAAAAGACATAAAATTCCGAAATTATTTAACTCATTACCAGAAGATATTAAAAATGAGACATGTTATTCAAAAATAAAAACGAAAATTAGATCGTTCTACCTCCGTCAAACACAAAAATAATTAATATTGTGGATCAAGATATCAAGTTGAAATTGAATTTTTATTATAAGCTAATAAATAAAAAAAGTGAGAGATTTCTTACAATTAAACTGATTGATCAATTTTGTAGGATCTAAGTAAGAGAAAATAATGTACAAAAAAAAAACTGAATAAACACATATAAAAAAAAAAAAATTATAATTCTTCAATAACCTATAATGTATATTGTTATTTTATTTATTTAACTGCTATTTCGACAAATAAATATACAGCAAAGTGATGTAGCGTAGTATATCGAATTGTGAAGGTGCACTAGTGTTGTCTTTTCCCGAGTTATTGATATATTTTATTAGTTTTTTTTTGGTTTAGTGACTTATTTCGAGTATACCATACTTGCCGATCTTACTAAAATTGGACCAAATTCAATTTGTATACGTAAAGTACTATAATAATTTTCAATTTGGGAGGTGGTTATGGGTACCGCCGCCCCGGGAACCATTTGTTGGATAACCTCTGTCATAGGTCACCCCAAGTGGTTCGCTACGTTTGGTGACTTGAGCAGGGGTGCCCGGGTTCATGGGGGTGAGGATTGACCGGGTCTTGGCGATATATGCATCGGTCCACCAGTTGCGTGGCAGGCCGGATCGAGAGACCAGTCTAAACGCACGCTCAAGTCGCGACGCGACTGAAGATGAATTAGCAGCAAGAAGCCACCTGACTATTGTATGTGCGCGCTCAAGTTGAGACGCGAATTATTTGGACGAGTATTATAACAAAACCCTGTAGCAACCCGATACAGAATGTGGTCGTAACACGGACATGTACCTAGCATGAAAGTCAAAAAATCCTCAACTTACAATGATGAATAAAGATTTTTTTTTAAATATATATTTTTAAAAAGATGCCATTTGCGTGGTGATCTGTTATAACAAAACACAGTAGGAAAAGTTGCGCCGTTTAGTCATGACATTTTCTATTATTTTCGAGTTACATGGATATTTAAATACTAGTTCATTTTTACTCGTGATCCGATTTTCAGAACCCCGACATGTCTGGAGGTAGAGTGGAAAAAAATGGAGGTTTCCTCCACACCATCCGATTTGCAGTGTGGTGATTGGCAAGGGTGTTATGGCTTTCATGTGTAGTATCCTGTAGATTCACCTTAAAAGGGGCTTGGATTCAGGATTGATAAAATACGTAAGGCTGGTTAAATAATTACAGAGATCGTTTATTGCTTGTTAACTGTGAGACTACAGAATACCGAATGACAATACAGACTACCGCCGAAGTGCTCCCCGCACCTCGCGGCCCGTAGGTAGGTACCGTGTACCACATTCTCCCCCACTTAAGAGGAGAACTCCTACCAGGTTTACATCTTACCTGAGCCTGTTTACAACATATTTGTATAGTTATCATATATAGCAGAATAATAATAATAGTAATACATTATCTATAGGTTGTTACACATTAGTTTTTTCTATGCCGCAGCCTTCCAGTCCAAGGAGACTGCCACGGTGGTTCCTGAAACAGAGGAGAAGACCCATTAGCCCCTTTCCGAAAATAATGGGAAAGGTCTAGGTCTGATACTCTCATATCAGAGCCTAGATCGTCACTATACACTTTTTCACGCTCTTTGGGATTCCACCTTACACTCATTGGTGTCAGTTGATCCTCATGTCTTTTCCAGATTTGCCCTGTGTCTTTTATGAAAATTAAGTAGGTATTAAATCCAATTCTTTTTTTAATGATACCTACCACCCAACTTTTTTTTCCTCTAAAATCCTTAGTCATCACCTTTTTCCCCACCACAAATATATTCATATTTCTTTTCTTAGATTTATAACTCTTTTTCTGATTTTCTCTACTAACTAATATTTTACTCTTTCTTTATCCGACATACACCTCTCCCCCCTCCTTTCCGCAATCGCTGGAGAAATGAAATCAAACACGGACCTTAATCGTCGTCCTAACATAGCCACCGCTGGCTCTACACCAGTCGTGATATTTGGGGTATTCCTATAATCAATTAGGAATTTGGTTAACCTATCATCGACGTCTCTCGGTAACCCCCCATTATGTAAAATCTTTTTTTTAAATTTTTTACACGTTTTAACTCCGTTTTCAGCTAACCCATTACTCTGCGGATGATTCACAGGAGAAGTAATGTGCTGGATCTTTACAAAAACGCTTAAATTCTTCTGAACAGAAAACAGACCCGTTGTCCGATACAATAGTTTCTACAGTACCAAATTGAGCAAACATCCTCTTTGATTCCCTTAAAGTATTATCCGTATTAGCTTGTTTTAAATTAATGCATTCTATCCACTTGGTACTTGCATCTACTATAATTTAAAAAATGGTATTAGCCATCGGACCAAAAAAAATCAATATGTATTCTTGTCCACGGCTTTTCCTCAATCGCCCAATGTTGTAAAGGAGTTTTTGGCGGATTCGCCTGATTTTCCAGACACTCTTTACATGATCTAACTAAATTTTCTATATCTTTGCCCATTTTTGGCCACCATAAATATCCTCTTGCTAACCCTTTAGTTTTAGCTATACCTAAATGTGAACGATGTAACATATTTAACAAATCCCCTCTCATAGTATTTGGAATGATGGCTTTATGTCCCCAAAAAATACAATCTTCTACTAAAGACAACTCATCTCTAATTTTCCAAAAAGCCCATAACTCACTATCTTTTGGAATTTTCCTTGGCCAACCCTGCTGTAAATATTGTTTTACCAATGATAATACGTCATCTTTATTAGAGGTTTCCTTTAAATTATCAACATTTAATGGAACCTGAGAGTTATCACAAACCTAAAATAACAACTCTTTTTCAACATCCTGAAAATTAACAGAACTCAGCTTCTCGATATATAAATCCTCCGATTTATTTGTCTCTTCTATTGGTAATCTTGATAAAAAATCTGAACAATTTTTTTCTGAAGCTACGTATTCAATTTCATAGTTTAACCCCGCCAAAATTAAACTGTAACGTTGCAATCTATTAGCACTCAACACAGGAATGCCCTTCTTTTCTGACAAAATTCGTACTAAAGCTTGATTGTCGCATTCTAATTTGAATTTCCTACCGTATAAATATACAAAGAATTTTTTTAATGCAAACACTATCGCTGTTGCTTTTAAATCTAAAATGCTATATTTACTCTCTGTGTCTGTCAATTTCCTTGATGCAAACGCTATAGGTCTACTACTACCATTTGAATAAGTATGTAAAATTGTCGCACCAAATCCCTCTAAGGATGCATCCGTTACTAATTTTACTGGTATACGTGGATGAAAATGTACTAACACGCAATCAGAAGAAATTTCTTTTTTAAGTTCTAAAACTGCATTTTCACAGTCCTTTGACCAAATCCACTCCGAATCTTTTTTCAATAATTTATATAGAGATCCTAACAAACTAGATATATTCGGAATAAAATTTCTATAATAGTTAACTAAACCTAAGAAACTTCTTAACTGGTTAATATTACATGGACTACTAGATTCCATTATTGCTTTAACTTTACTTTCTAATGGTCTAAAACCTTCCTTCGAAATAAAGTACCCCAAGTATTCAATACTTGTTTTGAAAAATTCACATTTTTCTTCATTTACCGTGAGACCACAAAGTTTCAATCTATTCAAAACTGCTACTAAATTTATATTATGTTCCGCGACTGTTTTGCCCGTAATCAAAATATCATCGTAAAATATAATTGTTCCGTTTAAACCTTGCAATGAATTAAACATAACCCGCATAAATATACCTGGCGCTGCATTCAAACCATACACCAGTCGAGTATATCTATATAAACCTATATGTGTAGCTATTGTAGTTATATCTCTACTAACTTCACTTAACTGTAATCGTGAATATGCCATTTTCAAATCTAATTTAGAAAACATTACCGCTCCACTGATTTGTGTCAATAAATCCGTAATTACGGGTACTGGAAATTTATTTACAACCAAACCTGGATTAACTGTTAATTTATAATCTCCACAGATCCTAACTGATCCATCTTTCTTAATTAATGGAACAATGGGAGATGCATATCTACTCGTCTCTACTGATTGTAATATTCCCTCTGAAACAAGTCTATTAATTTCATGTTCGACTTTATCTTTAATAGCTAAAGGTATTTGCCTTGCATTGCACATTTTTGACTGAAATCCCTCTATTAATTCCAGTTCAACACTATATTTATTAAATTTCCCTAATTTATTCGTTAATACGTCTCCAAATTGTGTTCTCAACTTATCGACACCTAAATTGCTTTCTCCATTAGCACCAAAATTATTTACTACCGTGCAATTATTCAAAAAAACTAATGCTAATCCCAAATAATTCCATAAAATCTCTACCTAAAATTAAATCCGAACCATTTTAAATAACCACAAATTCAAAATTTTGTTGATTATTATTACATATAACCAATAAATTTATTGTACCGCTCGCTTTTAGTGGCTTGTTATCGTAACTCGCTAAGTGTAAATTAAATTGCCTTTTTTTTTTTTTTAATATTTTTATTCTAGATAAAAGAAAAGTACATTTTCACTTATTTAACTAGAAATAACATATATATTACACATAAATATATTACACACCGATATTATTCACTTTCATTGTTTTGTTGATTGAGCATAAAACTGAACAATTTTTTTTTAAATATACCTATACTTTTTTCATTTTTAATTTCGTCTGGGAGGCAATTATAAATGTTGCTTCCCTCGTAACCAATGGATTGCTTGCCATAATGAGTACGTATCGTGTTTAAATGTATTTTATCGTGTTGCCGTGTAAAGTGTGTGTGTACTTGGGACGTTTTAATGAGTTCTGTATTTGTATGTATGAGTTTATTATTTATTTTGTAAATAAGGAGACATGTATTATATTCATATAATTTTCTTAATTTTAATAGTTTTGTTTCTATATATAATTTTTTGTTGATGTTCTAGGTTTGAAGTGAAATAGCTTTTTGATTACTTTGTTTTGTGTTACCTGTAGTTCGTTTATATATGTTTCACATGTATTTCCCCAGATTTCAACCAAGTAGTTTAAATGTGAGTGTACGAGGCTATAATATAGACCTTTTTTAATTTTATTTGGTAACAGATATGATATCCGGCTGAATACGCTAATTAAGGGGGTGATTTTATCTTTAATATCTTGAATATGCTGTTTAAAAGTTAGGTGTTTATCAATGCACAGTCCAAGATATTTCTCCTGTATCAGGATTTGCAGGTTGTTATTTTCAATTTTTAAGGGTACATGAGGAGGAATTATTTTACGAGTTGAGCTTAAAATCATGTATCCTGTTTTTTTAACATTCATTGTTAATATATTTGATTGGAGCCAACTGTTAATTTTGTCTAAGTCACTCTGTGCATTTTTTAGTAAGATGTTTAAATCTTTACCCCAGTAGAAAATTGCAGTATCATCTGCATATAAAAAAATATCACCGTTTAAATCTAATTGGGAGATATCATTAATATAAATTTGGAACAGAAGTGGTCCTAGTATGGATCCTTGCGGAACTCCGTAGTTTATTGGTAGGTGGTTGCTATTTTGATTATTGATGCTAACGAATTGCTTTCTGTTGCTAAGATATGATTTGAATAGATTAAGAGCAGGACCAATTACACCAATTTTCTCGAGTTTCTTGAGAAGTATGTCATGGCTTACTGTATCGAAGGCTTTTTGAAGGTCAATTAGTATGGATAAAATATAATTTCCACCATCAATGCTACTTCTAAGTTTACTGATTAAATCATTTATTGCCGCAAGTGTGTTTGATTTTTTCCTAAAGCCATATTGTTTTTTATATAAGAACGATTTTTTTGATAGAAAGTTGTTTAATCTATCGTAGATTACACGTTCAAAGATTTTAGATAAGATTGGTAAGATAGAAATGGGTCTGTAATTTGAGGTATCCGTTTTGGACCCACCTTTGTGAATTGGTATTACCTTAGAAATTTTGCAACTATCTGGAAAAGTTCCCTCTTTAAGACACTGATTAATTAACTTTGATAAAATAGGAACCAATTCTGTGGAGAGACTTAGAACTGTCTTACATTTGAGTGTATCATAACCAGCGCTTGCATTTAGTTTTAAGGATTTTATTATTGTACTTATTTCTAATTCCGTGGTAGGTTGAAGATATAATGATTCCATGCTATCATGTACTAATGTTATTTCATTGGCTAGATTGTGTGTGATTTTGTTGTGTATATTATTAGCTAAGGAGGAGCCAATGTTACAAAAGAAATTGTTAAAGTGGTCGCATATCTCTACGTTGTTTGTGATTGTTTCGTTGTTAATGATTAATTTATTACAAAAAGTATTCAAAGTATTCGATTGGTTCTGTATGATGTTGTTTATTAACTTCCAGGTTTTTTTACTGTTATTTTCGCATTTTTTAAAAAGATCACCGTAGTGTTTTTGTTTTAAGTTTCGTTTTTTCTTAGTAATATTATTTCTTACTACTAGGAATTCTGTTTTCAATAACGTGTTGTTTGGTTTTTTTTTTTTTTTTTTTTTTTTTTTTTTTTTTTTTTTTTTTTTTTTTTTTTTTTTTTTTTTTTTTTTTTTTTTTGTTTGGTTGTTTTTTTAGTTTCAGGTGTAATCTGTTTCTTTTGTTGATTAATTTTATAAGGTCTTTGGTTATCCAGTCTGGGTTATTTATGTTTTTTGTGTTAATTTTAGTGATGCTATTATAATTAATTTTATTTGTGAGGTAGTTTACAAGATTGTCATAGTTTAATACCGAGTCGTCATTCATGTTAAGATGAAAGGGATTTTGGATGATATCATTCTTTAGATTATCAAAATCAATATGTGTATATTTTCGGGACGACTTTATAGATGTGTTTTTAGTATATGTGTGAATTACATCAAGGAGTAAAATATTGTGGTCGGATATTGAATTATCACAGTTCGTTAATGAGTATTCTAGTTTTATGTCGGTGAGTATATGATCAATGATTGTGTTTGTATTTTCTGTGATGCGTGTTGCGTGTTTTTTGTTTATTTTGTTCAAAATGATATAATTATTTAAACTAATTGTATTTGTGTATCTACGAGTGTGTGTATTATTTGGATCAAGCAGATTTATGTTAAAGTCTCCAAATATAATACCTCTTTTATATGTTTCTAGCTGAGAGGAAAGTGTCTCTAAGAAGTCTTTGAAAACAGTATTTGGTTTTTTATATACTAATCCTATTTTAAGATTGAGCTTGCTTACATGAACCCATAGAAAGTTGTTATCAGAGTCGCACGTGTTATCAATCACATTGTATTCTAAAGAATTTTGTAGAAAAATAGAGAGTCCGCCACCAAGTCCAGCTCCCTGCGGCCGGCAGGATGCTTCGTGTTTGTATCCTTCTAAGTTGAAGTACTTCAGGTCCGCTTCTTTAAGCCAAGTCTCACATAAGAGGATGATGTTGAAGTTCGAGTTTGTGGATTTCAGTAAGCATTTGATGTCATCTAGTTTACCTCTCAGGCTTCTGACATTTAGGTACATAAAAGAGAGTAGGGTTTTTCCTTTAGATGTACTTGGATGTGTATGGCACGAAATTTTTTTAATTCTGATGTGTTTTTTTAGTTTTTCTGAACATATATTTTTTTGGTTGGAAAAACTCTGAATGGAAAGGTGTTTACTATTCATAGTTTTCGACCTCGGTGAAACCCCGCGCTCGGTTCATGTTCATGTTTGTTTATTTCCTTCTCGATATTATAGCACATTTTCCGGTGGTTATTCTTAATTATATCAATTATGTTTATTCTTGCCAAGCTCATCAATTTTGAGATATCGTATTCATTCATTCGGTCGTGGAAGATTGGCCCAATGAATTGACAATGATTTTTGAATAGAGCAGCGTGAGACCTTATTTCGTGGTTGAGTTTGGAAACATTCAAATGATTATTTTTAGGTACCGAGTGAACTATAACATTGGTGTGGTGAAGATTATTTACAATGTAGTACAAGTGACTAATTATATTTTTCGGCGATTTTTCATTTGTCCCAGTAAATAAGATGACAAAATCTTTTTTTGTAAGGATTTCACATGACTGTAATATTGTTGAACTAAATTTGTCTACAGTGGCACCGGGATAAATATAACTCCGGCATTCCATTGTTGTTGAATTTTTTTCAATACTTCGTCTCATTTTTCTTCCACCCTCATCTCCAAAAATGAGTATTTTAGATTTGTTTTCCTGCGGCGGCATTACAAGATCTGCTAGTTGATGTGAAGAAATGTTATTTTCCACTATGGGATGTTGATTTGTTTCGGCTCCATAAGTCGAGAGCGATTGATTACTGTTTAAAGGTGTTAAATTTGTTAAGGAATTCTCCACTTTTTTTGTTACATGCTTAAGTTCATTAATGTTTTTATCTATGTTTGTAATTTGACTTTTAATTTCTTGTTGAAAATTTTCGAGGAGTGAATATATTTTTAGAGACATCTCTTGGAAGCTTTTGAAGTTTTTGTTTAATTGGTTAATTATTGAATTAATTTTATCGTTGTCGTCCGGTTTTTCATTATATTGTAGGGTTTCGTTCACAGATGTCTCCGTCAGTTCATCTTCATTCTGTTGTGAGGTTTCGTTCACAGATGTCTCTGTCAGCTCATTTGTTTGTTGAGAAGTTTTATTAGTTTCTTTGCAAGATGGGCACTTGAAACTTTGTTTGTAGTTTTTATTCATCTTGCGAAAATTGATTTCAGTTATATGACAACAAAAGAAATGAAAATTATGCTTACATGTCTTGCAGTATAAATTTTCGTTGTCATGTATTTGGGTCTTGCATGATTTGCATTCCATCATTGCGGATGATTTGTACAGTGTTTTGTATAATTATAGTATTGGTGTTAAGTTATTTAAGTTTTTTTTTTTTTTTTTAACTTTTGCGCACTGTATTTAGACGATCGTTTTTATTGAAATTTGATTTTTTAAGTGGAATTTCACAGATATCACACTTAACAACTTGTTTTCTCACAATATCATGTGTCACTGCGATTACCAGAAGCGGTGTTTATTTTAGTTTTTTTTATCACTTTTACGCACTGTTTTAGGCAAAGATTATCGATGAAACTGATATTGGATGTTCGAATTTGATATTTGAAGTCGGATTTCGCCTTAAATTAACATGATTAAAATATAATTTATAGATACGTTCGGGTATGGCACTAATTCCCGCTCCTGAATCTATCATTGCCTCGAATGAAATATCATTTATTTTCAATTTAATTATATATGGTTCAATCCTCTTATTAATACTTGAGACAAAAATCTTTTTTTTAATGCACGAAATATTTCTACAAAATTTAGCAATGTGACCTTTTTGACCGAATTAAAGCACTTCGAAAATTTATTATTCACAACCTTCCACTCTGATTTAAAGTGCCCGAATTTATTACAATTAAAACACTTTTTCTGATCCGAATCTAGATGCTTCAATTTCGGTTTAAAATTATTACTATCGCGCGATGAACTTCTACTATGCCTCGAATTTAAATAAACACTTCGATGTTTCGAAACTGATTGGATTATTTTTCGGACTTTTTGATCTTGAACGTGAACTAGCTACTTGATAACACACTTTTTCATCTTTAAAATTTGCTTCTGAAGCCTCTAAACACGCTGCGATTGTAATTAATTTCTCAAACGAATTTTTTTCCCCCTCTACGAATAACCGTTCTCTAATTTTAGGGTTTCGCACTTTACAAATGAATAAATCTTTTAAATTATCTTCAAATCTAGTACCGAATTTACAATTTATGGATAAACTTTTTAACCGTGCCGCAAATTCTTTTACACTTTCTCCCGATTCATTAATTACATTATAAAATTTTGATCTTTCTTCAAACAACGAAGTAACATTTTCACAATAATTACCCAAAAATTCACACAAAATTTCTACTGTGACACCATTTATTTTTTTAGGAGTAACCAACTCAATCAATAATTTAAAAGTTTCCTCCTCCAAAGCGTTCAAGAATATGGCACGTTTCTTTTCGGCAGTAATTTTCTCATCATATAATATGAAGTAATTCTCCAATCTTGCTTTGAAAACCCCGAAACAATCTGACTTGTGACTGAAGGTCTCTAATGGTTTGATTTGAGCCATGATTTTACAAAAAAATTACAACAATATTCAAAAAAAATTATCAACACAAAACTTAAACTATGGACTTAACTCGAGACTAATGATGTTGAAGCTCTGGTTCTGGTCATCTACTCCCTCCTGTTGCAGATCTTCCTTCTTAACCTCGGCTGTACTCCAAGAATAGCTCTCG
The DNA here is from genome assembly GCA_026573805.1 of Hesperophylax magnus. Classification (NCBI taxonomy): domain Eukaryota; kingdom Metazoa; phylum Arthropoda; class Insecta; order Trichoptera; family Limnephilidae; genus Hesperophylax; species Hesperophylax magnus. The sequence goes on along the minus strand of JAIUSX010000179.1, from coordinate 121,427 downwards.
ACCGATAGTTCCCAAGGATCCGCTCTCAGCTGCTCCTTGCTCCAATACAGCTCCCAGCTGTGCTGCGTTGTTCAGCCCCCGGCTTCTTATGGTTTGAAATATATATATATATACAGCTCCCCGCTGAATATTTATCCTCTTCGCGATAACCCCGCTCCCGCGTGATTATCTTGAACTAATTTTTTTTTGATTCTGGTTTCGCAATTCAGCTCCCCGCTGAATTCTTTTCAATCTTATCTTTCAAAGATTCTACGATCCTGTTCTATGAATGTTGCGAGACTCCCCGTCCGTCACATTTAAAAGAGCACCGCCATTACGTGAATACTCTCCGAATTTCATGAATTTTAACAACACGTTTGCCGCGTAAATTCTTTTAAACTTCGCCACTGTTTTATTAATGACTAAGTTTCCTCGTCACCACTGTAGTATCCTGTAGATTCACCTTAAAAGGAGCTTGGATTCAGGATTGATAAAATACGTAAGGCTGGTTAAATAATTACAGAGATCGTTTATTGCTTGTTAACTGTGAGACTACAGAATACCGAATGACAATACAGACTACCGCCGAAGTGCTCCCCGCACCTCGCAGCCCGTAAGTAGGTACCGTGTACCACACATGTCATTTTCAAAATTTCAACGAATGGCATTGGCGTTGGCTCTATTAACAAAACACAACAATAAGATTCGTAAAACAAAATAGTGAACAAAAAATTGCAATATTATATCGAAAATTGGTCACTTGCGATGTTTATGTTGTAAAAATTGGTCATCTTGGCAAAATAAACATCGCATAAGGGAATTAAAACCTGTTGATTTCTGTAATTTTACTAAAATAAAAAATAAATATTATATTTTAATGCTTTTCCCTGTCTCAAACAAATTGAATGTTTTTTTTTTTAATATTTTTATTCTAGATAAAAGAAAATTACATTTTTCACTTATTTAACTAGAAATAACATATATATTACACATAAATATATTACACATGGATATTATTCTTTTTCATTATTTTGTTGATGGAGCATAAAACTGAATATATTTTTTTAAATGTACCTATCCTTTTTTCATTTTTAATTTCGTCTGGGAGGCAATTATATATGTTGCTCCCCTCGTAACCAATGGATTGCTTGCCATAATTAGTATGTATGGTGTTTAAATGTATTTTATCGTGTTGCCGTGTAAAGTGTGTGTGTACTTGGGACCATTTAATGAGTTCTGTATTTGTGTGTATGAGTTTAATATTTATTTTGTAAATAAGGAGACATGTTTTATATTCATATAATTTTCTTAATTTTAATAGTTTTGTTTCCATATATAATTTTTTTGTTCATGTTCTAGGTTTGAAATGAAATAGCTTTTTGATTACTTTATTTTGTGTTACCTGTAGTTCATTTATATATTTTTCACATGTATTTCCCCAGATTTCAATCAAGTAGTTTAAATGTGAGTGTACGAGGCTATAATATAGACCTTTTTAAATTTTATTTGGTAACAAATATGATATCCGACTGAATACGCTAATTAAGGGGGTGATTTTATCTTCAATATCTTGAATATGCTGTTTAAAAGTTAGGTGTTTATCAATGTACAGTCCAAGATATTTCTCCTGTATCAGGATTTGCAGGTTGTTATTTTCAATTTTTAAGGGCACATGAGGAGGAATTATTTTACGAGTGGAGCTTAAAATCATGTATCCTGTTTTTTTAATATTCATTGTTAGGATATTTGATTGGAGCCAACTGTTAATTTTGTCTAAGTCACTCTGTGCATTTTCTAGTAAGATGTTTAAATCTTTACCCCAGTAGAAAATTGCAGTATCATCTGCATATAAAAAAATATCACCGTTTAAATCTAATTAGGAGATATCATTTATATAAATTTGGAACAGAAGTGGTCCTAGTATGGATCCTTGCGGAACTCCGTAGTTTATTGGTAGGTGGTTGCTATTTTGATTATTGATGCTAACGAATTGCTTTCTGTTGCTAAGATATGATTTGAATAGATTAAGAGCAGGACCAACTACACCAATTTTCTCGAGTTTCTTGAGAAGTGTGTCATGGCTTACTGTATCGAAGGCTTTTTGAAGGTCAATTAGTATGGATAAAATATAATTTCCACCATCAATGCTGCTTCTAAGCTTACTGATTAAGTCATTTATTGCCGCAAGTGTGTTTGATTTTTTTCCTAAAGCCATACTGTTTTTATATAAGAACGATTTTTTTGATAGAAAGTTATTTAATCTATCGTAGATTACACGTTCAAAGATTTTAGATAAGATTGGTAAGATAGAAATGGGTCTGTAATTTGAGGTATCCGTATTGGACCCACCTTTGTGAATTGGTATTACCTTAGCAATTTTGCAACTATCTGGAAAAGTTCCCTCTGATTAATTAACTTTGATAAAATAGGAACCAATTCTGTGGAGAGACTAAGAACTGTCTTACATTTGAGTGTATCATAACCAGCGCTTGCATTTTGTTTTAAGGATTTTATTATTTTACTTATTTCTAATTCCGTGGTAGGTTGAAGATATAATGATTCCATGCTATCGTGCACTAATGTTATTTCATTGGCTATATTGTGTGTGATTTTGTTGTGTATATTATTAGCTAAAGAGGAGCCAATGTTACAAAATAAATTGTTAAAGTGGTCGCATATCTCTACGTTGTTTGTGATTATTTCGTTGTTAATGATTAATTTATTACAAAAAGTATTCAAAGTATTCGATTGGTTCTGTATGATGTTGTTTTTTAACTTCCAGGTTTTTTTACTGTTATTTTCGCATTTTTTAAAAAGATCACCGTAGTGTGTTTGTTTTAAGTTTCGTTTTTTCTTAGTAATATTATTTCTTACTACTAGGGATTCTGTTTTCAATAACGTATTGTTTGGTTGTTTTTTTAGTTTCAGGTGTAATCTGTTTCTTTTGTTGATTAATTTTATAAGGTCTTTGATTATCCAGTCTGGGTTATTTATGTTTTTTGTGTTAATTTTAGTGATGCTATTATAATTAATTTTATTTGTGAGGTAGTTTACAAGATTGTCATAGTTTAATACCGAGTCGTCATTCATGTTAAGATGAAAGGGATTTTGGATGATATCATTCTTTAGATTATCAAAATCAATATGTGTATATTTTCGGGACGACTTTATAGTTGTGTTTTTAGTATATGTGTGAATTACATCAAGGAGTAAAATATTGTGGTCGGATATTGAATTATCACAGTTCGTTAATGAGTATTCTAGTTTTATGTCGGTGAGTATATGATCAATGATTGTGTTTGTATTTTCTGTGATGCGTGTTGCGTGTTTTTTGTTTATTTTGTTCAAAATGGTATAATTATTTAAACTTATAGTATTTGAGTATTTACGAGTGTGTGTATTGGTTGGATCAAGCAGATTTATGTTAAAGTCTCCAAATGTAATACCTCTTTTATATGTTTAGTTAAGTTAAGTTTTGATAAACAAAAAAGATAACTATCTGTCCAAACAAGTATTTTATATTATTTTTAATTGATTAATTTAGCAAAACAACACAAATTAATTTAATATAATTTACTTGCGCACGCCGCGACCTGCGGATTCGTAGCCAAGAGCCTTACCCTTCAACCACGGAGGCAGTTCAAATGTACGCACCTACATATTTTTGTAGGTGTACCTATATGGGTAGTAAGATTTTTTTTTTAATTTTTAAAAGAAAGACAAACATTCCCTGGTTACGAATAACCTAACATTTGAAAAACTCCTACTACCACCACACTAAGCGGAAGGTATTGCTTGTGTTATGATGAAGAACTTAGCCAGCCGAGGAATCGAACATGGGACGCCCGGGTGGGACCCAAACGCGATGCCCACTCAGCCACTGACCGGTCAAGTAAGTAAGAGCAATACAATTAATTAGTAGTACATTATTTTGATGTATCTCACAAGCTTTGGCCAGCGATAGCAATTTAAGCGCCCGAAAATATATTTTAAATCACTTGATTACACAATGACTTTCCTCTACTTTTTATAAATATAAAACATATTTATAAATTACGTGTGTAAACCTTTCGGAAGAAAATCTTTAAATGATAGTGAAAATCCTATCAAAATCCATTTCGCCGAGATTATACGCCGAGACAAAAACAGTAACGGAGAAATAAATCGGAAAGATAACCACAAACACCAGATTGCACCAGATATACCTACATGACGAAGGACGGAAGACGGGAGATACGGGGCGGGACGGCGAGCGTAACATGCACACACTCTTAGTTGGGTGGGTACCTACACATCGATAGCGCGCTCGCTGAGCAGAGTGAAATAGCAAGTGATTTTTAAAATACCTATTGTTCAAATTTCTCAGCGCCCCGGTTTCCTCTTAAGACTTAGGACTGTCTTAAATTGTTATATATGCAATAATGACAGAATTCAAACAAGTTTATGCAACAACATATCAACAGGTTTATGCAATAATGACAGAATAGGGAGTTTTAATTTTCATTGGTCTTGTAGTTTTTGAGAATTGTTGTGGTCTTTTAGTACTTGAAGATTGTTGGGATTAGCCCTAAGGCAGGTGCTTTTATGGTATTATAGAGTCCATATTTGGGACTACTCGGTTCACAACTACACAGAACGACTCACACTCGTTTCGGGTATGGCCGCGTGTTTGTGGGTGATAACAATGAAGAGAGTGGGTCTCCGTAACGACAGTGTGGTGGCAATGAAGTGAGTTCGGTAGGCAGCTGTTGAAGACGTCCATCTGGGCTTCTTTTTAAGTCCGTGGAAAATTATTATTCAAAAAAAGTTATTGAGATTTTCCTGCCTAGTATGAGGGGTGAGAGAATACACAGCAGTACTACACAATCTAATCCTTCGCGTGTATTTGGTGAGAGATGAAGGGTGAGAGAATATACAGCAGTATTCAGTGTACATTTGTATCTATTAACTTCCACCTATGTATTGTAAGTTCTTTCCTTCCTACAGTGAGTTTTGTAACTCATCGGGATTGCTTTAGCAAGAAAAAAAATCATTAATAATTAATAACATGCGAATTTTTTTTTGAGCTTTCATTGGCTCCTATCACAAGTTAATCCTATCTAGTTGTATTTTCAAATAAATATACATTTATTCCAAAAAATGATTTGTGATTTATGATTATTTGGGATCTCTTACATATTTTTTCACTGTACGTAGATTTGAATGATCATGAATTTCTAAACACCATGCAAAATATGCAATACTAACTAATGCTAAAAATAATAATAATTATTATTATCATACAGAAATTTATATTAATAAAACGTGTGAAATCAAACCACGTCTCACTGTGCAAAGCAAATGAAACTTGATATTCAAAATACGAAATGCTTCGGTATCTAGATCGCCCACGCAGAGCCCGTTCACGCCCATAACCGATATTTTGAAGTCTTATTTCGCCTTAATGCATAGTTCCCTGCAATGTCGCTCCGGCCTAATGATTACTTAATGTTAATGCATAGTTCCCTGCAATATCGCTCCGGCCTAATGATAACTTAATGTTAATGCATACTTCCATGCAATGTCGCTCCGGCCTAATGATAACTTACTGTTAATGCATAGTTCCCTGCAATGTCGCTCCGGCCTAAAGATTCTTTACTATTAATCATAATTCCCTGCAATGTCGCTCCGGCCTTATGATTACTTAATGTTAATGCATACTTCCATGCAATGTCGCTCCGGCCTAATGATAACTTACTGTTAATGCATAGTTCCCTGCAATGTCGCTCCGGCCTAAAGATTCTTTACTGTTAATCATAATTCCCTGCAATGTCGCTCCGGCCTTATGATTACTTAATGTTAATGCATACTTCCATGCAATGTCGTTCCGGCCTAATGATAACTTACTGTTAATGCATAGTTCCCTGCAATGTCGCTCCGGCCTAATGATTACTTACTGTTAATGCATAGTTCCCTGCAATGTCGCTCCGGCTTAATGATTCTTTACTGTTAATCATAATTCCCTGCAATGTCGCTCCGGCCTTATGATTACTTACTGTTAATGCATAGTTCCCTGCAATGTCGCTGCGGCCTAATGATAACTTACTGTTAATGCATAGTTCCCTGCAATGTCGCTCCGGCCTAATGATTACTTAATGTTAATGCATAGTTCCCTGCAATGTCGCTCCGGCCTAATGATAACTTAATGTTAATGCATAGTTTTCCGCCATGTCGCTCCGGCCTAATGATTACTTAATGTTAATGCATAGTTCCATGCAATGTCGCTCCGGCCTAATGATAACTTACTGTTAATGCATAGTTCCCTGCAATGTCGCTCCGGCCTAAAGATTCTTTACTGTTAATCATAATTCCCTGCAATGTCGCTCCGGCCTTATGATTACTTACTGTTAATGCATAGTTCCCTGCAATGTCGCTCCGGCCTAATGATAACTTACTGTTAATGCATAGTTCCCTGCAATGTCGCTCCGGCCTAATGATTACTTACTGTTAATGCATAGTTCCCTGCAATGTCGCTCCGTCCTACTGATTACTTAATGATAATGCATAGTTCCCTGCAATGTCGCTCCGGCCTACTGATTACTTAATGTTAATGCATAGTTTCCTACAATGTCGCTCCGGCCGAATGATTACTTACTGTTAATGCATAGTTCCCTGCAAGGTCGCTCCGGCCTAATGATTACCTACTGTTAATGCATAGTTCCCTGCAATGTCGCTCCGGCCTAATGATTACTTACTGTTAATGCTGCAATGTCACTCCGGCCTAATGATTACATACTGTTAATGCATAATAATTATTGTTCTACATCGTTTTTTTTTTTTAAATATTTGTATTCATTAAAAACAAAACATGTTCTCTGGTTTTTATAGAAATTCACAACAATTTGTCTCATTATCATCAAATATAATTTTTTTTATTTTGAGAAACGATTATAATGATAATAGTCATATCAAAGAAGAAAACTTAGAAGATGACGGATTTCAAAATGCGTTTGCCTTTGCAGTCACGTATTCGTACCTTATTAATAACCTAAATGATAAGATAGGTCATTTCTACGGACCTAATATAAGTAAATAGTTATTTTACTTTTCTATGTTAAAGTAAAATAACTATTTTTTGTATTTCTTTGGCATTCACTATGTAACAATTTCTAGACATTTTTTGTTTTTAATGAGTTTTTATTATTCACAATGTACATTGTGAGTTTTTATTAGTTTTAAAATAGCTAGTTAATGACACGGACGTGTCGAAACCGGTCGCTAATTTTATAAAAAAATTTATACGTAACAAATGTACATTGTGAATAATAAAAACTCATTAAAAACAAAAAATGTAAAATAACTATTTACTTATATAAGGTAATCGGCTCTACTGTAAAGTTGACAGAGACCACTGAGGAGATAACCGCTACAAGTGTGTCTGTGTGCCGGGAGTAAGGTCGATTTGCCCTTACTTTGTGTAATCTTTAATTTGGAATACAATTCCGTACTAAATGGTTGCCACACCTTTTCATTAAAAATAATAGTTATTCAGTTTGGTTAAGTTTTTAATCTTAATATTTCTTTAGATGGAAATATTTATTGAAAATAGACAATGAGTTAAATTATTTCATTTCATTTATTTATTTTTCATAATGGAAACATATAAAAACAATTGGTTTACGGAAAAAGTTATTTAATATTTTTACTTCTACCATCACCTGCCGATGTTAGTACACTTTCCCCCGGACACCCTGCGTTGGTTTTATACACGGTGTCCGGAAACTCGTAGAACAAGCTGAAAAGGCGTAATAACCTTACCTAACCCATCATAACGTTACCTATTGTATCAGACGTAATCGTGATACATAAGACTGTAAAGGGCCGGTGATCCCAATCTGTGGAGGCGGGAGATGTCGTCCTGCAGTGGCGTGGAGGGGTAGAACGGGGCCGTCTCTGAAGCCGCTGTAGAGCTGGTCCGATAGCTTGTCGCTTGTTTTTGAGCTGATTCTGAGTCTGGTCCGAAGGGGTAGGCAAGTCCGTGGTCCAGGGTGAGGCGGGGGTCAGAGTGAAAGAAGGTGAGTAGAAGCAGAAGTCGGAGCGAGGTAGAGGGCAGAGCAGAGAGAGAGTTGTAGAGCTGGTGGTGGTTTCTGGAGATCTCACATTTTGATTTTGATATTATTTATGTTCAGAGTTCCTAAACCTGAGTTTACTGACTCTAACGTAATTATAAAGGATTATCTAAAGATACTTTGCATGGAATTTTTTTATTTTTTAATTGTGTGAAATGAAACTTAATAAACTACACTGCAACTTGAGGCAGGATTTCACTCCTTGCGGAGGATTATTTTAGGTTTTTTTTATTTAAAGTTTTCATTCTCGCTATATGTAGCGAGAGAGTTAATAGTGGGATTTTCATGTCGGGCTAATCCGACATAAAAATTTTCAGATTGAGCACACGGGCCCACTTTCTCTTTGATTCCTGGAATCCGTGAGCCGTGTTTGCGACGCTATCGCGGCGACCCGCCGGGCCATCTACCGCCGCTCGGCCGGTAGTTTCGGGCCGTGGTCGAACGTGACCACGGCCTTCCTTTGTTTGGGCACGATCCTCAGAATCGTGCCCGTGGGACGTAATGACGGCTTACCACCGGTCATCTGTGACGCTATGACGGCGCATGGCGCACGGCACGGCTTCCCACTACGTTTTGGCACGGTTCTAACAATCGTGCCCGAATTAAAATATGATTATGATTTTACCAGCTCTCACAATAATTCTCTGCCCGTATACCTCTAGCCAAGCTCCGACGTTCATTTATTATAAGATCACAAAAACATTTTACATCATTTTACAAACAGAGAGTTATAACAATTTATCTTTTCACACATCAGCATTTTACATTTAACAACAGGGCAAATATCAAATTTTAATATGGGGCGACCGCAGCCGAGCCCGGAGCAGTACGTCCGTTACACCTATAATTACCTCACCTAACCTAACCTTGCCTAAAATAACCTAAGCTATATAAACCTAACCTATATTAACTTAACCCAACCTGACCTATAGTAACGTAACCTAACCTAACCTATAATAACCTAACCTAACCTAACCTAACCTAAACTTACCTATAATTATCTAGCCTAACCTGACCTAAAATTATCTTTTCTAACCTCACCTATGTTAACCTATAATTACCTAACCTAACCTATAACAACCTAACCTATAATAACCTCACCCAAACTCACTTACAATAACCTAACCTTACCTTACTTAGCCAATAATAACCCAACCTAACCTTACCTATAATTACCTAGCCTAACCTGACCTATAATTACCTATCCTTACCTCACCTATGTTAACCTATAATAACCTAACCTAACCTAACATATAATAACCTAACCTGACCTTACCTTAAAAACTTAACCTATAGTAACCTAACCCAACCTCACCTATAATTGAGATACATTACATGAGAACGGGTCGCTTCTACGACTCGTTCTTGAGTTAAAATGCTCGGCTGTGGAACGATTTGTCGGCCTCTCTGTTTCTTCATGCTCACTTCTTCATTTCCTCTAAAAGAGTCAATTCTGTTGGTGGTCTTACTCCAGGGTGATACTGAAAGTATCTTCCAGTCTTCAAATATGTAGATATCTTCAACTGTAACGACAATAAATGTAAAATCTCTGTTCAAAATGCATTAAAAACATATTCATATCTCAAATAAACCTAAGTACAAAATATATTATGGTGTAACTCTTGTTGTAATAAAAGATATATAATAATCCCTCTCAGTAGAGACCCATTACATGTTTATCGACAATATACAAAATATTAACCTCTTGCTTGACAGATTTAATATATACTCATTTAGATGAAAAAAATATTTTATCTGAACAACAAAAAGGTTGTCGCAGAAAACATATGGGATGTAAAGAACAATTAGGTATTGATTCTGTAATTCTAAAACAGATTCAAACTCGAAAACGTAATTTACATACTTGCTATATAGACTACCAAAAGGCTTTCGATAGTGTCCCGCACTCGTGGCTGATCAAAGTATTAAATATATATAAAATTAACCCCATTATTATTAGCTTTTTGGAAAATATTATGTCCTTTTGGAATACCAATTTACTTATCAATTTAAAAGGTAAGAAAATAGTAATACCGGGCATTTCAATTAAAAGAGGAATTTTTCAAGGAGACTCATTGAGTCCTCTTTGGTTTTGTTTGGCATTGAATCCTCTATCTAAAATGTTAATTAAAAGGAAGTTTGGAATAAAAGTTAAGGGTAATACAAGGGAGAGTAGTACAATTTCGCATTTATTATATATGGATGACATAAAATTATTTTCGAATTCTGAACAAAATTTAGAGAAAATGATCGAGGTAGTTAAAAACTTTTCAGATGATATCAAAATGACTTTTGGTTTAGATAAATGTAGAACGATCCATATAGAGAAAGGCAAAATTGTAGATGGGGACGAGAGTATATTTAGAAATTTCCAAATTACTAGTATGAAAAGGGATGAGGTTTATAAGTATTTAGGATACCCACAATCAAATAGATTAGACCATAGTAGTATTAAAAATGATATTAGGATTAAATTTCAAAATAGGATCAGGAAAATTTTAAAATGCAATCTATCTGCTAAAAATTTAGTAAAAGCAATAAATACTTGGGCAATACCTCTATTAACGTACTCATTTGGCATAATTAAATGGTCTAATACAGATTTAGATAACTTAGAAAGATTAATTAGAACTACGCTAACAAAGTTTAATTGCCATCATCCAAATTCAGCTATAGAACGAGTTAATTTACCTAGAAATTTAGGAGGTAGAGGTATAGCCAAATTAATTTTTTTAAACATAATCAGGTAGAAATGCTAAGAACTTTTTTTCCATAGGAAAGCTCATAGCTCAGAAATGCACAAAATAATTTGCAAGGCAGATAGAAATATTACACCTTTAAATTTATACGATGAGAATGCCAACATTTTTATAAATCCCAACCAGGAATTATTAGATTCCTGGTCAAATGAAATTTTACACGCAAAACAGTTCAATTATCTCAACCAAACGTATGTTGACAAAATTTCGTCAAACAAATGGTTGAGTATTGGAGAGTTGAGCGCAGAAATAGAAGGATTTATGCTTGCCATTCAGGATAGAGTCATTAATACTAAAAATTATAGAAAGCATATAATCAAAGATACAAATCAAATTGATGATTTGTGTAGAAAATGTTTGGCTTTTCCGGAAACTATAGAACATATTATATCGGGATGTTCTATATTAGCACCGTCCGCGTATACATTTAGGCACAATCAAGTTTTAAAAATAATTCACCAAAATTTGGTAATTAAACATAACTTGATTGAATGCCGTAATGTAGTACAATATTATGAATACGAACCAAATTCATTTTTAGAAAACGAATTTTATAAAATATATTATGATCAAACTATACTAACAGACCGAGCGATTAGTCATAATAGACCCGATATAGTTTTACATGACAAATTTAAAAAAAATAACTTATATCATTGATGTCGCTATTCCAAATTCCTGTAATATTCAAAAATCTGTCAATGAAAAAATAAGAAAATACACAGATTTAGGAAATGAAATAAAAAGAATTTGGCATTCTCAGACTATAAAAATATTACCATTCGTTATTTCGGCTACTGGCATTATACCTAGCTCTCTAATTAAAAATTTAGGCGTATTAGATCTATCAAAAAAATTTTATATAAAGATGCAAAAGTCGGTCATTTTGAATACATGTAGGATAACAAAAGATTTTTTAAATATTTATGCTGAGGGATCAGTAGGATTTATAGGCCCTGTTAGAAGTTCTACCGAGCCGAACCCTCTGATATGAAAATATCTTGAGTCGGTGAATTATTTTCCTATTTGATCTCTGGTGAGTTGACGTGTTGTTCTTGTATTGTTTTGTATTTATTTTGCTTATATAATGCAATTACATAATGTTGATTGACTAGATGATCATTTGTGGAAAAGTGAGTGGAAGGGTTAAGTTTTTCCTTTGGGGAAGATTTAACCCGGACAACTAAATCGGAAGTTAAAAAAAAAAAAAAAGTAAAATACATAGGTACATAAGAAATCTATAATTGGTTTTTCAATTAAGTCAATTGAAAATGCATAAACCAACATTATTGTTATCCCTAAATTAAAATAAATCGACTAGACTTTCGTAAAAACACATTTCTTGAACGTAGTATGCTTATTGCTTATCTATTGATACTAGCGGACTTAATCTGTAATATGATAACAGACTTGACATTGCCTAATATGTGATATACCTACTGAAGAACTTTGTTCTGCGTTTGTTGCGATAACCCGATGCGAGTCGACTGGGTACAAGAACATTTATCACCTCAACTAATTCAGGAGAGGCAAACCAGTTACTATTTATTTTTAGGGTAATGCTCTCGACTACCGAGCTACCTCTCAGGTATAAGACCACCATTCAAAATTGAAACGGCTTTGGCCACGTTTGGTTACTAGCCAGGTACTCTTCCCATCTCCTTCCCCGCTTTATTACCTACATCGTCGCTGAAATGACGTCGCTCATACCTGGTCAGTCGCTGAAATGATGTCGTTCATACGTTCGTCGATGGAATGACGTCGTTCATACCTGGTTCGTCGCTGGAATGACGTCGTTCACACCTAGTTCATCGCTGGAGTGACTTCCTAAAAAAATTTACCATCTCTCTTTAATTTCTTCCTCATTTGTCGACATTTTTCCGACTTTCAATTTTATCACTTTCTTGCTTCCGATTTCTGGACCACTTCGGGACCTTTTGACCTCCTTCCACAACAGTTTTAATAAACTATAACAAAAAAAATAGCTAATTTGCTTGGCGTTATTCTTTTACTGTTTCGCGGCATCTGACAAAATAAAAATACAATAGCTTTATTAAAATCGTGACAAGACTTCAAAAACTTAATATTTGTTTATGAACGAGCATACATAAAGCGAGAAGGGTTTGGATAAAATGTTACGGACGGACACGCACTTGAGATCATAAGACTTGGGAGCTGTATCTCACAGAGCACGGGGTCAATTGTACCGGTACAATCATCACCCGATAAATCGGTACAACTCTCCCCCAACAGTCATTTCAAATAAATACTTTAAAACCGGACCTGAAGTAACATCGTTTTACGTTTGGGTCACTCTGTCCCGCGGGCTATTGGTGCAATGTCTGCACCCGCAAGTGTCAGGGCCAACGCCTGACGACGAATCATAAACGTACCTATTATAGTTATTCGCCTCGACACTACTGACCCATGGTACATGGTACAATCCCCGGTCTCCCCTACCTAATTAACATGGTTTATATGTCAAATACGGAATAATACAATTTGCCCACAGTAACGTCACAAAGTAGGTACTATGATATTGATTATGTGAATTCAACACGGCCACCTTGTAGAGCCGGAAACAGAACACACAAACAAATTTACAGACAGTACGTCATGTCAGGTTACACATTGTTATTGTTGAAAAAATGAGAAGTTGATTAAAATTAGGCCAGTTGGTCGGAGTCTCTCTTTTTGTGTAGTGTTATAAAAAAGTATAACACTTCTCTGTTAACAATCTCAGGTATTTCTAGTTCAGGTTAGTTACTAAATTATCGTAAACTATTGCATGGAACAAGTGTGTGCTGGAAATTACTGGCTCTGTTTACTCTATCTCCGGCATTACGTTTGTTAGAGGTACCATATATTTAAAAGCGCTTAAGAGTGAACCGATGTGGGACGTTCGCGATTCTTCTCTCGTGTCCATCGCGTGGTTCAATCTCCAGAGTAAGTATGCATTCAGCCTCACAGCTATGTGTGGGTAATAACCCACACAGCTGACGGCGGCTTGTCTCCTGACTCCCACCTGAAGTCCACGGCTCTCTGCCCTGAAGTGCTGAGTTCTCTCAACTCAAGTGCAGTCCCGCTGTGTGTGCGCTTCTCCTCCAGTTTCGTCTATCCGTCTCTTATTTCCCCCTCGTCCGTAGTTATTCATTCGTTTTAGGGGCATGTTTTTTTTCATTGGCGCTTATTGCTGTTTATCGTCGATTACCATATAAGGTGATCCTTTGGATTGCACGTGACCAAGGCATGTTTTACACTATATTGCTATGTGATCGATGTGGTGGTGTATCCTCTATGATTTGTAGTCGTAAGGATGCTTGTTTTACGGAGGATATGGGCATCTCATAACACTAGGGTTTGAACAAAATTATTCAAAAGGTGTATCGGTAATTAATTTATCAACTATTTTAAGTACCTACCGGTGTTATGGAGATTTTCTGATAGCTTTCTTGAATACATCTAATTGAATTTCGATTTTGTTGTCTGTGAATGAATGACTGCAAATCTTGGAAATGTAAATTAACCCACTTCCCGATATATGATCGAATTGAAACTCGGCAGATAAACTTGTTGTCGATGACAATGCATTCTGTTAACATTTGGTGACACATATACACGGACACACGCGCACACATTTCTCCGAATTGGCTACTAGCCGGCCTAAGAGATGGCGCGACTAGGTCGTGGCGTTCGATGCGACCGTGGAGGACCGTAGCGGAAAGTCGAAACTGTTTAACTATATAATAAAAAATAGATGCCTTTTAGTTAAAAAAAACCTTTTCTGATATTACTGGTTAATATTTGAAATTTTAGCTCAAAAACCAATGTTTGCTGATCACTCGAGTTTTATCAATTTTTAAAAAACGCTCATTCTATTTATAAGAGTTAGTATCTCTAGTGTAATTAATGCGGATTCAGTGATATTTAGTTGCTGGCGACCGTCGTTTTAATTCTTTCTAAAATGATTTTAGTGAAATTTTTATTATTTTTGTGTTTTTGTGGAATCAGTGAAAGTGATAAATTTGAACATGGTATGTATATTACAAAATGTATTTATTCTTGTTTTTAAATGATAAACTAATGTTTACATGACAAGGGTTTTATGCACAGCACAAGGGATAATAAATTATTATAAGCAATAATAAGTCGCCTGTAATATCAAAACAATTAATAAGAAAACAGAGCGTCTGACCAGAAATCAGAAGGCGCGGGTTCAATTCCCGTCGGCGGCATTTATTTTTACTCGGGAAATATTTTCAATTTATATTTATGTTACAGGCGACTAATTATAGCTTATAATAATTTATTGCATTTATCCTGTTCAACATGCTTAGTCAATTATAGCTTAGTAAAAAATATACAATACATTGAGTACTGACATAAAGTCGTATAATTCGAACTCCCTTTTTACTGCCCGAGTAAAACATTGGGTTATTTGAAAGGGGACGAACTTTCTTCGAAGACTCCTTACACTCATGAAACTATTAAAAAAATAATATATATAAAAAAAATAAATTACTTACTCTATCAAACCTTCTTTCCAATTTCTTACATGGCACTAATTTTAAACATGTACTCTTGTAGTAGAATACCTACAATTTTTATTTCAACTTTCAGTTCTATTTCAATAAAAATATTATTTTTCTTAATTTCTCACCTTACTTTTAATTTCTATATTTGCATTTAGTTTTATTAATCTTGTATGTTTTTATCTTAGATTTTCTTATTTTCATATTATTACTTTTTATCTGTTTATTATTATATTTTATGAATGAAGTATTTTATGTATGACTACCACAACACGGGCATTAGCCCAGTGTGATAGTCAAAAGAAAATGTACTTCATCATCGTGTAAATATTATTTTTTTTTTTTTTTTTTTTTTTTTATTACAAGATAATACATTACAAAATGATAACAAAGTAATAATGTATTATTCCCAATGAGTTTATAAAACTCATTTCGGGAAAGACAACATTAGAAAGGACAAGGCAAATAAATAAAATACATTAAAATAAATACATTAAAATAAATACATTAAAATAAATAAACGCAGATGTTATTATGGAGTTCTAGAGAAAGATTGTGTTAGTCATTAATGAAACTGTTAAGGAAATAGCTTTTAAGAGCTTTTGCCAGTGTTTTTTTGTTTGTTGCCGGAAGTTTTAAATTACTAGGTAATGCGTTATATTGTTTATGTGCAATGTATTGTAAGGAGTTAATTCCAAATTTGGTCGTGTAAGTAGATGACGATAAATGTATTTGATTTTGTGATCGTGTTTTGTGCTGGTGTATGTCAGAATTAAAAACTGGTTTAGTGTTGGTGTGTGAGGAGTGTTGAATTATTTGTAGAATGGCAGTTGTGATGTTATACTTTGGAAGGACTGTAAAGGGAAGTATTTGTGTCTGTGAGTATATATCTTTGACATGTGTATCCCATGGCAGATTATATATATTACGTACGGCTCTATTTTGAATTACTTGTATTTCCGAACTTTTTTTTTTGGTAATGGTGCCCCAGATACTAACTAGATAACTCAGGTGGGAGTGAATCATAGCATAATAAGTTGCACGCAGTAAAGATGTGGGGAGCATACCTTGGAGTCGATAAAGTACACCGGTTATAGGGGAAATTTTGGATTTTACATTCTCAACATGGGAGTTCCACGAGAGGTTAGAGTCTATGAGTAACCCCAAATATTTCGTTACTTGAACATGTTGTAGCTTTTCATTTCCAAGAATAATATTCATACCCATGTTATCTTTTTTACCGAAAGTAAGGTAATGGGTTTTTTTAACATTGAGGCTTAATTTGTTTAATCGAAGCCATTTTGCCAGCTTTGCGAGATCTTTATTCATTAGAGCTTCAAGTTCCTTCAGATTTTTACAATGGTAGTAAATCACAGTATCATCAGCGTAAAGTTGAAGTTTTCCCGAGATGCCACATTTAGTTATATCATTGATGTATAGTAAGAAAAGTAGAGGTCCAAGAATAGAGCCCTGTGGCACTCCACATGTGATTTTTCCAAAGCCGCTTAGGTTCCCTCCGATATCGACAAGGCAAAATCTATCAGCTAGGTAACTTCGGAGCAAATTTAAAGATTTACCTACTATTCCCAAATGTTCCATTTTCTGTAGAAGTATTTCATGATCTACCGTATCAAAGGCTTTTTTCAGATCTATAAATATAGCTGCCACATATTCGCCCTGGTCTATGTACTGCTGAATGTTAGAAATGAAATCGAAAGTGGCACATTGGGTATTGGAGTTTTTCCGAAAGCCATATTGCTGTGGTGTAAGGATATCATTGCTAAAGATGTATTTTATCAGTCTATCTTTGATAATTGACTCAAACACCTTTGAAAATACCGATAAAATCGATATTGGACGGTAGTTAGAAATACACTTCTTGCAGTCTTCTTTAAAAATTGGTATAATTTTTGCTAGCTTTAACTGGTTTGGAAATATTCCCGAGCCTATGGAGAAGTTGATAAGTTGGGTTAGGTGCCCCGCTAGTTCTTCTTTACAGGTTTTAAGAATGCACGGTGTTACTCCATCGATTCCTGCCGCTGCATTCGACCTAAGTTTCGAGATGACCTTTATTACCTCATCCTTATTCGTCCTAGTCATATATAAGGATTGTCGTGCCTTTGGTTCTACATATATTGTATTACAGTCATCCGGGAATGATGGAATGGCAGCTGCCAATTTTTCTCCAACTGACAGGAAAAACTCATTAAATGCCAACGCTATTTCACGGGGTTCCCTAATTTCACAATTATTTACGATGAGAGATTCAATTGTGTTGGTGGGTTTATGTACACGGTTAGACAGAATTGAGTTAATGGTTTTCCAAGTTTTTCTTGGGTTAGTTAGGCTTTGTTGAAAGCTATTGATGTAATATTTGTTTTTCAGACTTCTCCTATAATTAGTTATTATGTTTCTGAGTTTATTTTTACGTATTGCAAGAGTAATATTACCTGGGTCTTGTTTCCACTGCTTGTGAAGCTGGTTTCGTTCCTTGATTAGAAAATTCAGTTTAGAATCAAACCAAGGTGTATTAAGATGTTGCCGCCTTCCTGTTTTTACGTTCGGTGTAGTTTTACCTGCTTCTAATGCATTTTTGACATAATCATTAAAATCTTTGTAACCGTCTTCGGGTTTGGTTGAGTTGATAGCAAATTTGTTAGTCGCAATATAAGATTTTACCGCCATACTGTTGATGATAGGTTTAGTAAAGCGTGGTTTAGTTCTATTATTAGACCATTTTTTTAAATTATTCTTAAAGTCAACAATTAGTATATTATGGTCACTAAGCGGGTCATCTATATTCGATATGGTTGTTGAAATGTTTTGTCTGTTTGATATAACGTGATCTATAATAGTGCTGCTTGTATCAGTGACTCTCGTGGGATATGATTTATTTTGTATTGAGAAATTGTATGTTAATAAGGTGTTGATAAATTTATATATAATGTTGATTATATATGAAATGTACAAATTCTTCCGAAAGCTACAGGATTTCTGCGTACTGTTGGCGTATATTTCCAATCCTCGGTTACCGCGCGAGTAATTTTAATCTTTGCAAGGTCAACACGCACCCACGTTGCGACATTAACGTTATACATTTTATAGCGCCGTTTTGTGAAAAATCACCTCAAAGGCGTTTTACAAATTTTACTTACTACCTACTTTCTTATTATTATATGCACAGACATTTGTGTTTTTAATATTTAATCACAAAAAAAGAATGTTTCGAAAATACAGTAATTATTTCATATAATTTTAAACATAAGATGTACCACCATAATAAAGTCGGCTTGTGTGTATGGGGGGATATGTCATTTTGTTTGTTATTTTTTAAGTAATATGCAAAAGTATTCAGTTAAGGTTTTCAGTGTGTTTTCTAGTTTAAAATCTTTGTTGTTATTTATATTTTGGATACTTTCGGGTAGTGAATTAAAATATTTATAGTTGAATAGCACTATTGTTTTTTTACGTTAATTTGAGTTATCTATTATCTGTAAAAGGTACATTTTTAATAAGAATATTATCTTTGTTTAATTTTCTGACTTAAAATTTCTCAAAAGTTCTGATGGATAATAATATGGTTTAAATAGAATTGTTTTTAACATTAATTTGTGCTCTATTTAAAGCGGTTTTATAAGTTCCACCCCATCCTATAATGCCATATTGTATTGATGTGATTGGCAGAAAGCAAAGTATGTCATTCTGAGTAAATCTGTATTTAGTAAATGTCTTAGACATCGTTGTTTATGTGTGTGGACCATTTTAGGCATTGGTCTACTGTAATGCCTAGGTATTTTATTTCGGTTTTGCTTTCTATTACTAAACACAAGTTATTGCAGTTATGTTGTTATGTATTTTTCCAGAGTGTATTATATTTTGTATTTACTGAGGTATTTCTTGTTTTTTTATGCTAAATGGTATATAATAAGTTTTATTCGAATTTAGTGTCAATAAATTTATATCAAACCATTTTATTTTAATTTTTTTAAATCTGCAATAGCCATGTTTGTTGTTGACTTCCTGAGGTGATATCTCTCAAAAGCGGCGCTATACAAATTGTTCAATAAATTAATTCCGTTCAAGTATTAGCTTTTAAGAAATAATTTTGCCATATTTAGAGACATTAAATAGCCATAATAAGGAGGTCATTTGGACAATGACCCCCTAAAATATGCTGCAATAATTTGAACTTGGATTTAACAAACTGGCCAATTATTAAAGAAGTTTAAATATTTGCGGCGATTGGTAATCCGTAATCGTAGCGGGTCCAGTGACATCTAGCGCACAAATGAATGGCTCCTGTTTGTACCTAGCATGGGTTACTTTAAACTTCGACCGAAAAAGATATTCTTTCTTTCTTTGCCTTAAAGACAAAGGAGGTAAACACTACCGTGTCTGACGCGCGCTTAGTATCATACTAAATATATTTTAAGGACTTTGTGAGATAGAGCACTTCTACGTACTAAGATTTTCAGGTATTAGAGGGAGATGTCAGAAAAAGGTGAAACAAAAGTTTTTTGTGTTGCAAACTATGGCCATCTTCAATTA
Organism: Hesperophylax magnus; assembly: GCA_026573805.1. Classification (NCBI taxonomy): domain Eukaryota; kingdom Metazoa; phylum Arthropoda; class Insecta; order Trichoptera; family Limnephilidae; genus Hesperophylax; species Hesperophylax magnus. Next base: position 101,501 of record JAIUSX010000179.1, on the reverse strand, counting down.
GTTCGCGAATTATGTGTATCATTGTTGACGTGATTTGCATGTAATAATTAAAAATGTTGAATTCTGTTGATATCATATTGAAAGAAACCCCGAACAATTAGAAACGTATGCAAATAAAGTGTCTTGGGCGTTCAATTTTCAGTTGAATTTTTTTTTTTTTATTGTTTCGTTACTTATATTTGACAAATGTAATTTTAAAGTTTATTTACTTTTGAAAGATTTATTTTTTTATTTCGGAAGGTCTTATTTGCCGTGAGCTTATTATTTATGTTGATTATCGTGAATAAAATATTATTTTTTTAAATATTTTCAGCTCTTAAAATCCTAAAATTATAATATCCCGCGATTTGGGTTATGGGTGTGCGCTATTTAACATTACATTTATTATTGTTAGTCGTTTGCCTAGTTGGTTGTATTGTAGTTCCTACATAAGAATATGTTTATTGTTTTTTATGTGACTAAAAAAAAACAAAAAATCAGAAACTTTTAATTGAAAGAATTCAAAATTGAAATATTTGGACGTTTTCATCAGCGATCTCAGCAGTGATAACGGATTAAATATGTGTCGTAGATGTCTTTCAATCAGACTATAAGGACAGTCGACTTTTTGCACATTTCCATGTCCTGGCTCTTTTGTTGTATTTCTTGAATAAAAATAAGTTTAATTCACTAATGTAATTTATTAATACTCATTTTATGTAAAATTCCTAAGTTTGTAAATAAATAATTGAATAAATAAATAAAAAATAAAGCATTCTGTATATTTGCCTAGCAAATTCAAGAGGTACATGTAAAATATGGTGAAAAAGCCTATAAATGACATAATTTGAAGACTTACCTTTCTATTTGAGCTACTGTTCTATGGTTTATTGATTCTGGAGTCGGTGAAGTCATTTTTTAGTTCAATAACAGTATATATTCGCAATTAAACGTATTTTTAGTGGAACAATTTCGTTGTTAGAAAACAACTAAAAATCAAAATGGCCGCACATTTTAACTAGCCGACTCCTGATTGGTTGAAAGTGGAGATTGAACATTCAAGAGCTCAACGTTCGGCGGGATGTTGAAGAAATATCTATGAACTTTTAAAAAAATATTATATTCATAACTTTGAGTGTTAGAATGTTCAATATCCGGGAGTTTGAACAAATAAGAACTGAAACATTATTCCGTGAGTGGATATTGGCACTCGAAAAATGCTTAAAATGTCACTTTAAACCAAAAAATATGGTTTTTTTGAATTTCATTAATGCGCAATAGGCTAATGTACATATATTGGCATTCATAACTCAGTTTTGCAAAAAAGGTCTATTGAACAAACAAGAACTAGGACAGCAAATAGCGTCTTGAGTGCTTGTATTTTTTTTTCATTTTCTTACAATTTTTCATTTATCTTTGCTTAGTTAGTATCTGTCTCGGAAATGAATGACTTAGGTATTTGGTTTGACACGAAACTCAACTTTATCAAGCATATAGAAATAATAACCAATAAAGCTTTGAAAATATTGGGGTATCTAGTGATTTCAATAATGTCAATACTGTAAAAATATTATAAATGTCACTAGCAAGGAGTCATGTAGAATACAATTCCACGGTTTTGTCCCCAAATTATGAGGTTCATTCACATGCGATTGAAAGAATCCAAAATATATTTTCAAGATGTAAATTTTAAAATGGGCATTCCTAGAGAAAACCTAAATAACGATAACGTACCTACTCACAAAAGTTATGTAAACAGAAAGTAATATAAACGAGATAGATATACGTGTACATATATATATGTCAAAGTTGACATTTTTTTTGGTAACCAAAGTAGGCGAGTTAGATTGTAGTCTCTTTATGGTGTTATTATATAATATTTAATTAACACGTCAAATGACCTATGAATTTTTATTCAACACATATTTTACTACTGCTGGCTCCCAATGGTTACCTTGTTTTATTTTAAAAACTACTTTTACTACTGCTGGCTCCCAATGGTTACCTGGTTTTCTTTTAAAAACTACTTTTACTACTGCTGGCTCCCAATGGTTACCTGGTTTTCTTGTAAAAACTACTTTTACTACTGCTGGCTCCCAATGGTTACCTGGTTTTCTTTTAAAAACTACTTTTACTACTGCTGGCTCCCAATGGTTACCTGGTTTTCTTTTAAAAACTACTTTTACTACTGCTGGCTCCCAATGGTTACCTGGTTTTCTTTTAAAAACTACTTTTACTACTGCTGGCTCCCAATGGTTACCTGGTTTTCTTTTAAAAACTACTTTTACTACTGCTGGCTCCCAATGGTTACCTGGTTTTCTTTTAAAAACTACTTTTACTACTGCTGGCTCCCAATGGTTACCTGGTTTTCTTTTAAAAACTACTTTTACTACTGCTGGCTCCCAATGGTTACCTGGTTTTCTTTTAAAAACTACTTTTACTACTGCTGGCTCCCAATGGTTACCTGGTTTTCTTTTAAAAACTACTTTTACTACTGCTGGCTCCCAATGGTTACCTGGTTTTCTTTTAAAAACTACTTTTACTAATGCTGGCTCCCAATGGCTATCTAGTTTTATTTTAAAAACTACTTTATCTCCAATATTTACAGGTTTTAAATCCGGACTAACTACTATTCTGTCGGCATATTTTGCCGATTTTGAATTTCATTTTTTTATTCTCTAATTTCGACTACGTTTGGTCTTAACTGACTTTTAGTCGACGGTAAGTTATAACGATGTTGTCTTGACATTAATAATTGTGACGGAGAAAGTAATTTGTCTTTCGGTATTGTACGATAATGTAATGATGACAAATATGGATATGTCTTACCTTCCTGGCATGTCATTAGAATATTTCATTTGATCTACAACTACTAAATAATATGTATAATTTCACGTTAAAATATCTACACCAATACGTCCCCAAGGGTAATTTGATATTGGGTATGATATATAAGTGACTAGGGTTGATTAGCTGGTATTCATTTTAGATATGTTTGACATTGATCATATTTTTAATATCTGAATTTATATTTGGCCAATATAAAACATCGCTAACTAATATGTTTGTTTTTGTAATCCCATTTCTGGTATCATTCTATCAACTGTCGGAATTATTAAAGCACGTTCGTTGTAAATTAAATCTTTCAACATATTTATTTCTGATTCCATATTCCAGTACTGTTTATATAAAAAAAAAATATATTTTTAGATTTAGACCAACCTGTAATACAGTAATTTTTAAATTTAGCTGAGTCGTCCATAGTTACTTTTTAATTTCTTCTAGTTAGTATGGTGTTACTGCCATACTGATAATTCTAGTGTTTACATGTAAATTAATATCGTTTTCAAAAGTAATCGTTGACAGTGCTGACCTTTACAGTGTGTCTACATTCTGTGATCTGTAGATTTTTGCCTGGAATGGATTCAACAAAAAGATCACATTTTAAGATCATGTAATCTGGCTGATATGTCAAATAACGAATTTCTAAATAATATTAATGGTTTATATTATTTAATATAAACCATTAATGAAATTTATGACATCCACATACTATTGCATATAATACTTTTTTGATTCGAGCATATCTAATCTGTGCTGATATGAGTGTTTTCGAAGTATATTCTACTGGTATTTTGTCTTGCATAATGACCATGCCTACTGCTGATTTTGTCGAGTCAACAGATAATGGTTTGTTTTAATTGCAATGTGCATTGGATTGTGATACTGTTGTGAAGATGTCAATGGACTAGTATCGGTGCGCGCGTCCTACATGAAAGGCTATGGTTGATGATGACGACTTTATGTTTCCAGATTGCGGGCTGGAGGATACACCACACACAACCGCATTGGTAACGGGGGGACAGAAGGTGAGAGCAAGGGAGTTTCCTTGGCAGGTGGCCATATTCCGCAAGGAAGGAAAAAAGTTCGAACAGATATGTGGTGGCAGTCTAGTGCGGAGCAGGCTAGTGATCAGCGGTGAGTTTTGAGACAATTTTTTTTTATTTTAAAATATATATGTACATGATGCCTAGTTTAGCAAATGATTGTACAAGTTGTAAATCATTGCAAACAGCTGTAAAGTTCACCTATGGGTGGTAGAGATTATGAAGGGGATTGAATCTCTCTTCGAAGAGGTAAACTAACTATAGATATGAGAAGAAATTTCAATAAAGAAACTATAGTTACTGACAGTAGCGTTGGCAGTCAGTCTTGGATACTCATCAGGAACAGATTAGCGAATGGTCTTCAAAAAGCCAGAGCTCTCTGAATTATCCCATAAACTGTTCCAATATTGGCAGGCGGAACAAGTGCGTAGTTCTTCCTTCTGAGCTGTTGATGCATAATATACTGTGTAGAACATATGTATTAACAAATCAATATACGAGTAGCTGTCTTGGCAGGCTAAACAAGTGTGTAGTTTTACCTTCTGCGCTGTTAATATATGCATATGTTCTACACAGTATAGACATTTTTTTTAGTTTTTTATTGTATTTTTTTATTTACTTATAAAAAATTTCATTTTTATGTCTAGTTTAAACCTTTTAACAAATTATTTCAATGACATTAAGGACACTTTACAATACATATACTTTATTTATAGTATTTAGGCATAACCCAAGAAAAGCAGCAAGGCTTTTAGCTTCTTTAACATCCATCGGTAGTTCATTCAAAATCTTAAATCCTTTAAAACAGAGATTCTTTTGGTTCCCGACAAATTTGTGTCACATAAATAAATCAAAATGTAGGAACCTTAAAAGCTTGTTTATTCTTTTTGCTTTTCAGCTGCTCACTGCTTCTCTGAAGAAACTTATAACCATCGAGTTAATGTGAGTAATTATCAAGTGGTTGCAGGGAGTCTCCTTTCTTCATGGACTGTACGAAAGCCAGGCAGACAGCAAAAGAGGGTTGGTTACAAAAAACACACTTTCGTAAATAACAAAATGTTTCTTTTCCGTATTTATTGAGAATCGGTTTAACGCTGCAATCCTCGGAAGAACATTACTAGCCACAAGCATCATATTCCATAGAGCCTCTGAAGGACATTACTAGCCACAAGCATCATATTCCATAGAGCCTCTGAAGGACATTACTAGCCACAAGCATCATATTCCATAGAGCCTCTGAAGGACATTACTAGCCACAATCATCATATTCCATCCTCTGAAAGACATTACTAGCCACAAGTATCACATTCCATAGACCCTCTGAAAGACATTACTAGCCACAAGTACCATATTCCATAGAGCCTCTGAAGGACATTACTAGCCACAAGCATCATATTCCATAGAGCCTCTGAAGGACATTACTAGCCGCAATCATCATATTCCATCCTCTGAAAGACATTACTAGCCACAAGTATCATATTCCATAGACCCTCTGAAAGACATTACTAGCCACAAGTACCATATTCCATAGAGCCTCTGAAGGACATTACTAGCCACAAGCATCATATTCCATAGAGCCTCTGAAGGACATTACTAGCCGCAATCATCATATTCCATCCTCTGAAAGACATTACTAGCCACAAGTATCATATTCCATAGACCCTCTGAAAGACATTACTAGCCACAAGTACCATATTCCATAGAGCCTCTGAAGGACATTACTAGCAACAAGCATCATATTCCATAGAGCCTCTGAAGGACATTACTAGCCACAAGCATCATATTCCATAGAGCCTCTGAAGGACATTACTAGCCACAATCATCATATTCCATCCTCTGAAAGACATTACTAGCCACAAGTATCATATTCCATAGACCCTCTGAAAGACATTACTAGCCACAAGTACCATATTCCATAGAGCCTCTGAAGGACATTACTAGCCACAAGCATCATATTCCATAGAGCCTCTGAAGGACATTACTAGCCACAATCATCATATTCCATCCTCTGAAAGACATTACTAGCCACAAGTATCATATTCCATAGACCCTCTGAAAGACATTACTAGCCAAAAGTACCATATTCCATAGAGCCTCTGAAGGACATTACTAGCAACAAGCATCATATTCCATAGAGCCTCTGAAGGACATTACTAGCAACAAGCATCATATTCCATAGAGCCTCCGAAGGACATTACTAGCCACAAGCATCATATTCCATAGAGCCTCTGAAGGACATTACTAGCCACAAGCATCATATTCCATAGAGCTTCCGAAGGACATTACTAGCCACAAGCATCATATTCCATAGAGCCTCTGAAGGACATTACTAGCCACAAACATCATATTCCATCCTCTGAAAGATATTACTAGCCCCAAGTATCATATTCCATAGACCCTCTGAAAGACATTACTAGACACAATCATCATATTCCATCCTCTGAAAGACATTACTAGCCACAAGTATCATATTCCATAGACCCTCTGAAAGACATCACTAGCCACAAGTACCATATTCCATAGAGCCTCTGAAGGACATTACTAGCCACAAGCATCATATTCCATAGAGCCTCTGAAGGGCATTACTAGCCACAATCATCATATTCCATCCTCTGAAAGACATTACTAGCCACAAGTATCATATTCCATAGACCCTCTGAAAGACATTACTAGCCACAAGTACCATATTCCATAGAGCCTCTGAAGGACATTACTAGCCACAAGCATCATATTCCATAGAGCCTCTGAAGGACATTACTAGCCACAAGCATCATATTCCATAGAGCCTCTGAAGGACATTACTAGCGACAATCATCATATTCCATCCTCTGAAAGACATTACTAGCCACAAGTATCATATTCCATAGACCCTCTGAAAGACATTACTAGCCACAAGTACCATATTCCATAGAGCCTCTGATGGACATTACTAGCAACAAGCATCATATTCCTTAGAGCCTCTGAAGGACATTACTAGCCACAAGCATCATATTCAATCCTCTGAAACACATTACTAGCCACAAGTATCATATTCCATAGAGCCTCTGAAGGACATTACTAGCCACAAGTACCATATTCCATAGAGCCTCTGAAGGACATTACTAGCCACAAGCATCATATTCCACAGAGCCTCTGAAGGTCAGATCTGAACAGGTGTCTATGCATTGTTACGTTAGCGTTTAGGCCATGTAATATACTATAGGTGTGTTTCACAAATAGTCATCGCCGCACAAGCCGGCGGCAAAGCTTGATACTCCAATCATTCAGGGTGTGGATTATAGTCAATTTCCCAATTAAAACAAGTCTCTTGTTATGAAGGTTTATTATACAGGTAATACAGGTTATCAACAGATCTACAAAGGTTACATAGCTTTTTAAGGCCTAACTAGTTACTTAGGCAATCTATTGACTCTAAGGGCTCTGATTGACAAGGTATATTATGCGCTCACGTGTAATTTACGGCGGATGCGGTGAGACGGTCGGCAGGGGCCATGGCAGGTGCCAGGCAGGGTGCAGGACGGGTGCAGAAGGGCGGCCACGAGGGCACACCACGCTGGACAGCAAAAGGTGCGCCAGAATGATGCGGGGCTGATGCAGAAAGGCGGCCACTAGGGCACACCACGCTGGACGGCAAAGGGACGCCAGGGCGGCGGCCGGAGTCGCAGAGACGATGGAGCCGAACGGGGGCACTGATTGGATGGCCAAGGGGGTCCACACAAACAGGCTAGGGCGGCAGACGCCCAGGGCTGAGGCCGGGGTCTACAAGTTCACGATCTCAGCCTGGGGTCGACGGTAGGTGGGGCAGCTAGCATCACAGGGGTACGAGGTTGGCGGCGTGGTCAGAGGCATGACCCAACTATACAACGTAAGGAGGCTGTGGTTCTGAGGGACTGGCGGCACACATGGTGAAACAAATCAGGCCGGTCCATATCTATGGCGACACCAATTTCGGCGGCGATGGTAACTCGGAACTAACACATTGTGTTGAGATCAGCGGGGTCGGCGGTCAACTGGCGCGTGGGCAGCTAGCCGCAAGTACTTGACCTGCGTTGGTCCTCGCTGGGGGGGGGGCTTGTCCCACTCTTTGGCGCGTGCCCCATGCCCTTATAAGGACACGAAGAACATGATTGGCTGTTAACCCGCGTGATCGTGACAAGCAGAGATATCGCGGATGTACTTGTATGTATTGGTGATCTAACACGCCATCAGTGCGTGGTTCGTTTCCTGCAATCGTGTGGACATACATAACTTTGCAGTTAGCTCTAGCAAGCTTTGTGCAAACATAACAGCATTATAAAAGTAATTGTTATCTTTGGTTCGTCATCGTAAAGAGAAATTATTATTCTTCATAGTTATACTAAAAACAAATCCGTTGGTTTTTATCAACATTTTAATGTTGGATATTAAAATGTTATTATTAAGAAAGAGTAATGTTTATTTCAAATGCAAATATCTGAAAGATAATATTATCCGGTTTCTAAACAAGTGTTTGTTTTTACGACAACTTTAAAAGTGAGAAATATATCTACTGAAGCAATTTTTGGCATATTATTTAAAAATGTTTTGAGCGATCGCTTGCCATAATGTGCCCTTAAAATATGGGATAAGCGGCAAAATCTAGGTAGATTAATTGGCTTTAAACCGCAGTTAACCAAAATCTAGGTGGATTCATTGGCTTTAAACCGCAGTAAACTGAAATCTAGGTGGATTCATTGGCTTTAAACCGCAGTAAACCGAAATCTAGGTGGATTCTTTGTTTTTAAACTGCAGTAAACTGAAATGTAAGTGGATTCATTGGCTTTAAACCGCAGTTAACCGAAATCTAGGTGGATTGATTGGCTTTAAACCGCAGTAAACTGAAATCTAGGTTGATTCATTGGCTTTAAACCGCAGTAAACCGCAGTAAACCGAAATCTTAGTGGATTTATTGACTTTATTTTAGGAATGATATTAATTAAATAATATGGTAAATGTATATGTATTTAAAAGTATGAATACTGTTCGCACGGTGTCTTTATCCCATAGAACCAATGGGACATCGTGAATTTTGATGATATAACGAAATTAACACGTTTTATGATTGAAAAACTTTTTGAGGATTATCAATTGTATGTGATTTGAACGATATTTTTTTTTGCAACCAGCGAGGACATAATCGTGGTTTTAGTGGAAACAACTAATTTTGGTTTAGATGTTAAACTGATGAACAAAGATATGGGAATCTACATACATATTTTAGATCTTATTAAATATTCTGCAATCAGCCAGTCAGTCAGTTTGTGTTTCGTGATGATTTTGTTTTGTCCATTATCAAGAAAAAACATCAATTTTTCTAGGTAATTGGAGTTCGTTTAGGAAAGCGGTACGGAGGATTTGACCGAAACCTTCAAGATGACATCGCCCTTGTGCATCTCCAGACCGGTTTCACCTTCTCCAGCGTAGTGCGTGCAGTCTGCCTGAATCTGGTAGACATAGAGCTGCACCACAAGCAGACCAGTCCAGGGAGTCTGGGGAAGGTAATAAATCTTCAACTGAAATTTTCGCATAACTAGAACTATGCATTCTAAAGAGAGGACTTATTTTAATTTAAGTACGAGTCCAACAGATTTAATTACTATCGCATTCAGAACACGTAAATGGTTTTCAGCATTTTACTGAAAATACGTTTTACGTCTGCAACCAGATTTTTATAATTACTCTTTTAAAACGTAGATGATTTTTAATTTATTTAACTTTTAAACTACCATAAAAATGTATCTGACACACTGTGAAAGTTAGCCTTTAAAGGTGGTTAGGTTAGGTTAGGTTAGGTTAATAAATGGGTAGGTAGGTAAATTAGTATGTACTCATTTTAAAGGGAGCTGATTTTCAGATACTGTATATAAATGAACGTTTTATATTTTTAGATAATCTATATGAACATTAAATATTTAAAGTAAATCTAAAAAAAAATGGATGTCAAAGGATTAGAAGTGCAAAACTATTGAACATAATAGGTTGAAAGGGAAAAATAGCCCATAATCCCTTACGTCCCAAGCCATAAAACCCTACAGTCATATTCTTATGTCCCGAGCCATACAACCCTATAATCATATTCTTATGTCCCGAGCCATACAACCCTATAATCATATTCCTATGTCCCGAGCCATACAACCCTATAATCATATTCTTATGTCCCGAGCCATACAACCATACAATCATATTCTTATACATAATCCCTAACGTCTATATAACTAAGTTTTTTAAGAAAGTCTATAGGCAATGAATAGCGATTTAGGCAGGTAAATATATCTTTTAATTAATTAATTCAAATATTAATAAGTGAATATAATTAGTTTTTCTTTGTTGAGTGATAACAGATTGCCATCGAACCATTTTTCGATAACCTTCATGTCTTGATTGGCTGCATTAATAATCTCGTTCCGTGTCTTTTTCTAACCTTCATGTCTTGATTGGCTGCATTAATAATCTCGTTCCGTGTCTTTTTCTAACCTTTATGTCTTGATTGGCTGCATTAATAATCTCGTTCCGTGTCTTTTTCTTACCTTCATGTCTTGATTGGCCGCATTAATAATCTCATTCCGTGACTTTTTCTCACCTTCATGTCTTGATTGGCCGCATTAATAATCTCGTTCCGTGTCTTTTTCTCACCTTCATGTCTTGATTGGCCGCATTAATAATCTCGTTCCGTGTATTTTTCAAACCTTCATGTCTTGATTGGCTGCATTAATTATCTCGTTCCGTGTCTTTTTCAATAGTTATTGCAGTGTCTTCAACAAAAGATATGAGCTTACCATGAAGTGAAACATATGATTATGGTAAATTACCAATAAAATTGGTCCAGTGCGGAATTCCTTAATATTATATATTTTTAAATTGTATGTAATTAGTTAACCTGTTTACCCATTATTTAAGAACAAAAGTGAATGATAGTAATTGTCCCTACAGGTGGCGGGCTGGGGGCTGACGGAAACGGGTAAGGTGTCCAATACCCTCAACTTCCTGAGGGTCCCTGTGGTGGGGGACGTACAGTGCTCGAAGCAGCTTATCAAATCATCCGCCTCATTTACTAGATACATCACGGCAGACAAGATATGCGCGGGACACACTAACAGTAAGTATCGCGCATCAGTAACATCTATACCTAATCCCTGTCTAAACGACACTTTATTCACCTTGCATTCAATTCCTGGATCAGCCGGCGCGAGCTGGTGTTACTACTGCAGAATACACATGCAGATCCCCCGTACTGGTACCTGGGTACAGTTTTGAGACGACTTCTTACGATCTCGAGAATTTCTGTCTAACCGACACTTTGTTCACCTTGTAATTCCGTTCCAGGATCAGCCATGTGCCCGGGAGACAGCGGGGGCGGACTGGTGTTCCCGCTGCAGAACAGACCTGAAGATCCCCTGCGCTGGTACCTGGGTGCAGTTCTGAGCAACGCGCTGACTTCTAAAGATCTGAATAATTCCTGCCGAGTTAACCCGCTCGCCCTTTATACCAGTGTATTTAAGCACCGTTTATGGCTGTCCAGTAATATGGAGGACCTTCAACCGCAAGGTAAATCTAACTTCACACAACTGACCCACAATTAGATCGCAATCTTTTTATTATAACATTCAACAATACATTACATTGTTGATTTGGAATTAACATAGAATCCACACTGCACGTTAAGATAACACTTGGTAGAAAATTATATATTTATTTAGAGAGGGACAACCAAAATACATGAGATCTAAAGTTCCCACTTCTGAAGCCTCGGAAAGTACAATCTGGGTAGTCAAGTACGTGAATTTTATAAATATCTAAAGAAACGGATTAATTTACAATTGTCATTGAAATATGTGAACATTTTTTTTTGGAAAAATTTGAAAATTGTTGGAACCACGTTTTTGATGGGATACTTATTTGTACTGATGCATTACAAACAGATTGAAATTATTTTTTTTTTTCGGTTTGTCTCCTTTCAATTCCTTTATATATTTGTGGAGTCAAGAACTGTCAAACAATTTTAAATAATATTTTTAATACGGGAAAACTGTTTTAGGGATCGCCACCCGAAAACAGAGCTCTCGCGTAGTTCCGTTAACGGCCGACATTCCTGTTTCTTAAGTCCGGCCTGGCAGTCGACATTTCTTGGCTCCTACAAAATCCTTCTGATATTAATTTCGTGTTATAGTGTAACGTATTTTCACTAAACTTAAATTATTAAACTACATCTTTTTACTTTACCACAATCTACACTACACACATTAAATGGTAGGCTATAAAGGTAAGTTAAAGCCCCATATATTTATTTATTTATGTCATTCTAACTGTTTTATTTTTATTGTTAACATCTAAAATCATTTTGTAATATAAAATTGCATACTTTACATATGTATCACAAATTAAGTTGGTTTAATTAATATTATCTAATGTAAAGTAAAGTGAATAGTTGCCACAACACGGCTCAAGCTAGCGTAGCAACTTGGAAACATCTGTACCTACCTATAATATTATCGGATATAAAGCAAAGTGACTAGTTGCCACAACGCGGCTCGAGCTAGCGTAGCGACTTGGAAACATGTGTACCTACCTATAATATTATATTTTTTTTTTTTTTTTTTTTATAATTATTTTTTATTTTTAATAATATGTTTTACATGGGACATAATTCATTTTACATCATTGGTTTTTTACTACTCTTCCATTGAAAGCATTTGCTTGTGTATGGAAGGGGAGTGTACATAAATGTTGTTGTTAGTTAGTACTTAAATAATTCATTGTACATAAATGTATGTTTGCTGTAATATTTCTTTGGAAAGTAGTGAAGGATAATATATTATTTATTAAATTTTTAAAAAGAAAGGAAGCTATGGAAAACTAAGGATATTTGTGAGATTAATTAAGTGACAGTAGTTTTTTTTTTTTCAGAATATTTTTAAAGTGTCTCTTGACAGAGAGCAGTATTCGGGTTTTATCATTAATGCTTCTGATTTCTTCTGGTAAACGATTGAAAAAAGTTCTTCCCTGGTAAGTATAATGATGTTGTGCAAAAGACGTATTTAGTTTTGGGCATAGAAAAACATGTCTAAGTCGCGTTCTGTTTTCATTTAAAAATTGATATTTATCTTTTTCTTTTATAATTTGGATTAATGAGTTTTTAATATATAGGTCTTTAAATGTAGGTACTTGAAATTCTTCAAACAGGCGTTCTGTTGGGTAGTCAAAGGATTTTTTTAATATAATTTTAATAATTGTTCTTTGTATAATTTCAATTGGAAGAAGGTTACATTTATACGCGGATCCCCAACTAATAATAGCGTATTGTAAAGTGGATTGAACTAAGGCATAGTAAATTAAATATAGATTTTTTATCGACAGAAAGTTTCTAATTCTTAAAAATATATATATTAATTTTCTAATTTTGTTTACTACTTGACTTATTTGTTCTTTCCATTTCAGATTTTTATCAATAATTACTCCTAGATATTTAATTTTATTTGTTGTTTTTAGTACTGTACAGTTTGATTTGCAATAGTTTTGGCTGTGAATTTTAGTATTATTATGTATGACAATGTTAAAATTTTTAGGAGTATCATTTGTATGTATTGCAAATGGAATTACAAATGTCTTTTCATTATTAAGTGACAGTAAATTAGTGTCGAAAAAATTCTTGAGCGTGTTGATGTCTTCCGTGGCCTTTAATTCTACATTTTCCCAAGTCTTATCACTTATTATTAATACTGTATCATCGGCGTATGACGTAATTTGACCGTGTAAAGGTTGAAAAAAAATATCGTTTACATATATAGTAAATAGAATTGGTCCAAGCACTGTACCTTGGGGGATTCCAAAGCTTGTAATCTCTTGATCACTATTAACACCATTGATTTTTACTAATTGAGGACGGTTTTTTAAGTAGTCGGTGATCCATTTAATCGCGTTGCCTTTTATGCCGATATTATTCAATTTTTTTAATAGCATCTCATGGGATATGCTATCGAATGCCTTTCTAAGGTCAATAAATATACCCGCACATTTTTTACTTTTATCTAGTGATTCGTAAATGTATGAAGTTACGTTAGCAATAGCATCTTGTGTGCTGAGTGATTTTATAAAGCCAAACTGGTTTTTGTGTAATATTTTATTATTATCTAGAAAATTTACCAATTGTTTTTTAACTATTTTTTCAAAGATCTTTCCTATATTAGAAATTAGACATATTGGGCGATAATTCGTTGCTTGATGTGGATCTCCAGATTTGTAAATAGGTGAGATTATTGTGGTTTTGTAGTTCATTGGAAAAATTCCATTTGTTAAACTTAAGTTTATTAAATGAGTGATAGGTTTTATTAAGTGAGGTTTCATAGTTTTTAACATGTGTGTCGTAATAGAATCAAAACCGGGGGACGAACCTCCTTTCATATTTTCTATTATTTTCGAGATTTCACATTCTGTTGTTGTTTCAAACATTGAAAGTATATTACGTTTCTGTATATTTTTATTTTTATGGTTTTCTTGGTTTGAAGGCTTATGAATATTTTTCGCAAGATTTTTCCCAACATTTGCAAAGAAGGAATTAAATATGTTTGCACATTGTTTAGGCTGTATATTGGCATCTATAATTTTTTTATCATGTTCAATGTACTTAATGTTTTGTGTTTTTTTTGTATTTTCTATGGCGAAATTAACAGTTTTCCACATTTGTTTATGGTTATTTTCTGAAGATAATATTTTATTTTTAAAATACTCTTCTTTACTTTTTTTTAATATAAGATGTTAATTTATTTTTATATTTTTTATAGAAAATATATGCTTTTTCATCTTGGGGATTTTTTAAAGTTATTTTGTAAAGTTTTTCTTTATTTCTGATAGATATAATAAGTCCTTTGGTAATCCAAGGTTTTAAACATCTTAATTTTGATTTTATGTGTGTTGTTATCTCAGTTGTCGAATTTTTAATGTGTTGTGACATAATATTTTCGAAGTTAGTCGAACAAATTTCAGTATCATCACTGTTTAAAACATTATTCCAATCTTCCTTTTTTAATTTTTCAGAGAGAATAGTCATATCTATTGTTGATTTTTTGGTTAATAAATTATGTTTTTTATGTTTAATATTATTATTATACAGAAGTAAGCATGAGTGATGATCAGTTATGTTAGTTTTCCAAACAATTGATTTTATTTTGTGAAGATCTTTAATGTTTATATTTGTCCAAATGTGGTCTAAACAAGATGGAGTATGTTCTTTTATTTCCCTAGTATTTTTATTTATGCAAGATATAAAATTTTGTTCAGTCATACAATTGATGTATTCATTTTTGTTATTATTTTCTATTTTTTCATTAATATTAACGTTAAAATCTCCTACGACGAAGCAAAGTTTATTTTTTAATTTTAATAATATGTATTTGAGGTCATTAATAAATGTAATAATACTCGAGCCATGCGTTCTATAGATAGCTATTAGATGGTATATGGATTTGCCGAGTTTGAAATGTACTTCGATGCAGTTTACTAAGTGTATTGGATGTTCTAATATGTTAACAATACTAAATTTATTGCTTGCAAATATTATTATTCTCGAATTTTTATTGATGTCTACTTTGGTAGAAATATAGTTGTACTCAGGTAAGTGGTAAGACGGTGACTCAGCGTTCGTAAATGTTTCGGTTAACACTATAAAGTCCGGTTTTTTAATTAAATTATTTATTTTTAGAATTAATTCATCTAAATTTTTTTGAACGCTACGGATGTTTATGTGCATAATAATTATATCATTGATGTTTTTAGAAATAATTTTGTTACACGAATCGGTACATATACATTCATATTCTTGAATTTTAATATTTAACTCTAATTCGTTACTTAAGAAATCATCCATTTAATGCATTTTCGGTTGTATTTTACAAAATTATTTA
Source organism: Hesperophylax magnus (assembly GCA_026573805.1). Lineage (NCBI taxonomy): Eukaryota > Metazoa > Arthropoda > Insecta > Trichoptera > Limnephilidae > Hesperophylax > Hesperophylax magnus. Next base: position 85,720 of record JAIUSX010000179.1, on the reverse strand, counting down.
TAAGGTTTTTATTCAATGTCGTAGTTAATTCTTTCTTTGGCTAATTTAAGCATGTAAGATCGGAACTTACATGTTTCGCTGTTTGTTCGGTGGTCTACTTCATTCATTTTACTGTTCAAGGAGTTTATTTCTTTCTTCTTGTTAGCTGAGTTGCAGTTAGCGCATTTGGGTGGCAGTTCCAGGGATTTACACTCGGAGATGGGATGATCTTCTGAACAGTGCTTGCATGTTGGTTTATTCATTCTATTGTAGCATTTTTGTGCTGTGTGTCCAAATCTTTGACAGTGGAAACATTGGGTAAGAGGACTGCAGTCTTCTACATAGATTCTCATGAATCCTAGATGAATTTTTTTTTTTATTAACAAGATGTAGTCTCATTTCGGGATTTGTTTGTAGTATTAAGTTTTTGCTGTTAGTTTTTTTGTTTGTAATGATGGCCTTAACTTGTAATATTTCTTTGTCTTGGTATTTTTCACATATCATTTTGATGTCGTTGTTTTGTTCAATGATGTCTTCTAAGAATTCTTTTTCGGTATAGTCTTTGTCAAGACCTTTGAATATTACGCATGGATCCGTTTTCAGAAGTACCTCCGCTATTATGGTTTTGTCGACTTCATTTATCTTATCTTTTAATTTTTTTGCGTCTTCTTTTTCTGGGCATGTTATTATAAGGTTTTTTTTTGTTTTTTTAATTTCGCATACTCGAATTCCCAACTGCGATATTTTAATCTTTTGTATTTTCTCTTTTAATTTTTCAGTGTCTTCTTCTTTTAAGCTTTTAATTATTATAGGAAATCGTTTTTCTTGCGTTTTTGATATTAAGTTTTTTACTGCAGAAGAGTATGAAAATGGGTATTTTTGTGCTTGGTTTTTTTCTTGAATATCACACTTTTCTTGTAATTTAGCTAATTCTATTGCCATGTGCGATATCATTTCCATGATGTTATTTATTTCTTTCATCATTTTTGATTTGGTTTCTTTGGTAAGTTTATTTTCTTCCATGATTGTATGTAAGTCACTTATGTTTTGTTTCGCCTTTGTTATGAAGGCATGCGGATCAACCGCTTCCTCCATTTTTTCAGGTTAAAAAAATATATTTTCCGTAAATTTATGTATTTATATAATTTGTCTTGGATTGAAGGTGTTATTTTATTTATTCACCGCTTACGGCGCTCACTCGCGTCCAACACCGTTAGAGGTTTGGGCGACACTGAATATATATATCTTATAAAGTAAAGAGAATAGTTGCCACAACACGGCTCAAGCTAGCGTAGCAACTTGGAAACATCTGTACCTGCCTATAATATTATCTTATATAAAGTAAAGTGACTAGTTGCCACAACACGGCTCAAGCTAGCGTAGCAACTTGGAAACATCTGTACCTACCTTTAATATTTTCTCATATAAAGTAAAGTGACTAGTTGCCACAACACGGCTCAAGCTAGCGTAGCAACTTGGAAACATCTGTACCTACCTATAATATTATCTTATATAAAGTAACACAACACGGCTCAAGCTAGCGTAGCAACTTCGAAACATCTGTACCTGCCGATAATATTATCTTATATAAAGTAACACAACACGGCTCAAGCTAGCGTAGCAACTTGTAAACATCTGTACCTACCTATAATATTATCTTATATAAAGTAACACAACACGGCTCAAGCTAGCGTAGCAACTTCGAAACATCTGTACCTGCCTATAATATTATCTTATATAAAGTAACACAACACGGCTCAAGCTAGCGTAGCAACTTGGAAACATCTGTGCCTGCCTATAATATTATCTTATATAAAGTAAAGTGACTAGTTGCCACAACACGGCTCAAGCTAGCGTAGCAACTTGGATACATCTGTACCTGCCTATAATATTATCTTATATAAAGTAAAGTGACTAGTTGCCACAACACGGCTCAAGCTAGCGTAGCAACTTGGAAACATCTGTACCTGCCTATAATATTATCTTATATAAAGTAACACAACACGGCTCAAGCTAGCGTAGCAACTTGGAAACATCTGTACCTACCTATAATATTATCTTATATAAAGTAAAGTGACTAGTTGCCTTATTTGTCACATTGCATCTTCTTCTGGTGAGCAGACAGATGTAGCTCTGTTTGACGGTCTCCGTGGTTGAGTGGTTACGATTCCGGATTATTACGGCTTCCATTTCGTGTCATGATTTGTGTTAACACTATGGTGGAAGATTGAACTCGCGATTCCTGTTTGCGAACCTAACGTTTTGGGCCACGCGGCCACTAATCAGTTACTGAGTTTGGAGTGATAATTCCATTGTTTCCCTATCCCTGAATAACAGTTGTGTGTTTTGGTTTTTGCAGAAGGTTGCAGACTAAAGGAGTCCGTCGGTGTTTGCAAGATTTTCTCTGACTGCCCGATAGCCAAAGAAGCATATGAAGCATATGAAATTCTACCGCAGGTATAATAATATGTATTACCCGGGAATATAACACGAGGACGGCTGATAAAACCGTATATCAATACGATATTGACGAAATCCGTCGTCTGTGGTCAGTTAGCGATATCTGCATTAGCACTGATTCCAACAGTGTCAGATAACCTGTTATTATACAAAACTTGTTATATAATCTTGTTCCTTATGCAAAATAACTGACTTATTAATCAATGCAGGTGAACTTCCAAAGCTCTCAGGGTGCGTATAAACAACTAGCCGAACCACACATTACGGGAAATAAACAAAGCAACCGCAAACAATGCGAAAATACGGCCTTCTTCGTGGTTCGGCTTGCGCAAACTTTTCCTGTTTATATGCACCCTTAGAATGGAAAGAAATCGTATTTACAATCCTTAATTGATTCATCTAAGACGCGATCAATTGATTCCGTTCCTGCTTGGAGAGATGAAAGTTGTCAGTTGTGACTAAAGACCTCAATAATTAATTCTCAGCTTAGTAATAGTTGCGGGTGAGGTTTTAAAATTGAATAGCCTTAAAATGTGTACCCTTCACCCCCCCCTTTGCCCCTTGTCCCCTTTCCTTGACCCGGGCCAAACGACAAGAAACATAATTATCTTTGCATCTTGGTCCGCCAACATTCGTGTCATCTTGTGAATACCCGCATATGTTGAACTCGGCTGTGATTGTTTTGGAGCACACATCGTCCAGTGAAACCTTTTTACCCGCCGCAGTGAATGTCACTATTTTGTTTTGTGTTGAGTGAGCGAATGTTAAAAGGAATTGCAAGCTGATAAGTGAAAAGGAACCAGCGGCTACAGAGGACGAGATAGGGTAAGTTTTTGGCCTTTCCCACTCATTTCCTCTTCCAAACACTAGAGCAAATTCAATTCGTTTTTGTTTTGTCTAAGTCTTTATCGCACTTACCGCAACCCAACCCCGCACAATTGCGAACGAAAAATTTGCGCACCACCATTAATGTCAATTCATAAGAAGACTGCTATTTCTTATTTGTTTCGTGTCAATATCGGTTAGGCTATCGACAGCGCAACCGTGCTAGGAATGTCGTTATTCAATTGTAGGAAGTTGAACCAATAGATATTGTCAAGTTATCAATTTGATTGTGATAAGTTAGAACTTCAGCTTTGTGTGAGTGACCGCTAGTTGCCTCGCGGTAGAATACGTCAGGCGATGGATCTCTCACCAGCACCATCAGCTCACTGATTCACAGGTGCTATAATGTTTGTACTAAAAGCAACTTTGCTAAACTTCGCTTTTTGATTAACCCATTTCTTTCATTAAAAGGAAAGAATCCCACCCAGCAAAGCTGATTCAAAGTAATGTCGTCAAAGCAAAATCTTTTGAGATTTTTTGACTTCTGTACAGGAAAATGAATATCTTTTATAGTATTATTTTTTGACCGACTACAGTTTTGATTAAAGAGGCGCTCTTTGTTATTTTCAAGAAGAATGATTAAAGTTTTCAAACCGCATCCCGATGAGAAAATGTCAAAAAGTCAATTTACAAAACGTGGAAATTCTCAGTTTAAAAATTTCCCTACCCATTTTTCTAACAAAAAATTTCCCGGAAGACCTTTTTTTTAAATAATCTTTTCCCAACTTGGTAAATTACCAAACTTCATATTCATCAAAAATTACCGATCCATTTTCAAAACCAATTTTCGTAGAAGATATTTGTCAGAAAATTTCTCAACGTGGAGTTGAAGTATTATTAGTTTCTTTATTTAGTTTCTGTTCCTCTGTTGAGTTTTGGTGCAAATAACCGGCTGTCCCGATAAACCGACTGTGTACGTTATAATACAAGAGTGTCTCTTTTCACAGCTCTGCTCGCCCTCCAGTCAAAAGATCTGCTGTATGGAGTCTGTGGAGACCTGCCCGCCTCTACCGCCTTCTACTGTCAGCCAGCGGAAGACTGGTTCAAAGGCCAACGACTGTAAGTTGCATTGCTCTGCATTCATTCTGGCTCTAATAATAATGCACACACTTGAGATGACTTATTGCCTCCATCATATTATTATGTATCGTGTCACAAAAGCAAGTCCAAGCTGGCCAACATTATCATCACCATCTCCCTCCTCTAGTGGAGCTATGCTGGGCATGTGACAGATGACCGCTGGAATCTCAGTTTCATCGAGTGGCGTCCGTGGTTAGGAAAGAGAAGCAGAGATCGCCCACAGATCTGACAGGCTGGTGATTTGACGAGAACTGCAGGCTTCATACGTAAGAGATTCGCCTTAAATCGACAAATCTGATTATATTTAAGGGACGACTATATGCAAAGCTGGACGCTGGGGGCTGGAGGCTCATAAAGAGGAAGAAGTAGTTACAAATGCAACAATTTTCTCCGGGGACAATTTATTGAATAACTAACACCACTGCCATAGGTCACCCCGAATGGTTATCATGGTTTGGTGACTTAGCAGGAGTGCTCAGGTACATCGGGTGAGATGTGTTCAGGATGCGCATACCCACCGACCTCTTGACCTCTTCAACTGAACTCTCTTGACCCATCACCTTGCACTGCAGCAGGAATGACAGATCATACGTCCGTCACTCCAGAACAAACTGATCCCTAGATTCTTACCCATCCCTCATACCTTTTATCTTCCCAGAACTTCCTCACCTTCCTTTTCTTAGTAAAACCATTCACACAGCATCCCCAAAGATAACATAGGCACTGGACGGAAATTATTTTCCTCAAGTCCTCTTGTGTAGATATGGAGGCATGATGCGTGTCTTCGGCAATTAGCTAATCATCACCGCATCACCCTAACACTCTTCTTACAAAAACTATTTTAATAATAAAAAAATAATTAATCGAACAAAGAAAATTGCCATTGGATTAAGTAAAAATATTTAAAATATTATTAAATAAACACAAACAATGTTTTATCGTTGCTTGCAGACTGCGAAGACCTGACCGAAAAACTACACCCGTGCCAGTGGAACGGGTCGAGCTGGAGCAGAGAGTATCTGTGCGGGGATGAACCAGACAAACACATTTCACAATACTACATGGTACCCCTTACTAAAGCCAGCCCCTCGGAGGTCCAGAAATATGTGAGTACTTGTACAAATAATAATATAATAGTAGAAGATTATATTGAACACCAGACCGAGAACCACGGGACAAATAATAATCTCTAAAGTCAATACAACAACGGCACAACACCATTACACATACACAGCCATTAAATAATCCCTAAAGTCAATACAACAACGGCACAACACCATTACACATACACAGCCATTAAATAATCCCTAAAGTCAATACAACAACGGCACAACACCATTACACATACTGTTGGCACCTAGCATCGTGCTACCTACCTTTATATCCTTTGTAAAATTATTGTGGCCTATCTACCCAACTCCCCTCTCCTCTCCTCTCCTATGCCGACTTAGTTGAGTTAAAATATTCGTCCTGTCAACATCGTTTGATTACGGAGCCCCCTTTATCGACCGTGTCGAAAATTCAAAGCCACCGTGAGCTCGCGCGTGGTGAAATTTGTGAATTGTTTGGAACCAGCGCAAAGAAGGATTGAAAACCGTGGAAGAATAGAAAAGGGTAAGTCGGCATTCCGAACCTTTCCATTTCCTATCATTCCGCGTTGCGACGGTGCTATATCCGTCCCCAACATTGGTCATTCGAGCCTGATAATTATATTAATTGAAAAAATTGTGGTTAATTTAATTATTTCAAGGTTAAATTGTTCATAAAAGTTGATCTATGTGTAAAATTCGCGTCAGCCGTGCTGTTAGCGAAAATTGCCTGTAGGTAGTAAAAAATACTTAACTGGTGACAAATTTGTTAATATTTAAAATAAATTGTTGTATTCACTCGGCATTTTTGTGCAGATTAATTTCTCAATACAATGGCTGAGAAAAAAGTACTTTTGTTGCAATCCCGACGTGAGCGAATAGTATCTCGTATTCGTATTACGCAAGAGCTCATAGCGAGCACTTATGATGATAGTAAGAAAAAAGATACGTTTCTTGCTAGATGTGAAAAGTTAAAAGATTGGTTACAAGAATTTGAATCAGTTCAAAACGAGATTGAGGAACAATTACTGTCATTAGACAAGATTACAGAAATGTCAGAACTAGGAAACATTGCGAATAATATTGATTCAATGTATTTCGAGATCATGCAAATGAAAAGCGTTATCACTAGTAATAATGAAAATTCAATTCCAAAAACGGCAAGTAATTCGGTGATTCGTGCACCAGTGATAAAGCTGCCCACTTTTGATAGTAACATTAAAAGTTGGTGCTCATTTCATTCATTATTTAAAAGTCTTATACATGACAGCAATGCATACACTAATGTAGAAAAATACCATTATCTTTTATCAGTTATTACAGGGCCGGCACTGGCACTTATACAATCATTGCCTCTTATCGAAGAGAATTATGACATTGCCTGGAATATTCTGGTAAATCAATACCAAAATTCTAGAATTCTTTTCACGCATTATGTTGATGAAATTCTTAATTTCAAAATATTACAAAACGAGTCTGCGTCAGGTATAGCGCGGTTACTCAGTACGTTTCAAGAGAATTGCGCCGCTATAAAGGCGATGAAGATAGAAAATATCTTTGATAAATTTGTTGGTCATATTATGATACGATCGATGGATCTGACAACTAAACGTCAATTTGAATCCAAATTGCCCGGTGAAGAGATTCCAGAATTGGATTCAATTTTCGAGTTTCTGAGAAATCAAATGCGAATTTTCGAAATGTTATCTCCACATACTACAAAAGAGAAAAAAGGTTCGTTTAAAACGTTGTTATCTGCCAATAAGAATGATAATAACCTTCATTGTCCATTATGTAAAGGTGCACATTTTCTTTACAAATGTGCATCTTTTACATCTTTAAGTCCCCATCAAAGGAGGGACAAAATTAAAACTTTGAACCGTTGTTTCAATTGTTTGAAACAACACCATGTAAAAGATTGTGTATCAAAATTCACATGCCAGGTTTGTAATAAAAAACACCATTCAATGTTGCACATTGCCGCCGAACCATCGGGCGAAAATGAATTTAATAATTCAAGTGCAACCCTGGCCGCAACAACGATTCCGAGCGTTTCTACCGTTTTGTTAGGAACTGTACAACTTGAGGTCCGAAATCAATATAATGATTATATACCTATCCGCGCCGTCGTAGATTGTGGGAGTCAAGTCTCTCTGATTACGGAAAGATGTGCTCAGCTTTTGGGTTTGTCAATTAAAAAACATCGTATTTCACTGAACGGTTTAGGAAATTCTAGTATAAATTCTTGTCATGGAAAAACAAAATGTTTTATAAAACCTCGAAATAAAAAAGGGCCTATTCTTCAATGTCAAACTGTCGTGATTACAGAAATCACTTCTAATCATCCGTCATATGATTTACCATCGAGTGGAACGTCACAATTTAAAAATTTAAAATTAGCTGATGAATCATATTACAAGTCGGGCAAAATAGACCTTTTGTTAGGAGCTGACGTATACTTGGATATATTTAATAGTGGCCATGAAATAATTCACGGCTCTCCATGTGCTGTAAACAGTGTATTCGGTTACATTATAATGGGGAAGATGGAAAATTCGTCATTTCAAACGCCTTCGTCTTTATTTGTTGAAACAAATTCGTTAAGCAATACTCTTAGAAAATTTTGGGAAATTGAAGAAACACCTTCAATTGTGACGAGTAATCCGGACGACGAATTAGCCGAAACAATGTACGCTTCGAATCACTATCGAGAATGTGATGGTAGATATGTTGTACCATTATTAACAAAATCTGAAATTATGCCTTCTCAAAATTCCTTAAAACTTGCGGAATCGCGATTGAACAAACTAGAAATTCGTTTTAAAAGGGATCCCATGTTAGCAATTAATTATGGAAATTTTATACAAGAATATGAGGGTCTGGGACACATGACACGGGTACCTCGGAATTTAGATGCATTCTATTTACCTCATCATTGTGTTTTGAATCCTGACAGTAAAACTACAAAACTACGTGTGGTTTTTGATGGGTCGGCAAAAACCCAACCAAATAACTTATCTCTAAATGACTTATTATTGAACGGTCCAAAATTGCAAACTGAAATTCCACGTATGATTTTAAATTTTCGTTTTCATAAGTATGTATTTACAGCTGATATTTGTAAGATGTATAGGCAAATATTAATTATTCCATCTCAGCGTAAATTCCAAAATATTTTGTGGAGAGAATCTCAGAATGAACCGGTTATTGATTTCGAGTTACAAACTGTAACGTACGGGTTGTCTAGTTCACCATTCTTGGCCATTCGTACCCTTCGCCAGCTAGCACAAGATGAAGGATCAAAGTATCCTGACGCTGCCAAGGTTCTATGCGATGATTTTTATGTAGATGATTTGGTAACAGGGACAGAAACGATTAGCACAGCCCTCAGACTAAAACAAGATATCATTGGATTGTTAAATCTTGGGAAATTAGAACTTAGTAAATGGCAATCTAATACACCGTCACTTTTGGATCACGTTTCGCAAGAGCACCAGCAAGATGGTCATTCTTTTGATAACGCCGGAACTGATCAAATTGTTAAAATATTAGGCATTCAGTGGAGTCCAACGACTGATAATTTTACCTACAAGGTCGATCTACCTTCAAATAAGATATGCACAAAAAGAACAATTTTATCAACGGTAGCTCGTTTATTCGACCCACTTGGGATCATCACCCCAGTGACATTTTTCGCAAAATGTCTATTACAGGAACTATGGAAGTTAGGTGTCGATTGGGACGATCGTGATGTTCCACCACATATTCATAATACGTGGAGTAAATTTGTAAGTCAACTTTCATTACTTCGAACATTGAATATTCCTAGATATTACAACACGGTGATGACAAGTCGTCTTTTCCTCGTAGGGTTCTGTGACGCTTCACAATTGGGTTATTCTGCAGTGGTATATTTATTAGAGCGTAATAGCAATACCACTCACATCTTAATGGGAAAATCGAAGGTCGCTCCTTTGAAAACCCTGTCAATTCCACGACTAGAATTATGTGGGGCCGTTCTTCTCACGAAACTTGTAAAGTATATTATGTCATCTGTAAAGTTTGCCGAACAAATAGAAAACGTTTTTCTATTTACAGATTCGACTATTGTACTAGCGTGGCTAAAAACGCCGCCATATTTATTGAAAACATTTGTCGCTAATAGGGTTGTACAAATACTGGAAAATACACCAAATGCTGTTTGGAAGCATGTTGTCTCGGAGGAAAATTGTGCCGATTCTGGTTCAAGAGGGCTTTTCCCAGCAGACATTATATCACACCCTTTGTGGTTTACGGGACCAAAATGGCTTCACCAACCAATAGCACTCTGGCCTTGTTCAGCTGTGTACAATCAATCTGACGGAGAAATACCAGAACTCAAAACATGCAACCTTAAAACGTTTGTATCATCTCAAATAGTACCTAATTCGATTATTAGTAAATATTCTTCATTTTATAAATTGCAACGCGTCGTCGCTTGGATAATGCGTTTCGTAAATAATTGTCAGAAACGTCCTGGTAGTGGAAATTCAAACTCGACTTATCTAAGTTCTCGCGAATTAAATGATTCGCTTATGAAAATCGTACGCATTGAACAGGAAACGTATTTTTCTGTTGATATACGTAATATGCGAAATGGCAGTCCATGTTCAACGCAAATTCAAAACTTGAAACCGTTTCTTGATAGCCACGGTATTATCAGGGTGGGCGGTCGACTCAAGTATTCAAATTTGTCATTTGAAAGTAAATTTCCGATCTTACTTCCGAAAATCTGTCATTTAGCTTATTTAATTATAGATTATTATCATAAACTATATCTTCATGTTGGGCCACGAAGCCTTCAATTCACTATTCAGCGTAAATTTTGGATAGTGGCTGCACGGAATAAAATTCGCTCACAACTGTCGAAATGCATTGTCTGCTATAAAATGAAATCTTCGGTGCTACCTCCCCTAATGGGTGATTTACCTCCCTCTCGAGTGCAACAAAGCCGTGCTTTTTCTCGAGTTGGTGTAGATTTCGGAGGACCTTTCACCTTGAAAGATCACAAACGTAGGGGAGCAAAAACGTCAAAGGGTTATTTATGTCTATTTGTATGTATGGCGACGAAAGCAGTTCATTTAGAGATCGTGTCTGATTTATCTTCTGAAGCATTTATTGCAGCCCTTAGCCGGTTTACAGATCGTCGAGGGTTATGTTCGGAAATCATAAGCGATAACGGAACCAATTTCGTCGGTGCAAATCGGTACCTACTCGGTATAAATAAATTCTTGGCATCACAGCGTGATGTTATATCTAATCATCTAATTCAGAGCGGCATTATTTGGTCTTTTAACCCTCCAGCAAGTCCTCATTTCGGAGGCTTATTTGAGGCAGGGATAAAATCTGTAAAATACCATTTAAAACGGGTGATAGGTGAGACCGTTCTAACTTATGAAGAATTTGCGACAGTTCTCACTAGAATTGAGGCCATCCTCAACTCCCGCCCTTTGTGTTCAATGAGCTCAGACCCCGAGGATGTGAATGGACTCACCCCGGGCCACTTTTTAATCGGTGGATTCCTACTAGGTTTGCCTGAATATGACTATCTTGACACCACGTCTAATCGTTTAAGTAGGTGGCAACATCTCCAAAAGATGTCGCAACATTTCTGGAAACGTTGGCATTTAGAATATTTAAATACGCTTCAACAACGATCAAAGTGGTGCAAAATCAATCCAAACATTAAATTAGGTCAATTAGTGTTAATAAAGGACGATCGTCTTCCACCGATGAAGTGGGTATTAGGACGAATTATCCACGTTCATCCCGGTAAGGATGGAATAGTTAGGGTAGCTACTGTTAAAACTCAATCTGGTTCGTTGGTTCGACCAGTGATAAAGCTTTGCCCGTTACCGGAAGAATAAAATTATTATTAGTGATAAATCTTAAGATATATACATCTAAAATAAAAATACGTTTTCATTTTCCATATTTTTGTTGTGTTTTATTTTTTTTTTATTTTATTTTTTTTTTATTTACCATTGGGATCTATATTTTTTTTTTTTGTTGTTGTTTAGATGTCTATACTCTAATTCTCGTTTTGTTTCTTACTCAGATTCTAGACCAAAGGAATATTACCAATTTTAAATATTTTTCAAAACCAAAATTTTTGTTATGGTCCAGGAACCATTCTTTGGAAAGTTATACTTAATTTAGTAAAAAGTTTTTTTATTTTTATTGTTTTCTGCGAGGCATTACGGATACAACTTGAATGAACAATTTACCTATGTATATATTTAAATTTACCTTTTATTAAATTTTGTATCATAATTATTAATTCGTTCAAATTAGGTGGGCGGAAATGTTGGCACCTAGCATCGTGCTACCTACCTTTATATCCTTTGTAAAATTATTGTGGCCTATCTACCCAACTCCCCTCTCCTCTCCTCTCCTATGCCGACTTAGTTGAGTTAAAATATTCGTCCTGTCAACATCGTTTGATTACGGAGCCCCCTTTATCGACCGTGTCGAAAATTCAAAGCCACCGTGAGCTCGCGCGTGGTGAAATTTGTGAATTGTTTGGAACCAGCGCAAAGAAGGATTGAAAACCGTGGAAGAATAGAAAAGGGTAAGTCGGCATTCCGAACCTTTCCATTTCCTATCATTCCGCGTTGCGACGGTGCTATATCCGTCCCCAACACATACTCATCCATTAAATAATCCCTAAAGTCAATACAACAACGGCACAACACCATTACACATACACAGCCATTAAATAATCCCTAAAGTCAATACAACAACGGCACAACACCATTACACATACTCATCCATTAAATAATCCCTAAAGTCAATACAACAACGGCACAACACCATTACACATTCTCAGCCATTAAATGTTTTAATAAACTCCTTGAAGAAAACAAGCTGAAAAGATACTTCAAATAAACATAAAATATACTTTTCCTCAAACTATTTGGTTGTGTGAGCACTTTTTAACGAGCCATTAAACGTCTTTTGCTTTGTGTCGTAAACTAATTAACGTTGAAATAAACAATATTATTGTAAAAACTTCAAAAGTTCACTTCAAACATGAACTTACGTACGAAGTACACTTGGGTGTAGTTGAATATATATTAGTATAACCGCTAAATTACATAGTATTATGTTTACGAGATGATATTACATTACGTATTAGTTTACGATCATATTTCCGATGTTTGATAATTGTCATGAGATGTCAAACTCTAAGTCAATGAGATCTGAGCTTTTGAAAACGGAGTTGGACGTGACTGTTGTATGCCCCTGCTTGCACTTGTCTAGTTTGTGCGTCACACGCCTCTCGAAGTCAGGATAGAGCTATTGCTCAATACTTGCTCGCATTTGTCTAGTTCATGCGTCGCACGCCTCTCTGAGTCAGGACGGAGCTATTGCTCGATATTTACTCACACTTGTCTAGTTTATGCGTGGCACGCCTCTTGAATTCAGGATGGAGCTATTGCTCGATACTTGCTCGAACTTGTCTAGTTCATGCGTCACACACCTCTCTGAGTCAGGACGGAGCTATTGCTCGATATTTACTCACACTTGTCTTGTTCATGCGTTGCACGCCTCTTGAAGTCAGGATGGAGATATTGCTCGATACTTGCTAGCACTTGTCTAGTTCATGCGTCGCACGCCTCTCTGAGTCAGGACGGAGCTATTGCTCGATATTTACTCACACTTGTCTAGTTTATGCGTGGCACGCCTCTTGAATTCAGGATGGAGCTATTGCTCGATACTTGCTCGCACTTGTCTAGTTCATGCGTCACACGCCTCTCTGAGTCAGGACGGAGCTATTGCTCGATATTTACTCACACTTGTCTTGTTCATGCGTGGCACGCCTCTTGAAGTCAGGATGGAGCTATTGGATTTCTCGTACATTCACAAAGTAAAGAGTTTAACAGTTGTTAAAAAAGTATTTTGTAGACATAATATTATTCTTAATAAATAGTAATTTCTGTTATGACTCCGGTTCAATGAGCTCTAGAATTTCAGTGTGATTTTCAAAATTGTTTGTTTGAAAAAATCAGACAAGAAATAATGTAGGTACCTACCAATTGCATAATATTTTTTTACAGAAAATTATTTCAACTGTCATTTTAAAAGTTGGAACTGATTTGTGGAGATTTCATACCATTCCCATTGCTATATTCTGTTTGTGGAGATTTCATACCATTCCCATTGCTATATTCTGTTTGTGGAGTTTTCATACCATTCCCATTGCTATATTCTGTTTGTGGAGATTTCATACCATTCCCATTGCTATATTATGTTTGTGGAGATTTCATACCATTCCCTTTGCTATATTCTGTTTGTGGAGATTTCATACCATTCCCATTGCTATATTCTGTTTAGATGAGACACAAAGTGATAAATTGGTCCACATTTTAACAAACCAATTAGTCGAATTTAACCTTCAACCATCCAACGCTACCGTCGCTCTACCGCCGAACGACCGGAAATTATTTAATTCAGTCCCCCGCATTGCTACTCGCATGATAGTGCAACACGTTTCAAGAGATATTAGAATGCTATAGCACATCTACGACTATCCCGTGATTTTAAATTATAAACTATGCGCTAATTATAATCCAAAATGTTTTGAGTTTGTATTAATAATAATAGTAATTTATATTTTTAATATAATATGATATATGTATACTATAACACAGATATTATATAAGATTCTGTTTTTCCAGGGATTGAAGCCTAGTGGATGGGCGTTACCAGTCTATATGGTAAGCGAGCGCTGGCTCCTTATCAGGGCATCAGACTGGAGCATTCTGCTTGGGTAAGTTCTAGTAGTAAGGTGCAGCGTGCTTGTGCTTGTAGGGCGGACTGATTATTCTCAGTAAAGGAACTTATATTCCCCTGGCTAAAACCACTAGTTAGAACCCCGTTAATTCGAACCCCGATAAATCTAAAAACGCGTAATTCGAAATTTTCTTAAAAAAATATCAACAGAAATTTTTTTTAATACAAAATGGTTTTTTAATTCAAAATTCGTTATTTCGTTATTCAAAATTTATTTTTGTCCGCACACGAAAATTTGTTTGTGTAATTCGAAAAACTTCGATTTTTGCGAAAATAAATCATAAAATTTCGTAAATCTGAATCTAAAAGACAGCCATAACGGTAAAATGCCGAAAAGTGTATTTTTACGTGGTTATACATCGCCCTAATTAATATTATTATTTTGTAAATCGGAATCGATTTACACTGGAATGTCGTATTTTTTCCAATTTATTCCGAATATCCGAGTTTGAAGAGCCGAGAAAATTCGTTTTACGTGGAAATATGACGTAGTTTTATGAATTTACACCAAATATCTGAATTCAAAGGGTCGGCTGCGACGGAATTCAAACGCTAAATTTCAATTTACTTGGAAATACGACATATTTTTACGAATATACTTAAAATATCTGAATTTCAAAGATCCGGCGCGACGGAAATCGGCTCCGAAATTTCAATTCACGCGGAAAATATTGTTTTTTTTTACTAAATTTACTTCGAATATCTGCGTTAAAAGATCTGGCGCTACGGAAATCGGCCTCAAAATTTCTATTCATGCGAAAATTTTATGTATTTTTACGAAATTTACTTCAAATATCTGAATTTAAAGGATCGGCCGCTACCGAAATCGGCTGCAAAAATTCGATTTAAACGGGAATAATTGGTATTAATACGAGTTTACTCCAAAGGGAATACCGAATTTGAAGGGGCAGTTTTTTTTTTTTTTCATAAAATTTCATACATTAATCATCGCCTCCACATCTAGAAAAGGCAGGATTTTATTTTAGTTTTCCAGTTCCATTGTGAATTTAATTTTGCTGTGGAGAGAATTAAGATGGTCCAGGAATTCGTTTAGTTTCTCCGTTCCATGAGGCCAAATGGCGAAGACATCGTCGACGTAGCGCCACCATACTTTAGGGACAGCCGAAGCTGTATATCAACACGATGGTAGCCTAGGGCATACTGTATATAGGAAACCAACCCATACGAATCGGTACTTACACGCTGATTCGCACCACCACCCAGCTCAAGAGAGGACTTATCCATACATTGGTGACCCGAGCGACCAGAATATGTGAAGAACATAAAATCGGAGTGGAACTTACGAAGCTGACCGATGCACTGGAGCGTAACGGTTACCCAGCAAGTCAGACAAGGCAAATCATAAGAGCCAAATCTGCACCAAACGAAGACAGAATTGAACAAGAGTCGAAAGGCTGTGCCTTCCTGCCTCATGTGCACAATGTGACAGACAGAATTGCCAGGCTATTGAGAAAGGAAAGTATCAAGACTGTCTTCGGAACAACAACAAAGATACAGGACTTACTGAGGTCTGCAAAGACTAAGTTTCCTCTGAAAACAGATGGAGTGTATAAACTCAGCTGTTCCGGATGTGACAAGGTCTATGTAGGCCAGACAGAGCGGACTATCTCCAAAAGGATTTCAGAACACTTCAGAGCTTGTAAACTCGGCCACCCTGACAAATCGGCAATTGCCGAGCATTTGATTGACACCGGGCCTTACTTTGGATTTGTTCCTGAAATCCTGGGGAGACCCAAAATTTATAGAGCACGACTGATTACGGAGGCCATTGAAATACTGGCTACACCAGAGCTAAACGAAGAAAACCACTTTAAATAAAACATGATACGTTAATGTTAGCTCAGAGGGTTGGAGCTGGCAACACGGTATCACAACCTCATACATAAGCTCACATTTTAATACAACCTCAAATAACACATCTGCCCTGATGATGGACACTGCAATGCTGTCCGAAACATTGGCTAAAGAAGGAGTTAGCGCAACACAGCATAACACCCCAAAAACAAACAACAAAAATACTTTTGGCCGTGAAAATCTTAAATCATATTTAAAGGTAGTTTATTTTTTATTTTTTTTTATGTTTGTATAAACCGTTGTAAGTTAATGGAATGTTAATAATACTGTTGATTGAACGTTGATTGGTTGCAGGTGGTCTGGTGAGGATATCACCCCCCCTCCAGAGGTGGTGTTCACCGTTCACAGGAGTGTGCTCCATCCCCAGTACCTCCCCGGAAACCACACTGAAGATTTAGGAACTAATGATATAGCTCTTCTGGAAATGGACAGACCGTAAGTATCAAACATTAATAATAAATGACTTATTATCAATTTTAATTTCCATATTAATATTATTCGCAAGTGCGCCCTACTGTCGAATTTGGCAGCCATCTCTGGTCTGGAGCCCCAAAATACCTGAAAAAAACCCTTGACTCTGTGCAGAAACGGGCGGTCCGTTTGATAGATTCCCCAATCTTAACAAACGGACTGCAATCTTTAGAGCACAGGCGTCAGGTAGGTATGCTGTCCTTGTTCTATCGGTATTACAATGGAAGATGCTCTTAGGAACTAGCGTCATTGATCCCTTCGGCACCGGTGCGTAGTCGGGATACACGCCAAACGCGCGCCCAACATTTGTACACAGTTGACACTTGTCACATGAGAACGGGTCGCTTCTACGATTCGTTCTTAAGTTCAACAGCTCGGCTGTGGAACGAACTGCCGGCCTCTGTGTTTCCTCCCTCCTACAACATGGGACTCTTCAAGACCCATGTTCACTCCTTCCTCTCCACAAAAAGACCCTCCACACAGCATCCCCAAAGATGACATAGGCCCTGAGGGAAATTATTTTCTTCAGGGCCTCCTGTGTGGAGTAAATATTAAAAAAAAAAATAAAAAAAAATTGACCTCCGTGGTAGAGCTCGCGGGTTCTAATCTTCGTGTGAGGATTTTTTGGTTGATAAGTATTATGTTAGTCTATATATAATTTTACAAAACATATTAAATTTGCGACACATTCCAGATCAATAGATACTCTCAGTATCGCCCTGGTAGCCGTGTTGGATGATCAAATCTGAATAGCCAGGTGCTTCCCCACCGCTGTCCTCTCCCTTAATCCCTTTAACATTATGTGGATGCCATAGTCCCACTGGCTCCGATAAAAGTAAAAAAAAATAATTGTTTGCCAAAAGACCAATTACAAATTTCCTGGTATCAATACGTTTTCATTAAATTTGTCGTATCTAAAATAATGTTTCAATGGTAGTAAAGGTACAAGTAAGGTGTAGTAAGGAAATATAATTATTGATAGAGTAACTCTGTGATGGTATTTCAGGGTCCTCTTCAGCAGGAGCTATCGGCCGGTGTGTCTGCACACTCCGCAGGACTATGTGGGAGGACTGACACTCACTGTGTCGAACCTGTTGGGTAATAAGGTAAGTTAACCATAATGCCCGGGCAATGAGCTTGCAGAGGTCGCTGATATTTTCGTTTTAAATCTAGACACATTCAAAGCCAAATTAGTTCAGCACTTTTAGTTCATGTAAATAACGAGTAGGTAATCATTATTATTAACAACATCCTTTTCAATTAACATTTTTTTTATTACATCTATATAAATTTCAAGTGCTTTTTTTAAGTTAGCGAGAAACTTAACAAGTTTTTTAAAATTTTATATTTTTTTCAACCATTTTTTTTTTAGATTAGCAGGAAAACCTGAAAAAAAACACTTTTGGGATGCTTTGGGGGGGGGGGGGATTTTTAAGGAAAGGAATCATAGAAAGTTGTGGGAACGAAAAAAGGTGTGAGTTAAAATTAATATTACACACACTCTCCTGATAAAGCAGACGCTTGTGCTTAGGAGAGGAGAACTTATATATTATTATTGTGTAAAGTTACAAAACGAAATTTAAAGTGAAAGGTAGATAGTTAAGTTAAGTGATGTTTTAAACTTTATGTGTCTGACTAATAAACGTGTTTTAAAATTAACACCACTGTTATACACCCTTGTTTGTCCAATCCCGATTTCGAGGACTTCAACTGGCTACCCGAATTCGAGGTCCTGTTATATTATTTAAAGTAGACATGTATTCTACACTTATACGTATACTCAAGTTAATCGTGATCGTTGCTGTCTATTCGGTTTCATCATACACCCGGTAAGCACCTAGAAAACGGTCCTCAAAAAACCGGAATACACAGCCGGTAACTGAGGACTTCCCATATCCGAGGCCTGTCCACGTATTCAGGATTACACATACGTAAAATACACGGATCTCGGAAGGTCCTCGATTTAGTGGTCTATAGTTTTTGGAGGTCTTGGGTCCTCGAAATAGTGTGGAACGAATTTCTTACACGTATCTTGGAAGCGTCGCGGCTCGTCCTAACGTTCGCTCGTTCGGTGAACAGGCAACAAAAGTATACGCCTCATCGTATTGCTAAATATTTTATTTAAAATATAAATTTGCACAAAACTTAAAAAAAGGTTCAAAATAAAATTGAATTGCCTATCTAAATATATGAATTTGGTAAGAGATCATTACGGCTGACACCCGACAGCCAATGCACCCCTCCACCCGCGCGCCCGGTGGCGTATTTCCTTTTCCGTGTTCAATAGGAGGCAGTACTGCCTCGAAACCCGCACGTGTTTGTAATGCCATTCTCCTTCCAAACCCGTGTTCAATACGAGGCACGCGTCCTCCTACTGAATACGGGTTTGTAACGCCATTTCTTTTTCCAAATCCGTGTTCAATACGAGGCATGCGTTGTCCAATCGTTTATAATTACCATGCGCATTAATTGAGCACTACGGATCCATGTTTGTTTCGAGACATTTTTTGTATGTGTAAATTGTTATGTATTAAGGATGGGCAATAAAACGCATAATCTAGGAACCTTTTTTATTAGGTATTTATTATTTATTAACGCCCTAGTGGGCTTTTGTAATTGTAAGAAAACAAGACAAATGAATGC
The DNA here is from genome assembly GCA_026573805.1 of Hesperophylax magnus. Classification (NCBI taxonomy): domain Eukaryota; kingdom Metazoa; phylum Arthropoda; class Insecta; order Trichoptera; family Limnephilidae; genus Hesperophylax; species Hesperophylax magnus. Next base: position 66,404 of record JAIUSX010000179.1, on the reverse strand, counting down.
AATAAATTTTGTGTAAATTATTAAAATATTAATACGATGATTTGATATATAATACTGCTATTAGCCTGAAATATTCAAGCCCAGTGGCAAAGAATTACTAATATCTTGGAAAGGAATTCAAATGCTCAACATACAAAAATTCTCACCAAGTTTGGATGTGATTTGTCAAAGTTTAATTTGAGTATACTATCATTTATGCCGGCGTGGTCTAGTGGTATACGCTTTTGACTACAGATCCGAAGGTCGCGGGTTCGAACCCGGCGTGCGCAAATAAATTTTATTTGATTAATTTGTGTTATTTCACAATTAATTAATTTAAATAATATATAGTATATTTGCGGCACGTTCCAGAGTGGAAGATACTCTCAGTATCGCCCTGGTGTAAGACCACCATTCAGAATTGAAACGTTGCTTAAAATGGCTTTAGCCGTGTTTGGTGACCAGATCTGAATAGCCAGGTACTTCCCCACCTTCCTCTTCCCCATCTCCCTCCCCTCCCCAATACCCTCAGCCTCACAACATACTCCAATTGGGGATACCATAGTCTCACTGGCTCCAGACGGGAGCAGTTGGGACTCTTGTGCGGTATTACTATAAAAAAAAAAATAAAATATATATATATATATATATATATTGTGGAAAAAAAATAGCCGGCAAAGATCTCGAAAAATTAATGTACAACCTATATCGATCGCTCGCCGCAAAGAAAGGGTCTATCATGCGGCTACAGGAAGGATTCAATCAGGACGACCAGCCAAGTCTTAATTGATCAAGAGAAAACGTATTCACAAAATTGCATTAAATATTTATGATAATGAACCTCCTGCCAACAAATATTGATTTAAAAAAAATAAATTATTATGTTTTTATTTGTAGGTACCTAGTTATGTAGATTACCTCACATAACGTATACATCTTTGAATGTAGTTTTATTTCTATCCTTGGTTTTTAATAGGTACAACTCGTCATATATTTTTTTTTTTAATCTCTATTATAATGTTATATACCTGACGAGTAAATAAAATTATTATTTATTCTGTTTTATTGGTTTATAACGCAGAAATTGTGAGCACACACTTACTTTTTTATGTTATAATTTATTCAAAATTATGATTTTCCAAAATTATGATTTTTAATCCAAAATTATTATTACAACTGATAGCCTTGATTTAACAATACCTGATTAAACATTTCAAACAAATATAATTTTAAAGTTCATAATAATCTCAATACTCAATTATAAACATGCGAATGTATGAATAGATATACTTGATGTTAATAATTTTGATCTATTCTACTTAAAAACAAGTCACCTTTTTTACACATTTTTAATCTCATGTCTCATAGAAATCGTTGTATCTCCCTTACTTTCATGGTTCATGGTTAGGATATGATCTTAACGGTGTTAAAAAGAGAAAAAATCACGCTTTATAAAAAAATCTAAAAATTTACCGCAAAATAATGAAGAAGTCCAACATAAACGAATCCTAAGTTTCCAAACGCTATTTGAAAAAATAATTATGTACTTTGAGCATTTTATATTGATTATTTTTTATATGGCACGACAAAAACTGAGATGACAATATCGTTTATAATACATTAGTCTATCACAATATGAATGCGTTTTTTTTCATTATCAGTAATTTTAGTTACAAAAATCGTAAGATGAGTCATTTTTAAAACTTCCTTATGCTGGCATGCAAAATACTTATATTTTTAAAATTAAATATTTATTTTGAATTATAAAATTTGAAAGGACATTTCATAACCTTCCCAAAACGGTTATTAGTTTTCGGATATATTTAGAAATATTCTATTATTGGGATTTTATCACAAAACGGCAATATTTTAAACCTCTCACAGAATACTGTCGAGGCCCAAGGAATTACATAAAATGTTCTATATTATTATAACATTCTTTACCTTATGAGTACTTCATATTTTTTCTTTTTTTATGTAACCCACATTAAATAATTGTATCCTGTATCTAAATACTAGATTTTCCATACATACATACTTTGTTTTATATTATGTCTTATATTAATCAATCAAAATAACAAAAGTACATAGTTCTATTTTATTTTCTTTCAACATTATCTCAGTGTACTTCTAATAACAACTGTATCATTTCAGCGATAATATTTCTAAGTACTCACATTCTTATTTTGTCCTTAATACTTAAAATAATTTTTCCCTTCTGTGTACCACTGCATACTTATAATACAATGTATCACTTTAATGTTAAAGCCTATTATGGCGTTTATATTAATAAATAAATAGTTTCTTTTATTTATCATTTCAGGCTAAGAGCAGTATTATATATTGAATCATCGTATTGATATTTTACTGATTTGCACTAAATTTAATTATATCCATTTGTCTTGTTTTCTTACAATTACTAAAATTCCATGTAAAAGTCCACTAGGGCGTTAAAAAATAGAAATCTTTCGAAACCAACACGGATCCGTAGTGCTCAATTAATGCGCATGGTAATTATAAACGATTGGACGACGCATGCCTCGTACTGAACACGGATTTGTAAAGAGAAATGGCGTTACAAACCCGTGTTCAGTAGGAGGACGCGTGCCTCATATTGAACACGGGTTTGGAAGGAGAATGGCGTTACAAACCCGTGCGGGTTTCGAGGCAATGATGCCTCCTATTGAACACGTAAAAGGAAATACGCCGCCCGGTGCAACAGCAGATCGGCTAGTAATCGGCGTTCATAATACGGAAAGTACCGAAATAGAGCGGATTAACGAAGAATGGAGTGAAAGAAGAATATATGACGCGGATTAATCAAATACTTGATCAGGTGTCCTAATTACTTTTTAAATATTACAATACCGTACATCGAATTAAACAGTATTACAGAACATAGTTCACAATACGAACTAAACGCAATATTGAATTTTGTTTCAACAGTCAAAAACTGAATTCCTTGTCGGCACAATCTTAATAGTGCAATACTTATTATATACACATGCACGTAGGAATTTCGAACGACGGGTCCTCGGTTTAGGGCGTAGGTGAGATTTCTTGACACTCGAGCTTGCAGCGCCTCCTGGTGTTCACATTCCGGCAATCGGCACATTTTAACACGAAACCGAGGACTTTGAGAGAGTCCTCGGTTTAGGGTCTGTGTGTGATTTCCAGCATTAGCGGCGCCGCCCTGGTGGTCACACATCCGTACTAATGAAACACTAGCCAAATTAAACACGATATTTTTCGCCACGAAAATGAGGACTCTCTCCGATCGACCCAAAATTTCGACAGTTGACCAATCAGAACGCATAGATTATAGGTACATATTCAGTTTTTCGCATTTTGAATCCGAGGACGTCCTCGGATTCGTGTGAGTCCTCGGATTCTGGGTCTAAAGGCCTGTGAAGGTCCTCGAATAAAGGTGCATACAAACTCAACCATTCATATATGGAAATCTGTTAAAATACGTTTATTAGTAAGGGGATAAGTATGTAAATTAGTGTCCTCCAGCATCTCTTCAGTAAGAAAGTAAATCTGATAGTATTATTGTCCTAGCGTCTGGACGATGTAGGCCCTCTGATTGGTCAAATTAAAATTTTCTGTTTCGGGTAAATTCCGCTAAATTTAAAATTAAGACACGATTTCATACTAAAATAGGATCGCCTCATAATAATACGATATTTCTTCAAAACATCGTTTCTGCTCATATAATTTTTGGATAATATCGAAGAAAATATGTTTTAGAAAGTTCATAATCGATTGGATTAATTACATTACAATGAAAATTATCCACAGTTACGTGATTATGTTTGACGTTTATAAAAAATCACACGTTCCTTCAATATGGCCGACACGCACGGCTATAGATGGCCGACATAGCGCACCTCTGGCGGTATAAAAACGAACCAAATGACTGGCGCGAATATTTAAATATGCAGCTCACAATATTTGACTACTTACCATTAACAAGCGTTTAATAAGAAGATTTCTTCTGGAAGCTTATCACTTTGTAATGGCATTTTCAATTATTATTTATATTTTTTTTGCTTATTAATTATATCTGATTTTATATTGACATGTTTTCTAATTTTTAAAATTTCAAAATTATTTATTTGCGATGCTTTATATCCTGAGTGAAGTATTTTAAGACCTGAATTTTTATCGAAAGTGTGATCATTATTCAAAAGATGATTATTTATAGATATTTCCATTTAGAGCCCTGCGATATTCTTTAGTTCTGACTTCAAAGTTTCTATTGGTTCTACCTTTGTAAAAGAAATTACAATCATCCCAATTGAGTTTTTAAACTCCTGATTTTTTGTTTGAATTTTGCTATCTTTATTATTAAGAATATATTTCTTCATTGTTATTAGTGTAAAACGCCAGTTGAATAGTACCAGGATTGTTTTATATATAATTTTAGAAGTATCGTTATCCACAAACAGAATTCTACGCCATTGTTTATTTCTATCTTTAGAAAGACCGTTTGAAGAGAATATGTTTAATTTTTTTATTTAGTATTTAACTATCAATTTATTAGAATAACCGTTATTAAATGCTATTTGTCTTATGAATATATTGTTTTATGGTTATATGCTATTTGTTTTTTTCAGGTCTTAAAATACTTCACTATAAATAATTTTGAAATTTTAGAAATTAGGAAACATGTTAATATAAAAGCAGATATAGGTAATTAACAAGAATTTTTTTATAAACTCTCTTTTAAATATTTTCCCACTTAACTGGTCTTTCCCGTCTAACGATATTGTAATTCCTATAATATTATAAACCCAGCCTACTCTTACCCCTCCCTCCTCCTTCCACTTCTTCTTTCCCAATTGCAATCTATATTTAATTTTTGACTTCGGTGTATACACAATAAAATGTAAACATTATATTTATTTATTTATTGGACAATTTGCATAGCGCCGCTTTTGTGAGATATCACCTCAGGGGCCCTATATTGTAATAATTTACCTTTATATATAGATTTTTACTCTCCTGATGAAGGTGTATATATAATCTAACTTTAAACTTTATTAGATACAGTAACAGTTGTAGGTAAAGAATTACCACCAGTTGGAGTAAAATTAACACCTTTTAATTAAACCGACTGCTAATCTCATCGCACAATTACCCTCCTTTTATTCATAAACACGGGTACAAGTAATCAATATGTAATAATATATTATTTAAGTCAACTTTTTTATAACTATCTTTAATTGTGACAAACTAAACGATATTCATTCAACTTATAAACATTGACGGTTGTAACACATATTTAAGCACTGCAAGTCTCCTATGAGCTAATTATATTACGTACGATAACAGTTAATATCAATTGTAGACATGTAGTCAATAACAGTGTTTCATTTGAAATAATCCATCACAAATGCGTAAAATTTAATTTATTCAAACAACTGTCATTCTTATTATGCGTAAATTTAGCATGTTATTATTAATTAACTCCTTCCTGTTCCGTGTTTTAACAATATATATATACTCACCCTCTCTCTGTGAATGTTCTTATATCTATCTATTAAATGTAACTGTTGTTAATATCACTCAAAATGGGCGAAGCCCAACTAAGAGCCGCCCGCAGGGTCTAGCAGAAAAAAACCCGCGGAGCAGGTTTTTAACTGCTAGTACATAATAATTAGTTGTTAATGTTTCTGTGTATATTCACAGAAGCCAGAGACCCTTCTGACCCAAGAGGAGTGCAGCAGACGGTTCCCTCACGGCAGTTATGGAGCACCTGGCGGAGTTACAGACGGACACATGTGCACCAACAGCAGTACGAGGCATTGTGTAAGTAGCAATGACGCAACTATTCATTAATTCAATGCACTGCTCGATGGGCCTTGCGGGCTATTCTGTGATTTTGTTAAATCATTCATTTATTAAATTTAAATATCCCTTTAGTTCCCATTTCTTATTAAATTAAATGATTAACACACAAAGGGATCTTGTTGTATTGGTTCATTCAATCGCAAATATTAAAATGACTTTTTATTACGCAATTTCAATAATAGATAATTTGGTTAATTTTGTAAATGAAATGTTTTCTGTAGGTAGGTACCTACTCTTTTTATACACGGTGTCCGGAAAATCGTAGCACAACTGGTAAATTAGTGAATCTATATCATATTTTGTGTTAATTTTGTAGTATAACATTTTTTGATTTTAGATTTTGTTTTTGAATAAATATATTTTTTTTAAAGTCCTCAAGGGGTTAATAACAGCTGTTATAAAATGCACTGAAGCGTACAGCCTGCTCTAAAAGTTTTATAACCCTTTAGTAGCCGAAAATAAAACATGATGATATTTGATGTAAATTTACAAGTTTCCCGCTTATACCACGAGTTTCCGGGCACCGTGCATTACGAATATTTTTGTTGTTGGAATCTAATTTATCTAGAGCTCACGTTTGAATGTATTTGTGCAGACCGACCGCGACAGTATTAGTTTGGACACACAGTCCCCTCTTACCCCGAAGTAGCCCCACAATAACACACAAGCAATGAGCTCATTATTCTGATTAAAAAGGCTTATTTAGTTTAATCGTCCCGTTGTTGCAAATATTGGCTAAGATTGACTGATTGATTAATCAACTCATTCAGAAATGAAGCATTGCTTGAAATGGTTTTAGCCGTGTTTAGTGGTCAGATCTGAATACTCAAGTACTCCCCCATCTTTATCTTTCCCATCTCCTTCCCCTCCCCGCTACCTTCAGCGTCACAACATTCCCTAATTTGAGATGCTTTTGGCGACTTAGTAGGGGTGCCAGGGTTCATGGGGTGAAGTATGTCTAGGTCTGTTTGCCCACCTACTGCGTGGCGGGTCGGATCGAGAGAGACTGGTTGAGGGAAACCTTTGGACCTCTCCAGCCGCACTCTCTCTCGACCCATCGTCTCGCCCCACTGCGGGAGGGATGAATGCAACGTCCGTCACTCCTGGACACACTGACCCCCAGATGTATCCTATTGCTATCCACCCCTCATACCATTTCCCGCTCTTGCCACCGAGCTTTTCACTGTACAAAGGCATTGCTTATATTCCGCATTGACTGACTCTAATGTGTGAATTGCAGGACTACTATGGAGCCTATCTCATAGCCAGCAACGGTGGCAGAGTGGCCTGCACCCGGCTGCTGGTGGGGTTCTCCTTGGATTACAATATAGAGGGTGACACCTGCCAGCAACTATTCCTCCGCATGTCCCACTACACCCCCTGGGTGGAGAGTGTGGTGTGGCCATAATCTGCGTCTGTCCATCTGACCAGCAACTGTTCCTCCGCGTGGCCCACTACACCCCCTGGGTGGAGAGTGTGGTGTGGCCATAATCTGCGTCTGTCCATCTGACCAGCAACTGTTCCTCCGCGTGGCCCACTACACCCCCTGGGTGGAGAGTCTTTTCCTTTATTATTAGTACTGTATCGTCGGCATATGAAGTAATTTCTCCATGTAATGGTTGAAAGAAAATATGGTAAAAAGAATTGGTCCAAGCACCGTACCTTGCAGGATTCCAAAGTCTGATATTTCTATATCACTATTAATCTGATTAATTTTTACGACTCGTGGGCGATTTTTTAAATAGTTACCTATGTTTTCTAAGTTTCTCAGTAGAATTTCATGGGATATGCTATCAAAAGCTTTTTTTTATTTAATGATTCGTAAATGTGTGAAGTTACATTAGCAATAGCATCCTGTGTGCTGAGTGATTTTATAAAACCAAATTGGTTTTTGTGTAGGATTTTATTGTTTTCAAGGAAATTGACCAACTGTTTTATCACGGTTTTTTTTAAAATCTTTCCTTTGTTTAAGATTAGACAGATAGGGCGATAATTAATTATTTGCTGTGGATCTCCAGCTTTATAAATAGGTGAAATTATTGTGTTCTTGTAGTTTGTTGGAAAAATTCCTTTTATTAAACTTAAGTTTATCAAATGAGTAATGGGTTTTATTAAATGAGTTTTCATGGATTTTAGAAAATGTACCGTAATATTATCGAATCGGTGCACGAACCTCCTTTCATGCCTTCTATAATTTTTAAGATTTCACACTCAGACATTGTTTTAAATTTTGACATTTTTTTGATTCTGTAAATTTACAATTACTTGTTTTTTTTGGTTAATAGGTTTATTGATATTTTTCGCTAGATTTTTTCCAACATTGGCAAAAAAAATTAAATATGTTTGCACATTGTTAATTAAGGACAAATCTATGATTTTGTTTTCATGTTCAATGTACTTTATGTTTTGGGTTTTTTTAGTATTTTCCTTAGCTAAATTAACTGTTTTCCATATTTGTTTATTGTCTGCAGATAGTATTTTCTTTTTGAAATAGTCCTCTTTATTTTTTTTTTAAATACAAGTTGATAATTTATTTGTAAAAAAATTTGTAAAATATGTTTGCTTTTTCATCTAGGGGATTTTTAAATTTAGCTTTATAAAGTTTTTCTTTGTTTCTGATTGATATTATAGGTCCTTTAGTAATTATAAGTTATCCAAGGTTTTAAACATCTAAGTTATTTCCGGGGCATCTTATCTTAGAGCTTAATTATAAATATGAAAGTGTTGTAAATTAAACGCTGTCTCACACTTAACATACCTAGTTGTTTCTGCATATTCATTATATTAGAATACCTGCTACAATTCAATACTGCTCGCATGCCTCTATTTTGAATTATTTGCAATTTTTTATCTGTGTTATTTATTTTCTTGTGCAAACAAAGAAAGATAAAAAATATTTGTTTTTTAGGAAATAATACACGAGAACTTTACATACGTACTTTTAACTAATAAAGAATATATTTGTGTGTTAACTTCAGATTGTTAATACTTTTATTAATGAATGAATCGAGACAGGGGTGTGACAGCTATTGCTTTGGCATCTGCGCTGCTGTGTTTTGGTGCTTTCACCTCATACATAATACAAATATCATATCGATCAAGATACGGTGATCAGGCAGGCTATTTCACCAAGGCATAGGTACCTATTCAAATCATTACGATAAAGGTTAAAACGACGAACGGGTAAACAAAAACACTGATTGGATAACGACCAAGCACAAACCAAGACCGAGAAAAAATTTATTTCTTCTCTAATTGCAACTATCTGTATGAAATAATAGGTATGAAAATAATGATTGAGTAGTGCAAAGTTTTTCATTTGAGTCCCCGATATGGAGATGGGGACGAATATGAGAGTGGTGTAAAGCTAGCCATAGATAATTTGTTTAAAGAATGTAAAACTCGACCATTTCATGTCATCCAGGGTGGAAGATACTCTCAGTATCGCCATGGTAAAGATTATTTTGCCACCGTTTAGAATACAAACATTTAAGATGTATTTTATTTAATGGTCAGATCTAAATCAGCCAATCCAGTTCTTCCCAACCTTTTGGCCTCCTGATAAATAATCATTTTTTTTGTTAATCCTTATATGTATGTAATTATGCTTTACTTTGTGTCTTTATCAAAAATAAGTTGTGTTATTTGAGCGATGTACAATAAAACTAAGATATTATAAAAAATTGTGGATGAAAGTATAATTATTATTTTTTTACATATGTATTTGTATTTAAGTTGTAACACTGTCACTGTACTGAAGTAGTTGTAACACTATCACAGTTCTGAACTAGACTTCTTTAAGGTAAAATAAAATGACAAATTTTAAATCTCCAGACTTAAGTTATTTTGTTCAAATCCAACCCCTTCCTTCTGTTTTTGTTGTTTTCATTAGAGTTTACAAAAAGGAGTCCCGCGGGATTTCAACAAGGGCTATTACATACACATTGACGTTATCATTTCTTATTAATTGTCTTTGATACTACTTAGTATATATATTATTGAAAAAATATTGAATAGGTAACATATTAAGTATTTAAAAAAAAAATTAAAAACGAATATGGAGACTCCTCTCTGCTTCCACACTAGTTGCAGTTGGTGAGACTGTCATCAAGAAGGTGTGTGCTAACTGATCCAAGTCTTGAAGTTTCCGAGCTTGAGATGCGGCACTATCCTCTCTGCTTCCACACTAGTTGCAGTTGGTGAGACTGTCATCAAGAAGGTGTGTGCTAACTGATCCAAGTCTTGAAGTTTCCGAGCTTGAGATGCGGCACTATCCTCTCTGCTTCCACACTAGTTGCAGTTGGTGAGACTGTCATCAAGAAGGTGTGTGCTAACTGATCCAAGTCTTGAAGTTTCCGAGCTTGAGATGCGGCACTATCCTCTCTGCTTCCACACTAGTTGCAGTTGGTGAGACTGTCATCAAGAAGGTGTGTGCTAACTGATCCAAGTCTTGAAGTTTCCGAGCTTGAGATGCGGCACTATCCTCTCTGCTTCCACACTAGTTGCAGTTGGTGAGACTGTCATCAAGAAGGTGTGTGCTAACTGATCCAAGTCTTGAAGTTTCCGAGCTTGAGATGCGGCACTATCCTCTCTGCTTCCACACTAGTTGCAGTTGGTGAGACTGTCATCAAGAAGGTGTGTGCTAACTGATCCAAGTCTTGAAGTTTCCGAGCTTGAGATGCGGCACTATCCTCTCTGCTTCCACACTAGTTGCAGTTGGTGAGACTGTCATCAAGAAGGTGTGTGCTAACTGATCCAAGTCTTGAAGTTTCCGAGCTTGAGATGCGGCACTATCCTCTCTGCTTCCACACTAGTTGCAGTTGGTGAGACTGTCATCAAGAAGGTGTGTGCTAACTGATCCAAGTCTTGAAGTTTCCGAGCTTGAGATGCGGCACTATCCTCTCTGTTTCCACACTAGTTGCAGTTGGTGAGACTGTCATCAAGAAGGTGTGTGCTAACTGATCCAAGTCTTGAAGTTTCCGAGCTTGAGATGCGGCACTATCCTCTCTGCTTCCACACTAGTTGCAGTTGGTGAGACTGTCATCAAGAAGGTGTGTGCTAACTGATCCAAGTCTTGAAGTTTCCGAGCTTGAGATGCGGCACTATCCTCTCTGCTTCCACACTAGTTGCAGTTGGTGAGACTGTCATCAAGAAGGTGTGTGCTAACTGATCCAAGTCTTGAAGTTTCCGAGCTTGAGATGCGGCACTATCCTCTCTGCTTCCACACTAGTTGCAGTTGGTGAGACTGTCATCAAGAAGGTGTGTGCTAACTGATCCAAGTCTTGAAGTTTCCGAGCTTGAGATGCGGCACTATCCTCTCTGCTTCCACACTAGTTGCAGTTGGTGAGACTGTCATCAAGAAGGTGTGTGCTAACTGATCCAAGTCTTGAAGTTTCCGAGCTTGAGATGCGGCACTATCCTCTCTGCTTCCACACTAGTTGCAGTTGGTGAGACTGTCATCAAGAAGGTGTGTGCTAACTGATCCAAGTCTTGAAGTTTCCGAGCTTGAGATGCGGCACTATCCTCTCTGCTTCCACACTAGTTGCAGTTGGTGAGACTGTCATCAAGAAGGTGTGTGCTAACTGATCCAAGTCTTGAAGTTTCCGAGCTTGAGATGCGGCACTATCCTCTCTGCTTCCACACTAGTTGCAGTTGGTGAGACTGTCATCAAGAAGGTGTGTGCTAACTGATCCAAGTCTTGAAGTTTCCGAGCTTGAGATGCGGCACTATCCTCTCTGCTTCCACACTAGTTGCAGTTGGTGAGACTGTCATCAAGAAGGTGTGTGCTAACTGATCCAAGTCTTGAAGTTTCCGAGCTTGAGATGCGGCACTATCCTCTCTGCTTCCACACTAGTTGCAGTTGGTGAGACTGTCATCAAGAAGGTGTGTGCTAACTGATCCAAGTCTTGAAGTTTCCGAGCTTGAGATGCGGCACTATCCTCTCTGCTTCCACACTAGTTGCAGTTGGTGAGACTGTCATCAAGAAGGTGTGTGCTAACTGATCCAAGTCTTGAAGTTTCCGAGCTTGAGATGCGGCACTATCCTCTCTGCTTCCACACTAGTTGCAGTTGGTGAGACTGTCATCAAGAAGGTGTGTGCTAACTGATCCAAGTCTTGAAGTTTCCGAGCTTGAGATGCGGCACTATCCTCTCTGCTTCCACACTAGTTGCAGTTGGTGAGACTGTCATCAAGAAGGTGTGTGCTAACTGATCCAAGTCTTGAAGTTTCCGAGCTTGAGATGCGGCACTATCCTCTCTGCTTCCACACTAGTTGCAGTTGGTGAGACTGTCATCAAGAAGGTGTGTGCTAACTGATCCAAGTCTTGAAGTTTCCGAGCTTGAGATGCGGCACTATCCTCTCTGCTTCCACACTAGTTGCAGTTGGTGAGACTGTCATCAAGAAGGTGTGTACTAACTGATCCAAGTCTTGAAGTTTCCGAGCTTGAAATGCGGCACTATCCTCTCTGCTTCCACACTAGTTGCAGTTGGTGAGACTGTCATCAAGAAGGTGTGTGCTAACTGATCCAAGTCTTGAAGTTTCCGAGCTTGAGATGCGGCACTATCCTCTCTGCTTCCACACTAGTTGCAGTTGGTGAGACTGTCATCAAGAAGGTGTGTGCTAACTGATCCAAGTCTTGAAGTTTCCGAGCTTGAGATGCGGCACTATCCTCTCTGCTTCCACACTAGTTGCAGTTGGTGAGACTGTCATCAAGAAGGTGTGTGCTAACTGATCCAAGTCTTGAAGTTTCCGAGCTTGAGATGCGGCACTATCCTCTCTGCTTCCACACTAGTTGCAGTTGGTGAGACTGTCATCAAGAAGGTGTGTGCTAACTGATCCAAGTCTTGAAGTTTCCGAGCTTGAGATGCGGCACTATCCTCTCTGCTTCCACACTAGTTGCAGTTGGTGAGACTGTCATCAAGAAGGTGTGTGCTAACTGATCCAAGTCTTGAAGTTTCCGAGCTTGAGATGCGGCACTATCCTCTCTGCTTCCACACTAGTTGCAGTTGGTGAGACTGTCATCAAGAAGGTGTGTGCTAACTGATCCAAGTCTTGAAGTTTCCGAGCTTGAGATGCGGCACTATCCTCTATGCTTCCACACTAGTTGCAGTTGGTGAGACTGTCATCAAGAAGGTGTGTGCTAACTGATCCAAGTCTTGAAGTTTCCGAGCTTGAGATGCGGCACTATCCTCTCTGCTTCCACACTAGTTGCAGTTGGTGAGACTGTCATCAAGAAGGTGTGTGCTAACTGATCCAAGTCTTGAAGTTTCCGAGCTTGAGATGCGGCACTATCCTCTCTGCTTCCACACTAGTTGCAGTTGGTGAGACTGTCATCAAGAAGGTGTGTGCTAACTGATCCAAGTCTTGAAGTTTCCGAGCTTGAGATGCGGCACTATCCTCTCTGCTTCCACACTAGTTGCAGTTGGTGAGACTGTCATCAAGAAGGTGTGTGCTAACTGATCCAAGTCTTGAAGTTTCCGAGCTTGAGATGCGGCACTATCCTCTCTGCTTCCACACTAGTTGCAGTTGGTGAGACTGTCATCAAGAAGGTGTGTGCTAACTGATCCAAGTCTTGAAGTTTCCGAGCTTGAGATGCGGCACTATCCTCTCTGCTTCCACACTAGTTGCAGTTGGTGAGACTGTCATCAAGAAGGTGTGTGCTAACTGATCCAAGTCTTGAAGTTTCCGAGCTTGAGATGCGGCACTATCCTCTCTGCTTCCACACTAGTTGCAGTTGGTGAGACTGTCATCAAGAAGGTGTGTGCTAACTGATCTAAGTCTCAGGCTTAGGTTGTTACACTGGTTACAGTTTTAGTTTACTCTTTAGTTTTAGTCGCCAAATAAAATTGTAACACCGCGTTTACACCGCTGTGGGAGAGGTGGATTCATACGTCGTAGTCATCCCGCATACCTTGGCGGCGGATGCGTGGCAGGCTGGACCGGGATAGACTGGTTAAGCTAGACCTTTTGACTTCTCCAACAGGACTCTCTCGGAACATCGCTTTGAGTGTGATACTGAGTCAGCATGTGCTCATGTAAACGAGCATTCAAAGAAAATGAAGAGTTGCATTTCAAACGAGAGAAAGGTTCTTGTCTACTCTGATTCGGTTGGTACTTATTTAAACGAGGATCTTGTGAAATAGAACAATTGGGTGACGTATATGTAGGAGATGTTGAATAATTTAAAGGACTCTCCCTGATACTCCAGTACTGCATTTCTGAAACAAGATCACTGCAATCAACAATCAGTAGATCACTGCAATCAACAATCAGTAGATCACTGCAATCAACAATCAGTAGATCACTGCCATCAACAATCAGTAGATCACTGCAATCAACAATCAGTAGATCACTGTGATCAACAATCAGTAGACGACCGCCAGAATGGAGGTGATCACTACTGTGTTGAATTGTCATTGTTCTAAGTTATCGTGAAACCACCCTGTCCGTACGCATTCGCACGTGGACAATGCGGCCGCGGTGGTGGTGGGGGAAAGATACTGTCCTGTGGAGATATCGAGCCCGTCTTTCTCCAGGACAATGTCATATCCCATTATCCTATCCTCCAAACTTCTGTTCACACTGGGACAATTGGTCCAAAACTGGAACATTACAATGTTGTCCTGTCCTCGCGAGAACTAGGAGTAAATGTACTGGAATCATAAATCATAAACTAAAATATGAATTCATTGTCCAATAACTTCGGTTGGTAGATAATATCGTAATTTGGGCTGAGGCCAACCGAGCGTAATTTGGACTTTTTCATTTTGCGTCGCCGTGTCACACAAACCTTTAGAGACTTTATATAAAACCGAAAGCAGTGTAAATCACGTGACTGACAACTCACAAAATTATGCCTGTTTGGCCGCAGCCTAAGCAACTAAATCTAATACTAAATATTGCTTACAATTGACGTATCACAATGTACCTCGTTTGTAAAGCAATCTGAGATATTTTTGAGGTAATCTCGAAATATCACCTCTCGGATTTGAGAATCGATTTATGATGTAGAATGAATTCTGACGTTTCACAACGTTTGTTTTGGGACTGGTTGTTTCACAGAATTTAAAGAATTCATCAAATTTCAAAGTATATGTTCAAATTCTGTGAAGGTTTTATTCAAGTTCTGTTATTATATATATATATATATTTTTTTTATTATTATTGTACGACAGACAGGTAAGTCCAATTATGGTACAATTTTATTAAAACTAACAATACATGTACATATATTTTTTAAAACATGGTATAGTGATATTAAACACATCTATATCCGCTGGTAGGGCATTTAGTAAGGTCATACCTCTTGTCATGCTATGTCGGGCAATGACATCTGTCCGACCCTGCGGTATACAGAATAGGTCGTGGCTACGATTTTGACAGTATTTATCAGGAACGAATAATCCACAGCATGACAGGAGATATGGGAAATCGATAAGGTTTTTTAGTAACTTTAATTCAAATACCATGAGTCCGGCATTACGCCTAGTCTCCAGGCTTTGGTAATTTGTCTCCTTTAGCAGTTCCACGTGATGCATGAATTTCGGATATATTCCGTATGATCGCATGTAAACATACCTTAGGAATTTTATATAACCACTGGCCCGATGTTACACAAAACTGGAATAATAACAAAGCTTAAAGAAACTTTACAAAACCGAAAAATTAACTTAGAAATTTGATGAAATGTTCAAATTCTATGAAATTACTTCTTTAAATGATTTTTTAATGAATTGATTTCCCTGAATCCCTGGTTCAAGATTCAATGAAACGAAATATTTCGACGGTCAGAAAGATAGAGAAAATAATCAACGATTCATCGATTGCGCCGATCGCTACCACCTACACCTAAAAGTACTCGGTAATCGGCCCATTATGATTGAACATGAAATCACAAATTAATTTACCAATGCCGGGATTCGAACCCGTGATTTCTGGATTCGTAATAAAGAATCGTAACCGCTTGAGCACGGAGGTCGTCAAAGTGCAATATTCCCAAATATTTAATTTTCTTTAAGTCCCTTCGAGGAGCGATGGAGGAAGCAGTATTTAGTTGGTAGCCCATTCCCTGCTTTATTGTGTCACCTGAACATCTATTGCAGGTTACTTGCCTTTACACCTTCACAACATACTCCTCTTGTAGAGCTTGGAGACTTCTTCACTGGGAAGCTGGCATCCTTACAGCAGGGGGGTGTTGTGGGGTACCTGCTTATTGTGTCACCTGAACATCTATTGCAGTTTACTTGCCTTTACACCTTCCCAACATACTCCTCTTGTAGAGCTTGGAGACTTCTTCACTGGGAAGCTGGCATCCTTACAGCAGGGGGGTGTTGTGGGGTACCTGCTTATTGTGTCACCTGAACATCTATTGCAGTTTACTTGCCTTTACACCTTCCCAACATACTCCTCTTGCAGAGCTTGGAGACTTCTTCACTGGGAAGCTGGCATCCTTACAGCAGGGGGGTGTTGTGGGGTAACTGTTTATTGTGTCACCTGAACATCTATTGCAGGTTACTTGCCTTTACACCTTCCCAACATACTCCTATTGTAGAGCTTGGAGACTTCTTCACTGGGAAGCTGGCATCCTTACAGCAGGGGGGTGTTGTGGGGTACCTGCTTATTGTGTCACCTGAACATCTATTGCAGTTTACTTGCCTTTACACCTTCCCAACATACTCCTCTTGCAGAGCTTGGAGACTTCTTCACTGGGAAGCTGGCATCCTTACAGCAGGGGGGTGTTGTGGGGTACCTGCTTATTGTGTCACCTGAACATCTATTGCAGTTTACTTGCCTTTACACCTTCCCAACATACTCCTCTTGTAGAGCTTGGAGACTTCTTCACTGGGAAGCTGGCATCCTTACAGCAGGGGGGTGTTGTGGGGTGCCTGCTTATTGTGTCACCTGAACATCTATTGCAGTTTACTTGCCTTTACACCTTCCCAACATACTCCTCTTGTAGAGCTTGGAGACTTCTTCACTGGGAAGCTGGAATCCTTACAGCAGGGGGGTGTTGTGGAGTACCTGCTTATTGTGTCACCTGAACATCTATTGCAGTTTACTTGCCTTTACACCTTCCCAACATACTCCTCTTGTAGAGCTTGGAGACTTCTTCACTGGGAAGCTGGCATCCTTACAGCAGGGGGGTGTTGTGGGGTACCTGCTTATTGTGTCACCTGAACATCTATTGCAGTTTACTTGCCTTTACACCTTCCCAACATACTCCTCTTGCAGAGCTTGGAGACTTCTTAACTGGGAAGCTGGCATCCTTACAGCAGGGGGGTGTTGTGGGGTACCTGCTTATTGTGTCACCTGAACATCTATTGCAGTTTACTTGCCTTTACACCTTCCCAACATACTCCTCTTGCAGAGCTTGGAGACTTCTTCACTGGGAAGCTGGCATCCTTACAGCAGGGGGGTGTTGTGGGGTGCCTGCTTATTGTGTCACCTGAACATCTATTGCAGTTTACTTGCCTTTACACCTTCCCAACATACTCCTCTTGTAGAGCTTGGAGACTTCTTCGCTGGGAAGCTGGCATCCTTACAGCAGGGGGGTGTTGTGGGGTGCCTGCTTATTGTGTCACCTGAACATCTATTGCAGTTTACTTGCCTTTACACCTTCCCAACATACTCCTCTTGTAGAGCTTGGAGACTTCTTCACTGGGAAGCTGGCATCCTTACAGCAGGGGGGTGTTGTGGAGTACCTGCTTATTGTGTCACCTGAACATCTATTGCAGTTTACTTGCCTTTACACCTTCCCAACATACTCCTCTTGTAGAGCTTGGAGACTTCTTCACTGGGAAGCTGGCATCCTTACAGCAGGGGGGTGTTGTGGGGTACCTGCTTATTGTGTCACCTGAACATCTATTGCAGTTTACTTGCCTTTACACCTTCCCAACATACTCCTCTTGCAGAGCTTGGAGACTTCTTAAC
This sequence comes from Hesperophylax magnus, assembly GCA_026573805.1. Taxonomy (NCBI): domain Eukaryota; kingdom Metazoa; phylum Arthropoda; class Insecta; order Trichoptera; family Limnephilidae; genus Hesperophylax; species Hesperophylax magnus. Next base: position 48,641 of record JAIUSX010000179.1, on the reverse strand, counting down.
TGGGAAGCTGGCATCCTTACAGCAGGGGGGTGTTGTGGGGTACCTGCTTATTGTGTCACCTGAACATCTATTGCAGTTTACTTGCCTTTACACCTTCCCAACATACTCCTCTTGCAGAGCTTGGAGACTTCTTCACTGGGAAGCTGGCATCCTTACAGCAGGGGGGTGTTGTGGGGTGCCTGCTTATTGTGTCACCTGAACATCTATTGCAGTTTACTTGCCTTTACACCTTCCCAACATACTCCTCTTGTAGAGCTTGGAGACTTCTTCGCTGGGAAGCTGGCATCCTTACAGCAGGGGGGTGTTGTGGGGTGCCTGCTTATTGTGTCACCTGAACATCTATTGCAGTTTACTTGCCTTTACACCTTCCCAACATACTCCTCTTGTAGAGCTTGGAGACTTCTTCACTGGGAAGCTGGCATCCTTACAGCAGGGGGGTGTTGTGGAGTACCTGCTTATTGTGTCACCTGAACATCTATTGCAGTTTACTTGCCTTTACACCTTCCCAACATACTCCTCTTGTAGAGCTTGGAGACTTCTTCACTGGGAAGCTGGCATCCTTACAGCAGGGGGGTGTTGTGGGGTACCTGCTTATTGTGTCACCTGAACATCTATTGCAGTTTACTTGCCTTTACACCTTCCCAACATACTCCTCTTGCAGAGCTTGGAGACTTCTTTACTGGGAAGCTGGCATCCTTACAGCAGGGGGGGTGTTGTGGGGTACCTGCTTATTGTGTCACCTGAACATCTATTGCAGTTTACTTGCCTTTACACCTTCCCAACATACTCCTCTTGCAGAGCTTGGAGACTTCTTCACTGGGAAGCTGGCATCCTTACAGCAGGGGGGTGTTGTGGGGTACCTGCTTATTGTGTCACCTGAACATCTATTGCAGTTTACTTGCCTTAACACCTTCCCAACATATTCCTCTTGTAGAGCTTGGAGACTTCTTCACTGGGAAGCTGGCATCCTTACAGCAGGGGGGTGTTGTGGGGTGCCTGCTTATTGTGTCACCTGAACATCTATTGCAGTTTACTTGCCTTTACACCTTCCCAACATACTCCTCTTGTAGAGCTTGGAGACTTCTTCACTGGGAAGCTGGCATCCTTACAGCAGGGGGGTGTTGTGGAGTACCTGCTTATTGTGTCACCTGAACATCTATTGCAGTTTACTTGCCTTTACACCTTCCCAACATACTCCTCTTGTAGAGCTTGGAGACTTCTTCACTGGGAAGCTGGCATCCTTACAGCAGGGGGGTGTTGTGGGGTACCTGCTTATTGTGTCACCTGAACATCTATTGCAGTTTACTTGCCTTTACACCTTCCCAACATACTCCTCTTGCAGAGCTTGGAGACTTCTTTACTGGGAAGCTGGCATCCTTACAGCAGGGGGGGTGTTGTGGGGTACCTGCTTATTGTGTCACCTGAACATCTATTGCAGTTTACTTGCCTTTACACCTTCCCAACATACTCCTCTTGTAGAGCTTGGAGACTTCTTCACTGGGAAGCTGGCATCCTTACAGCAGGGGGGTGTTGTGGAGTACCTGCTTATTGTGTCACCTGAACATCTATTGCAGTTTACTTGCCTTTACACCTTCCCAACATACTCCTCTTGTAGAGCTTGGAGACTTCTTCACTGGGAAGCTGGCATCCTTACAGCAGGGGGGTGTTGTGGGGTACCTGCTTATTGTGTCACCTGAACATCTATTGCAGTTTACTTGCCTTTACACCTTCCCAACATACTCCTCTTGCAGAGCTTGGAGACTTCTTTACTGGGAATCTGGCATCCTTACAGCAGGGGGGGTGTTGTGGGGTACCTGCTTATTGTGTCACCTGAACATCTATTGCAGTTTACTTGCCTTTACATGCCTTGCCTGCTTATTGTGTCACCTGAACATCTATTGCAGTTTACTTGCCTTAACACCTTCCCAACATATTCCTCTTGTAGAGCTTGGAGACTTCTTCACTGGGAAGCTGGCATCCTTACAGCAGGGGGGTGTTGTGGGGTACCTGCTTATTGTGTCACCTGAACATCTATTGCAGTTTACTTGCCTTTACACCTTCCCAACATACTCCTCTTGTAGAGCTTGGAGACTTCTTCACTGGGAAGCTGGCATCCTTACAGCAGGGGGGTGTTGTGGGGTACCTGCTTATTGTGTCACCTGAACATCTATTGCAGTTTACTTGCCTTTACACCTTTCCAACATACTCCTCTTGTAGAGCTTGGAGACTTCTTAACTGGGAAGCTGGCATCCTTACAGCAGGGGGGTGTTGTGGGGTACCTGCTTATTGTGTCACCTGAACATCTATTGCAGTTTACTTGCCTTTACACCTTCCCAACATACTCCTCTTGTAGAGCTTGGAGACTTCTTCACTGGGAAGCTGGCATCCTTACAGCAGGGGGGTGTTGTGGGGTACCTGCTTATTGTGTCACCTGAACATCTATTGCAGTTTACTTGCCTTTACACCTTCCCAACATAATCCTCTTGCAGAGCTTGGAGACTTCTTCACTGGGAAGCTGGCATCCTTACAGCAGGGGGGTGTTGTGGGGTACCTGCTTATTGTGTCACCTGAACATCTATTGCAGTTTACTTGCCTTTACACCTTCCCAACATACTCCTCTTGCAGAGCTTGGAGACTTCTTCACTGGGAAGCTGGCATCCTTACAGCAGGGGGGTGTTGTGGGGTACCTGCTTATTGTGTCACCTGAACATCTATTGCAGTTTACTTGCCTTTACGCCTTCCCAACATACTCCTCTTGTAGAGCTTGGAGACTTCTTCACTGGGAAGCTGGCATCCTTACAGCAGGGGGGTGTTGTGGGGTACCTGCTTATTGTGTCACCTGAACATCTATTGCAGTTTACTTGCCTTTACACCTTCCCAACATACTCCTCTTGTAGAGCTTGGAGACTTCTTCACTGGGAAGCTAGCATCCTTACAGCAGGGGGGTGTTGTGGGGTACCTGCTTATTGTGTCACCTGAACATCTATTGCAGTTTACTTGCCTTTACACCTTCCCAACATACTCCTCTTGTAGAGCTTGGAGACTTCTTCACTAGGAAGCTGGCATCCTTACAGCAGGGGGGTGTTGTGGGGTACCTGCTTATTGTGTCACCTGAACATCTATTGCAGTTTACTTGCCTTTACACCTTCCCAACATACTCCTCTTGTAGAGCTTAGAGACTTCTTCACTGGGAAGCTAGCATCCTTACAGCAGGGGGGTGTTGTGGGGTACCTGCTTATTGTGTCACCTGAACATCTATTGCAGTTTACTTGACTTTACACCTTCCCAACATACTCCTCTTGTAGAGCTTGGAGACTTCTTCACTGGGAAGCTGGCATCCTTACAGCAGGGGGGTGTTGTGGGGTACCTGCTTATTGTGTCACCTGGACATCTATTGCAGTTTACTTGCCTTTACACCTTCCCAACATACTCCTCTTGTAGAGCTTGGAGACTTCTTCACTGGGAAGCTAGCATCCTTACAGCAGGGGGGTGTTGTGGGGTACCTGCTTATTGTGTCACCTGAACATCTATTGCAGTTTACTTGCCTTTACACCTTCCCAACATACTCCTCTTGTAGAGCTTGGAGACTTCTTCACTGGGAAGCTGGCATCCTTACAGCAGGGGGGTGTTGTGGGGTACCTGCTTATTGTGTCACCTGGACATCTATTGCAGTTTACTTGCCTTTACACCTTCCCAACATACTCCTCTTGTAGAGCTTGGAGACTTCTTCACTGGGAAGCTGGCATCCTTACAGCAGGGGGGTGTTGTGGGGTACCTGCTTATTGTGTCACCTGGACATCTTTTGCAGTTTACTTGCCTTTACACCTTCCCAACATACTCCTCTTGTAGAGCTTGGAGACTTCTTCACTGGGAAGCTAGCATCCTTACAGCAGGGGGGTGTTGTGGGGTACCTGCTTATTGTGTCACCTGGACATCTATTGCAGTTTACTTGACTTTACACCTTCCCAACATACTCCTCTTGCAGAGCTTGGAGACTTCTTCACTGGGAAGCTGGCATCCTTACAGCAGGGGGGTGTTGTGGGGTAATAATCTATTATAATAAACTTGTTGTAATCTTGAACGAATCAAGCAATTATTGAAGACTCCCAAACACAAGTATATTTAATACCAAGTGATAATGAACTGTAAACCCAGACATTACGAATTGTAATATTTATTTACATAGTTTATTTATCCGCCACACCAGACAAAGTCTATTTCAGAGCGGGTTTTTTACACATTATATTAAATATTCCTAAATAGATTGCATACAGTTTATAATGCATGAGAGTTGGTAAGAGATAATTTAATTGTAAACACAATTCATAATTGTATGTAGGTACATGATAACTAACATTACAAACTATCAGTAGATACATTATATATTTTATTTTATTGTATCATAATATAATTTCTTTAGAAATTTCTTGAAGAATGAATATACATTGTGTAAAAAAAGTGGAAATATTTATGATTTTCTAAAATAACAAGAAAATGCCAGTAAATTGATAGAAACAGTAAAATAAACTTCGATAAATATGGAGTTTATATCAATACGACTTCTTACTAGTAACAATATGTTTATATGTAATTATAAACTATTGTGTTTTATTGCTGGTACATAGCCATTATTAATATAGAACTTATGATCTCTAACAATTCAAAAACAATTGTAGTTTTTTTTTTATTTTTATATATTTACGCCCTTAGGGCTTTATATAAAACAAGTCTTAATAAATGACATTTGTGCATTCAAATTAACATAATGATAATATGTTTATTCCCAGCTACATGAATGGGATATACATTATGCAATTCAATTAATCCATCCATCGAGAGATTTGTGTCATGTTTACTATATATTTACCATATTATTTAATTAATACCATTCCTCAAAATATGAATATAGAAACACATGAAACTGCTTACTGCGGTTTAAAGCCAATGAATCCACCGAGATTTCACCGTTTATCCAATATTTTTAGGTTCTATACATTTGGCACATAATGGCAAGCGATTGTACAAAAGTTTTTGTAAACTTGGCACAATATACCAGAAATCGCTCGAGTGGAAATTGGCACTGTAGCAAACCATAGAATATTTAAAAACAATAAAATGGGAATATACTGAATAAACGCAATACTCGTAGTACAACAAAAAAGAGACAAGAATAAATAGCAAAAAACAAACATTAAAATAAAAACTAAGTCACATATAACATATATAATAACATAAGCGAAACAAAAGGTTAGAAATTTTTTAATTAATTTTTTTACATTTAATATTTGTATTTTTACAGTTTTAAAAAGGAAAAAAAGATAGCATGTTCTCACCATAAAGCTCTTGTGTTTAGTGAGGGAATTCTAGCTCAATTATATCAAGTCATGTAAGAAATAATTAAATATTGTTAAAAAAGAACAAAAAAATACATAAGAAAAGCACAACATTTGCCAATTAAAGAAAAAGTAAGGTTTTTTTTAAATAATAACAAATCTGTACTGTTTTGGTAGTTTTTATGGAATTTCTCAAATTAAGCTGAAATTCGATAATTTTTAGATTTAAAGAAAGTTTGTTCAAATAAGTTATTCCATTTATTTATTGATAGGCATTTTGAATATGTTTTGTATTCATTTTCGTTTTTTTAACGTTATTCTGATATCTTGCTCATAAATTAAATAGTGAGTCATTCAAGTGTTTTCCTTTAAAAGTTTGTAGGAATGAATATTTTTAATAGTTTTTTTTATACTGTAATTACATTGAATATTGTGAACATAATAAATAAAGGTATTTATGGAATAAATGAAAATAGCAACGGAACTACATTTATTTCCAGACTTTAGACTGCAAAATGAACGACATAGTTTTTTTTCGACCAATAAACAAAGAACAACTCTGGAAACCTTGTGTTAAGAGAAATGATATTACGAAAAAGTATGTAAATAATTCATTTATGAACACATCTTTAGCTATACTTAACATAATATATAACAGAATTATTAAAACATGTATTATTTTGACATATAATTACAGTAAAAAAAATTCACCGAAAAAAATATGTTCATAAACATCATGGGAAGTATATACTACAGAAATATATTATGAGCACTCCAAGTAAAACCAATTTCACCCGATAGTACTTACTGAAGTTAAAAGGATATTGTTATAACAAAACATGATCATTTTCATTGATTGCAAAACTTCCAAACAATTACATCGTTTACAATAAATTATTGGTATAAATCTGGGGAAGATCTCCAAGAAGATATCACTGATACATCTAAACGAAACATGAAACAGAACAAGACACAGAAAAATAAACAGTTGACGGTCTCAATATATTACATTGGTGAGTGAAACCTCCAAAAGTTATTCCAGTAAAAATTGGATATTTATTTATACTTTCAGAAAAGTCAACAGGTGTCACATATAAATAAAAATTGGATATGTTTTTCCGATACACTATCTAGGTTACAAACCAATTCTTTAGAACTTTGTAATCATTCATAAATTCATAATTAGTTCCCAATGGCTGAGTAGTTAGAGGCGTTGTCCCGGTAAGACAGATCCTGGGTTCGATTCCCAGTTGAGACCGTAACATAGACTAGTTTAGTTTTCTGTTTCGTTTACATGTATTAGTATTATCTTCTTCAAAGACAGAAACAGTTCGCACGGCCTTTGAAGTTTGCCAAGTTCTAATTATTGTCAAATACATCCAAAGCGTTTATATATGTGTTAACAAGCTGTGTAAACAATGTCTTGGGGAATGCGAACCGTAGAATAAGTACACATTTGTAGAATGTTGATGTTAAATTAAAACAATATTGATTTTTCTCAGAACAAATTCACAATTTCAGTCACGGAAGTTTTGGTAAATTATTTAGTGATCACCGTACGACAGTTTGGACAAGTTGGACATTTTACCATTTTCTTAATAAGTTGGCACTTTGAATAATAAGTTGAATCATTATTACTACTATGGACCGGTATATCAGTCAGTCTGTATCCTCGCTAAGCACGACATTCCTCGCTCAAATTTACGAGGACTAAATCGGCCGCTGAAGCCTTACTACATAGTTATTTTTTTAGACGCCGAGGCACTAGCAGTAAATTTTTTTTAAATTTGACATTTACGTAAATAATAACATACTTCAATCTCATCTAAATGTACGTAAATTGCCTAATTATATCAGTATGGACTATTGTTTCTCATCGAGCGATGTAGAATGTTGATGGTTAATAATTGACAATCAATATAAAATAGTCTGCAAATGATAGGAATACGAGGAATTTTAAAAGTTTCAACATTGGGACAGTTTGTTTTCAGCGGTTAGTTCGTCACAATATCATGAAGAGTGCACTGTCTCCAGCAAAACAAATACTATTTAAAATTATTACCTTTGCTTATAGCACCATGCTGATTGAAATAAAGAACTTTATCAAAAATCAACTCCTACATTGAACTCGATGAGAGCAGATAGATACATCACTCACGAATACAGTAGTTCGGTTTTAACACAGACATATGAATATTAATAGACGAGAAGTTAAGGACGAGGGGTTAAAACAAGAGTTACGGGACGCAGAGAGGAAAGCTGACTGTGATTCGTCAATAAATCAATCTGACAGTAAATAGGCATCTCGTATTATAATATCACCATTTAGTTCTTAAAAGTAAAATCTGCTTTTGAATGAATAGACATTTTTACATGGGATCGCAAATTACTCGCCACGTTATGAACAAATTTGCGAAGTCCAAATTCAGCAAAATAAATTTCTTCTATTTTCAGAGTCGAATATTTCGTTTACGTATTTAGTTAAGACACTTTTATAAATGTTCATAATTTACTTCCCAGCAACCAACCAGCTTTGTGTTTCGCGTCCAGACGTATCTCGATGTGATAGTATATGTTTCTACAACTGATCCATATTATACGATGTGAATATGCTTAAAATAAAGGAAAATAATGCTTATATATGGAATGTAATACGACAATTGGGTTTATTCTCCTTTTCACATCTATTTTTACAAGTTTTCATAGCACAAGCCACCATTTTGCCGTGTTATTTCGTAAAATGAACCGATGATGCCTCGACCATAGTTCGCCCAAGAATGATGACGTCACGTTTTCAAATTTCACTTGAGGCCATACGCGAGCACGGCCGGCTCGAATGGAACCGGTATGGGGAGTGGGGAATAATTCCCCTTTAATCACTTAGGGCAGGTCTACTAATATTCATATGTCTATGGGTTTTACAAAGAAAAAAGATACACGTTTCTCTATTAAAATCATAGACAATACATATAATATTGGTGATATCTAGGCTTACAATGTAACATGAATTATGTTGCAAGACGCGCTAAGCTCGGAATTCCAAAAAAGATGAGCTTAAAATGAACTGATATACCGGGCATAAGTCGCTGATCACTATGGGATCAAAACTAAGAGCTTTATTACTAATGTGTTCCTTTACAATTTGGAATTTTTGTCAGTTGCAAAGGTACATACGCTGAAAATACAGTCCTTGTAAAGGTGTAAACGAATGAGATAGCGCGGTTATATTTTTATCTTTAAGAAAAAAGAGGGTAATGAAGAACATCTAAAAAATATACTGGCCAAAACACCTTAAAAATAATTTGTATAGTAATAAATATAATAATGTTAGTATCTTCGTTAAATCAAGTGTTAACCTAAGTCAAGTGTCAACCTAAGTTAAGTGTTAACCTTATCGCATACAATGCATCTTCACACAGTTCAACTAAACCAGATTGATAACCGTTCAACTAAACAGTGTCGTCTGTAAGGTCCATTAATTAGTATTGATTCAACCCTCCAGGCTGCTGTCAGAAAGTCATAGAATCTATGCAAATTTCGAATTCTCAACAAAATACAAATAAATAAACCATTTCAGAACAAATCCGAAATGTTAAAACTGTTTTTGAAAGGTGAAATACGCCTTTAAATTTTATTATTAGAAAAGCTACATTTTTAAATCAAACATAATAAGTTTTAAAATAGCTCACCTACGTTTAATCGTCTAAACGCTAAAATTACTAATTATTAAAACAAATCATATTTTATTGTACAAATGTACTATATATATTATTGTTACTCTACAAATGTACTATATACATTATTGCAACTCTACAAATATACTTTATACTTTATTGCAACTTTACAAATTTGCTATATACATTATTGCAACTTTACAAATATACTATATACATTATTGCAACTCTATAAATGAACTTTATACATTATTGCAACTTCACAAATGTTCTATATACATTATTGCAACTTTAAAAATGTACTATATAGATTATTGCAACTTAAAAAAATTCCACAATCTTTTTTTACAATTGCGATCGGAACCCTTGGTTTTACGGAGGTGTACATTTTAATTATTCTTAGGTTAAAGTTCAATGTCTATTCCTTATAAACGAGCAATATTTATTTGTTTATATTAATGCCACATATACATTTGCGAACAGAAACATGAGCCGAACCACGAATTATAGGAAAGGAACGAAGCTACTACAATTGTTTACCGAGCGCTGCCGAAATACACGTCGGGTATTTACGAATATGTATACCCGATTGGAATGGACTGTGGAGGTTACGGATTCTTATAGAACTTGATCATTTGGAGTTACCGGATGTTCGCCATTACCCCACTGTCCCCTACGCAAGAGTTTTTTGTTTAACTGGCGCCTTTGCTGTTTTGCCGATTGCGGGTCGATGTTATTTTATAAAATAATGACTAGTAAAATAATTCTAAGTTCTAATAAGATAATAATGCTATCATTCTGTTCTAAATTCATAATTTGGGAATTTGTTTTGAAACTCGGATAAATTAGTCTGAATGACGTTTTGAAGAACGGAAGCTCCTTTATCTACAAGAGAGTTCACTATAGACCATCGGCCCTTGTCTATAGCCCAGCGGAGAGCTTCACCACCATCCGCGTTAACATCAGCTCCCCCGTCCAGCAGGGCTAGCGTCACATCCCACTGTCCTTGCGCCGATGCAATAGTTAGTGCGGTCCTAAGCTGGGTGTCTTGTATGTCAGGGTTCGTCCCGTGCTGCAAAAGGTATTCCACTGTTGTAAGCATGCCCTCCAGTGCCGCTATGTGTAATGCAGCTTCACCGCCATTATTTTGATGGTTTATATCAGCACCACTTTTAACATAATATTCTACAACCGGAAGATGGCCCGCCTGTGCCGCAGCAATTAATCCAGTATTACCATTATTATCTTTTTGGTTTATATCAGCACCACTTTGAACGAAATATTCCACAACCGGAAGATGGCCATTACATGCCGCTAAATATAATGCAGTATAACCATTATTATTTTGATGGTTAATATCAGCACCACTTTTAACACAATATTCTACAACCGGAAGATGGCCATTATATGCCGCTAAATATAATGCAGTATAACCATTATTTTTTTGATGGTTTATATCAGCACCACTTTTAACAAAATATTCTACAACCGGTAGATGGCCCTCCTGTGCCGCAGCAATTAATGCAGTATTACCATTATTATCTTTATAGTTTATATCAGCACCTTTTTTAACGAAATATTCCACAACCGGAAGATGGCCATTATATGCCGCTAAATATAATGCAGTATTACTATTATTATTTTGATGGTTTATATCAGCACCACTTTTAACAAAATATTCTACAACCGGAAGATGGCCCTCCTGTGCCGCAATAATTAATGCAGTATCACCATAATTATCTTTATAGTTTATATCAGCACCGCTTTTTACGAAATATTCCACAATCGGAAGATGGCCATTATATACCGCTAAATGTAATGCAGTATAACCATTATTATTTTGATAGTTTACATCAGCACCACTTTTAACAAAATATTCTACAACCGGAAGATGGCCTTCTTGTGCTGCAGCAATTAATGCAGAATCACCATTATTATATTTAGAGTTTACATCAGCACCACTATTAATGAACCACTTTACAACCGGAAGATGGCCCTTGAGTGTCGCTGTAAAAAATGCAGTTCTATCATTGTTATCTTCATTGTTTATATCAGCACCACTTTTAACGAAATATTGTATAACTGGAAGATGGCCAAAATTTGCCGCGTAATGTAATGCATTCTTATCATTTTTATCTTTGTGGTTTATATCAACACCACTTTTAACGAAATATTCTATAACCGGAAGATGGCCGCCTATTGCCGCGTAATGAAATGCAGTAATACCGAAATTATCGTTAGAGTTTACATCAGCACCACTTTTAACGAACCACTCTACAACAGGAAGATGGCCATTCCGTGCCGCTAAACATAATGCAGTTCTATCATTGTTATCTTCATGTTTTATATCAGCACCACTTTTAAGGAAATATTGTATTACTGGAAGATGGCCAGAATTTGCCGCGTAATGTAATGCAGTTTTATCATTATTATCTTTTTGGTTTATATCAGCACCACTTTCAACGCAATATTCTACAATAGGAAGATGGCCAGTATTTGCCGCGTAATGTAATGCAGTCTTATCTTTATTATCTTTATGGTTTATATCAGCACCACTTTGAACGCAATATTTTACAATAGGAAGATGGCCCTCTTGTGCCGAAAAAATTAATGCAGTTCTACCATCATTATCTTTATGGTTTATATCAGCACCACTTTTAACAAAATGCTCTACAACGGGAAGATGTCCCTTCACTGCCGCGAAATATAATGCAGTATTACCATAATTATTTGTATGGTTAATATCAGCACCACTTTTAACGCAATATTTTACAATAGGAAGATGGCCCTGCTGTGCCGCGAAATATAATGCAGTATTACCATTTTTATTTTTAAAGTTTATATCAGCACCACTTTTAACAAAACACTCTAGAACTGAAAGATGGCCCTCCTCTGCCGCTTTAAATAATGCAGTTTTATCATTATTATTTGTATGGTTTATATCAGCACCACTTTGAATGAGAAATTCTACAGTTCGTACGTGTCCACCGCCGGCTGCTAACAAAAGAGCGGTGTTGTCTAATTTACAAACGATATTAATGTCTGCGCCACTTTCTTTAAAGAACATGACAATATCCAGGTGACCAAGCTGTGCAGCTGTATGTAAAGGAGTCATATAATCATCATCGCGCCGTGACATTAATACCACAAACGGGACAGAGGTTTGTTCCTCCAGCAGCTTAACAACATTGATGTGGCCACACTCTGCAGCGAGGTGAAGGGCAGTCTTCCCTTTGCAATCTTTATATTTCATCAATAGACAACAGCTCCGTTCAGTGTTATTATTTAATAGCACAGATAATATTTCTTCCAAAAGTTCTATATTATTGTCACGTACAGCGTTGACAAACGGTTTAATTTCAGAATAAACTTTTTTTAACCTTTCATTTACTATTGAGATATCACAGATTTCCTTTCTCGATTCCCGCAAGAATTTAGAAAAATATGAATTTTTATGTTTCGACTTAAATAAACATGCGAAAATAAACAATTCCTTTGTTTTATAATCGCAAGATTCTAGACATTGTACAATATTTGAAACAATTATATTCGATGATGATTTATGACTTTTCTGAATGTCCACTAGACCTATTGCCGTATTACAATAGATGTTACGCTGTATAAAGAAACATATATAGGCTTCTTGTGAACTTTGTTTTAGCGGAGACAATCTACTGACTAGAAATGTGATTATTTGTTCGTTATTTTCTTTTACCGCAATATGAAGAGCGGTTTGGTGTTTATCATTCAGAAAAATGCCTGCTCCCTGCTCTTCAAGCCACAGTTGACTGATATATTGGGTGTTTAATTCACGGTGGGTCTCCAATGTCAGTATTTCGTTTAACTCAACGTTTACAAATAATCTAATAACTTTACAGTCAGGGTGCAGCAGTATTTTAGGCAGAAGTATGTCTTTGATCAGTTGACGCTTGAAATCGCTGTCTTGTTCATACATCCAGTGGACAACCATTTTACTACAGAAATGCTCCGCATATGTTCGATGAACAAATTGAAACTCTCCTCCCATTGATTGAATTAAACCAACCCTATTTAATTTAAGTAGCCTGTCTTTCGAAATGTTTTTAAAGTTATTTTTATTTGAATCGTAAAATTGAGTAAATAATGTTTTAATACTGAGTTCGCCGAAATCTCTGTTTAATTCCTCGGTATATTCTAACATTTCACATTCGTTCATGTGCCATCCTATTGATCTCTTGTCTTTTAAATAAATTTCGTATTTCAGATTTATATACATTTTATATAGATTTGGAGCACTGACGATATTTGTTTTTTCATATAAATCTTCAAGGGGCATTAGAACATTTTCTGGCTTGAATACTTCGGCCAGCATTTGCAACTCTAGGGGAATCCCCATGAAGCAGTTAATGTCTGGCCCCAGTACTTCATTCGCTCTTCTGAGCACCTCTTCCGCATACTTCTCGAGTCGCTCTTCCCCTCCCTCGAGGTTGATTTCAAGCGCGAAGGGATGAAAGGACCACCAAAACTTAAATAAAAAATCTTTTTGCTCTTTTGAGTTGATCCTTACGAATAACGTAGAGAATTGACTTAATTTTGTTTCCAATGATTCTTTTAAATATTTACGCGAAGTCAGAAATATTTGAATCGTTGGTTTACTTTGTAAAAAAGCAAGTAATTTTACAAATTTATCTATAGAGCTGTCTTTATTTTGAATGTAATCGTCCATCTCGTCAAAACCGTCAAACATCAAAACAACTCGCTTGGAACACGTCTTACTTTGTAATACATACTCTAATAATCCGTGAGCCAGATAGCCGTCAGCACTACTGCAACACTCACTTAATATAAAACTTGCCACATTTTTAGGATTTAGTTTTTCTGGTAATCTATCCATATGATTTTTGAATCGTTTTAATTCTATACATATCACCCACGCTGATTCAATGTGCCTTGATAAACTTGACAGGGAAGTTGATTTCCCCATTCCGGGCTCGTCGCATATAATCACCAAGTTACGTTCTGTTTGACTCAATGTTAGTTCACTTATTGGCTCGAATGGATCCGTGGACACACAAGAGCGAATACTCTCTACAGACCCGTGGGAAAATCGCCACTCTACTACACCCCTTTCATCATTGTTCTCATTCTTTTTTTTCCTTTTACTCATTTTCACAAAATGAATATTCTTCTCAGAATATTTCTGAATTATATCTACCTCTTGTTCTTTGGTTGCAATAAGTAAAACATGTTTTAAAGCTTCCTTTTCCTTACATTCCTCTAACAATTCTAACAGTGCTGTTTTTTGTTTCTCACTACAAATGACAAACATGTCATCATCAGCACGCATCTCTTTCATGAACTTTTGTAAGTTAATACTTGTTCGATGGATAAACTTTCTGGTTAAATAAAAATTGCTATTAAATATGTGTGTGCAGTAGACATCTGCCCTGGTATCCCCAGATACTTCAAACAGGTAAATAGTTTTATTTTGGGTCTTGTTGCAGGTGTCCTTAAAGAACAGCTCTGCATCTCCCTCGGCGAGGATGATCCTCTCCTTAAGGAGCTCAAGCTGCTCCCAGCTGGCCCCAGTCTCCAGATCCTCGCGGTTCAACCCGCTGATCACCACCAGGGAGTTAGGTAATTGTGTACAATTTAAGATGTGTTCCTTGCTCGTCATGATATTTGTTTTCATAAATGGCATTTGAAGATTACTTGTCGTGTCTTTTATGATAATAACATAGTCTTCGTCAGTCGTGATTTTCTTAAAGTGATCGGTACAAAGGAATTCATTGATTTCCGAAATTGAAACGTTTCCCCCCATTAAATCCTGAAAGCTTTTCTTTTTATTGCCGATGTCAATTAATTTTCTTTGTAGGACAATTTTTTGGGACTCGGTGGATAAGTCCATGAGATTAATTATTTGATCGATTTTCACTTTTTTTACTTTTGCTAGTGGTTCAAATATGTCCTCTCTTGACTCTGGGGAAATAAAAACAAGTTTTTTGATGTTGGGTGAAGGGCAATCGATGTAATATTCAAATAATTTATGGACTTCTACACTTGTTATTACGGATGAACTTCCATCAACCATCATCAGGTTATTTTGATCAATGGGTTCGCCATAATTTTTATGAAGTTTCTGTTGTCGCGGCCAGTCTAAGAAAATGTAATGACTTTCACCGGTATATTGGTTACTTGGGGACAAAATGTTAATTTTTTCTTTGATTTGACAGAATATGTTGTGAAGACGGGTCATTTCAAATGCCGCGTCTTTAGAATTAATCCAAAGAACACGATCTGTGGGAGAAAGCGAGAATTCCTGAAGGCCTATTGAATCTTCGAACTTTAATAAAGTATTTGGCAGATGCTTGAGATAGATTCGTCCTTCATCGCGGTAAATCAAGTCAGCGTGTCTGCTCTGTTCCTCCACTGCCTTGGAGAACTCTGGCCCCAGCCACCGCATCACCTGCTTCAGTCGGTTTGTAAGTAATTGTTTAGACTTACAGATTATTGTTCTATTATTATGATTGATTTCAAAATGTGGAAATAAATTATCGTTTTTCAGTTCAAGCTTTTTTACCTCAACTAATTTAGTTAAAACTTCAAATTTTCTTTGATGCTTTTGAATGATCTTTAACTGGTTGAGAATTTGAAATTCTTCTTCAGAGAAAGCGTCAAAATGAATAACGACTGAAATTTTAGCTTCTGATTGAGGTCCGGTAGGGACCACGTTATACCGTTTAGCTATTTTATTTATTTTTTCTATTAAATTCTCAAAATCTGCGTGGTAATTATTGACGCGGTTCAAAGCTTCATTTCCAAAAAGGCGAGAAAATTCAGCGCTGTCCTTCGCCCAGTCTAATACTTCGCTTATATTCGGTGGTTTTTTATTAAAAGCATTCGTGAAATTAGAAATTGCATGCGTCTTTCCATTATAAAGAACGGTTTTAATAGCTTTCCAACCAAAGCTAGATAAATCAATAAAAACGCGATATACCCTTCCGACATGCGCACCGCAAGTGTTGATACGGTTTGGTGCCGAAACGTACACTGTAATGTCCAAATAAGGCGTATATCTAGGGTAATGTTCATCCCGTATTTTGTTCAACATGTCTTTTGCACCCGGGCTGTCAAATACCACGGTCTTAGCGTGCAACCCTCTGCTGGTATTCTTCTTAAGTACGCCGTCCGAGACATTCAACCACTTCGCCGTGAACGCCGTTACTTGCGCCAACCAGCCTCCAAGTGAATGCCCCGTTATTGAAAGATTATAACTTCTCCCGTGATTAGTATTTACAAAATATAAAACTTGCCTTATTTGGTCAACAAAAGTGATTGCAGAGTTCATGTGGGCCGTGTATTTGGTTTTACAGATTCCAAAAACATCTGTGTATAGCGCTCCCTTGTTAGATAGAATGGTCCCGCGGTGGGCCACCACAACTTGCTGCGACTTAACGTCCACAAACGCTGAACCGAAGTACCCGTTAGTCCATCCCGGGCTGGAGCCAGTTGCCAGGAGTCGCCAGCCCTCGGGCAGATCCAGGTTATCCCCGTAATATTGGTCAGTCTCATCGGATTCCTTCTCCTTATAAACCTCCGCTGCCAACAGCACGAGAGTGAGGTCGCTGGGGTGAGGATCTGTGTGCAGGATGTCCAGGGGAAGCTCCGTCGATGACTCTAGAAGGGAATCTACAAACTTTTGAAAATCCGAGCTCTTGAAGAGTAAACTTGTGTCAACCTCCATGGTTGTGGAGCACGTCTCCAGTGTGATTTACCTGAAACAATAATACCAGGTAAAGTCTTATGATACCACATGTGCTACTTGGTTCAATCTGATGCTGATATCGCAAGGTGCCACACAAAGCCACATGATGTCACATGACGCCACGTGATGCCACATCACATGTGTCTCATGTAGCAATATTCTTATTAAAGTTCCTAATAGACGTAATCTAAGGAGTCAGAATATAATATTCCATCTAGAATTATTGAAGAACAATATTGCATATTTCAATCCATTGTCTCGAATGTGTCGTCTGTACAATTCTATTGAGTGTAACTACATAGATATATATGCAAATAGTCTCGTTTATTTTAAAAAGCAAATTAGCAATAGATTTTGAATGTTTGTTTGTTTTTTTTTTTATTTTTTTGTATTTGTTTTCTGATTTTTTTTGCTTTTGTTTTATGGATCATATATTGATGTGTATGTTTTGTTTTTGGTATCTCTTTTTTGGCTTTGTTCACGTTTTGCTGTTTATATTTTGTGGTTAATACATAGTGTATAATGATACATAAACTGTGCATAATGTGAATATTTTTGTTTTTGGTTTCAGTATATTATCTATTTCTGATCTCCCTATATTTTCTTCAGTTGAGTGGTTTCAGTTTCAGTCTGTATTTGGTGTCAGTATATTATCTATTTCTGATCTCCCTATATTTTGTTCAGTTGAGTGGTTTCAGTTTCAGTCATTATATATTTCTGATCTCCCTATATTGTATATCCAGTTTTTTAGTTAGCTTAGATTATGAGTAAAATCTGAAATGGTAATTATTTAATTTTTGAAGACAATATTAGCGATTTCTTAGCGAAAATTTGAAACAGATAAATCAGAAAAAGATACAGTCACATTAAGGACACAAACCCACGACCCTTACCTTGCCGGGACACAGCTCTACCACTGAACTAATGTGACCCTATCTCCTTCGGTCATATTTAACTGTATCATACTTAGAATAAGAACTACCAACAATGTCTTCATTTTCTGACAGCACATATTTTTAAACAGAGTAGGTACCTAGAGACTTGCATGTATGAGACAATTTATGAATCTGATTGAAGCAAGGAGTGAACCAGTTGTTTGGCTCTCTATCCTCTCAGCCTACCCCTGCGCAGAAACTATCTAAAGGTATCATAGCCCATTGCCGTTACTGACATAGTAGGTACCTAGAGACTTGTATGTATTTGACAAGGTATGAATGTAATTGAAGCAAGGAGTGTACCAGTTGTTTGGCTCTCTATTCTCTCAGCCTACCCCTGCGCAGAAACTATCTAAAGGTATCATAGCCCATTGCCATTATTGACATAGTAGGTACTTAGAGACATGTATGAATGTGATTGAAGCAAGGAGTGTCCCAGTTGTTTGGCTCTCTATCCTCTCAGCCTACCCCTGCGCAGAAACTATCTAAAGGTATCATAGCCCATTGCCGTTACTGACATAGTAGGTACTTAGAGACATGTATGAATGTGATTGAAGCAAGGAGTGGCCCAGTTGTTTGGCTCTCTATCCTCTCAGCCTACCCCTGCGCAGAAACTATCTAAAGGTATTATAGCCCATTGCCATTACTGACATAGTAGGTACCTAGAGACATGTATGAATGTGATTGAAGCAAGGAGTGTACCAGTTGTTTGGCTCTCTATCCTCTCAGCCTACCCCTGCGCAGAAACTATCTAAAGGTATCATAGCCCATTGTCATGATTGACATAGTAGGTACCTAGAGACTTGCGTTTATGAGACAATGTATGAATGTGATTGAAGCAAGGAGTGTACCAGTTGTTTGGCTCTCTATCCTCTCAGCCTACCCCTGCGCAGAAACTATCTAAAGGTATCATAGCCCATTGCCATTATTGACATAGTAGGTACTTAGAGACATGTATGAATGTGATTGAAGCAAGGAGTGTCCCAGTTGTTTGGCTCTCTATCCTCTCAGCCTACCCCTGCGCAGAAACTATCTAAAGGTATCCTAGCCCATTGCCGTTACTGACATAGTAGGTACTTAGAGACATGTATGAATGTGATTGAAGCAAGGAGTGTCCCAGTTGTTTGGCTCTCTATCCTCTCAGCCTACCCCTGCGCAGAAACTATCTAAAGGTATCATAGCCCATTGCCATTATTGACATTGTAGGTACTTAGAGACATGTATGAATGTGGTTGAAGCAAGGAGTGTCCCAGTTGTTTGGCTCTCTATCCTCTCAGCCTACCCCTGCGCAGAAACTATCTAAAGGTATTATAGCCCATTGCCATTACTGACATTGTAGGTTCCTAGAGACTTATGTATGAGACAATGTATGTATGTGATTGACGCAAGGAATATGATAACCAAAATACGAACAATTTCTAGAACCCGTTGTTTAAGAGCAGCTTAGCAAATATGTATATAGAAAACAATGAAATTTTCGTTAGTCAGCCATCTGGTTTTATAAATAGATATTCGTGCGAAACATGTGCGTCATAAATGATGTAATCATTGAATGGAAAATAAGCGTGGACCAAAAGCAGTGTACAAGCAAGGAGTGTTTTGAAACACTAGACAGGAACATATTAGAAGACTGACATAGTAGGTATCTAGAGACATGTATGAATGTGATTGACGCAAAGATTGTGCCAGTTGGCGCTACATCCTCTCTGCCTACCCTGAAGACAAAATATATAACGGTATTACAGCCCATTGCCATTACTGACATAGTAAGTGTACGAAGACGCTGTAGGTTGCGTTACCTAATTGGGGAAGAGAAAAGCGTTCTATCCTCTCTCTCTGTTCTAGGGAGACTTGTGATTCGATAAGAAATTGCGCTGCCCCAACCAACACACAAAGTAATCGATTTAAAGTATAAGATTTCTGCACTTACCAGGTTTGGAGATTCTTTCGTGTATTGGTGTCCAGCGGGGCCTGCACTTGGGAAGAACTAATGCGCACTGAATCGGCGACCATGTGCTGCGAATAATTATATTTTGTTAATAATTGTAACTCTAATTCGCGTATAGAGGAGATGGAAATTGGTCAATAATACATTTAAAACACTGTTCAAGATAGAATCAACCATTGCCTCAAACGACGGACGTTTACTGGATTTTACAGCGTTTTACTGCGGTTTTATATTGAGTCGCTGACGGTTGATTCCATAAATAAACCATCCACGTTGATTCTAGAGGTGGGTCACGTGAGTACTTTCCGTTACTGGGTACAGTGAGTACAGGTACAAAAAATACCCACAAGTATTTTATACCTTCTTTGAGTATCGGCGGACTGGGGACGGGGAGTGACGGGGACCTGAGGCGTGCTGAGCACTGAGCAGGGATGTTGAGGGATAGGGAGGGGAGGAACAAGCAGGAATAACATCACTTAGAGGGTTTTCAATATAAATACTCTCAAGTGGGGATTATAGTAACTGGGGACTGGGGACAGAGAGTGACGGGCCCTGAGGCGTGCTGAGCACTGAGCAGGGATGTTGAGGGGTAGGGAGGGGAGTAACAAGCAGGAATAACATTACTTAGAGGGTGTTTAAAATAAATAATGTAACATAATCTAATATATAGAAGTAGGTAATAGGCAAGACTTTTGAAGAAATTTTAAGTAAATACATCCATTCTAAATGTTTAATGTATGTAAATGTATCAAATTGTTTAATTGAGGAACACGGGACTAGTTTTTCTCAAAGATATTTTTAATAAAAAATATATAATTTATTTTTACTAAAAAAAATACTTAAGTAAATTTTTGAAACAACCTGTAACAGATAATGCTATTGAACTGAAACTTCGTCGTAAATTATGCGGACTATCGTAGGCTGAATACACATCACTGTCCTTTTTACTCGTACACCTTTCTTATAGGACCAATGTGACGCATCACAACAATCGACAAAATATACCTATCTCTTTCCCGTAGAGTGAAGAGTAAATCCGGAATGTCAGAATACTTCTATTCCATTCCACTAAAGAAATACCGTGGCAAAAATATTTGTTTGTCCCTTTTCCCCATACAAGTTTCTAACAGACCAGAGAGAGAAGTCAGTAGAAGTACTTCAACACCTGTGATATATACAAATACTTATTTCAACCAGGCATTTGTCGTAGGTACAAAGTACGGCATGAAAATACCCGGTACTTTTACTGGGTACGATAAATACGCCGCTCCTCTAGTTGATTCCTCACAACCACACTTATCGTTAGGTACTATTATTGCTATCTTTTATTGCTATTCCTGCTCTATGGTTGGCGGAAGCATAACAAACCTAGTATTGTGGCGTACATAGACTTGCAAGTATGAGACGATGTATGAATGTTAATGAAGCAAACAGTGTGCCAGTCGGCGCTCCATCCTCTCTGCCTACCCCTGCGGAGAAACTACCTGATGGTATTATAGTCCTGGACCCATAAAAGGACAAATTTGACGGACTGGACAATGGACGAAACTCTGAGAAGACATGTGATATTATCTGCACATACATTGTAATTCTAATCCTTTTTGTGTTCACATCTGTTTGAGGAACGAGCACTTCGACTTGGGCATGACGAGTTGTGGGTGAACTCACACAGGAGGAAGCCGAGGATTGATACAACGAGATTCAATATTATAATATCACCACTAATTTGCGTTTGTTAACATAAAAAAAAATTCGAAATGATTTGCACTCTCTTTCTTACTTTATGTAGTTACAAATATCTCAGTTTTAGTCAATGCCCCCAGTTTGGGGTTAATGTAATTGAAAAAAAAAACAGAAAGAGATGCTCAAACTTAACACAGAGTACATTTGACATCAAATTTGGTTTGACCAATCATGGAGCATATCGCTTAAGGCGATGGTTGAAAATGAATATTGAAAATTTGGTCGCCTAGAAATGTTTCAGATGCTTTAATTAAATACTGCGAGTAGAATACGTCTTGGCCTTTGAAATAATCGAGTATTTTTTAGAAAAGTCTTTTTATAAGCCCAGAAAAAAATAATTTATAAGGCCTATGAAAACTGCTTTAAAGATGAAAATCTACTATTTACGAACCCATTTACGGTTATGATTTTATTTTATAATATGGCGAATTAAGTTATTTATAAAATGATCGTAAAAAAATTAAATAATTATGCCTGAACATCCACAAAATAAAATAAAAGGCACTATTTGGACATGTTTTTTTCTTGCATAAATCAAAACAGGCGGATGGTGTTAAGCGGGAATTTAAACCTTATCGCCATCTACGTAAGGGTTGTTATTAGCGGCTCAATTTAAAATATTACACGACGTAGTGCATCGCCTTAAATCATTTTCAATAACGATTTATTACTTCTGAGAGGAAAAGCGTATGTATATATTCAGGATCGGTGTTTTTTAATCTATATAAATATATTTGACTCATATTCTTTCTTTCGCCTGAATTCGACGCATTGAATCTGTTCAACATCGGTTCTTAAGAGGAATTGCTAGGATTAGAAAAAGGCAAATACTCATATGATGAAATTGAACCAACTCTAAACCTCTCTCTTTTGGAAGTCCGTCGGGAAAGAAATGATCTCATTTGCTTCTTCAAAATAATAAACGGTATTATTGATTCACATACTCTACTTCAACTCATTCCCTTCAATATCCCCTCGCAAAGACTCAGAAATAATGAACTGCTCTTCCTCAACCATCATTCGACAAATTATGGATATTATTCACCATTGTCCAGAATGTGTAGACTGGTCAACTCAAGTCAAAACCTTAACTTTTTTGGGATAAGTCTGAATGATTTTTGCCAGTCGCTAAACAAGACGGAATATTATAAGTGTCCCGTGATCCTGACCCACGGCGTAGTCTTGACTTGATTCGACTTGTCACTTTATTTTCTTATATTATATCTGCCTTATGTCGTTGCTTTCATGTACCTTTGTCTACCTACTCCTGTAGTTTTCATTTTACTGTATTTGTGTTATTATTTTGTAATTTGGACGATGTCCGTTAATAAATAAATCAATAATATCTGAGGCTAGGCCCTGATAATAACTAGTACTAACTAGCAGGTTCGTTACCACAAAACGTTGATAACCTTATCTGTACGGTAGACGGCGTAGAAGAAAGTTAGAAATTTTGTTTCTAATCGCTATTATACTGCGGTAAAGTTGCCTCGCATATTTATCTACTCGAGCGATATTTGGCGTATTATGACAAGTTTGCAAAAACGTTTTGTGCCATCGCTTGCCATAATGTGCCAAATATATAGAATCTAAAAACAACTAGGTGGATTCATTCGCTTTAAACCGCACTAAACATTTTTGTATGTTTTCATGTGAATATTTTGAGGAATGGTATTAATTAAATAATGTGGGAAATGTATAGGGTTTTCCAATAAGAGGTGTTATTTTGAATAGCCCGCTATTTCGGTAGATGTTACTTTTAAAGCTGTCATTTTTTGACATTTGACAAGTAGAAACTACGCCATTTATAAAAATGGAACGATACACGCTTCAACAACGCATTGAAATTATTAAACTTCACTTGAGTGAATAAAATGCAAATCATCTCGAGTGATGAGGCCCATTTCCACTTCGGTGGCTTCGTCAACAAGCAAAATTTTCGCATCTGGGGCTCAGAAAACCCAAGAGTTATTGTTGAAAAGCCTCTCTATTCTCAACGTGTGACTGTTTGGTGCGGTTTATGGTCTGGCGGTGTCATTAGATCTTACTTTTTCGAAAATGAGGCTGGAGCAACAGTTAAGGTGAATGGATTGCGCTATAGAGAGATGATTAATGATTTGTTATAGCCGGAATTAGATGGTATTGATCTGGACAGCGTTTACTTTCAACAAGACGGCGCTACGTGCCACACAAGCAACGAAACTATTGATCTTTTACGATTGACTATTAAAATAACACCTCTTATTGGAAAACCCTGTATTTGGGAATAACCTCTGTGGCTGAGCGATTAATATCATCGATTACGAGTCCTGTAATTTCGGGTTCGAATCCCAAATTAATTTGTGATTTCACGTACAATCATGAGTAGTTTCAGAATATCAGCCAGGTGAAAGGCGGTGGTGATGGGCACAATTGAGACAATCGTTGTGAAACGTCAGAATTCATTCGAAAACGTTAATCGATTCTGAAATCCGATTGCTTTAGAAACGAGGTACATTGTGTTAGGTACTACCTGATATGATTTGATATGCATTTGGGTTTACTGTTATTGTGGTAATGTTAGGTATTAGATATAAGAGTCGGACCATGTCTTGACATGACTTGGCCACTCTTGAGTCAGAATAACGGGAGGGTATGTATGAAACAGTTGGGGCTTAAAGTTTTACGATTGATGAGATATAGTTTGAGCTATAGCTTAAGTTCTCTCTCTTTCTCTCTCTCTACCTAGGAGTGTTTAGAGAACACCTTACCTACTACCTACTATCTACTATCTAGGGCCTATGAGTCTCTAGTGAACACCTTACCCACTACCTACTCCCTACTATCTAGGGCCTAGGAGTCTCTAGTGAACACCTTACCCACTACCTACTACTTACTAATTAGGGCCTAGAAGTCTCTAGTGAAAACCTTACCTGCTTCCTATTATCTAGGGCCTAGGAGCTAAGCGTCTACTGGTTTTGACACGGGGCGTCAGAACTTGACTCCCGCCCGGCGCCGTTTGGCTCAGGGCCGGACTTGAAAGCAATATTATATAAGAGTGGTCCTAGATGCGATCCCTTAAGCACACCTTTTAAATTATTATTATGTGAATACCGCACAAGGGTCCCAACTGCTCCCAACCGACTGGAGCCAGTGTGACTACGGCAATATATTATGAGGCCGAAGATAGAGGGGAAGGGGAGGAGATGGGAGAGAGGAAGGTGTGGAAGTGCCTGGCTATCCAGATCTGATTACCAAACATGGCTCAGTGGTGAATACGTGGTTAAGAATCACCATTCACAATCGAAACTTTGCATGAATTGGCTTTAGTCGTGTTTGGTGAGATCTAAATAGTCATGTACTTTTCACATTTCTCTTACCCCCTGTACATTCGATTCACAATATTCTCCAATTGAGGATGTCAAAAAATGAAAGAAATGACAAAACTTCGCATGTAAAAATATTCAGGAACAATAAAACGGACTCATGTAGAGAAGGAAAACCTAACCAAATAAAACCGCGATAACATTTAAATATTGCGTAGGAGTCACATTTCCTGTGCTTTCCTGTCCGGCAACTACCGATTATGTTCTAACTGATAAGTTCGTTACTTGACTCATTTGGTTAATAATAATAATCAAAAAATAATTAGATCAGGCCGTTTTTGTGAAGAATCACCTGGTTACACCTTACCTTACACTTATATACGACAAACTTGTATTCCAACGTTGAGGCGAAGTTTAGTGCCAAATCACTATTTTGATTAATCTTTATAACGAATTGGTGTACATTATGAATACAAAAAAATATGCTTTAGATAAATTGAAGGTTTTCCTATCGCTTCGCTTGAGTAGAATACAAATAAAAATATAAATTACTCAATTAAAAATATAAATGCAAACTACTAAAAATATATTTTTTTCAATAGAATCGTATGAAGGCATAAAGGAAACAACTTTTAAAAAAACACTGTTTTATAGCTAAGATTATCTGGGACAGTTTCACATGATTAACTTTTTTGCTTTCTTATAAAATTATTTACAAAATAAATAAACACCAGTTTTGTGCTTGAAATCGAACGTTTCCACACTCCGTTTGTCAAGCGATTTTAATGCCTATTACCTACGATATAAGGTATACCAAGAATAAACACATTTTTGGCTTGTAGCTTCCTCTTAATCAGTCGTTTGTAATTTACATACGACAAACTTGTGTTCCAACGTTAAACGGTCGTTTGTAATGTAATGAGAATATACGAGAAACTTGTTTTCTGGCGTAAATCGGTCGTCTGGAATTTAAGCTGACCACTTCCCAGAGGGAAAAACTGACGTGTTATTTGATAACCTTTATTTAAATTTTATAATTTACCACAAAAATGTTACATCTTCAATTTTTACTGTTACCAACTCTGTACCGTTTATGTTAAGTATGTTATGTTATGTTTATGTTGTATAAACATCTGCATATTTATATTCTGTCATTTGCTGTATTTTTTTATAAGTTACTCGAAAAGCTCAAATGAACAAAAGTTATAACGCAAAATCGATTTCAAGTGTGATATACATTTCCCGCTTGTACCTAGAGTTTTCGGACACTGTATATTTTAAGATCATGAATGTTTTCGGTGTGCGAAAGAATATAGTTTGGGAGTCCACCCACGTACAAGTATATTTATAATTCTCAGAGGCCACACACAGAGTTCGGATTGCGATAGTATACTATGGATACATCTTTAATATCTGCATTGTTATATCAAATATAATTAGGGCTGCCACCTTTCTAAAACAGTAGACCCGGAGATTTTAGAAATTTAGTTTTTTTTTATAAAATAAAACTTTTTAGTATGAATTTTTTAATTAAGGCAAAATGTCATAGTAAATTACCATTGGTAATGTTTTTTTTTAAATATAAATGACCTAGCTAGTGCTAAGCTGACGTGGACCAGCTTGACACTTAAAACTATATTTTTCTTTTTATTTTTCGGAATAACTTTATTGAGTAAAACCTCAAAATGTAATATTTAAATATTGAAGACAATATTAGTGATTTCTAAACGAAAATCTGAAACAGAAAAATCAGAAAAGGAAACGGTCACATCTGGGACACGAACCCAGGACCCAGGTCCCAGATGTGACCGTTTCCTTTTCTGATTTTTCTGTTTCAGATTTTCGTTTAGAAATCACTAATATTGTCTTCAATATTTAAATTTTACTATATTTTTCATTCTGAATGGATTGTTTAAGCATCTTTTCTTTTCTTCGAAAACTTCATAAATTTTTGGCAATTCATATTGTAATTAATCTTCACAATTAACTCTGCCTTCACCATGTCCACTGAAAAGCAGTTTCGCTCGTCTGTCCACAAATTTCCCATTAAAGAAAAGACGCGTTCAACGCATTGCTTACAGGGATTTAAAAAAATATCCAATTATTTTATTTTTGGCAGTTCGGTGAAGGTTGAGGTGACTTTGAATAGCTAAACCCATCTTAAATCAACAGGCAATGTTGAATCACTAGATTGTACGAACTGAGGAAATACTTGGTTTAATTTTTGGGTCTCGTCATAAAGTTTATCTGCGTCGACATTTTTCAAACCAAGTGATTCGAGAGCTTCGACAGTATCTTCGCAACTCACTGCACTTGTTAGATCGAATTTGGAAAAGATTTTGAACACAGAATCCTCAAAATCATAATTTTTCTGTATGTATTCAAAAGTTCTCCTGTGAACTCATTGGCTTATTTTTTTAATTGATCCTGATCAGAAGACCTTAAAAACTTTATGTTTCTCATTATTTTGGCACCGTAAAATTCATCGTGCATCGTGCGCTGCCACCGCCCGGTCTAACCCGCAGATATCGATGTTAAACTCGTAGCCCGGACACGCACCATGCAAACCCGTAGACTCCGGGTCAAACCCGGAGAGGTGACAGCCCTAAATATAATATATATACCTACGGATTGTTCTATTGAACACAAGTTTTATAGCACAGTCTTTAATTTAAAAGTTATTACGTGAGTTTTTTTAAACCGGCAACGTAACAATGAGTGATACTGTTCCAGGAACTGAGGAGTATTATTCTCGAGCAAAATAACACTATTAACGAATTGTTTACCCGGGTGAAGTGCGTTGAAACGATGTTGAATCAACAAATGACAAATAATGACAACAATTTAGGTTTACCTACGTCCATTCCGATGGCCACGGCTCGCCGCACAGTGGGCTGAAAATCGCCTTTCATAGACATAGAGACTTGAATTTTCAAGGGTCTTTTTTTTGGCTAGAAATGGATTCTGCTGATCATTACTACCTATTCTATAAAATTGCGTGTACAAATGAAGGATGTATCATTTTTTTATGAAAAATTTGTATGGCACTGACATTAAAAATTAGGTTTTCTCTGGAATCATAAGGTTGGCCATTATATCCTTACACACAGATATACTACTATTTATTTGTATTTTTTGACATACTTCGTATTGTGGCGCAACGTGCGTTTTTTTTTTTTAAATCCTCAAAGTTGAAAAAAACATTTTTATGTTGATCCACCAAAGCAAAAGACAACGCATGGAATCATTCCGAAAATGCCTCTTTCGACCTCAAAGACAAGTGAGGTGGAATCAAACACTCCAGCTTCAGAGGCCCAATCGGAAGCCACTCCATCAAACAAAGAACAATGGATGAACGTCAAACGCAAAACCAGGCAACGGACAACTAAGAACCTGGTTGTCGGTAACTCCGATAAGTCTTCGAACGTCAAATTATTTCCAAGGATAAAGAATATCATTGTATCTAGGATTCTAAAGGACACCACAGAAGAAGATATCCGGGCACATCTAGTGAAGAACAAAATAACAAAGCGTGAGGTACAGAAATTCATCGCAAATTCACAAGAATACACTGCATTCCGCATTGGAGTAACGGAGGACTTGTATGATAAACTTTTGCAGTAAGATTTATGGCCTCGTGGAGTACCGGTAAGACATTACCGATACGTAAAACCGAGACAAAATCCGGTTGATTTAAGCCAATCCAAAGCACACAAGCTGCTAAACGGGCAGATTTGCAATCCTGATGTTCTGAAAAAATTTTCACTTTATGTCCCCGATAACTTCACCAGAGTGAGGCAACACAGGCTGTTTATTTTTCCTTGAGGCAGGACCAACCTACCAATGATCATGCCTCTGGGGAGAATGACCTCACTTCTTTTACCACCTTCTGACCACCTTTCTTCCGAAATTGACATTTTTCAATCGAATCTCAATCATTTCAAGAGTGAAATAATGGTATTCTTTAGCACCATTATTTATAGCGTCATTATTAATGTACCCATTATATTATAAAATTAATGTTATTATAATTAAGCTATTAACTACAAATTGTGAAATGTAATTGGTTAGATAATATATTTATTTTTATACATAATATGTAAACTGTTTTTCACAATAAAAATAAAAATAAAATAAAAATACAAAATAATTTTACAAGTGTATTTCCCAAAATCGTAAGCGTAATAAAACTTTTTTTACTGTCATTTATTTAACCGAAAGGTTTGTTTAAAAAAATGCGTATTAAAAAAGGTAGTTGTAAGTAAAAGTTTACCAAAAAATCAGTTTGTGAGAAGAATGATGCCATCATGAATGCGTCGATTTTTGGCAAATTATTGGACTGTCCTTTTAGAAAACCACTGCTTGTCATGATGGCAGGTATTTACCATATAAACCACTACCTGTCATAATGATAGGTATTTACCATACAAACCACTGCCTGTCCTAATGATAGGTATTTACCATATAAACCACTACCTGTCATAATGATAGGTATTTACCATACAAACCACTGCCTGTCCTAATGATAGGTATTTACCATATAAACCACTACCTGTCATAATGATAGGTATTTACCATACAAACCACTGCCTGTCCTAATGATAGGTATTTACCATACAAACCACTACCTGTCATAATGATAGGTATTTACCATACAAACCACTGCCTGTCCTAATGATAGGTATTTACCATATAAACCACTACCTGTCATAATGATAGGTATTTACCATACAAACCACTGCCTGTCCTAATGATAGGTATTTACCATACAAACCACTACCTGTCATAATGATAGGTATTTACCATACAAACCACTGCCTGTCCTAATGATAGGTATTTACCATATAAACCACTACCTGTCATAATGATAGGTATTTACCATACAAACCACTGCCTGTCCTAATGATAGGTATTTACCATATAAACCACTACCTGTCATAATGATAGGTATTTACCATACAAACCACTGCCTGTCCTAATGATAGGTATTTACCATACAAACCACTGCCTGTCATAATGATAGGTATTTACCATACAAACCACTGCCTGTCCTAATGATAGGTATTTACCATACAAACCACTGCCTGTCATAATGATAGGTATTTACCATACAAACCACTACCTGTCATAATGATAGGTATTTACCATACAAACCACTGCCTGTCATAATGATAGGTATTTACCATACAAACCACTACCTGTCATAATGATAGGTATTTACCATACAAACCACTGCCTGTCATAATGATAGGTATTTACCATACAAACCACTTCCTGTCATAATGATAGGTATTTACCATACAAACCACTGCCTGTCATAATGATAGGTATTTACCATACAAACCACTACCTGTCATAATGATAGGTATTTACCATACAAACCACTACCTGTCATAATGATAGGTATTTACCATACAAACCACTGCCTGTCATAATGATAGGTATTTACCATACAAACCACTGCCTGTCATAATAATAGGTATTTACCATATAAAACAACTGCCTGTCATGATGGCAGGTTTTTACCATACAAAACACTGCCTGTCATAATGATAGGTATTTACCCTATAAAACAACTGCCTGTCATGATGGCAGGTATTTACCATATAAACCACTGCCTGTCGTGATGGCAGGTATTTACCATATAAACCACTGCCTGCCATGATGGTAGGTATTTACCATATAAACCACTGCCTCTCATGATGGTAGGTATTTACCATATAAACCACTGCCTGTCATGATGGCAGGTATTTACCATATAAACCACTGCCTGCCATGGTGGTAGGTATTTACCATATAAACCACTGCCTGTCATGATGGCAGGTATTTACCATATAAACCACTGCCTGCATGATGGTAGGTATTTACCATATAAACCACTGCCTGTCATGATGGCAGGTATTTACCATATAAACCACTGCCTGTCGTGATGGCAGGTATTTACAATATAAACCACTGCCTGTCATGATGGTAGGTATTTACCATATAAACCACTGCCTGTCATGATGGTAGGTATTTACCATATAAACCACTGCCTGCCATGATGGTAGGTATTTACCATATAAACCACTGCCTGCCATGATGGTAGGTATTTACCATATAAACCACTGCCTGTCATGATGGTAGGTATTTACCATATAAACCACTGCCTGCAATGATGGTAGGTATTTACCATATAAACCACTGCCTGTCATGATGGCAGGTATTTACCATATAAACCACGGCTTGTCATGATGGCAGGTATTTACCAAATAAACCACTGCCTGTCATGATGGCAGGTATTTACCATATAAACCACGGCTTGTCATGATGGCAGGTATTTACCATATAAACCACTGCCTGTCATGATGGTAGGTATTTACCATATAAACCACTGCCTGCAATGATGGTAGGTATTTACCATATAAACCACTGCCTGTCATGATGGCAGGTATTTACCATATAAACCACGGCTTGTCATGATGGCAGGTATTTACCATATAAACCATTATACATTAAGCCATTATAAACCATAAACCATTATATATAAACCATTATAAACCATATAAACCATATAAACCATATAAACCATATAAACCATTATAAGCCATATAAACCATTATACATACATTACATTATACACATATTCATTAAGACAAGCTTATGCTACATACGAAAAAATGACTTGATAGTGGCTCCCCAACACCAAGTAAACACCCGCTTTTCATCAAATCTGGGATGCGTGGTGCCAAAAACTAGAACCACATTCGCTCAACGACAATTCTGGTCTATCGCCCCTAAAATATACAACGCGTTGGACAGGGACATAAAATCAACTAATACTATATCCCTTTTTATTATACGTGTCCAAAACTGGATATTTGAAAGGGGACGAGCCTTTTTTAAAGAATACATGAGTTCCTAACTTTTAAACCATTATAATAAAATTAACCATGTATCTGTATATGTTTATATGTGAATACACATTACATTTGTGTGTGTTCATATATAGATGTGTATGAATGTATTTACGTATGCATCTATGTATGTCTATGTATGTATGTATATGTATATATATCTGAGCATATATATATGTGTATGTATGTATGTTTGCATGTATGAAAAACATATATTTTGTTTTATATTTTCCTTAAATATGTTTATTTTCTTTTTTTTTCCTTCCATATTATGTTTTATTTTTTCTTACTACAACATATGGTTTTATTGTAATTTATAGCATTATGACTACCACAACACGGGCATTAGCCTAGTGTGGGAGTTATTAAGTACACAAAAATTGTAATTCATAAAACTCACTGAATAAATAATAAAAAAAAAAAAAAAAAAAAAACCACTGCCTGTCATGATGGTAGGTATATACCATATTAACCACTGCCTGTCATGATGGTTGCCCAGCATTATTAATAATTCATTTATATGTTGTATAAAGATCTTGCTTCATTCGGTATGCGGCGGGCCTGGTTGCCCAGCATTACGGTATGCGGCGGGCCTGGTTGCCCAGCATTACGGTATGCGGCGGGCCTGGTTGCCCAGCATTACGGTATGCGGCGGGCCTGGTTGCCCAGCATTACGGTATGCGGCGGGCCTGGTTGCCCAGCATTACGGTATGCGGCGGGCCTGGTTGCCCAGCATTACTGTATGCGGCGGGCCTGGTTGCCCAGCATTACGGTATGCAGCGGGCCTGGTTGCCCAGCATTACGGAATGCGGCGGGCCTGGTTGCCCAGCATTACGGTATGCGGCGGGCCTGGTTGCCCAACACTGCGGCTAGCGGCGGGCCTGGTTGCCCAGCATTATTAATAATTCAAGTATTTTTTTATATTTTTTTTATATTAGATACATTTGAAGGAGACATAACAGTAATAATATAGCATAATGAGAGCATATATTTAAAATGAGTAGGTACAAGTGTTATTACGTTTTGTTGATTTTGTCTTATATTAAGTTTTTACTAAAAGTGACATTAATAGTTAAACATGTATAGTTTTAAGTGACATTATATAATAGTTTTTCAGTCTTATATTAAGTTTTTAATAAATATGACATTGGTAAACATGTATAGTTTTAAGTGACATTATATAATAGTTTTTCAGACTCCTCCCTACCTAAGCCAATCAACCATTTAGTTATTATTGCACCGATATAGGACATTTTGCATTTTTTTTATATTTAAATCCGGGGGGATTTTATTATATAATCTCGGTCCCAGATATGTATATGTCTTTTGATATTTTGTCGTATTGCTCCCTGGGACCACGAGATCTTTTCTGGTGTGACTTCTTGTACTATATTTATGATCAATTTTATTAAAGTATTCTAGATTTTTGTGCACATGGATAGTAATCTTTTTGAAGTTTTGACGAATATCAAGAACATTAAATTTTTTGTAGAGTTCATCGCTTGAGAACCTATAGGGTTTACGCATAATGACTCTAATTATGGATTTCTGGGCCTTCACAAACCGATCTAAAATTGTTCTTCCTGACGCTCCCCAGCTAATGCAACCATACGTTAAGATGGGGTTGCGCAGTCCGAAATATTTTTTTCTTAGGTCTTGTTGTTTAATTATGTTGCGTAATGCTAAGAATATGTGAATTAATTTTCTTACCCTAATTGAAAGGTTGTCAATGAGATGTTTCCAATTAAGATGATTGTCTACAATAACACCTAGATATTTGATGTTGTTTACACATTCCAAAGCTTCACAGTTGCAGTTAAAGTCCATATTATATGAGATACAATTAGTTTTATGGGTTTTTATTATGTATGATGTACTAGGTAGTCCCTTTATAGTTGAGCTTAATCTTATGTATTTAGTTTTTGCTATATTTAGTCTTAGTAGATTTTTGTCAAGCCACTGTTTTATCGCATTGATTCCACTTTCAGCATGTTTATGAGTTTCAGTCCAATCTTCTCCTTCAAATATAGCTACCGTATCGTCTGCAAACGTAATAATTTTTCCGTTTTTGCCTACTGGTAGCTCGCATAACTCATTGATATAAATTATAAATAGAAGAGGTCCCAGTGTGCTTCCCTGTGGTAAACACCAAAGTTGGTGTCTAGTGAGGTACTCACTGTTTTGCCTATTTTGAGTTGTTGGCTTCTACCCGTTAAGTAACTCTTTAACCTTTTTAGATTCTCACGGCCAAAAGCATTTTTGTTGTTTGTTTTTGGGGTGTTATGCCGTGTTGCGCTAACTCCTTCTTTAGCCGACGTTTCGGACAGCGTTGCAGTGTCCATTATCAGGGCAGATCTGGTAGATCCGAAGATGTCTGATCTGCCCTGATGATGGACACTGCAACGCTGTCCGAAACGTCGGCTAAAGAAGGAGTTAGCGCAACACGGCATAACACCCCAAAAACAAACAACAAAAAAAAACTCTTTAACCATTCGTACGGCATACCTACGACACCAATATTTTGTAATCTTTTGAGAAGTAATTTATGAGAAATTGTATCAAAAGCCTTGGCTAAGTCTAAAAATAGTGCAATGTTTTTCTTTCCGCGATCTATATTTCCAGAAATATGTTCTGTAAGTTGCGCTATAGCGTCGTCCGTTCCTCTCCCCGGCCGAAACCCAAACTGATTTTTGCTTAAAAGTTTTCGACTCTCTACATAATTACTTAATCTATTTTTAAAGATTTTTTTAATAATTTTTGAGATTGCACTCAATAGGGATATTGGCCTATAATTGCCCACTTGGTTTTTGGATCCACTTTTGTAGATTCGTACTACTATAGATTTTTTTAAGATGGTCGGGGAAAACCCCAGAAGAAAAACTTTTATTGAAAATGTTTGATAAAGGCGATGCGATATTGTATTTGATGATTTTTAGCATATGAGTGTTAAGACTATCAGGACCTTTTGAATGCGTAGTGTTAAGATTGTCAATAATTTTTATAACCTCTTCATTTGACGTAGGTGGGAATTTGAACAAAAAATGATTTTGTTTTGGTTCTATTGCAGATGCCAGTGAATCTTCAGTTTCCTTTGTGACACTTAGGATGTTTTCCGCAAGCTTAGACCCAACCGTCGTAAAATATTGGTTAGTGCGGCAAGCAATTATGTCCAAATCAGTGGTGGCTGTGTTTCCAATCAAAAGTTTGTTAATATTAGCTTCAATTTTATGTTTAGTATAGGTTATTTGTTTAACGATGCTCCACATATTTTTATTAGATGGATCTCGGTCAAGTTGAGACTTATAGTACCTTTCTTTCGCATTACGCATAACATTTTTACAAATGTTACGATATCTACGGTAATTCTGTTGTTTAAGGGTGTTTTGTGGGTCTTTTTTGCCACTTTATGTAAATGATTTCTTTTGTGTATAGCTTTTACAATACCACTACTAATCCAAGGAGTAAGATGTATTTTTTTTTTGTGCAATGCGTTTATCTTTTGAATTTTCGGATATATACTTGTTGATTTTTTTAATAAATAAGTTGAGTGCATTGTTAACTTCAGTCTCTCTACATACATCTTGCCATGTTTCACCATTTAAATCCTTGATTAATCCCTCATAGCAGATGGATGATGTAGTGTGGTTAGTTTTTAATTGTTTTTTATGAGATGTGTCTGGAATGCTTATTGCGGTTGTATAGTGATCAGTTATTGTATTGTGAATAACAAATGAGTTAGATGCCGTAATATTTTTGGTATTTATGTGATCTAAACATGACATGCTATTATCTTGAACCCTGGTGGGACCTTTAATATTTATTTTGAAGTTTTTTTCTGCCATGGCGCAGAGGTAATCGTGACATTGTCTGTGTATATTTCCAAATGTGTAAATATTTATATCCCCCATTACTATTTGTTGTTTGAAGTAACTACACTTTTTGAGTTCAGATTGTAGATTATCCAGAAATTCATGAATGTCATAGAATGATGGTGATCTATAAATGGCTAAAATACATAAATATCCATTAATGACTAATTTCAGACAATTTGATTGACTGATACGAATTTCTTTAACTTGAGAGTGGATGTCTTCGCAAATGTAAGCTACCACTCCACTGTTTTGATTTAATTGTTGTGTTGTATGATATTCATGATAACCTGCTATTTGTTTTGTGAGATATGAGTCATTCAATCTGCATTCTGTTAGTATTATTATATGAAATCTCACAATCGACTTAATACTGTCTAAAAATAAAAGAAAGTCATCAAGATTTTCCAGTGTACGGATATTTTGATGTATAATATTTATTTTGTTTAAACTCCAGTTAAATTCCTTGACTTTATCTATTTCATCTAAGGTAAATTCAGTGTTTGATTCTCCAATACTATCTATTTCTAAATATGCGTTTAAAACCATTTTATTTGATGTTTATTATGTATCTTAAGATCATTGAGTACTAGGCATATAGTCAGTGTTGCCAAGTTAGCATATTATATGCTAAATTTGGCATAATTACTCCATGTTTAGCATAACTATTAAGCTTTTAGCATATAGCATATTTATTTGGCTTATTTTTACAGAAACATGAAAATAATAAAAACCAATTTTTTAACTAACAAAAATGATATCGATAACTTTGTCGGTAACCATACATGGGATATGCTTTTGAGAATAAAATACAATAGTATAATCTTGAGCCTGATGTAGTAAGCCATTTACGTCAACGTTGTACTAACTTAACACTGAAACTTGTGACAGAACTACGTTCAAGATTACCATTTAATTTGGAAACCCTTCAGATGAAATCCATGTTTTCAGTCCAAGATACTTTAAAAGTAGTAAAACCATCCATTGTAAAAATAACCCAAGAGTTCCGACTAGGGAATGCAATCCCGCAATAAAATTTCAATCCAGGTATTTGCGGGACTGAACAATCTTAGTCCCGCTGGATCCAGGTATTTGCGGGATCCAGCAGAGTGGACTTAGATATCTAATCAATCGTATAATATAGACCTCGATCTACCAACCTTATTTTAGAGCTTTAAATTTATACCTATAATAAAACAAGTTCTTTGGGACATTTAAAATGATTTATTAATAGGTATACCTTTAGTTAGACATAGGTAAAGTTTAAGTCATAAATTGGCAAAGAATAAGATAAGACATAAATTTACATAACATACCCGCCTCGGAACAGACTTTCTCTAGTGAGGTGGGTAAAAGAAATCTATGTACACAAATGAAAATAAAATAAACGCCCGGATTGCCGGCACTGAAACTGAAATTTAAATTTAAATAATAACGTTCAAACGATAAACAATATTCTTGTACAATGAGCATCATAAGTTTAATTAGACATTTTTTTGGAAATAGCTTCGTAAAAAAGTTAAAGTATTAATTGTGTCATCTGATAAACGGCTTCTGATATTGGACACAAGGTAACCAGTGGCTGAAAAAGCTCGTTCAGCTTCCACGCTGGTTGGCACAATAGTCATTAGCGCATTGTAAGTGAATCGAAGGTATGTGCCTTTTAATCCACCGGACTCGAAGTAATTCATTTCCTTCTTTATCAAAACCTCAAGGTTGCTCATATTGCCAGATCTAGGTTGTTGATGGGCTGTCGATCTCGAACTCTTCATACTAATCAAAGTAAGTTCGAGTTCGTCTTGAAGTGACATTGGTGCTTCTGCTGCTGCTGCGTTTGTCTCCAGATTAGCGAGAGAAGTGTCGTCATCGTCATCGTAAGGATCATCAGCGTCAGCAGGAGCAGTGGCTACTGCGTTGTTACCCGTGTCCGTGTACTCTAGCCTTTCGACTATAGTTTTGATTGCCTTGCGTAATACACTTTTTGAAGGTAGACTAAATGTGTCATCAACATTAATAAATTGACTTCTGTCTTCTTCGTACTTGTCTTGATATGGATCATGTAAGTATAATAGAACCGCTGTCAAGTTAGTTCGCCGCTCCGAAATCCGTTTCCTCAAAGAAGCTGCGCTTCTCTGTAATCCCGCCAGTCCAGCGGGATCCCGCAAAATTTTCGACCGAGATTGGTCCCGCAAGATG
The DNA here is from genome assembly GCA_026573805.1 of Hesperophylax magnus. Lineage (NCBI taxonomy): Eukaryota > Metazoa > Arthropoda > Insecta > Trichoptera > Limnephilidae > Hesperophylax > Hesperophylax magnus. Next base: position 10,998 of record JAIUSX010000179.1, on the reverse strand, counting down.
TCTGCGGGATCTCGGTATTTCGGGATCCCGGTATACCGGGATTGCATTCCCTAGTTCCGACTAAATGAACCTACGATTGAAAAACTGGTGTCTCAATGGAGAAACATAGTTCACATTAAATAGGAATCGTTGATTTCCACTGTAGAGTTTTGGAATGAAGTCATGCAATATAAAGATACATCTAATAATAACCCCTTCGGTGATTTATGTCTGTTTGCAATGTCGTTTGTGAACGTGTATTTAGCCAAATGAGTCTGGTCAAAACAAAACTCCGAAATCGTTTGGCGGTGAGAACCCTGAATGCCATTTTGTACGTGAGATTTGGCCTAAAGAGAGCAGGAAAGTGCTGTTATTCTTACACTGTTCCTGACGAAGTACTACGCTGCATTGGGACCAAAGAAAGTAACGACTCCGTCTCTCAGCCTTCCACATCAGCTGCTGTTAATGAAGAAGAAGAAGATGAAGATATTGATATTTTATTTCACTGATTTTATTTCTAAGTTAAATTTATGTTAACTTTTTTTTGGCATTTTTTAAAGTAAATTAGCATTTTTCTGGCATATTTTACCCATCACTCTATTTCTCAATAAATACTAAGTTAAATTTATGTTGGCTTTTTTTGGCATTTTTTAAAGGAATTTAGCATATTTCTGGCATATTTTTCCCATCACTCTATTTCTCAATAAATACTAAGTTAAATTTATGTTGGCTTTTTTTTGGAATTTTTAGCATATTTCTGGCATATTTTTCCCATCATTCTAGCATATTTTGAAGTAGTTGAGTTGGCAACACTGCATATAGTTACAATTGCAAAGAGGAAGATTAAACAATAATAGTATGTTAATTTATGTTGTATGATGGAAGTAGATGGAGATAATGCTTGTGTTTGGTTCATATTGCCCAATGTTAATAATAAGAATAATGCAATAATTGGACGTGTGTTCTGTAAATGGCAATAATGTGATAAATATATTTATCGAATATTATTTCGGTTTGAATACAGTTAGTGTGTAATATTGAGTGTTCTAAAATCGTAACAATACTGAATTTCCTGTGGACGAATACTGAAATTCCTCTTTTTTTTATTTATATTTATTTTTGTCGGAATGTATGTATAGTTAGGAAGCTGATAAGCTGGTGACTCATCATTTGTGAATGTCTCTGTTGATATTAGGCAGTCTGGTTGAAATATTAAGTTATTGATTTTAATAATAATAAAAATAAATTAAATCAAAGTTCCAGAAAATACTTTGAATATTTTGGTGTAGTATGAATAAATTGTTAAATTTGTTCGATGTAGTATTTGGTAGATAAATGGTTTGAAGATTTTTTAGTTTTTTTTGGTTAGAATTCGAGTGGTTTGTACATTCAGGGGGGAAAGTACGGTCCAGGGATTTACATTTCCAATATTCAATACATATTCTCAAATATCCGATGTTAAACTGTTGTTGAATTATAGTTATTATACATAATAAAAGTATAACAATATAAATAATTATAATATCAGAAGAACCTAAGAAATAAAGTTGTTGTTTATGAGATATTTTATCTGTTCGTATTTCGTTTAGTTGATGTTCAGGATTTGACAGCTGTTTAGTTCGGTTGAAAGTGGTAATATCGTACGAAAGAGTAATAAAAATGACAGATAGTCATATTTTTGATAGAGCCAATTCGGAATCTATTAGGAACGGCCGTGAATTGTCATCCTTCTTAATGAATATTTGACCGGCTTTAGACCAAATGTATTTGAACTTACATTCTGCTGTTAACTGTCGCGCAAGGTACCATAGTCGTTTAGAGCGCAAGGTAAGGAGTTCAGAAACATAGATTGGCGAGCGGGGACCCGATAATCCAATTATAACATTATTTAGTTTATCACTGTTTTGTTCACAAGATCTGTTATATGTTTTGATATCGTTATGTAGTTGTTCTTTTAAAGCCGCTGAGTTACAACGAATTATCACTGTTCTGGGTTTCACTGTTGGAGGTATATTTTTATTTCGCGGAGTGACTCTGTATATATTCTCTATGTTGTTGGTGTTGAGGTCGCATTTCACTAATTTGCTGATGTTGAAGATGATGTCCTTCAGGGATTGTGTTGTTTCCTTTTTAAATTCCGGAATTCCTCGGAATTCTAAACATGTTTTATTGGATTCTCTATTTATTCTTTCTTGGTCTTTTTATATTTCTGTTATTCTTTTTTCTAATTCTTCATTTAGTTTGAATTTGGAATCATCTTGAATTGATTTGATTGTTGATTGCAGGGAGGATACATCTTCTTCCAGTCGATCGATTTTGCTCATCGCCTGTTCTAATGATTCTAATCTTTTTGTAAATTCGTTTAATTTTGTATTATTATAGTCGACAGATTTTTTTAATTCCGACATATCTTCCTTCACTTGACTGTTGAGAGTTTTGAGAGAGGTGAGTTCAAAGGATATTTTTTTAATTTCAATCATCACGTCTTCTATGGAATTGTTTGGAGTAGCAGTTGATTGGGGTGACGTTTTGCAGTTTGGGCAGCGCCAGGTTCGTCTTTTCTCATTATTTGCTTTGCAAAATGTGGTTTCAGTTGTCCCTCCGCATTCGTAGTGGAACTGCTTACTGCAGGAGTGACATGTGACGCCATCGCTAATAGTCAGTTGGCATTTGTAGCAAAGCATATTGAGAAAGGTTGGTCACCTCTGGATTGCACCGATGGGTATAGAGGTAAGTATTTATTATTACAATGTTCGGAGTTGTCGATTTGTTTTTGCCTTTGTTGACACAGTACACGAACACTTTCAATGGAAAACACTATTACATTAAAAAATATGTGCTTCTTGTTAATACTTGGTAATACTTATGTGTAATGATTCACTTTAAATAGGTTAAATGTTTAATTTTGACGGGAGTAGATCAAAACATGTTAACACTGTCAAAAGAGTATTGTTGTTGTTGTAGTAAAGAGATAATTTCGTTCAAATCACTGTTGACGGGCGTTTAACTAGTCTAATAACAATAACAGGAAGTCAAGGGGATAACGACACTACCAGTATGTGTATTAGTGTTGCTTACTGCTCACTTGGGAATTGTGTATGACGTTCGTTTAACATTTCAAACTCTCATTGAAAAGATCTGCAAATCAGCCACAACACAACAATGTTGGGTTTTGTCATTCACAATTCAAAGAAGTTGACCAAAGTTGCAGTCAGGTCGGCCCTGAACCAAACGGCACCTCAAGGGCGCCGTGTATCCTCGATTGTGGGATCTTATGGGTTGCTGAACGGTGGAGGCCATTTAGTCTCCCACCAGGGCGATACTGACAGCATCTCATTCTGATGTCGTCATTAGTTTAATATTATTGTTTATATTTTTTAATGTTATCACCCAAAGTGCTACGCTTTAAAATGGGTAAAAAATATATATTAGTTGTTTTCTTTCTACAAATGTGAAGAGGAAAATGTGAATAATATTTGATAAACTAAATGATGTCATCAAAACAAATGGTAAATACGCCTTGATAACAAACATATTATATATGTACCTATCTATACACGGGCATATTATATTCCTTCAGTTTAAATGACGGACAGCAGTGGCGCACCCAGACTTGCCCGCCCCAGAAGATGTGCAGCATTTAATGGTTTATAATTAACAACTAATTACTATAACTGTCTTCTACTTGCTCAAGCACTGTACAGTTTGCATTATGGGAGTTATCGTGTCATTACATACAGCTGCCCCTTGCGACAATCAAACAATTCTGTATTTGCTTATTCGTATTTTGATAGCCTCCATGTTCGAGGCTTTCGACTAGCAAGATGGAGGTCGCGCGTTCAAATCCCGGCGTGTGCAAATAAATTTTATTTGATTAATTTGTGTTAGTTTACAATTTACAATTTAAGAATATTATATATCTAATATACTTGCGGCACGTTTCAGAGTAAAAGATACTCTCAGTTTCGCCCTGGGGTAAGACCACCATCCAGAATTGAAACGTTCTTTGAAATAGCTTTGGCCGTGTTCGGAAACTAAGGATTATATAACACTCATAATTATTATTACTATGGCAGTTGGAACTGTTGAGAAGGTATTAAACCAAATATCGAAGTATTCAGGTCCGAAATGACTCTTTGAAATGGACTCGTTTACAGGAACGGAAGATCACCTGTAAAAGCTGTTTCATGTATTGTCATTGTTTGAAATCGGCCCCCCCAAGACAAGTGCGCCACTGCTCAGCCGGCCTTAGCGGGAAATTCAACAGTCAACTCACTTAGAATCCAACTAACCATCAGGCAGAGAGGGTGGACCCAACACCAACTGTCTTACATCAAACACTCTCTTTGCCTCATTCACATTCATACAACCTCTCTTACACACTCTTCCGTTATTCCAACATGTTCTTAATGTCAAACCTACTAGAGTCTCAACTGCTCCCAACGCCGGGATTTCAACTTGTTAGTCGAGAGCCTAACCCAACTACCCAACTCTAGTATTGATTCACTCGGTCGTGTCCCGACTCCTTTCTCCCTCTCCACAAGTCCAAAGCATCTAAGCGTCCCTTTCTTTATCTTACTCAGCACTTTTCAATCTCCAAATGAGTGAGCCGGTCAAAGGTGATTGTTCCATTTGTGCAGCATTCGGTCTAATTTGATCCTTCCTCTACCAGTTCCTCTGCCAGCCCCACTGCAGAGTTGGTCTGATACTACACTCCATAGTGCACTGCTAGTCTGGCTTCATAGCTCAATGTTCTTATCACTCTTTCCGTCTATTGTCAACTATCGTCTGTATGTTATTACAGTATATACATTTATACTAAATTAATTATCTTTCAAAGCTTCACCCGTCTTGAATAATTCATACATGAAAATTACAACATTTGAAAACTAGTTGTACTCCATAACGCGTTGCTGTGGCTCAGTCGGTCTGTGTAGATAGAGAAACAATAATAAGACCGTAGCAATAATATTTAGGTACTTTCGTTTCGTTTATGAACTTTGCTGCCCAGAATCGTTTAAGAACGTTTTTAAATACCTATTTAGTTATACCCAGATTACACATCTGCCCTGATGATGGACACTGTAATACTCTCCGAAACGTTGGCTAAAGAAAGAGACCAACATACATCACTGTAAGTATTTTATAAGTCTAAAATGGATTTAAAATGGAAGCAGCTTGGCAAGAAAAATAAATACATAAAACGTTACATACAGATGTTAACCAAACGTTTTGTTACAAAAATGTTGAATATTTAAAAAATATATAAACCTATATTTATACCTATACATTATAGCGCTTCGATAGTGACAGAGCCGGTCCTGGGCAGGCGCGATAGGAGCATTCCGCTCCAGGCGCCGACTTGTCAAGTTGATAATACCTAGCACCTAACACAGTACCCTTGAGGTTCTTACTAGCGCTAGGCGCCGTTTGACTCAGTTTTCTCTTATTTGATAGTGAAATGCACTCTAAAATTACTTAAATTTCGATTGATTTCATAATATTATGTGCACGTAGTTTTCGTTTTGCAAATACATTATCTCCAGCAGCTCGAGAATGAAAGATAACCCATCGAAAGGTCATTTAAAAATATCATCTGTTTCTGCTATCGTGGTACGAGAACACGCCGTCAGATGGAATGCAGGAAAACACTTCTTCTTCTTGACATATAAATTTATTAATTCACAATATAATTGCAGAGGATCTTATTTTCCTCTGCTAAAACTTAAACTGAAAGAAATAAAGGTCTAGTTTCCTTTATTCTTCAGTTTTCCCTAGGTTTACATAAACCTAGTAATTATCTCACGACTGACTGCCTAGGTACGCATGTACCTACCAGTTATTTCAACACTCGCTCCTCCGTAGGTACGTCTGTACCTACCCGTTATAGCAATACTGCAATACTGTCCTTTTTCTGGGAGGTATCTGTATTTAAACTAAATTCTGAAGGACATTTTACCAAAATAAAGATATTCCACCCGCTCGTTGGCAAACATCATTCTTAACATAAAATAAAATGCACTTAACTATTCTTAATGATACAGACGCGATTTAAACAATACAAATATTTTAAGGGAGATGAAACTTTATTTGGGGCTTTTATTACTATGGGACAGGGGTGGGAAAGGTATTGGAAAATATTTGTAGGCATAATGGTTTAACTAGGGTCATCATAAAATAGAGAGCGAACAGCTCTATTTGAAAGCTGCCGCCGCTTGGAGTAAAATGTCACTAATTCTTAAATCATAAATGATACAAACAAGACAATATGTTTATAAAAATACCAGGCCAATGAATTGTTTTATTGTAGGGTCGAATCTGCAAATGTGGGAAACTACACTATCTTTGAAAATACGAACTATGGGAACTGGCTTGAAGGCTAAATTTTACTGAGCAATATGTAATAGTCGCATTCTGGAAGATACATCATCGATATCACATGCAAAATTCTAAGTATGACATCTGGAGACAGTGAGACTATGGCTTCCCCGATTGGTGTATATTGTGAGGCTGCAGGTAGTGGGGAAGTGGCTGACAATTCAGATCTAGTCAGTGAATGTTTGTCTTACATCAGGGCGATACTGGGAGTATCTTCCAGTCTGGAACGTGTCACAAATACATCTTATATATACCGCGACCTTCGGCTTACTTGTGGAGAGCTTCACCCCTCCACCACAGATACACTAATATTAATTGGAGATAATTACATTAAACAATGTTTATCATAACTTCCCGATAATTGGACATAAGAAGTCAGGCAGTGAGAACAAAATGTATTTTAAATAATCGTAACGTCTATTGGCCCGGGGAGTTGTGTTGAGGACAATCATATCTGACTACTGTATATTGATAGCGTGATGGTTATTGGTTAGTCAGACAATTCAGGCAGATTAGCGAATGGTGGGGAAGTAACTAGCTATTCAAATAAGGTCACCAAACACGGCCAAAGCCATTTCAAGCAACGGTTCAATTCTGAATGATGCTCTTACGCCGGAGCGATACTGAGAGTATCTTCCACTCTGGAACAGTATATACTATTTAAATAAGTAATTTATTTATGAAATCACACAAATTTACTTGGGCACGCCGGGACTTAAACCCGCGACGTCCAGTTTGCTAGTCGATATCCGTTCCCCTCGAGCACGGAGAAACAATTACGGACATGTTTGAGATAATGTGAATGTGTAATGTGTAATGTGTAATGTTGAATCTTGAAAGTGCAACAAAGTCAATGACAGACGTCAAGTATAATTTTGCTCCGTATAAAATAGTGGAACAAAGCGCAAAAGTTTAATGTAAACATTATATAACTTGTGTATCTGTGCATCATAGTGCGGCGGAAATTCTGGAACTAATTTTATGTATGTACTGAACCGCATTCAAGAGAAACTCATTACAAAAAAATTTAAAAACTGAGATTTTAACAAATTATTTGGATGCACTACCTACATATGGCATATTTACTCTACTAGTCAATAGATGTCAGTAAATATCTACATACATTAAAATTATAAAATAAATTGAGTTACGCCTACGAATCAATAGATGGCAATGCTTGCAAACTTGTGAAGGAAAATATTTTTAATTCAACTATTGCCCAATAGATGGTGACAGTGTTTATAAACATCAAAATTATATTTATTTTTTTTATAAATAATAGAAATCAAAGTTTTTAGTGCACATTGGATCATTTACTAACCCAATATAAAAATGAAATTTAGTTCAGTTGCGGGCAGCGGTCTTCACTACTACTCAACTTTACTTTCCCAATACAATTATTCTGGAACAGATCGCCTAACAAAGACATCAGAACCAAAATTTATCACTCGCGTTACGAATTTTGCCTGCCAACAGGCGCAAGGACAACTTTACCACCTAACTAACCACATAACCACAACATGAATAATTGCAATGCCTGTTCAGAACCCACTCTCTCCGACGAGTCCGTATTTACCTGCGCCGTGTGCAAGGGAATATTCCATTTGCACTGCAGCGGAGTGGCAGAGACCTCATACCGTCGACTCACTAAGGAGCGACGCGCCCAAATTAAATGCAAGAAATGCCTATCTGACACTCCGGCTTTCAATGTCACTGCCAGCGGTGCCTCAACTTTGGACAACGAACTACTATTAAAACAAAACGCAATACTCGACCAAAACACCCAAATTCTCGCCACAATCTCAGCAATGAGTAAACAATACGAGGATATACTACTTCGAGTCCACGAACTCGAGAATATAAACAAAAATCTTGAAAAAAAAAACTGTGATCTTGAAGCGCGCTTAGAGCTAATAGAAGGACAATTTTAAAATTTAGACAGGGAAAACAGGTCGAAAAACGTAGAAATACGAGGAATCCCGAAAATAAGCGGAGAAGACTTAAAAAATGTTGTTTTCAATATCCAAAAAATTACAAATGCCGGAACAGAAGTGAAAAACGTGGAAGCAGCCTACCGTACTGGACAAAAAACCAACAAGGATTTACAACGGCCGATAATCCTCAGATTCAAAACAAACGATGACCGTGACATCTTCTTAAATGACATAAAAACATTTAACAAGCGATCTGCAAATCGGGAGGATAAACTAAACACAAATATCATAGGAATGGCAGGAAAGAGCTCTCAGATTTATATCAATGAACACTTGACATTTCGAGCTAAACATCATTGGTTTCTTGCCTGGACCAGAGGGGGACAAGTATATGTACACAAAGACGTTGGGACGCCCGTTATACTTATCAATGAAAAAACCAAAAACCTTTTATCTCCCTCACCAAATAACTTATAATCAATTTTCATCCTTTGGTATACTTTTATTTTACTTGATTCTCCTGTATACTATTATATATTCATCTATATATTACTTGATACTCTCTGTTACAAAAAACATATTATTGGATTTTTCTAGCCCAAAGACATTTAACAAAAGCATGTACCCCATCATTGTTTTTAATCGATCAAATAACTTAACACAATCACCTCTTTCCAGTAATCTACTTTTCTTATCATGTAGAAAATGTGTTATTGTAATTGCATCAAAACCATTACAACTTACTATGCTTTATACAATTATATACATTGCTTATTTTGTTATTGCTTTTAATAACTGGCGAACTCCTTCTCGACTATTGCCAACAACAGAAACCAGTGGTACAACTTATTTTAATAATATTCCACACATTGATACGATTACCCTTAAATGCAATATTACTTTAATTACCAAGAATGAAATTAACTTTTTAAATTTTATTGTTTTTAGTTCTGCGAACAATAAGAATTTTCGGAAATATTTTTTTCTTACATTACTTAACCGTGCGTTATTTTTACCTACAAACAAGATTTTTATCTCAAAATCATTATTTCAAATCCCATGTATACCACATATTCATAATACCATTGCTTTCAATTCTTATTTCTATAATCTTCCTAATTTCAAAATGACCAAGTATAAATTATATTCTTATGTTACATCTTCAGAACAAATCAATACCTATATTACTAATAAAGATATCACTGTCACTACATCTTTACTATTAATAATTAACGCAATGCAAAAAACCAAAAAAATGGAAGACTTAGCAGATCTACTAGATAATACAACACCTATCCCATGTTCATCAACCAACGATTCTGAAGTTGTACGTCAATTATTATTAATTAATTCTACCCTTATGATATTTTCAATGAACATTAGAAGTATTAACAAAAGTTTTGATGAATTATCCATTCTTCTTACTGACCTTGCCTTAGATTTCGATGTAATTGTCTTGACCGAATGCTGGATTCAAAAAAATTTCCTTCCTAAAACAATAAAAAACTACAATCACTATAACACACTACATAATCAAACTCAAAACGATGGCGTTATTGTATACATCAAAAATCACATCCCACACTCAGTCAAAGAGATCAGAATTAAAAACGCCAACTGCCTTCAAATACAACTTGATAACCTCATAACAATCCTTACTATATACAGATCTCCGAATACACATAATATAACCCCATTCTTATACTCACTACAAGAAATATTAACAAACATAAAACACTGCCAAAACACATACATAATTGGTGACCTTAACATAAATATAATCAACAAAACGCATCCTCAAGCCAACGAATACCTAAATGCACTAACTTTATTAGGATATTTGCCAGCTGTCACCTCTCCAACAAGAGAATCAGACATAAACAATAGTAGTTGTATAGATCATGTGTTCGTTAAGAGTAAACTAGACAACAAATCCATTGTATATCAATCAACTATAACAGACCACTATGCAATCATTACTTCCATTACCAAAAAAATTCACAAACCAACTCAAAATGCTCCACCCCAAGTAATGATTTCCTATGAAATTCTCCTAGATCATGTCTCGAAAGAAAATTGGGAACTCATCTATTCTTGTACTGATGCCAACTCTGCATGCGATTTATTTATAAATACTTTACATAACCACTTGGCCAAAGCAACATCATATTCAAAAACTAAAACAAACCGATCGCTGGTATTCTCCACTGTATCAGAAAGCGTGATAAGATCCATCACTTCTGTAGGAAAAACCCTAGCGACTATGCATCTCTCATATTCTACAAACGTTATAGAAATAACTGCAAAAAAATAATTGACACTGTTAAAAGGGATTATTACAACAAAAAAAATCAGTGAAGCTACCGATGATAAAAAAAAATTTGGAACATCATAAAAGATATAGCCAACATTAATAAAACCGACACACCTATTGTTAAAATTAATATCGAAGACAAAACAATACATGTAAATTCTGAACCTGAAAAAATATCCGACCATTTCAATCAATTTTTTTGCAATATCGGTCCCAACTTAGCGAAAAAAATTTTAGCCAGAAAAAACGTCTCAGAGAAAGATCTTGCAAATGGTATACCTATCAGTACTCTGACCTACAACCCGTTTCACTTCACTCCCACTACTGAATCAGAAATTATGGAAATAATAGCATCTCTCAAAAACAGTAACTCCACCGGAATAGATCACATCT